>CM035837.1:55764583-58742083 GCA_020510985.1 Pholidichthys leucotaenia | reverse complement strand
CCGCACCAGATGGTAAGCGTTACGGAAATCCAGCTTGGTGAACCAGGAGGCCCCCTGGAGGGAATCAAACGCCGTATTAATAAGAGGAAGGGTGTATTTGTCCTTGATAGTGATGTTATTTAATTCTCTAAAGTCAATGCACGGCCTCAGCGAACCGTCCTTCTTGCCAACAAAAAAAAAACCAAAACTCGCCCCCACTGCTGAGGAAGACGGCCAGATTATGCCAGAGTTTAATGATTCTTTAATATAAGCCTCCATAGCTTCCCGCTCCGGAGGTGACAGGCTGTAAAGACGGCTCGACAGCAGCGGGGCTGTGGCACGGAGGTTGATGGCGCAGTCATATGGGTGGTGACGGGGGAGGGAAAGAGCCTGGTTCTTGCTGAAGACGGCCCCAAGGTCATGAAACTCTGGAGGAATCTTAGACAAATCGGGGGGAGGGGTGATGGGGGCACCCAGGGGCATGGACAGCGAGCAAGCAGCAGATTGTAGACAGGCACGGAGGCAGAATGAGCTCCAAGACACCACATTCCCGGAGCGCCAGTCAATTGAGGGATTATGGAGGCATAACCAAGGATAGCCGAGAATTACCGAGGAGGAGGAAACCGACAACACAAAAAACCTCAACTCCTCCCGATGATTACCAGATATAATGACTGACACTGGGGCGGTCTGCTGGGATACTGTGGCAAGGGGGGCTTTGAACAAGGCGATGAGTTTGAGTGTTTTTTTTTAGCGATTGACAGGGGAGGCCCAGCCGGGTTGCCAGTTCCCTCGAGATGAAGCTCTACTCCACCCTCGAGTCAATCAGTGCGTGTGTTAATATTTCAATTTGGTTGTGAATGAAACGGATAGGGAGAAGAAACCTAGAGAGGGGATTGGATTGAGGTGAGTCCATGAGTCCCCCTACTGCGATGCACGGAGTCCCCCTTTTGGCCGTATAGGGCATGACGCTACCTTGTGCTCCTCGCTCCCACAGTAGAGGCACAACCCCCGCTGTTTCTCCACTAGAGGTAAGCTGGACTGTCCCACTATCATTGGTTCCAGGGCTTCCGGGGAATCAGAGGGAGGTAGGGCCAATAGGGAAGGCTGGGGGGAGTGGCGATACTGGGTACCTGAGCAACCGAAAGTTCTACGTTCTGCTGCCCGTTCCCTTAGTCTGTTATCGAGGCTTATGGCCAGGGAAATCACCTCAGTTAACCTACACGGCTTTTCTAAGCGGGCTAACTTGTCCCGCAGGCTAGGGCTAAGACTTCGAATAAAGATGCTGCAGAGCGAGGCGTCTTCCCACCCCACCTCTGTGGCCACCACCCAGAATTCGACAGCATAGTCTGCCACGGACTTAATTCCCTGTCTCAGATTCAGCAGCCGGGAGGTTAGCACACTATCACGGTCGGAGTGGTCAAACACCTAATTGAATTCACTGACAAACTGTTTAAACGTCAAGCTAGCATAGTTCGCCCTAGCCATAACTGCGTATGCCCACGCTAGCGCTCGCCCCTCTAATAGATTAATTATGTAGCCGATCTGGCTGTGATCCGTGGGGAAGTCCCCAGGCACCCGCTGAAAAACTATTTCACACTGCATAATAAATCCCCTAGCCTCCCCTAGTTTACCACTAAAACAGGTGGGAGTGGGGATGGGGGTTAGCCGGGAGGAAGGACCCTGCCCGGGTTGGCCGAATTGGGAGCTACATACCTGCCAACTACTCCGGTTTTGCCGTAATGGTTCCGGTTTTCAAGACCCCATTCCGGGTTACGGCTTTATTAATCAAAATTACGGTTTTTCACTAAAAATTCAGTCAAAAATTTTAAATCTTAAAAAAAACACGAAAGCAATTCCAAACACGAGATCGCTAGGAATCGTATCTAAATTTAGAACATAGTAGCGTCAGTAGCGTTTCTTTCCGTGGTTCGCTGCTACGCTTTACCTGAAGCGTTTGCTAAGCTAACGCTATCGCTATTGAGGTTTCTATTCTCGCGCGAAATCCCGGAGAGGCGTGCGTACATGGCGAGATGTAAACACGATGTAAACTGCTGCAGACGTTCGCACGACTGCACTTCAACCCTGGCAAATGGACCATGGATTCAACATCTAAAGGGAGAATACATTTTATATAATGCCTAAGATTCTGAAGAACATGTGCTGTGTAATTGCAAGCCTTGTCATGCTTGGTGTATCATGTAAACACATAAAATATCAGAGCGATTTTGCCGTCTTTTACGCGCGTGTCTGTTAAACAGTGCTAGTATACCCTGCTGATATTTCTAGTCTTCTAGTTACCTCGGCAAAGGAGGTTATGTGATCATCAGCGTTGGTTTGTCTGTCTGTTTGTTTGTTAGCAAGATAACTCAAAAAGTTATTGACGGATTTTCATGAAATTTTCACAGATTGTCAGAAATGGGGTATCCTACAGATGATTAGATTTTGGTGGTGATCCGGATCACCGTCTGGATCCAGGAATTTTTTAAAGGATTCTTTTTTTTTTTTTTTTTTTTATTTAACATTGTGAGATAGGGCCATTTTCAATATTTTATTTATGATGTTAAACACTGTATGGGGGGAACTGTGGCGCTTGGCGGAGGTCTGCGCAGTCCGAGTGCTTTTCTAGTATTCACATCTGGCCTATTCAAAGTTCTATGCAGTGTTAAGATAGTCTTTTGAATGCAAATTTAATGAATGAATGAATCTTTATTTCGGATAGATTAAAAGTACAGGTTAAAAGAAACTGAATAATATAACAAAGGGGGAAAGAAAATCCAACAAGATCAAATTAGACAATAACTCCTCTGATTATACAGTTCAACATAAGTTATCTGAAATGGGTGATGGCTGAAGCCGCAGCTTATATTGCCCACCCATATTCCATCCAAGAATTCAAAAGAAAAACAAAACAAGAGCGATTACAATTCAGAACAAAGCTAAGACAAAATGTGACAAAAAAAACTAAGTAACAACACAACACAGACTGGATATGACAATCCTTATGTGATTTTACATGTCATCTTGTATATATGTTTGGAGTATTTCTTCCTTTAGTTTTTGTTTAAATTGTCCAAGCGTTGTACATAATTTTAATTCAGGTCCAAAATCGTTCCATAATCTGACTCCTTGCACTGAAACACAGTGTTGCTTGGTGGTAGTTCTCACTGAAGGTTTTTGAAATATACATGTTCCTCTGAAATGATATTGTTTCTCCCTTATTTGGAACAGCTTTTGGATATTTGCGGGCAGTGATAGATTCTTAGCTTTAAACATTATTACTGCAGTTTTAAAGTCAACCAGATCTTTCAACTTGAGAGCTTTTAATTTAAGAAAAAGTGGGTTTGTTGGTTCCCTGTAAGCAGCTTTGTTTATTATTCTAATAGCTCTCTTCTGAAGCATAAAGACTGGATATGTTTGTTTTATATGTATTTCCCCATACTTCAGTACAATATGTCATGTATGGGAGTATTAATGAATGATACAAAGTATATAATGTGGGTTGTTGATTCAGCAAATATTTCGCTCTGTGTAGTATTGCAATTGATTTAGATATTTTACCTTTAATATAATTAATATGTGACTTCTATGTCAAAGGCTAATATTTGTTTGACACTGCAGCCCCTGGACCCCGGCTAGCTACTAGGCTTTTCAGGTTTGAAAGTTGAAGAAATATGAGGTTGTTAGCTACATTCTAACTTGATTTAATGCTAATATTTGTTTGGCGTCGGGGGGCTTCGCCCCCCTGAACCCCCCGCCAGGACTTTGTCCTGGACCTACTGGGGCCTGCGGCCCCTGGACCCTGGCTAGCTACTAGGCTTTTCAAGTTTGAAAGTTGAAGAAATATAAGGTTGTTAGCTACATTTAACTAGATTTAATGCTAATATTTGTTTGGCAAATATTAGCATTATTATTATTAGCATTAGCATTAGCATTATTAGCATTAGCATTAGCATCGGCCCCTGGACCCCGGCTAGCTACTAGGCTTTTCAGGTTTGAAAAGTTGGCAGGTATGGAGGTAGCAGGAGCCGAGGAGCTACTTGGGGCTGGGGGAGCCAGA
Organism: Pholidichthys leucotaenia; assembly: GCA_020510985.1. Taxonomy (NCBI): domain Eukaryota; kingdom Metazoa; phylum Chordata; class Actinopteri; order Cichliformes; family Pholidichthyidae; genus Pholidichthys; species Pholidichthys leucotaenia. Next base: position 58,738,044 of record CM035837.1, on the reverse strand, counting down.
GGAAACGCCTGCGGACCTGCCAGGCAATCCAACTGGTCTGTTAAACGGGTCAATTGAGTGAGAATAATTTGCTGTTGATAAGCTAATTGATCTACCCGAGTCTCGAGGTTGTTAACTTTGCGCGCCAGCGTTCTGTCAGCTGGGTCATTTTGGCGGAGTCGTACTGACATGGTTAATAGACCCAGTGAGCAGACTCAAACTCAGAGATAGATACAATTATAATTATTGAATAACAATGAAGGTGTGTGAGTATGTGGTTGTGTGGTCTTGTGGCAGCTGGGGGAGAGCAGACAACCCTAGGGACAGACGGCGACAAGGACTGTTAGTGGCAGTCACAGGTGGAGAAGTACAGTTCAGTCCAGGGCTTACTGTTTGTGGAGATGTAGAGAGGCTCAGGTTCAGCGCGGCAGCTACGGCCAGGAGGACAGTGTCCATTGTTCCGGCTGCTGCTGAAGGAGGTTGGCGTGTCAGAGGTGGAGCGGCGCAGCTAGGTCTGCCACCAGGAAGGAGGGAAGTCCGCCGCCACGGAACTCCGCCTGTGCACAGAGGACTGAGAGAGGATTTTAGAAGAATGAGCAAGGGCTTTCTTGAGCTGTGGAGAGATTCTTCCTGACACCGGCTGGCAGGAGGCAGGATGCAAGGACAAGGGTAGACTGAGGCTGGAAGCGAGGATGAAGGTAGACTGTGGCTAGGAAACTCAGGAACAACGACGAAGGCGAGAGAAGGTCTCATGGAGTGTAGACAGATGACTCTGCACTGATCCCAGGGCAGCGTGGTTTAAATAACCCTGGCCGTGATGAGGAGCAGGTGTGCGCGCAGCTGAGGAGAATAGGCAGCCAGAGCAACCATTACACAACCAAGAGTATGCCTTGACTACTTCAGTCTCAAAATTATTCAACCCCCTGAATAGAATTCTTCATAAGAGCACACATTTGCAAATCTGGTGTGGCCTCAAGCACATCAGATGCAGCTGATCAAGGGCTTCATTAGTTGCATCAGGTGTGCTTGAGATAGAACACCTCAGATACTGTACCTGGACTGTTGATGGTGATCATTGCCTTGCACAAACAGGGAAAAGGATGCAGAAAGATGGCAAAGGCACTGAATGTTCTTATAGAGATACAGTTGGATGCATAGTTCATTACACTACCTTCATGTGGCAGAAAGAGGACACTGTCAACGGCTGCTACCAGAGTCCTGAGGAAGCAGGTGGTCAAAACCCCTCAAATGACTGCAAAAACCTGCAGCAAGACTTGGTTGGCAGCAGGCACTGAGGTTTCAGTTTCCACAGTAAGGTGCATACTAAATGCTGAAGGGCTTCATGCCTGAACTTCAAGACGTACACAACTATTGACCCAAAATCATGAGAAAAGTCAGCTCCAATTTGCTCATAACTATATACGTAAATAAGCCAAAGACATTTTGGGATTCTGTTCTGTGGAGAAATGAAACAAAACTTATTTTTTGGGCCTATGGATCAGCGCTATGTCTGGAGGAGGAAGAATGAAGTACACACTGAAAAGAACACCCTGCCTACAGTAAAGCATGGCGGTGACTCAGTAATGCTCTGGAGCTGCTTCACTTCCTTCAACACTGGAAATCTGCAGCATGTGGAGGGCAAGATGGATTCAGACAAGTATCAGGAAATCCTGGGAGAAAATGTCATGCCATCTGTGAGGAAGCTGAAGCTTGGGCATCATTTGGCCTTCCAACAGGACAATTATGCCAAGCATGCCTCAAAGTCCACCAGGGTTTGGTTTCAGAAGTAGTCCTGGAAGATGCTAGAGTGGCCATCACAGTCTCCTGACTTGAACATCATTGAAAATCTCTGGTGGGATTTGAAAAAGGCAGCTGCAGCACACAAACCCAAGAATATTAGTGAATTGGAGGCCTTTGCCCATGAGGAATGGGCTAAGAGTCCTCAGGAATGCTGCCAGAAGCTGGTGTCCTGCTATGTATCACATTTGCAGCAGGTCATAACAGCAAAAGGGTGCTCTACTAAGTACTAAAGATGCTTGTCATGAAGGGGTTGGATAATTTTAAGACTGCAGTAATCATTAAAAGTGGAATTTTGTTTAGAATTTGGAGAAACCACTTGTAATAGTTGTGCTGAACTATTTAAATAGTTCTTGTTTGATTTATTGTGAACAGCTGCTAGTTTGTACATTTTGCCAATAAACCTAATTTGCAGTGGTGGTTGAATTATTTTGATTGCACCTGTATGTTAAACACTTACCCTATGAGGTGGTTCCCAACTTTTTAAAATATGCTGTTGTGCAATAAAGTTTTAAAAAGCCCAGTTTGGACCAATCACAACCCATGAAATACAGGCCAATATCTAGAACTTAGAAAGAGTTGTAACAGACCAACTTGTTGCAATGACTGAAACAGTTTTAAAATGGTTCTCATAATACCTTTCTAGCCAGTGTTTTAAGGCATTTGCAAATGAAGTCATGTCTGAAATTTCAGAACCGTCTTGTGATGTACCTCAGGGTTCTCTTCTGGGATCAGCTGTTTCTTCTGTAAATACTCCTTCTGGGACAGTTAATTAATCAGACAGTTCAGCAATGGATTTTACCATTTTTATGCTGTTGACACAGACGCACTGCTCATTTAAGGCTTCTGAATCCCATAAACTGCCCTCCATAGTCTACTGGTTGACAAGTATCAAACAGTGGCTAAGTGACAACTACCTACAATTGAACATTGGCAAAAACCTTAATTATTGGCAATGAAGACATCATTGCTCAAATTAAGCAGCATATTCATGTTTCAGCTTCATTCATCAGCCCAGCATTGAAAATTTAGAAGATTCAGCAATGTCTCAGGAGCATCATTTGAAACAATTGGCTAGAAAATTATTTTTGTCAGCTGAGGAACTGATCTAAACTGAGAAGACTGGTGTCTAAAGGTGAAGCGGTTATTAATTATTTATTTCATCTAATTTGGATTACTATATCAGGCTCTTTACTTTCTTGAATAAGAGCGACTGTTTTTCAGGTTGTTCAGAACTCTGCTGAAAAGCTTTTAATCCTCCCAAGTAAGAACAAATGTTACACCAGTTTTTTTTTCCCACAATATTTTTTATTGAACCTTTTTTTTTACAAACATGGCACAAACAGTCAAACACTAACACTAAAGTAATTTAAAAATAAAAAAAAACCACTAACAACAACAACAACAACAAAAAATGTACTAAAAACAACAACAACAACCATTAACAAAAGCAAGTCAACAACAATGCTCCTCTGTTTAGTCTAGGTAATCTATTACATAAGAATACATAATATACATTCACCAGTCTGGAATTTGCAAGGTCCACACATATCATTCACCTTCTTCTTCAGAAGTTATGTTTAATTTCTTTACATAATCAATGAAAGGTCTCCATATATTCTCAAACACATTTTCCTTTAATTTCAGTGTATATGTTATTCTTTCTAGTGGAAGGTTTGTTAACATCTGTCTTAATCACTGAGTCACATCTGGTCTATGAGTCTTTTTCCACAGTAGTGCAATACATTTTTTGACATTAAGCAAACCGAGGTCTATGAATGCTCTTTCACTCTTATTAAAGTTATGTTTTTCTGGATACAGACCCAACAAAAACAGTTTAGGGTTCAATGTGAATTGTTTTGAAACTATTTTTTCAATTGTTACCCTCACCTCTTCCCAAAACATTCTGATTTTTCTACATTCCCATTAACAGTGAAATAGGGTTCCTTTACTTTCCATACATTTTGTGCATGTATCTGGTATGTTTTTGTTATATCTATTTAACTCCACTGGTGTAACATATATCCGCATTAACCATTTAAAATGTATCAGTTTAAGATGTACATTTATTGATTTGGTTTGAGCTTCTGCACAAGCCATTTCCCATTATTCCTCTGAAATTTCAGTTTGCAGGTCTTCTTTCCAATAATTCAGTCTTTTCTGTGAGTTTTCACTTGAGAATGGTGTCAATGAGTTATAAAACTCTGAAATAATACCCTTTCTCTTACTATCTTTCGTCAAAATTTTTTCCAAGGATGAATAAGTAGGTCGGGTGAGAGCATTATTTTGATTTGATCGAATAAAATTTCTAAGCTGAAGATATTTTAAAAAATGTGTTCTATGAAGATTGAATTTAATCCTCAGTTCTTCAAAAGACATTATGTTATCTGAGCATGACAAATATAAGTCTTGAATCTTTTGAATCCCTTTTAAATTCCATACTTTAAATACAGCATCCGCTCTCCCTGGTGTAGAATATTGATTACCCCATATTGGGCTAAATTGTGACAATAAGTGTGGTTCTTTTAAATATTTTTTGGTTTCACACTATATTTTGATCATGTGCTTTACAATTGGATTTTTAACTTGTTTCTGTAATTTTTTGGCCGAGTCTGAGTATATGAATAAGGGAAGAGGTAAAGGTAAATTGTATGATTCCATTTCAGTCCAGTGAGGAGGATCATTTGATGAAAAATAATATGTCATAGACCTCTGTTGTGCTGACCAGTAATACAACATAAAGTTTGGACATTTCAGACCTCCACGATCAAATGGTAAATATAGTAAGGACAAATGTAATCTAGCCTTCCTATTGTTCCATATAAATTCCACTAACTTTTTATTAATTCTTGAGAATAGATCTGAAGGTGGTGGTAAAGGAATGTTTTGAAATAAATAAAGTATTTTGGGTAAGATATTACTTTTAAGTATATTAATTCTTCCGATCATCGACATTGGTAGTGACATCCATCTCTGAAGTAACTCATTAATATCTGTCATTAAGGCTTCATAGTTGGCACTGGCGACTGATTCTAGCTTAGGCAAAATTTGAATTCCTAAATATTTAAACTGATTTACAACACTGAATTGATTTACCTCAGGAGCTGGGTGATTTCTCTGGGTCTCATTTAGCATTAATATTGAAGATTTTGTTTTATTTATTTTATATCCTGATATTTCCCCAAAGTTCTTTATTAAATTTAACAAGGTCGGAATTGATTTTTTAAAATTCGACATAAACAAAATTATGTCATCGGCATACAGGGAGATGTTATGTTCTATTGGTCCTACTTTAATTCCATATATTTGTAGATGTAAACGTACTGCCATCGCTAAAGGTTCAATTGCCATAGTAAACAGTAAAGGTGAAAGTGGACAGCCTTGCCGACATCCTCTATTGATTTTTATTGATTTTGAGATATTGCTGTTTGTTAGGATTTCTGCTGTAGTATTATTGTATATTATCTGGACCCATTTTGTGAAATTATTTCCAAGTCCAAACCTTTGTAGGACTTCAAAAAGATAGGGCCCTACAATTAACAATTCAGGAAAAAGACAAAAAAATTAAGGGTTTGGAGCAACGCATCGAGGATCTTGAACAAGGTTCTCGTATGGATGACCTAGTTATAAGCGGACTAGACATCAAATATCAGTCATACGCCCATGCCACAACAGGACTGAGAGGTGAGGATGCTCCCATGAGTGAATCACTCTCACTAGAAAACCAGGTGCTTCAGTTCCTGGATAGTAGAGATATTAAGGTAGAAGCTAATGCAATTTCAGCCTGTTATGCTTTACCGAAGAAAGATAACCAAACAAAGAAATCAATTGTGATGCACTTTGTGAACAGAAGGGTAAAGAATGACATACTGAGGCAGGCCAGAAAGCTACGGGGAACACAAGTTTACCTAAATGAACACCTGACAAAAACAAACGCTGAAATAGCACGGCAAGCACGGATGCTGAAAAGGCAAAATAAGATACAGGCAACCTGGACAAGAAATTGTAGAATTTGGATTAAACTAAATGGAACACCTGAGCAAGCAAAGAGTATAATGATCAGAGATGCTACTGACTTAGATAAATACAGATGAACACTGATTAAGAAAATCATGAGTCAATGATAATCCATATTTACACACACGATAAGAATAGTTCTTTTGATACACCATGCCAAAGTACTTTAAAAAAAAATAAGCAAAACAAACAAAAACTTATGACTGACTTGAGTAGACATCAATTATCCCCAGCTGGAGGAAGTCATTTGACACAGAGTGAGGAAACTCAAACTCTGAAAATATGCCATTATGCTGAACATAAACCACAAGAGATGGAGAATGATATTGATCCTGATAAGCACTTTTTCAATAATATTCATAACCACTGTGAATATTACACTGAAAAGCAATTCAAAAGTCAAGTGCAACTAGATGGTAAATTATCAATAATACACTTCAACAGCAGAAGTCTTAACAAAAACTTTCCACAGATTCAGGACTATTTAAAACAGCTAGACAGAAAATTTACAGCTATTGCAGTCTCTGAAACCTGGCTTACTGAAGAGCAGGCTCCCCTGATGGCAATAGAGGGATACCAGATGTTTCATATTAACAGATCTCAAAAAAAGGGTGGTGGTGTTGCACTGTATATTGATGACCTGTATAGGTGTAAGCTTGTAAATGGAATGTCCTTTGCACTACCAGGGATCTTGGAATGTATTACTGTTGAGATTGACCAAGATAAAACAAAAAATCTAATTATAAGTTGTATATATAGAACGCCGGGAACTTGCATTGAGACATTCAGAGATAAATTAGTCGAGCTGTACAATAATATTACTAGTAAGAAAATGGTAGCAATTTGTGGAGATTTCAACATTGATTTACTGAATCCACATCAACAAAATGTAATTACAGAGTTCTTGAACTCTATGTACAGCATGAGTCTATATCCCACAATAACACATCCCAGTAGAATCACAGCTCACACTGCTACACTTATTGACAACCTGTTTGTCAATGTTATCAATAAGAAAATAGAAAGTGGATTATTGATAAATGATATAAGTGACCACTTGCCAACCTTTGCACTTATCCATGGCCACATGGGGGCCAATACAGAAAAAAATTCAAAATCGTTCAGATACAAATCACCAAATGCAATCAGTTCTTTTAAAGAGGACTTGCTGAAGCAAGACTGGACAGAAGTCTATGTATCAGATGTAAATGAAGCCTATGACACATTTATAAACATTGTAACCACTCTTTATGAAAAAAACTGTCCATTAGTAAAAAAAAAAAGCTTAAACAGAAATTTGCCGATAAGCCATGGTTAACCAAAGGATTACAAAAGGCGTGTAAAAAGAAAAATTGACTATATAAAGCTTTCCTAAAGAAAAGGACAAAAGAAGCAGAGCAGCGGTATAAAACATACAAAAATAAGTTAACATATATAATAAGATGTAGTAAAAGAGACTATTACAGTAAAGAACTGGAGAAAAACAAAGACAATATTAAAAATACATGGACAATACTTAACAGTATCCTTGGAAATAAAAGCAGAAATACAAGCAACCCAACTAATATTCCAAAAAATAATAAAACGACTCTGAGTGTGAATGTAGCTTCACCTGCAGATGAATTTAACAACTTTTTTGTTAACATTGGTCCTAATTTGGCTCGAGAAATACCCACTACGGTGCCTACAGGTGATACAATATGCAATAACACTGCTATAAAAGACTCCATTTTCATAAGAACACAGACGAAAGAGAGGTCATTGAAATTGTCAAATCGTTTAAAAGTAAAACATCTACGGACTGTGATGGTACTGACATGCTCTTAGTCAAAACTATTATTGAATGCCTAGTAAAACCACTGACGTATATCTATAACCTGTCTCTCCAAACAGGTATATTTCCCAATGCAATGAAAATAGCTAAAGTAATTCCGATATACAAGACGGGTGACAGAGGGGAATTCTCAAACTATAGACCAATTTCACTATTACCGCAATTTTCCAAGATACTTGAAAAAATATTCTATGAGAGAATTGACAACTTCATACTGAAGAATAATTTACTGTGTGAGCAGCAATATGGGTTCAGACACAAGAGGACAACTGCATATGCTCTAATGGAATTTATAGAAAAAATATCAACAGCCATCGAAAATAAAGAGTATTCATTTGGAGTATTCCTGGATCTTAAAAAAGCATTTGATACAGTAGATCATAATTTATTATTAAAGAAACTACAAAATTGTGGTATTAGAGGGGTAGCACTGTCCTGGTTAAGTAGTTACTTAAAGAATAGATATCAGTATGTATGTGTTAGTAACAAAAACTCACAGTTACTGAAGGTTACTTGTGGAGTCCCACAGGGTTCAGTTTTGGGGCCATTACTATTCAATATGTATATAAATGATATATGTAAAGTTTCAGAAAAAATGGACTTAATATTGTTTGCCGATGACACTAATCTATTATGCAGTGGAAACAATTTGGAACAACTTCTGGATACACTTGGAAAGGAATTAGGAAAGCTTAAACTGTGGTTTGACTCAAACAAATTAACGCTCAATTTAAGTAAGACAAAATTTATAGTCTTTAACAACCATCACAACAACCCAGTACCTAAACTCAGTGTAAATGGTGTAGAGATTGAAAGGGTATCTGAAACTAAATTTCTTGGAGTAATAATTGATAATAAACTGTGTTGGAAGTCACATATTAACTATATCAAAGGTAAAGTATCCAAATCAATTGCAATATTACACAGAGTGAAATATTTGCTGAATCAACCCACACTATACACCTTGTATCATTCATTAATACTCCCATACATGACATATTGTAATGAAGTATGGGGAAATGCATATAAAACAAACATATATCCACTCTTTATGCTTCAAAAGAGAGCTATTAGAATAATAAACAAAGCAGCTTACAGGGAACCAACAAACCCATTTTTTCTTAAACTAAAAGCTTTCAAGTTGAAAGATCTGGTAGACTTTAAAACTGCAATAATAATGTTTAAATTGAAGAATTTATCACTGCCCACAAATATCCAAAAGTTGTTCCAAATAAGGGAGAAATGATATCACTTCAGAGGAACATGTATATTTCAAAAGCCTACAGTGAGAACTACCACCAAGCAACACTGTGTTTCAGTGCAAGGAGTCAGATTATGGAACAATTTTGGACCTGAATTAAAATCATGTACAACCCTTGGACAATTTAAGCAAAAACTAAAGGAAGAAATACTCCAAACATATATACAAGATGACATGTAAAATCACATAAGGATTGTCATATCCAGCCTGTGCTGTGTTGTTGCCTAGTTTTTTTTTTTGTTTTTTTTTTTTTGTTGTTTTGGTTTTTTTTACTTTTTTCTGTCACACTTGGTCTTAGCTTTGTTCTGAATTGTAATCGCTCTTGTTTTGTTTTTTCTTTTGAATTCTTGGATGGAATATGGGTGGGCAATATAAGCTGCGGCTTCAGCCATCACCCATTTCGGATAACTTTTGTTGAACTGTATAATCAGAGGAGTTATTGCCTAATTTGACCTTGTTGGATTTTATTTCCCCCTTTTGCTATACTATTCAGTTCCTTTTAACCTGTACTATCCGAAAATAAAGATTCATTCATTCATAGGGCCATTCAACCCTATCAAAGGCCTTTTTTTTTTTTTTTTTGTTACTTATTTGTACCCGTAGGTAGACTTGGTTTGCAGTCTGGTGACAAGCCACCGGCTGCTGGTCGTTGCGTGCGCGAGCGCCCTAAACCTACATGTTTTTGGTGTGCGGGAGGAAACCGGAGAAATCCCGGAGTAAACCCGCGCAACACGGGGAGAACATGCAAACTCCACACAGCTCACTGTTGGTCGGGGGCTGGGATCGAACCCACGATCTCATGATCCCCGCGGTCCCCCGGCCGAGGGTAAAACTGTGCTGCCACAGTGCTAAACCACTGCGCCACCGTGCAGCCTTTTCGGCGTCCAATGATAAGAGAGCTGTATCCGGTGCTTCTTTATTGGAATAAATAATATTAAATAGTCTTCTTACATTATGGAAGCCTTGTCTTCCAATTATAAAGCCATTCTGATCTCGGTTAACAATATTTGGTAATATTTCTTGTAGTCGTTTTGCTAAAATTTTACAGATTATTTTAAGATCAGCATTTAATAGGCTTATTGCTCTGCACTGTGTGTTCATATATTCATATATTTATTCCATCCAGCTACAATGCTCTGCACTGTGTGTCTGTGTGTGTGTGTATATATATATATTTTATAGTAATACGTACATATGTTTATTAGCTGCTCTTGCTTGCTTGTTTTTTTTCTTGCCTTCTGATTGTTGCTCTGAGTGTTGCTATCCCTGTGCTGTTGCAATCCTGGAATTTCCCCGTTGTGGGACTAATAAAGGCTTATCTTATCTTATCTTATCTTATCTTATTGGTCTCATGTTTTCACATTTGTTAGGGGGTTTACCTGGTTTTGGCAACAGTATAATTAAGGCATTATTCATGTATGGTGGTAAATTACCATTTTGAAATGCTTCTAAAACCATTTCCAAAAGTGGTTTTATTTTTTTTTTCCACAATATCTTTATTGAACCGTTTTTTTTTTTTTAACAAACATGATACAAACAATCAAACACTAACACTAAAGTACTACAAAAAAAAAAATGCACTAAAAACACCAACAACCACCAACAAAATCAAGTCTTCAACAATACTCCTCTGTTTAGTCTAGACAATCCAATACATAAGTATACATATTATGTTCACCAGTTTGGAATTTACAAGGTCCACACACATCATTCACCTTCTTCTTCAAGAGTTATGTTTAAATTTTTTACATAATCAATAAAAGGTCTCCATATATTCTCAAACACAATTTCCTTTGATTTCAGTATATATGTTTTTCTTTCTAATGGAAGGTTTGTTAACATCTGTCTTAACCACTGAGTCACATCTGGTCTATGAGTCTTTTTCCATAATAGTGCAATACATTTTTTGGCATTAAGCAAACTGAGGTCTATGAATGTTCTTTCACTTTTATTAAAATTATGCTTTTCTGGGTACAGACCCAACAAAAACAGTTTAGGATTCAATATGATTTGTTTTGAGATTATTTTTTCAATTGTTACCCTCACCTCTTCCCAAAACATTCTTATTAATCTACATTCCCATAAACAATGAAATAGGGTTCCTTTACTTTCCATGCATTTTGTGCATGTATCTGGTATATTTTTGTTATATCTATTTAACTCCTCCGGTGTAACATACATCCGCATTAACCATTTGAAATGTATCAATTTAAGGCGTGCATTTATTGATTTGGTTTGAGCTTCTGTACAAGCCAATTCCCATTGTTCCTCTGAAATTTCAGTTTGCAGATCTTCTTTCCGGTAGTTTAATCTTTTCAATGAATTTTCACTTGAAGATAGTGTCAATGAGTTATAAAACTCTGAAATAATACCCTTTCTTTTACTATCTTTCATCATCATTTTTTCCAAGGATGAATAAATAGGTCGAGTGAGAGCTTTATTTTGATTTGATCGAATAAAGTTTCTAAGTTGAAGATATTTAAAAAAAATGTGTTCTATTGAGATTAAATTTGATCCTCAGCTCTTCAAAAGACATTATGTTATCTGCACATGGCAAATATAAATCCTGAATCTTTTGTATCCCTTTTAAATTCCATACTTTAAATACAGCGTCCGCTCTCCCTGGTTTAAAATATTGATTACCCCATATTGGACTAAATTGTGACAATAACTGTGGTTCTTTTAAATAGTTTTTAGCTTCACACCATATTTTGATCATATGCTTTACAAATGGATTTTTAACTTGTTTTTGTAATTTTTTTGCCGAATCTGAGTATATGAATATGGGAAGAGGTAAAGGTAAATTATATGATTCCATTTCAGTCCAGTGAGGGAGATCATTTGATGAAAAATAATATGTCATAGACCTCAGTTGTGCCGACCAATAATACAACATAAAATTTGGACATTTCAGACCTCCACGATCAAATGGTAAATATAATAAAGACAAACGTAATCTAGCCCTCCTGTTGTTCCATATAAATTCCACTAACTTTTTTTTTATTCTTGAGAATAGATCTAAAGGTGGTGATAAGGGAATGTATTGAAATAAATAAAGTATTTTAGGTAAAATATTACTTTTAAGTATATTGATTCTCCCGATCATCGACATTGGTAGTGACATCCATCTCTGAGTTAACTCATTGATATCTGACATTAAGGCTTCATAGTTGACACTGGCGACTGATTCTAGCTTAGGCACAATTTGGATTCCTAAATATTTAAACTGATTTACAACATTGAATTGATTTACCTCAGGGGCTGGGTAATTTCTCTGGGTCTCATTTAGCATTAATATTGAAGATTTAGTTTTATTTATTTTATATCCTGATATTTCCCCAAAATTCTTTATTAAATTCAACAAGGTTGGAATTGATTTTTTTAGATTCGACATAAACAAAATTATGTCATCTGCGTACAGGGAGATTTTATGTTCTGTTGGTCCAACTTTAATTCCATATATTTGTGGATGTAAACGTACTGCCATCGCTAAAGGTTCAATTGCCATAGTAAACAATAAAGGTGAAAGTGGACAGCCTTGTCGACATCCTCTATTGATTTTTACTGATTTTGAGATATTGCTGTTTGTTAGGATTTCTGCTGTAGCATTATTATATATTATCTGAACCCATTTTATGAAATTATTTCCAAGTCCAAACCTTTGTAGGACTTCAAAAAGAAAGGGCCATTCAACTCTATCAAAGGCCTTTTCGGTGTCCAGTGATAGGAGAGCTGTATCCGGTGCTTCTTTATTAAAATAAATAATATTAAATAGTCTTCTTACATTATGGAAGCCTTGTCTACCCTTTATAAAGCCATTCTGATCTCGATTAATAATATTTGGTAAAATTTCTTGTATTCGTCTTGCTAAAATTTTACAGATTATCTTAAGGTCGGCGTTTAATAGGCTTATTGGTCTCATATTTTCACATTTATTAGAGGGCTTACCTGGTTTTGGCAGCAGTATAATTAAGGCATTATTTATGTATGATGGTAAATTATTATTTTGAAATGCTTCTAAAACCATTTCCAAAAAAGGTTTTATTAATTTATTCTTAAATTTTTTATAAAGGTCAACTGGAAGACCATCTGGTCCTGCACTTTTTCCTGATTTCATATTATCAATGGCTAGCCCAACTTCTTCTTGACTAATTTTAGACTCCAATATCTCCCTTTTTTCATTTGGAATACACGGTATAGATAGTTCGTTCAAAAACCCATTTAGTTTTGTTAAATCAGGTTCATTTTTGGTATCATATAATTTTTCATAGTAATCTCTAAAGGCTCTATTAATTTCTAAAGGATCTATAACTACCTGTCCTTTACTTATAATACTGGTAATTGGTGTTTTAATTTCTAATTGTTTAATCTGCCATGCTAATAATTTTCCTGATTTTTCACCTTGTTCATAAAAAGATTGTTTCAATCTTAGAAGACTCGAGGCAGCTCTATTCGCTGATTTTTTGTCGTATTCAGCTCTCAAAATCAGTAATTCATTCTCCAACCTTGGGTCACTTCCTGCATACACTTTTTCCTGAAGACTTTTTATTTTATGTTCCAATTTAGCTCTCTCCTCTCGAGTCTTCTTAGATTTTGATCCTGTATAACTAATAATATGTCCCCTAATAAAAGCTTTGAAAGCCTCCCACTTTACACATGCTGATGTTTGTGTAGTATTGATGTCAAAGAACTCGTCTATCTGTTTTTCTATATACTTGACAAATTCCTCATCCTGAAGCCATTTATGCTGAAATTGCCATCTACCTGATTCCTTTGTCAATTTTTTATCTACATATATTAGACAACAGGGTGCATGATCAGAGATCACGATGTTATCATAAAAGCAGTTTTGAATCTTGGACCTTAATTCTGTGGAAATCAAAAAATAATCAATACGTGAGAATGTCTTGTAGGTACTGGAATAACAAGAATAGGCTTTAACTTGTGGTTTCATTTCTCTCCATATATCTAACAATCTCAATTCTTTCATAAAATGATTAATAGTCATCCTACATCCAATGTGCGTACAATCCAGTCCTGTTGATCTATCTATACCTGGATTCAATGTACAATTAAAATCCCCTGCTATTATATGTTGCCCTGTAAGTGATGATAAGATAAGAAATAAATTAGCAAAGAACTTCTGATCATCTATATTGGGACCATATAAGTTCACAAGATTTATATTTTCTAATAGCAAAGAACCTTGAATGATTACATATCTTCCAAATTTGTCTCCAATTACATTTTTCACTTGAAAAGGAACTGATTTATGTATGAGAGTCATAACTCCCCTGGCTCGGGATGAAAATGAAGAGGTGAATACACTTCCTTGCCATCTACTCCTAATTCTTTTAACATCCTCCTCTATTAGATGAGTTTCTTGTAAAAACACAATTTTTGAACCCATGTCTTTTATTTTATTCATAACTTGTTTAAGTTTTTTTAAATTTTGTAGACCTCTGCAATTCCATGAAGTTAAATTAAGATTAACACTTTGGTTTATGATCAATAGAGAGTTTGGGATTACCTTGCAGTGTAAACATGCTCATACAGAGAAGCAAAAACATGAGTGGTTGAACATTCATCCTACAAACTACACACAAACAAATTTCCCCTTCCCACACTTGTGGCAAACCCCCCAAAATCAAAAGAAAAATTCTGTCTCCCGATATAGCCATCGACCGTTCCACACCCACGGGGAACAGCCTAAGCCACTCCTTCTTCATCCTCCCAATCACCCTAACTCTACTGCTTTTAATGACGTAACATTAACTCTCCTCTGTAGTTTTCCAACTTAACTCCAAAATTTTTAACAACTTTGTACATCATAGTTTTTTTTGTTTGTTTTGTTTTTGTTTTGTTTTTTTTAATATATAATACAATCTATATTTTGTAAACTTACTATTTACTTCAAGTCAGTCAGATGCCTGTGCAAATGCTTAATTATTCTACCTTATATTTTGTTCATGCTTAGCTCCCACCAGTCTCTTCTTCTTCTTTGATCTTCTTGATGAACTCCTGCGCCTCCTCTGGGGTCTTGAAGATGTGGGTTCTGCCCTCATACGTGGTCAGCAGTCTCGCAGGATAGATTACACCATGACGAATCCCAAGGTTGTGCAGCTCCTTACGTACGGGATCAAACTGCTTCCTCAATTGCTGGATTCCTGTGGCCAAATCTGGGTAGAACCGCACCTGCTGGTCCTGGTGTTTAATCTCTCCTTTAGCTCGTGCAGCGTTGAAGATCTTCATCCTGTCTCTGTTGCTAAGAAACTTCATAATTAAGGTCCTCGGCGGTCCCTTATCTCTCCGTGGGCCAATACGATGTGCATTTTCCAGAACCACTGCTGATTGCAACTCCTCGCTGCCCAGCACCTCCGGAATCCACTTTTCCAGAAAGGAACATACGTCCCGACCTTCTGATTCCTCTGGAAGACCCACCAGCCTCAAGTTATTCTGTCTCGACCGAGATTCCAAATCCAAAATATTATTTTCCAGAGATTTATTTTTTTTTTCCAAAGTGCGCACCTTTAATTGAAGACGGGTGACGTCATCTTCAGCACTAGCGAGACGGAGCTCCATCTGCGCCGTTCGTTCTACACAGTCACCCAATTCCTTTCTTATTCCTTCCAACGCTGTCATAATCCCATCAAATCTAGAGGAAAAGTCCGCTCTCATTGAACTCATGGCAGCCATCAGCGCATCTGCGCCTCCCCCCGCAGACATCGCACCGTTGCCAGCCTCCTCCGCCATATATGGAGTTTTATTTGCTGCGTCACAGACCTGAAAGTCCGTTAATTTGGACTGTTTCGGCGGCTCGCTTTTTCCTTTGCCTGGTTTTCCAGCCTTAGGCTTCGCCGACATATCCTCGCCCAAACGCTGGAATACGTTCTGTCCCAAATGAGAGAGTTATTTGCCGATTTTTTTTTTCTCCAGGAGCAGAGCAGAGCGAGACACGTCCGTCCTACGTGGCAGCCATAACCGGAAGTCCAAAAGTGGTTTTATTAATTTAGGCTGGTGGAAGTGAGTTCCAGAGCCGGGGAGCAGAGCGACTTAAGGCTCCATACCTCATAGTGATGAGGCAGGCAGAAGGAACGATGAGGTGAAGGGAAGAGGAGTACCTGAGAGAGCGACTAGGGGTGACGATGTGGAGGAGTTCAGACAGGTATTGTGGGGCCAGGTTATGAAGGGCTTTGAAGGTGAGGAGCAGTATCTTAAAGTTTATTCTATCCTTTATTGGGAACCAGTGAAGATGCTGAAGGACAGGGGTAATGTGTTCTATGGGTGGAGTACGAGTGATGATCCGGGCAGCAGCATTCTGAAGGAGCTGTAGCTTGTGGAGGGATTTATTTGGGAGACCGAAGAGAAATGACTTGCAGTAGTCAATGCGGGAAGTGACAAGGCTATGGATAAGGATGGCAGCAGTGTGCGGAGTGAGGGAGGGACGCAGTCGGTTAATGTTACAAATATGAAAATAGGCAGACCGAGTAATATTACTGATATGAGACTGGAATGATAAAGTGCTGTCGAGGATGGCACCCAGGTTCTTAACCTGAGGGGAAGGGCAAATGGGAGAGTTATTAATATCAATGGAGAAACTGGAGGATTTGGTTAAGATGGAGGGTGTACCAACAAGTAAAATTTCAGTTTTATTGTCATTGAGTTTGAGGAAATTAGAGGTAAACCATGATTTAATTTCAGAAAGACAATCAAGAAAAGAGGTAGGTGGCAGTGTGGAGTTGTGTTTAGAGGAGAGGTAGAGCTGGGTGCCATCCGCATAACAATGGAAATGAATATTGTATTTATGGAAAATGTAACCAAGTGGAAGAATGTAAACAGTGAAGAGAAGGGACCCCAGGACAGAGCCCTGAGGAACACCTGCAGAAGTGGGGAACAAACTCAAGGTGTGGGATTTTATTTGGATGAACTGAGTGCGGCCGGAGAGATATGAAGTGAACCAAGTGAGGGGAGTGCGGGTGATGCCAATGGAAGCCAGTCTGTTTAGGAGGGTGCAATGAGAAATGGTGTCAAAGGCCACGGTGAGAGCTAGGCGATTGAGTATGGTGAGTAAGCCAGAATCTGCAGCCATTAGGAGGTCGTCCGTGATTTTGATCAGTGCCGTTTCTGTACTATGGAGGGGCGGAAACCAGACTGGAATTGTTCAAAAAGCTTATTATTACTGAGGTGACAGTGGAGCTGAGAGGCAACAACTTTTTCAAGAATCTTAGAGATGAAGGGGAGATTAGAAATTGGTCGGAAGTTATTAAAATCAGATTGGTCTGCACCTGGTTTTTTAAGTAGAGGTGTAACAGCAGCTGTTTTGAGTGGTGACAGAGCATTTCCAGTATTGAGGGAAGAGTGAATAATGGTGATAATCAAAGGAGCCAGTGAAGGAAGGCAGGCTTGGGAGGGGGAGCAGTAGGGAGTTGGGAGCAGTAGGGAGTTGGGAGCAGTAGGGAGGGGGTCAAGCTGACAGGTGGATGATTTGGATTTGTGAATTAGCTGGGATATGTCTGTTAACGAGGGGAGCGTAAAACTCAAGAAGGAATGAATAACGGAAGGAAAAGAAATTGGGGAATCCACTCCAGAAACTACAGCTCCATCAGACATACTGTAAGCTGTCGATGGATATTGGAGATTTTGAAAGTAAAGAGTGACATGAGAGAGTTGCAGAAGCTGGGTGAGTGCATATGGGAGGGGAATGAGACCGAGGGCCTTATGGCATTGCTGAGGAGAGAAAAGAGTGCCTTTGAGTTGCCTTTATTGACGGAGATTAGATCAGAGTAGTATGTAGATTAGCTGATGCAGTGGAGTCTTTGTAGAGCAAGACATGATTATTGTACATTTCTTTGTGAATGGTTAGTCCAGTTTTCTTGAAAAGGCATTCCAGTTGATGTCCTTTGGCCTTGAGTTCACGTAGGGAGGGAGTATACCAGGGTGCAGAGTGGAAAGTCTTTTACAGCGCTGTGAAGGAATTTTGGCCCACTCATCTTTGCAGAATTGTTGTAGTTCAGCCACATTGGAGGGTTTTCGAGCATGAACCGCCTTTTTAAGGTCATGCCACAGCATCGCAATTGGATTCAGTTCAGGACTTTGACTAGGCCACTCCAAAGTCTTCATTTTGTTTTTCTTAAGCCATTCAGAGGTGGACTTGCTGGTGTGTTTTGGATCATTGTCCTGCTGCAGAACCCAAATGCGCTTCAGCTTGAGGTCACGAACAGATGGCTGGACATTTGTCTTCAGGATTTTTTGGTAGACAGCAGAATTCATGGTTCCATTTACCACAACAAGTCTTCCAGGTCCTGAAGCAGCAAAACAGCCCCAGACCATCACACTACCACCACCATATTTTACTGTTGGTGTGATGTTCCTTTTCTGAAATGCTGTATTACTTTTACACTGGATGTAATGGGACACACACTTTCCAAAAAGTTCAACTTTTGTCTTGTCAGTCCACAGAGTATTTTCCCAAAAGTCTTGAGGATCATCAAGATGTTTTCTGGCAAAACTGAGACGAGCCTTTATGTTCTTTTTGCTCAGCAGTGGTTTTCGTCAGTGTTTTTTGTCTTGGAACTGTGCCATGCAGGCCATTTTTGCCCAGTCTCTTTCTTATGGTGGAGTCCTGAACACTGACCTTAACTGAGGCAAGTGAGGCCTGCAGTTCTTTGGATGTTATTGTGAGGTCTTTTGTGATCTCTTGGATGTGTCGTTGCTGCGCTCTTGGGGTAATTTTGGTCGGCCGGCCACTCCGGGGAAGGTTCACTACTGTTCCATGTTTTTGCCATTTGTGGATAGTGGCTCTCACTGTGGCTCGCTGGAGTCCCAAAGCTTTAGAAATGGCTTTATAACCTTTTCATGACTGATAGATCTCAATTACTTTGTTTCTCATTTGTTCCTGAATTTCTTTAGATCACAGCATGATGTCTGGCTTTTGAGGATCTTTTGGTCTACTTCATTTGTGTGGCTAGAGAAATTTAACTCAGCTTTCCAAAGATGTGATAAACCACAGTTTATCTGTGTTTTAACGGGGGGGGGGGGCATGTAGGTTTGGATTTTTTTTTACCCTTAATAATAAACACCTTCATTTAAAAACTACACTTTGTGTTTACTTGTGTTATCTTTGTCTAATATGTAATTTTGTTTGATGATCTGAAACATTTAAGTGTGACATACAAAAAAATGAGAAATCAGGAAGGGGGCGAACACTTTTTCACACCACTGTATTTCATTAATCATTATTAACAATATTGCAACTTGTACATTAAGTGTCCCTGCCTGGTATTGGTATCAATTAATTAAGGGAACCAGCTAATTGAACTTTCCACCTTTAATAGGAGGAAGCTTGCTATTGGTTGAATGAGGTGTCCTGTAGGTGGAAAATATCTAGAAAACATGTGTATGCATGGAATCATTTTAAGTACCAGATGAAGGCTTGCAAGACAAACTACATCAGAGCTTTCATGTCATAGATGACTATACCATAAAAATTTGTGTATTTAAATACTGTTCCAAAAAGAGGTTTTTCATATACAATGGTCATAAAAAACTCTGCATGCCCCTGTTCAAATGCCGTTTTTGTGATGTAAAAAAATGAGACCAGGATAAATTATTTCAAAACTTTTCCCACCATTAATGTGACCTATAACCTGTACATCCCTATCGAAAAACAAGCTGAAATCTTTTAAGGGGAAAATAAAAATGAAAAACCTACAATAACCTGGTTGCATAAATATGCACACCCTTAAACTAATACTTTCTTGCAGCACCTTTGGCTTTTATTACAGCACTCCAGCACTCAGTCTTTTTGGGTAGAAGTCTGTCGGTGTGGCACATCTTGATGTGGCAATGTTTGCCCACTCTTCTTTGCAAAAACGCTCCAAATCTGTCAGATTGCGAGGGTATCTCCTGTGCACAGCCCTCTTCAGATCACCCCACAGATGTTCGGTCAGATCAAGTCTGGACTCTGGCTGGGCCATTCCAAAACCTTAATCTTCTTCTGGTGAAGCCATTCTTTTGTTGATTTGGATGTGTACTTTGTGTCATTGTCATGCTGAAAGATGAAGTTCCTCTTCATCTTCAGCTTTCTAGCAGAAGCCTGAAGGTTTTATGCCAACACTGACTGGTATTTGGAACTGTTCATAATTCCCTCCACCTTGACTAAGGTCCCAGTTCCAGCTGAAGAAAAATGGCCCCAAAGCATGATGGTACCATCACCATGCTTCACTGTAGGTATTGTGTTCTTTTGGTGATGAGCAGTATTGTCTGTGCCAAATATACCTTTTGGAATTATAGCCAAAAAGTTCAACCTTGGTTTCACTGGACAATAACACATTTTCCCAAATGCATTTGAGAGATTTCAAATGTGTTTTTGAAAAATATAGCCGGGCTTGGATATTTTTCTTCATAAGATAAGACTTCTGTCTTGCCACCCTAGATAGGAGATTGTTGTCACATGAAATTCCTGCAGCTCCTTCAGTGTTGCTGTCGGCCTCTTGGCAGCCTCCCTAACCAATTTTCTTCTCATTTTTTCATCGGTTTTGGAGGGTCGTCCAGTTCTTGGTAATGTCACTCTTGTGCCATATTTTCTCCACCTTATGATGACTGTCTTCACTGTGTTCTATGGTATATTTAATACCCTGGAAATTCTTTTGTACCCTTCTCCTGACTGATACCTTTGAACAATGAGATCCCTCTGATGCTTTGGAAGCTCTCTGCGGACCATGACTTGTGCTGTAAGATGTGACTACAAAAATGTGAGGAAAAGCCTACTAAAACAGCTGAACTTTATTTGGGGTTAATCAGAGGCCCTTTAATTGGTGGCAGGTGTGTGCTGACTCATTTAAGATGAGTTTGAATGTGACTGGTTAATTCTGAACACAGCCGCATCCCCAGTTATAAGAGGGTGTGAATATTTATACAACCAGGTTATTGTAAGTTTTTTTTTTATTTTTCCCCTTAAAAGATTTCAGTTTGTTTTTCAGTTGGGTTGTACAGGTTATAGGTCACATTAATGGTGGAAAAAGTTTTGAAATGATTTATCTTGGTCTCATTTATTTACATCACAAAACCCTGGCATTTGAACAGGGGTGTGTAGACTTTTTATATCCACTGTATATATATTTAAAGAGCACCTTATGCCAACAGTGTGAATCTAGCAGAAACTCCTATTAGGGATGCAAGTTATTAATTCATTAATCATTTGTTGATTCACCTTGTCCATCAATTAATGATTAATTGATAAGCATCAATTTTCCTGAGAATCTGAATTTCCCTCGGTACAATATGGGTTTTCCATCTTTAACATATAAAAAGTTAATTACTGCTTTTGATATACTGAATAAAACATGAACATCATCTTCCTCAAGGATTTACTGTGCCATCTGCATTTTTTAACTACAGACAATGACATTTTCCATCCATCCATCCATTTTCTTCCGCTTAATCCTTTTCGGGTCGCAGGGGGACTGGAGCCTATCCCAGCATCTTTTGGCGAAAGGCAGGGTACACCCTGGACAAATCGCCAGTCAATCGCAGGGCCAGCACAGGGAGACAGAGAACCATTCACTCTCACAGTCATACCTAAAGACAATTTAGAATCCCCAGTTTGATGCCAGTTAACCTAACTTGCATGTTTTTGGCATGTGGGAGGAAACCAGAGAAATCCCGGAGTAAACCCATGCAGACATGGGGAGAACATACAAACTCCACACAGATCACTGTTGGTCAGGGGCTGGGATTGAACCCAGGATCCCCCGGCCAAGGGTGAGTTGCTGTACTGCCGCAGTGCTAACCACTCCGCCACCGTGCTGCCCACAATGACATTTTTTGTAGTTTAATAAATTTTGTACTGTATAGTGTGTCCTATGTGCTGGTACATCCCAGTAAATTACAAATGCCATATTTTTTTTAATTTCTTTTAAAAACTATTACCGATATCATAATTTATCTTTTTTAGTTATATTACAAAAAATAACTTTCACGTTCTGATTGACTGAGATTCACTACTAGACTGTTTTAACAGGAAAAAAAATTGTGAGCTGCTTCATCTGTTGCATGTAACGTTACTACAGTACCCTGGCAATCCAGGGAGTATGATCTGGGCTCCCTCTGTTGTCTGTTACCTCTGTGGTAACTTGAGTCCGGTCTGCTTTTCTGTCTTGCAGCGAGTCGAAGACAGTGGGGATGGGTTTTTGTGCTTGTGTAGTCTTTTTCTTTGCTCCGATGAGTTTCTCTGTCCTGTTGATTTGAAGCAGACGGGTGGACATTGGAATGTGCCACTGGAACTTGTGATTCTCTGACGTAACCCGGGAGGGCGAGTTTTTTCAATCTACACAGCACATGCGCTCTGGGGGCTTGGCGTCTTCTTTTTCTTTTTCGGTTGAAATGCGACAGTGGGTGGCCATGTGTGCCCCCGCCTGGATGGTGACACCACTACATTTCATAGAATAAGCTTCCATTGAAAAGGACTGCTGAGTTATCAATTAATTGACAACTAATTTAATTTAGTCTACTAAATTCTTATTGACAATTAATCGAAAAGTCAGTTAGTCATTCATATCCCTAACTCCTACCCAACTTTTCTTGAACCTATCTGATGTGCAAACCATTACTGATAAATAACCAGAAAATTAAAAATCAATTCAAAATATGTGCATGCTTTTTAAATCAGGGATTGATGTAATACAGGTGTTTGTATTATGTCTTTGATATCAGTAAAAGCATGATTTACTTATAAGACCAAAACACAGTACAGTTGGTTCAGTTTGTTTTATTAAAATTATTGAAATTTGACAGATGTCTTTACATTGTAATTTTGTCAGTTTACTCATGCATTCTTTTCCCAATAAGGCGATACCAATTTTAAATCGTATGGTTCAAAGACATGGATACATGTTTATCTTGAACCTTTTAAATTGTTTTACTGTCATCTTGCATTAAGAGTGTGCAATTTCTGTAATGCTGCAAATCTCTGTGGAGACTTCCTGCCACTTTAATCTGTGAGAAACAAAGGGAAAAAGGGAAGATAATCAAAATGATGAATAATTTCCATAAACCATAAACTTGAAATACTTCTTACTCATAAAAGAAAGCTCACCTGTAACAGTGATTTTAGTGGAGCACTCTGCACTGCCAAAAGAGTTGACAGCAACAATCTTATATTCACCACTGTCCTTTGTCTGGACTCTGAGGATATATAGGGAGCACACACCAAAAGAGTTGGTGATGTAATAGTTGCTGTCTGAGTTGATGCAGACGCCATTCAGATACCAGGATACAGTGGGTGTGGGACATCCTCGGACAGCACACGTCATGTAGAGTTGATAACCTTTGGGTGGTGTGTGGGCTTTCAAAGGGACCAAGATAGATGGGGGCCTCTCAAAGCAGACCTCTGCTGACTTGACTCCATTTGACGTCACTGGGACTTAATGAGAAGAGATGCTCAAATTAGCACAAAAGGTCACATCCAAATAATGTTACCCAAGATGGAAAAATCTTTGCATGGATTAACATTAACTTGACTTGAAGTGGCAGCAGTCTTAAACACTGTTCACACATGTGTTTTAATGTGGAACTTTTACTTGACAGTAAAGATGAACGTGAAAATGGAAGTGTCAAAATCACACATCATATATAATTTTACTCTCCCACCTCCATGGTGCAATGTCTGCGTTAATAGAACACTTTCAGATTTCACAAGTACTTTAACGTCACACATCTGTGCACTGCAGGCCTTGACAGTGCCTCTTCCTTCATTTAAATTTGTCAAAATGGCTTCAGAGAAATTATCATTAATTTGAATAGACAATCTAAATGACTGTGATTACACATGTAAGTTAAATGTGCTAGTAAATCTGAAATAATTAGAATATTGTGGAAAAAAAGTTTTTAAAAGTAATTTATTAAAGTTTAACTTTCATGTTTTCTGTATTCTTCACACAAAGTGTTATTTCAAGCCTTTTGTTTGTTTTGAATTTTGACTTTGATCTTTGAGTTACATTACTGAATCGTGATACCTTAATTTGTTTTACATGAGCAAGTATGTTCATAATAACAAAAAGGACTTCATAATAACAAAATAACTTCATAATAACAAAAGGCGGGCGGCGCGGTGGAGGAGTGGTTAACACTACAGCAGCATAGCAACTCACCCTTGGCCGGGGGATCCTGGGTTCGATCTCAGCCCCCGGCCAACAGTGATCTGTGTTGGAGTTTGCATGTTCTCCCCGTGTCTACGTGGGTTTACTCCGGGATTTCTCCGGTTTCCTCCCACATGACATTTTAAATTGTCCTTAGGTATGACTGTGAGAGTGAATGGTTGTCTGTCTTTCTCTGTTGGCCCTGTGATGGACTGGCGATCTGTCCAGGGTGTACCCTGCCTTTCGCCCAAAGATGCTGGGATAGGCTCCAGCCCCCCCCCCCCCCCCACGACCCGAAAAGGATTAAGCGGAAGAAGATGAATGAATGAATGAATAACAAAAAGGACTTCATCATTGATCTCAAAATAATAGTCTTGTATTTAATTGCCAGACAATGGTAGGGATGTATTGGAGTGTACTACTCCCCCTAACGGAATGCTTACCATGAACTGTTGCTGGGAGATATGGCCTAAAAATTAAATCTCCATTTTTTTTTCCACAACACATTCAGTTTTTAATTCTCATTGATTTGTTTGATTGAAGACAAGGGATTATTTCAAATATTTTTTTCCAAACAAACATGATTCCCTATTGGGAATAAATTGCAAACCTGGCTTTAACGAAACCTTTTTATACTAAACGTTTGATCAAACAAAGATGAATGCACACATTTTTGATTAATAAAGTGCCAACTTAACTTTTAGGAAATTAAAAGAGTGAAGGAAGGGGTTAGAGCTGAAGGCTACCATATTTTCTCTTGTGAATGGGAAAATTGATTTTCATGATATTAATTTTTTAATATTGTCCAAACCAAAAAATTCGAATTTTTGATTTAAAATCGATTTATTGTTCAGCCCTTCCATGACCAGAGTTCCATGTTATAAGCAAAGGGCCAAACATTAGAAAACTAAATTGAAATATTGTTACAGATCACAATAATAATGTTATGAATATCACAAAAATGCCAGAGATTCACTGATAAAATGTCTCAGGTTAAAATCAAGCTCAGTACAGACACAGTTGCTTTGCTTTTTCTGCCTCTGTTTATTTTGTGTTGGGTTGTTTTAAATTTAGGACATCTGGGCTCAAAGAAGCTTTCTCTTTACTTATATTTTTTCAATGGTTTGCACAGTCGAGCATCTTATGATTTTAAAAGCATAGTAATTGTATTAAATAATGTCCTGAAAAAAATGTGTACAGTGAATATTTGGACTGTTTGACCATCATTAGTTCAGCAGTCACATCAAGGATTACTGCTTGACATTGTAGTAAAGGTCAGTTTTATAGTGTAGTTGGTATGGACAATAACCCAACTGTGGGGGAATGGAGGGGTGGCGGTGGGGGGTCACAAGCCAGTGTACTTCTAGTGCCAGTCCCAAGCCTGAGTAAATGGGGAGGGTTGCATCAGGAAGGGCATCCGATGTGAAGTCTTTGCCATATCAAACATGTGGCTCATTACAAATGAAGAAGAATAGTTGATATGGACAGCAGTATACGGGGGGGGGGGGGGGGGGCTGAAAAGTTCACAGTGATCAAATTTGACCAGATGTGGTTTGTTTTTCAACCGCAGGGATCCAAGTGCTGCAACACCGATGGAAGAAGTGTGGACCGAAGGGGAGACTATGTTGAAAAATAAACTACATTTGGTCAAACTTGACCACTATGAGCTTTTCAGCCCCCCTTCTCGTACTTGTTAAGTGCCTAATTGGGGATGTGCTTTCCAGGTCCTGTCATTTATTAATAAAAGAAAACACCTTTCAACAAGAACATTACAAACATCTCCATCTCAAATTGACAACATGGTCATTATGGTTTAATCAGCCTATGCTAACCCACCTTTGTTGCTGTTGTAGCCCCAAGTAGGGGACAAGGATGGATCAGAGAGACCCACGTCATTCTTGGCGTAGATTCGGAAATTGTACGCTACCCCAGGAAGAATGTTGATGGCAGTATATTTGTTAGTAAAGAGACGGTCCGCTACAGTTTTCCAGACTCTGTTGTCAGAATCGTGTTGAGAAACCATGTAGTACAGGCGATCATCAAACTCTTGGTCTGAAGATGGAGCCCATGACACCACCACTTTGCCTTCAACTGTTTGCTCTAGTTCCACAGGTCCTGGAGTCTTGGGTTCATCTAGAAACAAATATGGTACTATAGAGGTTATCTTGCCTAGAGTTTGAAAAAAAAAAAGATTTATTTTTCCTGTTTTGTGAGTATAATCCATAAATCTCCCCCTTCTCCAGTATTCTTTGGATTTGTTATGAGAACTGCATTTGCTTTGAACAGCTGTGTTAACTTAATGATATGCTGTTGCTGTGTAGCACTCATCAGAAAATATGTTACCTGTTAAATGCTAATGAATTTGATTATATTTGCCAATACACTGGTGTATTATTGAACTGAATGAATATTATCCAAGTAATGTTCAGTGGTTTTATAATAGATGTCCCCTCACTATGGCAAAACTAGTCCTTTGATTTTAACCGATTTCTCTCTGGGGAAAAACAAAAAGAATATAAATCAAACTAGTTGTTTGTCCTTACCTGCAACTCTAACCTCAATGTCAAACGAAGCTTCCCCGACAGAGTTTTTGGCTTTAATAGTGTAAATGGCTGAGTCTGAGCGTTTTGATGAGGGAATGACAAGCTGAGACATCCTCTCTGTATTTATGATATTAATCCATGGGGATATTGGCTCATCATCCTTCAACCAAGTGATCTGAGGTGGAGGCTCTGCCTGGAGATATCAATAACGGATAAATGAGCCAAAGAGTGACGCATATGCTGTCTTGTCATCCTGTAGTAAACTCATCACTCAAGAATCTGATAAGGTCGGAATGGAAGGGTAAAATACGAAATGTGAAAAATATTTACATGATAGATTTATGCCACGTAAGACTGACTCTGTATGCAAACCTAATTTTAGGTTTGGTCATACCTCATAGCAAATTTTCACTCGGGCAGAATTTCCTGCTCTGACAACAACAAAGTCCTCTGGGTCTTTAAAACAAGGTCTCACTAGAAAGAACACAACATATGGAATTCAGACAGGAACAAATACTGTCTTAGACAGCAAAGCAGTCATTACTATTCACAGTAAAAATGCATCACAACTTACTATTGGGATTCTTTGCACACACCATCGCAGACGGAGGGCTTGGATCTCCTGGTCCTGACTTATTGATTGCCGAAACCCTGAACTCGTACTCTGCTCCTTCAGTAACCTCTCTAACTGTGTACTTCACATCTGAAAATGAGAGCATGGGCAGAGACAGACTTAATCTTTATTCCAAATATTCAGTGTATATACAAGGTTTTATTCTGACAGACCTTCAATAGGTTCATTAAGCGCATTCAGGACAACCCACTGATTTGTGTCCTTCCTCCGTTTCTCCACTTGGTATCCAATAATTGGTACACCCCTGTTATCCTCTGGAGGGGTCCAGGTCAGTCTGATGCAAGTTTTTGAAGTACTTACCACGTTGGGAGCACCAGGTGGACCAGAGAGTACTAAGGAATAACAAATATTTTAATACCCTTTCATTATATTCCACTGTTAACATAGACAATTTAAAAACTGTTGCACACTCACTCACTACACCAGCCACAATGCCATTAGCTGTCACCAGGGCATCACTGACCCCCTCAGGGTTTTCAGCACAGATGCGATAGTTGTACTTCTTTCCATGGGTGACATTCCTGTCTCTGAAGGAGGTCTTGTCCGCTGAGACATCCCCGAGTTTTGTCCACTGACTATGTCCTGCCTGCTGGCGTTCTATAACATAGTTTGTCACAGCGCAGCCACCATCATCTTTGGGAGGGTTCCATTTAATCTCAATTATTGATGATGTGGTTTCAACAGTCTCCACTGGACCCTCTGGTGGACACGGTCGATCTGTTAGATAAATATGTTGTTAAATTTTAAATGCGGTGATATAAATCTGAGAGCTGGAATGAAGGGTGTTTTTACAGCACGTTTTAGGCAATAAATGTTGGAGTAAACACTACTAGGAATGTCATTGTCCATCATTCAACATTTCTGATTAGATTTGTCTGTTTTTTCTTACCAAGTACAATAAGCTGAGATGAGGCCTCTACAGCCCCAAAAGGGTTTTTCAGTTGGATCTTTATTTCTCCAGTGTCTGTCCGCAGGCAGTCTCTGAGCAGCAGCCGGCTGTGATTGGGCTCCCTCACAATCTTAACTCCTCCACCATCTTTGATCTCCTTACCATTCTTGAGCCAACTAGCTACCACCGACTCTTGAGGGGGAAAGGGCATCTTAAAAGCAGCGTTCTGGCCAACTCTTACTATCACCGGTTTGGAGAACTTGTGAAGGTCATCTGGGTCAAATTCAGGTAGATCTGTGAGACACAACCCAGAAGTGTGTTTTAAAACACTGCAGTGGTTATATCATGTTGAGTGTTACAAGGAGAAAAACTCAGCTTTACCTCCAACAGCAACCTTCCCTTGTGTATTGTGTTCCCCTGATGCAAACTGATAAACTCCAGAGTTGTCATCACAGCAGCTTGCAATTGTCAGATTATGAGAATTTCCATCTTTTATTATTTTGATTCCAGCACCTGATTTTAACTAAAAGTATAGTAAAACAAAGAAATTGAAGATGTTAACATGGGATAGTAGTAACAACAGAAGACTTACCCTCCACAGACTTTTTCAGTGTGTTGAGTGTACTGCATGTGTTTAATCTAAACTGATTCCTGCCACACACCTGACATTTCAAATGATTTATTGAAACATACATATACGTATCTACAGATATTGGCATGCAGGCCCATTACTTACCACATGTATGGAATAGAAGTAGTAGAAGTATTGAAGAGATGTAATGCTACAATATAATAACCTTCCCCCCAGAATCTGACACGGTGGATTGGTGGAGGGATTTATATACTAGGCAGCAATCCAGGACAAGGAAGTTAAGATAGTTATTGCTATGGGGTTTGGCATAAATTGAGAGTATTTTTGTGTCTCCTACTGGCAAAACCAAGCACTCCATAAATGTTGTAGGTGCAAAACCATTCAGACTATGAAAGGGATTGTCTAAAATTGTCTGACCGTTAATTTGGGGTGGAAAAAAACAAAAACGCAAAAAATAGATAAGTCAATGATGAAAATACAGGTCAATAAGATTTGTGACTATAACATTTTTACCTTTGTTTGCATTTATAATTGGTTGGTGAGGTTTCACCTCTGGATCACCTTCTTACCATGGTGGAGGGGTTTGTGGGCTCTAATGGTGACAGGAGCTGTGTTGTCAGGGGCAACTTGCCCCTGTGTAGGGTCGCTCAAGGCAAATTGGCTCTGGGTGATGGGCCAGACCAAGAGCAGTCCAGTGGATCCCAATGAAAAAGTTAAGAACAAGGATACAGTGTATCCCGCCTGATGTAGGGTTATTTGGGGCCCAACCCTGGAGCCAGGCCAGGGGGAAGGGAGTCAACTGGAAGTGCTTGGTTGCTGGATCTCGGCCCATGGGACCCAACCAAGCTCAGCCCAAATCAGCCAAATGGGGTCTGCCTTTCAGTGGGCTCAACACCTGCCGGAGGGCTTACGGGGATCATGGGTACTGTGTGAAATGGACAACAGTCTGGGCTTATCTGCTTAGACTGTGGCCCTCATGATGGATGGATGGATATCAGTAATCTAGAAATTTAGTCTTTTCTAAGGGTTTCTTTCATGCGCTCATGATTTATGACCTATGATCATGGGTTGTCAAACAATGCTCACTATTTTTGAATGCACATCCTTTGCACATCATTTTTATGGGTGGTACCTGCTCTCCATCTTTGAACCAGGTGCCATCACAGTCAATGTTCATGTTTACATTTAGTTCAGCTGGCTTTCCACGAAGAGCATAGATGTCTGAGAGTCCACTGGTAATTCTGGGTTCTGTGCAGCATAAAAAATAGTTACAGGATGCACACAGGTTTTAAATGTTAATGAACCATGCCATACACTAGTTTGCATTGCCCATCACTGGATAAGCACTTTAAACCACACAGAGCTGAATCTGACCTGTAAATGGGTTAGTAATACCCACTTCAGACATAGCTGGAAATTGTTGAGAGATCATTGAATGACGGAAAAAATGGCCTGATCTCTTAATTGATCTTCAATGGTCTTCAGGGTCGCGACAGTCTTGCCAAAGTTTTGACTCAGTCCAAAGCAATTTCTTAACGCTCAGCGATCCCTCACTGATGTCTCAGCCATCTTAACCTTTGGTATGGAAAAATTTGGTATTTTTTGAAAGATTGTTGAGAGATCATTGGGAGATTGATGAGGTTGTTGAGTGTTCCTTGACAGATCATTTCCCTTTGGTGATCGTTCAAAGATTGTTTTGGACTGATTCAAAACTGTGAGGAGACTGTGGAGATCACTGGAAGATCATTGAGGGGTCTTGGTGAATGCTGAGCGATGATTGAAAGATTGTTCAGCGGTCTCTCAGCGATTTTCACTCTAGTGCAAAGTGGGTAGAAGAGCACTAGAAACCCCGTAAATGCTCAGCAACCTTCTTGGTTGCCCAAGAAACTCTCAGTGGTCCCTCAATGATTTCTCCTGGTCTCACAGTGATCTCTCAAGGACTTTTCAAAGATCGCCATGAAAGTTGCTGAAAAGTGAATTTTTGATCACACAACAATCTCCCAGATATTTACACAGAAACTGCTTTTTCAAGGCTTTAGGGGATTGTTGAGCGAACAGGCCAATTTTTGATTTCTCAATAGTCACCCAATGATCTCTGTGCTCTGTAAAGGGGCCCTTAGAAACAAAACCAAGCACACACCTAAAACACAACACAACATAACACTCACAAATATAGGCAGACAGAACAAAATACATACTATAATATGATGAAAACAGAGGCACCTAATTGCAAACCCCTCACTTTAAAGTGACACTCCACCAAAAATTGAGGGTTTTTTCTTGTTAAAGTGGCTGTAACATGTTTTTTATGACTTACAAGACATATCAAAGGCGAAACCACTCAAATTTCTCATGCCTCTGTTTTTTTTTACTTTAAAGTTTCAATTAAGCCCCGCCCCCTGAAAAAAAAACATTTAGACTGACCGTTTTTGGTGACATAACTATATACAAAGCTGGCACATGTTTAGTGTTGAGCCAATCAGGACTCTCTAGCCTAACTGAAGTTATCCTTCAGGCCAGTTAGTGTTTTTGGACAGCTACTTTGAAAAGTTGACCCAAATTAAGATGGGTTTTACCATTAAACTACTTTTAAGGACCTTTTAAGTTTCAGTCATTATCCTGGGCCACTGTGCATATGAGGGGGCTGAAAAGTTTACAGGCTGACCATGATGCAGTGGTCAAATTTGACCAAATATGGTTTATTGTACCCATACTCTTGACAGTTCTTTCACTCTCAGCTCTGCTCGGCCCTCTTGTTCCTCGGCCATTGAAGCACAAATACTACTGGCTGAGCACCTACGAGCATAACTCCTTCTTAGTCAGCCTATGAACTTTTCAGCCTCCCCTCGTACAATTGGGCATGTCCTTCAACCGCTGAATGTTTTTATCACAGGATTTATTTTGTTTATTGTAGCGCTAGCCACCATTAACATTGTGGTGTGTACTGTAGGTGGGCCTAGTCAAAGAGCCTGGAGTTTGAAGGAGCGGGGGAAAGTGAACAGATTTTGACACAACACTGTAAGACAATGAAAGGTTTTGTTTGAAGAAAAAAGGGCATAAGATACCAGTTTAGACAAAGTAGATTTGTTTTATAGAGGATTTATATTTACTAGAGTGTGTCTTTTAGCTCTGAAAGCAAGATCTGTGTTACAATTCTTCTTTTTCACGTTAACATACCTGACATAGTAACTTCAGTATCTACAGGTTGTTGATTTAGCTTTTCACCACCGCTGTCTTCCTCAGATGAATGACCTAGGGGCAGTAACAACCATAAGTAACTTAAACTTACTTTTATTATCTCTAATGTGCTCTTCTGTTTTCTTTTTTCCATCTTACCACTCATTGATTCTTTGCCTTCTGTCGCTGCAGCCGTTTGGCCTGAATGAATTACTAAAGAATAAAAACATGTTTAAAACAATTAAAACATTTTACATTTTGATTCTACTTTTTAAAATAGTGTTAATCGATACATTTAATTTAGTTTAAAGATGTAATACAATGGTGAAAAAAACAGGCATTTTTTAAGTAATTATGCACCAACCAGTTTAATTTTAGATAGATAGATAGATAGATGTACTTTATTGATCCCAAACTGGGAAATTACAGTTTAATACAGATTAAACAAGTTAGTTTGAAATTAAGAAGATTAAATTCAAACTTTTTAAACTCTTTTTAACTTTAAATCAAGAATAAATTAATTCTATTTCATTAAAACTTTAAACTGCACTGTAGCCTTGTTGCTCTTGGGCAATTTTCTGCTTTAAACAACAAGGTGACATTTAAATTTTACAATTATTGCATTATGATTGACTGGTCAAAAGAAAAAAAAAACAGAAAATTTGTGGGGGGAAAAAAAGAACATTTATTAAACATAATTATTTTTTACTGTGCTATTGTCCACTTTTTTAATCTTCTATGTTTTGGACAAACAAAAGTTCCTTCTTCTTCCGGCTTTCAGAGAGAGCAGTTGCATTTTCACTCCTCTCCTCCTCTCGCCTCCCTGATGATATGATCCCAGCTTGCTGCTTCGTCTGTGTCTGTGTCTCGCTTCTTCTCGCTGATCTCAATCCAAACGGAAAAAATGGAATTTCAGGCTTTAATGGAATTGACATCACCTTTTCAACAGGAAATCGGGCCCGGGGGAGCCCAAATGTGTGACTCATGGCTAATTGGAACTCATGTGTCTGTGTGATTCGACTGAAGATGCAGAAGACATCTATCTGTTTGGATATGATCGCAGGATTCTACTGTTTGGCTCCGGAGTTTCCTAGTGTATCGAAAATTAATAAAGTTGGAAGAGCTGGTCAAAATGCGGATCCCGGCGAAGCTCCTTCAACAATTCGACCAGCGATTTAAGCCTGTGAGTTGAAGTGAATTATTTGTGATGCACAGAATCGCATGAGAGTGGAAATTACTATGCTCCAAGTGACTGTGCTCATCTGGCCTTGATTCGACGTCCTTGGGAACTCGTTCCTCCAGGTGCAGAGATTGTGCTGGAAGGTGTTTTGACTTCTCTTTAACCCAAACAATAACAACAATTGCTGTTGTTCAGCAAACCGGACTCTTCAAGGACAGCGCCCATGTGTCTAATACAGAACTTTGCCATCTGGCATGCACGAAGAGAGAAAGACTCTGGGACATGCTTATCTGTGTTTTGACTACATGAACATAACAACCATCCGTTGCCAGGAGGCGCCCCTTTGTTGTACAATAGCAACTGATACACTCAACACTGCACTCACACTGATTATTACCTGCTGACTACATACACTGGTCTCTCTTTGCTCCTTTGTATTGTGTGATCTATATTAGTCTGCTAATTGTGCTTAGAGGGGTTTTTTCTATGTAATCACAATTTAGATTATCTGTGTAATCTTTATTTTGATTAACTATGTTTTTTCTCTCTGCCCATTGTGTCATTCCCTCCCCCATTTCCCCCTCTTTACCCTCCACTGATGACAGGCGCCTTCAGGCTGCCGCGGCCTGGGATGCGCTTCTGCGCGCCCAAGGTCAAGTCAAATTCCTTGTATGTTTATTTTGTAAACATGCTTGGCAATAAAGTGATTCTGATTCTGATTCCATTACAGTGGATATAAAACGTCTACACACCCCTGTTCAAATGCCAGATTTTGTGATGTAAAAAAATGAGACCAAGATGAATCATTTCAAAACTTTTTCCATCATTAATGTGACCTATAACCTGTACAGAGGGCTTAAAGTTTTCCGGCATGTGTCGTTTGGCCCGCGAACTCCCTATTTGTGGTCTCCTAGCTGTGATTCCTTCACTACGTGTTTTGATTAGGTCAGCACCTGTAAACGTGGACTGTTGACATGCTAACGATGCGCTGACAGCCTGCCAGCGTGTGAACGGCTGCAGCCGAGTGGCACTTATCCTTCACTTTCAGAGTGGTAGCCTGCAGTGGGAGCCTAGATTGAACAAAAATGGTATGTTCCAAGTTTGCTGCTAAAAGAAAAGTGGACAGTGAAAATCGGTAAATCACAGACGAATGGACTGAGCAACTTGCATTTGTTCTCCCTCCTACCAGCACAAGACCAATGTGGTTAATATGCCAGTAGACCACAGCTATGATAGTGATTTCCAATTTGAAATGGCATTATGAGAGCAAGCACAGGAAGAGACATTTCCTCAAAATTCAGAGCTAAGAAAAAGCTGCATGTCCACCAAATGCATTTTTTGTCGCCCATCTTTTTTTTTTTTTTCATTGTTTGTGTGCTGCGCTCTGGGGAAAAAAAAAAAGTCTGTTCCCTGTATCCCAGCAACAGCTTGTCACTCACAGCTCAGCATTTTCGCTTTTCCTATGGTCAGGCTTTCTACTTATTTTTAAATAGCAGTCTTTAAATAACAATGGACAGGAAACATATTCTAGCATTGGTAGCAGCTCTGGATGCAAAATATAATGACACGGAAAACAGGAGTCTGGGTACAGACTGTTCCGGCATCCTATGGCCCGCCCTTCCTTAATTCTGATTGGCTGCTTAGAAAGGTCTGACATTAGTGAGCTCAGCTGTAGTGTGAAAAGCTGAACTTTTTTCAGCTCTGAGCGCCCTAAGTGCCATGACAAAAAGCGGCCATCTCTGAGAGCGTTTCAGCGCCAAGGGCCCTCAGTGCTGTAGACGCTGGACTACATTGAGAATGAATAGAAAATAGTCGCCCACAGCGGAAAAAATGCGTTTGGTGGACACGTCACACTGAAATCATCATATCAAGCTGCAAGCAGGATTCTTGTTACATCCATAACTACAAAAAGCAACAGAGTTGTGAAAGTCTGTTCTGAAAGTGGCTGTCTTCAGCAGCTCCTCCCACAGCAGAACAGCCTGGTGACATGGGCGTAAATCAGGGGGGACAATTTTTTTTCTTTAATATTTGCAGCTTTTCTCATAAATGTGTAATGTTTTCTCATTAATTTACTACATTCATTTGTAAATGTAAAACTTTTTTGTTGTAAATTTGCCACTTTCCCTCATCTGCTGTTTTTGCATCTTCAGGCTGCATGTCCACCAAATGCGCTTTTTCTGCTCTGGGTGCCTAGTTTCCATTCATTCTCTATGTAGTCCAGCGTTTACAGCGCTGAGTGCCCTTGGCGCTGAAACGCTCTCGGCGGTGGCCGTTTTTTGTTGTGGTGCTCAGGGCGCTCAGAGCTGAAAAATGTTCAACTCGTCAATGTCAGAACTTGTCAATGTCAGATGTTAAGCAGCCAATCAGAACTGCTGCATGGGCGGGACATAGGATGCTGGTACTAGTCCGTACTCAGAATCCTGCTTTCCATGTCATCATATTTTACATCAAGAGCTGCTAGAAAGTGTTTGCTGTCCATTATTATTTAGAGACTGCTATTAAAAAATCAGTAGAAAGTCTGACAATAGGAAAAGCAGAAGTGCTGAGCTGAGAGTGACAAGCTGTTGCTGGGATACAGGGCACAGACTTTTTTTTTTTATCCCAGAGCGCCGCACACAAACACTGAAAAAAAAAAATGCTCAGGGTGGTCAGGCAACAAAAATTTTGTTTGGTGGACGCGCAGCCTTAATCTTTATTTTTTTCTTGTAAATTTGTAATCTTTATGTAATGTGAGTTTTTTCTTGTAAATTTACATATTTTTTCTCACTAAAGTTGCAACTTTTTTCTCGTAAACTTGACTTTTTGTAAATGTGCAATTGTTTCTTTTAAATTTGCAGTTTTCTTTCTCATAAATTTATGACTGACAGCAATAATACTTAGTGTCCCCTCAATATTTACTCTGGAGAAAATGTCCCATTTATTGTCCCTCCCAACATAAAAAATGAAGTATCCACCCATGCAGTATGCTTTCACTGCTCTAGACCTCTGGTCCATTGGAAAAAACAAATGCAGCCCCCTGGCAAAAGCATTTGAGAACCCCTGTACTATAAAAACAAAAGTTTTATGTCCTATTCCTATATGCAGAACTGCTTTTTATCCAAGCATTGTTGCTGTATGTAGTGTGACTGGAGGCGCAAGTGCAGGACCGGAGTGACCCATATCTCAGTGGGCCACTTCAGTGATGGGCCGGTTTTCTAGTTGGAAGTAAAATTAATTAACATCAATATAATCTGATAATCTGCGGCAGGCATGTTGTTAGCACTGTCCCGATGTTTAATAGCCCTAAATCTTCCTGACTGAACTTCACACCAGAGCATCCCTCAGAATTTGGTGCCAGTAATGATTGGTCTGACTGAAAGACAGACTGACAGCATTCAGCAGGGCGTGGGACTCCAGAAGGTGTGTTCACATTTTGGTGGTTAACAAATGGCAGGAATTGATAGAAGAGGCGATTTTCCCAAAGAAAAATGAGTCAAATGGCACAGGTGAGGGGAGAGGAGGCTGCAGAGGAGTGTGTTCTTGCTACAGCAGAGAGGCCGTGAGATTTTCAGCTCCTCAGGTTAGTGAAGTGACTCTCAGAATAAATTCTATAATGTTTAGCTGCCATCAAATAGTTCACAATTCTCTGACTCTCACGTATTTTTCTCATAACTGAAAAAAACAATTAATTCCTCATTACAAAGATTTTTAAATAAAGTTTTAAATTTCCAAGAAAAAAAATACATGAACCTACAGTATATGTTAATATGAAAATTTATAAGCAAAAGCTGCAATTTTTATGGTTACAAAGGAAAAAAAAATACATTAAAAAAGTTCTAAAATTAAAGAAAAGAATATGATTTTTTTACGTGACGAAAATCACATTTATAGAAGAAGCTGTGCATTTATAATAGCCTAAACATCCCTAGTAGTTACGGCCTTTTACCTTGATTTTTAAGAACAAATATGCAGATTTTCGTGGACACAGTTTGGTGAAAAAGCCTCTTTCCACAGTAGATGTTGCTGAATGAAGGAAAAAAACCTTGCTTGTTCTCAGGTGATTTACTATTTTGTAATAAGGAGGATGGTAGTGGTGGTGGACTCACAAATTTAGTGTAAGATAAAGCCTATAAATGTAAATCAAGTTTAAGTTTGCAAGAATAAAGCTGTAAAATATGACAAAGGAGACCAGTTTATAAGTAAAATAGAAAATTTCTGAGAAAAAGTTTTGTATGAAAAACATAATGAATACAGGGGAAAAATGACACATTTCTACAAAAACTAATTATAAATTCACAAGAGTGAAATCAAAAATTTAAATAGCAAAAGCTGCAGATTAGCATAAATGTTTTACCTTTTCCTATTTTTATGCAATTAGTGAGGTTTTTCTTGTAAACATTCTTGTAAGACATGCATACGTATATTGGAACAGGACAAAAAATCTGTATGTGTAGTGATCTAAACGGCGCACTGTTTTTTCTCCTTTCATTACTTATTACCCACAGCTGTGGCTTCATACACACCTGCTGTCTCTAATCAAGCAGCCTTTAAGTAGAGAGGGGCCCTCCACTCCTGCACGGAGATGTCAACTTCTGCATGTGGTCTAGAGTGCTCCTCGCCACTGTGTGCAGCTACTCCAGCTCCCCACTACGACCCTCTCCTCCTCCGTGGGACTTCGTAAGCAACCTCATTGTTCATTCCTCTTCCCCTCATTCTCCTCCGTGTGTTTTTGGACTTACCTGTGCACAGGTGGACCATCCTCCTGGCGGACTGGAATCATACCCGTGGCAGACCAGGTTCTACTTCCTGAGGCTGGAGTTCTCACTCTCCCTTCACCTCCCTGTAAGTGCACGTAATCATTTGGGCTGAATTGTTTCCCCATCTCACCTTGGCCGAGGCTTTTTCCCCTGCACAGTTCACTGTAAATATCCGCACAAGAGCCTCATTTACCTTCACGGGACTGCTGCAATCCGGAGGAAGATGTGGAGCTGCTGGTAGCTCACAGCCTGCTGCCGTACACTCCGTAAGACTATTATTAATATACCAATTGTCCCACTGTGTGCTGCAGACTGCTCATCTCTCTCTCTCTTTCTCTCTCTCTCTCTCTCCCTTCCCTTATAGGGCTATCAGACTCCCCTCGCCGTTAACACTTACTCACAATAA
Source organism: Pholidichthys leucotaenia (assembly GCA_020510985.1). Taxonomy (NCBI): domain Eukaryota; kingdom Metazoa; phylum Chordata; class Actinopteri; order Cichliformes; family Pholidichthyidae; genus Pholidichthys; species Pholidichthys leucotaenia. Next base: position 58,699,862 of record CM035837.1, on the reverse strand, counting down.
AATCATTGTAATCTGTAACTGAGTTTGTCGTCTTCTTCTGGGTCTGAACACTAAAACCATGTCAGTACGTCTCCGTCCCTCAGACCCAGCAGACGGTGCTAATGCAGGCCGACAAGACATCATGGAGGCTCGGTTAGATCAGGTTAGTTATCCGTAGCAGATAATTTTGAATCAACTGACACAAATAAACGAACGGCTTGACCGACTTACCGCTGCCTCTCACACACAGGCTGGTTCCATGGCATCGGCTCTTTCGCTTCCTCTTTCTCCTCCATCGTCATGCCCCCAATGCATTACACCAATTCCCAAACTGCCCATGCTGTCGGGCCAGTCTAGGTTGCCTCTTGCTGAATGACAACACCATTGAGACCTCAGGTTGTGTATGTATTGTGCCAGCTCTGAACATGAGGTTTCCCATTGCCTCAATCAGCCAAAAGAGGGGTTCCATTCATCACAGTAGGGGGACTAACGGACAAGGAAAGGTCTGAATCCCTTACTCGCTTTTTGTTACCTATCCGTTTTGACCACGGTCGCACTGAATTCTGCATTACTGCCCTCATCGATTCTGGTGCGGAACAAAGCTTTATTTCAGAGAGTCTGGCAACCCGGGTAAAGCTTCCGTATCAGGACTTGGAAGTTCCATTAAATTTGGTAGCCATTTTTAGGGAGCCACTCACTAGGGTCACTAAGAAGATAGCTCCCATCTCCATTTTAGTTTCAGGCAACCACAGAGAGAGCATCTGAGTTTTTTTGTTTTACCCATCTCTGCCTCTCCTGTTATTTTGGGCTATTCCTGGTTGAGACTTCATAACCCAGTTATTGATTGGCAGGCAGGGAGGATTATTTCATGGAACACCTTTTGTTTTGCCACCTGTCTGCAGTCTGCGGCTTGTTCCCCTTCAGTTTCTATCAGCCCGTCGCCCACCCAAATGCTCGATCTCACTCAAGTTCCTCCTGAGTATCATGACCTCGCCCTGGTCTTCAGCAAAACTAAGGTGCTTTCCCTACCTCCCCACCGTCCTTACGACTGTGCCATTAACCTTCTTCCGGGGGCAACGTTGCCATCTAGTAGATTGTATAGTCTGTCAGCCCCGGAATGGGAGGCTATGGATAAGTACATCAAGGAGTCACTAAGTTCTGGCATCATTAGACCTTCATCCTCTGTGGTGGGGGTGTTTTTTTTCGTGAGCAAGAAGGATGGATCCCTTTGGCCCTGCATTGACTTTAGGGAACTTAACAAAATCACAGTGAAGGACAAGTACGCCTTGCTGCTCATCAACTCTGCTTTTGATCTGTTGCAGGGTGCCACTGTTTTCTCCAAGTTCGACCTCCGCAATGCCTACCACCTGATCCGGATAAAAGAGGGTGATGAGTGGAAGACTGGGCTTTGTACTCCTAGTGGCCATTTTGAGTATGTGGTGATGCCATTTGGGTTGACTAATGCGCCAGCTGTTTTTCATTGGCTCATCAATGACGTTCTGAGGGACTTGCTGAACTCTTTTGTTTTTGTTTACCTGGATGACATCTTGATTTTCTCTTGTTCCGTAGATGAGCACCGGGTGCATGTTAGGACTGTCCTTCAGAAGCTGTTGGAGAACCAGCTGTACATCAAAGCTGAGAAGTGTGAGTTTCATACATCCCCAATCACCTTCTTGGGGTTTATCATCGCTCATTAGGAGAGCTGGGCTGACCCGGGCAAGGTGAAGGTGGTCATGGATTGGCCTGTTCCCTCCTCCCGCAAGCAGTTACAACAATTTTTAGGATTCACCAATTTCTTCCGACGCTTCATCCACAATTTCAGTTTGGTTGCCCAGCCTCTCACCCATCTCACTTCCACCAAGATCCGGTTTTGTTGGTCCAAGGAGGCCGATGATGCATTTATTGAGCTAAAATCTTGCTTCTCTTCTTCCCCTGTCCTTGCACAGGTGGATCCGGAGCTGCAGTTCCTGGTGGAGGTAGAAGCATCAGACTCCAGGGTGGGGGCGGTTCTGTCTCAGCACTCAACCACTGACCCTAAGGTCCATCCTTGCACTTATTTCTCCCGACGTTTGTCCTCAGCCAAGAGAAATTATGATGTTGGTGACTGGGAACTGTTGGCGGTTAAACTTGCCTTGGAGGAATGACGCCACTGTTTGGAGGGAGCCTCTCAGCCGTTTGTGGTCTGGATCGATCACAAGAATCTGGAGTATCTCAGGGCAGCTAAACTTATAAACTCCAGACAAGCCTGCTGGTCCCTGTTCTTTGGCAGATTTAATTTTACCATCACCTACCGCCCGGGGTCCAAGAATACCAAACCTGACACCCTCTTGAGGCAATTCTCTGACACGGTTTTGCCGGAGCTGCATCCCATCATTCCCCCCTCATGTGTGATAGGCATGCTGTCATGGGAAATCGAGGAGAGGGTCAAGAGAACGCAGAGTATGAGCCTGATCCGGGTGGAGGCCCTGCTGGCCGGATCTACATTCCTTCCTCGGTCCATGGGGAGGTCATCGATTGCCTGCACTCATCCAAGGTTATGTGCCATCCAGGTGTGTCGCACACTGTTTCCCACCTGCAGAGGACCTTCTGGTGGCTGTCTATGAGGAGGGACATGAATGAGTTCATCAAGGCCTGTCCCCAGTGCGCCACAGGTAAATCCTCTTCTTCCCCACCTTCCAGACTCTTACATCCCCTACCAATTCCCAGCAGGCAGTGGTCCCATGTGGCACTGGATTTTGTGACTGGCCTTCCTCCCTCTGCTGGGCACACAGTCATTCTTACTATTGTGGACAGATTCTCGAAAGCAGCACACTTTGTTCCCCTGAACAAGCTTCCTTCTGCCAAAGAGACGGCTGACCTTTTTGTCTTCCACGTGGTCCACCTCCATGGTATTTCCATGGATATGGTTTCAGACCAGGGTCCCCAGTTTGTCTCCCAGGTTTGGTGATCTTTCTGTAAGGCCATCGGAGCAACAGTCAGCTTGTCTTTGGAGTATCATCCCCAGAGTAATGGCCAGTGCGAGAAAGCAAATTAGGAACTGGAGGCAACCCTGAGGTGCGTCACGGCAACCAATCCTGCATCCTGGAGTACATACCTGCCTTGGATCGAGTATGCTTACAGCTCTGCCACCTCTGCTGCAACTGGTCTCTCTCCCTTTGAGGCATCCTTGGGTACAACCCGTCTCTGTTCCCTGACGCTGAGGTGGAGATTGCCGTACCTTCTGTCCAGTTGCACATCAGATGTTGTCACCACCTCTGGAGGGCTACCAGGGCTGCTCTTCACCGCACCGTGGACTGGAACTCCGAGATCGCCAACCGTCAGAGGACCCCGGCTCCTCCCTATCATGTGGGGCAGAAAGTATAGTTGTTCACCAGACACATTAACCTTAAAACAGACTCCAGAAAGCTTTCCCCCCGCTTCATTGGTCCTTATCCCATCTCTCAGATTGTCAATATGGCTGCTGTTCACCTTTCTCTTCCCCGTTCTCTCCACATATGTCCCACCTTTCATGTCTTTCAGTTGAAGCCGTTTTCCACTAGCCCCCTCTGCCCACCATCCAAGCCTTCGCCTCCTCCAGTGATGGTCGATGGCGGTCCTGTTTATAAGGTCAACCGCATTTTGAATGTTCGGCGCAGGTGGCGAGGTCTACAGTATCTGGTGAACTGGGCTGGGTGTGGACCGGAGGAGAGATCCTTGATCCGGGAGTCCTTCATTACAGATTGGGAGATATTCTGGGCGTTCCATCATGTCCACCCGGGGAGGCTGGGTCAGCCGCCGGGAGGCGTCCCCTGGGGGGGGGGGCACTGTAGTGATCAAAGTGGCGCACTGTTTTTTCTCCTCTCATTACTTATTTCCCACAGTTGCGGCTTCATCCACATTTGCTCTCTCTAATCAAGCAGCCTTTAAATAGAGAGGGGCCCTCCACTCCTGCACGGAGACATCAACTTCTGCATGTGGTCTAGAGTGTTCCTTTTCCACTGTGTGCAGCTGCTTCAGCTCCCCGCTGTGACCCTCTTCTCCTCCGTGGGACCCTGTCCTCCTCCGTGGGAAGCAACCTCATTGTTCATTCCTCTTCCCCTCATTCTTCTCTATATGTTTTTGGACTTACCTGTGCACAGGTGGACCATCCTCCTGGCGGATTGGAATCATACCCGCGGTGGACCAGGATCTACTCCCTGGGGCTGGAGTTCCCACTCTCCCTTCACCTTCCTGTAAGTGCATGTGATCATTTGGACTGAATTGTTAACCCATCTCACCTCGGCCGAAACTTTTTCCCCTGCACAGTTCACTATAAATATCTGCACAAGAGTCTCATTCACCTTCATGGGACTGCTGCAATCCGGAGGAAGATGTGGAGCTACTGGTAGCTCACAGCCTGCTGCTCTACACTCCATAAGACTATTATTAATATACCAATTGTCCCACTGTGTGCTGCAGACTGCTCATCTCTCTCTAGAGTGGGATGGCTGCATTTTTTTTAGCCACAAATCCAGTAGCAGTGGGGGGGGTGGCTGTACTTTTCTCTAGGGGTTGTGTGCCTGTCTCTTATGAGGTAGAAGAGGTGGTGAGAGGTCATTTCCTCTTATTAAAGGTACAGTTTGAAAACGTGAACTTCGTTTTTATAAACGTGTATGTGCCAACACAGAGAGCAGAGAGGATCAGGGTCTTTGACGTGCTTTCGGATACGGTTAAGTCCTGTGATCCAAATAGTTTTTTATTTCTGGGGGGTGATTTTAACTGTACATTAAACCACAGACTAGACAGGAACCATCAGGAGCCTCACCCTGCTTCTGCCAATAGGCTGAGAGAACTGGTGAAAACACATGAAATGGCCGATGTGTGGAGATCACATCATGGGGACCAGAGGCAGTACACCTGGAGCCATGTCAAAGATAACCTTTTATCTATGGCTAGGTTAGACCGTTTTTATGGTTTTAAACATCAAATGAGTGTTTTTAAAAATAGTTGTATCTGTCCTGTTGGTTTCACTGATCACTGCCTGCTGTTTTGTTCTGTGTTTATTGAAAATGTAAAGTGTAAGAGTGCTTTTTGGCATTTTAACAATACACTTTTAAATGATGTGTTTTTTAAAGAGGTTTTTCATGATGTTTGGAAGTCACACAGGGAACAAAAACCCTCTTTTAGTTCTCTCCAATTGTGGTGGGATTTTGGTAAGGCCCAGATAAAACAACTCTGCCAACAGTACACTCAAAATGTCACTCGTAGCTTGACCCAATCCTTGAAAGTTCTGGAGACTGAGGTGGTAGAACTAGAGGAGTTGCTCAGTTCTACAGGAAAACAGGAGCACTTAGAGGCTCTCAAGTCAAAAAGGTCAGCCTTGGCTAGCTTGCTAGGGGTCACCGCACAGGGTGCTCTGGTCCGCTCACGCTACATGGATGTAGCTCTGATGGACTCGCCCTCCCAGTACTTTTTTGGACTGGAGGGGAAAAATGGACAGAGAAAGCTCATTCACTCCTTGTTGGGCGATGACGGGAGAACAATCTCCACAGCAGCAGAGATCAGGAAACACGCTGCTAGCTTTTACAGTAAATTGTTTAGAGCAGAGTGGAGGGAGGACACGGCACTGGGCCAGGTTTTCCTTGATGGTCTTCCAGTGCTCTCAGAGGACCTTGTTGCCGGCTTGGATGCTCCACTGTCTCTGTCTGAGCTGCATACGGCGCTAATGAGCCTCCAGAATGGAAAATCACCAGGCATAGATGGTCTCTCTGTGGACTTTTTTAAGGAATTCTGGCCCCTGCTTGGTCCAGACCTGCTGGAGGTTCTCCAAGATAGCTTGGAAAGGGGGACCCTACCCACGACCTGCAGGAGGGCCATCATCACACTGTTGCCGAAAAAGGGGGACCTCCAGAGCCTAAAGAACTGGAGGCCAGTCTCTCTGCTCTGCACAGACTACAAGATTCTCTCAAAAGCTCTGGCCCGAAGACTGAGAAAGGTGATGAGCGAGCTCATTCATGTAGACCAGACTTACTGTGTGCCTGGCAGGCTGATTAGTGACAACGTCACTTTAATTCGGGATATTTTGGAGGTCTCTGGTTCATTGGCGGTAGAAACTGGTTTGATTTCAATTGACCAGGAAAAGGCGTTTGATCGGGTTGAACACCAATATTTATGGACAGTTTTAACAGCTTTTGGGTTCAGCCCAGGCTTCATAGCCAGGATACGGGTCTTGTACAGTGACATTGAGAGTGTGCTGAAGATAAATGGGGGCCTGTCTGCCCCTTTAAAAGTCCAGAGGGGGGTTCGGCAGGGCTGCCCTCTCTCAGGGATGCTGTACTCCCTCGCCATAGAGCCTTTGCTTCACTGCCTGAGAAGGGATCTATCAGGAGTTACTTTTCCTGGCTGTGACACCACGTTCAAGCTGTCGGCCTATGCAGATGATGTAGTCATTCTGCTAAACAAGCAGAGTGACATTGACGTTCTGGTTAGGAGTGCCAATCTTTTTGGCCAACTTTCCTCTGCAAAGATAAACTGGGGAAAAAGCGAGGCTCTGATGGTGGGGGAGAAACTAGAAAATCAGCTTACGCTGCCGGGTGGGTTGATTTGGAAAAAAGGAGGTTTTAAGTATCTTGGCGTCTTTATTGGAAATCAGCAGTTTGAGCAAAAAAATTGGGATGGGGTCATAGAGAAGATTAACGGGAGACTAAACAAGTGGAAGTGGCTAATGCCAAGAATATCTTTTAGAGGAAGAGTGCTCATTTTAAATAATCTTGTTTCCTCATCCCTGTGGCACCGCCTCATGTGCATGGACCCCCCTGCTGGTTTGTTGTCCAAAATTCAGTCTGTTTTGGTGGACTTTTTTTGGGGGGGTGGACTCCACTGGGTTCCTCAAGCCCTGTTATTTCTTCCCAAAGAGGAGGGGGGGCAAGGAGTGATTCATTTAGCTAGTAGAGGTGCTGCTTTTAGACTGACTTTCATACAGAGACTGCTGACGGGCCCCCAGGACCTGGTATGGAGGCCTTTGGCCTGTGTTATTTTACAGAGAGTCCTTGGGCTTGGGCTAGACCTCCCTGTGTTTTTAATGGATTTTAAGAACTCTAATGCACTGTCTTTACCCAGTTTTTACCGCAGTCTCTTTTCAGTGTGGACTCTTTTTAAAAAACAAAGAGGGCCATGCGATTCCCTCTACTGGTTGTTGAGGGAGCCGCTGGTTTTTGGTGGTCGCCTTGGTGTCCTGCCGGGAGTTGGAAGGACCTTCCTTGATAGGCTGTGTTCCAGGAACATTCTCACTCTGAAGCAAGTGGTGGAACTGGCTGGTCCTGGCCTCAACAACGCCTCAGCTTTAGCAGCTCATCTTGGTGTCAGGTCAAATCGTTTCATCGATGGTCTTCTTGCACACTGGAAACAGGAGCTTCATGGACTTGAGCACTCCCTACTCTTGGACTTTAGCAATGGCACGCTGCAGCCAGAAAGCACTGACCCCTTTCCCTCTCTCACGCTCTATATGGACTTTGACGTCGCTCCTTGCTCCTTACTGGCATTCTGTGCTCCCACTGGTGTGGACTTTGGAGGAGCCAGTGGTAAGGCACTCTACAGACTGGTGGTGATGGCACTCAACAAGGACCGATTGAACACCTGTGTGGACACTCCTTGGAGAGCCTATTTTAAACTAGGAAAAGGGCATCGGCCTGCCTGGAGGGCTCTTTACAAAGCCCCTCTCCCTAAGAGACATGGAGACTTACAGTGGAGGGTCCTGCATGGTATTATAGCTGTCAATGCTTTTGTTTCTGTGATTAACAGCAGTGTCAGTGATCAGTGTGTTTTTTGTTCCTCTAGGGAGACTGTTTTTCATTGTTTTATTGAATGTCAGCGCCTGAGTGGCCTCTTTGAACTTCTCACAAAACTTTTTCATATTTTTAAGGAAGTTTTCTCTAAGCAGGTTTTCATTTGTGGTTTTATGTACAATCGTCGTTTTAAGCAGAAGTGTCAACTACTGAACTTTGTTTTAGGACAGGCAAAGTTGGCTATCTATGTAAGCCGGAGAAGAAAACTTGAAAATGTTGAGAATGATGTTGATGTCAAAATTTTATTTGTGAGGCTACTTAAAGCCAGAATCAGGCTGGACTTTCAGTTTTTTATGGGGAATGGGGATGTGGAAGGTTTCAGGACCCTCTGGTCCCTGGAGAATGTCCTCTGTTCAGTTCATGATGGACAGCTTTTTTTGGGGCGTTTTTTGGGGGATTAATTTTCTGTGTAACATAGCATGATATAGAAATTGTATTGACTGATGGACAAGTGTGTTTATTAAAGATCTTTTAAAAATCAAAAAATCTCTCTCTCTCTCTCTCTCTCTCTCTCTCTCTCTCTCTCTCTCTCTCGTGCGCATGCGTGGGCGTTTGTGGGAGCAGGGGTGTGGAGTGGTGTCGAGTGAGTACTTTAAACTTTGTATTTTCTAACTTTTTCTCTATCTTGTGTGTTTGAGGTGTGTGTGTTTAATATAGTGGGTTGAGTGTGTGTGTGCTGGGGTGTGAGTGTTGGAGTGAGTGTGTGGGGGAACGGTAGCTTCTGCTGCCGGTTTTTCCCGGCCGGCATCATGCCGGTGATTGATGGTGGTGTGGAGTTTGAGCGCTTAACCCGGCGTCATGGTGTGAGAATCCTCCCGACAGTTCCCTGTTCTGTGGAGGAGGCCAGCCTCGCTGTAGGACAGGTGGTTGGGCATGGCAGCATAAAATCAGCATCGAGGATGAACAGCGCAATTGTGATCTTTCTGGATTCGACTGAGAAAGCTGATCAGGTGGTGGCACAGGGAGTGGTCATAGTTGACACTTTTACTCCCGTTTTACCGCTGGCGAACCCGTCTAGGAGGATCACCATCTCAAACGCTCCTCCTTTCGTTAAAAATGATCAGCTGATTAGAGAGTTGTCCCGTTTTGGCCAGGTTGTGTCCCCTATCAGAATGGTCTCTCTGGGTAGTAAATCACCCCTGCTGAAGCATGTTGTATGTCATAGGAGGCAGTGTTTCATGGTGTTGAAAGACAGCTCTGCTGAACTGAATGCGTCTTTTAATTTCAGGATTGACGGCTTTAGCTACTTGGTGTTTGCAACATCTGAAACCATGAAGTGTTTTGCGTGTGGCGCAGAAGGCCATCTTATTAGGTCATGTCCTGAAAAGGCGAACACAAAGAGCACTGGCGGTAAGAAAGGTGACGCCGCTGTTTCTGGTGGTCCGGAGGGTAGCGCTACATGTGGTGCGGCGGATGCCGCTGCGGCGCCCGCTTCTGCTGGGGCGGTCGCGGCCGCAGTCCGCGTCCGCTTCTACTTCTGCGGGGGCGTCCGCGTCCGCGTCCGCTTGTGCTGGGGCGGCCACGGCCGCCTCTGCTGGGGTGGCCGCGGCGGGCGCGGTAGTTGCCCCCCCAAACAGTGATGGTGGGGAATTTCTGTCTGGCGGCAGCTCTGATCATTGTGACGAGCCTGTCGCCCGGGGTAAACAGGTGGAGGGTGTAAGTAAAAGTGCAGTTAAACGAAGGAACGTGAATGAACAGACTTTGCAGGCGGGGGAGGAGCGGTTTGAGGCTGTAGGGGACACACAGAGCAAACACTGCATGACAAACGTTGCAGTTCATGAAGAAATGCAGGAATGTAGTTTTGCTGAAGAGGATCCTTTTAAAGCTGCACAAAAAAGAAAAAGTGCTGAAAACTTGCAGAGCTCTGCTAAATCTAGTAGGGTTGGGAAGTTAGATTTACTAGATGAGAGCGTCTCTGACGAAAGTGGAGCTGAGTCTGAAATGATGCAGACGCAGACGCAGGAGGAGCAAAGCTCCTATTGTTTTTCCAAAATTAGGCAATTTCTCCAGGTGACCAAGGGGAGCAGAGCTGTGAAAGTGGAAAATTACTTTCCAGATCTGGAGTTATTTGTGGCATCAGCTCGCAAGCTGATGAAACTGAATGATGGGAATGAGACTTTTACTGATCAGGAAATTTTTCGTTTAAAGAAACTGGTTGTCAAACTGAAATCACAAATTACTAACAGTCATGTTGACTCTTAGTTTGTTTCTTCCCTTTTATGCTATGTGTGTGTTTTTTTACTGTACCCTATTTTTATCCTTTTTAATGCCCCACCTTAGAATTGGCACTCTCAATATTAATGGGGCCAGGGATGATGTAAAAAGGGCCTCTTTATACAAGCTTTTTAATTTAAAGAAACTTGACGTGCTGATGGTCCAGGAGACTCACAGCACTGTGGACATTGAGAGCCATTGGAGAAAAGAGTGGGATGGCTGCATTTTTTTTAGCCACAAATCCAGTAGCAGTGGGGGGGTGGCTGTACTTTTCTCTAGGGGTTGTGTGCCTGTCTCTTATGAGGTAGAAGAGGTGGTGAGAGGTCATTTCCTCTTATTAAAGGTACAGTTTGAAAACGTGAACTTCGTTTTTATAAACGTGTATGTGCCAACACAGAGAGCAGAGAGGATCAGGGTCTTTGACGTGCTTTCGGATACGGTTAAGTCCTGTGATCCAAATAGTTTTTTATTTCTGGGGGGTGATTTTAACTGTACATTAAACCACAGACTAGACAGGAACCATCAGGAGCCTCACCCTGCTTCTGCCAATAGGCTGAGAGAACTGGTGAAAACACATGAAATGGCCGATGTGTGGAGATCACATCATGGGGACCAGAGGCAGTACACCTGGAGCCATGTCAAAGATAACCTTTTATCTATGGCTAGGTTAGACCGTTTTTATGGTTTTAAACATCAAATGAGTGTTTTTAAAAATAGTTGTATCTGTCCTGTTGGTTTCACTGATCACTGCCTGCTGTTTTGTTCTGTGTTTATTGAAAATGTAAAGTGTAAGAGTGCTTTTTGGCATTTTAACAATACACTTTTAAATGATGTGTTTTTTAAAGAGGTTTTTCATGATGTTTGGAAGTCACACAGGGAACAAAAACCCTCTTTTAGTTCTCTCCAATTGTGGTGGGATTTTGGTAAGGCCCAGATAAAACAACTCTGCCAACAGTACACTCAAAATGTCACTCGTAGCTTGACCCAATCCTTGAAAGTTCTGGAGACTGAGGTGGTAGAACTAGAGGAGTTGCTCAGTTCTACAGGAAAACAGGAGCACTTAGAGGCTCTCAAGTCAAAAAGGTCAGCCTTGGCTAGCTTGCTAGGGGTCACCGCACAGGGTGCTCTGGTCCGCTCACGCTACATGGATGTAGCTCTGATGGACTCGCCCTCCCAGTACTTTTTTGGACTGGAGGGGAAAAATGGACAGAGAAAGCTCATTCACTCCTTGTTGGGCGATGACGGGAGAACAATCTCCACAGCAGCAGAGATCAGGAAACACGCTGCTAGCTTTTACAGTGAATTGTTTAGAGCAGAGTGGAGGGAGGACACGGCACTGGGCCAGGTTTTCCTTGATGGTCTTCCAGTGCTCTCAGAGGACCTTGTTGCCGGCTTGGATGCTCCACTGTCTCTGTCTGAGCTGCATACGGCGCTAATGAGCCTCCAGAATGGAAAATCACCAGGCATAGATGGTCTCTCTGTGGACTTTTTTAAGGAATTCTGGCCCCTGCTTGGTCCAGACCTGCTGGAGGTTCTCCAAGATAGCTTGGAAAGGGGGACCCTACCCACGACCTGCAGGAGGGCCATCATCACACTGTTGCCGAAAAAGGGGGACCTCCAGAGCCTAAAGAACTGGAGGCCAGTCTCTCTGCTCTGCACAGACTACAAGATTCTCTCAAAAGCTCTGGCCCGAAGACTGAGAAAGGTGATGAGCGAGCTCATTCATGTAGACCAGACTTACTGTGTGCCTGGCAGGCTGATTAGTGACAACGTCACTTTAATTCGGGATATTTTGGAGGTCTCTGGTTCATTGGCGGTAGAAACTGGTTTGATTTCAATTGACCAGGAAAAGGCGTTTGATCGGGTTGAACACCAATATTTATGGACAGTTTTAACAGCTTTTGGGTTCAGCCCAGGCTTCATAGCCAGGATACGGGTCTTGTACAGTGACATTGAGAGTGTGCTGAAGATAAATGGGGGCCTGTCTGCCCCTTTAAAAGTCCAGAGGGGGGTTCGGCAGGGCTGCCCTCTCTCAGGGATGCTGTACTCCCTCGCCATAGAGCCTTTGCTTCACTGCCTGAGAAGGGATCTATCAGGAGTTACTTTTCCTGGCTGTGACACCACGTTCAAGCTGTCGGCCTATGCAGATGATGTAGTCATTCTGCTAAACAAGCAGAGTGACATTGACGTTCTGGTTAGGAGTGTCAATCTTTTTGGCCAACTTTCCTCTGCAAAGATAAACTGGGGAAAAAGCGAGGCTCTGATGGTGGGGGAGAAACTAGAAAATCAGCTTACGCTGCCGGGTGGGTTGATTTGGAAAAAAGGAGGTTTTAAGTATCTTGGCGTCTTTATTGGAAATCAGCAGTTTGAGCAAAAAAATTGGGATGGGGTCATAGAGAAGATTAACGGGAGACTAAACAAGTGGAAGTGGCTAATGCCAAGAATATCTTTTAGAGGAAGAGTGCTCATTTTAAATAATCTTGTTTCCTCATCCCTGTGGCACCGCCTCATGTGCATGGACCCCCCTGCTGGTTTGTTGTCCAAAATTCAGTCTGTTTTGGTGGACTTTTTTTGGGGGGGGTGGACTCCACTGGGTTCCTCAAGCCCTGTTATTTCTTCCCAAAGAGGAGGGGGGGCAAGGAGTGATTCATTTAGCTAGTAGAGGTGCTGCTTTTAGACTGACTTTCATACAGAGACTGCTGACGGGCCCCCAGGACCTGGTATGGAGGCCTTTGGCCTGTGTTATTTTACAGAGAGTCCTTGGGCTTGGGCTAGACCTCCCTGTGTTTTTAATGGATTTTAAGAACTCTAATGCACTGTCTTTACCCAGTTTTTACCGCAGTCTCTTTTCAGTGTGGACTCTTTTTAAAAAACAAAGAGGGCCATGCGATTCCCTCTACTGGTTGTTGAGGGAGCCGCTGGTTTTTGGTGGTCGCCTTGGTGTCCTGCCGGGAGTTGGAAGGACCTTCCTTGATAGGCTGTGTTCCAGGAACATTCTCACTCTGAAGCAAGTGGTGGAACTGGCTGGTCCTGGCCTCAACAACGCCTCAGCTTTAGCAGCTCATCTTGGTGTCAGGTCGAATCGTTTCATCGATGGTCTTCTTGCACACTGGAAACAGGAGCTTCATGGACTTGAGCACTCCCTACTCTTGGACTTTAGCAATGGCACGCTGCAGCCAGAAAGCACTGACCCCTTTCCCTCTCTCACGCTCTATATGGACTTTGACGTCGCTCCTTGCTCCTTACTGGCATTCTGTGCTCCCACTGGTGTGGACTTTGGAGGAGCCAGTGGTAAGGCACTCTACAGACTGGTGGTGATGGCACTCAACAAGGACCGATTGAACACCTGTGTGGACACTCCTTGGAGAGCCTATTTTAAACTAGGAAAAGGGCATCGGCCTGCCTGGAGGGCTCTTTACAAAGCCCCTCTCCCTAAGAGGCATGGAGACTTACAGTGGAGGGTCCTGCATGGTATTATAGCTGTCAATGCTTTTGTTTCTGTGATTAACAGCAGTGTCAGTGATCAGTGTGTTTTTTGTTCCTCTAGGGAGACTGTTTTTCATTGTTTTATTGAATGTCAGCGCCTGAGTGGCCTCTTTTGAACTTCTCACAAAACTTTTTCATATTTTTAAGGAAGTTTTCTCTAAGCAGGTTTTCATTTGTGGTTTTATGTACAATCGTCGTTTTAAGCAGAAGTGTCAACTACTGAACTTTGTTTTAGGACAGGCAAAGTTGGCTATCTATGTAAGCCGGAGAAGAAAACTTGAAAATGTTGAGAATGATGTTGATGTCAAAATTTTATTTGTGAGGCTACTTAAAGCCAGAATCAGGCTGGACTTTCAGTTTTTTATGGGGAATGGGGATGTGGAAGGTTTCAGGACCCTCTGGTCCCTGGAGAATGTCCTCTGTTCAGTTCATGATGGACAGCTTTTTTTGGGGCGTTTTTTGGGGGATTAATTTTCTGTGTAACATAGCATGATATAGAAATTGTATTGACTGATGGACAAGTGTGTTTATTAAAGATCTTTTAAAAATCAAATCTCTCTCTCTCTCTCTCTCTCTCTCTCTCTCTCTCTCTCTCGTGCGCATGCGTGGGCGTTTGTGGGAGCAGGGGTGTGGAGTGGTGTCGAGTGAGTACTTTAAACTTTGTATTTTCTAACTTTTTCTCTATCTTGTGTGTTTGAGGTGTGTGTGTTTAATATAGTGGGTTGAGTGTGTGTGTGCTGGGGTGTGAGTGTTGGAGTGAGTGTGTTGGGGAACGGTAGCTTCTGCTGCCGGTTTTTCCCGGCCGGCATCATGCCGGTGATTGATGGTGGTGTGGAGTTTGAGCGCTTAACCCGGCGTCATGGTGTGAGAATCCTCCCGACAGTTCCCTGTTCTGTGGAGGAGGCCAGCCTCGCTGTAGGACAGGTGGTTGGGCATGGCAGCATAAAATCAGCATCGAGGATGAACAGCGCAATTGTGATCTTTCTGGATTCGACTGAGAAAGCTGATCAGGTGGTGGCACAGGGAGTGGTCATAGGTGACACTTTTACTCCCGTTTTACCGCTGGCGAATCCGTCTAGGAGGATCACCATCTCAAACGCTCCTCCTTTCGTTAAAAATGATCAGCTGATTAGAGAGTTGTCCCGTTTTGGCCAGGTTGTGTCCCCTATCAGAATGGTCTCTCTGGGTAGTAAATCACCCCTGCTGAAGCATGTTGTATGTCATAGGAGGCAGTGTTTCATGGTGTTGAAAGACAGCTCTGCTGAACTGAATGCGTCTTTTAATTTCAGGATTGACGGCTTTAGCTACTTGGTGTTTGCAACATCTGAAACCATGAAGTGTTTTGCGTGTGGCGCAGAAGGCCATCTTATTAGGTCATGTCCTGAAAAGGCGAACACAAAGAGCACTGGCGGTAAGAAAGGTGACGCCGCTGTTTCTGGTGGTCCGGAGGGTAGCGCTACATGTGGTGCGGCGGATGCCGCTGCGGCGCCCGCTTCTGCTGGGGCGGTCGCGGCCGCAGTCCGCGTCCGCTTCTACTTCTGCGGGGGTGTCCGCGTCCGCGTCCGCTTGTGCTGGGGCGGCCGCGGCCGCCTCTGCTGGGGTGGCCGCGGCGGGCGCGGTAGTTGCCCCCCCAAACAGTGATGGTGGGGAATTTCTGTCTGGCGGCAGCTCTGATCATTGTGACGAGCCTGTCGCCCGGGGTAAACAGGTGGAGGGTGTAAGTAAAAGTGCAGTTAAACGAAGGAACGTGAATGAACAGACTTTGCAGGCGGGGGAGGAGCGGTTTGAGGCTGTAGGGGACACACAGAGCAAACACTGCATGACAAACGTTGCAGTTCATGAAGAAATGCAGGAATGTAGTTTTGCTGAAGAGGATCCTTTTAAAGCTGCACAAAAAAGAAAAAGTGCTGAAAACTTACAGAGCTCTGCTAAATCTAGTAGGGTTGGGAAGTTAGATTTACTAGATGAGAGCGTCTCTGACGAAAGTGGAGCTGAGTCTGAAATGATGCAGACGCAGACGCAGGAGGAGCAAAGCTCCTATTGTTTTTCCAAAATTAGGCAATTTCTCCAGGTGACCAAGGGGAGCAGAGCTGTGAAAGTGGAAAATTACTTTCCAGATCTGGAGTTATTTGTGGCATCAGCTCGCAAGCTGATGAAACTGAATGATGGGAATGAGACTTTTACTGATCAGGAAATTTTTCGTTTAAAGAAACTGGTTGTCAAACTGAAATCACAAATTACTAACAGTCATGTTGACTCTTAGTTTGTTTCTTCCCTTTTATGCTATGTGTGTGTTTTTTTACTGTACCCTATTTTTATCCTTTTTAATGCCCCACCTTAGAATTGGCACTCTCAATATTAATGGGGCCAGGGATGATGTAAAAAGGGCCTCTTTATACAAGCTTTTTAATTTAAAGAAACTTGACGTGCTGATGGTCCAGGAGACTCACAGCACTGTGGACATTGAGAGCCATTGGAGAAAAGAGTGGGATGGCTGCATTTTTTTTAGCCACAAATCCAGTAGCAGTGGGGGGGTGGCTGTACTTTTCTCTAGGGGTTGTGTGCCTGTCTCTTATGAGGTAGAAGAGGTGGTGAGAGGTCATTTCCTCTTATTAAAGGTACAGTTTGAAAACGTGAACTTCGTTTTTATAAACGTGTATGTGCCAACACAGAGAGCAGAGAGGATCAGGGTCTTTGACGTGCTTTCGGATACGGTTAAGTCCTGTGATCCAAATAGTTTTTTATTTCTGGGGGGTGATTTTAACTGTACATTAAACCACAGACTAGACAGGAACCATCAGGAGCCTCACCCTGCTTCTGCCAATAGGCTGAGAGAACTGGTGAAAACACATGAAATGGCCGATGTGTGGAGATCACATCATGGGGACCAGAGGCAGTACACCTGGAGCCATGTCAAAGATAACCTTTTATCTATGGCTAGGTTAGACCGTTTTTATGGTTTTAAACATCAAATGAGTGTTTTTAAAAATAGTTGTATCTGTCCTGTTGGTTTCACTGATCACTGCCTGCTGTTTTGTTCTGTGTTTATTGAAAATGTAAAGTGTAAGAGTGCTTTTTGGCATTTTAACAATACACTTTTAAATGATGTGTTTTTTAAAGAGGTTTTTCATGATGTTTGGAAGTCACACAGGGAACAAAAACCCTCTTTTAGTTCTCTCCAATTGTGGTGGGATTTTGGTAAGGCCCAGATAAAACAACTCTGCCAACAGTACACTCAAAATGTCACTCGTAGCTTGACCCAATCCTTGAAAGTTCTGGAGACTGAGGTGGTAGAACTAGAGGAGTTGCTCAGTTCTACAGGAAAACAGGAGCACTTAGAGGCTCTCAAGTCAAAAAGGTCAGCCTTGGCTAGCTTGCTAGGGGTCACCGCACAGGGTGCTCTGGTCCGCTCACGCTACATGGATGTAGCTCTGATGGACTCGCCCTCCCAGTACTTTTTTGGACTGGAGGGGAAAAATGGACAGAGAAAGCTCATTCACTCCTTGTTGGGCGATGACGGGAGAACAATCTCCACAGCAGCAGAGATCAGGAAACACGCTGCTAGCTTTTACAGTAAATTGTTTAGAGCAGAGTGGAGGGAGGACACGGCACTGGGCCAGGTTTTCCTTGATGGTCTTCCAGTGCTCTCAGAGGACCTTGTTGCCGGCTTGGATGCTCCACTGTCTCTGTCTGAGCTGCATACGGCGCTAATGAGCCTCCAGAATGGAAAATCACCAGGCATAGATGGTCTCTCTGTGGACTTTTTTAAGGAATTCTGGCCCCTGCTTGGTCCAGACCTGCTGGAGGTTCTCCAAGATAGCTTGGAAAGGGGGACCCTACCCACGACCTGCAGGAGGGCCATCATCACACTGTTGCCGAAAAAGGGGGACCTCCAGAGCCTAAAGAACTGGAGGCCAGTCTCTCTGCTCTGCACAGACTACAAGATTCTCTCAAAAGCTCTGGCCCGAAGACTGAGAAAGGTGATGAGCGAGCTCATTCATGTAGACCAGACTTACTGTGTGCCTGGCAGGCTGATTAGTGACAACGTCACTTTAATTCGGGATATTTTGGAGGTCTCTGGTTCATTGGCGGTAGAAACTGGTTTGATTTCAATTGACCAGGAAAAGGCGTTTGATCGGGTTGAACACCAATATTTATGGACAGTTTTAACAGCTTTTGGGTTCAGCCCAGGCTTCATAGCCAGGATACGGGTCTTGTACAGTGACATTGAGAGTGTGCTGAAGATAAATGGGGGCCTGTCTGCCCCTTTAAAAGTCCAGAGGGGGGTTCGGCAGGGCTGCCCTCTCTCAGGGATGCTGTACTCCCTCGCCATAGAGCCTTTGCTTCACTGCCTGAGAAGGGATCTATCAGGAGTTACTTTTCCTGGCTGTGACACCACGTTCAAGCTGTCGGCCTATGCAGATGATGTAGTCATTCTGCTAAACAAGCAGAGTGACATTGACGTTCTGGTTAGGAGTGTCAATCTTTTTGGCCAACTTTCCTCTGCAAAGATAAACTGGGGAAAAAGCGAGGCTCTGATGGTGGGGGAGAAACTAGAAAATCAGCTTACGCTGCCGGGTGGGTTGATTTGGAAAAAAGGAGGTTTTAAGTATCTTGGCGTCTTTATTGGAAATCAGCAGTTTGAGCAAAAAAATTGGGATGGGGTCATAGAGAAGATTAACGGGAGACTAAACAAGTGGAAGTGGCTAATGCCAAGAATATCTTTTAGAGGAAGAGTGCTCATTTTAAATAATCTTGTTTCCTCATCCCTGTGGCACCGCCTCATGTGCATGGACCCCCCTGCTGGTTTGTTGTCCAAAATTCAGTCTGTTTTGGTGGACTTTTTTTGGGGGGGTGGACTCCACTGGGTTCCTCAAGCCCTGTTATTTCTTCCCAAAGAGGAGGGGGGGCAAGGAGTGATTCATTTAGCTAGTAGAGGTGCTGCTTTTAGACTGACTTTCATACAGAGACTGCTGACGGGCCCCCAGGACCTGGTATGGAGGCCTTTGGCCTGTGTTATTTTACAGAGAGTCCTTGGGCTTGGGCTAGACCTCCCTGTGTTTTTAATGGATTTTAAGAACTCTAATGCACTGTCTTTACCCAGTTTTTACCGCAGTCTCTTTTCAGTGTGGACTCTTTTTAAAAAACAAAGAGGGCCATGCGATTCCCTCTACTGGTTGTTGAGGGAGCCGCTGGTTTTTGGTGGTCGCCTTGGTGTCCTGCCGGGAGTTGGAAGGACCTTCCTTGATAGGCTGTGTTCCAGGAACATTCTCACTCTGAAGCAAGTGGTGGAACTGGCTGGTCCTGGCCTCAACAACGCCTCAGCTTTAGCAGCTCATCTTGGTGTCAGGTCAAATCGTTTCATCGATGGTCTTCTTGCACACTGGAAACAGGAGCTTCATGGACTTGAGCACTCCCTACTCTTGGACTTTAGCAATGGCACGCTGCAGCCAGAAAGCACTGACCCCTTTCCCTCTCTCACGCTCTATATGGACTTTGACGTCGCTCCTTGCTCCTTACTGGCATTCTGTGCTCCCACTGGTGTGGACTTTGGAGGAGGCAGTGGTAAGGCACTCTACAGACTGGTGGTGATGGCACTCAACAAGGACCGATTGAACACCTGTGTGGACACTCCTTGGAGAGCCTATTTTAAACTAGGAAAAGGGCATCGGCCTGCCTGGAGGGCTCTTTACAAAGCCCCTCTCCCTAAGAGACATGGAGACTTACAGTGGAGGGTCCTGCATGGTATTATAGCTGTCAATGCTTTTGTTTCTGTGATTAACAGCAGTGTCAGTGATCAGTGTGTTTTTTGTTCCTCTAGGGAGACTGTTTTTCATTGTTTTATTGAATGTCAGCGCCTGAGTGGCCTCTTTTGAACTTCTCACAAAACTTTTTCATATTTTTAAGGAAGTTTTCTCTAAGCAGGTTTTCATTTGTGGTTTTATGTACAATCGTCGTTTTAAGCAGAAGTGTCAACTACTGAACTTTGTTTTAGGACAGGCAAAGTTGGCTATC
Organism: Pholidichthys leucotaenia; assembly: GCA_020510985.1. NCBI lineage: Eukaryota > Metazoa > Chordata > Actinopteri > Cichliformes > Pholidichthyidae > Pholidichthys > Pholidichthys leucotaenia. The sequence continues at coordinate 58,680,366 of CM035837.1, read as the reverse complement.
TATGTAAGCCGGAGAAGAAAACTTGAAAATGTTGAGAATGATGTTGATGTCAAAATTTTATTTGTGAGGCTACTTAAAGCCAGAATCAGGCTGGACTTTCAGTTTTTTATGGGGAATGGGGATGTGGAAGGTTTCAGGACCCTCTGGTCCCTGGAGAATGTCCTCTGTTCAGTTCATGATGGACAGCTTTTTTTGGGGCGTTTTTTGGGGGATTAATTTTCTGTGTAACATAGCATGATATAGAAATTGTATTGACTGATGGACAAGTGTGTTTATTAAAGATCTTTTAAAAATCAAAAAATCTCTCTCTCTCTCTCTCTCTCCCTCTCTCTCCTTTCCCTTACAGGGTTGTCAGACTCCCCTCTCCGTTAACACTTACTCATAATGAAATCATTGTAATCTGAAGCCGAGTTTGTCGTCTTCTTCTGGTTCTGAACACTAAAACCATGTCAATATGGGGAAATTACACAATGATACATCATTACTGACACTGAGCTGACATGGCACTGGATATACAGACGTGGACAAAATTGTTGGTACCCCTCTGTTAATGAAAGAAAAACCCACAATGGTTACAGAAATAACTTGAATCTGACAAAAGTGGTAATAAATAAAAATTCTTTGAAAATTAACCAATGAAAATCAGACAGTGCTTTTGAATTGTGGTTCAACAGGATTATTTTAAAAAAACAAACTCATGAAACAGGCCTGGACAAAAATGATGGTACCCTTAACTTAATATTTTGTTGCACAACCTTTTGAAGCAATCACTGCAATCAAACGATTTCTGTAACTGTCAATGAGACTTCTGCACTTGGCCCACTCCTCATGAGCAAACTGCTCCAGTTGTCTCAGGTTTGAAGGGTGCCTTCTCCAGACGGCTTGTTTCAGCTCCTTCCACAGGTGTTCAATAGGATTTAGATCAGGGCTCATAGAAGGCCACTTTACAATAGTCCAATGTTTTAGCTGTGTGTTTTGGGTTATTATCCTGTTGCAAGACCCATGACCTGCGACGGAGATCAAGCTGTCTGACACTGAGCAACACATTTCTCTCTAGAATACCTCGATAGTCTTGAGATTTCATTGTACCCTGCACAGATTCAAGACATCCTGTGCCAGATGCAGCAAAGCAGCCCCAGAACATAACAGAACCTCTTCCATGTTTCACAGTAGGGACAGTGTTCTTTTCTTGGTATCCTTCATTTTTGCGTCTGTGAACGTGGCGCTGATGTGCCTTGCCAAAAAGTTGCAGTTTTGTCTCGTCTGTCCATAGGACATTCTCCCAGAAGCTTTGTGGCTTGTCAACCTGCAGTTTGGCAAATTCCAGTCTGGCTTTTTTATGATTTGTTTTCAACAGTGGTGTCCTCCTTGGTCGTCTCCCATGAAGTCCACTTTGGCTCAAACAATGACAGATGGTGCGATCTGACACTGATGTACCTTGACCGTGGAGTTCACCATGAATGTGTTTAGAGGTTGTTCTGGGCTGTTTTGTTACCATTCATATTATCCGTCTCCTCCTGCGACCACTTCCAGGGAGGTTGGCTACAGTCCCGTGGATCTTAAATTTCTGAATAATATGTGCAACTGTAGTCACAGGAACATCAAGCTGCTTGGAGATGGTCTTATAGCCTTTACCTTTAACATGCTTGTCTATAATTTTCTTTCTAATCTCCTGAGACAACACTCTTCTTTGCTTCCTCTGGTCCGTGTTTAGTGTGGTACACACCATGTCAACAAACAGCACAGTGACTACTTGTCACCGTTTATATAGGCCGACTGACTGATTACGAGTTTGTAGACACCTGTGATGTTAATTAGAGGACACATCTTGGTTGAACATGTTCCTATGGTCACATTATTTTCTATCTTTGTATCTATTCTATCTATCTTCTCCTTTATTTTCTTTATCTTTTCTAGGGGTACCATCATTTTTGTCCAGGCCTGTTTCATGAGTTTGTTTTTTTAAAATAACTCTGTTGAACCACAATTCAAAAGCATTGTCTGATTTTCATTGGTTAATTTTCTAGAATTTTTATTTATTACCACTTTTGTTAGATTCAAGTTATTTCTGTGGTCATTGTGGGTTTTTCTTTCAATAACAGAGGGGTACCAACAATTTTGTCCACGTCTGTATTACTATTACACTAGGTTAAAGTTGTCTAATAAATAGGTATTTTGTTTCTGTAGAATTTTTATGCCACTAAACTGAATTGATGTTCCCATTTGTGATTCATCTTTCGGTTTCTCATTTGTCATCTGGTTTACTGAGATGAATTAAGTTCTAGATCCTTGTCAAAACATGTCTGCAATAAAAACTATTGGATAGAAATAGAACTTTTGCTCCAATTTCCTCCACTTGGCAAGAAGTGGGCTGGTCTTGGGCATGAAACTCCCAGGCTGAAAATTGGTCCCACTCCGGCCCTGCATGAGTGTTTCATCCTTCAACATACACAAAACCTTTCATACATTCCGTGGGATAGAGAGCAAGTTTTTGAAGCCCAAGGATTTTTTCTTTTGAACAAAACAATTATGGAAATAATGCAGTTTAGAGTATTATATAAAGTTCACTGTTGCTGTTTATATAGATACAGTAGTGTGAAAAAGTGTTTGCCCCCTTCCTGAATTCTCTTTTTTTTTGTATGTTTATCACACTTAAATGTTTCAGATTGTCAATCAAATTTAAATATTAGACAAAGATAACACAAGTAAACACAAAATGCAGTATTTAAATGAAGGTGTTTATTATTAAGGGGAAAAAAATCCAAACCTACATGTTCTTGTGTGAAAAAGTGATCCCCTCCCCACCGTTAAAACATAAATTACTTATAAACTGTGGTTTATCACATCTTTGGAAAGCTGAGTTCAATTTTTCTAGCCACACCCAGGCCTGATTACTGCTACACCTGTTCTCAATCAAGAAATCACTTAAATAGGACCCGCCTGACAAAGTGAAGTAGACCCAAAGATCCTCAAAAGTTAGACATCATGCTGTGATCCAAAGAAATTCAAGAACAAATGAGAAAGTAATTGAGCTCTATCAGTCTGGAAAAGGTTATAATGTGGCGGTTCGTTTTAACCCCACAACAGACTAAGGACACTCAGCCCTCTTTTCTCTGTTTTTCTGCTGCATTACTGAGAAGCAATGTGCCATTCATGTATTTGTGATGCAAACATGCATGTGTTGTGATGTAATGCGCCATTCTGTATAGTGTGCATATGGCTTGTCCTTACTGTGCTTTTTCTGAGCATCTTAGATGTGCTTTGGTGTATTAATGTCTACAGGTAGACGAGTTTCTTCTGTCTCACCTATGTGATGTTAATCGATGCCTTTCATCCTTTGTACTCATGCGTCCTGTCCTTACTGTGACCTAGAGACTCAGATCAATATGTAGATGTGCTTGTTAGCCTCTTTGTCTTGCACTTAGAGCGAGGTCTAGCTAATCTGCCCATTGTGATGTATGGCTTACAAATGCAAATACCTCCTGCCTGTTCTGTTGTCCCTTTGATCATTCTAGACTGTGGGGTATGTCTTTTTGATGTATTGTTATGATCAAGTATTTAAGGTGCAACTCTGTAACGCACTCTCTCATTCTCTCTCACTCTGATCCTGCAACTGGTAGACACACACTGTGTCCGCCTCTCTTTCTCTGAGAGCCTAGGGATCCCGCTCCGGGCTGCTCCCCTATGCACCGGAGAGAGGATCCCGTGAAGGCGACATGATTAATAAAATCTGCTTAAAACCACAGCACTGCTGCTTATTTTTTCATGCCGTTTCACTGGTGACCCCTCGAACACGCACACGTTTTGTGCGAAAGCAACCTTCCGAGCTGGACAGCCACACAGCTGCGTTGGTGGCCCCTTGAAGACGCACACGTTTTGTGCAACGCAGCCTTCTGTTTTGGATGGCCACGCTGGCGAACCGACGCTGAAAAAAACGAGCGGCCAGCGAACGCAACACCCGGGCGTGAATGCTCCGTCGCCTGAGATCTGCACAACCACGCTGGACCGGCCGCTCTCACTGAGAGCGCACGCACCTCGTCCTCTCTCCACGACGGCAACCTCCAGGGCCGACGGGGAGCGCAGCGCGTGGAACTGAACGCACCATGGCCGCACGAGCGACAACGATCGTCTCCTCCCTCTCACCGCTCCAACGCTGCTGCACGAGCCCGGGGCACAAAGATCGTCTATTGCCTCGTACCGCTCCAACGCGCCTCCACGAGCCCGAGGGACGGAGATCGTCTACTTCCTCACACCGCTCCAACGCAGCTGCATGAGCCTGAGGAACATAAGATCGTCTATTCCCTCCCGCCGCTCCAACGTATCTGCACGGGCCTGAGGGACTAAAGATCGTCTATTTTCTCTCACCGCTCCAACGCACCATGGCCAATCTACAGCCACAGCTCAACCTGGATTTTACCGGCGCCGTCTGCGCCGTTCTCCACCAAGTTTCTGCACCCTGACTCGCCACTCCAGCGGCCCACCCACGCACTGAACCCCCGCGCACGCATCGGGGAGTTACAAGGACGGCGCATCACGCACGGGACAAGTAACGGCTCCACAGACTGCCTTCCTCCTTCGCCGCTGCCTTTCAGGGCTGCCCGCTCACCTGAAGCACGCATGCAGCACGCTCGAAGGATTTGTTAACAGTCTCAGCCACGCCAGAGACCGCCACCGTCCTCCGCCGCTGCCCACAGAACCTTCAGGGTTGCTCGTTCACCTGAAGCAAGCACGCAGCTCGCCACTGGATTTTTTAATGGTCTTAGCCACGGCACAACGGGATTTCAGCCGTCAGCTGTTCCCAGGAGCTTTGGGGTTGCTTCAGCACCCAAAGCCAACAGTCCCTATGCTTTGTTTACTTTTTCTCTTACAGCCGCTCCTGCTTTTCTTCATGGCCACAAGAGGAGTCAGAGACTAATTTTTCTTCTTGTGATCTCCGCACGTGCAACGGGACAAACCCTCGACGTCACGGAGCAGCAAGCAATTTTTGCACGGCTCAGGACGATTTCACAGCTCCTGCCGGCACTTACTACCCCTCCCCTCCCTCCCCCTCCGCCTGCAGCGAGCTTCTCCCACAGCTCGCTCACACAGATGGATTATCGAGGTCGCGACCCCCTGCCGCGTCCTCTGGGGGGGAGCGTGTGTGGCGGTTCGTTTTAACCCCACAACAGACTAAGGACACTCAGCCCTCTTTTCTCTGTTTTTCTGCTGCATTACTGAGAAGCAATGTGCCATTCATGTATTTGTGATGCAAACATGCATGTGTTGTGATGTAATGCGCCATTCTGTATAGTGTGCATATGGCTTGTCCTTACTGTGCTTTTTCTGAGCATCTTAGATGTGCTTTGGTGTATTAATGTCTACAGGTAGACGAGTTTCTTCTGTCTCACCTATGTGATGTTAATCGATGCCTTTCATCCTTTGTACTCATGCGTCCTGTCCTTACTGTGACCTAGAGACTCAGATCAATATGTAGATGTGCTTGTTAGCCTCTTTGTCTTGCACTTAGAGCGAGGTCTAGCTAATCTGCCCATTGTGATGTATGGCTTACAAATGCAAATACCTCCTGCCTGTTCTGTTGTCCCTTTGATCATTCTAGACTGTGGGGTATGTCTTTTTGATGTATTGTTATGATCAAGTATTTAAGGTGCAACTCTGTAACGCACTCTCTCATTCTCTCTCACTCTGATCCTGCAACTGGTAGACACACACTGTGTCCGCCTCTCTTTCTCTGAGAGCCTAGGGATCCCGCTCCGGGCTGCTCCCCTATGCACCGGAGAGAGGATCCCGTGAAGGCGACATGATTAATAAAATCTGCTTAAAACCACAGCACTGCTGCTTATTTTTTCATGCCGTTTCAATAAAGCTATTTCTAAAACTTTGGGACTCCAGCAAACCACAGTGAGAGCCATTATCCACAAATGGCGAAAACATGGAACACTGGTGAACCTTCCCAGGAGTGGACGGCCAGCCAAAATTACCCCATGAGCGCAGCGACTACTCAATGAGGTCACAAAATACCCCACAACAACATCCAAAGACCTGCAGGCCTCGCTTGCCTCAGTTAAGGTCAGTGTTCAGTGTTATGACTCCATCATAAGAAAGAGAATGGGCAAAAATGGCCTTCATGGCAGAGTTTCAAGACGAAAACCACTGCTGAGCAAAAAGAACATAAAGACTTGAATCAGTTTTGCCAGAAAACATCCTGATGATCCCCAAGACTTTTAGGAAAATACTCTGTGGACTGACGAGACAAAAGTTGAACTTTTTAGAAAGTGTGTGTCCAATTACATCTGGCGTAAACAACACAGCATTTCAGAAAAGGAATATCATACCAACAGTAAAATATGGTGGTGGTAGTGTGATGGTCTGGGGTTGTTTTGCTGCTTCAGGACCTGGAAGACTTGCTGTGGTAAATGGAACCATGAATTCTGCTGTCTACCAAAAAATCCTGAAGGAGAATGTCCAGCCATCTGTTCGTGACCTCAAGCTGAAGCGCGCTTGGGTACTGCAGCAGGACAATGATCCAAAACACACCAGCAAGTCCTCCTCTGAATGGTTTAAGAAGAACAAAATGAAGACATTGGAGTGACCTAGTCAAAGTCCTGACCTGAATCCGATTGAGATGCTGTGGCATGACCTTTAAAAGGCGTTCATGCTCGAAAACCCTCCAATGTGGCTGAATTTCAGCAATTCTGCAAAGATGAATGGGCCAAAATTCCTCCACAGTGCTGTAAAAGACTCATTGCCAGTTATTGCAAACACTTGATTGCAGTTGTTGCTGCTATGGGTGGCCCAACCACTTATTAGGTTCAGGGGGAAATCACTTTTTCACACAAGGCCATGTAAGTTTGGATTTTTTTCTCATAATAATAAACACCTTCATTTAAAAACCACATTTTGTGTTTACTTGTGTTATCTTTGTCTAATATTTAAATTTGTTTGATGATCTGAAACAGTTAAGTGTGCCAAACATACAAAAAATGAGAAATCAGGAAGGGGGCAAATACTTTTTCACACCACTGTATGTATATGTGCGTGTATATGTATGTGTACGTGTCCACCCCATGACCCTGCCCCCGGAAAAACGTTCAGGCTCAGGACACTTTTTAGCTTTAATCCCTGTGTATGACCTAATTGAAAAACAAACTGAAATCTTGTTAGATGAAAAATAAAAGAAAAACTTACAATATAACTTGGTTGCTTAAATATGCATACCCTGTTATAACTGGGGATGTGGCTGTGTTCAGAATTAACCAATCGCATTCAAACTCATGTTAAATGGGAGTCAGCACACACCTGCCACCATTTACAGTGCCTCTGATCAACCCCAAATAAAGCTGAGCTGTTTTAGTAGGCTTTTCCTGATGTTTTTGTAGTCACATCTTACAGCACAAGCCATGGTCCGCAGAGAGCTTCAGTGAGATCAGAGGGATCTCATTGTGAATTTCCAAGGCATTAAATATACCATGGAACACAGTGAAGATAGTCATCATCAAGTGGAGAAAATATGGCACAACAGTGACATTACCAAGAACTGGATGTCCCTCCAAAACTGATGAAAAGACGAGAAGAAAACTGGTCAGGGAGGCTGCCAAGAGGCTGACAGCAACATTGAAGGAGCTGCTGGAATTTCTGGCAAGTACTGGCTGTTTAGTACATGTGACAACAATCTCCCGTCTTCTTCATACAGACATGGACAAAATTGTTGGTACCCCTCTGTTAATGAAAGAAAAACCCACAATGGTCACAGAAATAACTTGAAAGAAAATTATAGACAAGCATGTTAAAGGTAAAGGCTATAAGACCATCTCCAAGCAGCTTGATGTTCCTGTGACTACAGTTGCACATATTATTCAGGAATTTAAGATCGACGAGACTGTAGCCAACCTCCCTGGACGTGGCCACAGGAGGAGTCGGATAATACGAATGCTAACAAAAGAGCCCAGAACAACCTCTAAACACATTCATGGTGAACACCAAGGTCAAGGTACATCAGTGTCAGATCGCACCATCCGTCGTTGTTTGAGCCAAAGTGGATTTCATGGGAGACGACCAAGGAGGACACCACTGTTGAAAACAAATCATAAAAAAGCCAGACTGGAATTTGCCAAACTGCATGTTGACAAGCCACAAAGCTACTGGGATAATGTCCTATGGACAGAAGAGACAAAACTGGAACTTTTTGCCAAGGCACATCAGCTCTATGTTCACAGACGCAAAAATGAAGCATAACAAGAAAAGAACACTGTCCCTACTGTGAAACATGGAGGAGGTTCTGTTATGTTCTGGTGCTGCTTTGCTGCATCTGGCACAGGATGTCTTGAATCTGTGCAGGGTACAATGAAATCTCAAGACTATTGAGGTATTCTAGAGAGAAATGTGCTGCCCAGTGTCAGACAGCTTGGTCTCAGTCGCAGGTCATGAGTCTTGCAACAGGATAATGACCCAAAACACATCTAAAAACACCCAAGAATAGCTAAGAGCGAAACATTGGACTATTCTAAAGTGGCCTTCTATGAGCCCTGATCTAAATCCTATTGAACATCTGTGGAAGGAGCTGAAACATGCCATCTGGAGAAGGCACCCTTCAAACCTGAGACAACTGGAGCAGTTTGCTCATGAGGAGTGGGCCAAAATACCTGCTGAGAGGTGCAGAAGTCTCATTGACAGTTACAGAAATCGTTTGATTGCAGTGATTGCCTCAAAAGGTTGTGCAACAAAATATTAAGTTAAGGGTACCATCATTTTTGTCCAAGCCTGTTTCATGAGTTTTTTTAAAATAATTCTGTTGAACCACAATTCAAAAGCATTGTCTGATTTTCAATGGTTAATTTTCATAGATTTTTAATTTATTACCACTTTTGTCAGATTCAAGTTATTTCTGTGACTATTGTGGGTTTTTCTTTCATTAACAGAGGGGTACCAACAATTTTGTCCACGTCTGTACTGTATGTCTGGGCTATGAGGTAGGGTGGCAAGTTGGAAGTCTTATTTTACAAAGAAAAACATCCAAGCCATTTGAAATCTCCCAATTGCATGTGGGAAAATGTGTTATGGTCTGATGAAACCAAGGTTGAACTTTTTGGCCATAATTCCAAAAGGGATGTTTGGTGCAAACACAATATTGCTCATTACCAAAACAACATCATACCTACAGGGAAGCATGGTGGTGGCAGCATCAGGCTTTGGGGCTGTTTTTCTTCAGCTGGAACTGGGGCCCTAGTCAAGGTGGAGGGAATTATGAACAGTTCCAAATACCAGTCAGTGTTGGCACAAAACCTTCAGGTATCTGCTAGAACGCTGAAGATGAAGAGGAACTTCATCTTTTAGCATGACAGTGACCCAAAGCACACATCCAAATCAACAAAAGACTGACCGGCTTCACTAGAAGGAGATTAAGGTTTTGGAATAGCCCAGCCACAGTCCAGACATGAATCCGATCGAACATCTGTGGGGTGATCTGAAAAGGGCTGTGCACAGGAGATGCCCTCGCAATCTGACAGATTTGGAGTGTTTTTACAAAGAAGAGTGGGCAAATATTGTCACATCAAGATGTGCCATGCTGATAGACTCCTACCCAAAAAGACTGAGTGCTGTAATAAAAGCCAAAGGTGCTGCAACAGAATATTAGTTTAAGGGTGTGCATATTTATGCAACTAGGTTATAAGTTTTTTATTTTTCCCCTTAAAAGATTTCAGTTTGTTTTTTCAATTGGGCTGTACAGGTTATAGGTCACATTAATGGTGTAAAAATTTTTGAAATGATTTATCTTGGTCTCGTTTTTTTATATCACAAAACCCTGGCATTTGAACAGCGGTGTGTAGACTTTTTAAGTCCACTGTAATTCAGTTTTTCTCAAACGGGGAAAAATTTGAAATCTTTTGCCATCAGGAGTGCTGTTAATCTAGCAATTGTTTTTTTTTAATCTACATATTAACAGTATGAAGCTACAGTAATGACCCCCTTCCAGATATGCTTGTCTTTACTCAACCTAGCCATACTTGAGAAGGTGCAACAGAGATCGCCTTAATTTTAAACCTGCATTAATTCATTTTAAACCGGGTTTTACTATTCTCAGTGGAGAGCTTATTTCATCTTAAACCTTGTTGGTGCAGTTTAAGTGAGGTTTCTTAGTTGTTGTTTTCACTTTTAAATTGCATAGAATGGTACTTACCAGTTTTTGCCCCATCCACAACCTTTGAATCTGTAACCACTGCTGCTGCTGCTGCTGCTACAAAAAGAGATTATCATATTTAATCCATTTTACACACATTCATGTGGAGAGATAGGGTTGTACATATCATTTTGGTATAAATTCTTTCTTGTTTGGGAATTCAGCTCTATCTGGACATTCTTGTGGTCTAAGGTGATTTAGATTCACCTGCAGCTGGAGGGGTAGTGAGTGCTGGAGGGGATTCAGGTGTAGATGCAGGCTTTGCAGCCTCCGTAGCCTCTTTAGCAGCTTTAATCTGTTCTCTCCTTTCCTCTCTTTCCTTCTCTAATTTTGCTTGTTGCCCCTGGGCGATTTTCTGCAAATCCATCCCTGATCCTCCTGCCCTTGTTGTTTTCCGTGACGTCTTTTTGCCCTTTTGTGCATCTTTATCAGCTGGAGAAAAAAGAACAACTTGGCAAATGCTCTAAAAATCCAATATTAGGCATAAAATGCTGTAAGGCTTTTTTCCCCAAATATTTTTTAGCTATCCTGATATATATATCATCAGTTAGGGAGTTGGTGTAAGAGGGGTTCTTACCTTCAACAACAAGCCACGCATTGCACGATTTTATTCCAGCACAAGCGGAATAAATTCCTTTGTCTACAACCATGCAGTCTTTTACCACCAGCCTGTGAATGAGCTTATCTTCTGAAACCTCAATATCATATTTATCCCCTTGTTCCAATGGCATATTCTTGCCAAACCACAAAATCTTAGAAAAGGGGTTTGACAGGACACACTCAAACACTGCGTCTTCTCTCTCCTTCGCCTTCACCTCCTGAATTTTCACCAAGAACTCTACCATGGGGACTGAAAACAGAGCAAGTAATTAGTTACATTTTTACAGTTACATAGTTACATAATTAGGTACATTTAGGAAATTTAAAGATAAAACACATGTCAGGTTATTGTAATTCCTTTCATCCGGTCTTCTAATTTTTATTTTTGTGCTCTCCAAAATTACTTACTTTTAAAGTCAGTGGAAAATATGTTCACGTCTTCTACATCCAACTGGTAAAGCCCAGCATCATCTGGCACAAGGTCCCTGATACTGAAAATATACTTTTTCCCAACTTGCTTCAGGCTGTGCTTTAACTTATCCCCCAGCTCTTTTGTGTAAGGAATCATTTCACCATCCTGTAGTGGAAAAGTAAAATGTCAAAAAAACTTGCTCATGAATCAGTTGTGAAAAGTATTACATTTACCTATTTTGTAGCTGGGATGCTAAGTAGTTTTAATTTTAGAATAACCTTGTATAGAAAGATGGAACTGCTTTGGTCAATTAGGTCCATGTCAATTTCAAAGGATGCCGTGCCATCTGCATTGACCCGTATGGGTCTCAGATTTGACAAGCTTTTGACAAACTGGGAAGAAGGCAGGAAGAAGTAATTATTGTGAAGGAATAAAAGCCATTTCCTTTAAGAGTGAACTTTCACAAGACTGTATACTATTATCTAAGTATGCATTGTCAACATCAATACAGTGTGACAGAAGTATTTATTATGGAAATATCGCCCATCAGAGACCTGTGCTTGTTCTTCCTCCCTTTCTTTCTTCATTGTATTAAGCTTCTTGAGCATCCATCGAAAGTCAGTGACTCCAAACTCTGCACAGATTTTCTCGTAGTCTTTCTTGTCAGCACTGAGTAAAAGCTCCCAAAATTTGGGGTCTACCTCTCCCTCCTTTCTCTCAGGTTGCTCGGATTTGGGACGGATCTTGCTAGAAATAAAAATATAGTGCTGTTAGTTTTATAAATACAGTATGCACAAGAAAGTTGGCAATCAGTTGTAGCTCAAGCACACCTTTTCCTTTTTAGAATGGTCTTAAAATTTCCATCGGTGGCTCCAGTTTTTTGTTGTTGGACTTTGTTCTTTTTGTAACCAACTAAATTTAGAAAAGAAAACACCCAAGTTACTCATAAAATGGTTTGATAAAAACACTCACAATCAAAACAACCTTACCTTCAATAATATTCAGAATGACTGTGACCATGGCTTGACCATATTCATTGGTGGCAAAACATTTATATGTATCTGCTTGATCTGCGCTGACATTTGGCATCTGAAAAGATAAAGGTTAAATCAGCACCAGAAAGGGAAATTATCACATACATATCAATATCACGGGCGGCGCGGTGGGGCAGTGGTTAGCAATGCGGCAACACAGCAACTCACCCTTGGCCGGGGGATCCTGGGTTCGATCCCAGCCCCCGACCAACAGTGACCTGTGTAGAGTTTGCATGTTCTCCCCGTGTCTGCGTGGGTTTACTCCGTGATTTCTCCGGTTTCCTCCCACATGCCAAAAACATGCAAGTTAGGTTAATTGCCATCAAACTGGGGATTCTAACTTGTCCTTAGGTATGACTGTGAGAGTGAATGGTTGTGTGTCTCTCTGTGTTGGCCCTGCGATGGACTGGCGATCTGTCCAGGGTGTACCCTGCCTCTTGCCCAAAGATGCTGGGATAGGCTCCAGCTCCCACCGCGACCCGAAAAGGATTAAGCGGAAGAAGATGAATGAATGAAGAAGATGAATATCAATATCACTTGCACAGGTGATATCGGTTAGTGGGTATTAAAGGCCAAGATCTGTCTGTCACACATCGTTTTGGTGTTAATCATATTTGAATATTAATTTTTTATGACCCAGTAAACAATATTTTGATAATTTTAATTAGAGCTGGGAATTGATTAAAACATTATAAGTAATTAATTGCACATTTTCTGTAATTAATTGTGATTAATTACTAAAATGACAATGAAGAAATAATGGAAAAAGAAGTATTTTTAAGTAACTTTTAATTGTTTTTTTTTTAATAAAATACACCTGTGACTCTCATATTCAACAAAAATGTCGCTAGAGCAACATAAAATGCATGATAATCATAAATGTATATTCCAATTAAAAATTTTCATGATAGCAATTTGTAATACTGTTTTTCATTTCAATATGAAGAGGGAGTCAAATTCTCTGCAACCTACCATTTGTTAACATTGTCATATTTCCTGTATTATTTTGTAATGATCAACGAGGAAGTCATTGCCTGTAGTTAAGGTAACTTTACTAATTATGTCAACCTTTAAAAGTACAACCAAACAGAACAATTCTTAATTGATTTCCAGAGCTCCTGACCATAATGGTGAGTTAGAAGCTTTTATTCACTTTATATTTGAGCGTGTTTTTTTTTCCCCACTCACTCTGACAGAAACTCTGCCTCTTTTCATACTTTTGAGCAAGCAGCCCTAATCAATAATGCTACGTCAGGCGTGTGTGTGTGTCTGCTTTAAATGGGGTTTGTACATGCAGAGTGAGGTCGCCCTGAGTACCAGAGGATCAGTTTAGTGTGGTGAAAATTTAAACACTGAAAAACAAGTCTGGTCTTGTTTTAAGCTGAGCCAGCTGCTGATGCAAATCAGTAACCACTGTTGCCACCACCTTAGGGAGTGACCTGTCATTTTTTTTATGTGTTAGTTGGCTCACATTAATCAAAAAAGTTAACATGTTAATATTCCCACCTATATTCTGATCACATAGTTTGGACAATAAAGTTGGTCCAGCTTCTTTCCAGTTTGATAAGTACTATTTGTACCATATGTACAGAGGCATGATTTGCGTAGTAGCAGATGGTGCCGAGGTTGTTGGTGTGATCACAGTAAGGTGCTAACTAGTTTCTGGGAGCAGTGATTTCACAATATGACAGTATTTACAATAACTGCAATATTTTAAAAGGCAGTAATTGATATTGTAGTAATACACACACACTGTATCATGTGTCAGTTACCTGGCTGTCTTTTTGCAATCCAGAAAGACTAATTGTTATTTTTATACATTTGTACAGTTATAGAGGATTAAAAAACAGTGAGTAAAGTAAAAGACCAGTTAGACTGATAGAACTATTGATTTTTTTTTTTTTTTTTTGGTTTTCACATTTTGTACAAATACCTTATTATTGTTATTATCGTGATATCCCAAGCACAGTAAATGTGTAGTGAAAATCTGCTATTGTGACAGTAAAAACTGGGAAGTTTATACATTTTTTCCTTATTCATTTTCCTGCAGATGCACAATCATCAATACATTTTCAAAAATAGGTTTTGGCATCAAAAAACCCTGTAAAGTTCTATTTTTGCTGATCTTTTACAATGACATTGCAGTATCGGTGTGATTTGACAGTCTCTGTCACTTTCCTCAAATGTATGCTCATTGGAGTATGGGGTCGTATTTGGTCTGGTATTTTGAAGTATCAGACACGTCTCCATTATTTCTGCTCCATGTTACTGTTGGCTTTGGGTCTCCAGTGACAATGGCTTTAAAAAAAGCAAATTTCCCTGTTAAAAATAGAAAAAGAGAGAAAACTTTAAGAAACAGTTAAAATTTCAAACTATGATATTGCTGGCTGATTGAGTTGAAATATTTGGCAAGTATGGATGACACCCCCACACAGTCCAAGGACAAAAAAGCAAGTGTCTTTACTGACATTTTTATTCATATAATTCTACCTGATTTATCCATGTTCCCTGGAGTTGAATAGCAGAGCTTCTGTTTGACCTTGTGAAAAAACTCATGCAGCTTATCCATTATGCAGAATCACAGTTCTACCTTGGGATATTTTTTTTTTCAGTTATAAATGTTGAAAATTATTCTTGTGCAATAAGTCATACCTTCTTGGATGGTCAAAGCAATCGGTTTGCGGGTGAAGTCTGGATGGTTCTTTCCCTCAGGCAGTGTCTCGATAAACTGTGTAATCATCACCCCAGGGACCTTAGATTTTTTCTTGATCCCCACTGTCAGCATGGGGAAATGAAATGTCAGTGACAATAGATTTGACACTTGCGACAAGGGAAAGGATGAAAAGCATATCCATTATCATATCCAACCTTTCAAAACTGTTGTTTTGTAATCAAATCATCACCACACATAAACCATGCTGGAAACACATCCTAATACTTGAACGTCTAGAATGTTAATGTTACTCAGTTCATCACCATTGTGAGTTATAGAATATGCATGTGGCTTTTGTGTAGATAATGTTTTTGTTTCTGTACTTTAACATTTATTTTCATCAGTTTTTCCCACTGACTGTATGTAAAAATGGATGATATGAGAGCTTTCCAAAAGTGAAGCTAGGGCACCTTGATCGCCCTCTGGTGGCTGGTTGCAGTAAGATCCCTCTTCCCATCTATCTATAAATGCAAAGAATCTGTCTGTGTGTCTGTCTGTCTGTCTGTGTGGTCCTCACATATCTCTCAAACCGTTTGTTAGACTGACCTCATATTTTGTAAGTGCTTTGCTGAGCTTACGAGGGTGTGCATCCCCAAGTATGGAGTTGCTTAGTCAAAATATGTAATTTTTATCAATTAAAGTTTAGCCACGGCTATCATGCCCAGGCTTCTAGAAGTGTGGGCAGGGTTTCGGATTGACTCTGTACTGATTGGATCATATGCGGCATTACGGTATCAGTAACCACAGCACTCCATGAACAAAACAAGGAAGCAAAAACTGACAAATTTGACTAGTAAAAGATCATACTTAAGCTTTAATCTTAAAAAATTATACCATAAAGTTGCCGTGATTGCGAAGGTCTCATGGAGAATTCGGCATGGAGAACACGAGGTGTGCTGGGGGCTGGCGGGGACCCGTAGTGCCATAAATGACAGCAGTGGCACACGGGTAACGCAGCAGCTGAGACTCCCATTAACCGGGCAGGCTGGGCCTGGCTCCCTGCAAAGCATTGTGATCCAGCAGTTCAGCTGCTGCTTCTCCAACACCGGTGTCCTACTGGGCGGATCACAATCCTTCGCAAGGAGGCATGCTCAGCCTGCCCAGTCAGTGTTAGATGGGAGTTCCGATTGCTGCTTCATCTGTGTGGTACCACTGTCCTTTGCAGGACTGCGAGTACCCTCTCCCGCGCCAGTATCTAAAATTTAAAAGCTTAATAGTAATACTGCCATGATTGTGGAGTGGAATGGCGAGATCAACTGCATATCATATGCGGACCCATATGCACACTTTGACTAAATGACAACAAGACACAAAAATACCCAAATATTGAAATAAAAAAAATTAAGTATTTACAGACAAATGGGTAACACTGATGCAACAGTTGCAGCCAAACACGTCATTCTGCTGTGTATAATAATGTTGAGTGTTTTGTACTTAAAATATTGCTAAAATATAAAAGGATGCACTACAGTGGGTCTCAAATATTTGTAAACATGTCCTGTTATAGTACTGCACAAGTTTTTTGATGATACACTATAGAGGGGATGCATTGGAACACAATTCTTGGCAGTTACAGGACAGTCACCATAGCAACACAGCACTGAGTGGCAATCAAATGTGACAGCTTTATTTTGTAAGCAGCAAAACATAAAATTCACGCAAAATATTTTGTCACAGCAGTACACAGAGTGCCTTTTTTACTTTAGATCTTAATACCACACCATTTACTTGACTGTAGTGATGTGTGGGTAAAGACCAAAAAGTACGTGGTAAGAGAAGAACTGATTCAGAGCATTTAATTATTTATTTTTTTTGCCAACTAATACAAGATGGAATGATAAGATTAGCTCTCCATAATGCAAGTAGATACTCTGTGTACTGCTGTGATTGAATACTGTGTGCATTTTTTGTGTTTTAATGCATATCCTCTAATGCTGCCACTCATTTTTTCCACTCAGTGTTTTTTAACTGTCATGAGTTCTGGTCGGTGACATCATACACATACCCTCTATAAACTACACATATAAACTAAAACAATTATAATGGTGACTGAACAACTCCCATTCCCCAAAGAGCAAGATACACTATTATGAATATAAGTCATAAAAGATCACATAAATAAGTGATCTGACAAAAATAAATAAACAAGCAGTTCTTAAACAGTCACTAATATTGGATGTCCCATTCATTTTCAGTTATTCTGTAATTCATATTTACACAATCAAATAAATCGTTCAGTCCCTTTCATATTTGTCAAAGTCTAACATGTGTGATTGCCTACATATAGGCTACACCTTTGTATTCGACTTTCAAACACAGCCTACATTTGGGCCTGTAAAGCCTCATTGGCCTACCTGTTTCAGATAGGAGTACTTGCTTTCTACGGGCATGCACTATTGTAAAACTAAAAATAGTCCCTGATTGAATTTTTTTCCCCCAAAGATGCCTTCTGTCCACATAGGTAATTGTTATCATGCTGATGTACAATGCATCCGGAAAGTATTCACAGTGCTTCACTTTTTCCACACTTTGTTATGTTACAGCCTTATTCCAAAAAGGATTACATTCATTTTTTTCCTCAAAATTCTAAACACAATACCCCATAATGACAATGTGAAAAAAGTTCTTTTGAAATTTTTTCACCTTTGGCAGCAAATACAGCCTCAAGACTTTTTGAATATGATGCCACAAGCTTGGGACACCTGTTTTTGGGCAGTTTTGCCCATTCCTTTTTGCAGCACCTCTCACGCTCCATCAGGTTGGACGGGAAGTATTGGTGCACAGTCATTTTCAGATCTCTCCAGAGATGTTCAATTGGATTCAAGTCTGGGCTCTGGCTGAGCCACTCAAGGACATTCACAGAGTTGTCCTGAAGCCACTCCTTTGATATCTTGGCTGTGTGGTTAGGATTGTTGTCCTGCTGAAAGATGAACCATCTCCCCAGTCTGAGGTCAAGAGTGCTCTGGAGCAGGTTTTCATCCAGGACGTCTCTGTACATTGGTGCATTCATCTTTCCCTCTATCCTGACTAGTCTCCCAGTTCCTGCCACTGAAAAACATCTCCACAGCGTGATGCTGTCACCAACATTGGCATGGTTATGAATGGTGCCTGGTTTTCTCCAAACATGACGCCTGGCATTCATACCAAAGAGTTCAATCTTTGTCTCATCAGACCACAGAATTTTGTTTCTCATGGTCTGAGAGTCCTTCAGGTGCCTTTTGGCAAACTCCAGGTGGGCTGCCATGTGCCTTTTACTAAGGAGTGGCTTCCGTCTGGCCACTCTACCATACAGGCCTGACTCGTGGATTGCTGGAGAGATGGTTGTCCTTCTGGAAGGTTCTTCTCTATCCACACAGGAACACTGGAGATCTGACAGAGTGACCATTTGGTTCTTGGTCACCTCCCTGACTAAGGCCCTTCTCCCCCGATTGTTCAGTTTAGACGGCTGGCCAGCTCTAGGAAGAGTCCTAATGGTTCTGAACTTTTTCCATTTATGGATGATTGAGGCCACTGTGCTCATTAGGACCTTCCAAAGCAGCAGAAATTTTTCTGTACCCTTCCCCAGATTTGTGCCTCAGGACAATCCTGTCTCGGAGGTCTACAGACAGCTCCTTTGACTTCATATTTGGTTTGTGCTCCGACATGCAGTGTCAACTGTGGGACCTTATGTAGACAGGTGTGTGCCTTTCCAAATCATGTCTAATCAACTGAATTTACCACAAGTGGACTCCATTTAAACTCTAGAAACATCTCAAGGATGATCAGTGGAAACAGGATGCACCTGAGCTCAATTTTGAGCTTCATTGCAAAGGCTGTGAATACTTATGTACATGTGATTTCTTTGTTTTTTATTTTTAATAAATTTGCAAAAATCTCAAAAAAAAACTTTTTTCACATTGTCATTATGGGGTATTGTGTGTAGAATTTTGAGGAAAAAAATGAATTTAATCTCTTTTGGAATAATGCTGTAACATAACAAAATGTGGAAAAAGTGAAGCGCTGTGAATACTTTCCGGATGCACTGTATGTTTAAAGCAGCATTATGAAAGATTTTCACCTTAAAATAATGTTTCCAAAATGACTTTGATTGTACATCAGCCTTTGACAGAGTGAATGTCACTTCCTCCATAGCTTGAGTTGGCCCACTTTGTCTGCAACAGCTCTGTTGTTGGTAGGAGCACTGAAGAGACTACAGCTAATAGAACTATGGCCTCAGTCTCAACAGCCAATCACAGGGCACGACTTTAGCCACCAACAACTAAGCACCGTGTGTTTAGTCATAGTTGCAATAGTTGTAGTCTTTTCAGTGTTCTACCTGAAACAAGAGCTGCATAGTAGGCGTGGGGGAAAAATTGATGCATTGTAGTATGGTTTATTTATTTAGCGAATGCAAAGTCCTTAAGCCAAGCAGTTGCCTCCTGGTTTGCTGTATGGAGGGTGTGTAATCCTCCTTCCAGTCTTTGGAGCGGGCAAGCCTCTATGATGTGTTCCATAGTTTGCTCCTCTCCACATGCGCACAGTGGGCTAGGGCTACTGCCCCATCTGTGAAGGCTGGCCAAGCAGGGGCCATGTCCAGTCCTGAAGCGATTGAGTGTAGACCACTGTCTCCTTGGGAGGTTGGTGCCCGGGACCTGTTGGTTGGGGTTTATCACCAGCTGTTTGTTTGGGACCTCCTTGGTTTCCCATTCCTCTTGCCAAGCTGTCTGGATGGTAAAGTCAGCTGGGGGAGGGTTTTTCCAAATCGGCCGTCTGGATGAAAGTCGGGCAGTGGGTGGGGTGTAGATATCTGCATGGATTGGTAAGTGAGGAAAATCTTTAACTTTTTGGAGCATCCTTTGAGTTAATGCTGCTCGCCGGATGTGTGGAGGGGCTATGTTTGACAGTACAGAGAGCCAGGGGAGTGGTGTTGAGCGGATTGTTCCAGTTATAGTTCTCATGGTTGAGTTGAGCTGGGTGTCTACATGGTGTGTGTAAGATGACCTGGACCAGACAGGGGCACAATATTCTGCTACAGAGTATGAAAGGGCCAGTGCTGAGGTGCGCAGGGTGGGGACTGCCGCCCCCCATTTTGCACCAGCGAGCTTGCAGAGCAGGTTGTTTCGTACTTTCACCTTAGCAGCCGTCCCCTTTAGATGTTCCTTGAAGGATAAGGTCCTATCAAGGGTCACTCCAAGATAAGTTGGATTTGGGGCATGCTTAAGCTTGAGTCCGCTCAAGTGGATGTTTAGTTCTCTGGCAGCTTTTGCATTGTGGAGATGAAATACACTGGAGACGGTTTTTGCTGGGCTTGGTTTTAGGCGCCAGATTTTGCAGAACTGGTCCAGTTTAGCAAGATCTTCCGTGAGCACCCGTTCCAGTGGTTCAAAGTCTGGTGCTTGGAATGCCAAACAGATGTCGTCTGCATAGATGAATTTGCGGGATTTTGTAGTAGGCAGGTCGTTTATGTAGAGGTTGAACAGAGTTGGAGCTAGAACTGAGCCTTGTGGGAGTCCGTTTTTCTGCATTCTCCATGCACTTGTGTTCTGACTGAGGTGGACTCTGAACCTTCGGTTGGTCAGCAGGGTTTTTATAATTGCTGTTGCCCAAGCAGGGATCGCCTTTATAAGTTTCAGGAGGAGGCCTTTGTGCCAGACCGTATCATAGGCGGCTGTAAGATCGAGAAACACAGCCCCTGTCTTCAGTCTGCTCTCGAAGCCATTTTCAATGAAGGTGGTTAGGGCCAGTACTTGTTCTCCTGTACTGCGGTCCTTGCGGAAACCTGCTTGATCCACACTTAGAATATCCTCTATTTCTGGGGAAATGCGTTGCAGTATTAGGCGCTCCATGATTTTGTAAGGAACGCTGAGTAGGGAGATTGGGCGGTAGCTTGCTGGTAGTTTGTGGTCTTTGCCAGGTTTTGGGATGGCAATGACCTTTGCTGTCCGCCATTTCTTTGGGATCGAGTTCGTTTGTGTGATCCTTGTGTAGAATTGTGTCAACCAGGTTAGGGCTCGGGGGCCAAGATTCTTCATGAATTCTGGGAAGATGTTATCGTATCCTGCTGCCTTTCCACATTTCAGGCCCTGTAGGACTTTCTCCAGTTCAGCAGCCTCGAAGGGTTCAGGGTTCGTTTCCTCTACAGGCATTTTTTGGTGTTTTTTTAGCTCAGTTGTAACTGCTCTTCTGGTGTCTTTGTCTTGGGGTGCTTTGGCGATAGTCAGTAGGTGGGATGCAACTTGGTTGGGTGTGACGGATGCTCGGCTTTGGCTAGGGGGCTTCTGTGCAGCTCCTAGGCGACGGATGAGGCTCCAACATTTCCTGCTAGAGTGGGTAAAGCTCCGGTCAGCAACTGTCTCCTCCCATTTCTTTCGCCGGGCTGTATTTAGCGATTCAATGAGATGGTCTGCTATCTCTGGGTCCCCTGATGTTTGATAGGATTGTAGGAGGGCAGCACTTTCTCCGTCCAAACATGGGACATAGAGGGGTCGGTAGCCTCGTGGGATTGCAGTATGGGCAGCCTTGAAGATTGCGCTGCAGAAGCGGTTGTATGCTTCATCTACAGTGATGGTGTGGAGTGGGATGGTAACAATGCTCCGGTCCAGAGTTTCACTGAATTTCTTCCAGTTGGCTTTGCGGAAGTTCCAGCGCATCTTCCTTGGGCTGTATATGACTGGAAGTTGTAGGCCAATGTGTACAAGCAGGGGCCGGTGTTGGCTGTGTGGAAAATCATCAAGAATGAGGATCTGTGTAGGATATGGCTCCCCATTCAAAGAGCTGACCCAACACAGGTCAGGAGAATAGTCCTTCTTCCACCTAGCAGAGTGGAAGGTTCCTCTTTGTTTGGGGTCGTATATCAAAGCGAGGTCATTTCTGGATGCCCAGTCTGAAAGTGCCTCCCCATCACTGTCCACTGCTGGGTACCCCCAGTCAGGGTGATGGCTGTTAAAGTCCCCCACATAGATGGCAGGGTGGGGTAAGGTGGGTAAGACCTGCAGATCCCAGTTGGCATTAGGGGGCTTGTACACATTGACAATATGGAAGCCACCAATGATTATGGTGTCTGAGAAATGTGTTGTTATCAGGTGATTTGCTTCAACTATGTCAGAACGCACATAGGTGGCACGTCCATGTTTAGCATGTAGAACATAGCACAGGAGGTCAAAGCCTTTGATGGTGAAGCGGCCAGCTTCCTCTGTGCCAATATGAGTCTCTTGGAGGCAGATTACATCAATCGAATGTTGGAAGGCGAGGACTTCGATAAGGCTTCGCTTGGCTGCAGATAGGCCTTCAACGTTTAGTTGTAATATGCGAAGGGCAGATCCTACCACAAAGTGCTCTTGGGGCTGTTTGCTTTCGGCTTTAGGACTGTGACTAGGATTCTTCTTTGACTTGGCACAGAGGCGTCGTCTCTTTGAATTTAGTCTGCTGGTAGGATCATTAGCTTCCCCAGGCAAGCCCGGGTACTGGCGGAGGGCGCGACGAGAACGCTGATCCATTGTAGTATGGTGGTAGTGCTATATCAATTCAGAGACACAGTATTGTGATATTTTGTTTAAAATTGTTAGTAAATGCTACAAATGCAAGCGTATCTACAGTATTTAGGTACCAGAGTAATAAAACCATTTGGCTTTTCGGTCCATTAGATGGTGGTAGTTGTGGGGCCAAAGATTGATTAGGCATAGTATTGCAATACTTCACACTCACAATGATGCACCAATGCCTAAATGCACGTGCCAATCTTACATTACTTATACAGCTCTAGAAAAAAAGAAGAGACCACTGCAAAGTCTTTCCTAAATTAGCCTCTTTGCATGTATAGCAGCCATTCAGTTTGAGTATCAGTTGAATTCCAGCACAAGGACACCTCAGTCTACTTGATGAGGTACTGATTACGTAATCATCTAAGCATGGTAAGACGCATGGAGGCTTTGAATAAAAATCAGAGTTATTACACAAATACAGATTTCTGAAAACTTTGTGTTTAAGAATAAACATTAACTTGTTTTCTTTACATTATTATTTGATCTAAAAGTATATCAAAAAGCAGCATATTTTTTGTTTTGGTCAGTTGTCATTTTCTGTAAATAAATGCTCTAAATGATGATATTTTGACTTGGAATTTGGTTGAGTTGTTTTCAGTAGGTTAGAGAAAAAAACAGAATTGTTCATTTTACTTAAACACATCCGTATAAATGGTAACACCGGATAAAATGATAATTTTGCAGTGGTCTCTTTGGCCTCTTAATTTTTTTTTCCCGGAGCTGTATATATACAGTATATATACAGTATATATATACAGTGGGGCAAAAAAGTATTTAGTCAGCTACCAGTTGTGCAAGTTCTCCCACTTAAAAGATGACAGAGGTCTCCAATTTTCATCATAGGTATACCTCAACTATGAGAGACAA
The DNA here is from genome assembly GCA_020510985.1 of Pholidichthys leucotaenia. NCBI lineage: Eukaryota > Metazoa > Chordata > Actinopteri > Cichliformes > Pholidichthyidae > Pholidichthys > Pholidichthys leucotaenia. The sequence goes on along the minus strand of CM035837.1, from coordinate 58,657,046 downwards.
AATGGGAAAAAAAAAATCCAGAAAATCACATTGAAGGATTTTTAATGAATTAATTGGTAAATTCCTCGGTAAAATAAGTATTTGGTCACCTACAAACAAGCAAGATTTCTGGCTCTCACAGACCTGTAACTTCTTTAAGAGGCTCCTCTGTCCTCCACTCGTTACCTGTATTAATGGCACCTGTTTGAACTCGTTATCAGTATAAAAGACACCTGTCCACAACCTCAAACAGTCAGACTCCAAACTCCACTATGGCCAAGACCAAAGAGCTGTCAAAGGACACCAGAAACAAAATTGTAGACCTGCACCAGGCTGGGAAGACTGAATCTGCAATAGGTAAGCAGCTTGGTGTGAAGAAATCAACTGTGGGAGCAATTATTACAAAATGGAAGACATACAAGACCACTGATAATCTCCCTCCATATGGGGCTCCACGCAAGATCCCACCCTGTGGGGTCAAAATGATCACGAGAACGGTGAACAAAAATCCCAGAACCACACGGGGGGACCTAGTGAATGACCTGCAGAGAGCTGGGACCAAAGTAACAAAGGCTACATCAGTAACACACTACACCAGGGACTCAAATCCTGCAGTGCCAGACGTGTCCCCCTGCTTAAGCCAGTACATGTCCAGGCCCATCTGAAGTTTGCTAGAGAGCATTTGGATGATCCAGAAGAGGATTGGGAGAATGTCATATGGTCAGATGAAACCAAGAAAGAACTTTTTGGTAAAAACTCAACTTGTCGTGTTTGGAGGAGAAAGAACACCATACCTACTGTGAAGGATGGGGGTGGAAACATCATGCTTTGGGGCTGTTTTTCTGCAAAGGGACCAGGACGACTGATCCGTGTAAAGGAAAGAATGAATGGTGCCATGTATCGTGAGATTTTGAGTGAAAACCTCCTTCCATCAGCAAGGGCATTGAAGATGAAACGTGGCTGGGTCTTTCAGCATGACAATGATCACAAACACACCGCCCGGGCAACGAAGGAGTGGCTTCGTAAGAGGCATTTCAAGGTCCTGGAGTGGCCTAGCCAGTCTCCAGATCTCAACCCCATAGAAAATCTTTGGAGGGAGTTGAAAGTCCTTGTTGCCCAGCAACAGCTCCAAAACATCACTGCTCTAGAGGAGATCTGCATGGAGGAATGGGCCAAAATACCAGCAACAGTGTGTGAAAACCTTGTGAAGACTTACAGAAAATGTTTGACCTCTGTCATTGCCAACAAAAAGTATATAACAAAGTATTGAGATGAACTTTTGTTATTAACCAAATACTTATTTTACCGAGGAATTTACCAATTAATTCATTAAAAATCCTTCAATGTGATTTTCTGGATTTTTTTTTTCCATTTTGTCTCTCATAGTTGAGGTATACCTATGATGAAAATTGGAGACCTCTCTCATCTTTTAAGTGGGAGAACTTGCACAATTGGTGGCTGACTAAATACTTTTTTACCCCACTGTATATATATATATATATATATATACTGTATATATATATACACACTACCGTTCAAAAGTTTGGGGTCACCCAGACAATTATTTTGGTTTTCCATGAAAAGTCACACTTATTTACCACCATGAGTTGTAAAATGAATAGAAAATATAGTCAAGACATTGACAAGGCTAGAAATAATGATTTGTATTTGAAATAATAATTTTTTCCAGATACTCAACCTGCTCAAAGGAAGGTCAGTTTTATAGCTTTTCTAACCAGCTAAACTGTTTTCAGCTGTGCTAACATGATTGCACAAGGGTTTTCTAATCATCCATTAGCCTTCTGACGCAATGAGCAAACACATTGTACCATTAGAACACTGGAGTGATAGTTGCTGGAAATGGGCCTCTATACACCTATGTAGATATTGCACCAAAAACCAGACATTTGCAGCTACAATAGTCATTTACCACATTAGCAATGTATATTAGATATTAGAGTGTATTTCTGATTAGTTTAAAGTTATCGTCATTGAAAAAAACAGTGCTTTTCTTTCAAAAATAAGGAAATTTCTAAGTGACCCCAAACTTTTGAACGGTAGTATATATATATATAATAATAATATATATATATATATATATACAGTATATATAAAAATGGGGTGAGGACGTGCTGGGGTGGAATGCAGAAATGAGCACCTACATTTCCACTGAAATACCCCACTCATAGCACAGCGTCCCTCCAATAGCCTCTCCTAACCAAATCCTACTGTCTGGCTTCTCGTGCCAACCCAGTTTTCACTAAATGACAGAGGGTGTCTCTGGCGCTATAACCAGGTTGCTCCAGGTAGGTGGGGCTCGTCAGACTTGGGTGTCAGTCCACCTAGGAGAAGGACCACTCTGATTTCAAACCCGGGCAGGTGTACCTTTTACCCTTGGCCAGCAAACTACCTAGGAGAAGGTAAACTGTGATTCCAAACCTCCACTGCCTTGCAGCTATAAATGATCACAGGAAAGCCTTCGGGAGTAAACTTTGAGGATAAATCTGAAGTGGAGCCCTAAGGCGGTTGGTAGATGCTCAGCACTACTTTCTGGCAACTCCTGCAGTGGAACTGGTCCCAAGCTGTATTGGATCATCCTTTCCCTTGGATTCAGCCAGTGACACTGAGAGGGGGACACTGACGTATGGGCAGCCCAGTGTCTCCATACTACCCCGCCCAGGCTTTTAAGTGCAAACTGGAGAGGCCACTCCAGCGACTTTCAAGATTCTTGCACAACACGGGACGAGGCATTTACCAGTTATAATAACCAATTGGCGTAGGGAGGAGCGCCAGGGGTCTCGTCTGACGGTGGGAGAAGCCTTCGCAGCTTCATTGGGCAGCTACCGCCTGCCTCAAGCTGCCCCCAGCCAGTAAGGTGCTGCCTCGCCATGGCTTGCCTGCTCTACTGGGTGCGTAGAGCTTAGGGGTTTGTCCCGACAAGCAAGCGTCACTCTGCACCAGGCAATCAAAAGGAGAAATATACGAAGACTCCAGCTCTTTGATTTGCAAGCTGGAACTTTTGCACCATGTGCCCCGGACTTACCGCTGATCTCCAACAAATGGACGACTCTCGCAAGATCGCCATCATCAATAAGAAACTGGCACGACTTAACATCGATGTTGCCTGCCTTCAGGAAACCCACCTGGCCGACAGTGGCTCTCTTAGAGAATTAGACTACACCTTTTACTGGTAGGGCCTGTCCCAGGACGAGTCCAGGCAGCATGGTGTAGGTTTTGCAGTGAGGAACTCGCTGATTGCCACCACAGAAACCCCTACAGGAGGGTCCGAAAGAATCCTCGCCCTCCGCATGAAGACATCATCAGGCTTTGTGAACATCCTTTCTGTGTATGCCCCGACCCCCACGTCCACCCCAGAAGCCAAAGATCAGTTCTACAAGGCTCTAGAAGATGTGCTATTTAGTATCCCCTGCTCTGAAGGCTTGTTTTTGCTAGGTGATTTCAACGCTCACATCGGAGCAGACTGGCAAGTGTGACCATCCTGTCTTGGCCACTTTGGCATAGGCAGGATGAACAAGAGCGGACAGAGGCTGTTGGAATTCTGTTGTCATCATGGCCTCTGCATTACAAACTTCTACTTCAAGTGTAAAGAGCTGCGGAAAGTGTCTTGGAGATACCCCCAGTCCCATCACTGGCACCAGCTAGATCTTGTCATCACCAGAAGAGCAGACCTCAGCAGTGTTCTTCACACGAGAAGCTATCACAGCGCTGACTGTGATACAGATCATTCCCTTGTTGCCAGTAAGGTCAGACTGAAGCCAAGGAAGATCCACCATACCAAGACAAAGGGTCGCCCCTTCATCAACACTTGCAGAACTTCCGATCCGATCAAGGCTCAAACCTTTGCTTACAGTCTTCAGAGGAAACTTGAAGCTCACCTCCAGTCCGATATCCCAGACGACGTGGACACCAAATGGAACCACCTTTGCGATACCATCTACAACTCAGCCATGACCACATTTGGAAAGAAAGAACGCAATAATGCTGACTGGTTCGAGGCATACTGGGACGAAATGCAGCCAGTTACAGAGGCCAAAAGAAAAGCACTGCTGGCTCACAATCAGAACCCTTGCCCTGGCACATGTGACGCCCTTCGAGCAGCAAGGAGCAGGGCCCAGGAGATTGCCCGCCATTGTGCCAATGAGTACTGGCAAAACCTGTGTGCCAACATTCAGGTAGCTGCCGATTGCGGATACGTCAAAGGAATGTATGAGGGCATCAAAACAACTATCGGCCCACAAGCATCAAAAGAGCACCGCTTAAAGCAAAGACAGGCGAAGCCATCACTGACAAGAGTAAGCAACTCCAGCGTTGGGTCAAGCATTATCTTGAATTGTACTCGACTCAGAACATCGTGACAAACGTTGCCCTCGACGCCTTGCCTGGCCTACCAGTCATGGAGGAGCTTGATGAAATGCCCACGCTGGAAGAGCTCAGCAAAGTCATAGACTGCCTCGCCTGTGGCAAGGCTCCAGGGAAAGACGGTTTCCCCTCAGAAGTTCTGAAACACGGGAAAGCAGCCATCTTACAACTACTATACGATCTCCTCTGCCTTTGCTGGGAGCAAGGTCACATTCCCCAAGATATGAGAGATGCCAACATAGTCACGCTGTATAAGAACAAAGACAACCACAGTGACTGCAACAGTTACTGTGGCATCTCTCTTCTGAGCATAGCTGGCAAAGTCTTCGCCCAGGTCACCCTGTTCTGCCTGCAGAGCCTCGCTTTGTGAGTCTATCCTGAGTCCCAGTGTGGCTTCAGAGCAGGAAGGTCCACAGTGGTTATGATCTTCTCCCTCCGTCAGCTGCAGGAGAAGTGTCGAGAGCAGCAGCAGCCATTGTTCCTTGCGTTCGTGGACCTGACCAAAGCCTTTGACTTAGTCGAAGCGGGCTCTTCCAGATCCTGCGAAAGATTGGTTGTCCCCCAAAGCTCCTTGCAATCATCTCCTCCTTCCACATGGACATGGATAGTACTGTTTGCTTTGATGGAGCCACCTCAGATGCCTTTCCAGTCAGCAGTGGAGTGAAGCAGGGTTGCATTCTAGCACCGACTCTCTTTGGGATTTTTTCTCAGTGCTCCTCCACTATGCCTTCGCCGACTGTCCTGAAGGTGTCTACGTCCGCACAAGATCAGATGGAAAACTCCTCAACATCGCAAGACTTCGTGCTAAAACCAAAGTCTATGAGGTCCTCATACGTGGGCTGCTGTTTGCAGATGACGCTGCTCTAGCATCACACAGCGAGGAGAGCCTGCAGCACCTGGTCGACAAACTGTTCCACGCCTACAAGGAGTTCGGGCTCATGATCAGCCTCAAGAAAACCAACATCATGGTGCAAGATGCTGTCTCCTTTCCTGTCATTACCATTGACAACACACAGCTGGAGGTTGTGGACACCTTCACCTACCTAGGGTCCACTGTTTCAAACACACTCTCGCTGGACACCAAGATCAGCTCCAGAACCGGCAAAGCAGCTGCTATCATGGCCAAACTCAACAAGCGTGTGTGGAACAACAATCTGCTGAGTTTGAAGACCAAGCAACTCGTCTACCAAGCTTGCGTGCTGTCCACTCTGTTGTACGGCAGCGAGTCCTGGACAGCCTATGCCAGGCAGGAGAAGTGGTCAAACAGGTTCCACCTCTGCTGTCTTCGGCGCCTTATGCACATCAAGTGGCAAGACAGAGTTCCCAACACCAAGGTCCTTGAGTGCGCTGACTTGCTAAGCATCCCTGCATTTCTCAGCCAGAGACAACTCCAGTGGCTCGGCCATGTGCACCGCATGGAGCCTGACCGCCTGCCGAGAGAAATCCTTTACGGAGAACTGCGGGTGGGCGTCCACTGTGTGGGCCGACCGCTGTTGCGTTTTAAAGATGTCTGCAAACGTGACATACGGTGTGCGCAGATCAATGCCAATAACTTGGAGGTTATTGCCAAAGATCGAGTCACCTGAAGCCATAGTGTCAAAGAGGGTGTTCTCAAGATGGAAGCGAACATGAAAGTCCAGATGGCGACAAAGCGTGCGGCGAGGAAAGAACGTGCAGCATCAGCATGTGCACCATCAATCTTCATCTGCGCCAACTGCTCCAAAGACTGCCACTCAAGGATTGGGCTGTACAGTCATTCTAGGTGCTGCTCCAACCCTTGATGCGCTAGCCATCGCCTCTTCGAGACGAGGATGCCAGAATATATTTATATACTTAAAGTAACACTCTGGCAAAAATCAAATTTTTTCTGTTGTTAACATGTCTGTAGCATGTTTCTTGTGATTTACAAAGCATTTCAAGAGCAAAGTTATTCCAAACGTCCAAGTATGTGTTTTTCTGCTGAGAATGTCTGCTTAAGCGCCCCCCCCCCCCCCAAATTTAGCCAGATCGTTTGTAGCTACGCAAGTATTCTTGCTTAGCCTGATTGGTTATAACATTAACCAATCAGATGGATATACTTGGCTACATTGAGGGAAGAGGGAAGAGCCGAGGAGCAGCAGGATTGAGGCAGAGCAGGTTGGGGTTGCAGCAGAGAGAGACAGTGGAGAGAGGCGGGGGGCGATTTGAATGTGGCTGTGTGAGACCACAGTCTTGCACAGCCAAATTCAAATCGAGTGGCTCTCAGCTCACTTTGCCAGCGGACTGGGTGCCGGACTGTGAGCTGAAAGCAGCCACATTCAAATCAGAGCCCCCCCCCCCCCCCATCATCTGCTCAGTCACCGGCGGATGGGGGACTGGTTGTTAGTAAAAAGTAAACACATATTTGGTAACTACACATTTGTGGCCCATGCTTGCAAAATGAGTCGGAATGCACACCACGTCATTATGAGCTACAGGCAGCAGAAGTCATAAATCATGACTCATTGTTTGCTAGCAGCAAGTTCCAGGAAAACCCCTGTGAGTGTGTGGTATCATTGTAAAACTTAGAAATCGTACTTTCTAAAAATACATATGTTTTGGTGGAAGACATAACTCCCAACCGATCGAATGCGAGTTTTAAACCTAGCCAAAATATAAACAAATCGGCCTTTTCCGGGTCTGTTTTTGCGCACTTCCTACAAATTAAATATCATTTCGAAGGTCTTTCAATACAGAATTTGGAAAAAACATTACCTCAGTTTTGATAATTTCCTCAAAGTGACTCATTTTGTCAGCATGGGTCACATTTATCTCTTGTCGCGACCATTTTCAGAAAAATGTTTCGTTTTTACTTTTGAAGATATAGGCAAAACTTCAACGTCTGGAAGGGTCTTGAACAGACTAGCAGCTCATCCACCAGGAGTCACAGCGACCAATCACGTGCAAACCCTGCAGGCCCCTAATGAGAATATTCATAGATTCGCACATACTTAACTAGGTGCAAGATTTAAAAACTCTTTCCAAGCAATTCTAAGGCAAAGAAAGTTTTTTTGTGGGTAAAAAGCCACAATATACTATTTTGGGCAATACATATTTGTTTTTGAGGTGGTTTTAGGTGGATTTAGAGCCATGGAGTGCACCTTTAAGGAATCGTAGTATCATGATAGTATTGCATTGTGACCCAAGTATTGCGACACATATTGTATCGTGTGATCCCTCACGATTCCCACCCCATTACGTAGTCCTGCTTTAAGTGCTTGATTTATTTCATGTTATGAAAGTGAGGTTGTTGTCATGAATGAGACAGCTACCCTATGGGGTGCTGCATAGACTCTCATGGGCAGCCTTATAGGGGGAAATAAGACCATAGACATCCGCATATAGATGCTACCTTTGGTGAGTGGACTCATGTCTCTCAGGTCACCATATTTTGGGGCTTTGGGGGGGTCTTTTGCCAGATTTTGTAAACTGACTGGGAAGTTTTTGACTGTGCAAACAGATGATATATAGAAACAAGGCATTGAGGGATCACTTTTCATAGGTAAGTTTTTATTGTCTTTTTCTGTTGTTAATTGGTCAGCACAAAATGCAGCTTTTCCTGTAAATACAGTAAACAGTGCTATGTAGGAGCACTAGCAACCAAGGTTTTTGTTTCAGATGCAGAGAATTATTAGTAGTAATATCCATCCATCCATCTTCTTCTACTTAATCCTTTTTGGGTTGCGGGGGGGCTGGAGCCTATCCCAGCATCTTTGGGTGAGAAGCAGGGTACACCCTGGACAGATCGCCAGTCCATCGCAGGGCCAACACAGAGAGACAGACAACCATTCACTCTCACACACAGATCACTTTTGGTCAGGGGTTGGGATCGAACCCAGGATCCCCCGGCCAAGGGTGAGTTGCTATGTTGCTACAGTGCTAACCTCTCCGCCGCAGCCCTTTATTGTTATATATTATTAGTAATATATCAGAGTTAATACTCAACATGCAAGATTAACCTAAATGAATAAGTCACTATGTACTGTACTGCTAAACACATTTGGCAATGCTGTCCTAGGCTTGCCATTGTGAAAATAATAAGGATAAGCCAACTTTATTGTCATTCAGTCCATACAGCCAATCATGTACAGTAGAATGAAATTGCGTTTCTCCTATCTACAATGTTAATCACATATATGGAATCAGAGGAGTTGCTGCCATGCAAGGCGCTGCCACATTTCCCTCCTCTGTTCCATTTTTGCTGAGCACCAAGCTGGATGGCAGGAAGTTCCACTTTCATATGGTCTTCGGCCTGACCTAGCCGGGATTTGAATGCAGGCCTCCCGGGTGTGGGGCAGATGCTCTACCAACTAGGCCACCACTCTGGTAATAATCACATTCTAATCACAGTTTAAATTAAATATCCAGTTATTTTAAGCATAAAATTAAAAAAAAAAGTTTATACCAGTTGAAAATGTAATTTATTAATTCAGACTGGCGATCTGTCCAGGGTGTACCCTGCCTCTCGCCCAAAGATGCTGGGATACGCTCCAGCCCCCCCGTGACCCGAAAAAAAAAAAAAGGATTAAGCGGAAGAAGATGAATGAATGAATCTTCCCAAATAGAAACTGTGTAACAATGACACTCTGCAGTTTTAAAGCTATTTTGTAATTACCAAGCAATAAAAAGTTATTGCTATATTATTATGTATTAAATGTAAGGTGAAGAGTTAGCTCCTATATTCATAAATGCTATTATGATTTTATTGTAATAAATTGTTATTACTGCTGTAACAAGGTCAGTTACATGATAAAAATGGTAAATGGTGTTCACTTATATAGCGCATTTTACTCATCTCCGGATGACCAAAGTGCTTTATAGATCCTGCTATGCACCCATTCATGCACATATTCACACACTGATGGTGGCGGAGCTGCCATGCACCGGCGCTAGCCTGACCCACCAGGAGCAACTGGGGGTTCAGTGTCTTGCTCAAGGACACTTCAACATGCAGACTGCAGACAGAGTGGGAATCGAACCCCTGACCCGCCATCAGTAGTCGGCCACACTACACCTGCACCACAGCCGCCCCCACTCTGTGTTAAGGAGTGTAAATGACAACAGTAACTGCTGTCAGTAATTAAAGTGACACATGGTGCTCTGATGTCTCCGTGTGTTTTCTCCCACAGTGCTAAGACAGACGTGTTGGGTTAACTGGTGATTCATCCCTGGTTGCAGATGTAGATGTGATTGTGTGTCTCTTTGTGATGACCACAGATAGACTGGCAAACTGTCCAGAGTACATTGTCTTTTTGCCTATTAGAGACCTCAGAAATTTTATTTTGTTCATCTTTTACCTTTATGAGCTTACATAGAGTACAAATCATGAAATGTTTCTCTTTTTTTAGAAACAAAGAAGAATGCAGTTTAGATTTCCTCTCGGTTTAAGGGCTGATAATATTGGAACACTAATCTTCTTAGAACATTCTTTCCTCTAGGTGCAGATTTTCGGAATCATTTTGTTTTCTGCCACTTCTGTGTTACTGATGGTTTGTCTCTTTATGGTTTGGAATGAAAAAATATAAATAAGCTACAGGGAGCTGTGTAAACACACTCCCTTAATAGTGGACATTCAGCTTTGGTTCCAGTAGAAAATTAGATTACACTTCAGTGTTTACCTTGGCCAGTGGCTGTCCCATCCGTCAGTTTTGATCTTCTAAACATTTTGGGACCTTTGACTCCTGGATGGATTCAGTTTTCTCAACTGCAATAGATGGTGGAAATATACATTAAGACAGTGTAGCTTAGAGAAATATCACATTTGTAATTATGTTGTGTCATGCACATCTCAAATTTCCATGTTGATGAGTAATTCTGTAATATGTGTAACAAGAGCACTCTGAGGCAAGTGCAGTGCCCCCCGCCTCCATTTTCTTTGAAGATCCCAGTACTTACTGATGGAGAGCAGTTTTCAACTTTTTAATAAAATTATTGTGGCAGAACCAAATTATGATAAGCCCATTATTCACAAATATACAACAAAATATACAACCCACAGTTGTAGGTCAGGATCCCAAGATGAACCTGTGTAGCAAGTATGGTGACCCTAGAGAGCTTTACACATTCTATAGTAAGAGTTCATAGGGCGTGCCAACCTTGACCTTTGACCTTTGACCCCAAACCTGTAGTCAGAGGTTATCGTCTCAGAGTGAACCTGTGTACCATGTTTGGTGACCCTAGCTTTCTTTGTTGTTGAGATATAGTTTATAAGCCATTTTGATGTTGACCTTTGACCTTGTAATCCCAAACGCATAGTCACACTTCAGGTTCACAGGGTGGACCTGTGTACCAACTTTGGTGACCCTAGCTTTAGGGATAAGGGGATAAGGGCCTGCACTTATATAGCACTTTTCTAGTCTCAAAGACCACTCAAAGCACTTCACTACTACTAACCCTCTATTCTAAGGGCCTATAGGAGACAGATATCTAGGAACAATTTAAGAACAATCAATGCAGTAATAAGACATAGGAAATGTTAACCTTGAACTTTTGACCCCAAACCCGTAGTCAGAAGTCAGGATCCCAAGGTGAACCTGTATATCAGGTTTGGCCCTAGCTTTACTTGTTTTACAGTAATAGTAAATGTAGCATTTACCATAGTGCAACTGCAATATTAACTTTGACCTTTGACCCCTTTACCCAAACCCATAGTTAGGTGAGGGTGTAAGTCGTCCAAGATGTGTATTAGATACAACCATTGCATTGATTTGAAAGGCCTACATCATTTCTTTCAGTAGTTACTGTGTTTAGAACATTTAGGGAAAAATCTGACCTGACCTTTGACCTCAGTGTCATCCGATGAAAGTGAAATTGCAATATGTGCATCATCAGAGTATATCAAACCATGGTACCAAGTTTCAAAACAATTGGACCAAAACTGTAGGAGGAGTTGGTTTCACAAGATAGTTACTGTCTATGAAGTGAGGTGAAACAGGAGGTCATAGGTCAGGGGCTACAATTCCTGCAAAAATCCTCCGATCAGAACCAAATTGCAACATGCATATCATCAGTGTATATCAAACCATGGTACCAAGTTTCAAAACAATCGGAACAAAACTGTAGGAGGACTTGATTTCACAAAAGTGGGACGGATGGACAGACCGGTAACATAATCCCCCTTCCGTCTTCGCCCAAAGGCCTCTTCGACCCTTTTGGGCTTCGACCGGCGGGGGATAAAAATGCTCCTAACCAAATGTTTTCAATTCAGATGACTATAGACAAGAAAACACATAAATGATGCTTATTTATCTCTGCTTGAGGTTTTAATATGAAAAAGAAAATTAAGAACTAAATATTTACTGTATCGCATGATGAAATTTCTTTTCATAAATAATAAGTATTTGAGTATTTGTTGTCACTGTACCCTGCAGCACAGTGATGTGCTGTTCAGATGATTACATGCTTATCAAATTCACTTTTTTATGACCCATCAGACCCATTCGCAGCAGGGATCTCCACCAGCACATCGCAATCTTTCATTACCCTCATGGTTTCCAAACTTAGAATGACAAATGGCACTACACTGAAATAGACCGAACATTAATTTTAATGGATTTGGTGTTGATGGGGCTTAAATGGATTTGTAGAAACGCTGATATTTGGATAGAGCATATAACCAAAGCAAATAATTATGTATTTCTTCAACACCAATTCTAATGAGGATATCTAAAATTAAATGGTCTGAAGTAGTGTGACTAGTTTGCTTTTTATTTTAAAATGAATAAAGGTGAAAAGTTTTTTTTAAACTTGACTCTAGCCTTTAGAATTGATGGTGATGAGTTAGGCTGCGTGTCCACCAAATGCGTTTTTTCCGCTCTGGGTGACTATTTTCCATTCATTGCCTATGTAGTTGAGCGTTTACAGCGCTGAGCGCCCTCGGCGGTGGCCGTTTTTTGTCGCAGTGCTCAGAGTTAAAAAAAAGTTCATATTTCAGAGACTGCAGCTGAGCTCATAAATGTCAGACCTAAGCAGCCAATCAGAACTGCTGCATGGGCGGGACATAGGACTCTGGTACTAGTCTGTACTCAGACTCCTGCTTTCCGTGTCATCATATTTCACATCCAGAGCTGCTAAAACACGTTTTCTGTTCATTGTTATTTAGAGACTGCTATTAAAACATCAGTAGAACATCTGACCATAGGAAAGTGGAAGTGCTGAGCTGAGAGTGACAAGCTGTTGCTGGGATACAGGACACAGACTTTTTCCCCCCAGAGCGCAGCTCACAAACGCTGAAAAAAAATGCTTAGGGCAGTCAGGTGACAAAAAACGCATTTGGTGAAATGATGCAAATGCTGCTAAAAACTCCTCTTATATTTTGATAGTCCTACTTTTAGACCCAACTGTGCTGTAAGCTGCACATTCCAGATTGCTAGGATTGTTATTGTGAATTCTGGAAGGAAGTGTAAGACTCTTATTGTGATTATTTCCCCCCATTCTGTGCTCAACAACTATAAGGTGCTTCTCATAACTGGTCCACCTTTTGTGACCCAAAGAAACTTAGGCTGCATACACATCACCAGCCATAGTTGTTTAATTCAGATCAGATTTGCCTAGCTTGACAGTTCAAGTTCATAATTAAAAGTAATTTTTATCCCCCGCTGTTTGAAGGCCAAGGGCAGGGGTCTGCAACCTTTGCCAGCTTGAAGAGCTGTTTAAAATAGAAGTAGCTGAGGGCTGCAACAGCAATTTGACCTTTAGAATAAAGATTATGTTGCTATAAAGTTTTTTATATACTGTACATAGCTCTGAATATTATGCAGCATTAATGAATTCCTACTACAACAGTGGAAAAAACTGTCAAGCTTTATATACTGCTCAAAAAAAATTAAAGGAACACTTTGAAAACACATCAGATTTTAATGGGAAAAAATAAGCTGGATATCTACACTGATATGGACTGGATAATGTGTTAAGAATGAAAAGATGTCACGTCTTTTGATGGATATGAAAACACTCCAAAACTTAAAGTGAAGAAATTGTGGCAGGCTAATCCAGTTTACTCAGATTAAAAAGTGTTCCTTTAATTTTTTTGAGCAGTATATATAGCTTCATTCATGAAATAAAAGTTTTAGAAATATTACAAATTGTTTTGTGCTGAAAAATAAATTTCTGAATATCTGACCATAATTTTTTGCAGTTTTTTTAATTATCAGCACATTCATAAATTGTTTCAATCTGAAGAATATCATCCATCTCCTACTTGCAACAGTGATCACACAGCTTTAGTTCCTGATATTTTAATAAATTAGAGATGAAAGTTTTATTTAGAAAAAGCTACTTTTCATCTTTTTTATATTTCTTCATAATGCTCCTTGTTCAGATCTATTAATATAATATATATTATATATTATATATATATATATAATATATATATATATTATAATATATATATACTGTATATATACAGTATATTATATATAATAAATTTGTATCCTTCACCTGTTCTCCAGACTCTCAATTTGACAACTGGTGGATTGGTTGTCTGATATTCTTCTTTATTTTGGAATTAAACAAAAGAATTCTGAACAACTTTCTAAATAATATAACTTTGAAAGCCATTTGGTGCAAATTAAGCCAATTAGAAATAATTACAGCAGAGTGGGAAAAAAGTTTAAAAAATACCTTCCGCTGAGCTAATTGTTGGTAATAATTTTTTTAAAAATGCGTGGCGTAGACAGTCTGCACTTATAGCTCACTGTCCAAAATTCCATTAAAACATCAGGTAACAAACTAGCTGTCAAAGAATTTTCTCTCCTCTCTTTTCACTCATTTGAGATCCTTTTACTATCCATCGGCTGTATGTTGCTGATTTCAGACAAGTATAGCCGGTTGATGACGTTTCATAATAAAAGCACATAACAAAAACAACCATTCTGAAAACTGAGTCGCTGTAGAGGGCTTTTATTGTTTGTAACTCAGGATGTATTGAGTTGTGACGGTGATAATAAATTCACACTAATTCAGACTTCGGTCATGTCTGGTGAATCAAGATTTTATAGTGCAGGCTATTTTAAGGTTATTGAGCAGGAATTCAAGGATTGTTTCACATTTTTCAGGATAATTAAGGTGTTGATTTTAGGAAAACCACATTTAAGAATTTTCATGGAGCTGTAGACACTGATGAGGCGGCTGTTTTTCTCCTTGTTTGTGTTCTCGTGGAGAAATTCTCTCCACAACAACCGTACATGAATTAAATTGATTTGTCCACACAGAATTAGACTCTCTATGTTCCTCTGTGATTTTACTTTCTCTGGATTTGTTCATGTCTTACAGAGGGTGGCAGGAAGTGGCTGCTGTCCGTGCTTCTCTACATGCACTAATGGAGGACGGAGAGGCTGAGCGGCTCTCTGTGCAGCCACTGTCAGATGTGACACAGTCATGCATGGTTGACAACATAATAAATAAGTTAAAATATATGTATATGTATTTTACCTTCATAAAAGTATGCGAAAAATGTATCCAAATGCAATAAACAATACTTAAAAAAATAAAATAATTAAAATGAACTTCATTAATTTCCATGTGTTTTGAGATATAACTGCAGGGAGCTGCAGCATGGGGGCTGAAGGGCCGCGGGTTGCCGACCCCTGGTCAAGGGGGTTGAAGACCGAAGGGGGATTATGTTATGGAGCAGTCTGTCTGTCCATCCGTCTGTCCCTTACTTATTGGTTGTTTAACCTCCCTTTTCTATGTAGCGTCGGTTGGAGTCCATCAGCTGGTTGATTACCTAGCTTAATAGCTGCTCTTCACTTGTTCCTGTTGGTTGCCAAGTTTTTGGTGATTCTCAGCAGTCTAAGTTGATTTTGCAAGTGTCCCACTTTTGCAAAATCAACTTCTCCTACAGTTTTGTTCCTATTGCTTTGAAACTTGGTACCAGGGTTTGATGTACACGGGTGATGTGCATATTGCTGTTTGGCTCAGAGCGGATGATTTTGCAGGAGTTGAAGCCCCTGACCTATGACCTCCTATTTCACCTCAGTTCATAGACAGTAACTGTCTTGTGAAATCAACTTCTACAATTTTCTTCCAAATGTTTTGAAACTTGGTACCATGGTTTGACTGATGATACACATATTACGATTGGACTCTGATTGGATGACCCTGAGGTCAAGGTCAGAGCTCAGATTTTCCCTAAATTTTGTAAACACAATAACTACTTAAAGAAGTGAAGTAGGTTTTTCATATCGATACAGTAGTTGTAGCTAATACACATCTTGGACGATGTGTATTAGCTACAACTTTAGCTTGGACGACGGATTGGACCTCCGAGCATACTCTCACAGGTAGCATGGGGGAGCCGCATCGTGACGGGGCAGAACCCCCCCCGGCTGCCCGTGGGAGAGGAGCGGAGTACAGTGGAGCGAGACATTGCCTTTTAAGATCCCGTAGCTCAGCCACCAGCCTCAGTTTTCGGCGATCGGTGGAGCGTGCGGTGCTGACGATTTAATGTGGTGTCTTGGTGGGGTTGTTGGGTATGCCGGGATGACACGAGATGCACAAACGACTGCGGATCGGTGAACCAGCGCTACTCATCCAAGCTGGATGGAGCCGGAGGCCGAACGCTGTCTAGAAGCTATTCAGCTAATGGCTAGCTGACGTAAGAGGGAGAGCGGAGTTGAACAGCTGAAGTCTGTGCATTTGAAGAAAGCCAAGAAAACTTAAAAAAAAAAAAAAATTTGCTTCAATAATTAAACAGTTAAAGAAAATGTGAACAAAATATGTCACAAGCACTTTATTAAGACATGAGTGAGCTCTTAAAATGTTTAAAAAAGTGCAGTCAGTGAGCCTTTTAACACTGTTGCTCTGGTTAAGTAGACATGCTGAACTCTATTCACATTTGTTTCCTGATGTGCAGCATTCAGATCCACCTAGCACTGCATGGTATAGACGCATGGTATTCTAAGGTTTCAATGGTTCATTGCTGTTGAAAGATGAGAAAACCGGATTGTCACTTGATAGGTGACATGCCCACATAAAACTGTATAGCTCCTGTCTAGCATCTTAATATGCCTGTAAATCACTGTAGACATACTGAGTTGTCACACTTTGGCAGTATATTGCCTGTAGCTTGCCATATTTTTGGGGTTCTAAGGTTTAGAAGCTAAACATAACTGTTTTGTTGTCTAACAAATCAGTCAAAATTATTTTATATTTTTTCCAACATACTGCACTTAAATAACACATAAAGTTTAGTGATTAACATGACGTTGCTATACTTCCAGCAAATATGATGAGCACTTTAAATACTTAAACTACTTTAATAACTCTTAAAGGTTAGTAGCAAGATGTATTCTTATAACACATTTTTTTCAACACAGTTTATGGTCTGTTTGGTACATTTGACTCCTAACTTGGTGCTAAGCAAACTACCTCCTTGCTGTGAAAGTAGTTTTACTAGGATTCTTGTAGCCTGTGCTGCATGTTGCTGTTGAAGCCAGCAGCTGCTTCTGTGACCAACGCTGAAATACAGCATGGGACGGTATGCTCCAAGCATCATAAACATGATTAAAAGCACGATGGTGCTGAGGGCATGTTGACGAAGCATGTGGCTATATAAGGAGATGACGTACTGTAGATGGACGAAAATGTCAAGTGGCCTTTAATTGTTGTAATATCACAGATTTAAGTTCTTTTTTAAACACCTTTCATTCAGTTACTGCAAAATATATGAAATTGTTAAATAGATGAAGCAGGAATTGTGAATGTGTTGCAGTGAGTATAAACATTTGACCTGGATAGTAAACATTGATAAACACCTACATTAGCCAGAATGGCTTTTCTATATCTGTTGTACATCTGCCTACATGAAAAAGTCACTTGCACCTAAGAGAAATGCACTAAATAATAAAAGAACAATAAATACTTAGAATTTGTCTTAGTTGTAAAAGGACCAGAATATTATAGTGATATGTTATTGTCATGGACATTTGCCCGCATGGAGGAGGTCAGAATTTGTATTTTAGGATTTTTCCCCCAGAACTTCTGTTTCTTAAACCTCCTGAAAGCTTCTGTTGTAAGAAAAAATAACAGATATATAACAGATTTGTTCTCGCCCCATTAAAATACATTTTACACATTTACTTCAGTTATTTAAAATGACCATCAGATACACATTTACATGTAAGGAAAAAAAATCTGTTTTCTCAATGTAATAAAGTAATATGACTGAAAATGTGTTCTTTTTATGTTAAAACAAGAGAAGAATGCCTGCTTGCATATAAATGTTTGCATGTGGCACCTTGGATTTATTCAGTTTTATTGAATTATTGCTATTTTATTCTTTGTTTGGTTGAACATGTCAAAAGATTACAGGTGTTGACATGGAAAACAAATTTAGTAAACACATTACTTGATTAGCGTCTTTTAATTCTAACAGATTTCCTAGATTCATGCCAAATACCATCACAAAATGAAAATCACATTTTATTAAACATAAGAGATGCGTAATTAGGAAGCCATTACTCCCTAAAGGTTTGACATGAATAATGGATCATTTGACCACTGCACTATGGGCATCAGAGAGCTTTTTGACTTTTTTCAGTGGTTTTATAAAATCAGTTTGCATGTGCTATTCTTGGGCTAAATCTGAGGAGTGAACCAGAACTATCAAGTCTTAACCTCTTCAGCCATCTCCCAGTGCTGAACACTTTCCACTAAAACTGATGCTTTAGGTAAGAAAAAGATGAACTCACCTCTGTGCCCCTGTGATCCTCTTCAGTGGTGCTGCTTCCCTGCCTGATACTTGAGTGTTTACCCCCTGGCGGACAAGCTAGTAAATCCTTACAGGAATGCCAATGACTCTGCGACACATTTCCACCTTGTCACATATGGTGCTTGCCAAAAAGGGGGGATTGCTTTTTTTGTTTTTGGCATAAATCAGAACTTGGGCTGATTGCAAGTCGTATACTAGGATGACCATAACTGTGTCTTGGTTGACAAATATGTGTGGTTCTTCAGGAGAGAGAGGCCAAGCAAGAAAAAAAGGCAGATCTCATGGATGTTGCACACACTAGATTATATCTTACCAAGTGCTTGTGAATACTTCATTTTTTTTTTCAACTGGCTTTGTTTTTTAATTAATTCCTCGTATGATAGTTTCGGTATTCACCTTTTTTTGATTGATTTACTCTTTGGCCATATTAAAAGAAACATATAGCCGTTTTCCACATGTTGACACAGTTCCCAGAGGCCTCAATGAAATATCTGTTGCACACTTTGGTCAAAATACCTCAGTTTAAATGCTATAACACCATTTTTCACTCAGCTTAAATACCCTTCTACAGTGAGTCATTTCAGTGCATATTTTATTGTCCCGTGTAAATACTGCCGTTTTGATCAGGCCTTGCTCATAAAAGAGATCATTTTGATTTCAAGCAGTTGCCTGGTAAACTAAAGGTTAAATAAATAAAAACATTTCTTTAAACGCTGATGAGCCAATGTTAACCCCAGCCCCTCTCTTGTCATTTCTGAGATCCATTGTTGAAGTTACTGTTAGGGGTGTGTGGTTTGAGTGGTCAGTAAGGTAAGACTGGTCCCTGGGGTATAACAACCAGAAATGAGCCTGAAAGAGTGAATGGCTAGCTGTGCTAACACCACTGGTGAAGGAGACATCCTGTCTACATAATAATTCATAGTAAAATAGTATATAATCTTCTCTTGAATCCAACTTTTGTTTGAAATTATTTCAGAGTGTAATTATCCTCCCGAAGACAAAATTTAGCACTGCTGGAATAACCAACAAAGATCTTCTCTATAGCAAGAGCGTTCACTGTGCCAGTCTAAAGTTTTAGAAACCTTTTTTATTAAGAGTTAAATATGCAGAAGATATTAAAAAAAATCAGTTATCTCTTTGTCTATAAATCTCCCATCTGTTTATCTTTAATGATGTTTTTGTTTGCAACAATATATTTTATTTAGTTTTCATCTCTTTTTTTAATCTTAAAAAAAGTCTGTTAACAATCGTCTTGCCTCTAACATTACATCTCTGCATGCAGACTACACACATGCACATGCGCACACACACAGCAGAGCTGCAGTCGCTGCTGTGCAGGGAGAGCCAGCGACACAGATGTTTACAGAATGTTGGGCAGTTTTAAAAGGCATTTATTACCTCTGCCAAGGAGGTTATGTTTTTGCCGGCATTGGTTGGTTTGTTTGTCTGTCTGTTAGCAACAGAAAGTAACATGAAATTTTCAGGAGAGGTGTGTAATGGCACGGGAAACAGATGATTAGATTTGGTGGTGATCTGAGAGTGCATACCTCCACCAAGGGCTTTGTTTGTATTTGTGCAGCAGGAGTACACAAAAACTACTGGATGGGTTTGGATGAAATTTTCATCAGAGGTGGTCCTTGGGCTAGAGAGGAATCTCTTACATTTTAGTGATGATCTGAGAATGCATACCTCAGCCAAGGCTCTTATCTTCTCACAGTGTGTTAGCAATAATACTCCAAAACTAATGGATAGACTTTGATCCAATTTTCACCAGAAGTGGCTCTAGGCCTACACACAAACCTGTTACATTTTGGAGGTGATCCATGAGGGACGGAAGAAGCCTTGGTGGAGGTATGTGCTCTCCAAGTGCTTTTCCAGTTAGTTTATTTTATGTTTTAATGGATCGTGGTTTTTTTTATTGTGCCCTGATACTGATCCAGGCAAAATGACTGGATCTAGCCTGATATTGATACTAAATATAGGATCAACCCATCTCTAATATTTATAGCCTTTGTCATATTTATTTACCTGTTGAGAGCCATGCGGATTCCTCTTGGAGTCAGGGTCTCTGGCACATTGAGCACCAACCAGTTATTGTGGTCATGTCATAAGACTGTGCTTAGTTTGAGCACGATTGTGTGTGTATTTCAAGCAGTGTAATAAAAGTTGGTGCATGGCACAGTAACTGTGATGTTCTCAGGCATTGGAAGCTGATATGAGAGGCTCGATGTTCATGAAGGTTTTTATTGCAAGAGGTCACTCAGTCAGAAGCCATGAGCTCTTTCCTGCAAAAACAATAATGAAGCAAGCTAAAAATACACAGCACAATGGAACATAGACTAATATGACGCCATCTGTGTTTTCCATAAACATTTCATTTTTATTTTTCCCCCAAGTTTTCAGTAGAAAATACACCCTTCTTCACTGCTTTGGGAGAAAGATTTAATACCTTTTGAAGGATCAGTTATTTAAACCTGGTTGATATATTTTTTAGTGTCCATTTAAAATGGGCTATTAAAGGAAAATTTGTCAAGTACTGACTATTAAGCAGCCCGAATGTGTGTTTTGGTATTAACTTGTTTCTACACAAAATTGTACTACTGGCATGTGGTTATAGTCCTTTAAATGTCAAAGCCTTGCACTATAAATCCCCGCTAAAGAAGTGAATTACTAATAAGAGAATGCTATATGGCAATTAAGGGCCCCTTATTTGGAGATCATTGCGAGACCATTGAGGGATCAAAAACTGGCCTCATTGTTTCAACGGTCTCCTAAAGCCCCAAAGAAGCTGTTTCTGTGTAAATGTGTGGGAGATCTTTGTATATTTTGGACTGAGTCAAAACTTTGAGGAGACCACGTAGATCTCTGGAAGATCATTGTGAGATCATTGGGAGATCTGGCTAATTTTTGATCTCTCAATGATCTCTCAACGATATCCACTTGTGTAAAGGGGCTATAATGTAGTTTATCTTAGGAATTCACAGGAAGAAGGGAAGTTGTTTGTAAGTTGGGACTTGCATTCCATACTCTTGAATTTTTGTCATGTATGACTTTCAGTAGAAACTTGAAGTATCCTTTTGGAAATGTGATTGGAGCAAAACTGAATTGGACTTTTGGCAAAGTCAAAGCAATCAAAATATAAAAGGCCAGGCCAAGCTGTGACAATATGGTTTGGATCAGGCAAGTTATTTCAAATCAAAATAGTTTTATAATGGGTTAGAATTCCTTCATGATTGAAAATCAAAGAACAAAACATCTTTATTTGAGTCCTTCATTTTTATCCCCACCAGGTAAAGGCCAAAGGGGTCGAAGAGCCCTGTCTATCTGTCCGTCTGTCTGTCCGTCTGTCCCACTTTTGTGAAATCAACTCCTCCTACAGTTTTGGTCCGTTTATTTTGAATCTTGATACCATGGTTTGATATACAGTGATGATATGCATATTGCAATTTGGTTCTGATCGGATGATTTTTGCTGGAATTGTAGCCCCTGACCTATGACCTCCTGTTTCACCTCACTTCATAGACAGTAACTGTCTTGTGAAATCAACTCCTCCTACAGTTTTGGTCCAATTGTTTTGAAACTTGGTACCATGGTTCGAGATACTCTGATGATGTGCATAATACAATTTCACTCTCATCGGATGACCTTGAAGTCAAAGATCAGAGGTCAGATTTTCCCTAAATCTTCTAAACACAATAATTACTGAAACAAAAAATGATGTAGGCTTTTCAAATCAATAGTAGTTGTATCTAATACACATCTTGGATGACTTACACCCTGATCTAACTATGGGTTTGGGGTCAAAGGGTCAAAGTTCAAAGTTAACATTGCAGTTGTACTATGATAAATGCCACATTTACTATTACTATAAAACAAGTAAAGCTAGGGCCACCAAACCTGGTTTACAGGTTCACCTTGGGATCTGGACCTCTGACTATGGGTTTGGGGTCAAAAGGTTAAGGTTAGCATTCCATTTGCGCTATTGCTATAAAACGAGTAAACCTAGGGCCACTAAACCTGGTATACAGGTGACCCTGAAGTGTGACTGTGGTTTTGGGATCACAAGATCAAAGGTCAACATCAGAATGCCTTATAAAGTATATCAACAACAAAGAAAGCTAGGGGTCACCAAACCTGGTATACAGGTTCACTCTGAGACCATAAACTCTGACTACAGGTTTGGGGTCAAAAGGTCAAGGTTGGCACTGCCTATGATCTCTTACTATAGAATGTATAAAGCTCTCAAGGGTCTCCAAACTTGCTACACGGGTTCACCTTGGGATCCTGGCCAACAACTATGGGTTGTATACTTTGTTGTATATTTGTGGATGATGGGTTCATCATAATTTGGTTCTGCCACAGTAATTACTGTATATTGAAAACTTGAAAACTGCTCTCCGTCAGTACTAAGTATTGGGATCTTCAAAGAAAATGGAGGCGAGGGGTACTGCACTCACCTCAGAGTGCTCTTGTCAATATTTCAGACCGAGAATTTCTATTGTAATAAGGAGGGGCAAATCACAACATCAGTGACCTATTAAATTGTGTGTTTGTGCTGCACTTTGCACCTTTTGCCAGTAGTTTTCATAGTGTCTGGTGGCGCATTGATCAGTTTTACTCTCCGCGCCTTCATCATCCAATTAATGATTGACTGTGTGCTTACTATGCGTTCATAAGAAAGGTTGTGGAGGTAAAAGATCAGGCGAGATGTGACGAGCTGGAAGGTTGCAGAGTTTTATTTTCTTCCATCATAATGAGATGCAGGGCGGCACGGTGGCGAAGTGGTTAGCACTGTAGCAGCACAGCAACTCACCCTTGGCTGGGGGATCCTGGGTTTGATCCCAGCCCCCGACCAACAGTGATCTGTGTGGAGTTTACATGTTCTCCCCGTGTCTGCATGGGTTTACTCCAGGATTTCTCCGGTTTCCTCCCACATGCCAAAAACATGCAAGTTAGGTTAATTGGCATCAAACTGGGGATTCTAAATTGTCCATAGGTATGACTGTGAGAGTGAATGGTGGTCTGTCTCTCTGTGTTGGCCCTGTGATGGACTGGCGATCTGTCCAGGGTGTACCCTGCCTCTCGCCCAAAGATGCTGGGATAGGCTCCAGCCCCCCTGCGACCCGAAAAGGATTAAGTGGAAGAAGATGAATGAATGAATAATGAGACACACTTTGTAGCTCTCTACGCTACTGTGCTTCTGAGACATGTATAGCAAGCTCTTTTATACATGCATGGCACATTAGCATAGTGATATACATATCAGTCAATACCTATTATTAGCGTGGCCAACTGGTGCCCGGATGTCTACTCCCTCATCCAGGGGATGTATACACAATAGTCCATTGTTCTGATTTCCCCCAGGGGCTCTCTGTCCATATGCAAATTGTCCTCCATTTCCTCCAGCCCTGCTGACCGTGAAATAGTATTAGTCTGCATTGTGCTGGTCACCACACGGCTCCCCCCAGAACACTCAGAAGGGGCTGTCCCCCCCCCCCCCCCCCCCCCCCCGTCGTTTGGGCTCCAGCTCCAGTACAACTGTCCTGCTGTAGAGGAGTGTCGGAGGGCATGTCAGTCCGTGTTAGGTGGGGGGGGAGACACTGTGCTCCGCTTCGAGTTCCAGCACGTTGAACTGTGTGCATGGGGCTGGTGCGCGTCGTGTGTAATGGAACAAGACGGCGATTGGCTGGCTTTAGGGAGTGAGGTGCGGGAAGGGAGGGGGGTGGGGAGGGGGGTGGGAGTAAGTGAGTGCCGGCCCGGGACATCAAAGGTGTCTGGGCCATGCAAAAATTGCGTGTGGATCCACGATGGTGAGGGACTTTCCTGGTAAACCGGGGCAGTGATCCGCAGCGGCTATGAGAAAAAAAATAAATTAAGTCTCTGACTCCTCTCGCAGCTCAGTCCAGTGAGGATGTGGGGAAAGCGAACGGCCCAAATCCCCAAGGATGCGTAGCGGCTGTGAAACAACTGCAGCTGTGTGAGGGACTTGGCGGTGTGGCTTTAGGGGCGGATGCAGCCCTAAAGCCCTCGGGGACAGCAGTCGGCTAACTCCCATTGTGCGCCGTGGCTGAGAAACTCATACAAAGTCCTGTGTGCGGGCTGCACATCTGCTTCAGGTGCATGAGTAGCCCTGAAGGTTCCGAGGATGGCGATCAGCCATGTTTCTCGGGCATGTGCAGCGGCAGAGGATGCTGTATCAGTCTGTGAAGCCGGTTTGTCCTTGTGCGTGACACGCGCTTGGCGCAGTGACCACATAGCTGGCAGTTGCGCTGTCCTCGTAATCCTGCGGTGTGTGTGCAGGGCTTCTGTGCGCGGGAGGTCCGCTGTCGGGAGTTGAGTCCAATTCGGGGAGCTTGGTGGAAATCAATGCAGTTCGCGCCGATGTTCTTCCCTGTTCAGGCTGCTTCCTTCGGCTCGCTCGTGTCGCCGTTCATGGTGTGTGTCAGTCCCAGCACTGCCCGCTCCGGAGGGCACGCTCCGGTGTGGATGAAGAGGTTGCAGGCATTCTTTGGTCCTCTGGAGTCCACAGCGCGGTGAGAGGGAGCAGACAGTCATTCTCTCTCGTCAGGTCACCAGTGTGGAGGGAAAAGATCAGGCGAGGGGCGCACCATGACACGTCTAGGGTCACCACTGTGGAGGTAAAAGATCAGGTGAGATGTGACGAGTTGGAAGGTTGCAGAGTTTTAGTTTCCTCCATCATAATGAGACGCACTTTGCAGCTCTCTGCGCTACTGTGCTGCTGAGGCATGTATAGCAAGCTCTTTTATACAGACAGAGAGAATGCATGACACATTAGCATAGTGATATACAGTACATATCAATCAATACCTATTATTAGCATGACCAACTGGCGCCCGGATGTCCACTCCCTCATCCAGGGGATGTATACACAACAGTCCATTGTTCTGATTTCCCCCAGGGGCTCTCTGTCCATATGCAAATTGTCCTCCATTTCCTCCAGCCCTGCTGAGCATGAAATAGTATCAGTCTGCATAGTGCTGGGTCACCACAAGGTGTCTTTTAAAAGGGGTGTTGTGGGTGCACAGCTGGGGCATTTAAAGTTTGTGGCACATTATCAATCACTATTTTATCAATCACTATTTTAGTGTGTCAGATTTACATTGGTCTATGAGATTTTGGTGTGGCCTCTCCTTTTCCTATATCCCATTCCTCTTTTGTCATAGTTTTTGTTCACACTCCCCTGTCTTTGCTTCAGTTTTAGCTCTGAAATTCCACCTCTCCCTGCAGATGCAGTGGCTCCTGATGCCGGTGCTTGAATTTAATGTCTTTGCCTTTTCAATCAACTCATCTGTCTTTCTCCACCTGAGCTCATTGCTCTTGAACAGTCTTGAAAAATTACCTCTTATCACCACCCATTTAAGTTGTCCTGAAGGCTTTCCCTTTTTTCCCTTCAGAATTTGGAGGATTCTCAACAGGGTCAAATTTCTGTCCATTGTTTCTTTGATTTCTATAATTCCTCATTTTATGTATCTTAAACATCTGGACAACAGATTGTGTTTACTAAAAATTATTGGCAGTGCTTTTACACTGTTTAAATTGCTTGGACACCATTTTTAAAATTGTTTACATGATGATCTCTATATTTGGGCTGTTTGCTTATTAGTTTGCACAGTTTATGATAGGAATTGAGTTTAAAACTGGTAGCTTTGCATGTCCGTTATTAGAACCCATCTGTCTAGATCTAATTAATCCAGATGGTATTATGTTGCAGTGTCATTGCTGTAACTAGTGGCTTTAAGCATAAACTACAAGAAAAGACAATTTTTGGTCTGACAGTAATACCCCTAAAGATGTTCATGTTTTCTTCCTTTATTTGGATACAGGGCTTATTGTCAAAAATCAGACATTTAACAGTGAATTGCAAATAAAGAAATATCAAATACTTCCCATCTTGAATCCATGCTGGTGTATAATTGGTTAAATTCTGAGTTTAACCCCTTGCACTCTGGTCAATTTCCCTAAAAACGCCTAAAAATAACGTGCCCAAAGTAAATCAAAAAGCTGTTCTTCAACCCTTTGCAGCATCTTCATGGGGTTGGTCTCATTTAAAAGAAAACACTTTGAATTTTTTGGCAAAACAGTCATAATCTCTCTAAGTGCTCCTGCCACTGAGTAACAGTCATCTAAACATACTGAACTTGAAGAAAATAAATTTCGCCTGGGTGTTTTTTTGGATACAAATGCTTGCAAATAACACACAGCTGTCAGATCCGGGCTGGAAAATGCAACAGAAATGTAGAACCAAGTGTTATCCAGCTGAGGTCCAAATTTTGTAACAATACCACAAAAAAATGAATATATTACACAGCTTTGTTCTCAGGTTGTTCCCAGGCATTTTTGAACTGTGCCAAATTGTGCCAAATGGCACAGTTTGGAAAAACGTCTGTAACTTTTGAATGATTCAATATACAGTAGAAGCTTCATCTTGGGCTCTAATGAAAGGTGACACTCAGGGCTGTGTGTGTGTGTGGGGGGGGACATACAGAGGACGGACATCGCCCATTGCGCCGCGGTCTACGACGCACAGCTGTAATTTACCGATAGGTCAAAAGTCATTTTTGATTACAATTTTCAGGGATAAAGAATAATTTAGCTTATAACACTTACCTGTTCCCAACAGCAGCGTAGCTGGCGAACTTCTCTTCCTCATTGTCAGACGAACGCGACGCTGGTCCGCTTGTTACGGACTTGTGGTTCTGGTCTCGCGACCCGGTCAAAACATAATTCCATTATTGCGGTTTTGCGCTTCCATGATTGCGGTTTTGGCGAACGATTTTTCAAAACAAATAAGAACAGTAATTAGAAAAAAAGACTGGCGAACGCCTGTGTGTCACCCAGCCTTACACAAAACAGCTTTCGAACTTCTGTGCTTCAATTGGCTGGCTGTATTGGCAGCCGTTGGTAGGCGGGTCCTCCTTGCTAGGTTTTCAGTCATTGGTTCTTCAAGGTTTCAGAAACCCAATTCAAGGCTCTTATTAGTCAAATGAGAGGTCAATCACATCTAAACCAATCAAAGCACTCCTTTGGCTTTCTGTTCGCGGCTGTGTCTGTAGTGGAAGAACGGAAATGCAGGTGGGTTTTTTTTCAGTGCCTCCTAGGACGCACAGTGTGCGTACTCGGACGCCCTCGTGCATCCTAGGACGCAGAGACGTGCCCGCCCGTGGTGCACAGAAGTGCAACAGGTTAACAGTCCTAAGTATAAACAGCATTTTGTTATTTAGGTATGCTGAGGAATTAATTCTAAAAAAAAAGTTACGTATTCAATAGGCACACAGTAGGTCATTGCTTAGCAGTGATAGACGTATCATTAAAGTTCTCAGCACGTTTCCTTTTTCAGGATCAGTTTTCATCTTAATCTTTTTGTATTTCCATATATTTAGATTATGGCTGCAGCTAACGACTATTTTACGGCTCGGGTAATCGCCCACTCCAATCGAAGATTACTCAAGTAATCGGATACTTTTTTTTTAAAAAGAAACTTGCGTTGACCAACATGTACGGAACTTTCTTTCCTAGAGAGCAGTATTAATTATACCAGACACTCAGCACAAGTACACATTTATTGCAATGCTTATTGCAATGTTTATTTGCATAGAACATAACTTTAAACATTACGTTACACCATAAGTGGCTATATGTTCTTTGGTCATATAAGCATAATTAGTGTAGCTGACTGCATTCTATTCATCTTAATTTAAAATCTCAATCACGTGCCTTGTCTCGGGTGTGCTGGCTGTGCATGATGTGGGATGCTTTCTGCCGAGACACTGTAACATCGACATTGTAGGCCTCTACCTCGCTGCTCGGCTTTACTGTGCACACACTGCACAATGTTTTCCTTCAATTTGAGCTTGAAGTGATCACAGACTTGAGATACTTTTATTGTTTTTTTTGGACTTTCTTCCTCTTTGCCGGCCCATCACTATGTCCCTCTGATACGGCGCCATTAAACAAAAATGCATCTTTGTTTGCGCAGAGTGACTGGAAGAAGGTCATATAGACCGGAGGTGCTACATTAAACAACACGTCAAAGCATAATTTTGAATCGAGGAATTTTTGTAATCGAATTATTCAAATTAATCGAGTAATCGCTGCAGCCCTAATTTAGATTATCTAACCTGTATTAAAATGTAATGTATTAACATTTTGCAGTGTACACTTTTCTAAATGCATAGGCTTAATTCAGGGATGGGCAACTGGCGGCCCGCCCCCCTCATTCACTGCGGCTCGACAGTCCATTTCCAAAGATCAACTATTTATTTATATCACGATTGGAACCCCATTCTTAAATGCAATTATAGAGTCCGCCAGCGGAGGGAGCTCTAATCAAAACCTAAGTGCCGCTCTCTGCAAGTGATAGAACAAGAGTGAGGGAGCCACTAGCAGGAGCAGCAGTGTGCACTGGAGTCTTTTCAGGTATGTTTTGCATGCTAAGACCGCATTAATAGGCTGTAAACATCACTAAATGTACAAAGTAGGCTGCTTTTAAACAAGATTAAATTGTACAGCTGAGGAGCTGTAGCATTTATTCTTGTTTGGCAGGTGAAGCCTCATGGAGCTAGGCGGCTTTCCTTATGACATGGAAATTCATTTATACATATCAAAATGTACCGGCACTTCTGTCTATATGATGTTTGTTCTCATCACTACACCAAATAAACTGATAAACAGATTTAGTGGCTATATGTATTTACATCATGTTTTATTTTTAATCATGGAAAATGAAGTTGATCTGCTGTCTGCCCGTTACCTGTGGCAAACAGGCTTGCATGTTTCCATATAAGGCAGTGTTGTGAATGCTCTGAAAAACTGTATAAAAGTATGTTTTGTGACCTTGAGAGAGAGAGAGAGCCCCGCTGTTATACTGACACACTCATCAGCAGTTTTTTTTTTTTTTATCTCCCCTGCATGCAGGAATAAAGGCTCTCCAAACTTGCAGATCTCCAGGTTTTTTTATTTCTTCAGGACCTAGGGACGAAGGCAAATAAAATTTCCCTAACAGCTTGGTGTCAGAAAGTGGGATCCTAGACCGTTTTCCCATCTTCCGCCATGGACTGATCATCTCGGACAGTAAAAAAGTGAGTCCAATCCTTTCCACCCATGTTGGCAATGGGGACTTGGCGGGATAAGGGAGCGGCACTGGATTCCTGAAAAGAACACAGCCTCCTGCATTCAGTAAGTGAATCTAAAAACTTTTTATAATATTTATTAATATTACTATATTTTTGACAAAATACATCAGTCATCTATTTGCAGTAGGGAAGCCCATAGCTGTACAGTCCGGCAAGTGAGTACTTGTGGCAAGACTAATCTGTCTGGTTATACTTGACACTCGCTAGTTAACGGGGTTGGAGTGATAACGTTTTGTTTGTCTGCATGTGGAGACGCCCGGTGAACTCTGATTACCAGTGATGGGGTCTTCTAAATCAAAGGAGACTCCCAAAGACCTGGAGGGTCCCAAGGTGAAATATGACTGGTAATTATGGTCCTGAAAGTGTTGAGTTTTTGGAAAGATGGATCTGCAAGAGTGGATTTTCTTCGGGGAGTTTATTTTCTGTTGAAGTGATTACTACTTTGAGGGACAAGATTAATGTTGAAATTCAGAAAGCTCAGAAACAAAGCAAGAAAGACAGTAAAAAGTTGACACAGTTACAGTTAGAGAAAGGCGCGACAGAAATGTGGTTGACGGAAGCAAAGAAATGAAGAGATAAGCAGGATACAGGCAGACAAAAAAATGAACTGGCAAAGAAAGGCAGAGAACATTGTGCACAACAACTTTTACACTCTGTTGGGGCCTCTTTTCCTCCTCCGTATGAGGCTGACCGTCCACCTCCACCCACCCCTTTTTCCTCTCCGCTGTATCCAGCACTGGCCGCCTCAGTCTGTTATCATTTGCCAGAAGATGTCTCCCCTTGAGCCCCAAACCCTGGACCACTGCTGCCAACCCAGGTCCCGACACCACAGCGGCAGATGAGCCCTCGCAACACCTTCTTCTCTGGTCTAACCCCACCCACATCCCCGCCACAAATGCAGGTTGAGGGCACAGTGGGACCACCGCCACCCACGGGCAGCCCGGCCTACGAGTTGAGACATGGGCCAATCCAAAAACCACCTCCTGAGGCTGTAGTCCGGCAGAAGAGAGGACAAGCCCCCCTTGACGATACAGATGTGGATCTAACAGCGCCAATGGTGGAAGTGGAAGGACCGGCGGGGCCAACAGTGGTGTTTAGACCCTGGGCTCCAGAGGACATCCCAAAGTTTGCCTCCACCCTGCCCATGCTGGAAACAGATCCGGAATATTTCTGCACACAACTCCGAGCTTTATGTGAAACTTACAGACCAACGTTCCCCGAGTTGAGACGTGTCGTGGCACCCCCGCAAGTATGACTAAACTTATGCCACATCTGGACAAACAGTCAAGACCAGGCCACATCGCATGGAACAACCCTGCAAATAACCAGTACAGAACTGATCTCACAGCTCTCATTGACGCCATTAAAGCCGAATGTAAACATGCCTGTGATCTCTCCTAAGTCTCTGCATGCAGGCAGAAGGATGATGAAACACCGTGGGATTACTGTGGGACCATATTTCACCCACCTCAACATGTGGTTTGTCAGTGGCCTGCTACCACCATTGGCTGCAGATGTGAAACAGACCCGCATTGGTTGGCAAACACATACATCAACTGAAATCCTCCAACATGCAGAGCATCATCACCAACGCGCTAACAACGCCAACAAAAAGAAAAAAGCAGGCCAAAGCGGACAACCTGGAAAAGGCTCTCATGACAATGGCAAAGTGGGCGGGCCCTCTCACATCCACACCACAATCTGGCAGAGACGGCTTTCTCTCACCCACTCAGTGCCGTTACTGCAAAGAAGAGGGACACTGGGTCAAACACTGCCCACAACTGTCATCCTGCAACTACTGCAAACAAGGGGTCCTTGTTTGCAGTAGTTGCAGGATGGAGGACGGAGCTCCTTGGACGGAGCTCCTTTCTTTTCTTGGCATGGCCTCATACTGCTGCTCTTTCATTCCTGATTTCTCATGCATTGAAAGGCCAATGTGTAACAACATTCCATCAAAAGGTCCTTCACATTTTGCACTTGAGTGGACACCTGCTGCTGATGACTCTTTTAAAAATATGAAAAAGCACTTCTCTTTCATCCAACTCTCTCCCTCCCGGACTCCTCAAAACCCTTTGTTCAGTACATTGATGAGAAATCTGGGTGTATGACTTCCATCCTCTTGCAGTCTCATGGGGACAGACTTCGCCCTGTGGCATACTACTCCTGTAAACTTGATTCAGTTGCTGCAGATCTTCCCCTGTGTCTCCGTGCTGTTGCCGCAGCTGAAAGAGCCGTGGAAGCATCACGTGACATAGTCCTCTCCTCTCCTCTCACTCTACGTTCCATTGCCAAACCCTGATCTTATGTTGATGGTTTTGCCTCCGTTGACCACACGGTAGGCCGTAACAAGGTTGGTTGGGCTGTCTATGATGACCATTCCACACTTCTGTCTGGCTCGTTACCACCTCATCTCTCAGCCCAGTGCTACTGAACTCGTTGCATTGGCTGAGGCCTGCACATATGCCTCTGGCAAGTCTGTCACTATCTACACAGACTCTCGATATGCCTTTGGTGTTGTCCATGACTTTGGTGCCCTCTGGTGTGAACGCATCTTCCTCACATCTGCAGGCACGCCTGTAAAAAACTCTGTTTATGTCTCTAGGCTTCTTGAAGCTATTCTTTTTCCCTCCTCTGTAGCAGTATGCAAATGTGCTGCTCACACGTCTTCCTCAGATCTGATCTCAAAGGGAAATGCTCGTGCAGACGCTGCTGCAAAGGCGGCAGCTCTGTCTCTCACTGCTGTTTGTTTACTTTCTCTCCCCTCTCTGTCTCCCTTCCCTTCACCCACTGATTCTCTCCTCTCTATACAGTCTCTCTCCTCCCCACAGAAACGTCAGAAGTGGACAAAGAAAGGGTGCTACAAAGACCAGGCTGGTGTTTGGAGAGGCCCAAACGCCCTGCCTTGCCTCCCAGCTCACTTCTTTGATTTCTCTAAGTTGACATATGGAAGAGATCATGTGTCAAAGGAGGGGATCATACAACCACTACATGCAAATTGGTTCACCACAGGTTTTACCATTTATGCTGACAATTTTTGCAAAAAATGTCTCATTTGTGCTAACAATGCTCACAGATTTTCCAAACAGGCTCCAGCTGCTCACCCACCACCTACAGGTCCATTCCAGCATCTGATGATGGACTTCATTGAACTCACACCAGCAGAGGGCAAAAAGTACTGTTTGGTAATGGTTGACATGTGGTCCAAATGGGTAGAAGCTTTTCCAGCTAAACATGCTACCACCACAGTTGTGGCAAGAGCTCTGTTGTCAGAAATCATTCCCAGATGGGGAATTCCTGAGAAAATCTCCAGTGATAATGGTAGACATTTTGTAAATGAAACCCTAACTGATTTGAGCCTTACACTGGGTTATGACCTGAGAAAACACTGTGCCTACCACCCACAGTCAGATGGTGCTGTTGAGCGTGAAAATGGGCACTCTAAAAAGACAAACTGGCAAAACTTGAAGATGAAACTGCCTGCCTGGACTAAGTTACATTATAATGACACAGCAGTGTTATAAGAAGAGCCAGAGCAGTGACTGATCATGCGTTTGTGTCACCCTCAGTGAGACGGAGGTCTGTGTGAATGACCTCCCCTCCTGTCTGTGTTGAGGAAATGTGTTTAAATAAAGCCTGTTTCATCACAGTCATCTCTCCTTTCTTGTGTGAACCCTCACAACGTCACACTGGTGTCAGGAGTGGGACTATGGAGCAGATGGAAGCCAGGATCAGAGCAGAGATTCAGCAGCTGGAGCAGTTCATCGCTCAGCTGGGAATAGATGACAGAGCTGATACACCGACCCCCGGAGTTGCTCGCCAGGATGAATGGAGCAGCGGACCTGACAGGACCAGTGTACCCCGCCTTCTGCCTTTCTCAAAGCAGGACGGACTAAGCAGAGCAGATCAGCCCTGCTCCCTGCCCTTTTCAGGGCAGGATGGGCCGGCCATTCCACAGCGACCAGGAACGGCGAACGATCAAGAGACGACGTCCCACCCATCCGGCAGCGGGCCAAACTTCCCCGCTTCAACGGTGAAACCCTGCTGGACGACTACCTAGTCCAAGTCGAGCTGGCTGCTGCGTTGAATGGCTGGCCACCTGAAGAGACCGCCATGCAGGTCGCACTGGCCCTGGAGTGGAAGGGCTGTCCGCACGCTGTCCGATCTCCGGCCCGAGGAATGTTGCAGCTGGCCAGCGCTACAAAGAGCGCTCCGGAGGCGGTTTGGGAGAGCAGCCAATGCTGAGCACGCCGAGGAACAGCTGGCCAACCGACGGCGAGGCAGCCGAGAGAGCCTGGGCGCCTACGCAGCGGACATACAGCTGCTGACACGGTGTAGCTACCCGGATTTCGAGCCGGGGGAAGTGGAGAAGCTCACCCTCCGGAACTTCATCTGGGGGCTCTGCCCGGCCCAGCTCCAGAGCCACATCCGGATTCACGCCGCGAGCAGCTGGGAGACTGCTGTGGCAGAAGCAGAGCAGGTGGAACCGCTAATGGATTGTGCAGCTGATGCGTTGGCACCGAGGTAGAGAGCCTTCCAGGCCACGGCTGAGAGCGAGGAGGAGGAACTGCGCCGGACCACAGCGGTGTGGCCAAGGAGAAGACGGCCACGGCGGCGTGAGGAAAGGTGCTCCCGCTGCGGGGAGCCAGGACAAATCACACGGTACTGCCCAGCACCCACCCCCGCGACAAACCGGCCCCTCGCCAAAATTAAACTAAAGCGAGGTGGCATGGACGGGGACCAGCCACCTCCCACAGACATTCTCCCCGATGAACTGTCGCCACGTGTGGGCCGAACTCGACACTCGCCAGGGATGTACCTACAGTGCAGCCTGGACAACACGCAGATCCGGCTCGGATCAACACTGGTTCTACCATCTCCCTGGGTCCGACCCGGAGTGCTGCCAGGTACAGACGAGGCAGAACCGCAGGGGTGGGAACCCACCGGGCGCTGGCATCACTACAGCTACCGGTGAGCGTGCCAGACTGGGAGGGCGGGACAGTTTCTTTGTGGTGGGGGTGGCCGGCCAGAACACAAGCCACCCATTCTGGCTGGCTGACATTCAAGACCCCTGCATTATTCATCACCCCTGCATTATTCTACCGGAGTGGTGACTCAGTTGGTAGAGCATCCGCCCCACACCTGGGAAGCAGGGGTTCAAATCCCGGCCGGGTCATGCCGAAGACCATATAAAATGGAACTTCCTGCCATCCAGCTTGGTGCTCAGCAATTATGGAAGGGAGGAGGGTTCCATTCCACCCCCAAGTGCGGAGATTCTGCACTTGGGGTGTGTGGGATTAACACAGTAGATAGGTAAAACACAATCTCGTTCTACTGTACATGATTGTTGTACAGTTGAATGACAAGAAAGGGGGTGATTTAATTTAATTTGATTTAATTTATTGGACTCGATCTGCTCGCAGCATGGAGTGCAAAAGTTGACACCACCAAAACGTCCCTCCTGCTGGGAACTCAGACCATCACGCTCTGCAGCGGGGCCCAGAGGAGGAACCCGGAGGCCTGCATGATCGAGGGACCGCCAGGGCGGGCCGAACTGGGCAGGTCACCGCAAGTACTGAACACAACAGTGCCACCAGCACGAGCAGAGGGAGCACGACCATCGATAAAGACAGCAAGGGTGGGCCACAGCGGAGCGGGTCAGTGTGTCAGCAGAAACGCAGCAGGCGGTCGAGGAATTGTTCCAGCAGAGCTGCAGCGGACTGGAATCGGGACAGAGACGCCAGCTGCAGGAACTGTTGGACTGCTACATGGACGTCTTCGCTGTGAAGGATGAGGAATGCACCCGAATCAGCTTGGTGCAGCACGGGATCGACAGCGGTGAGACCAGGCTGATCCGGCTCTGCCCCCGCCATCTGCCTTTTTCAAGGCAAGCGGCAGAAGAACAAAAAGTACGGGAAATGCTGGAGGCAGACATTATTGAACCCTCCAGCAGCCCCTGGGCAGCACCGGTGGTGCTGGTTAGGAAGAAGGACGGTTCGTGGCGGTTCTGTGTGGATTACACGAGCTCCTGAATGACGTCCACCTGCAACGGCAGTCCTACCCCCTGCCTCGCATTGATGACGTGCTGGATCACATCGCCGGCTCCAGCTGGTTCAGCTCGCTGGACCTCCACAGCGGCTATTGGCAAGTAGAACTGGCACCTGAGGCCCGCCAGAAAACAGCCTTCTCCATCAGGCAGGGACTGTATCAGTTCAAGGTGATGCCGTTTGGACTTTGCAATGCCCCAACCACCTTTGAACGTCTGATGGAGCGAGTGTTGGCTCACATGCCCCGGAGCTGCTGCATTGTTTATCTGGATGACCTGCTGGTTCACGCAGCTGATTTTGACTGCGCCCTGTCCAACCTCCGTGAAGTACTGGACGCCATCCGACAGGCCGGGCTGCTGCTACACCCGTGGAAATGCCACCTATTTCGGCGGAAGACCATCTTCCTGGGCCATGTCGTCAGCGCAGCGGGAGTCGCCACCGATCTAGAGAAAGTGGCAGCGGTGAAAAACTGGCCAGTGCCACGTGATGTGGGAGAGCTACAGAGTTTTCTTGGACTGGCCTCCTATTATAGGAGATTTGTGAAAGACTTTGCCACCATTGCCAGCCCGCTGCATCAGCTGACACAGAAGGGCTATGTGTTTCAGTGAGTGACAGCTGTGCTGCTGCTTTTTCCCAGCTTCGCTCAGCGCTCATTGGAGCCCCCATCCTGCAGTATCCCGACCCGCCCTTTCATCGTGGACATGGACGCCAACAACCAGGGCATTGGGGTGGTGTTATCCCAGGAAGGAAAACATGGAGAGCAGGCAGTTGCTTCTTTCAGCCGCACTCTCAGCAGAGCTGAAAGGGATTATTGCGTTACTCGCAGAGAGCGTTGGCTGTCATCCAGAGCTTCGCCGTTTTTGCTCATATTGTACGGGGGGGAGGTTCCACCTCAGGAACGGATCATACTTCCTGACCTGGCTGCTGAACTTCAAAGAGCCGGATGGACAGTTGGCAAGATGGCTGGAGGCACTGCAGGATTATAATTTTCAGATTGGTGCATCGGGCAGGCCGGGCCTCCATGCCACGCTGATTCGCTGTCTTGGTGTCCCTGTGCTGCGGAGGACTGTCGTCACTGCCAGCAGGCAGAGGATTGAAACCAAGCCGGTCCCACGGGCTGCTGCTGTCCGGACCGCTGTGAGCAGGAATAACACAGCGGCACATAGCTCCTCCTTGGATAATCCAGGCAGCTCTCCCAGTGTGATGTCACAGAGGCCCTCGGCGCGCAGCAGCTGCAGAGCGAGCAGAACAGAGATCCGGTCATTTCCCGGGTCGGCAGTGGCTGGACGCGGGCCAGGGCCTGCCTGGGAGGCTGTCTCTGCGCGGACCCAGAGACCAAAGCCCTACACTTCCAGTGTGCCAATCTCCGCTGTCACGAAGGTGTTGTGTATCGGCAGTGGCAGACTCCAGCTGGGCAGCATCACGTCTGGCAGCTGCTGGTTCCCCAGCAGCTCCGGCCCAATATACTCCAGTTGGTCCACGGGGTGGTAGGAGCTGGCCACTTCGGGGTGACAAAGACTCTGCAGCGTCTTCGAGCCCGGTTCTACTGGCCCGGATGTCACCAGGATGTAGAGCTCCACGTCCATCGCTGCGACACCTGCATGGCTCAGAAGGGGCCGACTCAGTGATCCCACGCCCCCTTGCAGCAGTACCAGGTTGGGAGCCACCGCTGGAGCAGCTAGGGGTGGACATTCTGGGCCCTTTCCTGACCACGGACCGGGGGAACCGCTATGTGCTGGTTGCAATGGATTATTTCACCAAATGGCCAGAGGCGTACGCAGTCCCTGATCAGAGCGCCGCCACCACAGCATCAAAACTGGTGGACGAGATGTTCTGTCGGTTTGGTGCACCAGAGGAGCTGCACAGCGATCAGGGTCAGAACTTTGAGGCAGAGGTCTTTGGGGAGGTCTGCAAGCGGCTGGGCATCTGGAAGACCCGGACCACCCCGCTGCACCCACAGAGCAACGGCCTGGTTGAACGGTTCAAGCGGACCCTTACCACCCAGCTCGCTATCCTTGTGGGCCAGCGACAGCGAGACTGGGACCTGGGCCAGTGCGGCCCTTTGTTCTGTGGGCATACCAGACGGCAGCACAGGAATCCACACGGTGCACTCCTGCAGTGCTGATGTTTGGACATGAGCTGCGCACACCAGTGGATCTGGTATTCACCCCCCCCCCCCCAGAGCCAGAGGTGGAGGGCAAACCGGGGTTGGATTATTTGTTTTGCTTGAAGGAACGTCTCCACACGGTGCACAGACTGGCTCGGGAGGCCCTGGCAGCAGCGGGGAGCCGGCAGAAGCGGGCATACGGCTCCTGCAGCCAGGGGAGAGACTTTGCACCAGGAGATCGAGCCTGGGTTTTCTGCCCGGAGCGAAAAAGGGGACTGTCACCAAAACTGGCAAGCCATTGGTCGGGACCATGCGAGGTCCTACAGCAACTGTCGGATGTGGTATACAGGGTGAGGCTGCAGAAAAGAGACCGACCGGGTCATGGTACTCCACCGCGACTGTCTCGCCCCGTACCAGCCATCCACCCCGCGGATGGTCGAGCCGGGGCCTTCATCCCGACCAGATACTCCGACCGAGGCACAGATGGACACTAGCGGGCCTGTACGTACTAGTCGCCGACAACGGCTGCTGCCCCGACACCTGAATGGATTTGTGTTGGACTTTTGAGCTGGACTTGTATTATTCTGGGGACAGAAACCAGTCCGGGGGTGACAGTGTAACGTTGGGGCTGTGTTAAGGGGGCGGGGATTCTCCCGGCATGCTTTGGCAGCGGAGGATTCGAAGGGTGTTATCATTCGTGTGTTCTAAAGTGTTATTGCTGTGTCATTATAACTGTGTTATAATGACACAGCAGTGTTATAAGAAGAGTCAGAGCAGTGACTGATCATGTGTTTGTGTCACCCTCAGTGAGATGGAGGTCTGTGTGAATGACCTCCCCTCCTGTCTGTGTTGAGGAAATGTGTTTAAATAAAGCCTGTTTCGTCACAGTCATCTCTCCTTTCTTGTGTGAACCCTCACAACGTCACAATACTATAATCTACTGACATGGAAGAGCCACTGCCGGCATGGCACAACAATGGCAAATAATTTGCAATATTTGGACCAACTGAGTGAAATTAGACAATTT
The DNA here is from genome assembly GCA_020510985.1 of Pholidichthys leucotaenia. Classification (NCBI taxonomy): domain Eukaryota; kingdom Metazoa; phylum Chordata; class Actinopteri; order Cichliformes; family Pholidichthyidae; genus Pholidichthys; species Pholidichthys leucotaenia. The sequence continues at coordinate 58,618,627 of CM035837.1, read as the reverse complement.
CGTGCAGCACACCGGTTGAAAATCATTGATCTAGACTTTGACCCAAACATATATATTTTTTTAATATTTTTGATGGAAGGGGAGAGATTTTTTAAAATTATTTTAAAGGATTTGAACTCCTCTCTGTTACTAAAAAAGGGGTCCCCAAACACAATCTTGTATAGAGAGCCTAAGAACACACGAATGATAACACCATTTGAATCCTCCGCTGCCAAAGCATGCCGGGAGAATCCCCACCCCCTCTACTTCTGCACGTGGGACCTTAAATCGGAAAAAAATCTCCATTGAAATGAATGGCAAGAGCAAAATTAATCAAATCAAAGATCAAAATTATCTTTTGATCCCAATCGAATTTTGCCACGAGTTACAAATGATGTTTGTCAATTTAAAAGATAATTTTCCATATAAATAATGGTGTAGGTTGTTGTCTAACTGTTCAGGTGTAAGGCTGTGGAAAATATGTGAATAAAAAACTACAAACAGACATGTTAAACTACGTCACGTTTTCAAAGAGCACGCTGGGGGAAGTAACTAACAGTCTTCTGGATCAGCTGCAGATCTCGCAATACAAAACAATACCTTTGAATTGTTTTTCTCCTCTTCTTCTTTCATGGGTCAGGAAACAGGAGGTGAGGTTTTCGTAATCTCCTGCCATGATCATGTTTGGTGATGTGGGATGATGGGAGATGTCTTTTAATTGTTTTCACAAAACTAAACATTACTCTATTATTATACGACAGCCGACAACTTAAGTTATGTGGAAAATTATCTTTTAAATTGACCAAACATCATGTGCAACTCGTGGCAAAAATTGATCAGGATCAAAAGAAAATTTAGCTTTTGCATTCATTTCAATTGAGAATTTTTCTGATTTAAGGTCTCATATGCGGAAGTAGAGGGGGTGTGACTTAGACTGTTTTGGGCCCCCAAAAGCTAGAAACAACCCTCAACTACAATAATACTTGTAGTGTCTCTCCTGAATATTTACTCTTGAGAAAATATTCTGTTTATTGCCCCCCAAATAGTAAAGTCGGCCATGTCTATTACAGTGCACATCATATGGATAGGCTTTTAAGACAAAACATGAATTCAACAGTATGAGTTGGTCATTTTAATAGTTAATTTTAGAGATTATAAATTAGTTTATTATATCACTATCACCTTTGCTGCAAAGAGCTTGTGCTTAAATATTAATTATATCATGAAAATTTCTTGTCTTACGCTTCTAAGAAACTTAGAATTAACCTTTATTTTATGATCTCATTAGTCCAATGACAGGATAGTTGATAGCTACTTAAACTATATCACTATTAAATTTAATTAAAAATTAATCATGCCAGTGCTGTCCGTTGATGAAGTGCCTGCATATTTAACAGAGTTGTATGCTTGGTGCACTGTGGTGAAGCTGTATTTGTCTTCCAGATACTTTTGACAGTTTTGTCAGGAGTAAAAACTGATTTATGATAACATGACAGGTCTGTCTAAAATTTTGACATGCCACTTAATAACATGGCCAATGCCTTTGATTACTTTTTGTTGGATAACATGCTAAACTGATGAAAACCTGCAAAATAGTGTGAACATGGGATAGAGTGAGAGGGATTAGTGGTATTTTAATATATAAGTGCTGTTTATTTGCTGAGTTTTGTTAGTTAAATAACACTATTAACCATCTGTTTACTGTTACAGTCATGGCCAGAAATGGCACTTCTGCATTTCTGTCAGATAATGCACCACTGCTCTTAGAAAATTGCTGAAATTTGTCCATGCTTTTCAACAGTGATTGCTCATAAATCCTCATACAATCGCTCGTCCTTCTTTTCTTCAAGAGACACAACATGAACGTTGAGTCAGCTTGTCTTAATTTTTAACATTTTATTGTATCATTTTTTGTCCAAAATATTTTTATTGAATTTTGACTTCTATTACATATTTCAAAATTCAAAAACAAATCAAAACAGAAAAAAAATCCACTATTATCCCCATGCCCCCTCACCCGTAACAGCCGGATTACTGACTACGTGATTGATCATCATCCCTGGAGCATGACAAAAAATAACAAATCGCACATTAGCTGGAAGTCAAAATTAACAATCAAAAGACAGGAGACGCAGATGTACACAGCAGGAATTAAGAGTGGTAAACAGACACAAACAAATAAGTACAAAGATCTCACTTTCATTGAAGACTGTGAAAATAGTTCAGAAATGGCCCCCATACATTTAAAAATTTTCTGAGTTACCGATTGAGTACCGAATTTTCTCAAGAGTAAATCAAGACATAACATCCCTAAACCACTGAGTATGGGTGCGCGGGGCAGCATCCCTCCATCTGATCAGAATAGCCTGACTAGCTAGCAAAGAGTCAAAAGACACAATATGGCATTGGGTTGGTGACAGGTGTATATTGTCCTCCCCAGTGGTGCCAAAGAGGGTGACCAGAGGGTTGGGCTTAAGGTCGAGGTTAAGAGTTGCTGATGAGGTTTGAAAGACACTTTTCCAGAAATTTTCCAAACTTGGACACGTCCAAAACACGTGGATGAGGACAGCCTCTGTTATGTCCGAACAACACGAGACGGGAGCCTCCATCAACTGAGAACTAAACAACCTTTATTAAAGTGAACCACAGAATATATACCCTAGCTGTAGCCCACCTGACATCATCACCCCAACCTCCTCGGCTAGGCTACGGCAAGCCCCAAGAGTCATATCCCACATATAACACCTCCCCCCTTTACAAAGTCAAAGAACCCTCCCCTAAAAGAAGAAACAAACACAGTATTGTCAACTCTATATTATATATATAAAAAACGCTAACTAGGCAGAACTCGGCCAACCAAACGGGCGTCTGGGTAGACTACCAGAACGCGGATTATTCTGCCACTTAGTCCCAACAGGCATCAATTATTGTTGTCCTCAACACATAGTCCTCCAGGGACCTGGGCCTCTGACGAACTCTAGCCGGGCGTCCCCTAGGTGGGGACTCTGCACCAGACACTGTCGGCCGCGCCTGTGAATTCTCATCACCCCAGTCCACCCAGTCCCACCTCACGTCAGGCTGTCTCGTCGTAGCTCTAGTCCTCTGTTCTGGTGGTGACTTTCTGAGTCTGCTGGAGTGCCACTGCGACCCGTCTACGAGCTTGAACGTGTCTTGGCCCCGTTGCCTCGTCATCTGCAGGGGCCCCGTCCAAGGCGGCTGCAACTTATACGTGTGATTAGGGTGTTTAATCCAAACCCAGTCCGACACCTTCAGACCGTGGGCTCTCGCTCTGTGCTTCCTGTCAAATTGACGCTTCATTTTACACTGTTGTGCAGCGACCCTGTCCCATGTAGAATCCATATTCCTTGGAGAGTGAGCCGTGGGCAGCCTCAGTCGATCCAAAGGTAGAAGTACTTCACGTCCCAGCATGACAGCCACCGGGGACCATCCTGTCGTAGCATGGGCCGTTACCCTGTAGTGAAGTAGTGTGCTCTGGAGGGCGTCTGGAAATGCAAAGCCATCTGCCAAATGGGCTCTTAGTCCGTTTTTTAGGTATCTGTTAAAACGTTCAACGCCCCCATTGGCCTGGGGATGGTAGAATGCGGTTTTAATGTGTTCAACACCTTTACTGCTCAAGAACTCTTGAAATGCCCCAGAGGTGAACTGCGGGCCATTGTCAGTCGTGATTGCACTCGGTATCCCCCATCTGGCAAACAGTGACGAGAGGAAACCCATAACCACATCCGTCATGACTGAGCTAGTGGGTAACATCTCCAGCCACTTTGAGAACAAGTTGTAGGACACGAGCAGGAACTGACTGTTCGGGGGTGCTGCATGCAGTTTGCCACAAATGTCCAACTGTATGTTTTTCCAAGGGCCTTATGGGTATGCCTGACCATGCCCAAGTGGCCCTTGTGGTCTCGCTAGGACACGTGGTCTCAGAGACACCAGGATTAGCGTGCAGTGCCCCCTCGCCACACGCACGTCATCCCAACGGCTCAGTTCGTTTTTATACCGGTGAAAGGGTGCCAGCCCATCCTGCACTTTTGCGGGCCAACCCTCTCTAATCATCGAGCACAGTTGTGACAGCACGGGGTCTCGTTCTGACTCCGCCCGAAGTTCTTGGGGGATACTATATCGTGAAAGGCCCTGTTAACCAGATCCATCAACGTTGGGTCGTTGTTGTTGTCCGAATGTACGGAGTTGGTCATGGCGCGGGACAGGAGATCCGACACTACATTATCCTTGCCAGGAGTGAACTGGGTGGTGAAGTTGTAGGCCCTCAGCCGCTCCGTCCACCTGTGGATCCGCAACGGTCTGTGTCCTGAACCCGACGTCTCCAGCAATGTCGTCAGCGCTCGGTGGTCTGTCCGTAGAGTGAAATGGCATCCATAGAGGTAAATATGCCACCGCTCACACGCCCAGATGCAGACGAGTACTTTCCTCTCACCCATGGCGTACTTTTGTTCAGCTGCTGAAAGAGACCTCGATGTGAACACCACCAAGCGTTTCATGCCGTCCTGCACCTAGGACATAACCGCCCCCACTGTCGAGCCAGACGTGTCGCAGGTGATGATGGTAGGCCACTTTGGATCAAAATGGGCCAACACTGGAGGGGAAGTGAGTTGACGCTTCAGCTTAGTAACCACCGCTGAACAGGATGGGGTCCATTCCCATAGTGCATCTTGTTTCAGCAGCGCCCAGAGGGGTCCAATCGTTTCCGAGTAGTGGGGAATAAAGCGGCCATAAAAGTTTACCATACCCAGAAACGAGGAAATCTGTGCAGGTGTCAATGGTTCTGGGAGGCGTAGGACCGCCTCCACATTTGAATGTAGGGGACACAGCCCCCCCCCCCCCCATCAACTGGAACCCCACAAACTCGATAGAGTCCGCCGCAGAAATACACTTTTCTCCATTGAGGGTGACTCCATGTTCCTGCAGTACCGTCAGCACCTGTTCCAACCGATCATCGTGTTCCTCACGTGATGTACCATGAACCATGATGTCATCAAGGTATGCCACCACACCCTGGAGGCTGGCCAGAATCATGGACATTATCTTCTGGAAACAGCTGGGTGCGAAACTCAGACCAAACGGCATGTGGGTGTACCTAAACACACCCATGTGGGTCACGAACATTGTCAGATTCCTGCTGGCTGGGTGGAGGGGCACCTGCAGGTAATCCTGGCAAAGGTCCAGCTTCGTGAACACCTGTGAACCACTGAATGTTGCAGTGAGCTCCTACATCGTTGGGGGCGGGTATTTTTCTGGGATGATCACCCTATTTACCACCCTGAGATCGATACATGGATGGATGCCACCCTATTTTTTTCTTGGCCACCACGATATTTGACACCCAGGGTGACGCATCCACTCTCGCAATGATGCCTGCTTCCAGCAATTTGGTCAATTCCACCATGACATTGTCCTGTAGGGCAAGGGGAAGCCGCCATAGTGGTTGAATTTTTGGCATCACGCTTGGGTCTATGAGCGGGCGGTGGTGGAGTGCGCTGATGCATCCCAGGCCTCTGAACAGCACTAGCCAGTGGACGTGCCATTCAGGGTATACCGTCAGTACCGTAGAGCCTTCTTGGTTCTTGATGGAAAATCCCAACTCACCCAACAGGTCTATCCCTAGCAAGTCCACCCCCTGGCGTGAGATTTGGAAGGTGAAGGTAGGGACCATCTTCAACCCACATTTCACTGAAAAGTTGACCGTGCCCGCCATTTCGATCTCAGCGTGGCCATATCCAAACATTCTCACTGTTCCTGCATTGATGGTTTTGTTCAGAAAAAGTCTCTTCAGAGTAGCCATATGGACCTGCCGGCCCCAGAGTCCACCATGAGTGGCACGTCGACTCTGTCGAGTTTTAGCACGTACCATTTCAATGGTCCCTTTTTCGTGCTTGCCACGCACACCTGTGCTGTTTTTCTGGGCTCTGCCACTGATGATTTAGCAATGATAGAGCAGGCCCTGTCCCCCGTCCCAGTCCGCCGCCTCCTGGGGGTCCACCCCGAAGGATTAGCCACCTTGCTAACGGCCATGCTTGGCGGGGAAACTTGAGCAGCTACACTCCCTTTAGCTCACGCTGGTAAACTCCGTCGAACTGTGGACTCACTCTGCCTAACCAGGCCGAACACATTTTCCAATGACAGAGTATCTTTAGCTAGCTTCAACTTGTTCTTCAGCCACACGTTGTTAGTGTCATGTGCTAGCTTATCCCGGACCAGCTCTTCCTCGATAGGCCCGAAGGCGCATTCTCTTGCTAGGCTGTATACCTCCATAATAAAGGACTCAGTTGACTCACCCGTTCTCTGTTGGCGGTTAAAAAACTCATACCTCTGCGCCATGAGAATCAGAATCAGAATCAGATTTATTGCCATTGTTCATGTAGTACACAAACTAGGAATTTGTCTCGGTGCAATGCTGCAACATTAAACATGATAAAATAAAAGAAATAAACTATACAGCAATGAAGTGTAGATAAGAATGAGTAATACTAGTCAGCAAGTGTTTAAATATATTTAGCGACAGCAGAAATAATTGGAGAAACCCATATTAGTGCAGTCGGTAATGCAAGAAGAAAACAGTGATGATTGGCATGAGTCTGGTTGAGCTGCTGTACATAGTGCACGAGAGTCAGTAAGTCACTTAGTGTTCAGCAGTCTGATGGCAGAGGGGAAGAAGCTGTTCATGTGACGGGAGGTTTTAGTCTGAATGGACCGAAGTCTTCTACCTGAGGGGAGAGGGGCAAACAGTACGTGACCAGGGTGTGAAGGATCGGCTATGATCCGGCCAGCACGCCTCCGGGTCCTGGAGATGTACAGATCCTGGAGAGATGGGAGCTTGCAGCCGATCACTTTCTCAGCAGTGCGCACAACGCGCTGCAGCCTTAATCTGTCCCTGGCAGTGGCTCCTGCGTACCACACTGTTATGGAGATGGTGAGGATGGGCTCGATGATGGCTGTGTAGAACTGCACTAACATCTTGGTGGGTAGCTTGAGCTTCCTCAGCTGCCGCAGGAAGAACATCCTCTGCTGGGCCTTTTTGATGAGGGAGCTGATGGTTGGCTCCCACTTGAGGTCCCTGGTGATGGTGGTGCCTAGGAAGCGGAAGGAATCAGCAACGGTGATGGGAGAGCCTGTGAGGGTGAGGGGGGGCAGAGGGGTTGTGACTTTCCTGAAGTCCACAATCATCTCCACTGTCTTCAGAGCGTTCAGCTGCAGGTTGTTGTTGTTGCAGTAGGACGCCAGCTGGGCCACCTCTCTCCTGTAGCCGGACTCGTTGCCGTTGGAGATGAGCCCGATGAGGGTGGTGTCGTCCGCAAACTTGATCAGCTTGACAGACTGGTGGCTGGAGGTGCAGGAGTTGGTATAAAGGGAGAAGAGTAGGGGGGAAAGTACACAGCCCTGGGGTGATCCGGTGCTGATGCTAACAGAGTCTGAGATGGTCTTTCCCAGCCGCACATGCTGCCTCCGGTCCGTCAGGAAGTCGGTGATCCACCTGCAGAGGGAGTCAGGCACGTTGAGCAGGGACAGCTTGTCCCGGAGCAGAGCGGGGCAGATGGTGTTGAATGCGGAGCTGAAGTCCACAAACAGGATCCTGGCGTAGGTTCCCGGGGAGTCCAGGTGCTGCAGGATGGAGTGGAGGGCCAGGTTGACTGCGTCGTCTACAGACCTGTTGGCTCGGTAGGCAAACTGCAGCGGGTCCAGGAGGGGAGTGGTGATGGACTTGAGGTGGGGCAGGACCAGGTGCTCAAAGGACTTCATGACTACAGAGGTGAGCGCTACAGGTCTGTAGTCGTTAAGTCCAGTGATCCGTGGCTTCTTGGGGACAGGGATGATGGTGGAGGATTTGAGGCAGGTCGGCACGTGGCATAGCTTAAGGGAGGTGTTAAAAATGTCTGTGAAGACAGGAGCCAGCTCTTTCGCACAGTGTCTCAGGGTGGAGGGAGACACGCCGTCTGGACCGGGGGCCTTGCGCGGGTTCAGTCTGGAGAACTGTTTGAGCACGTCCTGCTCACTGATGACAAGGGCAGGGGGGAGGAGGGGGGGCCGCCTTTGATGAAGTAGGGACCGTGGAGGCTGTGGAGCTGGAGGGAGGGGGGGAGTTGGACACAGCTGACGAGGTGTCAAAACGGGCATAGTGTTGGGACAATCTTTGACAAAGGGCTTTGTCATCCTGACCTTTAGGAGCCTGAGGCCGATAGTTGGTGATTTGCCTCAGTCCTCTCCACACAGAAGCCGAGTCGTTAGCAGTGAACTGCTGCTGGAGTCTCTCAGAATACACAGATTTAGCTCTCCTCAGCTCTCTGTTAAACCGATATTTAACCTCTCTGTAGCGGTCCCTGTCTCCACTTTTCAGCGCTGCTTCCTTCTCCTTCCTGATCTGTCTGAGCTTAGCAGTGAACCAGGGCTTGTCATTAGAGTACCTCACCCTGGTGCGCGATGGAAGAATGCTCTCCTCACAAAAGTGGATATATGAGTTCACAGTGTCCGTGTACTCATCCAAATCATGGGTGGCTCCTTTAAACATACCCCAGTCAGTTATTTCCATGCACGTTTCCAGCTTCTCCTCAGCTTCACATGATGGTGGAATGGTCTCCGAAAACACAGTCCATCACTTCTAAGCCATCCTTCTGCGAGCCGTTGCCACACAGCCCAAAATGTCTCTCTTCATTGGCGCCATTCAGGCCGATCGCAGCCACATACACACCAAACATCTCCTTCCAGCGGGCCCACGGTATTGCTGGTCTGCCCGGGGACTGTAAAAACAGAGGTGGTTGCTTGATACACACTCCCATTTTAGTCCTTGTCGCCAAATGTTATGTCCGAATAACATGAGACGGGAGCCTCCATTAACTGAGTACTGAACAACCTTTATTATAGTGAACCACAGAATATATACTCTAGCTGTAGCCCTCTCAGCTAGGCTACGGCAAGCCCCAAGAGTCAAATCCCACATACAACAGCCTCATCTCTCAAACATTTGTCACACTGGGGGTCCACATCTGGGTAAATGCTTGACAGTCTAACTTTAGACCAATGCGCCCTGTGTACAACCTTAAAGTGTAATAGACAGTGACGGGCACAAAGAGATGATGACTTAATTAGCTTGAAAATAGAGTCCCATTCACTGTCTGATAAAGAACTGTTTAAGTCCTGTTCCCAGCCCTTTTTGATCTTATTAAGAGGAGCTTGTCTGATTTCCTTCAGTTTGTCGTATATGACAGATATTATGTGTTTATGTGTAGGGTTTAGAGAGAGAATTTCATCAGCCATATTTGTATTAGGTAAGTCAGGAAAGCTTGGTAACTGAGATTTAAGAAAATGCCTGATTTGCAAATATCTGAAAAAGTGAACTTTGGATAAATTGTACTGTGTGGAAAGTTGGTCACATGAGGGAAAACAATTGTTTATGAAGAGGTCTTTGAAACACACCAAGCCCTTTCTGTGCCACTCCACAAATGCAGAGTCTTGCACTGAGGGCTGAAACAAATTGTTATTAAGGATAGGGCTGAGTGCCAAAAAGTTAAGAAAACCAGAGTGTCTTCTAAATTGTCCACACTCTCACAGTGTGTTTAACAATAGAATTAGAAATTAAGATGTTTGGGGGTAAAGGGTTTGGGGACCCTAGCAGTGCAGGGATAAAAAAAGTTCTCTGTAGAGTTCAGCTCCATCTTAAGCCAGAGTGGGCAGCTGGCTCAGTTATGAGAGTGAAACCAAAAAGCTAGACACCACAAATTAGCTGCCCAGTAATAAAATTGGAAGTTAGGCATCGCCAGGCCTTCCTTATTTTTTGATTTTTGAAGGTGGACTTTATTCAGACAAGGATTTTTGCCTTTCCAGATATAAGATGAAATAACCAAATCTAATGACTCAAAAAAGGATTTAGGTATAAAGCTTGTTACAGTTTGAAAAAGATACAAAAATTTAGGGAGAATATTCATCTTAATGGAGTTAATTCGGCCTGTTAGGGAAGATGATAGGGGTGACCTCTGTTCTAGACAGTGTCTAACCTTGTTTAACAAAGTAAGAAAGTTTTCTCGAAAAAGATCCTTGTGCTTTCTTGTGACCTTAATACCAAGGTAGGTAAAATGTTCTTTCACAACTTTAAATGGGAAATTGGTGTATTGTATTTTAAAGGCTGGTCCATTCACTGGAAAGAGTTTGCTTTTGCTTAGATTTAGCTTATATCCTGAGAACTGGCTAAATTTGCTCAATAGGGACAATACATGAGGCAAGGAGACACTGGGCTTTGACAGAAAAAGTAAAAGGTTGTCTGCATATAAAGCCACCTTATGTTCTACTTCCCCCCTCAATATCTCTGGAATCTCCTTACAGCCACGGAGGGCAGCTGACAGTGGCTCTATAGCAAGGTCAAAAAGTAGAAGGCTTAAGAGCAACCCTTGGCGAGTTCCCCTGTGGAGGGTTAATGGATGGGATAATTGCCAATTAGTGAGTACTGAAGCGGTGGGGCTTGAATATAATTATCCATGAGACAATATTTGGTCTAAAATCAAATTTTTTAAAACTGCAAAAAGGTATGCCCATTCCACTCCATCAAAAGCTTTCTCCACATCTAGAGAAAGAACACATTCAGGGGCTGTGGTGGCAGGGGAGTACAAAATACTGAATAGACGTGCTAAAATAGGATTGACGGTCCTTAATAAAACCATTTTGAGCTGTGGATACAACCAATGGCAAAACATTCTCTAATCTATGAGCCATAATTTTAGCAAAAATTTTAAAATGAATGAATGAATGAATCTTTATTTCAGATAGATTAAAAGTAAAGATTAAAAGAAACAGAATAATATAACAAAGGGGAAAAAAGAAAAAAATCCAAAAAGGTCAAATTTAACAATAACTCCTCTGATTATACAGTTCAACATAAGTTATCCGAAATGGGTGATGGCTGAAGCCGCAGCTTATATTGCCTACCCATATTCCATCCAAGAATTCAAAAGAAAAATCAAAACAAGAGCAATTGCAATTCGGAGCAAAGCTAAGACATAATGTGTCAAAAAAACTAAGCAACAACACAACACAGACTGGATATGACAATCCTTATATGATTTTACATGTCATCTTGTATATATGTTTGGAGTATTTCTTCCTTTAGTTTTTGTTTAAATTGTCCAAGCGTTGTACATGATTTTAATTCAGGCCCAAAATCGTTCCATAATCTGACTCCTTGCACTGAAACACAGTGTTGCTTGGTGGTAGTTCTCACTGAAGGTTTTTGAAATATACATGTTCCTCTGAAATGATATTGTTTCTCCCTTATTTGGAACAACTTTTGGATATTTGCGGGCAGTGATAGATTCTTCACTTTAAACATTATTGCTGCAGTTTTAAAGTCAACCAGATCTTTCAACTTGAGAGCTTTTAATTTGAGAAAAAGTGGGTTTGTTGGTTCCCTGTAAGCAGCTTTGTTTATTATTCTAATAGCTCTCTTCTGAAGCATAAAGACTGGATATATGTTTGTTTTATATGTATTTCCCCATACTTAAGTACAATATGTCATGTATGGGAGTATTAATGAATGATACAGAGTATATAGTGTGGGCTGATTCAGCAAATATTTCACTGTGTGTAGTATTGCAATTGATTTAGATATTTTACCTTTAATATAATTAATATGTGACTTCCAACACAGCTTATTATCAATTATTACTCCAAGGAATTTAATTTTGGATACCCTTTCAATCTCCACACCATTTACACTGAGTTTAGATACTAAGTTGTTGTGATGGTTGTTAAAAACTATAAATTTTGTCTTACTTAAATTGAGCGTTAATTTGTTTGAATCAAACCACAGTTTAAGCTTTCCTAATTCCTTTCCAAGTGTATCCAAAAGTTGTTCCAAATTGCTTCCACTGCATAATAGATTAGTGTCATCAGCAAACAATATTAAATCAATTTTTTCCAAAACTTTACATATATCATTTATATACATATTGAATAACAGTGGCCCCAAAACTGAACCCTGTGGGACTCCAAAAGTAACCTTCAGTAACTGTGAGTTTTTGTTACCAACACATACAGTGGGGTAAAAAAAGTATTTAGTCAGCCACCAATTGTGCAAGTTCTCCCACTTAAAAGATGAGAGAGGTCTCCAATTTTCATCATAGGTATACCTCAACTATGAGAGACAAAATGAGAACCCCCCCCCCCCCGAAAATCACATTGTCTGATTTTTAAAGAATTTATTTGCAAATTATGGTGGACAATAAGTATTTGGTCAATAACAAAAGTTCATCTCAATACTTTGTTATATACCCTTTGTTGGCAATGACAGAGGTCAAACGCTTTCTGTAAGTTTTCACAAGGTTTTCACACACTGTTGCTGGTATTTTGGCCCATTCCTCCATGCAGATCTCCTCTAGAGCAGTGATGTTTTGGGGCTGTCACTGGGCAACACGGACTTTCAACTCCCTCCAAAGATTTTCTATGGGGTTGGAGATCTGGAGACTGGCTAGGCCACTCTAGGACCTTGAAATGCTTCTTACGAAGCCACTCCTTCGTTGCCCGGGTGGTGTGTTTGGGATCCATGTCATGCTGAAAGACCCAGCCACATTTCATCTTCAATGCCCTTGCTGGTGGAAGGAGGTTTTCACTCAAAATCTCACGATACATGGCCCCATTCATTCTTTCCTTTACACGGATCAGTCGTCCTGGTCCCTTTGCAGAAAAACAGCCCCAAAGCATGATGTTTCCACCCCCATCCTTCACAGTAGGTACGGTGTTCTTTCTCCTCCAAACACGACAAGTTGAGTTTTTACCAAAAAGTTCTATTTTGGTTTCATCTGACCATATGACATTCTCCCAATCCTCTTCTGGATCATCCAAATGCTCTCTAGCAAACTTCAGACGGGCCTGGACATGTACTGGCTTAAGCAGGGGGACACGTCTGGCACTGCAGGATTTGAGTTCCTGGCGGCGTAGTGTGTTACTGATGGTAGCCTTTGTTACTTTGGTCCCAGCTCTCTGCAGGTCATTCACTAGGTCCCCCCGTGTGGTTCTGGGATTTTTACTCACCGTTCTCGTGATCATTTTGACCCCACGGGGTGAGATCTTGCGTGGATCTCCAGATCGAGGGAGATTATCAGTGGTCTTGTATGTCTTCCATTTTCTAATAATTGCTCCCACAGTTGATTTCTTCACACCAAGCTGCTTACCTATTGCAGATTCAGTCTTCCCAGCCTGGTGCAGGTCTACAATTTTGTTTCTGGTGTCCTTTGACAGCTCTTTGGTCTTGGCCATAGTGGAGCTTGGAGTCTGACTGTTTGAGGTTGTGGACAGGTGTCTTTTATACTGATAACGAGTTCAAACAGGTGCCATTAATACAGGTAACGAGTGGAGGACAGAGGAGCCTCTTAAAGAAGAAGTTACAGGTCTGTGAGGGCCAGAAATCTTGCTTGCCTGTAGGTGACCAAATACTTATTTTCTACCATAATTTGAAATAAGTTCTTTAAAAATCCTTCAATGTGATTTTCTGGATTTTTTTTTCTCATTTTGTCTCTCATAGTTGAGGTATACCTATGATGAAAATTGGAGACCTCTCTCGTCTTTTAAGTGGTAGAACTTGCACAATTGGTGGCTGACTAAATACTTTTTTGCCCTACTGTACATACTGATATCTATTCTTTAAGTAACTACATAACCAGGACAGTGCTACCCCCCAATACCACAATTTTGTAGTTTCTTTAATAATAAATTATGATCCACTGTATCAAATGCTTTTTTAAGATCCAGGAATACCCCAACTGAGTACTGTTTATTTTCAACGGCAGTTAATATTTTTTCTATAAATTCCATTAGAGCAAATGCAGTTGTCCTCTTGTGTCTGAACCCATATTGCTGCTCACACAAATTATTCTTCATTATGAAGTTGTCAATTCTCTCACAGAATATTTTTTCAAGTATCTTGGAAAATTGCGGCAATAGTGAAATTGGTCTATAGTTTGAAAGTTCCCCTTTGTCACCCGTCTTGTATATCGGAATTACTTTAGCTATTTTCATTGCATTGGGAAATATACCTATTTGGAGAGACAGGTTACAAAGATAGTTCAGTGGTTTCACTAAGCATTCAATAATAGTTTTGACTAAGAGCATGTCAATACCATCACAGTCCGTAGATGTTTTACTTTTAAACAATTTAACAATTTCAATAACCTCTCTCTCGTCTGTGTTCTTTATGAAAATGGAGTCTTTTATAGCAGTGTTTTTGCTTATTGTATCACCTGTAGGTGCCGTAATGGGTATTTCTTGAGCCAAATTAGACCAATGTTAACAAAAAAGTTATTAAATTTATCTGCAGGTGAAACTGCATTCACACTCTGAGTCGTTTTATTATTTTTTGAAAAACTGGTTGGGTAGCTTGTGTTTCTGTTTTTATTTCCAAGAATATTGTTAACTATTGTCCATGTATTTTTAATATTGTCTCTGTTTTTCTCCAGTTCTTTACTGTAATAGTCTCTTTTACTACATCTTATTATACAGTATATGTTAACTTATTTTTGTATGTTTTATACTGCTGCTCTGCTTCTTTTGTCCTTTTCTTTAGAAAAGCTTTATATAATGAATTTTTCTTTTTACATGCCTTTTGTAATCTTTTGGTTAACCATGGCTTATCGACAAATTTATGTTTAAGCTTTTTCTTTACTAATGGACCATTTTTTTCATAAAGAGTGGTTGCAATGTTTATAAATGTGTCATAGGCTTCATTTATACCTGATACATAGACTTTTGTCCAGTCTTGCTTCAGCAAGCCTTCTTTAAAAGAACTGATTGCATTTTGTGATTTGTATCTGAAAGATTTTAAAATTTTTTCTGTATTGGCCCCCGTGTGGCCATGGATAAGTGCAAAGATTGGCAAATGGTCACTTATATCATTTATCAATAATCCACTTTCTATTTTCTTTTCAATAATATTAACAAACAGGTTGTCAATAAGTGTAGCAGTGCGAACTGTGATTCTACTGGGATGTGTTATTGTGGGATATAGACTCATACTGTACATAGAATTCATGAACTCTGTAATTACATTTTGTTGAAATGGATTTAGTAAATCAATATTGAAATCTCCACAAATTACAACCATTTTCTTACTAGTGATATTATTGTACAGCTCGACTAACTTATCTCTGAATGTCTCAATGCAAGTTCCCGGCATTCTATATATACAACTTATAATTAGATTTTTTTTTTTTATCTTGGTCGATCTCAACAGTAACACATTCCACAATCCCTAGTAGTGCAAAGGACATTCCATTTACAAGCTTACACCTATACAGGTCATCAATATACAGTACAGTGCAACACCACCACCCTTTTTTTGAGATCTGTTAATATGAAACATCTGATATCCCTCTATTGCCATCAGGGGAGCCTGCTCTTCATTAAGCCAAGTTTCAGAGACTGCGATAGCTGTAAATTTTCTGTCTAGCTGTTTTAAATAGTCCTGAATCTGTGGAAAGTTTTTGTTAAGCCTTCTGCTGTTGAAGTGTATTATTGATAGTTTACCATCTAGTTGCACTTGACTTTTGAATTGCTTTTCAGTGTAATATTCACAATGATTATGAATATTATTGAAAAAGTGGTTATCGGGATCAATACCATTCTCCATCTCTTGTAGTTTATGTTCAGCATAATGGCATATTTTCAGAGTTTGAATTTCCTCACTCTGTGTCAAATGACTTCCTCCAACTGGGGATAATTGATGTCTACTCAAGTCAGTCATAAGTTTTTTGTTTGTTTTGTTGTTGTTGTTTTTTTTTAAGTACATTGACATGGTATGTCACAGAAGAACTATTCTTGCCATGTGTGTGGATATGGATTATCATAGTCTCTTAATTTTCTTAATCAGTGTTCATCTGTATTTATTTAAGTCAGTAAGATCTCTGATTATTATGGTCTTCGCTTCCTCAGGTGTTCCATTTAGTTTGATCCAAACTCTACAATTTCTTGTCCATGTTGCCTGTATCTTATTTTGTCTTTTCAGCATCCGTGCTTGCCGTGCTATTTCAGCATTAGTCTTTAAATGTTCATTTAGGTAAACTTCTGTTCCCCGTAGCTTTCTGGCCTGCCTCAGTATGTCATTCTTTACCCTTCTGTTCACAAAGCGCATCACAATTGATTTCTTTGTTTTATTATCCTTTCTGGGTAAAGCATGACAGGCTAAAATTGCATTTGCTTCAACCTTTATATTTCTACTTTCTAGGAACTGAAGCACCTGGTTTTCCATGGAGACTGATTCACTCAGGGGAGCCTCCTCACCTCTCATTCCTGCTGTAGCATGAGCATATGATTGATATTTAATGTCTAGTCCACTTATAATTAAATCATCCATACGAGAACATTGTTCAAGATCCTCGACGTGTCGCTCCAAGTCTGCAATTTTTTTGTCTTTTTTCTTAATTGTTAATTTTAATTCTCTGACTTCTTCCATTAGCCCTAATATTTTAACCTGTGGACTAGCCACTTTGGTCAGTTCTTCTGACAAGAAGTTCAGAGATTTTTTGATCTCTTCCATTTCCTCCTTCTTTGGTGGCATTTTTACTGACCTGTTGATAGTAAAACAATCTCTGCTGATGACGCCGATATCCGATCTGACCGACCTCGAATCCAGCTGGGCCTCAGCTAGCCCCCTCCGCTGCTAGTCCCGCTGCTTACTGCCGCTGCAATTGAGCTCCTGTCCAGCCGTGGTACCGGCAGCTCCTCCACCGAGTCCCGCTGCCCACCGCCGCTGTAGTTGAGCTCCGATCCTGCTCCTGTCCAGCTGGGGTCCCGGTAGATCCTCCGCTGAGCCCCGCCACCTACCGCCGTCTTCCTCAGTAGTTCCTCCGCCGAGCCCCACCACTGTAGCTGGGCTCCGATTCCAGCTCTTATCCAGCTGGAGCCCTGGCTGCTCCTCCACTGGTCCCCATCTCCTACCACCGCTGTACTTGAACTCCGAATTGGCTCCCGTCCAACTGTTGCCTCGGTTGGTTCCTCCGGCGAGCCCCAATCACCGGGGATGGAGTCGCTTCTTTGTATCAGTGTTAGGTGCTACGACTAGCTATGTCGTAATCTAGATTCAATAAAGAAGCCTACATTCAATAAAGAAATTGGTCTTGTAGGAGGAGCACTGTGTTGGATCTTTGTCCTTTTTGGCAGTTAATGTAATAGTTGCTTCACTGAATGATGCAGGAAGTTTGCCTTGCTTAAGTTTTAAGAACAGGCTCAAGTGGCTTAAAAAGCCACCTTTTTAAGTTGGCTTTTAATAAACCTGTTTAACTATTACTGAAGTAGTCATTTATGTTCCATTGTTTTATGTTCTTTTTGGTGCCATTTGTTCTTAGATTTTCTCATCTTCTTATTGATGTGTTTAGTTCAGTTTTTTTAAGTATGGGTTTTTAGTTCCTGTTTTTATGTGTTCTTAGTTCTTTTTGTACCTTTTTAAATTTTGGCTTTTAACAAACCGTTTAACTATTATTGAAGTAGTCATTTATATTCCATTGTTTTCACATTCTTCTTAGCTCCATTTGCTTTTAGATTTTCTTATTTTGATGTGTTCTTAGCTCAGTTTCTAAGTATGGGTCTTTAGTTCCCTTTGCTCTTTGTGTTCTTAGTTTTATTTTGTATTTATGTCTTTTAGCTCCAGTGTTTCCTCAGTGGGGCCCCTCCTGCCGGATGCTGCCTGGCACATCTGCAGGGGTGTTGGTCTCATGGGTTGCTCTAGCTTGGGTGGGTGGGAGCTTTATACCACTGCCTACAGCTGTGGTACGGGCCACGGCCTGTCCTGGTTGGGGCAGCCCTTGTGGCACCTTCTGTGATGACTGGCTGTGTGGTGTCCAGGCGTGGGGGGCTCCACAGGATGGTTGCTCCTTCACGTGGTGCCACGGTGCCGAGCAATGTCTCTTTTATTTTATATGTGTGTAAGAGAAGTAGGGGGTGATGTATGTGCCTGTGTGTGTTGTGTTTGTGGGTATGTTTATGGGAAGGTTGGAAGGGGTGGGGATTTATCATGTAAAATATGTAACTACTGTAAATCTGTATTGTTTTTATCTATGTAAAGCACTTTGCGCAGCATCTAATGTTTTAAAAGTGCTATACAAATAAAGTTTGATTGATTGATTGATTAATCAATTAATCTGTGCTGCACTGCGGCAGCACAGTTTTTACCCTTGGCCGGGGGGTCGTGGGGATCGTGGGTTCGATCCCAGCCCCCGACCAACAGTGATCTGTGTGGAGTTTGCATGTTCTCCCCGTGTCTGCGTGGGTTTACTCCGGGATTTCTCCGGTTTCCTCCCACATGCCAAAAACATGCAGGTTAGGTTAATTGGAGACTCTAAAGTGGCCCTAGGTGTGAGTGTGTGTGTGAATGGTTAAGGGATAGTGCCGTATCATGGCTGCTTCATCCATCCAGGTGGTGGATGCCCTCAATTTCCCCTCTGGGGATCAATAAAGTATACTAAATCTAAAAAATAAAATCTAAACTCAATTGGGGTATAAGCAAAGAAGAAAATAATTTGAAAAATTCCACTTGGAACTGGTCAGGTCCAGGGGATTTTCCTGACTGTAAAGAAGAGATAGCCAAAGCTATTTCTTGCTGTGATATTGGCTCATCAAGTCTCTTTTTGTCATCCAGAGAGCGCATAGGAATGTTTAAATTATCCAGAAAATTTTCTATCTACATGTTATCATTTTGAAATTCAGAAGTGTATAGATTGGAGTAATAGTCTCTGAATGCATTATTTATCTCAGTGTGATTTGATGTTATTTTGCCTTTATTTATTTGAATTTGGGTAATAAGCTGCTTTGCTTTGATTCCTCTTGGACAGTTAGCTAGCATCTTGCCAGACTTGTCCCCATGTGTGTAAAACTGACATTTGCTCTTAAGGAGTTGTTGTTCAATTGGATCCGTAGAGAGAAAGTCAAATTTAGTTTGTAGCTCTTCTCACTTTTGGAGTTCTGGGTTACCAGATTGGGCATATTGCTGATCTGTATTTTTAATCTGAGATGGTAAATCTTGCTGCTCTTTCCGGGCTGTCTTTTTCATGTTAGCAGTGTAGGAAATAATTTGCCCCCTAAGGTAGGCTTTCAAAGTATCCCAAACAGTTAAAGTAGAAATTTCAGATGAAGTATTTGTATCCAAAAAGGTTATCTGCTCTTCTATAAATTTTACAAAAGTATTGTCTGATAATAAAGTTACATTGAAGCACCAGTGTTTTCGGGGGGGGGGGGATAAAAATTTATTTTTAATGTAACTGGTGATTGGTCTGATATTACTGTTGGCTCACACCCACATGAGCGCACTGATGGGAGGAGTTCATTTTGAATAAGAAAATAGTCAGTCCTAGAATAGGTGTGGTGTACATGGGAGAAGAAAGAATATTCTCTCTTTTGTGGATAAAGGCAGTACCACACATCAGAGACACCATAGTCTGACAAAAAGGACTGAATTATAGAGGCCAGTTTACTTAATATACCAGGTTTAGAGGAAGACCGGTCAAGCACAGGATCCAGACAGCAATTAAAGTCCCCACCAAGAATGAGAGGATATAAACTGAGATCAGGTAAAGAGGAAAAGAATTTTTCAAAAAATCCTGTGTCATCAAAATTAGGGGCATACACATTTGCCAGTACAACTTTAATGTCATTCAGCTTTCCTGAAACAATAATAAATCGCCCATTTGGATCTGAAATCACGCTGTGTTGTTCAAACGGCGTATTTTGGTCAACAAGAACTGAGACGTCCCTGGCCTTGGCCTGGAAAGAGGAATGGAAATGCTGCCCCACCCACCGAGACATGAGACATAAGTTGTCACGAATATGCGTCTCCTGTATTTAACACCTACTGTGTGTAACACCAACACCAACTTTAGGTGCAGTCTTGTACCCTTTTGGTAATACTGGGTATGGCAGTGTAGTTACCTTTAACCTTACCACCTAGATAGAAGGGGCAATTGTGCCAGGTCAGATAGACTCTAGGTTCGTAGGAGCCTGGAGGGCGTAACAACAGATGACACACACAGAAGTATGGGAACTTGCAAATATGTGTATTTTTTTTTAAAGTTGTGTACACTTAAACAAAAATAGAGCGCTCGTGAATACAATAATAGAAAAGATAAAATACCCCAAATATATTTACAGTCTGTTCAGTCCTTTTGTATCTGTTCCAGGTGACCAGTTGGATCACTTCTAGCAGTTAATAGGGTTCGGGCTTCGGCTCACCATCCAGATCTGGAGATCCACGTTCTTCTGAATCCAGGTTAAAAAAGAAACCTGACCTACAGAATAGGTCAGAACACAAAACTTAAGCTATGCTCTATAGCTTATTACATGGGTTTCAAATATTTCTATGTTGTACAACATTACTTCAAATCTCTTCACATTACTAAATGTGCATAAACTAGACACATCTGAATACCTGTAAATCACAGATTTAATATTCACTCTTAAGTAACAATCAGTAGTAAGTGAAATGAACCCTTTGCTAACCATTACAGCTCTGTCAAACAACCTTCTCCTATGGAAAACCTAGCCGGAATTAGCATCGGAGGTTAGCATTTTAAGCTAGCGGTTAGCATTTCACATACACACTGAATGGCACTCACCATGCTAAGCAACACGTGCTTCACAGGATTCCCACGCTCACGTGAGTTCACAGCCTTTTGGTTCAAATCTTAAAATTTAACAAAAGAGGTATTAGAATTTGACAATACAGCAATACCTCGTTTCTCATGTTGGTTTTGGCTTACCAATCTCAAGCGTTTTATCCAGGCAAAGGCTGCTACTAGCACGTTAGCTCACCGTCTCAGTAAGGGATCGCGCTCTCTCGGTCGATGTCTCTGCTGCGACTGAACAAGTTCTGCAGATTACACTCAGACCGAGCGAGGGAGCGCGTGACCCCATTGGCTGGCGCTGCCAAACAAACGACGCAGCCATTGGTTGCTCAATATGCCAAATAAAAACACTAGGAACCCCATCAGAGCCCCTTAGAAATGTTTTTAACTAGTAATGGATATATTTTACGAACTTATATTTATTTATATATTTATCTTCAAAATATCCATTCCCATTGTGAAATGAGTGTCCCCCTTTTTTTTTTAAAGCGGTATCGATATTTATAATTTTATTTACGTTTTTAGCACTGGGTTACACTATTCCCCCCTTAGAATCATGCAAGTCCCTTTGCATGGGATTAAGTAAGTAACATTTCCTCCGTCTTGGCGAGTGCGGTAGAGGATGTCATTGCACATTTCAAGTCGACTGAGCTCTCGGAGTAACAAGTTGATGTCAGGAAGTTCAGTTTGTACAGTTGGTGGAACTTTTAGCCCAGTTTCAGTTTGTGCAATCACTTCTCTTAAACAGGGATCAGTTCTTTGTTCATTTTTGATCTGTTCAGGAGTCATGTGGGGTACAACTGGAAGACCACCACAGTCATTTTCATCGGCATAGCCATCTGGAATGGCGGCTACAGAGAGGGCTAACGAGTGAACCAAAGGAAAAGTGTTATCTGGAGAGCTACAGACAAGGTGTTTTTCACATATAGCAGACACTACCTCGGAACTTAAACTGCTTTCAG
This sequence comes from Pholidichthys leucotaenia, assembly GCA_020510985.1. Taxonomy (NCBI): domain Eukaryota; kingdom Metazoa; phylum Chordata; class Actinopteri; order Cichliformes; family Pholidichthyidae; genus Pholidichthys; species Pholidichthys leucotaenia. The sequence continues at coordinate 58,597,071 of CM035837.1, read as the reverse complement.
GAAGAGACAAGTGAGTTTGAGTGAACTGCTGTATGTGGTCGAGCTCCTTTTGGGACACTGCGTCATTAAGTAACTCGCCATGTGGCCGTCTAGAGAGGCCGTCTGCATCTGAGTTAAGCTTGCCTGCTCTGTATTGGAGCTTAAATGTCGACAGAGCAGCTAGCCACCTATAACTCATGGCATCCATCTTAGCAGTAGTTAAAATGTACATCAGGGGGTTACTATCTGTCACGACAGTAAAATGATTGCCATATAAATAGTCTGCGAACTTCTCCGTTACTGCCCACTTTAGAGCTAAAAATTCTAATTTATGGGTGGGGTAACGGGACTCACTTCTAGACAACCCCCGGCTTGCATAAGCTATGACCCTAGTCTGGCCCTCCTGCTCTTGATAGAGGGCGGCGCCGAGCCCTGTAGTGCTGGCGTCAGTATGGAGTGTATATGGCAACTGAGGGTCAGCAAAACCCAGGACAGGCGCAGTACTGAGCTTTTCAATGATGGTTTTGAATGCAAGATCACAGGAAGAAGTCCATCGCTCGCCAAACGGTGTCTTCGGGTCGTGGTACTGGGTAGGCTTAGCTTTGGGCTTTGTGCTTTTGCGCAAAGGAGGGTAGCCTGATGTTAAGTCAGTGAGGGGCTTAATGATGCTGGAATAGTTCTTAATGAACCGCCTATAGTACCCTGAAAAGCCTAAGAACGAGCAGAGTTGTTTGAGATCACGGGGCACAGGCCAGGTACTTAGGGCTTTCACTTTTTCGGGGTCGGTCTCAGCTCCTTTACTGGACACAATGTGACCAAGGTATCTGACAGAAGTTTGAAAAAATCTGCATTTCTCAGGGGAGAGTTTAAGCCTGTACTCTTTTAGGTGATTAAGAACTTTCATTAAGCGAGCCTCATGTTCTTCGGGTGTCTTGGAGAATACAATGATGTCATTGAGGAACACAATCACTTCATGCAGGTTCATGTCGCCCATACATTTCTCCATGAGGCGCTGGAACGTGCTGGGGGTGTTTGTAATGCCTTGGGGCATTCTATTGAATTCCCAAAAGCCCATGGGACATACGAATGCCGTCTTTGGTTTGTCCAGCTCCTCTACCTCAATTTGGTAGTACCCCGACTTTAAACCGAGGACGGAGAACCACTGCGAACCGGTCAAGGTGGAAAACGTTTCCTCCAAGTTGGGGAGGGCGTAAGCATCTTTTACAGTCTGCATGTTAAGCTTCCTGTAATCAATACAAACGCGGACATTGCCATTTTTCTTTCGCACCACTACAATAGGCGAAGAAAATGGGGAAGTGGACTCTCTTATCACGCTTGCTTGTTGGAGTTCTTTGAGATGCTTACGGACCGCTTCCAGGTCATTTGGATGTATGGGACGTGCTCTGTGTTTGAACGGTGTTTCATCTGATAATTTGATTGTGTGTTTCACTTGATCCATTTTGCCAAAGTCAAGATAGTTTTGTGCAAATACTTCGGGCATTTGACTGAGTTTTTCTATTAGGCGCTCTTTCCATTCAGCGCTAATGGGGGAAGAGTCAAAGATGAACTTCACAGTGGACTTTTTTTCAGTTTTGGACTTTGTAACTTTCACGGAGTGTTCTTGCAATAGGACTCGATATGCACAGATTTCTCCAATGACACACTTCTGAGGGATTGTCACGTCATGTTCTGATTCATTGGTAAGAATAACTGGAACAAGGTAAGGTGCTCTTTCCGGTAAGTCTATGAGACAGGATTTTACTAGGATACCACCAGGTAAGGCTGACATTAACGGTTGTTCTAACAAGACAGATTTTTCACTGTTGCCAGCTGACACAGCTACAGCGCCATCTAGAACAACTGTTTGGCCTGCAGGAACTAACTGTGGCTCTTTGTTGCGCATGGTCACTAAACCAAGGCTAGTGTCTTTGGACTGTCTGTGCCGTAGCTCAAGGACTTTTAACGCTGCCCTATAACCAAGTGACATGGTTGGCTGCAGTTCAGAACATGCATCATAGTACAGCTCGTAAAGTACATCTAATGTGTTTGTCCCTATTAACGCTAAGGACTGATCAGCTGCACGTACATCGGGAACCACTAAGACAAGTGTTGGCACTTTGGCTTCAATACCGAGAAAGTCTTTTGGGAAAGTGACATGCATTTCAATGTAGCCTAAGTAAGGTACACTCTGACCGTTAGCTCCCTCCACTTCTAACAGCTCAAAAAGTGGCTTAATCTCATGGTTGGATAAGTACTGTCTGTAATAGGACTCAGGGACAGTAGTCACCTGGGAGCCTGTATCTAACAAACAGCTCACAGTACAGCCATTCACTTTCACTTGTGCTGTACTTTTTGTACCAATTAGACCATTAGGAAAGTTAAAGGAGTCTGTTTTGGAGTGTGACTTTAGTTTAGCACGTGTCTTGGATGGAGCTTTTGGTTTGGGACAGGTCATCTCTGAAGTAGCCTCTGTTTGTCCCGCAACAGGGGTAGACTTCAGTTTTAAAGAGGATGTGGGGTTTCGACTGTCCCAAATCTGTCTTTTTACTCTTAATTCTTTGCGTTTTGCAGCTACAAGTGCAGGGTTTGGCTCTGACTCACAAGTGGCTACAATATGCCCATCTTCATCTCCACTTCTTCTTAATTTCAAAAACAGTAAAAAAAAATCTGAACTGCTTTAAATTAATTAGATATTACATACCTTACGAAGCAGCTGCACTGTATATGCATTCTATGGTTTTTTCTCATATATCATACTGTTTGACAGTCTGGGCTCAAGCAGCCCCTTCCACAATAAGACATATAGGTTCATTATATAATCAAACCCTAAAAATCTTGGACAAAAAGCCCATTAGGTGGCATCACTGTAATGTTTTAAAAAAATACAACCTATTGAGTTTTGAGAGCTTCATTGACCTCTGTCTTCTGAAATTAACGTTCAAATGTTTCCATAAATCAGCACCCGAGCCACTTGCTGGTTTCGTCCAAAGACAGGACAGCAGCAGAGCCACCAGGAGTTCTGTTAACAATAACTGTAAAATATTCCACCGCAGAACCACATTTGGACAAACAGCTTTCTCTATAAAGGGCAGTCACATCTGGAACACAATGCCAAATGAAATTAAAATAATAACGGACTTTAAAACATTCACTAAAAATGTTAAAAACTGGCTGAAAAATAAACAAGAATGTACTCATGTATGAATTAATTGTCTGCAAAGTGAGAGTGAATGAAGGGAAGGAATAAATGTGTTTGTTTATAGTGAGTGACGGAGGGAGGAAGGCCTGAAATAGGCAAATGTGAGTTATGTTATATGTGTTAAATGTGAGTCAGGCTGTTATATTTGTGTATTTATAATATTTATAATATTTATGTTAAATGTGAGTCAGGCTGTTATATTTGTGTATTTATAATATTTATAATATTTATAATTGTGTATTTATAATTTTTCTGCATTGATGTATGTGGTTATTGTGTATATTTTTTATCTTGATTCTTTTTTCTAAAGCCCATCCAGGGACAAGAGTTGCAAATTAGCTAATAGCTATACACTCTATGTGCAACACATCAGATTGATTGTCTTTGATTAATTGTCTATGTTTATTGCACTGTCCCTGTCAAATAAACTAATCTACTACTACTACTTCGCCACAGCGGAAGCAATACCATGGTTTGGGCCTAGTACTAGGACGGCTTGACGAAGGTAAGTTTTCAGGTTTGTCACGGTCAAGTTTTTTATTTTCATAATTCTTTGGTGTTTCTTCGGTGGTGCTTGTTTCTTTTGTTTCAGGACAGCAGCTAATTGGCTTTTTAGATCAGCGACTTGCTTTTTCAGTTCTTTCAGACTGTCAGACTCCACTTCACTATTTGTACTTGTTTCGGTGACTGTTTGTTCATAGGAGGCTGTTTTTGGTTTTGTGGTGCCCAAGTGTTTTTTCATGCGTGTGTTTTTAACTTCTTGTCTGTTTTCAGCAGTGCGAAGGTGAAGCAATAACTCTGCATACGCAGGTGGATGTTTATCTTTTAGTTCCAGCTGTAGCTCCTTTAGCAGATTATCATCCCAACAGCCTCTGTTAAACTTTGCTTTATAAGCTGTTTGTCCACTTCCTGTGGCTCTAGACCGCCTCTACGCACTGAGATTGAGTGCCACCTGCAAACGATGCAGATATGCAGAGGGTTTTTCTCCATAATCTTGAAAAGTGTTCATGAATCGCACAAGCAGTTCCTCACCGTCTTCAGCAGTCCCAAAAGCTGAGTCCAAAAGCTTAAGATAGTCGGCAGAGGTGGCTTCAGGCCCAAGAGGGCGGATAACATCAGACGCAGGAGCAAGAAGACTTTCAAGGATCTTGCGAGATTTTTCCAAGTCAGACAAAGAAGAATCTTCCATCATCAAGTCAACATGTGAACGCCACGTTTCATAATCAGCTTCAGTATGCGGTCTTGGCATTTTGCCAGAGAAAGCTCTGATTCTCAAGGAGGAATGGGCGTTTGACGGCTCCTCTGCATTTTTAATAACATGCTCGACTACGATTTTCTGAACCTCGGGTGGGTTAAAATCAGCTGGACTCAACATTTGACGAGTCAAGTTTGGTCTAAGAGGGCTTTGGAAGAGTGCTTGAGTGGTTTTAGGAGTGCAAGGCACTTCAACTTGGAGTGGAGGAGACTTCACCTTGTGTGGGTTCTACAGTAGGGAAAGGAGGATCAGCATCGACAGAGACCGTTTTAGCTGTCTCAGCAGCTTCAATAGACTTCCCTATTGTGGACATAACCTCCCGCAACACCTCTTCAAAACCTTTTCCACTTAACTTAGCTAAGCCCTTCAGGTTGCTAAGATAAGCCTCAGTAACACTGCCCCCTACAGTTTTAGTGTACACATCAGCTAAGGCTTGAATGCAGTACTTAACATCAGGATTGTCAGTGGATGGAAAGAAGTACGGCAACGCAGGTGCTACTGTTTCAACAGCTAATTCAGACTCGAACTCTACAATATGACTTTTGTCACATCCAGACGAGTTATCATCAATGCTAAGTACCCTACGAATAGTGCCATGTTGCTCTAGGAACTTAAAAACGTCTTTGTCTTTTTCTTTGTCAACCACACCACTGACAATGACTGCATTTGGAACTTTGACACCATATTTTGCAACAATATCCATTTTGACAGTATATGAACTGTTTGGTCAGGGGTCAAAACAGAATCCACTTCTGTTGTCGCAACGCTCCAGGCTCCTGGCTGGCCTCGCCAGATTTTTTTTTTAACACCTACTGTGTGTAACACCAACACCAACTTTAGGTGCAGTCTTGTACCCTTTTGGTAGTACTGGGTATGGCAGTGTAGTTACCTTTAACCTTACCACCTAGACAGAAGGGGCAATTGTGCCAGGTCAGATAGACTCTAGGTTCGTAGGAGCCTGGAGGGCGTAACAACAGATGACACACACAGAAGTATGGGAACTTGCAAATATGTGTATTTTTTTTAAAGTTGTGTACACTTGAACAAAAATAGAGCGCTCGTGAATACAATAAAAGAAAAAATAAAATAAAATACCCCAAATATATTTACAGTCTGTTCAGTCCTTTTGTATCTGTTCCAGGTGACCAGTTGGATCACCTCTAGCAGTTAATAGGGTTTGGGCTTCGGTTCGCCATCCAGATCTGGAGATCCACGTTCTTCTGAATCCAGGTTAAAAAAGAAACCTGACCTACAGAATAGGTCAGAACACAAAACTTAAGCTATGCTCTATAGCTTATTACATGGGTTTCAAATATTTCTACGTTGTACAACATTACTTCAAATCTCTTCACATTACTAAATGTGCTAGACATATTTGAATACCTGTAAACCACAGATTTAATATTCACTCTTAAGTAACAATCAGTAATAAGTGAAATGAACCCTTTGCTAACCATTACAGCTCTGAAAAACAACCTTCTCCTATGGAAAACCTAGCCGGAATTAGCATCGGAGGTTAGCATTTTAAGCTAGCGGTTAGCATTTCACATACACACTGAATGGCACTCACCATGCTAAGCAACACGTGCGTCACAGGATTCCCAGGCTCACGTGAGTTCACAGCCTTTGGGTTCAAATCTTAAAATTTAACAAAAGAGGTATTAGAATTTGACAATACAGCAATACCTCGTTTCTCATGTTGGTTTTGGCTTACCAATCTCAAGCGTTTTATCCAGGCAAAGGCTGCTACTAGCACGTTAGCTCACTGTCTCAGTAAGGGATCGCGCTCTCTCGGTCGATGTCTCTGCTGCGACTGAAGGAGTTCTGCAGATTACACCCAGACCAAGCGAGGGAGCGCGTGACTCCATTGGCTGGCGTGACCCTATTGGCTGATGCTGCCAAACAAACGATGCAGCCATTGGTTGCTCAGTATACCAAATAAAAACACTAGGAACCCCATCAGAGCCCCTTAGAAATGTTTATAACTAGTAATGGATATATTTTTACCTCTGCCAGGAGGTTATGTTTTTGCCGGGGTTTGTCTGTTTGTTTGTCTGTTTGTCTGTTGGTTAGCAAGCTAACTCAAAAAGTTTTGGTCGGATTTTGATGAAACTTTCAGGCGTTGTTGGAAATGGTACAAGGAAGAATTGATTAAATTTTGGGGATGATCCGGATCACCGTCCAGAAGAAAACCGCCATTACGGAAAATGCCATTTTCGTGAATAACTACTGAACCACTAATCCTATCATTGTCAATCCACTTGCTAGTCATATATTTTCATAGTCAAGGAATCTGAAAATGTACACACAAACACTGTATGGGCGGAACTGTGGCCGCCATTATGGAAAATGCCATTTTCGTGAATAACCACTGAACCACTAATCCTATCATTGTCAATCCAATTGCTAGTCATATGTTTTCATGGTCAAGGAATCTGAAAACGTACACACAAACACTGTATGGGGGGAACTGTGCCCGCCATTACGGAAAATGCCATTTTCGTGAATAACCACTGAACCACTAATCCTATCATTGTCAATCCAATTGCTAGTCATATGTTTTCATGGTCAAGGAATCTGAAAACGTACACACAAACACTGTATGGGGAGAACTGTGCCCGCCATTATGGAAAATGCCATTTTCGTGAATAACTACTGAACCACTAATCCTATCATTGTCAATCCAATTGCTAGTCATATGTTTTCGTGGTCAAGGAATCTGAAAACGTACACACAAACACTGTATGGGCGGAACTGTGGCCGCCATTACGGAAAATGTCATTTTCGTGAATAACTACTAAACCACTAATCCTATCATTGTCAATCCAATTGCTAGTCATATGTTTTCATGGTCAAGGAATCTGAAAACGTACACACAAACACTGTATGGGGGGAACTGTGGTGCTTGGCGGAGGTCTGCGCTCTCCGAGTGCTTTTCTAGTATGAACTTATATTTATTTATATATTTATCTTCAAAATATCCATTCCCATTGTGAAATGAGTGTCCCCCTTTTTTTTAAAGCGGTATTGATATTTATAATTTTATTTACATTTTTAGCACTGGGTTACATGTAGGAAAATAATTCCTGCTCTCAATTGTTTTATAAATGAAAACACCTTCCTCCTTTTAACAGGGCGGTTGAAACCTTTGACATTTCAGCTCAAGAGGTTAAGAAGACTGTGCATTGCCTGTGGTTGATAAATATTGTAGTGGATTTATGGGTTTATAGGTATTTTGATGTTGGTACGAGTATTAATGTAAATATGAATGTGAGTAGGAATGAAGATTTATTTTCATTACACTCAGATCCTCGTAGGGCACCGGTCCAGATAATGGACAGTTTTATTAACAATTCTTTATTTGTACCAATTATGAATCAGTCTCAAGAAAACCCTTGTGAGGTCTTGTCCGCTGATAATCAAGAAGATGGACATAAAATCAAACAGTAACTCCCATATGTCTTTCAATAGTTTAATAAGAAATGTCAGAATAGGTTAACACATTTGGATAACTGTAAAACAGAGAATTCAACATGTATTATGGGCATTATAGACTGTTACTGAGTTACTTATGAATCAAGCATTTGTGGAACCAAATAAAGCATAGTTTAACCTCTTGCACTCCGGTGTACCGCGGGCGGACATGTCTCTGCGTCCTAGAGCGCACAAGGGCGCACGAGAGTGCTGCGTCCTAGAGTGCACTGAAAAAAAAAGCTGCATTTCCATTCTTCCACTACAGACACAGCTGCGAACAGAAAGCCAAAGGAGTGCTTTGATTGGTTTAGATGTGATTGACCTCTCATTCGACTAATAAGAGCATTGAATTGGGTTTCTGAAACCTTGAAGAACCAATGACTGAAAACCTAGCAAGAAGGACCCGCCTACCAACGGCTGCGAATACAGCCAGCCAATTGAAGCACAGAAGTTCGGAAGCTGTTTTGTGTAAGGCTGGGTGACACACAGGTGTTCGCCAGTCTTTTTTTCTTACTACTGTTCTTATTTGTTTTGAAAAATTGTTCGCCAAAACCACAATCATGGAAGCGCAAAACCGCAATAATGGAATTATGGTTTGACCGGGTCGCGTGACCAGAACCACAAGTCCGTAACAAGCGGACCAGCGTCATGTTCGTCTGACAATGAGGAAGAGAAGTTCGCCAGCGACTTTACTGTTGTGGACAGGTAAGTGTTATAAGCTAAATTGTTCTTCATCCCTGAAAATTGTAGCGGTCCGGGCCCATCATGTTGCGAACAGCGCCCCCGTCATGTTGCGAACGCCCCCCCCGCTACTCTTCTGTAGCGGATTACAGATATATTGCAGATATTTTAGTCCAACTGTGCGTAGTAGACCGCGGCGCACCGTCACCACTTTCCGTCATATAGCGATGGGCGATGTCTGTCCTCTGTAGCGGGGGGTGGGGGTGGGTGGGAGTTGTTATCTTCTACATTACAAATATTTTCGTATAATTTTTAGTGCACTGTAGGTTATTTTTTCTTGTAAAAAAAAGCCACACATTTTTTATGTGGCATGCTTCTTTGTGTGTGGGAGCTTGTTTGTTCATTCATTCATTCATGAATGAATAAACAACCCCCCCCCCACACACACACACAGCCCTTCACCTTTCATTAGAGCCCAAGATGAAGCTTCTATATTGAATCATTCAAAAGTTAGACATTTTTCCAAACTGTGCCATTTGGCACAATTTGGCACAGTTCAAAAACCCCTGGGAACAACCTGAGAAAAAAGCTGTGTAATATATTCATTTTTTGTGGTATTGTTACAAGATTTTGACCTCAGCTGGATAACACTTGGTTCTACATTTCTGTTGCATTTTGCAGCCAGTATCTGAAGCGGTGTGTTATTTGCAAGCATTTGTATCCAAAAAAACACCCAGGCGAAATTTATTTTCTTCAAGTTCAGTATGTTTAAATGACTGTTACTCAGTGGCAGGAGCACTTAGAGAGATTATGACTGTTTTGCCAAAAAATTCAAAGTGTTTTCTTTTAAATGAGATCAACCCCATGAAGATGCTGCAAAGGGTTGAAGAACAGCTTTTGATTTACTTTGAGTACGTTATTTTTTGGCGTTTTTTAGGGAAATCGACCAGAGTGCAAGGGGTTAATTTGTCAGTATACTGGAAATTGGAAAACCATAAAATGGCATTGTTTAAAAAAGTGGATGCAATTTTATGAAGAAAATGATGATTAACTATTTATAAAAATGGAAAATTGGTACAAGCGGCTGAAATGAGCTTTCTCCGTAGGATTGCTGGACTCACCCTCAAAGATAGGGTGAGGAGCTCAGTCATCCGGGAGAGGCTCAGAGTAGAACCGCTGCTCCTCCACATTGAAAGGAGTCAGTTGAGGTGGTATGGGCGTCTGATTAGGATGCCTCCTGGATGCCTCCCACTTGAGGTGTTTTGGCCACGTCCCACTGGGAGGAGACTCCAGGGCAGACACAGGACTCAGTGGAGAGACTATGTCTCCTAGCTGGTCTGGGAACGCCTTGGTATCCTCTCTGAAGAGCTGGAGTAGGTGGCTGGGGAGAGGGAAGTCTGGGCTTCTCTGCTTGAACTGCTGCCTCCGCGACCCGGACCTCCGGAAAAGCGGTAGAAGATGGATGGATGGATGGAAAATTGGTGTTACTCTGGAAAAGAATGTAAATTAATGAAAGGACAAAATGCATTTTGAAATTCTGATGGGAGGTTTGCATGAAATTAAGTTTAAAGAAATTATACCAGGAATAATATTCTGAAGAATTAAGTTTAAATTAAACAATAGACCATCAGCCACAGAGTCAGATAACATCCCTTGGTGGCAGCAGGGCCCCCACATGCCAACCTTGATTCAGCTGGATGTCTGTGGATTCTGTTGATGGAGAGGCTTATGGACAGATTCTTCCACAAGGCCATGCTCCTGAGACCACAATCGGGCTGTTCTCCAGCAAGCTGGGTGAGGTCTCCTCTTATGCACTGAAAAGGAATTGGTTTGTTGTGCAAAGTCCCATTAGAAATTCAAAACGGAGGCAAAACACGTTACAAATTCATTTCTTCCGATGTTGGTGGTTTAAATGAGTTGGTTTAAGCTTAAAAGAAAAATCAAACTAAGTCTTCTTACATGGTGATTTAAAGGAAATGATTAAAATAAGTAAAAATGTGAACTTTACAGAAAAGAAAAATAATTTTCACAGACCATGACAGGCTCTGAGCCTACTTGGAAGAGAGAAGAAAATGGGAGAGCAGAAGAGGCTCCTTACAGCTTGACCACCACTCTAAAACTGAAACAAAGTAAAGTTTTCTCTAGGTGTGGCAGAATCTCACCCAATTTCATGAAATCTGAGCTGAACCAATTACATTTGAGCTTCATTCAACAAAAGTCATAAACTCGACCTAAAAAGGAAAATGCAAGGGAGCCTGGAGCTCTAATGGTCAATTAAAGTTTTTGAGGTGGGGGTCCCCCACAGAGCAGAGATAGAGACATTTGATATCCTAAAGTATGTGTGCCGAATAAAGCATAAATTCCTTCAACTTTAGTGACTAAGATATTCTACACAATAATAAGGGAACATACAATGTCTCTACATTGTAACTGTAACTAATTTAATAGTTAGCATGCAATAATTAATTTCTTCCTGAAAATAAAGCAACACATATCAAATCATATCAAGGAAAGCATTTGAAACCACATTGTCCCTCCTAAGAGTCCAACCATGTCTTCAGTAGCGGACCCTGTCTTGAAAGAAAGACTATGAGTTAACCCTTTCAGTGTGACTATATTGCACGCCCCTAGTGGCCCAGCCCAACACTACGTCTGTCAAGTTGTAATCACCTGCCAAAAACACTCCCAGCTCTATGGACCATTTGTGGTGTCATGCCCGTACCCAAGATGGCAGACAAGCGTTGGAGGACATGGAATACACCACAGAAGAAGAATCTTCTTCTTAAAGAAATGGAGAAGAAGAAGAAGACCTCCACAGTTAAATATGTCTGGTCACCAGTGGGATGATAGCGGCGTTTTAGAATGAAATTGCAAACAATCATGGCATTTATGACAGAATTTGCGGTGGAATAAATAAGATTCATGTGAGACTTTCTGGATGTGGAAGAGAAAGAAAAATTGCTTGGCAGAAGATGAAATAAGGATCGTAGATGACTAGAGTGGACAAATGAACACGCCACATCAACACTCCACCAGCGGTAGGTCTAATTGTATTCCAGTTTGTGTACATTCTACTGAAATTCTGGTTCAAATACTTTAAATACTTTAAAGATAAGATAAGAAAAAAAAAAAACAAGAAACGGTGACATAAAGCAGAACCATTCTTTGTGTAAATATGCCGAAAGTCCACTTTTGACCAATTATGAATTATGCACGCAAAATTATGCAAATTACATGTGTAAATGTATTCCTATCTGAAACTTTGGATCATATTCTACGTCTTTCTAATTGACAGTAAGCCATTATCTCTTACCACTTTAAAGTTATAGCCTTGGAAAGTTCTGACATCTGATCAGACTAGTTTCTTGAAAAAAATCTTTACCACTGTTGACCACTAGGGGTTATGTCGCAGTTTGGTGACAGTCACACTCAAACGGTTAATTTATTAGTCCATAATGCATAAAATCCACTGCAAAGAGAAAAATATTAAATATTCCTGATTCGTCCACCAGATGGCACTGTGAAACTGTCTGGTTGTTTACTGGAGAATCTTGACTCCCACAAGTCTGGATTATGTCAACCATAAATCTGCCGATTTGAAACATTCCTTTGCCAAAGAGCAGAAAAGGGAGAATGACTAAGTCCTGGAGAAGGGATTAACTTCCACTTTATGGCCAATGGATAGTGTTACAGCTCTGGTCCTTGGATGAGAGAAGCAGTTCATGCCCAGACTTAGCAGTTGAAACAATTTTTCTTCAGCAAAGAGTGATTTTATAGATTGTAACTGAAGGTCACACTGCAATATGGTTCAATGGCACAAATGGCTTCAAAGCTCCAGGTGATGAACATAAGAGAGTCAGATATGGTAACATGGAAAAGCTTTACACCACTATTTTTTGTAGATGTTACTTTACAGATACCGGCATTAAAAGAACACCCCCACGCCCCCCACCCCAGCAACAACACGGCAGCCCAAGAACATAGCAGCAAGCTCTTTAAAACATCTATTGCACACAAAAAAAACTCTCCCCGTTCAGACACAAGTCTTCTGCTCCATAAATGAAAAGGAAACTCAATACTCAGAGTAAACTAAACTCAAATTGTTTATAACATTGTATTTAGAAACACAGTCTAATAAAGTCTAATAAGTCTCCACCTCATAGGTGGCAAGTTATTATGACTTTTACATTAACATGTTTAACTGCATGCTGATGTGAGTGGGCAATAATCGGTCAACAATCACAGCAGCGTGAGGACCGGCTGGTGTTATGCACCGGTACCCCAGCTTATACCTGTATGGCAGGTGTCTCTCAGAAGGCAGTTCAAAATCAGAAGTCAGCCAGAGATACCATTTAGTCAGTCGGCTGCATTGTAACAGGTAATTGGGCTATGAATTGGTTTGCCTCATCTGCCGAGCAAAGCCACCTTTTTTCTCCAGTTGAAAGGGTGACACGGAGCAATTCAATTCAATTCAATTCAACTTTATTTATATAGCGCCATTTCACAACAACAGTCATCTCATAGCACTATCAACTGTAGGGAGGACCCCCACAGTTGCAGAAAGACCCCAGCAATCAGGCGATCCCCTGTGAGCAAGCACTTGGCGACGGTGGAGAGGAAAAACTCCCTTTTAACAGGAAGAAACCTCCAGCAGAACCAGGCTCAGGGAGGGGCAGTCATCTGCTGCGACTGGCTGGGGGGTGAGGGGATAGAGAAGAAGAAAAGAACAGACATGTAGAGAGCAAACAGCACGATGGGGACTCAATCTATGGGAGAGAACAAACAAATGTTAATGACCAGCAAAAAAAAAAAAAAATATTTCATAGAGAGTGAGGAAAGGAGTGAGGCCCAGTGCATTACTGGAGGTCCCCCGGCTGACTAAACCTATTAGCAGCATAACTAAGGGAGGGTTCAGAAAACACATGATCCCTCCCTAATTGTAGGCTATATCAAAAAGGTAGGTTTTAGCCCTATTCTTAAAAACAGAGATCGAGTCTGACTCCCGAATCCAGATTGGCAGCTGATTCCACAGGAGAGGAGCTTGATAACTGAAGGCTCTGCCTCCCATTGTACTTTTGGAGATTCTAGGTATTACAAGTAAACCTGCATTTTGGGAGCGTAGTGCTCTGTTAGGATGATACGGTAGTATCAGATCTTTTAAATAAAAAGGAGCCTGATTGTTTAGAGCTTTGTAAGTAAGAAGAAGGATTTTAAACTTAATTCTAAACTCTATGGGAAGCCAATGAAGGGAGGCCAGAACCGGAGAGATATGATCTCTCTTTCTAGTACCTGTTAAAACTCTTGCTGCAGCATTTTGGATCAGCTAAAGACTTTTTAAAGATGTTTTAGGACAACCTGATAATAAAGAATTACAATAATCTAATCTCGAGCTAACAAAAGCGTGGATCAGCTTCTCAGCATCACTCTGAGACAAGATGCTCCTAATCTTGGCAATATTACGCAAATGATAGAAGGCAGTCTTAGAAACAAATTTAATATGTGAATTGAAGGACAAATCCTGATCAAAAATAACTCCAAGGTTCCTCACAGAGCTATTAAGAGAAAGAGTAACTGCATCCAAACTGAAAGTTTGATTTGGAAAGGAATTTCTAAGGTTTTTTGGACCAACAAGAATGACTTCAGTCTTATCTGAATTTAATAGCAGGAAATTACAAGTCATCCAAACTTTGATTTCCTTAAGACAGGCTTCTAACTTGGCTAATTGATTAGTATCATCTGGCTTCATTGACAGGTATAATTGTGTGTCATCTGCATAACAGTGAAAATGTATACAGTGCTTTCTAATAATGTTGCCTAACGGAAGCATATATAAACTAAAAAGAGTAGGGCCAAGCACAGATCCCTGTGGAACTCCATGACTAAGCTTTGAGCTGAGAGAAAACTCATCATTTACATGAACAAACTGGAACTTATCAGATAAATAAGATCTAAACCACTGCAACGAAGTTCCATTAAGTCCAACATAGTGTTCTAATCTATCAAGTAGAATATTATGATCAATAGTATCAAAAGCTGCACTAAGATCTAAAAGGACAAGTACAGAAACTAGTCCATTATCAGATGCAATGAGGAGGTCGTTAGTGACCTTCGCTAAGGCTGTTTCAGTGCTATGATGGATTCTAAACCCAGATTGAAACTCCTCAAATAAACCATTTCCCTGCAGGTGGTCAAATAATTGCATAGCAACAACTCTTTCTAAGATTTTTGAAATGAAAGGGAGATTAGAGATTGGTCTATAGTTAGCTAAAGCTCCTGGATCTAGCGTTGGCTTTTTGAGTAAGGGTTTAATTACAGCCGTTTTAAAAGCCTGCGGTACATGGCCTAAAGTTAATGAAGAATTGATTATATGAAGAATAAAGCTACCAATAAGTGGGAAGACTTCTTTAAATAACCTGGTAGGAATAGGGTCTAAAAGACAAGTTGAAGGTTTGGATGAGGAAACTATTTTGTCTAACTCACAAAGGTCGATTGGAGTAAACTCATCAAGACAGACATCAATAGAAGGAGTTGTAGTAGTTACAGTATTTAAGTTAACTGTGGGAAGAATCTGATTGATTTTATCTCTGATGGATGAAATTTTATTATTGAAAAAGTTCATAAAGTCCTGACTAGTAAGCTCTAAGGGGATGCTAGGATTGACAGAGTCCTGACTCTTTGTCAACCTGGCTACAGTACTGAAAAGAAACCTGGGATTATTCTTGTTCTCTTCTATTAATGCAGAGTAATAACTCGTTCTAGCTTTTCTAAGAGATTTTTTATAAATTAAAAGATGATTTCTCCAAGCTAAATAGATTTCATCTAAATTAGTAGAGCGCCATTTTCTTTCTAATTGACGAGTCTTCTGTTTTAAGCTACGAGTTTCTGTGTTGAACCAAGGAGTTAAAAATCTCTGATTAGACTTTTTCTTTTTTAAGGGGGCCACCAAGTCTAGAGCCTGATGTAGAGAAGCTGAAACACTATCCACCATGTTATCAATTACAGAAGGAGCAAGCTGTCTATAGCTTATTTCCGTTGTGTTGACACATGGCATAGAGGAAACAATCTGCATAAATTTGGAAACAGCATCATCTGAGAGGCATCTACTGTGATAATATTTTTCTTTAGGAGCCAAATAGTCAGAAATAGTAAAATCAAAGGTTAACAGACAATGGTCTGACAGTACAGGGTTATGAGGAGACACTACCAGATTTTCTATTTCTATGCCATATGTCAGAACAAGGTCCAATGTATGGTGGAGGTAATGAGTAGAATTTCCTACTTTCTGAGAAAACCCAATCGAGTCTAATATTGAATTAAAAGCCACATTAAGGCAGTCACTATCTACATCCACATGTATATTAAAGTCCCCTACTATAATTATTCTATCAGATTTCAGCACTAAATCAGCTAAGAAATCAGGAAATTCGGATAAAAATTCTGAATAGGTTGATGGGGGACGATAAACAATGGCAAATAAAATTGGGTTTAACCTGGAATTGCTAAAGTGCCCAACACTGAGGACCAGGCCCTCAAAGGAATTATAACATGTTTTTTGCTTTACATTAACTAGTAATTTGGAATGGTAAATTGCTGCTACTCCTCCTCCACGACCAGAACTTCTGGGATTTTGACAGTTTAAATAACCAGAGGGAGTTGATTCATTTAAACCAACATAATCCTCTTGCCCTAACCAAGTCTCTGTAAGGGAAATTAAATCAATCTGATGATCAATTAACAGATCATGGACTAACAGAGACTTGGGAGTTAGAGACCTAATATTTAATAAACCACATTTAATTTTTAAATTATGAGGAGGAACAGAGGCCAAATCATTCAATTTAGAGGCTTTATGTTTAATTTGAGTTTTACCAATATTTTGCTTTATCACTTTGGGATGCTTATACATTATATTTTTATTTACTTTGGAGGGAGCAGACAACGATTCTCTGATGGGGAAGACAGGGGCTAAGCTGAGGGATGGCGGATGAAGAGGAGCTGCAGAGAGGCGTGTAAGACTGCGACTCTGCTTCCTGGTCCCAACTCTGAGTAGTCATGGTTTTGGAAATTTGGATAAAAAAGATGCCAGATTGTTAGATAAATGAGAAGCACCATCCAAAGTGGGATGAATGCTGTCTCGTCTCATAAGACCAGGTTTTCCCCAAAAAGAGCTCCAATTGTCAATGTAGCCCACGTCATTTTTAGGACACCACACAGACAGCCAGCGGTTCAAGGATGACGAGCGACTAAACATGTCATCACTGGTCAGATTGGGGAGGGGCCCAGAGAATACTACAGTGGCAGACATCGTTTTTGCAAAGTCACACACCGATTCTACATTAAGTTTCGTGACTTCCGACTGCCGGAGACGGATGTCATTAATGCCGGCGTGAATAACAATTGTGGAATATTTACAGTTACTTTTAGCCAGCATTTTCAAATTTGACTCGATGTCGCCTGCTCTGGCCCCAGGAATGCATGTGACTATGGCCGCTGGAGTCTCTAGGTTCACGTTTCTGACTACAGAGTCGCCAATGATCAGAGTTTTTTCCTCAGCGGGTGTGTCGCTGAGCGGGGAAAAACGATTAGAAACGTGAACAGGTTGGTGGTGAACCGGGGCTTTGCGACTAGGCTTCCTTCTCACCGTCACCCACCCAGTCTCCTCGCTGCAGAGGAGAGCCGGGGAACCGGTGACAGGGGGACCTAAGCTAGCTAGCTCCGCTGCAGCTAAGGGGCGTCCGTCGAGATTAACTGGCGCAGACGGTGTTTCAATGCAGCGGAGCCGGGATTCCAAATCAGACAACCTCGCCTCGAGCGCCTCAAAAAGACAACATTTATTACATTTACCGTTATCACTAAAAGAGGCAGAGGTGTAGCTAAACATCTGACAGAGAGAGCACACCAGAGGAGGAGAGGAAAGAGAGCTAGTAGCCATAGCTAGTGGCTCGAGAGCTGGAGAGCAAACCACACAGGCAGACAGCAAAACAGGAAGTGACGATACGTTACCACAAGGAAGTGACGATCTCCTACCACCAAGCAACACTGTGTTCAGTGCGGGATACAGAAGGGATGGCTTGAGTCCTCGATTATACAATTCCAACATCACTTATCTGTACTCCGCACACTGGCTAAGGACTTCAGGACAGTAATCCTCCACCACACAAATCTGCTGTCCACAGTATTCCAGTCTCCCCCTACACCGGGCTTCACAGATAAGCAGCTCCTTTACCCGGTAGCGGTGCAGGCGGATGATAACTGGACATGGCCGCTATCCTTTCCCCGGTTTGACAGCCAGGGAGCAGTGAGCTCTATCAATCGCCGGCGGAGATGGAAGGAAGTGTCTCGCTGCTAAAAACCTCACATAGCAGACCAGAGAAGAACTCGGTAGGGCGACCAGCTTTGGTGGACTCTGCCAGGCCAAGGATATGCAGGTTTTGCCGCTGACTCCGTCCTTCGAGGTCAGTCACTTTAGCTGTTAGCTTGGTGTTGGTTTCACCTAGGCAACAGCACAAATTTTCCAGCTCGCTTACATGTTGGCTCACGCTGGCTCAGGTTTTCTGTGGCAGGTTCCAAGGATGAGATTTGTTGACCATGTTCCTGTATAGTGAGCTGGACCTGGTCAAACTTCATTTTCAGCAAGGAGAAAGAGCTTTTAAAGTTTGCAGCTAGCACTTCGCGGTGCTGGTCAAGTAGCTCGGATATAGCCTCCATCGTCAGTCCAGACAATAAGTCTTTTTTCGCTGTTTTAGTGCTTTTAGCAGCCATCTTAGTGATAACTTGGAGTAAATGACTTAAACAAAAAATATATCACACTTTTACTTCAAATATTATCAAGTAAATAATACGAAAAGGATGAAAAGTTGCAGGAGCCCTTGAAGCTGCTTCTACTCCATGTGGCTGCAAACCGGAAGTCTATTGTATCATTGCCAGCACCTGTTAATTGCTAGAGGTGAGTTTAATGAAAAGTGAAAGAGAATCATATGCTTGATATATAATTATTTCCTACAATTTTGAAAAAAAAGTGCCAATTTAATCTATCCCATTTTTTGACTTCTGCCTGAAATGTCTCAGATTTTTTTTTTTTTAATTTTCTGTGTGTGTGTGGGGGGGGGGGGGTCCCAGTGCAAACAAAAGAAATAAAGAAGAACATAAGAAAGAATTTTTGTTTCCAACACTTTTCTGGGAGAAGTAGTGCATTATCTGAAAGGAATACAGGGTTACCGATATTTCTGGCCATTTGTATTAGTGCTTTGTATATTTAATCTCTGAAAAGTCTGCTCTCCTTATATATAAACATTAATTTATATAATTTCTACATAAGATGAATTGCTTATATGATGATATACGTATGTCGGATGACAAAATAAAAACCTCTATCATTTTATCTAACACTATTGTTGATCCAATCCAATCCAACTTTATTCCTAAAGTACTTTGAAAACAACTACAGCTGACACAAAGTGCTGTACATCAAGAATAAATAAAATGTTAGACATAAAAATAAATAAAAGACAATAAAATACAACTGAAAAAGTATAAAACAAGATGGGTAAAAATAACAATCACATATAATAAAAACAATAAAACAAGTGAGATCAATGTCTCATACTGGGTTGAAGGGCAAGGAGTAAAAATACGTTTTAAGATGTTTTAAAAATGGACAGTGAAGGAGCCTGCCTAATAGGAAAAGGGAGACTGTTCCAGAGTTTAGGAGTATTAACAGAAAAAGCTCTGTCTCCTCTGAGCTTCCCCTTCGATCTCGGTATCTCCGGGAGCAGCTGATAAACTGACATGAGAGACCGAGCAGGAGTGTAAACGTGAAGAAGCTCAGAGAGGTAAGGCGGGGCAAGGCCATTTAATGATTTAAAAGCAAATAAAAGAATTTTAAAATGAACCCTAAAGTGCACAGTCAGCCAGTGAAGGGAAGCTAAAATGGGTGTAATGTGGTCCCTCTTACGTGTTCCAGCTAAAAGATATGCAGCAGCATTCTGAACCAACTGGAGATGTGAGAGGGAAGACTCGCTGACTCCAAATAAAGTGCATTACAGTAATCCAGCTGAGATGTGATGAAGACATGGATTACTGTTTCAAAGTGCTGTTTAGAAAGTATGCGTAGGTTTAACGTTTGCCAACTGCCATAAATGAAAAAAGCTGCACTTCACTACAGCAGCAATTTGACGGTCTAATTTATAATCACTGTCCATCTTAAAACCCAGATTAGTAACAGTAGGTTTAACAAACCCTGCCAAGGGGCCCAGGTCAACGGGGGGGGGGGGGGGGGTGCTCACAGGAGCCACTGGGTCCAAACACAATCAATTTGTCTTCTTTTCATTAAGGTTTACTGCCATCCAATCTTTAATGTCGTTAAGGCATTCAAGAAGTGATTTAATTGAGAAGGCCTCCTTCTGCCTTAATAGAACATAGACCTGACAGTCGTCAGCGTAACAGTGGAAGGAGATGCCATGCTTTCTAAGAATCAAACCCAGTGGAAGCAGATGAAGTGAAAAGAGCAGGCACCCTAAAATCGAGCCCTGTAGGACCCCATATGACAGGGAAGCAGAGGAGGATTCAGAGCCAGCAAGGCTTACACACATGGTTCTGTCGGTTAAATAGGACCTGAACCATTTCAATGCAGTACCAGAAATACCCACAAGATGCTGCAGGCGAGAAATTAAAATGTCATGGTTCACTGTATCAAAAGTGGTAGTTAGGTCAAGCAGAACAAGAACCACATAATCACCAGAATCAGACATCAAAAGGATGTCATTAAAAACCCTTAAGGGTGCAGACTCTGTACTATATAGAGTTTTAAAACCAGATTGGAACACCTCCAGGATGTCATGTTCATCCAAAAAAAAGCCTTCAACTGAAAATAAACTATTCTTGCCAATATTTTTGAAATAAAGGTAGCTTGGAGATTGGCTGAAAATTAGCCAACACAGTCTGATCAAGACCAGATTTCTTAATCAGGGTTTAACTACTGCATGTTTAAAGTTTGCAGGAACCACACCGGAAGATAAACTGTTGTTTAAAATGGTTAAAACTGACTGACCTATGCTAGGAAAGACTCATTTAAAAAAAAAAAATAAACTGAGGAGGGAGAGCATCACAAGGGGAATCTGAGGGCTTAATAGGGTCACAGGCTCAAACGGATTGAAAGCAGAGCAAGGGACAGATACAGAGGGGTTAAGGGCAGGAGTTGGGATGTGTTGTGTCTAAAATGCCTTAACCCCCAGTTTTTTTATACCAAGGCCAAATAACCAGAGTGAGAGATGAAGTATACTTTCACTTATTTTACTGAAAGTGAGATATGGATACAAGCAGCACTGGAACACAACTCTTTAGGCAATTCCCCAAGAGAGTGCATTACCCAAAAAGTGGGCCCTATAGTTTTTATAAAGCTTAACCACTCCCTCGTGCAAGAGGGAGGGATTTTACCTCAATTGTATCAGTACACTTTCACATATGTGTCAGCTCGGCTGTGTGCAGAACTGATTCTAACTGATTTCAGCAAATAAATTATAGGGTGTAAACTAAACTCTGCAGTGTAGCGTGTGAAGCAAGCAGAAAAAGAAGTGTGAGAAAGACAGAGCAATCATGTCATTTTACCAACAATACCCCCTGTTGAGGTGTCCTATTAGGGCACCTCACTAACTATCTATCTATCTATAACCTAGTACCCTAAACTTATGTTTTTGCATCTCCCCCTGTTGAGATGGGTCTAAACCCGTCTCATAACCCTATTATATATTATAATATTATATCATAACCCTATTCTATCCCCCGTGTGTAGTGTTTCTAAAGTTCTATATGTGCGTGATGTCCTCTTTCCGGCAGTCATTTGGACCTGCCTCCCCTCAGGTCGCCATTTCTCCAGAGGACATCGGGTGTGGTGCAGACATTATGAGTCAATATAGCTAACAATCCTATATGTGTAAAATATATTCAAAACTAAGCTATCTTCATCTATGCATATATATGAATATATGTGAAGATGCATATATGAATATATGCATATATGAATACATTCATATACATGCATCTATTCTTTCATTAATCATTTATCACAAAGGAAACCTGTAGGACAGAAGCACAGCAGGGCAAAATCTAACACCATGTGAATGTGCATTGTAGACCCTATTGCAGACCCTAAACTATCTCCTCGGCATCTTCTAGATCCCCATCTAGGTTCAGTCATGGCACAACCTCGTCATTGTCCTGGCAATAGGAGAGCAGGTGGGCAGCTTCCTGGACCCTTGGAAGAGAAGGCCACTAAAATAGATCTTTTTTTTATTTTTTATTTTTATTATTTTAATGTTTATTCTTTAATCATGGGAATACAACAACATCCACAAAAAAAAAACAAAGATCAATAAACTAATAATTATAAGGGCTCCTTGAATTATTTTTCCCCATTTGCCAAATATCAAACCAACTACCTACAAGATTATCAATGCCAGATTAAGCTTTATTGAGCTTTTAGCTCTTATATTTTCATTTTACTAAAATTTAAGCTATGCTTTATAATAATTTTATTAAAAGTATGCAACTTATGGATTTTATAACTATTTTAATAAGTTGATTGATTATGGAAAAGGCTTTTCTTTTTCTTTTAATTGTGCTATATAATAATCAACCAAATCCCGCAATTTCAGTAACTTTAAATGTGTAAACAATGAATTAGTATGTTCAAGATACCCGACTTTGCGTATAACATGGACAGCCCTTTTTGTAATGTTAGCATTACAAAAAGCATTACACGCATTTTCAAAACAAAAGCACCTGAAACTTGCCCTCTTCAACACACGATCCCTTAACGATAAAAGCCTCATTCTAAATGAATTCATCACTGATAATAAACTGGATCTCCTCTGTCTCACTGAAACTTGGCAAAAACCCCTGGATTACATTGCACTTAACCAAACCACCCCTGCTGGATATTCATACCTGGACAACCCACGCCCTGAAGGCCGTGGAGGAGGAATTGCTGCTATTCATCTTCATGACCTCAATCCAAGACCTCTCTCCATACCTGCTGTTTCCTCTTTTGAACACCTGACTTTTAAACTCCCCGGCCCAAAACCTCTCCTCATTGCAATTATTTACCGCCCTCCCAAACCAAATCCATCTTTCTTATCAGATCTTTCAGAACTCATTACAGTACTGTCTGCAACCTCACCATCTGTCCTACTGCTTGGCAATTTCAACCTCAACATTGATTCCCCTGACTGCAAATACGCAAACGATTTTCTGGACTTACTCAAGTGTCTCAACTTCACCCAACACATAACTTTCCCTACCCACAGACGTGGACATATCCTGGATCTGGTTTGCTCCACTGGTCTCCACATTCACAACATCTCCAGCACTGACCTCACCATCTCGGATCATCTCGCCATCACACTGGACATTGACATCCCGGCCCCTCAACCCAAACAAGACCGAACAATAACCTTCAGGAATCTTAAGTCCATCTGCTCAGTTTCACTCTCCACATGCATTTCTAACACTCTCTCCAACCTCACCTTTCCTGTAAACCCAACCCCTACGGACTTAGTAAACATCTACAACAACACATTGTCTACCTCCCTCAACAAACTGGCCCCCATGAAAACAAAATCCGTCACTTTCATTCATTCGGCCCCCTGGTACACCTTAGAACTTCACAAACTCAAAAAACAACTGCGACAGCTTGAACGCCTGACCTGCAAAACTGGTCTGACTGTACACACCCTCACTCACATAGAACTGATGCACCTATATCAATCCTCACTCAATGAAGCTCACTCTGCCTACTACTCCAGCATCATTCACTCTGGATCCTCCAACCCCCGCACTCTGTTCTCCACCATCAACAAACTCCTCAAACCCCAGGACATCATTTCATCATCCTTCACCCCTGAAAAATGCAATAGCTTTCTATCATTTTTCTATTCCAAAATTGACAATATTCACAACCAGCTTCCTTCCTCCCCAGCCATCACCCCTGACTCAGAACCCACTTTTTCTCCACCCATAGATAAACAGCTCTCCCTTTTCTCACCCATAACCACTGATGAACTTTCCGAAATACTCTCAGAATCAGAATCAACTTTATTGCCAAGTATGCTTACACATACAAGGAATTCCACTTATAACTAAGGTGTGCTCATGTTAAGCGCTCCCTAATGACGCGGCAGCCATACAAGGCGCCTCATACAGTGGAGGGTAAAGAGGGGGAGGGGGAGGGGATGACACATTGGGCAGAGAGAAAAAACATAGTTATCAAAATATAGCTCCTTTGAATGAGCAAGATTGTGATCACATAGAAAAAACCCTCTAATTGCACAATTAGCAGACAATACAGATCCACACATTAACAAAGCAAGAGAGAGACCAGTGTGTGTATGTCAGTGGTAATGATATCAGTGTGAATGCAGTGTGTGAAGTATCAGTTACTGGTGGACAACAAAAATCCTCTCTCCTCGGCAACAGCTAGATGTTATGTCTTTAGTGTCCTAAAACATAGATAACATGTCCACAAGAGTTCATCTCTTTTCAGTTCATGTCAGATGGTAAAATTCCATGCTAGTCACATGATAACGCTGTGCTTAGAGAGTTCATGACATAATGCACGGCCCAGGAGACACACACGCAGGCTCAGGGTAGATTTAACAGCTTTATTAGCAACAAGGAAGTGTATGGCTGCGTGTCTGTGGAATAAGAATGTATTGGTGGTGGCGTCTGCGTCAGACACGGGGGCAGAAGGCCGTACAGCCGGACAACCCTGTGGGAGAGAGCAGAGGGAGAAGGGTAACGGGCACCACACCAATACAGGGAATAATGATGGTAGCTGGCTTACTTGGTTGTGACAGGTGGCTGGCGTCGACAAGGGTGGAGCCCGGGAGACAGCGACCTGCGGTACCTGTGGCAGCAGCGTAGAGCCAACGGCGAGGTGATGAAGTCCGCCGCCGGGGATGTCCGCCTGTGCACAGGGGAAAGCTAGAGGAGAGAGGTAAGGGGAGCTTACCCAGGGTATCTTCACTAGTCGGTTTGAGATCCATAGTAGCAAAGGGGCCGAAGTAGAGAGACGGCTTCAGGCCGAAGCCCAGGGCAGAGTGGATTAAATACCTCGCCGCTGACGAGGAGCACGTGTGCGCGCGGCTGGCACCGCTGATGAGCGGCAAGTCATAACAGTACTCCCCCCTCTAGCAGCGCCTCCTGGTGATGGTTTTTCCGGGTGCGCTCGATGAAACTCAGAAATGAGAGACCGGTCCAACACCAGCGAGGAAGGCACCCACTGTCTCCACTCGGGTCCATAGCCCTCCCAATCCACCAGGTACTGCAATCCGCGACCCCGGCGTCGGGCGTCCAAGATGTCAGCGACGGTCCAGGCCGGATGGCCACCAATCATCCGGGGAGCGGGGTGTGGCGCAGGTGGAGGGCAGAGGGGGTCAGAGACCACCGGTTTAATTTTGGAGACGTGGAAGGTGGGATGGATGCGGAGGGAGGAGGGAATAGCCACACGCACAGCCACCGGGTTGATGATTCTGGTTATGGGATAAGGGCCGATGAACCGTTGGGCCAGCTTTCTCCTCTCACCCTTTAGGTTAACGTCCTGTGTGGATACCCAAACTTGCTGTCCCACCTGGTAGGCAGGTGCAGGTCTCCTATGTCGGTCCGCCGTAGACTTATTGCGCTCCGCCGTGCGTAAAAGCGCATTACGCGCCGTGGACCAAAGGGAACGGCACCGCCTCAGATGTGCCTGGACAGAGGGAACAGCCAACTCACCCTCCTGCGCGGGGAACAGGGGTGGATCATAGCCCAAGGATGCTTTAAAGAGCGACATCCCGATGGCCGTAGAGCGAGAGGTGTTGTGGGCGTACTCCACCCAGGCGAGGTGAGAACTCCAGGACGTGGGTTTGGATGACGTAACGCAGCGGAGCGTAGCCTCCAGCTCCTGGTTAGTCCGCTCACACTGCCCGTTAGACTTGGGGTGATGGCCGGAGGAGAGGCTTACCTTGGCTCCCAGGGCATTGCAAAATGACCTCCAGACGTCCAAAGAAAACTGGGGGCCGCGGTCGGAGACCACGTCAACCGGGATTTCATGCAGTCTGACCACGTGCTGGATGAGGAGGTCCGCCGTCTCCAAGGCTGAGGGAAGTCCACGTAGGGGCACGAAGTGAGCGGCCTTGGAAAAACGGTCTACAGTGGTCAGAACTGTGTCAGAGTTGTTGGAGACAGGGAGCCCGGTGACGAAGTCCAGAGCGATGTGCGACCAGGGCCTGCCAGGGACGGGCAGGGGCTGGAGCAGACCCGCAGGGGGAGCGGTACCTGACTTATTGGCAGCACAGACGGGGCAGGCCCGGGTGTAACGGGTGGCATCCTTCCGCAGGCCTGGCCACCAAAAGGATTGCTGGAGAAGGTCAATCATCCGCGAAGCTCCAGGATGGCAAGTGAGCTTGGAGGTATGGAGCCAGTGTATAACGTCCCCCCGGACGGCAGATGGCACAAAGAGCCTCCCCTCCGGTCCGCCGCCAGGGTCCGGTTCCGACTCCTGCGCCCTCCGGATCTTGTCTTCTATGTCCCATGTAACAGCCCCCACGACGCACGACCTGGGCAAGATGGTGTGAGCAACGTCTTCTGCGGCCTCCGGGGCAAATTGCCTGGAGAGGGCGTCGGGCAGGCCGTTCTTGGAGCCAGGCCTATATGTGATGCTGAACTTAAACCTTGCAAAGAACAGGGACCAACGCGCCTGGCGGGCGTTCAGACGCTTGGCAGATCTCAGGTACTCCAGGTTCTTGTGGTCAGTGAGGACCACAAAAGGCAAGGCTGCCCCCTCCAGCCAGTGACGCCATTCTTGAAGGGCAAGCTTGATGGCAAGAAGCTCTCTGTCCCCCACGTCATAATTTCGTTCCGCCGGGGACAGGCGCTGAGAGAAGAAGGCGCAGGGTCGCTTGACTCCATTGGCTGGGGACCACTGGGACAACACCGCCCCCACCCCCGTGTCCGAAGCGTCCACCTCCACAATGCACTGCAGCGCGGGATCGACCTGGCTGAGGACCCAGGAGGAGGAGAACTCCGTCTTCAGCGCCTGGAAGTCCGAAGCGGCCTCTTCAGTCCACCGGAACGGGGTCTTAGGAGAGGTGAGGCGGGTCAGGGGCCCGACGATGGCTCCAAAGTTCGGGACAAAGCGGCGGTAGAAATTGGCGAACCCGATGAATTGCTAAACTTGCTTTCAAGAAGTTGGTGTGGGCCAATCCACCACTGCTTTGATCTTCGCTGGGTCCGGAAGCACCTGGTCATGGGAGATGACGAACCCCAGGAAGGAAGTTGTTTTGGCGTAGAATTCACATTTTTCCGCCTTGACGTACAGACGGTTCTCCAGCAGTCTCTGCAGGACCCGCCTCACGTGGACCCGGTGTTCATCCCTGGACCTGGAGAAGATGAGAATGTCGTCCAGGTAGACGAATACGAACAGGCCGATGAAGTCCCGGAGGACGTCATTGATGAGGCGCTGAAAGACGGCTGGAGCGTTGGTCAACCCAAACGGCATCACGAGATATTCAAAATGCCCGTTTGGGGTTCGGAAGGCGGTTTTCCACTCATCTCCCTCCCGGATCCGGACGAGGTGGTAAGCGCTGCGGAGATCCAGCTTAGTAAACCAGGTCGCCCCCTGGAGGAGTGGAAGGCAGTGTCCATAAGGGGCAGGGTGTACCAGTCCTTCTCTGTGATATCGTTGAGAGCTTGATAGTCGATACAAGGACGAAGAGATCCGTCCTTCTT
This sequence comes from Pholidichthys leucotaenia, assembly GCA_020510985.1. Taxonomy (NCBI): domain Eukaryota; kingdom Metazoa; phylum Chordata; class Actinopteri; order Cichliformes; family Pholidichthyidae; genus Pholidichthys; species Pholidichthys leucotaenia. Next base: position 58,569,721 of record CM035837.1, on the reverse strand, counting down.
TCCAACGAAGAAGAACCCAGCACCTACTGGAGAGGAGGACGGTCGGATGATCCCAGCACTGAGCGACTCTTTCAGGTAGCTGTTCATTGCCTCCTTCTCCGGCGCTGACAGACTGTAGAGGCGTCCTGAGGGTAAGGGCGCCCCCTGGCGGATGTTAATGGTGCAGTCGTAGGGCCGGTGAGGAGGCAGAGACATCGCCTTGGACTTACTGAAAACGGCACCCAGGTCGTGGAACTCTGAGGGCACTAGGGTGAGATCTGGGGGCGCGGTGTCCTGAGCTGTGGGAGGCGAGGACAGGGCGCAGGCCGCGGATTGGAGGCAGGTACCCATGCAGAAAGTGCTCCACGCTGAAACCTTCCCAGTCTTCCAGTCCAAGGCGGGGTTGTGGAGGCGGAGCCAGGGATAACCGAGGATGACAGGTGTTACTGACGTGGGCAGGACGTAAAAGGAGATATCCTCCCGATGGTTTCCAGAGATGATCACCGGGACAGGGGATGTTTGGTGAGTTACCTTTCCCAGGGAAACTCAGGAGAGATTAACCAGGGCGAGAGGAGTACCGAGGGGGTGACAGTGGATGCCCAGTCGGGTTGCCAGGCTTTGTGAAATAAAGCTACCCTCCGCGCCTGAATCCACCAGTGCATGTGTGAGGTGCCCAGTGAGGTTGTGACAGAAGCGGATGGGCAGCGTCAAATGTGTGAGGGGACTTAACCGATTAGCGTCCGCGAGGCCCCCTACAGTGACTCGTGGACCACCTCGTTTGGCTTCTCCGGACAATGCTCCACCGTGTGCTGGCTACCTCCGCAATACATGCAGAGACCCAGGTCACGACGGCGCTGTTTCTCCGCCAGGGGGAGCTTTGTCCGGCCCGTCACCATTGGTTCCGACTCCTCGGAGACCTCCGGCGGCGGCAACGCCAGGGGGCGAGCTTGGGGCAGACGTTCAGAGGCGCCCCGCGAGCGAGAAGACTGCTTCCGCTCGGAGGCGCGCTTGCGCAGCCTGTTATCCAAACTGATGGTGGGAGAAATCAGCTCCGCCAGCGTCTCCGGGGTATCCCGTCCAGCCAACTCATCCCTCAGACCGGAATTTAGACTGCGGAGGAAGATGCCGCAGAGCGCGCGCTCTTCCCGGCCAACTTCCTCCGCGGTAACCCGGAAGTCGATCGCGTAGTCGGCCGCCGATCGGCTCCCCTGTTGGAGTCCGAGAAGGCGGTCGACCTGGACACTGTCCAAACGCGAATGATCGAACACTTCCAGAAATTGTCGCACGAACTGGCCATAGGTGAGGGTGGCGTAGCTGGGCTTCACCATAATGGCGTAAGCCCAGGTAAGCGCACGACCCTCAAGGAGATTACCTATATAGCCAATTCTGCTATGGTCTGAGGGAAAATCTCCGGGAACGCGAAGAAACACGGACTCACACTGCATAATAAAACCCCGAGCTCCACCCAGCTTACCGCTGAAGCGAGCAGGAGTGGGGATTGGTGTGAGCCGTGTTGGCGCACCCGGAGCAGGCTGGATGGCCACCGGAGCCGCAGGAGCCACGCCACCCGGACGAGCCGAGGGGAATGGCTGCTGGGGGTCCAAGCGGGTCAATCGGTTAGTGATGATAATTAATTGATTCAACATCACCTGTTGCTGATGAGCTATTAAATCCACCCGAGCCTCGAGGGTGGAAAGACGGCGTGCGAGCCCGCTGTCTGCCGAGCCGCTCTGCTGAAGCCATACTGACATAATGCACGGCCCAGGAGACACACACACAGGCTCAGGGTAGATTTAACAGCTTTATTAGCAACAAGGAAGTGTATGGCTGCGTGTCTGTGGAATAAGAATGTATTGGTGGTGGCGTCTGCGTCAGGCACGGGGGCAGGAGGCCGTACAGCCGGACAACCCTGTGGGAGAGAGCAGAAGAAGAAGGGTAACGGGCACCACACCAATACAGGGAATAATGATGGTAGCTGGCTTACTTGGTTGTGACAGGTGGCTGGCGTCGACAAGGGCGGAGCCCGGGAGACAGCGACCTGCGGTACCTGTGGCAGCAGCGTAGAGCCAACGGCGAGGTGATGAAGTCTGCCGCCGGGGATGTCCACCTGTGCACAGGGGAAAGCTAGAGGAGAGAGGTAAGGGGAGCTTACCCAGGGTATCTTCACTAGTCGGTTTGAGATCCGTAGTAGCAAAGGGGCCGAAGTAGAGAGACGGCTTCAGGCCGAAGCCCAGGGCAGAGTGGATTAAATACCTCGCCGCTGACGAGAAGCAGGTGTGCGCGTGGCTGGCACCGCTGATGAGCGGCGAGTCATAACAGTTCAGTTTGCTGCACATCAGTGTTTGGGTTAGGGAGAAGCCAAAACTCCCTTCTGCCTTATCGTCTCTCCTGGAGAAATGAATACCAAGGACGCTGAATCAAGGCCTGATAGGCACAGTTCACTTAGAGCATAGAAATTTCACCTCTCATGTGATTCTGTGCATCACAATTTGCATATACATTTCCATGTACATTTCCAGGCTTTAAAATCATTTCCTGGGGAGCACTCAGCGACTCCGAGATGTTACCCATCTTCCGATTCAGTTCACCATTCGCCGCTATCAGTGCCCTCGCCATCTGGTTGAATTGTTGAAGGAGCTTCGCCGGGTCCGCATTTTGATTAGCTCTTTCCAACTTCCTTAGTTTACAATACACTAGGAAAACTCCAAAGCCAAACAGCAGAAATCCTGTGATCATGACGCCAAACAGGTAGATGTCTTCTACATCTTTGATCGAAAGGTCACAAAGACACATGAGTTTCCAATTGTCCATGAGTCTCACATAACCCGCAGCCGTAATGCCTGCAGGACAGTTGGGCTCCCCCGGGCCTGATTTTCTGTTTGAGAAAGTGGTGTCAATTGCATTTAAAGCCCAGGTTACCAATTCCATAGTTTTCCGTTTGGATCGAGATTCAGCTAGAAGAAGAGCAAGACACAGAAAGGACACAGCAAGCTGGGATCAGTGAAGAGAGGAGAGGAGTGAGGAGAGGGGAAGAAATGCGTCTGCTCTCTCTGAAAGCCGGAAGAAGAAAGAAAAAAACTCTCCAGCATGAAATCATCTACATGCCCCCTGGACCCCATCCCCTCCCCCCTTATCAAAGCCTGTCTCACCCCTCTTGCCCCCCTTATCATCGACACCATCAACTCCTCCCTCACCACTGGCACTGTCCCCCCATCACTTAAGATTGCTGCCATCACCCCCCTCCTTAAGAAATCTGGCCTGGACTCTGACGACCCCAACAATTTCAGACCTATCTCCAACCTCCCATTTCTGACTAAAATATTGGAAAAAGCTGTCGCCACCCAACTCAAGAAACACCTCCTCTCCAACAAACTCTACGAAACATTTCAATCTGGATTCCGTTCTCACCACAGCACTGAAACCACCCTCCTCAGGTTCACCAATGACCTCCTGCTCGCCTCTGACTCTGGCTCCCTCACCATTTTTCTCCTTCTCGGTCTCAGCGCTGCTTTCGATACCATCAATCATTCCATCCTGCTCCGTCGTCTGCTTTCTATTGGCATCACTGACTCCGCCCTCTCTTGGTTCACCTCCTACCTGTCTGAGAGATTCCAGTACATCTCCATCAACAATCATAAATCACGCACCACCCCCGTCTCACACGGTGTCCCTCAAGGCTCTGTGCTGGGTCCAACCCTTTTCACTCTCTACATGCTTCCGCTTGGTCACATCATCCGTCAACATGGTCTTCACTTTCACTGCTACGCCGACGACACCCAGCTGTACATCTCCTCTAAATCCATCACCCCCACCATTCTCTCCACCATCACCAACTGCCTTACAGACGTAAAAACCTGGATGACTAACAACTTTCTCAAGCTAAACAGCAATAAAACAGAAATCATCATTTTTGGACCAAAATCTCTTTTACCCTCTTCCCAGAACTTTTCATTCCAAATCGATGGTCACTCAGTCACCCCCTCCCCCCTGGCCAGAAACCTCGGCATTATCATGGACCCCACCCTCTCCTTCAAATCTCACATCAACCATATCACCAAAACATAATTTTTTTCATCTTCGTAATATTGCACGCCTCTGTCCCACCCTCTCACCCTCTGCTGCTGAAATACTCATCCACGCCTTCATCACCTCCAGACTTGATTACTGTAACAGCGTTCTGTATGGACTTCCTTCCACCATCCTCCAAAAACTACAGTATGTCCAAAACTCAGCCGCCCGCCTACTTACTCACTCCCGCTCCAGAGACCACATCACTCCTCTCCTCCGTCAGCTCCACTGGCTCCCCATTCAACAGCGCATCAACTTCAAGATCCTCCTCATCACCTATAAAGCTCTTCATAACCTCGCCCCCTCATACCTAACGGACCTTGTGTCTCGTCATTCTCCCACTCGTCTCCTCCGCTCTGCTGACGCTCACCTTCTTACCCCCATCACCAAGACAAAATTCCGCACCCTGGGTGATAGATCATTTGCCATCGCCGCACCAACCCTCTGGAATTCCTTGCCCCTTCACATCCGGTCTGCCAACACACTTGCTTCTTTCAAAAGTCAACTCAAAACCCATCTTTTCAAATCTACCTATAATTGGTACTTCCATACTTGACCTATTGTATAGAGGCTGGGGTAACAGTTATAAAAGTACACTTAATTCATTGCTAATAATAATAATAATAATAATAATAATAATAATAATAATACATCAGTCTTATATAGCGCTTTTCTAAATACTCAAAGATGCTTTACAAAGCAGCATAGGGACAAACATACAGAGAACGGGTAAACAGACAAGGTAGGCACACATAGGTAGAAGAGGCAGTCAGTTTTTATAGGTAGATTTGTAATCTAGGACTTGCTTAATTTTATTTATGATTGCAATATTCTTGCAACTTTGTTTTGTATTTATCTGACGTGTGGTTTCCAACTACTTTTATCTAATATTACCTTGTAATAGAAATTCACTAATTATGCATTTATCTGTGGAGATCACATATTTTATAAGTGTGTATGTGGGTGTGTTACAACATATTTTATCCATATATAAACTGTTTAAATATACTATATTAACAAGCTGTTTGATATGTGTATTGTATTTTGTGTTCCAAGATGAAATTTTATGTCACACTGACCGGCTAAAGGGTTTCACACTCCCACTCCCTCCTCCCCTCTCTCCTGTCCTGGGAGCAAACTGCTTGATGGCCTTGAAGCTCTGTGGCTTTATTTTGTGGTGTCTCCAAGTTATGTCTCCAGGTTTGCATAGAGACTCCTACTATTAATATGTATTATTGTCAATGTCTGATCCGAATTCATAATTCCATTTAATTGTTGTTCATCATAATAAGCACACTTATTGTTAATATGATTAAAATAGTTATTGTCTGGGTCAGTATCTCCTAAAATGTCTTGTGGTTGCTGTTCAGTATTGACAAAGGTTTCAGCTTCAATTTGCCCTAATACACTTCCATTATTAAATGAGGAAAAGGGAAAAAAAAAGAAAAGAAGAAACACTAAGGAAAAAAGAACACAAAAGTCTCCACAAAAATCTTCACTCATAATCTTACTGCACTATTATTCGTACATCAGAACTAAGGTTTAAATTTATCTAATTCCTCTATTTCTCTAATAATTATTACTAGTTACATTATTACTATCACTAGTTTTATCCACACCTTACAGTTCTTTGTCCATGTTGACTGTATTTTCCCCTGTTTTCTGAGAGCCCTTTTAAATTTCTAAAATTTTATGAAGTGTATATTTATGTTATCATATGTCTTTTTGCATCTGATTAGAATTTTAGCATTACAGAGATAATGAATCACAGACTTCTGCCAATGTCCCAGTTCCTGGAGGCACTGTGCACTTGATAAAGTGGGACTTCTGCCAGGACCCACTCAATTTTTGTAAAGCAATTTTAATAAATGTAAAAATCTGTATTGTCTTTGTAGTAGATTCTAAATCAAGTCCCATAGTAAACATAAATTCAGCACAAGTTGGACATTCCTTAGACATTTGGAACTTTTCTCATAAATTTGCATGGTTTTCTTCCTTATCAGTTTACCTTGTTCCTTATAGACATATTTCCTCTACAATAATCTACAGATATTTCCTTAAATATCTGGAAATTTATTGATGTAACTTTTAACTTCTCATATTGAATGTTGTGATTTTATTACCAAATGGTTTCATTTGTATTTTTCTCATCATTATTGATCATCTATTGATAATTTTTATGTACTATCTATTTTTCTGAGGATTGCTAATTATTTTTGCTAATTAATTACTTTGATACCCCCTTTTTGATGCATGGAGATGCACATGCAGCAAAGTTTCAGGGTATTTGCTTGATGGGTAGTACCTTTTACTGGAAGGAAGCATGTTACCACTTTTATCTGTTACACATAGTTGATTTAAATGAAAATTTGTGGGTAGTACAGCTCCTTCAAAATGAGATTTCACTAATTATGGCTTCTTTTGTGATGTCTCTTGAACTAATTTACAAATTCCATTTAAGAAAAACAAAATAGCTGTCTGTGCAGATTTGATATGGTTTAGCATTGATAAGTAAGGTCAGTTTGTCCAGTTAAACACAGACAGGTTGAATCCTTGTGAAAGGTTGTGTCACACTCCTTCAGTCAATGGAAAGGTGGGCATATTGCCTAATTAGAATTTGGCTTAATTTTGTACAAGGAATGCCTCATTTTATACTGTACATTCCTTGGTAAATTAAGGGATGGAATGTAGTCCCGAGGCCCAGCTTGGCCACGGCTGAGCATCAGGAAAATACATTCCTTATTACTGTCACATTTCTGAAATATGATGTTGTCACACCATTATGTGGTGAACAACATCAAATGTATCCTGCAGTGCAAAATCATATACAGTGATCCCTCACTTATCGCGGTTAATGGGTTCCAGAACCGACCGCGAAAAGTGAAAAACCGCAAAGTAGCGTCACCCCCCCCCATTTTTTACATACATTTTTTTGTGTACATATAATATCAAGGAGAAGCTGCAGGAGGCGGCGTAGTGGCTCGACGGGAAGGCGTAGAGGCAGCAGGAGGAGTATCCGACGCTTCTACAGGAGGTTTTCATAAGCACTATTTGTGAGGGCATCACAAGCACTATTTCGCACAAAAAGGCACAAGAGAACAGCGAAAAGTTCCACGCGGCGAGACTAAGCAACACGAGCGATAAAGAACAATGAATGCGGTCTTCCTTCGCTGGGTATGGGCGCTCGGCAGGGAGAGAAGCTGGGTAAAACGTCTCGGCCAATCAGCTTGCGAGATTCCCGAGCCGAGCATCAGAGAGCATCAGAGAGGTGGATTTTGAGTTGTGCGGGCTCTCCGTGTTGATACCTGATGTTCTAATGTAGTCTCCCTGCCTTCTGCTAGCGCCCGGGCAACTTTCGTGCCATTTTTTCTCAATTTTGAATTTTTGATGAATATTTTTGAAAAATCCGCGATGCACTGAGGGCGCGAAAGGTGAGGCGCGAAGTAGCGAGGGATCACTGTAAACATTACATTTGTAAAGTCAGAGTCATTTAAATCGTTTTACTTTGTTATTTACAATGTCATGCAAAGTCATACTTAGCTTCAAAAAATGCTTATCAGTTTAGGGGTCCTTTCTCCTGTGGTCAGTCAATGTCAATGTCGCCCCTTCCAGTCAATGAATGTCAATTATTGTTTTTTATTATTTTATTACATATTGCATATGTCACCAAAGATTTATTAAATTGAAAGGTAATGATGATGTTATGATTCCTTGTTAATCTGGCAAATCTAATTCCTGGTGAAAGCTAAAAAAAAATATTTTGTGAATGCTTTTCCTTTTGAAAAACAAAGAATAGCAGAAAAACCTTTAAAGCACACCTAAAGCTTCCACAATTTAAATGTGAGTTTGCTACTCACAAGAAGTATTCACTAAGGCGAGAGACATTGATGTGTGGACAGAAGATTCAGAGCACAGCCTCCAGGAATGCTTTGACTGTACAGACTGGAAGATGTTCATAATGGCCTGCGGGGATGATTTGGACTCTCTGGCTGAGCTCACATGCTCATACATGGCTTACTGTCAAAATAAGATTGTTCCACGTAAACGTGTCAAAATATATCCCAACAACAAACCATGGGTTACTAAATCAGTTAAATCCTGCTTACAGAGGAAAGCACTTGCCTTTAAACAGGGGTCTGTTTCTGAGCTACAGGTTGCCACAAAAGAGCTGAAGGCCGAAATTTTAAGAGCAAAACAGAATTATAAATCAGAGTTGGAAAGCAAGATGGCTGCAAATAAACTTGGTTCGGCCTGGGCCAGTATGAAAACTATTGCAGGCCTTCAGAGCACAGAGCGCAGTAATTGTGTGTTTTTAGATGGTTTTAGTTCAGACACAGAGCTGGCTAATGCTCTTAATTGTTTTTATGGTCGTTTTGACTCCTTTGATTTTAGCACAGAAATCCAAGATTTGAAACAGAAACTCAAAGACAACCAGCACTTTAATATTGAGATGCAGGATGTTAAAAGGGAGTTCTGCGCTGTAAAAGTGAACAAAAGTCAGGGCCCTGATAATATATGTGGGCGCCTGGTAAAGTCTTGTGCACATGAACTGAGTCCTATATTTCATTACATTTTCAATAAGTCCTTACAGACACAACATGTGCCTAAGATCTGGAAAGATGCCGTGGTTGTTCCCGTTCCAAAATCCAGCTGTCCTAAAACGGTAAATGACTTTAGACCAGTTGCTTTGACTTCAATTTTAATGAAAATTTTTGAAAAACTGGTCAGATGTGAGGTCCTAAGGCAGACTGAACATGCACTGGATCCTCTGCAGTTTGCCTATAGGCCTCACAGAGGAGTGGAGGATGCCACTGTCACTCTGTTTAACATGCTTTTCAAACATCTGGATTTTAATGGGACACACGCCAGGCTTTTATTTGTGGACTTTTCTTCTGCCTTTAATACAGTCCAACCTCATATTTTAGTTGAAAGGCTCCTGCAACAATTTGATTTAAGCAATAATCTGGTGGGTTGGATTCTGGATTTCTTAACCAACAGGACGCAGAGAGTAAGGGTCAATGGCACATTGTCTGACCTAAAATGCTCTTCTACTGGCTCTCCTCAGGGGTGTGTGTTGTCACCACTACTCTTCATCCTGTACACAAACATGTGTCGGAGCAGACATGACAACAGACACATTATAAAGTATGCTGATGACTCAGTCATTGTCAGTCTCCTCCAGGATGGTGAGAGTGGCCACGGCCCAGTAGTTGATGACTTTGTTCACTGGTGTGAGGATTCCTACCTACAGCTGAATACAACAAAAACGAAAGATATGATTATTGACTTTAGGAGGAAAACTACCAGGCACAAAGTCACCATACTAAAAGGCCAGACCACCGAATGTGTACAATCGTACAAATATCTTGGGACGATTATTGATAGTAAATTAAACTTTGAAGTGAACTGTGAAAGGGTGTGCAAAAAGGGTCAGCAAAATTTGCATTGTTTGAGGAAACTTGCACGCTTCCAAATTGACCGAACCATAATGACTATGTTTTATCGGGCTTTTATTGAATCTGTTTTATCCTTTTCTTTAATGTCATGGTTTGGTCAGATAAAACTGAAACAGAGGAAATCCTTGGATCAGGTAGTTAGATGGTCCAGTCGTTTGCTTGGTGAGTCACAGCTGAGCCTGACATCCCTGTACACCAGACAAGTACAGAGGATGGCCGACTCGATTTTAAATGATGACTCCCACCCTTTGCACTGCAACTTTCAGCTTCTTCCCTCCAGACGGAGGTTTGCTGTCCCAAAAAGTAGAACCCAGTGCTACAAAAACAGCTTTGTCCCTGCTGCTGTCAAGGAGTTGAACAAGCTATAAAATCATATTGTACATACTTTATATTTACCTATTTTGTAAGATGTGTGCCTGTGTTTGTGTCTATGTTGAATGTAATTAGTGGCTTGTAAATATGGATGTCACCAACTGCAAAACAAATCTACCTATGGGTACAAATAAAGTAACCTGAACCTGAACCTGAACCTAACTGAAAGTGGATTTCTGTGTTTTGGTGCTCGGTTTTTGACTGCTTTTGTTTTGTTTGTTTTTTTTTGGCTTCTGAGAACTTCTGAGAACTGAATTTGGATTACAAACTGGACATCCAGGCAACTGGACCCCTGCCTCATTTAAGACGCCAATAGCGGCATCTACGGACTGGGAAACGAGAGCGGAGCGGAACGGCCCACCATTCAGCAAGCTAAACAGCTGTTCATTAGCTGTTTAGTCAACATTTAGTCTGCACAGGACTGCTGTGAGTGTCCAGTTAAGCTCCCCCCCCCCCAAAAAAAAAATGTGAGTTTGGACGAAACGTTTCTAGCTACGTAAACATTCCTGCGTAGCCTGATTGGTAAATGTTATAACCAATCAGGCTAAGGACTGGGCATGGCTACAGACCTGAGTTCTCGCCCGCCCCGTCGGGGAGGTGGAGCTTGAGCGCGTGCGATAGGACCCGAAAGATGGTGAACTATGCCTGGGCAGGGCGAAGCCAGAGGAAACTCTGGTGGAGGCCCGTAGCGGTCCTGACGTGCAAATCGGTCGTCCGACCTGGGTATAGGGGCGAAAGACTAATCGAGCCATCTGGTAGCTGGTTTCTTCCGAAGTATCCCTCAGGACAGTCCTGTGCAGACCAGCTGTGTGGGATTGTGACGTATATCTTCAACATGAGCCTGAAACTGGGGAGGGTACCACAGCTGTGGAAAACATCTTGTGTGGTACCTGTACCAAAAACTTCCCACCCCAAAGACCTGAACAGCTACAGACCGGTGGCCTTGACGTCCCACTTGATGAAGACCCTGGAGAGACTGCTCCTTGCTCACCTCCGCCCCCTGGTGGAACCAGCGATGGATCCACTCCAGTTCGCCTACCAGCATGGCATTGGGGTGGAGGATGCGGTGATCTTCCTCCTTCACCGTTCTCTGTCCCACCTGGAGAAGCCCGGGAATATGGTGAGGATCATGTTCTTTGACTTCTCCAGTGCTTTCAACACCATCCAACCGATGATCCTGAAGGACAAGCTGCTGCGCGCAGGGGTGGACCAGCACCTGTCATCATGGATCCTGGACTACCTCACGAACCGGCCTCAGTTTGTGAGAACCCGGGACTGTGTGTCCGACACGATCATCAGTAGCACGGGGGCCCCCCAGGGAACGGTGCTGGCTCCCTTCCTGTTCACTCTTTATACTGCGGACTTCTCACACAACACAACACACTGCCATCTACAGAAGTTCTCTGATGACTCTGCGATCGTTGGCCTCATCTCCAATGGAGATGAAGCTGAGTACAGAGGGCTTATCCAGGACTTCGTGGACTGGTGCCATCGGAACTGCCTCCAGATCAACGCGAGGAAAACTAAGGAGCTGGTGGTGGACTGCCGCAGGCATGGGCAGCCCCTCACAGTACCAGTAAATATACAGGGAACAGACATCGAGATGGTGACATCCTATAAGTACCTGGGTATTCATCTGAACAATAAACTAGACTGGTCACACAATACTGATGCACTCTACAAGAAGGGACAGCGCAGGCTGTTCCTGCTGAGGAGACTCAGGTCTTTTGGTGTACAAGGGGCGCTGCTGAAGTCATTCTATGACACGGTGGTGGCATCAGCCATCACTTTTGGAGTGGTCTGCTGGGGCAGTGGCATTACTGCAGCCGATAGGAAGAGACTGAACAAACTGATTAAGAAAGCTAGCTCTGTCCTGGGGCAGCGCCTTGATCCGATGGAGGAGATAGGAGAGAGAAGGACGGTGGCTAAACTGTCATCTCTGCTGGAGTCCGAGTTCCACCCTATGCAGGACATACTGAATGCACTGAGGAGCTCATTTAGCAGCAGACTACATCATCCCAGGTGCACAACCGAGAGGTTTCGTAGGTCCTTCCTACCAACGGCTGTCAGACTGTACAACCTAAGCAGGGCTGCTCGCAGAGATAGCAAAAAGACGTAACAAACTAATAGTTTTTTGAATGCAAAAGATGCAATAGACTTACACAATGGTCCCCTCCGGCATACAACTAGGAACATACCGGTCGCTATGGAGGGTGAGAATATGTATGGGCACATAATCATACCATGTAGGATAACTAAGTAGACGGTTATGCTGTTTCATTCCATCTAGCAACAATGCTCTGCACTGTGTGTGTTTATATATTTACATATTTATTCCATCTAGCTACAATGCTCAGCACTGGGTGTGTTTATATATTTATATATCTACATATTATTCCATCTAGCTACATTGCTCCGCACTGTGTGTGTTTATATATTCATATATTTATTCCATCCAGCTACAATGCTCTGCACTGTGTGTCTGTGTGTGTGTGTATATATATATATTTTATAGTAATACGTACATATGTATATTAGCTGCTCTTGCTTGCTTGTTTTTTTCTTGCCTTCTGATTGTTGCTCTGAGTGTTGCTATCCCTGTGCTGTTGCAATCCTGGAATTTCCCCGTTGTGGGACTAATAAAGGCTTATCTTATCTTAACATACATCGTCCGGGATCATGGGTCCTAAGAAAGTTCAGCAGACTGAGGAGGTGGATGATATTAAAAGATTGCTCGACTTCTTGGCTGAAGAGATTTCTGCTGTTAAGCTGCAGCAAAAAAACATCCTGGGCCTGCCCGAGGAGGTGAAAGCGCTGCGGATCCAGAACGCCGAGAAGGACAAGAGGCTGGCGTATCTGGAGAGCAGAGTGTTGGACCTGGAGCAGTACACCCGGGTGAACGACGTGATCATCACAGGGCTCTACATTAAACCCCGATCATCTGCTCGAGCAGTGGCTGCGGACAGTGGAGGGAGGCTCGATGCACTGGAAGCCGAATCCACGGAGCAATAAGTGGCGGCCTTCCTGCAGTCCTCAGGAATCCAGCTGGACTGTAACACCATTGAGGCCTGCCACCCTCTGCCCAGGAAAAACAGCGACAAACCAGCTGTCATCATGAGGTTTGTCAATTGAAAACACAAGACTGCGCTGCTAAAACAAGGTAGAAAACTGAAAGGAATGAACATTTACATGAACGAGCACCTCACAAAAGAAAACGCAGAAATAGCCAGAAAAGCTAGATACATGAGAAAGCAGAAAAAGATTCAAAACACCTGGACATCAAACTGTAAAATATACATCCAATTAAATGGATCACCTGAGGAAGCCAAGGTTATTAACATCCGTAATATTATGGAACTGGACAAATATCAATGAACATTATGAACTGGAGTCGACAGCAACAAGAGACAACTGTAGGACACTGAAGGATTATACTTGTCACCACGGGTTGAGATGCCGTCTCGGCACTCAGCCCATGTTTTCCCTCATCCCTGCTTCCCATTGAGCAGCGTCTCAGCAGGCTCCCAGCTGGCAGCATTATGGACAGCTGGGGCCAATTAGTCCTCATCAGCTGGGGCGCTGCCAATGAGGATAAATAGGAGCAGCCTCGATGACTCGGGGCTGCGATATAAACACATTGCTAAGCTGAAGCCCCTTCGTCTGGTGTCAGCTTTTACTCCTCTTGCAGCATTCCTGTGCTTGTATCCCGCTGTGAGTATGTATGTCTTGTTACCCCCATGTCCGGTACGAGCTGCTTACCTCTGCGCTGTGCAACCTGTGAGTGTACGTCTGCATGAGTATCTGTGCTCTCCTCATCCCTTACCCTTTACCCTAAATAAAACATCACGACTCACTGGCTTGTCCCCGGCTCTGATTGCCCGGCTCCCTAGAGCCGGATATGACAATACTCATCTGCATCAAAGGATATTTAATTACATGAAACAAAAGATCAACAAACAGGAACAACAGGAACTGAAAGTTTTTGAATATATGGATCACAACCACAGGATGTAGAATATAACATTGACCCTGATAATAATTTATTTAGCTCCATCAATAATAACTGTAGTTACTACACAGATGAACAGTTTAACACTATGGTCACATCTGATTTCAATATTTCTACGATCCACTTCAACAGCACAAGTCTCTATGCCAACTCTAATAACATTAAAGATTATTTACATCAGTTTAAAGAGCCATTCAATATTGTGACAATATCAGAGGCGTGGCTCAGTGAAGGGAAAGGAGTGGATTTTACCATGGATGGCTATGAATTAAATTATATAAATAGAAAAGTGAAAAAAGGAGGAAGAGTTGCAATTTATGTTGACAAGAGCTTGCAACACAAGGTTGTTGAAAATTTGTCAGTAACTGTGGATGATTTATTTGAATGAATTACAATAGAAATCTGTCTGGACAATGTAAAGAATATGGTCGTGAGCTGTGTATATAGAACACCTGGATCAAATATTGACTTATTTAAGGACTGGATGGAAAAAAATGTATGCAAAACTATTCATAAAGTTATGTTCATCTGTGGGGGTTTCAATATAGTTCTTATGAATTCAAAACAACATAGTTTGACAGAAGAATTTATCAACACAATGTACAGTATGGGCTTTCATCCAACAATCACCAGACCTAGCAGAATCACGTCACACAGTGCCACACTAATAGATAACATATTCACAAACATTATGGAAAATAATATCATGAGTGGGCTTTTATTGAATGATATCAGTGACCACCTGCCGATTTTTGTTGTCTATCAATGTGATTATAGGAAGAAAAAGCATACCAAAAATATTAAATATAAAAGAATAAGAACTGAAGAATCTATGTATTTACTGGCAAAGAAATTATTAATACAAGACTGGAAGATAGTTTGTGATGAAAATGATATAAATAAAGCATATGATAAATTTTTACAAATATTTCAGTCATTGTACAATAAAAATTGTCCTATAAAACAATACAGTGACAGACAACAAAATAAAAAAAATTCCTTGGGTCACCAAGGGGTTACTAAATGCATGTAAAAAGAAGAATGCATTATATAAACAATTCATTAAGTGCAGAACTGTAGAGGCTGAGATCAAATATAAAGATATAAAAACAAGCTAACTAATATAATGAGGACTTGTAAGAAAGAATACTACAACAGAATATTAGAGGATAATAAAAATAACTTAAGAGGAATATGGCAAGTGCTCAATGGGATTATTAGTAACCGTTCTAAGAATGCTAATTATCCAGAATATTTTATTTAAAATGACAATTTGATAAATAATATGGAGGATGTGGTCAGTGGTTTCAATAAATTTTTTGTAAACGTTGGTCCTGAATTAGCAAAATCAATAGTGACACCAGAAACAAACAACAGTGGTTCTGTAAATGAAAGAGAAGATAGAAATCCAAACACAATCTTTTTGGGTGCAGTTACTGAAAAGGAAATTATCGAGACTGTGAGTAAATTTAAGAACAAAAAATCAACTGACTGGAATGAAATTGACATGGCAATAGGGAAAAAAGTAATTGAAGGAATTGTTAAACCACTCACCCATATCTGTAACCTGTCATTTCAAACTGGAACATTTCCAAACAGAATGAAAACAGCAAAAGTAATACCTCTATACAAAACAGGAGACAGTCATTATTTCACAAATTACAGGCCGGTCTCTTTACTCTCACAATTCTCCAAAATACTTGAAAAAATCTTCACTAAGAGACTGGATGATTTCACTGAAAAACACAACTTCCTTACAGACAGCCAGTATGGTTTTAGAGCAGATAAGTCTACATCAAACAGGTTCATTTTGTCTTCTTTCAATTATTTATCCTTTTTTTTTTTTTCCTTTGAAAGACAAAAGTAAAATAGAAAGATGTCTTTACCTTCTTTACATGTTTCAACTGCACTGCAGCCTTCATCAGAAGAGTCAGCTGATTGCTGCCAGGTGACATTTATCAGCTGATTTTCGTAGGCGGGGCCAGCTCAGCAGATCTGTCAGATCCGCCGAGCCGGCCCCGCCTCCCGCCGTCAGATCGTCTCTGGAGAATGTGGTCCCAGGTGTGAGAAAGCATAAAGGCTCCCTCATCTCGGTTCATGGTGTCTTTTCCCCGCTTTCTGATCTCTATTGCCTCCTTGATCCAACGTTTGTGTCTGTTGCTCTCCGATCCAATAATTTTTGTGTTGTCCCAGTCCATGATGTGATTATTTCTTTTGCAGTGGTCCGATATAGCTGATTTTAATGTTTCTTGTTCTGCTTTTTCTTTTTGTGATCTTGTGAGTCGTCCTTGCGTTTCCTTCTCACATTCCTTTTGGTGTTCTTTTTTTCTTGTGGTGAATAATCTTCCGGTTTCTCCAATGTAGGTTTTGTTACATGATCTGCATGATATTTCATATAATACATTGCATTTATTGTCTTGTTCTATTCTGTCCTTGGGGTGTACTAATAACTGTCTTAATTTTTTGTGTGGTTTGACTGCTGTGTTTATTTTGTATTTTTTCATGATCCTTTGAATTGGTTCCGTGATCCCTCGTATGTATGGTATAGTTATGGTTTCCTTGTTTTTGATTTCAGCTTTTGTTCTGTGTCTTGTGTCCTGTTTATTTTCTTTGTTTTTGACTTGCTGTTTCCCTTTGTTTATGGCCCATACTGGATATTGGCAGCGTATAAGTGCATGTTTTATGCGGTTTTCCTCTTCCTGTCTGTCTTCTTGTTCCGTGATGATGGTGGCTCGTTCATATAATGTCCTGACGACTGATAGCTTGTGTGCTGTGGGGTGTTCCGATGTCCAAAGTAGGTATTGATCTGTGTGGGTTGGTTTCCTGTAGACTGTGATTTTTATGCTGCCATCCTCGTTGTGGTGGATTTTCATGTCCAGAAAGGCTATGGTGCCATTTTCCTCCTCTTCGTGTGTGAATTTTATGTTCCCCGTACTGTCTGTACTGTTCAGATGGTCAGTGAGTTCTTGTGTATGTCCTTTCCTTATTTTTTCCAGAATGTCATCTACGTATCTCTTCCAAAGGGTGGGTTTGCATATTGTGGGTGCTGTGTTGATGGCTTTATTTTCCAGATCCTCCATAAAAAAACTGCTCATGATGGCTGATAGTGGGTCTCCCATTGCAAATCCTTCTTTTTGTTTGTAGATTTTTCCTCTGAATTGAAAATAAGTGGATTTTGCAACAAACTGTAGTAATTTGGATATGTCATGGACTGTGAGGTTGGTGCGTCTTTTTAGGGTACTGTCCTTGTTGAGGCGTTCTTGCACTATATGTAGTGTGACGTCAATAGGAGTCTTTGTGAATAAAGAGATGACGTCATGTGAGATGAGGATCTCGTCTGATTCTATTTTTATGTCTTTGAGTTCTTGTGCCAGCTCTTTTGAATTTTTACAGTGAAAGTCTGATAGTCCAAGGAGGGGTTTGATGATTTCAGCTAGGGCTTTTGATAAGTTGTATGTGACTGATCCAATGCTGTCTATTATTGGCCGCAGTGGGATATCCTTTTTATGTATTTTCGGTGTTCCATAAATCCGAGGGGTGATGCTGGCTGTGGGGATCAGGTGATCATATGCGTCCTTTGTGATTTTATTGCTTTCTAATAGAGGTTTTAGAAGGGCTTTGAGCATTTTTTTCTTTTCTTCTGTCGGGTTTGTTTTAATGATTTCGTATGTGTTACTGTCTGCCAACATGGTTTCCATCTGTTTTTCGTATGTTTCCGTGTCCAAAATTACTGTTGTTCTGCCTTTATCTGCTGGGAGTATTGTGATCGTTTTATCTGTCTTGAGTGAGTTTAATGCTTTTTCTTCTTTTCTTGTAACGTTGCTTTGTGGTAATTTGGCCGTTTTGAGGATTCCTGCGACTGCGTTCCGGAGTGCTGCTTTTTCTCCTTGGTCCTGGATTTTTTCACATGCCAGTTCTGTTGCGAGGATGTATTCTTCATGGGGGATTCTGGCTGGTGTGATGGCGAAGTTCAGTCCTCTGTTCAGCACTGTTTTCTCCGTGTCCGTGAGTGTGCGTTGTGATAGGTTTTTGACCCACTTATCGTTCTTTTCCGTGTGTGTTTGTCTTCGTCCGTTCTTTCTTTCTGTGAGTTTTTTTAATTTTTTCAATTGGCGGTTTTTCGTTGTGATGAATTCTTGTTCGTGTGCGTGTTTCAGTTGTGCTTTTATCTGCTCCTGCGTTTTCTGGTCCGTCGGGTAGCGTTGCTTAAACATGTCCGTTTCCTCTTTGATTTGGTTGTTTATTTTGTCTACTTTATTTGCCGTTATTCTTATACGTTCTTTTATAAGGTCTTTCCGTGCTTTGTTGATGATTTTTTCTGCGTTCTTGGTCGGGATTGGATTTCTTATATTGAGGCTTTGGGGTGTGACCTCCTCATCTCTGCAACGGAGGTTGAATCGTAGGTGGTTTCTGAAGCGTGCCCGTGTTTTCTCCAATTTCTCCAGCCGGCGGAAGTCTTTAATGCAAACTTGTCCATAACTTCCACGTAATACGTCAAACAGGTTCATTTTGTCTTCTTTCAATTATTTATCCTTTTTTTTTTTTCCTTTGAAAGACAAAAGTAAAATAGAAAGATGTCTTTACCTTCTTTACATGTTTCAACTGCACTGCAGCCTTCATCAGAAGAGTCAGCTGATTGCTGCCAGGTGACATTTATCAGCTGATTTTCGTAGGCGGGGCCAGCTCAGCAGATCTGTCAGATCCGCCGAGCCGGCCCCGCCTCCATCATCCGGAGCCGGAGCCACCATCATCACGGAACAAGAAGACAGACAGGAAGAGGAAAACCACATAAAACATGCACTTATACGCTGCCAATATCCAGTATGGGCCATAAACAAAGGGAAACAGCAAGTCAAAAACAAAGAAAATAAACAGGACACAAGACACAGAACAAAAGCTGAAATCAAAAACAAGGAAACCATAACTATACCATACATACGAGGGATCACGGAACCAATTCAAAGGATCATGAAAAAATACAAAATAAACACAGCAGTCAAACCACACAAAAAATTAAGACAGTTATTAGTACACCCCAAGGACAGAATAGAACAAGACAATAAATGCAATGTATTATATGAAATATCATGCAGATCATGTAACAAAACCTACATTGGAGAAACCGGAAGATTATTCACCACAAGAAAAAAAGAACACCAAAAGGAATGTGAGAAGGAAACGCAAGGACGACTCACAAGATCACAAAAAGAAAAAGCAGAACAAGAAACATTAAAATCAGCTATATTGGACCACTGCAAAAGAAATAATCACATCATGGACTGGGACAACACAAAAATTATTGGATCGGAGAGCAACAGACACAAACGTTGGATCAAGCAGGGGGGGCTCAAGATGGCGACCGGGATGGTCACACTTTTTCAGTGCTGAGACAAAGTCACTGATTTTGCCATTAAAAGTGGCTGGCCTGCAGCGATCGGCGCTCGTGACGAACACGCACGGGCTGAATTGCCACCTCCGTTGGATTGCCCTTTAATCGCCTTTCTCCAGCGACTTCCTGCGCCTTCCTGAAGCGATTGCTAAGCTAACACTAGTTAGCTTAATGCTGGCGCCAGTCTCTAAATAACTAACCTACAGCGATCGGATATACCTCCGGTGGATTACCCCTTTGATCGCTTTTATCCGGCCACTGTGAGTAAACTGACCAGCGATTCCAGCGCTTCCTTGTGATTCACTGATGTGCCCTACCTGAAGCGATTGCTAAGCTAACGCCAGTTAGCTTAATGCTGGCGCCAGCCATTCCACCTAACACCAGCCTGAATCAAAGCCCAGCTGCGAGGCCCAGCGGAGATACTACCAGGCAGGCGGCTATTTGTTGACGGGGCTCAGCAGAGATTTCACCCAGGCAGACGACGGTAGGCGGCGGTGCCCAGCGGAGGACTTACCGTGACTGCAGCGGCGGTGTGCGACGAGACTACCCGAAGCGATTGCTAAGCTAACGCTAGTTAGCTTAATGCTGGCGCCAGTCATTCCACCTTACACCACCCTGAATCGAAGCCCAGCAGCGAGGCCCAGCGGAGATACTACCAGGCAAGCGGCTATTTGTTGACGGGGCTCAGCAGAGATTTCACCCAGGCAGACGACGGTAGGTGGCGGTGCCTAGCGGAGGACTTACCGTGACCTCAGCGGAGCTCGGTGGCAGCAGCGGTGTGTGACGAGACTCGGTTGGAGGAGCGGGATGGGAGACCAGTTACGGCGACTATGAGCAACGAGACCAGCAGCGGAAGGGGCTAGTTGGCTAGCTGAGGCCCAGCTGGATTCGAGGGCGATCGGATCAGATTCTGGCGATATAAGCAGAATTTATTTTACTATCCACAGATTTTCTTTTTCCTTCTTTCCAAGAAAGACCGAAGATGGCTGCCACCGGATTACAAAGTGGGCTGATGGGCACCACTAATAAGCCTTCTCTACTTCTCTACTTCCTCTTCGTTTTGTCTTTGTGTGTCTGGACCTGCAACAAGAAGGATTTTCCGACAAACTCAACCAAAGGTGAAGTTAAAAAGTTTTATCTGTATGGATTTGGGCTTGGACATCTCACCCTACACTCTATGTGGTCTTTAAAAGGCCTGAGCAAAAACTTCCAAATTAAGGCAAACATGGCTGTTAAGCAAAAATCACAATATGGCAGAGGATATACAATTAAAGTTCTGTTAGTTCTGCTACTTCTGGCAGGAGATATTCACCTTAACCCTGGACCTGCCACTATTAAACAGCAGACCACTGGGTTAGCACAAAACCGAGCTGTACAAAAGCAAAAACAACATTTATTTTTCCAAACTGTTAATCATGCACGAGTTCTTTGGGACACCAAGGCTAAACCAAAGGGGATCCTCGGCGGTCATTTAAACATACGGAGCATAATCTGCTGCACGGTGTGTGGAGTTTGCATGTTCTCCCCGTGTTGCGTGGGTTTACTCCGGGATTTCTCCGGTTTCCTCCCGCATACCAAAAAAACATGTAGGTTTAGGGCGCTTGCGCACGCAGCGACCAGCAGCCGGTGGCTTGTCACCAGACTGCAAACCAAATCTACCTACGGGTACAAATGAGTAACAAAAAAAAAAAAAAAAAAAAAAAAATAATCCCCAAAAGAGATGAGATTTCGGTGTTGCTGTTGGACTCAAATCTGGACTACCTTTGTCTCTCAGAAAGCTGGCTACACAGGAACATAGACACTAATATGATCGATATTGTGGGCTACCAGTGTTTTAGAAAAGACAGGCAGGTAGGGAGGGGAGGAGGTGTTTTAATTTACATCAAAGAGAAATATAAATGTCAACTGGTTGATTTGAATACTTCACTTGAATGTTTAGCTGTTAATGTATGTCTCTCTCCGGTAATGAATTTCAACATTGCAGTAGTGTACAACCCACCGTCACACAACTCTTCCTTTTATAATGAATTAAGTGATCTGGTTAAACAACTTGAGAAGAACAGAGAAACAATAATTCATGGTGACTTTAATATCAACTGGTCTGATAAAAAAGACAAACAAAAACTGAAAAGCCTCATGACTAAATTTAATTACCAGCAAATCATCAAAGGACCCACCAGGATAACCAAACAATCCAGAACACTTATTGACATGGTATTTACTAATAAACCAGAACGAATAACCAGAACCTATAATCTTGTAACTGGTCTCTCAGATCATAACATGGTTCTTGCTGTCAGGAAACTTACTAAAAAGCGACTACAGTATTTTGGGGGAGTCGATATTGACAAATCAAATTTTATTATCCCCAAATCAAAAAATGAGGAGTTTGAACATTACTTAGAGAATCAAAATTGGGAGCAGCTCATGTCAACATGTGAAGTAGATGATTGTTGTAATTTTATAACTGCAACAATCACAAAGTCTATAGAAAAATTTTCAAAGCAAATTAAAAGTAGACAACAGAAGATTAGCCTACCATGGTTAAATAATGAAATAAGAAAACTTATGAAGAGGCGAGACTATGCACTGAAAACATCACTAACCTCCAAACTACAAAATGATCACCTTGTGTACAAAAGTTTAAGAAATAAAGTGGTACATGAGCTGCGAAAATCAAAAATATCTTATTACAATAAACTGATAGATCATGCAAAGGGTAACAACAGTTCCCTATGGAGGCATTTAAATAACTTAACTAATAAAAAAAACGATCAGAAGGGGGTAAAGGAACTTAGAATCAATGGCAAGACCGTCAGCGACAAGGCTACTTTGGCAAATGAATTTAATTCACACTTTGTGGGCTCTGTGGAAGACTTAACAAAAATTTTTGTGCTGCCAAATGTGCTCAACAACACAAATTCCATACTTCCAACAGATACTTTTCACATCGATGAGGTAAATGAGAAGTTAATTGCTGGCGTTGTTAAAACACTGTCAAACTCAAAAACTAATGATATCTACAATATGAGCACCTCCTTTCTCAAAATGCACAGCAAAATATTAATCAAACCACTGACTCATCTCATTAATCTCTCCATTAGGTCTAGTACATTTCCATCTGGCTGGAAAAAAGCTGTCGTCATACCAGTTCATAAATCAGGCAGTAAAGACGATATATGCAATTACCGCCCAATCTCTATCTTACCAGTCCTATCTAAGGTTCTTGAAAAAGTTGTAGCTACACAGCTGATAGACTACTTACAAGACAGTCAACTTCTTCATCCACATCAATTTGGTTTTAGACCAGGATACTCAACAGAAACAGCAAATTGTTGCCTTATTGAAAACGTCAAACAGTCCTTGGACAGGGGTAATGTGGTAGGAGCTGTTTTTCTAGATCTCAAAAAGGCTTTCGATACTGTAAACCACAGTTTGCTTTTATCCAAAATGGTATCTTTTAACTTCTCCCCAAATACATTAGAATGGTTTGCATCTTATCTCCAGAATAGAGAACAGTGTGTAAAAGTTCACCAGGATAAATCCTCATTTTTAAACAACCGCATGGGTATCCCACAAGGGTCCATTCTTGGTCCTTTACTTTTCAGCATTTTTATTAATGACTTGCCGTTACACTGCTCAGCTGCAACATGCCAACTTTATGCAGATGATGCAGTTATTTACACAGCTGCCAAGACTCCAGCACAGGCTGCAGATGTACTGTCTACAAGTATGGTTGATGTCCAAGAGTGGCTCCTCAAGAACCATCTATTGCTGAACCTTCAGAAAACAGTCTCAATGTGCTTTTCAATCAAAAAATGTAACCTGCAACATTTTAAAGTTAATATACATGATCATGACATCAGTTTAGCTACAGAATTCAAATACCTTGGCATTGTACTAGATCCTCAACTCAAATTTAATCTTCATATAAAGAAGATTTCAAAAACAGTAAAAAAAAATCTGAACTGCTTTAAATTAATTAGATATTACATACCTTACGAAGCAGCTGCACTGTATATGCATTCTATGGTTTTTTTTTCTCATATATCATACTGTTTGACAGTCTGGGCTCAAGCAGCCCCTTCCACAATAAGACATATAGGTTCATTATATAATCAAACCCTAAAAATCTTGGACAAAAAGCCCATTAGGTGGCATCACTGTAATGTTTTAAAAAAATACAACCTATTGAGTTTTGAGAGCTTCATTGACCTCTGTCTTCTGAAATTAACGTTCAAATGTTTCCATAAATCAGCACCCGAGCCACTTGCTGGTTTCGTCCAAAGACAGGACAGCAGCAGAGCCACCAGGAGTTCTGTTAACAATAACTGTAAAATATTCCACCGCAGAACCACATTTGGACAAACAGCTTTCTCTATAAAGGGCAGTCACATCTGGAACACAATGCCAAATGAAATTAAAATAATAACGGACTTTAAAACATTCACTAAAAATGTTAAAAACTGGCTGAAAAATAAACAAGAATGTACTCATGTATGAATTAACTGTCTGCAAAGTGAGAGTGAATGAAGGGAAGGAATAAATGTGTTTGTTTATAGTGAGTGACGGAGGGAGGAAGGCCTGAAATAGGCAAATGTGAGTTATGTTATATGTGTTAAATGTGAGTCAGGCTGTTATATTTGTGTATTTATAATATTTATAATATTTATGTTAAATGTGAGTCAGGCTGTTATATTTGTGTATTTATAATATAATATTTATAATTGTGTATTTATAATTTTTCTGCATTGATGTATGTGATTATTGTGTATATTTTTTATCTTGATTCTTTTTTCTAAAGCCCATCCAGGGACAAGAGTTGCAAATTAGCTAATAGCTATACACTCTATGTGCAACACATCAGATTAATTGTCTTTGATTAATTGTCTATGTTTATTGCACTGTCCCTGTCAAATAAACTAATCTACTACTACTAGAAAGCGGGGAAAAGACACCATGAACCGAGATGAGGGAGCCTTTATGCTTTCTCACACCTGGGACCACATTCTCCAGAGACGATCTGACGGCGGGAGGCGGGGCCGGCTCAGCGGATCTGACAGATCTGCTGAGCTGGCCCCGCCTACGAAAATCAGCTGATAAATGTCACCTGGCAGCAATCAGCTGACTCTTCTGATGAAGGCTGCAGTGCAGTTGAAACATGTAAAGAAGGTAAAGACATCTTTCTATTTTACTTTTGTCTTTCAAAGGAAAAAAAAAAAAAAAAAAAAAAGGATAGATAAGTCTACATCTTTGGCACTGATTGAACTTATAGCCTTTATAAGCCTTTATTAGTCCCACAATGAGGAAATTCCAGGATTGCAACAGCACAGGGATAGCAACACTCAGAGCAACAATCAGAAGGCAAGAGAAAAAAAAAAGAAACAAGAGCAGCAAGTATACATATGTACATATATACGTATATATATACTGTATATATATATATATATATATATACTGTATATATATAGGCACACAGTGCGGAGTATTGTAGCTGGATGGAATAAATATATGAGTATATAAACACACAGTGCCGAGCATTGTAGCTAGATGGAATAAATATGTAGATATATAAACACACACAGTACGGAGCATTGTAGCTAGATGGAATAAATATGTAAATATATAAACACACACAGTGCGGAGCATTGTAGCTAGGTGGAATAATATGTAGATATATAAACACACAGTGCGGAGCATTGTAGCTAGATGGAATAAATATGTAGATATATAAACACACCCAGTGCGGAGCATTGTAGCTAGATGGAATAAATATGTAAATATATAAACACACACAGTGCGGAGCATTGTTGTTAGATGGGATGAAACAGCACAACCGTCTACTTAGTTATCCTACATGGTATGATTATGTACCCATACATATTCTCACCCTCCATAGCGACCGGTATTTTCCTAGTTGTATGCAGGAGGGGACCATTGTGTAAGTCTATTGCGTCTTTTGCATTCAAAACTATTAGGTTGTCACGTCTTTTTGCTATCTCTGCGAGCAGCCCTGCTTAGGTTGTACAGTCTGACAGCCGTTGGTAGGAAGGACCTGCGAAACCTCTCGGTTGTGCACCTAGGATGATGTAGTCTGCTGCTAAGTGAGCTCCTCAGTGCATTCAGTATGTTCTGCATAGGGTGGAACTCGGACTCCAGCAGAGATGACAGTTTAGCCACCATCCTTCTCTCTCCCATCTCCTCCACTGGGTCAAGGCGCTGCCCCAGGACAGAGCTAGCTTTCTTGATCAGTTTGTTTAGTCTCTTCCTATCGGCTGCCGTAATGCCACTGCCCCAGCAGACCACTCCAAAAGTGATGGATGATGCCACCATCGTGTCATAGAATGTCTTCAGCAGCGCCCCTTGTACACCAAAAGACCTGAGTCTCCTCAGTAGGAACAGCCTGCGCTGTCCCTTCTTGTAGAGTGCGTCAGTATTGTGTGACCAGTCTAGTTTATTGTTCAGATGAACACCCAGGTACTTATAGGATGTCACCATCTCGATGTCTGTTCCCTGTATATTTACTGGTGCTGTGAGGGGTTGTCCTTGCCTGCGGCAGTCCACCACCAGCTCCTTAGTTTTCCTCGCGTTGATCTGGAGGCAGTTCCGATGGCACCAGCCCACGAAGTCCTGGATAAGCCCTCTGTACTCAGCTTCATCTCCATTGGAGATGAGGCCAACGATCGCAGAGTCATCAGAGAACTTCTGTAGATGGCAGTGTGTTGTGTTGTGTGAGAAGTCCGCAGTATAAAGGGTGAACAGGAAGGGAGCCAAAACCGTTCCCTGGGGGCCCCCCGTTCTACCGATGATCGTGTCGGACACACAGTCCCGGGTTCTCACAAACTGAGGCCGGTTAGTGAGGTAGTCCAGGATCCATGATGACAGGTGCTGGTCCACCCCTGCGCACAGCAGCTTGTCCTTCAGGATCATCGGTTGGATGGTGTTGAAAGCACTGGAGAAGTCAAAGAACATGATCCTCACCGCATTCCCGGGCTTCTCCAGGTGGGACAGAGAACGGTGAAGGAGGAAGATCACCGCATCCTCCACCCCAATGCCATGCTGGTAGGCGAACTGGAGTGGATCCATCGCTGGTCCCACCAGGGGGCGGAGGTGAGCAAGTTGCAGTCTCTCCAGGGTCTTCATCATGTGGGACGTCAAGGCCACTGGTCTGTAGCTGTTCAGGTCTTTGGGGTGGGAAGTCTTTGGTACAGGTACCACACAAGATGTTTTCCACAGCTGTGGTACCCTTCCCAGCTTCAAGCTCAGATTGAAGATGTACTCCACAATCCCACACAGCTGGTCTGCACAGGACTTGAGCAGCTTTGCGCTGATGCCGTCCGGTCCCGACGCCTTCCTCGCCTTTATCTTCTTCAGCTCCGTCCTCACCTGGGTCTTAGTGAGGGTCAGGTTGGGGGGCTGTGTGTTGGGAGTGGGGGGGGGGGGGTGTTGGTGGAGTGGGGAGTGGGCAGCAGGACTTGATGTTTGCCACAGCGCTGGGTGAGCCTCGTGATGGAGAATGAATAAAGCACCCTTTTAATCTTCAGTTCGCCATGTCCGCCTGCACTTATTTGATCCTTGCCTCCACACTGGTGACCCTTATTCGTATCCTCCACACTGGTAGAAATAGAAGAAATTACTAGTTGTACAGATAAAAAAAAAAAAGTTTGCTGTAGGAGTATTTACAGATTTAAAGAAAGCTTTTGACACCATTGACCACAGAATTTTACTGAGGAAACTGGTAAGGTATGGGATAAGAGGAGTCGGACTGAGTTGGGTGGAAAGTTGTTTAAGAAACAGACAGCAATTTGTACAAATTGGTGAGCACAAATCACCCTTCATGGACATCACTTGTGGTGTGCCCCAGGGGTCAGTTTTGGGACCCAAATTCTTTATCTTGTATATAAATGACATATGCCAAGTATCAAAAATTCTGAAATTTATTTTGTTTGTGGAGGACACAAATATTCTTTGCACTGGTGAGAATTTGCAGCAGGTTTTAGAGGTGGTCACAACTGAAATGAAAAGGTTAATGCAGTGGTTCAACAAAAATAAATTATCTCTAAATCTGAAAAAAAAAAAAAAAAAACAACCCAAAGATTATGTTGTTTGGAAATTATAAAATAAATCATGAAGTAATGGTAACGATAGATGATACCAGAATAGAAACAGTACAGGAAAATAAGTTTCTGGGGGTGACGCTAGACAGTAAAATCTGATGGAAGCCTCACATCAGTCACATCCGGGCCAAGTTGACAAAATGTATAGGGATACTGGGGAAAACAAGACACATCTTGGACTATAAATCATTGTTCTTACTGTACAATTCACTGTTTCTACCTTATCTTAACAACTGTGTAGAGGTCTGGGGAAACACCTACAGGACCAACCTACAGCCAATATGCACATTACAAAAAAAGCTATAAGGATAATAAATAATATAGTATATAGCGACCATACCAATTTGTTGTTTTTAAAGTCACATGTCATAAAGTTCATGGATTTAGTTAAATTTAAGACAGCACAAGTAATGTACAGGGCAATTAATAATCAACTCCCAACTAATATACTGTGGCAGAGACTTCCGGTTATGGTGGCTACGTAGGAGGACTCGTATCACTCTGCTCTGCTCCTAGAGAAAAAAGTCAGCAAATAACTCTCTCATTTGGAACAGAACCTATCCCAGCGCTTGGGCGAGGATATGCCGGTGAAGCCTAAGGGTGGGAAATCAGGTGGAGGAAAAATTGAACCACCGAAACAGTCCAAATTAACGGACTTTCACGTCCGTGACGCAGCAGAAAAAGCTCCAGATATGGCGGAGGAAGCTAGCAGCGGTGCGGTGACTGCGGGCGACGGCGCAGGTGCGGTGCTCGCTGCCATTAGTTCAATGAGAGCAGACTTTTCCGCTAAATTTGATGGGATTATGGCAGCGTTGGAAGGAATGAGAAAGGAATTGGGTGACTGTGTGGAACGAGTGGCGCAGGTGGAGCTTCGAGTTCCCAGTGCTGAAGATGACGTCGCCAGCCTTCAATTAAAGGTGCGCACTTTGGAAAAAAAAATAAATGTCTGGAAGATAATGTCCTGGACTTGGAGTCCCGGTCGAGACTGACATAATGCACGGCTCAGGAGACACACACGCAGGCTCAGGGTAAATCCAATAGCTTTATTGACAACAAGTGTGTATGAGTGCGTGTCTGCGAGATGGGTATGTGTTGGTGATGGTGTCTGCGTCAGGCACGGGGGCAGGAAGCCGAACAGCCGGACAACCCTATGGGAGAAGCAGAGGGAGAAGGGTAACGGGCACCACACCAACACAGGAGATATGATAATGACTGTTGGCTTACTTGGTTTGGGCAGGTGGCTGGCGTTAGCAAGGGCGTAGCCCGGTAGACAGCGACCTGGAGCACCTGACGCAGCAGCGAGGAGATGATGGCTGGA
The DNA here is from genome assembly GCA_020510985.1 of Pholidichthys leucotaenia. Classification (NCBI taxonomy): domain Eukaryota; kingdom Metazoa; phylum Chordata; class Actinopteri; order Cichliformes; family Pholidichthyidae; genus Pholidichthys; species Pholidichthys leucotaenia. The sequence goes on along the minus strand of CM035837.1, from coordinate 58,541,013 downwards.
GAACGTTGTCCGCCGCCAGGAAATCCACCTGTGCACAGGGGAGCAGACTGGGAGGAAAAGGTAAGAGATCCTTACTTGGTATCTTGGTGAAGGGAGTTCCTTGCAGCAAGTGATGCCGATGTGAACAGACGGCTTCAGGCCGAAGCCCAGGGCCAGGCGGCTTAAATCCTTCGCCGCTGACGAGGTGCAGGTGTGCGCACAGCTGGCGCCGCTGATGAGCTGCGAGGCATGACAGTACTTCCCCCTCTAGCAGCGCCTCCTGGCGATGGTTTCTCCGGGTGCGCTCGGTGGAACTCAGTGAGGAGGGACGGATCCAACACAAACGAAGAGGGCACCCATTGCCTATGTTCAGGTCCGTAGCCCTCCCAATCTACTAGGTACTGTAACCCACGACCCCGGCGCCGAGAGTCCAGGATGGAAGAGACTGGCCAGGCCGGATGGCCATCAATCATCAGCCCGGGGCGCGGGCTGCGCAGCAGGGGGAGGGCAAAGGGGGTCGGAGACTGCCAGTTTAACCTTGGATACTGACATAACGCACGGCTCAGGAGACGCACACACACAGGCTTAGAGTAGTTCAAAGAGTTTATTAACAGCAGGAGTGAATGAGTGTGTGTCTGCGGGATGTAAATGTGTTGGTGATGGTGTCTGCTCCAGGCACAGAGGCAGGTGACCGTTCAGCCGAGCAACCCTATGGAGAGAGCACAGGGAGAGGGTGACGGGCATACACCAACACAGGAGGGATTTATGGCGAGAGAAGGACTTACTTGGTGGGTCAGGACAGCTGGCACAACAAGGGGGCGAAGCCCGGAAGACAGCCACCTGGAGAGCTCTGTACAGCAGCGAGGATTGGGCGATGGAGTGGAGATGTCCGCCGCTGGGGAATCCACCTGTGCACAGGGGAGAAGACTGAAGAAAAGAGGTAAGCGATCTTCTTACCAAAATGGTGACGCTGAAGGGAAGTATGCTCACAACGGTGAGGGACGAAGTCTGACGGCTTCAGGCCGAGCCTCCGGGCGAGACGGCCTTTATCCCTCGCCGCTGATGATTGTCAGGTGCGTGAGCAGGTGGCGCCGTTGATGAATGGCGCGGCGTGACAGTACTCCCCCCTCTTGCAGCGCCTCCTGGCGATGGCTTATCCGGGTGCGCTCGGTGGAAGTCCGCGATGAGCGATGGGTCCAACACAAACGACGGGGGCACCCATTGTCGATGCTCGGGCCCATAGCCCTCCCAGTCCACCAAGTATTGCAACCCACGACCCCGGCGCCGGGAGTCCAGGATGGAGGAGACGGACCAGGCCGGATGGCCACCAATCATCCGGGGCGCGGGTTGCGCTGCAGGAGGAGGGCAAAGGGGGTCAGTGACTGCCAGTTTCACCTTCGACACATGAAAAGTGGAATGGATGCGGAGGGAGGGGGGAATAGCCACGCGCACAGCCACCGGGTTGATGATCCGGGTGATGGGAAAGGGACCCATGAAACGCTGTGCCAGCTTCCTCCTCTCGCCTTTTAATGTGACGTCCTGGGTAGACACATACACGAGTTGCCCAACTCTGTACGCCGGGGCAGGTCTTCTGTGCCGGTCCGCCACGGTCCTGTTGCGCTCCGCTGTGCGTAAAAGCGCATGACGCGCGGCAGCCCAGGTGGAGCGGAACTGCCTAAGGTGCGCCCTAACGGAGGGGACAGTCACCTCGTTCTCCTGCGCTGGAAACAGCGGGGGGTCGTAACCCAGGGACGCCTTGAAGGGGGACATCCCCGTTGCAGAAGAGCGGGCGGTGTTGTGGGCATACTCCACCCAGGCGAGATGGTTGCTCCAGGACGTCGGCTTGGATCTAGTAACACAGCGGAGCGCAGCCTCCAGCTCCTGATTGGTCCTCTCACACTGCCCGTTAGACTGGGGGTGATGGCCGGAGGAGAGGCTCACCTTGGCTCCGATGGCGTTACAAAAGGATCTCCAAACCTCGGATGAAAATTGGGGGCCCCGGTCCGAGACCACGTCCACCGGAATCCCGTGCAGCCTGACCACGTGTTGGACGAGGAGGCCCGCCGTCTCCAGGGCAGTAGGGAGACCTCGCAGGGGAACGAAGTGCGCCGCCTTGGAGAAACGGTCCACAATGGTCAGGACGGTGTCAAAGGAGTTGGAAACGGGGAGTCCGGTGACGAAGTCCAGTGCGATGTGCGACCAGGGCCTGCCGGGGACGGGCAGAGGCTGGAGCAGACCCGCTGGGGGGGCATTTCCCGACTTGCTGGTGGCACAGATTGGGCAAGCCCGGGCGTAGCGGGCTGCATCCCTCCGCAGGCCTGGCCACCAAAAGGACCGCTGGAGGAGGCTGATCATCCGAGAGGTGCCGGGATGACAGGTGAGCCGGGAGGTGTGGAGCCAGTGGATGACCTCTCCTCGGACCGCAGATGGGACGAACAGTCTTCCCTCCGGTCCGCCGCCAGGATCAGGTTCCACCTCCTGCGCCTTCCGGATCTTGTCTTCAATGTCCCAAGAGATGGCACCGAGGACGCACGACCTGGGCAGGATAGTGTGGGGCGTCTCCTCAGCCTCCACGGGGGTGAACTGCCTAGAGAGGGCGTCAGGCAGGCCGTTTTTGGAGCCCGGCCTGAAGGTGATCGAGAAGCGGAACCTGGCGAAGAACAAAGACCAGCGCGCCTGGCGGGCATTCAGGCGCTTGGCAGATCGTAAATACTCTAAGTTCTTGTGGTCCGTCAGGACCACAAACGGCAGGTCCGCCCCCTCTAGCCAGTGGCGCCACTCCTGTAAGGCGAGTTTAATGGCCAGGAGCTCTCTGTCCCCCACATCGTAGTTCCTCTCCGCCGGGGACAGGCGCCGGGAGAAGAAGGCGCACGGCCGTTTGGCGCCATCGTCAGGTGACCGCTGGGATAACACTGCTCCCACTCCCGTGTCCGATGCGTCCACCTCCACAGTGCACTGCAGCGCGGGGTCGACCTGGCGAAGGACCCGGGAGGAGGAGAACTCCGCCTTCAGCGCCCTAAAGGCAGCAGCGACCTCTTCAGTCCACCGGAACGGGACCTTCGGGGACGTGAGGCGGGTCAGCGGTCCGACGATCGAGCTGAAATTTGGGACAAAGCGGCGGTAAAAATTGGCGAAGCCAACAAACTGTTGCACCTGCTTCCGGGATGCGGGAGTAGGCCACTCCACCACCGCCTTCACCTTCTCTGGGTCTGGGAGCACCTGATCTTGAGCGATGATGAATCCCAGGAAGGATGTGGTCCTAGCGTAGAATTCGCATTTCTCAGCCTTCACGTACAGACGATTCTCCAGCAGTCTTTGGAGGACCCGCCTCACATGGACCTGGTGCTCGTCCCTGGACCTGGAGAAGATAAGGATGTCATCCAGGTAGACGAACACAAAAAGGCCGATGAAATCCCGGAGGACGTCATTAATGAGGCGCTGAAAGACGGCAGGAGCGTTGGTCAGCCCGAACGGCATGACGAGATACTCAAAGTGGCCGTTCGGGGTACGGAAGGCTGTCTTCCATTCATCTCCCTCCCGGATCCGGACGAGGTGGTAAGCGCTGCGTAAATCCAGCTTGGTAAACCAGGTCGCCCCCTGGAGGGAGTGAAAGGCAGTGTCCATGAGGGGCAGGGTGTAACGGTCCCTCTCAGTGATGTCATTCAGCGCTCGGTAGTCTATGCAGGGACGGAGGGATCCGTCCTTTTTCCCGACAAAGAAAAACCCTGCCCCCACGGGTGACGACGATGGGCGAATAATCCCAGCGCTCAGAGATTCCTTCAGGTATGTATTCATGGTCTCCTTCTCCGGCGCCGACAGGCTGTAGAGCCGACCAGATGGCAGGGGAGCCCCCTGGCGGAGGTTGATGGCACAGTCATATGGTCGATGCGGGGGAAGAGACATAGCTTTCGATTTGCTAAATACCATACCCAGGTCGTGAAATTCTGGAGGCACCAGTGACAGGTCCGGAGGTGCTGTATCCGCCACAGGGGGAGCCGCGGATGGGGAGCAGGCAGCGGACTGAAGGCAGGTGCCCATACAGAAGGTACTCCATGCCGATACCCCAGCGGACCTCCAGTCCAGGACAGGGTTGTGGAGGCGTAGCCAGGGATACCCCAGGATGACGGGCGACACAGAGTTGGGCAGGACGTAAAATACCATCTCCTCCCGGTGGTTCCCTGAGATGATGACTGGGACAGGCATGGTTTGGTGAGAAACTCTCCCAAGGGAGGCACGGGAGAGATGGACCAGGGAGATGGGGTGCTTTAATGCCTGACAGCGGATGCCCAATCGGGTTGCCAGGCCTTGTGAAATGAAGCTGCCCTCTGCGCCCGAATCCACCAGTGCGTGGGTGAGGTGCCCAGTGGGATTGTGGCAAAAACGGATGGGCAGCTTTAATTGAGTGAGAGAGTCTAACCGGTTGGGATCCGCGAGGCTCCCTACAGCGATTCGCGGACCCCGCCGACTGGCTTTCCGCGGGCAACGCTCCACAGTGTGTTGGTCACCTCCGCAATACATGCAGAGGCCCAACTCACGGCGGCGTTGTTTCTCCGCAGGGGAAAGCTTGGTCCAGCCCGTCACCATCGGCTCCGACTCCTCGGGGCACAATGCTGGCGGCGCCGCCAGGGGGCGAGCTTGGAACAGGTGCGGCGAGACTCCACGAGGGCGAGAAGAAGAAGACTTCCGCCCCGAGGAGCGCTCGCGCAGCCTGTTATCCAAACTTATCGCTAAGGATGTCAGCTCCGCTAGCGTCCCAGGGATATCCCGTCCAGCCAGTTCATCCCTCAGATCACTATTGAGGCTGCGGAGGAACAGGCCACAGAGGGAGCGTTCCTCCCAGCCCAATTCCTCCGCCGCTACCCGGAAGTCGACCGAGTAGTCCGCTGCCGACCGGCCTCCCTGCTGGAGAGCGAGGAGCCGATCGACCTGGACCGTCTCGGTTTGAGAATGGTCAAAGACCTCCAGAAAGCGCCTCACGAACTGGTCATAGGTGAGGGTGGCATAACTGGGCCTCGCCATTACGGCGTAGGTCCAAGTTAACGCACGCCCCTCCAGAAGATTCCCTATGTAACCAATCCGACTGTGATCCGAGGGAAAATCTCCGGGCACACGGTGGAACACGGACTCACACTGCATAATGAACCCCCGCGCTCCGCCGAGCTTACCGCTAAAGCGGGCGGGGGTCGGAATCGGTGTGAGCCGAACCGGTGCCACCGGAGCCGGCTGGACGGCCGCTGGAACAGCAGGAGCCGCGCCACCCTGACGAGCCGGGGGGAACGGCTGTTGAGGATCCAAGCGGCCCAACCGGTTAGTTAAATTCAATAATTGATTAAAGATCACCTGTTGTTGATAAGCTATTTGATCCACTCTAGCCTCGAGAGTGGAAAACCGGTGTGCGAGCCCGCCGTCCGCCGAGCCGCTCTGCTGAAGCCGTACTGACATAACGCACGGCTCAGGAGACGCACACACACAGGCTTAGAGTAGTTCAAAGAGTTTATTAACAGCAGGAGTGAATGAGTGTGTGTCTGCGGGATGTAAATGTGTTGGTGATGGTGTCTGCTCCAGGCACAGAGGCAGGTGACCGTTCAGCCGAGCAACCCTATGGAGAGAGCACAGGGAGAGGGTGACGGGCATACACCAACACAGGAGGGATTTATGGCGAGAGAAGGACTTACTTGGTGGGTCAGGACAGCTGGCACAACAAGGGGGCGAAGCCCGGAAGACAGCCACCTGGAGAGCTCTGTACAGCAGCGAGGATTGGGCGATGGAGTGGAGATGTCCGCCGCTGGGGAATCCACCTGTGCACAGGGGAGAAGACTGAAGAAAAGAGGTAAGCGATCTTCTTACCAAAATGGTGACGCTGAAGGGAAGTATGCTCACAACGGTGAGGGACGAAGTCTGACGGCTTCAGGCCGAGCCTCCGGGCGAGACGGCCTTTATCCCTCGCCGCTGATGATTGTCAGGTGCGTGAGCAGGTGGCGCCGTTGATGAATGGCGCGGCGTGACAGATACGTGGAAGGTGGGATGGATGCGGAGGGAGGGGGGGATAGCCACACGCACAGCCACCGGGTTGATAATCCTGGTGATGGGGAATGGGCCCATAAAACGCTGTGCCAACTTTCTCCTCTCACCCTTTAGAACGACGTCTTGAGTGGACACGTAGACACGTTGGCCTACCTGATAGGCAGGGGCAGGTCTCCTGTGCCGGTCCGCCGTAGACTTGTTGCGCTCCGCCGTGCGTAAAAGTGCACTGCGCGCCGAAGACCAGATGGAGCGGCACCGCCTAAGGTGCGCCCGAACTGAGGGGACAGTCAATTCACTCTCCTGCGTAGGGAACAGAGGGGGGTCGTAGCCTAGGGATGCCTTGAACGGGGACATCCCGGTAGCAGAAGAGCGGGCGGTGTTATGGGCGTATTCCACCCAGGCGAGGTGTGTGCTCCAGGATGCAGGCTTGGATGTAGTGACGCAGCGGAGCGCAGCCTCCAGCTCCTGATTGGTCCGCTCACACTGCCCGTTGGATTGGGGGTGATGGCCGGAGGAGAGGCTTACCTTGGCTCCCAGGGCGTTGCAGAAGGACCTCCAAACGTCCGAGGAAAACTGGGGGCCCCGGTCCGAGACCACGTCTACCGGAATCCCGTGCAGCCTGACCACGTGCTGGATGAGGAGGTCCGCCGTCTCCAAGGCAGATGGAAGCCACCGTAATGGAATGAAGTGAGCGGCCTTGGAGAAACGATCTACGATGGTCAGGACTGTATCGAAGGTGTTGGAGACAGGGAGACTGGTGACGAAGTCCAGGGCGATATGCGACCAGGGCAGGGGCTGGAGCAGGCCCGCGGGGGGGGGGGGTGTTACCTGATTTGCTGGTGGCGCAGACAGGGCAGGCCCGGGCGTAGCAGGCAGCATCCCTCCGCAGACCCGGCCACCAAAAGGATCGTTGGAGTAGGTCGATCATCCGGGAGGACCCAGGGGACAGTGGACGGCACAAAAAGCCTCCCCTCCGGTCCGCCGCCAGGGTCCGGTTCCAATTCCTGCGCCTTCCGGATCTTGCTTTCGATGTCCCACGAGACGGCCCCCACGATGCACGACCTGGGCAAGATGGTGTGGACTGCGTCTTCCGATGCCTCAGGGGCAAATTGCCTAGAGAGGGCGTCAGGTAGGCTGTTCTTGGAGCTAGGCCTAAAGGTGATGTTAAAGCGGAACCTGGCGAAGAACAAGGACCAACGCGCCTGGCGGGCGTTCAGACATTTGGCAGATCTTAAATATTCCAAGTTCTTGTGATCGGTGAGAACCACGAACGGCAGGGCAGCCCCCTCTAGCCAGTGGCGCCACTCCTGAAGCGCGAGCTTGATGGCGAGGAGCTCTCTGTCCCCCACGTCGTAATTACGTTCCGCCGGGGACAAGCGCCGAGAGAAGAAGGCGCAGGGCCGTTTGATCCCGTCGGTAGGTGACCGCTGAGACAACACCGCCCCCACCCCCGTGTCCGAAGTGTCCACTTCAACGATGCACTGCAGCGCGGGGTCGACTTGGCTGAGGACCCGGGAGGAGGAGAACTCCGCCTTCAGTGCCTGGAAAGCAGCTGCGGCCTCTTCAGTCCACCGGAACGGGGTCTTAGGGGAGGTGAGGCGGGTCAGAGGACCGACAATGGCTCCAAAGTTCGGGACAAAGCGGCGGTAGTAATTGGCAAACCCAATAAACTGTTGTACCTGCTTCCTTGATGTAGGAGTGGGCCACTCTACCACCGCTTTAACCTCCGCTGGGTCCGGGAGCACCTGGTCATGAGAGATGACGAACCCGAGGAAGGACGTAGTCTTGGCGTAAAATTCACATTTCTCTGCCTTGACATATAACCGGTTCTCCAGCAGCCTCTGAAGAACCCGCCTCACGTGGACCCGGTACTCGTCCCTGGATCTGGAGAAGATGAAGATATCATCCAGATAGACGAACACGAACAGGCCAATGAAATCCCGGAGGACGTCATTAATAAGGCGCTGAAAGACAGCTGGAGCGTTGGTCAACCCGAACGGCATAACCAGGTATTCGAAATGGCCGTTCGGGGTACGGAAGGCTGTCTTCCACTCGTCTCCCTCCCGGATCCGGACGAGGTGGTATGCGCTGCGAAGATCCAGCTTAGTGAACCAAGTCGCCCCCTGGAGGGAGTGGAAGGCGGTGTCCATTAGGGGCAAGGTGTAGCGGTCCTTCTCCGTGATGTCATTTAGGGCACGGTAGTCAATACAGGGACGAAGGGAGCCGTCCTTCTTGCCCACGAAGAAAAACCCAGCACCTAATGGTGATGACGAGGGACGGATAATTCCAGCACTCAGCGACTCCTTCAGATAAGTATTCATGGCCTCCTTCTCCGGCGCAGACAGGCTGTAGAGACGTCCCCAGGGTAAGGGTGCCCCCTGGCGGATGTTTATAGCGCAGTCATAGGGACGGTGCGGAGGAAGAGACATCGCCTTGGATTTGCTAAAAACCATACCCAGGTCGTGGAACTCCGAGGGCACCAGGGTGAGATCCGGAGGCGCGGCGTCCTTGGGAGTAGGAGGAGAGGACGGAGCGCAGGCAGCGGATTGAAGGCAGGTGCTCATACAGAAGGAGGACACTCTGGCAGACTTCCAGTCCACGACAGGATTGTGGAGGCGGAGCCATGGGTATCCAAGAATGACGGGTGACACTGAATTTGGTAAGACGTAAAAGGAGATCTCTTCCCGATGGTTTCCAGAGATAATTACTGGGACGGGGATGGTCTGGTGTGTTACTTTTCCCAGGGAAACATGGGAGAGATTGACTAGGGCGAGAGGAGACTTGAGGGTTTGGCAACGGATGCCCAATTGGGTTGCCAGGCTCTGTGAAATAAAGCCCCCTCCGCGCCTGAGTCCACCAGTGCATGAGTGAGGTGCCCTGTGGGATTATGACAGAATCGGATGGGCAGCATCAATTGAGTGAGGGGAGTTAACCGATTAGCGTCCGCAAGGCCCCCTACAGTGACTCGCGGACCTCCCCGTTTGGCTTTTGTGGACAAAGCTCCACCGTGTGTTGGCTGTCTCCGCAATACATACAGAGACCCAACTCACGGCGGCGTTGTTTCTCCGCTGGGGGGAGCTTTGTCCAGCCTGTCACCATCGGCTCCGACTCCTCGGAGTACCCCGGTGACGGCAACGCCAGGGGGCGAGCTTGGGGCAGGCGAAACGAGGCACCTCGAGGGCGAGAAGAAGAAGACTTCCACTCCGAGGCACGCTCGCGCAACCTGTTATCCAAGCTGATGGCAAGGGAATTTAGCTCTGCTAATGTCTCTGGGATATCCCGTCCAGCCAGTTCATCCCTCAGACCTGCGCTGAGACTGCGAAGGAAGATGCCGCAGAGCGAACATTCTCCCCAGCCAACCTCCTCCGCAGCGACCCGGAAGTCGATCGCGTAGTCAGCTGCTGACCGGCTTCCCTGCTGAAGGCTGAGAAGACGATCGACCTGAACACTGTCTGTACGCGAATGATCGAACACTTCCAGAAACAGTCTCACGAACTGGCCATAGGTGAGGGTGGCGTAACTGGGCTTCGCCATTACGGCGTAAGCCCAGGTAAGCGCTCGCCCCTCCAAGAGGTTCCCTATGTAGCCAATCCGGCTATGGTCAGAGGGAAAGCCTCTGGGCACGCGGTGAAACACGGACTCACACTGCATGATAAACCCCCGCGCTCCACCGAGCTTACCGCTAAAGCGGGCGGGGGTCGGAATAGGTGTGAGCCGTGCCGGTGCAGCCGGAGCAGGCTGGACGGCCACTGGAGCAGCAGGAGCCACGCCACCCAGACGAGCCGGGGGGAACGGCTGTTGGGGGTCCAAGCGGTCCAATCGGTTAGTTATCATACTTAATTGATTTAAAATCACCTGTTGTTGGTGGGCTATTAGATCCACCCAAGCCTCAAGGGTGGAAAGGCGGCGTGCGAGCCCGCTGTCTGCCGAGCCGCTCTGCTGAAGCCGTACTGACATAATGCACGGCTCAGAAGACACACACGCAGGCTCAGGGTAAATCCAATAGCTTTATTGACAACAAGTGTGTATGAGTGCGTGTCTGCGAGATGGGTATGTGTTGGTGATGGCGTCTGCGTCAGGCACGGGGGCAGGAAGCCGTACAGCCGGACAACCCTATGGGAGAAGCAGAGGGAGAAGGGTAACGGGCACCACACCAACACAGGAGATATGATAATGACTGTTGGCTTACTTGGTTTGGGCAGGTGGCTGGCGTTAGCAAGGGCGGAGCCCGGTAGACAGCGACCTGGAGCACCTGACGCAGCAGCGAGGAGATGATGGCTGGAGAACATTGTCCACCGCCGGGAAATCCTCCTGTGCACAGGGGAGCAGACTGGGAGGAAAAGGTAAGAGATCCTTACTTGGTATCTTGCTTGGTGAAGGGAGTTCCTTGCAGCAAGTGATGCCGATGTGAACAGACGGCTTCAGGCCGAAGCCCAGGGCGAGGCGGCTTAAATCCTTCGCCACTGACGAGGTGCAGGTGTGCGCACAGCTGGCGCCGCTGATGAGCGGCGAGACGTGACAGAGACGGAACAACCTGAGGCTGGTGGGTCTACCGGAGGGAACCGAGGGTCGGGACCCGTGTTCCTTTTTGGAAAAGTGGATTCCAGAAGCGCTGAACAACGCAGAGCTGCAATCATCAGTCGTTTTAGAAAGCGCCCACCAAATTGGCCCACTGAGAGATAATAAGGGACCACCGAGGACGCTAATTATGAAGTTCCTCAGCTACAGAGACAGGATGACGATCTCCGACGCGGTGCGAGCCAAAGGAGAAATTAAATACCAGGATCAACAGGTGCGGTTCTACCCAGATTTGGCCACAGGAATCCAACGGTTGAGGAAGCAGTTTGACCCCGTCCGTAAAGAGCTGCGCAACCTTGGGATTCGTCATGGAGTAATTCACCCTGCAAGACTGCTGGTCACGTATAAGGGCAGAACACACATCTTCAAGACCCCTGAGGAGGCGCAGGAGTTCATCAAGAAGATCCAAGAAGAGACTGGTGGGAGCTAAGCATGAATAAAATATAAGGTAGAATATTTAAGCATTTGCACAGGCATCTAACTGATTTGAAGCGTATAGCAAGTTTACAAAATATAGATTGTATTACATATTAAAAAAAAACAATGATGTACAAAGTTGCTATAAAATTTTGGAGTTAAGTTGGAAAACTACAGAAGAGAGTTAATGTTACGACATTTAAAGCAGTAGAGTTAGGGTGATTGGGAGGATGAAGAAGGAGTGGCTTTGGCTGGTCCTCGTGGGTGTGGAGCGGTCGATGGCTATATCGGGAGACAGATTTTTTTTTTTTGATTTGGGGGGGATCACCACGAATGTGGGAAGGGGGAATTTGTTTGTGTGTAGTTTGTAGGATGAATGTTCAACCACTCATGTTTTTGCTTCTCTGTATGAGCATGTTTATATTGCGAGGTAATCCCAAAATCCCTATTGATCATAGACCAAAGCGTTAATCTTAATTTAACTTCATGGAATTGCAGAGGTCTACAAAATTTAAAAAAAAACTTAAACAAGTTATGAATAAAATAAAAAACATAGGTTCAAAAATTGTGTTTTTACAAGAAACTCATCTAATAGAGGAGGATGTAAAAAGAATTAGGAGTAGATGGCAAGGAAATGTATTCACCTCATCATTTTCATCCCAAGCCAGGGGAGTTATGACTCTCATACATAAATCAGTCCCATTTCAAGTGAAAAATGTAATTGGAGACAAATTTGGAAGATATCTAATTATTCAAGGATCTTTGCTATTAGAAAATATAAATCTGGTGAACTTATACGGTCCCAATATAGATGATCAAAAGTTCTTTGCTAATTTATTTCTTATCTTATCATCACTTACAGGGCAACATATAATAGCAGGGGATTTTAATTGTACATTGAACCCCGGTATAGATAGATCAACAGGACTGGACTGTACGCACAATGGATGCAGGATGATCATTAAGCATTTTATGAAAGAATTGAGATTGCTAGATATATGGAGAGAAATGAAACCACAAGTTAAAGCCTACTCTTGTTATTCTAATACCTACAAGACATTCTCACGTATTGACTATTTTTTGATCTCCACAGAATTAAGGTCCAAGATTCAAAACTGCTTTTATGATAATATTGTGATCTCTGATCACGCACCCTGTTGTCTCATATACTAACTAACTAACTAACTAACCTGCACTTATATAGCGCTTTTCTAGTCACAAAGACCACTCAAAGCGCTTTCATTAATACTAACCCTCTATTCTAAGGGCCTATAGGAAACAGATATCTAGGGACAATTTAGAACAGCCAATTAACCTAACATGCATGTTTTTGGCATGTGGGAGGAAACCGGAGAAATCCCGGAGTAAACCCACGCAACACGGGGAGAACATGCAAACTCCACACAGATCACTGTTGGTCGGGGGCTGGGATCGAACCCACGATCCCACGATCCCCACAATCCCCCGGCCAAGGGTAAACTGTGCTGCCGCAGTGCTAACCACTGCGCCACCGTGCAGCCCAATATACGTAGATAAGAAATTGACAAAGGAACCAGGTAGGTGGCAATTTCAGCTTAAATGGCTTCAGGATGAGGAATTTGTTAAGTACATAGAAAAACAGATAGATGAGTTCTCTGATATCAATACTACACAAACATCAGCATGTATAAAGTGGGAGGCTTTCAAAGCTTTTATTAGGGGACATATTATTAGTTATACAGGTTCAAAATCTAAGAAGACTCGAGAAGAGAGAGTCAAATTGGAACATAAACTAAAAATTCTTCAAGAAAAAGTGTATGCAGGAAGTGACCCAAAGTTAGAGAATGAAGTACTGATTCTGAGAGCTGAATATGACAAAAAATCAGCGAATAGAGCTGCCTCGAGTCTTCTAAGATTGAAGCAATCTTTTTATGAACAAGGTGAAAAATCAGGAAAATTATTGACATGGCAGATTCAACAATTAGAATTTAAAACACCAATTACCAGTATTATAAGAAACGGACAGGTAGTTGTAGATCCTTTAGAAATTAATAGAGCCTTTAGAGATTACTATGAAAAATTATATGATACAAAAAATGAAACTGACTAAACAAAACTAAATGGGTTTTTGGGTGGACTATCTATACCGTGTATTCCAAATGAAAACAGGGAGATACTGGAGTCTAAAATTAGTCAAGAAGAAGTTGGGCTAGCCATTGATAATATGAAATCAGGAAAAAGTGCAGGACCAGATGGTCTTCCAGTTGACCTTTATAAAAAATTTAAGAATAAATTAATAAAACCTTTTTTGGGAATGGTTTTAGTAGCATTTCAAAATAGTAGTTTACCACCATACATGAATAATGCCTTAATTATACTGTTGCCAAAACCAGGTAAACCCTCTAATAAATGTGAAAATATGAGACCAATAAGTCTATTAAATGTTGACCTTAAGATAATCTGTAAAATTTTAGCAAGATGAATACAAGAAATATTTCCAAATATTATTAACCGAGCTCAGAATGGCTTTATAAAGGGAAGACAAGGCTTCCATAATGTAAGAAGACTATTTAATATTATTTATTCTAATAAAGAAGCACCGGATACAGCTCTCCTATCATTGGACGCCGAAAAAGGCCTTTGATAGGGTTGAATGGCCCTTTCTTTTTGAAGTTTTACAAAGGTTTGGACTTGGAAATAATTTCATAAAATGGGTTCAGATAATATATAATAATGCTACAGCAGAAATCCTAACAAACAGCAATATCTCAAAATCAGTAAAAATCAATAGAGGATGTCGACAAGGCTGTCCACTTTCACCTTTATTGTTTACTATGGCAATTGAACCTTTAGCGATGGCAGTACGTTTACATCCACAAATATATGGAATTAAAGTTGGACCAACAGAACATAAAATCTCCCTGTATGCCGATGACATAATTTTGTTTATGTCGAATCTTAAAAAATCAATTCTGACCTTGTTGAATTTAATAAAGAATTTTGGGGAAATATCAGGATATAAAATAAATAAAACTAAATCTTCAATATTAATGCTAAATGAGACCCAGAGAAATCACCCAGATCCTGAGGTAAATCAATTCAATGTTGTAAATCAGTTTAAATATTTAGGAATTCAAATTGTGCCTAAGCTAGAATTAGTCGCCAGTGCCAACTATGAAGCCTTAATGACAGACATTAATGAGTTAATTCAGAGATGGATGTCACTACCAATGTCGATGATAGGGAGAATCAATATACTTAAAAGTAATATCTTACCTAAAATACTTTATTTATTTCAATACATTCCTTTACCACCACCTTCAGATCTATTCTCAAGAATTAAAAAAAAGTTAGTAGAATTTATATGGAACAACAGGAAGGCTAGATTACGTCTGTCCTTACTATATTTACCATTTGATCGTGGAGGTCTGAAATGTCCAAACTTTATGTTGTATTACTGGTCAGCACAACTGAGGTCTATGACATATTATTTTTCATCAAATGATCTCCCTCACTGGACTGAAATGGAATCATACAATTTACCTTTACCTCTTCCCATATTCATATACTCAGACTCGGCAAAAAAATTACAGAAACAAGTTAAAAATCCATTTGTAAAGCATATGATCAAAATATGGTGTGAAACTAAAAAATATTTAAAAGAACCACATTTACTGTCACAATTTAGCCCAATATGGGGTAATCAATATTTTAAACCAGGGAGAGCGGACGCTGTATTTAAAGTATGGAATTTAAAAGGGATTCAAAAGATTCAAGATTTATATCTGTCATGTTCAGATAACATAATGTCTTTTGAAGAGCTGAGGATCAAATTTAATCTTAATAGAACACATTTTTTTAAATATCTTCAGCTTAGGAACTTTATTCGATCAAATCAAAACAATGCTCTCACTCGACCTATTTATTCATCCTTGGAAAAAATTTTGATGAAAGATAGTAAGAGAAAGGGTATTATTTCAGAGTTTTTTAATTCATTGACACTATCTTCAAGTGAAAACTCACAGAAAAGATTGAATTATTGGAAAGAAGACCTGCAAATTAAAATTTCAGAGGAACAATGGGAATTGGCTTGTACAGAAGCTCAAACCAAATCAATAAATGTACGTCTTAAATTGATACATTTTAAATGGTTAATGCAGATGTATGTTACACCGGTGGAATTAAATAGATATAACAAAAACATACCAGATACGTGCACAAAATGTATGGAAAGTAAAGGTGTTACAACTCGCCGCTCATTAGCGGCGCCAGCTGAGCGCACACCTGCACCTCGTCAGCAGCGTGGCATATAAGCCACTCTGCCCTGGGCCTCGGCCTGAAGCCGTCTGTTCCCTTCGGCTACTTGCTTCAGCGGAACCCCCTCGCCTACCAGCAAGATTACTCACGTAAGCATACCTCCTCTTGTGTTCCAGTTTCTCCCCTGTGCACAGGTGGATCTTCCCCGGCGGCGGACTCCGCCTCTGCATCGCCATCTCGTAGCTGCTGTCAGGTGCATCGTCAGGTTGCTGTCTTCTGGACTCTCCCTTGTGCACGCCTGCCACCTGCCCTGCCAAGTAAGCCAACAAATCCCTCGTTACCTGTTGTACTGGTTTGATGCCCGTCACCTTCTCCCTGTGCTCTCTCCCCAGGGTTTTTAAAAAACTAAAAAACTAAATGGGTTTTTGGGTGGACTATCTATACCGTGTATTCCAAATGAAAACAGGGAGATACTGGAGTCTAAATTAGTCAAGAAGAAGTTGGGCTAGCCATTGATAATATGAAATCAGGAAAAAGTGCAGGACCAGATGGTCTTCCAGTTGACCTTTATAAAAAATTTAAGAATAAATTAATAAAACCTTTTTTGGGAATGGTTTTAGTAGCATTTCAAAATAGTAGTTTACCACCATACATGAATAATGCCTTAATTATACTGTTGCCAAAACCAGGTAAACCCTCTAATAAATGTGAAAATATGAGACCAATAAGTCTATTAAATGTTGACCTTAAGATAATCTGTAAAATTTTAGCAAGATGAATACAAGAAATATTTCCAAATATTATTAACCGAGCTCAGAATGGCTTTATAAAGGGAAGACAAGGCTTCCATAATGTAAGAAGACTATTTAATATTATTTATTCTAATAAAGAAGCACGGATACAGCTCTCCTATCATTGGACGCCGAAAAAGGCCTTTGATAGGGTTGAATGGCCCTTTCTTTTTGAAGTTTTACAAAGGTTTGGACTTGGAAATAATTTCATAAAAAGGGTTCAGATAATATATAATAATGCTACAGCAGAAATCCTAACAAACAGCAATATCTCAAAATCAGTAAAAATCAATAGAGGATGTCGACAAGGCTGTCCACTTTCACCTTTATTGTTTACTATGGCAATTGAACCTTTAGCGATGGCAGTACGTTTACATCCACAAATATATGGAATTAAAGTTGGACCAACAGAACATAAAATCTCCCTGTATGCCGATGACATAATTTTGTTTATGTCGAATCTTAAAAAATCAATTCTGACCTTGTTGAATTTAATAAAGAATTTTGGGGAAATATCAGGATATAAAATAAATAAAACTAAATCTTCAATATTAATGCTAAATGAGACCCAGAGAAATCACCCAGATCCTGAGGTAAATCAATTCAATGTTGTAAATCAGTTTAAATATTTAGGAATTCAAATTGTGCCTAAGCTAGAATTAGTCGCCAGTGCCAACTATGAAGCCTTAATGACAGACATTAATGAGTTAATTCAGAGATGGATGTCACTACCAATGTCGATGATAGGGAGAATCAATATACTTAAAAGTAATATCTTACCTAAAATACTTTATTTATTTCAATACATTCCTTTACCACCACCTTCAGATCTATTCTCAAGAATTAAAAAAAAGTTAGTAGAATTTATATGGAACAACAGGAAGGCTAGATTACGTCTGTCCTTACTATATTTACCATTTGATCGTGGAGGTCTGAAATGTCCAAACTTTATGTTGTATTACTGGTCAGCACAACTGAGGTCTATGACATATTATTTTTCATCAAATGATCTCCCTCACTGGACTGAAATGGAATCATACAATTTACCTTTACCTCTTCCCATATTCATATACTCAGACTCGGCAAAAAAATTACAGAAACAAGTTAAAAATCCATTTGTAAAGCATATGATCAAAATATGGTGTGAAACTAAAAAATATTTAAAAGAACCACATTTACTGTCACAATTTAGCCCAATATGGGGTAATCAATATTTTAAACCAGGGAGAGCGGACGCTGTATTTAAAGTATGGAATTTAAAAGGGATTCAAAGATTCAAGATTTATATCTGTCATGTTCAGATAACATAATGTCTTTTGAAGAGCTGAGGATCAAATTTAATCTTAATAGAACACATTTTTTTAAATATCTTCAGCTTAGGAACTTTATTCGATCAAATCAAAACAATGCTCTCACTCGACCTATTTATTCATCCTTGGAAAAAATTTTGATGAAAGATAGTAAGAGAAAGGGTATTATTCAGAGTTTTTTAATTCATTGACACTATCTTCAAGTGAAAACTCACAGAAAAGATTGAATTATTGGAAAAGAAGACCTGCAAATTAAAATTTCAGAGGAACAATGGGAATTGGCTTGTACAGAAGCTCAACCAAATCAATAAATGTACGTCTTAAATTGATACATTTTAAATGGTTAATGCAGATGTATGTTACACCGGTGGAATTAAATAGATATAACAAAAACATACCAGATACGTGCACAAAATGTATGGAAAGTAAAGGTGTTACAACTCGCCGCTCATTAGCGGCGCCAGCTGAGCGCACACCTGCACCTCGTCAGCAGCGTGGCATATAAGCCACTCTGCCCTGGGCCTCGGCCTGAAGCCGTCTGTTCCCTTCGGCTACTTGCTTCAGCGGAACCCCCTCGCCTACCAGCAAGATTACTCACGTAAGCATACCTCCTCTTGTGTTCCAGTTTCTCCCCTGTGCACAGGTGGATCTTCCCCGGCGGCGGACTCCGCCTCTGCATCGCCATCTCGTAGCTGCTGTCAGGTGCATCGTCAGGTTGCTGTCTTCTGGACTCTCCCTTGTGCACGCCTGCCACCTGCCCTGCCAAGTAAGCCAACAAATCCCTCGTTACCTGTTGTACTGGTTTGATGCCCGTCACCTTCTCCCTGTGCTCTCTCCCCAGGGTTGTCTGGCTGTACGGTTTCCTGCCTCCGTGCCTGACGCTGACGTCCGCCATCAGTACATCCACATATCACAGACACACATCCACACATCCTTGTTGTTAAATAAAGCTGTTAAATTCACTCTGAGCCTGCGTGTGTGTCTCCTGAGCCGTGCGTTATGTCAAAAGGAACCTCATTTCATTGTGTATGGAAATGTAGGAAAATTAGAATGTTTTGGGAAGAGGTGAGGGTAACAATTGAAAAAATAATTTCAAAACAAATCATATTGAATCCTAAATTGTTTTTGTTGGGTCTGTATCCAGAAAAGCATAATTTTAATAAAAGTGAAAGAGCATTCATAGACCTCAGTTTGCTTAACGCCAAAAAATGTATTGCACTATTGTGGAAAAAGACTCATAGACCAGATGTGACTCAGTGGTTAAAACAGATGTTAACAAACCTTCCACTAGAAAGAATAACATATATACTGAAATCAAAGGAAATTGTGTTTGAGAATATATGGAGACCTTTCATTGATTATGTAAAGAATTTAAACATAACTTTTGAAGAAGAAGGTGAATGATGTGTGTGGACCTTGTAAATTCCAAACTGGTGAATGTATAATATGTATACTTATGTAATGGATTGCCTAGACTAAACAGAGGAGCATTGTTGAAGACCTCTCTTTTAGTGGTTGCTGGTGTTTTTTTAGTATTTTTTTTATTACTTTAGTGTTAATGTTTGATTGTTTGTGTTATGTTTGTAAAAAAAAGGTTCAATAAAAATATTGTGGAAACAAATATACTGTGGCGGAAGAATAATATGCAGCGAACTGGGAGTTTTTGAGGGAGTTTATTATCATTCATCCCGCCATCATAGAACTCACTCCAGCCCTGTGCAGGCGGGCTGGAGTGGGTCCTCAGGCTCTCATGAGGAGACACAGAATGCGTGTCGTCAGAAGCAGTGGTCAGAGAGAGAGAGAGAGTTACAGAGCAATGCAGTTTTTATACCCCACTACAGACAATACATGAAAGGCATGTTATCATCAAAGAAACTGCAGGAAGGCATGGGACATTTGCATTTGAGTACAGAGCAGGAAGTCATACATAACAATAGGAAGATTACTGGCCGGAATTCGCCTCTGCTCCAGAGCTGTAGGACAAAAGAGGTTACAAGGCACCTCTACATATTGTTATCAGTCCATAGATCACACTGCTATGTTAATTTCTCCCGCTGAGCGCTCTGCTTGTCCGTGGCTGTTGTGGGGGTTACCCATAATACAAAAAATATTCAAAAAAAGAGACAGTGATTATAATTTGAGAGGAGACTTAAACTTTACAAAACCGAAGGTACGAACAACTAAGAAAAGTATGTGCATATCTGTCTGTGGGGTGGATTTGTGGAACAGTCTGGAGCTGGAACTGAAACTATGTACAAACAGAAATCAATTCAAAAATAGGTATAAACATTATTTGCTGCAAGAATATATGTTAGAAGGGTAGTATTTATATGTACGATTCACTATGCTCTCTCTGGGACACTATGGAATGGTAGGTGGGACAGTACTGTGTATATCTGTGTTGTTTGGGGCTGGGTTTTGATGTATGGACTGTACTGTTTGTATTGTTGGGATGGATGGGTGTTAATGTTGATATTATGGTGCATATTTAAGGCACATATATGGCATGCTTGTATGGTATGCATTCTCCCCCACATGCTTCCAGTAGGCATGACGGTGCAGACCCTACAGAACAAACGTCCATAAGAACAATGCCCCAGCAGGGACCTCGGCTAGGAGGTGGGTGCTGGAGGAAGACGGAGGTGAGAGACAATGTCCCAGCAAGAGCCCCGAGGTGGAGAAGAGGACAGAAGCGCCAGCGAGTCTCGGGGACTGTGGGTTCATGTGTTTACCTAACTTCTGTGGGGTGAAGGTGTGAGATACTTGATGTGGGGGTTTTGTATCTCTGGGTTATAAAAGCTGTGGGGAAAGTTGGGTCTGTCTCTTTTTCTGCTGAGAACTTTGATGATAGAAGATGTGACTTCCAATAAAGCTTTCCTGAGATAATACACTCAGTCTCGTTTGTAAGGCATCTTCTACACTGGTGACCTACGACTACTTATGGCTGGTGACGGCGTGATTTCCGCACCGGACTCTTCAGGAGCCAACCGGGTTAACGCGGCTACCGCGCTACAGCTGCCCGACTTCTGGCAACATAACCCGCGCTCCTGGTTTACCACTGTGGAGGCGCAATTCCACCTTCGGGGAATCTCAGCGGATGCAACGAGGTTCTACCATGTCGTCGCGAAGCTGGACAGCCTCACAGTGCAACGGGTGGAGAGCCTGACCAACCACCCACCCCAAGACGACAAGTATAGCGCATTGAAAGATGCCCTCATCCGAGCCTTCACTCCCTCGCTGGAAGAGCGGGCAGAGAAGCTCCTGGCGCTGACAGAGAGAGAAGCAGACAGGCCAGCGGATCTGATGGCGAAGATGATGAGCCTGAGAGGTGAGGACGATGACAGTTTTATCTTCACTCACCTCTTCCTCAGAACGCTCCCGCCAGCAGTGAGAGTCACCCTGACCAGCTCGCAGCCGCTCGTCAACCGTAACTACCACGAGCTGGGACAGGTGGCGCAACGGCTCGTCGACTCCCATAGACGGCGCGCAGCCACGACGGCAGCAGCAGAGATGACCGCCCCTTCGCGAGAAGGAGGGAGACCAGAGGCTGCGGCACCGGATCCACTGACGGCAGCAGCGGCGGAGACCAGGAGAAGCGGAGCTGACAACGCCGTCTGCTTCTACCATCGACGTTTCGCCGAGAAAGCCCGCAGATGCGTCCCACCATGCTGGTACCAGCACCAGGGAAACGCCAAGACCGGGAGCCGGTAGCAGCTGCGACTCTCGGCACGAAGAATAGACTGCTTTTCGTGACGGACGTGAATTCTGGGAAAGAATTCCTGGTGGACACGGGCTCCCAGCTGAGTTTTGTCAAGCCTACCTACGTGGACACACTGGCGCCGGCCAGCGGCCCCCTGGTGTTAGCGGCGAACGGCTCCACGATCAAAACCTATGGGGAGAAGACACTCCGCCTGTCCCTTCACGGGCGCAACTTCGAGTGGACCTTCGTTGTCGCTGCAGTTAACAGCAACATGCTAGGTGCTGACTTTTTGTGCTCAAACAGTTTGTTAATTGATGTTGCTAATAGACGTATTGTAAATGCACTGTCTTTCTACTCTATCTCCTGCACAGCTCGGGTGGCCCTGCCTTCTGCACATTCCAATGTCACAGCTGCGGGTGGTAAGTTTCATGCATTACTCAACCAGTTTCCAGCACTCACGGTCCCTACATTTTCAGCGTCAGTTGCCAAACACGGGGTCGAACATTTCATAAGTACTTTGGGCCCCCCTGTTTTTGCAAAAGCTCGGCGGTTGGACCCAGCTAAATTGGCCATCGCGCGCGAGGAATTTGCCAACTTGGAAAAGCTGGGCATAGTCCGGCGTTCGAACAGCGCCTGGTTGTCACCCCTGCACATGGTACCCAAAGCTGACGGCTCGTGGCGCCCTTGCGGCGATTTCCGCAGATTAAATAATGCTTCAGCCCACGACCGCTATCCGATTCCGCACATCCAGGATTTTTCGGCGCATTTAGTGGGGGCGCGCATCTTTTCCAAAATAGATTTGGTGCGTGGTTATCACCAAGTTCCAGTCCGTGCGCAGGACATACCCAAAACGGCAGTTATAACCCCTTTTGGGCTTTTCGAGTTTTTGCGCATGCCTTTCGGCCTCAAGGGTGCCGCGCAGACATTCCAACGCATGATGGATGCAGTGCTGCGCGACCTCCCTTTTGTGTTCGCTTATTTGGATGATATTTTGGTAGCCAGCGCGTCCGAAGCCGAGCACGAACGCCACCTCACAGCCGTTTTTCAGAGGCTCACAGACCACGGGCTAATCATTAACCCAGCGAAGTGCCAATTCGGGGTAGCGAAAATCGATTTTTTGGGACACCACATGTCGCCAGAAGGCGCGGTCCCGCTGCCGGATAAAGTGCGCGTGATAACGGATTTCCTCCAACCGCAGACGGTTAAGGCGCTGCAAGAATTTTTGGGGATGGTCAATTTTTATAACCGTTTCCTCCCAAACACGGCACGGCTCATGCACCCATTGTACGCGGCATTAAAGAAGCAAAAACCTGCATCTAAGGTTGAGTGGTCCCCGGATCGGGAGCGCGCTTTTTCACAGGTCAAATCAGCCCTCGCGAACGCTGCGTTATTGGCACACCCGGTGCCGGCAGCTCGCATGGCGCTAACCACAGACGCCTCCGACGTGGCAGTGGGAGCGGTTGTCGAGCAACTGGTGGCAGGATGCTGGCAACCACTTGCGTTTTTCAGCAAAACATTGCGCGATAGCGAGCGTAAATACAGCGCGTTTGACAGGGAGCTTTTGGCCCTACATTTGGCCATCCGCCACTTCCAGTTCTGGTTGGAAGGCCGCCGTTTTACCGCGTTCGTGGACCATAAACCCTCAACTTTTGCAATGGCTAAGGTTTCAGAGCCTTGGTCGGGCCGACAACAGAGGCAGCTGGCTGCAATTTCGGAGTTTACCACTGACATTCAACACGTTGCAGGTAAACACAATGTAGTGGCAGATTGCCTCTCGCGTGCAGTTGCAGCGACAGGCCCCCAGGGGGCAGATTCGGCGGTGGCAGACCTAGGCCAGGCTTGCGGCGCGGAAGCGCTCACAGCTCCGTTCTGCATTGGGTTAGATTATGCAGCCATGGCCGCTGAACAGGTTGGCGACGCGGACGTGCGCGCGCTCCAGTTTGGGCCAACAGGGCTGAGGCTGCAGCACAGGGTGCTTCACAGAGGCATGCCCCCCCTAATCTGCGATACCTCCACGGGGCGTCCCCGTCCCGTAGTCCCGGCTGCGTGGCGTCGCCGTGTTTTCGACTTAATACATTCACTGGCACACCCAGGCGTCCGCGCGTCTATCAAAATGGTAGGAGAGAAGTTTGTTTGGCCGGGGCTGCGTAAACAAGTCAAAGAGTGGGCTGCAGCCTGCGCTGCATGTCAAAGAGCAAAGGTGCACAGACACACACGAGCCCCTCTGGAACCTTTTCACATCCCAGCCAAACGCTTTGATCATGTGCATGTCGACTTAGTAGGACCTCTTCCGCTGTCCCAGGGTTTCACACACCTTTTAACCATGGTAGACCGCACCACGCGCTGGCCAGAGGCGGTTCCTTTGGCGGCAACCACAGCGGCAGATGTCGCTCGTGCCTTTTTAACAGCTTGGGTCGCACGTTTTGGTATCCCGTCAGACATAACGTCTGACAGAGGACCCCAGTTTGTTTCCGAGCTCTGGTCATCCATGGCACTCAGCCTGGGGGTGAAAATTCATCGCACGACCGCTTATAACCCCCAGGCCAACGGTTTGTGCGAGCGCTTCCATCGGTCATTGAAAGCAGCCCTCAGAGCGGCTCTCACGGACACAAATTGGGTTGATAAACTCCCATGGGTTTTATTAGGGTTGCGTTCAGCACCTAAAGAGGATTTGCAAGCCTCTCCGGCAGAACTCGTCTACGCCCAACCCCTCCAGTTACCGGGAGATTTCCTCCCTGAGAGCCCTGCTCCGGAGCACCTCCCCGCTCAGCTGCTGCAGAGCGAAGCGGGGTCACACACCCTCCCCGGTCCCGTTCATCACAGTTTTCCACGTGTTTTTGTGCCCAAAGCCTTAAAAAATGCAGAATTTGTCTTCGTTAGACACGACGCACAGAGGTTAGGTTTAAGGCCACCTTATGATGGACCGTTCAGAGTGTTAGAAACCGGGGAAAAGCATTTTTTGCTCGATTTGGGAGACAGGAGGGACTTAGTCTGCATTAACAGACTCAAACCCGCTTTTGTGTTAGCTGACGACCCAGTCCAGTTGGCCAGAGCCCCCCGCCGCGGCAGGCCACCCGGGAGGCGCTCTGCTAAGCTTTCACGACGATGTGTTAATGATTCTACTTCACAGATGCAGCAGACAGCCACAGGCAGAGCGAGACCTGCTCACAGCAGATATGGCAGAGAGTTAAAGCCCAAGCAGTGGGACATGTGATCTGTTGTGCCAAGTTTTTTTCTCTCTCTTGTTCTGTGTGGGGTGTCATGATTCTATGCATTTGAAATGTAACTTGTCCTTATTTGAACGTTTGGGGGGGGGTTATATGGTGCATATTTAAGGCACATATATGGCATGCTTGTATGTATGCATTCTCCCCCACATGCTTCCAGTAGGCATGACGGTGCAGACCCTACAGAACAAACGTCCATAAGAACAATGCCCCAGCAGGGACCTCGGCTAGGAGGTGGGGTGCTGGAGGAAGACGGAGGTGAGAGACAATGTCCCAGCAAGAGCCCCGAGGTGGAGAAGAGGACAGAAGCGCCAGCGAGTCTCGGGGACTGTGGGTTCATGTGTTTACCTAACTTCTGTGGGGGTGAAGGTGTGAGATACTTGATGTGGGGGTTTTGTATCTCTGGTTATAAAAGCTGTGGGGAAAGTTGGGTCTGTCTCTTTTTCTGCTGAGAACTTTGATGATAGAAGATGTGACTTCCAATAAAGCTTTCCTGAGATAATACACTCAGTCTCGTTTGTAAGGCATCTTCTACAATATGTACAAAATATAGTTAATTTTTTACTTGTGGTCTTAAATGAGGTAATTTGTATATATTTCACATGGGTTGTATTTATTTATGGAAAAGAGGAGTTGAAGTTAATAAGTGTTCACTTCTTCCTTCTCCCTTTCGAACACTGTATACTGTCACTTTATCGCACTTGTCATTTGTTTTTTTGTTTTTTTTACTTTTTTGTTCGAAATAAAGTATCTATCTATCTATCTAAATATTCTTTTTTTATCAATCAATCAATCTTTATTTCGGAGAGATTAAAAGTACAGATTAAAAGAAACAGAATAATCTAACAAAGGGGGAAGAAAATCAACAAGGTCAAATTAGGACAATAACTCGTCTGATTATACAGTTCAACATAAGTTATCCGAAATGGGTGATGGCTGAAGCCACAGCTTATATTGCCCACCCATATTCCATCCAAGAATTCAAAAGAAAAACAAAACAAGAGCGATTACAATTCAGAACAAAGCTAAGACAAAATGTGACAAAAAACAACAACTAGGCAGCAAACA
The DNA here is from genome assembly GCA_020510985.1 of Pholidichthys leucotaenia. Classification (NCBI taxonomy): domain Eukaryota; kingdom Metazoa; phylum Chordata; class Actinopteri; order Cichliformes; family Pholidichthyidae; genus Pholidichthys; species Pholidichthys leucotaenia. The sequence goes on along the minus strand of CM035837.1, from coordinate 58,515,683 downwards.
CAACACAGGACTGGATATGACAATCCTCTACGTGATCTTTATATGTCATCTTGTATATATGTTTGGAGTATATCTTCCTTTAGTTTTTGTTTAAATTGTCCAAGTGTTGCTACATGATTTTAATTCAGGTCCAAAATTGTTCAGTACAATATGTCATGTATGGGAGCATTAATGAATGATACAAGGTATGGGTAACCCCCCACAACAGCCACGGACAAGCAGAGCGCTCAGCGCAGAGGCGAATTCCGGCCAGTGATCTTCTATTGTTATGTATGACTTCCTGCTCTGACTGTGATGCAAATGTCCCATTGCCTTTCATGTATTGTCTGTAAACTGGGTATAAAAACTGCATATGCTCTGTAGCTCACTCTCTCTCTGACCACTGCTTCTGACGACACGCATTCTGTGTCTCCTCACGAGAGCCTGAGGACCCGCTCCAGCCCGCCTGCACAGGGCTGGAGTGAGTTCTATGATGGCGGGATGAATGATAATAAAACCCACTTTTAAACCACAGTTCGCTGCATATATTCTTCCGCCACATTGGTGACCCCGAGAAAGAACACGCTGACGACGACAACGAACGCAGCACCCGGCGGTGATTCTCCGACGACAAGCGAACGCAGCAGCCTGACGCAAATAGACTGCCCCTCCTTCTGCTACAGGGAGATCTCGACGCAGAGCCACCACCAGGCGAACTCTCTGGAGCTCATCCACGACCGGGAAAGCTTCAGAAAGCGTCATTGTGCGATCCCCGCCTGAGATCTGCACCTCCACGTGGAACCGGTGAGGGACACAAAACGCCTACTCCCTCCTAACCGCTCCAACGCATCGACACGAGCCGAGGGACAGAGATCGTCTCCTCCGTCTCACCGCTCCAACGCACCATGACCCGACACAGCGAACGACGCAAACAGCTTACAGGGATGACCATCGGCGCCGATGACGCTGATCTCCAGCAAGCCTCCCTGACCCTGACTACCTCTACAGCGGACCTGCCATGCACCAAAACCCGCACGCACACGGGGGGTTATGAGGACAGCACACCACGCATGGGACCATACCGGCTCCACACAGACCCGCAATCGTCCTTCGCCGCTGCACACAGAACCTTACAGGGCTGCTCACACACCTGAAGCACGCACGCAAGCTCGCTCACAGGATTTTCTAATGGTCTCAGCCAGGCGCACAAGAGAATTCAGCTGTCCCCGAGGACTTTAGGACTGCGCGCGCACCTAAAGTCAACACGCCAAGTCCCTCACTGCTGCAGCTCCTTTTTTTCTTCATGGCCGCGAGAGGAGTCAGAGACTAATTTTTCTTCTTACAGCTGCTGTGGACCCCGCACGTTCAACGGGACAGCCCCTCAACATCGCGGATCCACAGACAATTTTTGCACAGCCCAGACAATTTCACTGTCCCGGGCCGGCACTCGCTACCCCCCAACCCCCCTCTCCACCCTCCACCGCCGCCTGCAGCGAGCCTTCCCCCGCAGCTCACTACCAAAAGCCGGACTATCGAGGCCTCAGCTCCCCGCTGAGCCCTTGGGGGGAGTGTCATGGGTAACCCCCCACAACAGCCACAGACAAGCAGAGCGCTCAGCGGGAGCAATTAACATAGCAGTGTAATCTATGGACTGATAACAATATGTAGATGTGCCTTGTAACCTCTTTTGTCCTACAGCTCCGGAGCAGAGGCGAATTCCGGGCCGTAAATCTTCCTATTGTTATGTATGACTCCTGCTCTGACTGTGATGCAAATGTCCATTGCCTGTCAAGTATTGTCTGTAACTGGGTATAAAACTGCATATGCTCTGTAGCTCACTCTCTCTCTGACCACTGCTTCTGACGACACGCATTCCTGTGTCTCCTCACGAGAGGCCTGAGGACCCGCTCCAGCCCGCCTGCACAGGGCTGGAGTGAGTTCTATGATGGCGGGATGAATGATAATAAAACCCACTTTTAAACCACAGTTCGCTGCATATTATTCTTCCGCCACACAAGGTACAGTATTAGTGTGGGTTGATTCAGCAAATATTTCACTCTGTGTAGTATTGCAATTGATTTGGATATTTTACCTTTAATATAATTAATATGTGACTTCAACACAGATTTATTATCAATTATACACCAAGAAATTTAGTTTCGGATACCCTTTCAATCTCTACACCATTTACACTGAGTTTAGATACTAAGTTGTTGTGATGGTTGTTAAAAACTATTAAATTTTGTCTTACTTAAATTGAGCGTTTATTTGTTTGAATCAAACCACAGTTTAAGCTTCCTAATTCCTTTCCGAGTGTATCAAAAGTTGTTTCAAATTGCTTCACTGCATTAGTGTCATCAGCAAAACAATATTAAAATCCATTTTTTCCGAAACTTTACATATATCATTTATATACATATTGAATAAACAATGGCCCCAAAACTGAACCCTGTGGGACTCCACAAGTAACCTTCAGCAACTCTGAGTTTTTGTTACCAACACTACATAATGATATCTATTTTTAAGTAACTACAAACCATGACAGTGCTACCCCCCCAATACCACAATTTTGTAGTTTCTTTAATAATAAATTATGATCCACTGCTATCAAATGCTTTTTTAAGATCCAGGAATACCCCAACTGAATACTCTTTTTTGAACGGCAGTTGATATTTTTTCTAAAAATTCCACTTAGAGCAAATGCAGTTGTCCTCTTGTGTCTGAACCCATATTGTGCTCACACAATAAATTATTCTTCAGTATGAAGTTGTCAATTCTCTATAGAATATTTTTTCAAGTATCTTGGAAAACTTGCGGCAATAGTGAATTGGGTCTATAGTTTGAACGTTCCCCTCCTGTCACCCGTCTTGTATATCGGAATTACTTTAGCTATTTTCATTGCATTGGGAAATATACCTGTTTGGAGAGACAGGTTACAGATATACGTCCAGTGGTTTCACTAAGCATTCAATAATAGATTTGACTAAGAGCATGTCAATACCATCACAGTCCATAGATGTCTTACTTTTAAATGATTTAACAATTTCAATGACCTCTCTCTCGTCTGTGTTCTTTATGAAAATGGAGTCTTTTATAGCAGTGTTTTTGCTTATTTGTATCACTTGTGGGTGCCGTAATGGGTATTTCTCGAGCCAAATTAGGACCAATGTTAACAAAAAAGTTATTAAATTCATCTGCAGGTGAAGCTGCAATCACACTCTGAGTAGTTTTATTATTTTTTTGAAAAATTGGTTGGGTAGCTTGTATTTCTGTTTTTATTTCCAAGAATATTGTTAAACTATTGTCCATGTATTTTTAATATTGTCTCTGTTTTTTCTCCAGTTCTTTACTGTAATAGTCTCTTTTACTACATCTTATTATATATGTTATCTTATTTTTGTATGTTTTATACTGCTGCTCTGCTTCTTTTGTCCTTTTCTTTTAGGAAAGCTTTATATTAATATAATTTTTCTTTTTACACGCCTTGTGTATTCCTTTGGTTAACCATGGCTTATTGGCAAATTTATGTTTAAGCTTTTTCTTTACTAATAGACAATTTTTTTCATAAAGAGTGGTTACAATGTTTATAAATGTGTCATAGGCTTCATTTACATCTGATACATAGACTTTTGTCCAGTCTTGCTTCAGCAAGTCTTCTTTAAAAGAACTGATTGCATTTTGTGATTTGTATCTGAATGATTTTAACATTTTTTCTGTATTGGCCCCTGTGTGGCCATGGATAAGTGCAAAGGTTGGCAAATGGTCACTTATATCATTTATCAATAATCCACTTTTCTATTTTCTTATCAATAATATTAACAAACAGGTTGTCAATAAGTGTAGCAGTGTGAACTGTGATTCTTCTGGGATGTGTTATTGTGGGATATAGACTCATGCTGTACATAGAATTCATGAACTCTGTTATTACATTTTGTTGATATGGATTTAGTAAATCAATATTGAAATCTCCACAAATTACTACCATTTTCTTACTAGTAATATTATTGTACAGCTCGACTAATTTATCTCTGAATGTCTCAATGCAAGTTCCCGACGTTCTATATATACAGCTTATAATTAGATTTTTTGTTTTATCTTGGTCAGTCTCAACAGTAACACATTCCAAAATCCCTGGTAGTGCAAAGGACATTCCATTTACAAGTTTACACCTATACAGGTCATCAATATACAGTGCAACACCACCACCCTTTTTTTGAGATCTGTTAATATGAAACATCTGATATCCCTCTATTGCCATCAGGGGAGCCTGCTCTTCATTAAGCCAAGTTTCAGAGACTGCAATAACTGTAAATTTTCTGTCTAGCTGTTTTAAATAGTCTTGAATCTGTGAAAAGTTTTTGTTAAGACTTCTGCTGTTGAAGGGTATTATTGATAGTTTACCATCTAGTTGCACTTGACTTTTGAATTGCTTTTCAGTGTAATATTCACAATGATTATGAATATTTTTGAAAAAGTGGTTATCAGGATCAATATCATTTTCCATCTCTTGTAGTTTATGTTCAGCATAGTGGCATATTTTCAGAGTTTGAATTTCCTCACTGTGTCAAATGACTTCCTCCCAACTGGGGATAATGATGTCTACTCAAGTCAGTCATAAGTTTTTTTGTTTGTTTTGTTTAGTTGTTTTTTTTTTTAAGTACATTGACATGGTATGTCAAAAGAACTATTCTTGTTGTGTGTGTGGATATGGACTTATATAGTCTCTTAATTTTCTTAATCAGTGTTCATCTGTATTTATTTAAGTCAGTAACATCTCTGATTATTATACTCTTTGCTTCCTCAGGTGTTCCATTTAGTTTGATCCAAACTCTACAATTTCTTGTCCATGTTGCCTGTATCTTATTTTGTCTTTTCAGCATCCATGCTTGCCGTGCTATTTCAGCATTAGTTTTTGTTAGATGTTCATTTAGGTAAACTTCTGTTCCCCGTAGCTTTCTGGCCTGCCTCAGTATGTCATTCTTTACCCTTCTGTTCACAAAGCACATCACAATTGATTTCTTTGTTTTATTATCCTTTCTGGGTAAAGCATGACAGGCTGAAATTGCATTTGCTTCGACCTTTATATTTCTACTATTAAGGAACTGAAGCACCTGGTTTTCCAGGGAGACTGATTCGCCCAGGGAAGCCTCCTCACCTCTCAATCCTGCTGTAGCATGAGCATATGATTGATATTTAATGTCTAGTCCACTTATAATTAGATCATCCATACGAGAATATTGTTCAAGATCCTCGACGCGTCGCTCCAAGTCTGCAATTTTTTTGTCTTTTTCCTTAATTGTTAATTTTAATTCTCGGACTTCTTCCATTAGCCCTATTATTTTAGCCTGCTGACTAACCACTTTGGTCAGTTCTTCTGACAAGAAGTTCAGAGATTTTTTGATCTCTTCCATTTCCTCCTTCTTTGGTGGCATTTTTACTGACCTGTGGATAGTAAAACAATCTCTGCTGGTGACGCCGATATCCGATCCGACCGACCTCAAATCCAGCTGGGCCTCAGCTAGCCCCCTCCGCTGCTAGTCCCGCTGTTTGCCGCCGCCATAACCGAGCTCCTGTCCAGCCGGGGTACCGGCAGCTCCTCCACCGAGTCCCACTGCCCACCGCCGCTGTAGCCGAGCTCCGATCCTGCTTCTGTCCGGCTGGGGTCCTGGTAGATCCTCTGCTGAGCCCCGCCACCTACCGCCGTCTGCCTCAGTAGTTCCTCCGCCGAGCCCCGCCGCTGCAACTGGGCTCCGACTCCGGCTGGGGCCCCGGTGGTCCTCCACTGGTCCCCGTCTCCCACCACCACTGCACTTGAGCTCCGATACGTCTCCCGTCCAACTGCTGCCTCGGCTTGTTCCTCTGGCGAGCCTCAACTACCGGGGACAGAGTCGCTTCTCCGTGTCGATGCTAGGTGCTATGACTAGCTATGGCGTTAGCTATAGCGATAGCATTGGCCTAGCAAACACTTCGGGTAAAGCATAGCAGCGAACCACGAAAAGAAACGCCAATCAGTTCACTCACAAATAAGGGCAGTCCCAAAAGTCCAATTCTCACAGCGAGCGCAAAACAACTGCTTAACAACAGAGATCGAGTCTGACCCCCGAATCCAGACCGGCTGAACCACAACTAAAAAAATTTATTTAAGCTGAGCCTGCAAGACTGAGACCACTCACTCCGCCATCTTGAATAAAAATTGATTGATTCTGTGAATCAATTAAGGTTTTACCAATTGACATGGGTAATCACTTAGTTTAAGATTATATTCAAACAAGACAGTATCATATGTTAAAAACCTTAGACCAGTGCAGCATTTAGAATTAGTAACTGTAGGGGTAAACCTAATCTCTGTTTTCAGGAATTTATGACACAGGACCACAATCTGTGGCATGTGTGTTTTTGGTTTTTTTTTTTGAAGGCTGATTCTGTCTATTCTTATCTAGGTCAAACTGACACAACTCACTAATCAGCCTCAGTTTACCATTGAAATTAAATTCCCTTTCTCCATTTTATCAAAATTCTTGTGGTATTTCTGTCTTTTCTGTTCATAAATTTACCATCTCCCGATAATAAAAACTTCATCATCGTTAGTCCTGTGTCCTTTTTCCCTGTAAAGTGCACTGTTATGCTTCAGTCAAAGAAAAAAGTCAGTGATACATCAAAAAATTGCTATAAAAATATGTAAATAAAATGAAGCAGTCATTGTGATGAATGATGGATGGATATCATGTACGGAACATTAATTAAAAACCCGCCAAGTTAGACTGAAAAAGTAAAACCCCAAAACTTTTTAAAAATACCCATATTTAGATTACTTCTCTTTTACTCCCCTGTCACAGGACAGCTCCCACACAGCCTGTTTTTTTTTTTTTTTTTTTAAGCAACCACACACACACAAAAAACCCCCACAGAATTGCTTCTCTCTCCTATCTCCACAAGGTCGAAAGCAGCCTGAAGGCCCTTTCCAGAAAGACAAAACAACCAAACTGCAATAATCCACATAAACAGCTTTGTCTAATTTATTTGGTAGGGGCCCCATATTGCCAAACAAGCCATCTCTTTGTAAACATTTTACCCATGTTTTTATCATTATCCAGTTTTGTTGCCATTTTAATCCAACCGTCTTTAAATGTTATAGTCTAATATCAATATCTTATAGCTTAGAATGAAATTATTATTATGATCTTATTTATTTCCACTTCCTCACGACAATATTGCCTCACACATCACCGTGTTTTTTACTATAATTAGTTTAATTATATTATTATATATCACCTATGAACTGATCGTCCCAATCGGATTACTTAAAACTTATGCGCTTATTTCACACACAGTAGGTCCCTATCTAATGCAGTAAGACCAACTATATTTTAGAGATGCACCCGTTGCAATTTTCTCAAGGAGTTACAACCTTTTGGTCTGAGCTAAATGCGCTGGGGGTGCCAACTCTACTTTTTGAAATCAAGCAATGATTCCAAGGGGTTAAAACCTTTTGGCAAAGCTATGCATCAGCTGAGTAACACTTCTTTTTCGGCAACCCTATATCAGTTACCTCGGGGTTAAAACCTTTTACCCGGACTATGCAATGCTCAACGGGGCAACACTTCTTTTTTGGTGGCCCTACAGGATATTTTTTGTCTTTTTTATATGTCCACCTCGGGGTTTAAACCTCTTGCCCAAGCTCTCTCCAACCCTTCCGGTGGCCCTACAGAATTTTTTTTGTCTTTATTATATGTCCACCGGACTTTCAGGGACGGTATTAACGCGTCTGACTCATCCCTCGGGGTCAAAACCGTTTGGAGATTTCCTCATCAAACTCAATAAATATATTTCTTAAAACAACATATCATAAATTCAAGACCATATTTCAGTTTCATTCCACAAATAAAATCACATGTGCATGAATATTTAATCTCTACAGAAAGGGCTGTCCCCGAAGGGACAGGCAGAAATTTATTGAAAAAGGTTTTCTGCTCACCTCTTATCATGTTGTGGCCGCCAGTCTGTAGAGAAAAAATCCTCACGCCGTTTACAAAACTAAAACTAAAATTTAGCCTTGTAACCGGGCAGAAACACCAAATTGTTGCATCTAAAATGCCTTAACCCCCAGTTCTTTTATACGAAGGCCAAATAACCAGACTGAGAGATGAAGTATACTTTCACTTATTTTACTGAAAGTGAGATATGGATACAAGCAGCGCTGGAACACAGCTCTTTCGGCAATTCCCCAAGAGAGTGCATTACCCAAAAAGTGGGCCCTATAGTTTTTATAAAGCTTAACTACTCCCTCGTGCAAGAGGGAGGGGTTTTTACCTCAGTTGTATCAGTACACTTCCGCATATGTATCAGCTTGGCTGTGTGCAGAACTGATTCTAACTGATTTCAGCAAATGAATTATAGGGTGTAAACTAAACTCTGCAGTGTAGCATGTGAAGCAAGCAGAAAAAGAAGTGTGAGAAAGACAGAGCAATCATGTCATTTTACCAACAGATGAGAGCCCTAATGATGGTGACCTTATCAATAAAAAAATGTAAAAAGTCATTGCATGTTTCAGATGATGTTTCCATACTGACAGACACTGAGACATTAAGAACAAAATAGTTTTAAATAACATACATGGGTTATGACAGTTTGCAGCAATAATATTATATAGATGCTCCCTTTTAGCCTCATTAACACAGTTCTGGTAGTGATGCCAGCAGTCCTTTAGGATTTGAAATGATACCTACAACTTGTCCTTCTCCCATCTGCGCTCAGCTTTGCGGCACTCTCATCTGGCTGCCCGAGTTCTGTCGTTAAACCACGGCTTGAGTTTGGCTCTGGGCTGCTTAATTTTTGATGGAGCCACAGAGTCCAGGACAGTTTGGCAAGAGGAGAAAAAACCAGGAACTGAGGTCCTCCATATCAGAAGAAGTCAAATCCGGGGAAGCACAGAGCTGGGTAAAAGCAGCGGAAAACTGACCAGTAGTGGAGGGGTTAAAAATCCTACAGCAGCAAGCAGGAGCGCAGGTTTGAACTTTGGTGCAGGAGAAGGCAGCATCAAATAAAATAGGCAGATCGTCAGAAAATACAGCATCACCAATCTCCAGGTTAAACACAGACAAACAATGCGAGAGAACAAAGTCTAATGTATAGTCATGTGAAAAAATTTGGACAACCCTTTAAATATTCAGTTCAGGTATCTGTCTAACCTTGTTTTTGTTTTTATTTGCATTTTTAAAATTTGTTGTAGCCATTGTAAGTGGGAATGAATGTGGGGGTGTCCTAAAAAAGATGGGGGGTGTCCTAATTTATTCCTCACTATTTGTTTATGATTACATTTTACAGAAAATTTGAAAGAAGTCTTTAATTCATTTTTAATTGTTTAGTTGTATTACATGAATGTCCCAGTATTTTTAACATTGATATTAAATATCCATATGTCCAAATATGTTAAAAAAAACACAGGCTTATACAGTGGGGCAAAAAAGTATTTAGTCAGCCACCAATTGTGCAAGTTCTCCCACTTTTAAGATGAGAGAGGTCTCCAATTTTCATCATAGGTATACCTCAACTATGAGAGACAAAATGAGAAAAAAAAATCCAGAAAATCACATTGAAGGATTTTTAATGAATTAATTGGTAAATTCCTCAGTAAAATAAGTATTTGGTCACCTACAAACAAGCAAGATTTCTGGCTCTCACAGACCTGTAACTTCTTCTTTAAGAGGCTCCTCTGTCCTCCACTCGTTACCTGTATTAATGGCACCTGTTTGAACTCGTTATCAGTATAAAAGACACCTGTTCACAACCTCAAACAGTCAGACTCCAAACTCCACTATGGCCAAGACCAAAGAGCTGTCAAAGGACACCAGAAACAAAACTGTAGACCTGCACCAGGCTAGGAAGACTGAATCTGCAATAGGTAAGCAGCTTGGTGTGAAGAAATCAACTGTGGGAGCAATTACTAGAAAATGGAGGACATACAAGACCACTGATAATCTCCCTCGATCTGGGGCTCCACGCAAGATCTCACCCCGTGGGGTCAAAATGATCACGAGAACGGTGAGCAAAAATCCCAGAACCACATGGGGGGACCTAGTGAATGACCTGCAGAGAGCTGGGACCAAAGTAACAAAGGCTACATCAGAAACACACTACGCTGCCAGGGACTCAAATCCTGCAGTGCAAGATGTGTCCCCCTGCTTAAGCCAGTACATGTCCAGGCCCGTCTGAAGTTTGCTAGAGAGCATTTGGATGATCCAGAAGAGGATTGGGAGAATGTCATATGGTCAGATGAAACCAAAATAGAACTTTTTGGTAAAAACTCAACTTGTTTTGTTTGGAGGAGAAAGAACACCATACCTACTGTGAAGCATGGGGGTGGAAACCTCATACTTTGGGGCTGTTTTTCTGCAAAGGGACCAGGACGACTGATCCGTGTAAAGGAAAGAATGAATGGGGCCATGTATCATGAGATTTTAAGTGAAATCCTCCTTCCACTAGCAAGGGCATTGAAGATGAAACGTGGCTGGGTCTTTCAGCATGACAATGATCCCAAACACACCGCCCGTGCAACGAAGGAGTGGCTTCGTAAGAAGCATTTCAAGGTCCTGGAGTGGCCTAGCCAGTCTCCAGATCTCAACCCCATAGAAAATCTTTGGAGGTAGTTGAAAGTCCGTGTTGCCTAGCGACAGCCCCAAAACATCACTGCTCTAGAGGAGATCTGTATGGAGGAATGGGCCAAAATACCAGCAACAGTGTGTGAAAACTTACAGAAAACGTTTGACCTCTGTCATTGCCAGCAAAGGGTATATAACAAAGTATTGAGATGAACTTTTGTTATTGACCAAATACTTATTTTACCGAGGAATTTACCAATTAATTCATTAAAAATCCTTCAATGCGATTTTCTGGATTTTTTTTTCTTATTTTGTCTCTCATAGCTGAGGTATACCTATGATGAAAATTGGAGACCTCTCTCATCTTTTAAGTGGGAGAACTTGCACAATTGGTGGCTGACTAAATACTTTTATACCCCACTGTACAGGGTGTCCTAATTTTTTCACATGACTATAGGTCCACCAGATAAAAAAAACAAAAACTGTTCCAAATTAAAAGAATAAATAAGGTTTAAAAAGTCATTCACCAGTGGCTTAACCGGACAGCACACATGGATATTAACATCTCCAGCAATAAGGACTTGGTCGCACTTTGGCATAATATCTGCCCCAAAATTGGCAAAGTCATTCATAAAATCCTTATTGTATTTGGGGGTCAGTAAATGACAGTGACAGAGCTTAAAGCTTTTTGGCATCATGCCAGATTTTTTTGGGGGGGGAGGGTGGCTGTGGGGAAATTTACTTCCTATTACTGTACACAGTAATACTTTTTGTCCAAGCAGAGTTGCCATATTTAGCGATCCAAGATGGCAGAACGTTTTGAGTCGTATTGAGCTTGTGCGCTCCACTGATCTCTATAGAGAACCTGGAGAGCTCACGCCCCATTAGCGAGTACAGAGCCAAGTGAAGCCACCTGCCCACCATATTAATACACCCAAAACACTATGTACTAATATGGCAGCCAGGTGGCTTCACTTCTGGTGGCCAATGATCCATCCAGTTTTTCTATAGAGATCAGTGGCGTGCTCCTAATCAGAAAGTGACAGCGAGAGTGCACGGTGGCGCAGTGGTTTAGCACTGTGGCAGCACAGTTTTACCCTCGGCCGGGGGACCGCAGGGATCATGAGATCGTGGGTTCGATCCCAGCCCCCGACCAACAGTGAGCTGTGTGGAGTTTGCATGTTCTCCCCGTGTTGCACGGGTTTACTCCGGGATTTCTCCGGTTTCCTCCCACATACCAAAAACATGTAGGTTTAGGGCGCTTGCGCACGCAGCGACCAGCAGCTGGTGGCTTGTCACCAAACTGCAAACCAAGTCTACCTACGGGTACAAATAAGTAACAAAAAAAAAAAAAAAAAAAAAAAAGAGTGATTGACTGGAAATGCGAGTGTTTCATCCTTCAACATACACACAAAACCTTCCATACATTGTGTAGGATGGAGAGTAAGTTTTTGAAGCCTGGGAAAGATGTCCGAATTTACAAAGGACTTGAAAACAAATGGCGCTGGGTGTGGATCAAAAAAATGGGCAGAGATGGTAAGCCTTTTGGTAGCTGGTGTAAAAAATTTAGAGAACCAGGAGCTTGTTTCTGTTTCTGCATATTCTGCTTGAAAAAGCTCATGTATGCAACTAGTGCTAAAAAAAAGTGTTACCATGTCACAAACTACTGTAGATCCTGGCCACAGAGCTAACTGACAGAGCGTTAACATAGAGTTAATTGAATTAAACTGTAGTTTTCTGTAGTAATCTGGCTTTGTACATTTCTCTTTTTATGTTTTATAGTATTTAATTTACTATTATTTCTTTTGAACAAAACAAATATGGAAATAATGCAATTTAGAGTATTGCATACAGTTCACTGTTGCTGTTTACAATTTGTTATTAAAAATACATGGTGCAAATGTTGCTAACTGATAGAGCGTTAACATAGAGTTAATTGAATTAAACTGTAGTTTTCTGTAGTAATCTGGCTTTGTACATTTCTCTTTTTATGTTTTATAGTATTTAATTTACTATTATTTCTTTTGAACAAAACAAATATGGAAATAATGCAATTTAGAGTATTGCATACAGTTCACTGTTGCTGTTTACAATTTGTTATTAAAAATACATGGTGCAAATGTTGCACATTCCATTAAAAAATAGTAAATCAATGGCCTTTTCCATATACCCATTACTGAATGGTTGATAATCAAATCTTATTCCACAGTGAATTTGTTTGCTTGACTGAGTTTCACATACCCTTATTCATAAATTTCATGTTATAGATTGTAGGTCATTCTGTACATAATTACAGGAGCTCCACAGTCCCCTGTGGAGCTCCCGTATCACTAGCCACCACTCCAGACAAGACACTGCCCAGCCGGACAAACTGTGGTCTGCCTGTCAGGTAGTCAGTAATCCAGGAGATCACAGAGCTGTCAACCCCCATCACCCGCAGCTTCTCACCCAGCAACAGTGGCTGGATGGTGTTAAAGGCAGTGGAGAAATCAAAAAAAGTGATTCTCACAGTATCTCCTCCACCATCCAGGTGCAGATGGGCTCATTGCAGCAGGTAGATGACAGCATCTTCAACTCCTAAATGGGGCTGATATGCAAACTGCAGAGGGTCCAGCCACGTCTCCACCTGCGGCCTCAGGTGGGCAAAGACCAGTCTCTCCAGGACCTTCATCATATGAGATGTGAGGGCAACTGGTTGGTAGTCATTCAAATCCGATGGAGATGACTTCTTGGGGACAGGAACCAGGCAGGATGTCTTCCACAGCACTGGTACTCTCTCCAGACTCAGGCTCAGGTTGTACAGGTGTTTCAGTACTGGAGCTAGTTGGTTGGCACAGGTCCTCAGGGTCCTTGTGGAGATGCCATCAGGGCCCGAAGCCTTCCGCTGATGGAGTCTCTCCAGGTGTTTCTCCACCTGATCTGTAGTCACCGTGAAGTGAGGGAGGGTCCTGGTGCCCCCTGAGGAGGAGGAGGGGGGAGATGGAGAGAGGTTCTGCACGGGAGCGTGGATGGGGAGGGGTGTGTGGGGGTCTGGTTGTGTTGCTCGGGTGACAGACTGTGAGTTGAACCTATTAAAAAACAGATTCAGTTCCTCAGCTCTCTCCTGGCTCCCAGATGGCTGCCCGACTCTCCCCTTGCACCGTTATTTGCTTCATTCCCTCCCACACATCTTTAGTGTTGTTTTGCCTGAGTTTCTCTTCCACCGTCCTACTATAATTGTCCTTGCACCTCCTCAGCATCTCTCTCAGCTCATGCTGCACTCCCCTCAGCTTCTCCTTGTCTCCATCCCTAAAAGCTATCTTCTTTTTGTTCAGAAGTGCTTTCAGGTCACTGGTGACCCATGGTCTGTTTTTGGAGAAGCAGTGTACAGTCTGAGTTGGCATGGTCATGTCTTCACAGAATCTAATGTATTCTGTGATGCAGTCGGTCATATTGTCTATGTCCACCCCATGTGGTTCACAGAGTACGCTCCAGTCCATCGTCTTGAAGCAGTCCTGCAGTGCATCAGCAGCCTCCTGTGTCCACCTCCTCACAGTCCGTGTATAAGCAGGCTGCCTTTGCACAAGGGGGACATACTTGGGTGTTAACATGACCATGCAGTGATCTGATTTGCCAATGGGGGGTAGAGCTGTGGCACTATATGCATCTCTGACATTGGCATACAGTACATTTAAATTTGTTTGATGATTTGAAACATTTAAGTGTGGCAAACATACAAAAAAATGACAAATCAGGAATGGGGGCAAACACTTTTTCACACCACTGTAACTTGAAAATGTTCCCAAAGATGCTGGATAGGCTCCAGCCCCCCTGTGACCCGAAAAGGATTAACCACTTGCGCTCCGTTGTTCCGAGGGCGGGCAAGTCTCTGCATCCTAGGGCGCAGGAGGGCGCACTCGTGCGTCCTCGTGCGCTCTCGGACGCATAGTCCAGATTGTGGTGATGTAGGTGGTGTTGGCGTCCAAGCGCCACTGAAAAAAAAAGCTGCAGACACAGCCGCAAACAGATTAGTTCATCTGATTGACCTCTCATTCGACTAATAAGAGCCTTGAATTGGGTTTCTGAAACCTTGAAGAACCAATGAATGAAAACCTAGGAAGGAGGACCCGCCTACTGTGAATGCAGGAGCCAATTGAAGCACAGAAGTTCGGGCTGGGTGAAAAGAGATTTACTGTTGCAGCTGATGAAAAAAAAGGACGCTGGACGAACCTGCTACAGATCCAGCAGCATGGAGAACACCCACAAGTGGGACCTGCACTCATTCCAGCAGAATAGACGTTTAGAATTCTCTTCCGTCATCATAGACCGATGGAGGCCGATGACAAAGGTCGTAAATCATTCACCAAAACCGCAATATTGGAATTATGTTTTGACTGGGATCCACGAGCGGACCAGTGTCACGTTCGTCTGACAATGGGGAAGAGAAGTTCGCCAGGACTCTGCTGCTGTGAAGAGGTAAGGTGTTATAAGCTAAATTATTATTTCTCCCTGAAAACTGTAATCCAAAAATGACTTTTGACCGATCGGTAAATTACAACTGTACGAAGTACGAAGTGCGTGCGCCGTTCACGGTCCGAACGCCCCCCGGTCCGCGGGGGGATGCCGCTGTGACAGCGTTGCTGTGGAAACATGCAACGAGTGTAATCCGTCATGTAGCGAGGGCCGAACTCCGTCCTTTGTAGCGGGGGGGGGGGCAACCCACCCCCCACACACACACACACACAGCCCTGAATGTGACCTTTCATTAGAGCCCAAACTGAAGATTCTACATTGAATTATTCAAAAGTTACAGACGTTTTTCCAAACTGTGCCATTTGGCACAATTTGGCACAGTTCCAAAACGCTTGGGAACAACCTGAGAACAAAGCTGTGTAAAATATTCATTTTTTGTGGTATTGTTACAAAATTTGGACCTCAGCTGGATAACACTTGGTTCTACATTTCTGTTGCATTTTCCAGCCGGATCGGACAGCTGTGTGTTATTTGCAAGCATTTGTATCCAAAAAAACACCGTGGCCAAATTTATTTTCTTCAAGTTCAGTATGTTTAGATGACTGTAACTCAGTGGCCGGAGAATGTAGAGAGATTATGTTTTTTTTGCCAAAAAATTCAAAGTGTTTTCTTTTAAATGAGATCAACCCCATGAAGATGCTGCAAAGGGTTGAAGAACAGCTTTCGATTTACTTTGGGCACGTTATTTTTTGGCGTTTTTAGGAAAATTGCCCGGAGTGCAAGGGGTTAAGCGGAAGAAGATGGATGGATGGATGGATGGAGTACTATTGCCACCTACTGACCTTCCTTGGTTTTGCTGTTTCATACAGTTCACAATAATCTTGTCTGGATTTATGAAACGGTATGGCAGATATGTTACGAGCTCGTTTCAACAAAAATGATTTTCATATACAGTGTGTATATGTGTGTGTGTGTGTGTGTGTGTGTGTGTGCGCATGCGCGTGTCCACTCCTGTGACCCTGCCCCCCCAGAAAAAAGTTCAGGCTCAGGATTTTTTTTTTTTCCTTTAACCCCTGTAGCGACCAGCACTGGGTCAGAGCGACCCACCTCAAATAAAGTCATTTCAAAACTGCAGAACAACGTTGATAAAAGGCACTGCTTACATTTAAAATCATTTTTTATAAATAGTTGGCATTTCTCTTCTTCGATCAGACATCCGCGGGGAGTTAAAATAAGAACAACCAGGCGGTAAAAGTTCAGAAAAAGCGCTACAGTCACCAACATTCAACCAAGTCTCACATATGCAGAGGAAATCCAGAACACGGGAGGTGAAGAAATCCCTGAGGATAAAAGTTTTATTTACCGGTGATCTGGCATTTACCAGGCCAGTCCTGGCAGGAGCTGGGGCCCATGGTGGATGTCATGGATGGCCCTCACAAGCCATCATAAGATGCCACAAATCACCAGTGAGTTTGCACAGTTTATTAATGGAACAGAAAAGGAACAAAATAACAAGCCACGGGGGGCTAAAACACACTACAGTGAATACAGTAAATGACAGGGGAGAATGGAAACATTGGAGAGGCTGGGTTAATCATCTCAGACTGGATGCAGAGGATAAACAGAGAAGAACAATAGGTATGGAGATTATGGTGAGGTAGCAGGAAGAAGGAGTTGGGGGAGAAGGGATGAATGTATTGTGATGCGAGATGTCATGCAGATGTGAGATGGGCGGTTGATATAAAAGGAGAGCCCCTGGTGTATTGAGACATGCTTTTTCTGTGTATGACTGATGTGAGAGTGAATAAAGTCGTCTGCTGCATAAATCTGCCTCCGTTATTTACACTCTCCACACTGGTGACCCCTTGATGAATTATGGAACACGAGGCAAGAACCCCGGAGTTGGCCCGGACGGGAAGCCCCAGCGACGCGGCAAGCATCCCAGAGACGGCCCAGACGGGAACCCCCAGCAACGTGTGCACTGTTTCGGTCAAACTACTGGACTTTTGGCTGCACGACCCGCGGTCTTGGTTCCACCACACTAAGGCTCAGTTCGCCCTCCGGGGAATAACGGCAGACGACACCAAATATTACTATGTGGTCGCAGCGCTGGACGCTCGCACATCTCAGCAAGTAGCGAGCCTGCTCCAACAGCCTCCAGCCCACGACAAATACGGGGCTCTCAAGGCCGCGTTGACCCGGCGCTACACGCTCTCAGACTGCGAGAGAGCAGAGTGACTCCTGAGGCACTCCGAGTTAGGAGATGGGTCGGCGGTCGAACTGATGGAGAAGATGTTAGCGTTGATGGGCACGGATGACGGACATTTTCTGTTTGCCCACCTTTTCCTCCGGAACCTCCCAACAGTGGCCAGAGCGGTCCTGGCCAATTCGCTGTTGCTGGCTGCGCGTGACTACCGTACGCTAGCCCAGGAGGCAGATCGGATCATCCTCACCACCAGAGCCCTCACAGTGAACGCGGCGGCGTTGGAACCCAGCGAGACAACCAGTGGAGGTGAGGAGCCGCCGACGGTAGCGGCAGCGGGGGCCAGGGAGCGCCAGAGAGACACGCTCTGCTTCTACCACCGCTGCTTTGGAGAGAACACACGCAGATGTGCTCCACCGTGCCAATTCAAGCGTTCGAGAAATGCCAAGGCTGGCAGTCGGTAGCAGCTGCGACCGCCGGTGAAGAGAACAAGCTGCTCTATGTGACGGACTTCCGCTCTGGGAGACGGTTCCTCATAGACACTGACGCCCAGAAGAGCATCATCCTGCCGTCCTATGCCGACCGGCTAGTGGGAGCTAGCGGCCCCGGGCTGGCAGCAGTAAACGGCTCGGACATTTAGACTTTTGGTGAGAGAACACTGACTTTATCCCTACATGGCCGTATGTATGAGTGGACTTTTGTCATAGCGGCATTGAATTTCCCAATCTTGGGAGCTGATTTTCTGTGTGCATACGGGTTGCTAGTTGATGTTGCTAACAGACGCTTGGTTAATGCAATGTCTTTTGATTCTCTCCCCTTTACAGCTCGAGGAGCCGGGCAAATAACACAAGCCAACGTCACAGCTCCAGGCGGTAAGTTCCACACACTGCTCACTCAGTTCCCAGCACTCACGGTCCCGACATTTTTGGCGGCCATCGCTAAACACTGGGTGGAACACTTTATCACCACCACTGGGCCACCCGCTTTCGCATGACCTCGGCGCTTGGACGCAGCTAAACTGGCCATAGCGCGTGAGGAGTTTGCCAACCTGGAAAGGTTGGGCATCATCAGGCGCTCGAACAGCCCATGGGCATCCCCGCTACACATGGTCCCTAAGGCCGAGGGATCGTGGCAACCGTGCGGAGATTTCCGCAGATTGAATAACGCCACAGCGCACGGCCGCTACCCGATTCCACATATTCAGGATTTTTCCGTTCACCTCGCCGGGGCACGCATTTTTTCTAAAATAGACCTGGTCCGTGGTTACCACCAGGTCCCAGTGTGCACGGAGGACATACCCAAAACAGCGTAATAACTCCGTTTGACTTGTTTGAGTTTTTACGCATGCCCTTCGGATTAAAAGGAGCTGCACAGACATTCCAACGCATGATGGATGCGGTATTGCGCGATCTGCCGTTTGTGTTTGTCTACCTGGATGACATCCTGGTGGCCAGTGCGTCCGAGGACGAACACATAACCCACCTCAGGACAGTTTTCCGGAGGTTGGAGGAGCACGGGTTAATAAT
The DNA here is from genome assembly GCA_020510985.1 of Pholidichthys leucotaenia. NCBI lineage: Eukaryota > Metazoa > Chordata > Actinopteri > Cichliformes > Pholidichthyidae > Pholidichthys > Pholidichthys leucotaenia. The sequence goes on along the minus strand of CM035837.1, from coordinate 58,496,925 downwards.
CAACCCGGCGAAATGCCAGTTTGGCGTGATGGGGATTGATTTTTTGGGGCACCGCGTCTCACCGGAGGGAGCAATACCCTTTCCCGACAAAGTGCGCGCCGTGGTGAATTTTCCCTGACCTCAGACGGTCAGGGCACTGCAAGAATTTTTGGGGATGGTTAACTTTTATAACTGGTTCCTCCCCCGCGCAGCTCAACTCATGCAGTCATTGTACGCCACGCTCAAGAAATGGAAACCCGCGGACAGAGTCGAATGGACTCCGGAGCAGGAGCAGGCATCTCTGAGGTTAAAACAGCCCTGGCAAATGCCGCGCTGTTGGCGCACCCGGACCCGGCTGCCTGGATAGCGCTCACTACCGATGCCTCGGACGTGGCCATAGGGGCCGTCGTGGAGCAACGTGTCGCTGGTTCTTGGCAGCCGCTCGCTTTTTTCAGCAGGGCTTTGCGCGACAGTGAGCGTAAATACAGCGCGTTCGACAGAGAGTTGCTGGCTCTCCACCTGGCCATACGCTACTTCCAGTTCTGGCTGGAAGGGCGCAGCTTCACCGCGTTCGTGGACCACAAGCCGCTAACGTTCGCGATGGCCAAGGTTTCAGAACAATGGTCGGGCCAGCAGCAGGGACAGCTGGCCGCAATCTCGGAGTTTACGACCGATATTCAGCATGTGTCGGGTAAAATGAATGTGGTGGCGGACTGCCTGTCGCGCGCAGTAGTGGCCCCGGTCTGCGTGGGGATAGATTATACAGCCATGGCCGCAGAGCAGATTGGCGATACGGACGTGTGCGCGCTCCAGTCTGGACCAACAGGGTTAAGGCTGGAGAGCAGAGTACTGCAAGACGGCATCCCCCCCCAACTTGCGACGTCTCCACGGGACGCCCACGCCTGGTGGTCCCAGTTGCTTGGTGCCGCCGCGCGTTTGAGTCAGTTCACACTCTGGCGCACCCAGGAGTGCGCCCGTCAGTCAAAATGGTGGGAGCGAAGTTCGTGTGGCCAGGCCTGAGCAAACAAGTGAAAGAGTGGGCTGCAGCCTGCGTAGCATGCCAACGAGCCAAAGTACACAGACACACGAAGGCTCCTTTGGAGCCATTTCGTATACCGGCGAAGAGGTTCGACCATGTTCACGTGGACTTCGTGGGCCCCCTTCCACCATCGCAGGGGTGCACGCACCTTCTGACAGTGGTGGACTGCACCACACACTGGCCAGAAGCAGTCCCGCTGGCGGCAACCACGTCCGTGGACGTGGCGCGCGCTATTTTGACGACATGGGTGGCACGTTTTGGAATCCCATCGGACATCACGTCCGATAGGGGCCCTCAGTTTGTTTCCGACCTCTGGTCCACGATGGCCCGTAACCTGGGTGTTGCAATTCATCGCACAACCGTGTACAACCCACAGGCCAATGGGTTACGCGAGCGTTTTCATAGATCACTGAAAGCAGCGCTCAGGGCTTCGCTGACGGATGCAAATTGGGTAGACCGGTTGCCGTGGGTTCTATTGGGGTTGCGTTCCGCACCAAAAGAGGATTTGGAGGCTTCCCCGGTGGAGCTTGTTTTTTCTCAGCCACTGCGGCTGCCCGGGGAATTTTTGCCAGATAATCCCGCGCCGGACAACTGCCCGTCTCAGCGTTTGCAGCATAGTGCAGACACAGGCACGCTGCCCGGCCCGGCCCACCGTTTTCCACGAGCTTTTGTGCCAAAAACTTTGAAGAACGTGGTGTTCGTGTTTGTCAGGCACAATGCCCACCGCCCTCCATTGCGCCCACCCTACGATGGCCCGTTCAGAGTGCTGGAAACAGGGGACAAACATTTTTTGTTAGACTTGGGGGGTCGTCGGGAGAAAATATGCATAGACAGACTTAAGCCCACCTTTGTGGTGGTGGACGAGCAAGTGCTGTTGGCTCGGGTCCCTCGGCGTGGAAGACCCCCACGGAGAACTCCCCAGGTAAACGATTCATCAGAGCAGGTCGAAGGTTTCCCTCCCCCTCGCCATGGCCCACCCGCAGACAGACACACCCCCAGGAGCCCCCCGCCGGCACAGCAGCACCGCGGAGGCGGTAAACCCCCGTTACAGCAGATATGGGAGGAGGCTGAAGCCAAAAGGACGTGAGGACTGAAACTCGGTCTGAGATTCTGGTGGGGGGGGGGAGTGTAGAGGCTGGGTTAATCATCTCAGACTGGATGCAGAGGGTAATCAGAGAAGGACAATAGGTATGGAGATTATGGTGAGGTAGCAGGAAGAAGGAGTTGGGGGAGAAGGGATGAATGTATTGTGATGTGAGATGGGCGGTTGATATAAAAGGAGAGCCCCTGTGTCACCATGGGTTGAGATGCCGTCTCGGCACTCAGCCCATGTTTTCCCTCATCCCTGCTTCCCATTGAGCAGCGTCTCAGCTGGCCCCCAGCTGGCAGCATTATGGACGGCTGGGGCCAATTAGTCTTCATCAGCTGGGGCGCTGCCAATGAGGATAAATAGGAGCAGCCTCGATGACTCGGGGCTGCGACATAAACACATTGCTAAGCTGAAGCCCCTTCGTCTGGTGTCAGCTTATACTCCTCTTGCAGCATTCCTGTGTTTGTATCCCGCTGTGAGTATGTACGTCTTGTTACCCCCACGTCCGGTACGAGCTGCTTACCTCTGCGCTGTGCAACCTGTGAGTGTACGTCTGCATGAGTATCTGTGCTCTCCTCATCCCTTCCCCTTTACCCTGAATAAAATATCACGACTCACTGGCTTGCCCCTGGCTCTGATTGCCCGGCTCCCTAGAGCCGGATATGACAGTATGTCGCAGCCAGAAGAGTTGCCGGCGGCCGTGAGTCGCTGTGGAAATGTACCTTTCTGTCCGGGTGTCAGCGCTGCTAGCATGCCGCTTCCCAGGAGTCACTTCCGGCGCCAGGGCGACGAGCTGAGGTCCATCTCGGAGGCTGTCGACGGGATGTTCTTCACCCTGCACGACGCCTCCAACGCGAGACGCTGGCATCCGGGCCGTGCTGAGGAACTCCTGGACTGTCACCCTCACTCTCTGTACCATCTGGAGGACAGTGCCAGGATAGACGCTGCAGGTACACAGCGAGAGAAGCTCCACGGGGTGGATGGAAATCCCGGCAGGGAGTCGAAGTGGGCGACGTCTTTCCCCGCTTCGGAGTCCCGTTCCTGCCGCTATTCCAGTCCGGGAGTTCGCGCCAACCAGAGGACTTCCCCCGACCTGCGCCACGTCACTCGGGATTCCCTTCAAGGAGCCGCAGCTGACAGCAGTTATGTCCGGGGTCGAGTGGCTGTCGCGAGCTCTACTGTGTTTCCTGTCACCACCTTCAGGCATGTGGCGGCGGCAGTGAGATTGATGGTGAGGACTTCAGGGCTACGAAGCTTTCCCGTGCTCGACGCCTTCCTCGTCTCGATCTCCGATCTGGAGCGGCGAATCCTGGGTTTCCCCCTCGCTTCGTCCCCTGGGAGTAGTCGTCATCACATCGCCGAGTCACCTCTGCACGAACCTCGTCCGGATCCAGTTCTGGGTCATCGTCAGGACCGTTCCTCCCACGCAGCTGTCATCCCTTCGCCTCGTCAGTGTGGAGATTCTACAGCCTCGTCCCCTGAGCCTCGTTCCCCCGCTGTCATTCCTGGACATTCGGGCTGGCTCACCCCGGCTGTTTCCCCCTCCTCCTCGACGCGCTTCCTGACCGCTGTGTGTGCCTGGAATCCCGGCCTGGTGAGCTCTCTGCTGGAGACAACGCGAGCGACCCTCAGACGAATTCCCGGGGGGTCCTCCGTTATCGCCGGGCGGGGAGAGGAAGAAGCAGATTCCACTACAGCAGGCGATACTCAACCTCCAGGGGGCAGGCAAGTCATTGTTTTTTCACACCTGCTTAATGATTTGCTCTGTCACATCCCTGGAGGAGAAGTTCAGGGTTCGCAGCTCCCTGAACTCTCCCCACCTGCTGTAACCTGTATGCCTAATCCCGCATCCTCTGTGTCTCTCTCCGCCGAGCGGTCCCCGGCTCCGGGTCAACGTGGTGGGATATGGAGAGGGCCTGTGGTTCCGCAGTTACATTGCGGACGGAGGAGGGGGACTGACTGCTGCGTGGAGTCTACGCCGACGACTGAGCGTCCCCGGGTCTCCACGGAGGAGCGGTTCGGTCCGGCGGGACGAGATTCTTCTGGCTTCACGCCGAGTGGATCGTCGGCGGGGTTACCTGAGCTGGAGGGATCTCAAGCTGCGCTGACCATCGTGCTGGCTGCGGGGCCCGACGCGGCTAGATGGGAGCCTGACAACGACCTCCTGACGACGGATCCTGGATCTTCGCAGTCCTGGACGGCGTCAGAACCCGAGATCAGGCGAGTGCTCTCCTTTCTTTTCTCTCTTTTTATCTTTGAGCACTTCAGCCTATCTCCAGGGAAGACGAGCCGGGTGCAGCCGTCCGCTGCGTCTGAACTCGTCTCGCCGGGTTCTGGCGCTGCCGGTGATCCTGATCCCGGTTCTGTTTTCTCTTCTGAGCCTTCTTCCAGGGTCACCGGCAAGGAGTTGCTGTTCCTCGTGGTGCTGGAGGGTCCGGGTTCAACGTTGGAGGTTGGTTCTGGTGCAGTATTCAACGTGGGTTCGCCCGAGACCCAGTCGGGGTCCAACGTGGGTTCGCCTGAGGCCCGATCGGGGTCCGACGTGGGTGCTGCCCCAGTATTGTCCAGGTCCGGTGAGGAGGTGGCCGTTTTCCTGCGGCCTGACGCCCGCCGCCCTCATCATCGGCTCTCCCCTGAGCCTCTTCCACCGGGATCCGCTCTGATCCTTCGCCCGTCTCTACGGTCCTGGTGGTTGAGTGATGCGGGTCGACGACCCGACCCACAGAACTTTCGGTTCGGTGATCTGGTTCCCCCCACTGGTCTGTTTCCCTCTGGGCAGCCTGGTTCGGCTGCCGGTGGACTGGATTCCTGGGATCTGGGTCCAGAGTTCGCCGTCCGAACACTTCTCTTCCCCTGATTCGCCAGCTGGACAATGGGCGGGGAGATCTCCGGAGCCATCTCGGCCATTTTTGGACTCTGCCTGCCATGTTCCTCGGGTATCACTTTTTCTTTTGTTATTAAGGTCACTCGGGTGTAATGTTTTGTCCTGTTGGTGGATTCGTTTTTATAGTGCTGTGTTTTCCATCGCTCATGCTCAGCATTTTACTTTTTGTGCCATGTTTTTAGCCTCGTTTTTTGTATTGTAGAGTTATGTTTTGTTTTCCGTAACACCATGCTCTGCAGTTATCCATTTATTCCAGTCACTTTCATTTCTTTAGGTGACTGGGTATTTATATATTCGTGTGTGTGGGTTTTTCTTTGCCTGCACTCAGTATTTCTTTTTTGTCCTGTTGGTTCATTATAGAGTCATGTGCCTTGTTTTCCGTAGCACCATGCTCTATAATTGTCATTTGTTCCAGTCACCCTCACTTTTCTTGGTGACTGTGTGTGTATGTACTTAAATTAGCGCTGTGTATAGGTTCCCCTTTATTTAACCGTACTCAGCATTTTTTGCCCTGTACCTTTTTGGTGGTTCTTTTTTCCTTGCTCTGGGTCACGCATGGTTGGTACTCTCTGGGTAGTATGTAACCGGCGTGCTGACCCAGTTCTTCTCCCCATCTGTACCTGGGTTAATTATTCTGTTTTGTCAGTATTGTATTTGGGTTTTTCTTTCCCGCTACCCTACATTGCCCCATTGGTGTTGTCCTTCCCTTGGCTTCTTCCCCTCCGGTCCGCCTCCCTTCCTCCCACCCTAGGTGGGGGGGGGGGGGGGGCTGGGATGTTCCTGGTCGTTCAGGAGCCCGACCTTGAGGGGGGGGCTCTGTCACCATGGGTTGAGATGCCGTCTCGGCACTCAGCCCATGTTTTCCCTCATCCCTGCTTCCCATTGAGCAGCGTCTCAGCTGGCCCCCAGCTGGCAGCATTATGGACGGCTGGGGCCAATTAGTCTTCATCAGCTGGGGCGCTGCCAATGAGGATAAATAGGAGCAGCCTCGATGACTCGGGGCTGCGACATAAACACATTGCTAAGCTGAAGCCCCTTCGTCTGGTGTCAGCTTATACTCCTCTTGCAGCATTCCTGTGTTTGTATCCCGCTGTGAGTATGTACGTCTTGTTACCCCCACGTCCGGTACGAGCTGCTTACCTCTGCGCTGTGCAACCTGTGAGTGTACGTCTGCATGAGTATCTGTGCTCTCCTCATCCCTTCCCCTTTACCCTGAATAAAATATCACGACTCACTGGCTTGCCCCTGGCTCTGATTGCCTGGCTCCCTAGAGCCGGATATGACACCCTGGTGTATTGAGACATGCTTTTTCTGTGTATGACTGATGTGAGAGTGAATAAAGTCGTCTGCTGCATAAATCTGCCTCCGTTATTTACACTCTCCACAACATAAGGAAACACACTTACGAATAAAGACGAGGGATAGTCTACATCTGAACAGCAGGATGCTTGAATAACATCTGACCATGGGAAGGTTTTTGACGAGTCTGCCGCATATTTCATTCCCAGCTGCCATGAGGCGAAATGCGGCTCAGCTGACAGCTCTGACAGCCAGAAGCCCCTCCGAGCGCTGTCACAATAAAAACTCGGAGAGCCAAAAGGGGCACACAGCCGTCAGATGGGCGAAAATAGTGCTTGGCTCGAGCGCGGACGAGATTGGTGCTCAAACCATGACAGTACCTCCCCCCCGAGGGGCGAACTACGAGCGCCGTATGACACCCAAGCCCCCCCCCCCCCAGGGTGGGCGGATGGGGGAAAAGGCCTGGAGGGCGAGAACCAGAAAGAGAAAAAAACAAAAATACAAAACACCATGACGATGACAGGGAAAAAATGAGGCAATTACAGAGTATGGTTAAAAAGAAAAACACAATACTCCATAGCGCACAAATGATACATGACACAAGGCAACAAATGCAAATAACAGTCGGAGACCTAAAACTGAACACATTGGCCTATACGACATAAAGAGACAGATATACATCATCCCTCAGACAGGAGAGGGGAGAGGAGAAAAAAAAAAGACATGCTAAACAACAGTAAATACACGGATCAGAACAACTAACACAGAATGACCTTATACCTCAGTGGGACCAGAAAACACATGAGGATGGTGACAGGCAGAGTCCAATTAAACAGGAACAGCTCCGGCGGTCTCCCTGCGTCCAATGGCCAAATGGTGATTAAGGGAAAAAGGAAATGTTCGGGCGGCCTACCCCAGTCCCAGGCACAGAAAGTCAGAACCTCCGGCGGCCGAACCAGGTTGCCCAGTAGGTAGCACCATACGTCGGGTGGCCGACCCAGAACGTCGAACCTGCGAAACAGCTCCCCAGGCGGCCGACCCGCATCACTCAGCCGCCAGGACCGTGGGAGAACAAGTGAAGACGGCCTCCCTGGAGAGGGGAAAGACGAGGGAGAGCCGGGCCGAATGTTGAGAACCCCAACGGCCCCCGGTGGAGATGAGCTGGAAAGACGACGGTGATGATGACGACGATGATGACGATGAGCCAGTCCAATGTCAGGCGGCAGAGGGTCTGCAGCACCTTCACCGCACTTGAACCACACCGGCGCTGCACCCACGTCGGACCCCGATTGGGTCTCGGCTGCACCCACGATGGACCCCGATTGGGTCTCGGCTGCACCCGCGGTGGACCCCGACTGGGTCGGCACAGCACCAGTAACGACCTCCAACCCTGAACCCGGAACCTCCAGCACAGCGACCGGGATTGGCTCCGCACTGGTGACCCTGGGAGAAGGCTCAGGAGAAGGAAAAGAACCGGGATCAGAATCACCGGTAGCGACAGAGCCCAGCGAGACAAGCTCGGGCGCAGCGGATGGCTGCCCCTGGCTCGTCTCCCCGAGAGACAGGCAAAAATGCTCTAAAATGGAAAGAAGGAAAACAAGGTAGAGCACTTGCCTGCACTCGAGTTCTGTCGCCGTCCAGGACTTCGATGATCCGGGCTCAGGACGAAGAAGGTCGTCATCTTGCTCCCACTCGGCTACGGCGGGCTCCGCAGCTGGCATGATGGTCTCCGCAGCCCGAGGACCCTCCGGCACTGACGTTCATGCCGACGACCCACACGGCGTGGTGGCAGGGGACCCTCGACAAGCTGGATCGAATCGCTCATCTGTGGAGACCCGGGGACGCTTCGTTGTCGGCACAGGCTCCACGCTGCAGTCCGCTGTCCTCCTCTGCCCATGACGTGTCTGCGGGGCTGGAACTAGGCTCTCCAGAACTGCAGGCCCCCTCCTCGTCCGGTGACGTAGGCCTGGCATTGTGGACCGCTCAGCAGAGGGAGACACAGAGGCAGCAGGTTTAATGACAGAAGCTACAGCAGGTGGTGGGAGCTTAGGGGATTGCAAACCCCGAACTCCACCCCCAGGAGTCAGACAAGGCAAATCACAACTACGGGGAGAAACATGAACTTGCACTTGCCTGTTTCCCGGACGATGGATGGGCCTGCTGTAGCGGACGTTGTTCCTCCCTTTCCCCGCTGGCTGGTGACGGAGGGCCCCCTGGGAGGACAAGGAGGAGCCGCTCGCGATAGTCCAATAACAGGCTTTGCTGGAGCAGGACTCAAAACACTCACAGCAGCTGGAGAAGACGTCGAGGAGGAGGGGACGACAGTCGAGACGATCCGGGCACGATGAGCTGATGGGACAGCAGGGAAAGATGACCCGGGGGGAGAGGCTGCGGGAATTCCCTCCTGACGAGACGCAGGAGCGGCAGCTGTCAGAGAGGTTGAGACCTTGCGACGACCTGGAACAGGATCCGGATGGGGTTCTCGCTGAGTCCCCTTGTTCGCTGTGTGACGTCGGTCAACGGCAGAGGGCGAGGCGAAGGAGAAGTTCGGGCTTCTTCGGGGATCACCCCTGGGAGGTGCGACCTCCTGGCCTGGAGTGGGGACAGGAATGGGATTCCAAAGCGAGGAGCAAGGATGCCTCCTTTTCGGCTTCCTGCTGGAGTTTCCCTCCAGCCCACGGAGTATCTCCCATTGTGCAGCGATGTCTGCCTTCCTCGCAATGACTTCTAGGTGGTCGGAGTAGCGAGGAAGGCGATTAAGGATGTCCTCAGCGAGGTCCAGGTGCCGGTGTACATCGCTGGGAGAGTCGTAGAGGGTAGCGGTGACGAGCGTTCCATCTACATAGTCCAGGGCCTCCACCAGCTCGTAGCCCAGGCTCCGAACGCGGCCCCTGAATGATGACATAACCTCCCAGCGCACAGGCACCCAGACAGGGAAGAACAAGTCCAATTAGGCAAAACTCACGGCGACAGGCGTCTCAGTCTGGTGGCAGTCTACTGTCATGGATGGCCCTCACGAGCCATCATAAGACGCCACAAATCACCAGTGAGTTTGCACAGTTTATTAACGGAACAGAAAAGGAACAAAATAACAAACCACGGGAGCTAAAACACACTACAATGAATACAGTCAATAACAGGGGAGAATGGAAACATAAGGAAACACACTTACGAATAAAGACGAGGGATAGTCTACGTCTGAACAGCGGGATGCTCGAATAACGTCTGACCATGGGAAGGTTTTTGATGAGACTGCCGCATATTTCGTTCCCAGCTGCCCTCTTAAGCAGGGAGCAGCTGATGAGGCGAAATGCGGCTCAGCTGACAGCTCTGACAGCTGGAAGCCCCTCCGAGCGCTGTCACAATAAAAGCTCGGAGAGCCAAAAGGGGCACACAGCTGTCAGATGGGCGAAAATAGTGCATGGCTCGAGCGCGGACGAGATCGGCGCTCAAACCATGACAGTGGAGTGGATGGGGGAGCTCAACACAGCGGCCTCAGGTTCCAGAGCTTCATGCTGTGCTAATGAAGCTGGGGAGAGCAGGGGCGGCGGGGCTGGGGCACCTCATCCAAGCTGGTCACAGGTACCAGACAGGCATCAATAGGATCCAAGGAGCGCCAAGGCACAAACAAGGGAGAAGATAATCCATACTCTGCTCGGAAAATGGAAGAGGAGCACTCCAGGCAGAGCTTGAGCTTTACCAGCCAACTGCTGTGTTACTGTGGCAATGGTGACGCTTCCAGCAGGAGGATGGAACCAAAGCCCAGTACAGGTGAGTGGGAACTCCCGATAAAACTGGAGGTGAAGTTTTCTGTCCATTAAAATCGAATTAAGCTAGGTTTTTAGCAGAAAACTGGAGATCCAGGAGGGTTTGGCGATCATACACCAGCAGTGACTTGATTTGTTGAGTGAAAATGGTTAGACATAACAAAAATAAAAACAGAAATGACAGAGGCAGACAACCAGCCGCACACACACCGGCGCCATCTTTAACCTCTGTATCTTATATTGGTATTTAAAATCCATATCCTCCGTTTCCAGGATTAAGTGGAAGAAAATGGATGGATGGATGGATCCTCCGTTTCTTCAGCAAAACTCCTCATACACTACTAGTCAGTGCCCCGCCTCTCCTCCCAGTGCACACAGCAGAACTAACTACTAACTAACCTGCACTTATATAGCGCTTTTCTAGTCACAAACAGCTGTGTGGGTGAGTGGCCAGGCTCATTTCGGTGATTAGCACAGCAGCTAACTCAAAACTAATGGTCTGGTCAGATAGCCGCTGCTTTTGTGTGTCAGGGATGGTGGACTGTTTCCCACCGTGTTGCATCAGAGAAGATAGTCTTCTAACCCTGTTTTATTTGGAGGTAAGTCATGTTTACACCATCTTACTCTAATTAATAATAAACAGCAAATGCCAAATGATGATGTTAAGTTGTTACTGAGTATCAGATCATTGTTTCTTTGGTTTAAAGTACTACTGAGTTTCTTAGTTTTTTCTGAATTTTTTTTTTTTTATCAAAGCTGCAAAAGTTTGTGATAGCTGCACATAACAAAATAAATAACTAGAGGGTACTCAGAAAGTGCATACCTCCGCCAAGGCTCTGTCCCTCCCTTGCTTTGTCCTCTGTTCCGTCCCTTTGTCTGTCCATATCACCATCCATCTGTACATTGTGAGACAGGACCTAGGCGGAGGTATGCACTTACGGATCACCTCCAACCTTGAATGAGTTCATCTTTGAGCCAAGAGCCACCTCTAGTGAAAAAATCATCCAAATCCATCTTTGAGATTTTGCGTGATCCTACTAACAGACAGAGAAACAGCAGCAAAAACAATATGACTACGTTATATGACTACATTACAATAACAAGACTGTCATAATTGTATTGACCATGTAGTAGGGCTGGGCAATTCAACCTTAAATCAGCATTATTGAATCTTTTTTTTTTCCACAATATTTTTTATTGAACCTTTTTTTTTTTTTTACAAACAAGGCACAGACAGTCAAACACTAACACTAAAGTAATTCAAAAATTTAAAAAAAACACTAACAACAACAACAAAAAAATGTACTAAAAACAACAATAACCATTAACAAAAGCAAATCAACAACAATGCTCCTCTGTTTAGTCTAGGTAATCTATTACATAAGAATACATAATATACATTCACCAGTTTGGAATTTGCAAGGTCCACACATAACATTCACCTTCTTCTTCAGAAGTTATGTTTAATTTCTTTACATAATCAATGAAAGGTCTCCATATATTCTCAAATACGTTTTCCTTTGATTTAAGTATGTATGTTATTCTTTCTAGTGGAAGGTTTGTTAACATCTGTCTTAACCACTGAGTCACATCTGGTCTATGAGTCTTTTTCCACAGTAGTGCAATACATTTTTTGGCATTAAGCAAACCAAGGTCTATGAATGCTCTTTCACTCTTATTAAAGTTATGTTTTTCTGGATACAGACCCAACAAAAACAGTTTAGGGTTCAATGTGAATTGTTTTGAAATTATTTTTTCAATTGTTACCCTCACCTCTTCCCAAAACATTATGATTTTTCTACATTCCCATAAACAGTGAAATAGGGTTCCTTTACTTTCCATACATTTTGTGCATATATCTGGTATGTTTTTGTTATATCTATTTAACTCCACTGGTGTAACATACATCCGCATTAACCATTTAAAATGTATCCGTTTAAGACGTACATTTATTGATTTGGTTTGAGCTCCTGCACAAGCCATTTCCCATTGTTCCTCTGAAATTTCAATTTGCAGGTCTTCTTTCCAGTAATTCAGTCTTTTCTGTGAATTTTCACTTGAGAATAGTGTCAATGAGTTATAAAACTCTGAAATAATTCCCTTTCTCTTACTATCTTTTGTCAAAATTTTTTCCAAGGATGAATAAGTAGGTCGAGTGAGAACATTATTTTGATTTGATCGAATAAAATTTCTAAGCTGAAGATATTGAAAAAAATGTGTTATATTAAGATTGAATTTAATCCTCAGTTCTTCAAAAGACATTATGTTATCTGAGCGTGACACATATAAGTCTTGAATCTTTTGAATCCCTTTTAAATTCCATACTTTAAATACAGCATCCGCTCTCCCTGGTGTAAAATATCGATTACCCCATACTGGGCTAAATTGTGACAGTAAGTGTGGTTCTTTTAAATATTTTTTGGTTTCACACCATATTTTGATCATGTGCTTTACAATTGGATTTTAACTTGTTTCTGTAATTTTTTTAGCCGAGTCTGAGTATATGAATATGGGAAGAGGTAAAGGTAAATTGTATGATTCCATTTCAGTCCAGTGAGGGAGATCATTTGATGAAAAATAATATGTCATAGACCTCAGTTGTGCCGACCAATAATACAACATAAAATTTGGACATTTCAGACCTCCACAATCAAATGGTAAATATAGTAAGGACAGACGTAATCTAGCCTTCCTATTGTTCCATATGAATTCCACTAACTTTTTTTTAATTCTTGAGAATAGATCTGAAGGTAAAGGAATGTTTTGAAATAAAAAAAGTATTTTTGGTAAGATATTACTTTTAAGTATATTAATTCTCCCGATCATCGACATTGGTAGTGACATCCATCTCTGAAGTAACTCATTAATATCTGTCATTAAGGCTTCATAGTTGGCACTGGCGACTGATTCTAGCTTAGGCAAAATTTGAATTCCTAAATATTTAAACTGATTTACAACATTGAATTGATTTACTTCAGGAGCTGGGTGATTTCTCTGGGTCTCATGTAGCATTAATATTGAAGATTTAGTTTTATTTATTTTATATCCTGATATTTCCCCAAAGTTCTTTATTAAATTTAACAAGAATCAGAATCAGAATCAGATTTATTGCCATTGTTCATGTAGTACACAAACTAGGAATTTGTCTCGGTGCAATGCTGCAACATTAAAACATGATAAGATAAAGAGATAAACTAAAAAACTTAAAGACTAAAACCATGCAATAAGTGTAGAATAATAAGTAATAATAATAATAATAATAATAATAATGAGTAATACTACTAACTAACTAACTAACTAACCTGCACTTATATAGCGCTTTTCTAGTCATAAAGACCACTCAAAGCGCTTTCATTAATACCAACCCTCTATTCTAAGGGCCTATAGGAAACAGATATCAGATAGCTTGACTCCACCGCGGCGAGCCAGACGGCGGATAGCGAGCTTGGTGATTCCCTGGATGTTATCACGGAGAACTTTACGGTGACGCTTAGCGCCTCCTTTACCCAGACCTTTGCCGCCCTTTTCTCTTCCAGACATTATGACTTCTTCTCTGAAATGTCAAAGACGAATGATAATACTAGTCACAGCAGTTTAAAATAAATTAGCAAGTAGCAGATGATGTGCAGTCGATAATGCAACAGAAAAACAGGGATGAATGACATGAGTCTGGTTGAGCTGCTGTATATAGTGCACGAGAGTCAATAAGTCACTTAATGTTCAGCAGTCTGATGGCAGAGGGGAAAAAGCTGTTCATGTGCCGGGAGGTTTTAGTCTGAATGGACCGAAGTCTTCTACCTGAGGGGAGGGGGGCAAACAGTACGTGACCAGGGTGTGAAGGATCGGCCATGATCCGGCCTGCACGCCTCCGGGTCCTGGAGATGTACAGATCCTGGAGAGATGGGAGCTTGCAGCCGATCACCTTCTCAGCAGTGCGCACGACGCGCTGCAGCCTTAGTCTGTCCCTGGCAGTAGCTCCTGCGTACCACACGGTTATGGAGGAGGTGAGGATGGACTCGATGATGGCCGTGTAGAACTGCACTAACATCTTGGTGGGTAGCTTGAGCTTCCTCAGCTGCCGCAGAAAGAACATCCTCTGCTGGACCTTTTTGATGAGGGAGCTGATGGTTGGCTCCCACTTGAGGTCCCGGGTGATGGTGGTGCCCAAAAAGCGGAAGGAATCCGCAATGGTGATGGGAGAGCCTGTGATGGTGAGGGGGGCAGGGGGGTTGTGACTTTCCTGAAGTCCACAATCATCTCCGCTGTCTTCAGAGCGTTCAGCTGCAGGTTGTTGTGGCTGCACCAGGACACCAGCTGGGCCACCTCTCTCCTGTAGACGGACTCATCGCCGTTGGAGATGAGCCCGATGAGGGTGGTGTCATCCACAAACTTGATCAGCTTACCAGACTGGTGGGTGGAGGTGCAGGAGTTGGTATAAAGGGAGAAGAGTAGGGGGGAAAGTACACAGCCCTGGGGTGATCCGATGCTGATGCTAACAGAGTCTGAGACAGACTTCCCCAGCCGCACATGCTGCCTCCGGTCCGTCAGGAAGTCGGTGATCCACCTGCAGAGGGAGTCAGGCACGCCGAGCAGGGACAGCTTGTCCTGGAGCAGAGCGGGGCGGATAGTGTTGAATGCAGAGCTGAAGTCCACAAACAGGATCCTGGCGTAGGTTCCCGGGGAGTCCAGGTGCTGCAGGATGGAGTGGAGGGCCAGGTTGACTGCGTCGTCCACAGACCTGTTGGCACGGTAGGCAAACTGCAGTGGGTCCAGGAGGGGAGTGGTGATGGACTTGAGGTGGGACAGGACCAGGCGCTCAAAGGACTTCATGACTACAGAGGTGAGCGCTACAGGTCTGTAGTCGTTAAGTCCAGTAATCCGTGGCTTCTTGGGGACAGGGATGATGGTGGAGGATTTGAGGCAGGTCGGCACGTGGCATAGCTTAAGGGAGGTGTTAAAAATGTCTGTGAAGACAGGAGCCAGCTCTTTCGCACAGTGTCTCAGGGTGGAGGGAGATACGCCGTCCGGACCGGGGGCCTTGTGTGGGTTCAGTCTGGAGAACTGTCTGTGCACATCCTGCACACTGATGACAAGGGCAGGGGGGGAGGAGGAGGGGGGGCGCTTTTGATGAATTAGCGGCCGAGGAGGCAGTGGAGCTGGGTGGAGGGGGGGAGTTGGACACAGCTGACAAGGTGTCAAAACGGGCGTAATGTTGGGACAGTTTTTGACAAAGGGCTTTGTCATCCTGACCTTTAGAAGCCTGAAGCCGATAGTTGGTGATTTGCCTCAGTCCTCTCCACACAGAATCCGAGTCATTAGCAGTGAACTGCTGCTGGAGTCTCTCAGAATACACAGATTTAGCTCTCTTCAGCTCTCTGTTAAACCGATATTTAACCTCCCTGTAGCAGTCCCTGTCTCCACTTTTCAACGCTGCTTCCTTCTCCTTCCTGATCTGTCTGAGCTTGGCAGTGAACCAGGGCTTATCATTAAAGTACCTCACCCTGGTGCGCGATGGAAGAATGTTCTCCTCACAAAAGTTGATGTATGAGTTCACAGTGTCTGTGTACTCATTAAGATTATGTGTGGCTCCTTTAAACATGTCCCAGTCAGTTATTTCCATGCATGTGTTCAGTTTCTCTCCAGCTTCACTGGTCAATTTCTTCCTGGTGGTCACAACAGGTTTAGTGAGCTTCAGTCTCTGTCTGTATGTGGGAATGAGGTGGACCATCACGTGATCAGATAGTCCGAGCGCAGCGCGGGGAACAGCGCGATACGCGTCCTTCACTGTAGTGTAACAGTGATCTAGTGTGTTCTCACCTCTGGTTGGACATTTAATAAACTGTTTGTATCGGGGGAGCTCGTGACTCAGATTGCTCTGGTTAAAGTCGCCAACCACAATAACCAGGGAGTCCGCGAAAGTCCGCTCCGCATGTTGGATGTGATCTGCGAGTGCGCGCTGAGCGCGCGCGTCCGCATCGGGAGGGGCGTACACAGCGATCAATACGAATGAAGCAAACTCCCGCCGGGAATAAAATGGCTTGCAGTTAATGGAGAGAAATTCTAGGTCGGGAGAACAGTGCCGGGAAATCACGGTTACATCAGAGCACCAGCTGCTGTTAATGTAAAAGCATACTCCTCCTCCTTTAGACTTACCGGACAGCTCTGTGACGCGATCAGCACGAAACAGCTGAAATCCCTCAAGGCTGATCGCGCTGTCCGGAGTAGAATCATTAAGCCAAGTCTCAGTAAAACAGAGGGCGGACGAATTAGCGAGATCCTTAAATCGCATCGGCAGTCTTAGTTCGTCTACCTTGTTAGAGAGAGAGTTGGTATTGGTCAGAAATATTCCAGGCAAGGCTGTGCGCGTGCCCCTCTTCCGAAGCCGTTCGAGAGCTCCCGCACGTCTTCCTCTCTTTCGCCGTCTCACTTTTTGGGCTAGAAAGTGGACCAGATCGGCGGCAGGAGCCAAAAAAAACCGGGAGAAGGTCCGTGGGAGTGAAAGACCAGGTCGGAATTGATTTTTTAAAATTCGACGTAAACAAAATTATGTCATCGGCATACAGGGAGATTTTATGTTCTGTTGGTCCTACTTTAATTCCATATATTTGTGGATGTAAACGTACTGCCATCGCTAAAGGTTCAATTGCCATAGTAAACAATAAGGGTGAAAGTGGACAGCCTTGTTGACATCCTCTGTTGATTTTTATTGATTTTGAGATATTGCTGTTTGTTAGGATTTCTGCTGTAGCATTATTGTATATTATCTGGACCCATTTTATGAAATTATTTCCAAGTCCAAAGCTTTGTGGGACTTCAAAAAGACAGGGCCATATCAAAGGCCTTTTCGGCGTCCAATGATAGGAGAGCTGTATCCGGTGCTTCTTTATTGGAATAAATAATATTAAATAGTCTTCTTACATTATGGAAGCCTTGTCTTCCCATTATAAAGCCATTCTGATCTCGGTTAATAATATTTGGTAATATTTCTTTTAGTTGTTTTGCTAAAATTTTACAGATCATCTTAAGATCAGCATTTAATAGGCTTATTGGTCTCATGTTTTCACATTTATTAGGGGGTTTACCTGGTTTTGGCAACAGTATAATTAAGGCATTATTCATGTATGGTGGTAAATTTCCATTTTGAAATGCTTCTAAAACCATTTCCAAAAGTGGTTTTATTAATTTATTCTTAAATTTTTTATAGAGGTCAACTGGAAGACCATCTGGTCCTGCTCTTTTTCCTGATTTCATATTATCAATGGCTAGCCCAACTTCTTCTTGACTAATTTTAGACTCCAGTATCTCCCTGTTTTCATTTGGAATACACGGTATAGATAATCCACCCAAAAACCCATTTAGTTTTGTTAAGTCAGTTTCATTTTTTGTATCATATAGTTTTTCATAATAATCTCTAAAGGCACTATTAATTTCTAAAGGATCTATAACTAATAACTACCTGTCCGTTACTTACAATACTGGTAATTGGTGTTTTAAATTCTAATTGAAAATAAATTCTAATAATTAAAATTCATATAATAATTTAAATTAAATTAAATATAATATAATTAATAATATAATATAATATAATATAATAATATAATAATATAATTAAATTAAATATAATATAATTTATTCATATAATAATCTAAATTCTAATAATTAAATCTAATCTAATTTATTCCATCTAGCTACAATGCTCCGCACTGTGTGTGTATATACGTATACTTACATATTTATTCCACCTAGCTGCAATGCTCCGTACTGTGGGTGTTTATATATTTACATATTTATTCCATCTAGCTACAATGCTCTGCACTGTGTGTCTGTGTGTGTGTATATATATATTTTATAGTAATATGTACATATGTATATTAGCTGCTCTTGCTTGCTTTTTTTTTTTTTTTTCTTGCCTTCTGATTGTTGCTCTGAGTGTTGCTATCCCTGTGCTGTTGCAATCCTGGAATTTCCCCGTTGTGGGACTAATAAAGGCTTATCTTATCTTATCTTAATTGTTTAATTTGCCATGCCAATAATTTTCCTGATTTTTCACCTTGTTCGTAAAAAGTTTGCTTCAATCTTAGAAGACTCGAGGCAGCTCTATTCGCTGATTTTTTATCATATTCAGCTCTCAGAATCAGTAATTCGTTCTCTAACTGTGGGTTACTTCCTGCATACACCTTTTCTTGAAGAATTTTTATTTTACATTCCAATTGGACTCTTTCCTCTCGAGTCTTCTTAGATTTTGAACCTGTATAACTAATAATATGCCCCCTAATAAAACCTTTGAAAGCCTCCCACTTTATACATGCTGTTGTTTGTGTATTATTAATATCAAAGAACTCATCTATCTGTTTTTCTATGTACTTAACAAATTCCTCATCCTGAAGCTATTTATGCTGAAAATGCCACCTACCTGGATCCTTTGTCAATTTCTTATCTACATATATTAGACAGCAGGGTGCATGATCAGAGATCACAATGTTATCATAGAAACAGTTTTGAATCTTGGACCTTAATTCTGTAGAGATCAAAAAGTAGTCAATACGTGAGAATGTCTTATAGGTATTAGAATAACAAGAATAAGCTTTGACTTGTGGTTTCATTTCTCTCCATATATCTAGCAATCTCAATTCTTTCATAAAATGATTAATGGTCATCCTGCATCCATTGTGCGTACAGTCCAGTCCTGTTGACCTATCTATACTGGGATTCAATGTACAATTAAAATTCCCTGCTATTATATGTTGCCCTGTAAGTGATGTTAAAGTAAGGAATAAATTAACAAAGAAGTTTTGATCATCAATATTGGGGCCGTATAAGTTCACCAGATTTATATTTTCTAATAACAGAGATCCTTGGATGATTAGATATCTTCTAAATTTGTCTCCAATTACATTTTTCACTTGAAATGGGACTGTTTTGTGTATGAGAATCATAACTCCCCTAGCTCGGGATGAAAATGATGAGGTGAACACATGACCTTGCCATCTTCTCCTAATTCTTTTTACATCCTCCTCTAATAGATGAGTTTCTTGAAAAAATACAATTTTTGAATGTATGTCTTTTATTTTATTCATAACTTGTTTAAGTTTTTTTAGATTTTGTAGACCTCTGCAATTCCATGAAGTTAAATTAAGATTAACACTTTGATCTATGATCAATAAGGAGTTTGAGGAAAACTATGATTGTCAATCCTGCCGGAAAGTACAACATAAAAAAAAAATAACTTAGAGACGCGGGCAGTGAAGATGGCTGCTTAGGTGAGGAGCACCGCAGTGCAGACAGCCTTTTTTTCTTCTACAAGGGCGTTTTTCTCCTGTTTCCTCAGCTGAAACTATTATTATTACCATACTTTACATTGAGACTGGATTTGTGGGGAACAGGATTAGTATGCCAACGCAACAACAGAAAATTAATCCTCGCTCCAAAGCCGGTGCTAGCAAGGAAAATGTGGCTAAAGCTGGTGATGCCACATCGAGCCCTCCTCCCTCTCCGCCACCTTCGGCAGGTGCAGGTGATGCCAAAGACCAAATGGCGGAGGACATATCTAGGATCTTTGCACTGTTGAAGGAGATATCGGAGAGGCAAGACGCCAAACTCAACTCCATTGGGGCGTCAGTGAGGGCGGTGGACGCCAAGCTAGCGGAGTTGGCTACCCGGCTGGGAGATGTGGAGGCTCGCATCGCTTTTCTTGAGGATGCTAATACAGCTCTGGATGCTAATCCCCCCGCAACCCAGACGCAGGTAGAAGATTTACTTTTGAAGCTGGACGATTTAGAAAATAGATCACGCCGAAACAAAAAACGCTTTGTCGGCTTTCCAGAAAATTGTGAAAAATCAGATGCCCTTACCTTCATGCGCAAAGCTATCCCACATCTGCTGAAAATGGAGTTCCCTGGAGGGCTGGAAATTGACCGTGCGCATCGGAGCCTCGCTGGACGCAGACCTGACGGGCAGCCGCCCAGGGCTATCCTGATTCGACTTCTGCGCTTCCAGGATAGGGAGCGTATTGTGGAGGCAGCGCGCAGGATGGGAAAGCTGGATTGGAATGGTCATCACATCATGATTTTCCCGGATTATTCCAGACGAGTATCCGAGATGAGAGCGGCGTTCAAGCAGTGTAAACACCTGCTGCACCAGAAGAAGATTGCATTTTCTCTCAGGTACCCTGCAGTTCTCGTTGTGAAGTTGGCAAGTGCTAAACAGGAGTTCACTGACCCTAAAAAAGCATTGAACCTGATTCTTTCACTACCGTGAGACATTGATGAACAATGGTATAAATACAGTATATGCTATATGTTTATTTGTTATATATTTTTGACGGAGGATTTGATGAAGTATTAATTTAAGGTTCCATTTTTTTTTACTGCCCACGCTGTATTATCTGTAGGCATGAGGCTGCTGCGATGTTGCGGCTCTCCCTAAGTTTGTTGCACTGTTCACAGTCACGGTCCTAGAGTTTTTTATTTTCTTTTCTTTGGTTGGTGCGGTTTTTGTGCACCGATGGGTGACATTGGTTTCAGGTCACCGATTATGTTACTTTATGATTAAGTGGTTTTCATTTTTTTTTCTTTTTTTTTCTGTATTATTAATTTTTATTATGTTTGACTTTTGCCCAGTGAGGGGGTTTTTGCTGGAGAATTGCTGGATATTTTGGATGGTAATATGTACCGTTTATGATGTTGGCTAATTGTCAGCGCTTTCTTAACCTTATTACTTGGAATGTTAAGGGCCTTAACCACCCAATTAAGAGGAAAAAAATTTTGGCGTTTATTAAATCAAAAAAAGTGGATGTAGCGTTGCTTCAAGAGACCCACCTCACTAAAACAGAATCTAAAAAACTCTGTCGGGACTGGGTGGGCCATGGGTTTTCGTCTTGCGGTAATAGCCAGAGCAGGGGGGTAGCAATCCTTTTTCATAAACATTTGCAGTTCAAGTGTCTAAAAGAGGTTAGTGATGATGATGGACGACTCCTTATAATTCTTATAGAAATTCAGGGCCATAGGATGATACTCGCTAATGTTTATGCACCAAATATAGTTGATTGTGCATTTTTTGCACAATTGGAACACGAATTAAGCGAAATGGGTAATTATCCCATTTTAGTAGGTGGGGATTTTAATCAGGTCATGGACAACATTTTAGATCGGAGCACCCCCTCACAGCGTTCATCTAAATCTGGCTCTATATTGAAAGACATGTGCAATGCAATTGGTTTGGTAGATGTTTGGCGGCTTTTTAATCCGTCCACAAGGGATTACACTTTTTATTCCACTGCTCATAATGTGTTTTCCAGGATTGATTATTTTTTAATGTCAAAATTTTCTGTCTCTTCTGTAAATTCGAGCTTCATTGGTAGCATAATACTGTCAGATCATGCCCCTGTTTTTTTACATATGATCCCGCCTTGTCAGTTGAAAAAAAATTCTAGATGGAGGCTTAATTCAAGCTTTCTTTTTAATCTAGATTTTGTGTCCTCTTTGAAAGCAGAGATCTCCTTATATCTTGAGACAAACTGGGATTCTGCTCCCTCTGCCAGTGTTGCTTGGGAGGCCTTTAAGGCATTTATTAGGGGACATATTATTCAATATGCATCTTTTAAAAAGAAAACTAACATTGCTAAACAGATTGATTTGGAGAGGAGAATAGCTATATTAGAGACTTCATTCAAACAAGACACAAATTTAGTAAATTTGTCACCCCTTCTGAAGCTTAAGTATGAGCTGAATTCAATTCTAACACAAAAAGTTGAATTTTCCCTATTTCGTCTTAGGCATAAACAATTTGAGGAGGGGGATAAAGCTGGCAAAATGCTGGCTAGATATATTAAAATGAAAGAAGCTCAGTGTACTATATCTGCTATTAGGACACAGGATGGTACTTTGGTGTCAGACTTAAATGAAATTAATGGTGCTTTCAGAGAATTTTACACCTCGCTTTATTCTTCTGAAATAGAGGCTGGATCTCAAGAGATCTATGCATTTTTATCATCCCTATCTCTGCCCTCCCTAAGGAAGGAACAAATAGATTTACTTGACGCCCCAATTACTAAAGAGGAAATTGTGAAAGTTATTAAGAGCCTCCCAACTGGAAAGGCACCGGGCCCTGACGGATTCACTGCAGAATTTTACAAGGCCTGTGTTGATGAGCTTTCTCCTTTACTTTTAGAAATGTTTGCGGAATCCTTTGAACAAGGCCGTCTGCCCCCTTCTTTAACAGAGGCTTTCATTTCGCTTATTTTAAAAAGCAATAAAGATCCGTTAGAATGTAAAAATTATAGACCAATTAGTCTTATAAACTGTGACTGTAAAATTCTCTCCAAAATTTTGGCATTAAGATTAGATAAAGTAATGATATCTCTTATAAATCCTGATCAGGTGGGTTTTATT
This sequence comes from Pholidichthys leucotaenia, assembly GCA_020510985.1. Lineage (NCBI taxonomy): Eukaryota > Metazoa > Chordata > Actinopteri > Cichliformes > Pholidichthyidae > Pholidichthys > Pholidichthys leucotaenia. Next base: position 58,474,478 of record CM035837.1, on the reverse strand, counting down.
CGTTCCAGGGGTGCGGCAGACAATATTAGGCGATTTATTGATATCATATGGTTAGTTCAAAATGATCCTTCACTTGCACACCTCTCTCCAGTGGCAGCCCTCTCCCTGGATGCTGAAAAAGCATTTGACAGGGTTGAGTGGCAGTATCTCTTTGCAACTCTAGAGACCTTTGGTTTTGGTTCAAAGTTTCTTTCTTGGATTAAATTACTATATAATGAACCTAGAGCTTCAGTGATATCAAATCAAGTTACATCACAGTCTTTTAGACTTTATAGGGGTACGCGCCAGGGCTCCCCTTTAAGTCCCCTGCTTTTTGCTTTGGCATTAGAACCATTAGCTGTTGCTATCTGCAAAGACGGCAATTTTCCAGGTATTCAGGTCCATGGCAGTACCCATAAGATAATGCTGTATGCTGATGATGCATTGGTACTGATTACACAACCTCAAAAATCAATTCCAGCTCTCCTTAAAATTATTAACCAATTTTCACGTTTGTCTGGTTATAGAGTTAACTGGATAAAATCAGAAATTCTCCCTCTAACATCTTATTGCCCTAAAACACTGTTTACATTTGGTCAAAATATAGGCTTCTCTTGGCCAAAATTAGGAATTAAATATCTTGGCATCCTGTTTCCTCACACTTTATCAGATCTGATTCAGATTAATTTTGAGCCCTTGCTTGAAAAATTTAAAATAGACATAGAAAGGTGGTCACCTCTTTTTTTGTCTCTCTGGGGCAAGGTCAATGTTATTAAGATGATTTGTGCACCCCGATTTAATTACCTTCTGCAATCTCTTCCTCTTAGGATCCCAGTTAGGTATTTTCGACAATTTGATAGGTTGTGCAATAAGTTTTTATGGAATGGTAAGCGCCCTAGATTAAAGTTGAAAAGATTGCAGAAGTCTATAGATTCAGGAGGTTTGGGGGTCCCAGATTTGGTTTTATATCATTACGCTTTTAGTCTTAGACATTTGATTCATTGGGCTCTCCCCCCTGAGAGAGCTCCCCCTTGGTTTTATTTGGAGAGTTATTTGAGCAGCCCTCTTCCCCTAGTACATCTAATCACAATTAAACTTTCTTCTGAATTTCAGTCGCATCCTATTATATCCTTTTTACAATACGTTTGGAAGAGAGTTGCTTCTATACTAGAGTTTAGCTCTCATCTTCATTCTATGGCTTCTATTTGGCTTAACCCAAGTCTCCATATTGGAAAATCCCCATTTATGTGGAAAATCTGGGTGAAAAAGGACATCTTGATGTTAAAAGATCTATATGAAGGGGGAGCTCTCAAATCATTTGATGTTCTACGGGCACAGTATGGACTACCACAGAATCAGTTTTGGAAATATTTACAACTTCGACATCTGCTGTGTCAAGTCTTTGGATCTACAACTACCCCTCCTCCTGATGTAGATTGGCTCATCCAGGCTTTGAGTTCCTGTGGCAAAAGATCTAAGGCCTCAAATTTCTATTTAATGCTCCTTAAGAGCTCAAATAAAGACTCTACATTCCTTAAACACGTATGGGAAAAAGATCTGAATTCACAATTTACTGATGTTGAATGGGCAAATATTTTAAAGAATGGGAAGAAAGTGTCTAGGGAATTGAAAACCAGACTTGTTCAATTTAAAATTTTGAATCGATTTTACTGGACACCTCGTAAAATGTTGAGAGCGAATCTCATTCACTCTTCAAGCTGCTGGAGATGTCTACAGGGGGAGGGGACATTAATCCATATGATTTGGAGTTGTTCGGTTATACAAGACTTTTGGTTGCAGATCCATAGACATATTATGACAATTGTTAAGCAAGAAGTGCCATTTACTCAGAGACTTTTTGTCCTTGGGGATCCATCAATGATTCAGGACCCAATCTCTGATGCCGAGTGGATTCAGACTGCTTTGATGCTGGGCCGAAAGTTGATCACTTTTTACTGGAAATCTTCCTCTGCCCCACCCATAGCTCAATGGCTCAGGGAGTTGGGCAAGCTTGCTGCACTAGAACGCCTTTCATATAAACTTTTGGACAAGATGGACAGCTTCTATAATAAGTGGGGATCCTTTCTTACCTTTATAGGTGTAGTAGATTAAGCTAATCATCTTAAGAGTATTAGGGTGGAAATGGAATGTTTTATCCTCTCACTGGGTATACTTCCTTTTTTTTTGTTTGTTTGTTTGTTCCTGTTTTATTTTCTAAATTGAAAACCCAATAAAAATTCAAATTACAAATAAGGAGTTTGAGATTACCTTGCAATATGAACATGTTCATACAGAGAAGCAAAAACATGGATGATTGAACATTCATCCTACAAACTACACACAAACAAATTCCCTTTCCCCACATTCGTGGTAATCCCCCAAAATCAAAAAAAATTCTGTCTCCCGTTATAGCTAGTGACTGCTCCACACCTGCGAGGATTAGTCAAACCACTCTCCCTTTCTCCTCTCAATCACCCTGACTCTACTGCTATTTTTAATGACATTAACTGTCTTCTGTAGTTTTTTCAACATAACTTCAAAGTTTTATAGCAACTTTGTACATCATAGCTTTTTTTTATTTTATTTTTTTTTATTTTTATTTTTATTTTTTTAATACAGTCTGTATTTTGTAGACATGTTATATGTTTCAGATCAATCAGATGCCTGTACAAATGCTTAAATGTTCTACCTTTGTCATATTCATGCTTAGCTCCCACCAGTTTCCTTTTGGATCTGCTTAATGAGCTCCTGCGCCTCTTGAGGGGTCTTGAAGATGTGGGTTCTCCATTTATATGTGACCAGCAGTCTTGCCGGGTGAATCACTCCGTGACTAATCCCGAGGTTGCGCAGCTCTTTGGGGGCGGGGTCGAACTGCCTCCTTAATTGTTGAATTCCTGTGGTCAAATCTGGGTAGAACTGCACCTGTTGATCCTGGTATTTAATTTCCCCTTTAGCTCGCGCCGCATTGGTGACCGTCATCTTGTCCCTGTAGTTGAGGAACTTCATAATCAGTGTCCTCGGTGGTGTCTTATTATTTCTCGGTGGGTCGATTCAGTGAGCGCTCTCTAAGATGACTGATGACTGCAGGTCCGCGTTGTTCAGCGCTTCTGGAATCCACTTTTCCAAAAAGGAACATGAGTCCCGTCCCTCCGCTCCCTCCGGGAGGCCCACCAACCTCAAATTATTCGAGCGAGCGGGATTCCAAATCCAGGACGTTATCTTCCAGACGTTTCCATTTTAATTCCAGTGTTTGCAACTTTGATTGTAGGCTGGTGACGTCATCTTCAGCGCTTGAAATTTGGAGCTCCGCCTGCAATACTCATTCCATACAGTCGCTTATTTCCTTTCTCATTCCTTCTATCGCTGCTATAATCCCATCAAATTTAGACGAAAACTCCATTCTCATAGAGTTGATGGCAGTGAGCACTGCATTTATCCCCTCTTCAGCAGCTCCCGCTCCGCCGCTGGCCACATCCTCCGCCATAGTCTGTGGAGTTTTCCCTGTTTCGCCTCGAGCGTGGAAGTCTGTTAGCTTGGGTTGTTTTGTCGAATTGCTTTTTCCGCCACCTAATTTCCCAGCCTTGGTCTTTACCATATCCGCGCCTAAACGCTGGGATGGGTTTTTGTTCCAGTTAAGAGAGTTTAAGTGAACTTTTTATTTTTAGGAGCAGAGCAGTGTGAAACACGTCTTCCTACGTGGCCGCCATAACCGGAAGTCCGCATTATTGAATCTTTAATAATAATAATAATACATTTTATTTGTATAGCGCTTTCCAAGGCACTCAGTGATGCTTTGCATTAGGAGAAAAAAAAGCACAATTAAAATTAAAGATTAAAAGCAAGTCTGAACAGGTGGGTTTTGAGTAATGATTTGAAGATGTTTAAGTCTGTGCAGTCACGGATGTGTTGGGGGGGAGAGTTCCAGAGGGAGGGGGTGGCGATGGAAGAGGCTTTGTCCTCCCATCACCCCCATTTTGTCCCCTTTCAGGTCGGTTTTTGTTTTTTTTTTCCTCCTCTCTTCTCCCTTATAGTTTACTGACAAGGTTCATAATTATTTGGTAATATTACACAACAGTGCAGTATCATATCACTGCGGTGTGTAGTAAACAAGCATAATAGAACAGGCCTATTATGGTTTCACAAACACGGCCTCCGTACAGCTTCTGGGTTGCGGAGGTGTGTAGCCACACACGTAACTCTGCAGACATGTCTTAAAGGGGAAGTACATGAAAAGCTCAATATTAATATATAAAATAATATTCAAAAAATTCCTGGATGCAGATCGTGATCCATATCACCACCAAAATCTAATCATATGTTCCCCATGCCATTACACGCTTTTCCTGAAAAGCTTTCCTGAAAATTTCATCAAAATCCATTCAAAACCTTTGGAGTAATGCTGCTAACAGACAAACAAACCAACAAACCAATGCCGGCAAAAACACTACCTCCTCCTCTTGGTGGAGGTAATAAATAAACTAAAACTTGTTGGAGGAGCAAATTGGCTCTTAATATAATTTATTTGATTTCTAATGATTTTAATTAGTCAAGTGTTGATAATAAATAATGCTGAAGGCATCACATGTGTTTTTTTTTACATTACCTTCTGTGCCTTTGATTTTCAGATCATGGCCAATCTGAAATATTTTTACAAAGAAGGAAACAGGTTAAAGGCACACTGTGTAAAAAACTGGCGGCATCTAGTGGGGGAGGTTCCATATTGCAACAAACTGAAAATCTATTCCCCACCCTCCCCCTTCAGAACACAAGTGACTCTCCACAGAGGCCGTCAGGTGTCAAAACTTTTGCAGTTGCCACACGTGTATTTCCCAAGATGATGTCTCCTAGTGACTCTACCGATATGTCAAGTGGTAAGAGAGAAATTTAGGAAATGTAATGTTCAGAACTATCACAGACAATGCCAGTCAATAAATGTTCAGCCGTTGAATAGTGTTATTGTAAATGTTAGCTAAAATAAATAAATAAATAATGCCCACCCAGGGACGAGCCAAATTTTTGGCAGCTTGGTGGCACAGTGGTTAGCAATGTAGCAGCACAGTAAGAAGGTTACGGGATCAATTCCACCACTGACTCTCATGGGTTCGATCCCATCCCCTGACCATTGGTGATCCTTCTGTGTGGAGTTTGTATGTTCTCCCCGTGTCTGCATGGGTTTCCTCCAGTGTCCTCCCACAGGCCAAAAACATGCAAGTTAGGTTAATTGGAGACTCTAAAGTGGCCCTAGGTGTGAATGTGTGTGTGAATGGTGAAGGGATTGGTACCGTGGCTGACTCATCCAGGTGGATGCCCTGTAATTTCCCTATTGTGGGATTAATAAAGGATTATAAAATAAAAATAAATAAGTAACAACCTTTTTTTACTATAAGCAAAGCTAAAAACACAACATTACAACATAATAGTATAGTTTGGCTGCATTAAGTGTTTAAAAAAAACAACTTTTAAACATATATAGTGGTGTGAAAAAGTGTTTGCCCCCTTCCTGATTTCTCTTTTTTTTTGTATGTTTGTCACACTTAAATGTTTCAGATCATCAAACAAATTTAAACATTAGACAAAGATAGCACAAGTAAACACAAAATGCAGTTTTAAATGAAAGTGTTTATTATTAACCCCTTGCACTCCGGTCAATTTCCCTAAAAACGCCAAAAAATAACATGCCCAAAGTAAATCGAAAGCTGTTCTTCAACCCTTTGCAGCATCTTCATGGGGTTGGTCTCATTTAAAAGAAAACACTTTGAATTTTTTGGGCAAAATATTCATAATCTCTCTAAGTGCTCCGGCCACTGAGTTACAGTCATCTAAACATACTGAACTTGAAGAAAATAAATTTGGCCTGGGTGTTTTTTTGGATATAAATGCTTGCAAATAACACAGCTTCAGATCCGGGCTGGAAAATGCCACAGAAATGTAAAACCAAGTGTTATCCAGCTGAGGTCAAAATTTTGTAACAATACCACAAAAAATGAATATATTACACAACTTTTTCCTCAGGTAGTTCCCAGGCGTTTTTGAACTGTGCCAAATTGTGCCAAATGGCACAGTTTGGAAAAACGTCTGTAACTTTTGAATGATTCAATATAGAAGTTTCATCTTGGGCTCTAATGAAAGGTGACACTCAGGGTTGTGTGTGTGTGTGGGGGGGGACGGTTGTCCACCCCCCCCCCCGCTACAGAGGACGGACATCGGCTATCGCTACATGACGGAATAGACTCCTGTGGCGACTGCGGCGCAGTCACCGCGGCTTCCCCCCCTCGCTACAGAAGAGTAGCGGGGGGGGGTGTTCACGGTCCGGACGCGGCGAACGAACCGTGTACTGCGGCGCATGCACTTCGGACTTCGTGCGCCGCACAGTTGTAATTTACCGATCGGTCAAAAGTCATTTTTCATTACAATTTTCAGGGATAGAGAATAATTTAGCTTATAACACCTTACCTCTTCACAGCAGCAGAGTCCTGGCGAACTTCTCTTCCTCATTGTCAGACGAACGCGACGCTGGTCCGCTCGTGATTCCCGGTCAAAACATAATTCCATTATTGCGGTTTTGCGCTTCCATGATTGCGGTTTTAGCGAATGATTTACGACCTTCGTCGTCGGCCTCCGTCGGTCTATGATGACCATGGAAGAGAATCCTAAACGTCTACTCTGCTGGAATAAAAAAAAAAAAAAGCAGCGCCTGTGGCTGCTGCAGCAGTCTCTTTTCACCCAGCCTTAGACAAAACAGCTCGCGAACTTCTGTGCTTCAATTGGCTCGCTGCATTCACAGCGTTGGTAGGCGGGTCCTTCTTGCTAGGTTTTCAGTCATTGGTTCTTCAAGGTTTCAGAAACCCAATTCAAGGCTCTTATTAGTCGAATGAGAGGTCAATCAGATGAACTAATCTGTTCGCGGCTGTGTCTGTAGTGGAAGAACAAATGCAGCTTTTTTTTTTCAGTGCGCGCTTGGACGCAGCGCCCTCGTGCGTCTTAGAGCGCACGAGGGCGCTCTCGTGCACTGTAGGACGCAGAGACCTGCCTGTCCGCGGTACACCGGAGTGCAAGAGGTTAAGGGTAAAAAAAAATCCAAACCTACAAGGCTCTGTGTGAAAAAGTGATCCCCCCCCCTTAAAACATAAATTAACTGTGGTTTATCACATCTTTGGAAAGCTGAGTTCAATTTCTCTAGCCACACCCAAGCCTGATTACTGCCACACCTGTTCTCAATCAAGAAATCACTTAAATAGAATGTTCTAACAAAGTGAAGTAGACCAAAAGATCCTCAAAAGCTAGACATCATGCTGTGATCCAAAGAAATTCAGGAACAAATGAGAAACAAATTGAGATCTATCACTCTGGAAAAAAGGTTATAAAGCCATTTCTAAAGTTTTGGGACTCCAGCGAACCACAGTGAGAGCCATTATCCACAAATGGCGAAAACATGGAACAGTGGTGAACCTTCCCAGGAGTGGCTGGCCGACCAAAATTACTCCAAGAGCACAGAGACGACTCATCCAAGAGATCATAAAAGACCTCACAACAACATCCAAAGACCTGCAGGCCTCACTTGCCTCCGCTAAGGTCAGTATTCATGACTTCACCATAAGAAAGAGACTGGGCAAAAATGGCCTGCATGGCAGAGTTCCAAGACAAAAACCCCTGCTGAGCAAAAAGAACATAAAGGCTTGTCTCACTTTTGCCAGAAAACATCTTGATGAGTCCCAAGACTTTTGGGAAAATGCTCTGTGGACTGACGAGACAAAACTTGAACTTTGTGGAAGGTGTGTGTCCCATTACATCCGACGTAAAAGTAACACAGCATTTCAGAAAAGGAACATCATCCATCCATCTTCTTCCGCTTAATCCTTTTTGGGTCGCGGGGGGGGGGGGGGGGGGCTGCAGCCTATCCCAGCATCTATGGGCAAGAGGCAGGGTATACCCTGGACAAATTGCCAGTCCATCGCAGGGCCAACACAGACAGACAGACAACCATTCACTCTCACATTCATACCTAAGGACAATTTAGAATCCCCAGTTGATGCCAGTTAACCTAACTTGCATGTTTTTGGCATGTGGAAGGAAACCGGAGAAATCCCGGAGTAAACCCACGCAGACACAGGGAGAACATGCAAACTCCACACAGATCACTGTTGGCCGGGGGCTGGGATCAAACCCAGGATCCCCTGGCCAAGGGTGAGTTGCTGTGCTGCCGCCATGCTAATCACTCTTCCACCGTGGAGTACCAACAGTAAAACATGGTAGTGGTAGTGTGATGGTCTGGGGCTGTTTTGCTGCTTCAGGACCTGAATGTGGTAAATGGAACCATGAATTCTGCTGTCTACCAAAAAAAAAAATCCTGAAGGAGAATGTCCGGCCATCTGTTGTGACCTGTGAGCAAGTCCACCTCTGAATGGCTTAAGAAAAACAAAATGAAGACTTTGGAGCGGCCTAGTCAAAGTCCTGACCTAAATCCGATTGAGATGCTGTGGCATGACCTTTAAAAGGCAGTTCATGCTCGAAAACTCTCCAATGTGGCTGAATTACAACAATGATGAGTGGGCCAAAATTCCTCCACAGCGATGTAAAAGACTCATTGTCAGTTATCGCAAACACTTGATTGCAATTGTTGCTGCTAAGGGTGGCCCAACCAGTTATTAGGTTTAGGGGGGCAATCACTTTTTCACACAGGGCCATATAGGTTTGGATTTTTTTTCCCCTTAATAATAAACACCTTCATTTAAAAACTGCATTTTGTGTTTACTTGTGTTATCTTTGTCTAATATTTAAATTTGTTTGATGATCTGAAACATTCAAGTGTGACAAACATACAAAAAAAATGAGAAATCAGGAAGGGGCAAACACTTTTTCACACCACTGTGTTTTAAGTCATAATAATGTTCTTTTCAACTAATGTCTTGATTTCGGTTAACAACAGATGTTTTTCATCGAAATCACAGGTTATTTCTCATATTTGCATCTCAAATTGAAACGTTACAACATGGGTAACGTTTAAGCAGTGATTGCAACACATGAGCGTGTTGTTAAACTATAATCATTGTGGTCAACAAAATGACATTTTATAATGCTAAACGTCTCTTTATTGGTTAAAAAATATGTTACAATTTGCATTAATTTTGGTAGGTGTGGAGAGACTTGAATAACGAAACCGAATTGTCTTTCATTTCAGTTTATTCAAGAAATCCTTCCACTGTCTGCTCTTATTCTTGAGCAGCGAACAAAGAGAGTGAACACACCAAAGTTCTCTCATTTAAACCTTCTCACATCAAACCATTTCCCTCGCGGGGGAAATCACACATCTATATCAAAGTCTCTTTATTCACATTCATTAGCCTTTTATTTACATAACTCCCCCTTCTCTCCTCTCGAGCCTCAGTGGTCAGGAAGTCTTCTGTCCCCTGTCCTCCGCAGGGGGTCCAGGCTCTGTGGCTCCGCACCGCAGGGGGCTGGCTCTCCTTCATCGTGGTTAAATCACATATGCAGTGTCCAACATATACATGTCTCACAACACAGCCATATAACCCCCCCCCAAACGATGAAGAACAGACTAATTCCCAAAATTTAATAGCACCTTACTCACTACTGAATAATCAACACCAACATTCAGTCTGTGCGCCGCTTGGGCTTCAGCCGTCTGCCGAATCTGCTGTGCGTTGGCCCCGCCTTGCCTGCGGTGCTGTTCTGCTTCGGGTCTGTTGACTGAGGAAGAGAGTGGTTAATTGCCCTCTGCGGGGGCCTGCCTCGTCGAGGCGCCACCGCGACCGGTACAGACACGTCCTTCATGACAAAAGCAGGTTTTAGTCTGTCAATACTGACTGTCTCTTTTCTGTCCCCAAAATCTAGCACAAATTGCTTATCACCTGCCTCCAGCACTCGAAATGGCCCTTCGTAAGGTGGTTTGAGCGTTGCTTTAAGGGCTTCGCGCCTGACAAAAACGAAATCGGCATTTTTCAAAGCCTTGGGGACGAAAACTCGTGGAAAAGCGTGATGAACCGGACCCGGGAGCGTGTCTGCCCCCGTGCCAACTAACGGTCCCAGAGCAGAGAGAGGTGGGGGCTCTGGGTGCTCTGGTAAAAACTCGCCCGGCAGCCTCAGAGTTTGTGCGAATACCAGCTCCGCTGGGGAGGCGTCTAAGTCCTCTTTAGGCGCAGAACGCAACCCTAATAAAACCCATGGGAGTTTATTTACCCAATCTGCATCCGTGAGCGACGCTCTGAGTGCTGCCTTCAAAGACCTATGAAAACGCTCGCATAAACCATTAGCCTGAGGGTGGTAAGCCGTAGTGCGGTGAATTTTGGCTCCTAAGCCGTTGGCCATCGCTGACCACAGCTCAGAGATGAATTGCGGTCCTCTATCGGACGTAATGTCCGACGGAACCCCGAAGCGCGCCACCCAAGCCGTTAAAAAAAACGCGAGCCACCTCCGCGGCCGTGGTCGTCGCAAGTGGGACCACTTCCGGCCAACGTGTGGTGCGGTCCACCATTGTCAAAAGATACGTGAACCCCTGTGATGCCGGTAGGGGGCCCACAAGGTCGACGTGCACATGGTCGAACCTTCTGGCCGGAATGCGGAACGGTTCTAACGGGGCTCTTGTGTGCCTGTGAATTTTGGCCCGTTGACAGGAAATGCAGGTTTTTGCCCATTCCTTCACGTGCTTGCGCAGGCACGGCCAAACAAACTTTTCCGCCACTAGTTTCACCGACGCGCGCACCCCCGGGTGCGCCAGTGAGTGGACCGAGTCAAAAACACGGCGGCGCCACGTGGCCGGAACCACCGGACGCGGGCGCCCCGTCGACATGTCGCAGATCAGGGGGGGCATACCGGTTTGTAAACACTTGCTCTCCAGCCTCAACCCTGTTGGTCCAGACTGGAGCGCGCGCACGTCTGCGTCCGCCCCCTGGTCCGCTGCCATGGCTGCGTAATCTATACCCATGTGCACCGGGGCTGCGCGCGCTACCGTGCCGCTCTCCTGCGGCGCGGTCACGGTGGCCCGTTCTGCCTCTGCGCGTGTCGGGGTCGTGAACGCGCGTGAGAGACAATCCGCTACTACATTGAATTTGCCCGCGACGTGCCTAATGTCAGTGGTAAATTCCGAGATTGCGGCCAGCTGCCTCTGCTGCCTGCCGGACCACGGATCTGAAATTTTGGCCATGGCGTATGTGAGCGGCTTGTGGTCCACATAAGCGGTGAAGCACCGTCCTTCCAGCCAGAACTGGAAATGACGAATAGCCAAATGCAGCGCCAACAGTTCTCTGTCAAACGCGCTGTATTTTCGCTCAGCCGCGCTTAAAGATTTGCTAAAGAAAGCCAAAGGCTGCCAAACTCCGGCTACCTGTTGCTCAATAACGGCCCCTATGGCTAAATCTGAAGCGTCTGTCGTCAGCGCGATACGTGCTGCAGGGTCTGGGTGGGCCAGGAGCGCAGCGTCAGCCAAGGCTTTTTTAACCTCTGCGAACGCGCGCTCCCGCTCCGGGGACCATTCGACCGCCTGGGTCGGCTTTTGTTTTTTGAGCGCGGCATATAACGGTTGCATGATTTGAGCTGCGTGGGGCAGGAACCGGTTATAAAAATTCACCATCCCCAAGAATTCCTGTAGTGATTTGACCGTTTGTGGACGGGGAAAATCCGCTACCGCGCGTACTTTCTCTGGTAACGGAACCGCTCCCTCCGGGGAGACGCGGTGACCCAAAAAATCAATCCGCTCAACGCCGAACTGGCACTTGGCTGGGTTAACTATTAAGCCGTGCTCTCCCAGCCTCCTAAAAACTGCTGTGAGGTGCGTTTCGTGTTCGTCCTCTGAAGTACTCGCGACCAAAATGTCGTCGAGGTACACAAACACGAAAGGGAGATCGCGTAACACGGCATCCATCATCCGCTGAAATGTTTGCGCCGCCCCTTTGAGACCAAACGGCATGCGTAAAAATTCGAAAAGTCCGAACGGGGTTATTACCGCTGTTTTAGGAATGTCCTCCGGTTGGACCGGGACTTGGTGATAGCCGCGAACTAGATCAATCTTTGAAAAAATGCGCGCCCCCCGCCAGGTGCACCGAAAAATCCTGAATGTGCGGGATGGGATAACGATCGTGTGCCGTAGCGTTGTTTAGCCTGCGGTAATCCCCGCACGGTCTCCAGGAGCCATCGGCTTTCGGTACCATGTGCAGCGGCGAAGCCCACGGGCTCTTCGACCTACGAACGATGCCCAGCCTCTCCAGGCTGGCGAACTCCTCGCGCGCAATGGCGAGCTTAACTGCATCCAAGCGCCGAGCTTTTGCAAACACGGGAGGACCAGAAGTGGGGATGAAGTGTTTCACCCCGTGCTTCGCGACCGTCGCTGAAAAAGTGGGCACAGTGAGCGCTGGAAATTGGGTGAGGAGTGTGTGAAACTTACCACCTGCTGTAGCGACGTGGGTCTGTACTGGTGGCGGGGACACTCGAGCTGAACAGGGGAGAGAGTAAAAAGAGAGTGCATTTACCAGCCGTCTATTAGCAAGATCAACTAACAGATTGTGTGAACACAAAAAATCCGCGCCCAACATGTTGAAACTCACCGCCGCTACTACAAAAGTCCATTCATATGTGCGGCCATGTAAGCATAAAGGCAAGGTCCTTCTCCCGTAGGTGTTGATGTTCGAGCCATTTGCCGCTGTAGCTCCGTCACCGTGGGGTCCAGCTACCCGGTCCGCGTATGTTGGGGTGATGAAGCTCACTTGTGCTCCGGTGTCAATGAGGAACACTCGTCCGGAGCGCGCATCCGTGATGTAGAGCAGCTTGTTGCGTTCTCCGAGGGTCGAAGCTGCTAGCGACCCCCGGTCTTGCCGTTTCCCGAACTCCTGAAGATGCAGGGCGGCACACACCTGCGTGCCTTCTCTGCGAACCTCCGATGGTAAAAGCAGAGATCTTCTCCTCCGCTGTGTCGTGCCCGCGCCTCTGTCGCCGGGCTATTGGCTCCCCCTCGTCGTGGCCGTGTTGCCGCCATCGTCGGCCCGTCTGGTTCTGCCGCCTCTGGCTCCCCGCTGTCTCGGGTCGCTGCTGTGGTTGCTTGCCCGCCGCAGGCGTCCAGGATCCCGTCTGCCTCCTGGGCCAGCTCCCGGAACTCCTCCAGGGTGTGACACTTTTTGCCGGCCAGCGTGCTTCTCGCATGCGCCGGGAGGTTGGAGAGGAAGATGAACTGAAAAATGAAATCATCGTTGTCCAAACCTCTCAGCTGTATCATCTCCTCCATCAGGGCGCTCGGCCTGTGTCCACCTTGGTCTAGCAAAGACAGGATCCTCCTCGCCCTCACTTCAGCCGAGGGGGTGAAAAACTTGATGAGGGTGGATTTCAGCTTGCTGTACCTGTCGGTCGCGGGTGGCTGCTCCACCAAGCTTTGCACGCACCGAGCTGTGCTGTTGTCCAGTTTAGCGATGACATGGTGGAACTTAGTGTCATCCACCGTTACTCCTGCGAGCGCGAACTGCGACTCTGCTTGCAGAAACCACGACCGTGGGTTATCCTGCCAGAAATCAGGCAGCTTAACGGCCACTGCGCTCGCCAGCTCTGAGCGCTGTGAGTCCGGGACCCTGAGAATTTCTTCGTTCATTCTCAACGTCGTCAGTCACCAATGTGGAGAGACTTGAATAACGAAACCGAATTGTCTTTCATTTCAGTTTATTCAAGAAATCCTTCCACTGTCTGCTCTTATTCTTGAGCAGCGAACAAAGAGAGTGAACACACCAAAGTTCTCTCATTTAAACCTTCTCACATCAAACCATTTCCCTCGCGGGGGAAATCACACATCTATATCAAAGTCTCTTTATTCACATTCATTAGCCTTTTATTTACATAACTCCCCCTTCTCTCCTCTCGAGCCTCAGTGGTCAGGAAGTCTTCTGTCCCCTGTCCTCCGCAGGGGGTCCAGGCTCTGTGGCTCCGCACCGCAGGGGGCTGGCTCTCCTTCATCGTGGTTAAATCACATATGCAGTGTCCAACATATACATGTCTCACAACACAGCCATAGTAGGGTACATTAACTGTTCAGGAGAAAGCAGGCAATTTCTGCGTCACTTTTAAAACTTTTGTCCCTCATCAGCTGTTTTCATCGGGTAAAGGTAACACCAATGTTTACACAAATTTTCTGTCTTTGCCTGTCCCGACGTCTTATCAGCTCATCATGTTTTCTTTTTTTTTTGATGAAGACAATTCACGCTCTTTTTTTTCTTCTTAATGAGAATAATGAGCCACCATTTTTATAAGTGCAACCCAAGAAAGTCCAACTCCTAACAAAAATGTTTATATTATAACTGCTTCTCTTCTGTGTGTTTCTTCTTTGTATCCTGTTTTATGTCAGCCAACGGTCAACTAACACTACAGCGCCACCAAATTCTGAAGACCAATTTGTCATTTCAGCATAAACGGTTTCTTCTATACCCAGCTGTATGTTTGTCCCTTCAGAGCTACTGTTGAAACATGGCGGTGTGGGTCCAGCACCATGTAGATATAAACAACTTATTCTAAGGTAACAAAAATCACAGCTTTTTTTTAAGATTATACACTATTAAAAACATGTTTATACAGTACATGATTATCTTAATTTTTGATAAAAAACCATCCAAATTTTTATACAGTGTACCTTTAAATCAGACCAGAATGGCAGTTTTCAGGCTGCCATTTGTTCAATTTGTACAGCTGATTTTTTTCAGTATGTAATTTAAAATGTAAAAAAAAGAGATGGTCCTTTTTATGTAATTATCTAAACTAGGATATACAGAAAATGTATACCATGATATACTGTATATCTGTATCGTTATCATGACTTACACTGTGATATGAAATTTTGGTCATATCACACTGCCCTACATATTATTATGAAGTTCTTCTTCTCTGCTATGTTGCAATTTACTTACTGTTTGAGTGAAGACAAACTGTTTTGCTCTGCAGGATGTTTACAGCCATTTTCCTGCTGATTTGTGGGCTTGGACTCATTGCAACAACATAATCCTTTGTAATTACTGTGCAGACTTTAATCCTAAATTTGTACATATTCTTTAAAAGTGAGTACCAGAGGAAATACAGTGATATTGCTTAATCCAACTTTACAGTTGACTTTCAGCATTATGACTGTATCGGGGTGGGGGCACTATTCTTCTGATATCCACAATTTTATAGTAGTTTCATTATGTGGTTTTTTTTTGTTTACTGTCTGGTTTTAGTTCCCCATTATTGCAATTATCTTTTGAGGCTGAATCAGAACAAAAATAAGTTAACATTTACTTTAGCACTGAGAATTGTTACCATTGAGCTAATTAGCTGAAGTGAGTAGAGGAGCCAGAGATAATATTTGGCAAAAAAAAAAAAAAAGTTAAGTACAAAAAAGCATCTATTAACAAAGTTACTTGACTTTGTTCTTTGCAATAATTAGGTTTTTCTCATAAATTTGTGACCTTTTCTCTTATTTTTTCTGATAAATTTTGTGGTAAATTTGCAACATTGTATGATAAGACATTTTTCATGTGAATTTGCAACTTTCTCTTTAAAAGGTAAAAGTACAGTTTTTTCAAAATTATTACTTATATAAGAGTAAAAGTATCCTGCAATAGCATTAGTCATGAAAGTATAATTTTGAGGGAAAAAACTTGAGTATCTGAAAAAAAAAATAACTAGTTACTGCCCACCTCTGCTCATCAGTCACATTTTTGCTGTTCGTCTGTGGCTCTAAACTTTGACTTATGCTTGGCTTCAAAAGTGGATACAATACAAAAAGACTGGAGGAAAATTGTTATTCATAAAGACAAACAAGACTGAATTTTGATATCTTTTGACTGATTGATTGATTTGAACATCAAGACAAAAAAGATTAAAACAAGGAATCAAAACCAAAAAAATAAACAACCAAAAAAGTCCTTGTTCAAAAGGAGTAGGAAGAAGCCAGCGCTTATATAGTCCCACCCCTTCTCCATACCCAATAAATTATATCATTCTAGTCATTATCCATCCCATAATTACATTCATTATACAATATCATAATATGTAATGCATCCCATTATTAAATTATGTGATAGAAATAATACAACAATGATAGTTTATAATGACAATAATACCAACATCTAGTAATAATTGTAATAATAAGTAAATACTTCTGGTATGTTTAATATGATTATACAAAATATTATCATCATCATAATCACCACATATACCACCATATACCCCCACTTGGCTTACAATACCTAGGCACAATAAGAAACCATATAATAAAAACCATAATAATAGTTAGCCATATAGTAGTTGCAATAACAACAACAACAACAACAATAATAATAATAATAATAATAATAATAATAATAATAATAATAATAATAATAATAATAATAATAATAATAATAATACCACCTGGCCTATATAATACTTTAAATAATTCCATCCTAAATAACAATCATAATACTATAATACCGTTGTTATATTCTAGTAACTAGAAAAGCACTCGGAGAGCACAGACCTCCGCCAAGCGCCACAGTTCCCCCCCATACAGTGTTTGTGTGTACGTTTTCAGATTCCTTGACCATGAAAACATATGACTAGCAATTGGATTCACAATGATAGGATTAGTGGTTCAGTAGTAAAAGCATTACCTCCTTGGCGGAGGTAATAAACTGAAGTGTTGCTGTTGTGTCCATCTCCTCCATCTTCAAACTCCCAGGCTGCGGGCATTGCAATTCATCGCACAACCACGTACAACCTACAGGCCAATGGGTTATGCGAGCGTTTTCATAGATCACTGAAAGCAGCACTCAGGGCTTCACTGAAGGCTGCAAATTGGGTAGACAGGTTGCCGTGGGTTTTATATTGGGGTTGCGCTCCGCGGCAAAAGAGGATTTGGAAGCTTCCCCGGCAGAGAGCTTGTTTTTGCGCAGCCACTATGGCTGCCTGGGGAATTTCTGCCAAATAATCCCGCGCCGGACAGCTGCCCGTCTCAGCTTTTGCAGCGTAGCGCAAACACAGGCACGCTGCCGGGCCCGGCCCACCACAGTTTTTCGCGTGCTTTTGTGCCTAAAACTTTGAAGAACGTGGAGTTTGTGTTCGTCAGACACGACGACCAGCGCCCTCCATTGCGCCTGCACACATGTTGAAAATGGCCGTATCTCACAATGTTAAAGAATCCTTTAAAAAATTCCTGTATCCAGACGGTGATCCGGATCATCCCCAAAATTTAATCAGTTCTTCCTTGTACCATTTCCAACAATGCCTGAAAGTTTCATGGAAATCCGTCCAAAACTTTTTGAGTTATCTTGCTAACCAACAGACAGACAAACAGACAAACAGATAAACAGACAGACAAACAGACAGACAAACGCTGGCAAAAACATAACCTCCTGCGGCCTGCGGCCTGGTGGAGGTAATAATGATATTTGTAGAAGAGCTTGGAAATGAAGAGGCGATTTGATTTATAAACCAAGTTTAATAATCAGCATAATCAGCTCTTCTAACAAGTCTCATCTGGTGCAGAGAGTGGCAGAAGGGAAAAGAGGCAGAATGTCTCCAGCTCATTGACTTTATACTGGCACACAATAAAAGACATGCATAACAAAGGCTGACGTCCCTCATTATCTTAATCCCCCCATTGTCTTGGTATTTCCTCTCCTAGCCTTGAGGGGTGAGGGTGGCTCCTCTGGTCTCCTCCGCCGCGTCCGGGAACGTCTTTGTTCTTCACTCGGCGGTTGAGAGCCCTTTGTCCTTTCAGAGGTGTGAAGTCCTTTACATATGTAATTACCAAACATTTCCACATGCTTCAACATATGTAGGTTATGGAATATATGATTAATATAGACCACAGGCCCCCCAAACAACTAAGAAAAGACAACAGAAAGGTTCACAGTCTAAGATAGTTACTATGACATACTAAGTGTTACATCTGTTGCCACGGAAGAAACTTTCCAGCAGCCATGCTCCTAAGAGAGTTCAGTGGTAATCATAACAGCATAGTAAAATCATAAGTCAGTCCTAAACTGTTGCAGCACAATTAGTGAATAATTGTGGAGTGGTTTGTATCAGTCCCTGTGCTGTCTGGGTTTTAATCTTCTCCCAAAGCTGCTGTAGGTTGGTTTAGGCGCCCTGCTGGGACCTTCTTGAGAGGAATCTGCAGTGTGGGAAGGAGAGAGGTTAACTGTTCCCTGCTGGGGGGCTGAGTCTTTTCTCTTGGGGGGTCTACCCCGCCGAGGTGCTCTCGCCAACTGTGCAGGTTCGTCTTTCAACAAGAAGGCAGGTTTAAGTCTGTCAATGCTGACTGTTTCTTTTCTATCCCCAAAATCAAGCACAAAGTGTTTATCACCATGTTCCAGCACTCTGTATGGCCCATCGTATGCTGGGCGAAAGGTAGGTTTTAAAGCTTCATGCTTAACAAAAATGAACTCAGCGTTTTTTAAAGCCTGAGGGACAAAAACCCGTGGGAAGGAGTGATGAGCTGGACCGGGGAGAGAGTTCGGTCCGTTGTTGCCTAAAAACCTTGGGACTGGAAGATGCCCTGGCTCTGGGTTCTCTGGTAAAAATTCACCTGGGAGCCTGAGAGGTTGTGCAAAGACTAATTCTGCGGGAGAGGCGTCTAGGTCCTCTTTAGGTGCAGCACGCAACCCCAATAAAACCCAGGGAAGTTTATTTACCCAATTTGTGTCCGTTAGTGAGGCTCTGAGGGCAGCCTTTAAAGACCTGTGAAAACGCTCGCATAACCCATTAGCCTGAGGGTGATAAGCGGTGGTGCGATGAATTGTTGCCCCTAAGCTGTTGGACATGGCTGACCAGAGCTCTGAGACAAATTGAGGCCCCCTATCGGACGTGATGTCCGATGGGACGCCGAAACGTGCCACCCAGTTTGTCAAAAAAACGCGAGCGACTTCCTCCGCTGTGGTTGCCGCTAGAGGGACTGCCTCTGGCCAGCGTGTGGTGCGGTCTATCATTGTTAACAGGTGTGTGAAACCTTGGGAGGAAGGTAGTGGCCCCACGAGGTCGACATGAACGAGGTCGAACCTTCTAGCAGGGATTGGAAAAGGCTCCAGAGGGGCTTTTGTGTGTCTGTGTATTTTGGCGCGTTGACAAGAAATGCAAGTTTTTGCCCATTCTTTTACGTTTTTGCGCAGGCCTGGCCACACAAACTTTTCGGCGACCATTTTAACCGAGGCGCGCACACCTGGGTGCGCGAGGGAGTGAATTGCGTCGAAAATACGGCGGTGCCATGTAGCTGGTACTAACGGGCAAGGTCGGCCGGTTGAAACATCACATATTGGGGGGGCACGCCGTCGCGTAAACCCTTTTTCTCCAGCCTTAACCCTGTTGGTCCAGACAGGAGTGCGCGCACGTCTGCGTCACTGCTTTGTTCCTCCGCCATGGCTGCATAATCTATCCCTGCATGGATAGGTGCTGCGTATGTGTCTGCGTTAGTGAAGAGTTCTGCTGCTGAGGCAGTATAATCTGTCTCCCCGCGCTCTGGTGGTGTCACAGCGCGAGAGAGACAGTTCGCTACTACGTTAAGTTTGCCTGCCACGTGTCGAATGTCTGTGGTGAACTCTGAAATCGCAGCTAGCTGTCTTTGCTGCCTGCCTGACCATGGTTATGAAATTTTAGCCATAGCAAAGGTGAGCGGTTTATGGTCTACAAAAGCCGTGAAACTCCGCCCTTCTAACCAGAACTGGAAGTGGTGGATGGATAAATGAAGCGCCAGCAGCTCTCTGTCAAAAGTGCTGTATTTACGTTCAGTTTGGTTTAGCGATTTGCTAAAGAATGCTAAAGGTTGCCAGACCCCGCTGACAAGCTGTTCTACAACTGCCCCTATAGCTAGGTCTGAAGCATCTGTGGTTAGTGCGATGCGGGCCAAGGAATCTGGGTGAACTAACAATGTGGCATTAGCTAGGGCGCTTTTTACTTCCGCGAAAGCGCGTTCGCGCTCCGGGGTCCATTCGACCGCGTTGGAAGCTTTCTTTTTTTTGAGCGCGTCATATAGGGGCTGCATGAGCTGAGCTGCATGGGGGAGGAAGCGGTTGTAAAAATTAACCATCCCTAAAAATTCCTGTAGCGATTTGACCGTTTGTGGCCGTGGGAAACTTTCTATCGCGTGAACTTTGTCTGGAAGTGGAACTGCCCCCTTCGGAGAGACTTTGTGTCCTAAAAAATCAATTTGTGACACGCCGAATTTGCATTTGGCTGGATTGATTATTAACCCGTGCTCTTCTAGCCTCTGAAAAACCGTAGTGAGGTGCTGCTCGTGTTCTACCTCAGACGAGCTGGCTACCAGCATGTCGTCGAGGTAGACGAAGACAAAAGGAAGGTCGCGTAGGACCGCGTCCATCATTCGTTGAAAAGTTTGAGCAGCGCCTTTGAGGCCGAAAGGCATTCGCAGGAATTCAAAAAGGCTGAAAGGGGTTATTACCGCTGTTTTAGGAATGTCTTCTGCTCGGACTGGGACTTGGTGATAACCACGGACTAAGTCTATTTTTGAAAAAATGCGCGCACCCGCCAGATGTAGTGAAAAATCTTGAATGTGAGGGATTGGGTAACGGTCATGCGCTGTAGCGTTGTTTAATCTGTGGTAATCTCCGCACGGTCTCCAAGAACCGTCGGATTTCGGAACCATGTGAAGTGGTGAGGCCCAGGGGCTCTTCGAGCGTCTAACAATGCCCAATTTTTCAAGAGTTGTAAACTCGTCCCATGCTATGTTGAGCTTGGCCACGTCTAAGCGGCGAGCTTTGGCAAAAACGGGAGGTCCCGTTGTGGGAATGAAGTGTTCAACCCCGTGTTTAACCACAGTGGCTGAGAATTTGGGAATTGTGAGTGCTGGAAATTGGGTGAGGAGTTGCTCAAACTTACCTCCTGCCGTGGTGACATTGGCCTGCACAGGTGGTGGAGAAACTCGGGCTGAGCAGGGAATAGAAGCAAAGGACAGTGCATTAACCAGGCGCCTATTTGCTAGATCCACTAATAACCCATGTGCACACAAAAAATCTGCGCCTAATAAGTTAAAACTCACCGCCGCTACAACAAATGTCCATCTGTAGCTGCGGCCGTGGATGAGGAGGTGCAGGCTCTTTTCGCCGAACGTGACGATGCTAGAGCCGTTGGCTGCCACGGCTCCGTTGCCCCGGGTGCCCGTGGCTCGATCTGCGTGGGAGGGCATGACGAAACTCAGCTGGGCTCCTGTGTCGATGAGGAACTGCTTGCCTGTGTGTCCATCCGTCACGTACAACAGCTTATTCTTCTCGCCGAGGACCGCTGTCGTTAACGGCTCTCGGCTTTGGCGTTTTCCCGAAATCGCAAATTTGCAGGGGGGAACGCATTTGCGGGCCTTCTCGGCGAAGCGGTGGTGATAATAACAGGCGTCGCTCAGTCTGCTAAGTTTGGGCCGTGTCGCTGTCACCGTGGGCTGGGTCTGCTCAGTGGGTTGTGGCTCCCAGTGGCTCGGGGCATCAGCTTTGAGGTCTGTGGATGCTGCTGTGGGTGTCAGCTCCTTGCAGGCGTTGACGAGCCGATGAGCTTCGTTGGCCAGTGCGCGGAAGTCTTGGTGGTTGTTGCATTTCATGCTGGCGAGTGTCCCTCTCATGTGTGGCGGCAGCATGCAGAGGAATATAAACTGGAAGAGGAAGTTGTCATTGTCCTCCTCTTTGAGCTGTAGCAAATCCTCCATGAGGGCCTTCGGTTTGCACCCTCTGTGGCCGTAGACCGCCAGGATCTTCTCGGCTCTCTCTTCCGCTGATGGGATGTAGTTCGCCACAATGGTTGCTTTGAGCGTCTCATATTTGTCCCGGGCCGGTGGTCGCCGGATCATGCTCCGCACACACTTCGAAGTGGCGGCGTCGAGTTTGGAGACGATATGGTAAAATTTGGTATCGTCAGCTGTGATGCCCGCCAGAGTAAACTGGGCTTCAGCCTGCTGAAACCAAGAGGCGGGGTCTTCTTGCCAGAAGTCTGGCAGCTGGACAGCGACGGCATTCGTGCATACCATCACTGCTGTGCCTGCCGGGTGAGAGTGCCTTGCCTCGGCTCTCACGGCGGTGCTGGTGCTCGGTTGAGCCCTCTCAATCTCTTCTGCCGGGGGGAACAGTTGTCCATCTGTTCCCTCGTCTGCGTGGGTCGTCACGGATGAGTCGATTGCGGGGGTATGCCTCAGGACCATACTCGCGTCAGGGGTCACCAGTGTAGAAGAGCTTGGAAATGAAGAGGCGATTTGATATATAAACCAAGTTTAATAATCAGCATAATCAGCTCTTCTAACAAGTCTCATCTGGTGCAGAGAGTGGCAGAAGGGAAAAGAGGCAGAATGTCTCCAGCTCACTGACTTTATACTGGCACACAATAAAAGACATGCATAACAAAGGCTGACATCCCTCATTATCTTAATCCCCCCATTGTCTTGGTATTTCCTCTCCTTGCCTTGGGGGGTGAGGGTGGCTCCTCCGGTCTCCTCCGCCGCGTCCGGGAATGTCTTTGTTCTTCACTCGGCGGTTGAGAGCCCTTTGTCCTTTCAGAGGTGTGAAGTCCTTTACATATGTAATTACCAAACATTTCCACATGCTTCAACATATGTAGGTTATGGAATATATGGTTAATATAGACCACAATATTGATGATAATAGTACTCAGCATATATATATTCAACAATAACTCAGCATATATACAGTGGGGGAAAAAAGTATTTAGTCAGCCACCAATTGTGCAAGTTCTCCCACTTAAAAGATGAGAGAGGTCTCCAATTTTCATCATAGGTATACCTCAACTATGAGAGACAAAATGAGAAAAAAAATCCAGAAAATCACATTGTCTCATTTTTAAAGAATTTATTTGCAAATTATGGTGGAAAATAATTATTTGGTCACCTACAAACAAGCAAGATTTCTGGCTCTCACAGACCTGTAACTTCTTCTTTAAGAGGCTCCTCTGCCCTCTACTCGTTACCTGTATTAATGGCACCTGTTTGAACTCGTTATCAGTATAAAAGACACCTGTCCACAACCTCAAACAGTCAGACTCCAAACTCCACTATGGCCAAGACCAAAGAGCTATCAAAGGACACCAGAAACAAAATTGTAGACCTGCACCAGGCTGGGAAGACTGAATCTGCAATAGGTAAGCAGCTTGGTGTGAAGAAATCAACTGTGGCAGCAATTATTAGAAAATAGAAGACATACAAGACCACTGATAATCTCCCTCGATCTGGGGCTCCACGCAAGATCTCACCCCGTGGGGTCAAAATGATCACGAGAACGGTGAGCAAAAATCCCAGAACCACACGGGGGGCCTAGTGAATGACCTGCAGAGAGCTGGGACCAGAGTAACAAAGGCTACCATCAGAAACACACTACGCCGCCAGGGACTCAAATCCTGTAGTGCCAGATGTGTCCCCCTGGTTAATCCAGTACATGTCCAGGCCCGTCTGAAGTTTGCTGGAGAGCATTTGGATGATCCAGAAGAGGATTGGGAGAATGTCATATGGTCAGATAAAACCAAAATAGAACTTTTTGGTAAAAACTCACCTTGTTGTGTTTGGAGGAGAAAGAATGCTGAGTTGCATCCAAAGAACACCATACCTACTGTGAAGCATGGGGGTGGAAACATCATGCTTTGGGGCTGTTTTTCTGCAAAGGGACCAGGATGACTGATCTGTATAAAGGAAAGAATAAATGGGGCCATGTATCGTGAGATTTTGAGTGAAAACCTCCTTCCATCAGCAAGGGCGTTGAAGATGAAATGTGGCTGGGTCTTTCAGCATGACAATGATCCCAAACACACCGCCCGGGCAACGAAGGAGTGGCTTCGTAAGAAGCATTTCAAGGTCCTGGAGTGGCCTAGCCAGTCTCCAGATCTCAACCCCATAGAAAATGTTTGGAGGGAGTTGAAAGTCCGTGTTGCCCAGCGACAGCCCCAAAACATCACTGCTCTAGAGGAGATCTGCATGGAGGAATGGGTCAAAATACCAGCAACAGTGTGTAAAAACCTTGTGAAGACTTACCGAAAACGTTTGACCGCTGTCATTGCCAACAAAGGGTATATAACAAGGTATTGAGATGAACTTTTGTTATTGACCAAATACTTATTTTCCACCATAATTTGCAAATAAATTCTTTAAAAATCAGACAATGTGATTTTCTGGATTTTTCCCCCCCTCATTTTGTCTCTCATAGTTGAGGTATACCTATAATGAAAATTGAAGACCTCTCTCATCTTTTAAGTGGGAGAACTTGCACAATTGGTGGCTGACTAAATACTTTTTTACCCCACTGTGTATATATATATATATATATATACACAGTATATATATATATTCAACAATAAGAACAATAGCAACCTTTCTTCATTAAAGACACATTGTAATTTTACTGTCCTTTATTTTTATATTGTTCAAAAATCATATCTTTATATGTTGATTTAAATATATGGATGTTTGGACATTGGCTGTGTTTCTCCCCCAACCCAATCCACAATTCTACCCCACACACAGACACACAAAAACCCTTCCTAGTAGATCTTACTAGGTGCATTTTAATTTTTGTATTTCCCCGTAAATTGTATTTCCCTTCTCTCTGACTAAAAAGATTTTGTATATTGTGTGGCAAAAAGTTTTTACTGACTTTAAACATTAACTGTGCTGTATAATAATCAACCAGATCCTGTAATTTCAATAATTTTGAATGTAAAAACAATAAATTAGTATTTCAAGATACCCGACTTTGTGTATAACACGGACTGCCCTTTTTTGTAATATTAGCAATGAATTAAGTGCACTTTTATAATTGTTACCCCAGACCTCTATATAATAGGTCAAGTATGGAAGTACTAATAAGCAATACAAGATATGAAGTGATTTGTAATCTAGGACTTGCTTAAGTTTATTTATAATTGCAATATTTTTTGCCACTTTGTTTTGTATGTATCTGATGTGTGGTTTCCAACTAATTTTATCATCTAGTATTACACCCAGAAATTTGATCTCCTTAACATTTTCAATAAATAAATTTTCTGCATGAATATATATATATATATCTTCTTTATTTTTACAATTACCAAATATCACTACCTTAGTTTTATCTATATTTAGTGATAATTTATTACTATTCATCCATTTTTTAGCTTATTTAATTAATTCTTTAAGTATAAATTAAGTTCCTTATAATCATTTCCAGAATAAAATATATCAGTATCATCAGCAAATAATATTATTTTTAATAATTTAGAAACTTGGAATATATCATTGATATATATGTTAAATAATTTGGGGCCCACTTAGAGGCGTTCAGTCATAATCCCACAGATGGTAGCTTCACGCCAGTGGCTCCTGTATGGTATTAGGGCCATTCCCCTAATATCATACAGTTGCAGTTTATCAAGAAGTACTGAAAGATTTATTGTATCAAATGCTTTTCTAAAATCTATAAATATACCAATTGCATATTTTCCTTGATCTAATGCATTTATTATTTCCTTTGTTCCTTCTATTATTGCTTAATGAGGTTGTACGCTTTGCTTTGAATCCATGCTGATTCTGATTAAGCAGATCATGTTTATTTAAAAAAGTTTTCTAATCTGTTGTTGAAAAGTTTTTCCAGAATCTTTGAAAATTGTGGGAAGAGTGATACTGGTCTGTAGTTTGTGTAGTGGTGTTCATTTCCTTGCTTGAATAATGGTATTACTTTTGCTATTTTCATTTTCTGTGGGAATGAGCCAGTTTGAAATGATAGATTACAAATGTATGTAAATGGTTTTAATATACCATCAACAGTTCGTTTTACTAGTGCCATATCAGTACCATCACAATCAGTAGATAATTTATTTTTACACTTTTCAATAACAGATTTTACCTCTAGTTCATCCACTGCTGAGAGAAAGATTGACTGAGGGTTATTTCCAATCAATTTTTCATGCTGTCTCTTCCTTGGTTTGTAAGTTTTGCTGCCAACTCTGGTCCAACATTTACAAAAAATTTATTCATTCTATTTACTACCATGTTCTTATCATAATTATCACCACAATTATCAGTAAAATACTCTGGATATATTGTTTTTTTAGTTCCATTTTTCCTTAACCTCTTGCGCTCCGTTGTACCGCGGACGGGCAAGTCTCTGCGTCCTAGTGCGCACGAGGGCGCTCTCGGACGCATGATCCTGATGGTGGTGATGTAGGTGGTGTGGCCTCCAAGCGCGCACTGAAAATAAAAGCTGCAGACACAGCAGCGAACAGATTAGTTCATCTGATTGACCTCTCATTCGACTAATAAGAGCCTTGAATTGGGTTTCTGAATACCTTGAAGAACCAATGAATGAAAACCTAGGAAGGAGGACCCGCCTACTGTGAATGCAGGAGCCAACTGAAGCACAGAAGTTCGGGCTGGGTGAAGAGAGACTTACTGCTGCTACAGATGAAAAAAAGGACGCTGGAAGAACCTGCTACAGATCCAGCAGCATGGAGAACACCCACAAGTGCGACCTGCACTCATTCCAGCAGAATAGACGTTTAAGATTCTCTTCCATCATCATAGACCGACGGAGGCCGACGACAAAGGTCGTAAATCATTCGCCAAAACCGCAATAATGGAATTATGTTTTGACCGGGATCCACGAGCAGACCAGCGTCGCGTTCGTCTGACAATGGGGAAGAGAAGTTTGCCAGGACGCTGCTGTGAAGAGGTAAGGTGTTATAAGCTAAGTTATTATTTATCCCTGAAAATTGTAATCCAAAAATGACTTTTGACCGATCGGTAAATTACAACTGTACGGCGCACGAAGTACGAAGTGCGTGCGCCGCGATAAACTGTTCATTTGCCGTGTTCGGACCGTGAACGCCCCCCCCCCCCCGCTGCAGAAGAGGAGCGGGCGGGGGGGGGACGTTCACGGTCCGAATGCCCCCCGGTCCGCGGGGGAAGGCCGCGGTGACTGCGCAGCGGTCGCCACATAGCCATATGAGTCTATTCCGTCATGTAGCAATGGCCGATGGCCATCCTCTGTAGCCCCCCCCACACACACACACACAGTAGCGAGGGGGTAAGCTGCGGTGACAGCGTTGCTGTGGAAACATGCCACATCCGAGTGTAATCCTTTATGTAGCAAGGGCCGAACTCCGTCCTCTGTAGCGGGGGGGTGGGGGGACAACCCACCACCCCCACACACACAGACACAGCCCTGAATGTGACCTTTCATTTGAGCCCAAAATGAAGCTTCTATGTTGAATCATTCAAAAGTTACAGACGTTTTTCCAAACTGTGCCATTTGGCACAATTTGGCACAGTTCAAAAACGCCTGGGAACAGCCTGAGAACAAAGCTGTGTAATATATTCATTTTTTGTGGTATTGTTACAAAATTTGGACCTCAGCTGGATAACACTTGGTTCTACATTTCTGTTGCATTTTCCAGCCCGGATCTGAAGCTGTGTGTTATTTGCAAACATTTGTATCCAAAAAAAACACCCAGGCCAAATTTATTTTCTTCAAGTTCACTATGTTTAGATGACTGTAACTCAGTGGCCGGAGCACTTAGAGAGATCATGTTTTTTTTGCCAAAAAATTCAAAGTGTTTTCTTTTAAATGACACCAACCCCATGAAGATGCTGCAAAGGGTTGAATAACAGCTTTCGATTTACTTTGGGCACATTATTTTTTGGCGTTTTTTAGGAAAATTGACCGGAGTGCAAGGGGTTAATTTATTTAATATATCCCAGACTCCTTTTATATTATTTTTATTTTCATTTAACATTTTCCTATAGTATAATTTTTTACTAGTTCACATTATTTCAGTTCATTTATTTTTATATGTTTTATATCTTTTTTCCAGATTCTTTAGTTCTTAATTTAATAAAATTTTTATAGAGATAATTTTTCTTTTTACAAGCATTTTGTAGCCCCCTGGTTAACCACGGGCAATTTTTATGTTTATATTTTTATTAATTTCTTTAATTGGACCATTTTTATCATATAATGATTTAAATATATGAATAAGTTTGATATATTAAGGAGGTTTGATATAATAAGTTTGATATAATAAGGCGGTTTGCTGTCCCAAAAAGCAAAACCCAGCACTACAAAAACAGCTTTGTCCCTGCTGCTGTCAAAGAGTTGAACAAGCTATAAAAATATATTGTACATATTTTATATTTACTTATTTTGTATGATGTGTGCCTGTGTTTGTGTCTATGTTGAATGTAATTAGAGGCTTGTAAATATGGATGTCACCAGACTGCAAAACAAATCTACCTACGGGTACAAATAAAGTAACCTGAACCTGAACCTGAAGTTTATTGTATGCCAAGTCCACTTCTTTCTCTCTATAGACAATGTCCCAATTCTGTAACATTAAGTCATCTTTTAAAGCATTGATTCTATCTTCTGTTAGTATTTTTTATAAATAATCTTTTTACATCATTTATTATTATTCTTACTCTCATTAACCCCATAATTAATATCTAAAGATACAAATACAGGCAAGTGGTCACTAATGTAATTTATTAGTATACCACTCATCATATTATATTCAGTAACATTGGTAAAAATGTTGTCTATCAAGGTAGCACAGTGTGTCGTTATTCTCGTAGGTTTTGTAATCTTTGGAAATAAGGTTAACCCCTTGCACTCTGGTCAGTTTCCCTAAAAACGCCTAAAAATAACGTACCCAAAGTAAATCAAAAGCTGTTCTTCAACCCTTTGCAGCATCTTCATGGGGTTGGTCTCATTTAAAAGAAAACACTTTGAATTTTTTGGCAAAACAGTCATAATCTCTTTAAGTGCTCCTGCCACTGAGTAACAGTCATCTAAACACACTGAACTTGAAGAAAATAAAATTCGCCTGGGTGTTTTTTTGGGATACAAATGCTTGCAAATAACACACAGCTGTCAGATACGGGCTGGAAAATGCAACAGAAATGTAGAACCAAGTGTTATTCAGCTGAGGTCAAAATTTTGTAACAATACCACAAAAAATGAATATATTACACAGCTTTTTTTCTCAGGTTGTTCCCAGGCGTTTTTGAACTGTGCCAAATTGTGCCAAATGGCACAGTTTGGAAAAACGTCTATAACTTTTGAATGATTCAACATAGAAGCTTGATCTTGGGCTCTAATGAAAGGTGACACTCAGGGCTGTGTGTGTGTGTGGGGGGGGGGCTTGTTTATTCATTCATGAATGAATGAATGAACAAACAAGCCCCCCCCACACACACACAAAGAAGCATGCTACGTAAAAAATGTGTGGCCTTTTTTTAACAAGAAAAAATAACCTACAGTGCAATAAAAATTATACTAAAATATCTGCAATGTAGAGCATAACACCCCCCCCCCCCCGCTACAGAGAAACGCAGCGCACAGTCTGGTCTGTGCGCCGGGGTCCGTCATGTGGCGATGACGCACAGTTGTAATTTACCGATCGGTCAAAAGTCATTTTGATGACTATTTTCAGTGATAAAGAATAATTTAGCTTATAACACTTACCTGTCCACAACAGCAGTGTCGCTGGCGAACATCTGTTCCTCATTGTCAGACGAACATGACGTTGGTCCGCTTGTTACGACTCGTGGTTCTGGTCACGCGACCCGGTCAAACCATGATTCCATTATTGCGG
This sequence comes from Pholidichthys leucotaenia, assembly GCA_020510985.1. Lineage (NCBI taxonomy): Eukaryota > Metazoa > Chordata > Actinopteri > Cichliformes > Pholidichthyidae > Pholidichthys > Pholidichthys leucotaenia. Next base: position 58,444,937 of record CM035837.1, on the reverse strand, counting down.
TTTTGCGCTTCCATGATTGCGGTTTTGGCGAACGATTTTTCAAGACAAATAAGAACAGTAGTAATAAAAAAAAGACTGGCGAACGCTACCGTTACACACAGCGGCTTACACAAAACAGATTTTACGCACGGGACGCACACTTTCAATCGTCGAACTTCTCTGCTTCAATTGGCTCATTGTATTTGCAGTCGTTGGTAGGCGGGTCCTTCTTGCTAGGTTTTCAGTCATTGGCTCTTCAAGGTTTCAGAAACCCAATTCAAGGCTCTTATTAGTCGAATGAGAGGTCAATCAAATCTAAACCAATCAAAGCACTCCTTTGGCTTTCCGTTCACAGCTGTGTCTGTAGTGGAAGAATGGAAATGCAGCTTTTTTTTTTTTTAGTGCGCACTAGGATGCAGAGACGTGACCGCCCGCGGTATCCCGGAGTGCAAGAGGTTAAGCTATACATTGTATCTAAGAAATCTTCAGTTGGTTTATGTTGTTTTGTTTTCATTAAATCTATATTAAAGTCACCACAAATAAAGATATCTTTTTGTCTTATTTTTGTATACATCTTTTCTATACCATTTCTAAATTTTTCCGTTATCAGATCCCAGTGCTCTATATATACAGTTTACTATTATGTTTTTCCTATTTTCCATCATAATTTCAATTGCTAAATATTCCATAATTTCATTCACTGTTGATGCCATGCTGTCCACTTTTTTTACTTTTTAAATTTCTATCAACATACAGTGCTTCCCCCCACCATTTTTACATTTCCTATTTTGTGTATACATCTCATATCCATGTATTCAAAATTTACATCTTTTTCTTCATTAATCCATGTTTCAGTTATTGCTATAATCCTAAATGGGGTTTTAAATTGATTTAAACACTCCTTAATACTATCAAAGTTGGCATACAGACTCCTACTATTAATATGTATTATTGTCAATGTCTGATCCAAGTTCATAATTCCATTTAACTGTTGTTCATCATAATAAGTACACTTATTGTTAATATGATTAAAGTAGTTATTATCTGGGTCAATATCACCTAAAATATCTTGTGGTTGCTGTTCAGTATTTACAAAGATTTCAGCTTCAATGTGACCTTATACACTTCCATTATTAAATGAGGAAGGATGATTGGTTAAAGTGCTGGTCAAAATTGTGTCAACAATGTACACCAAAAAGAAAAAAGAGAGGGAAAAAAAAAACAAACAAGAGGAAAAAAACCCCACAAAAATTTCCACTCATAATCTTACTGCGCTGTTATTTGTGCATAAAAGCTATGGTTTAAATTTGTCTAATTCCTCCAATTCTCTAATCATTATTACTTTAGCTTCTTCTGAAGTGCCAAGCAGTTTTATCCACACCTTACAGTTCTTTGTCCATGTTGATTGTATTTTTCCCTGTTTTCTGAGAGCCCTGGCTTGTCTACCTACTTCAGAGTTCTTTTTTGTTAAATGTTTGTTTACATAAACAGCCGTTCCTGTCAGTTGTCTTGCTTGTCGCAGAAGATCAGTTTTTGCTTTCCTGTTGACAAATCAGATGATGATCGCTGGTTTTCCTTTACTGTCTTTTCTAGGTAACGTATGGCAAGCTGAAATAGTCTTATTGTCCACAACAATGTTTTTAGAGTTGAAAAAATTTAATACCTGCTACTCAAGAGTGTGTGATTCTCCCAATGTCTCATCCTCCCCATCCTAGTTATCAACTCCAGCTGTCACACGTACATAGGAGCGGTGTCTGGTGTTAAGACTGCTCACAATGGCATCATCCATTCTTGTATATTGTTCACGTCTTTCTAAGAAATTAATTTTCTTGTCTTTTTTCATAATTCCAGCCTTTAATTCACACACTTGTTTGATAAGACCAATAAGCAGAGTTTGTTGTTTTGCTACCTTAGATATTTCTTCAGACATAAAATTTAGTGAGAGTTTGATCTCCTCCAACTCCCCTCCATTTGTCTGATTCTTTTTCGGAGGCATAATGACTAGTTTGATTGGGATCAAAGGAGAGGCTCACCTTTTGGCTAGTACAGGAGCCGAAGTACGCCCAATGGCTAATGGAGGCTTTCAGCTGGCATTGTCATCTAATTATAGCTGTTATTTTGCGGTGAGGCCGAAGCTCTCCCAATGGCTAGTGAAGGCCACTAACTGGCGTCGTCATCTGGTAGCTGGATCTGCCGGTGAAGCCGAGGAAGCCAAGACTCCCTCGGTAGCTAGTGGAGGTCTCTAGCTAGCGTCATTCTATCTGGTGGTGAATCCGAAGCTCTTCCGGTGGCTAATGGAGACCGTTAGCTTTGGTTGTAGCCTGGTAGCGGGTATCTGGCGGTGAAGCCAAAGCTCTCCTGGTGGCTAATGGAGACCACCAACTGGTGCCGCAGCCTGATAGTGGGCATCCGGCAGTGAAGCCGAAGCTCCCTCGGTCCAAGTGGGTGCCTCCAGCTAGCGTTGTCATCTGGTAGGTGGTATGTTCACCAGTTCTCCTGCTTCTGTCGTCTCCTTCCTCAGCGTTGCTGCCGAATTTACCTCTGAATTTCACACCGCTTCGCTTTTGGAGAGTGAGTCAACCATTCAGCTGTGGAAATCAATTAACTAAAACTTTGTACACATGTTCACCTTGTCACCATGACCTCTGCTTCTCTCCGGTTGGCAAGGGGGCAGACACAAATGCCGGAGAAAAGTGAAAGATTAGCCAGTGTCTCAAGGATCCCTGCTAGCTTGATTGACACCCTTGCTGCATGTGCACAAAGAGAATCCTCTTCTTTTCTATTTTTATTTTATCTTTGGCATGTTACAAATTCTCCAAGAACCAAAAAAATAACTCCATCCTCAAAAAAGGTTTTCCTTAATCTTTATACACATATTGTAACTGTATCTTCCAAGAAGTGCCAATTTCCAAAGCATTTTACTGTTTGAGAAAGTCACATCAGAATGCTTAAAATATTTATTTCTCACACAAAATCCTCACATATCATTCTGTGGCAAAAATGTGTATCACATAATTGCTGCATGTGTATTTTCTCATCAATTTAAATTACGGGGAACACTTGAAATCTAGAATTGTGGCAAATTAAGAACAGCTACCATATTAACTATGCATGTGACATGACAAAGAACAAAGCAGATTGTTGCATTTGAAAAACTCCTTACAATACTACAGTAAATGTCAATGAAATACTACTGTGCCATGGTTAATTTTTGTTTTTTAGTGTGTACAGTATTACATACAGTTTGCATCATCCTTTATTGGGCATCTTTATTATAGATACTATACATTTGCACTCAAAATAAGGACCACATGTTGTTTTCTTTCATCACAGGAACAATTCAAGACTTTATTGTGACCCCAACACCTCAGTTAAAAAAATACCAGCATTTTGCAGGAACTAATAAATCAAAAATTAAGGTGTTACTGGAAATGGTGAATAAGATTACATTCTGCATGTGTTTTAACTTTCAGCAGCTGGGTGTATGTGACAACTTCAGAGCTGCTATCTTCCATGCGTCAATTTATTCTGGAAAAAAAGACAAGCAATTATTACTTTAAACACACTCTACTAAAGGTTAAAGTGTGATATCTTTTGTCACATACTGTATTTATGTTAGAATAGCAGAAAATTTGAATATCAATTGGCTATTTAAAGTCTAAGGAAAAGCTAATAGGTCGTTTATCCTCACCTCTGACTGTAAGTTTAGTGGAGGACTCTGCCCTACCCAAGGAGTTTTCTGCAACGATCTTATACTCGCCAGTGTCATGAGGTCCAACCCTTAGTATGAGCAGAGAGCAGACGCCACAGGTGTTGGAGATGTAGTAGTTCGTGTTGGTGTTCAAACTGACGTTGTCGCGGAGCCATGTCACATGGGGTGTTGGGTCCCCTTTTATAGCACAGCTCATATAGCATTCATATCCTTGAGGAGCTGTGTGCATCTTGAGCGGGACAAGGAATTTGGGAGGACACCGAAGATCACAGGGCTTTGATTCTGCCACTTTCACAGTGAACTTTTCTGCAAGTAAGAAGATATGCATTACGTGGAATTAGAACGGGGTTAGTAATAGGGGTTGCAATAGCGCTGGGAAATTTGACCTTAAATTAGCATCACGGTTAATTGACCCTTTCACATCAGTTTCTTTTTCCCCCTTACTTCTTCTCCTTTATATTTCACTGACAAGTCTTGTAATCAAGCAATATTACACAAGAGTGTGACATCATATCACTGCAATGTGATGAGGTAGTAAATGAGCATAATATAATAAAGATTAGGACGGATGTCATTTCATATGCAAATTAAACAATGCCCAGTGCAAAGTCAGTGTTTGTTTACATACTTCTTGAGGGTTTGTGGGTCACGTGACTCACAATGGTGGCTAATTAGCTTATTACCTGTATTGGGGGAGTCTTTATGCAGCCATGATTGTGGTACCACAGCAAAGTGATTATGAGTCTCTTATCAGGTTATTAAATACAGCCATAGCTTGTCCATTTTGTTGTGAATTTCCACTGTAAAGCAGGTGAGATGGCGCGGATAGCTGTTACAAGCTAACATCGACTTAGCTTCAGGTATATACTGTATGTGTTAGTTTCCACACACTTTGTTCACTCTTTCTTGGCATCTTCAGATGAAATAAAGAGTCAATCATCACATACTACGTGGACAGAGACCACATTTCTTTTTACTACAAGATGTTTTAATTTTTCCGCAGTATTCTGCTGCTGCTGAACAGTGCTAGCTGTGCTGCTTCTGGGGTGTGGGAGCAGCACACTCTTAAAGGTACAGTATATAAAGGGAGTTTTTCCTCTCCACCGTCGCCAAGTGCTTGCTCACAGGGGATCGCCTGATTGCTGGGGTCTTTCTGCAACTGTGGGGGTTCCCCCCTACAGTTGATAGTGCTATGAGATGACTGTTGTTGTGAAATGGCGCTATATAAATAAAGTTGAATTGAATTGAATTGAATTATATGAAAAGCCCTCATACACACACACACAACAGGGAGGATGGAAAAAACCTAAAAAAAAAACCCTGGCATGAGCAAATATTACATTGGTTTTACACCCCAAATGTAGATTCTGTTTTTTATTTAAGTTAATCCAATTACTCATTTAATCACTCTATCAATCAAACATGATGTCGTCCCAACTGCCTGGAAGGTAGGAGTGGTCAGACCAATTTTCAAAACGAGGAATAAAACAACTACAGACCAATCAACATCTTACCTGTCATCTCCAAAATAATTGAAAAATGGGTGGCCACACTATTATGTGAGCATCTGAATTATGGAAACACCCCTCCTGCATCACGCATAGTTTGGATTCCGGGCTCCCCACTCAACAGAATCTACAATAAGCTTGTTCTTAGTGAAAACTAAATCTTTCTTAGGTAAGTGCAATTGTGTAGGTGCTGTGTTTTTAGATCTGAAGAAGGCATTTGACAACGTTGACCACAGCATCCTTTAAACCAAACTTACTCAGTTTAACTTTTCAGAACATGCTAGCAAATGGATGAAATCCTACTTAACCGACAGACAGCAATGTGTAATGGTCAACAGTGTCAAATCACCGTATTTGAAATGTCAAATGGGTGTCCCACAAGGCTCCATACTTGGTCCAATACTATTCTCCCTATACATAAATGATTTACCAAATGCATGCAGAAACATTAATATGCAAATTATGCAGATGACACTGTAATATTCACAATTACAAACAACACACAAGAAGCCACCTGTATTCTTACAACAGTGATGACCCAACTCCATGATTGGCTGAATAATTCATGTCTCATACTAAACACTAAAAAAAACTGTTTGCATGATGCTCACCAAACAGCGATCAAATATTACAAACTCAAACATTTTCTTAAAAGGGGAGGAGCTGCAACTAGTCGAGGAATTTAAGTACCTCGGCGTGATTTTAGACTCCTCATTAACCTTCAAAAAAACACATCAAAAAAATCTCAAATAATCAAATTCAATCTAACAAATTTTAAACAAATTAGACCATCACTGACAGTTAATGCGGCCAAAATGTTTATGCATGTAATGATCTTCTCACACATTGATTACTGTTTTACCAACTGGTAACTCACTGGTGTAACCATAATCAAACCCATTGAATCTTTATACCAAAAAGCCATAAAAATCCTTGACAAGAAAGATCCCACATGTCACTGCTGTCACATTTACAAAAATTACAATCTTCTGTCTTTTGAAAATTACAAAACTTTCAAATTTGCCTGTTCAATCTATAAAATATTAAATGGCTATGCCCCCCCCCCCCCGGGACAACCAAGATTTGGAATAACATACCACCTGCCTTCAGAGAACGTACCACACTAAACACTTTTTAGACTCACTGTAAAAAATGGCTTTTAAACAACCAAAACTGTGCCCGTAACTAGTGGTTGCGCTACGACATACACATATATATGTGCCCATGTGTCACACACATATGCCCCGCCTCTTGTTTGTTGCTGTCTGTTGTTGCTGTGAAGTGCTTGGGCGCATGTGTGTGTACACATAAACAGCACTTCACGCATATGACATTTGAATATTTTGTTTTGTGACACCTTTACCTCCTTGCACTTTGAACAGTTTCATTGCAGATTGTTCTGCTCGTGTATGATTGTTTGTTTGTATGTTTTTGTGACCCGCCGGGGGACTACAGATGTAAATTAGCAGTATTGCTAAATCTGGCATACTTACATTTGTATTAATGTTCGTTAGTATGTATTGTCCCTTTCAAATAAACATTAAATCTAAATCTACATCGCCCAGCCCTAGTCTGCAATACATTGTAGATATACAGTGGGGCAAAAAAGTATTTAGTCAGCCACCAATTGTGCAAGTTCTCCCACTTAAAAGATGAGCGAGGTCTCCAATTTTTATCATAGGTATACCTCAATTATGAGAGACAAAATGAGAAAAAAAATCCAGAAAATCACATTGTCTGATTTTTAAAGAATTTATTTGCAAATTATGGTGGAAAATAAGTATTTGGCCACCTACAAACAAGCAAGATTTCTGGCTCTCATAGACCTGTAACTTCTTCTTTAAGAGGCTCCTCTGTCCTCCACTCGTTACCTGTATTAATGGCACCTGTTTGAACTTGTTATTAGTATAAAAGACACCTGTCCACAACCTCAAACAGTCAGACTCCAAACTCCTCTATGGCCAAGACCAAAGAGCTGTCAAAGGACACCAGAAACAAAATTGTAGACCTGCACCAGGCTGGGAAGACTGAATCTGCAATAGGTAAGCAGCTTGGTGTGTAGAAATCAACTTTGGGAGCAATTATTAGAAAATGGAAGACATACAAGACCTCCATAATCTCCCTCGATCTGGGGCTCCACGCAAGATCTCACCCCGTGGGGTCAAAATTATCATGAGAACGGTGAGCAAAAATCCCAGAACCACACGGGGGGCCTAGTGAATGACCTGCAGAGAGCTGGGACCAAAGTAACAAAGGCTACCATCAGTAACACACTACGCCGCCAGGGACTCAAATCCTGCAGTGCCAGATGTGGCCCCCTGCTTAAGCCAGTACATGTCCAGGCCCGTCTGAAGTTTGCTAGAGAGCATTTGGATGATCCAGAAGAGGATTGGGAGAATGTCATATGGTCAGATGAAACCAAAATAGAACTTTTTGGTAAAAACTCAACTTGTCGTGTTTGGAGGAGAAAGAACACCATACCTACTGTGAAGCATGGGGGTGGAAACATCGTGCTTTGGGGCTGTTTTTCTGTAAAGGGACCAGGACGACTGATCTGTGCAAAGGAAAGAATGAATGGGGCCATGTATCATGAGATTTTGAGTGAAAACCTCCTTCCATCAGCAAGGGCATTGAAGATGAAATGTGGCTGGGTCTTTCAGCATGACAATGATCCCAAACACACCGCCTGGGCAACGAAGGAGTGGCTTCCTAAGAAGCATTTCAAGGTCCTGGAGTGATCTAGCCAGTCTCCAGATCTCAACCCCATAGAAAATCTTTGGAGGGAGTTGAAAGTCTGTGTTGTCCAGTGACAGCCAAAACATCACTGCTCTAGAGGAGATCTGCATGGAGGAATGGGCCAAAATACCAGCAACAGTGTGTGAAAACCTTGCGAAGACTTACAGAAAACGTTTGACCTCTGTCATTGCCAACAAAGGGTATATAACAAAGTATTGAGATGAACTTCTGTTTTTGACCAAATACTTATTTTCCACCATAATTTGCAAATAAATTCTTTAAAAATCAGACAATGTGATTTTCTGGATTTTTTTTTCTCATTTTGTCTCTCATAGTTGAGGTATACCTATGATGAAAATTGGAGACCTCTCTCATCTTTTAAGTGGGAGAACTAGCACAATTGGTGGCTGACTAAATACTTTTTTGCCCCACTGTAGCCTGTTTTATGTACTGAAGTTCTGCATATTCATATACCAAGACAATTGTAAAGGAATGTTCAAGTTCTAGATTTTCAACTCCCCATAACCAAGGTACATAATAGAATTATAAAATAATTAATTGTGTAAATGCAATGGCATCCAAACCTTTTGTATTATTCAGATATATTTAGCGAATATTTGTAACTCTTTGAAGATTTGCAGAAATGTCATGAAATCGCATGACGTTCTGTCCACGCCCCTAAATGGTAGGCAAAAAATGTATTGCTGCCCATGCATTTGTGCTAGATTGGAGCACAGGTGTGATATGTCATATGCCCTCTGCTATGCATTGGGCATATGATGTATCACACCCGCAGTTATTATATTCATTGATACCATATTCCTTCTCGTATAATATTGCTTAAATAAACTTAGGAAGGTGCCAATAATAAATAGGTGAACAGCAGCGGGAGGCAGAATACCGAGGGCTGTCCTGGAGCCTCATCATCGTAGAGTGTGGGTTAAGCAGCTTCAACTATTCAGTTGCAAAATATCCTCAATTTAAGTTACAAACTACTCTATCTGTTTTACACATATTTTGTTGCCACTGTTTAACTATTGATTAAGTTTTTTATTGAAATTCATGCAGCCTGCTCAGCTGAATGACAGTAGCTGAATGACAGAGGCTTGAAACGAGGTTTCCACCTCGCTTCAAGCCTCTGTGGAACAAGGCAGTGGGAGCTGCCCTTAATCATCTGTTACTGTTTTTTTTTTCTGTAACACTCCAGATGATTTTTTGGTGAGAGATTTTGATAAAATAATGTTGTCACATGCCATAATAAACCATTTCTGTCATTGTTCCTTTCTCAAAGCTTGCCTACCAATTCCGCAATCTACATGACCAGTGACATCACTCGCAAATCTTGATTAAGGCAAAAACATTGTGTATGTTTGTTAAAGCTCCCATATTGTGCATTTAAAGCTTGTTTCTTTAAGAGATTAATTCAGCAATGGCAGTGTGCAGGTCTAAATTATTATTTACTTAAAATTGATAGAGACAAGATTCTGACTTCCTGGCCAGCAGGTGTCATATTTACTCTTGCCCCAACTGCTTGGTAGAGATGTGTAAAATCAAGCTGGTTATTCTATTGGATGTGACCGGCTGTGACATCCTTACAAGCCACCATAGTCTGCTCAGATGTAAGTATTATGATTGTCTTGAACCCATAAAAACACTGATCTAGTACATCTTTAAGGCCATATACTGGTGGAAAATGCAGTGTTTTCTTAAATGTGTATATTGGAGTCCAATTTTAAAACAACTGTAAAGTCAAAAAAAGTCACATACCTTTTTTGGTTAAAATCAGCCACTTTGTTGACTCAGAGGGATTGGAGGAGCCCATGTCATTCTTTGCGTACACTCTGAACTGGTATTCTCGGCCTGGCATTATGTTGCAGGCTGTGAATTTGTTGTTGAAAATTCGGTCTGCAATAGTGTGCCATTTTCTTTTGTTCGAATCACGCTTCATCACCATGTAGTGAAGCCTGTCATCACGCTTCTCATCTGGTGATGGGGACCATGAAATAGTCACTGTGCCAGGCACATTTTCATCAAGATCCACAGGACCAGGTGGCTTGGGCTCATCTAGTGGTAAAATAAATAACGACTGTTTATTATCAAATGGGATAAGACTCCAGTATTTATATGGTAATGAGGTACAAAATTCTATCACACCTACCTGTGACTCGAATTTCAACGCTGAATGTTTCTTGGCCAACAATGTTTTTGACATTGATAGTATAGATTCCAGTATCTGAGCGCTCAGCTGAAGGAATCAGAAGTTGGGATGTGCCTTCTGCATTGCTAATGGTCACCTTTTTAGATACAGGAACTCCATCTTTCAGCCAGATTACCTCTGGCCAAGGGGAGGCCTACACAGAATATGAGAAAGTAACTTTGTCAGGCAGGGAAAAAAAGATTGAATAACCCTATAGAGTATACAGTATATTTGCATGGGCGTCACTTTTTGTCTTAATTAACTGAAATACCTCAAAGTTAATGTTGAATCGTGCAGAATTCCCTGCTCCTACTATCATGAAGCTCTTGATTTTGGCATCTGTGAATCGTGGCCTTACTAAATGAACAAGAGGAAAGTTGGTCATTGTCAAACTTTTTGATAACATCAGATAAGAATAAAAACAAAAAGAGAAAGGACAGAAAAAAACACAAATAGCATCTACAAAATAATATGGTTTAAAATGACACTCTACCAAAAATCTTTTTTTGTTAACATGTCTGTAACATGGTTTTTATGACTTACACAATGCATATCAAGAGCGAAATCATTCAAATGTGTCACGTCTGTTTTTTTATTTTTTATTTTTTTTGCTTTAAAGTTTCAGTTAAGCCCCGCCCCTGAAAAAGGTGAGTTTAGATGGAGCGTTTTTGGTGATCTAACTATAGCAAGTCCATAGTGTTGAGCCAGTCAGGGTCTCTGGCCTAACTGAAGTTAGCCTCCGGGGCCAGTTAGCATTTCTGGACAGTTGCTTTGAAAATTTGGCCCAAATTAAGATGGGTTTTACATATGGGGACCGGTGCAGTTTCAGTCATTATCCTGGGCCACTGTGCAGACAACTGTGCATGTCCTTCAAATGGTAAGTCTTTTTATTACAAGATTTATTCTGTGTAATGTAGCGCTAACCACTATTAGCCTTGTGGAATGTGAGTGAGGCTAATCACAGATCCTGGCATTTGAAGGAGGAGAAAAAGTGAAAAGATTTTAATACGTAACTGCAAGATAATGAAATGTTGTGGGGTTTTTTTAGAATAAAGGGCAGAAGATACCTCTTTAGACAATGTAGATTTGTTTTTATAGGAGCTTTATGTCCACTGGAGTGCATCTTTAAATCTTTGCCCTTAAAATGCAATTTATATAGCTGATCAAAGTTTGGCTGTTATTCCCCACATAGACATTTCCTTTTCCTATGTTTGGTTAGGTTGACAGTTGACACCACAAGGTACAGTAAGTGATGAGCAAGTGTGACAGGTGAAAAACATTCTCATTATTTTGCCTTGATACACAGCAAGTGATGCACACAGCTCCAGAGCAAATCACAGACCTCCCTATGCTGACTGAATGATGGTTGCCATGGAAGTGGGCAAACAAAAGCGGATTAGAAGCTGATAATGTAAATGGATGTCATTTGAATCTTATTTGATGAAAATGTTGAATACTGTTAACTGGGTGCCCTTTTTTGTGTTCTTCAAAGTTCACTCAAAAAGAAAAAAAAGGTAAAGCAATGTTCCACCGTTTTTCTGTTAGCATCTCTATACTATTTTTTAGAGATGCCAAAAGAATTGGGAAAATCAGAGGTCACATTCTCTTCTCATTTTTCTTGCGCAGAAACTAAAATGTACTGTTACATGATCAATTTTCTTGGTTGCTGTTGCAAGCCTATGTGTTCATGCTGACATGCACGAATGCAAATTTTAATAAGTGTCGTGTTGTCTTGCACAAAGACACCTTGTGATCTTGCTGGTTTCACAGAAAATGAATAGAGGAGGGGTGACTTCACCTGCTGTGTGTCTGAGTCTTTGGATTTGGCTTTCCTGAGGTGCAGTGTTTTGTTTTGTTTTTGTTTTCTTTTTAAATAGATTTGTTTGCAAAAATTGGTTAGAAAAATGAGCCTCAGTCATGTGGCTCCAGAACTGGGTGATATGGCCAAAAATCATATCATGATAGTTTTTTTGAGTTTGGCTCTGTGGTCGGCGTTGTGGAGTCCCTGAGGGGGTGGCCTCAGCGCCCTGCTTCCTAGTGTGTGGATTTGTCTAGGGCTGCAGCTAGCGATTACTTTGGTAGTCGACTATTCTAGCGACTATTTTTTCATTTAGTTGACTAATCAATTCAATTCAGCTTTATTTATAATGCGCCACATCACAACAAAAGCCGTCTCGTGGCGCCACAGTGCAGATAAAAAAAATCACACAGTCACAGAAAAACCCAGCAATCAGACGATCCCCTATGAGCAAGCACTAGGCGACAGTGGAGAGGAAAAACTCCCATTTGGAAGGAAGAAACCTCTAGCAGAACCAGGCTCAGGGAGGGGCAGTCGTCTGCTGCAACTGGCTGGGGATGAGGGGATAGGGAGGATGGAAGGACAGACATAACGAACATAGCCATAAGATGCCAAGTACAATATTGTAGGTCAACCAGCAGTATGGATCAGATAACAATAGAACAAGAGTGGGGTTAAAAGACACAAATACCCTCCTTAAACAAAAGCTATATTAAAAAGGAAGGATTTTAACCTGTTCTTAAAGACAGAGACCGAGTCTGACTCCCGGACCCAGAGCGGTAACTGGTTCCAGAGAGAAGGGGCTTGGTAGCAGAAGGCTCTGCCTCCCACCGTACTTTTGGAGATTCTGGGCACCACAAGTAAGCCAGCATTTTGGGAGCGTAATGCTCTGTTAGGATGGTAAGGTAATATCAGATCTTTTATATATTGGGGGGCCAGATTGTTAAGAGCTCTGAACGTAAGAAGAAGGATTTTAAACTTGATTCTGAATTCAATGGGTAGCCAATGGAGGGAGGACAGAACCGGGGAAGTATGATCTCTTTTTCTAGAACCAGTTAAAACTCTAGCAGCAGCATTTTGAATCAATTGAAGACTTTTTAAAGATACTCTAGGACAACCAGATAATAGCGAATTACAATAATCTAATCGTGAACTGACAAAGGCGTGAATCAGTTTCTCAGCATCACCCAGAGACAAGATGCTCCTGATCTTAGCAATATTGCACAAATGATATAAGGCGGTCCTAGAAACAGTTTTAATTTGTGAATTAAAGGACAAATCCTGGTCAAAAATCACTCCAAGGTTCCTCACACAACTGTTCAGAGTGAGAGTGGCAGCATCTAAATTAAGGGCATAATCTGAAAAGGAATTTCTAAGACGTTTTGGGCCAACAACAATGACTTCAGTCTTATCAGAGTTCAATAGTAAAACATTACAAGTCATCCAAGCTTTGATGTCCTTAAGACAGGCATCTAGCTTGGCCAACTGATCACAATCATCAGGCTTCATTGACAGGTATAGTTGTGTGTCATCAGCGTAACAATGAAAATGTATACAGTGCTTTCTGATGATATTGCCCAGCGGGAGCATATATAGACTAAAAAGAGTAGGGCCCAACACAGATCCCTGTGGAACTCCGTGAGTGAGCTTAGAGCTGGAAGAAAATCCATCATTGACATGGACAAACTGAATTCTATCAGATAAATAAGATCTAAACCACTGCAACGGAGCTCCACTGAGTCCAGCAAAGTGTTCCTATCTATCAAGTAGAATGGCGTGATCGATAGTGTCAAAGGCTGCACTGAGATCTAAAAGAACAAGAACAGAGACAAGTCCATTATCAGCTGCAGTCAGGAGGTCATTAGAGACCTTCACTAAGGCAGTTTCAGTGCTGTGATGAGCTCTGAACCCAGATTGAAACACCTCAAACAAACCAACTCCCTGCAAATGGTCAGATAATTGCACAGCAACAACTCTTTCCAAGATTTTTGAAATGAAAGGCAAATTGGAGATTGGTCGATAATTGGCCAAAACTCCAGGATTGAGCATCGGTTTTTTAAGTAAAGGTTTAATTACAGCAGTTTTAAAAGCCAGTGGAACATAACCCAGAGTTAAAGAAGAATTAATGATAAGAAGAATATGGCTACTAATAATTGGGAAAATAATTTTAAATAACCTGGAAGGAATAGGGTCCAGAAGGCAAGATGAAGGCTTAGAAGAGGAAACTACCCTATCCAACTCCAAGAGGTCGATTGGAGTAAATCTATCCAAGCAGATATCAATTGAGGGAGCTGCAGTAGTTAATGTACAAGAGTTTATGGTAGGAAGAATCTGACTAATTTCATCTCTAATAGATAAAATTTTAAGATTGAAATAGTTCAGAAAGTCCTGACTAGAAAGCTCAGGGGGGGATGCGAGGATTGACCAAGTCATGGCTCTTTGTAAGCCTGGCTACAGTGTTGAAGAGAAACCTGGGGTTATTCTTGTTTGCTTCTATTAATGCAGAATAATAGCTTGATCTAGCTTTTCTAGGAGATTTTTTGTAGATTAAGAGATGATTTCTCCACGCCAAGTAGAATTCATCTGAATTAGTTGAACGCCATTTTCTTTCCAACTGGCGAGCCTTCTGTTTCAAGCCACGATTTTTTGAGTTAAACCAAGGAGTAAGAAATCTCTGGTTAGACTTTTTCTTTTTTAAAGGGGCTACCAAATCTACCAAATGGGCTGCACGGTGGTGCAGTGGTTTAGCACTGTGACAGCACAGTTTTACCCTCGGCCGGGGGATCGCGGGGATCATGAGGTCGTGGGTTCGATCCCAGCCCCCGACCAACAGTGAGCTGTGTGGAGTTTGCATGTTCTCCCCGTGTTGCATGGGTTTACTCCGGGATTTCTCCGGTTTCCTCCCGCATACCAAAAACATGTAGGTTTAGGGCGCTCGCGCACGCAGCGACCAGCAGCCGGTGGCTTGTCACCAGACTGCAAACCAAGTCTACCTACGGGTACAAATAAGTAACAAAAAAAAAAAAAAAAAAAAATCTAGAGTCCGATGCAGAGAGGCAGTAACACCATCAACCATGCTATCAATCACAAATGGAGCAGACTCTCCATCACTTATTTCAGGTGTTTCTGTTGTGTTGACCCATGGCATAGAGGAGACAATCTGCAAAAATTTAGCAACAACGTCATCAGAAAGACATCTGCTGTAGTAGTATTTTTCTTTAGGAAATAAGTGATCAGAGATAATGAAATCAAAAATTAACAGACAATGGTCAGACAGTACAGGATTATGAGGAGACACTACCAGATTTTCGATATCTATACCATATGAAAAGAACCTACAGTTCTCACCTCCCACCCACACAAAAGGATTATCTGCAGCCCCAGGAACTCCATCCCTCCTCCACTCTGACCTCCCACCAGCACTAATGATCTGTGAAGAGGAGGTGCGCCGGGTCTTTCAGAGACAAAAGATCAAGAAGGCTGCAGGACCTGATGGTGTGTCTCCGTCCTGCCTGAGAGTCTGCTCCAACGAGTTGGCCCCCATCTTCACCCGGATCTTTAACAGATCACTGGAGCTGCATGAAGTGCCTTCCTGCTTCAAACGCTCCATCATCATTCCAGTTCCCAAGAAACCCTCTATTACAGGATTAAACGACTACAGACCTGTTGCCCTGACCTCTGTGGTCATGAAATCCTTGGAGAGATTGGTGCTGAACCACCTGAAGGTCATCACAGGCCCCCTGATGGACCCACTGCAGTTTGCCTACCGGTCAAACAGGTCAATGGATGATGCAGTGAATATGGGACTACATTACATCCTGCAACACCTCGACTCCCCAGGGACGTACGCCAGGATCCTGTTTGTCGACTTCAGCTCAGCGTTCAACACCATCATCCCAGGCATTCTTCATCAGAAACTCCTCCAGCTCAAGGTGCCCCCCTCCACCTGCCAGTGGATCTCCAGCTTTCTGACTGACAGGTGGCAACAGGTGAAGCTAGGGAGATTTACATCCAGCTCCCGAAAAATTAGTACTGGCGCCCCCCAAGGATGTGTCCTTTCCCCACTGCTCTTCTCCCTCTACTCCAACGACTGCACCTCAGAGGACCCTTTGGTGAAGCTCCTGAAGTTTGCGGACGACACCACAGTCATCGGTTTGATCCGGGATGATGATGAGTCTGCATACAGGCGGGAGGTGGAGCAGCTGATCCTCTGGTGCAGCCAGAACCATCTTGAACTTAACCCAGCCAAAACGGTGGAGATGACTGTGGATTTCAGGCGACACCCCCCTTCATTCCCCCCACTCACCATCCTCAACAGCACAGTGTCCACTGTGGACTCCTTCAAGTTTCTGGGTACCACAATCTCCCGGAACCTGAAGTGGTCCTCCCATATTGACACTGTCCGGAAAAAGGCCCAGCAGAGGTTGTTTTTTCTGCGTCAGCTCAAGAAGTTTGATTTGCCTCAGGAGCTGCTGGTTGTCTTCTACACCGCCATCATCCAATCTGTCCTCTGCTTTTCCATCACTGTCTGGTTTGGATCTGCCACTAAACAGGACAAGACCAGACTGCAGCGGATCATTAAGTCTGCGGAGAGGATCATTGGTACCGACCTACCCTCCATTGAGAACTTATATCGGTCCATAACCAGGAAACGGGCGGGAAACATCTGTGCTGACCCATCACACCCCGGCCACAAACTGTTTGAACTTCTATCTTCTGGTCGTCGTTACAGATCACTGAAGGTCAAAACCACCCGTCACAGGAACAGTTTCTTTCCTCAAGCCATCACTCTGATGAACTCCTAACATTCACCTAGTCCTACCTGTTGCTGTACTCATGACTTTTCATCCATTATTACATTGCACATAACTCTCACACTGCTTTTTACTTCATTCACATTATATCACTGAATCTGAGTCCACATTGAAATACTGTGATTGTATATTTTTTCATATATTTCTGCAAAGTGCGGTTAGTCCGAGTAAATAACTGCATATATTCCTGTATATATTTGCATCCTTTTATAGAAACGTGGACAGACTGTAATTTACTGTACATACTGTGGTTGTCATTGAATCCTTATTTAAATCCTTCACCTGAACAACGAGAGCAAGTTTTTAGCCAAAGTCAAATTCCTTGTATGTGTTGTGCATACTTGGCCAATAAAGCTGATTCTGATTCTGATTCTGATTCTGATATGTCAAAACAAGGTCCAATGTATGGTGGAAATAATGGGTAGAATTTTTTACTTTTTGGGAAAACCCCATTGAGTCTAAAATTGAATTGAACGCCTTATTAAGACAGTCACTCTCAACATCAACATGTATATTAAAGTCCCCTACAATAATTATTCTATCAGCTTTCAGCACCAAATCAGCTAAAAATTAGGCAAATTCCGATAGAAACTCTGAATATGCCGTGGGAGGACGATAAACTATGGCAAAGAAAATTGGGATCAAGCCAAGATTGCCAACAGGCCCCACACTGAGGACCAAACCTTCAAAGGAATTAAAACATAATTTGTGCTTAACATTAACCAGCAATTTAGGATGGAAAATTGCCGCCACTCCACCACCACAACCAGAACCTCTGGGGTTATGACAGTTTAAATACCCAGAGGGAGTTGATTCATTCAGACCAACATAATCATCAAGCCCGAGCCAGGTCTCTGTGAGGGATAGTAGATCGATCTGGTGATCGATTAATAGATCATGGACCAGAAGGGACTTAGAGGACAGAGACCTAATGTTTAATAAGCCACATTTAATTTTTAAACTTTGGGGGGGAAGAGAGGCCAAATTATTAATTTTATTAATTTTAGAGACTTGAGGCTGGATTAGAATTTTCCCAACAGTTTGTTTAATCAATCTGGGAAGTTTATGCATTCTATTTTTTTTTTTTTACTTTTTTATTAACTTTAAAGGGAGGAGACAGAGGCAAAGTTCAAGGGTGGTGGATGAGGAGGAGCTGCAGGAGTGTGTGTTTTTCAGGTTGTGTTGTAATAGTCCTGGGTTACAATATTTAGGGCAACGGGAGACAGACTCAATCTCTGAAGGATTATAAATGAAAGGCTGATCCAAACGGTAAAGACCACCCGAGTTAACGGGATCGATACAATATGTGGGAACAGGACCAAAAGAGGGCAGATTGGCAAACCCAGAAACTTCAGAGTGAGTAAACACACCAAATTTCAGTCACTGTACCAGAAAACATCGAATAAAATAGAGAAGATTGTCTGTTAAAACACGTGCACCAAGTCTATTTGGGTGGATGCCATCAGGCCTCATAAGTGATGGGCGGTTCCAAAATAAGTTAAAATTGTCAACAAAACCGATGTTAAAAGTAGGACAAGTAAAACACAGCCAAGAATTAAGGCTGAGAGTTCTGCTAAAAAGATTACAGCCTCGTCTGAAAGGTGCCAAAGGTCCCAGAGATGAGCGCACGTCTGCCACAGTTCATGAGAGTGGGCAAAAGCTCACGATTATCATCACAATTATTTCTCTCATGTCCTCCATCTCTGCTTCCTGTTGGCATGGCTCCTGTTTGGGGCTCCGGGTCATGTTTTACCTCACCTGTTTAAGCCTGCACACCTGTGGATATCACTTTGTTGTCAGTCTCTGATTTAACATAAATGTTGCCGATTATAAAAAGTTCCCATAGGTAAATAAAATAATGACCCATCAAACATGAGTTGGAGACTTGAACTTGACAGCTTAATCAGAAGTGTTTGTAGCAACACAATTAAATAACAGACATTAAAGGACAGTCTTTTTAACCCCCAAAATAAAGTGCAAAAACTCAAATAGCAGCCTCTGCTACTCCATAAAGCAGGGGTCACCAAGTAAAACCACAAGAGGTCCGATAAGTCGGTCCTCCTTCCCTGCTGAGGTCCGAACTACATAGGTGTGGGAATCTTTATTTACCTCATGATTCGATATGATTCAGAACTCCGAAATGATTTGAAAACCATTTTCAATGCATCTTTATGCATTTTTTTTTCTATTCAGGATTTTTCCCTCCCACTGTGTGACACCTTGGTCCTTTTAAAGCCAAGTATTTGCAGTGACGCATGGATTTACTTCCAACATCTTTAATTAAAACAAATGGAAGAGAAATCTGACACATGGACAAATTTATCTCAAAATGTGCTTTCCAGAACGGTCATCCTTTCATGGATGTTCAGAAGACCACAGCTGTCTCCAGACAGGCCAATATCATTTAACTTGCAAACACATTATTTTATTAAGCTCATGTTTTAGCTGCTTTTAAATCTATATTAATTTTTAAGCAAAAAATCAAAATGAATTCTTTGCTCATGTTCAAACAGAACATGTAATATAAAATTTTATAATACAGGAGAACTGTCATGGTCCACTCTGCTCATTATCCGCAGCTGCACGCACACCTGATCCTCATTAGGCCGGGCCTATATCTTCCACGCTGCCCGGAGTGGCAGTGCGGCGATGTCTCACTGTGCTCCAGGAGAGCTTCATCGCCAAATCGTCTCAGCTACCAAAGCCACAGCCGAGCCAGCCCTCACCTGCGCCGGGAAGATCCAACCTAACCCACCACGTAAGCGCCATTGCCAACTTACCTCTTTCTACTAGTCCCCTGTGCACAGGCAGAGTCCGTGGCGGTGGAGTCTCTTCCTCTTCTTCCCGGGCGGCGGACTCACCAGCTCCTTCTCCTCACCACCAACCTCTACACTCTCCTGTCGGGACTATACCATTGTCTGAAGAGCACTGTCTCCCTGACCACGGCCGTAATGCCAAACCAGAGAACTTCACAATCTGTTCCCACAGTTAGCCACATGGTAACTGTTTAACTCCAGTCGTGATGCTCAGTAACCACCTCTCTCTGTGTGTCTCCAGGGTTGCCAGGCCGAACGGTGTCTCACTCAGTTCCCGGCAGTTCCAGCCTGCACTCACACCACAATTCACTGACATTGTTGTTAATAAACTTTATTGTATCAATTTGAAGTCTGTGCCTCATCACTGGGTCAGCAACCATGTTAGTACATCTCCGCCAGAACGACCCAGCTGACAGCGCTTTGGTGTGCCTTGTCAACCGCTTGGAGATTCAAATTGATCAATTGGTTTATCAGCAGCAGACCATTCTAAACCAGCTAACTCGTGTCACAGATTGGTTGGATAGACTAACTAATTCTCAGCCCTTTTCTCAGGCCTTACCTGTCACCAGCAGCTCCTCGACTCCCACTAGCATTCCAGCTAACCAGCTCAGGCAGAGTCCTCCTGTTCGGCTTACTCCCGTACCAACTCCCAGCCGTTTCAACGGCAAGTTGGGTGAAGCCAGGGGGTTCGTTATGCAATGCGAGGTGGTGTTTCAGCGGGTGCCAGAGGACTTCCCTTCCAACCATAGTAAGATCGGTTATGTTATTAATCTGTTGGAGGGGAGAGCACTAGCTTGGGCCTATGCGGTAATGGCTAGGGCAAATTATGCTAGCCTCACTTTTGGCCAATTCATTAGTGAATTTAATGAAGTGTTTGGTCATTCTGATCGAGATAGCGTTCTCACCACCCGCCTATTAAATCTATGGCAGGGGTCTAGGGCGGTGGCAGATTATGCCGTAGACTTGCGGGTGGCGGCTACTGAAGTAGGCTGGGAGGACGCTTCTCTTTGCTGTATTTTCATCAGGAGCCTCAGTGCTAGCCTTCTGGATGAGTTAGCCCCTTTAGAGAAACCAACTAGGTTATCAGAGCTCATTTCTCTGGCCATTAGTCTGGATAATAGACTGAGGGAGCGAGCGGCGGAACGTAGGTCCTGTGGACGGTCTGGGGAACCGTCTCGCCATTCCCCTCAGTCCTCAATATTGGCTTTACCATCCTCTGAACCCTCAGCACCCGCGGAGCCTATGACAGTGGGACATTCTAGGCTATCTGCGGCAGAGAAACAGCGTTGCCGCAAGCTTGGGTTGTGCCTGTATTTATTGCGGGAGCGAGGAGCATGAGGTTGGGTCGTGTCAGCTTCGGCCAAAAGGGGAGTCCGTGCGTCAGAGTAGGGGGACTCACGGACTTACCCCGGTCTAATCCCCTATCCAGTTTGCTTCTTTCCATTAGATTCATACACAAACACACAGAGATACCTACACAGGCCTTAATCGACTCCGGGGCTGAGAAAAGCTTTATGTCTAGAGACCTGGCAACCCGTTTGGGCCTTCGCTGCATCCCCCTTGAGCCTCCTCTCCAGATGATTGCATTGTCTAACGCCCCCATGGCTACAGTATCCCACCAGACAGCTCCAGTCTCCATTATAGTATCTGGTAATCATCGAGAGGAACTGTCCTTCTTTGTGTTGCCCGTCTTGATGTCTCTGGTCATCCTGGGCTACCCCTGGCTACACCTCCATAACCTGACGATTGATTGGAATGCTGGTAGTATTAAATCATGGAGTTCATTTTGCCTCAGCACCTGTCTGCAGTCAGCGGTGTGCTCACCTTCAGTGACCCTAGGGGTTTCCTCCGATCCCCCTCCCGACTTGTCTAAGGTGCCTCCTGAATATCATGATCTCGGTGCCGTGTTCAGCAAGTCCCGGGCCTTGCCCCCCCCCCCCCACCGTCCGTATGATTGTGCCATCAACCTCCATCCGGGGGCTCCTCTCCCGTCTAACTGGCTGTATAGCCTTTCCCCGCCGGAGCGGGTGGCTATGGACATGTACATCAAAGAGTCCCTGAGCTCAGGCATCATTCACCCTTCCTTTTCGGTGGTGGGGGCGAGGTTCTTCTTTGTGGGAAAAAAGGACGGCTCATTGAGACCATGCATCGATTTCAGGGAGTTGAATAATATTACTATCAAGGATAAGTACACCCTCCCGTTGCTTAATTCTGCCTTTGACTCTCTCCTGGGGGCTTCCTGCTTTACTAAGTTGGATCTGCACAACGCTTACCATCTGGTGCAGATCCGCGAGGGAGATGAGTGGAAGACAGGTTTCCGTACCCCTAGTGGTCACTTTGAATATCTGGTGATGCCATTTGGTCTGACCAATGCGCCTGCTGTTTTCCAGTGGCTCATCAATGATGTTCTGAGGGATTTTCTGAACGTGTTTGTGTTTGTTTACCTGGATGACATTCTGATCTTCTCCCATTCCTTAGAGGAGCACCGGGTACACGTGAGACGTGTTCTTCAGCGGCTATTGGAGAACCAGTTATTCGTCAAGGCTGAGAAATGTGAGTTTCATACGTCCAAGACATCCTTCCTGGGCTTCATTATTTCTCATAAGGAGATCCTTCCAGACCCGGGCAAAATTAAGGCGGTGGTGGAGTGGCCGGTCCCATCCTCAAGGAAACAGCTCCAGCAGTTCCTGGGATTTGCTAATTTCTACCGCCAATTTATAAAGAACTACAGCAGCCTGGCCAATCTCCTGACACGCCTTACATCCACGAAGTTTCCCTTCCAGTGGTCGGAGGAGGCGGCGGCAGCAGCCTTTGCGGACCTGAAGAAGCAATTCTCTGATTCGCCAATCCTGGTGCAGGTGGATCCCAGCCTGCAGTGCCTCGGGAAGGTGGACGCCTCGGATTCTAGAGTGGGGGCGGTCCTTTCTCAACATTCTCTGATGGATGGGAAGGTCTGGCCTTGTGCCTTTTTCTCCAAGCAACTATCTTCGGCGAAGTGGAATTATAGCATCGGTGACAGGGAGTTGCTGGCCATCAAACTGGCTCTGGAGGAGTGACGCCATTGGCTGGAGGGGTCCTCGCAGCCATTCGTGGTTTAGACGGACCATTGCAATTTGGAGTACCTGAGGACGGCCAAGTGCCTGAATGCCCGTCAAGCCCGCTGGTCTCTTTTCTTTGGTCAATTCGATTTTACTATCACTTACCGCCCTGGGTCCAAGAATACTAAACCGGATGATCTCTCCAGGCAATTCGCCACGGACACCCTGGAGGCTGAAGACCATCCCATCCTCCCTACCTCCTGTGTCATGGGCACCCTCTCGTGGGGGATTAAGGAGAGGGTCCTGAGGGCCCAGGAGTCAGAGAGGGACCCGGGTGGGGGGCCAGCGGGGAAGCTATTTGTGCCATCAGCCATCCGGGGTGATGCCATCCAATGGGCCTACGCATCCAAGTTCACCTGCCATCCTGGAAGACGACGCACGGAGGAGTTGTTGCAGCGCTCGTTCTGGTGGCCCTCTTTTCAGAAGGATGTTGGGGAGTACATATGGGCCTGTCCCCAGTGTGCCACCGGGAAGTCCCCATCATCCCCACTGGCAGGGCTGCTCCACCCCCTTCCGGTTCCTGGCAGACCATGGTTCCATGTGGCGTTGGACTTCATTACCGGCCTCCCTCCTTCCAACAATCACACCGTGGTTCTCACCCTTGTGGACAGATTCTCCAAGGTGGCTCATTTTGGTCTCACTTCCGCCCTCCCAAGAGAGTAGACGCTTTTTCTTTCTCTCCTGCTCTGACTTTTTTCCTCCCCTCCCGACTACTGGATCCCAGCTTGCTGTTGTCTGTCTGCGTCTAACTGCGACCGTCGAAAAGAAATTATGGAGTTAATAAGCTGGGCTTTGAACACAATTGACACTATTTTTTCAACAAGGAAAAGTGCTCCGGGGGAAGCTGTCTGCCCCGCAGGAACGGCTCCAGCGGGCTATTTACGTGACACAGGTAATTGGAGAATGCCGTGTCTCACTAATCTCTCTATCGAAGATATTGAAGATTTGTTTATCTTCGTAATAATGGTGATCGGGATCTTTCTGATTGGGACTGGAATTGTCCTGGTTTACTGCAAATTGCTGAAGATGGATTCAACCTATCAAAATGCTGGCCAGGCGAGGTGCATCTGTCAAATTGAAAAATTGGAGAAGACCCTGATAGCGACAAATGGAGAACTGTCTCGGAAGGTGGATTACATCATGGTCTCGCTTAGGTCTTTTCACGATGGATTTAAAGCCCCGCAATGAAGGATTAAGTACTGAATCTACAGAAGAAATAAAAAGCCTTCTCTGTGATCAGTCCGATTTGGCTCAATTTCCCCATGAAAATTCCTCCTGGCTGTCTGCAGTCTGTGTTTTCAAAATCATCGAGCATAAGGCCTTGGACAGCCAGCTGGACTCTACCAAGATAAGGACTCGGCGCCAGCCAGACAAAACATCTCCTGCCAAGAGTCCTTGTTGTCTCTCTTATTATCATCAACACTGCTCAACACCGCACACACATTGATCCATGAACTGAATAAAGATACACACACTGCTCTCTTGTGTCTTGTTAACCCTGTGTAGCGAATGTGCATTGAAGAGCTTTTTTTTTCCTTGAAATCTTAATATTGATTAATTATGTAACCAGTATTTTGAATCAATGATTTTTTTGCTCCTTCCTATTGTTCCTCGTATTATTCTTATTCTCATGCTTGTATTCACTATCCTGTTGGCAGGCGCGTCTCTGATGCTGCCGTGTCACTGGAAATGCAGGTTCATTTTCTGTGTCAAGTCAAATTCTCTCGTATGTTATCAGTGATCTGTTAATGTACTTGGCAATAAATCTTTTTCTGATTCTGATTCTGATTCTGATTCCTCTTCCGGGTCTGCCTACGGCAAAGGAGACAGCTGACCTGTTGGTCCAACATGTGGTGAGACTTCATGGGATCCCCACGGACATCGTCTCGGACCGGGGGCCCCAGTTTATTTCCCAGGTGTGGAGGTCTTTTTGCAACACCCTTGGAGCCAAGGTGAGCCTGTCATCTGAATACCATCCACAGTCCAATGGCCAGTGCGAACGTGCCAACCAGGAGCTGGAGGCGGTGCTGCGGTGTGTGGCTTCTTCCAATTCGACGGCATGGAGTTCCTTCCTACCATGGATCGAGTACTCCCACAATTCAACAGTCTCTTCTGCCATAGGTATGTCCCTCCCCATTTCAAGCCTCTCTTGGGTATTCTCCCCTTTTGTTTCTCGAGGAGGAGGGCGACATTGCCGTGCCATCTGTGTGGGCACACATGAGACGCTGTCGTCGTCTATGGAGGACAACTCGGGCTGTGCTACATTGTACAGACAAATGCAACACTGCTGTGGCAAATCATCATAGGACCCCAGCTCCGGCGTACCAGGTGGGTCAGCAGGTTTGGCTGTGTACAAAGAACATTAATCTGAAGGCTGAGTGCAGGAAGATGCAGCAGCGGTTTATTGGGCTGTTTGTCATCTCTTGCATCATCAACCCTGTGTCGGTACGGTTGGATCTCCCCCCCTTCCTCCGCATATTTTTTCCATCTTGCCTTGAGAGAGAGCAGTCGCATTTTTCTTCCCTCCTCCCCTGCCTTCCTGATCTATTCCCAGCTTTTGCAATGTTGCGTTTTTGTCTGTGTTTAGTCGCTCTTCTTCTGCTGAATCTTAATCTAAACGGAAATTATGGATTTGGAAGCGGCTTAAATGTGCTATTGTCACTATTTTTCAACAAGAATTGGGCCAAGGGGGAGCCCAAGAATTGGAACCTACGAGGAGACTCATGGACATTGGAATTCATGCGTCTATGGAAACATTATTGGTTATGATCTCAGGACTTCTATTTTGGGCTGTGGAGTTCCCTGATGCATCAGAAATTGAAGGAAAGTGAGAGAGCTGATCAAGCGGACCCGGCAAGCTCCTTCATCAAATTCGACCAGTTGGGGAGTGTTGAATATTTAATAGTTCAGAATGGTTCATACACATAAGTTGATAGTTATTACATATTGAAATACATATAGGACAAATAGATATTATAAACACTTTATAGTTAATCAGAAAAGCTATTTATAATAGTAATTTAATTAGAATCCCAAAGGTGTTTTCCTTCAATGCAGTCGTTAGACATTGTCCACTAGACGGCGCTGGTACTGTACCTTTGGCCATGAAATGTTATTGTTCAAGCTGCAGACCGAAGAAGAAGAAGTCAGTGCTAAGTGATGCAGTGCTATCAGAGGGACGGACGCATGTTAGCCAGCGGGAACGACAGATGTGTTGTAAACTGAGATGCAGCATTCTCCAGTAAAGCCAAATGAAGGTAAAGTTGGGTGTTTGGACATTCTTTCCTTATAACAACTGATGTTACAGCTAAATCCACAACATATTTTTTGGTGCCGAAACCCGGGAACCGGAAGCTGGAAGCGGGAAAAGTGAAGAGAGAACGTTGTTGGGATTAAGCCGATAGCTGTAACAACACGGAGACGAAAGGAAAAAATGGCGGAGCGACTTCAAAGGCTAAAACAGAAACGGACCGTGCTGCGGACGTCCGTTACAAAGCTGCTGCAAATTATACAAGATGAAACAAGTAAGACTGATATAAACAGTGACCGTTTGCGGGAGCTGTTAGCCATGTTGTCACAGAAAGAGAAAGGCCTGCAAGACATTGAACCAGATATAGAGCAGGAGATCCCTTTGGACGAGTTAGATGCGGACATGGTGCGGACACTTGAGTATCAGGACAACACAAATTTATGGAGGACGCGGGCAGAGAGAGCAATTGAACGGGCTGCCTTACAGCAACAAGAACAGGCAAGAGACGCCACCGTATCAGCGAATCCACATCGGCTGAGTGACGTGAGTACACGGTCAAATACAAGCAGACCCTCGGTAAAGCTACCCAAGCTCTCAATAAACAAATACAGCGGAGAAGTGTGCATGTGGCAGGAGTTTTGGGACCAATTCGAAAATGCAATTCACCAAAACCCAGATTTGAGCAAAACTGAAAAGTTCACTTACTTGAAGTCATATCTCATCGGGCCAGCTGCACGCGCCGTCGCAGGGCTGAAGGTAACTGACATGAACTATGATGCTGCAGTAGACATGCTTAAGCAAAGATTTGGAAGGAAAGAGCTCATTGTAAGTGCACACATGTCTAAGTTACTAAATCTAAGTCCAGTTAAAAGGTCCTCAGACATTGTTGCCTTGAGACAACTTTTTGATGATGTTGAAGTACAAATCAGAAGCTTAGAAGCTTTAGGAGTCATGTCAGACAGTTATGGAGGTTTACTGTGCCCCATACTGTTCAAAATGATTCCTGCTGATCTTGCCCTTGAGTACACCCGCAAGACAGATGTAGGGCAAAAGTGGGATGTTTATTTATTTATTTAGCGAATGCAAAGTCCTTAAGCCAAGCAGTTGCCTCCTGGTTTGCTGTATGGAGGGTGTGTAATCCTCCTTCCAGTCTTTGGAGCGGGCAAGCCTCTATGATGTGTTCCATTGTTTGCTCCTCTCCACATGCGCACAGAGGGCTAGGGCTACTGCCCCATCTGTAAAGGCTGGCCAAGCAGGGGCCATGTCCAGTCCTGAAGCGATTGAGTGTAGACCACTGTCTCCTTGGGAGGTTGGTGCCCGGGACCTGTTGGTTGGGGTTTATCACCAGCTGTTTGTTTGGGACCTCCTTGGTCTCCCATTCCTCTTGCCAAGCTGTCTGGATGGTAAAGTCAGCTGGGGGAGGGTTTTTCCAAATCGGCCGTCTGGATGAAAGTCGGGCAGTGGGTGGAGTGTAGATATCTGCATGGATTGGTAAGTGAGGAGAATCTTTAACTTTTTGGAGCATCCTTTGAGTTAATGCTGCTCGCCGGATGTGTGGAGGGGCTATGTTTGACAGTACAGAGAGCCAGGGGAGTGGTGTTGAGCGGATTGTTCCAGTTATAGTTCTCATGGTTGTGTTGAGCTGGGTGTCTACATGGTGTGTGTAAGATGACCTGGACCAGACAGGGGCACAATATTCTGCTACAGAGTATGAAAGGGCCAGTGCTGAGGTGCGCAGGGTGGAGACTGCCGCCCCCCATTTTGCACCAGCGAGCTTGCAGAGCAGGTTGTTTCGTACCTTCACCTTAGCAGCCGTCCCCTTTAGATGTTCCTTGAAGGATAAGGTCCTATCAAGGGTCACTCCAAGATAAGTTGGATTTGGGGCATGCTTAAGCTTGAGTCCGCTCAGGTGGATGTTTAGTTCTCTGGCAGCTTTTGCATTGTGGAGATGGAATACACTGGAGACGGTTTTTGCTGGGCTTGGTTTTAGACGCCAGATTTTGCAGAACTGGTCCAGTTTGGCAAGATCTTCCGTGAGCACCCGTTCCAGTGGTTCAAAGTCTGGTGCTTGGAATGCCAAACAGATGTCGTCTGCATAGGTGAATTTGCGGGATTTTGTAGTAGGCAGGTCGTTTATGTAGAGGTTGAACAGAGTTGGAGCTAGAACTGAGCCTTGTGGGAGTCCGTTTTTCTGCATTCTCCATGCACTTGTCTTCTGACTGAGGTGGACTCTGAACCTTCGGTTGGTCAGCAGGGTTTTTATAATTGCTGTTGCCCAAGCAGGGATCGCCTTTATAAGTTTCAGGAGGAGGCCTTTGTGCCAGACCGTATCATAGGCGGCTGTAAGGTCGAGAAACACAGCCCCTGTCTTCAGTCTGCTCTCGAAGCCATTTTCGATGAAGGTGGTTAGGGCCAGTACTTGTTCTCCTGTACTGCGGTCCTTGCGGAAACCTGCTTGATCCACACTTAGAATATCCTCTACCTCTGGGGAAATGCGTTGCAGAATTAGGCGCTCCATGATTTTGTAAGGAACGCTGAGTAGGGAGATTGGGCGGTAGCTTGCTGGTAATTTGTGGTCTTTGCCAGGTTTTGGGATGGCAATGACCTTTGCTGTCCGCCATTTCTTTGGGATCGAGTTTGTTTGTGTGATCCTTGTGTAGAATTGTGTCAACCAGGTTAGGGCTCGGGGGCCAAGATTTTTCATGAATTCTGGGAAGATGTTATCGTATCCTGCTGCCTTTCCACATTTCAGGCTCTGTAGGACTTTCTCCAGTTCAGCAGCCTCGAAGGGTTCAGGGTTCGTTTCCTCTACAGGCATTTTTTGGTGTTTTTTTAGCTCAGTTGTAACTGCTCTTTTGGTGTCTTTGTCTTGGGGTGCTTTGGCGATAGTCAGTAGGTGGGATGCAACTTGGTTGGGTGTGACGGATGCTCGGCTTTGGCTAGGGGGCTTCTGTGCAGCTCCTAGGCGACGGATGAGGCTCCAACATTTCCTGCTAGAGTGGGTAAAGCTCCGGTCAGCAACTGTCTCCTCCCATTTCTTTCGCCGAGCTGTATTTAGCGATTCAATGAGATGGTCTGCTATCTCTGGGTCCCCTGATGTTTGATAGGATTGTAGGAGGGCAGCACTTTCTCCGTCCAAACATGGGACATAGAGGGGTCGGTAGCCTCGTGGGATTGCAGTATGGGCAGCCTTGAAGATTGCGCTGCAGAAGCGGTTGTATGCTTCATCTACAGTGATGGTGTGGAGTGGGATGGTAACAACGCTCCGGTCCAGAGTTTCACTGAATTTCTTCCAGTTGGCTTTGCGGAAGTTCCAGCGCATCTTCCTTGGGCTGTATATGACTGGAAGTTGTAGGCCAATGTGTACAAGCAGGGGCCGGTGTTGGCTGTGTGGAAAATCATCAAGAATGAGGATCTGTGTAGGATATGGCTCCCCATTCAAAGAGCTGACCCAACACAGGTCAGGAGAATAGTCCTTCTTCCACCTAGCAGAGTGGAAGGTTCCTCTTTGTTTGGGGTCGTATATCAAAGCGAGGTCATTTCTGGATGCCCAGTCTGAAAGTGCCTTCCCATCACTGTCCACTGCTGGGTACCCCCAGTCAGGGTGATGGCTGTTAAAGTCCCCCACATAGATGGCAGGGTGGGGTAGGGTGGGTAAGACCTGCAGATCCCAGTTGGCATTAGGGGGCTTGTACACATTGACAATATGGAAGCCACCAATGATTATGGTGTCTGAGAAATGTGTTGTTATCAGGTGATTTGCTTCAACTATGTCAGAACGCACATAGGTGGCGGGGATGTGGGATGGCCTTGTAAAGTTTTTGCAACAAGAAGTTGAAAGCAGGGAGCGTGCTGCACATTTGACACAAATGAGAGAGAATCATAAAGATACACATGCAAATCAGAATCAGCACTACAGACCAGATTCAAGCAGAGAAAGGTGGAAAGGACCTAATGTGCCCTCAGCTGCAGCCCTCCACACAGGCAGTTCGAATACACCATTTGTGCACAGTTGCATATTCTGTAACAGTACCAGCCACAAGTCAGAACAGTGCACTGAAGACACAGTCACAAGCAGGAAAGAAAAACTAAAGAAAACGGGAAGGTGCTTCATATGCCTAAAACCCAGACATCTTGCTCGAGACTGTAGATCCAAAAATGTGACATGCACTGATTGTGGAAGAAGACATCATGCTGTTGTGTGTGACAGAAGTGAGCAACCAATAGAAAGGACAGATGCCGCTGAAAACACGAGTGATGCAGTGGTCTCCTCAGTGTTTCCATATGCAGCCAAACCAACCCCAGAAAAATGTGAAACAGTACTATTGCAAACTGTGAGAGCAAGGATTGAAGGACCTGGAGGAAAGAAGATTGTGCGTTGCTTAATTGATGGAGGAAGCCAACGGAGTTTTGTCCATGAGAAACAAGTGAAAGATTTAAAACTGCCAATACTAAAACAAGAGACATTAAACCTTCACACGTTTGGCTCAAAAAACCCAGTGACCACAAAATGCAATGTCATAAAACTAGTCCTGGAGAATGTGAGAAACAAAGATCAGAAAATCGAGATTGAAGCTGTTCAAACCCCACAGCTTTGTACTGCAGTCATGAAAGTCCCCAGTGAACACATCCAACGGCAGCTGGAGAAAAAAGGGCTACCAGTAGCAGATGTGTCAGCGGGAGACAAAGATGGTTTGGAGCTATCAGTACTGATCGGAGCAGATTACTACTGGAGAGTAGTCACAGGTAAAACTGAGAGACTGTCAGACGCTTTGGTTGCCGTAGAAACCAGATTCGGCTGGGCAGTGCAAGGACCAGTTGTCATGTCCAGTATGAATGAAGCAACATGTATGCACATTGGACTCAGTGAAGACTCAGTGGAGATCTCAAACCAGCTAAGAGCATTTTGGGAGATCGAGTCGCTGGGCATCACTACTAAAGGTGAGGAAACACCTGATGACGAGAAAGCCAAGGAGAGCTTTGACAGGTCAGTCAGATTCATTAATGGGAGATATGAAGTGGCGTTGCCATGGCGCCAAGACACACCCGAACTGTCAGACAACAAGAAGGTTGCACAAAGGAGGTTTGAAACCCTGAAAAGAAAGCTGAAATCTGACGTGACACTGTTTAAAGGATACAACGATGTAATAGAGGATTACACAGAACAAGGAATATGTGAAGATGTGCCACAGAGCAGTCATTCAGCAGAGACAGAGAATGTAACCTACTACTTACCTCATCATGCTGTAATCAGAGAGGACAAAGTAACTACCAAGTTAAGGGTAGTGTTTGATGCTTCGTCACATGAAGAAGGTTGTTCCTCTTTAAATGACTGTTTATTACCTGGCCCAAACCTGAATGCTGACCTCATGAGCATTTTGATCAGATTCAGACAAAATCCTGTAGCTTTCACAGCAGACATTACTAAAGCTTTCCTTCAGATATCTATAACTGAAAGTGACAGAGATGCTGTGAGATTTTTGTGGCTTACAGGACCCCCAGATGTTGAAGGCACCAACACGCGTATAATGAGAATGGCACGTGTTGTGTTTGGAGTAACTTCAAGTCCATTTTACTTGCAGCCACTATCAGACATCATCTGGAGAAATATGAAGCTAACCAACCAGACACGGTAAAACTAATGAGAGACTCACTTTATGTGGATGATCTGATCGCTAGCTCAAGTAACTCAGACGAGGCATACAGACTTACTACAGGAGCAAGAGAAATACTGGCTGCTGCCAACATGAACCTCTGTAAGTGGACAACAAACTCCCTTGAACTGAAAACCAAGTGGTCAAACAGCAAGCTTGATTTCACACAAGAAACAGAAACACATGGAGGTGTGTTGAAGGTGCTTGGTTTGGTGTGGAGACCGGACACAGATGACTTTGCCTTTGACCTCAAACATTTGATGAACATTCTAAAAGGAAAAGAAAACACAAAGAGGAGTGTTTTGAGATCATCCGCCAGAATCTTTGATCCTATAGGGTTCCTAACGCCATTTACCATTCGAGTTAAATGTCTGTTTCAGGAAATGTGGCGACGGGGCCTGAGCTGGGACGACGAGCTGCCTCCAGACCTTTCACAGGCATGGCAGCAGTGGTGCATGGAGCTTCCTCAGATCCACCAAATAGTCATTCCGCGGTGGTATGGAACAGAAAAGCTGTCAGATAAATCACAAGTTCTCCATGTCTTCACAGATGCAAGCGAAAAGGCGTATGGCGCAGTTGCGTATCTACAAGGACGAACAACAGAAGGAGAGACTGTTACTGCGCTCGTTGCATCCAAGTCAAGAGTGGCACCAATCAAAACAATCACACTGCCACGCTTGGAACTGATGGGAGCTGTGATTGGAGCAAGGTTGGCAAATAACCTTTTGAAGGCACTGAATATGCAGATCACTCAACTCAGAATGTGGTCAGACTCCATGATAGTGATTCACTGGATTCGCAGTTCATCAAAGAAATGGAAACAGTTTGTTGCCAACAGAGTGATGGAGATACAAACTTTGACACCACCAGAACTATGGACACATTGTAATGGAAAGGTGAACCCAGCTGATCTCACCACAAGAGGTCAGTCCGCATCAAGGTTGAAAGAGGAAAATCTCTGGTGGTCAGGCCCATCATTTTTGAAAGAAAAGGAGCTTCAAACTACACCGCCAGAAACAGCACAAGAAATACTATCAGAAGAAGAGGTTAAAGCTGAGCTAAAGGCAAGTCAAGTCGCAGTACATCTCAGTAACAGTGAAAGAGTGCAATCTGAACCATTGCTACAGCTGGACAAATACAACAAACTACAGACCGTACTAAGAGTAACTGCATGGATTCAAAGATTTCTCCACAACTGTCATTCAAAGCAAAGACAAAGGGGAGAACTAACAGCAGAGGAAATGGCAAAATCTGAAAAGGTATGGATACGTGAAGCGCAACTTAACAGTTTTGAAAGAGAAATAACAGAGTTGAAAACTGGAGAAAATGTGCACAAAGACTCAAAAATCAGAGACTTTAAACCCTTTCTAGACGAGCAAGGCTTAATCTGTGTAGGAGGAAGGCTGCATCAGTCAAACATGAGTTTCAATGAGCAGCACCCGTGGTTGTTACCCTCAAATCACAGATTTGCACAACTTCTGATAAAATACAGTCACGAAAATGTCATGCATTCAGGCGTGAGAGACACTCTAGTTCATCTACGAGAGAAGTATTGGATTCCACGCGCGAGACAGTTAGTCAAAAAATGCATTTCAGACTGTACTATCTGTAAAAGATTCAAAGTAAAAGCAGCACAGCAAACAGCTGCACCTCTTCCCAAAGACAGAGTTACTGAAGCACCGCCGTTTGAAGTCACAGGTGTTGACTTTGCAGGCCCACTGTTTGTAAAGTCCAAGAATTCTGCAGAGAAAGCATACATAGCACTTTTCACCTGTGCAGTTACACGTGCAGTGCACCTTGAACTAATATCGAGTCTATCAACAGAAAGTTTCCTTTTGGCATTCAAGAGATTTATTTCACGGAGAGGACTTTGTAGAGTAATCTACTCGGACAATGCAAAAACGTTCAAGAGAGCAGATCAAGATCTAAAGGAACTGTGGAAGGCTATGAAGGAGCCAGAGCTGCTGGAATATTTTTCTGAAAAGGGAATCAAGTGGAAATTTATTGCAGAAAGAGCGGCTTGGTGGGGTGGTTTTTGGGAAAGGTTAGTGCGCTCTGTAAAGGGATGCCTCAAAAGAGTAATGGGCAGAGCATCTCTGAGCTTTGAAGAGTTAACTTCTCTGTTGACAGAAATAGAAGCCACTATTAACTCAAGACCACTCACATTTGTGTACAACGATTTACAAGAACCAGAACCTCTGACGCCAGCTCATTTCCTCATAGGGAAAAGACTTACCTCTTTACCACCAAAGCCATTTTCCACAACAGGTCAGATAGCAAATGCAAATAAAGAAAGGCTGACCCGAAGATGGAAATATCGCCATAGACTTGTCAAGGAATTTTGGAACAGATGGAGGAGGGAGTATTTGCTGGACCTCAGATCGGCTCACACTCGTCATACCCCAAATCCAACACAACTCAAACCAGGAGATTTGGTCCTCATTGGAGATGACAAGATACCACGTCAAACATGGAAAACAGGACTAATCATAGAGGTGTTCCCAGGGAGAGATGGACTAGTCAGATCCTGCGCTATGCGCACTCCAACTGGGACGACGTTAAGAAGACCAGTTCAGCTACTATATCCTTTTGAAGTTAATATTTGAACTGTCTTCTTGGGGGGGAGGATGTTGAATATTTAATAGTTCAGAATGGTTCATACACATAAGTTGATAGTTATTACATATTGAAATACATATAGGACAAATAGATATTATAAACACTTTATAGTTAATCAGAAAAGCTATTTATAATAGTAATTTAATTAGAATCCCAAAGGTGTTTTCCTTCAATGCAGTCGTTAGACATTGTCCACTAGACGGCGCTGGTACTGTACCTTTGGCCATGAAATGTTATTGTTCAAGCTGCAGACCGAAGAAGAAGAAGTCAGTGCTAAGCGATGCAGTGCTATCAGAGGGACGGACGCATGTTAGCCAGCGGGAACGACAGATGTGTTGTAAACTGAGATGCAGCATTCTCCAGTAAAGCCAAATGAAGGTAAAGTTGGGTGTTTGGACATTCTTTCCTTATAACAACTGATGTTACAGCTAAATCCACAACAGGGAGGGCACGAGTAGCGGCAAACGGTGAACTGAATGACAGTGATTCAGTGAAGGAATACATCTGAAGCCCTGTGCTCTCTATGGAAAAAAGTTTAAGCCTGCATATATAATGGAAGCACAGAACTACACGGATGAGGACAAATTCTATTCTCTGAGTGCACTGTGCTGATTTGATTTGATTTGACCTTGTTTGCCCCGTGTTTACATTCCTCCTGACTGAGATAAGCGGAAGGATCGGCTCATGTCTACCTAAACAATCAACAATCAGTTGTTTGTCGTCAGCGGATTGGACCCTCGAGGACAATGCCCATGTGCCTTCTGCAAGCAAGAGAGAGAGAGAGAGATAGACTCTGGACTCTGGACTTGTTTATAAGTCACATGATTATAACATCTATCCATTGCCAGGAGGCGCCCTCTGCTGCTCACTAACAACTGTTACATTTACACTACACAATGCATACAACACTACATGCATACGATATACACACACTGTTCTCCCTCTGCGTGTGATCTGTCTACTAAATGTCTGCTAAATATGCATTGAGGTTTTTTTTGCCTGCAATCAAAATTTTGCTTCCTCATTAAGCGTCAATTTGATAAAACATGTTTTTTTCTATCGCCTGCTGTGTCATATCCTTTCTTTTCTTTTTTCCCCTTTCTTCTTTATGACTGGTGCCTAGCGGCTGCCCCGGCCTTGGATGCGCTCTGCAGAGCGTGCCCAAATGCCAAGTCACGTTTCGTTACCTTGTATTCATACATGTGTAATGACAATAAAGTTGAATCTCATCTCATCTCATCTCATATGTCCCACATTTCATGTGTCGCAAGTTAAACCTGTGTCTTCCAGCCCCCTGTGCTCTCCTCCTAGGTCGCCACCGCCCCCTAGGATGATCAACAGCAGCCCGGCATGGAGTGTGACTGATGCCCTAGATGTCCGTCGCCGGGGCCGTGGGCTGCAATACCTGGTGGACTTCGAGGGCTATGGCCCGGAGGCCAGGTCCTGGGTGCGTCCTGCCTGTGTGCTCGATAAAGATCTCATCAGGGAGTTCCATCGGACGCATCCAGGTAGGCTGGAGCGACCACCAAGAGGCGCTCATTGGGGGGGGAGTACTGTCATGGTCCGCTCTGCTCATTATCCGCAGCTGCACGCACACCTGATCTTCATTAGGCTGGGCCTATATCTTCCACGCTGCCCGGAGTGGCGAACTTCACCATCTGTTCCCGCAGTAAGCCACAGGGTAACTGTTTAACTCCAGTCGTGACGCTCAGTAACCACCTCTCTCTGTGTGTCTCCAAGGTTGCCAGGCTGAACGGTGTCTTGCTCATTTCCCGGCAGTTCCAGCCTGCACTCACACCACAATTCACTGACATTGTTGTTAATAAACTTTATTGTATCAATTTGGAGTCTGTGCCTCCTCACTGGGTCAACAACCATTTCAAGAACACAATGTGCTGACGCCAAATAAATAGGTCTAAAATCCTAAAATCTACAACTAAAACTCTAAAAATGTTTTATGGGAGAACACAAACTAAACTGCATTGCATTAAAAAAATTAATATCTTAAAAACAAAATTTCCTAAAAAGTCCACCTCTATACAATATTTTCAGTGCATAAAAACTGTTTCAAACTGTAAGACAAAAAAAAAAAGGACACAAAATTTAATTCTGTACTACTGAATTTCTCCGACTTTTTTTTTAAATCTCAAAGGTAAACTCTGTAACAGCATGGATGGAGCTATAACTTCATAGATTCAGGGAGAGGGGAGGTGGAAGACAACAGCGCTTCATTTCATGGATATAGACCTGAAATGAAGCGTGTCTGTCCCAGGTGGATATCCTGGCTGTCAGCCTTGTGTGTGTGTGTGTGTGTGTGTGAGCGAGAGAGAGAGACCCACAGCGAACTGTGATTTTGCGAAACGCTGCATACCCTCTGGAGCAGTTGGAGTCACAACAGAGTCTCTGCTGAGAGCGGCATTCATGGGTCAGTGTGTCATAATGTGTCATAATCTGCCCGGGCGGTCGCCGATACAGCAGTTCAGTCCCCCCCCCCCCAAAAAAAAAAACAAAAAACAAAAACAAAACGGTATTCTTTTTTTTCCCCAAATTGTATCAAAAGGCTTTGAGGTTCGGAGCTGGACCAGAGTCCGCCAGTTGGTGATCCCTGCCATAAAGGCCTGTTGTGCCTCGGCATGTTCAAAACAATCTAGAGAAATATTCAACTTACTTAAAGTAAAAAAAAAAAAAAAAAACTAACAAGCTAGTCCATCCTGTTTCAAACCTTGCTGGGTGTAGAAGTTTAGAAGTTTAATTGGGCTTCAGATGAAAATTAAAATAACTTATTCTAATCCAAGGTAAGAGTTTACAAACACTTTAAATATCAGTGCAGGAATGTGAGCCTTTACCACACAGGAAAATATTTAAACCATTTTTATTTATTTGTGATGATTATGGTAATCTTTTTTTTTTTTATTAAATTACAAATCATGGTGTTCTAATTTACCAAGATGCACTAATATTGAGAATGAAGGCTGATATTACTGCAACAATAATAGAGAATACAAAAAAGAATAAGCCACTCCTGTAATTCACTCATTTGCTGGATTTAACATATTAGCCAGCATAACTGAAGCAGCTCAGCTGTCAGCAACCATCATTCAAGAGAGGTTGTTGTCCGACAGCAGGTAAACTATTTAAACAGCATGTACTAACCCTGGATTTACACTGACTCCATATGCAGTCCGTAACGGCTGCAATCCGGACTCCACAGCATATAGTTCCCATTCTTGTCAATGTTCCTTTGATTGTATTCCAACCACTGTCATCATGAAGTACAATACCACCTTGTTTGGGCTCATCACTGACGACGATGAGAAGGCATACAGGGTGGAGGTAGAGAATCTGCTGCTGTGGGGCCAAGAAAATAACTTAAAACTGAATGTCCAAAAAACCAAAGAACTGATACTGGACTTCAGAAAGAATAGACAGGACCACACCCTCTCCTCATAAATGGTGACCGTGTGGAAACCATCCCCACCTCAGGTTCCTGGGCACCCACATCTCCTCTGACCTCTCCTGGATTGTCAACACCAAGGCCCTCGTAAAGAAAGCCCAGCGGTGGCTGCACTTCCTCTATGTCCCGAGGAAGAACAACCTGGACCAGAAGCTGCTGCTGGCCTTCTACCGCTGCTCAGTGGAGAGCATGTTTCGCTGCTGAATGGTCAGGTACAGGACATCTTTTCTGTCACATGCCATTTCACTGTACAATAATTCACTCTAATGTTGAATTCTGGCCATAACAATGCTACCATACTGCACCTTGTAGTCTTAATTGGTACCTATCATTTCGCTCTGCGCCCGATAGTCCTGCATTATACAACGAGTATGATTCATGTGTCCAGACGGGTCATCATCTGTGATGTATATAAAGTTATTTAGGCAGTTTTACTTTTCCTGGGTAATTCCTTTTTTTATTATACTGTGTGTGTTTCTGTCATTTTGGTAATCTACTGTCATGCTGCTGTTACACTGTAATTTCCCAGTTTGGGATCAATAAAGTACATCAAGCGACCGACCGACCGACAGACAGAAATCTGTGTCAACAAATTTTTATGATCGACGTCGACAGTGTTGACTAATTGTTGCAGCCCTAGATTTAGGTTTTGGCGTAATTGGGAGCGGCCAGAGCCACAGTGGATGCTGTTAGTTTGTTCTTGAAGCAGCACTTGTTCCATTTGGTTACCTAGGGGGACAAGACAGTCCACGTCTGGAGCGAAGCGTGTTGGGGATGGATGTCCTGGCTGCTGTGTTCGTGTGTGTGTGATGCCCTTGGTGAGCCATGGTTTCGCAGCCCGCAGCATCTCTGGCTGGTGTGATCTGTTCCACCACCAGATCAGATGTGAAAATGCCTTGAAGAGCCCAGGGTCTGGGCACTATCGTCAGCTTCACTTGCCAGGACATCATGGTTGCCAATGTTTTGCTTTGATATAGCCATATTGCTAATATTTACATTTTGCCTTCAAGGAACTGGGCAACTCGTCCACTGTGATTAGCTGTTGTGGTGGTGTTACAGAGCCTACGTGCTGCATTATAGGCCACATTATCTTATTTTAAAGCCTATGTTTATCATCATCATCATCATCATAATTTCCCCCCCGATAAAATATCATGACAGTTTTATTGCCCAGCTCTATGTAGCACCAAAAAAAAAAAAAAAAAAAATCTCCATTTTATACTGGCATAAACTAGGAGTTTGAATATACAGTATGTATGTGGGGTGTACGGACTATTAGAATTTAAACTCAATCATTTGAGTTGTGTTCTCTTACCTGGAGGGGGCATTGCACGGATAAAATTATCCAGCTCCTGCGGCTCACCTTCTCCTCCATCATTAGTAGCAATGACTCTCACCCAGTACATGGCCATTGACTTCATGCCCTTCACTGTATAGAAAGTCATGGATGTTGCATTGGTGTTGCACCTTTCCCATTCTGTGCTTTGAGCGGGTCTGATCTCCACAAAATAGCTCTTGGCTTCATCTTGAACCCCCTCAATGTCCTTTGGTTTGGTCCATGAGAGGGAAAGGGTTGTGTAGGTAGAGTCTGTTACTTTTAAGTCAATGACTTTGCCAGGAGGCTCTGTAACATGATTCCATTATTTTAGTACAGCATGACATTATTGCATTAAGTCCAGAAATGACAACACTTTCATAATATTTACACCTACTTTTGGGGTCTCTGGCAAACACAAATTCAGAGGGGGCACTGAATTCACCAGCTCCCGAGTTGTTGATTGCGGAGACACGGAATTCATACTCCATTCCCTCTACGATGTCTTTAACAGCATAGCCCTTAGCTGTGCATAGAAGAATAACCACGGCCATACACCATTAAACCAGAATATTTATGTGCTTTAAGTATTATGACATAACTGCATTGAAAACATGGCTGAATCAACCAACTTCTGATCATCTCATCATGTGGGTTCACTGGGCCCCACAGGTTGCTGCCCTTCTTCCGTTTCTCAAGGTTGTAGCCCAGAATATTAGTCCCTCCAGTGTCAGCAGGAGGAGACCAGGAAAGGGTAATGCAGTTCCTGAAGGCAGTGACAACCTTTGGTGCTGATGGTGCTCCAGGGTATGCTGTATTCACAAGATATTGGGATTAGTGATAGTTAGAATTTAGGTTACCCGTGTTTACCCCAATGCCAACGATTTGTATGTTCTATGTGAGGGTTAAATCCATGTATTTTAATGTTATTGACAAAAAAGACATTTAGTGTATCATTCAGATCGTGTGATTATATATATAGAAAAAAACCTTTAGCTCACCTTTTGTACCAGCTTGGATGTCCTCAGTTTCCATTAGCTCACTGACTCCCATTTCAGTCTCCACTCTAATGCGATAGCAGTACCTTCTCCCATGGTCTACATCAGTGTCCCTATATTTTGCCTCTGGGCCAATTGGTCCCACCTTCTTCCAGGTGTTCCGGCCAATCTGTTGTCGTTCAAGGATGTAGTTTAAGATCTTGCAGCCTCCGCTGTCTTTTGGGGGCCTCCATTTGAACTCAACAGCAGATGAGGAGCCTTCAACAATTTCCAGAGGACCCATTGGTGGAGTGGGTTTATCTGTCAGGGAAAAATACATCAGATGTCATACAGAATATTTGCAATTTTTTTCTTAATTAATTGAATAATTTACTATCTCCTGTGTAAAATGGATGTATAATAATGCACATAATGTCTGTCATATACTTACCCATTACAACAAGCTCGGTAAAGGCTTCAACAGTGCCAAACTCATTTTTGAGCTTCATTTTGACTTCACCACTGTCTTTGCGCTGCAGCTTCATAAGAAGCAAACGACTAGACCCTTCAGAGTGTTCTATTTTGATGTTTGAGTCTTCTGAAAGCTCTTCACCCTCAAGGTACCACTGAACTTTTATAGGTTCTCGTCCAATATAAGGCAGCTTGAAAGTTGCTTTGTGTCCTTTTTTAACAGTAACAGGAGTTTGAAATGCCTTCAGTTCTTCAGCATCAAATCGTGGTGGATCTGAAATGAAGAGTAAAACACAGAATCAGTTTTGCTACCTAGTTATGTTCACTAGAACACTTAATAACCTTCATTTATTAAAAGTACAGAGAAGTTGGTGCACATTCGAGTGCAAAAATGATTGTATGACAAGGTCCAAGTGGAATTTATGAAACTGTGCTTATGAGGTCAGTGTCATCATAAGATCGATCAGTCACTGATAAATCTGATATTGAAAACAATTGTCTTTTAAGTACCACACCCCTGCCTCGCCCCCAGCATTTATGATGCAGCATAACACAAAACAGCAAAAAGAAAAACTTCTCAGAAGTGGAAATAAACAGTGTTATATGAGAGGTTAAAAATAATAAAGTGGTGTTGCTTGGCAACCTCAAAAGTTGTATTAAAGGCAGAATAACCATGGCTGTAAAGAGATATGTGATGTGCAACAACTGGGCATAAACTTAAGCTGACATTTATAATTTAAATCTATATAGTCACAATATAATTTGTGTAGCCCCAGCTTTATTGTCTATATAATCAAAATTTTTGATATTGAAGGGAAAAAAGTGGTCAGACTTTGACCTTGGCAGAGGAGTGAATGGCTGTGCTCATCAGTTATATTACATGCATTATTTGATTCAGTGAATAAAGTGTTTGATTAAATATTGTTCACCTGGTCATTTTAAAAGCACACACCTGCCAAACACAATAGCACAGAATTTAATACTGACATTTTAGACGACTGTCTGGCACGCAGTTATTTGGTGCAATATTATTCAGAACAGCAGAGGTGAAAATAATTTCCCACAATTTCTCTGGTGTCTACAACAGCATTTCTTCAGGTGGTCCTATCTCTCTGTTTATTTAACCCTGATATTTAACCCCCGGCTATGCACGTCTGTGGTGCAGAACCTGCAGTGTTGTGACTTTACCAGTGGAGTTAACCAGACAATCCATGAAGGATGTCAGTTATTAATTAATACATAACACCAGATGTTGGTCAAAGAAATGTCTTTTTAGGATAATTTACCACAATTTATTTTCATAAAATTAATTTAACACTGTTCTCATCCGGAGTTGCCTCCCTGCACTCGGTGTAAAAAAGTAAAAGAGGAAAACGACAGTCTTTTTGAAAAGCTCTGACAACAATCACAACTGTATGGAAAAAGTATTTCAAATTTAAGAAGTTAAAAGTTTAATTGAGGTTTCTACATCCGATCAATGAGATTTCAGGTTTTCTGCTTAAATCTGCTATATTGGCTGCAGTGATATAGTAACTGCGTATGAAATGTTTATAATGACTAAAAGCAGCCTCTTTAGTTTCTGAAGTAAACTAGTGCATGCCCCTAGAAAGCAATTATTCTTGTCTGAAAACAGGTGGGCCAATTAGGCTTTACAGGCCCAAATGTAGGCTATGTTTGAAAGTGGAATACAAAGAGGTGCAGCCTATATGTCAGCAATCACACATGTTAGACTTCGACAAATAATAAAAGGGACTGAACACTAAAATATATTTGTGTGAATATTAATTACAGAATTCTTGAAAATGAATGGGACATGCAATATTAGCAACTGTTTAAAAACCCTTGTTTATTTGTTTGTCACTTATTTGTGTGATATTTTATGACTTAGATTCTTGTAGTTTGGAGGATGGGAGTTGTTCGGTCACCATAATTGTTTTAGTTTATATGTGTAGTTTATATCGTTAATAGACTCATGCAGTGCTATAACAGGACACGTTTACAAATATTTGAGATCCATTGTAGTGTATCATTTTATATTTTAGCAATATTTTGTTATTAAATGTTTTCCCAAACTGTAATCAATCGAATTAACTACAAAACACCCAACATTATTATACACAGCAGAAGGACCTGTTTGACTGCAACCGTTGCATCAGTGTTGCCCATTTGTCAGTAAATATTTAACTAAAAATGATTTATTTTGTTATTTGGGCATTTTTGTGTCTTGTTTTGCCATTCTGCTCCACAATCATGGCGGTATTATTATTAAGTTTTTAATTTTTAGATGCTCTCGCGGGAGGGGAGACTTGCGGCCCTGCATAGTGCAGTGGTACCACACAGGTGAAGCAGCAGTCAGGCCTCCCTTCTACCACTGACTGTGGTAGAGGGAAGGACTGTGGTCCACCTGGTCGGGCCGCTGCTTCTCCCAGCATGTCCTGTGTTAGGTGCATCCATGTTCTTTGCCAGACACGGGTCCCCCGCTGACACTCTTGCCAGTCTGCTCACGCGCCTCATGTTCTCCACATATGCCGAAATATCCTTTAGACCTACGCAGTCACTGCAACTTTATGGTATGATTTTTTTTTAAGCATTAAATCTTTAGTATTATCTTTTTCTAGTCAAATTTGTCACTTTTTGCTTCCTTGTTTTGTTCACGGAGCACTGTGGTTACTAATGCAGGGGTGGCCTAATGGTTAGGGATGTGGACTGGTGAGCGGAGGGTCGCGGGTTCGAT
Source organism: Pholidichthys leucotaenia (assembly GCA_020510985.1). NCBI lineage: Eukaryota > Metazoa > Chordata > Actinopteri > Cichliformes > Pholidichthyidae > Pholidichthys > Pholidichthys leucotaenia. The sequence continues at coordinate 58,401,805 of CM035837.1, read as the reverse complement.
CCCTGGACTGGCAGGATTAGATCTGGGTGGGACAGATAATGTAGCAGTGTTTGCCCCACCCTCCTTAACCCCACTGTGGTGCCCTTGAGCAAGGCCCTTAACTCCAGCTGCTCCAGTAGAGCTGTTCAGTAGCCACAGGTCAGTCTGTGGTTGTACTGGGCAGCTTCCTGGTGTCAATGTGTGAATGTGAACAGGGCGTTCTTGAAAAAGAGAGGTTGCCTCTCAATGGAACTACGCTGTATAAATAAAGGTCAAATAAATAAACTAGAAAAGCACTTAGAGAGTTCATACCTCCACCAAGGCTCCTTCCTTCCCTCCCTTTGTCCATCCATCTGTTTGTACCTCCCCGCCTCCATCCCACCATACATTGCAAGATTGGGCCTTGGTAGAGGTATGCGCTCACAGATCACCTCCAAAATGTAATGGGTTCGTCTGCAGGCCAAGGACCATATCTGGTTAAAATTTCAGCAAAATCCATCCAGTAGTTTTTACATAATCCTACTAAACCACTGCAAGAAGACTGAGCCTTGTCGGAGGTATGCAGTCATGGATCACCCCCAAAATGTAATGGATTCGTGTGTAGGCCAAAAACCACTTCTGGTGAAAATTTCATCCAAATCCATCCAGTAGTTCTGTCTACTGGATGATCTATCTATCACTGCCCGCAAATATCCAAAAGCTGTTCCAAATAAGGGAGAAACAATATTATTTCAGAGGAACATGTATATTTCAAAAACCTTCAATGCATTAGATTTATATAGCGCTTTATCATAGACACTCAAAGACGCTTTATAGAAATTAAGGGTCATCCACCACCTGGATGGATGAAGCAGCCACAATACGGCGCCATCCCTTTAACCATTCACACACACATTCACACCAAGGGCCACTTTAGAGTCTCCAATTAACCTAACCTGCATGTTTTTGGCATGCAGGTTAGGTTAAACTTCTTCAGTGAGAACTACCACCAAGCAACACTGTGTTTCAGTGCAAGGAGTCAGATTATGGAATGATTTTGGACCTGAATTAAAATCATGTACAACGCTTGGACAATTTAAACAAAAACTAAAGGAAGAAATACTCCAAACATATATACAAGATGACATGTAAAATCACATAAGGATTGTCATATCCAGTCTGCGTTGTGTTGCCCCCTAGTTTGTTTGTTTTTTTGTCACATTTTGTCTTAGCTTTGTTCTGAATTGTAATCACTCTTGTTTTGTTTTTCTTTTGAATTCTTGGATGGAATATGGGTGGGCAATATAAGCTGCGGCTTCAGCCATCACCCATTTCAGATAACTTATGTTGAACTGTATAATCAGAGGAGTTATTGTTTAATTTGACCTAGTTGGATTTTCTTCCCCCTTTGTTATATTATTCTGTTTCTTTTAATCTGTACTTTTAATCTATCCGAAATAAAGAAAGAAAGAAAGAAAGAAAGAAAGAAAGAAAGAAAGAAATAGTTTTGGAGTATTGTTGCTAACAGTCTGTGAGGATATAAGAGCCTTGGCGGAGGTATGCATTCTCAGATCATCTCCGAAAATGTAATGGCTTCCCCTCTAGCCCAAGAACCAACTCTGGTGAAAATTTCATCTAAATCCATCCAGTAGTTTTTGTGTAATCCTGCCGCACAAATGCAAACAAAGCCCTTGGTGGAGGTGTGCACTCTCAGATCATCACCAAAATCTAATCATCTGTTCCCCGTGCCATGATACACCTTTCCTGAAAATGTCATCAAAATCCATCCATAACTTTTTGAGCTATGTTGCTAACAAACAAACAGACAGACAAACAGACAAACGATGGCAAAAACATAACCTCCTTGGCGGAGGTAATAAATAATGCATATTTTTCTAATCAGTATGGAGTCAATCCAAAACCCCACCCACACTTCTAGAACCCAGAGCACGAGGAAACTGAGCGGTGGCTAAACTTTTATTGATAAAAATTACATATTTTGACTGAGCAACTCTATACTGAGGGATGCACACCCTTGTAACTTCAGCAAAACACTCTGAGGTCAGTCTGATGAACAGTTTCAGAGATATATGACGAACAGACAGAGATTTGTTGCATTCATAGATAGATGAGGGCCAATGTGTTGCGTTCCAAAATATATGCCGACCATCACTTTCAGAATGATGCAACCCTTGTATGCAAGGGAAGCTAATTTTGAATGGAAAATATTTTACCTTCAACAAAAATGTCTGCCTCGGTCTTCCGCCCATCCGCTTCAAATTTGTACTTTCCAGCAGATTCCTCTGTGACTTTGTTAATTTTCAGCCTGTGGAAGGTTCCTTCTTTTGAGATGGTTAGACCCTCGCATGATTTAATCTGCAGACAAGCAAAAATGGCATACCATATATTCATGCATTTACATCTAAGGTTATACTGTATATACACCTCATTGCTGCAATTCAATTTCAAGCCTATTTGCAAGATGTCAAATGGACTGGGGGTTACCTCTTGCCCATCTTTGTACCAGGTTCCCACGCAGTCTTCACTGCTCACTTTACACTCAAGCTCTGCAGATTCTCCAATGATGGCTTTGCAGTCAGAAAGTGCCGCATGGAAATGAACTCCTGGGTCTGAGGAGTTATCAGCCAGTAAAGTTAGTGATTCAATCAGCATATTTTATATACAAAAATCAGTTGTTTTTTCAAGTTTTATTTTTTACAGTTACAATTTTAAGGTTTGCACTTATGCATAATAGGGATGCTAATGATTAATTGACTAAGAATTTAGTCAACCCAGTTAAATTAGTTGTCAATTGAATATTCCACAGTCCTTTTCAGTGGAGTTTATTCTATGAAGTGTAGTGGTATTGCCAGTCTAGGTGTGTGTGGGGAGGACTACATGAGATCAGTTGGTTTGAGATCCAACATGTCAGCCTTTGTTATAAACAATTCACCTGTAGTTTCTGTAGAATTTATAGCCTAAAAGGCTTTTTCTGGACTTATATTACTGCACCAACTCACCCGACCAAGCTAGAAGACTTTGAGGATTATATTAATGAGCTTTTCTGCCGTTTCTGTGACATGGATGATAATGCAGAGCTCCCCCACTTGTACAGAGTTACAACAAAGAAGGTATTGCCAGCATGTCTGCCATGTGGAATACTGTGAGTATTTCATTGTTAACCAAATGCAAACATGGCATTGATCTTTTTAAATGACTTCAATTTACTTAATGGTGTGTATTCTGTATGTACAGTATTTTGTATGCAAGCAAACGTGGCAATGAGTGGTTCAGTATCAAAAGACTTTTCAGTAAGCAATGGGGTGAAACAAGGGTGTGTGCTGGCACCTACACTCTTCTTACTATATCTGGCAGCCATGCTTGAGGTGGCCTTCAAAGACACTTCAGAAGGAGTATACATTCAAACAAGGAAAGAAGCAGGCTTTTTCAATGTGGGACAGTTTAAAGCCAAGAGTAAGACATCGATAAAGGTAGTAAGAGAAATGCTCTTTGCCGACGACAGTGCTCTAGTTGCACACAGTGTGGAAGATATGCAATCTTTAGTGGAGAAATTTGCAAGAGCAGCTAGCCAATTCAGCCTCCAAATCAACATCAAGAAGACAGAGTGCCTTTATCAACCACCAAAGTTCCAGTTATCAGCATCACTACCAGAAGAGATCAGCATTGGTACAGAGCCACTAGTCAAGTGCAAGGCTTTCAAGTACCTAGGTAGCACTGTTTCAGAGAATGCTAGGCTGGAGGATGAACTATCTCTCAGAATGGGAAGAGCCAGCGCTGTGTTTGAAAACTTGAGGGAGAGACTGTGGAACAATCGACATGTGTCTATCCGTGTGAAATGCAAAGTGTACAGAGCGACAGTACTGGCTACTCTATTGTACAGTGCTGAAACTTGGACTGTCTACAGAGATCAGGTGAAGAAACTCCATGCATACATGATGAGACACCTTCGAGCCATAATGAACATCTCATGGAAAGACAAAATAACCAACATAGAAGTGTTGAAACGAGCTGGTCTACCATCAATGGAGGACATGCTAATACAGATGAACCTGAGATGGCTCGGACATGTTGAGAGGATGGACCACCAGCGTCTCCCTCAGCAGTTACTCTACTCACAGTTATGCGAGGGCAAACGCAATCAGGGTAGACCAAGGCTCAGATTGAAAGACACTGTAAAAAGAAACTTGAAGAAGTTGGACATAGACATGAGTTCTTGGCAGCGGAAGGCTAAGGACAGAACTGCGTGGAGGAATCTGATCAGACCTAAGTGAAACAGTCATTGCCGCCCACGACAGACTGCTATGATAATGATGATGTGTATTTTGTAAGAGAGCGTTGTAGGAAAAGTAAGCATCAGATTATGACTCTGTATTAGCTGATCTTCAATCTTAAATGACTCTGATTGGCTCAGGGACAAAAAACAAAATCTCAGTCGGGACATCCCTAATTATTACGTATATTATTTAGCATTATTTTGTTGCACAGCTATTTTTTTTTATCTCCAAGAGATGAGCCAGTGTACAATTTATTTTTTAATGTTAAATTAGCTTACACATTTTATCTAATTTTCTATTGAAAATTTCTTATATTACAAAAAAGCTACTGTCTGTATTGTATCCTAAATTATACAATAAATAAGGAATATGGCTTGCATTTTTATTCCTAATATCATTAGCAATGTGCAGCATTTTATGTTCCATACTGTATTGATGCTGAGAAAGATTCAGATTCTCACGAAAATTGCTGCTTATCAATTAATTGTTAACTGATCAATAAGGTGAATCAACTAACAATTAATGAACAACTCCTAGTTGATAATTTGCATCCCTAGCATGCAGGAACGTGTTAATGCACTTACCTCACTTTTGAAACAGCAGTTTGCATCTTGTTGCTGCTGATTATATGCATTTTTTAAAATTTACTACAGGATTAAGGCATGCTTTGGGTAAGAAAATATGTTTCAAGACTGTACAATCCAAGTCCGAATATAATAAGAGCATACTTTACATTTATTTTTGCTCTTGCTGAAAACTTCTTTGTGTCTTCTTGAGCTTGTTTGTGGAAATCTTCTCACATCCTATAAGAATGTCTTCAGATTCATGCTTTTGCTTCTGTTCTGTTGATTAGTCATGGTGGAAAGACTTAAAACGACAGTCCCCCCAAAATATCCCATTCAAGATTCAGATTCATGGTCAGTTCAAGAATTTCTCTTTTTTTTCTGATCGATGCAAATTCCTTCCTCTTTATTAAGAAAAAAGCTATTTTCAAAGTGTAGTCATCCTCCAAGGTTAGCTCCAGTAGGCTTCCATCCTCCGGTTATGCAAGAGCTCCATTGTGTCAGAACATGATCAGTTCTGTGGCTGTGCATTTAGATAATTAACCTCAAAGCACTGACTCATCCAGAACTAACATTTAAAAAGCCAAGCAAGAATGTTAACACTAATGCACACAGAACACGAATGCATACAGACATCACACACACACACACACACACACACACACACACACACACACAGAGCCTTCCAACAAATACAGAAGAGGCACAGGTAGACAAACATTAAAGTTTTATACTGATATCTAACCTTCTAATTTGAAGAAATAAAATTGTGGTGAATACAGGTTCTGTTTAGAATATGATTAAGTTAATAAAAATGTGATTGTATTTCATAATATACCCAAGCAAATATTACTTAATCAGGTTTGATATGTAATTTAAGTCCATTCTTTTTTAAAAAAAAGTCTGACCAAGACAATTAGAATTAGAATTAAGGCAGCATATCCACAGAGCACGTTAAGACACCTAAGACCTGTTGTTCTGGGCAATTCACAGGCCCTCTTAAAAAAAGGTCTCTGCTCTGCATCCTAGCAACCACTTGACTCGTCACTCAAAGCTTGCCTTTGGGGTTTCACACATTTTGCTCTGAAGCTTTCTACTAAATTCAATCAAACTGGTAAGGAAACATGCACCCTTCCAAGCTTTTGTCATTAAATATTGATCATGGTATACTTTTAGTCTAATTCTGATCAGCTGGTTAGAGAGCTGTGACACTGATGAGCGCTGAGTACATTAAGCATTGGACTAAATAAAAATGAACAGGAAATGGATGCTTGTGTAGGGGGGGAAAAACACGCTCGGTGGACACACAGCCTAAATGAAAGCTTTTGCTCACTGGTCACACACTTTGGATAAACCTCAGTCATGTACCCAGCAAAGGGTTTGCAGTGAGAGTATTTCCCATGCAGCAGTCAGTGCGGCACCTGTAATCTTACCACTAATTTTCTCCTCCTTCAGTCAGCCATGACCTAAACGTTTGCCACCATCAGCACCCTCATCATTTTCAGGGGACTCACCACTTCCTGCCCACTGCCATTGTCACCATTGCCATTGCCCCTCTGGTTTTTTGTTTGTTTGTTTGTTGCTTTTTTGCTTTAGAGAATACCATCATAATTACCGTCAAGCCAATGTTCCTCACTGGTTGTTGGATATGCCTTAGATGACATTGATGAAAACAGTTACAACAACAGTTAAATTGTTAAAACAGAGCATGAAGGTCAGCTACAGAAACAGAGCAAACACAAACTTTAAAGCAGAAGAACTGTGGAGTGGAAAAGGTGATGCATCTAGAGTATTGTAGCAGCTTGAAATTGCTAAACTGAATCTTCCAGGATGCTGTAGGTTAGTGTTTGTTGACCCATGTTTGGATGTTATTTAATTTAATTGTGTCATGTTTTTATTATACTGTTATTTTTTAAAACAGTTTTACTACATATCATAGTTCCATGATTGTAGTTCAAATTAAGAAATCTTGCATTCTGTACCAGGAAGCACAATCTTGTTGCTCTAAATGTTAATTAAATTGTGCAGTATACACTACCGTTCAAAAGTTTGGGGTCACCCACACAATTATTTTGTGTTTTCCATGAAAAGTCACACTTTTTTACCACCATGAGTTGTAAAATGAATAGAAAATATAGTCAAGACATTGACAAGGTTAGAAATAATGATTTGTATTTGAAATAGTAATTTTTTCCAGATACTCAACCTGCTCAAAGGAAGGTCAGTTTTATAGCTTCTCTAACCAGCTAAACTGTTTTCAGCTGTGCTAACATGATTGCACAAGGGTTTTCTAATCATCCATTAGCCTTCTGATGCAATGAGCAAACACATTGTACCATTAGAACACTGGAGTGATAGTTGCTGGAAATGGGCCTCTATACACCTATGTAGATATTGCACCAAAAACCAGACATTTGCAGCTAGAATAGTCATTTACCACATTAGCAATGTATATTAGATATTAGAGTGTATTTCTGATTAGTTTAAAGTTATCTTCATTGAAAAAACAGTGCTTTTCTTTCAAAAATAAGGAAATTTCTAAGTGACCCCAAACTTTTGAACGGTAGTGTATGTAGCACAGTGGATGCTATAGAAAATTTCAGTTTGTTATATTTTTAATGACGGATCTGTTTGTTTGTAGAAAACCATACCAATCTGGAAGATTGATCACCTTTTCCTTTTACCATCCACAATAGAAATACAAGAAATAACAACATATTCATAACATCATGAACACAAACATGTTTACAAACATAAAAGCACACACATTTTGCAAAAAACTCAAATATATACTAATATCTATGTTTGTGTATGAGATTATAAAGAAGAGAATTGCTCATGCTATGTCACTTTTTAAAGATGGGACACATAAAAGAAATGCAGATTTCTATTTCTTTCAGATTTGTTACAGAACAGCTACAGTATTTATAAAATCAATCGATTATGCAATAGTCTTAACAGATGCCTGATGAATTAGTAAATAAAGCTTTGGGATTCCATTGTTTCTAGCCTGAAAACAATCCAATCTGTTAATGTGTGCAAAATAAACTACTATTTATTAGTTGAAAAATCAAATTTTTTTGCTGTAATTCTAAATACCTTGGATGAAAAAAAAAATCTATAAATCGGGGTTCATTAAGTTTTTTTCTGGAATATGAAGGTTTTTGGCTACAGTTGCACAGCAGATTAGTACAGACATACAGTGCTGTGAACCCCCCCCCCTTTCCTGATTTCTTATATTTTTGCATATTTGTCACATAAATGTTTCAGATCATCAAACTGTCATGTTCCACTGCCAAGGAGGCAGCAAGGACGGGCTCACACGCAGAGATGAGACTCGACTGGTTTTAATAACAAAAAGCACAGCTCTAGGTTGGATAATCACTAACAAACATAATATGAAAACAAACCGGGCAAGTGTGGGAAAGGAACACAACCTGGGTTTTATGATGTGACAGCAAACTGAAAACTGAGTTGAACATATACTGTATACACAGACACTGATGACAAATGGCTGAGGTTAATTAAGGGGGGGGGACGGCAGGAGTGAGAGAGACACAATCAGGAGCAGCTGTGAGGAATTAACAGAATCATTAATGATGGGGAGAATAAACAGAGCACTGTTGCAAGGAATAAAGACAAGATAAAGTAAGGGTGAACATGATACACAGAATGAACTGAAAACTAAAGGTGAGGGCAAACTAACTATACTGATAACTGGAGAAAAACATAACTTAAAGAGTGGGACATGTTTGCAAATATGTCCCCCCATGATGCAAACAAATTTTAATGTTGGATAAAGATAACGTGAATAAATACAAAATGTAGTTTTTAAGTGATGTATTAAGAGAAAAAGGCTATCCAAACCTACCTGGCCATCTGTGAAAAAGTAATTGTTCCATCATGAAATAACTGTGATTAGCCACATTTTTTGGGAAAGCTGAGTTTAATTTCACTAGCTACTCCAAGACCTGATTATTGCCAGACCTGCTTGAATCAAGAAATCTCGTGAATAGAACCTGTCTGACAAAGATCTGAAAAAGCAACACATCATTCCGCAGTCAAAAGAAATTCAAGATGAGAAACGAAAGCCCAGAACAACATCTAAAGAACTACAGGCCTGACGTGCCTCAGTTTGGACACTGGTCCATGATTCAACAATAAGAATGAGACTGAGCAAAATGATCAGGTTCTAAGCCGAAAACCACTGTTGACCAAAAAGAACAATATGACTCGTCTCACATTTGCCAAAAAATATTCTGATGAACCCCAAGATGTATTCTGTGGACTGACAAAAGTTGAACTTTTTGGAAGGTGTGCATCCTGTTACATCTGATGTAAAACTAATGCAGCATTTCATAAAAAGAATATCATGCCAACAGTCAAACGTGGTGGTAGTGTGATGGTCTGGGGCTGATGACTTGCCGTAATTGTTGGAACCATGAATTCTGCTCTCTACCAGAAAACCCTGAAGGAGAATGCCACGACAATGGAAAATAGCACATGTGATCCCTTGCTATAAGAAAAAAGACAAGCATGACCCCAACAACTACCGTCCAGTCTCTCTCCTCAGTATCATGAGCAATGTCATGGAAATGATCATTTGCAAGGCTCTATGGAAATTCATCTGTAGACATCACCTAATCTCAGACAAACAGTTTGGATTCAGAGATAACCATTCCACCACAGATGCATTAACATACATCACACAGACTCTGCATGATGCTCTAACAGCCAGCAGGAAGGACGCCTCATATGCCTACATATCAGCCATGCTTTTGACTGGGTGTGGCACCCAGGTCTTCTTGCTAAGCTAGAAGTTATAGGGCTCAGTGGAATGCTCCTGAAGTGGATGGAAAGCTACCTGTCTGGCAGGGTATTAAAGGTCACTATGGAGTCACATCTAGTGCCAAAGACATCAATGCAGGGGTTTCTCAGGGATCAATCCTGGGCCCTCTATACTCTTCATTATCTTTATTGATGAGCTTCCGGAGAAGCTGCAAAATCCAGCAATACTGTGTGCGGATGACTCCTCAGTCCTCAGCATAATCAAAGACAGAAAACTGAGGGTGACAACTGCCAACTCTCTAAATGATGACCTTGAAGAAATAGACATTTGGGCAAAGAAGTGGAATGTTCTCTTCAGTGCTGCCAAGTGAAAATCCATCACTATCTCCTGATTAAAAGATGCCAGCAACAGTCATCCACCACTGTCCTTCATGAACTCCGTCCTATCAGAGGTTGATGAAGTGGAGTTGCTCGGGATAACTATCGGGAAAGACCTCTCCCGGTCCCATCTCACCACTATGATGGCAGCAGAAGCAGGCAAAAACCTGGGCCTTCTGAGAAGAGTAGCCTGGTACCTGGATCCCCCTCAGAGAACAGCAATCTATAAGAGCATGGTTCAGTCCAAGATGGAATATGCATCTTCCGTCTGGATGGGTGCATCACCAACATGCCTAGCTCGACTGGATGCCATCCAAAAAAAGAGCCATCAAGATCATCAGCCTCCCTCAAGGTAGCCATGAAAAAGGTATCCAACCACTAGACCACCGTTGTAAGGTGGGTGCTCTGACTCTCCTTCACAGGATATACCATAGGAAGGCACCTGCCCTGCTTGACAACATGCTGCCTGTCATGTGGTGGCTCTCGCGAGCCACCATAAGACGCCACAGAGTCACCAGTGAGTTTTCAGTGAGTTTTATTACGGTGAAAAGGTGATAACACAAGCTGCTGAGATAATGACAAGAGTCTTCACATAACAGGAGGCATAGGGCTATACAGCTCACTATAGGTCCAGAGCAGGAGACGGTCATACACAGACAGGCTTGGTAGTTGAAAATAATAACAGAACACAGGCTGCTAAGGCAGAGACTCACAAAGATCAGTTCACGCCGGGAGGAATAAGGCTAATACAGCACACTTACTGGTTCCGGGGAACGACGGCCAAACCCAAAGCAGACAAGGGGTGAAATAGTCCAGGCATCCGTAACATGACGGAGAGTGAACAGGGAAGTGAACAGACACTGCTGCGTCCTACCGTCGCCAGTGCTGTGCTTAAATGGGCGACACACTAACGACGGTAATGACACTCAGCTGACCGGCCGTTGACAGGCGGAAGCCCCACCGAACACTTTCACAATAAGAGCCCGGTGAGGCCAGAATACAGCCCGCAGCTGTCAAGGCCGGCAGCGAGACATAACTTAGCCCGAGCGCGATCAGAACCGGCGCTTGGGTCATAACAGTACCCTCCCTCCACGGGCGGACTCCGAACGCCCCAAGGAACCACCCTGCCCCCCCGCCCCCCCAGGGTGGGAGGTTGGGGGACAGGTGCGAAGGGAGAGAAACCAACCCATGAACAAGACAAAGACCAGACAAAAAAAACCATACAAGAAATACATGGAAACACACGATAACTATGGAAACAAAACAAGAAATAAATACAAACACATGACTCTGGGAAAAAAAGGAAAGAAATACATGACTAACTGTGGAAACACATGACTATAAAAAAAAGGAATATATGACTGTAACTATGGAAACAAAAGAAATACGTGCTAAACACGGTGACGATGAAAAAACAAAAACACACGAAACCAAAAATACATGTAAACACCTGGAAACTATGAACAAAACCCCCATACTATAGCCCCTCAAAGAAAGAGGGGAGAACAAAACAACAAAGACAAAACTTGACCATAGCCCCTCAAAAAGAAGAGGGGAGGACAGAACAATAGCAAAACAAAACCAGACTAAGGATTGCAAAACACATGGGGCAAACCAGATTGCCCTGACAAAACTTGACTATGGCAAGACTGTGGCTTTCCAAAAAAAAAAAACATGAGGCAATCTAAAATTGCTCTGACTTGACTATAACTAAACTATGGCTTTCAAAAAAAAAGAACATGAGGCAATCTAAAATTGCCTTGACTTGACTATGACTATGACTACGTGAAACAACAAAAAAAAAAATTGCTAGACGTACTTAACATGACTTGGCACCGTATGGGCCCACAGATAGTCCCACACACAGTACATGATCAGGTGGCCTACCCCAGTCCCAGGCCCCCAGAAACAAGTCCTCTGGTGGCCGAACCAAGTCACCCCGTAACAAGCACAGTTTATTGGGTGGCCAACCCAAGACGCCGAACGCACCAAGCAGTTCCTTGGGTGGCCGACCCACATCCCACAACCACCAGGACCGTGGAGGGATTGCATGCAGCCGCTCACCTGAAAACGACAAGACAGGAGAGCGCCGATCTGCCAAACAAAACCCTCTAACGGCCCCCAGCTGGTGGCTCCTGAGAGGGGGACAACCAAAAACTTGGACCCCCTCGAATCCTGATTGGGTCACAGCCGCACCTGCGCTGGACCCCCACTGGACCTCGTCGGACCCCGATTGGGTCATCGCTGCACCCACGGCGGACACCGACTGGGTCATCGCTGCACCCACGTCGGACACCGACTGGGTCACCTCAACCCACGCGTCGGACCCCGACTGGGTCACCTCGGCCCACACGTCGGACCCCGACTGGGTCAGGACTGCTCCGGCGACGACCTCCATCTCCGAACCTGGAACCCCCAGTCCCGTGACCTTGACTGGCTCCGGACCGGTAACGCTGTGGAGGTGCTCAGAAAACAGAAGAGGACCGGGATCAGTTCCACCGGCAACGCCAGAGCCCAGCGAGACGAGCTCGGGTGCAGCGGACGGCTGCCCCTCACTCGCCTCCCCATGAGGCAGGCAAAAATGCTCTAACACACCATACAGGAAAACAAAGAAGAGCACTTGCCTGCACTCGGGCTCTGGAGCCGTCCAGGACTTCGCCGATCCAGGCTCAAGAAGACGCTCGTCGTCGGGCTCCCACTCGGCTGCGTCGGGTTCCACAGCCGGCCAGATGGTCTCTGCAGCTGAATCCTCACGCGCTGGCGTCCACGCCAGTAACCCGTATGGCGTGGGGGCAGAGGACCCTGGACCTGCTGACTCGGGCTGCATCCCTGAGGAACCCTGGGGACGTTCTCTCGTCGGCTCTGGCTCCTCACTGCAGTCCGTTCTCCTCCTCTGTCCAAAGCAAGGCTGCAGGGCCGGGATATTTCCCAGAGCCGCAGGCCTCCCCCTCGTTCGACGGCGTGGGACTGACGCCGAGGACCGCTTCGCAGGAGGAGACACAGAGGCAGCAGGTTTAATACAAGTGGCTACAGCTGGGAAAAGTGACTCAGGGAGCTGCGAACCCCGAGCTTCACCCCCAGGAGTCAGACAAGACAGATCACTATGAACAATAGGAAAGTGAACTTGAACTTGCCTGTCTCCCGGGGGGAGGATGGTGTCAGCTGTAGAGGACGTTGCTCCTTCCCTCGCTCGCTGGGTGGTAAAAAAGGATCCATGGACGGAGCCCACCGGCACAGGACTCAGCTCACTCCCAGCAGCTGGCTGGTTGAGGGGGTTATCCCGGCGGCCCGGAACTGGATCCGGAGCAGGAGCTTGCTGAAGATGCGCCCGGCCGTGACGCCGACGCCTTCGCCGGCCCCCAGATGGTGCGAACTCCCGAAAAGGATCGAAGGCAGGATCGGGATCCATAGGCAAAGAGCAGGAGTGCCTCTTCTCCTGCTTCATGCCGCGTTCCTCCTCCATCATCAGGAATATTTCACGTTGCGCGGCGATGTCCTCCCTCCTCGCGTCGACTTCCGGGTGGTCGGCGTAGCAGGGAGAGAGATGACAAAGAACATCTTCGGTGGCGTCCAGGTACCAGTGTATGCCGTGGTCATAGTCCAGCAGGGAAGCGGAGATGAGCAGCTCATCCACGACTTCCAAAACACCTGTCAGCACGTGGCTCTTCGGCGACGGCATTCCTCACATACACAGGACCCAGACAGGAAAAAGCAACGTCCAAAACTCGAACCCACTGGTGAATTGCATCTCGGGTTGGCATCACCGTAAACGCTGTTTTGGCAGCAGTGTACTGTCATGTGGTGGCTCTCGCGAGCCACCATAAGACGCCACAGAGTCACCAGTGAGTTTTCAGTGAGTTTTATTATGGTGAAAAGGTGATAACACAAGCTGCTGAGATAATGACAAGAGTCTTCACATAACAGGAGGCATAGGGCTATACAGCTCACTATAGGTCCAGAGCAGGAGACGGTCATACACAGACAGGCTTGGTAGTTGAAAATAATAACAGAACACAGGCTGCTAAGGCAGAGACTCACAAAGATCAGTTCACGCCGGGAGGAATAAGGCTAATACAGCACACTTACTGGTTCCGGGGAACGACGGCCAAACCCAAAGCAGACGAGGGGTGAAATAGTCCAGGCATCCGTAACATGACGGAGAGTGAACAGGGAAGTGAACAGACACTGCTGCGTCCTACCGTCGCCAGTGCTGGGCTTAAATGGGCGACACACTAACGACGGTAATGACACTCAGCTGACCGGCTGTTGACAGGCGGAAGCCCCACCGAGCACTTTCACAATAAGAGCCCGGTGAGGCCAGAATACAGCTCGCAGCTGTCAAGGCCGGCAGCGAGACATAACTTAGCCCGAGCGCGATCAGAACCGGCGCTCAGGTCATAACACTGCCCTTACCACCAAGACGCAAAGTCACCAGAGTACAAATCACCACAGTGCAGCTCTGGAAGAACATCTGTCTAGCACATCAGGCCATAAGCGGACATTCCTCCCTGCTACCATCCAGCTGTGGAACAGCTTGCCAGAGGAGATAGCTCTAAATGAAGATAGACAGAGGTTCAAACGTGAAATACATGCCTTCCTCGGTGCTTCATGCCCACCAGCAGGGACTGCTGCTAAGCTGAGGAAATGCATCAACATAGAAAAAAAGAATGTCCGGCTATCAGTTCGTGACCTCAGGCTCAAGCCCTTCAATTTGGCTGAATTAAAACAATTCTGCATAGAAGAGTGGGCCAAAATTCCTCAACAGCAATGTAAAAGACTCGTTGGCAGTTAACACAAATGCTTGACTGCAGTTATTGCCATCATGGGCTGCACAACCAGTTATTAGGTTGAGGGGAGGTTACGTTTTATCTATGTCTGATATTAAAATTTGGTTGATGATCTGAAACATTTAAGTATGACAATACATAGAAATATAAGAAATCAGGAAGGGGTCAAATACTTTTTCACAGCACTGTATAACTAGTCTTAGGATGTTTTCACACCTGCTTTCATTGCTTTGGTCCAAATGAGTGGATGAGTGTTACTTTTTGGTATCATTAAACCCTTGGTTTGGTTCCTTTTAACAGGGAAAAAAATCCTAGCGGACCAAATCACATAAGAACGTTCTTACCTTGAGCCATTTGCTAAAGAGTACATTTCCATATTTTGTGTGTTGTATTAATTTAATGCCCTAAAATCATTCAATTTGTGGCTTTTGGTTCTTTTTTTAGTTTGCTATGCTTTCTCACCAGGAGAGCTGAGTTCTTTAGTTGATTCGTATGGAGACTACTGCCTTTGAGTGGTCTTGGTACAGTTGTTTTTGTGTGTACCTGAGTATGATTACTGTCTTCTTACCAGATAAAACAAAGACAAAATGAGAGAAAATTTAAGCACACTAAAGGAGAAAATGAACTAGACTTTGAAAAGGACTAAAGGCTGTAGGTGTGAAAGCACCCCCAGTGACTTAATTTGTTGTTATATACAACAATATTGCTGAAGCATTTAAGTGTGACAACAGCTTTGATGTCAAAGTCATTTTCATTGTCAGTGACTTTAGTCATCAGTAAAATGCCTACAGGCACACTGGGCATCTCTTACCAACAACGGGCTTCTCAACCTCCACATTTTTCTTTGTTGGATGTTTTCCTTTTTTTTCAGTTTTTTGATCAAGCTGATTTGCCATTTCCTCATCAATTTTATCCCCTATTAATAACAATATACAGTAATTTTATAGAGAATGGACATCATCAGTATATTAAAGCTACACATAAACTAACAGATTTTACATACACCAGTCAGTTTGTATTTGAAAAGTTAGGCTTTAAATTTCTATTTGTATTTTTAAATTTACATTGGGTACAAAAATAAATAATTTTATGTCTGCCATATACTAAAAATGTATTTAAAATGTTTAAGTTTTTGTTCATGAAATTGAATAGAAATTACAATTTAGAAACACCTTTTTGTTTTTAATTCTCAACATATGAATTGATATCTTACCTATCACTGTTTCTGGGACAAGTGGACCATCCTTCCTTCGCTTTCTGCCTTTCTCTCCTTTACCTCCTACTTCTCCTGCCTCTCCTCCTTCACCTCCTTCACCTCTTTCTCCCCTCTCTTCTCCTTTGCCTCCTTCTCCATCTTCTTCATCAAAATCTTCATCAGAATTTTCAAAGGAATCATATTCATCTTCTTCTTCAAACTCTTCTCCCAAACCTTCACTGCCTGCAGCTCCAGCCCCACTTACACCTTCTCCTCCAGCCGCACCACTGGTACCAGCTCCTGTGCCTGCAGTTGTGGCAGCACCTGCAGGACCTCCACCTCCTGCTGCACTGTCTGCACCAGCAGCCCCTGCAGCATCACCTACACCAGCAGCTCCTGTGGCACCGATAGTCCCTGTAGCACTGCCTGCACCAGCAACCCCTGCAGGACCTCCTTCAGCACTGGCAGTCCATGCAGTTCCTGTAGCACTGCCTGCACCAGCAGCTCCTGTAGCACCAGCAGCCCCTGCAGCTCCTGCAGTACTGCCTGCACCAGCAGCTCCTGCAGCACCACCTGCACCAGCAGCCTCTGCAGCACTGGCAGCTCTGTCTGCTCCTGCACCATCAGCACCACCAGCACCTGCAGAACTATCTTCTTTTTTCTTTGTTTTCCTTGCAGCTCCATCCTTGCCGGCTTCTGCCCTCTTTGACTTTGCCCTAGCCTTTGCTTCAGCCTTAGCTTTCGCTTTGGCCTCAGCTGCTGCCTTTCTAGCTGCCTCTTCCTCTACTCGAGCAGCAGCATCTGCAAGTTCTTTTTCTGCTTGGGCTTTTCTATCAATTTCCATTTTTTCTTCCATTTCTTTCTGATATCTTTCTTGTTGCTCCTTAGCAATTCTTAACAGATCTTCATCATTGCCAACCCCAGCCATGGTTGTTTTTCGAGCAGCTTTTTTGCCCTTATTGGTGGAAACTTTGTCAGCTATGAAAGATAATACAACAATTATATCAGCACACTGTGTTTTTAGAAAGGTAAAAAGCATTCCCCAATTAATCCACATATACTGTATATAAAATTTGATTTTATATTCTTACCTTCAACTATAAGCCAGGCACTGCAAGATCTGATTCCTGCCACAGCAGTATAGATCCCACCATCCAAAGGCATACAGTCTCGCACAATCAGTTTGTGGATAAGCTTATCCTCAGACACAATAATTTCATGTTTCTCACTGTTTGTGAGTGGAGCACTTTTGCCATACCATTTGAGCTCACTCATTGGGGCTGTTAGGACACATTGAAAAAGGGCATCCTCTCGTTCTTCTGCTTTGACCTCCTGTATTTTTACAGCAAAGTCAACTTGAGGCACTGCAGGGTTTCAGAAAGACATGTCATGATAAACATTTTTCTTATAGTCAGTTCATTTCTCAGCTTTATTTATTCCGTTCTTATTTTGTCCAAAGAAGTTAAGCAGTGCTGAGTATAAAAAGTAGGGCTGTGCATCGATTAAAAAACATTTAAATAATTAATCACACCTTTTTTCTGTAATTGTGATTATTCGCTAAACTTGAGAGAAATAATCAATGAAAAAGAAGTCAACTTTAGCAACTTTAACAACTTTTAATTATCTTTCATTACCATTTATTCATTCATTACACCTGTGACTCTTACATTGATCAAAAACACCCCAGTTAGTTTCCAAACTACCATTTTTATCACTCTTGTCATATTTCCTCTTATTTTTAAACAGTCACATAGGAAGTCACCGTTTCTACTTAACATAACTTTCCAAATGATCTCACCATGTAGAAGTACAAATAGAATAATTTTCTAATGATATCCAGAGGACATGTGTGATCCTGACCTTAATGGTGTGTTTGACATTTTTATTCATTTTATAGGCTATATCAGAATGAGTGGTCTGCTGGACTTGTGTTTTCCTGCGGTACCAATCAATGAGCACAAATGTCTGTGTGCCTACTTGAAAAGAGTGTGTGCACAGGAGGATGTAGCACACTTCAGGTGCCCTAGGGGCCCCAGAGAATCAATTTGGGGCTGTCTACACTTTGCAAATTTAAATCCTGAAAAATGAGATCTACTCTTGTTTTAAGCTGAATCAGCTGCTGAGATAAATCATTCACTTCTGGCATGCCCCTAAGTGAATGCCAAAGCATTTTTTTCATGTTTTTTAATGCCTTAATTGGCCCAGTCATGAAAGAAGTTAACTCCTTAATTATCCCAGCCCCAGAAACAGCTAATCTTAACCACTTGATGGAAGACATACCTTTGAAATCAGTGGAGAACACATTGACACCGCCAACATCCACAGAGTAGAGCCCAGCATCTCCTGCACTTAGGTTTTTAATCTTAAACACATATTTTTTGCCAACTTGTTTCAGACTGTGTTTCTGTGTTTCACCCTCTTCAACAGTGAATGGAACCATGACACCATCCTGCAGAGTTGAAAACCAACCATTTTAATTAGGTATTTATCACATGTTTAAAAATAAAATGGAGAAAAGGCAGTTCCATTCTGCAGTACCTGTTTCACTTCTCACCTTGTACAGGAACATTTTGCTGCTTGGATCCTTGAGGTCCATATCCAACTCAATTGTTGCACAGTCCTCATCGTTGACCTCAATATGTTTCAGTTTTCCAATGCGTGAAACAAACTATAGCCAAGATAATCAGGTAAAATAATACATTTTTAGCTCTAAAATAAGAACTGGTAAAGAAGTTGTGCTTGGGAAGCTTGCAGTCAAATGGAACAAGAATGAGCAGGTTGCATACCTCGGCAATCTCCACTTCTCGCTCTTTTTTCATCTCATTCAGTCTCTTCAGCATGCCACGGAAGTCAGTAATACCGTACTCAAGGCAAATTTTCTCATAGTCTTTTTTATCTGCACTAAGCAGAATTTCCCAGACTTTCACCTCTGGTTCGATTGGCTTCTCCTCTCGTGTTCCATCTGGATTGCTGTTTTGAGGAATTACATTAAACTCCACACACACTAGTGCACTTTAACATAAGCAACTGTTCTCATATTAACAAACAGTTATTACAGGAATTGATTCCTTGGAGAATAGCATAGGGTCTTCTTCAAACTCAGAAAGGGTGGAAGTTGTTTAAAAAAAAACTCACCGTTTTTTAAGTTTTTTTCTGAAGTCTGGAGAGTCTGGGGACCCATGAAAAAAGATAGAGACAAAGTGTTTTGCTCGGATGAGATTTAGTGAGCGGCAAGGCGACAGCAACCTATAATAATTTATGACTTGATGAACCATTCACTGACCACTAAGTACTGTAAAGAAAAACACATTTACCTATTCAGGGATAACTACAGCTACATCTACAGGTTAAAGAAAATACTGCCTGACGGTAGTAGTTAACAAATCCCCCTTTGAAATGATAAGGTCAATTTGACCAGCGGATCAAGAAGTCAAACTAACCCCAAAATACAGTACCCACTCTAAGGCTGGGTGATGTAGCCAAAAAAAGAGAGAGAAAAAAAACAACAAAACAAAACAAAACAGTATTGCCATATAATTTCTCTATATCACAATACATGATATACTGTATGTATTTTGTGCACTGAATGTCCTTTACTTTTACTTACATTTTTATTAGAAATAAAAAAAATCATATTTTATATATATATATATATATATATATATATATATATATATATATATATATATATATATATATGTACTGTATGTACACACACACACACACACACACACACACACACACACACACACAAAGTGGGGAAAATAAGTATTGAACACATCAACATTTTTCTCTTTAAGCATATTTCTGAGTGAGCCACTGACCTGAGATTTTCACCAGATATCAGTAATGGCAAAAGTAATCCATACATACAAAGAAATCAAGGCAACTGTGTTCACAAAACACATTCATTTAATAAAGTGGAATGACACAGGGAATAAGTATTGAAGACATAATGAAAAAGAGGTGCAAAAAGGTATTTAATAAAGTGGAATGACTCAGGGAATAAGTACTGAAGACATAACGAAAAAGAAGTGCAAAAAGGTATAGAAAGCCAAGAAACCAGCTGAAATCTATCAGAATTTAGGAAGCATCCCATCCCCCATCAGTGCAAATTAATTTCAGCTGGTTACATCCTGGCTGATAGCCTTTAAAATGTCTGTGAATATCAGATTGTCACACCACAAAGAATTCATGATGGGTAGAAGCAAAGAGCTCTCTCTAGACCTTAACAACCTTATTGTTGCAAAACACAATGATGGCATTGGTTACAGATGCATTTCTAAACTGCTGAATGTCCCAGTGAGTACTGTTGGAGCTATCATTCGGAAGTGGAAAGAACATCATTTTCCCATAAACCAGCCCCGACCAGGAGCTCCTCGCAAGATTTCTGACAGAGAAGTCAAAAGAATTACTAGAAGAGTTATTCCAGAGCCAAAGGCCACTCATGGAGAGCTACAGAAAGACCTGGAGTTAGCAGGTACTGCTGTTTCAAAAAAAAAAAAAAAGATAAGTAATCCACTCCACCGACATGGGCTCTATGTCCGCTCACCTCGCAAGACTCCATTGCTAAAGAAAAAGCATGTTGAAGCTCATTTAGTTTGCTGCACAACATTTGGGCAAGCCAGTAAAATACTGGGAGAATATAGTCTGGTCAGATGAGACCAAAATTGAACTTTTTGGATGCCACAACACACAGCATGTTTGGAGGAGAAATGGCACCACACATCAGCCCAAAAACACCATACCAACAGTGAAGTTTGGAGGTGGGAGCATCATGGTGTGGGGGTGTTTTTCAGCACATGGTACAGGCAGACTTCATATAATTGAAGGAAAGATGAATGGACAAATGTACAGAGACATCTTTGACAAGAACCTGTTGCCATCTGCCAAGATGCTGAAGATGAAACAAGGGTGGACACTTCAGCAAGGCAATGATCCCAAACACACAGCCAAGGAAGCTCTCAACTGACTCCAGAGAAGGAAAATAAAGCTGCTAGAATGGCCCAGTCAATCACCTGACCTGAATCCAATTGAAAATCTATGGAACGAATTGAAGATCAGAGTTCATAGAAGACACCCACATAACCTTCAAGATTTGAAGACAGTTTGTTTGGAAGAATGGGCTAAAATCACTCCTCACTGCCTGCTCCTAGTTTCTCCATACAGGAGGTGACTGGAAGCTGTTATTACCAAAAAAAAAGCTTTTCTACTAAATATTAAATGAATTTCACCAAGCATGTTCAATACTTATTCCCTGTGTCGGAGTGGTGGCCTAGTTGATAGAGGATCCGCCCCACAACCGCGGGGGTTGGGGGTTCAAGTCCTGGCCGGGTCATACCAAAGACCATATAAAAATGGTACTTCCCACCTTCTAGCTTGGTGCTCAGCATAATAGAATGGGGGAAGGAGAAGTTGTCTGTGGTGGCACCTTGCATGGCAGCAACCCCTCTGATTCTACATGTGATCAACACTGTAAATAGGAGAAACGTAATGTCATTCTACTGTACATGATTGTGTCATGATTTGCCCCTCAGGGCAGAGAGAGCGACAGACCCACGTGCCAACTGCAGTTTGTGGCATTTATTGAAAACAAACACAAAGTTCCAAAAGTGCATAAACACAAAATTCCAAACAGGTAATGAGGTAAACTTACAGATCACATAGCGGATAAACACACCAGAACAAGGATGGGGTTCTGGTGTTGAGGAGAAAGAATTATGAAGACTGCTGCAAAAATGAAATGAAAAAGCAGTCCTTAAATAGGTTCAGAACCAATAACATAAGTGAAGACAGGTGTGGGATCACATGAGCAGGCAAAAAGGTAATAATGGTGAATGATTGGGATCAGCTGGACATAATAAGAGGAGAGCGCACTGGCAGACAACTGACAGGGCTACGCCCACATGGAGCACCAATCAGGAAATGCCCTGACAGCTGTCAACCGTAATAATAAGGAATTAGGATAAAATATAAACAAGTACAAACTGAGAAATAGATACCAATAAATACAGGATCAGAACGTAGTAAACCAAGACATGAACAGGAAAATAAAAAGCAAGCACTGATAACAAAACCCAAAAGGCACAAAAATACAACAAATATACAGTATATAAATACAGAGAAAAAAGCCACGGGACTGAGCCTGGCGGAGCCTCCAGTGCTCAGCTTGTGACAGATTGGCTGTATGGACTGAATGACAACAGAGATGGCTTCCTCTTCTTCTTGTGTGTCATTCCACTTTATTAAATATAACGTTTTGTGAACACAGTTGCCTTGATTTGGGTTGTTACCGATATCTGGTGAAAATCTTAGATCAATGGCTCCATCACAAATATGTTTAATGAGAAAAATGTTCTCACCCACCACCCCGTCCACCCCAGGGGCCCACCCACCAAGGAGATTTTTAACCACCTTGGCGACCTCAGCCCCTGTGATAGGTGAGTCATCTCCCTCGTCCACAAGCCCCGCTTCCTCTGTGGAAGGCATATGAGTGGGATTGAGATCCTCGAAATATTCCTTCCACCGCCTGATGATATCCCCAGTTGAAGTCAGCAGCGTCCCATCTGCACCATACACAGTGTGGACAGGGAGCTGCTCCCCCCTCCTAAGCCGCCGGACAGTTTGACAAAACTTTGAGACTGACCGAAAGTCTTGTTCCATGGCCTCACCGAACTCCTCCCATACCGGAGTTTTTGCTTCAGCAAACACTCTAGCTGCACTCCGCTTGGCCTGCTGGTACACCTCAGCTGCTTCAGGAGTCCTGCAAACCAACCAAGCTTGATAGGACTCCTTCTTCAGCTTAATCGCCCCCCTCACCACTGGTGTCCACCACTTGGTTCAGGCGTTGCCAGCACGAGATACCCCGACGACCTTGCGGCCGCAGCTCTGGGCTGCTGCTTCAACAATGGAGGTGGAGAACATGGCCCATTCAGACTCCATGTCTCCAAACTCCCTCGGAATGTGGTTGAAGTTCTTCTACAGGTGGGAGTTGAAGACCTCTTGGACAGGGGCCTCAGCCAGACATTCCCAGCATACCCTCACTATATGTTTGGGTCTACCAGGTCTGAATGGCATCCTCCCCTGCCATCGGATCCAACTCACAGTTGAGAGCTCTGCACCTCTCTTTACCCAAGTGTCCAAGACATATGGTCGCAGGTCTGATGACACGATAACAAAATCAATCATCGACCTGCGACTTAGGGTGTCCTGGTGTCAGGTGCACATATGGACACCCTAATGCTTGAACATGGTGTCTGTTATGGACAAACTGTAGTTAGCACAGAAGTCCAATAACTGAACACCACTCGGGTTCAGATCGGGCAGGCCGTTTCTCCCAATCACCCCCTTCCAGGTTTCACTTTCATTGCCCACATGCTCATTGAAGTCCCCCAGAAGGACAATGGAGTCTCCAAGAGGAGCACTCTCCAGCACCCCAGTCAGAGACTCCAAAAAGGGTGGGTACTCTAAACCATCATTTGGTGCATAGGCTGAAATGATGGTCAGGACCCGTTTCCCAACCCAAAGGCGCAGGGAAACAACCTTTCGTCCACCTGGAAAAACTTCAATATAGAGGCAACAAGGTGGGGGGGATACAAGAATACCTACCCCTGCTCGTTGCCTCTCGCCCGGGGCAACTCCAGAGAAAGCCAAGCTTTGTTGAGGTGAGGCCGACTATATCTAGTCAGTATCTCTCAACCTCATACACCAGCTCAGGCTCCTTCCCCACCAGAGAGGTGACATTCCATGTCCCCAAAGCCAGTTTAGGAAGCCTGGGATCAGACTGCCAAGGTATCCTCCTTTGATCGCCACCTGATCCACATAGCACCGGACCCCCATGATCCCTCCTGCAGGTGGTGAGCCCCCTGGAGGGCGGACCCATGTAACTCCTTCAGGATGAGCCCGGCCGGGTCCCATGGGCGGAAACTCGGCCACCAGACACTAGCCATCGAGCCCCTCCCCCAGGCATGGTTCCAGGGTGGGGCCCTGGTAACCCCATACCGAGTGGGGTACACTGAATCCTTGTTCTGGTATTTTTCATGAGAGACTGTTGGGATCATTCTTAGTCTGGCCCTTCACCCAGGACCAGTTTGTCTTGGGTGACCCTACCAGAGGCAAATCTCCCCAGACAACATAGCTCCTGGGATCACTAGGGCATACAAACCCCCCACCACGATAAGGTGTCGATCCATGAGGGGTGGACGAGATTCGCCCTGAGTACCTCAAGGTCCTGGATGTTGTAGGGCTGTCATGGTTGACACGCCTCTGCAACATTGTGTGGAGGTCGGGGGCAGTGCCCTTGGCATGGTAAACCGGGGTGGTGGTTCCTCTCTTCAAAAAAGGGGACCGGAGGGTGTGCTCTGACTTTAGAGAGATCACACTCCTCAGCCTCCCTGGGAAGGTCTATGCCAAGGTACTGGAGAGGAGAGTCTGGCCATTGGCTGAACCTCAGATTCAAGAGGAGCAATGTGGTTTTCGTCCTGGCCGTGGCACATCGGACCAGCTCTTTACCCTCTCAAAAATCCTCGAGGGTTCGTGGGACTTTGCCCAACCAGTTTACATGTGTTTTGTGGACTTGGAGAAGGCATTCGACTGTGTCCCTCGTGGTTTTTCGTGGCGGGTGCTTCGGGAGTATGGGGTATTGGGCTTCTTGTTAGGAGCTATTCGCTCTCTGTACGACCGTTGTGAGAGTTTGGTTCGTATTGCCAACACTTAATCGGACTCATTTCCAGTGAGAGTTGGACTCCGCCAGGGCTGTCCTTTGTCACGATTCTGTTCATAATTTTTATGGACAGGATTTCTAGGTGCAGCCAGGGAATGGAGGCTGTCATGTTTGGTGACCACAGGATCTCATCTCTGTTGTTTGCAGATGATGTTGTCCTGCTGGCTGCTTCCAGCAATGACCTACAGTTCTTACTGGGATGGTTTGCCACTGAGTGTGAAGTGGTTGGGATGAGAATCAGCACCTCCAAGTCTGAGTCCACGGTCCTCAGCCGGAAAAAGGTGGATTGCTCTCTCCAACTTGGGGACAGGCTCCTGCCCCAAGTGGAGGAGTTTAAGTATTTCGGGTCTTATTCACGAGTGAGGGGAGAATAGAGCGAGAGATTGGCAGACGGATTGGCGCAGCATCTGCAGTGATGTGGATGTTGTATCGGTCTGTTGTGGTGAAGAGGGAGCTGAGCTCTAAGACAAAGCTGTCGATTTACCAGTCAATCTACTTTCTTACCCTCACCTATGGTCACAGGCTTTGGGTAGTGACCGAAAGAATGAGATCGCAGATACAAGCGGCTGAAATGAGCTGTCTTTTTAGGATTGCTGGACTCACCCTCAGAGATAGGGTGAGTAGCTCAGTCATCCGGGAGAGGCTCAGAGTGGAACCGCTGCTCCTCCACATTGAAAGGAGCCAGTTGAGGTGGTATGGGCGTCTGATCAGGATGCCTCCTGGACGCCTCCCTCTTGAGGTGTTTCGGGCATGTCCCACTGGGAGGAGACCCCCGGGGCAGACCCAGGACTCGCTGGAGAGACTACATCTCCCAGCTGGCCTGGGAATGCCTTGGTATCCTCTCTGAAGAGCTGGAGCAGGTGGTTGGGGAGAGGGAAGATTGGGCTTCTCTGCTTGAACTGCTGCCTCCGCGACCCGGACCTCCGGAAAATCGAGAGAAGATGGATGGATGGATGGATGGAGAAAAATGTTGACGTGTTCAATACTTATTTACCCTGCTGTATAATTTACTCATTGAATTGTTGCATGGCCATCTTCAAACAGAATATTCCCATCAGATGAAATATTTCTTCTAAGATTTGCAGTGCCCCTTTTCCAATTTTAAAATGGCCCAATAGATGTTTCCCTTTTTGATGCTCCCCTTTAATTTGCCTTCTTGTTTGTCTCTATTTTATATCCCACAAAGAAGTTTTGAATCCTAAAACACTGCTTACTCTCTCTCCTTAAAATCCATAGTGCAAATAAAGCAACTGATATTCTGGTCTTTCTAATCCATCACATAGCAGTCTCAAAGCCACATCAACATCAGGATTCTGATAAGGTGAATTCATGTTTTTCAATCTCTTGAAAAAAACAGCTGTGATGTGTTAGGTGTCAGTGCAGCAGTGACACTGCTCTGATGTGACAGATGCTCCGTGACAGGCAGATTTTTCCAAATAATTCCAATTAATGAACAAAATGTCAAGTTGCAATGAAAATTTATGGGCAAGTGATGCAGCAGAAAAAAAGAGCTGCTCTGTCATTCTGAGTACTGATAGCTAAGAAAATAATAATAATAACTTGTATACATCAGCTTCTATTTATCTTTGTGCACAGCCAGTTGCCCATATCCTCATATGTATTTTGTAAAAATATGATGGATGTATTTAAAAATATTTTTTTTCTTAGTTTGTTTACTTTGGAGCTCTTTTTGTGTCAGTGTGATTAGGTTATTGTTGTTCCTCTAAATCAGAGTGCCTAGCATCATTAATACTACAAAATGTTTCAAGGCTGTAGTGCAACAATAAATGTTAATGCTTAGGTGTTAAAACCTCACCTTCTCCAAGTACCTTTTGAAGCTCCTTGGCCTTAGAGAATCCAACTGTAAACAGACAATTTTTCTGGTTTTTGTTAACATGAATATAACACTGTCATAGCAAATTTAAGTCATAAATATGAATACCTACCCTCAATAACATTTAAGACAACTGTGCAAATAGCTCGTCCATATTCATTACTTGCATAACACTTGTAGGTGTCGGCATCCTCTGGAGAAACCTTAGGAAACTAATGAAAACCAAACAGTTCATTTTGTTATTTTTGAATGCTGATCAAATTTTAGGATTTACTGCATGCACATTCTCTCTGTCTTCTAACTGGCACAATAAAGTTTACCTCAATGGTATGTTCAAGTGATGCCTCGTCATACTTTTGCTCACAAACTCCAGTGTGAAACATTATCTCGCCATTAGCTCTTCTCCATGTTACAGTAGGTGTTGGAGTACCCACAACTTTAGCTTTAAAGACTGCAAATTTACCTGTAATAGAACAAAATACAGATTCAGTTATTGATACATGCTATGATTTGTTAATCGTGGCTGCTGCAAACATGTGACACAGTTCTAAAAGTTTCAAAACAGCATGCATCATCCCCATCCGCAAAGCGTCCAGAAATGACAGCCTGAATGACTACAGACCCATAGCACTCACATCTGTAGTCATGAAGTGTTTTGAGTGACTGGTGTCCCAGCACATCAGGGACTGTCTTACCCCCTCCTTCGACCCCCACCATTTTGCCTACAGGGAGAACCGGTCCACACCGCCACACTCCACAGAGCGCTGAGCCACCTGGAGAACCCAAGGAGCTATGTGAAGTTGCTTTTTGTGGACTACAATTCAGCTTTCAGCACCATCATCCCAGACATCCTGATCAACAAACTGCACCTCCTCCAGATCCCCTTTCCCCCATCTGTTCCTGGATAAAAAACTTTCACACCAACCGCCCACAAACAGTCAGACTTGGCCCCCACCACTCCTCCACACTGTTTCTCAGCACTGGCTCCCCCCAGGGCTGCGTGCTAAGTCCTCTACTGTACTCCCTGTACACATTTGACTGTATTCCAACCCACCCAACCACCGTCATCGTGAAGTACATGGACGATACCACCTTGGTCGGGCTCATTACTGACAACGACGAGAAGGCATACGGGGCAGAGGTAGAGAATCTGTTGTGTGGTGCCAAGCAAACAACCTGAAACTGAATGTCCAAAAAACCAAAGAACTCATACTGGACTTAGAAAGAACATACAAGACCCCCCCCCCCCCCCATAAATGGCGACAGTGTGGAAACTGTTCCCACCTTCAGGTTCCTGGGCACCCACATCTCCTCTGACCTCTCCTGGTCAGTCAACACCAACGCCCTGGGGAAGAAAGCTCAGCAGTGGCTCCACTTCCTCCGTGTCCTGAGGAAGAACAACCTGGACCAGAAGTTGCTGATGGCCTTCTACCGCTGCTCAGTGGAGAGCATGCTCATCTACTGACTGAGTGTGTGGTATGCTGACTCCATGGCTGAGAACAGCAAGGCTCTGCAGAGGATTATCAACACTGCCCAAAAAATCATTGGCGGCCCTCTGCCCTGCCTGGAGGACATCTCCAGGTCCTCTTGTCTCAGAAAGATCAAGGCCATCACAGAAGACCCCTCCATCCCGTCCACCACCTGTTTGACCTGATTCACTCTGGATGACTGTTCAGATCAGTCAGGTTCCCACCTCCAGACTGATAAACAATTTCTTCCCCTGGGCCATCTGAACTGCAAACAGTCAGAGGCCCCACCTCCTCCCTCCAAATGCTCACATACACAGAACTGAGGACCTTTTCAATTATCATAATAATCATACCTGTCTTTGTACTCCGCACTTTCATGTATATTGACCCATCCGTGAAACTACTACGATACCTATGTATATTTTTCCGTAATCCTGGGCTATTTTATTCAGTCATGTGTTCAATTGTATGTTCTGCACT
This sequence comes from Pholidichthys leucotaenia, assembly GCA_020510985.1. Lineage (NCBI taxonomy): Eukaryota > Metazoa > Chordata > Actinopteri > Cichliformes > Pholidichthyidae > Pholidichthys > Pholidichthys leucotaenia. The sequence goes on along the minus strand of CM035837.1, from coordinate 58,373,336 downwards.
TTTATGTACATTGTTTCATCCATGAAGCCACTACCATACCTGTGTATATTTCCATAATTATGGGCTAATTTTTATTTCATTCATGTGTTTAATCGTGTGTTCAGTAATTGTTTTATCTAATTCTTCTCTCATACTTAATTGCACAGGTGCCTGGTGGAGCACCCACAATTTCATTGTACTGTACAACTGTACAATGACAATGACCTATTCTGTTCTATTCAGCAATGACTTAAACATTTTAGTTGCTTTTCATACTTCTTCAACAGAGCTGTGAACATTCTTTTTCACGGCACCATCCCAGTCTGTACCACTCTTACACCATATGGACAAAGGTATTTGGCAACCTGCACGTAGCTTTGTAGGTTTTTTCTAAATCGGTAGGCATTAATATGGAGACACAAGATTTTGGAGAATTGCCTGTAGGACTTTTTGCCCATTCATCCAGAAAAGCGTTTGTGAAGTCATATTCTGATGTTGGATGAGAGAGCCTGGCTCCTAGCTCGCAGTCTCTATTCTGGTTCATCCTAAAGGTGTTGAGTGAAGTTGAAGTGCTCTGCGCACACCAGTCAGGTTCTTCTCCATCAAACTCATCTAACCATGCTTTTGTGAAGGTTGCTTTATGCCCTGGGGAATAGTCATGCTAGAATAGAGGCGGGCCCTCCCTAAACTGGCCCCACATAGTTGGAAGTGTAGAATTGTATAAAATGTCATGGCAAGCTGAAGCCTTAAAATTTCCCTGCAATGAAACACTTAGGGGCCACACTTAAGGCACAACATTTTTTACAACAAGCTGGCAAGGTTCGTTCATAGTTTGGGTGTTCGTGCATACGACATTGGGATTTTCGAGGTGTGAAACTGAAAAGGTTTGAAACCAGTCTCCGGAGTGGAAAGCTTTTATTGGCACTAGGGATGGGCATTCGGTGAAATTTTCTTCACCGATCGTCGGGAGAATTAATGATTAATAATCGGTTAATCATTAACATTTTTAGGTACGTAACAAGGCAGGTAGACTACATTAGAACATCAGGAATCAGCACGGAGAGCCCTCTCTCTGTTCTCGTGTTGGCTCGGCTCGGGAATCTCGCAAGCTGATTGGCCGAGACGTTTCACCCCGCAAGCTGATTGGCCGAGACGTTTTACCCAGCTTCTGTCCCTGCCGAGCGGCCACCCAACAAACGAAGACCGCATTCATTGCTCTATCGCTCGTGTTACTTAGTCTAGCCGCGCAGAACTTTTTGCTGTTCTCTTGTGCCATTTTGTGCGAAATAGTCTTCCCGTCGAGCCACTACACCGCCTCCTGCAGCTTCCCTCGACGTGTGTACACCGAATCTTCATGACCTTCTCAATAAAGTTTCTGAAAAAAAAAAAGAATCTTCACGACCGCCATTACTCAGCGCGCAACCACTGTTGGCGGTTTCTTCGCGTAATAAGGGTGTTCCATGGACCCTGTCGATGAGGTATATTTGTATGCTGCATTGCAGTGATTGCAGTACACCTGGTCATTTTTTAAATTGAAATGGTCCCACGCAACACTTCGCCGTAACCGCTTCATGATTTGGCGATTGCCCTACGGAAGCCCGCATGTATCAACTGAGGCACGCCAGGGTACGGCGATGGTGTAATGTTGCCCCCTGGTGCCCAAATTTTGCCATTGCATTGTTTGAGGACGGCCGTGCACTAGGCCTAATAACGTCGGATTGTTTAAAAAAAAAAAAACGGTTTGTCGACGAAAATGAACTTCCTCAGTGAAATTCTTAATGATCAATTATCGGTTAATCGGTAAATTATGCCCATCCCTAATTGGCACCCTTTTCTGCCTCTGTGAGCATGGAGTAAAACAGTAATGGTGACGTTACAGCCCTAATTTACAATAGATTTTAGCCACTCCACACACCAACAGTAGATGCAGCCTTATAGATAAAAATAATCATCAAATTTATAACCACAGAATTTATTAAAAAAAATAGCAGTCACAACCGGCCGGATCGACAGTTAAGTTAACGACAGGTGTCAACCAGCCTGAGGCGAGCTGTAATGTGGTTAGACTGATGGACTCCGACTGCCGAGCCAAGCTAATAGTTTGATGTAGCATAATGGTGAAAAAAATAACAAAATAAGCAAGAATGACTCGAGATATATTATCAACTGTGGATTAGTGAATTAGGTGGAAACAGGGATGTCTATTCGGGTGACTGAAATCTAAAGAAAATAATAATAAACTGCACTTTGCAAGCTAACAGACAATGCAGAATGTCTGTCTGCATGCTAATGCAGACAGACAGCTAGGCTGGCCAATAATAGAGCAGCAGGGGGGTATCAAGGTACCATTTTGTGATGTACGGGAAAAAAACCACAAGTAACATGGGCTACTCAAAGTCCAAATTGATATAAAGGCTATCTGTTTAAGAGAAGTCAGCATTCTGGTATTTTTTCATTAATTGCACGACCAATAGACACATTTCAGAAACATACAAAAACTCAATTTTTTCAGTGAATGGGACCTTTAAATTCAATGATAAAGAGGTGAGCTCAACACTTGTGTCTGTATGGTGTATTGTGATGAATGTGGGTCTGCCACATCTGAGAACTGAGGCTTACCCTCTTGAATGGTCAGAGCAATGGGTTTGCGAGTGAAATCTGGAGTGGTCATTCCTTCTGGAAGTTCCTCCATAAACTGCGTTATCATGACACCAGGTACTTTTGATTTCTTCCTGATGCCTAGTGAAATTAAGGCAGATAAACAGTTAGACATTCATAATATTGCATGGGGGACAAGTAAATGAAAGTGATGATGAACATGATGTTGAGTGACTTAATGGTTAGAAATGTAATGAGACCCTTTTTACAGTGCATCCGGAAAGTATTCACAGCGCCTCACTTCTTCCACATTTTGTTATGTTGCAGCCTTATTCCAAAAGGGATTAAATTAATTTTTTTCTCAAAATTCTACACACAATACCCCATAATGACAACATGAAAAAAGTTTTTTTGCAAATTTATTAAAAAATAAAAAACTAAAAAATCACATGTACATACGTAAGTATTCACAGCCTTTGCTCAATACTTTGTTGATGCACCTTTGGCAGCAATTACAGCCTCAAGTCTTTTTGAATATGATGCCACAAGCTTGCCACACCTGTCTTTGGGCAGTTTCATCCATTCCTCTTTGCAGCACCTCTCAAGCACCATCGAGTTGGATGGGAAGCATCAATGCACAGCCATTTTCAGATCTCTCCAGAGATGTTCAATTGGATTCAAGTCTGGGCTCTGGCTGGGCCACTCAAGGACATTCACAGAGTTGTCCTGAAGCCACTCCTTTGATATCTTGGCTATGTGCTTAGGATCGTTGTCCTGCTGAAAGATGACCCATCGCCCCAGTCTGAGGTTAAGAGTGCTCCGGAGCAGGTTTTCATCCAGGATGTGTCTGTACATTGTTGCATTCATCTTTCCCTCTATCCTGACTAGTCTTCCAGTTCCTGCTGCTAAAAAAATATCCCCACAGCATGATGCTGCCACCACCATTGGCATGGTTGTGAGCAGTGCCTGGATTCCTCCAAACATGACGCCTGGCATTCATGCCAAAGAGTTCAATCTTTGTCTCATCAGACCAGGGAATTTTGTTTCTCATGGCCTGAGAGTCCTTCAGGTGCCTTTTGACAAACTCCAGGCGGGCTGCCATGTGCCTTTTACTAAGGAGTGGCTTCTGTCTAGCCACTCTACCATACAGGCATGATTGATGGATTGCTGCAGAGATGGTTGTCCTTCTGGAAGGTTCTCCTCTCTCCACAGAGGAACACTGGAGCTTTGACAGAGTGACCATCGGGTTCTTGGTCACCTCTCTGACTAAGGCCCTTCTTCCCCGATTGCTCAGTTTAGACGACCGGCCAGCTCTAAGAAGAGTCCTGGTGGTTCTGAACTTCTTCCATTTATGGATGATAGAGGCCACTGTGCTCATTGGGACCTTCAAAGCAGCAGAAATTTTTCTGTACCCTTTACCTGATTTATGCCTCAAGACAATTCTGTCTCGGAGGTCTACAGACAATTCCTTTGACGTCATGCTTGGTTTGTGCTCCGACTTGTACTGTCAACTGTGGGACCTTATGTAGACAGGTGTGCGCCTTTCCAAATCAAGTCCAATCAACTGAATTTACCACAGGTGGACTCCAATTAAGCTGTAGAAACATCTCAAGGATGATCAGTGAAAACAGGATGCACCTGAGCTCAATTTTGAGCTTCATTGCAAAGGCTGTGAATACTTATGTACATGTGATTTCTTAGATATTTTTAATTTTTAATAAATTTGTTAAAATCTCAAAAAAATTTATTCACATTGCCATTATGGCGTATTGTGTGCAGAATTTTGAGGGAAAAATGAATTTAATCCCTTTTGGAATAAGGCTGTAACATCAAAAATGTGGAAAAAGTGAAGCACTGTGAATACTTCACTGTGAATAGACTCTCTTGGACTCTTTAGTGGATGTGACATGCTCATACATGGCTTTCTGCAGAGACATGATCGTTCCACGTAAACGTGTCAAAATATATCCCAACAACAAGCCATGGGTTACAAAATCAGTTAAATCCTGCTTACAGAGGAAAGCACTTGCCTTTAAACAGGGGGTTGTTTCTGAGCTACAGGTAGCCACAAAAGAGCTGAAGGCCGAAATTTTAAGAGCAAAACAGAATTGTAAATCAGAGTTGGAAAGCAAGATGGCAACAAAGAAGCTTGCTTCAGCCTGGGCCAGTATGAAAACTGTTGCAGGCCTTCAGAGCACAGAGCGCAGTAATCGTGTGTTTTTAGGTGGTTTTAGTTCAGACACAGAGCTGGCTAATGCTCTTAATTGTTTTTATGGTCGTTTTGATTCCTTTGAATTTAGGACAGAAACCCAAGATTTGAAACAGAAACTCAAAGACAATCAGCACTTTAATATTGAGGTGCAGGATGTTAAAAGGGAGTTCTGCACTGTAAAAGTGAACAAAAGTCAGGGCCCTGATAATATATGTGGGCGCCTGGTAAAGTCCTGTGCACATGAACTGAGTCCTGTGTTTCACTATATTTTCAATAAGTCCTTACAGACACAACATGTGCCTACGATCTGGAAAAATGCCGTGGTTGTCCCCGTTCCAAAATCCAGCTGTCCTAAAACGGTAAACGATTTTAGACCAGTTGCTTTGACCTCAATTTTAATGAAATTTTTTGAAAAACTGGTCAGATGTGAGGTCCTAAAGCAGACTGAGCATGCATTGGATCCTTTGCAGTTTGCCTATAGGCCTCACAGAGGAGTGGAGGACGCCACGGTCACTCTGTTTAACATGCTTTTTAAACATCTGGATTTTAATGGGACACATGCCAGGCTTTTAATTGTGGACTTTTCTTCCGCCTTTAATACAATCCAACCTCGTATTTTAGTTGAAAGGCTCCTGCAACAATTTGATTTGAGCAATAATCTGGTGGGTTGGATTCTGGATTTCTTAACCAACAGGACGCAGAGAGTAAGGGTCAATGGTACATTGTCTGACCAAAAGTGTTCTTCTACTGGCTCTCCTCAGGGGTGTATGTTGTCACCACTACTCTTCATCCTGTACACAAACGTGTCAGAGCAGACATGACAACAGACACGTTATAAAGTATGCTGATGATTCAGCTGTTGTCAGTCTCCTCCAGGATGGTGAGAGTGGCCACGGCCCAGTAGTTGATGATTTTGTTCACTGGTGTGAGGATTCCTACCTGCAGCTGAATACGGCAAAAACTAAAGATATGATTATTGATTTTAGGAGGAAAACTCCCTGGCACAAAGTCACTGTACTGAACGGCCAGACCATTGAATGTGTGCAATCCTACAAATATCTTGGGACGATTATTGATAGTAATTTAAACTTTGAAGAGAACTGTGAAAGGGTGTGCAAAAAGGGTCAGCAACATTTGCATTGTTTAAGGAAACTTGCATGCTTACAAGTTGACCGAACCATAATGACAATGTTTTATCGGGCTTTTATTGAATCTGTTTTATCCTTTTCTTTAGTGTCATGGTTTGGTCAGACAAAACTGAAACAGAGGAAATCCTCAGATCAGGTAGTTAGAGGGTCCAGTCATTTGCTTGGTGAGTCACAGCTGAGCCTGACATCCCTGTACACCAGACAGGTACAGAGGATTGCTACCTCCATTTTAAATGATGACTCCCACCCTTTGCACTGCCACTTTCAGCTTCTTCCCTCCAGACGGAGGTTTGCTGTCCCAAAATGTAAAACCCAGCGCTACAAAAACAGCTTTGTTCCTGCTGCTGTTAAAGAGTTGAACAAGATGTAACAATATATTGCACATAATTTAGTTACCTATTTATTAATTTTATTTTATATTTACTTATTTTTGTAGGTTTTTTATTTGGGTTCTAAATCTTTTATTGGGTTTTAGACTTTTGAGTTTTTAACCTCTTTGACTAGTCTTTAACTTTTTAATATGACCCTTCTCTCTTATCTCTGGTTTTTCTCTTATCTCTTTGTCTTATGTCCTGATTGGTGGAGCCTTGAGTACTTTTATCATGTTTATAGTCAGCTTCATGTGTGCCTGTGTTTGTGTTCATGTTGAATGTAATTGTGGTTTGTAAATATGGATGTCACCTGACTGCAAAACAAATCTACCTACGGGTGCAAATAAAGTAACCTGAACCTGAACCTGAACCTACTTTCCGAATGCACTGTATAGTACAGCATTACCCATTCAAAATGTAAAAAAAAAAAAAAAAATCTGTAAATTTAGGAGGAAAAATAAGTGGAAAAACATTTTAAAAGAAAGAAAATGCTATAAGCCTTATAATGAATTCACATGTCAACAGTAGAAAAAAAATGCTTTCCCTATGACGGCAGCAAAAATTGTTGTCTCTGCGCTAAACAACTGAGAACAAAGGCAGATTGGCACCATTGTCGTGATAATAGGAGGGAACTCAATATTGAAGATTGCAACCACGTTTTGTAATTTTGCACAATTTTTTTTCGAAAAAGGGAAAAGCGCTGGCCTTTTCTATTCATATTTTCATTAAAAGCAAATGGGAACAAACAAACAGAATAGGTAGATGAGCTTTCATCCCATTTTACAGGAATGAAAAATTGCTTTGATGTTTTGTCTGGCTAATTGAAGAACTAAGGATGGATTAAAAATTTTGATTTAGAAGGTATTTCAGACCTTGACAGCTTGATTTTTCATTGGAGCCATGATAAACAGAAAAAGTTGAAAATGTTTAGCTTTTGACAGAATGGCCTCACGAGTGTTTGTCTTCTTGCTAAAAAAAAAGGTCTAATTTTCAGTCTACTCTGCACCGTTGACTTGTTAATGCAGCATAGCTGTAAATTTCAGACATAGTCACATTCAGACAAATGGACCTGCTGTTTATCTGAAGAAAGAATACATTCTGATGCTACAATGTCACCAGATAGGATCAAAGTTGTGAACACTGTATAACGAACTATTATTTATTTATTTTATTTTCAATCTGACCCGTTTCATTTTTGAACTTGCTCTCAAAGTTTACAAAAATCCCCTGGCTGTAGTAGACTATTTTTACCCTCACAAACGAGGTCAAATTTTTCCTCACCTCTCAGTGTATTTAAGCTGGATGGCTTTTTGCACAGTGATTTTAAATGGATGATGCTAATATTAAAAGTGAGAAGTTTGAATAAAAATATTCATTAGCCTTTTTAATGAGGAAGAGCAATTAGAACTGTATGTCTGAGCCAGGCTTAATGGCTGGGTGAGTATGCGAAATGACTATGCTGAAATCTTGTAATGGAGCTTCAAAAAATAAAAGCAGCAGAGCAAAACTGTTGTATTAGTAGTCACATTAGATATCCTTTTCAGTCATTACAGTCTTGAGCTTTGATTTTTCAGGAGCTCTTAGCTCATAGCTTTTGGATTGCTCACCATATGCAAGGACATAACTGATGCCACAAAAAAAGAGAAAATACTTTCATTAGTAGTCTGGCGTGACTAGCTGAAAATAATTTAAAAGCTCATATGTCTATTAAGGTTGCATTTGAGGACTCCCTGCCCTGTTGGGCAGTCAACTTAGAAGTAACTTTTTTATTTACTTGATTTTTTAAATTCTGTGCTGCTTTACTGTAGTGTCATTTTCCCTTTTTTAATTTATTTTAAAAAGTTATTGATTCTTACTTATGCATTTTATTCACTTAACCAAAAACCAAAAGCTTTGGTTTGTTACCTGGTGTTAATGTCCACCATTCTCTGCTTTTCTAACTAAATATGAAGAATTTCGACCTTAGAGTTTATTGCTGTGGATTTCAACTGCTTTATAATTTATTTAGTTTTTCATTTTTATTTACTCTAACTTTTCTTTAGCTCAGTTTAGAAAGCTTGGGATCAGTCCGCCAAGGTCTCCGCCTTTGACTGCCACCTAATCCACATAGCACCGGACTTCCATGATCCCTCCTGCAGGTGGTGAACCTACTGGAGGGCGGACCCATGTAACTCCTTCGGGCTGAGCCCGGCCGGGTCCCATGGGTGGAAACCTGGCCACCAGACGCTAGCCTTCGAGCCCCTCCCCCAGGCCTGGCTCCAGGGTGGGGCCCCGGTAACCCCATACCGGGCGGGGTACACTGAATCCTTGATATACAATTTATCATGAGAGTCTGTTGGATCGTTCTTAGTCTGGCCCTTCACCCAGGACCAGTTTGTCTTGGGAGACCCTATCAGAGGCAAATTGCCCCGGACAACATAGCTCCTGGGATCACTGGGGCACGCAAACCCCCCCACCACGATAAGGTCACGATCCATGAGGGGGACATCATTTGGGTAATGACCGAAAGAACGAGATCGCGGATACAAGCGGCTGAAATGAGCTTTCTCCGTAGGATTGCTGGACTCACCCTCAGAGATAGGGTGAGGAGCTCAGTCATCCGGGAGAGGCTCAGAGTGGAACCGCTGCTCCTCCACATTGAAAGGAGTCAGTTGAGGTGGTATGGGCATCTGATTAGGATGCCTCCTGGACGTCTCCCACTTGAGGTGTTTCAGGCACGTCCCACTGGGAGGAGACCCCGGGGCAGACCCAGGACTCGGTGGAGAGACTATGTCTCCCAGCTAGTCTGGGAACGCCTTGGTGTCCCCTCTGAAGAGCTGGAGCAGGTGGCTGGGGAGAGGGAGGTCTGGGCTTCTCTGCTTGGGCTGCTGCCTCCGCGACCCGGACCTCCGGAAAAGCGGTAGAAGATGGATGGATGGATGGATTTCTTTAGCTCATTCCAGTGAAGCCGAAAGGAGCTAATGTGATGGCGTGGCATCCCTTGACCGTCCGTCTGTCAGTCTATTTCCCAGAAATCACTACTCCTCCTAGGCAATTGCCCAATGGTCACCAAACTCACTCACAGTGATCCTCAGGTGGGTCTGCATCCAGCTTATACTCAAGGCCAGGGTCAAAGGTCACAAGATCTGGGCACTTATGTAATTTCAGAAAAATCCCTACTCATCCTAGGCAATTGCCCTAATTCTCAACAAAGTCACTCACAATGTTCCTCTGGTGGGTCTGCATCCAAGTTGTGTTCAAGGTCAAGGTCAAAGGTCAGGAGATCTGGGCACTTTTGTGATTTCAGAAAAGTCCCTACTCCTCCTAGGCGTTTACCGTAACTCTCAACAAACATCCACAGTGATCATCAGGTGGGTCTGCATGTAGGTTGTGCTCAAGATCAAGTTCAAGGTCAAAACTTGTGAGAACAGTGTATTTATATGATTTTTTAGGTCATTTTCAAAGGTCAGGAGATGTGGAAATTTGTGATTTAATGAAAATCATTATTCCTCCTAGGCAATTGGCCTATGGTAACCACACTCACAATGTTCCTCAGGTGGGTCTGCATCCAAGTTGTGGTCAAGGTCAAAGATCAGTAGCTCTGGGCACATGTGATTTCATAGACAGTTGCCTTAATTCTCAACAAACTCATCCACAATGATCATCGGGTGGGTCTATATCCAGGTTCAGCTCCAGGTCAAGGTCATTATCAAAGGTCAGGAGATCTGGGCACTTATGATTTTATGAAAACTGGTATTCCTCCTAGGACATTGCCCCAATGTTTAGCAAACTCAGTCACAATGATCATCATTTAGACTGTGCTCAAAATCAAGGTCAGTGGTCAGGGCGGTCTGAGCACTCTTGGGGTGATTTCATCTGGCCACAATGAGCTCCTTCATCTCTGACGGACTGGTTTTTGCATAGTTTGTGTTATGTCTTATAGAGCTTTTCATAATACAATATTTCACAGAGTTTTAAACACTTATGTCTCCTTTACAAATAAACTACAAAATAAAGAAATATTACTTTCACAAGACTTTTCTTGCAGTTTCATTATATACAGTTATGCTGACAGTGTTTAACTCATCATTTGTTAAAGCCCTTGTGTAATTAGGCATAGTTTATCTTTGTGCTGAGGGAAGTCTATGCAACCTAGTCCTCTGTTGTGTTTATTATTCAATAATTCATTCCCATGCATAATGCCCTTTTTTAATATTCGTTGCCACCCATATTATTCCTAACAAGCTTTGCAACACACATTTTAAGTTTGTAGCAGCTTTTGCTAATGTTTTAAATGAAGAAACGCTTGATATATTTTGGCATTTTTTTCCATGTAAAATATATACAAATATTAACTTCATGCTATTGGCAGAGCTTCGGTCTTAACCCAGATGTAGTTCATTACTTTACAGCTATCTAGGCCCTGTGGTGACTTGTCTGATAAATTAGATTTTAGGAGAGATCATGCCATAACTTTGAGATGTTACTAGTTCTTGCACTAGGAAAAAAAACTGTGCCAGCATGTTTTTCAAAACTAATTGTCAGCATTTGGTTATTCAAAAAAAAAAAAGTTCAGAAAAGAGTAACTTTCCCCTTTGAATAAGTCATCCACATGGCATTCAACTGCAGTGTGTTATAGCATCAGCCTGCACCTAGTATTCAGATGCAGGTGGTGTAGAATGTCACAATGCAGTGAAAGTTGTATCATCCAGTGTGGATGACACCTTTCAAGGAGTGATGAAGATGATGTCATACATGCAGCCCACTCGACATGGAGACATGCATATACAAAGGTGAATCGTTTGTGTGATTTAGTTTCTTGTTGGCTTCCATACCTTTGTCTTCGGATGAACTCCCTCAGAAACGTCGACTTAACACGCAATGTCAGTGGGAGAGGGAACAGGACAGGTAAATTTTAATCCTGACAAAAGTACCATGTTAGATTGGAACTCTGGCAGGATTATGGACAAAAGTAAACACAAAACACCACATCATAAAGCCTATTACCCACAAATAGGACGCACAGACGTACAGGACAAAAGACCATCACAGGTAGACCAAGATATTTAGACAACACGTCACAAAAACTGTAGTTATAGACATAAATTACTATACCATACATTAATATATTGCCTCAGCAGCATGTAGAAGCCTGTGCTGCACGACTGCTGGTTGGGCATAACACCAAACACACATAAGGCTTTTCTCACAACTGACATTCCAGGATGATTCCTGTGCAGTGCTTATGAGAAATTATATGCAGTTCCTTGCAGGGAAAGCAATTTGAAGAAAATTAATTTCTAAAATGCCTTCATGTTATCTTCAAATAAACATACATTGCTTAACATGGGCAGCTTCAAGAGTGTGTTGCATTGGTCCCCTGTGATGTTTTTGAACATTGGTGTTTCCATCAACTGCATGCCAACATTGTTTCTCAGATAAGCCCTGAGTGAATATTCTTTGTCCCCAGTTTTTTTTTCTTTGTGTTTTTCATGTCTCCCTTGTTCAGTGATAACAGTTTATTTCCATCTCCTCTTCTGGCTTCTGCTTTGCCTCTGATCATGTCTTTGACCAACATCTTCATAATCATATACTTGGGAAGGAGAAGCTGGTAAATGATACAGCCAAACATCACAATCAAAGTCCTTCACAGCACCCCCACAAAAGTGGACTACTTCTTAACTTTGAAAAAAAGGATGAAAAACTGAAAAGTAACATCTGTGCAGATGGGGGTTGAGGTGAAATCATTATTTGGATTGCTTCCTCTTGACAGACGAGCAGTGTTGTGTTGTTCATCTTCTCATTACCTATTCAGAAGGGACCACTCAGCTGGTTATAGGATTGTTTAGATATGATGGATGTTTCATGTCTTCAGAAATAATTTTTTCAGCGAAGACATTGTTATAATGCAGTCTTCCCTATGACTGGTGTTTTCTTGTTTTGTAGGCTGTGTTTCTTAAGTGTCACATACATGACTTCCATTTGGTATTGTAGATCCAGTGAACCCTGTTCATTTTATATGCTGAAATAAGAGAAAACACAGGGAGTGACAGGTGTAATACCAACTTTCATCTGCACTTACCCGTCTGCCCAGTGGCAGTTTGATCGGTCACCTTTGACTTCTTCGACATCTTGGTTTTCTCTTTAGCTTTGCTGATTCAGAAGGCTCTGCCCTGAAAGAACAGAAGATGAAAGATAAAAGAAAAAAGTTAAAAATCTTGAGCGTGTCATATATTTACAACTTGCAACAGAAGCCCACAACATGAAGTGACATTCTCTTCGGTGCGAGGTGTCACAGTTTTTATTATGTTTTTAAAAATTAAGGTGCTGCAACTTAAATGTTGTCATAAAGCTTTGGCAGTTTCAGCTCAAATGACATTTCTTATGGTTTATAAACACAAATTGGTGGTTCTAAAATTGTCAGTTGCTGTACAAGTGAGAGTGTGTGGTTGTCTGTCTCTCTGTATGGGCCTGTGGTCAAGGTGTGATATGTCCAATATGAACGCCTCTCACCGTATGATCATCCTCTTCATCACATTCTAAATAAGCAGAGAAGCAGCTCCAGTGGATGGCTCATCTCACTCTGCTGCAGGGCTGAATATTACAGAAGAACCTTCATCCCTGCTGCTGTCAGACTGTACAACACCATTGTTGATGGCAGATGGACTTTTTATTACCTCCGCCAAGGAGGTTATGTTTTCATCGGCGTTGGTTTGTCTGTCTGTCTGTCTGTTCGTCTGTCTGTTTGTTTGTTAGCAAGATAACTCAAAAAATTATAGACGGATTTTCATGAAATTTTCACAGATTGTCAGAAATGGGGTATCCTACAGATGATTAGATTTTGGTGGTGATCTGGATCACCGTCCAGAAGAAAACCGCCATTACGGAAAATGCCATTTTCGTCAATAACTACTGAACCACTAATCCTATCATTGTGAATCCAATTGCTAGTCATATGTTTTTATGGTCAAGGAATCTGAAAACGTACACACAAACACTGTATGGGGGGAACTGTGGCGTTTGGCGGAGGTCTGCACTCTCCGAGTGCTTTTCTAGTTACTTTTATTTTCAACTTCTTTTTAAATTTTTTTTGTTTTGTGGAAATGTGAAAATGACGAGGCAGAGGTTATCTCACGAGTCAGGTTTATTCACATCTTCCAACATCAGCAAAGCAGAAAGAGAGATCAAACACAGACATTCGTCCTTTATATATCCAGGACCTTCAAAGCTCACAGTCATATTGCATTTAATGACAAGTAACAATGCATCTTTCCTTAAATCCTATCACATCCTCCTCATAGCCTCTGGCAGACCAGGAAATCCCCCAAGGCCGTCTCTTGCATACCAAAGACTAAATTTTCACATCCTCCTGTTATCTCACAGGAGGCCCAGTCCTTTGTTCTACTCTGAGATGTGAAGCTTAAATTCATACATATGTGGCCCACAGTCCTTTGTTCTACTCTGAGATGTGAAGCTTAAAGTCATACATATGTGGCCCACATGACCCCCCCACCAAACATCTAAGATGGAACAACAGAATAACAGTTTGCATGTCATGATAAAATCATTACACATTAACCCACGTGCTGCTTGGGCCTCAGTCTCCTCCCGTATCTGCTGTAAGTGAGCTTCGCCGCTTCTGCGGTGCCATCCCGCTGGGGCGCTGCTGTCTTGGGGTGAGAAATGTTTGTCACTCCCTGCGGGTGTTCTGGGGAATGTCCCCGGGGGGGTCTGCCGCGCCGAGGAGCCCTGGCCAACAGCACATCTTCGTCCGCCACCACAAAGGCGGGTTTGAGCCTGTTTATGCCAATCTTTTCCTTCCTGCCCCCCAAATCTAGCAAAAAATGTTTGTCCCCTGTTTCCAGCACTCTAAATGGTCCATCATAAGGTGGTCGCAACGGTGGGCGATGGGCGTCATGTCTGACAAAAACAAATTCCGCGTTTTTCAAAGCCTTAGGCACAAAAACGCACGGAAAACTGTGGTGAACGGGGCCAGGCACCGTGCCCGATTCCGTGCCATGCTGCAACCGCTGAGAGGGGGAGCTATCTGGCGCAGGATTATCTGGGAGAAACTCCCCGGGCAGCCGAAGTGGTTGTGCAAAAACTAGCTCAGCCGGGGAGGCTTCTAAGTCCTGTTTAGGTGCAGAACGCAACCCCAATAAAACCCACGGTAGCCTGTCCACCCAATTTGCATCCCTCAGCGACGCTCTGAGAGCCGCTTTCAATGACCTATGAAAACGTTCGCATAACCCATTAGCCTGCGGATTGTACGCGGTTGTGCGGTGGATCGTTACCCCCAGGCTGCGGGCCATTGCTGACCAAAGTTCGGAAACAAATTGAGGACCTCTGTCGGACGTAATGTCCGACGGGACTCCAAAGCGCGCTACCCATGCTGTTAAAAACGCGCGCGCCACCTCCTCGGCTGTGGTTGACGCCAGTGGGACCACTTCCGGCCAGCGCGTGGTGCGGTCCACCATTGTCAGAAGGTGTGTGCACCCCTGTGACGGTGGGAGGGAGCCTACGAGGTCCACGTGAACATGATCGAACCTCTTAGCCGGGATGTGAAACGGCTCCAAGGGAGCTCTCGTGTGTTTGTGTTCCTTGGCTTGTTGACAAGTCATGCAGGCTGCTGCCCACTCCTTAACTTGTTTGCGCAGGCTCGGCCATACAAATTTCTCTCCTACCATTTTGACCGACGCACGCACTCCTGGGTGTGCCAGAGAATGAATCGAGTCAAAAACGCGGCGGCGCCACACGGCCGGTACCACAGGACGCGGTCACCCAGTGGAGACATCGCAGATTAGGGGGGGCATACCGTCTTGCAGCACCTTGTTCTCCAGCCTTAACCCTGTTGGTCCAGACTGGAGCACGCGCACGTCCGCGTCGCTAACCTGATCCGCGGCCATGGCTGCATAATCTATCCCTACGCGGACTGAGGCCGCCACGGCGCGCGAGAGACAGTCTGCCACTACATTCAGTTTACCCGCTACATGCTGAATATCGGTAGTAAACTCTGAGATAGCGGCCAGCTGTCTTTGCTGCCGGCCTGACCAAAGTTCTGAAACCTTGGCCATCGCGAATGTCAGCGGCTTGTGGTCAACGAACGCGGTGAAACGGCGTCCCTCCAGTCAGAACTGGAAGTGGCAAATGGCCAAGTGGAGAGCTAACAACTCCCTGTCGAATGCGCTGTATTTTCACTCACTATCCCGCAAAGTCCTGCTGAAAAAGGCGAGCGGCTGCCAAGCCCCGGCTACATGCTGCTCCACGACCGCCCCTATGGCCACATCTGAGGCGTCAGTAGTGAGCATTATGCGGGCCGTTGGGTCTGGATGTGCTAACAACGCAGCGTTTGCCAGGGCTGTTTTTACCTCCGAGAATGCTCGCTCTCGCTCCGGAGACCATTCGATCTTATTTGTAGGTTTTTGTTTTTTGAGTGTGGCATACAATGGTTGCATGAGCTGTGCTGCGCGGGGGAGGAAACGGTTATAAAAATTCACCATTCCCAAAAACTCCTGTAACGCCTTGACTGTTTGTGGCTGGGGAAAATTTGCTACCGCGCGCACTTTCTCAGGCAGCAGGACCGCTCCTTCTGGAGAGACGCGATGCCCCAAAAAATCAATCTGCGTCACCCCGAACTGACACTTCGCTGGGCTGATTATTAAACCGTGCTCTCCCAACCTCTGGAAAACTGCCGTGAGGTGTTTTTCGTGTTCGTCTTCGGACGCGCTGGCTACTAAGATGTCGTCCAGGTAGACGAATACGAAGGGGAGATCGCGCAACACCGCGTCCATCATGCATTGGAACGTCTGCGCAGCGCATTTAAGCCCAAATGGCATGCGCAAAAACTCGAATAGACCAAACAGAGTTATTACCGCTGTTTTGGGTATGTCCTCAGCGTGCACTGGGACTTGGTGGTAACCGCGGACCAAGTCTATCTTAGAAAAAACGCGCGCCCCCGCCCAATGAACGGAAAAATCTTGGAAATGCGGGATTGGGTAGCGGTCGTGCGCTGCGGCGTTGTTCAACCTGCGGAAATCCCTGCAAGGTCGCCACTAGCCGTCAGCTTTCGGGACCATGTGAAGCGGGGAAGCCCATGGGCTGTTCGAGCGCCTGATGATGCCCAACCTTTCCAGGTTGGCGAACTCCTTGCGCGCTATGGCCAGTTTAGCTGAATCCAAGCGCCGAGCTTTTGCAAAAATGGGCGGTCCGGTGGTAGTAATAAAATGTTCCACCCCGTGTTTAGCGACGGCTGCTGAAAATGTGGGAACCGTGAGTGCTGGGAACTGAGTGAGCAGTGTGTGGAACTTACCGCTTGCAGCTGTGACGTTGGCTTGTGCTGTTGGCGAGGCCACTCGGGCTGTACAGGGAATAGAATAAAAAGAAAGTGCATTAACCAGGCGCCTGTTAGCAAGATCAACCAACAAACCATGTGAGCACAGAAAATCAGCCCCCAACATATTGAAATTCACTGCAGCTATGACAAAAGTCCACTCAAATGTACGGCCGTGTAGGGACAGAAGCAGAGTCCTCTCACCAAAGGTCTTAATCTCCGAGCCGTTCGCTGCTGACACCCCGGGACCTCTGGAAACCGCCAGCCGGTCAGCGGAGGAAGGTGTGATGAAACTCAATTGGGAGCCTGTGTCCACGAGGAAATGCCTCCCCAAGCGCGCATCCTTCAAGTAGAGCAGCTTGTTCTCCTCCCCGAGGGCTGCAGCTGCTACCGACCCCCGGTCTTGGCGTTTCCCGAGCGCTTGAACTGGCACGGTGGTATACATTTGCGTGCCTTCTCTGCAAAGCGGCAATGGTAGAAACAGAGGATGTCTCCTCCGCGATCCTTGGCCCCCACCGCCGCCGTTGTTGGTGGTTCTGCTACCGCCGTCCCTGGCCCCCCGCCATCTCCGGCCGTCGCGCCGAACTCCGTCGCTGCTGCGGTGGCCGCGCGCTGTTTGCTGGTGTTGAGAATCCGGTGCGCCTCCTGGGTCAGCGCGTGGAAGTCCTGCTGGGCCAACAACGGCGAACTGGCCAGGGTCGCTCTTGTGGCCGACGGTAGGGTCCTGAGGAAAATGTGGGTGAAGATGAAGTCGTCGTTGTCTGAGCCCCTCAACCTCAGCATGTTCTCCATCAGGTCAATAGGCGTGCCATCTCCCAAGTCGTTCAGAGCCAGGAGCCTCTCCGCTCTCTCCTCGACTGAGAGAGTGAAACGCTGGATAAGCGCAGCCTTCAACCCGCCGTATTTGTCGTTGGCCGTTGGTCGCTCCAATAGGCTCTGCACATGCCGAGCCGTGCGGTTGTTGAGCTTTGCAATCACATGGTAGAACTTCGTGTCATCTACCGTTATCCCCCGGAGGGCAAACTGTGCTTCGACCAAGTGGAACCAGGAGCACGGGTTGTCTTGCCAAAAGTCCAGTAGCTGGACGGTAGCGGCATACACTTGGCTGGGAGCTCCTGATTCGGCTGGCCCGGGGGAATTTCTTTCATCCATGATACGTCTTAGGGTCACCAGTGTGGAAATGTGAAAATGACGAGGCAGAGTTTATCTCACGAGTCAGGTTTATTCACATCTTCCAACATCAGCAAAGCAGAAAGAGAGATCAAACACAGACATTCGTCCTTTATATATCCAGGACCTTCAAAGCTCACAGTCATATTGCATTTAATGACAAGTAACACTGCATCTTTCCTTAAATCCTATCACATCCTCCTCATAGCCTCTGGCAGACCAGGAAATCCCCCAAGGCCGTCTCTTGCATACCAAAGACTAAATTTTCACATCTTCCTGTTATCTCACAGGAGACCCAGTCCTTTGTTCTACTCTGAGATGTGAAGCTTAAAGTCATACATATGTGGCCCACAGTCCTTTGTTCTACTCTGAGATGTGAAGCTTAAAGTCATACATATGTGGCCCACAGTTTATTGAAAAAAGGATGAACTGAATTTTTCTTTGAAGATTAATAAATTTGAATCTGATGGTTGGGAAAGGCACCAATCCCTCTGTGACCTGGGCCCTATTTTGACAGTCTGAGTGGGCTTTTATGCCTCGTTTTGCACCTTGCGCTGGTGTTTTTGTCTGGTTTTCCCCTGTGCACCCTTGCCACCTGGATAGTAACTTACTGTGTGAGCCTCGTGCTTATAGGAGGGGACTGTTTTAAAGTGGGTGAGGCTCCATGGCAAGCTCGGCACATTGATATTAAGGTGCATTTTATTTCAATGTGCTTTTGGTCTACAGAAATTGGGTCTGAAATGAACAGCGCTTTATCGACCACTATTTCAGAAGCATGTTTAAAAGGAATGAACATTGTTGTCTGTTATTTTGACAGGCTGATTTTGTAAAAAAAACAAAACAAAAAAAAAACAGTCATAATCCCTTATCTGAGCTTTCATTCATTGGCAATCTGTCCAGGATGTACCCCATCTCTTGCTCAAAGATGCTGGGATAGAATCCACCCACCCCCTCACGACCAAAAAAGGACCGTTCAATTCAATTCAATTCAATTCAATTCAACTTTATTTATATAGCGCCATTTCACAACAACAGTCATCTCATAGCACTATCAACTGTAGGGGGAACCCCCACAGTTGCAGAAAGACCCCAGCAATCAGGCGATCCCCTGTGAGCAAGCACTTGGCGACGGTGGAGAGGAAAAACTCCCTTTTAACAGGAAGAAACCTCCAGCAGAACCAGGCTCAGGGAGGGGCAGTCATCTGCTGCGACTGGCTGGGGGGTGAGGGGATAGAGACGAAGAAAAGAACAGACATGTAGAGAGCAAACAGCACGATGGGGACTCAATCTATGGGAGAGAACAAACAAATGTTAATGACCAGCAAAAAAAAATATTTCATAGAGAGTGAGAAAAGGAGTGAGGCCCAGTGCATTACTGGAGGTCCCCCAGCTGACTAAACCTATTAGCAGCATAACTAAGGGAGGGTTCAGAAACACATGATCCCTCCCTAATTGTAGGCTATATCAAAAAGGTAGGTTTTAGCCCTATTCTTAAAAACAGAGATCGAGTCTGACTCCCGAATCCAGATTGGCAGCTGATTCCACAGGAGAGGAGCTTGATAACTGAAGGCTCTGCCTCCCATTGTACTTTTGGAGATTCTAGGTATTACAAGTAATCCTGCATTTTGGGAGCGTAGTGCTCTGTTAGGGTAATACGGTAGTATCAGATCTTTTAAATAAAAAGGAGCCTGATTGTTTAGAGCTTTCTAAGTAAGAAGAAGGATTTTAAACTTAATTCTAAACTCTATAGGAAGCCAATGAAGGGAGGCCAGAACCGGAGAGATATGATCTCTCTTTCTAGTACCTGTTAAAACTCTTGCTGCAGCATTTTGGATCAGCTGAAGACTTTTTAGAGATGTTTTAGGACAGCCTGATAATAAAGAATTACAATAATCTAATCTCGAGCTAACAAAAGCGTGGATCAGTTTCTCAGCATCACTCTGAGACAAGATGCTCCTAATCTTGGCAATATTATGCAAATGATAGAAGGCAGTCTTAGAAACAAATTTAATATGTGAATTGAAGGACAAATCCTGATCAAAAATAACTCCAAGGTTCCTCACAGAGCTATTAAGAGAAAGAGTAACCACATCCAAACTGAAAGTTTGATTTGGAAAGGAATTTCTAAGGTTTTCTGGACCAACAAGAATGACTTCAGTCTTATCTGAATTTAATAGCAGGAAATTACAAGTCATCCAAGCTTTGATTTCCTTAAGACAGGCTTCTAACTTGGCTAATTGATTACTATCATCTGGCTTCATTGACAGGTATAATTGTGTGTCATCAGCATAACAATGAAAATGTATACAGTGCTTTCTAATAATGTTGCCTAACGGAAGCATATATAAACTAAAAAGAGTCGGGCCTAGCACAGATCCCTGTGGAACTCCATGACTGAGCTTTGAGTTGAAAGAAAACTCATTATTTACATGAACAAACTGGAACCTATCAGATAAATAAGATCTAAACCACTGCAACAAAGTTTCATTAAGTCCAACATAGTGTTCTAATCTATCAAGTAGAATATTATGATCGATAGTATCAAAAGCTGCACTAAGGTCTAAAAGGACAAGTACAGAAACTAGTCCATTATCAGATGCAATGAGGAGGTCGTTAGTGACCTTCGCTAAGGCTGTTTCAGTACTATGATGGATTCTAAACCCAGACTGAAACTCTTCAAGTAAACCATTTCCCTACAGGTGGTCAAATAATTGCGTAGCAACAACTCTTTCTAAGATTTTTGAAATGAAAGGGAGATTAGAGATTGGTCTATAGTTAGCTAAAGCTCCTGGATCTAGCGTTGGCTTTTTGAGTAAGGGTTTAATTACAGCCGTTTTAAAAGCCTGCGGTACATGGCCTAAAGTTAATGAAGAATTGATTATATGAAGAATAAGGCTACCAATAAGTGGGAAGACTTCTTTAAATAACCTGGTAGGAATAGGGTCTAAAAGACAAGTTGAAGGTTTGGATGAGGAAACTATTTTGTCTAACTCACAAAGGTCGATTGGAGTAAACTCATCAAGACAGACATCAATAGAAGGAGTTGTAGTAGTTACAGTATTTAAGTTAACTGTGGGAAGAATCTGATTGATTTTATCTCTGGTGGATGAAATTTTATTATTGAAAAAGTTCATAAAGTCCTGACTAGTAAGCTCTAAGGGAATGCTAGGATTGACAGAGTCCTGACTCTTTGTCAACCTGGCTACAGTACTGAAAAGAAACCTGGGATTATTCTTGTTCTCTTCTATTAATGCAGAGTAATAACTCGTTCTAGCTTTTCTAAGAGATTTTTTATAAATTAAAAGATGATTTCTCCAAGCTAAATAGATTTCATCTAAATTAGTGGAGCGCCATTTTCTTTCTAATTGACGAGTCTTCTGTTTTAAGCTACGAGTTTCTGTGTTGAACCAAGGAGTTAGAAATCTCTGATTAGACTTTTTCTTTTTTAACGGGGCCACCAAGTCTAGAGTCTGATGCAGAGAAGCTGAAACACTATCCACCATGTTATCAATTACAGAAGGAGCAAGCTGTCTATAGCTTATTTCCGTTGTGTTGACACATGGCATAGAAGAAACAATCTGCATAAATTTGGTAACAGCATCATCTGAGAGGCATCTACTGTAATAATATTTTTCTTTAGGAGCCAAATAGTCAGAAATAGTAAAATCAAAGGTTAACAGACAATGGTCTGACAGTACAGGGTTATGAGGAGACACTACAAGATTTTCTATTTCTATGCCATATGTCAGAACAAGGTCCAATGTATGGTGGAGGTAATGAGTAGAATTTCCTACTTTCTGAGAAAACCCAATCGAGTCTAATATTGAATTAAATGCCACATTAAGGCAGTCACTATCTACATCCACATGTATATTACAATAATTATTCTATCAGATTTCAGCACTAAATCAGCTAAGAAATCAGCAAATTCGGATAAAAATTCTGAGTAGGTTGATGGGGGACGATAAACTATGGCAAATAAAATTGGGTTTAACCTAAAATTGCTAAAGTGCCCAATACTGAGGACCAGGCCCTCAAAGGAATTATAACATGTTTTTTGCTTTACATTAACTAGTAATTTGGAATGGTAAATTGTTGCTACTCCTCCTCCACGACCAGAACTTCTGGGATTTTGACAGTTTAAATAACCAGAGGGAGTTGATTCATTTAAACCAACATAATCCTCTTGCCCTAACCAAGTCTCTGTAAGGGAAATTAAATCAATCTGATGATCAATTAACAGATCCTGGACTAACAGAGACTTGGGAGTTAGAGACCTAATATTTAATAAACCACATTTAATTTTTAAATTATGAGGAGGAACAGAGGCCAATTCATTCAGTTTAGAGGCTTTATGTTTAATTTGTCCGTTAAGAAGATCGATGAATTGTAAACTTACAGACAGGTTCACACGTTAAACATTAATTTATTTATTTATCCTCTCCTTTAAGTGAACAAAATGTGGGTCACTGTTTTTTTCTTTAATTTAACTAACAGACTTCTGTGCCATTGTGAGGTGGGATCAGTCTGCCCTACACCGAGAAAAGAGCTCTCAATGCTACTGGAGGAGAGCCGGCAGGTGCGCGCAAAGCCCAACGTCCATCATTATCTAATTTATGACAGTTTTTTTTATCCTCATTCACAATCATTCTTTTAATAGAATGATTCAAAATGAAAGTGTCATGGCTGGCCCTCCGAGGCAGATAGAAGGACTCCTTGCAGGGTGATGTTTTAACATAATTTATTGCAGAAAAACAAATTGTAAATGGCATTCACTTATATAGCGCATTTTTACTCATCTTTGGATGACCAAAGCGCTTTTCAGATCCTGCTATCCACCCATTCACGCACACATTCACACACTGATGGCGGTTGTTTAACAACTGTCATGCAGTGGCATGGAGGGTGCTATGAATGACGAGCATGCTGTACTGAGGGTATGGCGTGAACAGTATATATAGAGGCAGGAATGATTAACAGCTGGCTGGCTGGAACAGCTATTGACGCCGCCAAGGACACAGTCCAAGGACGGATAATTTTTTTCACATATAAGGAGTTGTTCAGAACTCCTTATAAGAACTCATACAAAGATATAGGGTGATGATAATGCACCTGTAAGCTGGTTGCCAACTGCCAATCAAATCTTAAAGAAGAAGAACAAATAAAGCACAGTTGTGAATGATTGACAACAAAAGGACCAATAACTGAGGAGCTGAAAATGAACTGAGAGCACTGTCACAAAGTAAACACAATATGATGAGTATGTCAGAATAATGGCAATAATAATAATGCAAAGGATAACATAAGAGTGGATATAACTGAGTTGAGAATGAGAATACCATTGATGATAATAATAATTAGTCCAAACAAGAACAAAAGGCATGGACGGGGATAATAACTCTATAAATTCAAGAAATCTCTTGTCAGTTTGTGTGCGTCTGTGTCACGATCATAGGACATCATAGGACAGCCTATGATGTTCCTATGATGTCTACATGATGTCCTATGATGCCTGCCTTTCATCACTATAAATTCAAGAAATCTGTCAGTTTGTGTGTCTGTGTGTCATGATCATAGGACATCATAGGATAGCCTATGATGTTCCTATGATGTCTGCATGTCCTATGATGCCTGCCTTGATGTATTTTAGATGTCAAATAGACCATCACTCATGATGCCTGCCTTGATGTCTTTATGATGTCATATAGACCATCACTCATGAAAGAAGAGATACTCAAATGCCTGCCTTGATGTCTTTATGATATCATATCATGTTCGCATAAACTGTAGTCTATATGACGTCAGATAAACCGTAAGGCTGATGTTCCTATGATCTCTGAAGTATCACCTATGATATTCCTATGAAGTCTGATGTCCTATGATGTTCCTATGATGTTGGCAATCATAGGACCGTCTACATGATGTCTATATGACATTGGATAAACTGTAGTCTATATGACATCAGATAA
Organism: Pholidichthys leucotaenia; assembly: GCA_020510985.1. Lineage (NCBI taxonomy): Eukaryota > Metazoa > Chordata > Actinopteri > Cichliformes > Pholidichthyidae > Pholidichthys > Pholidichthys leucotaenia. The sequence goes on along the minus strand of CM035837.1, from coordinate 58,349,580 downwards.
ACCGTAAGGCTAATGTTCCTATGATCTCTGAAGGATATCTATATGATGTCATACAGACTGCAGGACTCGCTAAAACATATATATAGACACAGGTAATCAACATAACACAGAACAGTAACAAGCAGGAGACGTGTGCTCCTGTAAGCTGATTGCCAACAGCCAATCAAATCTAAAAGAAGATGAACAACTCGGCGATAGAGTAACAACCGGAAAGAGTGTTATAGACATCATGTCGACATGGAAATCTCACTGTTTGAAGAAGAAGAAGATTGTTCAGAAGTCCTTATACAAAGATTTAGAGTGAAGAAGACTGAGAAGAGGTTGCCAACTGAGAAGAATTCTGACTTTTGATACATAGAGTGATGTTTACTGAGTGAAGTACGTGGCGGTAAGAACTACAGCCCCTGACCAGATAGTGTGATGATATAGAGTGAAGTACGTGGTGGTAATGCACCTGTAGGCTGGTTGTCAACCACCAGTCAAATCTAAAAGAAGAAGAAACAAGTGGGACCAAACAGAAGGCAGGGCATGGTTACAGAAAATGGGATGGGTGGGGCTGCACAGATAATCACACACAAGGGACCAGAGGGGAGTCAAGACCAAGGCAATGATGATATTGATAATGACAATAATAGGAATAATGCTGATAAACAAAGCGAGGATGTGGTCTGGGACCCATGCCCTGGAGACAAGGAATATCACTCTATAGGCGAGACAAGACCAAGTCAATAATGACAATGATAATGACGATAATAGATAGATAGATAGATAGATACTTTATTTCAAACAAAAAAGTATAACAAAAACAAAACAAATGACAAATGCAGTTAAGATAAGGTAGAAACAGTGAATTGTACAGTAAGACCAATGATTTATAGTCCAAATTGTGTCTTGTCTTCCCCAGTGTGCCTATACATTTTGCCAACTTGGCCCGGATGTGACTGATGTGAGGTTTCCAGCAGATTTTATTGTCTAGCGTCACCCCCTGAAACTTATTTTCCTGTACTGTTTCTATTCTGGTATCATCTATTGTTACCATTATTTCATGATTTATTTTATAATTTCCAAACAAATAATCTTTGGGGGTTTTTTAGATTTAGAGATAATTTATTTTTGTTGAATCACTGCGTTAACTTTTTCATTTCAGTTGTGACCACCTCTAAAACCTGCTGCAAATTCTGACCAGTGCAAAGGATATTTGTGTCATTCGCAAACAAAATAAATTTCAGAATTTTTGATACTTGGCATATGTCATTTATATACAAAATAAAGAGTTTGGGTCCCAAAACTGACCCCTGGGGCACACCACAAGTGATGTCCATGAAGGGTGATTTGTGCTCACCAATTTGTACAAATTGTTGTCTGTTACTTAAATAACTTTCCACCCAACTCAGTCCGACCCCTCTTATCCCATACCTTTCCAGTTTCCTTAGTAGTATTCTGTGGCCAATGGTGTCAAAAGCTTTCTTTAAATCTATAAATACTCCTACAGCAAACTTTTTTTTATCTATACAACTAGTAATTTCTTCTATAAGTTCGATCAGTGCCAAAGATGTAGCTTATCTGCTCTAAAACCATACTGGCTGTCTGTAAAAATAAGATTGTTCCACGTAAACGTGTCAAATTATATCCCAACAACAAACCATGGGTTACAAAATCAGTTAAATCCTGCTTACAGAGGAAAGCACTTGCCTTTAAACAGAGGTCTGTTTCTGAGCTACAGGTTGCCACAAAGGAGCTGAAGGCCGAAATTTTAAGAGCAAAACAGAATTATAAATCAGAATTGGAAAGCAAGATGGCAGCAAAGAAACTTGGTTCAGCCTGGGCCAGTATGAAAACTATTGCAGGCCTTCAGAGCACAGAGCGCTAGTAATTGTGTGTTTTTAGATGGTTTTAATTCAGACACAGAGCTGGCTAATGCTCTTAATTGTTTTTATGGTCGTTTTGACTCCTTTGATTTTAGCACTGAAACCCAAGATTTGAAACAGAAACTCAAAGACAATCAGCACTTTAATATTGAGGTGCAGGATGTTAAAAGGGAATTCTGTGCTGTAAAAATGAACAAAAGTCAGGGCCCTGATAATATATGTGGGCGCTTGGTAAAGTCCTGTGCACATGAACTGAGTCCTATATTTCATTACATTTTCAACAAGTCCTTACAGACACAACATGTGCCTAAGATCTGGAAAGAAGCCGTGGTTGTTCCCGTTCCAAAATCCAGCTGTCCTAAAACGGTAAACGACTTTAGACCAGTTGCTTTGACTTCAATTTTAATGAAAATTTTTGAAAAATTGGTCAGATGTGAGGTCCTAAAGCAGACTGAGCATGCATTGGATCCTCTGCAGTTTGCCTATAGGCCTCACAGAGGAGTGGAGGATGCCACTGTTACTCTGTTTCACATGCTTTTTAAACATCTGGATTTTAATGGGACACACGCCAGACTTTTATTTGTGGACTTTTCCTCCGCCTTCAATACAATCCAACCTCATATCTTAGTTGAAAGGCTCCTGCAGCAATTTGATTTGAGCAATAATCTGATGGGTTGGATTCTGGATTTCTTAACCAACAGGACGCAGAGAGTAAGGGTCAATGGTACATTGTCGGACCTAAAGTGCTCTTCTACTGGCTCTCCTCAGGGGTGTGTGTTGTCACCACTACTCTTCATCCTGTACACAAACATGTGTCGGAGCAGACATGACAACAGACACATTATAAAGTATGCTGATGACTCAGTTATTGTCAGTCTCCTCCAGGATGGTGAGAGTGGCCACGGCCCAGTAGTTGATGATTTTGTTCACTGGTGTGAGGATTCCTACCTGCAGCTGAATACAACAAAAACTAAAGACATGATTATTGACTTTAGGAGGAAAAATCCCAGGCACAAAGTCACCGTACTAAAAGGCCAGACCACCGAATGTGTACAATCCTACAAATATCTTGGGATGATTATTGATAGTAATTTAAAGTTTGAAGAGAACTGTGAAAGGGTGTGCAAAAAGGGTCAGCAACATTTGCATTGCTTGAGAAAACTTGGTACGCTTTTCCACAAGCCCCAACACGGTTTAACAGCCGCAATTCTCAGCCCCGCTCCAGGGCAGGGTACAGCAGTGCTGAGCTGTGCCGTGTTGTGACGTTAACAGACTGGTCGCCGCTGATTGGTCAGGTCGTAACCGGCGCTGATTGGTCAGGTTGTAACCGCCCCTCTCCTCCTCCTCATCTACCAAATCTTCACGACCTTCTCAATAAAGTTTTTGGAAAAAAAAAAAAAGAATCTTCACGACCGCCTTTACTCAGCACGCAACCACTGTTGGCGGTTCCTTTTCAGTGTATTGCTGTGCTATTTTCATTTATTCTCTATCAAAAATGGCTTCGCGTAATAAGGATGTTCCATGGACCAATAAGGAGGTGCAGTGTCTGCTGACTGCATTGTCAGACGAACGTATTCAGCGCGAGTTAGACGGAGCCGCCTGGAATGAAAAAATATACCGGGAGGTCTCGACATCGGAGTCCTTTAATGGTGAGTTTTAATTTTTTTTTTTTTATTGTGCGTTTTTTCGCAAATATATTCGGTAAGACGCTCAGTTTATTTATGCAATAAAAAAGCTGTTCATTTGTGGATGGATCGCTGCTTTATTGCAGCACACTGCGTACTAAAGCTTTTATTGTAATTATTCATGTGAACAATACGCTGAAATAAGCTTATTTTTTTAATTTTTTTTTTTTGTTACTTATTTGTACCCGTAGGTAGATTTGGTTTGCAGTCTGGTGACAAGCCACCGGCTGCTGGTCGCTGCGTGCGCGAGCGCCCTAAACCTACATGTTTTTGGTATGCGGGAGGAAACCGGAGAAATCCCGGAGTAAACCCACGCAACACGGGGAGAACATGCAAACTCCACACAGCTCACTGTTGGTCGGGGGCTGGGATCGAACCCACGATCTCATGATCCCCGCGATCCCCCGGCCGAGGGTAAAACTGTGCTGCCACAGTGCTAAACCACTGCGCCACCGTGCAGCCCAATGCAGCTTATGTATTCTTGTTAAAAACTATTGTCTTTTCTGTATATATTGCACTTTCGTGCTGTATTTTATTGTGTGCATTTTCCTTGTAGAATCATCCCACGCGTCCGCCGCGACAGCCCGCACGGATTATTCAACCGAGCTTTCCTGAACCAGAGCTGGCAGAGACGCCTTCATTCTACCGAGCCTCAGCACTCAGTGGTCGGCGTGTATAAAATGTCGATTAACCTTCATGTTGTGTTGCAAAGTTTTTTTTTATTTTAATATTTTGTATATAATAAAATGGAATTGTTTTGGAAAGTGTGGTTTGTCTGTTATAACACTGAATTATAAAACAGTATAATTACATAGAAATTCCATTGCCTAGTCTGATCAAAATGATGCTGAGGGTCAACCATTGTAAAGGTAATGTAATTTTTAACTAGACCAAAAAAGAAATCTTTTTGTAAGCTTTCTGTTCTTTTTATTGAAATATCATAAAAAATTAGCACCAAGTCAAAGGTACAAGTATATGTAAATTGAATGTTCTATCGGCATTCCAAATTCAGAGATTTACAATACTTTAGAAGGAGTGTAGCATCATCTAAACGGAAAATAATAATACTGTTGTTCCAAACGTTGACCTGAAGGTGAAAAACATGAATTTTTTTAATTCAGTACATCCAGAATGCCCTAGGATGTGGTGTTGGACAGTGTGCCACCGTCTCATTATTTAATACGAATAAAAACAAGTTTCAGCTCATTATTTCTAGGTCATTTGGCAGTTAATTCAAAACAAAAGTGACTTGTGTTGTTGCAGCTTAATTATGAGATAAAATTAATTGTGAGATAAAACCACAGAGTGAGCAAGGCAATAATCCTTGGATCCTCCATTTTTTGTCTCTTGTAAATAAGGACTCAGTCGGGTGCATAACATCACGGGAGTGTGGCCCCGCCTCGCTGAGAATCTGCAGCTGCCCCGCTTCTAAAACCTCCTAACACAAACCATCACAGCACAAGCACAACACCGTGCTAATGGAGACAGAAGCATTCCGAGCCGTACTGAAGTGAATCGAGCCGTACCGAGGTGTGCTGGGCTAGTGGAAAACAGGCTTTGCACGCTTCCAAGTTGACCAAACCATAATGACAATGTTTTATCGGGCTTTTGAGATGAGATTCAACTTTATTGTCATTACACATGTATGAATACAAGGTAACGAAACGTGACTTGGCATTTGGGCACGCTCTGCAGAGCGCATCCAAGGCCGGGGCAGCCGCTAGGCGCCAGTCATTCATTTTATTGAATCTGTTTTATCCTTTTCTTTAGTGTCATGGTTTGGTCAGATAAAACTGAAACAGAGGAAATCCTTGGATCAGGTAGTTAGATGGTCCAGTCGTTTGCTTGGTGAGCCACAGCTGAGCCTGACATCCCTGTACACCAGACAAGTACAGAGGATGGCTACCTCCATTTTAAATGATGACTCCCACCCTTTGCACTGCCACTTTCAGCTTCTTCCCTCAAGACAGAGGTTTGCTGTCCCAAAAAGTAAAACCCAGCGCTACAAAAACAGCTTTGTCCCTGCTGCTGTCAAAGAGTTGAACAAGCTGTAAAAATATATTGCACATAATTTAGGTACCTATTTATTAACTCCATTTTATATTTACTTATTTTTGTAGGATGTCACTTGGGTTCTAAATATTTTATTGGGTTTTAGACCTTTGAGTTTTTAACCTCTTTGACTAGTTTTTAACTTTTAATATGACCGTTCTCTCTTACCTCTGGTTTTTCTCCCATCTCTTTGTCTTTTTATACCCTGATTGATGGAGCCTTGAGTATTTTTATCATGTTTATAGTCAGCTTCATATGTGCCTGTGTTTGTGTCAGAATCAGAATCAGAATCAGAATCAGGTTTATTGCCATTGTTCATGTAGTACACAAACTAGGAATTTGTCTCGGTACAATGCTGCAACATTAAACATGATAAGATAAGAGAAATAAACTATACATGTAATAAAGTGTAGGATAAGATTAAGTGATACTGGTCAACAGTTAAAATATATATTAGCCAGCAGCAGATACTGTGGAGAACTATATAGTGCAGTCGGTAATGCAGAAAGAAAACAGTGATGATTGACATGTCATTCAACATGTCTATGTTGAATGTAATTTGTGGCTTGTATATATGGATGTCACCAGACTGCAAAACAAATCTACCTACGGGTACAAATAAAGTAACCTGAACCTGAACCTGAACCTGTAAGGAGGTTGTGTTTTTCAATGAAATCATCCAGTCTCTTAGTGAAGATTTTTTCAAGTATTTTGGAGAATTGTGAGAGTAAAGAGACTGGCCTGTAATTTGTGAAACAATGACTGTCTCCTGTTTTGTATAGAGGTATTACTTTTGCTATTTTCATTTTGTTTGGAAATTTATCAGTTTGAAATGACAGGTTACAGATGTGGGTGAGTGGCTTAACAATTCCTTCAGTTACTTTTTTCACTATTGTCATGTCAATAATAATAATAATAATGCTGATAAACTTAAAGAGGAAGACCAATGATGAAATAATTTTGCAAGACAGAATAATAATAACAATAATAGCAACCCAGGATAATAATAATAAGGTGAAATACAGAAAATCCCAACTTAAAGCCAGAATGTGGGCTGGGACCCATGCCCTGGAGACAAGGAATATCACTCTATATATAATTCAAGAAATCTGTTTGTCACGATGTCATGATGTCACGATCATAGGACTGGCTATGAGTTCAAAGGCGGGCTGCACTCACGATCATAGGATTTGCTATGACATCATCAAAAATCAAAGGCAGGCATCACAGATCAAAGGCAGGCATCAACGAACCAGTGGTGATGTCAAAGATCCAAGGCAGGTTTCACCATAGTTGCTGTTGCCATGGTAACAGTAACATTCTACGGCCATGCAGAAATGTTTGCTTACACTTGCTTTCTATGGGCATGCACGGGTATGTACTAGTAATAACATTAATGATGATAATAAGTCCAAAAAGAACGTAGAGTGTGGACAGATCATGACAGAAAGTATCCTGAGTATCCTTTTGACTTCAATTGTAACAATTTTGCATTCAGCAGAAGAGGGAACATTAATGGACTTCTGGCCGAGATGAACGGCTTGCTATTTCTCGGTTTAAAAGGGAAGGTTGGATGAAGTTTATGATAATAGAACTAAAGGAATTTTTACAACTCCGTCTGCCCCTCTTTATTAAAGGGAATGAGAGCAAAGACAGTGATTGGTTTAATTCACGTCACGTCCAAAACACACCTCTGAATGATTAAGAGTATTAGTACAGCCTCTTTGAACTTTGTGCACAAAATTCATTTTTGCGCTGCTGTAATAGCAAAATGAACTTGGACAAACCCATAAATGTGCTCTGCACCTCAGACAATAGACTGGACTGGTGAACTAGGGCTTGCAGAGTTTAAAAAAAAAAGAAGTTAATGCAGGGATGTTAAACCTATGGCCCGCAGGCCAAATCTGGCTCGCCAGAGAGTCCATACCGGCCCGTGGAATCAATTTGCAAAGTGTGAAAATTAAATAATAGAATACCCGAGCAGCACTTTTTCAATAAAATAATTGTTATTCCCAATTTGTATATTTGGGGTCGCACAAGAGTAGCAGAGACAAAAGTGATCCCCAATTTCCACTGAGGGAGTCTATTATGCAGGTCAGGAAGACAGGATTACTTCCAGACAGACTCCAAGGCAAACGTTTCCCACCTGCTTCTGTTATTATCCTTTCTCACCCATAACATCGCTAAAAATATGCAAGTCTTTTCTTATGGTTTCCGGATCCAGCACACACTGAAATGTCACGGTATTGACTGTATTTAATAAGTGTTCTTTAAAAATACATTTACCCCCATGTCCCACAGCTCAGCGAGTGCTGGGGGTGGGGGTGGGGAGGGTGCAGTTCACTGTCATTTACCAGATGTTTTGATGGCCAGAACCAGTTTTTCTTGTCACAAAATTTTTTGAACATGTTCAAAGCAAGAGAAGCTGCCGGTGTTGTGCCAAAAACTGATGGGCCGCTGCCACCAGAAACTGATCGACTCGCTGCGGGAGTGTGCCTTGGTCGGCTAAAGCCATTTTTTTTTCTGATTCTGAGGCTGATGGCTGCTTTTGAGCAAAGCAAACATAACTTTTTGTCCATGCAATTAGCGTAGGTATGTCTGTGAATATTTAATACGGTGAGGGATTAGTCATAATTTTAGCCCCATGAGTTTTGTGTTAGAGTAATAAGATATGACATTTTATCCTGCAGCTTTTAATGTTTTGCCTTATATGTTAAAAAAAGTGTGATGAAATTAACAGAATCCGTATAACGATGTAAACGTCAATAAAGCTTTTCTATCCCATGAATATTAGTGTTTGTGCATTATTTACCTTTTATAATTATATATTGTAAGTAGAATCCATAAAATGTATGCTTCATCTGCCAAAAATTCATTGTGGCTCCCAATTTGAATTCAAACATTTTATCTGCCCAGAAAATTACTTGATTTGGTTCTTCAAGGTTGAATTGTGAATATAATACTGTAAATTGCTCTGTCACACTTGTGAAATAGTCTCAAATGGCTGTTATAGCTTAAAAATATGTTGTTTCACCTGCCCAAAATTGATTAAAGGTCTTAATGTTGATTGAAACAGTTTGCATGCTTTAAAAATGATTTTATTTGGTTCAGGATTAAATTCTGAATGTAATACTGTAACTTGCTCTCTTGTGCTTGTGAAAGGACAATAATTATGTATTTTGCCTGCCAAAAATTGATAAGGGGTCTTAATCTGGATTGAAACTCCAGAAATCCAATCACAGACTGACCACAGTTTGTGAGAACCCAGGACTGTGTGTCTGACACCATCATCTCCAGCACTGGGGCCTCCCAGGGAACAACAGTTCTGGCTCCCTTCCTGTTCACCCTTTACACTTCTGACTTTACACACAACACACCACCGTGCCATCTACAGAAGTTCTCTGACGGCTCTGTGATCTTCGGCCTCATCTCTGATGGGGATGATGCGGAGTACAGATGACTTATCCACAACTTTGTGTACTGGTGCCTGCAGAACTGCCTCCAGATCAATGCCAGGAAAACCAAGGAACTGGTGGTAGACTGCCACAGGTGAGGACACCCCCCCCCCCCACAACACCGGTAAACATCCAAGGAACAGACATTGAGATGGTGACATCTTACAAGCGCCTGGGTGTTCACCTGAACAATAAACTGGGCTGGTCACACAACACCAACGTGCTCGACATGAAGGGGCAGGTCGTATTGACTGTACTAAACATAACAACTTTGCACAATAGAGATCGTCCCCTCCAATACACAACTACGACAATAACAATTATTATTGATGGCGGCAACAACACTGTTGATTCAAATGCAAAATATACTGTCTGGGTACATATTCTGATGGGTAATTTAACAAACTGTAGTGCTGTTTATACCATCTAGCTGCAATGCTTCTGCGCTGTGTACATAATCGTGTACATACAGTATGTATATTTATTTACTGCTTTGGCTAACCAGTTCTTATCTTATTTACTATTGCTCTGAGTGCTGCTATCCCTTTGCTGCTGCAATCCTGAAATTTCCTCATTGTGGGACTAATAAAGTCTTATCTTATTTTATCTTATAACTGATTTATTCATGTGCATGTAAACATGGTCAATGATCATGTTTACATGTACACTAATAAACCACTTCTGATTGGATTTTTGCAGTTATCTGATAATACAAGTGGCCATGTAAACAGTATAATCCAATAAAGGCCATGTAACCAGGGTCATTAACTCAAGTGGTTTACCTTCCAGTAATCTGTTTATTCAGTGCATGTAAACATGAGAAAACTGATTATTGGCATTATCGGTTTATTGCCAGTAATCTGTTTATTGTGACCATGTAACCGGGGTCATTGCTCAAAATTCAAACAAGTTCCAGGACTAAACAGTAGATGGCAGCAATACAGTATCTGGTTCCTTAAATGGCATTTGTTGTTATCGTTATTAAGATATTGTCCTTCAGCAGGTTCAGTTCAAAACAGACCAGAAAAGAAAAAAAAATTCAGGTTGTTCATACTTTGATAAAGATTCATCATTCAGGTTGTTCAGGTTTTGTAAAAGATCAATGGTTCAATAAATGTAAACATTTCATAATGTACTTCTTTGTACTGAATTTGGAGTTGCCATTAGGTTGTTTTGCTATTATTTTACTGGTCCAGCCCACTGGACATTAAATCCAGCGGTATGTGGCCCCTAAAATGAGTTTGATACCCTTGAGTTAAGGGGATGGATGGATGGATTGGATGGATGGCATTTCCAGATTAAAGCACTTCTGCTCATCCAGTACTATTACTATAATCAGTCAATAAGAGGCAGTAGCCAGCATTTCCAGCAACGATTAGTATTACTAAGTCTCACACTAGGTGCCAAGTACTGTATGTTGCTCTGCGGTCAGTTCCTTTCTGCATCACTAGACCAGTTTAGATGATGCCCTATTGCTTCACATAGTGACTGATGCCTACCCTGACAAGCCAATGGGGTTACATCTGTAACGTGTTTAAAGTAAAGCCACAGGTTTTACTAACCCTAGCCATTCTCCTATCCTTAACCAAATAGTTTTAGTGCATACACCCAGGAATGTGTTTGTTTAATCCCTGAAGTCACAAATGAGGAAAAGTGAAACTTAAATGGAATATGCAAAAGGGACAAAAAGGAAAAGAAAGGGCCACAAGCTCTACATCATTATCCTACATCATCATTTGTAGCTTTGCATAGAAATGTATTATTATTCAGAAGTGTCAGAGGTTCTACACAGAAGGGCACCCTGTGTGCCCCCTGCCAAAACATGTTGAGAATTACCATACGATAAATGCTTATCCCCTTTGCAGGGTGAAGATTGGGGTTTAAAAAAAAAAACATGTAGTGCTTTTATGATGACAGTTCCAGTGAAAAGTATCATAAGCAGTTTTCTCTGGATTCAGGCCATTCCTGTGTCTGCTCTTCCACATGTAAGTCTTTATAGACTGTATATACTGTAAATGATGGCTCTTGCCACTTCTTTGTTTGCAGCGTCTCAGTAGGGAGACTACAGTTTGTCCTGGTTGATGCTGAAATCCTTTCAAAAATTATTTCTTAAGTCAATTCGGCTAGCTGTCTTTTAGATCCCACCCCCAGTGACTTTTTAAAAACATTTTATGGCTTCTTCAAGGATGATGTTCTTAATGTAGGAAACCATTCTCTTCAGATGGGAGTCTTTCCCTCAGTGCTCAAGACTGCTGTGATGAAGCCCCTTCTGAAGAGAAAAAACTCAGACCCTTCCCAGCTGAACAATTATAGGCCCATATCTAATTTACCATTTTTTAAGTAAAATTTTGGAGAAGATTGTTTGTAGTCAGTTACATGACTTTTAAATTTCACACAATATACAGTGGGGCAAAAAAGTATTTAGTCAGCCACCAATTGTGCTAGTTCTCCCACTTAAAAGATGAGAGAGGTCTCCAATTTTCATCATAGGTATACCTCAACTATGAGAGACAAAATGAGAAAAAAAAATCCAGAAAATCACATTGTCTGATTTTTAAAGAATTTATTTGCAAATTATGGTGGAAAATAAGTATTTGGTCAATAACAGAAGTTCATCTCAATACTTTGTTATATACCCTTTGCTGGCAATGACAGAGGTCAAACGTTTTCTGTAAGTCTTTGCAAGGTTTTCACACACTGTTGCTGGTATTTTGGCCCATTCCTCCATGCAGATCTCCTCTAGAGCAGTGATGTTTTGGCTGTCACTGGGCAACACAGACTTTCAGCTCCCTCCAAAGATTTTCTATGGGGTTGAGATCTGGAGACTGGCTAGATCACTCCAGGACCTTGAAATGCTTCTTAGGAAGCCACTCCTTCGTTGCCCAGGCGGTGTGTTTGGGATCATTGTCATGCTGAAAGACCCAGCCACATTTCATCTTCAATGCCCTTGCTGATGGAAGGAGGTTTTCACTCAAAATCTCATGATACATGGCCCCATTCATTCTTTCCTTTGCACGGATCAGTCGTCCTGGTCCCTTTACAGAAAAACAGCCCCAAAGCACGATGTTTCCACCCCCATGCTTCACAGTAGGTATGGTGTTCTTTCTCCTCCAAACACGACAAGTTGAGTTTTTACCAAAAAGTTCTATTTTGGTTTCATCTGACCATATGACATTCTCCCAATCCTCTTCTGGATCATCCAAATGCTCTCTAGCAAACTTCAGACGGGCCTGGACATGTACTGGCTTAAGCAGGGGGCCACATCTGGCACTGCAGGATTTGAGTCCCTGGCGGCGTAGTGTGTTACTGATGGTAGCCTTTGTTACTTTGGTCCCAGCTCTCTGCAGGTCATTCACTAGGTCCCCCGTGTGGTTCTGGGATTTTTGCTCACCGTTCTCATGATAATTTTGACCCCACGGGGTGAGATCTTGCGTGGAGCCCCAGATCGAGGGAGATTATGGAGGTCTTGTATGTCTTCCATTTTCTAATAATTGCTCCCAAAGTTGATTTCTACACACCAAGCTGCTTACCTATTGCAGATTCAGTCTTCCCAGCCTGGTGCAGGTCTACAATTTTGTTTCTGGTGTCCTTTGACAGCTCTTTGGTCTTGGCCATAGAGGAGTTTGGAGTCTGACTGTTTGAGGTTGTGGACAGGTGTCTTTTATACTAATAACAAGTTCAAACAGGTGCCATTAATACAGGTAACGAGTGGAGGACAGAGGAGCCTCTTAAAGAAGAAGTTACAGGTCTATGAGAGCCAGAAATCTTGCTTGTTTGTAGGTGGCCAAATACTTATTTTCCACCATAATTTGCAAATAAATTCTTTAAAAATCAGACAATGTGATTTTCTGGATTTTTTTTTCTCATTTTGTCTCTCATAATTGAGGTATACCTATGATAAAAATTGGAGACCTCGCTCATCTTTTAAGTGGGAGAACTTGCACAATTGGTGGCTGACTAAATACTTTTTTGCCCCACTGTATGTGAGAAATATTGATCTGGTTTTCAAGCTTACCACAGTACAGAGGCTGTAGTTGTCAAGATTTTAAGCATCTCGAATCCAATATGGATCAGAATAAGCCTTCAGTTTTAGTGCTACTTGACTTAACTGCAGCCTTTGATCCTGTGGACCACTCAGTTCTTTTAGATAGATTTCATTTTATTGGCCTTTCTGGTTCAGTTTTAAAATGGTTTCAGTCATATCTCACTAATAGAGAGTTCTTTGTAAATATTGAGGGTCAGTCATCTAAAAGCTATAAGATAAATTACAATGTTCCACAAGGTTCAATTTTAGGTCCACCACTTTTTAATCTCTAAGTGTTGCCACTGGGTGAGATCATCAAGAGGCATTGCATAAATTTCCATAGTTATGCTGATGACCCAGCTGTGCATGGTCACGTCTCCTGATGTCCGTGGGCCTATTGATTCTCTTTTAAACTGTATTTATGATATTAAACAGTGGATGGCAGACAATTTTTTACAGCTCAACCAGGACAAAACAGAAGTTTTAGTTATTGGGACGGAAGCTAGAAAGAAACTGTCAGCACATTTACAGATACTGGCAACAAAGTCCTCCAAAACTGAAAAATTTGGGAGTGATCTTTGACCAGGATCTTAGTTTTAAACAACATATTAGAAATGTACAGTCATGTGAAAAAATTAGGACACCCCGTTAAATATTCAGTTTTTTATTAATAAATGTTCACATGTTTATGTCTAACCTTGTTTTTGTTTTTAATTTGCATTTTTTAACATTTATTTTAGCCATTTTAAATGGGAACAAATGTGGGGGTGTCCTAAAAAAGATGGGGGTGTCCTAATTTATTCCTCACTATTTGTTTAGAATTACATTTTGCAGAAAATTTGAAAAAAGTCTTTAATCATTTTTAATTGTTTAGTTGCAGTACATGAATCTCCCAGTGTTTTTAACAGTGATATTAAATATCCATATGTCCAAATATGTTAAAGAAAACACACAGGCTTATACAGGGTGTCCTAAGTTTTTCACATGACTGTAACTAAGGCTGGTTTTTATCACCTAAAGAATATCTCCAGAATGCGGCAGTTTCTGTCTCAAGCCGATGCAGAGACACTTTTACATGCTTTTATCGCTTCTAGAATAGATTATTGCAATGCTCTTGTTTCTGGTCTTCCTAAAAAGACTACATCCCCCCTATACCTACTCCAGAACTCAGCCAAGGGTTATGACCAAGATGAGAGAGAGACCACACATAACACCCACTTTAAAGTCTCTGCATTGGCTTCCTGTCAGCTTCAGAATAGATTTTAAGGGCCTTTTATTGGTTTTTAAGGCTCTTAATGGTCTTAGCCCTGATTATTTATTAGAATTGCTTTTACGTTATGAGCCTTCAAGAACCTTCGAGTCTTCAGGTCAAGGTTTTTTAATCATTCCTAAAGTCAGAACTAAAACTCACGGTGAGACGGCTTTTTGTCATTATGGTCCATGTCTGTGGAACAGCCTTCCTGAAGACCTGAGGGCTGCAGAGAATGTTGAGGCTTTTAAAACCAAACTAAAGAACCACCTTTTTGACCTGGCTTTTATTTAAATTTATTTTTACCCCCCCCCACTTTTACTTTTTCTTACACCTTTTTATCCTCTTTTAGCTATTTCTATCCTGTTTTTATTTGTATTTATCCTGGTTTATCTTTTTTTTACCTCCGCCAAGGAGGTAATGTTTTTGACGGGGTTTGTCTGTCTGTTTGTTTGTCTGCTGTTTGTTTGTCTGTTTGTTTGTCTGTCTGTTGGTTAGCAAGATAACTCAAAAAGTTTTGGACAGATTTCGATGAAACTTTCAGGCATTGTTGGAAATGGTACAAGGAAGAACTGATTAAATTTTGGTGGTGATCCGGATCACCGTCCAGAAGAAAACCGCCATTACGGAAAATGCCATTTTCGTGAATAACTACTGAACCACTAATCCTATCATTGTCAATCCAATTGCTAGTCATATGTTTTCATGGTCAAGGAATCTGAAAACGTACACACAAACACTGTATGGGGGGAACTGTGGCGCTTGGCGGAGGTCTGCGCTCTCCGAGTGCTTTTCTAGTTTAACTTGTTATTGCTTGGTTTCATGTCTTGTTACCTCTGTTTTTTCCTCACTGATAGTAGCGCTTCCTCAGTTCAGTTTTAATGTTTTATATGTTTTTTTTTAACATGGTTTTATATGGTAGGTCGATAAGTTGTTGTGTTGTGACTGTATGTGTGTGTGTGTGTGTGTGTGGGTGAGACTATGTTTTGGCTTTTGGTGTATGTTGTTTATTATTTTGTACAGCACTTTGAGCTGCTATATGAAAAGTGCTTTATAAATAAAGTCTGACTGACTGATTGATTGATTGATAAAGCCAAGAATTTCTGCCAGCTTCTTGCTTTTTTCAAACTGGACATAATTACTGAGAGGTGAGAAAGCAAGGGAAAAACATATTCATAGGCTAGCAACTTTTTGATTATTAATTATGACAGGTGCCAGTCAGGAATTCCCTTCCCTGTGATCCGTCTGGTCACTTAAAAAGGTCCAGCAATATGTCATTATTTTTAATCACGTATCATGCCAAATACGTATGCGACTATGAACAAACTCCCAAGGAAAGTCTCATGGTGATGTCTCTTTCACACTTTTAACACTGGCTTTCCTTTTGGAACCGACTCCACTTATTTTTTTTTTATTTCCAGACTCCGATAGCTCCAAAGAGAGTCAATGTCAAGATCGTGACTGTCTGACCACCATAGTGACTGTGTATAAGCTGCTGTTGTCTTGTTGCAGGGTTAAGAACTGGCATTGCTTGATGCATAAAAAAATCATAACCTAATATAAGCAAAACTTTTTACATTACAGGTGAGAAAATTACTTTAATTCTAATAAAAACCTTTCAATTAAATTCATAACAACTTATATACTGTATATTAGTTAAGGCAAATCCTGTCTTGACCATTTAGAGTTTCAGGAAATTAAATTGTGAGACCACAAAGCAGTTTTTCATTGATATTAGTCTACGTAGAATAGAACTGATCTCAACAGAAAATACAACATAGTTATTTCTGTTGAATGATAGCCAAACTGTATTTTCCATTGTGATAATTTCCAAAATGACTCAGTTGTTAAACCATTACATGAGTCACACTGTTTTATAACTCTGCTCTTATAAAAGGTCTCATGTTCAGATTCCTGCCATTACTATTTTTTGTTCTTGTAAAATTTGACCTATAGCCTCATGTTAAGAGGTCTTAACCTTCTCATTGGACACTGGTGTGAAGGAGGTGTGTTTAAATCAGGCCAATCAATAATATTGTCATCATTAGCTCATATCTCTTTGTGGATTTTCAAATGAGCATGTTGGCATGAAGAGGTAAGTCTTGATCGGATTATTCTACAATGTGATGGCTCAGTGTACCTTCATGATAAGGTCTCATTACTGATAACTTGATTGCTTAGGAATTTTTCCTGCATGGACTCAGCTAAGTATTTAAAGCCTCTAAAAATGGTTTAAAATTTTCTAAAAACTTGACATCTTGGGAATAAATGGTGCAGCATGCATGTGTGTAGTATTATTGATTTATTTACTTATATATTGGCGTCCAGAAGATCAACTAAGCTACTCTGAGCTCATATGAAAGTGGTGTTTTTCACATGTGGTAGTTTTATGAAACATTGAAATAGTAATTGCATCTATAATTTTTCTATGCTGTGGCTAATGTGAATGAATATTTTCCCCTCAGATATCACATATATACAGTCTGCCCTAGTGTTCATCTTAAAAATGTAAGTATCTTATTTTTAGCATGCTCCAGCATATGTTCAGTAAGGTTCAAGCCTCCGACGGCATTCTCGCCTCTATGTTTTCCTTGAAAAGGAACTACACAACTCAGACTGTAGGGTGATGGCAAAAATGCCTGGAAGAAGGCAACATCTTAGTAGAAGGCTCTTTTCATTTCAGGGAACACAGGTTTTTGTTTTTTTTTTTTTTTTTCCTTCCAGTGTGTTACATATTTCATTTACAGTTTAATGTTTGGCTCTGGCTTTCTCCTCTACTTCAATGAATTCTGACTTGTGGGGGAGGGAATATCGTCCACAAAATATCTGCCAATAGTTTCTGAACACATATTTCCCTGCCACTGCCCCCCCTCCCCAGTACTCCAAAGACTGGTGCTGCAGGCTGTATTTCAGTAAATACTTATGTTGCTGCAACCAAAAAATAAGATCCACTATTCGTAATGTCTTGTCATATAACCCATATGTAGGCAGGCTGGCTGTCACTGTGGGCAAGATGACAACCCAGCAAGATTAAAATTAGAGATGGACTATCTGAAATGTTGGAGCAGTGTTGCAGAAAAGTAAATATATCCTATTTTCATTCTCAGTCTGTCCAAGTTTATACTGGTTTTCGCTAAGCATTTTTTTTTCCTGCACTGGTGATATCATGCTTACAAACAGTGTGTGTGTGTGTGTGTCCGTGTATGGTTCTTCATCAGAATGAAAAGGGAGAAAATAGTGCTGATATAAATATATACTCATTCAAAATGCTATTTCTTTTACAGCACCTAGCATAAAAAACTATGGAGGCATTGCACTGTGGACAACCAGACTATGCCTATTACGTGACAGTGTATGTGACACCTCCTGCAGATGACTGCACCACTGACCGCACACTCCAAAAATGGCACCTGGTAGCGCCTCAAATGTCCCCCTCTTCTATTTTTCACACGTCATGGATTGCAGCCGAGCGTACGAGAGGGAGCTTGGCGTCAGCTGTGAATCTTATACAAAACTGGGCCCGATGGCAAGGCCTTTTGGTGTCCGAGGACCAGCAATGGTGCTGTCTGGGATTCCCAGTGGATTTCCTTATGTGTGCAGGTGATATGTCATTCAAAGCATGCAAGAAATGCCTCGCCTGCTGTATACTGCCATGCTGCTCCTCTACTGTGTTTTGTAATCAGTCTGCCAACAGTCTCCTTATTTAAAGAGGTCATTAACTGCACTTTTTTCCACATTTGAACAGCTCACACAGATGTTAATGAAATATTTCTGACATTATTTTGTTCAAATTTTCTTTATTTTAATTATTGTGGCATCCTTGTGAATCATATTTTGCAGTCTTTTTTCAGAAAGGCTGGTTGCAGTGCATGGCGCTTTAAATCTCTGACTGCATTTAACTCTGCCCTTCTTCTTATGTCACTATTACTAATCTTAGCTGATAGCTTTCATCAAGCCTGAGCCAACTAATGTAAATTTGTCCTAAAGAATGAATGAAATACAACATTACTGGTGGATAGGGGTGTGTGGTTTTATTAGTCAATAGGATATGACCGGTCCCTGATGTACAATAAACACAGAAACATACGTGAATGAGTGACTAAACTGTTAGCTTCAGCTAACTGTCTTGGATCCTGGTTTGAGAAAATGTCTTAGAACAAAATATATTGTCAAGTGTTGTTAGATGAATCAGGATTTCAGTGGGGATGAATAGAATTTATAGAAAATTGTAATCAAAACAGGCCGGAGCAACAGTGTGTGAGAAGGCGGCTTGTCCGTCACCCCCTCCCCTCCAATGCAAACTGTATGCGGTTGCAATGAGCCACTCAGACTGCCAAGCTCTAAGGCTAACAGTTCAATGTAGCACCACAGCCAAAATATGTCAAAATAAGCCAAAATGATACGAGATATACGAGTATAATCGACTGTGGATTAGTGAACCAGGTGGAAACAGGGATGTTCATTAGGGTGACTAAAATCTAAAGAAGAAAACAATATATTCACCACTGCTAGCTCTTAAGCTAACACTCCCTGCCCATACATGACAGACAGCTAGGCTGGCCAATAATAGAGCAACGGGCAATTATCAAGACTGGTGATGTTTACCTTTTAGTGATATTCCAAAGCAAACCCAAAAGAGTTAAAATGGCTTCTTGGAGAGAAAAAACATAAAACCTTCGTGTTTTGAATAGAAGTGTTTTGATATATTTTTTTTTATAATCACGTGACCAATAGACACATTTCTAAAGGTTAAAATCTACAAAAACACAATTTTTCAGTCAAAGACCCCTTTAAATAGCTACCAAGGAGGTTTGGGGATCACACTGAAGATAGCAACTTATATCAAAGTATTGATGTTAGACAACATTGGACTGTGTCAGCTGTAACTCTGGGTATTTATTTAATGTGAAAATAAAGGTTATTCTCTGCCAAAACATTAGCCTACTCCCTCCGTGCAGCTCCCTGAATCTCAGGTTACGTATTGATTTGATACCTCCTTCTAAAGTTAGTCATCCCCCAGCAACCTCCCAGCTCTGACCATACTGCAGTGATCCAGCTGCCCAGATTTGAAACTGTGAAATTCAAACTGAGAAGAAGACATGCCTTGCTTAAAGTGATTTCATGCAGCAACACCAAATCTGCATCTTCTATGTAATGAAATCTTCTACAGTGTAAGACTTCAAAATTTTAATTTGGTAACACAGTCTGGAGGGCAGTAATGGGAGCAGCTGAAATTGGATAGCTCATAAAAATCTTATTTTCTGTCGTGGCTATAATAATTTTTGTTGCATTTTAGGACAAGTTCAGGTCTTTAAAAGTAAAAGCAGAAACATGGCTTCATTACACATGCACAAAATATTTTTTATCACACTTTGTTTTTCTTTTATACTGATTCTGCTCCCGGCAGCTGACCAGCAACAAATAGGTTCATGCTTTTCCTTACTCATCTCTCCTCCGAATATTTTCTCATACAGCCTTCATTTTGGAGGGCCACCTACCTGCTCACAGTCCCCACTGCTCTCAGCTCGCTTCTCTTTCAGACAGCAGTTTGGTCACACTGTGCCTTCTAATTTTTTTCAGTGTAACAGATCCTTACAGTAGCAAGCAAGTCTGTGCAAGGTGCTCCTCTGCTGCGGTGAACCAGTGACAGCCAAAGGCTCTTTAGGCTTTTTTTGTATTTGTGAGACTCCAAAGACATTGGAGGGTGGGTGGGCGGTGAGGCAGGGGGGTAATGTGGATGGTGGGTAAAAGAGCAGGTTAAGCACCTCATAAATAATTGTTCAAAACATAAACTAGACACAGTCACACAAATGATGATGAAGTTTGTTTACGAGCTTGGAATCACAACATGTGAGTTTAATAGAACTGTTGACTGTCTAGATTCGGGGTTTGAAATTTTAATGTGACTTTTAATGATTGATAATGAAACCATGTAATTTTAGCCTGTTTTTGCTCTGAACATTCTGGTCACTTTATGTACAGTACCGGTCAAAAATACGGACACATCTACCCAACTGAAAATGAATGTGTGTCCATATTTTGACTGGTAGTATATTTATAATAAAGATGAGTTGTAGTTTGTAAAACAATAACTACACAAACAAAAGTGCAATTTCAGGATTTTGATCTACACTAAACAGTACTGGAAAAGAACACAAACAAGCAAATACATCCTATTTCCACAGAAATCAACAATTTCTGCAATGATTGATGTCCTTTCACACAAGGCAGAAACAGATTTTGTCCTTAATTTTTAAACAGTAAATTTAAGACAACTTTTGCATGACAATTGTCATGTAACCTACCTTAATCTAAATAAGAGATTTTGTCCCTTGTGTTTTATTTCAGACTTTGGTACTCTAGTTGTGTGCCATGTCAAGGGTGGTGGTATTATTTTAAGACTCTGTGAAAAGCCAGCTACTGTCCAGAGGCTTAAAGAAAGAAGTGTACTGCTGGTGTTCTACATTGTCCACTCCCACTGGGCATCTGGACAAACATGAAGCAGCTGTCGGGAGTTTATTCCTGTAAACATTCGGGAGAGATCAGGAGTGTTTACAAGTATAAACCAAATACATCCTTACCAGAAATAGGTATTCTGATAATATCACAAGCTAGATAGCACTCAGAGAGTGCAACTTCTACCAAGGCAAAATATTTTTCATAAAAGCTGAAGAATTATAACACACACACAAAGACAAAGAGAGGTGAAAAGCTTGGGAGAGACAACACCCATACTGCCCTTCAACGATTTTTACATATTAGTTTTAGGAGCTGCTGGCACTTCTACTGCAGTACTGGGGCCCGAGCACAGATGTTGGCTAACAGCGCTCTCTCTCTTATCTTAATTGCCTCAGCAAAGAATGATCATAAACGATGATTTATATGGATCTGTGAAAAGTTAAACGCACAGAACGAACTAATATACAGTGGTGTGAAAAAGTGTTTGCCCCCTTCCTGATTTCTCATTTTTTTCTATGTTTGTCACACTTAAATGTTTCAGATCATCAATCAAATTTAAATACCAGACAAAGATAACACAAGTAAACACAAAATGCAGTTTTTAAATGAAGATGTTTATTGTTAAGGGAAAAAAATATCCAAACCTACATGGCCCTGTGTGAAAAAGTGATGCCCCCCCTGTTAAAACATAAATTAACTGTGGTTTATCTCATCTTTGGAAAGCTGAGTTCAATTTCTCTAGCCACACCCAGGCCTGATTACTGCCACACCTGTTGTCAATCAAGAAATCACTTAAATAGGACCTGCCTGACAAAGTGAAGTAGACCAAAAGATCCTCAAAAGCTAGACATCATGCTACAATCAAAAGAAATTCAGGAACAAACAAAGAAACAAAGTAACTGAGATCTATCAGTCTGGAAAAGGTTATAAAACCACTTCTGAAGTTTTGGGACTCCAGTGAACCACAGTGAGAGCCATTATCCACAAATGGCGAAAACATGGAACAGTGGTGAATCTTCCCAGGGGTGGCCGGCTGACCAAAATTACCCCAAGAGCGTAGTGACGACTCATCCAAGAGGTCACAAAAGACCCCACAACAACATCCAAAGAACTGCAGGCCTCACTTGCCTCAGTTAAGGTCAGTGTTCATGACTACACCATAAGAAAGAGACTGGGCAAAAATGTCCTTCTTGGGAGAGTTCCAAGACAAAAACCACCGCTGAGCAAAAAGAACGTAAAGGCTCATCTCAGTTTTGCCAGAAGACATCTTAATGATCCCCAAGGCTTTTGGGAAAATACTCTGTGGACTGACAAGACAAAAGTTGAACTTTCTAGAAGGTGTGTTACCCATTACGTCTGGCGTAAAAGTAACACAGCATTTCAGAAAAGGAACATCATACCAACAGTAAAATATGGTGGTGGTAGTGTGACGGTCTGAAGCTGTTTTGCTGCTTCAGGAACTGGAAGACTTGCTGTGGTAAATGGAACCATGAATAATGCTGTTTACCAAAAAATCCTGAAGGATAATGTTTGGCCATCTGTTTGTGACCTCAAGCTGAAGCACACTTGGGTTCTGCAGCAGGACAATGATCCAAAACACACCAGCAAGTCCCCCTCTGAATTGCTTAAGAAAAACAAAATGAAGACTTTGGAGCAGCCTAGTCAAAGTCCTGACCCGAATCCGTTTGTGATGCTGTGGCATGACCTTAAAAAGGCGGTTCATGCTTGAAAACCCTCCAGTGTGGCTGAATTACAACAATTCTGCAAAGATGAGTGGGCTAAAATTCCTCCACAGCGCTGTAAAAGACTCACTGTCAGTTATCGCAAACGCTTGATTGCAGTTGTTGCTGCTAAGGGTGGCCCAACCAGTTATTAGTTTTCAGGGGCAATCACTTTTTCACACAGGGCCATGTAGGTTTGGATTTTTTTTACCCCTTAATAATAAACACCTTCATTTAAAAATTGCATTTTGTGTTTACTTGTGTTATCTTTGTCTAATGTTTAAATTTGTTTGATGATCTGAAACACTTAAGCTTAGCTACAATGCTTAGTAGCTAAGCTTAGCTTAGCTACTTAGCTACAATGCTCTGCACTGTGTGTCTATATATATACAGTGACCCCTCGCTACTTCGCGCTTCACCTTTCGCGCCCTCAGTGCATCGCGGATTTTTCAAAAATATTCATCAAAAATTCAAATTGAGAAATAATGGGCGGGCGCTAGCAGAAGGCAGGGGGACTACATTACAACATCAGGTATCAACATGGAGAGCCCGCACAACTCAAAATCCACCTCTCTGTTCGCTGTTCTCGTGTTGGCTCGGCTCGGGAATCTCGCAAGCTGATTGGCCGAGACATTTTACCCAGCTTCTCTCCCTGCCGAGCGCCCACCCAGCGAAGGAAGACCGCATTCATTGCTCTTTATCGCTCGTGTTGCTTAGTCTCGCCGCGTGGAACTTTTTGCTGTCTTCTTGTGCCATTTTGTGTGAAATAGTCTTCCTGTCGAGCCACTACGCCGCCTCCTGCAGCTTCTCCAGCTCTATCGGAAGCTGCCCTCGACAATCCTGCGCCTCTAGCACCTGACGATGAGGCGTCACCTGAGGAGCAGTAAAGCTCTCATTAACCTGTGCAGTAAATCATCTTCATCTTGAGTTACGTATCTTGTTATAAGAATAAAAGAGTTCTAAAAACATATTTATGTACACTTTATTTACATCTACGTATGTATGTACACTTACACACACACACACACACACACGTATCATATGAGAGAGAGAGTGAGAGAATGAACGTACGTATTATTTATGGGTGACGTCATTAGGGGTGACGCTACTTCGCAGTTTTTCACTTTTCGCGGTCGGTTCTGGAACCCATTAACCGCGATAAGTGAGGGATCACTGTATATATATATATATATATATATATATATATATATATATATATATATATATTTATATTTATATTTATATGTACATATGTATACTCGCTGCTCTTGTTTTTCGCTTGCCTTCTGATTGTTGCTCTGAGTGTTGCTATCCCTGTGCTGTTGCAATCCTGGAATTTCCCCATTGTGGGACTAAAAAAGGCTTATCTTATCTTATCTTATCTTATCTTAAGTGTGACAAACATACAAATAAATGAGAAATCAGGAAGGAGGCAAAAACTTCTTCACACAACTGTACTCTACTCACAAAAAGTTAGAGATATTTGGCTTCCGGATGAAATTTCAGGATCCACCTAAAATGCACTAAAACCTTTACAGGTGAACTTCATTTGACCTTCTCTCACCTTTTGAATGCATATGTCCAACTGTTCAATATTTTAGTACTTTTTGCATAACTTGTTGTTGTCTAACAAGGTGCTTAACGGCAAAATTCACAACAGGTGTTTGATCTTGTCCAGGGACAAGAGTTGCAAATTAGCTAATAGCTATACACTCTATGTGCAACACATCAGATTGATTGTCTTTGATTAATTGTCTATGTTTATTGCACTGTCCCTGTCAAATAAACTAATCTACTACTACTACTATCCATGACTCGACCAATAAATTTTCTGGTTCAGTTAGAATTGGTATTTAAACAGTCCTCTTCATCATGCTGTTCACATTTTGACATCATGAGACCAAGACAACACCTAACAATTGATCAACAGTACCTTGCCATTGCAAGGCTTCAAACAGGATGTTCTCAGAGGGAAGTGGCCACTGAGCTTTAGAGTATCACAGAGTGTCATCAGCAGGTTGCAACAGAGATACAGAGACTGGAAGAGTCACAGAAAGACATAGAAGTGGATGTCCTTTGGCCACATCCCACTCTGATGACCGCTTCATTGTGAACAGTGCCCTGCAGAACCGGATGACGAATGCCACTCAACTCCAGGCACATTTAAGGGAGGTGAGAGGCACCCAAGTATCACGTCAGACCATTCAAAACCATTTACATCAGCGTGATCTGTGTGCTAGACAACCTGCAAGGGTACCTGACCACACCACCAGGCATAGGTGTCATCGTCTTGTATGGGCCAGGGAGCATTTACGCTGGACAAGGGACCAGTGGGCCTCAGTGCTGTTCTTTGATGAAAATCGATTTACGCTGAGCAGAAATGATGGCCACCAACGATGTTGGAGACGTCAAGAAGAGCGCTATCCATCAGCCACTGCTGTCACCAGATGAGCCTTTGGTGGTGGTGGTGTTACAGTCTGGGCAAGTGTGTCTAGTCAATACAGAACTGCCCTACACTTTGTGAATGGTACAGTGACAAGCCAATAAGATAAGATAAGATAAGATAAGATAAGATAAGCCTTTATTAGTCTCACAACGGGGAAATTCCAGGATTGCAACAGCACAGGGATAGCAACACTCAGAGCAACAATCAGAAGGCAAGAAAAAAAAACAAGCAAGCAAGAGCAGCTAATATACATATGTATATATTACTATAAAATATATATATACACACACACACACAGACACACAGTGCAGAGCATTGTAGCTGGATGGAATAAATATATGAATATATGAACACACAGTGCAGAGCATTGTAGCTAGATGGAATAAATATGTAAATATATAAACACCCACAGTACGGAGCATTGCAGCTAGGTGGAATAAATATGCAAGTATATAAACACACACAGTGCGGAGCAATGTAGCTAGATGGAATAAATATGTAAATATATAAACACACACAGTGCAGAGCATTGTTGCTAGGTGGGATGAAACAGCATAACCGTCTATTTAGTTATCCTACATGGTATGATTATGTGCCTATACATATTCTCACCCTCCATAGCGACCGGTATGTTCCTAGTTGTCCAATACTACCTGAATAACATTGTTAATTGACATTGACATTTTTTTGTTGTGGTATACCCACCGCTGTTATTGGCTTTTATTTCAATAAATTGTTTGAGATGAGGAAATCGCCATTGCATGCTTCTACTTAAATGCCCTACTTTCATGATATGTCACTGTAGTGTGAACTTTTGACATTTTCCATAAATTTCACTCAAAAGCCAAATATTCCTAATTTTTGTGAGTAGTGTATGTTCATTCATCCATGTTTTGCTTTTTATTTATTAAAAAATTGTAATTATTTTTGTTTCCAAGGATTGGTTATGATAATAAAATGAGTGCACTCAATGATCCTGTTAAAAAAAAAAACACTAAATAAAATCCTGTAAAAATTTCTAGATCCAGATAATGATCCGGATCACCCAATCTAATCTACTGATACTTGTCCATTTTTATCTCCTGAAAATTGCATCAAAATCCATCCATAACTATTCTGAGTTATGTTTTAAACACACAAATGGACAGACGGATGAAGAGTACTTTTTGTGAATGATGGCGAAATCTTGTATTAAAACAGTTCGCGTACAGTGGATATAAAAAGTCTACAGACCCCTGTTCAAATGCAAGGTTTTTATGATGTAAAAAAATGAGACCGAGATAAATCATTTAAAATTTTTTTCCACAATTAATGTGACCTATAACCTGTACAACTCAACTGAAAAACAAACTGAAATCTCTTAAGGGAAAAATAAACTTACAATACCCTGGTTGCATAAATATGCACACCCTTAAATCAATACTTTGTTGCAGCACCTTTGGCTTTTATTACAGAACTCAGTCTTTTTAGGTAGGAGTGTCACAATCTGTGCACAGGGGGATTTCACCATGCTCCGTTTCCTTGCTTTTTGTTTTTCCTTAGTTGTATAATGTATTCTGGAGTTCTTTGCCTGTGGTGATGTTTTCTAGTTTGCTTTCACATATTCAGTATTGTTTCTTTGTATGATTTATTTTCCTGTTTTTCGTTCAGTGTGGTTTTGTTATTTATATTTTTGGGTTTACTTGTCTCCACTTTATTTTTTTGCCAGTGTCTTTTTTTTTTCTTTTTCTCTCGGGGGTGGCTGTTGTCAGAGGCACTGCCAGGTAGTGGGCGGTGCTCCTGTCAAACTGTCAGCCCCTCTTCCTCTCCTGATGACTCACAGCTGATTGTCATTTTCTCCCCAGCTCGCTCATGTGATTCGCACCAGTTACTCTTTGTGTTAATGGTTGTGATCCTATTTAAGAGCTATTATTTTCATTTTCCATTGCCGGAGTCTTAAGTTTCCTTCTCCCATCTCCACCAGAACCCAGCCCTTGTTCTGGTGCGGTATCTGTAAGTTTATTTTGTATTTTGATTTGAGCACTGTTTTGATCTTTGTGTTTTGTTTAATAAATTTCACAAACTGCAGTCCTGCGCATGGGTCTCACCTCTCTGCCCTGAGGGGCAATTCATGACAAGGAGTCTTAGCAGTGTGGCACATCTTGATGTAGCAATATTTTCCCACTCTTCTTTGCAAAAACACTCCAAATCTGTCAGATTGCAAAGGCATCTCTTGTGCACAGCCCTCTTCAGATCATCCCACAGATATTTGATCGGATTCAGGTCTGGACTCTGACTGGGCCATTCCAAAACCTTAATCTTCTTTTGTTGAAGCCATTCTTTTGTTGATTTGGATGTGTGCTTTGGGTCATTGTCATGCTGAAAGATGAAGTTCCTCTTCATCTTCAGCTTTCTAGCAGAAGCCTGAAGGTTTTGTGCTAACACTGACAAGTATATGGAACTGTTCATAATTCCCTCCACCTTGACTAAGACCCTAGT
This sequence comes from Pholidichthys leucotaenia, assembly GCA_020510985.1. Classification (NCBI taxonomy): domain Eukaryota; kingdom Metazoa; phylum Chordata; class Actinopteri; order Cichliformes; family Pholidichthyidae; genus Pholidichthys; species Pholidichthys leucotaenia. The sequence goes on along the minus strand of CM035837.1, from coordinate 58,322,143 downwards.
TCCAGTTAAAGAAAAACAGCCCCAAAGCATGATGCCACTACCACCCTGCTTCACTGTAGGTATGGTGTTCTTTTGGTGATGAGCAGTGTTGTGTTTGCACTAAATATACCTTTTGGAATTATGGCCAAAAAGTTCAACTTTGGTTTCATCAGACCATAACACATTTTCCCACATGCGTTTGGGAGATTTCAAATGTGTTTTTGCAAAATGTAGCTGGGCTTGTTTTTCTTCTTAAGATAAGGCTTCCGTCTTGCCACCCTACCCCACAGCCCAGACATATGAAGAAGATGGGAGATTGTTGTCCCATGTACTAAACAGCCAGTACTTGCCAGAAATTCCTGCAGCTCCTTCAATGTTGTTGTCGGTCTCTTGGCAGCCTCCTTGACCAGTTTTCTTCTTGTCTTTTCATCAAATTTGGAGGGATGTCTATTTGCTGGTAATGTCACTGTTGTGTCATATTTTCTCCACTTGATGATTACTGTCTTCACTGTGTTCCACGGTATATTTAATGCCTTTGGACTATTCTAAAGTGGCCTTCTATGAGCCCTGATCTAAAGCCTATTGAACATCTGTGGAAGGAGCTGAAACATGAGCTGAAACATGCCATCTGGAGAAGGCACCCTTCAAACCTCAGACAACTGGAGCAGTTTGCTCATGAGGAGTGGGCCAAAATACCTGCTGAGAGGTGCAGAAGTCTCACTGACAATTACAGAAATCGTTTGATTGCAGTGTTGCCTCAAAAGGTTGTGCAACAAAATATTAAGTTAAGGGTACCATCATTTTTGTCCAGGCCTGTTTCATGAGTTTGTTTTTGTTTGTTTTTTTGTTTTTTTTAATAATTCTGTTGAACCACAATTCAAAAGCATTGTCTGATTTTCATTGGTTAATTTTCATAGAATTTTTTATTTATTTCCACTTTTGTCAGATTCAAGTTATTTCTGTGACCATTGTGGGTTTTTCTTTAATTAACAGAGGGGTACCAACAATTTTGTCCACGTCTGTATGAAATTGAGTGTTTGAAACCTTAACAGAGTTGTGAAATGAATTAAACCAAAGGTTACTGTAACAAAAAGGAAACACAGATTTAAGTAAAATGATTAGTGTGGGAATGTGAAAATGATGAGACAGATTTCTCTCAAGGCAGCTTTATTCACATTCGCCAACATCTCAAAGAAGAAAAGAGAGCATTACAGAGAACTCTCGTCCTTAAATACCAGGACTCTCACAGTTCACAAGTCTCATTGCATCACAGGTCACATTGCATTATAATCGCCAGTAACAATGCATCGCCTCTTTAATCCTCTAATATCACCCCCACAGTCTCAAGCCCTGCATACCAAAGCTAACATCCTCGCAGCTTCCTGTTATCTCCAAGGAAGCTCTGTCTTTGTTCTGATCTAAAATGTGAGGCCTTACATCAGTCATAAAGTAGGTCACATATGTGTGGCCACATACTGACAAAAATGGGCTAAAAGGAAAACTTGCAAAAGACAAATTTAAAATCATGGAGATTGATAAAGAAAAGAAAAATGCTACTTTTTCTAAATTTTCATAACTGGTCGGAGTTTGTGATCAGACCTACAGTATATCTTAACAAGAGAAATTTTGAATAATCAAATTTAGACTAACATCAGAATGGAGCACAGCAGAGAGAAAATGGGTCATGCTTACTTTGGTAGCAGGGTTTAGTAACAGAACATCAGTGGATCCTAACTGGTTCATCAGGTGGAACGATGAAAATTATCTGCCAACAGATAATTTCTTCCAAACACAAGCTGCGCCTTGAAGCTGCAACCAACAGGAACTGATTGAGAGGTGTGGCTGGCTTCTTAGATCTGAGTTTTGTCAATATGGGCCAGAACGTGATTTCAGAGCAATCAAACGAGTTCCAGTAGGGCCTAGATCATTCAAGATCTGATCAGAGTCGCAAAACTTGAAGGAAAAGAAGAAAAAAAGTCCAAGCCACTAAGTCTGAGTTCTTAAGATATTGTGGTAATTGAGTGAGAATAAGTTTTAGTTAAATGTGAGGAAAATCAAAATCAATCATCTTGGTGCGGTGATTTAAGAAAAAGAAACAAAAAATATTTAAAAAACCCAACTGTGAAGAATATTTATAGAAAAAGAGAAAAACAGAGTTTTACTCCAGGCAAGAGATATGAGGTTTGAACTCAAGAGAAAGGAAAAAACTTCTGAAGACTGAAGAAACACTCTAGACAAACTGGGAGTTTTTCATCTCTTAAAGTGAGCACTTTCCACAAGAAAAAACTTGACTGGCAGTAAAAAGAACCAATTACTTTTGAGAACTTGAGACAAGGGTGGCCGTAACAAACCCCTTGTCTAATCAGGAAAGGTTTCTTTGTCTGAAACTGACCAACAGAATGGGAGAGATGTCAACATGAACAAGACTGGTTGGTGATTGGCTGTTCAAGTCAGATGGACTATTTTCCAGGGTTGAACGGTTATGCATGAAATTCACATTATAAGGGTTATAATCAAAACTTCTGTGATTCATGACTACTTTTCATTATTACTATGATGAATATGCATATCCATTAAATGCAGTCTCATAGTGGCATGCAGTTAAGATAATTTTCTTGTAACATACTTTTCAAACATAAAAATACATTCAAATCAATGATTAATGAAACACTTCAAACCATAAATGTCCATCGGGGTTCAGCCATAAGTTCCAGTGTGTTCTGAGAAGTATCTACTGAAAAGTTAGAATCTTAAAGGAAAAAAAGTTAACTTCCTTGGTGTTGGTGGTTGGTTTGAGGATGGGGCATAATACTTCACTGTCCCTTTGGGGGCACTGTTGAACTTTCACAGTGTTGAGAGAAAGGGATGAGTAGAGATGAGTCAGCGGTCTGGAGAACCTCAGAGTGCTATTAAATGATAAAAGTGTCAGGTTTGGATCTCTTTTGTCAGATTGATGTTAAGGGGTTGAAACCAGTTCCTGAGCAGAAAGTTTGTTTGTCCTGTTTTATAGCTGATGGCATAGCTTCAAATCTCTGGTCTTGGGTGAAGACAAAAGGGGGTTTTATGACTGCATTTTTGGGATGAAATGGCTTCTCAGCATGGAGAGGCTCTTTTGTACCTGCAAACTAGTCGCTTTTCGGTGAAAATCACTGAAATGAATCCCAAATATGTCACTTACTTGAATCGTGTAGATCCCAACAGTTTTTTGTTTTTTTTGGGGGGGGTGGGGAGCTGGCGGTGGCCGCCGGCAGTTTCTCTAAAATGGAGCTTTCAGAAACAACGGGGGACAGTCATCTTCACAATAAAATACCTTTGGAACGTATCAATCATTGTCATTTGGCCAATCACAGTCAAGATAACTGCATTGTCTTCCTTCTTTTGCGTGGTGTGTTGTAACTTCGTTGGATAGATTGTCAGTGGGAGTTTGGAAGTAAGTGTTGCTATCTGCCTGCCTACGATATAATATGCTGCACAGCGTTTCCTGTTGCTTAAAGACCTTGGCGCGGTGGCAACATATTTTTCCCTGGGGGGGGGGGGCAGTAAACATACTGGAATACGTTAATTTTATACTATTTATTTCTTTTTTAAATTTTACACAGTAACGTTGCATATGGAACTTACCATTTGAAGTATTATACAACTGAGGCTTGAATATTGGGCCAGTTGGGGTCCCACCCAGACATCCTGTGTTAAGACTTTTTAGTGGTGTTATCCTTCTCTCTTTGCTCTGCCTGAACACTTTCCTCTCCTTGGCTCCTCTCTTCTGTCTCATCTTGCCTCTCTGAGCTCTGTCTAATTCAGGTTCTCTCTCTCTGCCTATGGTGGTATGCAAACAGGTTAGAAAATATCAAGTGTCATGTTTTGTCCTGCAGGATTTTTTTGTCATGGTTTACATAAATGACAAAAATATGTGTATTTTTTGTATTTTTATTCTAGTGTTTCATTTTTTCCATTGAGAGAGTAGGAAAGGGAAAGAAACATTCATAATAATAGTAATGTACTCATGCACACTTGAATTATATGATCAGATGGGTATAGTAACCAGAAATTCTACTCATGTAAAAGCAGTGTTTTGAAATTAATAATTAAAAGTAGACAACCAAAAATTTCTAGTTGAGTTAAGGGTACAAAGCGCACCCACTTAAAAACTTGAGTAGTGACTTCAGTCTTGAACGTTTGAAGTTTTTCTCAAAAATTTATAAAAATTTTCTTATAGTTTTCTACTTTTCTCTGTAAATCTATCTAAAGTTGAAACTGTGTTCCTCAAATTTGTAATTCCCTCTTGTAAAATTGACTTTTCTTGTACATTTGAAACTTTATTTTAAATTTGTGGATTATTGTGGTGATGCAAGTGCTGAGATGATCCGTGCCCGTGTCACTCAGTATTTTCCCTTGTCTCCCTTATTATTTCTGCTCTGTTATTATTGGTTCTCCCAGGGCTTTTACTGTGACAGCGCCGCGGCTGGACTTCCGGTTGTCAAGTCGAGCCGGCACTGTCACAGCTGATTATGATTTTGGTAATTACATTTCCTCCTCTCCTGTTTGGTTCACTGCTTTTTTGTCATCAGTATTTTAGGGAGCAGCTGAGGCTTACTCCTCACTGTGACCTATGCCAACCTTGACTGGAGTCCCCACGTCTGGCTCAAGTCTCCCTTCTCCTTTCTGTGTTTGGCTCATCCTTGCTTCGTCTATTGTAAGTGTTTATTCTTTAGCATCAGGTTCCGCCCTTGCTACTCCCTGGTTTTGGTCTTTGTGTTCTTTATTTGTACTCAACGTTTAGTGTATGTGTTTTGCCCCACGTGGCTCTTTATTTTGTGTTTCTGTAATAAACAAGCAAACTCTCTGTTGGCATTTGGCACCTCATTTATGCCCTAAAAAAGGGCAAACATGACAGTAGGTCGCAGCACAAGTGAGGTGCCAGCCACAGTGAGTTTGTTTTTTGGGCTTGAGGTTTTTTTCCCCTTTTCTGGGTGCCAGTTTCATTTGGAGATATGGCGTCATCTGAGGCTGGGTATTGTATCAAGCGTCTGATGGAGATTGATGACCTCTTGTCCAATGCTCGTCTGTTCATCCCCTCCGAAACTGCACACTGGTACCTGGACCTCGCAGGAAGGGCTTTAAAGCGCTATCACCTGACCTCGTATCCAGAGGGCAGGGAGAGGTTGGCGGTGCTGACAGTTCTGCATCGGAGGAACTGGGAACTGATGGAGAATCCGGCCAAGAGGCCTCCATCTCCTCCCCGGGACACGGTCGTTCCGATGAGGTGGAAGCCTCCTGATTGGGCTGGTCCTCCGCGAGGTTCCAGTCCGGATCCTGTCCCGGGCCGCGAAAGGAACCCCGCCTCCCAGCCAGCTGTTTTCCCCGCGCCACGACGGAAAGTGAAGACAGCAGCCTCAGCCTCCGGGACATCTTTTCTCGTTGTTCCGTGAGCTCCTCGTCCCCGGACTGACTCGGCTGCTCCTCCCTTCTCCTCGGCACGCCCTTCAGCTGCGGCAATCCCAGCGAGTCCTTATCTGGCTCCGCCCGTCACCGATCCTCCATGAGGTTCCTGTCCCAGGCCGCCAAAGGAACTCCGCCTCCCAGTCAGCTGTTTTCCCCGTGCCACGATAGAAGGTGAATTCAATTCAATTCAATTCAACTTTATTTGTATAGCGCCATTTCACAACAACAGTCATCTCATAGCACTATCAACTGTAGGGGGGACCCCCACAGTTGCAGAAAGACCCCAGCAATCAGGCGATCCCCTGTGAGCAAGCACTTGGCGGCGGTGGAGAGGAAAAACTCCCTTTTAACAGGAAGAAACCTCCAGCAGAACCAGGCTCAGGGAGGGGCAGTCATCTGCTGCGACTGGCTGGGGGGTGAGGGGATAGAGAAGAAGAAAAGAACAGACATGTAGAGAGCAAACAGCACGATGGGGACTCAATCTATGGGAGAGAACAAACAAATGTTAATGACCAGCAAAAAAAAAAAATATTTCATAGAGAGTGAGGAAAGGAGTGAGGCCCAGTGCATTACTGGAGGTCCCCCGGCTGACTAAACCTATTAGCAGCATAACTAAGGGAGGGTTCAGAAACACATGATCCCTCCCTAATTGTAGGCTATATCAAAAAGGTAGGTTTTAGCCCTATTCTTAAAAACAGAGATCGAGTCTGACTCCCGAATCCAGATTGGCAGCTGATTCCACAGGAGAGGAGCTTGATAACTGAAGGCTCTGCCTCCCATTGTACTTTTGGAGATTCTAGGTATTACAAGTAATCCTGCATTTTGGGAGCGTAGTGCTTTGTTAGGATGATACGGTAGTATCAGATCTTTTAAATAAAAAGGAGCCTGATTGTTTAGAGCTTTGTAAGTAAGAAGAAGGATTTTAAACTTAATTCTAAACTCTATGGGAAGCCAATGAAGGGAGGCCAGAACCGGAGAGATATGATCTCTCTTTCTAGTACCTGTTAAAACTCTTGCTGCAGCATTTTGGATCAGCTGAAGACTTTTTAAAGATGTTTTAGGACAGCCTGATAATAAAGAATTACAATAATCTAATCTCGAGCTAACAAAAGCGTGGATCAGCTTCTCAGCATCACTCTGAGACAAGATGCTCCTAATCTTGGCAATATTACGCAAATGATAGAAGGCAGTCTTAGAAACAAATTTAATATGTGAATTGAAGGACAAATCCTGATCAAAAATAACTCCAAGGTTCCTCACAGAGCTATTAAGAGAAAGAGTAACTGCATCCAAACTGAAAGTTTGATTTGGAAAGGAATTTCTAAGGTTTTTTGGACCAACAAGAATGACTTCAGTCTTATCTGAATTTAATAGCAGGAAATTACAAGTCATCCAAGCTTTGATTTCCTTAAGACAGGCTTCTAACTTGGCTAATTGATTAGTATCATCTGGCTTCATTGACAGGTATAATTGTGTGTCATCTGCATAACAATGAAAATGTATACAGTGCTTTCTAATAATGTTGCCTAACGGAAGCATATATAAACTAAAAAGAGTAGGGCCTAGCACAGATCCCTGTGGAACTCCATGACTAAGCTTTGAGCTGAAAGAAAACTCATCATTTACATGAACAAACTGGAACCTATCAGATAAATAAGATCTAAACCACTGCAACGAAGTTCCATTAAGTCCAACATAGTGTTCTAATCTATCAAGTAGAATATTATGATCAATAGTATCAAAAGCTGCACTAAGATCTAAAAGGACAAGTACAGAAACTAGTCCATTATCAGATGCAATGAGGAGGTCGTTAGTGACCTTCGCTAAGGCTGTTTCAGTACTATGATGGATTCTAAACCCAGATTGAAACTCTTCAAGTAAACCATTTCCCTGCAGGTGGTCAAATAATTGTGTAGCAACAACTCTTTCTAAGATTTTTGAAATGAAAGGGAGATTAGAGATTGGTCTATAGTTAGCTAAAGCTCCTGGATCTAGCGTGAAGGTGAAGACAGCAGCCTCAGCCTCCGGGTCATCTTTTCCCGCTGTTCCGTCAGCTCCACGTCCCCGGACTGCCTCGGCTGCTCCTCCCTCCTCCTCGGCGCTCCCTTCAGCTGCTGTGAGCCCTGTGGTTCCTTGTCTGGCTCCACCCGTCACCGATCCTGTTGGCGCGGCTCCTCTTTGTCTTTCCGAGGGGCCCTCCGTCACCATCCCCAGGGGAAAGGGAAGAATCAAGCCCAATGCAGCAGTCACCATCGTTCCCCGGGAAAGCAGGCAAGTGTTTTTTTCATTCTAAATCTCTGTTTGATCAGAATCAGAATCAGAATCAGATTTATTGGCCAAGTATGCACAACACATACAAGGAATTTGACTTTGGCTGAAAACTTGCTCTCGTTGTTCAGGTGGAGGATTTAAATAAGATTTAAATAAGGATTCAATGACAACAGAGTATGTACAGTAAATTACAGTCTGTCCACGTTTCTATAAAAGGATGCAAATATATACAGGAATATATGCAGCTTATTTACTCAGACTATCCACACTTTGCAGAAATATATGAAAAAATATACAGTCACACAGTATTTCAATGTGAACTCAGATTCAGTGATATAATGTGAATGAAGTAAAAAGCAGTGTGAGAGTTATGTGCGATGTAAGAATGGATGAAAAGTCATGAGTACAGCAACAGATAGGACTAGGTGGATGTTAGGAGTTCATCAGAGTGATGGCTTGAGGAAAGAAACTGAATTACCTTGTCTGATTCCTGGGGGTAGAGCTCAGGGTTCACAGTCCACTGAGCTCCCACCACCTGCTGCAGCCACTGAAATTGAACCTGCTACCACTGTGTTTCCTCCCCTTCTCTCTGAGCGTCCCCTGGTGCGAGGAGTAGACCGCCGAGTGGAGGAGGAGCCTGCGGCCCTGGAGAGCCTGGTTCCAGCCCTGCAGCCACGTCATGGGCAGAGGAGGAGGGCTGACTGTTATGTGGAGCCTGCGCCGACGACAAAGCATCCCCGGGTCTCTGTGGAGCAGCAGTCAGTTCCAGCAGGCAATGGATCCCCTGCCACCATGCCAAGTGGGCCATCGGCGTGGGTTTCAGCGCCAGGGAGTTTGCGGACTGTAGAGACCATCATGCCGGCTGCGGAGGCCATTGCAGTCGAGTGGGAACCAGGAATAGACCTTCTAATCATCAAGCCTGGATTGTTGGAGTCCTGGACGGCAGTAGAGCTTGATATCAGTCAAGTCCTCTATGTTGTCTTTTTACTTTCCGTTTTGGAGCATTCTTGCCTGTCTCTTGTGGAGAAGAGCTGGGTGTAGCTGGCCACTGCATCCAAGCTCATCTTGCCGGGCTCTGCCACTGCTGGTGACCCTGACCCCTATTCTCCCTCTCTTTCCGAGCCTTCTTCCAGGGTCACCGGAGATGAGTCAGCTCCGGTTGTTTTTGGTGAGGCTCCGGGTTCATGTTTGGAGGTCATCCCAGGTGCTGCGCTGGCCCAATCGGGGTCCACCATGGGTGCTGTGCTGGCCCAATCGGGGTCCGCCGTGGGTGCTGCGCTGGCCCGGTTGGGGTCCACCGAGGGTGCTGCGCTCGCCTGGTTCGAGGTCGGTGAGGGAGCTGCAGATCCCCTTCTGCCTGACACTGGACTGGTTCCCTGTTTCCCCCCTTCCCCCCCATTCTCCATCACCGGACACCGCTGGGGTCCCTCTCATTCGGTCCGGCTTCCCCTTGTTGAGCAGAGCCTCTCGGTAGGGAAGCCGCCTCCCAGCTCACCCCTCCGGTCCTGGTGGTCTAAAGACGCGGGCCAGCTGCCCGAAGGACTGTTTCACTGGTTCTGCGACCTGGGTTGGCCACCTGAGGTACTGTTTCGCTGGTTCTGTGACCTGGGTCGGCCGCCAGAGGTACTGTTTTGCCGGTTCTGGGACTTGGGTAGGCCACCTGAACTGCCATTTTTCTCTTTTTTCCTAATGTTGAGTCTAGATGTTGGTAGGCCACCGGAACTGCCTTTTTTTGTCTACCTGCCGGTATCCTCCATGCTTGTGTATTTGTGGTGGGTTTTTTTCTCTCTTGTATATTGTTAAAAAGAGATTTTTTTCCTTGCCTTGATATCTGAGTAGTAGTGTACTTATATATGTTTGTGTTTGCCTATTTATCTGGACTTGAACATTTTCTGAGCTGAAGTGTACATATATATTTTTTGTTTTCACTTATTTATCTGGTTTTGGATATTTTGGTGATGACATTGGTGTTTGTATGCGAGTATTAGCCGTGCTATTTTGTGCTTGAGCCTTTGTTGTTATTATTTGATCTTTGTGGTGGGGGTTTCTCTGTATGTTGCTGTTAGACATTTTTGTGCCTGTTGTCTTTCGGGTCTCTCTCCCTCCTAGCCTGTTTCCCTCTCCACCCACCCAAGGTCGGTCTTGTCAGCTTTCTGGTTGGGGTGGGGGGGACTCTCTGGATGTCACTTTGGATTCCTGGAATGTGTCCCTTGAATGGGGGGTACTGTGGTGATCCGAGTGCTGGGCTGATCTGTGCCCGGGTCACTCAGTATTTTCCCTTGTCTCCCTTATTATTTCTGCTCTATTATTATTGGTTCTCCTGGAGCTTTTACTGTGACAGCGCCGTGGCCGGACTTCCGGCTGTCAAGTCGAGCCGGCACTGTCACAGCTGATTATGATTTTGGTAATTGCGTTTCCTCCTCTCCTGTTTGGTTCATTGCTTTTTGTCATCAGTATTTTAGGGAGCAGCTGAGGCTCACTCCTCGCTGCGACCTACGCCGACCTTGATTGGAATCCCTACATCCGGCTCCAGTCTCCCTTCTCCCTTCTGTGTTTGGCTCATCCTTGCTTCGTCTATTGTAAGTGTTTATTCTTTAGCGTCAGGTTCCACCCTCGCTACTCCCTGGTTTTGGTCTTTGTGTTCTTTATTTGTACTCAGCGTTTAGTGTATGTGTTTTGCCCCACGTGGCTCTTTATTTTGTGTTTCTGTAATTAACAAGCAAACTCTCTGTTGGCATTTGGCGCCTCATTTATTCAGGTTCAGGTTCAGGTTACTTTATTTGTACCCGTAGGTAGATTTGTTTTGCAGTCTGGTGATATCCTTATTTACAAGCCACAAATTACATTCAACATAGACACAAACACAGGCACACATGAAATTGACTATGAACATGATAAAAAATACTCAAGGCTCCATCAATCAGGGTATAAAAAGACAAAGAGATGAGAGAAAAACCAGCGGTAAGAGAGAAGAGTCATATTAAAAGTTAAAAATTAGTCAAAGAGGTTAAAAACTCAAAGGTCTAAAACTCAATAAAATATTTAGAACCCAAGTAACATCCTACAAAAATAAGTAAATATAAAATGGAGTTAATAAATAGGTACCTAAATTATGTGCAATATATTGTTACAGCTTGTTCAACTCTTTGAGAGCAGCAGGAATAAAACTGTTTTTGTAGCGCTGGGTTTTACTTTTTGGGACAGCAAACCTCTGTCTTGAGGGAAGAAGCTGAAAGTTGCAGTGCAAAGGGTGGGAGTCATCATTTAAAATGGAGGTAGCCATCCTCTGTACTTGTCTGGTGTACAGGGATGTCAGGCTCAGCTGTGACTCACCAAGCAAACGACTGGACCATCTGGACCATCACCTGATCCAAGGATTTCCTCTGTTTCAGTTTTATCTGACCAAACCATGACACTAAAGAAAAGGATAAAACAGATTCAATAAAAGCCCGATAAAACATTGTCATTATGGTTCGGTCAATTTGGAAGCGTGCAAGTTTTCTCAAGCAATGCAAATGTTGCTGACCCTTTTTGCACACCGTTTCACAGTTCTCCTCAAACTTTAAATTACTATCAATAATCGTCCCAAGATATTTGTAGGATTGTACACATTCGGTGGTCTGGCCTTTTAGTACGGTGACTTTGTGCCTGGGAGTTTTCCTCCTAAAGTCAATAATCTGTTATGACCCGAGCGTCGGTTCTGATCGTGCTCGGGTTAAAGTTATGTCTCGCTGCCGGCCTTGACAGCTGCGGGCGGTATTCTGGCCTCTCCGGGCTCTTATTATGAAAGTGCTTGGTGGGGCTTCCGCTTGTCAACGGTCGGTCAGCTGTGTGTCATTTGTCATTAGTACCTGGGCTATTTAAGCTGAGTGCTGGCGTCGTTAAGACGCAGCAGTGTCTGATCGCATCTGGTCACGAACCTGACCGCTATTCTGTTCACCCATCGTCACGGATGCCTGGACTATATTGACACCTCGGCTGCCTAAGGGCTTGACCGTCTTTCACCGGTACCAGTAAGTGAGCTGTATTAGCCTTATTCCCTCTGGTGTTATTTGTGCTGTAAGTCCCTGCTTTAGCAGCCCGAGTGCCATTATTACCAAGCCTGTCTGTGTGTGACTGTCTCCTGCCTTGGACCTATAGTGTGCTGTATAGCCCTATGCTTCCTGTTCTGCAAAGACTCTGTCATTATCTCAGCAGCTTATGGTAACACCTTTTCACCGTAATAAAACTCACTGAAAAACTCACTGGTGACGTTGTGTGCATCTTATAGATGGCTCGCGAGGGCCACCGCATGACAGCACACTGCTGCGCAAACAGCGTTTACGGTGACGCCATTTTGAGACGCTTTTCACCAGTGAGTTTGAGTTTTGGACGTTGCTTTTCCCTGTCTGGGTCCTGTGTATGTGAGGAATGCCGTCACCGCAGAGTCACGTGCTGACGTGTGTTTTGGAAGCCGTGGATGAGCTACTCATCTCCGCTTCCATGTTGGATTATGACCACGGCATACATTGGTACCTGGACGCCGCCGAAGATGCAGCTCTCTCCCCGCTACACCAACCACCCGGAAGTCGACGCGAGGAGGGAGGACATCGCCGCACAACGCGAATTATTCCTGATGATGGAGGAGGAACGCGGCATGGAGCAGGTGAAGAGGCACTCCTGCTCTTCGCCTAGGGATCCATTTCGGGAGTTCGCACCATCTGGGGGCCGGCGAAGGCGTCGGCGTCACGGCCGGGCGCAGCTTCGGCAAGCTCCAGCTCCGGATCCAGTTCCGGGCCGCCGGGATGACCCCCTCAACCAGCCAGCTGTTGAGAGTGAGCTGAGTCCTGCGCCGGTGGGCTCCGTTCTTGGATCCTTCAGCGTCCAGCGAGCGAGGGAAGGAGCAACGTCCACTACAGCTGATAACATCCTCCCCCCAGGAGACAGGCAAGTCCAAGTTCACTTTCCTAGTAATAATAGTGATCTGTCTTGTCTGACTCCTGGGGGTGAAGCTCAGGGTTCGCAGCTCCCTGAGTTTCTTTCCCCAGCTGTAGCCATTTATATTAAACCTGCTGCCTCTGTGTCTCCTCCTGCGGAGCGGTCCTCGGCGTCAGTCCCACGCCGTCGAACGAGGGGGAGGTCTGCAGCTCTGGGAGATATCCCGGTCTTGCAGCCTTGTTTTGGACAGAGGAGGAGAACGGACTGCAGTGAGGAGCCAGAGCCGACGAGAGAGCGTCCCCAGGGTTCCTCAGGGATGCAGCCCGAGTCAGCAGGTCCAGGGTCCTCTCCCTCCACGCCATGCGGGTTATTGACGTGGACGCCAGCGCGTGAGGATCCAGCTGCAGAGACCATCAGGCCGGCTGTGGAACCCGACGCAGCCGAGTGGGAGCCCGACGACGAGCGTCTTCCTGAACCTGGATCGGCGAAGTCCTGGACGGCTCCAGAGCCCGAGTGCAGGCAAGTGCTCTTTCTTGTTTTCCTGTATGGTGTATTAGAGCATTTTTGCCTGCCTCATGGGGAGGCGAGTGAGGGGCAGCCGGCCGCTGCACCCGAGCTCGTCTCGCTGGGCTCTGGCGCTGCCGGTGGAACTGATCCCGATTCTTCCTTGTGTTCTGAGCACCTCCACAGCGTTGCCGGTCCGGAGCCAGTCAAGGTCACGGGACCGGGGGTTCCAGGTTCGGAGATGGAGGTTGTCGCCGGAGCAGTCCTGAACCAGTCGGGGTCCGACGTGTGGGCCGAGGAGACCCGGTCAGGGTCCAACGTGTGGGCCGAGGAGACCCGGTCGGGGTCCAACGTGTGGGCCGAGGAGACCCGGTCGGGGTCCGTCGTTTGGGCCGAGGTGACCCGGTCGGGGTCCGACGCGTGGTCCGAGGCGACCCAGTCGGGGTCCAACGTGGGTGCAGCGGTGACCCAATCTGGGCCCGTCCTGACCCAGTCGGGGTCCGACGCATGGGCCGAGGTGACCCAGTCGGGATCCAACGTGGGTGCAGCGGTGACCCAATCGGGGCCCGTCCTGACCCAGTCGGGGTCCGACGAGATCCAGTGGGGGTCCAGCGCAGGTGCGGCTGCGACCCAATCAGGATTCGAGGGGGTCCAGGTTTATGGTTGTCCCCCTCTCAGGAGCCACCAGCTGGGGGCCATTAGTGGGTTTTGTTTGGCAGATTGGCGCTCTCCTGTTTTGTTGTTTTCAGGTGAGCGGCTGCATGCAATCCCTCCACGGTCCTGTTGGTTGTGGTATGCGGGCCGGCCACCCGAGGAACTGCTTGGAGCATTCGGCGTCTTGGGTTGGCCACCCAATAAACTGTGTGTGTTACGGGGTGACCTGGTTCGGCCACCAGAGGACGTATTCCTGGGGGCATGGGACTGGGGCAGGCCACCTGACTGATCATGTACTGTGGGATTTTCTGTGGGCCCATATGGTGCCAAATCATGTTCTTGTACGTCTAGCAATTTTTTTTTTTGATTGTTTATCAAAGTCATAGTCTTAGTCAGGTCTGAGCAATTTTTAGATTGCCTCTTGTTTCCAAAGTCATAGTCTTAGTCAGGTCTGAGCAATTTTAGATTGCCTCTTGTTTTTTTTTTTGTAGCCAAAGTCACAGTCTTAGTCACAGTTAAGTCTGAGCAATTTTTGATTGCCTCTTGTTTCCTTGTAAGTCATTGTCTTAGTCAAGTTCGAGCAATTTGTGTTTGCCTCTTGTTACCTTGTAAATCTTAGTCTTTGTCAAGTTCGAGCATTTTTTTTATTTTGCCTCTTGTTACCTTGTAAACCATAGTCTTTGTCAAGTCTGAGCAATTTGTGATTGCCTCTTGTTACCTTGTGAATCTTTGTCATAGTCAAGTTAGAGCATTTTTTTTTGATTGTCTCTTGTTTTTTTTTTCCTTGAGAGTCTCAGTCTTGTCATAGCCTTGTTCAGTCATGTATTTTCTTTTCTTTGTTTTTTTCCCCAGAGTCATGTGGTTGTATGTATTTCTTGTCTGGTCTTTGTCTTGGTTTTTTTTTTTTTTTGGTTGGTTTCTCTCCCTCCGTACCTGTCCCCCTACCTCCCACCCTGGGGGGGCAGGGGGGGGGCAGGGGGGTTCCTTGGGGCGTTCGGAGTCCGCCCGTGGAGGGAGGGTACTGTTATGACCCGAGCGTCGGTTCTGATCGCGCTCGGGTTAAAGTTATGTCTCGCTGCCGGCCTTGACAGCTGCGGGCGGTATTCTGGCCTCTCCGGGCTCTTATTGTGAAAGTGCTCGGTGGGGCTTCCGCTTGTCAATGGTCGGTCAGCTGTGTGTCATTTGTCATTAGTACCTGGTCTATTTAAGCTGAGTGCTGGTGTCGTTAAGACGCAGCAGTGTCTGATCGCATCTGGTCACGAACCTGACCGCTATTCTAACCTAACATGCATGTTAGGTTAATTGGCTGTTCTAAATTGTCCCTAGATATCTGTTTCTTATAGGCCCTTAGAATAGAGGGTTAGTATTAATGAAAGCGCTTTGAGTGGTCTTTGTGACTAGAAAAGCGCTATATAAGTGCAGGTTAGTTAGTAGTTAGTAGTAGTTAGTTAGTATTCTGTTCACCCATCGTCACGGATGCCTGGACTATATTGACACCTCGGCTGCCTAAGGGCTTGACCGTCTTTCACCGGTACCAGTAAGTGAGCTGTATTAGCCTTATTCCCTCCGGTGTTATTTGTGCTGTAGGTCCCTGCTTTAGCAGCCTGAGTGCTATTATTACCAAGCCTGTCTGTGTGTGACTGTCTCCTGCCTTGGACCTATAGTGTGCTGTATAGCCCTATGCTTCCTGTTCTGCAAAGACTCTGTCATTATCTCAGCAGCTTATGGTAACACCTTTTCACCGTAATAAAACTCACTGAAAAACTCACTGGTGACGTTGTGTGCGTCTTATGCTGGCTCGTGAGGGCCAGAGCATGACATAATCATGTCCTTAGTTTTTGTCATATTCAGCTGCAGGTAGGAATCCTCACACCAGTGAACAAAATCATCAATTACTGGGCCGTGGCCACTCTCACCATCCTGGAGGAGACTGACAATAACTGAATCATCAGCATACTTTATGATATGTCTGTTGTCATGTCTGCTCCGACACATGTTTGTGTACAGGATGAAGAGTAGTGGTGACAACACACACCCCTGAGGAGAGCCAGTAGAAGAGCACTTTAGGTCAGACAATGTACCATTGACCCTTACTCTCTGCGTCCTGTTGGTTAAGAAATCCAGAATCCAACCCACCAGATTATTGCTCAAATCACATTGTTGCAGGAGCCTTTCAGCTAAGATATGAGGTTGGATTGTATTAAAGGCGGAAGAAAAGTCCACAAATAAAAGCCTGGCGTGTGTCCCATTAAAATCCAGATGTTAAAAAAGCATGTTAAACAGAGTGACAGTGGCATCCTCCACTCCTCTGTGAGGCCTATAGGCAAACTGCAGAGGATCCAATGCATGCTCAGTCTGCTTTAGGACCTCACATCTGACCAGTTTTTCAAAAATTTTCATTAAAATTGAAGTCAAAGCAACTGGTCTAAAGTCGTTTACCGTTTTAGGACAGCTGGATTTTGGAACGGGAACAACCACGGCTTCTTTTCAGATCTTAGGCACATGTTGTGTCTGTAAGGACTTATTGAAAATGTAATGAAATATAGGGCTCAGTTCATGAGCACAGGACTTTACCAAGCGCCCACATATATTATCAGGGCCCTGACTTTTGTTCACTTTTACAGTGCAGAACTCCCTTTTAACATCCTGCACCTCAATATTAAAGTGCTGATTGTCTTTGAGTTTCTGTTTCAAATCTTGGGTTTCAGTGCTAAAATCAAAGGAGTCAAAATGACCATAAAAACAATTAAGAGCATTAGCCAGCTCTGTGTCTGAATTAAAACCATCTAAAAATACACGATTACTGCACTCTGTGCTCTGAAGGCCTACAATAGTTTTCATACTGGCCCAGGCTGAATCAAGTTTCTTTGTTGCCATCTTGCTTTCCAGTTCTGATTTATAATTCTGTTTTGCTCTTAAAATTTCAGATTTCAGCTCTTTTGTGGCAACCTGTAGCTCAGAAACAGACCCCTGTTTAAAGGCAAGTGCTTTTCTCTGTAAGCAGGATTTAACTGATTTTGTAACCCATGGTTTGTTGTTGGGATATATTTTGACACGTTTACGTGGAACGATCTTATTTTTACAGAAAGCCATGTTTGAGCATGTGACGTCCACCAAAGTGTCCAAATCATCCCCGCAGGCCAGTGTGAACATCTCCCAGTCTGTACAGTGAAAGCATTCCTGGAGGCTGTGCACTGAATCTTCTGTCCACACATCAATGTCTCTCGTCTCCACCTTGCCTCTTCTGAGAGCAGTTTTATATGTGGGCAGCAAATGTACACAGTTGTGATCTGAGGATCCTAAAGGAGGAAGGGGTTGTGATTTATAGGCCCTCTCTATGGATCCATAGCAAAGGTCCAATGTCTTTTTTCACCTGGTTGGGCAGGAGACATACTGATAAAAGTTTTTAAGTGTCTTCTTTAAAGAAACATGGTTAAAATCCCCAAGAATAAAGTTTGGCGCCTCTGGAGAAATTGATTGCAGCTGCTGGATCACATCAAAGATTGTGCTGCAGGCGGAGTCAGCGTCTGCCCTCGGATGAATGTACACAATTGTGATGAAAAGTTGGGGGAACTCGCGAGGCAAATAAAAGGGGCGTAGTGACACAGACAGCAGCTCCACATCGGGTGTACAGATGCGCTCTCTGATCGTGACAGACGTGCAGTACTGCTTATTAATGTATAAACATATGCTGCCCCCCCTGACGTTTCCCCGTTACCTCTTCCTGCTGATCCGAGCACAGCGGGGCTCCAAAGCCGTCAATCCACAGGTCTGCATCTCGGTCATGCGCAGTAAGCCAAGATTCGGTGAAGGCCATGACGCAGCAGTTCTTAAAATCCTTCTGGTAGCGTACATTCCCTTGAATTTCATCCACCTTGTTTCTCAGAGACTGTACATTCCCAAAAATCATTGAAGGAAGAGGAATGTTACCAAACTGATGTCTTCTCAGGCGCAATTTCACTCCTCCACGTTTTCCACATTTTTTTCTTCCGTCTCTCTTTTCACCGCTGTGTCCATGAACGTCTCTCAAAATAAAGTCCGGCAGTTGCGGCTTAGGCTCAATCACAGCCGCTGCAATCAATCGTGTTTAAATGCAGCAACATGTCCCTGGAATAACGTATCCTGCCCGCCATGGTGCCGAACGCGTTTACTTCAGGGACAAAGAGCCGGAGGAGAATTAGCAGCAGTGCAAAAAAGGGGAGGTAGTCCATGTTGATGGAACCAGGGAGCTCTTCACCATACAGTCCACAAACATTCCAGGACAGAAACGACACAGAGAATATCGTAAAAACACATTAAAGTGCATAAAACAAAACACACAGACGACGTGCTTTTTCACCAGCTGCCGGTCGCTGTGTGCGCATGCGCCCAATCTATGCCCCGAAAAGGGCAAACATGACAATTATTTTATGACTAATTTTTGTCTGTTTTTTAAAATAAAATTGCTGTTTTGTTTTTTTTTTAGATAAATTTGAAACAGACTGTGGTATTTTTTTTTTTACTTTTTCCTTATAACAATTTACATTTTTGACCATAATTTTGCAGTCAGAACAGCACAATAATTTAACTCTGATTACAAAGAAAAAATATTAATAAAATTGTGTTTAATGAAATAAATTAACTTAAATGACCAAGGATGCCATTATTTCTGTTATAATATTTCTTTATATTTATATACACTACCGTTCAAAAGTTTGGGGTCACTTAGAAATTTCCTTATTTTTGAAAGAAAAGCACTTTTTTCAATGAAGATAACTTTAAACTAATCAGATATACACTCTATACATTGCTAAAGTGGTAAATGACTATTCTAGCTGCAAATGTCTGGTTTTTGGTGCAATATCTAGATAGGTGTATAGAGGCCCATTTCCAGCAACTATCACTCCAGTGTTCTAATGGTACAATGTGTTTGCTCATTGCGTCAGAAGGCTAATGGATGATTAGAAAACCCTTGTGCAATCATGTTAGGTCTGCAATGCTGTAATTGCTGCAAATGGAGGATTCTTTGACGAAAGCAAAGTTTGAAGGAAAAAATTATTATTTCAAATACAAATCATTATTTCTAACTTTGTCAATGTCTTGACTATATTTTCTATTCATTTTACAACTCATGGTGGTAAATAAGTGTGACTTTTCATGGAAAACACAAAATAATTGTCTGGGTGACCCCAAACTTTTGAACGGTAATGTATATATATTTTTTTTAGAAATCTCCTCACCACCCAGACAGCAGGAAAAACCTCCCTTATTTTGAAATCAAATGTTGGCACATTTAGTCTAGGCAGCCACTGAAGACCTCAGTTTAGAGTGATAAGAGAGCTAGCGTTTTTAGCTGTTGCTTTTTGTCACTGCCACTGGAGAATAAAAACGGCACTCCTGCTCGTGCGAGAAAAGAAAGAAATTGCCAGTCTCTTCATTCCTGCAATTCCTACAGAACATAACTTAATATTGTAGTGGTTGATGAAATACATCCTCAGCAATTCATCAGTCCCCCTTGCCTTTCCTTTCATATGAAGCCGGCTGCATATGAATTCTAACCACATCTCTTAGCTAAGCGACTCTTCCGTTATTGCTCCCGTTTCCAGTGGGTTAAAACCATGATAAATGCCTCCAGTGCTTACATACCTCCTCTGAATTTTTTCCGCGTTTAAAGTACTTTAACAAACTCATGTTTCTGTCGGACAATCGCACTTAGCGAGAGACACTGCCTACTGGAAAACCCGCATGGGTGGGGCGCTTCTAAACTTCACGCGGATGATGGACACACGCGTTGTTCATGTGTGCACTTGCGGAAAGTCATTGCTTTATATATTTTTCTTAATGAATTCATATCTCCTTGGCGTGACTGTAAAATTTCTGGCGAGGCAGCCCGCCACCGAGAAATGTTACCAGAGGAAACTCTGCTGTGCAACTTAATGTTGATAAACTATGTCATGATCATTTTCTCTAACGGCACATTTTCCAATGTTAATGTTTAATGGAAAGCTCATCTGCTTGTTAAGGGGTCAGTAAACATCCGTGAATTGTATGTTAACGTTAGCCTAATATTGCTCAGTTCAAAGCGAATAATTTTGGGAAGGCTATTTCCACTACATCCATATTGTTATGCGATTCCAACCTGTCCGAGGGTCCCCCGGGGAGAACAGGCAGCTCTGCAAAAAAAAGCATTAACCCTTTGAGTGTGAGAATTTGCATGCCCCTAGTTGCAGAGCGCAGCACTGCGCCTGCCTTCTCACTCTGACTTTGTCAAAAGTAAGTGAGAAATTTCTGTTTTCTTTTAAATGTACTGATTTCTTGTTCATATACTTTGAAGATAAGATGATGAGGTACCTCTGTACAAAAAACGGTGTCAAAAGACTGAACCATTTTTTATGTAAATACGTCCAATGTCCAGTTTTGAATGAGTTATGGAATTTAAGAGGTGCTGCGATATTATGCAAATTAGATGCATACATTTATTCCTATTTGAAACTTTGGATCATATTTTACATCTTTCTAATTGACAGTAAGCCATTATCTCTTACCACTTTCAAGTTATAGCCTTGGAAATCTGAACTATTTTATTGACAAAAAATATTTACCACTCTTGACCACTAGGGATTATGTCGCAGTTCTGTTCTGCAACATACACACTCAGAGGGTTAAACACTGCACTAATTATGTAAAATATTATCATATTACATTTCTTAGGTGGAACTGAAAATTATAGTTTTTTCCTGTCTTCTAGCTGAGTTTACTGTGAAACAGTACATTTGATAATTATTCTGACACTTCAATGTCATTCTCTTACCTTTCTTCTGAACACAAATTTATTGAGAAAAATGTTTTTATTCATGAAATATAAGCTTGTAGGCTTAACTGTTTAAAAGAGGGCAGTGCGGTGGCGGAGTGGTTAGCACTACGGCAGCACAGCAACTCACCCTTGGCCGGGACATCCTGGGTTTGATCCCAGCCCCCGACCAACAGTGATCTGTGTGGAGTTTGAGTGTTCTCCCTGTGTCTGCGTGGGTTTACTCCGGGATTTCTCCGGTTTTCTCCCACATGCCAAAAACATGCAAGTTAGGTTAATTAGCATCAAACTGGGGATTCTGGATTGTCCTTGGGTATGACTGTGGGAGTGAATGGTTGTCTGTCTCTCTGTGTTGGCCCTGCGATGGGCTGGCGATCTGTCCGGGGTGTACCCTGCCTCTCGCCCAAAGATGCTGGGATGGGCTCCAGCCCCCCGCGACCCAAAAAGGATTAAGCGTAAGAAGATGGATGGATGGATAGATGAGCAGAGTGAGACCGCCATTAGGGTTAATTGTGGCCAGGTGTGACTCTCGACACAAGTATTCAGATCCAGTAAAAGCAGTCTAATGACACCCAAAATATGACCCATGTTCCGCATTCAAAACTTGAGTTACATAATTATGTACGTAAGTGTTCTCAACTAAATGACTTTAAGTATGGAATATTTTTTATAAAAGTTTATTCTTGCATCATACAAAAAAAATTGAAATAAAAGTGGTCATCGTATAAAATGTTTCATTATTTTAAAGGATATTTATAGATTAATTTTACTGCTACATTAATGTGTAGCATTGAAAGGCTGAAAAAATGAATTTATAGTGTGTTAAATGCTGTTAATAATACGCTTTGTTATCTGAAGCAAGTGTTTTCTCTTTATTTTCTTCTCAGAGTACACCAGAATGCTTAATTTACATGTTAAAATCACAAAACTTTTTTTGGGGGGATGACCTCAGACCCCCCTACAGGGGTTTAGTTTGTCACCTCTTTCACCCCTTCTGAGTTTGCAGGTATGCTCTTACAAATTTGGATCCAGCTGCGGACGCTACAAGGAGGTAAAACTAGAAATCTTGTATAAGGATAGACTAAGTGTAGACACATAGTTTTTCAGCAACTACCACTACTGCTCTGATCTTAATTAATTTGGTGCAAGTCTCCAATGAGTTCTCATGTGCTCACAATATTGATATTCAGTAAGGGCGTCTTCTGCGTCACATGACCAACATGTGGAGGCTGCTTGTCTGTGTAACACCTCTGAAACTTTTGGACTGTAGTACATGCTGGACATGAGAGATTCAGGATGCTACAAAGTCCTCGTAAGGAAGTAAGATTAGTCGATGGTGGTTAAAACGTCTTTCTCTCGTGTAGGAGATATGTTTACTTTTTGCCCTGCGTTTTCTCACTTGCATGTTCTCCTTCAGTCTCACTGTTACAGACTTGGTCCTTGTTTTACTCAGTAAACAAACATTTATGTATGTTTGAACACTGAAAAGTAAACCTGTAAACCCATCCTTTCATAGCTGTAACCCTCCAGGCTGTAACCTTAAACTTTTCTCATGCCAGCATTTCAACTTAACTTTAACTTTCAACACTATATAAGATTTTCCCCTCAAAATGATGTTTCCAGCTAGTCATAGTTGTTTCAGAGTTCCTACCAGGAACAGTAAAGTTACAAAATACTGTTTTAATCATTATTATTATTAAAGCAGTATTTTCTTCTCACAGCAATGCACTGGAGAAGCCTCTGGATCAGTCCTGTGACTTAGAAGGTCTCTTTTTGAACAACAGTTTATTATGCACACAGAATGATACTAGGCTGGACTCTTGAAAAACTTGTTACCACTACTGATTTGGATATTCTCCTATTCTACATTTGATTCCAGTGGCTTATACAATGAGATAGCAGTGGTGTAGCATTTCTTCTTTCTATACATATACTGTAAGTATATACAGTTTTAACAGCTACTCAGGAGGCTTATTGGTTTACTGTCTGTACACACCACAGACATCTTGTATGGCCAGAGGTTTAGTCAGGTCACTGGGTCAGGCAAAGTACTGGGATGGGGTGACACAGAGCGTAAAAGAGTCCCTCCAGGATTTCGCGGGATGTTTTTATCATTGTTGCAGCCCAAAAAGCCTGAATTTGTGAGAGCTTTTTTAAAAAGTTGCAATGTTTTGAGAGGTTTTTTTGCACTAAAAGTTGAGGGAAGAATTACAAATTTCAAAGCAGATGTTTTTTTCCATATTTTACTGCAATGGTATTCTATATCACATCACAAGAAAAGCGGAGGATTGTCAAAAATTTCCTGTTAAACAGTGATTTGTAAATTAATCAGAAACTTATGCGATACAGAAAAAAACTGTTTTGTGCAACAGCAAATACAGATTTCAACACAATATCCATTACAACAGCTAAATTGCAATGAATGCATATTAAAGAGTATAGATTTGGAAATTATGGCCGCTCCTTCATTTGAAAACTTCCTAACTGCAGCGGTCCCCAACCACTTGGTACCGAACACAGACGACAAAAGAAATAATTTTTTGAAGTTTGTGTTTTTCTGAAAAAAATGACAGAGAATATTCTTCTCTTTCCGCGCCAGACTCTGTCACGCCGCGCCGCTCATCAGCGGCGCCACCTGCACGCACACCTGCACATCATCAGCGGCGAGGGATTTAAGCCGCCTCACCCTGAGCTTCGGCCTGAAGCCGTCAGACTTCCCTACGCATCGCTGTGAGTTCCTTCTCATTCTCAGCTGATCATTCCGGTAAGAAGGTCTTACCTTTTTCCCCTCCAAGTCTGCTCCCCTGTGCACAGGTGGATTTCCCGGCGGCGGACTACTCCTTTCCATCGCCTGCTCCTCGCTGCTGCACCGGGCTCTCCAGGTGGCTGTTTACCGGACTTCGTCCCTTGCTGTGCCAGTCATCCGTCCTATCCAAGGTTGTCCGGCTGTACGGTCTCCTGCCTCTGTGCCCGAAGCAGACGCCGCCACCAACACATTCACATCCCGCAGACACACATTCATACACTCCTGTTGTTAATAAACTATTTGAACTACTCTGAGCCTGTGTGTGTGCGTCTTCTGAGCCGTGCGTTATGTCAGTACGGCTTCAGCAGAGCGGCTCAGCAGACGGCGGGCTCGCACACCGGCTTACCACTCTCGAGGCTCGAGTGGATCAGATAGCTTATCAGCAACAGGTGATTTTCAATCAGTTGTTAAATATAACTAACCGATTGGGCCGCTTGGACCCCCAACACCCATTCCCCCCGGCTCGTCAGGGTGGCGCGGCTCCTGCTGCTCCAGCGGCCGTCCAGCAGGCTCCGGCGGCACCGACTCGGCTCACGCCCATTCCAACCCCCGCCCGCTTTAGCGGAAAGCTCGGCGGAGTGCGGGGGTTCATAATGCAATGTGAGTCCGTGTTTCACCGTGTGCCCGGAGACTTTCCCTCAGGTCATAGCTGAATTGGTTATATCGGGAATCTCTTTGAGGGGCGAGCATTAACCTGGACCTACGCCGTAATGGCGAGGCCCAGTTATGCCACCCTCACGTATGACCAATTCGTGAGACGCTTCCTGGAGGTCTTTGACCATTCTCGTACCGAGACGGTCCAGGTCGATCGGCTTCTCGCCCTCCAGCAGGGAAGCCGGTTGGCAGCGGACTACGCGGTCGACTTCCAGGTAGCGGCGGAGGAATTAGGCTGGGAGGAACGCTCCCTCTGTGGCCTTTTCCTCCGCAGTCTCAACGATGATCTGAGGGATGAACTGGCTGGGCGGGATATCCCTGAGACGCTAGCGGAGCTGACATTCCTGCTGCACGGTGGCGCAGTGGTTTAGCACTGTAACAGCACAGTTTTACCCTCGGCCGGGGGATCGCGGGGATCATCAGATCGTGGGTTCGATCCCAGCCCCCGACCAACAGTGAGCTGTGTGGAGTTTGCATGTTCTCCCCGTGTTGCGCGGGTTTACTCCGGGATTTCTCCGGTTTCCTCCCGCATACCAAAAACATGTAGGTTTAGGGCGCTCGCGCACGCAGCGACCAGCAGCCAGTGGCTTGTCACCAGACTGCAAACCATGTCTACCTACGGGTACAAATAAGTAACAAAAAAAAAAAAAAAAAAAAAAAAAAAAAAAATTCCTAGCGATCAGTTTGGACAACAGGCTGCGCGAGCGCTCCTCGGGACGGAAGTCGTCTTCTTCTCGCCCTCGTGGAGTCTCGCCGCGCCTGTTCCAAGCTCGCCCCCTGGCGACGCCGCCACCATCGTGCCCCGAAGAGTCGGAGCCGATGGTGACGGGTTGGACAAAGCTTTCCCCTGCGGAGAGACAACGCCGCCGTGAGTTGGATCTCTGCATGTATTGCGGAGATGACCAACACACGGTGAAGCTTTGCCCACGGAAAGCCAGTCGGCGGGGTCCGCGAGTCACTGTAGGGGGCCTCGCGAACGTCAATCGGTTAAGTCCCCTCACACAATTGAAACTGCCCATCCGCTTCTGTCATAACTCCACTGGGCATCTCACCCACGCACTGGTGGATTCGGGCGCGGAGGGCAGCTTTATTTCTCAAAGCCTGGCAACCCGATTGGGCATCCGCTGTCAGGCACTACGGAATCCTATCTCCCTGGTCAACCTCTCTCGTGCCTCCCTTGGGAGAGTTACACACCAGACCATCCCCGTCCCGGTTATTATCTCTGGAAACCACCGGGAGGAGATAAACTTTTACATCCTGCCCAACTCTGTGTCGCCCGTCATCCTGGGGTATCCCTGGCTACGCCTCCATAACCCCGTTTTGGATTGGAAGTCCGTCGGGGTGTCGGCATGGAGCACGTTCTGCATGAGCACCTGTCTACAGTCCGCTGCCTGCTCTCCGTCCGCTTCTCCCTCACCTACGGATGCTGCGCCCCCGGACCTGTCCTTGGTGCCATTGGAATTTCACGACCTGGGTATGGTATTCAGCAAATCCAAGGTGATGTCTCTCCCTCCTCATAGGCCCTATGACTGCGCAATCAACCTCCACCAGGGGGCACCCTTACCCTCTGGACGACTCTACAGTCTATCGGCGCCGGAGAAGGAGACCATGAACTCTTACCTCAAGGAGTCGCTGAGTGCTGGGATAATCCGCCCATCGTTATCACCTGTGGGGGCAGGATTCTTCTTCATCAGTAAGAAGGACGGATCCCTCCGTCCTTGCATTGACTATCGTGCCCTTAACGACATTACGGAGAAGGATCGCTACACCCTGCCCCTCATGGACACTGCTTTCCGCTCCCTCCAGGGGGCGACTTGGTTCACCAAGCTGGATCTACGCAGCGCATACCACCTCGTCCCGATCCAGGAGGGAGATGAGTGGAAGACAGCCTTCCGTACCCCGAACGGCCACTTTGAATACCTGGTGATGCCATTCGGGTTGACCAACGCTCCAGCCGTCTTTCAGCGCCTCATCAATGACGTCCTCCGGGATTTCATCGGCCTTTTCGTGTTCGTCTACCTGGATGACATTCTCATCTTCTCCAAGTCCAGGGACGAGCACCAGGTCCACGTGAGGCGGGTCCTCCAAAGGCTGCTGGAGAACC
This sequence comes from Pholidichthys leucotaenia, assembly GCA_020510985.1. Classification (NCBI taxonomy): domain Eukaryota; kingdom Metazoa; phylum Chordata; class Actinopteri; order Cichliformes; family Pholidichthyidae; genus Pholidichthys; species Pholidichthys leucotaenia. The sequence continues at coordinate 58,296,022 of CM035837.1, read as the reverse complement.
GGTTGTACGTGAAGGCCGAGAAATGCGAGTTTTACGCGAAGACAACATCCTTCCTCAGGTTCATCATCTCCCACGACCAGGTGCTTCCGGACCCAGAGAAGGTGAAGGCGGTGGTGGAATGGCCCACACCTGCGTCAAGAAAGCAGGTGCAGCAGTTCGTTGGGTTTGCGAACTTCTACCGCCGCTTCGTCCCAAATTTTGGCACCATCGTCGGCCCGCTGACCCGCCTCACGTCCCCTAAGGTCCCGTTCCGGTGGACCAAAGAGGCCGCGGCTGCCTTCCAGGCGCTGAAGGCGGAGTTCTCGTCCTCCCGGGTCCTTAGCCAAGTCAACCCTGCGCTGCAGTGCATCGTGGAAGTGGACACTTCGGACACAGGAGTGGGGGCGGTGCTATCCCAGCGGTCGCCAGATGACGGAATCAAACGGCCCTGCGCCTTCTTCTCCCGGCGCTTGTCCCCGGCGGAGAGAAATTACGACGTGGGTGACAGAGAGCTCCTCGCCATCAAGCTCGCACTACAGGAGTGGCGTCACTGGCTAGAGGGGGCGGACCTGCCGTTCGTGGTCCTGACGGACCACAAGAACTTGGAGTACCTTAGATCTGCCAAGCGCCTGAATGCCCGCCAGGCGCGCTGGTCCTTGTTCTTCGCCAGGTTCCAATTTACCATCACCTTCAGGCCTGGCTCCAAGAACGGCCTGCCCGACGCCCTCTCTAGGCAATTAGTCCCTGAGGAGTCGGAGGACACGGTCCACACCATCCTACCCAGGTCGTGCGTCATGGGAGCCGTCACCTGGGACATTGAGAGCAAGATCCGGAAGGCGCAGGAAGTGGAACCTGACCCTGGCGGCGGACCGAAGGGGAGGCTGTTCGTGCCATCCACGGTTCGGGGGGAGGTCATCCACTGGTTGCACACATCCAAGCTCACCTGTCACCCTGGCTCCTCCCGGATGATTGACCTCCTCCAACGGTCCTTCTGGTGGCCGGGCCTGCGGAGGGACGCTGCCCGCTACGCCCGGGCCTGTCCAGTGTGTGCCACCAACAAATCGGGTAATGCCCCTCCAGTGGGTTTGCTCCAGCCTCTGCCCGTCCCTGGCAGGCCCTGGTCGCATATCGCCCTGGATTTCGTCACCGGACTCCCAGTCTCGAACACCTATGACACCGTCCTGACCATCGTGGACCACTTCTCCAAGGCGGCACACTTCGTTCCCCTACGAGGTCTCCCAACTGCCCTGGAGACGGCGGACCTCCTAATCCAGCACGTGGTCAGGCTGCATGGGATTCCGGTGGACGTGGTCTCGGACCGAGGGCCCCAATTTTCCTCAGAAGTTTGGAGGTCGTTTTGCAACGCCTTAGGAGCCAAGGTGAGCCTCTCCTCCGGCCATCACCCCCAATCCAACGGGCAGTGTGAGCGGACCAACCAGGAGCTGGAGGCTGCGCTCCGCTGTGTAACGGCATCCAAACCAACGTCCTGGAGTAACCACCTCGCCTGGGTTGAATACGCCCACAACACCGCTCGCTCTTCTGCTACAGGGATGTCCCCCTTTAAGGCGTCCCTGGGTTACGACCCCCCGCTGTTCCCGGCGCAGGAGAGTGAGGTAACTGTTCTCTCAGTACGGGCGCATCTCAGGCAGTTCCGCTCCATCTGGGCGTCAGTGCGCAATGCGCTTTTACGCACGGCGGAGCGCAACAGAGCCGTGGCGGACCGGCACAGAAGACCTGCCCCGGCGTACAGAGTTGGTCAGCAAGTCTAAGTGTCGACCCAGGACGTGATTTTAAAGGGCGAGAGGAGGAAGCTGGCACAGCGCTTTATGGGCCCATACCCCATCACCAGGATCATCAACCCGGTGGCTGAGCGTGTAGCTATTCCCCCCTCCCTCCGCATCCATCCCACCTTCCACATGTCCAAGGTGAAGCTGGCAGTCTCCGACCCCCTTTGCCCTCCTTCTGCTGCGCAACCCGCGCCCCGGATGATTGATGGCCATCCGGCCTGGCCCGTCTCCTCCATCCTGGACTCCCGGCGCCGGGGTCATGGGTTGCAGTACTTGGTGGACTGGGAGGGCTATGGGCCTGAACATCGGCAGTGGGTTCCCTCGTCGTTTGTTTTGGACCCATCGCTCATCGCTGATTTCCACCGAGCGCACCCAGAGAAGCCATCGCCAGGAGGCGCTGCTAGAGGGGGGAGTACTGTCACGCCGCGCCGCTCATCAGTGGCGCCACCTGCACGCACACCTGCACATCATCAGCGGCGAGGGATTTAAGCCGCCTCGCCCTGAGCTTCGGCCTGAAGCCGTCAGACTTCCCTACGCATCGCTGTGAGTTCCTTCTCATTCTCAGCTGATCATTCCGGTAAGAAGGTCTTACCTTTTTCCCCTCCAAGTCTGCTCCCCTGTGCACAGGTGGATTTCCTGGCGGCGGACTACTCCTTTCCATCGCCTGCTCCTCGCTGCTGCACCGGGCTCTCCAGGTGGCTGTCTACCGGACTTCGTCCCTTGCTGTGCCAGTCATCCGTCCTATCCAAGGTTGTCCGGCTGTACGGTCTCCTGCCTCTGTGCCCGAAGCAGACGCCGCCACCAACACATTCACATCCCGCAGACACACATTCATACACTCCTGTTGTTAATAAACTATTTGAACTACTCTGAGCCTGTGTGTGTGCGTCTCCTGAGCCGTGCTTTATGTCAGACTCCTACCTGTCTATCTATCTGCTACACATCCTGATACACACCTTTCTCATCAGATATCTTTCCTCTACCGGGACTTGTACCGGGAGGAGGGGGTCTCCTTGAGAGTTTGTGGGGACGGCGGCACGCGTTGGCTCATGTCCAGACCGGAGGTTCACAGCTTTAAGGTTCATTGACAAGATGTAGTAATGATTTTACCTCTAAAGATTTATAAAATGTTCAAGCACTGGCTGTAGTGTTATATTTGCTCGTTTGTTTGTGGTTTTATGGCGTCTCTCTTTACGCATGCTCCTGCGAGTGGGTGGTTTTAAGGCAGGTGGACGTTTTTCAACACAAACACAGCACTTTATACATGCGGTCAGGACGGAGAAGTGGAGAGATGTCCACTGCCTGGCCAGGGGAGACAAAGGAAGGGACATGGGAAAGCTCACAGGTGAGTGTTTTTTTTGTTTTTTTTTTTAAATCACACACTCTGTTTTTTGCTGATGTGTTCCATTAATACTCACTATAAACACGGAAGTGAACACAGTGCAGCGATGCATTTGATTGGTTAGACTGAGCTTTTGCGCACTACTTAGGGACAAATTTGATTGGCGAAACTGGCAGAAGTTGACAAAGATTGGCCAAAAATATGGGAAAGTTGCAGTGACTGGACAAAGTTGCAAGGTCGTGAAATAGGTGCTCTGATTGGCTGATAAGATAAGATAAGATAAGATAAGCCTTTATTAGTCCCACAATGGGGAAATTCCAGGATTGCAACAGCACAGGGATAGCAACACTCAGAGCAACAATCAGAAGGCAAGAAAAAGCAAGAACATCTAGTAAACATATGTCCATATTACTATAAATGTATATATATAGACACACAGTGCGGAGCATTATGGTTGGTTGGTGAATGTGCAGCAGAAAGTCTAAGTTCTCTCTCCGCGGATGCGGCGGGCCAGCTGGAAGTCTTTGGGCATGATGGTGACCCTCTTGGCGAAGAAGAGACCCACCAGGTGGGCCTCGCTGGTCTCCTGCAGAGCCATGACAGCGAAGCTCAGGAAGTGCAGGACGGTCTTGAAGTCCTGAGCGATCTCCCTCACCAGGCGCTGGACGGGCAGCTTACGGGTGAGCAGCTCCGTGGATTTCTGGTAGCAACGGATCTCTCTCAGAGCCACGGGCCTGTGACGGCGAGGCCTCTTCACTCTGCCGGTGGCCGGAGCACCTCTCCGAGCAGCCCTGGTGGCTAGCTGTCTCCTGGGGGGGCTTCTTCCTCCAGTAGATTTTACGGGCGGTCTGCTTGGTTCTTGCCATCGCTCTTTATTATTCTGTCTTATATTTCTTGCACGCCGCCTAAACTCCAGCCCGGCACCCGCGTCGTTTTCGCTACAGCTCCTGGTATGTCGAGTTTCCCATTAGCACCGGGCGGCGGCCAAGTGCTAGCTAGCACTAGCTCCTCCCTGCTGTAACGTCTCCCGCTGCAAACAGTGGCTCCGTCCGCCGACCCGGGTCCCCCGGGGCGATCCGTGCATCCGTGATATATATACAGAGTGAAAGGTGTAGAAAGAAGAAGGAAGATAAAAAAAAGGCCGTTGCAACGGGCAGCCTACTCGTGTGGCGCCACCGGTCCGGCGGAACCGGAACCGGTGGCGGTTTCACATGAATTCACGCGATCTCAATATCGCGAAATCCTGAAGGGACTGATAAAAGCAACTTCACAGTACTTACATGACTGTTTAAAAACAAACATGTCAGTTAATAATAACAGACTTGAAATATAGTCAAAACAAATATGTATTATTGTATTAGACTAAAATGCTGAGCAGTGAAGGAGTGCTCAACGATCTCATTGATCTCTCAATGACCTCCCAATGATCTTTAAATGCACACCAAGTTTCTCCACTCCGAAGGTAGCGATAGCTGAGAGATCAGTGGGGGATCGGTGAATGTTCGTTGAAAGACCAGTAGAGTTCATTGAAAGATGGCTGAGTGGTCACTGGGAATTGGATGAGATTGTTGAGTGCTCCTTGAGAGATCGCTTCCCTTTGATGATCTTTGTGAGATTGTTTTGGACTCATTCAAAGCTTTAAGGTGACTGTGAATATCACCTGAAGATCATTGAAAGGTCGTTGAGAGTTCTGGCCATTTTTTCTTCTCTCATCTTTCATTTCTCAATGATCTCCACCCCTGTGCAAATGTGGTAGAGGATATATACAGAAAGGAATATAAGTATTGAACACATCACGGTGGTGCAGTGGTTTAGCACTGTGGCAGCACAGTTTTACCCTCGGCCGGGGGATCGCGGGGATCATGAGATCGTGGGTTCGATCCCAGCCCCCGACCAACAGTGAGCTGTGTGGAGTTTGCATGTTCTCCCCGTGTTGCGTGGGTTTACTCCGGGATTTCTCCGGTTTCCTCCCGCATACCAAAAACATGTAGGTTTAGGGCGCTCGCGCACGCAGCGACCAGCAGCCAGTGGCTTGTCACCAGACTGCAAACCAAATCTATCTACGGGTACAAATGAGTAACAAAAAAAAAAAATCAACATTTTTCTCATTAAACATATTTCTGATGGAGCCATTGACCTGAGATTTTCACCAGATATCAGTCACAACCCAAGAAATCCATACATACAAAGAAATCAAGGCAACTGTGTTCTCAAAACAAGTTTTTTTTTTTTTTTTTTTGTATACTATTCCCAGAGGGAAATTCAGGGCATCCACTTGGATGGATGAGGCTGCCACGGTAGGGTGCCAATCCCTTCACCATTCACACACACATGCACACCTAGGGCCACTTTAAAGTCTCCAATTAATCTAACTTGCATGCTTTTGACCTGTGGGAGGAAAATGGAGTACCTGGGGTAAACCCACGCAGACACGGGGAGAGCATGCAAACTCCACACAGAAGGGTCACCGATGGTTGAGGGTGGGATGGAACCCGTGATGGTCAGGGGTGGAATCAATCCCATGACCTTCTTACTGTGCTTCCACACTGTGCTGCAGAGTTGCCCCAAGTTATATTTAATAAAGTAGAATGACACAGGGAATAAGACTTTTGAACACGCTTGGTGAAATTCATTTAATATTTAGTAGAAAAGCCTTTGCTAGTAATAACAGCTTCCAGACGCCTCCTGCATGGAGAGACAAGGTGCAGGCATTGCTGAGAAGTGATTTTTTTCTTCCATACAACCAGTTTTCAAATCTTGAAGGTTACTTCTAGGTGTCTTCTATGAACTCTGATCTTCAGTTCATTGCATAGGTTTTCAATTGGATTCAGGTCAAGTGACTGACTGGGCCATTCTAGCAGCTTTATTTTCCTTCTCTGGAGCTAGTTGAGAATTTCCTTGGCTGTGTGTTTGGGATCATTGCCTTGCTGAAATGTCAGCCCTTGTTTCATCTTCAGCATCTTGGCAGATGGAAACAGGTTCTTATTAAGGATGTCTCTGTACATTTGTCCATTCATCTTTCCTTCAATTATATGAAGTCTTCCTGTACCATGTGCCGAAAACACCCCCACCATGATGCTCCCACCTCCAAACTTCACTACTGGTATGGTGTTTTTGGGCTGATGTGCAGTGCGATTTCTCCTTCAAATATGCTGTGTGTTGTGACATCCAAAACGTTCAATTTTGGTCTCATCTGACTAGACTATATTCTTCCAGTATTTTAATGGCTTGCCCAATTGTTGTGCAGCAGACTTTAAATGAGCTTCAACATGCGTTTTCTTCAGCAATGGAGTCTTGCAAGGTGAGCGGGCATAGAGCCCATGTCAGCTGAGCGCATTACTGATTGTTTTCTTTGAAACAGCAGTACCTGCGGTTTTTCTGGAGCTCTCCACGAGTGATCTTTGACTCTTGGATACAGTGGTGTGAAAAAGTGTTTGCCCCCTTCCTCATTTTTTTGTAAGTTTGTCACACTTAAATGTTTCAGATCATCAAACAAATTTAAATATTAAACAAAGATAACACAAGTAAACACAAAATGCAGTTTTTAAATGAAGGTGTTTATTATTAAGGGTAAAAAAAATCCAAACCTACATGGCTCTGTGTGAAAAAGTGATTGCCCCCCCCCCCGTTAAAACATAAATTATCTGCGGTTTATCACATCTTTGGAAAGCTGAGTTCAATTTCTCTAGCCACACCCAGGCCCAATTACTGCCACACCTGTTGTCAATCAAGAAATCACTTAAATAGGACCTGCCTGACAAAGTGAAGTAGACCAAAAGATCCTCAAAAGCTAGACATCATGCTGTGATCCAAAGAACTTCAGGAACAAATGAGAAATTCAATTCAATTCAATTCAACTTTATTTATATAGCGCCATTTCACAACAACAGTCATCTCATAGCACTATCAACTGTAGGGGGGAACCCCCACAGTTGCAGAAAGTTGCAGAAAGACCCCAGCAATCAGGCGATCCCCTGTGAGCAAGCACTTGGCGACGGTGGAGAGGAAAAACTCCCTTTTAACAGGAAGAAACCTCCAGCAGAACCAGGCTCAGGGAGGGGCAGTCATCTGCTGCGACTGGCTGGGGGGTGAGGGGGATAGAGAAGAAGAAAAGAACAGACATGTAGAGAGCAAACAGCACGATGGGGACTCAATCTATGGGAGAGAACAAACAAATGTTAATGACCAGCAAAAAAAATATTTCATAGAGAGTGAGGAAAGGAGTGAGGCCCAGTGCATTACTGGAGGTCCCCAGGCTGACTAAACCTATTAGCAGCATAACTAAGGGAGGGTTCAGAAACACATGATCCCTCCCTAATTGTAGGCTATATCAAAAAGGTAGGTTTTAGCCCTATTCTTAAAAACAGATATCGAGTCTGACTCCCGAATCCAGATTGGCAGCTGATTCCACAGGAGAGGAGCTTGATAACTGAAGGCTCTGCCTCCCATTGTACTTTTGGAGATTCTAGGTATTACAAGTACTCCTGCATTTTGGGAGCGTAGTGCTCTGTTAGGATAATACGGTAGTATCAGATCTTTTAAATAAAAAGGAGTCTGATTGTTTAGAGCTTTGTAAGTAAGAAGAAGGATTTTAAACTTAATTCTAAACTCTATGGGAAGCCAATGAAGGGAGGCCAGAACCGGAGAGATATGATCTCTCTTTCTAGTACCTGTTAAAACTCTTGCTGCAGCATTTTGGATCAGCTGAAGACTTTTTAAAGATGTTTTAGGACAGCCTGATAATAAAGAATTACAATAATCTAATCTCGAGCTAACAAAAGCGTGGATCAGCTTCTCAGCATCACTCTGAGACAAGATGCTCCTAATCTTGGCAATATTACGCAAATGATAGAAGGCAGTCTTAGAAACAAATTTAATATGTGAATTGAAGGACAAATCCTGATCAAAAATAACTCCAAGGTTCCTCACAGAGCTATTAAGAGAAAGAGTAACTGCATCCAAACTGAAAGTTTGATTTGGAAAGGAATTTCTAAGGTTTTCTGGACCAACAAGAATGACTTCAGTCTTATCTGAATTTAATAGCAGGAAATTACAAGTCATCCAAGCTTTGATTTCCTTAAGACAGGCTTCTAACTTGGCTAACTGATTACTATCATCTGGCTTCATTGACAGGTATAATTGACAGGTAGAAACAAAGTAATCAAGATCTATCAGTCTGGAAAAGGTTCTAAAGCCATTTCTAAAGCTTTGGGACTCCAGTGAATCACAGTGAGAGCCAATATCCACAAATGGCGAAAACATGGAACAGTGGTGAACCTTCCCAGAAGTGGCCGATCGACCAAAATTATCCCAAGAGCACAGTGATGACTCATCCAAGAGGTCACAAAAGACCCCGCGACAACATCCAAAGAACTGCAGGCCTCAACTGCCTCAGTTAAGATCAGTGTTCATGACTCCATCATAAGAAAGAGACTGGGTAAAAAAGGCCTGCATGGCAAAGTTCCAAGACGAAAACCACTGCTTAGCAAAAAGAACATAAAGGGTCATCTCAGTTTTGCCAGAAGACATCTTGATGATCCCCAAGACTTTTGGGAACATACTCTGTGGATTGACGAGACAAAAGTTGAACTTTCTGAAAGGTGTGTGTTCCATTACATCCGGCGTAAAAGTAACACAGCATTTCAGAAAAGGAACATCATACCAACAGTAAAATATGGTGGTGGTAGTGCGATGATCTAGGGCTGTTTTGCTGCTTCAGGAACTGGAGGACTTGCTGTGGTAAATGGAACCATGAATTCTGCTGTCTACCAAAAAATCCTGAAGGAGAATGCCCGGCCATCTGTTCGTGACCTCAAGCTGAAGCACACTTGGTTCTGCAGCAGGACAATGATCCAAAACACACCAGCAAGTCCACCTCTGAATGGCTTAAGAAAAACAAAATGAAGACTTGGGAGTGGCCTAGTCAAAGTCCTGACCTGAATCTGATTAAGATGCCGTGGCATGACCTTAAAAAAGCGGTTCATGCTCGAAAACACTCCAGTGTGGCTGAATTACAACAATTCTGCAAAGGTGAGTGGGCCAAAATTCCTCCACAGCACTGTAAAAGATTCACTGCTAGTTATTGCAAACACTTGATTGCAGTTGTTGCTGCTAAGGGTGGCCCAACCAGTTATTAAGTTTAGGGGGCAATCACTTTTTCACACAGGGCCATGTAGTTTGGATTTTTTTTACACCTTCATTTAAAAACTGCATTTTGTGTTTACTTGTGTTACCTTTGTCTAATATTTAAATTTGTCTGATGATCTGAAACGTTTAAGTGTGACACATGTACAAAAAAATGAGAAATCAGGAATGGGGGCAAACAATTTTTCACACCACTGTAACTCTTCTGATACTGTAATTCTTTTGACTCCTCTGTCAGAAATCTTGTGAGAAGCTCTTGGTCATAGCCGGTTTATGGTAAAACGATGTTCTTTCCACTTCCGAATGATGGCTCCAACAGTGTCCCCTGGAACATTCAGCAGTTTAGAAATGTGCCTGTAACCAGTGCCATCATTATGTTTTGCAACAATAAGGTTGTGAAGGTCTAGAGAGAGCTCTTTGGTTTTTCCCATCATGAGTTTTTTGTGGTGTCACAATCTGATATTTGGATATATGGATTTCAGCCGGTTTCTTGGCTATCTATGTATGCCTTTTTGCCCCTTTTTTCTTCATGTGTTCAATATTTATTCCCTGTGTCATTCCACTTTTTTAAATATAACTTGTTTTGTGAACACAGTTGCCTTGATTTCTTTGATTGTATGGATTACTTGGGTTGTTACTGATATCTGGTGAAAATCTCAGGCCAATGGCTACACCAGAAATATGTTTAATGAGAAAAATGTTGACATGTTCAATACTTATTTTCCCTGCTGTATATGCTTGATTGATAATACTGTATTGTGTTGGCCCCCCTTTTGCTGCCAAAACAGCCTTGACTCTTAAAGGTATGGACTCCAGTATATCCCTGAAGGTGTGCTGTGGTGTCCAGCACCAAAATGTTCGCAGCAGGTGCATTGTACCCCCTGTACACAGGGGTGGAGATCATTGAGATAATGTTGAGAGATCTGGCCAATTTTTGATCTCTCAATGATCTTCAGTGATCTCCACAGTAGCCACAGTCAACCCAAAGTTTTCACTCAGTCCGAAACACATAAGCATCTCCCAAACAATCCCAAAGATCAGAAATTGGCCCAATCTCTCAATAATCTCTGTGATGTATAAAGGGGCCCTTAAGTCCTGTAAGTTGTGAGGTGGGGCCTCCATGGAGTTGCTCCATATCTCGCCAGTATATCCCATAGATGCTCAATTGGATTGAGTTCTGGGCAATTTAGAGGCCAAGTCAACATAGCAAACTCATTGTTGTGGTCCTCAAACCATTTCTGAACCATTTTTGCTTTGGGGCATGGAGCATTATCCTGCTGAAAGAAGCCACAGCCATCAGGGAATACCGTTTCCATGAAAGGGTGTACACTACACCCCTGCTAACATCTTGGTGCCACATACCACAGCACACCTTCAGGGGTCTAGTGGAATTCATGCCTCGATGTGTCAAGGTTGTTTTGTCAGCAAAAGGGGGACCACCTCGGTATTAGGCAGGTGGTCATAATGTTATGCCTGTGTACCTCTTTGGTTGCCCAAGAAATTCTCAATGATCCCTTGGTGATCTCTCCTGGTCTGTCAGTGATCTCTCCTGGTCTTTCAGTGATCTGTTAAGGATCTTTCAAAGATCTGCATAGATCATCATGAAAATCAAACAATGGTCTCCCAAACATTTACACAGAAACTGACATGTTTTTAGAACCCAGTGAGCAGACACAGACTCAAAAGCAGATTCAATTATCTTTATTGTGTGCTGAGTGTGTGTGTGCGTGCGTGTATGTGTAGGTATAGCAGCCGGGGGCGAGCAGAGCACCGTGCAGCCTGGCAACCCTAAAAATGAGCAAAGACTGAATCTGAGCAAAAGTTTGAATCCCGGAGGGAATGTACAATGATGTTTAGTGCTTACTGTTGATGAGATGGTGGACAGCTCAGGTTAGACCCGAAGGCTCTGGCCAGGGAGACAGCGCCCACTGTCCCAGTTGCAGATGGAGAGGATAGCGGTGTTGTCGAGGTGTGGTGTCGCGCGGTCCGCCGCCAGGAGGGAGAGGTCCGCCACCACGGATCTCCGCCTGTGCACAGGGGATTAGAGCATAGAATAATGATGAGGGAAGAGATGGCTTACTTGTCGTGAAGACGTGAGCCCTTCCAGACGAATGACAAAGGGAGGTGAGTTTCACCGGACAATGTAGACGACGAGAAGGAAGACTCTGGAGGAAGACAAAGATGTATGCCAGTCCCATCAGACCAAGGGAGTAAGACGACTCCGTCCTGACCTGTGGGCAGCATGGCATAAAATAGCTCCGATGATGAGGGAGAGCAGATGTGTGCGCAGCTGTGGAGAATCAGGCAGGCAGAGCGAATCATCACAGTACTCCCCCCCACGTGGTGCCTCTCGGCGACTGATCCAGCCTACCTGGGTGCGTCTGGTGGAAGTCCCTGATGAGTTGAGGATCCAACATAGAGGAGGGTTGCACCCAGGACCTCCACTCAGGGCCGTAACCCTCCTAGTCCACCAGGTACTGTCGGCTGCGACCCCAGCGATGGACGTCCAGGATGGCGTTGACCTTCCACGCCGGGTTGCCATTGATCACCACTGGTGGAAGTGGTGTCTTGGGAGGAGGGCACAGAGGACTGGAACAGAACGGCTTAACCTGAGAGACATGAAAGGTGGGACAGATGCGGAGGGAGGTGGGGAGAGCTAGGCGCACAGCTACAGGATTCACAATGTGGGTTATTGAAAATGACCCAATAAACTGCTGAGAGAGTTTCCTCGACTCAGCCTTAAGATTGATGTTTTGGTCGAGAGCCATACCTGTTGGCCCACCCGGTAAGGTGGAGCCGGCGTCCTGCGACGATTGGCGATCGTGGAGTTGCGTTCCGCCGTGCACCGCAGCGCGGTCCGGGTAGCTCTCCACAACCGGTGGCAGCATCTCAGGTGGACTTGAACGGACAGTACAGCAATATCCCCCTCCCCCTCAGGAAACAGCGGAGGAGTGTAGCCCAGAGAGGCCTCAAAAGGGGACATGCCAACAGCTGATGACACAGTGGTGTTATGGGCATATTCGATCCACAGGAGGTGGGTGCTCCAGGACGCTGGGTTGGCGGTGGCGACGCACCGCAGTGCTACCTCCAACTCCTGATTGGCCCGCTCACATTGTCCATTACTTTGCGGGTGGTACCCCGATGACAAGCTCACCATAGCCCCAATGGTGTTGCAAAAGGATTTCCACACCTGAGAAACAAACTGGGGCCCCCGGTCAGAAACGATGTCCAGGGGAATGTTGTGCAGCCTCACCACGTGAAGGACGAGCAGGTCTGCTGTCTCCTTTGCCGTTGGCAGCCCCTGTAGGGGGATGAAGTGGGCTGCCTTTGAGAACCTGTCCATGATGGTGAGGATGACGGTATAGTGGTTAGAAGGTGGAAGACCAGTGATGAAGTCCAGGGTCACATGAGATCAGGGCCTGCCAGGGATAGGGAAAGGGTGAAGAAAGCCGGCCAGAGGAGAGGAGGACATCTTGCCAGCAGCGCACTGGGGACAGGCACGGATGTATTCCCCGACGTCCTTCCGGAGCGAAGGCCACCAAAAGGTCCTCTGCAGCAGCGCCACCGTACGTGCCATCCCAGGGTGGCACGAGAGCTTGGAGGAGTGGGCCCAATTAATCACCTCGCCCCGGATGGCAGATGGAACAAACAGCCTCCCCGCTGGTCCCCCGCCTGGTTCCTCCTCGGTCTCCTGCGCTCTCAGGACCTTCTCTTTGATACCCCGCAAGAGGGCGCCCACGATACATGATGGGGGGATGATGGGGTGCTCCGATACCTCCGTGGCATCTGAGGCGAACTGTCTGGATAAGGCGTCAGGCTTGGTGTTTTTGGACCCGGGACGGTAGGTGATGGTGAAATCGAAACGGCCAAAAAACAGGGACCAATGGGCCTGGCACACATTCAGACATTTGGCTGTCCTGAGGTATTCCAAGTTTTTATGGTCAGTCCAGACGATGAACGGCTGGGAAGCCCCCTCCAGCCAATGGCACCACTCCTCCAGTGCAAGCTTGACCGCCAGGAGCTCCCTGTCCCCAATGTCATAATTCCTCTCCGCCGGGGAGAGGTGACGAGAGACGAATGCATAGGGTTGGATCTTGTCGTCTACCGGGGAGTGCTGGAACAGCACGGCTCCTACGCCAGAGTCTGAGGCGTCCACTTCCACCAGGCATTGCAGAGCAGGAGTCACCTGTGCCAAGGTCAGAGGGGAGGAGATTTCAGATTTCAGATTGACAAAGGCCACCTCAGCCTCCTCCGTCCACCGGAAGGGCACCTTGGAGGAGGTGAGACGGGTCAGAGGGAGGCAGTAATACTGTAGTTCTTGATGAAGCGGTGGTAGAAATTGGCGAATCCCAGGAACTGTTGTAGTTGCTTCCGGGAGGAGGGAGTTGGCCACTCTACCACCGCTTTTAACTTGTCAGTGTCCGAGATGATCTCATTGTGAGAAATGATGAACCCCAGGAATGATGTCTTGGAAGTATGGAATTCACATTTCTCAGCCCTCACAAACAGTTTGTTCTCAAGTAGCCGCTGCAAGACTCGCCTCACGTGTACCCGGTGATCATCCAGGGACTGGGAAAAAATCAGAATGTCATCCAGGTATACAAAGACAAATGAGCCCAAAAAATTCCTCAGCATGTCATTGATAAGGCGCTGGAATATGGCAGGGACGTTGGTCAGCCCAAACGGCATTACAAGATATTCAAAATGATCTCTAGGGGTCCAGAACCCCGTCTTCCACTCATTGCCATCCCGAATTTGCACCAGATGGTAAGCGTTGCGGAGGTCAAGTTTGGTAAATCAGGAGGCCCCCCGGAGGGACTCAAATGCTGTATTGATCAAGAGAAGAGTGGATTTGTCCTTGATGGTGATATTATTGAGCTCACGGAGGTCGATGCACGGCCTCAGCGAGCTGTCTTTCTTCCCCACGAAGAAGAAACCTGCCCCCACCGCCGAGGACGAAGGCCCGATTGTGCCCGAGTTCAATGACTCCTTAATATAAGTCTCCATAGCCTCCCGTTCCGGGGCTGACAGGCTGTAGAGCCGACTTGGTGGTAGCGGGGCTCCAGACCGGAGGTTGATGGCACAATCGTATGGGCGGGCGGTGGGGGGGGGGGGGAGAGCTAGAGCTTGGGCCTTACTGAAAGCGGGCCCCAGGTCATGATATTCCGGGGAGACCTTGGACAGATCCGGGGGGGGGGGGGGGCACCGAGGGGCACGGATGGCAAGCAAGCAGCAGACTGGAGGCAAGCACTGAGACAGAACGAGCTCCAAGAGACTACGTTCCCCGAACGCCAGTCTATCGAAGGGTTGTGTAATCGGAGCCAGGGGTAGCTACCTCATGCTCCTCGCTGCCGCAATAGAGGCATAACCCTAACTCCCGGCGGCGCTGTTTCTCTGCTACCGGCAATTTGGACTGCCGTACTACCATTGGCTCAGGGGAGTCTGGAGAATCAGAGGGAGGTAAGGCCAGCAGGGGGGGCTGCAAGGAGCGGCAAAACTGGGTGCCCGAGTGACCGGAAGCCTTACGCTCGGTGGCCTGCTCCCTTAGCCGATTGTCTAGGCTAATGGCTAGAGAGATAAGCTCGGTTAACCTACTGAGTTTTTCTAGCAGGCTAGCTCATCCCTCAGGCTAGGGCTAAGGCTCCAGACAAAGATGCTACAAAGCGAGGCGTCCTCCCAACCCACCTCCGTGGCTACCACCCGGAAATCTACGGCATTGTTTCCTTGCCTTAAGTTAAGCAGCCGGGAGGTAAGCACATTGTCACGGTCAGAGTGGTTAAAAACCTTGTTAAACTCGTTAACAAACAGGTCATAGGTCATAGTAGCATAGTCAGCCCTAGCCATCACCGTGTATGCCCAGGCTTAACGCCCGCCCCTCCAGGAGATTAACTACATAGCCTATACGGCTGTGACTGGTGGGGAAGTCCCCCGGGCACTCGCTGAAAGACTATCCCGCACTGCAATAGAAACCCCCTAGCCTCCCCTAGCTTGCCACTAAAGTGAGTGGGCGTGTAAATTGGTGTCAGACGGGATGATGGAGACTGAGCAGGTTGGGAACTAGTGGGGGCAGTGGTGCTACCTGAAGTCGGAGGGAAGGGCTGAGGACCCGACAGGCGATCCAACCAGGAATTAATCTGGACCAGCTGGGTGAATATTATCTGTTGCTGGTGTGAAAACTGATCTACTCGAGCCTCCAAGATGTTTACCTTGTGCGCTAGCGCACTGTCTGCTGGGCCATTCTGACGGAGTCGTACTGAAATGTTTTTAGGACCCAGTGAGCAGACACAGACTCAAAAGAAGATTCAATTATTCTTATTGTGTGCTGAATGTGTGTGTGCGTGCGTGTATGAGTAAGTGTAGCAGCCAGGGGCGAGCAGAGCACCATGCAGCCTGGCAACCCTAGAAATGAGCAAAGACCAGGAGGATTAGTGTCTGAACCCCGGAGGGAATGTACAGTGATGTTTAGCGCTTACTGTCGATGAGACAGTGGACAGCTCAGGTTAGACCCGAAGGTTCTGGCCAGGGAGACAGCGCCCACTGTCCCGGTTGCAGATGGAGAGGATAGCGGTGTTGTCGAGGTGTAGTGTCGCTCGGTCTGCCGCCAGGAGGGAGAGGTCCGCCACCACGGATCTCCGCCTGTGCACAGGGGATTAGAGCGTAGAATAATGATGACGGAAGAGATGGCTTACTTGTCGTGAAGACGTGAGCCCTTCCAGACGAATGATGAAGGGAGACGAGTTTCACTGGAGAACGTAGACGACGAGAAGGAAGACTCTGGAGGAAGATGAAGATGTGTGCCGGTCTCATCAGACCAAGGGAGTAAGATGACTCCATGCTGACCTGTGGGCAGCACGGCATAAAATAGCTCCAATGATGAGGGAGAGCAGGTGTGCGCGCAGCTGTGGAGAATCAGGCAGGCAGAGCGAATCATCACAGAAACAGCATTTTCTAGGCTTTTCTAGAGAGATTGGGCCAATTTTTGATCTCTTGGTGGTCACCCAGTGATCTCTGTCTTTGTAATGGGGCCCCGAGGCATTCAGACTGTTACAAGTGGAACCTGCTGTGGAGAAGTAAGACAATTTGCAAAAACTTAAAGTAAGAAAAGTTGCAAAAAAAAAAAAAGGACATTAAAATATTTTTGTTGAACTTTCAGTGGAGATTAAATAATTTCAAGAAAGAGACTGTTGTGCTACCCCAAGAGTTTATCACTCAAAGAAATTTTCATTGCCAAATGTTTGCTCAAAAGGGTTCAGCTGGGTTCTGTAAGGTTGTGGGGTCTTTACTCCTGCCAAGGTGAGGTGAATGGGACTCAGACACAGGCAGGAATATGGAGCCAAGATGGTAATTTATTAACAAAACTTAACAGAACAAACAAATGACAGCACATGGCCTGCAAACCAAACTCACAGACTAAACACTGACAGGAGCACACAGAACTGAACCGACAAATGCTAATGATGCCACACCTGACACAGACTGGCAGACACATATATAGATAGGGGAGTAATCAAGACAACGCACAACAGGTGGGAAGCAAGCAAGGACAACAGAGACGCACAGGACAGGTGGGGCTGAGCAGACAGAGCACACAGAGACCAAAAATACAAATGATAATCACAGCACAGAGAACATGATAACAAAAGGCGAGGACATGGCTGAACTCATGTCCTGAAGATCACAGAAAAACAAATATGAACAAAGCGAGGACATGAGCACAGTCATGCCCAAACTCTTACAACTCCTAAAATTTCAAGTGCTTTGAGATGACTGTAGTTGTGAACTGGCTGAACTGAATTGTTCTTCTCATCTAAGTATGTACAGTTTCAAAACACAGATTCATTATCATCCATGTTTCCCCTTGTGCCATTTATGGCTGTTAACCATTCCAAGTGAAGCTTCGGGTATTAGTGATGGCCTAGTATTCTCCAGATTCCATTACCTACATGCCAACTGGCGCTTTATAAATGTGTGCATCTGCTTCTAATGGGCCATAACATAATTCACACTCCACGTCTTTTCCACCCCATTTATCCTTCCATGTCTACCTATTCTTTGACATTCCAGTCCTTCTTTGAGTCTGCTCCCTCAAGCATCACCTTATTTTCACTCTTTCATTTTGAGCTATCTCGGTCACTGTGGTAAATTAAGGCTACCGTTGTTGCCAATTGTACTTGATTGTATTTTTCATTAGTCTCTAGTGTTTCTTGGTTTGTATATTTTTTCTAGTTGTAATGTCAGTGTATTTTTAATTTTGATCAGTCATTCAAACTAGAGGTGAGTATTTTACTAAGGAAAAAAATCAGGTCATTACCCCTCCTCCTCCAGGTGTTTATACCTCTTTTTAAAAGGATGATTTTAATTGTGTCTCAATCATACTTTATTTTTGTATCAACTGTGGATATTATTTCAGAGCCTCGGGGAGTGAACAGTGAGATCAGGAAAGGTGATGCCCTCAATACCTATAAGAGGTGAGTATCTGATGAGGTTTGTGACTAGTGATATCCCCTTCTAAAGGCTGTTGTCAAAATGATGGCTGTTCATTAAAGATTTTCCCTGACTCATTTCCCAGCCTGAGAGGAAGAAAATATGGCACAGCTAATAATCTTTCTCTACATACAGTGGTGTGAAAAAGTGTTTGCCCCCTTCCTGATTTCTCTTTTTCTTTTGGATGTTTGTCACACTGAAATGTTTCAGATCATCAAACAAATTTAAATATTAAACAAAGATAACACAAGCAAACACAAAATGCAGGTTTTAAATGAAGGTGTTTATTATTAAGGGTAAATAAAAAAAATCCAAACCGACATGGCCCTGTGTGGGAAAAGTGATTGCCCCCCCCCTCACCCACCCACCCCTGCTAAAACAAACTAACTGTAGTTTATCACATTTTTGGAAAGCTGAGTTCAATTTCTCTAGCCACACCCAGGCCTGATTACTGCCACACCCGTTCTCAATCAAGAAATCACTTAAATAGGACCTGCCTAACAAAGTGAAGTAGACTAAAAGATCCTCAAAAGCTAGACATCATGCTGCGATCCAAAGAAATTCAGGAACACATGAGAAACAAAGTAATTGAGATCTGTCAGTCTGGAAAAAGGTTATAAAGCCATTTCCAAAGCTTTGGGACTCCAGCAAACCACAGTGAGAGCCATTATCCAAAAATGGCGAAAACATGGAACAGTGGTGAACCTTCCCAGGAGTGGCCGGCCGACCAAAATTACCCCAAGAGCACAGCCGTGACTCATCCATCATCATCATCATCATAGCAGTCTGTCGTGGGCAACAATGACTGTTTCATTTAGGTCTGATCAGATTCCTCCACACAGCTCTGTCCTTAGCCTTCTGCTGCCGGGAACTCCTGTCTATATCCAACTTCTTCAAGTTTCTTTTTACAGTGTCTTTAAATCTGAGCCTTGGTCTACCCTGATTGCGTTTGCCCTCGCATAACTGTGAGTAGAGTAACTGCCGAGGGAGACGCTGGTGGTCCATCCTCTCAACATGTCTGAGCCATCTCAGGTTCATCTGTATTAGCTTGTCCTCCACTGATGGTAGACCAGCTCGTTTCAACACTTCTATGTTGGTTATCTTGTCTTTCCATGAGATGTTCATTATGGCTCGAAGGTGTCTCATCATGTACACGTGGAGTTTCTTCACCTACAATCTGTAGATTAACTGAACTTACTAAAAAGCGACTACAGTATTTTGGGGGAGTCGATATTGACAAATCAAATTTTATTATCCCCAAATCAAAAAATGAGGAGTTTGAACATTACTTAGAGAATCAAAATTGGGAGCAGCTCATGGCAACATGTGAAGTAGATGATTGTTGTAATTTTATAACTGCAACAATCACAAAGTCTATAGAAAAATTTTCAAAGCAAATTAAAAGTAGACAACAGAAGATTAGCCTACCATGGTTAAATAATGAAATAAGAAAACTTATGAAGAGGCGAGACTATGCACTGAAAACATCACTAACCTCCAAACTACAAAATGATCACCTTGTGTACAAAAGTTTAAGAAATAAAGTGGTACATGAGCTGCGAAAATCAAAAATATCTTATTACAATAAACTGATAGATCATGCAAAGGGTAACAACAGTTCCCTATGGAGGCATTTAAATAACTTAACTAATAAAAAAAACGATCAGAAGGGGGTAAAGGAACTTAGAATCAATGGCAAGACCGTCAGTGACAAGGCTACTTTGGCAAATGAATTTAATTCACACTTTGTGGGCTCTGTGGAAGACTTAACAAAAATTTTTGTGCTGCCAAATGTGCTCAACAACACAAATTCCATACTCCCAACAGATACTTTTCACATCGATGAGGTAAATGAGAAGTTAATTGCTGGTATTGTTAAAACACTGTCAAACTCAAAAACTAATGATATCTACAATATGAGCACCTCCTTTCTCAAAATGCACAGCAAAATATTAATCAAACCACTGACTCATCTCATTAATCTCTCCATTAGGTCTAGTACATTTCCATCTGGCTGGAAAAAAGCTGTCGTCATACCAGTTCATAAATCAGGCAGTAAAGACGATATATGCAATTACCGCCCAATCTCTATCTTACCAGTCCTATCTAAGGTTCTTGAAAAAGTTGTAGCTACACAGCTGATAGACTACTTACAAGACAGTCAACTTCTTCATCCACATCAATTTGGTTTTAGACCAGGATACTCAACAGAAACAGCAAATTGTTGCCTTATTGAAAACGTCAAACAGTCCTTGGACAGGGGTAATGTGGTAGGAGCTGTTTTTCTAGATCTCAAAAAGGCTTTCGATACTGTAAACCACAGTTTGCTTTTATCCAAAATGGTATCTTTTAACTTCTCCCCAAATACATTAGAATGGTTTGCATCTTATCTCCAGAATAGAGAACAGTGTGTAAAAGTTCACCAGGATAAATCCTCATTTTTAAACAACCGCATGGGTATCCCACAAGGGTCCATTCTTGGTCCTTTACTTTTCAGCATTTTTATTAATGACTTGCCGTTACACTGCTCAGCTGCAACATGCCAACTTTATGCAGATGATGCAGTTATTTACACAGCTGCCAAGACTCCAGCACAGGCTGCAGATGTACTGTCTACAAGTATGGTTGATGTCCAAGAGTGGCTCCTCAAGAACCATCTATTGCTGAACCTTCAGAAAACAGTCTCAATGTGCTTTTCAATCAAAAAATGTAACCTGCAACATTTTAAAGTTAATATACATGATCATGACATCAGTTTAGCTACAGAATTCAAATACCTTGGCATTGTACTAGATCCTCAACTCAAATTTAATCTTCATATAAAGAAAATTTCAAAAACAGTAAAAAAAAATCTGAACTGCTTTAAATTAATTAGATATTACATACCTTACGAAGCAGCTGCACTGTATATGCATTCTATGGTTTTTTCTCATATATCATACTGTTTGACAGTCTGGGCTCAAGCAGCCCCTTCCACAATAAGACATATAGGTTCATTATATAATCAAACCCTAAAAATCTTGGACAAAAAGCCCATTAGGTGGCATCACTGTAATGTTTTAAAAAAATACAACCTATTGAGTTTTGAGAGCTTCATTGACCTCTGTCTTCTGAAATTAACGTTCAAATGTTTCCATAAATCAGCACCCGAGCCACTTGCTGGTTTCGTCCAAAGACAGGACAGCAGCAGAGCCACCAGGAGTTCTGTTAACAATAACTGTAAAATATTCCACCGCAGAACCACATTTGGACAAACAGCTTTCTCTATAAAGGGCAGTCACATCTGGAACACAATGCCAAATGAAATTAAAATAATAACGGACTTTAAAACATTCACTAAAAATGTTAAAAACTGGCTGAAAAATAAACAAGAATGTACTCATGTATGAATTATTTGTCTGCAAAGTGAGAGTGAATGAAGGGAAGGAATAAATGTGTTTGTTTATAGTGAGTGACGGAGGGAGGAAGGCCTGAAATAGGCAAATGTGAGTTATGTTATATGTGTTAAATGTGAGTCAGGCTGTTATATTTGTGTATTTATAATATTTATAATATTTATGTTAAATGTGAGTCAGGCTGTTATATTTGTGTATTTATAATATTTATAATATTTATAATTGTGTATTTATAATTTTTCTGCATTGATGTATGTGGTTATTGTGTATATTTTTTATCTTGATTCTTTTTTCTAAAGCCCATCCAGGGACAAGAGTTGCAAATTAGCTAATAGCTATACACTCTATGTGCAACACATCAGATTGATTGTCTTTGATTAATTGTCTATGTTTATTGCACTGTCCCTGTCAAATAAACTAATCTACTACTACTACTAGACGGTCCAAGTTTCAGCACCGTACAATAGAGTAGCCAGTACTGTTGCTCTGCACACTTTACATTTCACACGGATAGACACATGTCGATTGTTCCAGTCTCTCTCTCAAGTTTTCAAACACAGCGCTCACTCTTCCCATTCTGAGAGATAGTTCATCCTCCAGTCTTGCATTCTCTGAAACAGTACTCCCTAGATACTTGAAAGTCTTGCACTTGACTAGTGGCTCTGTACCAATGCTGATCTCTTCTGGTAGTGATGTTGATAATTGGAACTTCGGTGGTTGATAAAGGAACTCTCTCTTCTTGATGTTGATTTGGAGGCTGAATTGGCTAGCTGCTCTTGCAAATTTCTCCACTAAAGATTGCATATCTTCCACACTGTGTGCAACTGGAGCACTATCGTCGGCAAAGAGCATTTCTCTTACTACCTTTATTGATGTCTTACTCTTGACTTTAAACTGTGCCACATTGAACAAGTCTGCTTCTTTCCTTGTTTGAATGTATACTCCTTCTGAAGTGTCTTTGAAGGCCACCTCAAGCATGGCTGCCAGATATAGCTAGAAGAGTGTAGGTGCCAACACACACCCTTGTTTCACCCCGTCGCTTACTGAAAAGTCTTTAGATACTGAACTACTCATTGCCACGTTTGCTTGCATACCTGTATGGAGTGCCTCGATCAGGCTGACAAACTTCTCTGTACAGCCATATTTCTTGAGTACCTGTCAAAGTCCTTGTCGCGAAACAGTATCGAAGGTTTTAATGGAGTCTATGAAGACTACATAAAGCGGCATGTTCTGTTCGATACACTTTTCTTGAACCTGTTTCAAGCAGAAAATCATGTCCATTGTGCTTCTTCCACTTCTAAAGCCACACCGGGTTTCTGGTAGTACATTCTGCGAGATGTGTTCATTGAGTCTGTTCAGTAGTACACGTGACAGAATCTTACCAACAGTGGCTAGCAGTGATATACCTCGGTAATTTCCACAATCTTTCCTGTCACCTTTCTTGAACAGAGGCACAATACTTGCATCCTTCCAGTCTTGAGGTACTTTCTGGGCATCCCATATCTCTTGGATGAACTTGTGCAGGCAGTTGGTCAGCTGAACACCACCAAATTTCCACATTTCTGCTGGAATTCCATCTTTTCCTGGAGCTTTACCATCCTGTGTTGTCCTGATAGCTGCCATTAGTTCATCAAAATTTGGTGGTTCATCCAGACTTGATACAGCTGGTCGCTGCACTCGAGCTTCTTTAGCCTCTTCAGTGAGATCTCCAGGGTTGTTTAGTAGTTGGTCAAAGTGGTCTGCAAATCTGTCCAGGATCTTGTCTTTCTCCTGCAAAACCGTTTCACCATCCAAATCCTTTAATTGGATCAGTCCTCTTGGTTTAGGCCCGTAGATTTCTCTCAAACCTGTGAAGAATGTTTTCATGTCCTTCCTGTCTGCTGCAGTTTGAAGTTCCTCCGCTTTTTCATCCCACCAGTTGGACTTCATCTCTCTGGTGTACTTCTGTAGCTCACTCTGAGCCTTTGAGTATTTCTTCTTCTTCGACCTTGTGTTACACTGTAGGTTTTCCTGCCTAGCTGTATTCCTCGCTTCTAGTAGTTTCTTCAGGTGTTCATCATGCTCATCAAACCAATCTTGATGTTTCCTCTCAGGGTGGCCTAATACATCACTCGCAGTCTGATACATCGTATCCTTCAGTGTTGCCCATTTCTCTTCTATGTCATTCTCTGAGTTGTTGCTGTCCCAGTCTTTCGTTTTCATCCATTTCCTGTATAAGTTCTTCCTGCTCCTTTTGGCCTTTCAGTGCACTAGTGTTTAGCTTCCGTGGTGGCTTCGCACCCATCCTGCAGTGCTGTTTTCGTCTGCAAATCCTTAATCTAGATCTCAGCATAACATGATCAGTACCACAGTCCGCGGTTCTCATTGCTCTGGTGTCCAATACATCCCTTCTGTCTCTCTGCCTGACTATGATGTAGTCTAATAAGTGCCAGTGCTTGGATCTTGGGTGCATCCATGTCTTCTTGTGTGTGTCCTTGTGCTTAAATAGAGTGTTGGTTATCACAAGGTTGTACTCTGAACATAATGCAAATAGAAGTTTTCCATTAGCATTGCACTTGCCTACTCCATGACTGCCTAGCACTCCTTTCCATTTCTCGGTGTTCGAACCAACTTTGGCATTAAAATCTCCAACGAATATCAGCCTGTCATCAGTCGGTACACGCCTGATGACAGGCTGATGTCTCACGTAAATCACTGTAGAACTCTTCCTTCACCTCTGTATTGGTCATTGTTGGGGCATATGCACTGATGAGTGTGGCATACATCTTCCGCTGTAGTGGAAGTCTCATAGTCATTATCCTGTTGCTGCTTGGCACCGGTTCCTCATCAAGCATTGCCGCTATCTCCTTACTAACTGCAAAGCCCACTCCTGCTTCTCTCCTTTCTTGAGTTGATTTCCCACTCCAAAAGAAGATGTACCCATGGTCTTCCAAGCTGTCATATCCAGGCAATCTTGTTTCACTAAGTGCAGCTATGTCTACATTGTACCTGTTCATTTCCAGGGCCACAAGTGCCATCTGTCTTTCTGGGTGCTGTGATGTTGTTCTGTCCAACAGAGTGCGTATATTCCATTCTGCTACACACAAGGCTGCTGTTTTCCTCTTCTTTTGCTTTCCTGCTCCTAGCTTACTTTTTGCTGCCTGTCGGAGTGTGAACAGATCAGCGTGGACCTTGTAAGCCTGGGCGACATCCGAGACGGTATGAATTGCTTTCTGATTGACCATTTCATGAAACTGCTTGCAAAGTTTTTGAGTACTGCTAGCTTTTGCTGGACTAGCAGCACATTCTTGGCAGATAAAGGTATTATCAGTGGCAAGGACAAGCCAGGACAACCTGACTCCAGTATCTGTTGCAGTGACTGACCAGATGATAGGTTTGTTTACAGTGGGGTAAAAAAGTATTTAGTCAGCCACCAATTGTGCAAGTTCTCCCACTTAAAAGATGAGAGAGGTCTCCAATTTTCATCATAGGTATACCTCAAATATGAGAGACAAAATGAGAAAAAAAAATCCAGAAAATCACATTGAAGGATTTTTAATGAATTAATTGGTAAATTCCTCGGTAAAATAAGTATTTGGTCAATTACAAAAGTTCATCTCAGTACTTTGTTATATACCCTTTGTTGGCAATGACAGAGGTCAAACGTTTTCTGTTAGTCTTCACAAGGTTTTCACACACTGTTGCTGGTATTTTGGCCCATTCCTCCATGCAGATCTCCTCTACAGCAGTGATGTTTTGGGGCTGTCGCTGGGCAACACGGACTTTCAACTCCCTCCAAAGATTTTCTATGGAGTTGAGATCTGGAGACTGGCTAGGCCACTCCAGGACCTTGAAATGCTTCTTACGAAGCCACTCCTTCGTTGCCCGGGCGGTGTGTTTGCGATCATTGTCATGCTGAAAGACCCAGCCACGTTCCATCTTCAATGCCCTTGCTGATGGAAGGAGGTTTTCACTCAAAATCTCACGATACATGGCCCCATTCATTCTTTCCTTTACACGGATCAGTCATCCTGGTCCCTTTGCAGAAAAACAGCCCCAAAGTATAATGTTTTCACCCCCATGCTTCACAGTAGGTATGGTGTTCTTTCTCCTCCAAACACGACAAGTTGAGTTTTTACCAAAAAGTTCTATTTTGGTTTCATCTGACCATATGACATTCTCCCAATCCTCTTCTGGATCATCCAAATGCTCTCTAGCTAACTTCAGACGGGCCTGGACATGTACTGGCTTAAGCAGGGGGACACGTCTGGCACTGCAGGATTTGAATTCCTGGTGGCGTAGTGTGTTACTGATGTAGCCTTTGTTACTTTGGTCCCAGCTCTCTGCAGGTCATTCACTAGGTCCCCCTGTGTGGTTCTGGGATTTTTGCTCACCATTCTCGTGATCATTTTGACCCCACGGGGTGAGATCTTGTGTGGAGCCCCAGATCAAGGGAGATTCTCAGTGGTCTTGTATGTCTTCCATTTTCTAATAATTGCTCCCACAGTTGATTTCTTCACACCAAGCTGCTTACCTATTGCAGATTCAGTCTTTCCAGCCTGGTGCAGGTCTACAATTTTGTTTCTGGTGTCCTTTGACAGCTCTTTGGTCTTGGCCATAATGGAGTTTGGAGTCTGACTGTTTGAGGTTGTGGACAGGTGTCTTTTATACTGATAATGAGTTCAAACAGGTGCCATTAATACAGGTAACGAATGGAGGACAGAGGAGCCTCTTAAAGAAGAAGTTACAGGTCTGTGAGAGCCAGAAATCTTGCTTGTTTGTAGGTGACCAAATACTTATTTTACCAAGGAATTTACCAATTAATTCATTAAAAATCCTTCAATGTGATTTTCTGGATTTTTTTTTCTCATTTTGTCTCTCATAGTTGAGGTATACCTATGATGAAAATTGGAGACCTCTCTCATCTTTTAAGTGGGAGAACTTGCACAATTGGTGACTGACTAAATACTTTTTTGCCCCACTGTATCTCTGCTCTTTGTGCAGTGCATGTCACAATGCACCGACTGACACAGTCCACCACAGACCTTGTGACAGATGTGTTTATCTGCCAGGATGTCCAGTCTCACCCCGTGTAACTGGGAGTGGTCCACCATAGACCTGTGGCAGATATTGTTTTTAGTTCTGCCAGGATGCCCTGTTTCACCCTCCACACCCTCGGAAGGGCGGGGTTGCCGGTTGAGTCGCCATCGGCCCGACCCATGAGACAGAAGTGGCCGATTGACCAAAATTATCCCAAGAGCACAGTGACAAATCATCCAAGAGGTCACAAAAGACCCCACAACAACATCCAAAGAACTGCAGGTCTCACTTGCCTCAGTTAGGGTCAGTGTTCATGACTCCACTATAAGAAAGAGACTGGGCAAAAAAGGCCTGCATGGCAGAGTTCCAAGGCAAAACCACTGCTGGAGCAAAAAGAACATAAAGGGTCATCTCAGTTTTGCCAGAAGACATCTTGATGTTCCCCAGGACTTTTGGGAAAATACTCTGTGGACTGACGAGATAAATGTTGAACTTTTTGGAAGGTGTGTGTAATTGTAAAATGGTAAATGGCATTCACTTATATAGCACTTTTTCTCACCTCTAGATGACCATAGTGCTTTACTGCTATCCACCCATTCACACACACATTCACACATCGATGGCGGCGGAGCAGCCATACACACAGGCGCTGGCCTGACCCACCAGGAGCAACTGGGGGTTCAGTGTCTTGCTCAAAGACACTTCAACATGCAGACTGCAAACAGAGCAGGAATCGAACCCCTGACCCGCCGATCAGTAGTCGGCCACACTACACCTGCGCGACAGCTGCCCCAGCATGTGTCCCATTACATCCGGCGTAAAAGTAACACAGCATTTCAGAAAAGGAACATCATACCAACAGTAAAATATGGTGATGGTCTGGGGCTGTTTTACTGCTTCAGGACCTGGAAGACTTGCTGTGGTAAATGGAACCATGAATTCTGCTGTCTACCAAAAAATCATGAAAGAATGTCCGGCCATCTGTTCGTGACCTCAAGCTGAAGCGCACTTGGGTTCTCCAGCAGGACAATAATCCAAAACACACCAGCAAGTCCACCTCTGAATGGCTTAAGAAAAACAAAATGAAGACTTTGGAGTGACCTAGTCAAAGTCCAGACCTGAATCTGTTTGAGATGCTGTGGCATGACCTTAAAAAGGCGGTTCATGCTAGAAAACCCTCCTATGTGGCTGAATTACAACAATTCTGCAAAGATGAGTGGGCCAAAATTCCTCCACAGCACTGTAAAAGATTCATTGCCAGTTATAGCAAACACTTGATTGCAGTTGTTGCTGACACCTTAATTTAAAAAGTGCATTTTGTATTTACTTGTGTTATCTTTAACTTTCGGTGAAAAATGGACCTTTGGACATATTTACACAAAGGATGGTTTTGTTTTCTTGTCACCGGTTTTGTTTTGGGTTTTTTTGTTATCTTCTCTTCAAAGTATATGAACCAGAACATATGAACCAGAACATTAGTAGAATGTCAACAAAAAAAGAAATTTGTCAGACTTACCACTGGCCAGGCAGCTCTCGCTTTGTCCATTTTCGTCCATCCTGGCCGTTATTTTGCCTTCTGTCAGTCATTTGCGCTTTCTCTCCCACATCCAGAAACTCTTATGATTATCCCACCTCAATTTTGCTTTTATTCAGCTGCAATTTATCTTATATGATGACATGGAACCGGCGCGATTGTTGTCTAGTGACATGACGCTGGGGGAGGCAGCAGGTGAACATCAACCAGCTTCACCCACCCTCTGTTATAACAAAATGTAAATATTTACCTTCATAAGCTAAATAATCTCTTTTTAGAATCATAGTTGGCAAATTTGGGAGCAAATAGCTCCTCCATCTGCGATCGAGTACGTCCACAGCAATCAGTCACGTCCACATTTGTTTGTCTAAAAATTTCTTCTTCTCTGGTGTCCAGAAGGATGCTTGTATGTCCACCATCAGTCCTCCAAGGCAAGAGCAGTAAGTTATACGTGTCTGCCACGTAGTGAGGTGGAATCCTTTGTACAACTTAAATCAACTGGGGAGTTTTGGGCCATGTCATATAACATCACATGACAGGCACAGCGCTGTGCCTGTGGCAGTGGGGGCACTATCCGTTCCTTGAAACCTTGACACAATAATAGTTAAACAATGCGCTTCTAACGATCGACCTCCTTTTTCCTGATCAAAAGCGGATTCTGATGAAATGCATATGTGCATTAGATTGTGCGCCACCACACCTTTTTGAAATGAGGCACCTCCTCCGAGCACATAGCGGGCGCACTGTCTACTGGTAATTTGATGCTGTAAAAAACAGACAATGCGCTGACAGAAAATAAAAACACTGGCGCACAGCGTAAAGTCTTTCGGAAAAGTACGCGGATGACCATCTAAATAGGGCCCTAGAACTGTCAATGCCAGTGCTTGACTAGGTCATACAATGGGGCATCCTCCCCATTAGTCTCTTTCATCTCATCAAGCATCTCAAATGGTGTGCGGCCACTCAAGAGCAGGAACCCCATGACCGCTCTGCATTCAACTGGCTCTATTATCACATCTTACTTTACCTTAGCAACTGTAAAAGAGAACCTCTTAAGGTGTGTTCAGACCAAATGTGAGTGGGCAAATTTTTCGCATGGCATGTTTACATTTTAACTCAATGTAAACACACGAATAGACGTGAATTCATCATCTGAATGAGTTGCAGACGGGCGGAGTTGTTTCTGCAGCTGTGTTCAACCTGCTGTGGAAATCCCCAAAACACTGTTATGCTTAGGTTTACATTATCCAATGGGGGCATCACCTGAAAAAATTGTCCCTGCCTCCAAAATTTCACCTGGATGATGGGTTGTTTACACTGCCAGCCTGCTAGCCTTGTTAGCACATCCGTGGCAGGAGTCCATGGGTCAAAAAAAACTCTGACACTCCTATTCAGCTGCAGAGCTACCGGTCCATCTGTCTGTAGGTGAGTGGCAGTCTCATTTTCAAACTAGTTACTCTCCAATGTTGATACTTTTACTCCTGTGACGGCAGAATATCAAGGCCATTACTAGATAGTGCTACCTCTCAGACATGAACGTACGACTGCCACATATTTACATTAACTTTACATGCATTTGTGCCATGTGAAAAATTCACTTTACGTTTGGTCTGAACACACCTTTAGGAGTTCAGGGCTGCAAAATACCACAAGACCTATAGAAATGTGCATTATTATACTTGTGTGAATTCAGCCTCCTACAATCAGTGGAAGTGGGTCAGGGTAAATCTTTCATGAGCAGCCCTCGTAAAAGTGGTTTTATGGCTCTGGATAAGTCAACTGTTTATTGTATTTTCTTTGGATGCTCTTCTTTTTGGTAAAAGAAAAGTGACATATGCTTATGTGTTTATAGAAAGGTCAAATGTGCAAATCTGTTAGTTCTCTTGTTAAAGTGTGTTTTGAAGATTTGGCACCTGTTTGACCTCTGAACTGGAACTTTAAATTAAATAAATTCACTACTTTTCATCTTTTTTTTAAAGCAATTGCATACAGTACTCAACTGGTGAAGAGGCAGGTAGCTAAACTTCTTGCTTTAACTCCAGAATAATTGAAAGCTTGCTTTTCACACTCCTCAGAACCTGGAGTGGCGCTCATCTTGTCCTGGTCATAGATTCAACAGTGTGAAAAACCCAATTTTAGCTGAATTATGCTTTCAAAGGATTACTTTATAGGGGGAAAAACTGCTCAGAGACATTGACTGGAGGTGTCCTCTTAGCAAAATTCTTATCACACCAGGTAACCACAGGTCTGCAATATAAATGAAATTAGCTTTTTTGGTCTGTCTGTGTTATATGCACACACTTAAAAAGCTGGTGCAGCAGGTTCTGGTTGTCATCTTGATACTTAAGAATACTCAGACTACCACTCTGATCAGTGGTGCAGTGAGAAACATGATGTTCAGTCCTTGATAAATGTAAAGCTGTTCTATTGAGTGATGAAGGCCCACATTTTTCTGTGATGAGCAAAGCTGACAATAATGAAAGACTAAGTCTTGTCTTATATAAAACACTTACATCATTTAGGCCTATTTACTTCCACTTTTTAAAATCTAAGACGTAGACCCGAGCAAAACAGTTTTTAAACTATTAACAGATAATGGAAATGTGATTTTTCCTGTGGGACCATTAGGACAATTGAGATTTTCTTCACAATTGTCATAGGGGAGAATAAGGCCAAAATCAGACAGATTATCTTGTGTGTAGTTGGCTTTATTAGAAAACAGGTCCCGTTATACTTATTTCCTCTGTAATTTAGTTTTGTAGCTTGATGTTTTAAGAAGCCAATTGACTGTCTTAAAACCACTTTATTAGCTCATTGTCCTTTTAAGTGACACTGCGGTCAAAATCATTTTTTTCTTGTTAACATGTCTGTAACATGTTTTTTATGACTTATAAGACATATTGAGCTAATTCACTCTTATGTGTCATATCTGTGTTTTTCTGCTATTAAAGTTCAGTTAAGCTCCTCCCAAGGAGCAAGGCAAGGCAAGTTTATTTGTATAACACATTTCGTGTACAAGATAATTCAAAGTGCTTTACATAAAAACATTAAAGCATTACAGGAAGTTGCAAAATGAATACATAAGAAAGAGAAACAAACCAAGTTAAAATAGAATAAGACAGAGATGTGCAAGAAATAAAAGTTACAGTGTATTGTGGGAGATTAATGTAATCCAGTGTTAAAAACGTGGATGGAATTATAAATGTCGATACCGCTTTAAGAAGAAGGGGGACATTCATTTCACAATGGGAGTAGATAGTTTAACATGAATTAAATTATAAATATTGATACCGCTTTTAAAAAGAAAAACACCCATTTCACAATGGGAATACATAATTTGAATATGAATATTTAAATAAATACACTACCGTTCAAAAGTTTGGGGTCACCCAGACAATTATTTTGTGTTTTCCATGAAAAGTCACACTTATTTACCACCATGAGTTGTAAAATGAATAGAAAATATAGTCAAGACATTGACAAGGTTAGAAATAATGATTTGTATTTGAAATAATAATTTTTTCCTTCAAACTTTGCTTTTGTCAAAGAATCCTCCATTTGCAGCGATTACAGCATTGCAGACCTAACATGATTGCACAAGGGTTTTCTAATCATCCATTAGCCTTCTGACGCAATGAGCAAACACATTGTACCATTAGAACACTGGAGTGATAGTTGCTGGAAATGGGCCTCTATACACCTATGTAGATATTGCACCAAAAACCAGACATTTGCAGCTATAATAGTCATTTACCACATTAGCAATGTATAGAGTGTATTTCTGATTAGTTTAAAGTTATCTTCATTGAAAAAAAGTGCTTTTCTTTCAAAAATAAGGAAATTTCTAAGTGACCCCAAACTTTTGAACGGTAGTGTATATATTCATAAATAGTTAGGAACATTTTCTAGAAGGTTCTGATAAAGTTCCTAGTATTGTGTGTTGATATCTTGAGTAACCAATGGCTGCGCCGTTGCTGGGTCATGCCAGCCAATGGATTAAACGCTGTCTCCCTGGGTCTGGGATGACTTGCATTTTTGGCTCAGTCACGCCAGACGCCGAAAGACACAGACCAGAGAGAGAGACGGTCCTTGGTGATATGGCGACGTTAGCGTGCTGGTAGCAGCCTTTGCCTGGATAAAACCCTTGAAAATGGTAAGCCTAAACCAAAATGAGAAATGAGACATTGCAGTATTGCCAAATTCTAATGCCCCGTCTATTAAATTTTAAGATTGGGATCCAAAGGCTGTCGACGCCGTTGAGCGCGGGAACCCCATTGACCAGTTCTTTTTTTTTTTTTTTTCCTTTGGACTGGTTTGACCAGAGTATGGATCTCCAGATCTGGATGGTGAGCCGAAGCCCGAACCCTATGAACTGCTAAAGGTGACTCCACTAGTCACCTGGAAAGGACAAAAAAGGACTGAACACATTGTAAATATATATTTGGAGTATTTTGTTTTTATTTTTTCTATTGTATTGTGCTGTGTATTTATTTATGTGTACATATTTGTAAATAATATACATAGTTGCAAGTTTCATATACGGCTGTGTATGTGTGATCTATTGTTGCACCTCCCAGGCTCCTACGAACCCAGAGTCGGTCTGACCTGGCCCAATTATCCCTCTGTCCAGGTAGAAAAGTTAAGGTAACTACATTGCCATAACACAATACTACCAAAAAGGGTACTACACCTAAAGTGAGTAGGGTGAGTGGGTGTTAGTAAGGGTTACACACAAAAATCTGGCGAGCGCAGGTGTTAGTGGGTGTTACCCTGTTACCCAATCCCAGTGGTATTATACCTGTGTGTTACAGTGGTACTGTGTTAAAAATTTGGCGAGGCCAGCCAGGAGCCTGGAGCGTTGCACAACAGATGAGGATTCTGTTTTGACCCCTGACTAAACAGTTTATATACTGCCAAAATGGATTTTGTGGAAAAACATGGTGTTAAAATACCTAATGCAGTCATTGTCAGTGGTGTTGTTGACAAAGAGAAAGACTCAGACATTTTTGAATTTCTAGAGCAACATGGCACTATTCGTAGGGTGCTTACCATTAATGATAACTCATCTGACTTTGACAAAAGTCATATTGTAGAGTTCGAATCTGGATTAAGCATTGAAGCATTAGCACCTACGTTGCCGTGCTCCTTTCCATCCACTGACAATCCTGAGATTAAATACTGCATTCAAACTCTAACTGATGTCTACACTAAAACTGTAGGGGGCAGTGTTACTGAGGCTTATCTTAGCAACCTGAGGGGTTTAGCTAAGCTAAGTGAAAAAGGTTTTGAAGAGGTGTTGCAGGAGATTATGTCCAAAATAGGGAAGTCTATTGAAGCTGCTGAGACAGCTGAAATGGTCTCTGCTGACACTGATCCTGCTTCCCTTAGTGTAGAACCCACACAAAGTGGAGTCTCTCCTCCACTCCAAGTTGAAGTGCCTCGCACCTCTAAAACCACTCAAGCACTCTTCCAAAGCCCTCTTAGACCAAACTTTACACCTCAAATGTTGAGTCCAGTTGATTTTAACCCACCCGAGGTTCAGAAAATCGTAGTCGAGCATGTCATTAAAAATGCAGAGAAGCCGTCAAACACCCATTCCTCTTTGAGAATCAGAGCTTTCTCTGGCAAAACGCCAAGACCGTATACTGAAGCTGATTATGAAACATGGCATTCACATGTTGACTTGATGATGGAAGATACTTCTTTGTCTGACTTGGAAAAATCTTGCAAGATCTTTGAAAGTCTTCTTGCTCCTGCGTCTGATGTTATTCGCCATCTTGGGTCTGAAGCCACCTCTGCCGACTATCTTAAGATGTTGGATTCAGCTTTCAGGACTGTTGAAGATGGTGAGGAACTGCTTGTGCGATTCATGAACACTTTCCAAAATTTTGGAGAAAAACCCTCTGCATATCTGCATCGTTTGCAGGTGGCGCTCAATCTCACAGTGCGTAGAGGCGGTCTAGAGCCCCAGGAAGTGGACAAACAGCTTCTTAAGCAGTTTAACAGAGGCTGTTGGGATGACAATCTGCTAAAAGAGCTACAGCTGGAACTAAAAGATAAACATCCACCTGAGTATGCAGAGTTATTGCTTCACCTTCGCACTGTTGAAAACAGACAAGAAGTTAAAAACACCCGCATGAAAAGACACTTGGGCGCCACAAAACCAAAAGCAGCTTCCTACGAACAGTCACCGAAACAAGTGCAAATAGTGAAGTGGAGTCAGACAGTCTGAAAGAACTGAAAAAGCAAGTCGCTGATCTAAAAAGCCAATTAGCTGCTGTCGTGACACAAAAGAAACAAGCACCACCAAAGAAAGACCCAACTAAGAAATCTGGAAATAAAAAACCTGACCATGCCAAACCTGAAAACTTACCTTTGTCCAGCTGTCCCAGTACTAGGCCCAGACCATGGTATTGCTTCGGCTGTGGCGAAGATGGGCATATTGTAGCCACTTGTGAGTCAGAGCCAAACCCTGCACTTGTAGCTGCAAAACGCAAAGATCTAAGAGTAAAAAGACAGATTTGGGACAGTCGGAACCCCCAATCTTCTTTAAAGCTGAAGTCTACCCCTGTTGCGGGACAAACAGAGGCTAGTTCAGAGATGACCCGTCCCAAACCAAAAGCTCCATTCAAGACACGTGCTAAACTGAAGTCACACTACAAAACAGACCCCTTTAACTTTCCTAATGGTCTAATTGGTACAAAAAGTACAGCAAAAGTGAAAGTGAATGGCTGTACTGTGAGCTGTTTGTTAGATACAGGCTCCCAGGTGACTACTGTCCCTGAGTCCTATTACAGACAGTACTTATCCAACCATGAGATTAAGCCACTTTTTGAGCTGTTAGAAGTGGAGGGAGCTAACGGTCAGAGTGTACCTTATTTAGGCTACATTGAAATGCATGTCACTTTCCCAAAAGACTTTGTTGGTATTGAAGCCGAAGTGCCAACACTTGCCTTAGTGGTTCCTGATGTACGTGCAGCTGATCAGTCCTTAGTGTTAATAGGGACAAACACATTAGATGTACTTTACGAGCTGTACTTAGATGCATGTTCTGAACTGCAGCCAACCATGTCACTTGGTTATAAGGCAGTGTTAAAAGTCCTTGAGCTACAGCACAGACAGTCCAAAGACGCTAGCCTTGGTTTAGTGACCATGCGCAATAAAGAGCCACAGTCAGTTCCTGCAGGCCAAACAGTTGTTCTAGATGGCGCTGTAGCTGTGTCAGCCGGCAACAGTGAAAAATCTGTCTTGCTAGAACAACCGTTAATGTCAGCTTTACCTGGTGGTATCCTGGTAAAACCATGTCTAATAGACTTACCTGAAAGAGCACCTTACCTTGTTCCAGTTATACTCACCAATGAATTGGAACATGACGTGACAATCCCTCAGAAGTGGGTCATTGGAGAAATCTGTGCATATCAACAAGTCCTATCACAAGAACACTCCGTGAAAGTTACAAAGTCCAAAACTGAACCAAAGTCCACTCTGAAGTTCAACTTTGACTCTTCCCCCATTAGCGCTGAATGGAAAGAGCGCCTAACAGAAAAACTCAGTCAAATGCCCGAAGTATTTGCACAAAACGATCTTGACTTTGGCAAAACGGATCAAGTGAAACACACAATCAAATTATCAGATGAAACACCGTTCAAACACAGAGCACGTCCCATACATCCAAATGACCTGGAAGCGGTCCGTAAGCATCTCAAAGAACTCCAACAAGCAGGCGTGATAAGAGAGTCTACTTCCCCATTTTCTTCGCCTATTGTAGTGGTGCGAAAGAAGAATGGCGATGTCCGCCTTTGTATTGATTACAGGAAACTTAACATGCAGACTGTAAAAGATGCTTACGCTCTCCCCAACTTGGAGGAAACGTTTTCCACCTTGACCGGTTCGCAGTGGTTCTCCGTCCTCAATTTAAAGTCGGGGTACTACCAAATTGAGGTAGAGGAGCTGGACAAACCAAAGACGGTGTTCGTATGTCCCATGGGCTTTTGGAAATTCAATAGAATGCCCCAAGGCATTACAAACGCCCCCAGCACGTTCCAGCGCCTCATGGAGAAATGCATGGGCGACATGAATCTGCATGAGGTGATTGTGCTCCTCGATGACATCATTGTATTCTCCAAGACGCCCGAAGAACATGAGGCTCGCTTAATGAAAGTTCTTAATCGCCTAAAAGAGTACGGGCTTAAACTCTCCCCTGAGAAATGCAGATTTTTTCAAACTTCTGTCAGATACCTCGGTCACATTGTGTCCAGTAAAGGAGTTGAGACCGACCCCGAAAAAGTGAAAGCCCTAAGTACCTGGCCTGTGCCCTGTGATCTCAAACAGCTCCGCTCATTCTTAGGCTTTTCAGGGTACTATAGGCAGTTCATTAAGATCTATTCCAGCATCGTTAAGCCCCTCACTGACTTAACAGCAGGCTACCCAGCTTTGCGAAAGAGCACAAAGCCTAAAGCTAAGCCTGCCCAGTACCATGACCCAAAGACACCGTTTGGCGAGCAATGGACTTCTTCCTGTGATCTTGCGTTCAAAACCATCATTGAAAAGCTTGGTACTGTGCCTGTCCTGGGTTTCGCTGACCCTCAGTTGCCATATACACTACCGTTCAAAAGTTTGGGGTCACCCAGACAATTATTTTGTGTTTTCCATGAAAAGTCACACTTATTTACCACCATGAGTTGTAAAATGAATAGAAAATATAGTCAAGACATTGACAAGGTTAGAAATAATGATTTGTATTTGAAATAATAATTTTTTCCAGATACTCAACCTGCTCAAAGGAAGGTCAGTTTTATAACTTCTCTAACCAGCTAAACTGTTTAAGCTGTGCTAACATGATTGCACAAGGGTTTTCTAACCATCCATTAGCCTTCTGATGCAATGAGCAAACACATTGTACCATTAGAACACTGGAGTGATAGTTGCTGGAAATGGGCCTCTATACACCTATGTAGATATTGCACCAAAAACCAGACATTTGCAGCTAGAATAGTCATTTACCACATTAGCAATGTATATTAGATATTAGAGTGTATTTCTGATTAGTTTAAAGTTATCTTCATTGAAAAAAACAGTGCTTTTCTTTCAAAAATAAGGAAATTTCTAAGTGACCCCAAACTTTTGAACACTAGTGTACCCTCCATACTGACGCCAGCACTACAGGGCTTGGCGCCGCCCTCTATCAAGAGCAGGAGGGCCAGACTAGGGTCATAGCTTATGCAAGCCGGGGGTTGTCTAGAAGTGAGTCCCGTTACCCCGCCCATAAATTGGATCGCTCCCCGCGCGCCCGCGGAACCCGGCGCCCGTCGTCCCTCGCTGGCTCGGAAAATGTGCCGTCATCACTGCAAGGGCTGCATGAATATTAAAGTCAACCATTTGGTGCAGATCTTCCTGTGAGCAGTAAGTGGCACTATCCCTTTTGTCAAATATTTTTATGTAGGAGCACACGGAGTGGGACTAATTCCTTCATGTAATTTTGTTAAGCTGGTGAGAGAAAAATAAAGAAAACAGTCGTCAGTAATTCTTCCTTTAATCATTAGGGGGCGCTATGAGTTTTGTTTATTATTTGTATATAGACGAGTTTGGGGAAGGGACGGAGAAGTTCGCAGACTATTTATATGGCAATCACTTTACTGTTGTGACAGACAGTAACCCCTTGATGTACATCTTAACTACTGCTAAGATGGATGCCATGAGTTATAGGTGGCTAGCTGCTCTGTCGACGTTTAACTTTAAGCTCCAGTACAGAGCAGGCAAGCTTAACTCAGATGCAGATGGCCTCTCTAGACGGCCACATGGCGAGTTACTTGATGACGCAGTGTCCCAAAAGGAGCTTGACCGCAGTTCACTCAAACTCACTTGTCTCTTCCTGAGAACAGTTTAAGTTCCTAGGTAGTGTCTGCTATATGTGAAAAACACCTTGTCTGTAGCTCTCCAGACAACACCTTCCCTTTGGTTCACTCGTTAGCTATCTCTGTGGCCGCCATTCCAGATGGCTATGCCGATGAAGATGGCTGTGGTGGTCTTCCAGTTGTACCCCACATGACTCCTGAACAGATCAAAAACGACGGTTTGACCAGAGCTTGGATCTCCAAATCTGGATGGCGAGCCGAAGCCCGAACCCTATGAACTGCTAAAGGTGACTCCACTAGTCACCTGGAAAGGACAAAAAAGGCCTGAACACATTGTAAATATATATTTGGAGTATTTTGTTTTTATTTTTTCTATTGTATCGTGCTGTGTATTTATTTATGTGTACATATTTGTAAATAATATACATAGTTGCAAGTTCCATATACGGCTGTGTATGTGTGATCTGTTGTTGCACCTCCCAGGGTCCTACGAACCCAGAGTCAGTCTGACCTGGCCCAATTATTCCTCTGCCCAGGTAGAAAAGTTAAGGTAACTACATTGCCATAACACAGTACTACCAAAAAGGGTACTACACTTAAAGTGAGTAGGGTGAGTGGGTGTTAGTAAGGGTTACACACAAAAATCTGGCGAGCGCAGGTGTTAGTGGGTGTTACCCTGTTACCCAATCCCAGTGGTATTATACCCTGTGTGTTACAGTGGTACTGTGTTAAATTAACAATTG
The DNA here is from genome assembly GCA_020510985.1 of Pholidichthys leucotaenia. NCBI lineage: Eukaryota > Metazoa > Chordata > Actinopteri > Cichliformes > Pholidichthyidae > Pholidichthys > Pholidichthys leucotaenia. The sequence continues at coordinate 58,257,741 of CM035837.1, read as the reverse complement.
TTCTACTGAAAGGCTGCGGCAAATAGGAGAGTTTTTAACCTGGATTTAAAGCAGCTGAGGGTTTCAGCAGCCCTGATCCTTTCTGGGAGTTTGTTCCACATGTGAGGAGCATAAAAACTGAATGCTGCCTCACCATGTTTGGTCCTAACTCTGGGCACAGATGGTAGGCCTGACCCTGACGACCTGAGGGCTCTGGGTGATTCGTAATGGACCAGCAGATCTGAAATGCATTTTGGCCCTAAACCATTCAGAGCTTTATAAACCAACAGTAGTATTTTGAAATCTATTCTTTGACAGACGGGAAGCCAGTGTAAAGATCTGAGGACTGGAGTTATATGATCTACTTTCTTGGGCTTAGTGAGGACTCGAGCTGCAGTGTTCTGAACTAACTGCAGCTGTCTGATGGACTTTTTAGGGAGACCTGTGAGGACAGCGTTACAGTAGTCCAGTTTACTGAAGATAAATGCATGGACAAGTTTTTCTAGATCCTGCTGAGACATCAGACCTTTAATCCTCATTATGTTCTTTAAGTGACAATAGGCTGACTTCACTACTGTCCTAATGTGGCTGTTAAAATTCAGGTCTGAGTCCAGAACCACACCCAGATTTCTGGCTTGGTTGTTGGTTTTTTGCATCACTGATCAAAGCTGAGTGCTAACTTTGAGTCTTCTTCTTTGGCTCTGACAACTGTTATTTTGGTTTTGTCTTTGTTTAACTGAAGAAAATTCTGGCACATCCACTCTTTAATTATGCATTTGATCAGGGTTTTGATTGGAAAATAGTTTCCTGGTGAGACGGTTATGTAGATTTGTGTATCATCTGCATAATTATGGTAATATATTTAGGTGTTTTTTTTATGAACTGAGCTAGTGGGACCATATAGATGTTGAAAAGCAAAGATCCCAAAATGGAGCTTTGGGGAACTCCACAGGTTGTTTTTGTTTGCTCAGATTTGTAGTTACCTATCAACACAAAATAGTCCCTGTCTTTTAAATAGGACTCAAACCAGCCAAGTGCTGTACCAGAAAGTCCCACCCAGTTTTCAGCCAGTCTAGTAAGATGTTATGGTCGACCATGTCGAATGCAGCGCTGAGGTCCAATAACACCAAGACTGAAATGTTGCCATTATCTATATTGGAGCGGATGTCATTAAGGACCTTAAGTAGAGCTGTCTCAGTGCTGTGATGTGATGGAAAACCTGACTGGAAGACATCAAAACAGTTATTTAATGTCAGGAAGTTGTGCAATTGTTGAAAGACAACTTTTTTTATTATTTTACTAAGAAAGGGGAGGTTTGATATGGGCCTATAGCTGTTCATGAGTGAGGTGTTTAGGTTGCTCTTTTTTAGAAGTGGCTTGATAACAGCCGTTTTAAAGCACGGAGGGAAGACACCTGAATGCAGAGACATATTTATGATCTGTAGTAGATCTGAGGCCATACATTATAAAATGTTTTTAAAACCCCCTGTTGGGAGAATATCAAGGTAACAGATAATGGATTTCAGGTGGCGTATGATGTCATCCAAGTTTTTATGATTGGAAAAAAAATTGCCATGGTGTTTACGTCTTCTCTACATGGACACAGAGGAAGAACATGTCCAGCACCTGACACAGGAGCACTGTCTAATTTTCTGAATTTTGTCAGTAAAGAAAAAGGCAAAGTCATTGCAGGCATGGTTGATAGAAGTTCAGGAGCTACTGACACGGGAATTTGTTAGCCTGTCAGCAGTAGTGAACAAGGTGTGTGCATTATTGTTCTTTTTAGCAGTGATGTCAAAAAAATATGCTTGCCTTGCATTTCTCAGCTCCAAATTATAAATGCTCAATCTCTCATTATAGATTTCATAATGAACCTGTAATTTAGTTTTTTGCCACCTGTGTTTGGCTTTTCGACACTCTCTTTTTTCAGCTCTTACTAGTTTGGCATTTCTCCATGGAGGTTTCTTTTCTTTTTTTTTTTTTTTACCAACATTATTTTTTTTCACAAAAAAACAAAACAACAAAACACAATTACATGTACTGAACAAACATGTCATAACAAACTAAATTTCCCCCCCACCCCCTCCCACCCAATCTATTTCATTTTTTTTGTTGGGGATTAGATAAGTTGTACTCATAAAATAAAGTCTACACACATTTCTGTTGTATTGGTCACTTACTGAGTGACCAATACCCCCCCCCCCCCTACTCAGTATCTTCCAAGTGGGAGAACCTGCAAAATTGGTGGCCGACTAAATACTTTTCTGCCCCACTGTAGGTGTGCCAAGCTTGTGGCATCATATTCAAAAAGACTTGAAGCTGTAATTGTTGCCAAAGGTGCATCAAGAATGTGTTGAGCAAAGGCTGTGAATACTTATGTAGTTATGATTTCTTAGTTTTTTATTTATACATTTGCAAAAATCTCAAAAAAAAACTTTTTTCATTTTGTCATTATGGGGTAGGTACTGTGTGTAGAATTTTGTTTAATGAATTAATTAATTGAATTTTTAAAAAAAAAAATTAATGTAATCCGTTTTGGAATAAAGCTGTAACATAAAATGTGGAAAAAGTGCAGCGTTGTGAATACTTTCTAGATGCACTGTAAGGATGTTATTCCAAGTCATTCTTCAGTTTTAACAGACTTGTGCAGGAGGTTCTTTCATCCAGTCAGGCACTCTTAAATTAAAATGAGTGAAAGAGGGCTACTATTTATGTGTCCTCGTGCACTTCCATCATATGTGACAGGTCTGTTCCTGTTATGTAGTAAATAAAGGGATCCTAGATCAGATGGAAATTATGTTGTTGATGTTTTATTGTGTAGGTAATTTTCTCTAAAGAGAAAGTTATAGATAATTCAGACAACCACCTACTTACTTTTGGTCTTTTGGTATGTTTCCATGAGAGGGTTATTACTCTTTTTGCCAATAATATACTTAAGTATACAAATATTCGTTGGTTCTTTTTAATCTTCAAATTGTCAGGGTATAAACCTAATATGAACAACTGTTCGACTAAGGGCACTTGAATCTGTAAAAAGTTTTGGATACACAGCTTCACTTCTTATCAGAACTTTTGTATTTCAGTGCATTGCCAAATACAGTGGAAAAATGTACCCTTTTCTTTCTCACATTTGATGCAGATATCAGGTATGGCTCCATTTTATCTGTTGAGTTTTTCTGGGGTTATATATGTCCGCATCAACCAATTATGCTGTAGTATTTTCAGGTGAGTATTGGTGGTTCTTGATTGTGCTTTGGTACATGTCTCAATCCACTTTTCCATTGAGATGTTTTCATTTAGGTCCTCTTTCCATGCCTCCAACCTCATCGCAGAAGTTTCTTTACATCCTTCTGTCAGGCACTTATATATTTTAAAAATTAAACCCTTCCTTAAACAATTCATGATCATCAGTTTTCCTGTAGTAGATATTGAGGGGATGCACATTTTATTTTGTTGTGCTCTAATGAAGTTTCTCAGCTGCAGATATTTAAAGACGTGATTACGGGGTATTTTAAATTTATCGACTATTTCTTCAAACGTCATCAGCACCTGTTGTGGGTTGTAAAGATCTCCTATTTTTCCCAGCCCCTTTGTAGCCCAAAATTGAAATCCCCCATCTGCTTTTCCTGGAGTGAAGGAGTCATTTCTCCATATTGGACTAAAGACTGAAAGAGTGGACGTTTCTCTCAAATACTTTTTAATTTGATGCCACACTACAATCATATTTTTCACTATAGGGTTTTTTGTATTCTTTTTGAAGGTTTTGGTATTTGCTGGATACAGGTATGTAGGAAGGGGCAGACTTAGCTGTAGTTCTTCCATCTTCTTCCAGGAGGTTTCTTTCTAATAAGGACCACCTTCACTTTGATGGGAGCAATGGCATTGATAATATTTGTGATTTTACCATTGAAATTTTCCACAAGCTCAATTACTGAAGGTGAAAAGGGGAGGGGGTGAGGAAGAGAAAGTTTGGACGAATGCTTTGCTGGTATTATCAGTGATGTACCGTTTTTTGATGACCTCTGTCTGGATATTTCTGTTGACATTAATAGCACTCTCAAAGAAAACACAAGAATGGTCGAACAGAGCAACGTCCATCACCATAACCTTAGAGATGTTCAGACCTTTGGAGATGACCAAGTCCATACTGTGTCCTCTGTTGTGTGTTTTTTTCCATTACGTGCTGAGTGAGTCCAAAGTTAACAGGGACACAACACAATTCTTTGGTCCCTCTGTCCTGAGGGTTGTAAACAGGGATGTTAAAATCACCAATAATAACTACACAAGTCAAAACCAACACAGATAATAGACAGCAGCTTTGTAAAATCATCAAAAAAGGTTGCATGGTATTTAGGTGGTCTGTAAACATTAAGAAACAACACACGGGAGGAGGAATTCAGCTAAACAGCCACATATTCCAATGAGGTAAACTTATCATAAGACCTCTGCTTGCATTGGAGGGAGTCATTAAACAATACAGCAACTCCTCCTCCTTTCTTATGCAGCCTGGGTTCATTTATAAAGCTGTAGTTGGGAGGGGCTGCTTCAATAAGAAGAGATCCACTGTTACTATCTAACCAAGTTTCTGTTAAAAACAAAATCCACTTTGTATTTTATAATGAAATCATAAATTAAAAATGTTTTTCCTGCCAAAGAACTAATATTTAATAAAGCAAGTTTCAGTGTGTTAAAAGCATCATCTGCCAGATTTTCATTTTGTTTATGCTGTGACTGGTGAGAAATGAATACTAGATTTGATAAATGTACAGGATGTGTAGGATGGATTTTGTTTCTCTGTAAATATACCAGCCTTTTTCTGCTACCTATTAAAACAGGAATGAAGGAAACTGCTTCCATATCAGGCCCCGGCTTGTCTTGGAAAGAGCTATGAGTACTAGTGGTATCAGTGCCTGGACCCAGTACATATCATACCCAGCCTGCATTGTTATCAGGCTGTGGATTTCGGTTCAGCTGTGAAGGTGGGGGTGGTGGTGGGTGGCGGGGCACCTTTATAGATATAAATTTAGCTGTAATGCAAAATAGCGACACTAGGCATGACTGGGTATAATAATAATTAAACAAATTTTGTAGTTTCAGGTATGTAGTTTATTTTACTGAACCTGCTATTGCTGGAACAGGGCTTTGAAATTCAATAATAACATGTTTATGAACAGTCATTGCTGTTCCATCATCACAGTCATAAAAAAGTAACATAAGGATAAACGGTGTTTCTTGTGGGTATGTGCTGGATATGCATCAACCGGCATTAGTGGAATACATACACCACCTTGGCTTCATTCAGAATGGAAGTGGTTTAAGGCAAATGTGTGACAGCCATCCTTAATGGGTTAATGTGCCAGATAACGTAGCCTACTAACGGTGCGATTTTATGTACAGTAAATGTCAAGGCCTTGTGCTAAATAGGTAATGTGCTAGAGAGAAAATATCCAGATAAGCCTGGATATATTTAGATGCTGCACCGTACTGATTTTTTGTTCAGACTTTTTTTTGAGAAACGCTGCTGCATGTTAAAGACAGGAGAAAACAGATGTAGTCAGATGGGGTCATCTGACAGCTTTGCCCCGATGCAGTGAAGCAAAGTAAAGTGCTTTTAGAGTTTGTTGAGATTGTACAGAGATGGACAGAGGTGTGCATGGAATGAATATGCAGTGTTATTTGGTAATTGCTGAGAGGAGCTTTGGCAGCTCGGGCTGCAGCCCTGATTGCATGTGTGGTTGCATGTGATGAAATGCAGTTTTTAGATAATTTAATTTAAGGGAAAAAACCTAATCTAAACATACAAGGCCCTATGTGAAAAAGTAATTGCCCCCTAAACCTAATATGTGGTTGTGGCACCCTTGGTGGCAATGAATTTTTTACATCACAATTAAGGAATTTTGGCCCTCTCTTCTTTGCAGAATTGTTTTCATTCAGCTACACTGGAGTGCTTGAGCTTGAGGTCACGAACTGATGGCTGGACATTCTCCCTCAGGGTTTTCTGGTAGAGAGCAGAATTCATGGTTCCATCAATTACAGCAAGTCGTCCAAGTCCTGAAGCAGCAAAGCAGCCCCAGTCCATCATACTACCACCACCATGTTTGACTGTTGGTATGACGTTCTTTTTATGAATTGCTGTTTTACACCAGATGCCCAACTTCCAAAGAGTTCAGCTTTGGTCCCCTCACTGTACAGAATATTTCCCAAAAGTCTTGAGAATCATCAAGATGTTTTTTGGCAAATGTGAGATGAGCCTTTGTGTTCTTTTTGGTCAGCAGTGGTTTTCATCTTGAACTCTCCCATGGATGCCATTTTTTGCCCAGTCCCTTTCTTATTGTTGAATCATGGACCAGTGTTCAAACTGAGGTAAGTGAGGCCTGCAGTTCTTTAGATGTTGTTCTGGGTTTTTGTTTTGTGTCATAATGTTTTGCTTTGTGAGATCTTTTAGCCTACTTCACTTTGTCAGACAAGTTCGATATAAGTGATTTCTTGATTCAACAGGTCCGGCAGTAATCAGACCAGGGTGTGGCTAGGGAAACTGAACTCACCTTTCAAAAAAATGTGGATAATCACAGTTAATTCATGATGTAATGGGGGGGATTACTTTTTCACATAGGGCAAGGTAGTTAGGATAGCTTTTTTCCCTTAATGCATGAAATAATTATTTTAAAACTGCATTTTGTATTTACTTGGATTATCTTTGTCTAATCTTAAATTATGTTTGATCTGAAGCATTTAAGTGTAACCGATATGCAAAAATATTAGAAATCAGGAAGGGGGCAAACACTTTTCACAACACTCTCTGTATGTGCGCGCACATGTGTGTGTGTGCGCATATGCGAACACACAAACATTACTATACAGTATTTTCTTTCATTTTAAATGTCCCTGTGCCATGTATGAAATATGTTTGGACAAGTCTTTGACACGGCTATGTGAATCAGTGTAGGTGTACAGAATGAAATTCTCTGCAATTATGTTTATTGGCATTTTTGGCATAATCCAGTAAGCAGATGGTTGACCAGACGTGTGTAGGGTTCTAAAATGAGAGACGATGCTGTCTTCATACATGTTAACTGATAATACAGCAATGATGTGAAATGGTCACATATGGCATGTCACTATGTCAAGAGTTGCGGTTGGTGTAAAGCTGTCAAAATAGCACACTGAGTTAAGTTGCTTGCATGGAAATTTGTAGTCAGAAGCAGGTTGGTTCCTCCCATCTTATTTATATCTGTTTTTGATTTGAGAAAGGTAGATTAAAACAATGTTATAGTAATTAGATCTTCTTCAAGAACAGCTGACATGTTGATTTAAATACTACAACAGCGCTTTAAGAGACTGATACACATAACTCAGAAATACAGTACATGATGACTGCAGGTTATGTAACAACAGGCTTTGTCAGACTGTGAACTTTTGATTTCTTAAAATAGAAATTCTATAGGCCTGGATATTTGCAACTACACACCAGATATCTGGCAACCAAGGTTGTTTTCTTTTTTCTTTTTATTGAACCAATTTACTCCAAAATAGCCAAAAAATATTAACTGGTCAAATTTAACCCAAGATCAGCATCTTTATTGGACCACTTGCTGTGTGTGTTGTGTAGTTAGATATAATATAATGTTAGGCTTTTATTTGTGAAGCACGGGTGGCAGCTCCACCTTCCGGTTCCGCCACCACTTGTGACTATAAGAGGGCAGCGGGCAGGAGGGGTGCTCTCTTTGCCATCTCTTCTGCCTGACGGGTGCGTAGGTAGTGTGTGGTGCCTCTTTAATAAACGTGTTCAGTTCGACACTTGGCCTCGTCCTTGGCTCCTTGTCCCGACATAACATTTTGGCAACAAGAATAAAAGCAGGAATGGATGCATATGTTACGCCTGTTTGCCCATTTTTAGAGCTCCCGGGCAAGCCACCTGTTCCCTGGTCGAGGTGGTACGCTGTCTTCCAGACATACTTGGTGGCGCTAAACCTTGGGATGCTGGAGAAGTTGAGGGCATGTGTGTTTTTGGTTCACAATCTTGGAATGGAAGGACAGCGGATTCTGAGCACAGTGGGTGACTGTGATAGTTTTGAAGAAGTGGTTGAGCTAATGGTATGCCATTTTTGCACCCCGGAAAACATCATAGTTTGCAGAATTCAGTTTTGACAGCGCCACCAACGGGTGGGTGAGTTTGTTCAGCGGTTCGTGGAAGACCTGAGGCTGTTGGCCAGCGAGTGCCAGTTTGGACCATTGGAGGAGATGATTCGTGACCATTTGGCGGAGCATATCAACTGTGCTGTGATTAGGTCGAAGCTGCTTACATTTTCGGGCGAACTGACGCTGTCCACAGCCATCGAGTTGGCTCAACAACTAGAAGCTGTGGATAAACTATTGCGGGAGCTGAGTGACAACTTGTCACACCGACACCTGGGATCACCGCCGACAGCACATGCAGTGGACCCGGACAGCGATGGTAGCATGGAGGACAATGTGGATGACGCCAGTGCTGTGGATATGAGGTCTGCCCCGGGGAAGTCCAAATGTCTGGGTTGTGGGTCCACGAAGCACCGTTTTAAGGCCAGAGAGTGTCCGTCGAGATGGAAGCACTGCGGCAAGTGTGGCCACTTGCATCAGTTCGCCAGGGTATGCCGCAAGTTCGAGTGAGGAAGTCTGTGGCACAAAGAGGACTATCCTGCATCCACGGTTGTTCACACTGTGTCCCCAAGCACCAACAGACGCACGTACTGTATGGTAGAGTTGGACGGAGTGGAGGTGCCTTTACTGACTGACACGTGGGCAGTGGGTTCTATGTTGAATTGGGCAATCGTGAGGTGTTTTTTCCAACACTACAGGATTGGAGGTGACCCGGCACCACTTTGTGGTTATGGCAGAGGATGGCTGGCCATGGTGGGAATGCTAAGACTGATGGCTCGGTACAAATTGGCTGAGATGTGTGACCTGAAATTCACCATAACAGTCCGTGGGGAAAACATAATGGGCTGCGACCTGTTTTATGGTCTGGGCTTCACCATTACAATCAGTGCTGGGGAGGAGTGGTCGGGCTGTGGATTGTGGGACCGACCACTCCCAAGAGTAGAAAATGGGGCGGTATGGGATGAGAACATGCCTGGCATCCTGGAAAGTGAGCAAGACCAATATCGCCCAGAGTCATCACAGGAGGGTCCCTGTGCCAGAGCTCAAGTCGCCCTGGACGAGGGTACTGGGTGGCACGGTGGGATGCCTGTGATGACAGGCAATGTCGAGAGGCTGGTTTCACCTATTCCCGGATCTCGGCTGAAGTGGGCCGGTGAACAGGGGGCCACAACGGCAATGGCAGCGGTGAAGTTAAAAGTGGTCAGGGCCGGACCGTCAGGCACAGTAGAATGACATGCCGAGTAGACACCCTGCAAGCCGAACAAGGGCCCTGTGGGAGTCGCGGACGTGGTCCGGGCTTGGGCAGAGGCACGGTTACAGCGGGTACGGCTCAAGCAGCAGTTGGTGGAGCACCAGGGACGGCTGCCTGTGGTGGCCAGACGGGAGGATGCCTATCTCCAACTGTTGGGTGGCTCATGGAGGCACCCAAATGAGCTGCGGCGTGCCCGGGAAGAGACTGTAGGATGTGGGCCTGGTCATGGGGCCCCTCTGGTAGTAATGAAGAGGAGGCGCACCGGGGTCGAAAGAGCCAGCGGCTACCTAGGAGGTGGATTACCTCCAGCGGCGAACTGATGGAAGGACGGTTCAAGGGTGAGGGGGCCATGGGCTTGTTTGTTTCTGCAGTTGGTGTATGATTTAATTTTTTTATGCATGTGTTTGGATTTTGAATACCATTGGGTCATTGTATACTTGCGTGCTTTGGTGTATTTCTGTTCAGTTCATTTATTGTTTGCATAGGGTTATGGGGGTTAATCTGTTTACCCTTTTCAAAATAGGAAACATGGCGGTATTTTGTTTATGTTGGACTTTCATGCAGGATAAGCAGCAGAATAACTCGCTTCGCCGTATGGAGTGAGATGGGAGTGACTCTGTTAGGCCATTTGTGCTGTATCGTTTAAATTGATTTTAGCGCGTGACTCGGGTCCTAAATTGGGGTGGGTCTGAATTGTGTGTGTGTTTTAGGCTTTTGTAAAGGGGGGGAGAATGTTGTGTAATTGGATCTAATATAATGTTAGGCTTTTATTTGTGAAGCACGGGTGGCGGCTCCACCTTCCGGTTCTGCCACCACCCGTGACTATGAGAGGGCAGCAGGCAGGAGGGGCGCTCTCTTTGCCATCTCTTCTGCCTGATGGCTGCGTAGGTGGTCTGTGGTGCCTCTTAATAAACGTGTGCTCAGTTTGACACTTGGCCTTGTCCTTGGCTCCTTGTCCCAACATAACACCACCTACAGCCATAATATTGATTATGAGAAAGGAATACAGCCCACAACAACCGGTCCAAAGACAACTTTTCAGATATGAGATGTCTCAGCAACTTGAGATGCATTTTCAGTGATGAAACAGATGATTTTCATCTTTCTGTTTTCCTCAGTCTAGTATATGCCCACAGGCTAAATGGTCAAATTTGCCTTTTCAGTGAGTTTTTGCACAGGGATTATTGTCTCATTCAGCTGAAAAAGCAAGCTATTTGCTTGTGTGATCTTGTCATTCTTCTCTTATAGAATTATAGTAGGCAACTACTTTCAATGACAATGGTACAGACATATGCCATGTTTATAAAATTTAGATCAAGAATAAACACCCTGGCAACAGTATATTACTACAATAGCAGCAAATTCTTTGGAGTCATCTGGTATGACTCACAATCAGAGATTGTCTTTGACCGGATGAAGTCAGGGGTCGAACTCAGTGTGGCCTCTCTGGAATTCTGTTCATCATGTGCCTCTGGTGCTGGCGAAGGGTTTGAGATAACTGAGATGTCTCAATTCCCTGCAAATGGATGATCTGTTTCTGTACCTCATAAAAAACTGAAATAAGTGTCTAATACTCTCAGGGACTGCTTTTTCACAGATTTATTTTGCTTTTGATCTCTTGTCCTTCAACTTTATACTCCTGCTCCCTCTCTCCCTTTGGTCGTGGTAATAAGCCCATAGTTGCTTCTGTCATGCAACACTCTGTCAGGGTCCTTATAAATGTGCCACCTGTTGCCAGTGCATGCCAGTACACTTTTACTTTGGATACTGCAAACTTGGCACAACTCATTTACGCTCTCCACCCCACTATCCTTTTACAGGTGCTGTGAGTCTGATAAGGCAGATTTTACTCTGCAGACAAACTTGAAGGATCCATATAAAGCTTATATACATCGCATTTTCTGGAGCACAAAGATGTAGTGAAAGTGACAAAATCTAAAAGGGAATGTACTGTGCACTTTGTTTTTGTGTCTTCATACCATGATTACAGTGATTCTTTTAGTCATAATGAGTAATATACTCAGCATTGTCGCTAATGTCTAGGTTTTCATCTATTGATTTTGTTTAGAAAGCTAAATTTTGTTTTTTACTTTGATTCCTTTTAACTGTTTGTGTCTTTTCTTTTCCCTCAATCATACATTCAAACTGGTCGAGCAGATGGCTGCTCCTCCCCAAACCTGGTTTGTTTCAAACGGCCAAAAATTCTAGTAATTTAATATCTGTTTGATGGTGTGGTAGACTGCAAGTCTAATTCAAAACATTACTGGCACATGCCTCTAGGGGGAACTACCTGTATTGTTCAGCACTACTATTAAGGGGACACATTAGAACAAGAGTGTGAAAACCCCGCGCAGAATCCATGTTCAGTCTTATATGTGTGTTGCAGAATAAATGGCAGAGTTAGCCAAAGAAATAACTCAAGTGTGATCATTGCTACACGGTAGGATATCACACAATTGGCGACGAGGATTAAAAGAAAAAAATCAGCGGCGAGAAACAGAGAACATTGCAAGTGTGGCGAACTCAAGTGACTCCAGTAGTTCGAGTGCAAGTTCAGAGGAGGAAAAACGAGGTTTCCCCACCACGACGAGCAATGGCGGCTGTAATCGGAACGGTAACCCCTTTTGATAACTCGACTCAGTCATGGGAAGAATATAGTGAAATGTTGGACTTTTTCTTCCAAGCTAATGACATTGAGGAGCCAGACAAAAGGAAGGCTGTACTGTTGAGTGGAGTTGGTGCAACTACTTACAGTTTGTTGAGAAATTTAATAAGCCCTGCATTACCGAAAGATAAAACGTACGACCAGCTTACTGCTGAGCTTCAGAAGCACTTCAGCCCCAAACCAAGTGAAATCGTGCAACGATTCAAATTTAATTCACGCATAAGGAGGAACACTGAGTCCATAGCAGAGTATGTGGCAGAATTGAAGAAATTAACACTGCACTGTGATTACAAAGACTCATTGGAAGAAATGTTAAGAGACAGACTTGTGTGTGGAGTGAATGATGACCGAATGCAACGGCGACTTTTATCTGAAACAAAACTCACTTTTGCGAAGGCTTTGGAATTATGCCAAGCGATGGAAACAGCATCTAAAGATGTGAGAGAAATGCAAGGGAAGCTAACAGAGGACACAGCAACGCATGTTCGTGTGCCTAAGACCCAAGTAGGTGTCCACAAAGTGTCAACTGATAAAAATCAGCACAAACTCCCCAGTTGTTATCGCTGCAAAGGCCAGCACAATGCCGCCGAGTGCAAATTTGCCACTGAACTGTGTCATAATTGTGGCAAGCGAGGGCACATTAAGAAAGCATGTAGAATAAAGGTGGACAGCGCACAGGTGCTGAAAGCAACAGTAAAAGGGCAAAAGTATGAAAACAAGGGCCCAGGAAAGGAACAGCGAGCGAATCAACTGAGAGGGGAGGGAGAAAGTGATACAGAAGACATGGGTTTTCACACAATTTACAACACGTCAGAGGAGCTGACCAAGGTAGCGCCCATCACGCGTACCATGAATGTTAATGGAATGAAAGTAACATTTGAAGTTGATACAGGCTGTGGAGTAACCATATTAAGTAAACAGCAATATACACAACTGTGGAAGAAAACAGACACAGCAGAATTAAATCCCTGTTCATTAAAATTAAAAACATACACAGGAGAGAAGCTAGACGTGCTAGGCATGGCACAAGTGAAGGTGCAGCACGAAAACAAAGAAAAGGACTTACCTGTAGTAGTAGTTGGGAGCGAAGGACCAAATCTACTAGGGCGAAGTTGGCTACAAGAACTGGCCATGATTGATCAGTTGGTGAATAAAGTGGAATCTCAGCCCAAATTGCAGCTGGAGGAGATCCTCGAAAGACACGCTGAGGTGTTCAAAGAAGGCGTAGGACAGCTAAAAGGTGTCACTGCAAGGATTAATGTGGACAAGGAGGCCCAACCACGATTCTGCAAACCCCGACCAGTACCCTATGCAGTCAAGCCACTGGTTGAAAGCGAGCTACAGAGGCTGCTGGATGACAAGATCATTGAGCCAGTGCAGGTTGCAGAATGGGCGGCGCCCATAGTCCCAGTGAGAAAGCCGGATGGCTCCATTAGAATATGTGGAGATTACAAACTCACTGTCAATCGAGCATCACGGGTGGATCAGTATCCAATTCCTAAAGTGGAGGACCTCTTCGCACAGCTGAACGGCGGCCGACACTTCACGAAATTAGACATGAGTCACGCCTACCAACAAGTAGTCCTGGAAGAAGAATCAAAAAAGTATGTAACCATCAATACACACAAAGGCTTATATACCTACACACGCTTACCATTTGGAGTAGCTTCCAGTCCTGCTATATTCCAGAGAACTATGGAGGGCATCCTAGGTGGAATTCCGAATGTTGCCGTTTATTTGGATGACATCCTTTGTACAGGACCAAATGAACAAGAACATCTGAAAACGCTGAAGGAAGTGCTTCAACGGTTGGAGAAAAGCGGTCTGAGGTTGAAAAGAAGCAAGTGTGAGTTCATGGGAAAAGAGGTGGTGTTCCTAGGCCACAAGATCAACGCCAGTGGTCTACACCCTCTAACAGACAAAGTGGAAGCCATTGCGGAGGCGCCTGAGCCACAAAATGTTACTGAGTTAAAAGCCTACCTGGGCTTGTTGAACTATTACCATAGGTTCCTCCCAAAGCTCTCCACGCTGCTGGCACCACTACATACCTTACTTAAGAAGGAAGAAAAATGGTCATGGGGGGTCAAGCAGCAGAAGGCGTTTGAAGAGTCCAAAGCGCTACTTCAGTCCTGTAGTGTGTTAGTGCACTATGATTCAAACAAACCACTCATCCTGGCGTGTGACGCATCACCCTACGGTGTGGGTGCTGTACTCTCTCATCGTATGGAGGATGGCTCAGAGAGACCCATAGGGTTCGTCTCAAGAACTCTTAGTGCAGCTGAGAAAAACTACTCCCAGCTAGACAAGGAGGGCCTTGCAGTAGTATTTGGTGTAAAAAAATTCCACAAATACCTGTACGGGAGACAGTTCGCCATAGTGACTGACCACAAGCCACTAATTTCACTGTTCAGTGAAATGAGAGCCATACCCCAGATGACATCTCAGAGAATTCAGAGATGGGCCGTTACATTAGCAGCGTATGAGTACACCATCGTTTACAAAGCCGGACGGGACCATACGAATGCTGACGCGATGAGTAGGCTACCCTTGGATGGAGGAAGAGACAGCATGCCTGAGGAGGAGGAGAGAGTGCTATTGTTTGAAGATATCGGCGTGCCCCTGGTGAACGCACAACAAATAAAGAAGTGGACAGACAAAGACCCTGTTCTAGCAAGAGTGCGAGAATACATCTTGCGAGGATGGCCGAAGATGAACAGTCCTGAGTTCATTCCCTATGCCCGACGACAGGATGAGCTCAGCACCCAGGAAGGTTGTATCCTGTGGGGAGGACGCGTGGTTGTTCCACCACCTGGTAGGAATGCCTTACTGCAACAACTACACCAAGCACACCCTGGCATCACTCGCATGAAAGCGTTGGCGAGGAGTTACATGTGGTGGCCCAACATGGATGCAGAGGTGGAGGCGCTTGTGAAGTCATGTGCGGCATGCCAGGAGAACAGGAACAGTCCTCCAGCAGCCCCACTACATCCCTGGGAAGTTCCAGATAAACCATGGAGAAGAATTCACATTGACTACGCAGGTCCATGGATGGGAAGAATGTTCCTGATCATAGTTGACGCATACTCAAAGTGGATCGATGCATATTCTGTGAGTAGCTCTACTTCTACTGTTACCATTGAATGTCTTAGAAAGAGTTTCAGCCAACATGGGCTACCTGAAATCATAGTATCAGATAACGGTACATGTTTTACGAGTGAACAGTTCCAAGAGTTTTCTGAAAAGAATGGCATACGTCACATCACGACTGCGCCATACCATCCTTCTTCTAACGGCTTAGCCGAGAGGGCCGTGCAGACGTTCAAGTCACTCATGAAAAAGATGACAGGAGACTCTATTGAAACCCGAATGTCGAGAGCTCTATTCAGCTATCGAATAACACCCCAATCTACAACTGGCAAGTCACCAGCTGAGCTGTTGTGTGGAAGGAAGTTGAGGTCAACATTTGACTTAATACATCCAGACTTCAGAAACAAAGTGCATGATAAACAAGAGAAACAAAAAGGTTATCATGACATGCATGCTAGAGAGAGAATACTGAGAGAAGGAGACGTGGTCTACACCCGCAACTTTGGCTCAGGACCAGCCTGGGTACCAGGAGAAATAACAGAAAAGACAGGCCCTGTGTCATTCAAGGTGACATTAGGTCATGGACAAGTGGTGAGGCGACACATCGACCAAGTTCGTGGTAGGAGCTCCATTCCCCTGCCGATGGCACCCGAGGTGTTGTCTGACACCCATCCTGAGGAGAGCATCAATGAACCACCACTTCAGGTGAAACCTGAGGTAACCGTCTCTGCAGATTCTACGGGCAGCACTGCAGCAGCCGAAACAGTGGAGCAGTCTGAGTCTTCACCTGCAGTTGGCTCACCCGCCGTGAGAAGATCTCAGCGAGCTAGGAAAGCTCCAGACTACTTGAAGGACTATACTTAGTCAGTAGTGAGTTCCCCAGCCACAGGACAAGAATGCGTCCTGGAACCTCACTGGGATGCGGTAGTCAACCCAAATCCCCAGTTAGACTGTTATGTGTGTTATACATGTAAAAAAAAAAAAAAAAGAGAGAAAGAAATTATGTGTATGGCACATGTGTTTAAGAAGTTAAAAGTAACTGTGATTGTTTAGGGTTAAATGGGAGTTCCAGGATGTCTAGCATAATTGGCTAGTGTAATTAAAAGTAGTTTAATCTAGAGGGGAGGGATGTGGTAGACTGCAAGTCTAATTCAAAACATTACTGGCACATGCCTCTAGGGGGAACTACCTGTATTGTTCAGCACTACTATTAAGGGGACACATTAGAACAAGAGTGTGAAAACCCCGCGCAGAATCCATGTTCAGTCTTATATGTGTGTTGCAGAATAAATGGCAGAGTTAGCCAAAGAAATAACTCAAGTGTGATCATTGCTACACGGTAGGATATCACAGATGGCAACTCCCAAAGCAAGCCAATCTCCTTTGGCTGCCATGTTTAGAATTTGTATCTTCAGCTTTGGAATTGGTTTCCAGTAGAAAAATAAATCTTTCATCATTTTTTTTCTTGTGGTATCTATTAGGTGGTACTAAAGATCAGTCAATGGATTAAATGACCAATTGAATATTTTAATTGGCAATTTGAAATATTTGTTTTCTGGGATGGGGGAACAGCAGTCTGGCCACCAGGCACGGACTGAGACTAGGGAGGGGCGGGGCTTTTCTCGGGGGCCTGGCCAATCAGGAGCCAAAGTGACCTGACTGAGCAGCCCGCAGCCTATATGGTGTTGATGTGTTTGAGTTCTGTCTGGTATTATCTGTTTGCTCTGTTCAGATATGTGTTATTGTTCAGTAGCTCTGCGTGTGTGCGGTACCTTGAACGCAGCGCAGAGCTGCAAGGGGCGGCAGAAGTGGGTGAGAGTGACAGGAGAGTTCTGAACTTCCTCAGCTGCTGGTTAAAAAAAAAAACTATTACTATCAGTATAAAAATCTTAGATAAATGTCCTGCCAACGTCAAAAAAAGTTAAAAAGCCCTTAACACATTGGCAGCAAATTGCGGTAAAATCACCAAGAAAACTTGGTGGCTAAAACTGCCAGTCATCAAGAAAACAGAATTTTACACAGGCTAGGGAGGCTTCTGTGGAGTAATTTCCCTTGTTTTCCAATCATTATATTTGTGTGGGGTGGCGCGGTGGCGGAGTGGTTTAGCATTGCGGCAGCACAGCAACTCTCCCTTGGCCGGGGGATCCTGGGTTCGATCCCAGCCCCCGACCAACAGTGATCTGTGTGGAGTCTGCATGTTCTCTGCGTGGGTTTACTCCGGGATTTCTCCGGTTTCCTCCCACATGCCAAAAACATGCAAGTTAGGTTAATTGGCATCAAAACTGGGGATTCTAAATTGTCCTTAGGTATGACTGTGACTGAGAGTGAATGGTTGTCTGTCTCTCCGTGTTGGCCCTGCGATGGACTGGCGATCTGTCCAGGGTGTACCCTACCTCTCGCCCAAAGATGCTGGGATAAGCTCCACTCCCACCCCCCACCCCCCCCCCCGCTCCCGTGACCCGAAAAGGATTAAGCAGAAGAAGATGAATGAATGAATATATGTATTTGTGTTATTGATGCAGTTTTCTTCTTCTTTTTTTGTCTCTATGTGGCTCATTGCAAAACTCCTTATACTGGGCATTCAGTAATAATCCAATTTTTTTTTTTTTTACAAAATAAATCCACACACAGTGAGTAAATCCTATCCATCTGTGACAGAGATCATCCTGCGCAGTTCACCCCACACGGGACACAAACCCGCGACCTCTCAGTCAACTACACACAGTTCGAGCATGGGAGACACAGCACGATCGCGCTGAGCTAAAGGTCCGACCGATAGCTCAGCGCTACTGATACTGTATGAGGCTTTCGGGAGGGAGGTTTTTTACTAACGTTCTACGCCGAACAGTACTAGTTGGCATCCGTTACACATCCATCCATCCATCCATCCATCCATCCATCCATCTTCTACCGCTTTTCCGGAGGTCCAGGTCACGGAGGTAGCAACTCAAGCAGAGAAGCCCAAACTTCCCTCTCCCTGGCTACCTGCTCCAGCTTTTCAGAGAGAATACCAAGACGTTCCCAGGACATGCTGGGAGACATAGTCTCTCCAGCATGTCCTGGATCTGCCCCGAGGTCTCCCCCCAGTGGGACGTGCCCGGAACACCTCAAGTGAGAGACGTCCAGGAGGCATCGTGATCAGATGCCCAAACCACCTCAACTGGCTCCTTTCAATGTGGAAGACCAGCCTTTCTACTCTGAGCCTGTTCCGGATGACTGAATTCATCACCCTATCTCTAAGGGTGAGTCCAGCAATCCTACAGAAAAAGCTCATTTCAGCTGCTTGTATACATGAGCTCATTCTTTCGGTCATTACCCAAAGCTCATAACAATAGTGTGATATAGTAAGATTGTTGTCTTATTGTGAAGTGTGGTGTAGTGGCGGCCACTTCCTCTTTTGCCACTGCACCACCCTATGGCCCACTCCCAGTTACATCAGGTGAGAATGGACATCCTGGCAGATAGGCACATCTGTCACAAGGTCTGTGGTGGACTTTTGTCAGTCGGTGCATCGTGACATGCACTACACAAAAAGCAGAGATAAACAAACCTATCATCTGGTCAGTCACTGCAACAGATATTGGAGTCAGTTTGTCTTGGCTTGTCCTTGCCACTGATAATACCTCTCTCTTCCAAGAATGTGCCACTAGTCCAGAAAAAGCTAGCTGTACTCAAATACTTTGCAAGCAGTTTCATGAAATGGCCAGTCAGAAAGCAACTCATACCGGCTCAGACGTCACCCGGGTTAACAAGGTCAGGAGTTCCTGGCAGTGAAAGTAGTAGTAGTAGATTAGTTTATTTGACAGGGACAGTGGCGAAGGACAGAGGCGAAGGACAGAGCTGCGTGGAGGAATCTGATCAGACCTAAATGAAACAGTCATTGTTGCCCCTGACAGACTGCTATGATGATGATGATGATCTCTGTTTGACCTCTTTTCCGATGCCCCTACCTGGTGGCTGTATTGTGTGTGACCAACCCTTTTAATAAAGTGAAGTTCAACTGTGCACCTGACCATGTCATTACAGAGGTAAATTCCGACATAACATTTTGGCGACGGGAATAAACATGGAGGCATGCGTTTCACTGCTTTGGCATTTCCTGGAGCTCCTGGGCGAGCCGCTTGTGCCCTGGCCAAGATGGTTTGCCACCTTTCAAAACTACATTGTGGCACTTGACCTGGGTAAGCTAGATAAACTGAGGGCACGTGCATTTCTCGTGCATAACTTGGGGTTTGAGGGCCAGCATATCCTGCATACATTAGGGGCTTCCGACTTGTATGAGGACATGGTCGAGTTGCTAGCGCACCATTTCAGCACCCCTGATAGCGTGACCGTCTGTAGGATTAGGTTTCGGCAGCGACACCAAAGGGCAGGTGAGTCTGTCCTCCAGTTCGTCGCCGGCCTGAGGCACCTAGCTAGTGAGTGTCATTTTTGGCCACTGGAGGAAGAAATGGTACATGACCAGCTGGCGGAGTATACAACCAGCAATGCCTTACGAGCTAGGCTACTCTTGGTGACGAGTGACCTGATGTTATTTGAGGCTGTCGAGCTAGCTCTCCAAGTGGAGACCGTAGACAAGCTAGTTTCGGATCTAAAGTGACGCCATTCACAACGGCAGCTGGGGCCTGCCGCCACAGCATTAGTAGCAGACCCAGACAGCGAGGATAGCATGACCGACGACAACGAGGAAACCAACACTATCAGATGAAGGTCTGCCCCCTGAGGAAACCCTTGTGTATGGATTGTGGGTCCGCGAAGCACCAATACAAGGCTAGGAAATGCCCGGCTAGAGGGAAGCGCTGTAGCAAGTGTGGACTCTTGAACCATTATGCCAGGGTGTGTCGTATGTCCAAGCTGGAGAGCCCATGGGGAAAAACAACTTCACCCGCCCCGACAACTGTCCATGCGGTGTCTCCGAGTACCAATGGGGTCAAGTTCTGCAAGGTGACACTGGATGGTGAGGCGGTGCCGCTGCTGGTCAACATGAGGGCAGAGGGATCGATATTGAATTGGGCCACGGTGAGGACATTTTTTCCCCACTACAAAATAAGAGGTAACCCAGCACTGCTTTACGGTTATGGAGGTGGAAGGCGGTGCACAATTGGAACCCTGGAGTTAACGGCTCAGTACAAGTCGGCGGTGATGGCTGACTTCACGTTCCATGTGACACCCCGAGACGACAACATCATGGGCTGTGACCTGCTTTATGGACTGGGGTTTGCCATTAAAGACTATGCTGGGGAAGAGTGGACTGGCTGTGGCTAGTGGAACCATCCGGTTCTGGTGGTGGAGGACAACGCTGTGTGGGATGAAGATTTACCAGGCACCACGGCGGTCAAGCAGGACCAGCCTCACTCAGGTTCGACACAGGAAAATCTCAGTGCCGGCGCTCGGGGTACCGTGGAAGAGGGTACCGAGCGTGGCGGCGAGGCACCTGCGCCGGCTGGTAAAGCGATGATCTAGCCTCAGTTTCCTCTGGAGCTCAGCCACAGTGGGCTGGAGGATCTGGAGCTACAATGGTGACCACTGCAGCAGCTTTACAAGGAATCGGGGCCAGACCGACAGGCACGGAGGGACTGCGTGCCAATCAGCAACACTGCAGGCTGAGCAGAGCTCCTCTGAGAGTTATGGACCTGGTCTGGGCTCGGGGGGAGGGACGTCTACGGCAGATGTGGGCCAAACGACACCCAGAGGAACACCAAGAGCGGCTGTGCATCGTGGCTGAGCAGGGCATAGCCTACTTCCAGCTGTCGGATGGCTCGTAGAAGCACATCAATGAGCTGCGTCATGCCCAGGAGGAGGCTTCAGATGGTGGGTTTGGAACGAGAGAGGTGGTCAATGGTGAAGAGAAGAGGCGCTCTCATCTATGAGGTCAGCTGTGATCCTGGTGGCATGCCGCTTCCAGGGGCAGGTCTACTGAGCGGCTGCCCTCGGCCCCCCACAAGCCAGTTCTACCCCTTTCTGCCAGAAAGACAGTAGTGTCAGTTTAAAAAAAAAAGAGTTCTAATGTTCATATGTTTGTGTGTGTTAAAAGAAAAGCTAAAATTAAAGTTACTGTTCTGGGTGTCTTTATATTTTAGGAACACGGCAATGTTTTAAGTTATTAATTGACTTTTTTTAGTTAGTACAGATGGCAGAATAATCCACCTTGTCGTGTGAGGTAGCACGGTAGTCCACCCGTCCTCCCTAGTTTTAGGTTTTCTTGTGTGAATGTAGGCCATTTAGTGATCTCAGTTCTAGTCTTCTTAGTGTGTGATTCGGGTCCTAAATTGGGGAGGGTCTCAATTGTATGTGTGGTTTTGGACTTTCTACAGTGTGTGGGGGGGGATGTGATATAGTAATATTGTTGTCTTATTGTGAAGTGCGGTGTAGTGGCGGCCACTTCCTCTTCTGCCACTGCACCGCCCTATACATACCAGCGGGCATCTCTGTTCGGCCTCCTTGCCGGTGCTCCTACCTGGTGGCTGTATTGTGTGTGACCAACTCTTTTAATAAAGTGAAGTTCAACTGTGCACCTGGCCTCATCGTTACAGAGGTAATTTCGACATAACACATAGGTGAGGGTAGGAACATAAATTGACTGGTAAATTTACTGGCTTCATACCACCTGATCTGCAATGCATTGTGCAGTCACACAGTGATCAGCACCACCCCCAGGAAGGCCCCGAAACACCGAGCCCACATGAGTACGCTGACCCCAAGAGAGCAGGTTGGAGGTGGCACCGGAGACAAGGTAAAAGAGGAGGGCTACGTGCTAGGCTAAAGGCTTGCGCCAGCCAACCACCTTGCTCAGCCTCTTGTTGGCGAACGTACGGTCTCTGGAAAACAAGCTAGATGAATTAAGAGCAACGATTAAAGACCAGCGGGAGATTCTAACGCTCGATAAAAGCATGCTGGATCATGTTTACTCCAACATACGCGATGCTTACAGAGAGGCACCCTGCCCCGACTTCAGGCAGTCAGATCACATCTCCCTGTTTATGTACCCAGCCTACAGACAAAAGCTGAAACAAACAAACCCTGTTATTAAGGAAATTAAACGCTGGACTCTAGAGGCTGAGAGCACCCTGCAAGACTGTTTTGCCTGTACAGACTGGGATGTGTTTAAAGCTGCAGCCACCCAGGAGGACTCTTCTGTAAACATACAGGAATATGCTGAATATGTGACTGGGTACATCAGCACATGTGTTGATACCATAGTACCCACCATACAAGTCAGGAAGTTCACCAACCAGAAGCTCTGGATCAACAATCAGGTACATCAGATGCTGCATGCGCGCTCTCTTGCATTTAAATCAGGCAATGAGGTTGCGTGCAAAGCTGCAAAGTATGTACTGAGGAAGGCTATAACAACAGCCAAGAGGCAGTACAGGGAAAAGCTGGACAGTCTCTACTCCACTCCTGACCCGGGGCGCATGCGGCAAGGCCTGCAACACATCGCAGATTACAAGAGGTCCAACAGCAGCACCACAAGCTCCACAGACAACCTGCCGGATGATCTCAACATCTTTTACACCCGCTTTGAGGCCACCAGCTACAGTGCAGAGAGGAGACCCCCACCCCCCCACCCCGAGGAATATCAACCCCTGCAAGGCAGCAGGACTAGACAACATCCCTGAGCGGGCCCTCAGAGCATGTGCTGCCAAGCTGACTGATGTTCTCACATCCATCTTCAACCTCTCCCTCAACCAAAACATAGTCCCCTCCTACTTCAAAACCATAACCATCATCTCTCTCCCCAAAAGGAGCCTGCCGACCTGTCTGAATGATTACAGACCGGTAGCACTCACTCCAATCATCATGAAGTGCTTTGAGAGAGTGGTGCTGCCCCTCATTCAGGACAGCACACCGGATACCCTGGACCCCTTGCAGTACGCCTACCGGCCCAACAGGTCCACCTCAGATGCCATTGCTGCAGCACTCCATTACTCTCTCTCCCACCTGGAAGATAAAGGCTCCTACATTAGGATGCTCTTTGTCAACTACAGCACCGCCTTCCACATGGTCATCCCCCACAAACTCACTGACAAACTGTCTTCTCTTGGCCTGCACCACACCCTCTGTGACTTGCTACTGGACTTTCTAACTGTCAGGCCCCAGACTGTCAGGATGGATAACAGGACCTCAGCCAGCATCATCACAAACACAGGTGCCCACAGGGTTACGTTCTCAGCCCCATCCTCTACAGCCTCTTCACCCATGACTGTGTTGCCTCCCACAAGGACAATGTCATCTTAAAAGTTTGCGGATGACACAGCAGTGATAGGACAAATCACTGGTGACGACGAAACATCCTACAGGAGGGAGGTGGCCAGCCTGGTGTCATGGTGTGAGGACAACAACCTCACCCTCAACATGGACAAGACAAAGGAGATGATAGTGGACATGAGGAAGTGGAGGAGGAGACCCCATCGGCCGCTGTTCATCTGGGAGCTTGAGGTGGAGAGGGTGAGCAGCTTTAAATACCTGGGCATCCACATCAGCGAGGACCGTAAGTGGACACACAACACCACAGAGCTGGTTAAGAGAGCTCAGCAGTGGCTGTACTTTCTGAGGAGGCTGAAGAAGTTTGGCATGTCCCCCAGGATCCTCAACAACTTCTACAGCTGCATCATCGAGAGCATCCTGACTAACTGCATCACTGCGTGGTACAGCAGCACTACTTCCCTGGACCGCAACTGCCTGCAGAGAGTGGTGAAGACAGTGGAGAAGATCATCAGGACTCCATTCCACTCTCTGCAGAGCATCTACCACCGCAGAGTCCAAAGGAGAGCTGACACCATCCTTTGGGACCCCACCCATCCCCAGCACAGAATGTTGACACTTCTACCCTCAGGCCGGAGGTACAGAAGTGTGAAATGCAGGACAACAAGACTGAAAAGCTCTTTCTTTCCCACTGCCATCAGACTCCTGAACAAATCCCCAAACTCCGCAACACAGCTTTGCAAATAGGCACTCACACACCGGTTGCTAAATTTGCACATTGCTCATTTGTACAGTGTACATAGTCTCATCCCATCTGATGTCCATATCAACTCTGCTGCTAATTATCATGTACAATCTACTGGTATTATCATTATAGAGAAATTCGCACACTGGGTGCTAATTTGTAATTTGTATATTGCTCATTTGCACACTGTACATAGGCTTATGCCATCTCAGGTTCATATAATCTCTGATATCAATATACCACTGTCCACTATAGTCACCCAGTGTCATGAGCGGGGTTTTAGCTTTTTCCTACCCTGCTCCATGACGTGGCTCCTTTTCCCCTTATCATTTCTTTTGCGTCTGTCTTCTGTCAGGTTTGTGTGTCAGGCTGCTGAGAGCCTTGGGGTTCACCTGCTTCCTGACAGCTGACATCCATGCCCCCTCCTCCTGTCATGGTCACAGCTGCTTGCCATTTCTGTTTCTCTCAGCACACGCACACATCATTCATTCTCACTCACATGTTCACACACCCATGCACTAATTACACGCACCAGCATGCACTCAATTGATTAGTAAGTTGCAGTATTTAAGTTCTGTGTTCACTGATGTGCATTGCCGGGTTATTGTTTGTTCCACACAGTGTTTGTTCCCCTCAGTGTGGAACTAAACTGCTTGCACTGCTGTTGTTGGATCATCTTTTTCCACCAGCCTGCTCACTGCCATTTTTGTTCCACTGGGATGGCTTCCTGGGACTGTCTCAGACTGCTCCAGCTCTGTAAGTTTTTTCCTATATTTGCCCACGTCAAACCAGTCTGGAAGCGTCCTGGGTTTCTCTGTCTCCCTCCGCTCACAGTTCCGCCTGTAGCACCTGGGGCCATCTCCTCCATGTGCTATTTTCCCGCGAGCTGTAGAGCGTCGTGGCAGTCTCCCTTGTATGCTAGTGACATTCACTGTTTGTGTTCTGTACACCATCAAGTTTTTGTTAATAAAGCACACTCAACTTACTCCTGTCATGGAGCGGTCCTCGCGGACCACTAATGAGATGCTATAGGCAGCTGTAGAGTTTGCACATTTATTAAAGGAAGACATACACTATAAAATAATGAGCCTCGTGGGACAAAACACAAATAAAGGCTTCACTAGACACTGACGATAAACTAAGAACTAGGAAGACTGATGGAAGATGAGGATACAACACTTACATACCAAAAGCGAGGGCGGAACCTAACGCCGAAAGGAACTGGCTTCGGATGTAGGGAACTCAATCTGGATAAGCCGAGGTCGCAGCCCCGAGTGACAGGAGCTGCTCCCTTAAATAGGGCAAGATAATTAATCAGCTGATGAGGGTGTCATCAGCTGAATCAAAACCAGCTGTTACTGCTTGGTTCTGACAGCCGGAAGCTCCGCAGAGACGCTATCAGAATAAGAGCTCTGAGAACCCACCAGGACTAAATACAGAATGGGAGGAAAATACTGCATGACCCAAGCGCGGACAAGATCGGCGCTCAGACCATGATAGTACTCCCCCCGAAGGACCCACTCTGGGCGTAAACATAACATCCAAGCCTCCCTCCCCACCCAGAAGGCTACGAAATCCCACCCAGGGCAGGTGGAGGGGGAAAAAGGCTCGGAGGGCAAGAGTCAAAAAAAAGGAAAAAAACACCAAGGATAGGAACCGGGGGGAAAAAAATGACAAGGGCCAATACAGAACAAATAGGAACATGGTGCACAACAGAGCAAGGAAACAAAACCCACAAATATACTCCATAATGCACAGGTAGAAGACAGAACAATGAATGCAAATAACAGATACCAAGCTACACGACCACAATACACAGGTGTCTCTCAACCAGAGGAAGGGAAAACAAAAAATCGTGCTAAATAGCGGCAAGATACAGACAGTTCCACAAATCCAAATAAACTGGCAGGGGCGACAAAAGCGCATATACAGACTACAGTGGGGGGAAATGAAAGAAAGAAAAAAAATGCTGAAGAGCGGTGAAATACATACAGTTCAGAAACAGTCCCAATCCCCCAAATACAAAGGAGGAGGAAGAAAAAAGAAACACATGCTACAAGGCGGCGAAATACACAGTTTTATATAGTTCATATGCAAAACACGAGTGCATCCCAAATATTTCAAGGGAGAGGGAAGAGGAGAAAAAAAACACAGGGATGACGGCAGGCAGAGCACAATGGAATAAAGAAAAACAATAGTTCAGGCGGTCTACCCGCATCTAGCGTCTAGATCGCAGGCAGGGAAACAAGGATGAGTTCAGGCGGCCTAACCCAGTCCCAGGCCCGGAGAAACAGTACCTCTGGCGGCCGGACCAGGTCGCCGAACCAAGAATCCAGTTTGTTGGGTGGCCGACCCAGAACACCGAACCGGCGAAGGAGTCTCCCAGGCGGCCGACCCGTGTCAAAAGGCCACCAGAACCGAAGGGAAGAGCTTGGAGGCAGCCTCCCTACCGAAAGGGATAACGAGGGAGAACCGGGTCGAGTAACGGAAATCCCAACGGCACCAGGTGGAGGAGAAAAGGGATCCGGGAAACAATGAAGGACCAGTCCGGCGTCGATCGGCAGAGGATCTGCAGCTCCTTCTCCCAACTCCACACGGACTGGTGCTGCACTTTCGTTGGATCCCAAGCGGGACCGTGCTGCACCCATTTTGGATTCCGACTGGGCCGGAACCACACCCACGACGGACCCCAATTGGGTCAATGTAGCACCCATGACGGACCCCAACTGGGCCGGAACCACACCCACGATGGACCCCGATTGGGTCAGAGCTGCACCCACGACGGACCCCAACTGGGCCAGCGCAGCACCAGGGATGACCTCCAAACCCGAACCCGGAACCTCCAGAACAGCAACCGGAATAGACTCAACACTGGTGACCCTGGGAGAAGGCTCAGGGGAAGAAAGAGAACCGGGATCAGGATCACCGGCAGCGAGAGAGCCCAGCCAGACAAGCTCAGATGCAACGGACGGCTGCACCTGGCTCGTCTCCCCGAGAGACAGACAAAAATGCTCCAGAATAGACAGGAGAAAGACAAAATAGAGCACTTGCCTGATCTTGAGTTCTGCCGCCGTCCAGGACTTCGGCGATCTGGGTTCAGCAAGTAGAAGATCCTCCTCTGGTTCCCACTTGGCTACGGCGGGCTCCGCAGCTGGCATGATGGTGTCCACAGTCCGGGGACTCCCTGACGCTGACGTCCACGCCGAGGGCCTGCACGGCATGGTGGCAGGGGATCCGTGACCTGCCGGGTTGGACTGTCCCTCCGTGGAGACCCAGGGACGCTTGCTCGTCGGTGTAGGCTCCAATTTGCAGTCTACCCTCCTCCTCTGCCCATGACATGGCTGCGGGGCCGAAACCAGGCACTCCAGGGCCGCAGGCTCCTTCCTCGTCCGATGGTGTAGACTTGGCGCCAAGAACCACTCAGGGGAAGGAGACACAGAGGTAGCAGGTTCATAATTAATCACTGCAGCAGGTGGAGGGAGCTCAGGGGACTGTGAACCCTGAACTCCACTCCCAGGGATCAAACAAGGCAATTCACCCAGTGAAGGAAAAGAATGAAAAGACACTTGCCTGATCCGCTGAGGGCCAATGGAACCTGCTGCAGTGGGCTTGGTTCTTCCCTTCCCCCGCTGGATGGTGATGGAGGGCCCCCCGGGATGATGAGGAGGAGCCGTTCGCACAGGATCGATGACAGGCATCGCCGGAGCAGGACTTGTGGAGCTCACAACAGCTGGGGAGAGCGTCAAGGAGGAGGGAGGAACAGCCGAGGTGATCCGGGAATGAGGAGCTGACGAAACAGCAGGGACAGGAGACCTGGAGGCGGAGGCTGCTGGGTTTTCCTCCTTTCGTGACGCCACAGCAACAGCTGGCTGGGAGGCAGAGTTCGTGCGGCTACCCGGAACTGGATCTGGACGGGGTTCTCGTTGAGGATGCGCCGAGGGAATCCAAGCTGATGTCTTTCTCTGCTGGGGATGGCCCCTGGGTGGTGCGAACTCCTGGACTGGACGGGGGACAGGAATGGGATCCCGAGGCGAGGGTCGAGAATGCCTCTTCTTCAGCTTCCTGCCAGAGCTTCCCTCCAGCCCACGGAGCTTCTCCCGGTGAGCAGAGATGTCCGCCATCCTCGCTAAGCGGACCACCCTGAAATCACAGCGAGGACAGCGGTAAATAGCAGCGGTAAATAACCTCAGCGAGGTCCAGGTACCAGCGTGCATTGTTGGGAGTGTCGTAACGCCGAGTGGTGGAGAGGATACCATCAATGTCAATGAGGGCCATAACCAGCTTGTAGCCCAAGCTCATCGCATAGGCCTTGGGCGGCGCCATTTCCCAGCACACCGATACGAGAAAAGGGGGAAAAACTACAAGCCCAACTAAGTAAACTCACGGTCACCAGCGTCTCGCTTGGCTGCGACCTATTGTCATGGAGCGGTCTTCGCGGACCACTAATGAGACGCTATAGGCAGCTGTAGAGTTTGCACATTTATTAAAGGAAGACATACACTACAAAATAATGAGCCTCGTGGGGCAAAACACAAATAAAGGCTTCACTAGACACTGACGATAAACTGAGAACTAGGAAGACTGTTGGAAGACGAGGATACAACACTTAC
This sequence comes from Pholidichthys leucotaenia, assembly GCA_020510985.1. Classification (NCBI taxonomy): domain Eukaryota; kingdom Metazoa; phylum Chordata; class Actinopteri; order Cichliformes; family Pholidichthyidae; genus Pholidichthys; species Pholidichthys leucotaenia. The sequence continues at coordinate 58,229,062 of CM035837.1, read as the reverse complement.
ATACCAAAAGCGAGGGCGGAACCTAATGCCGAAAGGAACTGGCTTTGGACGTAGGGAACCCAGTCTGGATAAGGCGAGGTCGCAGCTCCGAGTGACAGGAGCTGCTCCCTTAAATAGGGCAAGATAATTAATCAGCTGATGAGGGTGTCATCAGCTGAATCAAAACCAGCTGTTACTTCTTGGCGCTGACAGCCGGAAGCCCCGCAGAGATGCTGTCAGAATAAGAGCTCTGAGAACCCACCAGGACTAAATACAGAATGGGAGGAAAATACTGCATGACCCGAGCGCGGACGAGATCGGCGCTCAGACCATGACAACTCCTGAGTTTGGATTTCATGTTCTATTTCCACCTGCGCTGCGTAAAGACGCATGCATTTGACACCCAGGGAATTTCAGATTTCATTCTTCTTGTCTCCTCTAGTTATTCTGTGATTTGGTTCTGTGTTATTACCTCATTAGTATTGCTGTGTACCTATTACCTTGGCATTCATTCGGAGAGCAGAGTATGAATTTCATTACTCAGGAAATGTTGCATTTCTTAACTGTGCACATGATAATAAAGCCTCTGAATCTTGAATCTTAAATCGACAGCTTTGCTTTGAAGCTCAGGTCCCTCTTTACCACAAAAGACCAGTACAATGTCCCCATCACTGCAGATACTGCTCTGATCCATCTGTCAATCTCTCGCTCCATTCTCCCCTCAATCGCGAATGAGACCCCGAGATACTTAAACTTCTCCACTTGGAGCAGGAGCTTGTCCCCAACCCGGAGAGGGCAAACCACCCTTTTCCGGCTGAGGACCATGGACTCGGACTTGGAGGTACCGATTCTCATCCCAGCCGCTTTACACTCCGTAGCAAGCTGTCCCAGCAAGGCCTGTAAGTCATTGTTCGATGAAGTCAACATGACGCCATCATCTGCAAACAGCAGAGATGAGATGCTGTGGTCACCAAATATGACACCCTCCTTTCCTTGGCTGCACCTAAAAATCCTGTCCATAAAAATTATGAACAGTACCAGTGACAAAGGGCAGCCCTGGCAGAGTCCAACTCTCACTGGAAACGAGTCCAACAAGAGCATGCAAATTTTTATTATTTAAGTATATTTCTATTTTATTTTTTTAATCACTGTGTTTTTTTCTTGCCACTCTAATGTGTAAATTTTCTGTGCAGGGATTTTTTTAGGTGTTTAAACCTTTAAATTGCTTTACCTAGAAAGCGTAAGATGGGGCTCACATGGCAGCACATGTAATCACCATAATCATTCATCATAATCAACTGTTCATTGTTTCAATACTTTTTGCATATCTCGCTGTTCTCTAACAAGGCGCTTAACGGCAAAATTCACAACACGTATTTGATCCATGAATCGACCAATAAATTTTCTTGTTCAGTTAGAATTGGTATGTAAACAGTCCTCTTCATCATGCTGTTCACATTTTGACATCATGAGACCAAGATGACGCCTAACAATTGGCCCATGTCTTGCATGGACTAGGGAGTATTTACCCTGGACAAAAGACCAGTGGGCCTCTGTTCTCTGATATAAGTTGATTCATGTTGAGCAGAAATGATGGTTGCCAACGATGTTGGAGACATCAAGGAGAGCACTATGCATCAGCCACTGTTGTCATCAGATGAGCCTTTGGTGGTGGTGGTGGTGGTGTTCCAGTCTGGGCAGGTGTGTCTAGTCAATACAGAACTGCCCTACACCTTGTGAATGGTATGGCTGATACTACCTGAATAACATTATTAATCTAGTCATTGTGCCCCTGCATGAACAACACAGGCCTAATTTCATCTTCATGGACAACAATGCTCCAGCTCACCAAGATTGCATCATTAGGGAATGGCTACTGGAAGCTGGTGTACCTCAAATGGAGTGGCCTGCATGTTCTCCAGACCTGAATCCCATTGAAAACCTATGGGATCAGCTGAGTCGCTGTGCAGAGGCTCATAACCCTGTACCCCACAACCTCAATGACCTAAGGGCCACCCTTCTAGAAGAGTGGAATGCCATGCCTCAGCAGACAATAAGTCGACTTGTGAACAGCATGAGATGTCGTTGTCAAGCTGTAATTTATGCTCACAGGCACATGACAAGTTATTGAGACATTGACATTTTTTGTTGTGGTATACCCACCACTGTTGTTGGCTTTTGTTTCAGTGAATTGTTTGAGACGAGGAAATCACCATTGCATGCTTCTACTTAAATGCCTTACTTTCATGATATAATATCGCTGAAGCGTGAACTTTTTACATTTTTCATAAATTTCACCCAAAAGCCAAATATCCCTAACTTTGTGTGAGTAGTGTATATTTAGCCATTGGTTGGATGTAAACAGCAGTCAGCTAAACTGAAAATGTGGCTTTTGTTTTCTGAAAAGGTGGAGAAAGAAGCAGCAGCACCAGAGCTGCTTCTGCAGAGGCTGAGTTGCACAATTCAGAGCCAGACAATGAGCAGGAGCCTGCAGGCACAACATAGAACCACAGTCCTAAATATGTAGGTATGCCGTTAGATGGAATGTAATCAAGGTGCATAGAATTACTGACTGCTGAAGAAGTACTTTAAGTTTATGTTATTTACATTTTTTATCTCATTCTGCAGAACAACAAGCTGTGCGGAGAGATAGGGAGAGAGGTCTAGATAAGAAAATGATTAATTAATTGACTAAACAAAGTTCAAGTAATGACTGTTTATCCTGCCACCAAAAGGTTGTAGCTTATAACTAGTGTGACACCTGATATGTCAATATGGTGGTCTTGTAGATGGTAAAAGGGAAGAATGTGGAGGCGAGGCACGAGCGTAGGTCAACACAGAATCTTTATTGACCCTCTAACATAAATGTACAGCCTGCGGACCCCAGTGGCCTGTCTCTGTAGAAGAGCCTAGAAGAGCCTCCCCCAGTTTCTCTGTGTTCTCCTTATGTAGCTTTATTGATCTGCATATAGAAACGGGCTGGCGTATATTGCATGGGGTTTGACAAAGGCAATGTGTGGCACGATTATCATAACACATGTTACATTTTATCACAATACATTCGCCTCCCTTCGCTGCAGCTTAGAGCAGCAGGTGGCGATGGCGCCTCATAGTCTGGTCTAATTACCCCGCTGGGGGGGCTATCCCCTTCAGTCCATTGTTCAGCCCCTCTTCCTGGTTCTTGGTGTGAGAGAATGTCCACCCGCACTGTCTAGTGTCACCACAGTCTATAAATATAGTGATGATGGTTTCTGGTTCGTAACAGCGCGGTGGCTTGGGATGGAGTCAAATTCCCGGACTGCTGGCCACCACCTCCTGCTCTTTAAATTAAAATCACCCTTTATTGTCATTCAACCATACAACCAATCATGTACAGTAGAACAAAATTGTGTTTTACCTATCTACAGTGTTAATCACACACACCCCAAGTGTAGAATCAGAGGGCCGCTGCCATGCAAGGCGCCGCCACAGATTTCCCTCCTCCATTCCATTATTGCTGAGCACCAAGCTGGATGGCAGGAAGTTACACTTTTATATGGTCTTCGGCATGACCCGGCCGGGATTTGAACCCCTGCCTCCTGGGTGTGGGGCGGATGTGTGGCTTTAGGAGGAATAGGCTTTCCCAGTCTAGCTAAGATTAGAGTTGCCAACTGTCTCGTTTTTGCCGGGACGTCCTGTTTATTGGGCAAAATATGTTTGTCCCGAGTGGGACGTGTGTTGTCCTGTTTATTTACGGCCGCCTTAATGAATGGGCTAGGCTGGGCTGAAGCCCAGGGGCCCACGAAGATCAGGGCCTATCATGAGCCAATGAAAAATATTGCATTGTCAATTGGTAAAATTCTATGTCCATCACTTGATATTCATGTGTGGCTGCTGATTGGTCTAATTTACAAGTGCCTCACGTGGGTACCATGTAACAATAGCCTATTAGAAGAATTGTTTTGACATGTGACTATGCAAGCGTCAGTGAGAGGTAAGAAGTAATGTGCTCGGTCAAAATGTCCAGAAAAAAAGCTTGAAAGTGGCCCTCATAAAATTATTTGGAGGAAAAGAGCTTAGGGAAAACAAGTTGCTGAAAAAAATCCCAAAGCGTAAAGGATTTTTCTAAGCTGGAGCATCGAGTGGCGGAGGCTGCTAATTACTGCGAAGAAGACAGGTGGGCTGTTAACCTGTGCAGGTTTTCCATTGCTGTTGTTGTGCTTGTTTGAATCAGGAATACTTCACTGATGTAATTTTATGCTGAAGGCAGTATCTTTCACTCTGTAAAAAGAGAAATCTCAGTCAGATAAAATATCCCAAATCAAGGCTTTATGCTTGTTTTTCTCTTACAAGATAATTTTGACAAGACAAGAATGTCTTTTTGTTGTGCAGTTTTCTGTAAGATTTTACTTGATTTACAAAAGTTTTTACTTGTTTTGAGCAATTTAATCTTACTTTGATGGCAGATTTTTTTTTCTAATTTTAACTAGAATTATCTATTGCCAGAATTTTTTTTGTTTATTTTAAATAAAACTTCTGCATTCTCGTTGAAAGCAAGTATTCTTGTCTGAAAACAGGTAGCCCAATTAGGCTTTACAGGCCCAAATGTAGGCTGTGTTTGAAAATGGAATACAAAGAGTTGTAGCTATATGTAGGCAATCATACACTAGACTCTGACAAATATAAAAGGGACTGAACAATAAGATTTATTTGATTGTAAATGGCATTCACTTATATAGTGCTTTTATTCTCATCTCTTGATGACCAAAGCGCCTTACAGATCCTGCTATCCACCCATTCACACACACATTCACACACTGATGTGTGAATATCAGTGTGTAATTAATATTCACACACTTAAGATAAGATAAGATAAGATAAGCCTTTATTAGTCCCACAACGGGGAAATTCCAGGATTGCAACAGCACAGGGATAGCAACGCTCAGAGCAACAATCAGAAGGCAAGAAAAAAAAACAAGTAAGCAAGAGCAGCTAATATACATATGTACATATTACTATAAAATATATATATACACACACACACACACACAGACACACAGTGCAGAGCATTGTAGCTGGATGGAATAAATATATGAATATATGAACACACAGTGCAGAGCATTGTAGCTAGATGGAATAAATATGTAAATATATAAACACCCACAGTACGGAGCATTGCAGCTAGGTGGAATAAATATGCAAGTATATAAACACACACAGTGCGGAGCAATGTAGCTAGATGGAATAATATGTAGATATATAAAAACACAGTGCAGAGCATTGTAGCTAGATGGAATAAATATATAGATATATAAATATAAACACACCCAGTGCAGAGCATTGTAGCTAGATGGAATAAATATGTAAATATATAAACACACACAGTGCAGAGCATTGTTGCTAGGTGGAATAAATATATAGATATATAAATATAAACACACCCAGTGCTGAGCATTGTAGCTAGATGGAATAAATATATAGATATATAAATATAAACACACACAGTGCAGAGCATTGTTGCTAGATGGAATAAATATATAGATATATAAATATAAACACACCCAGTGCTGAGCATTGTAGCTAGATGGAATAAATATATAGATATATAAATATAAACACACACAGTGCAGAGCATTGTTGCTAGGTGGGATGAAACAGCATAACCGTCTATTTAGTTATCCTACATGGTATGATTATGTGCCCATACATATTCTCACCCTCCATAGCGACCGGTATGTTCCTAGTTGTATGCCGGAGAGGACCATTGTGTAAGTCTATTGCATCTTTTGCATTCAAAAAAAACTATTAGTTTGTTACGTCTTTTTGCTATCTCTGCGAGCAGCCCTGCTTAGGTTGTACAGTCTGACAGCTGTTGGTAGGAAGGACCTACGAAACCTCTCGGTTGTGCACCTGGGATGATGTAGTCTGCTGTTAAATGAGCTCCTCAGTGCATCCAGTATGTCCTGCATAGGGTGGAACTCGGACTCCAGCAGAGATGACAGTTTAGCCACCGTCCTTCTCTCTCCTATCTCCTCCATCGGATCAAGGCGTTGCCCCAGGACAGAGCTAGCTTTCTTAATCAGTTTGTTCAGTCTCTTCCTATCGGCTGCAGTAATGCCACTGCCCCAGCAGACCACTCCAAAAGTGATGGCTGATGCCACCACCGTGTCATAGAATGACTTCAGCAGCGCCCCTTGTACACCAAAAGACCTGAGTCTCCTCAGCAGGAACAGCCTGCGCTGTCCCTTCTTGTAGAGTGCGTCAGTATTGTGTGACCAGTCTAGTTTATTGTTCAGATGAATACCCAGGTACTTGTAGGATGTCACCATCTCGATGTCTGTTCCCTGTATATTTACTGGTGCTGTGAGGGGCTGCCCATGCCTGTGGCAGTCCACCACCAGCTCCTTAGTTTTCCTCGCGTTGATCTGGAGGCAGTTCCAATGGCACCAGTCCACAAAGTCCTGGATAAGCCCTCTGTACTCAGCTTCATCTCCGCTGGAGATGAGACCAACGATCGCAGAGTCATCAGAGAACTTCTGTAGATGGCAATGTGTTGTGTTGTGTGAGAAGTCCGCAGTATAAAGAGTGAACAGGAAGGGAGCCAGCACCGTTCCCTGGGGGGCCCCCGTGCTACTGATGATCGTGTCGGAAACACAGTCCCGGGTTCTCACAAACTGAGGCCGGTTCGTGAGGTAGTCCAGGATCCATGATGACAGGTGCTGGTCCACCCCTGCGCGCAGCAGCTTGTCCTTCAGGATCATCGGTTGGATGGTGTTGAAAGCACTGGAGAAGTCAAAGAACATGATCCTCACCATATTCCCGGGCTTCTCCAGGTGGGACAGAGAACGGTGAAGGAGGAAGATCACCGCATCTTCCACCCCAATGCCATGCTGGTAGGCGAACTGGAGTGGATCCATCGCTGGTTCCACCAGGGGGCGGAGATGAGCAAGGAGCAGTCTCTCCAGGGTCTTCATCAAGTGGGACGTCAAGGCCACCGGTCTGAAGCTGTTCAGGTCTTTGGGGTGGGAAGTTTTTGGTACAGGTACCACACAAGATGTTTTCCACAGCTGTGGTACCCTCCCCAGTTTCAGGCTCATGTTGAAGATATATGTCACAATCCCACACAGCTGGTCTGCACAGGACTTGAGGAGCTTTGCGCTGATGCCGTCCGGTCCCGACGCCTTCCTCGCCTTGATCTTCCTCAGCTCCGTCCTCACCTGGGTCTTGGTCAGGGTCAGGATGGGGGGCTGTGTGTTGGGAGTGGGGGGGGTGTCGGTGGAGTGGGGAGTGGGTAGCAGGACTTGATTTCTTAGAGGCAGCAGTGGTTGTTGTGCAGACAGGGGGGAGGGCGGTTGGTCAAATCTATTGAAAAACAGATTCAGGTTGTTCGCCCACTCCCTGCCCCCCGTGGCCTGGGGGGAGGTATTCTGGAGCCCCGAGATGGTTTTGAGGTTTCTCCAGACCCCGCTGATGTCGCTCTGTTGCAGCTTGTCCTCCATCTTCTTCCTGAAGCTGTCCTTGCCTTCTCTGATCTTTCTCCTCAGCTCCCTCTGTACGGACTTCAGCATCTCCCTGTTCCCCGACCTGAAGATCCTCTTCTTCTCTCTCAGAAGTGTTTTTATCTCAGGGTTGATCCAGGGTTTGTTGTTTGAGTGACGCCGTATGGTCTTGGTGGGAACGGATTTGTCCACACAGAAGCTGAGGTAGCCCGTGAAGGTGTGAATGAGGCCATCGATGTCCTCACCATGTGGATCGCAGAGCTGCTTCCAGGCAGTGGCTTCAAAACAGTCCTTTAGAGCGTCCATTGTCTCCTCAGACCATAACTCCACAGTGTGCATGGCCGGAGGTTGTCTGTGCACTAGGGGTTTGTACACCGGTCGGAGATGAACCAAGTTGTGATCCGATCTCCCAAGTGGGGGGAGTTGTGATGAGGTGTACGCCTCCTTAGTGTTTGCGTAGAACAAATCCAGTGTTTTATTGTCTCTAGTGTGGCATGTGACATACTGGGTGAAAGTGGGCAGAATGGGAGACAGTGAAACGTGGTTGAAATCGCCTGAGATGAGGAGAAGAGCATCTGGGTGTTCTGTCTGCAGCCTGCTGGTTACTGAATGGATGACGTCACGCGCTGTCCCAGCGTTCGCTGTCGGATTTGCATAAACAACAATGCAGATCACGTGTGAGTGTTCTCTCGGGAGATATGTAGGCCTCATGCTAACAGCTAGCAACTCAATGTCTTTGCTGCAGTGTCGTTGTTTAACAGTGATATGTCCCGGTCTACACCAGTTGTTGTTAACATACATTATCACTCCACCGCCCCTAGTTTTGCCACTCTCTGGTGTTCGGTCAGCTCGTATCATGTGAAAACCCTCCAGCTCAATGTTAGCATCTGCTGCTAGTTCAGTTAGCCACGTCTCAGTAAACAAAAGGAGAGAGCACTCCCGGTAAGTGCTATCATAACGGGAGATAGCCGCTAGCTCATCTAACTTTCCCAGTATCGACCGTACATTTCCCATGACAACAGATGGAAGGGAGGGTCTGTACCTTATATTTTTTGTCCTCCGCCTTACTCCAGCCCGGCAGCCGCGGCGTTTTCGCCTCAGTTCTCTCGGTATGTCGAGTTTTTCCAGTGGGACCGGGTGGCGGTTAAATGCTAGCAGCTCTTCCCTGTTGTATCGAATCCTGCTATAAACAGTGGCTCCGTCCACCGGCTCAGGAGACATTTGGGACGATCTGTGTGTCCGTGATATAAGTGGGGTGAAAAAAAAAAGTGATCAAAAGAGAGAGGAAGGGGAAAAAAAAACTCGGAATCGAGCCGCTGTTGCAAAAGGCAGCCGACTGGTGTGGCGCCGAGAGATGATCACTTGTGTGAATATTAATTACAGAATATTAATTACAGAATTATTACATATTAATTACAGAATTATTGAAAATGAATGGGTCATCCAATATTAGCCACTGTTTAAGAACCCTGGTTTGTTTGTCAGACTTATTTGTGTGATCTTTCATGAGTTATATTCATAAGTGTTGTATCTTGCACTTTGGTGGTTTGGGAGATATCTGAGGAACAGCCACACAGACACACAGAGATTTCTTGCATTTATAGATAGATTATCTGCCAACAGAGCAAGAATATTTAACTTTTCAAATTACATAAAGCAAGTTAAAACTATCTGAAAGCATGTAAAATTTTCTTGCACATAAACTGCACAGCAAGAATAGATATCTTGTCAGACAAAAAAAAACAAGCATAAACAGCCTTAATTTATTTCATTTTGCTTATATTTGAGTTTTTGCAGTGTAGTTATGTTTTCTAACTCAAAGTTGTATTATTTCTCAAAGAGAAACAAAAATGAGGCTGTAGTGGCTCAGGAGATAGAACAGGTTGCCCAATAACCGGAAGGTTGGTGGTTCGAATCCCACTCCCCCTCACCTTGCTGTTGTGTCCTTGGGCAAAACGCTTTACCCACCTTACCTCTAGTGTGTTCATGACACTGATGTATGAATGTGAATAAATGTTCAGTGGTGGTCGGAGAGGCCGTTGGCATGGATTGGCAGCCATGTTTCCGTCAGTCTGCCCCAGGGCAGCTGTGGCTACAGAGGTAGCAAACCAATGTATTGTCTGTGGAGTGAATTAATAACAGACTCATTGTAAAGTGTCTTTGGGTGTCATGAAAAGTGCTATATAAATGCAATCCATTATTAAAAAACATACAGTAGCTATTATACATTTTTAAACTGAGATTCTGTATTCTGTAAAATTTGAAATTTCTAGGTATACAGTGTGGTATTTTTTTTTCCTTGTAGTATTAAACATGACATTGAATATCAATATTTTTAAGGTATTATCAAGTTAAAAAAAAAAATCCCAGTGTTACGACAACACTAATGTCCACAACATCTTGGCACTGAGCAATAGTTAAAACCCTCTGCCCCTTATTTTTCTGTGAGAAAGTTGGCAACCCTAGCTAAGAGACATACTGGGTTCCCATCAAACCTAGTTGAATCCAACTGAGAAGTTGCCTGAAGACATATCTTTTTCTAACAGCGGTGTTAAAACAGCACAATGTAACTTTCTTGTTCTAGGTAGGGACACTGAAAAGACTACAGCTATGGTGACGATGACCTCAGTCCCAGCAGCCTGTCTGTCACAGGGCAAGTATCCTGTTTTTGGTGGTAGTTGTTGTTGACTAAACTTGTGCCCCTGATTGGCCGTTGTGACTATGGTCATAGTCACCATAGTTATAGTTCTTTCATTGATCCTACAAAGAACAGAGCTATTCCAGGCAATGTGGGCCTGCTCAGACTAATGGGAAAGTGACATTCACCCACCGAAAGGCTGATGTTCCATCAATATAATTTTAGAAACATTATTTTAAGGTTTCCTCCATGGATCGCAACCTTATCGTGGTGGAGGGGTTTGCATACCCTCATGATCCTAGGAGCTATGTTGTTGGGGACAGCTTTCCCATGGTATGGTCTCCCATGGCAAACAGGTCCTGGGTGAAGGGCAGACCAAGAGCAGTCCAACGGATCCCCATGAAAAAGTTACAAGGACCCAGTGTACACATGAAGCAACATGGGTTCGCCCTCCCTAGATTTTGTTATGCACATATCTATAATTTGCACTGATAGCATTGAATGGAAATTGTCTCTTGATGTGCCCCAGGTTTGTCCCTGGATCTTCTCCTGGTGAGACATAAGCTACCTCAGCTGGTTCCTTTTAGTGGGGAGGAGCAGATGCTCTGAGCCTCTCTCAAATGGCTGAACTGCTCATCATGTCTCTAATATCTAAGGCTGAGCCCAGGCACCCTGTTGAGAAAGCTCAGAGAGGTTAAGGAAAAAATATATTGGTGAGTTGCAAACTGTGTGCTGGTTTGAAAACCTACTTCACATTAAAAAAAATAGTAACTCAAATCTTCAGAAGTGTCTGCTTAAACAACATGCTTCAACAAAGTTAATCACTAAGGAAAGGGCTGCTGCTAGCACCACTGATGATGGAGCCACTTCACCTAAACAGAGACGATTGGAATTCAAGCCCAGGTATGCATCTGAACAGTGTATGACACAACAAGAATTAAAACGACTGATTGCCAGATACATAGGTTGTTGAAGACATGCTAGCATTGTCAACAGTTGAGTCAGTTGTCTTCAGACAGTTGATTAACAAAATTCCATTGACAACTAAAGAATGTGGGCCACCATGATGAAAAACATTTACCAGGATGAAAGTGACATTTGAGGGACTGGATCATGTCTCTACCAGAGCAGACATTTGGACTGTTGACAGTTTTCTTTGAATCACTGCACCACCCATGCATCAGTGCATCTGATTAAATTCTGTCATAGAGGTGAGATAAACATGGACAGTTTTATGTCCCTCACACTGACTCATGCACCACAAGACCAAACAATGCAGTACTGTACGTGTGCAAGATAATGTACTGTTAAATATGCATTTATTAAAGTGATTTTTCCAAGTAACTATTTATTTAATCATGCAATAATTCAGTGGTCCCTAATGTCTTTAGCCTCACAGACCACTAAACACGTTAAAAAAAAAAATCGTGAGGGGGCTTGAAATGAATGGTATACATCGCCATAAAAGCAAATCACACAGTCGCCTTCAATGTGGCATGCTCGTAAAAGGGGTGCAGATAGACTCCTTTGCAGTCCGTGAGTCTTTTGTAGTCAGAATGGAACGCTCAAACTCTCTAACGATGACTGTTTTATTTATTTTGACTTGGTACTTTCTCCACCAACTAGTTATGAACAGGCAGTCAGACGGGAAGAAAATATCAAGTAAAATTTTAATAAAATACTTCGATAGCCAATACGGAGGAACATAATAAATTGTTTATTTTTTCTTAGCAGCTCTCTACAACCCACAGGTTGCACCACTGCAATAATTGGTAAAGTAACTCAGTTACTTGTGAAAAAAAAGGAACTAGTAACTTTAATTTGTTACTAACTTTCAGTAACTTGCGAAAGTTAGCAGCCCTGATGGAGAGCAGTGGGACCGATTTTTGACCACTTGCTAACAATTTGGGTCATTTTTTTTTCTTAACAATTGTATATGGACTGGATTGTCTCTAGGAACAAGTCCCAAACTCAATACTCCCTTCAGTGCCACATACTTCAGCAACATTCATAGCATAGTTTAATAATGAATACTGGGTTTCCTCTGACTGTGTATGATGCCTGAAAATAAAGCTCATCTTTGAGGCTTTAGTGGTGTTGTGGTTTTATTTCAGTCATTTTAATTTGGGCACTAGTCATTTTTAAATTGGTTTATTTTATGTGTTTGACATGGGCAACATAATTCTTAAAAAGTGAGTCTGGATTTGAATGTGTCTCTCACAGCTGTTGTGAAGTAATTATCTTCAGTCCAATATGTTTGTGGACTAAAGGAGAACAGAAATGGCTCACAATTTTGAGCAGTTGTTCAGTGTCTGTTACATTTGGCATTTTTACAAAGTGTTGAATGATGTTGAATACTAAACTGCATTAGTACATGGGATCGCAAACCATAAATCTTCAGCTCAGCACTAATTGTAAAGTCTGACGCTCTGCCTCAGTTATAAATATAATGCATTTATTGGTAATATGATGTCTGGGATCTGGTAACACATTATGCAAGTCTTATAATAATGCATCAGATTTATATAGCGCTTTTCATGGACACTCAAAGACACTTCACAATGGAGACATTATTCATGCACTCCACAGACGCTGATAGTGGTAAGCTACCTCTGTAGCCACAGCTGCCCTGGGGCAGACTGACAGAAATGTGGCTGCCAAGCCACGCCAACAGCCTCTCCGACCACTACTGAACATTTATACACATTCATAACCAGTGTTATGGACTCTGGGGGTAAGGTAGTTCAAGTATCTTACCCAGGGACACAACGGCAGGATGGCTGGGGAGAGCGGGATTTGAACCACCAACCCTCTGGTTATTGGATGACCCGCTCTACCTCCCGAGCCACTGCTACCCAGAATCCTGCAGGAGAACATAGATGGGATGAGTAAATGATTGGAATAGTGGAAGGGAAATATGATTTAATATTGGCAGGTGAGAGGTCTTACTTGTTGTAGCAACGTCTGACAGGTGAGGGTCTTTGACCCAAAGGTCACGGGCCAATGAACGTCTTGACGAAAGAGTTTGTGGGAGTCAATTGTGCGTGAGTTAACCTTCTCACATGAATTTTCCTGAGGCACGTTGGTCCAGGAGAGAGTTCTTCACAGAGGGAAACATGAGGGTCCAGCGATCCTGAAGTTAGTTTTATACTGGAGATGATTGTGTTCCTTATGTGGGTGTTTTTCCTTGGGAGTTGCTGTCCATGAGAGGTTTCCAGTTGGAGAAGGTTGGCAGCCAGGAGTGAGCAGGTTGCTGGGTGAGTGTGAGGAGCAAGGATGTATGGTGGCAGGCTGGCAAGCGAGTAGGTAGACCTATATGGTGGTCCCACACTGATCAGCTCCCAGACTGAAGCTTACTCAGTGGCTACGGAACTGTGTGTGGTGATCCAAGCGCTGAGCTAATCCGTACTCGAGTCACTCAGTATTCTCCCTTTTTTCCCCTCATAATTCCTGCCCTGTTATTATTGGTTTTCCCAGGGCTTTTACTGTGACAGTGCCGCGGCTGGACTTCCGGCTGTCAAGTCGAGCCGGCACTGTCACAGCTGATTTTGATTTTGGTGATTATGTTTTCTCCTCTCCTGTTTGGTTTGTTGGTTTTGTCATTAGCATTTAAGGAAGCAGCTGAGGATCACTTCTCACTGCAACCTACGTCAACCTTAGGCTGGAGTCCCTACGTCTGGCTCCAGTCCTGTTTCAGCGAGAGGTTTCGTCCCCGCTACTTCATCTGTAAGTGTTTATTCTATAGCGTCAAGTTCCGCCCTCGCTACTCTCTTGTATTAGTGTTTGTGCTCTTTATTTGTGTTCCAAGTTTAGTGTATGTGTTTTGCCCCACGTGGCTCTTTATTTTGTGTTTTCTGTAAATAAACAAGCAAACTCTCTGTCGGCATTTGGAGCCTCATTTATGCCCTGAAAAGGGCAAATATGACAGTAGGTTGCAACCAAGCGAGGTGCCAGCCGCAGTGAGTTTGTTTTTTTGGGCTTGATTTTCCATTTAAAGGGGGCCAGTTTTTTTTTGGAGGTATGGCATCATCAAGGACCTGGTATCCTATGAGCCTGGGTTCTGACTTTGCCCTGGAGCTGATGGAGATTGATGACTTCCTGTCCAATGCTCGTTTGTTCATCCCCTCCGCAACTGCACATTGGTACCTGAACCTCACAGGGAGGGCAGTAAAGTGCCATCGCCTGACTGGTCATACAGAGGGCAGGGAAAGGATGGTGGCATTGATGACCCTGCGTCAGAAGAACTGGGAACTGATAGTGAAACCAGCCAAGAAGCCTCCATCTCCTCCCCGGGACATGGTCGTTCCGACTGGAAGGGACTCTCCTAACCAGGATGGTCAGGATGATGAACTCTGCCTCTCAGCCAGCTGCTTCTCCCGTGCCATGGCGGAAAGTAAAGACTGCAGCCTCAGCCTCCAGGTCATCTCTTCCCGCTATTCTGTCAGCTCCCCGTCCCCGGACTGCCTCAGCTGCTCCTCCCTCCTCCTCGGCACTCGCCTCAGCTGCTGTGAGCCCTGTGGTCCCTTGTCTGGCTCCGCCCATCACCGATCCCCTGTGAGGTTCCCGTCCGGATCCTGTCCCGGGCCACCAAAAGAACTCCGCCTCCTAGCCCGCTGTTTTTCCCTCGCCATGACGGAAGGTGAAGACAGCAGCCTTAGCCTCTGGGTCATCTTTTCCCGCCGTTTCGTCAGCTCACCTTCCCCAGACTGCCTCGGCTGCTCCTCCCTCCTCCTCGGCATTCTCCTCAGCTGCTGTGAGCCCTGTGGTTCCTCATCTGGCTCCGCCCATCACCAATCCTGTGGGGGTGGCTCTTCCTTGTCTTCCCAAGGGGCCCTCCGTCACCATGGGAGAGGGAAGAATCAAGCCCATTGCAGCAGCCACCATTGTTCCCTGGGAAAGCAGGCAAGTGTTTTTTCATTCTAAATCTCAGTTTGATGAATTACCTTGTCTGATTCCTGGGGGTGGAGCTCAGGGTTCACAGTCTACTGAGCTCCCACCACCTGCTGCAGCCACTGAAATTGTACCTGCTACCTCTGTGTTTCCTCCCTTTCTCCCTGAGCGTCCCCTGGTGCCAGGAGTAGACTGTTCGACGGAGGAGGAGCCTGCGGCAGAGCCTGGTTCCAGCCCCGCAGCCACATAATGGGCAGGAGAGGAGGGCTGACTGTCATATGGAGCCTGCGCCCATGACAATGCGTCCCCGGGTCTCCATGGAGCAGCAGTCAGTCCCAGCAGGCAATGGATCCCCTGCCACCACACCGAATGGGCCATCAGCATGGGTTCCAGCACCAGGGGGTTCTCGGACTGTGGAGACCATCATGCCGGCTGCGGAGGCCACTGCAGTCAAGTGGGAACTGGGAATGGACCTCCTGATCGTCAAGCCTGGATCGTCGGAGTCCTGGACGGCGGTAGAGCTTGAGAACAGGCAAGTGCTCTATTTTGTCTTCTTATTTGTTGTATTGGAGCAATCTTGCCTGTCTCTTGGGGAGAAGAGCCGGGTGCAACCGGCCGCTGCATCCGAGCTCATCTTGCTGGGCTCTGCCGCTGCCAGTGACCCTGACCCCACCAGTGTCTTCCCTCTCTTTCTGAGCCTTCTTCCAGGGTCACCGGAAATGAAGTCAGCTCCAGTCGATGTCATTGAGGCTCCGGGTTCGTGTCTGGAGGTCGTCCCAGGTGCTACGTCAGCCCAATCGGGGGCCACCAAGGGTGCTACGTTGGCCCAATCGGGGTCCACTGAGGGTGCTGCGCTGGCCAGGTCGGGGTCCACCGTGGGTGCAGTGCTAGCCCGGTCCGAGGTCGGTGAGGGAGCTGCAGATCCCCCACTGCTAGACACTGGACCAGTTCTCCCCCCACTTCCCCCCATTCTCCACCATCGGACACCGCTGGGGTCCCTCTCTTACAGTTCGGCTCCATTTTTTTGAAACTTTTGGTTGGGAAGTCGTCTCCGAACTCACCCCTCCAGTCCGGGTGGTCTAAGGACTTTGGACGGCCACCTGAAGAACTGATGCGCTGGTTCTGTGACTTGGGTCGGCCGCCGGAAGGACTGTTTCACTGGTGCTGGGACTTGGTTCGGCCGCCTGAGGAACTGTTTCGTCGGTTCTGGATGCGCTAGGCCACCCGAACTGCCCCCTTTTTTTTTTCTCTTCCAGCCGGTATTCCCTATATTGGTTCATTTGTGGTGCTTTTTTTTTCCTGAAATATCTGAATTGAAGTGTGCATATATACAGTGGGGCAAAAAAGTATTTAGTCAGCCACCAATTGTGCAAGTTCTCCCACTTAAAAGATGAGAGAGGTCTCCAATTTTCATCATAGGTATACCACATCTATGAGAGACAAAATGAGAAAAAAAATATCCAGAAAATCACATTGAAGGATTTTTAATGAATTAATTGGTAAATTCCTCTGTAAAATAAGTATTTAGTCACCTACAAATAAGCAAGATTTCTGGCTCTCACAGACCTGTAACTTCTTCTTTAAGAGGCTCCTCTGTCCTCCACTCGTTACCTGTATTAATGGCACCTGTTTGAACTCATTATCAGTATAAAAGACACCTGTTCACAACCTCAAACAGTCAGACTCCAAACTCCACTATGGCCAAGACCAAAGAGCTGTCAAAGGACACCAGAAACAAAATTGTAGACCTGCACCAGGCTGAGAAGACTGAATCTGCAATAGGTAAGCAGCTTGGTGTGAAGAAATCAACTGTGGGAGCAATTATTAGAAAATGGAAGACATACAAGACCACTAATAATCTCTCTTGATCTGGGGCTCCACGCAAGATCTCACCCTGTAGGGTCAAAATGATCACGAGAACGGTGAGCAAAAATCCCAGAACCACACATGGGGACCTAGTGAATGACCTGCAGAGAGCTGGGACCAAAGTAACAAAGGCTACCATCAGTAACACACTACGCCGCCAGGGACTCAAATCCTGCAGTGCCAGAGGTGTCCCCCTGCTTAAGCCAGAACACGTCCAGGCCCGTGTGAAGTTTGCTAGAGAGCATTTGGATGATCCAGAAGAGGATTGGGAGAATGTCATATAGTCAGATGAAACCAAAATAGAACTTTTTGGTAAAAACTCAACTTGTCGTGTTTGGAGGAGAAAGAACACCATACCTACTGTGAAGCATGGGGGTGGAAACATCATGCTTTGGGGCTGTTTTTCTGCAAAGGGACCAGGACGACTGATCCATGTAAAAGAAAGAATGAATGGGGCCATGTATCGTGAGATTTTGAGTGAAAACCTCCTTCCATCAGCAAGGGCATTGAAGATGAAACGTGGCTGGGTCTTTCTGCATGACACTGATCCCAAACACACCGCCTGGGCAATGAAGAAGTGGCTTCATAAGAAGCATTTCAAGGTCCTGGAGTGGCCTAGCCAGTCTCCAGATCTCAACCCCATAGAAAATCTTTGGAGGGAGTTGAAAATCTGTGTTGCCCAGCGACAGCCCCAAAACATCACTGCTCTAGAGGAGATCTGCATGGAGGAATGGACCAAAATACCAGCAACAGTGTGTGAAAACCTTGTGAAGACTTACAGAAAACGTTTGACCTCTGTCATTGCCAACAAAGGGTATATAACAAAGTACTGAGATGAACTTTTGTTACTGACCAAATACTTATTTTACCGAGGAATTTACCAATTAATTCATTAAAAATCCTTCATTGTGATTTTCTGGATATTTTTTTTTTCTCATTTTGTCTCTCATAGTTGAGGTATACCTATGATGAAAATTGGAGACCTCTCTCATCTTTTAAGTGGGAGAACTTGCACAATTGGTGGCTGACTAAATACTTTTTTGCCCCACTGTATTTTTGTTTTCACTTATTTCTCTGGACTTGGACATTTCTGTATTTTTTTGGGTATTCTTAGACTCTAATTTGCTTGAACATTTCTGTTGAGGAAGATCTCATTTCATGTTGGGGTTGGTATTTTGCCACTTTTCATTTGTGTTTGTAATGTGAGTATTATCCGCGCTATTTTGTGCTTGAGTCTTTGTTGTTTATCATCTGATCTTTGTGGGTTTTTTTGCTGTATTTTGCTGTTAGTCATTTTTGTGTCTGTTGTCTTTCGGGTTTCTCTCTCTCCTAGCCTGTTTCCCCCTCCGCCCACCCAAGGTTGGTCTTGATAGCTTTCTGGTTGTGGGGTAGGGGGTGGGGGGCTTCCTGGATGTCACAGTGGATGCCTGGTGCATCCCTTGAACAGGGGGTACTGTGGTGATCAGAGCGCTGAGCTAATCCGTGATTGAGTCACTCAGTATTCTCCCTTTTTTCCCTCATAACTCCTGCCCTGTTATTATTGGTTTTCCCGGGGCTTTTACTGTGACAGCGCCGCGGCCGGACATCCGGCTGTCAAGTCGAGCTGGCACTGTCACAGCTGATTTTGATTTTGGTGATTACGTTTTCTCCTCTCCTGTTTGGTTTGTTGGTTTTGTCATTACTATTTAAGGGAGCAGCTGAGGCTCACTCCTTGCTGCGACCTACATCAACCTTAGGCTGGAGTCCCTATGTCCGGCTCCAGTCCTGTTTCAGTGTGAGGTTTTGTCCCCGCTACTTCATCTGTAAGTGTTTATTCTATAGCGTCAAGTTCCGCCCTCGCTACTCTCTTGTATTAGTGTTTGTGCTCTTTATTTGTGTTCCAAGTTTAGTGTATGTGTTTTGCCCCACATGGCTCTTTATTTTGTGTTTTCTGTAAATAAACAAGCAAACAGTCTGTCGGCATTTGGCACCTCATTTATGCCCTGAAAAGGACAAATACGACACTGTGATCACAAACGGGTAGGGGTGATCACCAAGCTGCCACCAGTTAACCTCCAGGTTCCTGATGACAGAGGTTATGCAGTAAACAAAGAGTAACAGAAGGCAAGATTATGCTGTGCTTACCCAGATCCACAACAGTCATGGCAACCAGCTTTCATATAGTTTAATCATCAATTACTTTTATCCCTGTGCAAGTATATCAAATGGTTATAGTTCTTACATGCATTGGCTTTCTATGCATTTATTTGCTTTGCTTTCAGTAATAATTTTGATATCCAGTAAAACTATTTGTACTCTTGGCACAACAAAAGTTGTTGCAATCAGCATACATGCTCTGGTTACCATTGTTTTCCTCACTCTGAACTGCCATAGGTAACAATCACCTGTTGGATATGTAATACTTTAGCACCTTGACTTTTTTTTTTCCCCTTTTCACTGTTTTTATCATCAACTGGTATAGTCTGAGTATGACCACCGTCTCACTGTTCCACTCTGTCCTGCAGATGATGGATGATTCGCTGGTCCAGAACGTTGACCCATTTTGTCCTGACTCCTTTGCAACAGTAAACAGAGGTGCCTTTTGACATTTGAGCCTGTAGCGCATTCTCACATGAGTGACTCCAGTATATTACAAGCTGCTGCTACAGCCTGTTTTAGGGTTAAATGGACACTCCTCAACATATTTCTTTCAATATTAAAATATGGATATTCCACAAATAGTATAAATATTTTTCTAAAATTCATTCTTGGACATTTTTTTTCCTTTATCAGACAGTTGTAGTTGAGTGATCAACAGGAAGGGTGAAGGAAGAAAATAGGGAGAACATTCAGAAAACATCACAATGACCAGGACCTGAACCACTACAGTTGAGCAACACACTCGTATGGTATGTGTTCCAGGCCACCAGACACCCATTGTAGATGTTTTTGACACTGCATACTGTGTTTACGTCAATTTAAAAAAAGTTTTCTCATGAACTACTTAAGACTATTGTTATACTTACAGTATAAAGGATCATTCCTGCCACTAGTTTTGAATAATTATGAAAAACTAATCACAGTTGGCTAAGACATGTCACCCTTGGCTCTGTATGATATCATCAGAGTAGATATTAATATTGCATGTAACAAAGTTAGGCAGTTTAATTCTAATATCTCCTTTCAAACACAAATGTAAATCAACATGCTTTACAGAGGAATAAAAACTAATACATATTACTTTCAACCGAGCAATTTGATTGGACACTTGGGATCCCAGGAGTTACCATATTCCCCCATAACTGTGCTTGGATTCTTTGCTGGTGATGTCTTCAGCCCTTTGTTACGCATCCAGCCCGCGACCAAATGATTGCAGTGCTATGTCAATGGATATAGCACTCCCTTTTGTGCAATACTGTTTAAATAAGAGATACATAATTACAGTTAAAATATCATAAAATATAATACGATTTACAATTTATCATCCAAGTTAAAGAATAGGACAAGTACACACAAGGTGCAAATATTTAAAGGAGAGAAAAATAGTTGCAGTTTACAGGTCAGAATAGGCGGTGTAATAAAGGAAACCTTTGGCAAAGTGACCTGCCCTTGTTAGAGAGGGCAAAGTGGGTCTTAAATGGGACACAAAATCAACTAGTGTGTGGCCAGGCTTATACCATGCATCACTGCTGGACAATGAAGAAAACAAATACACATACTTGAAGGGGTCATTGACTGAAAAAATGTGTTTTTGTGGGTCTTAACCTTCTGAAAGACTGATTATCAAAAAAAAAAATATCAAAACACTCACTTCTCTTAAAAAAACACACAGCCCTTATATAGTTTTTTGTCTCTGATGAGCTGTTTTAACTCTAATGGGTTTGCTACAGAAAGTCAGAACATAGTAGGCCCACCCTCAACACCTGCCTGCTGCTTTGTTATTGGCCAGCTGAGCTGTCTGCAAACATGAGCGGGGAGCCCGAGCAGCATCTAGCTTACCCAGTGTGGTTTATATTGTTATTTTCTTGAGGTTTCAGTCACCCTAATGTCACGATGGCCCTCACGGACCATCACAAGACGCCACAGTCACCAGTGAGTTTTGCAGTGATGTTTTATTAACAGTGCAGGTTGGCAAGGATAAGATTACACACAACGGGATGGGTACGTCTGAGCTGGGGAGCACCTGATGCACCAGACGAGTAATAGTCAGGGTTAATCACACTGAACGTACCTTACACACAGGACCGTTAACCGATGGGATTACGAGATACCCGAGTCGGCTAACAGCGGACAACAGAGGTCAGCAGGAACACAACAGGGATTAACAGAGATAACCAGAACATAGCTGAATATAACAGGAACATAACAGAAACATAACAGAGACTGCCGCATTGGAGGACATTCAGCACCAGCTTTTATCTCTGGCGGCTAATGACCCCAATGCGGCGCAGCTGCTCCAAATGACAGCAGCGCAGCAGCTGACTTTGACAGCAGGGAGCTCCCCTGGGCGCCTTCACAATAAGAGCCCGAGGAGCAAGAAGGAATCCTCTGCTGCCAAAGCCAGGGAAATATGATATGAGACCCGAGTGTGGACAGAACCGACACTCGGGTTATGACAGTACCTCCCCCTCGAGGCCGAGCTCTGAGCGGCCCGAGTAACACCCAAGCCCCCCACCCCCACCCCCCCTAGGGTGGGTGGATGGGGCGCTGGCAGGAGGGAGAGAGACAAAAAACAAGACCAACAAGGCAGTAGAGACAGGAAAAAAAACCATACTCCCTTGAATGTGGGTGACAAGAACAGAATCAAAATAGGCAGTACACCTATTGGCAAAAAGCACATTGACATAAGGTGGAGGGAAAAGAACCACCAAACACAGAAACAAAGTGAACCACACAAACACAAATCAACCCCCCCCCCCCCCGCACACCCCAGCAGTCTCACAGACATAATCAGAACCCCGGGGAGGGTGCAGTCCTGACCCTGAGGGATGGGGGCAAAAGGCTCGGGGGGTCGTCCGGCATCAAGAGGCCACAGAACAGGGAGGGGAAAAGAGGACAGTTCGGGTGGCCTACCCCAGTCCCATGCTCGGAAGCAGAGAGTTTCAGGCGGCCGGACCAGGTCGCCACACGGGAAGTCCAAAATGTCGGGAGGCCGACCCAGAGAGCCAAATTGGCGAGACAGTCTTTCGGGCGGCCAACCCGCATCGCTAGCCCACCAGAACCGTTGGGTCAAAGTAGCCGGCGGTCCCGCTGAAAAGGGGAGAGATGAGGGAGAACCGGGCGAAGCAATCGGAACCCCAACGGCCCCAGGTGAAGATGGGCAGCGCTCCTCAGGGAGACGAGGAGGATGACGGTGGTGATGAGGGTGAAGAGGGGAATGAGTCTGTCCAGCATCCGGTGGCCGGGGATCTGCAGCTCCCTCACCGAATCCAGGACCTGCTGGTGCTGCACCCACGTCGGACCCCGACTGGGCCTCCGGAACCAAACCCACGGTGGACCCCGACTGGGCCTCCGGAACCAAACCCGCGATGGACCCTGACTGGGTCGGCGTGGCACCAGACTCGACCTCCAACCCCGAAACCGGAACCTCTGGCGCAGCAGGCGAGAGCAGCCCCTCGCCGGCGACCCTGGGAGAAGGCTCAAGAGAGAGAGAAAACCCGGGATCAGGATCACCGGCAGCGCCAGAACCCGGCGAGATAAGCTCGGATGCAGCGGGCGGCTGCACCCGGCTCATCTCCCCTTGAGACAGGCAAAAGTGCTCTAAGAGGTGAAAAAGATAGACAAAGCAGAGCACTTGCCTGAGCTCGGGTTCTGACGCCGTCCAGGACTGCGAAAATTCGGGCTCAGATGTCAGGAGGTCGTCCTCAGGCTCCCACTCAGCCGCGTCGGGCTCTGCAGCTGGCGTGATGGTGTGCGCAGCTTGAGAGTCCTCCAGCACCGATGTCCACGCCGATGGCCCGCATGGCGTGGTGGCAGGAGAACCTCGACCCGCTGGACCGGACCGCTCCTCCGTGGAACCCCGGGGACGCTTCCTCATCGGCGAAGGCTCCACGCTGCAGTCCGCTCTCCTCCTCCGCCCACAGCGTGGCTGCGGAACTGGAACCAGGCTCTCCAGAACCGCAGGCCCCCTCCTCATCCAGCGACATTGGCCTGGCGTCGAGGACCGCTCAGCGGAGGGAGACACAGAGGAAGCAGGGTTAATTCTTTCATCCACAGCAGGTGGAGGGAGCTCAGGGGGCTGCATACCCCGAACTCCACCCCCAGGAGTCAGACAAGGCAAAACAATATCGAAATGAGAGAAATTATCATGCACTTGCCTTTCTCCTGAGGGTAAGATGGTTCCCGCTGTGGGGGACGTCGTTCCTTCCTTTCCCCGCTGGATGGCGACAGAGGGCCCTCTGGGAAGACGAGGTGAGGCCACTCGAGACGGTTCCGGGATGGGACTCACTGAAACGGAGCTCCCGAGACACACAGCAGCCAGGATAGGCGACGAGGAGGAGGGGGCGACAGCCGGGGTCAGTCGGGCATGGAGCGCTGACGGGACAGTAGGCAAAGGCTCGGAAAAAGACGAGGCTGCGGGGATTCCCCTCTGACGAGGCACAGGAGTGACAGCAGTGTGGTGGGTTGAGCCCTTGCGGCGACCCGGAACTGGATCCAGACGGGGTTTCAGCTGAGGATTCTGCTGAGGAGAGCCCGCATCGTTACGCCGACGTCGTCGTCGGCCCCCAGACGGCGCGTACTCCTGGTTCTTCTCCGGGACGGGGACGGAACAACGACGCAGGGAGCGAGGATGATTTCTCCCCTGCTTCCTGCTCCTCTCCTCCAGCCCACGAAGCGACCTGCGTTGGGCGGCGAGTTCCTCCCACCTCGCTATCACCTCTGGGTGATCGTCAAACTCGAGGGGGAGATTAAGCAGAAATTCCTCAGCGTAGTCCAAATGTCTTAAAATGTTGCTGGGAGCGTCCCACAGCGTAGCGGAAAAGATGGTGTTGTCTATATCTTCCAGAGCTTCCGCTAGCTGCCTGCCCAGGCGCCGGCTGCGGCTCCTGGATGACGTCATACTCCCAGCTGCAGACACTCAGACAGGTAGAAACAAACAGTCCAATACTGCAAACTGCACAGTGAATGGCGTCTCGATACAACGCCTCCTCTCCGGGCGTTTGGCGGCAGTCTACTGTCACGATGGCCCTCACGGACCATCACAAGACGCCACAGTCACCAGTGAGTTTTGCAGTGATGTTTTATTAACAGTGCAGGTTGGCAAGGATAAGATTACACACAACGGGATGGGTACGTCTGAGCCGGGGAGCACCCGATGCACCAGACGAGTAATAGTCAGGGTTAATCACACTGAACGTACCTTACACACAGGACCGTTAACCGATGGGATTACGAGATACCCGAGTCGGCTAACAGCGGACAACGGAGGTCAGCAGGAACACAACAGGGATTAACAGAGATAACCAGAACATAGCTGAACATAACAGGAACATAACAGAAACATAACAGAGACTGCCGCATTGGAGGACATTCAGCACCAGCTTTTATCTCTGGCGGCTAATGATCCCAATGCGGCGCAGCTGCTCCAAATGACAGCAGCGCAGCAGCTGACTTTGACAGCAGGGAGCTCCCCTGGGCGCCTTCACAATAAGAGCCCGAGGAGCAAGAAGGAATCCTCTGCTGCCAAAGCCAGGGAAATATGATATGAGACTCGAGTGTGGACAGAACCGACACTCGGGTTATGACACCTAATAGACATCCCTGTTTCCGTCTGGTTCACTAATCCACAGTCGATAATATATCTCTCTTCATTCTGGCTTATTTTGTTACATTTTCACTGTCATGTTAGCAGTTTAGCTACTCATTCACAAATGTTTCTGTGCTTACTGTACTCCAGGGACCAGTCATATCCTATCGACCAATGAAACCACACACCTATGACTACCAGTGATGCATTATTTCATTCATTCTTTAAGATAAATTTACACTAGTTGGCTCAGGTTCGCTATCAGAGCTAGGAGCTAGCCGGCTAAGATTAGCAAAAGTGACATAACAGGGAGGGTGGAGATAACTGCTGTTCTTTGGCATTTAAAGATACATGCGCTGAAATGAGTCATTCTGAGGAATGCTGCAAAACACGATTCATATTTATGCCGCTATAGTTAAATAATTAAAGACAATTTGATTAAAATATGTCACAAAAATTTCATTAAGACCTGCGGGAGCTGTCATGTGGAAAAAGTGCAGTCGAAGACCCCTTTAAGTGCTCCTTAAAATGCTAGTGTGCACATTCATTGTGGGCATAGTCATGTCATGTTCATTTTTATTACCTTATTTTATCATCAAATTAATTAGGTAGGAATATAGTTACAGTATACTGTAAAATCCAGTTAGTCAACCCTGCATAGAAAAAGAACGAAAACTGATTGCCTTGGCAAAAATTAATAAAAGTAGAATAGAAGTATATTGTACAAGCAATTGCTTATTTGCAACATTATTTCTATTCCACTTTACGCAGGTTTTTTTTTAAAAGTAATCTCTGCATGTTTTTTTCCAAGGTTTTACTAATTGGGTTTTACAGCGTATTATCTGGGAGAATAAAAGGTATACAGATGGACATAAATAGAAAATGTAACAACATATTTTTTTTAGAGGTACTTTGCCTTTAACCTAAATGCCTCACAAACAAAAAGACAGATTTGGCTGTGGATGTGGGTGGGTAGGAGCTCAGGAGGAAAATGAGATGTCTTCTTGAGACCTCTTGGCACAATTAGCACCTATATTTGTGAAACATTAATCTCTCTGCAGTCTAATCGGTGACATACATGAACTGAAGCTGGAGCTGATTAAGTGACAGAATGTTGTGACATTTCATAGGTGGTATTCATCCAAATGTGTTTCATGAAATATATGTGCGTTAATGTTGAGATTAGCTTCCTGCCTTTCTGAGCCAGTTGAACGTGTATAGATGCTATCAGTCAGCACCAGCTGAAGCAGAGTTGTATGTTCTGCTGTTTGGTGTGGCCAGCACAGTTTAAAATAGCTCATGAGAAACTGATCGTCAGTGCTGAGCAGCAGCGAAAACCACACAGATCCAGTTTCTACTTAGCGTTCAAATGAGGTCAAGACTTAAAGAGCCTTGTCTGCATTATGAAACAACAGCATGGACTCACTGTTGAAATGGAGTCATTTAATTTGATTAATTTTAATCACTTCCAATAAAGACCTCACTTTGGACAGTGTAGACATGACTTGTTTTCCTAATATGGACTTTACCGTGGCCCATTGTGGCCGATGCAGCCACTAGATGGCATTGTTATACTTTTATGTAGCACCGCCCTCTGGACGGGCTTTGCTCAACGCAGGGGGCGACTTCAATACATTACAAAAATCTAAAGTTGAGAAAGAAAATCGGTCGGAGTTTATATATACCCTCAGTTACAATGTGGTGTTGAGGCTTGGCTTCCGTTGTGTCAGTGCATTTGGTGTGACGGTGAAGTATTGATTGCAACATGAAATTCACTTAGATGATAAGTGGTGTCTGTGTATTCATAAACAGTAAGACCTTCGTTTCTTAATGGCCTATTTTTACACAGGCATAGAGCAATGTGTTGAAGGCAGAGGCAAAATTAGATTGCATTGGCAGAAGGAAAAAAAAATCTCCTCCCTATCTGTTTCAAGCCTTAAATTGTGGAGAAATCAACACAATTGTTTTGTCTTTTTTTTTTAAGTCACCCAGGCCATTTTTTATGACAGCAGCACTCCACAGAGTTTATGTTAAGTGACAGTTTATGTATTGTGTTTGTGCAAATTGAAAATCTGAGGATTAGTGAGATTCTGGTAGAAATTATAGAAATGTATTAACCACAGCATCTAAGCTTCAGTTGACTAGAGAAACAGAAACATAGATGTTTTAACAAAAACTGTTTTGGTGTGTGTGCAAGAGAGAGAAATACTCTTGCCATTAACATGGGCCAATGAATGCTCCCTGAAGTGGTATCAGCAGTGGTGACTGGTTTCTCTCAGCAGCTGGCTCAGCTTAAAAAGAGAGTAGATCTTGTTTCTCAATGTATAAATTTACACCACTGATCCTCCAGTACTCAGGGCGAACTGATCCTGCACCCACACCCACTTAAGGCGCACACACACACACACACACACACACACACACACGCCTAACCTAGCATCACTGATTGGGACTGCTCACTCAAAAGTATGAAAATAGGCAGAATTTCTGTCAGAGTGAGCTGAAAATAACACACACTCCAATATAAAGGGAATAAAAGCTTCTAACCATTAAGGTCAGGAGCTCTGGAAATCAGTTAAGATTTGTTCTGTTTGGTTGTACTTTTAAGGGTTGAGATAATTAAGAAAGTTGGTAGCCTAGGTGTAGAGCATCTGCCCCACAGGTGGGAGGTTGTGGGTTCAAGCCCCAGCCGGCTCATACCAAAGACCATAAAAAAGGTATATTTCCCACCTTCTCGTTTGGTGCTCAGCATAATAGAATGGGGAAAAGGGGTGCACAAAACCAGTGTCGGGGGCACTTTGCGCCTGGTAGGGTCTCCCAAGGCAAATTCTCTAGGAGGGACAGGATTAGAAATGAGTATATCAGAGGGACAGCTCAGGTTGAGGAGTTTGGAGACAAAGTAAGAGAGACAAAGCTGAGATGGTTTGGACATGTGCAGAGGAGTGATAGTGGATATATTGGACAAAGGGTGTTAAAGACAGACCTGCCAGGCAGGAGGAAAAAGAAGTCCACAGAGAAGATTTGTAGATGTAGTGAAGGAGGACATGGTGTTACAGAGGGATACAGCGAGGGATAGGGTGAGATGGAGGCAGATGATCCACTGTAGAGACCCCTAAAGTGAGCAGTTTAAAGAAGAAGGGTCTCCCAAGGTAAATTGGTCCTAGGTGAAGGGCCAGACCAAAAGCTGTCCAGTTGATCACCATGAAGTTACAACAAGGATCCAGTGTACCCCACCCATTTGGGGTTACTGGGGCTCAAGGGAAACCAACTGGCAACAGTTTCTGTCCATAGAAACTGGCCGGCTCAGCTCGAGTGAGCTAAATGGGTCCAAGCTCCAGTGGGCTCACCAGCTGTACGAGGGATCATGGTGCTATGTAAACTCTGTGACAGTCTGGGCTTCTCTGCTTAGGACAGCTGCCCCTGTGACCCAAACCCCCGGATAAGCAGTAGAGGATGGATGGATGGATATTTTGGAAAGCACATCTGACCTGATAAATATGCCTGATGAACTGGGCTTTCAACTGCAACTGTGTGATCAAGGGGAGGGGGGAGTCACGGTGCACGGTGGCGCAGTGGTTAGCACTGCGGCAGCACAGTTTACCCTTGGCCGGGGGATTGTGGGGATCGTGGGTTCGATCCCAGCCCCCGACCAACAGTGATCTGTGTGGAGTTTGCATGTTCTCCCCGTGTTGCGTGGGTTTACTCCGGGATTTCTCCGGTTTCCTCCCACATGCCAAAAACATGCATGTTAGGTTAATTGGCTGTTCTAAATTGTCCCTAGATATCTGTTTCCTATAGGCCCTTAGAATAGAGGGTTAGTATTAATGAAAGCGCTTTGAGTGGTCTTTGTGACTAGAAAAGCGCTATATAAGTGCAGGTTAGTTAGTTAGTTAGTAGTCACATTTATACTGAATATATGTTCTTTAATATTAATTAATGGAAGTCAGCCATGTAATCAAAAACACCAAACAATCACATTTCACTTGCTGAAGACCAGATAGAAAAACAGATGACTGAAAACTGGCCGTGGTCCAGGCCTGGCAGGGGAAAACCAGGGAAAATACCAAATGCCAGCTGCCATGATCACAAAACATGAGCCAGTGGTCACTGGTTCAAAAGGCTAAAATGACTACCAAATGTGATCTTGAAAAGCAGCCCTGAACAGTTTTCACTATGAAGCTGTACAGATTCTGGTGTAATTTTATTGTCTTAACCCTTTATAGGGCACTCATTGATATACTTGAAAATTCAGTTTCAAATCTAGACCATTATTGCCAGATATTAGAAGATTGTGTTAATGGTTATTATTATTATTATTATTATTATTATTATTATTATTATTATTATAGTATTACAATATATTATGCCTCCTGGAGTTACTAAATATGATTCTTTGCCCAGTAAAGGGTTAAAAAGTTTTAGACACAAGGCCAGTGAAATGATCAGTCTTTGAAATGGAACACCGCTGTTTACATCCTGTCTCCTACCAACTGTCAATGTGGTTCTGTTTGAATTATCACCTGTCCTGTTCAGACTTGGTAAATATAGTGCAATATAAATGAATGTTGATGCACTGATGGGCGAGAAATATTGGGTCACTTCCAGCACATAGATTGCAGATGCCGCTACATCAACTCCTTGTAAGTGTAAAAATAAATAAATAAAATTCTCAAATCCCCAAATAGACATACAGACCTTGTATGTTTGGCTTATATGCAACGACTGAAAAAAAAAAAAAGTAGACTCATGAGACTTCATTGTGGCTGAAGGCTTAGCACTATTTAAGATTTTAGGAGACATTAGAAACAACAGGAAACATTCTCTGGGGGGGGGGGGGGGAGTGGATAGGACAAATCAGCACCAGAATGTCCTGGGCCATTCCAAGCCAAATCATCCAGATATTATAAAATTTCCCAGGTCAGCCCCTCAGAATGCTCTAAAAAATTTACAGGTGTACCTGTGGTACATTGGAAGAATCCTAAATATTGGGTGAGTCACTGTAATATTTTTTTAGATATGGCTCTTCAACATTTTAATTATTTATTTTATTTAAGCTGATTGTGTTTCATCTAATTCTGAACTTCCACTGCTCCTTCATTATTCACTGTGGGACTGATAAAGGCTTATCTTACAGTGGTGTGAAAAACTGTTTGCCCCCTTCCTGATTTCTCATTTTTTTGTGTATTTGTCACATTTTTAAATGTTTCAGATCATCAAACAAATGTAAATATTAGACAAGGATAAAACAAGTAAACACAAAATGCAGTTTTTAAATGAAGGTGTTTATTATTAGTGGAAATAAAAATCCAAACCTACATGGCCCTGTGTGAAAAAGTGATTGCCTCCTAAATCTAATAACTTGTTGGGCCACCCTTAGCAACAACAACTGCAATCAAGCATTTGCGATAACTGGTAATGAGTCTTTTACAGCGCTGTGGAGGAATTTTGGCCCACTCATCTTTGCAGAATTGTTGTAATTCAGCCACATTAGAGGGTTTTTGAGCATGAACCACCTTTTTAAGGTCATGCCACAGTATCTTGATCAGATTCAGGTCAGGACTTTGACTAGGCAACTCCAAAGTCTTCATTTTGTTTTTCTTAAGCCATTCAGAGGTGGACTTGCTGGTGTCTTTTGGATCATTGTCCTGCTGCAGAACCCAGGTGTGCTTCAGCTTGAGGTCATGAACAGATAGCCGGACATTCTCCTTCAGGATTTGACAGACAGCAGAATTCATGCTTCCATTTACCACAGCAAGTCTTCCAGGTCTTGAAACAGCAAAACAGCCCCAGACTATCACACTACCACCACCATATTTTACTGTTGGTATGATGTTCCTTTTCTGAAATGCTGTGTTACTTTTACGCCAGATGTAATGGGACACACACCTTCCATAAAGTTCAACTTTTCTCTCGTCAGTCCACAGAGTATTTCCCCAAAAATCTTGGGGATCATCAAGCTGTTTTCTAGCAAAACTGTGACGAGCCTTTACGTTCTTTTTGCTCAACAGAGGTCTTCGTCTTGGAACTCTGCCATGCGGGCCATTTTTGCTCAGTCTCTTTATGGTGGAGTCATGAACACTGACCTTAAATGAGGCAAGTGAGGCCTGCAGTTCTTTGGATGTTATTGTGGGATCTTTCGTGACCTCTTGGATGAGTCGCTGCTGCGCTCTAGGGGTAATTTTGGTTGGCCGGCCACTTCTGGGAAGGTTCACCACTGTTCCATATTTTCACCATTTGTAGATAATGGCTCTCACGGTGGATTGCTGGAGTCCCAAAGCTTTAGAAATGGATTTATAACCTTTTCAAGACTGATAGATCTCAGTTACTTTGTTTCTCATTTGCTCCTGGATTTCTTTGGATCAGAGCATGATGTCTAGTTTTTGAGGATCTTTTGGTCTACTTCATTTTGTCAGGCAGGTTCTATTTAAGTGATTTCTTGATTGAGAATAGGTGTGGCAGTAATCAGGCCTGGGTGTGGCTAGAGAAATTGAACTCAGCTTTCCAAAGATGTGATAAACCGCAGATAATTTACACTACCGTTCAAAAGTTTGGGGTCACCCAGACAATTATTTTGTGTTTTCCATGAAAAGTCGCACTTATTTACCACCAAGAGTTGAAAAATGAATAGAAAATATAGTCAGGACATTGACAAGGTTAGAAATAATGATTTGTATTTGAAATATTTTTTTCCTTCAAACTTTGCTTTTGTCAAAGAATCCTCCATTTGCAGCAATTACAGCATTGCAGACCTAACATGATTGCACAAGGGTTTTCTAATCATCCATTAGCCTTCTGACACAATGAGCAAACACACTGTACCATTAGAACACTGGAGTGATAGTTGCTGGAAATGGGCCTCTATACACCTATCTAGATATTGCACCAAAAACCAGACATTTGCATCTAGAATAGTCATTTACCACATTAGCAATGTATAGAGTGTATTTCTGATTAGTTTAAAGTTATCTTCATTGAAAAAAAGTGCTTTTCTTTCAAAAATAAGGAAATTTCTAAGTGACCCCAAACTTTTGAAAGGTAGTGCATGTTTTAATTGGGGGGGCCATCACTTTTTCACACAGAGCCATGTAGGTTTGGATTTTTTTACCCTTAATAATAAACACCTTCATTAAAAAACTGCATTTTGTGTTTACAGTGATCCCTCACTACTTCGCGCCTCACCTTTCGTGCCCTCAGTGCATCGCGGATTTTTCAAAAATATTCATCAAAAATTCAAAATTGAGAAAAAATGGGCGGGCGCTAGCAGAAGGCAGGGAGACTACATTAGAACATCAGGTATCAACACGGAGAGCCCGCACAACTCAAAATCCACCTCTCTCTTCGCTGTTCTCGTGTTGGCTCGGCTCGGGAATCTCGCAAGCTGATTGGCCGAGACGTTTTACCCAGCCTCTCTCCCTGCCGAGCGCCCATACCCAGCGAAGGAAGACCGCATTCATTGTTCTTTATCGTTTGTGTTTCTTAGTCTTGCCGCGTGGAACTTTTCGCTGTTCTCTTGTGCCTTTTTGTGCGAAATAGTCTTCCCGTCGAGCCACTACGCCGCCTCCTGCAGCTTCTCCAGCTCTATCGGAAGCTGCCCTCGACGATCCTGCGCCTCCAGCACCTCACGATGAGGCGT
Organism: Pholidichthys leucotaenia; assembly: GCA_020510985.1. Taxonomy (NCBI): domain Eukaryota; kingdom Metazoa; phylum Chordata; class Actinopteri; order Cichliformes; family Pholidichthyidae; genus Pholidichthys; species Pholidichthys leucotaenia. Next base: position 58,196,852 of record CM035837.1, on the reverse strand, counting down.
CACCTGAGGAGCAGTAAAGCTCTCATTAACCTGTGCAGTAAATCATCTTCATCTTGAGTTACGTATCTTGTTATAAGAATAAAAGAGTTCTAAAAACATATTTATGTACACTTTATTTACATCTACGTATGTATGTACACTTACACACACACACACATATCATATGAGAGAGAGAGTGAGAGAATGAACGTACGTATTATTTATGGGTGACGTCATTAGGGGTGACGCTACTTTGCGGTTTTTCACTTTTCGCGGTCGGTTCTGGAACCCATTAACTGCGATAAGTGAGGGATCACTGTACCTGTGTTATCGTTGTCTAATATTTAATTTTTTTTTTGATGATCTGAAACATTTAAGTGTGACAAATATACAAAAAAAATGAGAAATCAGGAAGGGGGCAAACAGTTTTTCACACCACTGTATCTTATTCTGTATACAACGTTCATGAGTTACATTCTGATCCACAGTGTGCTTCAATGGAACTCCCTATTCACTGCTCCATTCTCTGGAAATATCAGCTTAGAGAACAGACTTTCACAAAATTTCTCCTTTGAAACACCCTGCAATGTCACCTCCCTCCTCCGTGTGTTACCACGGTAACCATGGACACGTACTGATACTACTTGTTATGTCTTAATAACATGAAGCAGGAGCCATGTCGTACTGAGCAACGAACTGAACTTTATTAAGACAGGCACAGATTATACATACCGGCCGAGTCCCGCCTGACGTCACCATGTCCACACCCTGGCGTTGGCTACGGCAAGGCTCAAGGGCCAAATCCCCAGATCACATTCAACCCCTTTACAAAACGTGAAAAGCACCACAGAACCCCGCCCCCCCATTAACGTTAGCATGGAAGAACCCTACAGAACGCATGCAGTATATATATATACACTACCGTTCAAAAGTTTGGGGTCACTTAGAAATTTCCTTATTTTTGAAAGAAAAGCACTCTTTTTTTCAATGAAGATAACTTTAAACTAATCAGAAATACACTCTAATATCTAATATACATTGCTAATGTGGTAAATGGCTATTCTAGCTGCAAATGTCTGGTTTTTGGTGCAATATCTACATAGGTGTATAGAAGCCCATTTCCAGCAACTATCACTCCAGTGTTCTAATGGTATAATGTGTTTGCTCATTGCGTCAGAAGGCTAATGGATGATTAGAAAACCCTTGTGCAATCATGTTAGTACAACTGAAAACAGTTTAGCTGGTTAGAGAAGCTATAAAACTGACCTTCCTTTGAGCAGGTTGAGTATCTGGAAAAAATTATTATTTCAAATACAAATCAATATTTCTAACCTTGTCAATGTCTTGACTATATTTTCTATTCATTTTACAACTCATGGTGGTAAATAAGTGTGGCTTTTCATGGAAAACACAAAATAATTGTCTGGGTGACCCCAAACTTTTGAACGGTAGTGTGTATATACTGTATATATATATATATATATATATATATATATATATATATATATATATATATATATATATATATATATATATATATATATATATATATACATTGAAAGTAATCTTTCTCCCTTTTTTCACTTATTGTTTTTTTTTTAACACACATAGAACAACAAGGCTAACCAGCTTAATAGGCGCCTGGGTAGACTGCCAGGGTACCCTCCCGTGTTGGGGCGGATTATTCTGCCGCCCATGCCCAACACACTTCAGCTAAAGCTACTTTAATACAAAGTCATCAAGGTATTTGGGCCTCTGACATGTCCTAGCCAAGCTCCTCACCGGAGGAGGACCTGCTCCAGGCTCCGTCGGCTGCACCTGAGAGTCCCTAACACCCCCATCAGATGAGTCCCAACTCTCGTCAGTCCATTCTGCTGCAGCTCCCGGTTCCTGGACTGGCAACAACTTCCTGAGTCGGCTGGAATGCCACCGTGACCCGTCCGAGAGCTCGAACGTGTCCCGGCCCAGCTGCCTCATGATCTATAGGGGCCCCGTCCAGAAAGGCTGCAGTTTATGTGTGCGGTTGGGATGCTTAATCCAGACCCGGTCCAAACACATCGAGTCCGTGGGCCTTCACCCTGTGCTTCCTGTTGTTATGACCTGGCTCAAGGGCCACAACAAACAAAAGGACGCACCAAGTGGAGCTGTAGTTAAACAGAACTTTATTTAACCAAATTAGACCAAATTAAGGAAAAAGCATAACTGAAGTATTTACAGTATGTAAATGTTTCATCAGTAACATCAGTAGTGTAGGGGGTGAGTGAATGTAAAATGTGGTGTAGTGGTACTGAGTAGTGCAAAACCTAATTAACTTAACCAAACATAACCAAGGAGACCAAACATAACCACACCAAGCCAGGACAGAGAATTGCCTGTAGGGGAAAAAACACAAACAATGGTTAGAGAGGTAAAGAGGTGCGAGGCCCGGCCTCCAAACCCCAGCAATGGGATGGAGCAACCCAAGTGGATTGGCCTCAATGCTATGTTTACCACCAGGCTTAAATGCCCTGGGTCACCTTTGTGCCACAGGTGAACCCACTTGGCAATCAAACACCAGCATCAGACCAGAGCACAGCACCTCCAAGGGGCCATAACCCCCCCCCCCCCCCGATGGGGTCCCCAAGGGGATCACCGTAACAAATAACTCCCCCATCAGGCAAAACAAAAAACAGCTAAAAACAAGCTCCAAACTATCCAATTGGTGCATGAGACAGTGCATCTGACACAGTATTATCTTTACCCCTAATCACTGTAAAAAAGCAAGGAATCTGTGTGTGTGTGTCTGTCACGCTTCATAGGACATCATAGGATGGCCTATGAACTCAGGCATCATAGGAGAGATCATAGGCTGTTCTATGTCCTATGATGCCTGAGTTCAAAGACACATTTGTCTATGTGTCCTAAGACACATGGTCTATGTGTCCCATGATGCCTGAGTTCATAGGACAGCCTGTGTCCTATGATGCCTGAGTTCAAAGACACACGGTCTATGACATCCATACACATTTGTCTATGTGTCCTATGCACATTTGTCTGTCCTATGATGCCTGAGTTCAAAGACACATGGTCTATGTGATATCATAAAGACACATTTGTCTATGTGTCCTATGATAACTGAGTTCATAGGATGGCCTGTGTCCTAGGATGCATGAGTTCAAAGACACATGCTGAGTTCATAGGATGGCCTGTGTCCTATGATGCCTGAGTTCAAAGACACATGGTCTATGTGACATCATAAAGACACACTTGTCTATGTGTCCTATGAAGCCTGAGTTCATAGGACGTCCTATGATGTTCAGGCAGAGATCATAGGCCGTCCTATGATGTCCTATGAAGCGTGACAGATGTCTTTGTGTCCTATGAACTCAGGCATCATAGGACACATAGACAAATGTGTCTTTGTGATGTCACATAGACCATGTGTCTTTGAACTCAGGTATCATAGGACACGGACAAATGTGCATAGATGTCATAGACCATGTGTCTTTGAAGTCAGGCATCATAGGACACATAGACAAATGTGTCTTTATGATGTCATATAGACCACTGTCTTTATGATGTCATATGACGGCACATAGACAAATGTGTCTTTATGATGTCATACAGACCATCACTCACGATGCCTAGACTAATGTGTCTTTATGATGTCATACGGCTCAAAATTGGCAAGGTGAATAAGTCATTGGTGTCTTCCTCAACAGGGTCGAAAGCCTCTTTTTGCTCATGCATTTTCATGATCCTGTCCATGAACTACAATTATGACGCACCTATCCCCAACCAGTGGTCTCAAAGAAGAAGAAGAAGAAGAAGAAGAAGAAGAAGAACCCCCAGATGGAGAGCAATAGAATGAGCATAACTGCTGCATGTCAGAAAAGATGCCATGAAGATGAAACACCTGAGGTTCCAACAGTACATTGCACGCATGAACGCATGACTCTGAACAACACACCCGTCTAAGACAGGAGGAGACCCTTTACCAGCATAGGGTATGACAGACAAGGGATGCACAGACAGGAAACGTGGCAGTGTGCCATGCATGTGCTGAGTCACTTGAAGCCCGAAATGCCCGCAAAGCGAGCGATGCTGCATGCCAGGCAAGGCACAGACAAGCTGAGACCGAGGAGATGTGGAAGAGTTGGCTGGCCAGGGACAGTGCATTCCATGCAAGGCACAGAGAAGCTGAGATCGAGGAGATGCGGAATAGTTGGCTGGCTGCCAACGCTGCACGCCAGGTGACGCACAGACAAGCTGAGACCGAGGAGGTGCAGAATAGATGGCTGGCCACCAACGCTGCACGCCAGGTGATGCACAGACAAGCTGAGAGCAAGGAGATGCGGAATAGTCGGCTGGCCAGGGATGCCTTGCGCCATCAGCAAATGCATCGTGCACGTCTGGAACAGGCATACAAAAATAACCATAATCTTGCTCGGTGTGATGATACAGACTTCTTCTAAGAGAACCTTTATGGCGATTATACACACACTCACACTCATACACATTTAGCAATAAAAGAATAATTGTATTTCACTCGAGTCTGTGTTTTGTCCCCTGGGTCCACAATTATGTCAGTACGGCTCCGTCAGAGCGACCCAGCGGACAGCGTGCTAGCACGTCATTTTAACAACCGTGAGGCTCTAGTGGAGCAGTTAGCTTACCAACAAAACATTATCCTTAGCCAGCTAACACAAATTAACAGCTGGTTGGTGACATAACGCACGGCTCAGGAGACACGCACACACAGGCTTAGAGTAGTTCAAATAGTTTATTAACAGCAGGGGTGAATGAGTGTGTGTCTGCGGGATGCAGATGTGTTGGTGGTGGCGTCTGCTTCAGGCACAGAGGCAGATGACCGTTCGGCCGAGCAACCCTATGGAGAGAGCACAGGGAGAGGGTGACGGGCATACACCAACACAGGATGAATTATGGCAAGAGAAGATCTTACTTGAGTTGTCAGGATAGCTGGCACAGCAAGGGGAACGTAGCCCGGGAGACAGCCACCTGGAGAGCTCCGTGCAGCAGCGAAGGATGGGCGATGGAACGGAGACGTCCGCCGCCGGGGAATCCACCTGTGCACAGGGGAGCAGACTGGAAAAGGAGGTAAGGGTTCTTACCCAGAATAGCGATGCTGAAGAAAGGAATGCTCACGGCGGTGAGGGAACGAAGTCTGACGGCTTCAGGCCGAGCCTCCGGGCGAGGCGGCTTTTATCCTTCGCCGCTGATGAGGATCAGGTGTGTGAGCAGGTGGCGCCGCTGATGAACGGCGCGGCGTGACAGTTGGATTGTCTGGATGGACAGCGGACGTTCCCTCCAGCCTCCGGGAGTCCGTCGGCTCCTGCTAGCTCCCCTCCTAGCCAGGCTAGTCAGGTTCCATTGGCTCGGCTCACACCGGTCCCCACGCCCGCTCGCTTTAGCGGCAAGCTCGGGGAGGCCCGTGGGTTTATCTTGCAGTGTGAGACAGTTTTCCAGCGGGTACCGGGGGATTTTCCCACAGACCATAGTAGGATAGGCTACGTGGCTAATCTGCTAGAGGGTAGAGCGCTAGCCTGGGCCTATGCCATTATGGCTAAGCCTAGCTATGTTAGTCTAACTTACCAGCGGTTCATTGCTGATTTCCATGAGGTATTTGACCACTCTGACCGGGACAGTGTGCTCACCATCAGGGTGTTAAATCTCCGACAGGGAGGTAGGTCCGTGGCAGACTACGCTGTCGACTTCCGGGTGGTGGCCACTGAGGTCGGGTGGGAGGATGCCTTGCTTGACAGCCACCTGGAGAGCTCCGTGCAGCAGCGAAGGATGGGCGATGGAACGGAGACGTCCGCCGCCGGGGAATCCACCTGTGCACAGGGGAGCAGACTGGAAAAGGAGGTAAGGGTTCTTACCCAGGATAGCGATGCTGAAGAAAGGAATGCTCACGGCGGTGAGGGAACGAAGTCTGACGGCTTCAGGCCGAGCCTCCGGGCGAGGCGGCTTTTATCCTTCGCCGCTGATGAGGATCAGGTGTGTGAGCAGGTGGCGCCGCTGATGAACAGCGCGGCGTGACAGTACTCCCCCCTCTAGCAGCGCCTCCTGGCGATGGCTTATCCGGGTGCGCTCGGTGGAAGTCCGCGATGAGCGATGGGTCCAACACAAACGACGGGGGCACCCATTGTCGATGCTCAGGCCCATAGCCCTCCCAGTCCACCAAGTATTGCAACCCACGACCCCGGCGCTGGGAGTCCAGGATGGAGGAGACGGACCAGGCCGGGTGGCCACCAATCATCCGGGGCGCGGGTTGCGCTGCAGGAGGAGGGCAAAGGGGGTCGGTGACTGCCAGCTTCACCTTTGATACGTGGAAGGTGGGATGGATGCGGAGGGAGGGGGGAATAGCCACGCGCACAGCCACCGGGTTGATGATCCGGGTGATGGGGAAGGGACCCATGAAGCGCTGTGCCAGCTTTCTCCTCTCGCCTTTTAGGGTGACGTCCTGGGTGGAAACGTAGACAAGTTGCCCAACTCTGTACGCCGGGGCAGGTCTTCTACGTCGGTCCGTCACGGTCTTGTTGCGCTCCGCTGTGCGTAAAAGCGCATGACGCGCGGCGGCCCAGGTGGAGCGGAACTGCCTCACGTGCGCCCTAACTGACGGAACAGTTACCTCGCTCTCCTGCGCTGGAAGCAGCGGGGGGTCGTAACCCAGGGACGCCTTGAAGGGGGACATCCCCGTTGCAGAAGAGCGGGCGGTGTTGTGGGCGTACTCCACCCAGGCGAGATGGTTGCTCCATGATGTCGGCTTGGATCTTGCAACACAGCGGAGCGCAGCCTCCAGCTCCTGATTGGTCCTCTCACACTGCCCGTTAGACTGGGGGTGATGGCCGGAGGAGAGGCTCACCTTGGCTCCGATGGCGTTGCAAAAGGATTTCCAAACCTCGGATGAAAATTGGGGGCCCCGGTCCGAGACCACGTCCACCGGGATCCCATGCAGCCTGACCACGTGTTGGACGAGGAAGCCCGCCGTCTCCAGGGCGGTAGGGAGACCTCGCAGGGGGATGAAGTGTGCCGCCTTGGAGAAACGGTCCACGACGGTCAGGATGGTGTCGAATGAGTTGGAAGCTGGGAGCCCGGTGACGAAATCCAGTGCGATGTGCGACCATGGCCTGCCAGGGACGGGCAGAGGCTGGAGCAGACCCGCTGGAGGGGCGTTTCCCGACTTGCTGGTGGCACAAATTGGACAAGCCCGGGCGTAGCGGGCTGCATCCCTCCGCAGGCCCGGCCACCAAAAGGACCGTTGGAGGAGGCTGATCATCCGAGAGGTGCCGGGATGACAGGTGAGCCGGGAGGTGTGGAGCCAGTGGATGACCTCTCCTCGGACCGCAGACGGAACGAACAGTCTTCCCTCCGGTCCGCCGCCAGGATCAGGTTCCACCTCCTGTGCCTTCCGGATCTTGTCCACAATGTCCCAAGAGATAGCTCCCACGACGCACGACCTGGGCAGGATAGTGTGGGGCGTCTCCTCAGCCCCCGCGGGGGTGAACTGTCTAGAGAGGGCGTCAGGCAGGCCGTTCTTGGAGCCTGGCCTGAAGGTGATAGAGAACCGGAACCTGGCGAAGAACAGAGACCAGCGCGCCTGGCGGGCATTCAGGCGCTTGGCAGATCGTAGATACTCTAAATTCTTATGGTCCGTCAAGACCACAAACGGCAGGTCCGCCCCCTCTAACCAGTGGCGCCACTCCTGTAGGGCGAGTTTAATGGCCAGGAGCTCTCTGTGTCCCACATCATAGTTCCTCTCCGCCGGGGACAGGCGCCGGGAGAAGAAGGCGCACGGTCGCTTGGCGCCATCGTCCGGTGATTGCTGGGATAACACTGCTCCCACTCCCGTGTCCGATGCGTCCACCTCCACAATGCACTGCAGCGCGGGTTCGACCTGGCGAAGGACCCGGGGGGAGGAGAACTCCGCCTTCAGCGCCTTAAAGGCAGCATCGACCTCTTCGGTCCACCGGAACGGGACCTTCGGGGACGTGAGGCGGGTCAGTGGTCCGACGATCCAGCTGAAATTCGGGACAAAACGGCGGTAAAAATTGGCGAAGCCAACAAACTGTTGCACCTGCTTCCGAGATACGGGAGTAGGCCACTCCACCACCGCCTTCACCTTCTCTGGGTCCGGGAGCACCTGGTCTTGGGCGATGATGAATCCCAGGAAGGATGTGGTCCTAGCGTAAAACTCGCACTTCTCAGCCTTCACGTACAAACGATTCTCCAGCAGTCTTTGAAGGACCCGCCTCACATGGATCCGGTGCTCGTCTCTGGACTGAGAGAAGATCAGAATGTCATCCAGGTAGACGAACACGAAGAGGCCGATGAAATCCCGGAGGACGTCATTGATGAGGCGCTGAAAGACGGCAGGAGCGTTGGTCAGCCCGAACGGCATGACGAGATACTCAAAGTGGCCGTTCGGGGTACGGAAGGCTGTTTTCCATTCATCTCCCTCCCGGATCCGGATGAGGTGGTAAGCGCTGCGGAGGTCCAGCTTGGTAAACCAGGTCGCCCCCTGGAGGGAGTGGAAGGCAGTGTCCATGAGGGGCAGGGTGTAACGGTCCCTCTCAGTGATGTCATTAAGTGCTCGGTAGTCAATACAGGGACGGAGGGAACCGTCCTTCTTCCCTACAAAGAAAAACCCCGCCCCCACGGGTGATGACGATGGGCGGATAATCCCAGCGCTCAGTGATTCCTTCAGGTACGTATTCATAGTCTCCTTCTCCGGCGCCGACAGGCTGTAGAGCCGACCAGATGGCAGGGGGGCCCCCTGGCGGAGATTGATGGCACAGTCATATGGTCGATGCGGGGGAAGAGACATAGCTTTTGACTTGCTGAATACCATACCCAGGTCGTGAAAATCTGGGGGCACCAGTGACAGGTCCGGGGGTGCTGTATCCGCCACAGGAGGAGCCGCGGACGGGAAGCAGGCAGCGGACTGAAGGCAGGTGCCCATGCAGAAGGTACTCCACGCCGACACCCCAGCTGACCTCCAGTCCAGGACAGGATTGTGGAGGCGTAGCCAGGGATACCCCAGGATGACGGGCGACACAGAGTTGGGCAGGACGTAGAAAACCATTTCCTCCCGGTGGTTCCCTGAGATGATGACTGGGACAGGAATGGTTTGATGGGTAACTCTCCCAAGGGAGGCACGGGAGAGATGGACCAGGGAGATGGGGTGTTTGAGCGCCTGACAGCGGATGCCCAATCGGGTTGCCAGGCCTTGTGAAATGAAGCTGCCCTCTGCGCCCGAATCCACCAGTGCGTGGGTGAGGTGCCCAGTGGAATTGTGGCAAAAACGGATGGGCAGCTTTAATTGAGTGAGGGGACTTTGCCGATTGACGTCCGCGAGGCCCCCTACAGTGACTCGCGGACCCCACCGTTTGGCTTTTGTGGGCAAAGCTCTACCGTGAGTTGATTGTCTCCGCAATACATGCAGAGACCCAACTCACGGCGGCGCTGTCTCTCTGCCAAGGAGAGCTTTGCCCAGCCCGTCACCATCGGCTCCGACTCCTCGGGGCACGATGGTGGCGGCGGCGCCAGGGGGCGAGCTTGGGGCAGGCGTAGCGGAACTCCTCGAGGGCGAGAAGCAGACGGCTTCCGTCCTGAGGAGCGCTCGCACAGCCTGTTGTCCAAGCTGATCGCTAATGAGGTTAGCTCCGCTAACGTTCCGGGGATATCCCGTCCAGCCAGTTCATCCCTCAGATCACTATTGAGGCTGCGGAGAAACAGGCCGCAGAGGGAGCGCTCCTCCCAGCCCAGTTCCTCCGCCGCTACCCGGTATTCGATGGCATAATCCGCGGCCGACCGGCTTCCCTGCTGGAGAGCGAGAAGCCGATCGACCTGGACCGCCTCGGAACGGGAGTGATCAAACACCTCCAGGAAGCGCCTCACGAACTCGGCATAGGTGAGGGTGGCATAACTGGGTCTCGCCATAATAGCGTAGGCCCAAGTTAAAGCACGCCCCTCCAGGAGGTTCCCTATGTAGCCGATCCGGCTGTGATCTGAGGGAAAGTCTCCGGGCACACGGTCAAACACGGACTCGCACTGCATCACAAACCCCCGCGCTCCGCCGAGCTTTCCGCTAAAGCGGGCGGGGGTCGGAATTGGTGTGAGTCGGGCCGGTGCCACTGGAGCTGGCTGGACGGCCACCGGAACAGCAGGAGCTGCGCCACCCTGAGGAGCCGGGGGGAACGGCTGCTGGGGGTCCAGGCGGTCCAATCGGCCAGTGATAGTTATCAATTTATTCAGGATAACCTGCTGTTGATAAGCAATTTGATCCACTCTAGCCTCGAGAGTGGTAAGCCGGTGTGCGAGCCCGCCGTCCGCCGAGCCGCTCTGCTGAAGCCGTACTGACATAACGCACGGCTCAGGAGACACGCACACACAGGCTTAAAGTAGTTCAAATAGTTTATTAACAGCAGGGGTGAATGAGTGTGTGTCTGCGGGATGCAGATGTGTTGGTGGTGGCGTCTGCTTCAGGCACAGAGGCAGATGACCGTTCGGCCGAGCAACCCTATGGAGAGAGCACAGGGAGAGGGTGACGGGCATACACCAACACAGGATGAATTATGGCAAGAGAAGATCTTACTTGAGTTGTCAGGATAGCTGGCACAGCAAGGGGAACGTAGCCCGGGAGACAGCCACCTGGAGAGCTCCGTGCAGCAGCGAAGGATGGGCGATGGAACGGAGACGTCCGCCGCCGGGGAATCCACCTGTGCACAGGGGAGCAGACTGGAAAAGGAGGTAAGGGTTCTTACCCAGAATAGCGATGCTGAAGAAAGGAATGCTCACGGCGGTGAGGGAACGAAGTCTGACGGCTTCAGGCCGAGCCTCCGGGCGAGGCGGCTTTTATCCTTCGCCGCTGATGAGGATCAGGTGTGTGAGCAGGTGGCGCCGCTGATGAACGGCGCGGCGTGACAGTTGGATTGTCTGGATGGACAGCGGACGTTCCCTCCAGCCTCCGGGAGTCCGTCGGCTCCTGCTAGCTCCCCTCCTAGCCAGGCTAGTCAGGTTCCATTGGCTCGGCTCACACCGGTCCCCACGCCCGCTCGCTTTAGCGGCAAGCTCGGGGAGGCCCGTGGGTTTATCTTGCAGTGTGAGACAGTTTTCCAGCGGGTACCGGGGGATTTTCCCACAGACCATAGTAGGATAGGCTACGTGGCTAATCTGCTAGAGGGTAGAGCGCTAGCCTGGGCCTATGCCATTATGGCTAAGCCTAGCTATGTTAGTCTAACTTACCAGCGGTTCATTGCTGATTTCCATGAGGTATTTGACCACTCTGACCGGGACAGTGTGCTCACCATCAGGGTGTTAAATCTCCGACAGGGAGGTAGGTCTGTGGCAGACTACGCTGTCGACTTCCGGGTGGTGGCCACTGAGGTCGGGTGGGAGGATGCCTTGCTCTGTAGTATTTAGCCTACGGGATGAGCTAGCTAGGTTAGACAAGCCAGAGAGACTCACTGAGCTGATCTCCCTAACCATTAAATTGGATAATAGGCTGAGGGAGCGGGCAGCCGAGCGAAGAGCTTCCGGTCGCTCGGGCGCGCAGTTTTTCCGCTCCTCCCAGTCATCTCAATCGGCCCTGCCTCCGCCTGAAGCTCTAGATGGGCAGGAGGATATGGTAGTCGGGCGCTCCAAAATTTCTCTAGTCGAGAGGCAGCGCCGTAGGGAGTTAGGGCTGTGCATGTACTGTGGTAGCAAAGAGCATGAGGTAGAGAGTTGCCCCGTTCAGCCAAAAGAGGGGTCCGTGCATCGCAGTAGGGGGACTCACGGACGCGTCTCAGCCTAATCCCCTAACCAAGTGCCTCGTGCCCATTAGATTCATCTACAAACAAACAGAATATGCCACACATGCACTGAGTGACTTGGGGGCTGAGCAGAGTTTCATATCTGGGAACCTGGCAACCCGGTTAGGGCTTCCCTGCCATACTCTCCAGTCACCTCTTAAGCTCATCGCCCTGTCTAAGACCCCCCTGGCGACAGTCTCTCAACAGACTGCCCCAGTATCAGTGATCGTCTCAGGAAACCATCGGGAGGACCTACACCTGTTGGTGCTGCCCTCTTCGACGTCCCCTGTCATCTTGGGCTACCCCTGGCTCCGACTCCATAATCCATCATTTGTTTGGCAGACTGGGAGTATAACATCATGGAGCTCGTTTTGCCTCAGCGCGTGTCTGCAGTCTGCAGCATGCGCCCCGTCGGTGTCCTTAGCCCCCCACGCCCCTCCTCCTCCAGATTTGTCCAAGGTGCCGCCTGAATACCATGACCTGGGAGCGGTATTTAGTAAGTTGCAGGCGCTGTCACTTCCCCCCCACCGCTCCTATGACTGTCAATCTCATCAATCATCAATCTCATCAATCTCTGGGCTGGTGCCCCACTGCCGTCGAGCAGTCTCTACAGCCTGTCAGCTCCGGAGCGCGAGGCGATGGATGCCTATATTAAGGAGTCACTCAGCTCAGGCATTATTCGTCCGTCTTCTTCGGCGGTGGGGGCGGGGTTCTTCTTCGTAGGCAAGAAGAATGGCTCCCTGCGGCCATGTATTGACTTCAGGGGGCTTAACGACATAACGGTGAAGGACAAATACACCCTGCCTCTCATGGACACGGCCTTCGACTCCCTCCAGGGGACCCTCTTGGTTCACCAAGCTCGACCTTCACAACACTTACCATCTCGTGCGGATCAAGGAGGGAGACGAATGGAAGACGGGTTTTCGGACCCCAAGCGGCCATTTCGAATACCTGGTGATGCCGTTTGGGTTGACCAACGCGCCGGACATCTTCCAGCGCCTCATAAACGACGTTCTCCGGGACTTCCTGGGAGCCTTTGTCTTCATCTACTTGAATGACATCCTCATCTTCTCACGGTCACTGGATGAGCATCGGGTACACATGAGACGGGTCCTCCAACGTCTTCTGGAGAACAAGCTGTTTGTTAAAGCCAAGAAATGTGAGTTTGGGCGTTTTAATTTCACAATCACCTATCGCCCTGGGGTTAAGAACGCCAAGCCAGACGCCCTCTCCAGGCAATTCGCGGTGGAGGTGACTGAGGACCAGGAACAGACCATCCTTCCAGCATCCTGTGTCGTCGGCTCCCTCTCGTGGGGCATCAGGGAGAAGGTCGTGAAGGCGCAGGAGGCTGAGCCCGATCTTGGAGGTGGACCCGCGGAGCAGCTGTTCGTCCCCACATCGACTCGGGGTGAGGTGATTCAGTGGGCTCATGCCTCAAAATTTTCATGCCATCCAGGGGTGTCCTGCATGGTAGAGCTTCTCCAGAGATCATTTTGGTGGCCGGGGCTTCAGAAGGATGTCACCGCCTATGTCCGTGCCTGCGCCCAGTGCACCACCAGGAAGTCGTCCTCTTCTCCGCCGGCCGGGCTCCTTCACCCGCTGCCGGTCCCCAGCCGTCCCTGGTCCCATATTGCTCTGGATTTTGTGACTGGCCTCCCATCCTCCAACCACTTCACCACGGTCCTCACCATTGTGGACCGGTTTTCTAAAGCTGCCCACGTCATCCCTCTCCAGGGGCTGCCTGCGGCATGGGAGACAGCGGACCTGCAGCACGTCATATGCCTCCACAAGATCCCCACTGACGTTGTCTCTGATCGTGGGCCCCAATTCGTGTCGCAGGTCTGGAGGGCGTTCTGTAACGCACTGGGGTCTACTGTGAGCCTGTCGTCCGGATATCACCCACAGAGCAACAGGCAGTGCGAGCGGGCCAATCAGGAGCTGGAGGCCGCTCTGTGCTGTGTCATCGCCTCCAATCCATCATCATGGAGTAGCCACCTCCCCTGGATCGAGTATGCCCATAACTCAACGGTTTCCTCAGCGATTGGCATGTCCCCCTTCAGGGCGTCCTTAGGGTATGACCCCCCACTGTTCCCAGAGGAGGAAAAGGAGGTGACGGTGCCTTCTGTCCATGTTCATATGAGGCGCTGCCGCCGGCTCTGGATTCCCACCCGCAGAGCTCTCCTTCGCACCACAGAACGTAACACCAAGACGGCTAACCGCCACAGGAGACTGGCTCACCAGTACCAGGTGGGTCAACAGGTATGGCTATCGACACAGAATATTAATTTGAAGGCTGAGAAGCGGAAGTTGGCCCAACGCTTCATTGGCCCCTTCCCTATCACGCGCATTGTTAACCCTGTGGCTGTACGCCTAGCGCCCCCCACCCCCGCATCTGTCCGACATTTCATGTCTCCCAGGTGAAGTCCGTCTGCTCCAGCCCTCTCTGTCCTCCTCGCAAGACTCCACCTCCACCAGTAGTGATAGATGGCGACCCAGCTTGGAGAGTCAATACCATCCTGGATGTTCGCCGCTGGGGTCGGGGCCTGCAGTACTTGGTGGACTGGGAGGGTTATGGCCCCGAGTGGAGGTCCTGGGTACGTCCTGCTCTTCCCCCAGCACGAGTCCTGCACTGCACACAACATACACTGTACATACACACACTCACACTCATACACAGTTAGCAATAAAAGGATAATTGTATTTCACTCGAGTCTGTGTTTTGTCCCCTGGGTCCACAATTATGTCAATACGATCTACCTTTATGATCTTCATCCCATCTTTTTTGCCATAACTCAGTTCCTTTTTTCTTGATTACTGCTTTCCCTTCACCTTTTCCAAGAGACAATGGTATAGTTATTTCTTTTCCAAGAGCACTTTTTGCTAATTTGTCTGCACAGTCATTCCCTTTCAACCCTTCATGTGCAGGAACCCAACAAAACTGAACTTCTCCACCACCCCGTGTACCCTAAACAAACTGTGATATAGCTCAATCACCAAGTCTTCCCTTGTAGATTTTAGTGTCTGTATGGTTTTTAGCGCTGCAAGTGAGTCTGTGCACACCACCACCCGGTCCGGTCTGACCTCCTCCACCCACTGTAAAGCAATAATTATTGCCACCATCTCGGCTGTAAACACGGATGTATTGTTGGAGAGTCTTTTTGTGATGTTCACTTTAAACTCTGGGATGTATACTCCAACTCCAACAGAACCCTCTTTATTCTTTGAACCGTCAGTGTAGAGCTGTAAGAAGTTATAGTAATTATTCCTGATGTAAATGCTTGTTTTAACACCAACTTCACTCATATGCCAATCCTTTTTCCTCATTAGCAGACTAGTGTCTACTTCTATTCCCGGAAACAGCGAAGGGGGAACATTACTCACTGGACTGGTGTTAGCTATATCAGTAGTGTGCAGCCCATACATTCTGGTCCTTCTTTCAATTGTCCATCCAAACCCATGTCCCTGGAAATTAAAGTATTCCCAGCAGTCTTGTAGTGTTGTTTTCTTTGTCACTTCCTTTCAGCTTGACCCAGTATGATAAGGCGAGTTTATCTCTTCTCAAATCCATTGGCATTTCTCCCGCTTGTATTAAAACTGCATTGTTTGGTGTTGTTTTGACAGCTCCAGTGCACAGGCGAAGTGCTCTATTCTGCATTTTGTCTATTTTTTCCAGAGTCGTCTTTGCCGCTGCTCCATAAATCATGCATCCATAGTCTATTGTCAATCTCATTAGTGCTCTGTAAATGTCAATTAAAGCCTGTTTATTTGCACCCCATTCGTGTCCAGCTAGCAACAGGATACCTACTAACCTGACACATCACTGTCAATAAATAGGCACACCCAGACTTAGATGGAGGCAAAGGCCCCACACAGTCAATTATTAAATGTTCAAATGGTTGGCTAATAGCCGGAATAGGACAAAGGGGTGCGGGCTTAATAACTTGATTGGGTTTCCCCACCAGCTGACAAGTATGACATGATTTAACAAAGTCCGCTACATCGCACTTCAAATGGGGCCAAAAGAAATAAACTCTGTCATAAATCTTGCTGACCCCAAAATGACCACCGCTATCACGTGCTGTTTCTAACACCAGTTTGCAAAACTTGCTCAGCACCACAACCTGAAAAATAGGGTCTCCCAACAACTCTCCGTCACAGCGCACCCACTTAGGCACCAGCAGACTACACTGGACAAAATAACCATGTACCACGTCTCTAATTTTCTCAACTGACAGAGTCAGTCCACAATGCAGACAGAGACAGATCAGACTCCTGGCTCTCAATCCAGTCTTCACATGACACTGCAGGAGGAAGTTCAGGCAAAATAACACTGTCCACAGACCCTGCACCCAAACAGTCACCCACATCTTCCTGACGTGCTTGTGCCCGTGTTACAACACATGCTGGAAATACCCCCGAAAGCCCCAGATCTTTAACATCTGGTGTCACTGAACGCAACGGCTTCCCCACCACTACCGGAGACAGCGGCCCAGCTGCCCACACGGCACTGCCAGCAAGGTCATTAGCCCAAACCATCATAACCCCCTCAAGAGGCAGTGCTGGACGTACACAAACAGGTACAATGCCATTCACCAACTCACACTCCTAATCTTATGGCGTGGTACCGGCACTAATCCCGGCTCCATCCCTTGCATTAACACAAACTCCCCAGTTTCTGAGTCAGCAGAAAAAGGCAGCCTCTACAACAAATGAGTGTTTTGCACCTCTGTCCCACAACACTTTAACAGCGCCACAGGTGAACCCACTTGGCAATCAAACACCAGCATCAAACCAGAGCACAGCACCGCCTATAGGACCCAAGGGGCCATAACACTGTTGAAACGTCATTTCAATTTCTGCTGTTGGGTGGCAACCCAGTCTCGTGGGGGGTCTGTGTTCCCCGTACAGGAAGTTGTGGGTGGCCTCAGCTTATCCCGGGGCAGGTGAAATTCGCACCCCAGCATGAGCTTCGCCGAGGAGCACCCTGTCGTGGTGTGGGCTGTTGACTGTAGTGGAGGAGTGTGTTCTGGAGGGCATCAGGGAACGTGAAGTCGTCCACCAAATGGGCTCTCAGACCGTTTTTCAGTGTCTTGTTGAAATGCTCCACGCCCCCATTGGCTTGGGGGTGGTAGAACACAGTTTTAATGTGCTCCACACCCCTAACACCCAAAAACTCCTCAACCCCCCCCCAGAGGTGAACTGTGGGCCATTGTCTGTAGTGATGGCATCCGGGACCCCCCATCTGGTGAACAGTGACGAGAGGAACCCAGTAACTACATCCGTCATGACTGAATAATGGGTAACACCTCCGGCCATTTGGAGAACAGATCGTAAACCACTAACAAAAAACGGCTGTTTGGGGGTGCCATATGTAGTTTACCGCAATTTCCAATTTAATGTGCTTCCAAGGGCCTTCTGGGTACGGTAATGGTCGCAGGGGCGGGGAGGGGGGTGGCCCGCCGGTCTTTCCACTCTCCAAACACGGAACACAGTTCTTTACCATAGTTTCAATGTTGTTATCGATACCAGGCCACCAAACTGAATCCCTGCAATGCTGCTTCTCCCTGACCACACCCAGGTGACCCTCGTGGAGCATTGCCAGAACCCGCGATCTCAGAGACACCGGGATTAATGTGCAGTTTCCCCTTGCCACACACACCCCATGCATATTTATGCAACCAGCTTATTTTAAGTTTTTTATTTTTCCCCTGAAAAGGTTTCTGTTTGTTTTTCAGTTGGGTTGTACAGGTTATATGTCACATTTATGGTGGAAAAAAGTTTTGAAATGATTTATCTTTGTCTCATTTTTTTACATCACAAAAACCTGGCATTTGAACAGGGGTGTTTTCAGACGTTTTATATCCACTGTATGTACTGTATATTATTTATAGACTCCTCTTGTAATAACTTTTGAATACTTAATTTAAATTGTTTTACCCATGATAGACCCGACGGGGGAATGGGAAAGGGAGGAGTGGGGAGGGGGAAAGAAAAGAGAGAGGAACAAACAGGAAAAAACAAACTGACACAACTGAAACAAACATAAGATAAACTTTCTTCTTCTGAAAAGGTCTCATCACGAGTCTGGTATCTGCACCTGTAAAAGAACATATGTGTGTGTGCGCATGTCTGTGCATCCGTGTGTATGAGAGCACATGCAAAGTGAGTGTGTGCATGTGAGTGGTTTGCCAGGAAACATACAAAGAGGGCTGCAGGTCACAGCAGCACCCCCCTCCCAGAAATGCCAAGCAAGCAAGATAGTGCCACCAACCCCCATAGAGCACAAATGTCCCAAAGCCAGCAAGCTCCAGGACAGCCATGCAACCGCCCCAGGAAGGCCGGACCACAAAACAGTGGGGGCGGGCTGGACAGACCAGACGGGCCCCGGCGGCAGAAAGGCATGGGGAGCCCTATGGGAGGCCAGCCCCCCCCCCCAATCCAAGGGACCCCATGCGGCCAGGAGGTACCAGGAGGAGCCATCCCCTCAGTCCAGCATCCTCCACCAGCACATACACTCACTCGCACATACTCACACCCTCATGTTCTCACACGCACTCACTCGTACTCACACGCACTCACTCACTCACTCTCACTCACCCTTTCCTTCAAACAATCTTACGCTTGCACACCCACACTCCGACTCATTCACTGTCACCCACTTCCATACTTGTTCAGTCTCGCTCCCATTCCCACTCGCCATCACAGTCGCTCGCACTCACACATGCTTCCTTCCACTCATGCTCACTCATATATACACTCTCATTTATGCTCTGACTCACTCACATTTACTTGTGCTCTCTCTTACACACTCACACGTATTCACCCTTAGCACTTGGGGCGGCCACAGCAGAGATGCAGTGGGCATGAACATGCATTCATGTCCGGCAGCAGCCGGGAAGACTGCCGTCGTGGACCAGCAGCTATGCCCCCGCCAACCTGCCCCAGGGCAGCTGCGGCCACAGAAGCAGCCCACTGCCACCAATGCCCGCCCGGAGTGAACGACCAATGGACCCACCGCAAGCACCCAGAGATGCCACCTGACATGCAAAGCACCACACAAATCCGACCCACCACCACCATTACCATCACTACTCATCACTCCCTCACTCTCACTTACTCACTTGCTCTCACTTGTTCTCACTTGCTCACTCACTCTCTCTCTCGCTCACTCCCTTGCTTGCACCTATTCACTCGTGGTAGCGCCTTGGGATGGTGACAGCATAACGGACCCCAGGTCACCAGCCAGGCCCCTAGCAGAAGGAGGGCAGTGGGGTGGAGGAAAAACCCCACAGTCATACACAAATCGTGATGGGTGAGTGTTAGTTGTGTGGTGTCATTGGGTGCAGGTGTGTAAACTACCAAAGTGCAGTTAAAATTGGAGGGGATAGTGTGATGGGGCATCACTACCCATTGCTGTTGGCAGCAGAGGTCCCATCCCTCCAATCCCTCAGTGTCTACAGTGCAATTAAAATTGAGGTGAGGGCTGCCCCACGGTGCAGTAGTAAACAGAGGGATCCTCTTCACCAACACCGTATGGCACACCCCACCACAAAACCCTGTGTATCCAATAAGATGTATGCGCTACCAAATTGGTTCTGGAAGCCACCCACTGCCCTAGATCCCATCCCAGGGCGAGGGGCGCCAGGTCGTGCAACCCAGGACCCGCCAATGTCGTACCCCAGCACTCCAGCACCACAGGCATGATGGGGCAGCCACACTCACACTTACTCTTATGTATCTTGTACACACCCTGTATGCATGTACACAACCATGTATAATAGTAATACGATGATCCACTTGTCAAGTGACATCCTAAAGCGCCCCCCTTGAACCTAGCCACCAGCCCCCCAGGCAGACATCACCGGCGGTAGCTACCCCTGCAGCCACAGCCACCCCGGGACAAACTGACTGAAATCCGGATGCCAACCCACGCCAACGGCCCCCCTGACCACCACTGCCCCACCCCAGGACACAACGGCAGAACGGCCAGAGAGCAGTAACCGAACTGCTATCCCTCAACCACTAGATGGCCCGCCCCACCCCCCGAGCCCCCGCTACCCGACGAGGTCTTCCCCTCATATACACATCCTCCACAACCACACATCCACCCGCAGGTATTTGCCCCCCCCCATGCCCACCCTTATGTGTACACACACATACATACTATCACATATGTTCACACACACACCCTCGCATATTTACACACAACACACATACCCACACGTTCACACATACATGTACACATCCATATCCACACACACACATACCACACGTGAACCCACACTTGTGCACACTTGCACATACACTTGCATGCACATACACTTGCATACACACACTCACACATGCGCACGCATGCATGCACACGTACACCCACACATACAGGCCCCGGAGGATGGGGGGTGACCACCCGCAACCCCCCCGCGATGCAGGCACAAGCCCTTGGAGTGTCACCAGGGCCCCAGGGAGGGCACGACCCCACCATGCAGGATGCACCCGGGCCAGCCCGTACCGGACCCCGGCCCAGAGGGGGAGACAGCCCGCCAGCACTAGGGGCCAAAGGCCAGACTCAGCCCCACCCGGGAGACAAGGCCGGCCAGCCCGGGGCCATGGCTTCCTCCAGAGCCCCCCCCCCCCCCCAGGCCAGACGCACAGCCACCCTAGGACACAGGCTCCAGTGGGTCACAGAAAAACCCCCGCAATCAGGGCACAGCCAGCCGCCAGCAGCACCAAGGAGAGCAAGCCACCGCCTGCCACCCCTCAAGTTTTAGGACTCAATAAGCGGGGGACCAGAGAGAATTTAATTCAGCCAGTTGTTTTTTAGAGGAGGCAGACATTCTCTCCAGCCTAATATAATCTAATAAGAGGTTCTTATAGTGGGTTAAGTTAATCCCTTCCATAGCATGTGGGACACCATGTGGTGTATGGGGCGGCGCCTATCTCCGTTTCACTGACCCTAGGCCACACAGCTACTGTGAGTAGTGAAAGCTACAGTGGGGGATCAGTCCTCTGGTAGCTCTGTGCTTTAACTTTCTTTTCCCCATTCTATTATGCTGAGCACCAAGCTAGAAGGCAGCAAGTACCATTTTTATATGGTCTTTGGTAGGGTCCGGCTGGGATTTGAACCCATGAACTCTCGGTTGTGGGGCGGGTGCTCAACCAACTAGCCCACCACTCCGGTCTTATAGTGGGTTGTACATAAATTATTTTGATTTCCAATTAATGAGGATAGTTTTCTTGGCAATGCATAAAGCAGTGAGAACCATTACCTCTATATTTATTTATTTCACTTAAATCACCCAATATGCAAAGTGTGGGAGAGGTTGAGATACAACACCCAAGCCATGCCGATAGGTCTCCACATATCTTCTGCCAGAACTTTTGGACCGGTGCACAGGACCACATAGCAGGCATATAACTATCCAGGACATTGCTGGTGCAATAGGAACTGATATTTGTGTGACACAGGCCCATTTTGAACATCCTTTGTCCTGTGTAATGAGCTCTATGTAGAACTTTGTACTGTGTGAGTTGTAAATTAGAGTTTTTAATCATCTTAAAAGTATTTAAACATATTTATGTCCAGAAGCTTTATTATTGTGTTATATTCACATTATTTTTCAGCACAAACCAATTTGTAATATATTTATAATACTTTTATTTCATGGAGCTATATATAAAGCTTGACAGTTTTTTTCACTGTTGTAGTATGAATTCATTAATGTCACATAATATTCAAGGCTATGTATATAAAAACTTTATAAGCAGTATAATTTTTATTTTAAAGGTCAAATTGCTGTTGCGGCTCTCAGCCACTTCTATTTTAGTCGGAGACGGGCAAAATGACTCTTCGGTTGGCAAAGGTCGCGCGGGGGGGGGGGGGGTGGGCTGGAGCCTATCCCAGCATCTTTGGGCGAGAGGCAGGAAAAAGATGGATGGCTGGATGGTTGGCAAAGGTTGCAGACCCCTGGTATATCTCTATACTACAGAATTCATCTGGCTACTTCTGTCTTCTGTCACATCATCAATAAACACTAGTGACCCAGTGCCATTTGAAGCCATGTACAGTATGTCTATGCACCACACTGTCTTCACATTTTCTAGAAGATGTGGTGTGCTTTGGATCATGAGCTGTTTCAAGACTTCTCTCCATTTTCTTTTTTCCATCATTCTGTTACAGATTGAGCTTGGTTTCATCTGTCCAAAGAATGCTGTTCCAGAACTTTGAAGTCTAATCTGGCCTCTCTGTTTTTGAGGTTGATTACTGGTTTGCAACTCTCTGTATTTGCTCTCATGAATTTTTCTCTTTATGGTAGCCTGAGATACTGATACTCTACTTCATGGAGAGTGTTCTTCACTTGGGTGAATGTTGTGAAGGTGGTTTTCTTCACCATGGAAAGGATCCTGCTATCATCCACCACTGTTGTGTTCTGTGGATGACCAGGCCTTTTTGAGGTCTCGAGCTCACCAGTGCGCTGTTTTTTTCTTAGAATGTACAAAACTGTTGATTTGGCCGCTCCTAACATTTCTGCTATCTCTGTGATGGATTTCTTCTTTTGTTAGCCTAAGGAAGGTCTGTTTCACTTCCACTGAGAGCTCCTATGACCGCATGTTATGGGTTCACAGCAACATCTTCCAAATGCAAATGACACACCTGAAATCAACTCCAGACTTTTTTACCTGCCTGATTGATGATGGATTAATGCGGTCAGTGTTTCCCCTAGGTTTAAAGCTTTGGGATGGGGGCAGCATGAAGGTCGACAACGACAAACTCTTAAAGGAATCATGGCATTCTGGCACTATAAAGATAAATATAGAAAAATTACAGATATTTTTTCCCCCTTGTCCTGTCAGGCAGCTAGGTAAGCAGAACAGAGATCTGTCACCCCTATTATGCCAAAACAGACTTACTTTGCCGAAAGGAGCTTTATACAGTACCTAACTATGTATTGTATATTGTTGTAAACTCCTCCTGTAATAACTTTTAGTACTTTATTTAAATTATTTTACCCATGGAGGACCTGACAGGATGGGGAATAGGGAAAGGAAGTGTGTGAAGGGGGAAAGAAAAGGGAGGGACAAAAAGACAAACAAACCAACAACTAAAACGAACAGAAGACAAACTGCTTCTTCCACCAAAGATGTCTCAACACGAGTCTGGTTTTCGCACCTGTTAAAGGAGAGACATTTGTGTGTGTGTGTCTGTGTGCGTATATATGAGAGCGCGTGCAAAATAAGTGTGTGCATGTGAGTGGTTTGTCAGGAAACATATGAAGAGGGGGGCTGGTCGCAGCAGCTCTCCCCCTGGGAACCCCGAGCAGGCAAGGCACTGCCACCAACCCCCACAGGGCACAAATGCCCGAGGTCAGCAAGCCCCAGGAAAGCCAGGCATCTGCCCCCGGAGGGACAATTGAGAGAAGCCAGGCCGCCAGGTGGCTGGTGTGGCGGGCCCACACTCCCGGGCCCACCAACCCCCCACCTCCCCAGTGGGGTCAACACCAGCCCCCAGGCCCTAGGCGCCAGGAAGCCAGTGACCCCCCCCCCCGGTGCAAGCCCCCCAGGCACCCCCACAGCGGGTCCCCTCCCCCCCAGTGCCACCACTGCACACCCCTGGGACCCCCATGCCCAAAGAAGTCAAAGAAGTACCCCCCGTGCAGAGGAGCCCACATAGCCGAGATGCACTTACCCCCCTCAATCCAGCACCTCCCAACTCACAGACACACCCATCCCCACACCTTCACACCCTCATGCTCCCATACGCACCCACATGCACTCCCTCACTCTTACTCACTCAGACCCACCCATTCTGTCTCACTCCTGTACCCGTACAATCTCACCCCTCATCCACCCCTCATTCACCCTTACTTCTTAAGGCGACTGCGATGCAGATACAGTGAGCCTGAACATGCACCAGTGCCCGGCAGTGGCTGGGGAGACCGACGGCACGGGCCAGCGATAACCAGGCCAGTTTGCAATAACTCGCTGCCATCCGTTTCAAAGTGAAATGCTGGTTCCACGTTGTCGAAGCCATGCAGGGCTTAAGTGACACTAACAGGCGGTTTAACCTTTGGGTTATCTTAGCGACTTTGAGCTTTTTGTGGTATACTGACTTGGCCGTTTTATACAAAGGTGGTGGTTCAGAGTACAACCTTGTGATAACCAACACTCTATTTAAGCACAAGGACACACACAAGAAGACATAGATGCACCCAAGATCCAAGCACTGGCACTTGTTAGACTACATCATAGTCAGGCAGAGAGACATAAGGGATGCATTGGACACCAGAACAATGAGAGACACGGACTGTGGTACTGATCATGTTATGCTGAGATCTAGATTAAGGATTTGGAGATGAAAACAGCACTGCAGGATGGGTGCAAAGCCACCACGGAAGCTAAACACTAGTGCACTGAAAGGCCAAAAGAAGCAGGAAGAACTTACACAGGAAATGGATGAAAACTTGAAAGACTGGGACAGCAACAACTCAGAGAATGACATAGAAGAGAAATGGGCAACACTGAAGGATACGGTGTACCAGACTGCAAGTGATGTATTAGCCACCCTGAGAGGAAACATCAAGATTGGAATTCCGGGGAGGTGAGCGCATCTACAGACGACTTAGAAACGTGTTTCCTGTAATAAGACAAAGTCTGCCTGTAGGTCCTTCAGTCGATTAAAAACTTTTAGCCTCTTCTCCCTGGTACCAATTCCATGTATGTTCCACGTGGCACACTTAAATGTGGACATGTTTTCACTAACTGATTTTGTGCTAAAGGCTAACTAAATGTGCTTATGTAATTATATGTCCATAATGTATGCATATATGTGTATATGTATGTTGTGTATAAAATATATACCTACTGTATATATGTATGTTTGGGTATGTGCGCTTGATGTCTCTGTTCCATTTCCTTGCAATTGCATGCAAATGGGGTTCATGGACTTGGGTGCATGTACTTAAAGCTGTTTCCTATAAACCAGAAGTATGAGAGAAAACAGACATAAAGGTTAGTAAATGGTAAAAAAAATACATATAGCATACAACAGGGATCTAACAACTTCAACAAAATTAGACAAACAATCAATCAACAACCTCAGCAGAAAAGGAAGAATTCATTCATTCATTCATTCATTCATTCATCTTCTACCGCTTAATCCTTTTCGGGTCATGGGGGGGCTGGAGCCTATCCCAGCATCTTTGGGTGAGAGGCAAGGTACACCCTGGACAGATCGCCAGTCCATCGCAGGGCCAACACAGAGAGACAGACAACCATTCACTCTCACAGTCATACCTAAGGACAATTTAGAATCCCCAGTTTTGATGCCAATTAACCTAACTTGCATGTTTTTGGCATGTGGCAGGAAACCCAGGATCCCCCGGCCAAGGGTGAGTTACTGTGCTGCCGCAGTGCCAACCACTCCGCTACCAGATTAAACTGAGATCGAATAAGAGACCTGCGCACAATCACACTCTTTTTTTCCACCTGTAGCTAAGAAAAAATAAAAGAAAAAAAAAGAAGTTCTAGAATAACCAGGGGGTTATGGATTCATCAATAAACAACTTGCCATCTATATCTATCCACAGAGACAATAGCTTGTTTACCTTCTTGGATTTTTTGTTTTCTTATAGGAAAAAAGCTTCCTTTGTAGCGATGTGTAACACCTTGGGAGAGCCAGATTGTCTAGCATCTCAGACAGGAGACAGTGGATAAGCTTGGGAGAACAAAGAGCAGGGGATTCCTGGTGAGATAGCAGGAAGGAGTCAAGGATGAGGGAGTTGAATGCAGGGTGATGCAGATGTCATGTTGTGTGTGATGTAAATGCCATGAAACTTAAGAGAGGAGTTTCTGCTGAAGTGTTCAGTCTGTTCTGTGCTTGACAAGTGTGAGTGTGTAATAAATCACCTGAAATAAATCTGCCTCTTCATTTACACGCTCCACACTGGTGACCCCGACGTGATATGGAACACGAGGCAAGATCCCCGGAGCCGGCCCGGTCAGGAAGCTACAGCGAGGCAGCAGCCATCCCACAGACAGCCCGGACTGGAACCCCCAGCCACGCATGTGCAGTTTCAGTCAAGCTACCGGATTTCTGGCAGCACAACCCGCGCTCTTGGTTCCACCTCACCGAGGCTCAGTTCGCCCTCCGGGGAGTAACGGCAGATGACACCAGATTCTACCATGTGGTCGCAGCACTCGACGCCTGCACAGCTCAACAGGTAGCGAGCCTGCTCAATCAGCCACCAGCCGGCAACAGTTACAATGCGCTCAAGGCTGCGCTCATCCAGCACTACACGCTCTCGGACTGTGAGAGAGCAGAGAGGCTCCTGACGCGGACCGAGTTAGGAAATGGTTCGGACGTAGACCTGATGGAGAAGATACTGGCGTTAATGGGCACGGATGATGGGCACTTTCTGTTTGTCCACCTCTTCCTCCGGAACCTTCCGACAGCGGCGAGAGCAGCCCTGGCCAATTCGCTGTTGCTGGCCGCGTGGGACTACCGTGTGCTAGCCCAGGAGGCAGACCGGATCATCATCACCACCAGGGCGATCACAGTCAACGCGGCAGCGGCGGAGCCCAGCGGGATGACCAGAGGAGGCGAGGAGCCACCGACAGTAGCAGCAGCGGGGGCCAAGGAGCGCGAGAAAGACATGCTCTGTTTCTACCACCGCCGCTTCGGAGAGAAGGCACGCAGATGTGCGGCCCCGTGCCAATTCAAGCGCTCGGTAAACGCCAAGGCCAGGGGTCGGTAGCAGCTGCGACCCTCGGGGAAGAGAACAAGCTGCTCTACTTGACGGACGCACGCTCGGGGAGGCGTTTCCTCGTGGACACCGGAGCCCAGAAGAGCTTCATCTGGCTGACCTACGCTGACCGGCTGGCAGGACCTAGCGGCCCCGAGATGTTGGCAGCAAACGGCTCGGATATTAAGACCTTTGGTGAGAGGACTCTGCTCTTATCTCTACACTGCCGTACATATGAGTGGACTTTTATCGTAGCAGCACTGAATTACCATATACTGGGGGCTGATTTTCTGTGTGCACATGGTTTACTGGTTGATGTTGCTGACAGGCGCCTGGTTAATGCACTGTCCTTTGACTCTCTCCCCTGTATAGCTCGAGTGACCCAGCCAACAGCACAAGCCAACGTCACAGCTACAGGCGGTAAGTTCCACACACTGCTCACTCAGTTCCCAGCACTCACGGTCCCGACGTTTTCGGCGGCCATCGCTAAACACGGGGTGGAGCACTTTATCACCACCACCGGGCCTCCCGTCTTTGCAAGACCTCGGCGCTTGGACGCAGCTAAACTGGCCATAGCGCGCGAGGAGTTCGCCAACCTGGAAAGGTTGGGCATCATCAGACGCTCGAACAGCCCATGGGCTTCCCCGCTACACATGGTCCCTAAGGCTAAGGGTTAGTGGTGACCGTGCGGGGATTTCCGCAGGTTGAACAACCCCACAGCGCACGACCGCTACCCAATTCCCCACATACAGGATTTTTCCGTTCACCTTGCCGGAGCGCGCATTTTTTCCAAAATAGACCTGGTCCGCGGTTACCACCAAGTCCCAGTGTGCGCTGAGGACATACCCAAAACAGCGGTAATAACTCCGTTCGGTCTATTCGAGTTCCTGCGCATGCCATTCGGGTTAAAAGGAGCGGCACAGACGTTCCAGCGCATGATGGATGCAGTGCTGCGCGATCTCCTGTTTGTGTTCATCTACCTGGACGATATCCTAGTAGCCAGTGCATCCGAAGACGAACACGAAACCCACCTCACGACGGTTTTCCGGAGATTGGAGGAGCATGGGTTAATAATCAACCCGGCAAAATGCCACTTCGGCGTGACGGAGATTGATTTTTTGGGGCACTGCGTCTCTCCCGAAGGAGCGATCCCGCTGCCCGACAAAATGCGCGCCGTGGCGGATTTTCCCCGGCCCCAGACGGTCAGGGCGCTGCAGAAATTTTTTGGAATGGTGAACTTTTATAACCGTTTCCTTCCCCGCGCAGCGCAGCTCATGCAACCATTATACGCCACGCTCAAGAAACAGAAACCCGCGGATAGGGTCGAATGGACCCCGGAGCGAGAGCGGGCGTTCTCGGAAGTTAAAGCAGCCCTGGCTAACGCCGCACTGCTGGCGCATCCAGACCCGACGGCCTGCATAGCGCTCGCCACCGATGCTTCAGACGTGGCCATAGGGGCTGTCGTGGAGCAGTGCGTCGCCGGGGCTTGGCAGCCGCTCGCTTTTTTCAGCAGAACTTTGCGCGACAGCGAACATAAATACAACGCGTTCAACAGAGAGTTGCTGGCCCTTCACCTGGCCACACGCCACTTCCAGTTCTGGCTGGAAGGGCGCAGCTTCACCGCGTTCGTGGACCACAAGCCGCTAACATTCGCAATGGCCAAGGTTTCAGAACCGTGGTCAGGCCGGCAGCAGAGACAGCTGGCCGCGATCTCAGAGTTTACTACCGATATTCAGCATGTGTCTGGTAAACTGAATCTGGTGGCGGACTGCCTCTCGCGTGCCGTAGTGGCCCCAGTCTGCGTGGGGATAGATTACGCAGCCATGGCCGCGGAGCAGATTAGCGATGCAGACGTGCGTGCGCTCCAGTCTGGACCAACAGGGTTAAGGCTGGAGAGCAGGGTGCTGCAGGATGGCGGCCCACCCCTAATCTGCGATGTCTCCACGGGTCGCCTGCGTCCGGTGGTCCCGGCCGCGTGGTGCCGCCGCGTGTTTGAGTCGGTTCACACTCTGGCGCACCCAGGAGTGCGCATGTCGGTCAAAATGGTGGGAGAGAAGTTTGTGTGGCCGAGCCTACGCAAACAAGTGAAAGAGTGGGCTGCAGCCTGCGTGGCGTGCCAACGAGCCAAGGTACACAGACACACGAGAGCTCCCTTGGAGCCGTTTCGTATTCTGGCTAAGAGGTTCGACCATGTTCACGTGGACCTCGTGGGCCTCCTTCCGCCATCACAGGGGTGCACGCACCTCCTGACAATGGTGGACCGCACCACGCGCTGGCCAGAAGTGGTCCTGCTGGCGGCAACCATGTCCGCGGAGGTAGCACGTGCTTTTTTAACAGCATGGGTGTCATGTTTTGGAGTCCCGTCGGACATTACGTCCGACAGGGGCCCGCAATTTGTTTCCGAACTCTGGTCCGCGATGGCCCGCAGCCTGGGTGTTACAATTCACCGCACAACCGCGTACAACCCACAGGCCAATGGGTTATGCGAGCATTTTCATAGATCACTGAAAGCGGCACTCAGGGCTTCATTGACGGATGCAAATTGGGTAGACAGGCTGCCATGGGTTTTATTGGGGTTGCGCTCCGCGCCGAAAGAGGATCTGGAAGCTTCCCCGGCAGAGCTCATTTTCGCGCAGCCACTACGGCTGCCCGGGGAATTTCTACCAGATAATCCCGCGCTGGGCAGCTGCCCGTCTCAGCTTTTGCAGCGTAGCGCAAACACAGGCACACTGCTGGGCCCTGCCCACCACAGTTTTCTGCGTGTTTTCGTGCCTAAAACTTTGAAGAGCGCGGAGTTCGTGTTTGTCAGACACTACGCCCACCGCCCTCCATTGCGCCCACCCTATGATGGACCGTTCAGAGTGTTGGAAACAGGGGATAAGCATTTTTTGCTAGACTTGGGGGGTAGGAGGGAAAAAATTGGCATAGACAGACTCAAACCCGCTTTCGTTGTGGCGGACGAGCAAGTGCTGTTGGCTAAGGCCCCTCGGCGTGGAAGACCCCCATGGAGAGCTCCCCAGGGAAACGATTCACCAGAGCAGCCACACGGACAGACCGAAGTGCCCCCCCCCTTCCCGGCACAGCAGCGCTGCGGAGGCGGTAAACCCCAGTTACAGCAGATACGGGAGGAGACGGAAGCCCAATCAGCATGTGGACTGATGTTCAATTGTTCTATCACAGCATGTGGACTGTTATTCTATTGTCCTATCTAAGATGCTGGGGGGTGATGTGTAACACCTTGGGAGAGCCAGATTGTCTAGCATCTCAGACAGGAGACAGTGGATAAGCTTGGGAGAATAAAGAGCAGGGGATTCCTGGTGAGATAGCAGGAAGGAGTCAAGGATGAGGGAGTTGAATGCAGGGTGATGCAGATGTCATGTTGTGTGTGATGTAAATGCCATGAAACTTAAGAGAGGAGTTTCTGCTGAAGTGTTCAGTCTGTTCTGTGCTTGACAAGTGTGAGTGTGTAATAAATCGCCTGAAATAAATCTGCCTCTTCATTTACACGCTCCACACCTTCTCCTTTTCAAGATTCCCTGTGGAAATTGATCATTTAGACCATAACTGGTGTTTTTAAGCTGCCTGCCCTGCTTCTGTATCCAAATTTTTTGCTTGAAATGCTCAAATTTGGCAACAATAGGTCTGGGATGTTTATTTTGAGGATTTTTTTTTTGCCCAATTCAGTGGACTCGGTGGAAGGTGATTGATTTTGTGACTTCGGCAGACAATTTCAGTTGTGTGGGCATAAATTCCCAGACCAGCTGTTCTGGATTTTCATTATTTTTTTCAGCAGTTCCGGAAAAAAACAAGGTTATCGCTCATGCTGCGTGACTGCAAATTGAGAACTGTTTCCTTCATCTTCCTGTTCTCTCTTTCAACAATGCCAAGTTGCATGGTTAGCGTGTTTACTGACTTTTTCAAGCTATAGTTTTCTTCTGAGAGAGAAACGAGCTGTGCCTGGCTGAATTCCAAACTCTCCCATACGCTCTGGAATTCTTTATGGAGCAACTCTACCAACGCAAGTCTACCACCCATGCTGGTAAGTTTATTTTCAATAGAGAAAAGGATGTCACTAACCTCTGAGCCGTCTCGTGATTTCTTGTGTGTTAATTTTGGAGAATCCATAGGTCTGAGTCATTTAGACAAGGAAGAAGAGGAAAGAAGATACATTCTCCTCCATTTCACAGCAGCAATAATAAAACTTGTCTATATAATTCTGAAGTTCCTCCAGCTCCGTCGAGAAGATGGTGAAATGATATACGAAAAAGTAAAGATAGGAAGAGATGGTCAGTTTGCGGATTAATTACAAAAAAAAAAAGAAACGCTACCTGTGAAAAAGTTTGTTTATGTTCGGTCAACACGAGTCGCCATTTTGGATTATTGTGCAATAGTCTCGGAACATCTCGCGATCACATCGTCATGCTCCCAGAGGAAAGGCCAAAGTTAGAGATACCCAATTATTGAAAACGAATGAGACATCAGAAATTAGCGACTGTTTCAGAATCCTTGTCTATTTGTCGGATCACTTATTTGTGTGATCTTTTATGGCTTATATTCATAATAGTGTATCTTGCACTTTGGGGAATGGATCCTAGCATTTTTAATGTTTTTCTTTATGAGGACCAGGCCAAATGTCCTCACAAGGAAAAATGTCCTCACTAAAAAGGTGGTTTGTCAAGGGGTGGTTGATACAAGAATAGATTGACAGGAGCACACAGACACATACTGGTTTTCATGTATGATGGGGACCAATGTTCTGATCATCACTTGTGGGGACTACCCTTTTTACACAGACAGGGACTCCTTGCATTTAGATAGAAGATTAACTTGACAGTCTAGGGGGGTGGGTCCATTGGGGGGCACCTGCCCCCCCCCAATATAATGGTAGGGGAAACACTGAAGGTATTAGCCCATGCAGCTCATGAAATGGATGATCGTCACTTGGATCGTCACTTCCTTGTGGTAACGTATCGTCACCTCCTGTTTTGCTGTCTGCCTGTGTGGTTTGCTCTCCAGCCACTAGCTAGCCACTAGCTATGGCTACTAGCTCTCTTTCCTCTCCTCCTCTGGTGTGCTCTCTCTGTCAGATGTTTAGCTACACCTCTGCCTCTTTTAGTGACAACAGTAAATGTAATAAATGTTGTCCTTTTGAGGCGCTCGAGGCGAGGTTGTCTGATTTGGAATCCCGGCTCCGCTGCATTGAAACACCGTCTGCGCCAGTTAATCTCAACGGACGCCCCTTAGCTGCAGCAGAGCTAGCTAGCTAGCTAGCTTAGGCCCCCCTGTCAGCGGTTCCCCGGCTCTCCTCAGCAGCGAGGAGACTGGGTGGGTGACGGTGAGAAGGAAGCCTAGTCGCAAAGCCCCGGTACACCACCAACCTGTTCACGTTTCTAATCGTTTTTCCCCGCTCAGCGACGCACCCGCTGAGGAAAAACTCTGATCATTGGCGACTCTGTAGTCAGAAACGTAAACCTAGAGACTCCAGCGGCCATAGTCAAATGCATTCCTGGGGCCAGAGCAGGCGACATCGAGTCAAATCTGAAAATGCTGGCTAAAAGTAACTGTAAATATTCCACAATTGTTATTCACGCCGGCATTAATGACATCCGTCTCCGGCAGTCGGAAGTCATGAAACTTAATATAGAATCGGTGTGTGACTTTGCAAAAACGATGTCTGCCACTGTAGTATTCTCTGGGCCCCTCCCCAATCTGACCAGTGATGACATGTTTAGCTGCTCGTCATCCTTGAACCGCTGGCTGTCTGTGTGGTGTCCTAAAAATGACATGGGCTACATTGACAATTGGAGCTCTTTTTGGGGAAAACCTGGTCTTATGAGACGAGACAGCATTCATCCCACTTTGGATGGTGCTTCTCATTTATCTAACAATCTGGCATCTTTTTTATCCAAATTTCCAAAACCTTGACTACTCAGAGTTGGGACCAGGAAGCAGAGTCGCAGTCTTACACACCTCTCTGCAGCTCCTCTTCATCCGCCACACCTCAGCTTAGCCCCTGACTTCCCCATCAGAGAATCGTTGTCTGCTCCCTCCAAAGTAAATAAAAATATAATGTATAAGCATCCCAAAGTGATAAAGCAAAATATTGGTAAAACTCAAATTAAACATAAAGCCTCTAAATTGAATGAATTGGCCTCTGTTCCTCCTCATAATTTAAAAATTAATTGTGGTTTATTAAATATTAGGTCTCTAACTCCCAAGTCTCTGTTAGTCCATGATCTGTTAATTGATCATCAGATTGATTTAATTTCCCTTACAGAGACTTGGTTAGGGCAAGAGGATTATGTTGGTTTAAATGAATCAACTCCCTCTGGTTATTTAAACTGTCAAAATCCCAGAAGTTCTGGTCGTGGAAGAGGAGTAGCAACAATTTACCATTCCAAATTACTTGTTAATGTAAAGCAAAAAACATGTTATAATTCCTTTGAGGGCCTGGTCCTCAGTATTGGGCGCTTTAGCAATTTTAGGCTAAACCCAATTTTATTTGCCATAGTTTATCGTCCCCCATCAACCTACTCAGAATTTTTATCCGAATTTGCTGATTTCTTAGCTGATTTAGTGCTGAAATCTGATAGAATAATTATAGTAGGGGACTTTAATATACTGTACATGTGGATGTAGATAGTGACTGCCTTAATGTGGCATTTAATTCAATATTAGACTCGATTGGGTTTTCTCAGAAAGTAGGAAATTCTACTCATTACCTCCACCATACAATGGACCTTGTTCTGACATATGGCATAGAAATAGAAAATCTTGTAGTGTCTCCTCATAACCCTGTACTGTCAGACCATTGTCTGTTAACCTTTGAGTTTACTATTTCTGACTATTTGGCTCCTAAAGAAAAATATTATTACAGTAGATGCCTCTCAGATGATGCTGTTACCAAATTTATGCAGATTGTTTCCTCTATGCCATGTGTCAACACAACGGAAATAAGCTATAGACAGCTTGCTCCTTCTGTAATTGATAACATGGTGGATAGTGTTTCAGCTTCTCTGCATCAGACTCTAGACTTGGTGGCCCCCTTAAAAAAGAAAAAGTCTAATCAGAGATTTCTAACTCCTTGGTTCAACACAGAAACTCATAGCTTAAAACAGAAGACTCGTCAATTAGAAAGAAAATGGTGCTCCACTAATTTAGATGAAATCCATTTAGCTTGGAGAAATCATCTTTTAATTTATAAAAAATCTCTTAGAAAAGCTAGAACGAGTTATTACTCTGCATTAATAGAGGAGAACAAGAATAATCCCAGGTTTCTTTTCAGTACTATAGCCAGGTTGACAAAGAGTCAGGACTCTGTCAATCCTAGCATTCCCTTAGAGCTTACTAGTAGGGACTTTATGAACTTTTTCAATAATAAAATTTCATCCATCAGAGATAAAATCAATCAGATTCTTCCCACAGTTAACTTAAATACTGTAACTACTACAACTCCTTCTATT
The DNA here is from genome assembly GCA_020510985.1 of Pholidichthys leucotaenia. Taxonomy (NCBI): domain Eukaryota; kingdom Metazoa; phylum Chordata; class Actinopteri; order Cichliformes; family Pholidichthyidae; genus Pholidichthys; species Pholidichthys leucotaenia. The sequence continues at coordinate 58,162,877 of CM035837.1, read as the reverse complement.
GATGTCTGTCTTGATGAGTTTACTCCAATCGACCTTTGTGAGTTAGACAAAATAGTTTCCTCATCCAAACCTTCAACTTGTCTTTTAGACCCTATTCCTACCAGGTTATTTAAAGAAGTCTTCCCATTTATTGGTAGCTTTATTCTTCATATAATCAATTCTTCATTAACTTTAGGCCATGTACCGCAGGCTTTTAAAACGGCTGTAATTAAACCCTTACTCAAAAAGCCAACACTAGATCCAGGAGCTTTAGCTAACTATAGACCAATCTCTAATCTCCCTTTCATTTCAAAAATCTTAGAAAGAGTTGTTGCTACGCAATTATTTGACCACCTGCAGGGAAATGGTTTACTTGAAGAGTTTCAGTCTGGGTTTAGAATCCATCATAGTACTGAAACAGCCTTAGCGAAGGTCACTAACGACCTCCTCATTGCATCTGATAATGGACTAGTTTCTGTACTTGTCCTTTTAGACCTTAGTGCAGCTTTTGATACTATCGATCATAATATTCTACTTGATAGATTAGAACACTATGTTGGACTTAATGGAACTTCGTTGCAGTGGTTTAGATCTTATTTATCTGATAGGTTCCAGTTTGTTCATGTCAATAATGAGTTTTCTTTCAACTCAAAGCTCAGTCATGGAGTTCCACAGGGATCTGTGCTAGGCCCTACTCTTTTTAGTTTATATATGCTTCCGTTAGACAACATTATTAGAAAGCACTTTATACATTTTGTTATGTTGATGACACACAATTATACATGTCAATGAAGCCAGATGATAGTAATCAATTAGCCAAGTTAGAAGCCTGTCTTAAGGAAATCAAAGCTTGGATGACTTGTAATTTCCTACTATTAAATTCAGATAAGACTGAAGTCATTCTTGTTGGTCCAAAAAACCTTAGAAATTCCTTTCCAAATCAAACTTTCAGTTTGGATGCGGTTACTCTTTCTCTTAATAGCTCTGTGAGGAACCTTGGAGTTATTTTTGATCAGGATTTGTCCTTCAATTCACATATTAAATTTGTTTCTAAGACTGCCTTCTATCATTTGCGTAATATTGCCAAGGTTAGGAGCATCTTGTCTCAGAGTGATGCTGAGAAACTGATCTACGCTTTTGTTAGCTCGAGATTAGATTATTGTAATTCTTTATTATCAGGCTGTCCTAAAACATCTTTAAAAAGTCTTCAGCTGATCCAAAATGCTGCAGCAAGAGTTTTAACAGGTACTAGAAAGAGAGATCATATCGCTCCGGTTCTGACCTCCCTTCATTGGCTTCCCATAGAGTTTAGAATTAAGTTTAAAATCCTTCTTCTTACTTACAAAGCTCTAAACAATCAGGCTCCTTTTTATTTAAAAGATCTGATACTACCGTATTATCCTAACAGAGCACTACGCTCCCAAAATGCAGGATTACTTGTAATACCTAGAATCTCCAAAAGTACAATGGGAGGCAGAGCCTTCAGTTATCAAGCTCCTCTCCTGTGGAATCAGCTGCCAATCTGGATTCGGGAGTCAGACTCGATCTCTGTTTTTAAGAATAGGGCTAAAACCTACCTTTTTGATATAGCCTACAATTAGGGAGGGATTATGTGTTTCTGAACCCTCCCTTAGTTATGCTGCTAATAGGTTTAGTCAGCCGGGGGACCTCCAGTAATGCACTGGGCCTCACTCCTTTTCTCACTCTCAATGAAATATTTTTTTTTTGCTGCTCATTAACATTTGTTTGTTCTCTCCCATAGATTGAGTCCCCATCGTGCTGTTTGCTCTCTACATGTCTGTTCTTTTCTTCTTCTCTATCCCCTCACCCCCCAGCCAGTCACAGCAGATGACTGCCCCTCCCTGGCCTGGTTCTGCTGGAGGTTTCTTCCTGTTAAAAGGGAGTTTTTCCTCTCCACCGTCGCCAAGTGCTTGCTCACAGGGGATCGCCTGATTGCCGGGGTCTTTCTGCAACTGTGGGGGTTCCCCCTACAGTTGATAGTGCTATGAGATGACTGTTGTTGTGAAATGGCGCTATATAAATAAAGTTGAATTGAATTGAATTGAATTGAATTGAAATAGCTTTGGAGTCAGTTGTCCAATTACTTTTGAGCCCCTGAAATGTGATTTTGTGTAAAAATGGTTGTAATTCCTTAACCGTAATTTCAATTTGGATGTGAATACCCTCAAAATAAAGCTGATGTTCTGCACTTTAAGCCGATATTGATTGTATAACTGTATCTTGAATAACATCTGGTAAATAACTAAAATAATAAAATTTGTGCCAGTGTCCAAATACTTATGGACCTAACTGTATGCCAAGTCAAGTTAAAGATTATTTATATAGCACATTTAAGACAACCTCAGTTGACCAAAATGCTGAACAGATACCAAAAAGTATGCAATTAACAATAAAAACAAGCTAATAGTGATAAAATGCAACCATATAAACATAAAATGATTAAAATACTAAGAATTTAAAATAAAAGCATGTCTTTGGAAAGGTTTTGTTGTTCACTGGATGTTTTTGCGGTTTATTTGGTCTGCCTAGTGCAACTTAAAACTGCAGCAGAATGATGATGTTGATTTCTGGCGGCTTCCTGTGGTAATGTATCGTCACTTCCTGTGTTTCTGTCTGTCTGTGTGGTTTGCTCTGTGGTTAGCTCTCCTCATTCTCCTGAGGATTTTTGCCTTTAATTGTATTTTAATCACTTTTTTCCATCTACCGTTAGCTCTCACTTCTGTTTATCAAGCCTCTTGCACCTGTGTGCGCACTCAGTGTCACCTTATCACCCTCTTTAGCCTTCTGTTCACCTTTCATCGACGTTTTTGTTAGCTTCGGGTTAGCCACTAGCTATGGCTACTAGCTCTCCTTCCTCTCCTCCTCTGGTGTGCTCTCTCTGTCAGATGTTTAGCTACACCTCTGCCTCTTTTAGTGATAATGGTAAATGTAATAAATGTTGTCTTTTTGAGGCGCTCAAGGCTAGGTTTTCTGATTTGGAATCCCGGTTCCGCTGCATTGAAACACCGTCTGCACCAGTTAATAATGACGGACGCCCCTTAATTGCAGTGGAGCACCCTAGCATAGGGCGGCCTGCTAGTGGTCCTCCGGTCCTCCCTCAGCACCGAGGAGACTGGGTGGGTAACGGTGAGAAGGAAGCATAGTTGCAAGGCCCCGGTTCACCACCAACCTGTTCATGTTTCTAATCACTTTTCCCCGCTCAGCGACACACCCGCTGAGGAAAAAACTCTTATCATTGGCGACTCTGTAGTCAGAAACGTGAACCTAGAGACTCCAGCGGCCATTGTCAAATGCATTCCCGGGGCCAGAGCAGGCAACATTGAGTAAAATTTGAAAATGCTGGCTAAAAGTAACTGTAAATACTCCACAATTGTTATCCACGCCGGCATTAATGACATCCGACTCCGGCAGTCGGAAGTCTCAAAACTTAAAGTGGAATCGGTGTGTGACTTTGCAAAAACAATGTCTGTCTCTGTAGTATTCTCTGGGCCCCTTCCCAATCTGACCAGTGATGACATGTTTAGCTGCTTGTCATCCTTCAACCGCTGGCTGTCTGTGTGGAGTCCTGCAAACAATGTGGGCTACATAGATAATTGGAGCTCATTTTGGGGACAACCTGATCTTATTAGACGAGACGGCGTGCATCCCACTTTGGATGGTGTGTCTCATTTATCTAACAATCTGGCATCATTTTTATCCAAATTTCCAAAACCTTGACAACTCAGAGTTGGGACCAGGAAGCAGAATCGCAGTTTTACACGCCTCTCTGCAGCTCCTCTTCTTCCGCAACCCCTCAACTTAGCCCCTGTCTTCCTCATCAGAGAATTATTGTCTGTTCCCTCCAAAGTAAATAAAAATATAATGTATAAGCATTCCAAAGTGATTAAACAAAAAGTTGGTAAAACTCAAACATGAAGCCTCTAAACTGAATGATTTGGCCTCTGTTCCACCTCATAATTTAAAAATTAAATGCGGTTTGTTAAATATTAGGTCTCTAACTCCAAGTCTCTGCTAGTCCATGATCTGTTAATTGATATTCAGATTGATTTAATATACCTTACAGAGACTTGGTTAGGGCAAAAGGATTATGTTGGTTTAACCCCTTGCACTCTGGTCAATTTTCCTAAAAACGCAAAAAAAAAATGTGCCCAAAGTAAATCGAAAGCTGTTCTTCAACCCTTTGCAGCATCTTCATAGGGTTGATCTCATTTAAAAGAAAACACTTTGAATTTTTTGGCAAAAAAAAACATGATCTCTCTAAGTGTTCCGGCCACTGAGTTACAGTCATCTAAACATAATGAACTTGAAGAAAATAAATTTGGCCTGGGTGTTTTTTTGGATACAAATGCTTGCAAATAACACACAGCTTCAGATCCGGGCTGGAAAATGCAACAGAAATGTAGAACCAAGTGTTATCCAGCTGAGGTCCAAATTTTGTAACAATACCACAAAAAATGAATATATTACACAGCTTTGTTCTCAGGCTGTTCCCAGGCGTTTTGGAACTGTGCCAAATTGTGCCAAATGACACAGTTTGGAAAAATGTCTGTAACTTTTGAATGATTCAATGTAGAAGCTTCATTTAGGGCTCTAATGAAAGGTCACATTCAGGGCTGTGTCTGTGTGTGTGTGGGGGGGGGGACAACCCCCCCCCCCCGCTACAGAGGACGGAGATCCGCCCTCGCTACATGACGGATTACACTCGGATAAGGCATGTTTCCACAGCACCGCTGTCACTGCAGCTCCCCCCACCCCCCCGCTACAGAATCGTAGCAGCGGGGGCGGGGGGGGTGTTCACGGTCCGGAGGCGGCGAACGAACCGTGTAACGCGGCACACGCACTTCGGACATCGTGCGCCGCACAGTTGTAATTTACCGATCGGTCAAAAGTCATTTTTGATTACAATTTTCAGGGATAAAAAATAATTTGGCTTATAACACCTTACCTCTTCACAGCCACATTGTCCTGGCCAACTTCTCTTCCTCATTGTCAGACGAACCGACGCTGGTCCGCTCATTCTGGTCTCGCGACCCGGTCAAAACATAATTCCATGATTGCGGTTTTGGCGAATGATTTACGACCTTCATCGTCGGCCTCCGTCGGTCCATGATGACCATATAAGAGAATCCTAAACACTCTGCTGGAATTAAAAAAAATAAATAAATAAATAAACCACTGCCTGTGGCTGCTGAAGCAGTCTCTCTTCACCCAGCTTTAGACAAAACAGCTCAGCGAACTTCTGTGCTTCAATTGGCTCGCAGCCGTTGGGAGGCGGGTCCTTCTGGCTAGGTTTTCATTCATTGGTTCTTCAAGGTTTCAGAAACCCAATTCAAGGCTCTTATTAGTCGAATGAGAGGTCAATCAGATGAACTAATCTGTTCGCGGCTGTGTCTGCAGCTTTTATTTTCAGTGCGCGCTTGGACGCCATACACCACCTACATCAAAATCTCCATGATGCGTCCTAGAGCGCACGAGAGCGCCCTCGTGCGCTCTTGTGCGCTTTAGGACGCAGAGACTTGCCCACCCGTGGGACAACGGAGCGCAAGAGGTTTAAATTCCCTCTGGTTATTTAAACTGTCAAAATCCCAGAAGTTCTGGTCGTGGAGGAGGAGCAGCAACAATTTACCATTCCAAATTACTAGTTAATATAAAGCAAAAAACACGATATAATTCCTTTGAGGGCCTGGTCCTCAGTATTGGGCATTTTAGCAATTTTAGGCTAAACCCAATTTTATTTGCCATAGTTTATCGTCCTTCATCAACCTACTCAGAGTTTTTATCCAAATTTGCAAAATTCTTAGCTGATTTAGTGCTGAAATCAGATAGAATATAGTAGGAGACTTTAATATACATGTAGATGTAGATAGTGATTGCCTTAATATGACATTTAATAGATTCGATGGGGTTTTCTCAGAAAGTAGGAAATTCTACTCATTATCTCCACCATACGTTGGACCTTGTTCTGACATATGGCATAGAAATAGAAAATCTGGTAGTGTCTCCTCATAACCCTGTACTGTCAGACCATTGTCTGTTAACCTTTGATTTTACTATTTCTGACTATTTGGCGCCTAAGGAAAAATATTACTACAGTAGATGCCTCTCAGATGATGTTACCAAATTTATGCACATTGTTTCCTCTATGCCATGTGTCAACACAACGGAAATAAGCTATAGGCAGCTTGCTCCTTCTGTAATTGATAGCATGGTAGATAGTATTACAGTTTCTCTGCATCAGACTCTAGACATGATGGCCCCTTCAAAAAAGAAAAAGTCTAGTCAGAGATTACTAACTCCCTGGTTCAACACAGAAACTCGTAGCTTAAAGCAGAAGACTCGTCAATTAGAAAGAAAATGGCGCTCCACTAATTTAGATGAAATCTATTTAGCTTGGAGAAATCATCTTTTAATTGATAAAAAAATCTCTTAGAAAAGCTAGAACGAGTTATTATTCTGCATTAATAGAAGACAACAAGAATAATCCCAGGTTTCTTTTCAGCACTGTAGCCAGGCTGACAAAGAGTCAGGACTCTGTCAATCCTAACATTCCCTTAGAGCTTACTAGTCAGGACTTTATGAACTTTTTCAATAATAAAATTTCCTCTATGAGAGATAAAATCAGTCACATTCTTCCCACCGTTAATTTAAATACAGTAACTACTACAACTCCTTGAACTGATATCTGGCTGAGTTTACTCCAATTGACCTTTTAGAGTTAGACAAAATAATTTCCTCATCCAAGCCTTCAACTTGTCTTTTAGACCCTATTCCTACCAGGTTATTTAAAGAAGTCTTCCCATTTATTGGTAGCTTTATTCTTCAAATAATCAATTCTTCATTAACTTTAGGCCATGTACCGCAGGCTTTTAAAATGGCTGTAATAAAACCCGTACTCAAAAAGCCAACGCTGGATCCAGGAGTTTTAGCTAACTATAGACCAATCTCTAATCTCTTTCATTTCAAAAATCTTGGAAAGAGTTGTTGCTGCACAATTATTTGACCACTTGCAGGGAAATACTTTATTTGAAGAGTTTCAATCTGAGTTTAGAATCCATCATAGTACTGAAACAGCCTTTGTTAAGGTCACTAATGACCTCCTTATTGCATCTGATAATGGACTTGTTTCTGTACTTTTCCTTTTAGACCTTAGTGCAGCTTTTGATACTCGTCGGCCTCCGTCGGTCTATGATGACCATGGAAGAGAATCCTAAACGTCTACTCTGCTGGAACAGCACCGCCTGTGGCTGAACAGGCCGATGCGCGAATGACAGTCCCTGTCACACAGGTCACACTTGTGGGTGGTCTCCGTGCTGCTGGGTCTGTGGCGGTTCTTCCTGCGGGTCCTTTTTTCATCTGCTGCAGCAGTCAGTCTCTCTTCACCCGCCTTGAGCTGTCTGGTCAGGGTGCCTCTCCATTTGGAGCGGTCCGTTGCAAGGTCCTCCCAGCGCTCTGTGTTGATATCCAGGGCCTTCATGTCTCTCTTGCAGACATCTCTAAAGCGCAGCTGTGGGCGGCCAACGTCTCTCCTGCCAGTTGCCAGTTCTCCATAGAGGACGTCTTTGGGGATTCTGCCATCCTCCATACGGTGAACGTGGCCTAGCCAGCGGAGCCTGCGCTGCCTGAGTAGAGTGAACATGGAGGGAAGGCCGGCGCGGGACAGAACTTCTGTGTTGGGCACTTTGTCCTGCCAGGATATGTCCAGGATGTGGCGAATGCAGCGCAAGTGGAAGGAGTTCAGTCTCTTTTCCTGCCAGGCGTATGTTGTCCACGTCTCACTCCCATAGAGCAGTGTGCTGATGACGCAGGCGTTGTACACTGCCATCTTCGTCTTGACAGAGAGTTTGGGATTCTCCCACACTCGTGTGGTGAGGCGAGCGAGTGTGAAGGCTGATTTTCCAATCCTCTTGTTGATCTCTGTATCAAGGGAGAGGTTGTTGCTGATCGTGGACCCCAGGTACATGAACTGATTCACGACCTCCAGCTTGTAGTCATCAATGGTGATGGTTGGTGGTGCTTCCGTGCCTTGCGCCAAGACGTTAGTCTTCTTCAGGCTGATGGTAAGCCCGAAGTCCTTGCATGCCTGGGAGAAGTGGTCCATCAGGGTCTGAAGCTCCTGCTGTGTGTGGGTTGCGACTGCAGCGTCATCTGCGAACAGCATGTCTCTGATTAGAGCCTCGCGTACTTTGGTTCTGGCTTTCAGGCGGGCGAGGTTGAAAAGCCTGCCGTCAGATCTTGTGTGCAGGTAGATTCCCTCTGTTGCTGTGCTGAAGGCATGCCTCAGGAGCATAGCAAAGAAAATCCCAAAGAGGGTTGGCGCAAGTACACAGCCCTGTTTCACTCCGCTGCGTATGTTGAATGGCTCTGAGACGTTGCCATCGTGCTGCACTATCCCCTGCATGTTGGTGTGAAACGATTCGATGAGGCTTTGCAACTTTGGTGGGCATCCTATCTTTGGCAGGATCTTGAAAAGGCCCTCTCTGCTGACCAGATCGAACGCTTTGGTGAGGTCGATGAAGGCGACGTACAGAGGCATGTTCTGTTCTCTGCATTTCTCCTGGAGTTGGCGGATGGAGAATATCATGTCTACTGTCGATCGCTCAGCGCGGAAGCCACACTGAGACTCGGGGTAGACACGTTCGGCAAGCTTCTGTAGACGAACGAGAACAACTCGTGCGTAGACTTTGCCAACAACGCTGAGGAGGGAAATGCCCCTGTAGTTGTTGCAGTCGCTTCTCTCCCCTTTGTTTTTGTAGAGGGTGATGATCTTGGCGTCCCTCATGTCCTGTGGTACGGCACCTTCCTTCCAGCACTGGCAGAGGACGTCATGCAATGACAGCAGTAGGGCGGTCTTGCAGTGCTTGATCAGGTCAGGGGGTATGCCGTCGTTGCCGGGTGCCTTGCCAGCGGCCAAGCTATCAATGGCCTTACTGAGTTCGTCCATGGATGGCAGGCAGTCGATGGCATCAAGGGCTGATGGTGTCACAGTGTTCTGTCTAGAGTAGAGGTCGGAGTAGTGTTCCACCTATCTCTCCATCTGCTTGTTCTTCTCTGTGATCATCTCCCCAGTGGAAGATTTGAGGGGGGCCGTCTTGCTCTGAGCTGGACCAAGTGCTTTCTTGATGCCATCGTACATACCACGGATGTTCCCTGTTATGGCAGCAGTTTGAATGTCTTGGCTGAGCTGAGTCCAGTACTCGTTGGCACAGTGCCGAGCAGTCTGCTGAACTTTGCTTCTCGCAGCCCTGAGAATCTGGAGATTCTTCTCGTTTGGGTACTTCTTGTACTCAGCAAGTGCTGAGCGCTTGGCTTCAATGACGGGGGTCATCTCGGTCAACTTGGCATCAAACCAGTCCTGTGACTTCGAGGTCTTCCTCCCAAAGGTAGCCAAGGCTGTGCGGTAGATGGTGTTTCGCAGCTCTTCCCACTTCTGCTCTGCAGATTCTCCTCCTTGTGGTACACCAAGTTCCTTCTCAAAGGTGGAGGCAAACTGCTCAACAAGTTCTGGTTGGGCCATCTTGCTGGTGTCAATCCGTGCCTTTCCAGGTTGTCTAGCACGATGGAATTTCTTCAGCTGCAGCTTGACCTTGCAACACACCAATGAATGGTCTGTGTCGCAATCTGCACTCTGGAACGAACGGGTGATTAGTACGTTCTTCAGTGAGGTGCGCCTGGTCAGGATCAAGTCTAGCTGGTGCCAGTGCTTTGAGCGCGGATGTTGCCAGGAAACCTTGTGTTGGGGCTTGGTCTTGAAGAACGAGTTTGTGATGCACAGATCGTGATATGTGCAGAACTCAAGCAGCCGCTGTCCGTTGTCGTTCATTCTGCCCACGCCAAAAGGTCCAAGACAGGAGGGCCAGGAGTCGTGGTCAGCACCCACTCTGGCATTGAAGTCTCCAAGGAGAATGAGTTGTTCAGAGTTGGGGATGATCCTGACAGTTGTTGCGAGATTCTCGTAGAACTCGTCTTTTGCCTCTGGTGTGGCTGTCTGTGTTGGGGCATACACACTGACGAGGGTGACTGGGCCTTCAGTGGTGTTCAGGCGGAGGGTGAGGAGTCGTGCAGAGCCAGTGCTGCCCGGTTCCACCATCTTCAGCAAAGTGTTCTTCACTGCAAAGCCCACTCCGTGTTCCCTGTGTTCGTCACTGCCCTTTCCCTGCCAGTAGAACGTGTAGTCCTTCTCTCTCAGTGTGCCTGCATCAGCTAACCGTGTTTCCTGGAGAGTGGCGATATCCACTCCCAGTCTCTTCAGCTCATTATTGATGATGGCAGTCTTCCTGGTGTCGTTGATGTCCTTTAGGTTAGCAGCGAGTCCTGTCATCATAGTGCGGACGTTCCAAGTTCCCAGTTTTAGAGTTGGTCTCTTTTGTTTTATTGTCTTGCCTGGTGCGAAGGTTCTCAGCCTGCTGTTTGGATTTCTCCTTATCCCCATGCACCCAATGAGGAAAGCAAGCTGTGGCGGGACAACACCTTATTGGCTGGGGGCTGCCCAGCTTGAGGCGGGCGGTAGCTGTCCAGTGAGATCTGATGATCCCTCCCACCGTCGGGAACAACCCCTGGCGCCACGCTCTACGCCAATTGAGCAGTGGCTTATAACCGGTAACTGTCATTCCCCGTGTTTTGTCTACGCCAAAGGCAAAGCTGGAGTGTCCTCTCCAGTGATCCGGTGTTCTACCTTCCAGCGTTGGGCGTTGGTAGGATTCAAGCCTGGGCAGGAAGATATGGAGGACAAGATGTTGCCCATGCAGCATGTCCCCCCTCTCCACGTCACTGATGAATCCAAAGGAACAGCAGGGCTGCTACAGTTTGGCACCAGCGCCGTTGCAGGAGCTGCCAGAACGATGTTGAGCACAACATAGAACTGCCTTAGGGGCTCCGACTCCGGATTTTTCCTCAGGGTTGACTCCCGAAGCCTTTCCCGTGACCGGGTATGCCGCAAGGCAGCAGAGGTTTGAAATCAGGGTTTACCTTCCCCTAGATGGGCTACCTTCCCAGGTTGACGAGCCACCATCTACCCGAAGCATCTGGTTTTAAGGCGCCAGAGATCCGCCCTCGCCCCTTCTCCTATTAGTAAAAGCAGTTCCGCCGGGCTTAGAGACTAAACCACACGGGCAGGCTAGGAGTTGGACTTAGTTGTCAGAGGCTTTTCGAGAAGCACGCCATAAGGAGCATTTTATGAGCACTGGGAGCTTAACCCCAGTGTCGCTCCTGGCTATGACAACCTTGGAACCAGCTTTTGATACTATCTATCATAATATTCTACTTGATAGATTAGAACACTATGTTGGACTTAATGGAACTTCGTTGCAGTGGTTTAGATCTTATTTATCTGATAGGTTCCAGTTTGTTCATGTCAATAATGAGTTTTCTTTCAACTCAAAGCTCAGTCATGGAGTTCCACAACGATCTGTGCTAGGTCCTATTCTTTTTAGTTTATACATGCTTCCATTAGACAACATTATTAGAAAGCACTGTATACATTTTCATTGTTATGCAGATGACACACAGTTATACCTGTCAGTGAAGTTAGATGATAGTAATCAATTAGCCAAGTTAGAAGCCTGTCTTAAAGAAATCAAAGCTTGGATGACTTGTAATTTCCTACTATTAAATTCAGATAAGACTGAAGTCATTCTTGTTGGTCCAAAAAACCTTAGAAATACCTTTCCAAATCAAACTTTTAGTTTGGATACGGTTACTCTTTCTTAATAGCTCTGTGAGGACAGTCAGCTGATTGCTGCCAGGTGACATTTATCAGCTGATTTTCGTAGGCGGGACCAGCTCAGCAGATCTGTCAGATCCACCGAGCCGGCCCCGCCTCCTACCATCAGATGGTCTCTGGAGAATGTGATCCCAGGTGTGGGAAAGCATAAAGGCCCCCTCATCTCGGTTCATGGTGTCTTTTCCCCGCTTCCTGATCTCTATAGCCTCCTTGATCCAGCGTTTGTGTCTGTTGCTCTCCGATCCAATAATCTTTGCGTTGTCCCAGTCCATGATGTGGTTATTTCTTTTGCAGTGACCTGATATTGCTGATTTTAATGTTTCTTGTTCTGCCTTTTCTTTTTATGATCTTGTGAGTCGTCCTTGTTTTTCCTTCTCACATTCTGACATATTGTTCGGCCCAGGAAACACGCACGCAAGCTCAGGCAGATTTGAAAGCTTTATTCAACAACAATGTAACGTGTATGAATGCGTGTGTGAGAGATAAGTGTATAATGTGGATGGAGGATGCAGGTCAGGACAGAGCAGCACGCCGTGCGGCCAGGCAACCCTATGAACGAGAGGAGAACAGGGATTAGCTGGGCAACCACACAGGAGAGTGACAGAGTTCTGTGCTTACTTGTAGTCCAGCGGTGGCTGGCGTTGGCAAGGTCCCGAGCCTGGGAGACAGCGTCCTGCTGTGCGTCCAGGATGAAGCGGCAAGGCAGAGGAGCGGCAAGACGAAGGGGAGAGAGTCTGCCGCCGAGAGATCCACCTGTGCACAGGGGAAGGCTGATAGGAGAAGGTAAGGTAATGATTGACAGCTTACGTGCCGTGATGAAAGGTCAGCAGGCCTGGAGAGTAGGATGCTGCTGTGAGTTGAGTACGCAGGGAGACAGACGGCTCCAGGCTGCAGCTCAGGGCAGGATGGAATAAATAGCAGCGCATTAACGAGGAGCAGGTGTGCGCGCAGCTGAGGTGGAAGCCCGTGAGCTGCGGGTGATGACACATTCCTTCCGGTGTTCTTTTTTTCTTGTGGTGAATGGTCTTCCAGTTTCTCCAATGTAGGTTTTGTTGCATGATCTGCATGATATTTCATATATTACATTGCATTGTCTGTTGCTCTCCGATCCAATAATCTTTGCGTTGTCCCAGTCCATGATGTGGTTATTTCTTTTGCAGTGATCTGATATTGCTGATTTTAATGTTTCTTGTTCTGCCTTTTCTTTTTGTGATCTTGTGAGTCGTCCTTGTGTTTCCTTCTCACATTCCTTCCGGTGTTCTTTTTTTCTTGTGGTGAATGGTCTTCCAGTTTCTCCAATGTAGGTTTTGTTGCATGATCTGCATGATATTTCATATATTACATTGCATTGTCTGTTGCTCTCCGATCCAATAATCTTTGCGTTGTCCCAGTTCATGATGTGGTTATTTCTTTTGCAGTGATCTGATATTGCTGATTTTAATGTTTCTTGTTCTGCCTTTTCTTTTTGTGATCTTGTGAGTCATCCTTGTGTTTCCTTCTCACATTCCTTCCGGTGTTCTTTTTTTCTTGTGGTGAATGGGCTTCCAGTTTCTCCAATGTAGGTTTTGTTGCATGATCTGCATGATATTTCATATATTACATTGCATTGCATTGCACTGCATTACAAACGCTGGATCAAGGAGGCCATAGAGATCAGGAAGCGGGGAAAAGACACCATGAACCAAGATGAGGGGGCCTTTATGCTTTCCCACACCTGGGATCACATTCTCCAGAGACCATCTGACGGCGGGAGGCGGGGCTGGCTCGGTGGATCTGACAGATCTGCTGAGCTGGCCCCGCCTACGAAAATCAGCTGATAAATGTCACCTGGCAGCAATCAGCTGACTCTTCTGACGAAGGCTGCAGCGTACAGTCGAAACATGTTAAGAAGGTAAAGACAGCTCCTTTCTATTTTATTTTTGTCTTTTATAAGAACAAAAGATATATAATTGAGAGAAGACAAAATGAACTTATTTGACCTAGCTCTGTGAGGAACCTTTGAGTTATTTTTGATCAAGATCTGTTTTTCAATTCACTTATTAAATTTGTTTCTAAGACTGCCTTCTATCATTTGCGTAATATTGCCAAGATTAGGAGCATCTTGTCTCAGAGTGATGTTGAGAAATTTAGCCACGCTTTTGTTAGCTCTAGATTAGATTATTGTAACTGTTTATTATCAGGTTGTCCTAAAACATCTTTAAAAAGTCTTCAGTTGATCCAAAATGCTGCAGCAAGAGTTTTAACAGGTACTAGAAAGAGAGATCATATCTCTCCGGTTCTGGCCTCCCTTCATTGGCTTCCCATAGAGTTTAGAATTAAGTTTAAAATCCTTCTTCTCACTTTCAAAGCTCTAAACAATCAGGCCCCTTTTTATTTAAAAGATCTGATACTACCCTATTATCCTAACACAGCACTACGCTCCCAAAATGCTGGATTACTTGTAATACCTAGAATCTCCAAAAGTACAATGGGAGGCAGAACCTTCAGTTATCAAACTCCTCTCCTGTGGAACCAGCTGCCAATCTGGATTTGGGAGTCAGACTCGATCTCTGTTTTTATGAATAGGGTTAAAACCTTCCTTTTTGATATAGCCTACAATTAGGGAGGGATCATGTGTCTCTGAACCCTCCCTTAGTTATGCTGCTAATAGGTTTAGACAGCCGGGGGACCTCCAATAATGCACTGGGCTTCACTCCTTTCTTCAATCTCAATGAAATATTTTTTTTTTTGCTGGTCGTTAACATCTGTTTGTTCTCTCCCATAGATTGAGTCCCCATCATGCTGTTTGCTCGCTACATGTCTGTTCTTTTCATCTTCTCTATCCCCTCACCCCCCAGCCAGTCACAGCAGATGACTGCCCCTCCTTGACCTGGTTCTGCTGGAGGTTTCTTCTTGTTAAAAGGGAGTTTTTCCTCTCCACCATCACCAAGTGCTCGCTCACAGGGGATCGCCTTATTGCTGGGGTCTTTCTGCAATTGTGGGGGTTTCCCCTACAGTTGAAAGTGCCATGAGATGACTGTGAAATGGTGCTATATAAATAACATTGAATTGAATTGAATATAAATACACTAAATTTTAAAAAATATTAGTAATCTTTAAGAACACAGCTTGCCAACTTGCCAACACAGCTTGCCTAGCTGTGACTAAATGCCAAAGTGAAAAGATGAGTCTTTTCTTTAACAGTGTTTTAAAGTGCTCTAATGTCTGTACAGCTCTAACCTGATAAGGTGGGCTGTTCCACAGTTTAGGTGCCAACACTGAAAAAGCAAAGAGTTCTGAGCCCAGCCCTGGGAACAGCCAGAAGCAGCTGGCTTGATGACCTCAGTGCTCTGGATGTACAATAGAGTGTGTAACAGCTCAGATAAATAAGAAGGTGCCAGACCATTTAAACTGTGGTGATTTGCTCTGCCTGCCTGTTAATTTATTCTCCACAGCTGCGCGCACAGCTGCACTCCTCATCAGCTGAACTATTTAAGCCATGCTGCCCTCGGGTCTGCACAGAGTCGTCTTTCTCCCTGGTCTGATGAGACCGGTGCACCACTTCATTTATCTCCAGAGATTCCTTCTCTTCATCGTCGTTCTCCAGAGAATCCTTCTCTCCCTCATCGTTTACCTGGGAGCTCTCACTCCCCAACGTCAAGTAAGCCAGCTTCACCTTCATCAGCATTCTATGCTTTGCTCCCCTGTGCACAGGTGGAAATCTGTGGCGGCGGACCTCTTCCTCCTGGCGGCGGACCAAGCCCACACTACACCTCAGCAACTCCACCCTTCATTCCATCTGCAACTGGGCCTGAAGACGCTGTCTCCCTGGCCGGAGCCTTCGGGGCCAAGCCTGAGCTATTCACCAACTCATTGACAGTAAGACCAAACATAACTGAACGTTCTCTCCAGAGTGTCACCACTAATCCGCCCTGTCTCTGCTCTTCCATAGGGTTGCCAGGCTGTACAGTGCTCTGCTTGCCCCGGCTGCTACATTTACACATACACGCATACACTCTGATAACTGAGTTTATTTTGAGTCTGTGTCTGCTTACTGGGTCCCGAATCATGTCATAAACATTTTAAAAACAAATAATAAGATTTTGAACTGGATTCTACAATTTACAGGAAGCCAGTGCCATGATGCAAGTGAACTGAACTTTTATTTCAGCCCATGAATTATACACACAGCCCTCAACTTAATTTATCCTGAGTTTTTTTTCCTGTGTTTTTGCTCTCAGTTCTTTGAAATGTGAACTTCTTTTTCTGTGCCATGCCAACAACTTAGTAAAAACGTTACAGTAAAAGATGTCAGAGGGAAGTGACATTGTTGTACTGTTCAATAATGTTTGTTTAAAAAATGACTTTGTTATGCTGGAAGTACTTCAAGTTCTCTGCATATATCAAATTGATTACCCTGATAAAGTCTCGTTATCACTGCAGTTTACAATTACTTATATTTTATGTTTAATTTTGAAGTTCTTCACTAAACATATGATGAGCTTAGCTGGTCCAAATGAAGACAGCTACTTTAAATTCTCTCAAAATTATTGCAGCCTTCTGGATGAATGCAGTTGCAAGGGCTGATGAGAAATGTTAGAAAATGAGCATGTTCTCCTTAATTAGACTCACTTTAGTTTGTGTTAATGCTGTTCATATGCCAAAGCTGTTTCTGTTGGAATATTTGTAACTTTTTTCTTTGTGACCACCATTAGTGTGCATGGTATAGCAGAGATAGACCACCCTTTGTTGCTGAACTGTTTGAGAGGCACACAGCCCCCTGGTGGATCAAAATAGGTGGTCTCAATGTACTTGGTAAGTGAATTGAATTTTCTTGTGTTGATACTGAGTTTCACCCTATGGCTTGAGGGCCCCCTCAGCAGCTGGGGGCCCATAGCATTGGTATACTTTGCACTATGAATGAAACGGCTATGATTGGAATTGTTAAACCAGGGATCAGAAGGTGATGATCCCCTCATGGATCATCACCTTATTGTGGTGGGGGGTTTGCGTGCCCCAGTGATCCCAGGAGCTATGTTGTCCGAGGCAATTTGCCTCTGATAGGGTCACCCAAGACAAAGTGGTCCTGGGTGAAGGGTCAGACTAAGAACAATCCAACAGACTCTCATGATAAATTCTAGATCAAGGATTCAGTGTACCCCGCCTGGTATGGGGTTACTGGGGCCCCACCCTGGAGCCAGGCCTGGGGGAGGTGCTCAATGGCTAGCGTCTGGTGGCCGGGTTTCCACCCATGGGACCCGGCCGGGCTCAGCCCGAAGGAGTTACATGGGTCCACCCTCCAGTGGGCTCACCACCTGCAGGAGGGATCATGGGGGTCTGGTGCTATGTGGATTAGGTGGTGGTCAAAGGCGGAGACCTTGGCGGACTGATCCCAGGCTTTCTAAACTGGCTTTTGGTATGTGGAATGTCACTTCTCTGGTGGGGAAGGAGCCTGAGCTGGTGTACGAGGTTGAAAGATACCGGCTAGATATAGTCGGCCTCACCTCAACACACAGCTCAGGTTCTGGAACCAGTCTCCTGGAGAGGGGCTGGAGCTTGGCCTTTTCTGGAGTTGCCCCAGGTGAGAGGCGACGAGCAGGGGTGGGTATTCTTGTATCCCCCCACCTTGCTGCCTCTATATTGGAGTTTTCCCCGGTGGACGAAAGGGTTGCTTCCCTGCACCTTAGGGTTGGGAAACAGGTCCTGACCATTATTTGTGCCTATGCACCAAATGATGTTTCAGAGTACCCACCCTTTCTGGAGTCTCTGACTGGGGTGCTGGAGGGTCCTCCATTGTCCTACTGGGGAACTTCAATGCGCACGTGGGCAATGACAGTGAAACCTGGAAGGGGGTGATTGGGAGGAACGGCCTACCCAATCTGAACCCAAGTGGTGTTCAGTTATTGGACTTCTGTGCTAACCACAGTTTGTCAATAACGAACACCATGTTCAAGCATAAGGGTGTCCATATATGCACCTGGCACCAGGACACCCTAGGTCACAGGTCGATGATCGATTTTGTTATCGTGTCATCAGACCTGCGACCGTATGTCTTGGACGCTCGGGTAAAGAGAGGTGCAGAACTGTCAACTGATCACCACCTGGTGGTGAGTAGGATCCGATGGCAGGGGAGGATGCCATTCAGACCTGGTAGACCCAAATGTATAGTGAGGGTGTGCTGGGAATGTCTGGCTGAGGCTTCTGTCCGGGAGGTCTTCAACTCCCACCTCTGGAAGAACTTCAACCACATTCCAAGGGAGTCTGGAGACATGGAGTCTGAATGGACCATGTTCTCCACCTCTATTGTTGAAGCGGCAGCCCAGAGCTGCGACCGCAAAGTGGTCGGTGCATCTCGTGGTGGCAACCCCCAGACCAAGTGGTGGACACCAGTGGTAAGGGGGGCCATTAAGCTGAAGAAGGAGTCCTATCAGGCTTGGTTGGCTTGTGGGACTCCCGAAGCAGATGAGGTGTACCGGCAGGCCAAGCGGAGTGCAGTTTGAGTGGTTGCTGAAGCAAAAACCCGGGTATGGGAGGAGTTCAGTGAGGCCATGGAACAAGACTTTCAGTCAGCCTCGAAGAGATTCTAGCAAACTGTCCGGCGGCTCAGGAGGGAGAAGCAGCTCCCTGTCCACACTGTGTACGGTGCAAGTGGGGCGCTGCTAACTTTGACTGGGGATATCGTCGGGCGGTGGAAGGAATACTTTGAGGATCTCCTCAATCCCACTGATACACCTTCCACAGAGGAAGCAGGGCTTGTGGACGAGGGGGATGACTCGCCTATCACGGGGGCTGAGGTCACCAAGGTGGTTAAAAATCTCCTTGGTGGCCGGGCCCCGGGGGTGGACGAGATTCATCCTGAGAACCTCAAGGCCCTGGATGTTGTAGGGCTGCCATGGTTGACACGCCTCTGCAACATTGCGTGGAGGTCGGGGGCAGTGCCTTTGGCATGGCAAACTGGGGTAGTGGTTCCTCTTTTCAAAAAAGGGGACCGGAGGGTGTGCTCCAACTTTAGAGGGATCACACTCCTCAGCCTCCCTGGGAAGGTCTATGCCAAGGTACTGGAGAGGAGAGTCCAGCTGTTGGTCAAACCTCGGATTCAGGAGGAGCAATGTGGTTTTCGTCCTGGCCGTGGCACATCGGACCAGCTCTTTACCCTCTTGAGAATTCTCAAGGGTTCATGGGAGATTGCCCAACCAGTTTACATGTGTTTTGTGGACTTGGAGAGGGCATTCGACCGCGTCCCTTGTGTTTTTTTGTGGGGGGGTGCTTCGGGAGTATGGGGTATCGGGCTTGTTGTTACTAGCCATTCGCTCACTGTACGACCGTTGTGAGAGTTTGGTTCATATTGCCGACACTCGGTCAGGCTCATTCCCAGTGAGAGTTGGACTCCGCCAAGGCTGCCCTTTGTCACGATCCTGTTCATAATTTTTATGGACAGGATTTCTAGGCGCAGCCAGGGAATGGAAGGTGTCATGCTTGGTGACCACAGGATCTCATCTCTGTTGTTTGCAGATGATGTTGTCCTGTTGGCTTCATCCAGCAATGACCTACAGTTCTTGCTGGGACGTTTTGCTGCTGAGTGTGAAGTGGCTGGGATGAGAATCAGCACCTCCAAGTCCAAGTCCATGGTCCTCAGCCGGAAAAAGGTGGATTGTCCTCTTCGGGTTGGGAACAGGCTCCTGCCCCAAGTGGAGGAGTTCAAGTATCTTGGGGTCTTATTCACGAGTGAGGGGAGAACGGAGTGAGAGATTGACAGATGGATTGGAGCAGCATCTGCAGTGATGCGGACGTTGTACCGGTCCGTTGTGGTGAAGAGGGAGCTGAGTTCTAAGGCAAAGCTGTCGATTTATCAGTCAATCTACGTTCCTATCCTCACCTATGGTCACGAGCTTTGGGTAATGACCGAAAGAACGAGATCGCGGATACAAGCGGCTGAAATGAGCTTTCTCTGCAGGATTGCTGGACACACCCTCAAAAATGGGATGAGGAGCTCAGTCATCCGGGAGAGGCTCAGAGTAGAACCGCTGCTCCTCCACATTGAAAGGAGTCAGCTGAGGTGATATGGGCATCTGATTAGGATGTCTCCTGGACGCCTCCCACTTGAGGTGTTTCGGGCACGTCCCACTGGGAGGAGACCCCGGGGCAGACCCAGGACTCGGTGGAGAGACTATGTCTCCCAGCTGGTCTGGGAACGCCTTGGTATCCTCTCTGAAGAGCTGGGGCAGGTGGCTGGGGAGAGGGAAGTCTGGGCTTCTCTGCTTGAACTGCTGCCTCCACGACCCGGACCTCCGGAAAAGCTGTAGAAGATGGATGGATGGATGGGATCAGAAAGGTATGAAATGGTTTGTCAAAGATGCAGCTTCAACCTTCTTATTTATTTATTTGTTCATTCATTTTAAGGTATATTTTAAATTTTATTTTGTTTTAGTGTATTTTCTCCTTTCATTCTATGTTAGTGTATTTTTATTTTTCAAGTGTAATTTTTATGCTTCACTGAAACGAGGCATACGGTAGTCTGTCAATGTGTCTCTGTGTTAGTGCATTAGTGTGTCTGTTCGCAAACACCAAGGTATAGCCCTCCCTGGTGCTTTTATATTTCTGTGTAACACTTTCTGTATTGCATGTTGTCAGAATAGTACTAAATAAATTCTTGACTTGCCTGGTTGGGAAAGTTACAATTCTCAGACATACACAACCCCTTCCCCCTGAGATGTTATTTTCCATGATCTTCTTTGCAGCGTTTTAATAGTTCCCCACTCAGCCCCACCAGCTGTTTGTCTTGATGTACATCAACAAACAATATTATAAATAATAGCAGTGGATGAAACTGCATGTTAATTTATTTTTCTTTCTGGGAAAATCATGCCACATTCAGATGGAATATATTCTGCATTATACACTGTTGCTGTTTAAAAAATGCTACCTGCATGGCTTTAAGGAAGTCTACATATAGAAAATATATTCTTTCGACCCCTTTTATGTAATTGCCTTATTCATGAATTACAGCTGAGAGGTGGTACGTTTTGTTTATGGAGTAATGATGAATTATGGGAAAGTGAACACATTTTAAAAGCAGCTATAAGCTCGGCTTTATGTTCCAATTTTTGTAACCTGTCTTTCTCTGGTTGCCTGAAACTCAACAGACAAACCACCTTTTGTATTGTGCCATTGTTTTTTGGTATATATCACAGCTGACCCTAAGTACCAACAAATAAGCCCAGGCAAAGCAATAATTCATCATGTGATGTTTTCCTGTTATTTATCTCTCTGTCTCGGTCTCCATAATTCTTCCTTATAGTAGGATTTTGAGTAGTGCAGCGTTACCATAGACAGGAGCGATAACTCCTGTGTAATAATGGACCCCGGCACAGCCATGATGACAGACGAGCCCCTGTTGAGGGAACATATTCTTAATAAAACTCACTTCTTTAATAAAATGCCTTTCTGTTTGAAGTCTCGTGTGTAAGAATACTTGGGAGACTGAAATCCTCACATATCTCCCGTGTATGTTTGAGCTGCCCCAGGTTGTCAGTATTCAGAATAATTTGCCATCCAGTAACAGAAGAGAACGCATTCTAAATGTAATTCATTCACTAGCAGGAGGCACAGTTGAACCTGCCAGCTTGAGGACAGCTTTATGATTCAATGCCAGACTGGCCACTGCTTATAGGGCGTTGGCAAGTCCCTTGCTTTGATTCTGACAAAACAATTATGCAGTGGATAAAATGTTTTACACCAGGAATCAAGATTATATAACAGTTTCTTGATTTTGTTTCCCATTAGTCTGAGGAATACATGAGTGCTTTTTGTCATGGTTCTGGGTAAGTGCAACATTATCTTGGCACATTCTTGTCTCTGTTGGTTTTGCAACCGTCTCATCAGGTAATCAGGTGAATCATCAGCTAATGACTCTCCTGTGGTCAGCTGTTTGCTGAGGTTCTGTGTCATCTTATGATGCTCTCAGTTGTTGGATTGATGTGGTACAGCCATGTTGATCAGCCTTCTCCTCGTGACCTGCTCTCTGACTCCTTGTTTCTCGACTTTGTTTTTGGACCTCCGTGTCAGCTTCTACATGGCCCACCCATGCTATCGAAACCCTTGGCTCAAGATCTCCCAAGTAAGAACTCTGAGTACAGTCCCACCACATATCGAACTCTTACCTCAGGACCCTCCTTGGCCCTTGACCTACGCGTTGGAGAAC
This sequence comes from Pholidichthys leucotaenia, assembly GCA_020510985.1. Taxonomy (NCBI): domain Eukaryota; kingdom Metazoa; phylum Chordata; class Actinopteri; order Cichliformes; family Pholidichthyidae; genus Pholidichthys; species Pholidichthys leucotaenia. The sequence goes on along the minus strand of CM035837.1, from coordinate 58,140,978 downwards.
CTATCTGTTCCCTGCTGCCTACTCCCACCTGGCAGGCTCGACTGTTACAGGCAAGCCATTCATGACTTCTTCTGTAATTTATCTACTTCGTTATTCCATATACTCACCTTTCTCCTCTCTGTCTCAACAGGAGCCTATTTCCCCCCACTCAGAAGGAAGCATTATTTATACATGGTTAATAAAATTTCATCCCCTTGCCTCATCTTGTGTCCCTCCGTGTTGTGTCCATCTATTAGGGCCAAAACTTGTGCAACCTTGACAATTTTAAGTACAATTTCACAGGAACTGTAGTGATGTCTGACCTTACTGTATATAGTTGAACAGTACTGAATAAAATAGAAAGGGGTATCAAAACTGGCATTGGGGACACAGGGAAAAACATAAGCCTCCAATTCCACAAAGAACTAATCACAAATCCATCACACTCTGCCTTGTGCAATGCTGAGTACATCCATACTCATGGTTTCAGCAGAATGGTGTTAAGTGTTCTTAACTGCTGATGATATTAATTACACTGGTGATAAGGGGGCTCTTGTAGGTCCTTTTCTCCAAAATGGTTACTCGACAGCATCTTGAAGGCTGCAATCCCAACTCATGGTGGAGGGGCTATGCCTTGTCATTAATGATTAACGGGGCTTTCCTGCTCACCACTGTGCTATAAAGGCCATCTAGTGGCTTTTGTTAGTGACCCACTATTATCACAGCTGTCTCTCTGCAATCTTGATCAGCTTGTTCCCCTTCACCAATGTCAAGTGCTCACGGATAATTGTAGAAAGGAAGCTCCCTGTCAGGCCCCACTCTGTGTCATTGTCTAGACTCGAGCTAGCTTTTATAAATGTAACAGGAACATTTTTTTTTTTTTTCAGTGAAACTCGGTCACCCATGTATATGTCTCATAACCAGTGTTGGGCAAGTTACTAAAATATAGTAACTAATTACAGTTACTAGTTACTTCTTTTCAAAAGTAACTGATTTACTTTACCAATTACTGCATGATTAAAGTAGTTACTAAGAAAAGTAACTTTCACGTTACTTTTAAATGCATACTTAAATCATCTTGAACACATAGCAAGATAATTTAATTAATGGATTACATTACGGGCTTATTAATGTCAAGCTGAAAACAGACTGTTTCAGACAGAGCTCTTAGAACATGTTCAGTCTGCTTTATCCTGCCTTTAGAGCTCTTATTGTGGAAAAAAAATCTGTAGAAATTCAACACGATATTGCCATTAATTTCCTCATTTTGGAGTGAGAAATAGGGTTTGTGAGGTGAGGGAGAAGAGAAAAAGTGAGACTCACTCCAAAAGAGTGAGTTGGCAACACTGCATGAAGCTGTCCATGTTTATCTTACTTTTATGATTATGGATTCATCCGATGTGCAGTGATCCAAATAAAAAATGTCCATGAGCCACAGTCCAAATGTCTGTTCTGACAGAGACATGATCCAGTTCCTCCAGTTCCCTTTGGAGATCAAAATCCATTTTTGAATAATCTTTATCCAGGTAGCAAGTAAATGCATTTTAATTTCAGTGGATCACTGTGGTAGACTGCAAGTCTAATTTAAAACATTACTGGCACATGCCTCTAGGGGGAACTACCTGTATTGTTTAGCACTACTATTAAGGGGACACATTAGAATAAGAGTGTGAAAACCCCGCGCAGAATCCATGTTCAGTCATTATGTGTGTTGCAGAATAAACGGCAAGAGTTAGCCAAAGAAATAACTCAAGTGTGATCATTGCTACACGGTAGGATATCACACAATTGGCGACGAGGATTAAAAGAAAAAAATCAGCGGCGAGAAACAGAGAACATTGCAAGTGTGGCGAACTCAAGTGACTCCAGTAGTTCGAGTGCAAGTTCAGAGGAGGAAAAACGAGGTTTCCCCACCACGACGAGCAATGGCGGCTGTAATCGGAACGGTAACCCCTTTTGATAACTCGACTCAGTCATGGGAAGAATATAGTGAAATGTTGGACTTTTTCTTCGAAGCTAATGAGATTGAGGAGCCAGACAAAAGGAAGGCTGTACTGTTGAGTGGAGTTGGTGCAACTACTTACAGCTTGTTGAGAAATTTAATAAGCCCTGCATTACCGAAAGATAAAACGTACGACCAGCTTACTGCTGAGCTTCAGAAGCACTTCAGCCCCAAACCGAGTGAAATCGTGCAACGATTCAAATTTAATTCACGCATAAGGAGGAACACTGAGTCCATAGCAGAGTATGTGGCAGAATTGAAGAAATTAACACTGCACTGTGATTACAAAGACTCATTGGAAGAAATGTTAAGAGACAGACTTGTGTGTGGAGTGAATGATGACCGAATGCAACGGCGACTTTTATCTGAAACAAAACTCACTTTTGTGAAGGCTTTGGAATTATGCCAAGCGATGGAAACAGCATCTAAAGATGTGAGAGAAATGCAAGGGAAGCTAACAGAGGACACGGCAACGCATGTTCGTGTGCCTAAGACCCAAGTAGATGTCCACAAAGTGTCGACTGACAAAACTCAGCACAAATTCCCCAGTTGTTATCGCTGCAAAGGCCAGCACAATGCCGCCGAGTGCAAATTTGCCACTGAGCTGTGTCATAATTGTGGCAAGCGAGGGCACATTAAGAAAGCATGTAGAACAAAGGTGGGCAATGCACAGGTGCAGAAGGCAACAGTAAAAGGGCAAAAGAATGAAAACAAGGACCCAGGAAAGGACCAGCGAGCGAATCAACTTAGAGGGGAGGGAGAAAGTGATACAGAAGACATGGGTTTTCACACAATTTACAACACGTCAGAGGAGCTGACCAAGGTAGCGCCCATCACGCGTACCATGAATGTTAATGGAATGAAAGTAACATTTGAAGTTGATACAGGCTGTGGAGTAACCATATTTAGTAAACAGCAATATACACAACTGTGGAAGAAAACAGACACAGCAGAATTAAATCCCTGTTCATTAAAATTAAAAACATACACAGGAGAGAAGCTAGACATGCTAGGCATGGCACAAGTGAAGGTGCAACACAAAAACAAAGAAAAGGACTTACCTGTAGTAGTAGTTGGGAGCGAAGGACCAAATCTACTAGGGCGAAGTTGGCTACAAGAACTGGCCATGATGGATCAGTTGGTGAATAAGGTGGAATCTCAGCCCAAATTGCAGCTGGAGGAGATCCTCGAAAGACACGCTGAGGTGTTCAAAGAAGGCTTAGGACAGCTAAAAGGTGTCACTGCAAAGATTAATGTGGACAAGGAGGCCCCACCACGATTCTGCAAACCCCGACCGGTACCCTATGCAGTCAAGCCACTGGTCGAAAGCGAGCTACAGAGGCTGCTGGATGACAAGATCATTGAGCCAGTGCAGGTTGCAGAATGGGCGGCGCCCATAGTCCCAGTGAGAAAGCCGGATGGCTCCATTAGAATATGTGGAGATTACAAACTCACTGTCAATCGAGCATCACGGGTGGATCAGTATCCAATTCCTAAAGTGGAGGACCTCTTCGCACAGCTGAACGGCGGCCGACACTTCACGAAATTAGACATGAGTCACGCTTACCAACAAGTAGTCCTGGAAGAAGAATCAAGAAAGTATGTAACCATCAATACACACAAAGGCTTATATACCTACACACGCTTACCATTTGGAGTAGCTTCCAGTCCTGCTATATTCCAGAGAACTATGGAGGGCATCCTAGGTGGAATTCTGAATGTTGCCATTTATTTGGATGACATCCTTTGTACAGGACCAAATGAACAAGAACATCTGAAAACGCTGGAGGAAGTGCTTCAACGGTTGGAGAAAAGCGGTCTGAGGTTGAAAAGAAGCAAGTGTGAGTTCATGGGAAAAGAGGTGGTGTTCCTAGGCCACAAAATCAACGCCAGTGGTCTACACCCTCTAACAGACAAAGTGGAAGCCATTGCGGAGGCGCCTGAGCCACAAAATGTTACTGAGTTAAAAGCCTACCTGGGCTTGTTGAACTATTACCATAGGTTCCTCCCAAAGCTATCCACGCTGCTGGCACCACTACATACCTTACTTAAGAAGGAAGAAAAATGGTCATGGGGGGTCAAGCAGCAGAAGGTGTTTGAAGAGTCCAAAGCGCTACTTCAGTCCTGTAGTGTGTTAGTGCACTATGATTCAAACAAACCACTCATCCTGGCGTGTGACGCATCACCCTACGGTGTGGGAGCTGTACTTTCTCATCGTATGGAGGATGGCTCAGAGAGACCCATAGGGTTCGTCTCAAGAACTCTTAGTGCAGCTGAGAAAAACTACTCCGAGCTAGACAAGGAGGGCCTTGCAGTAGTATTTGGTGTAAAAAAATTCCACAAATACCTGTACGGGAGACAGTTCGCTATAGTGACTGACCACAAGCCACTAATTTCACTGTTCAGTGAAATGAGAGCCATACCCCAGATGACATCTCAGAGAATTCAGAGATGGGCCGTTACATTAACAGCGTATGAGTACACCATCGTTTACAAAGCCGGACGGGACCATACGAATGCTGACGCGATGAGTAGGCTACCCTTGGATGGAGGAAGAGACAGCACGCCTGAGGAGGAGGAGAGAGTGCTATTGTTTGAAGATATCGGCGTGCCCCTGGTGAACGCACATCAAATAAAGAAGTGGACAGACAAAGACCCTGTTCTAGCAAGAGTGCGAGAATACATCTTGCGAGGATGGCCGAAGATGAACAGTCCTGAGTTCATTCAGGATGAACTCATTCAGGATTCAGGTCAGGATGACAAAGCCCTTTGTCAAAGACTGTCCCAACACTATGCCCGTTTTGACACCTCGTCATCTGTGTCCAACTCCCCCCCTCCCTCCAGCTCCACAGCCTCCACATTCCCTACTTCATTTAAGGCACCCCCCCCTCCCCCCCTCCCCTTATCATCAGTGAGCAGGATGTGCTCAAACAGTTCTCCAGACTGAACCCGCGCAAGGCCCCCGGCCCAGACGGCGTGTCTCCCTCCACCCTGAGACTCTGTGCGAAACAGCTGGCTCCTGTATTCACAGACATTTTTAACACCTCCCTTAAGTTATGCCACGTGCCGTCCTGCCTCAAATCCTCCACCATCATCCCTGTCCCCAAGAAGCCACGGATCACTGGACTTAATGACTACAGACCTGTAGCGCTCACCTCTGTAGTCATGAAGTCCTTTGAGCGCCTGGTCCTGTCCCACCTCAAGTCCATCACCACCCCTCTCCTGGACCCGCTGCAGTTTGCCTACCGAGCCAACAGGTCTGTAGACGATGCAGTCAACCTGGCCCTCCACTCCATCCTGCAGCACCTGGACTCCCCGGGAACCTACGCCAGGATCCTGTTTGTGGACTTCAGCTCCGCATTCAACACCATCCGCCCCGCTCTGCTCCGGGACAAGCTGTCCCTGCTCAACGTGCCTGACTCCCTCTGCAGGTGGATCATCGACTTCCTGACGGACCGGAGGCAGCATGTGCGGCTGGGAAAGACTGTCTCAGACTATACTAGCATCAGCACCGGATCACCCCAGGGCTGTGTACTTTCCCCCCTACTCTTCTCCCTTTACACCAACTCCTGCACCTCCAGCCACCAGTCTGTCAAGTTGATCAAGTTTGCGGACGACACCACCCTCATCGGGCTCATCTCCAACGGCGACGAGTCCGCCTACAGGAGAGAGGTGGCCCAGCTGGCGTCCTGGTGCAGCAATAACAACCTGCAGCTGAACGCTCTGAAGACAGTGGAGATGATTGTAGACTTCAGGAAAGTCACTACTCCTCTGCCCCCCCTCACCCTCTCAGGCTCTCCCATCACCACTGCTGATTCCTTCCGCTTCCTAGGCACTACCATCACCAGGGACCTCAAATGGGAGCTGACCATCAGCTCACTCATCAAAAAAGCCCAGCAGAGGATGTTCTTCCTGCGGCAGCTGAGGAAGCTCAAGCTACCCACCAAGATGTTAGTGCAGTTCTACACAGCCATCATCGAGTCCATCCTCACCACCTCCATAACCGTGTGGTACGCAGGAGCCACTGCCAGGGACAGACTAAGGCTGCAGCGCGTCGTGCGCACTGCTGAGAAGGTGATCGGCTGCAAGCTCCCATCTCTCCAGGATCTGTACATCTCCAGGACCCGGAGGCGTGCTGGCCGGATCATAGCCGATCCCTCACACCCTGGTCACGTACTGTTTGCCCCCCTCCCCTCTGGTAGAAGACTTCGGTCCATCCAGACTAAAACCTCCCGTCACATGAACAGCTTCTTCCCCTCTGCCATTAGACTGCTGAACACTAAGTGACTTATTGACTCTCGTGCACCATGTACAGCAGCTCAACCAGACTCATGTCAATCATCACTGTTTTCTTCCTGCATTACCGACTGCACTATATAGTTCTCCACAGTATCTGCTGCTGGCTAATATATATTTTAACTGTTGACCAGTATCACTTAATCTTATCCTACACTTTATTACATGTATAGTTTATTTCTCTTATCTTATCATGTTTAATGTTGCAGCATTGTACCGAGACAAATTCCTAGTTTGTGTACTACATGAACAATGGCAATAAACCTGATTCTGATTCTGATTCTGATTCTGATTCCCTATGCCCGACGACAGGATGTGCTCAGCACCCAGGAAGGTTGTATCCTGTGGGGAGGACGCGTGGTTGTTCCACCACCTGGTAGGAATGCCTTACTGCAACAACTACACCAAGCACACCCTGGCATCACTCGCATGAAAGCGTTGGCGAGGAGTTACATGTGGTGGCCCAACATGGATGCAGAGGTGGAGGCGCTTGTGAAGTCATGTGCGGCATGCCAGGAGAACAGGAACAGTCCTCCAGCAGCCCCATTACATCCCTGGGAAGTTCCAGATAAACCATGGAGAAGAATTCACATTGACTACGCAGGTCCATGGATGGGAAGAATGTTCCTGATCATAGTTGACGCATACTCAAAGTGGATCGATGCATATTCTGTGAGTAGCTCTACTTCTACTGTTACCATTGAATGTCTTAGAAAGAGTTTCAGCCAACATGGCATACCTGAAATCATAGTATCAGATAACGGTACATGTTTTACGAGTGAACAGTTCCAAGAGTTTTCCGAAAAGAATGGCATACGTCACATCACGACTGCGCCATACCATCCTTCTTCTAACGGCTTAGCCGAGAGGGCCGTGCGGACGTTCAAGTCACTCATGAAAAAGATGACAGGAGACTCTATTGAAACCCGAATGTCGAGAGCTCTGTTCAGCTATCGAATAACACCCCAATCTACAACTGGCAAGTCACCAGCTGAGCTGTTGTGTGGAAGGAAGTTGAGGTCAACATTTGACTTAATATATCCAGACTTCAGAAACAAAGTGCATGATAAACAAGAGAGACAAAAAGGTTATCATGACATGCATGCTAGAGAGAGAATACTGAGAGAAGGAGACGTGGTCTACACCCGCAACTTTGGCTCAGGACCAGCCTGGGTACCAGGAGAAATAACAGAAAAGACAGGCCCTGTGTCATTCAAGGTGACATTAGGTCATGGACAAGTGGTGAGGCGACACATCGACCAAGTTCGTGGTAGGAGCTCCATTCCCCTGCCGATGGCACCAGAGGTGTTGTCTGACACCCATTCTGAGGAGAGCATCAACGAACCACCACTTCAGGTGAAACCTGAGGTACCCGTCTCTACAGATTCTACGGGCAGCACTGCAGCAGCCGAAACAGTGGAGCAGTCTGAGTCTTCACGTGCAGTTGGCTCACCAGCCGTGAGAAGATCTCAGCGAGCTAGGAAAGCTCCAGACTACTTGAAGGACTATACTTAGTCAGTAGTGAGTTCCCCAGCCACAGGACAAGAATGCGTCCTGGAACCTCACTGGGATGCGGTAGTCAAACCAATTCCCCAGTTAGACTGTTATGTGTGTTATACATGTGAAAAAAAAAAGAGAAAGAAATTATGTGTATGGCACATGTGTTTAAGAAGTTAAAAAGTAACTGTGATTGTTTAGGGTTAAATGGGAGTTCCAGGATGTCTAGCATAAGTGGCTAGTGTAATTAAAAGTAGTTTAATCTAGAGGGGAGGGATGTGGTAGACTGCAAGTCTAATTTAAAACATTACTGGCACATGCCTCTAGGGGGAACTACCTGTATTGTTTAGCACTACTATTAAGGGGACACATTAGAATAAGAGTGTGAAAACCCCGCGCAGAATCCATGTTCAGTCATTATGTGTGTTGCAGAATAAACGGCAAGAGTTAGCCAAAGAAATAACTCAAGTGTGATCATTGCTACACGGTAGGATATCACAATCACAGTCCAGCTGTCTGGTGGATAGTGACTGTTTATATCATGGCTTCAGTCTGAAACAATGTATCTGGCAATTAGTTGGTTTAATTCTTGCTGGATCACAAACTGTCCAGATGCATACCTGTGATTGAAATCCAGCCACGGGTGTTGAGATGAGTATTTCCACTTTACATCCAGCCGTGGCTGTTCAGAATACACTAAATCCACTAACACAGTGTTCGCTGTTAGCATAGCATAGCACTAGCTTTGTTGGAGCTGAAGACTGCTGTAGGTCTCAACCAGCACTTAGTTTGCAACCCACCAATATGCTTTTGTCATATACTGCGACAAAGGAAAAATAGTCTTTTTCCACAAAAACAAAGTAGCTTCATCTTTTCCTCTGCTTCAGCAGTGAAGACTCAGGCTCTTTGCAACAGGTCACATTGACTGACAGCTGCGTCAGCTATAGTAGGGTCAGTTTGTATATTCATCTACGCAAAAATATCTATCCATATTAATAAAACGAGTAATGAGTAATGCATCTGATCAAATTTCAGTAACTGTAACACATTACTGAATTTTTAAACAGTAATTTCATTACACAGCGCGTTACTGCAAAAGTAGTGGTGTTACAGTTACTCCCAACACTGCTCATAACTAAAATATATGACTGAGTTTGTGCCTGCCCATTATTTAACTACTGAATAACAGTAACCTGGACGTGCCTCGTGCTAAAATGCACCATGACGATAACTGTTTTATGGGCGGTGGGAGGTGGTTAGTCAAGCTACCTCACAGCAAGCAGGTTCTGAGTTTGAGCCTCATTTTCAGCAAAGCCTCTCACAGCTTCAAGATCCCTGAATTGAGAGGTCAAGAAGATGAATGATGCAGTTAAGACCCAGACAAAGAAGGTGTTACTGACTAGCAACCATATTGGCTCTCGTGTCAAAAACTCCTGACTTGCACCACAGTAAATATTAGCTTGTTAACAAGTGAGAAATGGTGCAGCGGCAACAACAACCCCAGTTCTAGTGAAGTTGGGATGTTGTGTAAAACGCAGTTGAAAAGAAAATATAATCATTTTAAAATCCTTTTCTCCCTATATTCAGTTGAACACACTGCAAAACAAGATATTTAATGTTCAAACTTATATACTTTTTTTGCAAATATTCACTCATTTAGAATTTGATGCCTGCAACACATTCCAAAAAAAGCTGGGAAAGAGAAAAGAAAAGACTTGGAAAGTTGAGGAATGCTCACAAAACACCTTATTTGGAACATTCCACAGGTGAACAGGTTAGTTGGAAACAGCTGAATGTCATGAATGGGTATAAAAGGAGCATCCCTGAAAGGCTCAGTCTTTCAAGCAAGGATGGGGCAAGGTTTATCATTTTGTGAACAACTGTGTGGGCAAATAGGCCAAGAGTTTAATAATGTTTCTCAATGGACAATTGCAAAAAATTTTAGGGATTTCATCATCTACAGTCCATAATATCATCAAAGGTTTCAGAGAATCTGGAGAAATATTTGCACGTAAGCGACAAGGCTGAAAACCAACATTGAATGCCTGTGACCTTCACGCCATCAAGCAGCACTGCTTTAAAAATCTACATCATTCTGTAAAGGATATTACCACATGGGCTCAGGATCATTTTGGAAAACCAATGCACAGTCTACATCTACCAGTGCAGGTTAAAACTCTACCATGCAAAGTAAAACCCATATGTCAACAACACCCAGAAATGCCACCAGTTGCTCTGAGCCCAAGCTCATCTGAGATGGACTGATGGAAAGTGGAAAAAGTGTGTTGTGGTACAACGAGTCTACATTTTAAATTGTTTTGGGAAACCATGGGCGTTGTGTCCTCCAGGCTAAAGAGGGAAAGGACCCTCCAGATTGTTATCAGTGCTAAGTTCAAAAGCCAGCATCTGTGAAAGTATACAAGTGTGTTAGTGCCCGTGGCATGGGTAACTTATAAATCTGTGAAGGCATCATTAATGCTGAACGGTATATACAGGTTTTGGAGCAACAAATCCAAAAGCTACGTCTTTTTCAGGGACTTCCCTACTTATGTCTGCAAGACAATGCCAAGCCACATTCTGCACATTACAATACTATGGCTTCATAGTAAGAGTGCTGATACTAGACTGGCTACCTGCAGTCCACACTTGCCCCCAGTGAAAATGTGTGGTACATTGTGAAGCGCAAAATACGACAACGGAGACCCCCGGACTGTTGAGCAACTGAAGTTGAACATCAAGCAAGATTGGGAACTAATTCCACCTACAAAGCTTCAATAGTTAGTGTCCTCATTTCCTAATGACTGTTTCCTAATGACTTACATGTCTGTTCTTTTCATCTTTGCTATCCCCTCACCCCCCAGCCAGTCGCAGCAGATGACTACCCCTCCCTGAGCCTGGTTCTGCTGGAGGTTTCCTCCTTTTAAAAGGGAGTTTATCCTCTCCACCGTCGCCAAGCGCTTGCTCACAGGGGATCACCTGATTGCTGGGGTCTTTCTGCAATTGTGGGGGTTTCCTCTACAGTTGAAAGTGCTATGAGATGACTGTTGTTGTGAAATGGTGCTATATAATTGTGTTGGCCCTGCGATGGACTGGCGATCTGTCCAGGGTGTGCCCTGCCTCTCGCCCAAAGATGCTGGGATAGACTCCAGCCCCCCCGTGACCCGAAAGGATTAAGCGGTAGAAGATGGATGGATGGATGGATGAATTGAATTAAATGCTTATTCAAAGATTCAAAGATTTTATTTGTCAATACTATTATTCGTACAGGAGAATTGAAATGGTGTTTTTCTCTCTCTTCAGGAATAAGGGATAGAAAGGAACAAGGGAAAGGAATAAGGCTGGAAAAACAGTAACAGCAGTCTATGGAGGAAAGGAAAGGTGTAACACAGTGGTAAATGTGCTCCTGTCGCAGCTTTTTTGGAAAATGTTGCAGTCATCAAATTCAATATTTGCGAAAACAAAAGTTTGTCAGTTTGAACATTAAATAGTATCTTGTCTTCGTAGTGTATTAAATTGAATATAGATTGAAAGGGGTTTTTAAATCACTGTTTTTTCTTTTATTTATAAAAACCCTGACGTGCACGCAGTGAAGATGCTAACTGGGCCATTCTTGTGGTATTCTCTCTTGGATGAAAAGACTTTGTAGGTGTAAGTCTACCTGGCCTGTGAATGAAAATGGCTATAGGTTTATCCACCTTGATGATACAGGGTCAAAACGGACAACAGATCCTGGCTAAATAGACAATTCTGGCCTTGGCCCAGTTGGACCCTAAGACTCATAGACAATATGGTTTAAGTAAAGAGAAATGTGGATGCATATGCATATCACAGTCAACAACAGGAACTCCAGTTGTGTATGAAGCAAGCTGTAATGACCTCCATGCACTAGGTGGGAAGTATCAAAACTACATTTTTAAAATCATTCAAATCCTCATATACTGAAATTTTAGGACTGGTTTATTAAAAAAATCCTCACCTTCAAAACACAGGCCATTTAGTCCAGCTTCATGAGGTAGCTGCCAACCTTCTGAGACAGCTGGAGGGTGACATTTGTGCATATGTTAGCACAGATGGTGATGTTCCCGTCTTTACAACTTGTGGTGTCAAACCTTCCATTTCAGTGGTTAATTCACTGACCAAAGGAGATGCTCTCCATAATGATGCTCTCTTGATTTTCTATCTGTTCATAATGGATGAATGACAAAAGGCCAGTTACGGTTCAGGAGGTTGAGAAGGTTATTGGAAGTGTCTGTGAATATGGGTTGCCACTTATACCTTTAAGTGTCTTGAGTGGGTTGGTCAGAACACAGTAAACGTGTAAAGACCTAAATACACATTTGTACTGTGGTGTGGACAGTGAATCTCTAACAGAATGTTTTCCCCCATTTTTTTTCTTAAATATGTACCCAAATAAAGAATTTTAGGCTTCTAAAATGTCCGTTGGTCAAACCTCGGACTCAGGAAGAGTAATGTGGTTTTCGGCCTGGCCGTGGCACATCGGACCAGCTCTTTACCCTCTCGAGAATCCTCAAGGGTTTGTGGGAGTTTTCCCAACCAGTTTGCATGTGTTTTGTTTATTTGGAGCAGGCATTCAACTGTGTCTCTCATGGGTTTTTGAGGTGGGTGCTTCAGGAGTATGGGGTATTGGGCTTGTTTTTATGAGCCATCTGGCCTCTATAAGACTGTTGTGACAGTTTGGTTCGTATTGCCAACATTTGGTCGGACTCATTCCCAGTGAGAGTTGGACTCCATCAGGGCTGCCCTTTGTCACCAATCCTGTTCATAATTTTTATGGACAGGATTTCTAGGCGCAGCCAATGAACAGAGACTGTCATGCTTGGTAACCACAGGATCTCATCTCTGCTGTATTGCAGATGATGTTGTCCTGTTGGCTTCATCCAGCAATGACCTACAGGTCTTACTGGGACAGTTTGCTGCTGAGTGTGAAGCAGCTGGGATGAGAATCAGCACCTCTAAGTCAGAGTCCATGGTCCTCAGTCGGAAAAAAGGTGGTTTGTCCTCTCTGGTTTGGGGACAAGCTCCTGCCCCAAGTGAAGGAGTTTAAATATCTCGGGGGCTTATTTACGAGTGAGGGGAGAATGGAGCGAGAGATTGACAGACAGATCAGAGCAGCATCTGCAGTGATGCGGACATTGTACCGGTCTGTCGTGGTGAAGAGGGAGCTGAGCTCTAAGGCAAAGCTGTCGATTTATAGGTCAATCTATGTTCCTACTCTCACCAATGGTCATGAGCTTTGGGTAATGACCGAAAGAATGAGATCGCAGATACAAATGGCTGAAATGAGCTTTTTCTGTAAGATTGCTGGACTCACTCTTAGAGATGGGGTGAGGAGCTCAGTCATCCGGGAGAGGCTCAGAGTAGAACCGCTGCCCCTCCACATTGAAAGGAGCCAGTTGAGGTGGTATGGGCATTTGATCAGGATGCCTCCTGGATGCCTCCTTCTTGAGGTGTTTTGGGCATGTTCCACTGGGAGGAGACCCCGGGGCAGACCCAGGACTCGCTGGAGAGACTATGTCTCCCAGCTGGTCTAGGAATTCTGTGGTATCCTCTCTGAAGAGCTAGAGCAAGTGGCTAGAGAGAGGGAAGTCTGGGCTTCTCTGCTTGAACTGCTGCCTCCATGACCCGGACCTCCGGAAAAGCGGTAGAAAATGGATGGATGGATGGATGGATAAAATGTCTATAATGTTTCCCCACATACTAGGTTCAGTCTCAAAATGCACACCTACAGTGTGTGTTCTGAGCAATACTGAATTAGTAAAACAACTGATTAAGCATTTAAAGAGTTTTCAAATCATCCACCAGTGAGAGCAATCAATATTTTCCACTTCAGTTCCTGCAACTTAATTAAAATGAAGTAAATCAAATAAGAAATATATAGGTAGGTACAGGGTTTTCACTGGTAACATTTCTGCATGGCAGGTCATCACTCTAAAATTGAAGCTGCCACACTAAGAAAGTAAATGACAGATTGTAAATGATATCACATGTGAACAACACTGTAAAACAGCCTCAGCTTTTATTTACGGTTTTTTTTTTTTTCATTTTATTTTTTTTAACTCTTCACTAGATGGAGTATGTCTGATTAGCTTCATTTATATTTTAAATTATCCTTCAAAATTAGAATCAATAAAAAGTTATGGTAAAATAGTGTACACTTATATAGCACTTTTTTCTCATCTCGAGATGACCAAAGTACTTTACAGATCCTGCTATCCACCCATTGACACTTTGATGGCGACAGAGCTGCCATGTACAGGCGCTGGCCTGACCCACGAGAAGCAATTGGGGGCTTCAGTGTCTTGCTAAAGGACACTTCGACATGCAGACTGCAGACAGAGCGGGAATTTAACCCCTGACCCTCTGATCAGTAGTTGGCCACACTACTCCTGTGCCACAGCCGCTGGTGTAGTGTGGCCGACTACTGATCGTCCGAGAGTTGATCTATAATCGTCAGCCTCCGTCGGTCTATGATGACCATGGAAGAGAATCCTAAAGGTCTACTTTGCTGGAACAGCACCGCCTGTGGCTGAACAGGCCGATGCGCAAATGGCAGTCCCTGTCACACAGGTCGCACTTGTGGGTGGTCTCCGTGCTGCTGGGTCTGTGGCGGTTCTTCCTGCGGGTCCTTTTTTCATCTGCTGCAGCAGTCAGTCTCTCTTCACCCGCCTTGAGCTGTCTGGTCAGGGTGCCTCTCCATTTGGAGCGGTCCGTTGCAAGGTCTTCCCAGCGCTCTGTGTTGATCTCCAGGGCCTTCATGTTTCTCTTGCAGACGTCTCTAAAGCACAGCTGTGGGCGGCCAACGTCTCTCCTGCCAGTTGCCAGTTCTCCGTAGAGGACGTCTTTGGGGATTCTGCCATCCTCCATACGGTGAACGTGGCCTAGCCAGCGGAGCCTGCGCTGCCTGAGTAGAGTGAACATGGAAGGAAGGCCGGCGCGGGACAGAACTTCTGTGTTGGGCACTTTGTCCTGCCAGGATATGTCCAGGATGTGGCGGATGCAGCGCAAGTGGAAGGAGTTCAGTCTCTCTTCCTGCCGGGCGTATTTTGTCCACGTCTCACTCCCATACAGCAGTGTGCTGATAACACAGGCGTTGTACACTGCCATCTTCGTCTTGACAGAGAGTTTGGATTTCTCCCACACTCGTGTGGTGAGGCGAGCGAGTGTGAAGGCTGATTTTCCAATCCTCTTGTTGATCTCTGTATCAGGGGAGAGGTTGTTGCTGATCGTGGACCCCAGGTACGTGAACTGATTCACGACCTCCAGCTCGTAGTCGTCGATGGTGATGGTTGGTGGTGCTTCCGAGCCTTGCGCCAAGACATTAGTCTTCTTCAGGCTGATGGTAAGCCCGAAGTCCTTGCATGCCTGGGAGAAGCGGTCCATCAGTGTCTGAAGCTCCTGCTGTGTGTGGGTTGCGACTGCAGCGTCGTCTGCGAACAGCATGCCTCTGATTAGAGCCACGCGTACTTTGGTTCTGGATTTCAGGCGGGTGAGGTTGAAAAGCCTGCCGTCAGATCTTGTGTGCAGGTAGATTCCCTCTGTTGCTGTGCTGAAGACATGCCTCAGGAGCATAGCAAAGAAAATCCCAAAGAGGGTTGGCGCAAGTACACAGCCCTGTTTCACTCCGCTGCGTATGTTGAATGGCTCTGAGACGTTGCCATCGTGCTGCACTATCCCCTGCATGTTAGTGTGAAACGATTCAATGAGGCTTTGCAACTTTGGTGGGCATCCTATCTTTGGCAGGATCTTGAAAAGGCCCTCTCTGCTGACCAGATCGAACGCTTTGGTGAGGTCGATGAAGGCGACGTACAGGGGCATGTTCTGTTCTCTGCATTTCTCCTGGAGTTGGCGGATGGAGAATATCATGTCTACCGTCGATCGCTCAGCGCGGAAGCCACACTGAGACTCGGGGTAGACACGTTTGGCAAGCTTCTGTAGGTGAACGAGAACAACTCGTGCGTAGACTTTGCCAACAACGCTGAGGAGGGAGATGCCCCTGTAGTTGTTGCAGTCGCTTCTCTCCCCTTTGTTTTGTAGAGGGTGATGATCTTGGTGTCCCTCATGTCCTGTGGTACGGCACCTTCCTTCCAACACTGGCAGAGGACGTCATGCAATGGCAGCAGTAGGGCGGTCTTGCAGTGCTTGATCAGGTCAGGGGGTATGCCGTCGTTGCCGGGTGCCTTGCCAGCGGCCAAGCTATCAATGGCCTTGCTGAGTTCGTCGATGGTTGGCTCGGCGTCAAGTTCGTCCATGGATGGCAGGCAGTCGATGGCATCAAGGGCTGACGGTATCACGGTGTTCTGTCTGGAGTAGAGGTCGGAGTAGTGTTCCACCCATCTCTCCATCTGCTTGTTCTTTTCTGTGATCATCTCCCCAGTGGAGGATTTGAGGGGGGCCGTCTTGCTCTGAACCGGACCAAGTGCTTTCTTGATGCCATCGTACATACCACAGATGTTCCCTGTTGTGGCAGCGGTTTGAATGTCTTGGCTGAGCTGAGTCCAGTACTCGTTGGCACAGCGCCTAGCAGTCTGCTGAACTTTGCTTCTCGCAGCCCTGAGAATCTGGAGATTCTTCTCGTTTGGGTACTTCTTGTACTCAGCAAGTGCTGAGCGCTTGGCTTCAATGACGGGGGTCATCTCGGTCAACTTGGCATCAAACCAGTCCTGTGACTTCGAGGTCTTCCTCCCAAAGGTAGCTAAGGCTGTGCGGTGGATGGTGTTTTGCAGCTCTTCCCACTTCTGCTTTGCAGAGTCTCCTTCTTGTGGTACACCAAGTTCCTTCTCAAAGGTGGAGGCAAACTGCTCAACAAGTTCTGGTTGAGCCATCTTGCTGGTGTCAATCCGTGCCTTTCCAGGTTGTCTAGCACGATGGAATTTCTTCAGCTGCAGCTTGACCTTGCAACACACCAATGAATGGTCTGTGTCGCAATCTGCACTCTGGAACGAACGGGTGATTAGCACGTTCTTCAGTGAGGTGCGCCTGGTCAGGATCAAGTCCAGCTGGTGCCAGTGCTTTGAGCGCGGATGTTGCCAGGAAACCTTGTGTTGGGGCTTGGTCTTGAAGAACGAGTTTGTGATGCACAGATCGTGATATGTGTAGAACTCGAGCAGCCGCTGTCCGTTGTCATTCATTCTGCCCACGCCAAAAGGTCCAAGACAGGAGGGCCAGGAGTCGTGGTCAGCACCCACTCTGGCATTGAAGTCTCCAAGGAGAATGAGTTGTTCAGAGTTGGGGATGATCCTGACAGTTGTTGCGAGATTCTCGTAGAACTCGTCTTTTGCCTCTGGTGTGGCTGTCAGTGTTGGGGCATACACACTGACGAGGGTGACTGGGCCTTGAGTGGTGTTCAGGCAGAGGGTGAGGAGTCGTGCAGAGCCAGTGCTGCTCGGTTCCAATATCTTCAGCAAGGTGTTCTTCACTGCGAAGCCCACTCCGTGTTCCCTGTGTTTGTCACTGCCCTTTCCCTGCCAGTAGAACGTGTAGTCCTTCTCTCTCAGTGTGCCTGCGTCAGCCAACCGTGTTTCCCGGAGAGTGGCGATATCCACTCCCAGTCTCTTCAGCTCATTATTGATGATGGCAGTCTTCCTGGTGTCGTTGATGTCCTTTAGGTTAGCAGCGAGTCCTGTCATCATAGTGCGGACGTTCCAAGTTCCCAGTTTTAGAGTTGGTCTCTTTTGTTTTATTGTCTTGCCTGGTGCGAAGGTTCTCAGCCTGCTGTTCGGACTTCTCCTCATCCCCATGCACCCAATGAGGAAAGCAAGCTGTGGTGGGACAACACCTTATTGGCTGGGGGCTGCCCAGCTTGAGGCGGGCGGTAGCTGTCCTGTGAGATCCAATGATCCCTCCCACTGTCGGGAACAACCCCTGGCGCCGCGCTCTACGCCAATTGAGCAGTGGCTTATAACCGGTAACTGTCATTCCCCGTGTTTTGTCTACGTCAAAGGCGAAGCTGGAGTGTCCTTCCAGTGATCCGGTGTTCTACCTTCCAGCGTTGGGCGTTGGTAGGATTCAAGCCTGGGCAGGAAGATATGGAGGACAAGATGTTGCCCATGCAGCATGTCCCCCCTCTCCACGTCACTGATGAATCCAAAGGAACAGCAGGGCTGCTACAGTTTGGCACCAGCGCTGTTGCAGGAGCTGCCAGAACGATGTTGAGCACAACATAGAACTGCCTTAGGGGCTCCGACTCCGGATTTTTCCTCAGGGTTGACTCCCGAAGCCTTTCCCATGACCGGGTATGCCGCAAGGTAGCGGAGGTTTGAAATCAGGGTTTACCTTCCCCTAGATGGGCTACCTTCCCAGGTTGACGAGCCACCATCTACCCGAAGCATCTGGTTTTAAGGCGCCAGAGATCCGCCCTCGCCCCTTCTCCTATTAGTAAAAGCAGTTCCGCCGGGCTTAGAGACTAAACCACAGGGGCAGGCTAGGAGTTGGACTTAGTTGTCAGAGGCTTTTCGAGACGCACGCCATAAGGAGCATTTTATGAGCACTGGGAGCTTAACCCCAGTGCCGCTCCTGGCTATGACAACCTTGGAACCGATGTAATAATACTAAATTATATTTTACTACTATTTGACTATTGATCTATAATAATGCAAACTATATGTGAGTAATTTCAGTTGTGCATCTCATGTCACAAAAATTTTTCAATTTTTGTTCAATAATTGTGCTAACAATATACAGTATATACATACTGTATACATGACATTTAGAATTAAGGTAAGGTAATACATATGCAGTCATGTGAAAAAATTAGGATACCCCGTATAAGCCTATCTCTGTGTGTGTGTGTGTGTGTGTGTGTGTGTGTGTGTGTGTGTGTGTGTGTGTTTAACATATTTGGACATATGGATATTTAAAGTCAGTGTTTAAAATACTGGGAAATTCATGTAATACAACTAAACAGTTAAAAATGAATTAAAGACTTTTTTTCAAATTTTCTGTAAAATATAATTCAAAACAAATAGTGAGGAATAAATTAGGATACCCCCATCTTTTTTTAGGACACCCCTACATTCATTCCCATTTAAAATGGCCAAAATAAATGTTAAAATATGCAAATAAAAACAAAAACAAGGTTAGACATAGATATGTGAACATTTCTTAATAAAGAACTGGATATTTAATGGGGTATCTTAATTTTTTTACATGACTGTAATGCAGTTAATGCTAGTTGTGTCAAATAATTAAAATTTTAGATTGCAATTTTTTAGATTACTTTATTTGCAATTAATTACAATTAAAACATATTTTTCCCCCCCAATGGCATACTCATTAATTGGGAGTGGACATATATGCTTTCAACCACGGGTCAATTTAAAGCTTTCAACCCATCAGAAATGACAACTTATCCACAATATTTTCAAAAAAGTACTGCAGAAATACTGCAAGCAACTAACGAACACTTATAACCAAGTTGCTATCTTACCTGTTTCCTTTAGCTTAGCTGTTAGCCCTCCTGATTAACCATATTAGCCTCTTCTCTTCTTTCAAGATATTGTGCATTGATACATTCCATATGTCCACATAGTATGACAGCAATATTCCAGCAAACTGACCCAAACACCCAGAACTAAACAAAACGAGTCAATGAAATGAACTGGCTTTTGTTTAGACTGACAGAAACTGGAAAGTACCGGAGTTGGATTGTGCACTGGGACGGTCCATATAGCCACATATTATGACAGCGATACTTCAGGAAACTATTTGAAAATCATAATTAAATAAAATAAGGAAATCAGGAAATAAGGAAAAAGGTGGAAATCAATTGTATTTTGAGTCATGTCATATACAGTGGTGTGAAAAAGTGTTTGCCCCCTTCTTGATTTCTCATGTTTTTATATGTTTGTCACACTTAATTGTTTCAGATCATCAAACAAATTTAAATATTAAACAAAGATAACACAAGTAAACACAAAATGTTGTTTTTAAATGAAGATGTTTATTATTAAGGGTAAAAAAAATCCAAACCTACATGGCCCTGTGTGAAAAAGTGATTGTCCCCTCGTTAAAACATGAATTAACTGTGGTTTATCACATCTTTGGAAAGCTGAGTTCTATTTCTCTAGCCACACCCAGGCTTGATTACTGCCACACCTGTTCTCAATCAAGAAATCACTTAAATAGGACCTGCCTGACAAAGTGAAGTAGACCAAAAGATCCTCAAAAGCTAGACATCATGCTGTGATCCAAAGAAATTCAGGAACAAATGAGAAACAAAGTAATTGAGATCTATCAGTCTGGAAAAGGTTCTAAAGCCATTTCTAAAGCTTTGGAACTCCAGCGAACCAAAGTGAGAGCCATTATCCACAAATGGCGAAAATATGGAACAGTGGTGAACCTTCCCAGGTGTGGCCAGCCAACCAAAATTACCCCAAAAGTGCAGCGACGACTCATCCAAGAGGTCACAAAAGACCTCACAACAACATCCAAAGAACTGCCTCACTTGCCTCAGTTAAGGTCAATGTTCATGACTCCACCATAAAAAAGAGACTGAGCAAAAATGGCCTGCATGCCAGAGTTGTCATGAATGCCCCTACGGGGCAGGAAGGCAGACCCAGGTGTTTAATGACATTTAATAACCAAAAAATAACACAAAGTACAAAAAAGGTGCCAACAAAATGCTCCTACCCTCAGATCAGGAAATGATCGCCACAGGCCTGGATGCGCCTCCAGGATTCCCATCGCTCCATACAAGCACTCCCATGTCTTTTTGGGTCCTCGGGCGCCGAGAGCATCATCCACAAATTCTCGGATGAACCCCACTGTCCATTCCTCCTCCAGGCTGGGAGACCACGCAGCCAATCTCCCTTTACGAGGCCAGCGCACTGGGGACATGATCGGCTCCAGCAAACAGGTGAGTGAGAGGGAAAAAAGGAAAAAGGAAAACATTCACTAACTCAACAGCTGAGTCTTTTAACTTGTGGCAAAATTCTGGTCCCCAGACCCAGGTGCTGAACTGAGTTGTGACATTTAATAACCAAAAAATAACACAAAGTACAAAAAAGATGCCAACAATACAAAAATGCCAAACAGGAATAACTTACAGCACGAGCCTCAGAGCAGAGTGCACTCTGGAGAAGTAAAAACGCTTCAGAGGCTGGAGACGTGGAGTAAACAGAAGTTGAACCAGTTTTGCCACAAAAACACAGTGAATCCACAGTGCTTAAATACACAGAAGTGAAATGGGCTGCAGGTGTGAGTCACTAAAAGCGAGCAGGTAACCTAATTAGAACAACTTCCCACAGCTGAGCTGAGAGAGAGCAGACTGTGAGCAGTTAAGCAGTTAGAGGGAGTGTCTGGGAAAAGGGGAGGCCCAAATGTAAACAAACCCAAAAATACATACAGGAAACGAACAAAATCACCCTAATCAGACATACAGTACTTAGGAACAAAGTGAAGGTGTGAGCTCAGAGAAAACATGAGCTCAGACACATGACAGAGCCCCCCCTTTAAGTGGTGGATACCAGACACCCTCAGGTAGCGCACAAAAGACCCCCCCCCCGAGGGAAAGAGGTACAACACAAAACCACCCCAGGTGGGAGGTGGGGGAAACAGGCTAGGAGGGAAACATAAACCCGCTCAAGACTCACACTTGCTCAACACCAGGCCCCTGGGCCCCTCTAGGCTAGAGAACCAAACAGTTCGGGTGGCCGACCGAAGTCCCAGACCAGCTGGACGGCCAGGTGGTATGAGTCGGGTGGCCTGCCAGAGAATATAGGCCACCCAACCCAGCGGCTCAGTCTTTCAGGCGGCCGGCCAGAGTGTTTCAGCCATCAGGACCAGAGGGGTGATCCGGGGGGCGGCTCCCCACCGGAAGGCTCAGTGATGGGAAGCAGGGCCAGAGGAGGGGGACCACCACGGCGGCTTCTGGAGCAGGAAGATGGGTGACCAAGATGCCCTCGGTGGTCTTGGGGTGAGGAACGGTTGCACCTGCGGTGGTTCCGGGTTGGAGCATTGTAGCATCTGCGGTGGCTCCAGGCTGGAGCTCTGCAGCTCCCGTGGTGGCTGCGGGCTGGAGCTCTGCAGCACCCACAGTGGCTCCAGGCAGGAGCAGAGCTGCACCCTCAGTGGCTCCAGGCAGGAGCGGCTCTGCACCCTCGGTGGGCCCCAACTGGGCCAATGCTGCATCCACGGTGGGCCCCGACTGGGCCAACGCTGCACCCTCGGTGGCCCCCAGGCTGGGGTATAGTGCCCATGATGGACCCAAGCTGGAGCGCAACACCCACATAGGATTAATGCTGGGATGCAGCACCCATGAGGATCCCTGGCCGGAATGCAGCACCCATGGGGACTCGGACCATGGAGGAACCCAGACAACACCCACGGAGGTCCCTGGCTGGGACAGAGCACCCTCATCAACCTCTGCTGGGGGAGCTGGACCCCTGGCAACCACGGGCGATGAGCCTGGACCCACAGGGACATCTGGTGGTACAGGAACATCTCCAGTGACCCTGGGAGGACGCTCAGACAGAACACATAGAGAAGCAGGGTCAGAGTCACTGGCAGCGCCGGAGCCCGGCGAGGTGAGCTCAGGTGCAGTGGGTGGCTGCACCCGGCTCTCCTCACCAAGAGCCAGGCAAGATTGCTCTAGAACAGATAACAGAAAAACAAAAGAGCTGGGGGTCTGCTCTGTGTTGGCACTGGAATTGGATCCTCCAGGGCCACAGGCTCCTCCATTGTCCGGCGGCTCGGTTCCGGGACTGGCGGACAATCAGGGATAGATGGGGGAGACACAGAGAGGATAGGTGAGGAATTATTTGCTGCAGCAGGAGGTGAGAGCTCAGGGGGTTGCAAACCCTGAGCCTCATCACCAGGAATCAGGATGACTGCGTCGCCATGGGTTTGGTGACGTGCATGCTGGAGCTGGAGGGCAAGCTGGCGAACCTGGAGAGGAGAACGACATCTGCTCCACTGTGGAGAGCGCCTCCACTTTGGCTCCGTGGGAAATGCTCCTACTGATCAGGAAACGATTGGAGGAGAGCAGACACTGTGGACAACAGCTCTGAGTATTGGGAATATCTCCACAGGCCGGAATGTGCCTCCAGGATTCCCACCACTCCATACAAGCACTTCCATGTCTTTTTTGGTCCTCAGGCGTCGAGCACTTCATCCACAAAATCTTGGATGAACCCCACTGCCCATTCCTCCTCCAGGCTGGGAAACCTCGCTGCCAATCTCCCTTTACGAGGCCGGTGCGCTGGGGACATGATTGGCTCCAGCAAACAGGTGAGTGAGAGGGGAAAAAAAAAAGAAAAAGGAAAAAATGCAATAACTCAACAGCTGAGTTTTTTAACTGGCGGAAAAATTCTGTCATGAATGCCCCTATGGGGCAGGACGGCAGACCCAAGCGCTGAATTGAGTTGTGACATTTAATAACCAAAAAATAACACAAAGTAAAAAAAAGGTGTTAACAATACAAAAATGCCAAACAAGAATAATTTACAGCATGAGCCTCAGAGCAGGGCGCCCTCTGGAGAAGTAAAAACACTTCAGAGGCTGGAGACATGGAGTAAACAGAATTTGAACCAATTTTGCCACAAAAACACAATGAATCGGCAGTGCTTAAATGGACAGAAGTGAAATGGGCTGCAGGTGTGAGTCACTGAGCGAGCAGGTAACCTAATTAGACCAACTGCCCTCAGCTGAGCTGAGAGAGAGCAGACTGTGAGCAGTTAGAGGGAGTGTTTGGGAAAAGGGGAGGCCCAAATGTAAACAAACCCAAAAAGACATATAGAAAACTAACAAAATCAACCTAATCAGATGATTAGGTCTTATCACATGACAAAAGTTCCAAGACGAAAACCACTGCTGAGCAAAAAGAACATAAAGGGTCATCTCAGTTTTGCCAGAAAACATCTTGATGATCCCCAAGACTTTTGGGAAAATACTCTGTGGACTGATGAGACAAAAGTTGAACTTTTTGGAAGGTGTGTGTCCCATTACATCTGGCATAAAAGTAACACAGCATTTCAGAAAAGGAGCATCATACCAACAGTAAAATATGTGTAGTGGTGGTAGTGTGATGGTGTGGGGCTTTTTTGCTGCTTCAGGACCTGGAAGACTTGCAGTGGTAAATGGAAGCATGAATTCTGCTGTCTACCAAAAAATCCTGAAGGAGAATGTCTGGCCATCTATTCATGACCTCAAGCTTAAACACACTTGGGTTTTGCAGAAGAACAATGATCCAAAACACACCAGCAAGTCCACCTCTGAATGGCTTAAGAAAAACAAAATGAAGACTTTGGAGTTGCCTAGTCAAAGTCTTGCCCTGAATCCGATTGAGATGCTGTGGCATGACCTTAAAAGGGTGGTTCATGCTCAAAAACCCTCCAATGTGGCTGAATTATAACAATTCTGCAATGATGAGTGGGCCCAAATTCCTCCACAGTGCTGTAAAAGACTCATTGCCAGTTATCGCAAATGCTTGATTACAATTGTTGCCGCTAAGGGTGGCCCAACCAGTTATTAGGTTTAGGGGGCAATTTAAAAACTGCATTTTGTGTTTACTTGTGTTATCTTTGTCTTATATTTACTGTATATTTGTTTGATGATCTGAAACATTTATTTTGTATATAATTCACTTGAGTGTATTTATGGAAAAGAGGAGATGGAATTAATAAGTGTTCACTTCTTCCTTCTCCCTTTCGAACACTGTATACTGTTACTTTATTGCATTTGTCATTTGTTTTGCTTTTGTTATACTTTTTTGTTCGAAATAAAGTATCTATCTATCTATCTATCTATCTATCTATCTATCTATCTATCTATCTATCTATCCATTTAAGTGTGACAAACATACAAAAAATGATAAATCAGGAAGGGGGCAACCACTTTTTCACACCACTGTACTATTTGACCAGAAACGGTACCCAGGTTTTGAACGTTCCACTTTTTAGTTCTGCCCTGCTGTTTTCATCCCGCCGTGATTAATCGCAATAAAAAAATTGTCTGTGTTAAAGCGGGTGTTGCGTTACCACAAAGTTATCATGATAACTTTGGCACCACTAATTCATACATATTTGTAATTTAAAGTGCTTTACAATAAACAGACAATAAAATTAAAACAGAATACTTCAGAACAAAAGTATGATAAGAAAAGAGTTAAAAAGAGAATTGAACAATTACAAAAAAAAATAATAATGTTTTGGATAGCCAGTTTAGAAAGCCTGGGATCAGTCCGCCAAGGTCTCCGCCTTTGACCGCCACCTAATCCACATAGCACCGGACCCCCATGATCCCTCCTGCAGGTGGTGAGCCCACTGGAGGGCGGACCCATGTAACTCCTTCGGGCTGAGCCCAGCCGGGTCCCATGGGTGGAAACCCGGCCACCAGATGCTAGCCATTGAGCCCCTCCCCCAGGCCTGGCTCCAGGGTGGGGCTCCAGTAACCCCTTACGGGGCGGGGTACACTGAATCCTTGATCTAGAATTTATCATGAGAGTCTATTGGATCGTTCTTAGTCTGGCCCTTCACCCAGGACCAGTTTGTCTTGGGTGACCCTATCAGAGGCAAATTGCCCCGGATAACATAGCTCCTGGGATCACAGCGGCATGCAAACCCCCCACCACGATAAGGTGGCGATCCATGAGGGGACTGAACAATTACAAAAAAAAAAAAAAAATTATCGCCTCCCACTTGAGGTGTTTCGGGCACGTCCCACTGGGAGGAGACCCCGGGGCAGACCCAGGACTCGGTGGAGAGACTATGTCTCCCAGGTGGTCTGGGAACGCCTTGGTATCCTCTCTGAAGAGCTGGAACAGGTGGCTGGGGAGAGGGAAGTCTGGGCTTCTCTGCTTGAACTGCTACCTCCGCGACCTGGACCTCCGGAAAAGCAGTAGTGCGGCGGCACAAAATAATAAGCAGCGATGCTGTGGTTTTAACCAGGTTTTATTAATCATACCGCCGTCACGAGCTCCGCTCCCAGCGCCGTGCATGAGCGCCGAGAGTGAGCCCACGGCTCTCAGTAAAGACACAGAGTGCGTGTCTACAGCAGAGGTTGAAGAGTGAGAGAGAGTTTGCGTTACAGAGTTGCAGCATATATACTTGACCATAACAATACATCAAAAAGACATACCCCCGCAGTTAGTATGATCAAAGAGATAACAGAACAGGCATAAGACATTTGCATTTGAGAGACCTATTGCTCTCAGTCCCTAGGTCACAGTGAGGACAGGACGCATGAGTACAATGGATGAAAGGCAATCATTAACATCACAGAGGTGCGCCAGACGAAATGCGTCTGCCTGTAGACATTAATACACATTACACTGTTCTGCTATTTGCTAAAAGCACAGTAAGGACAAGACGCATGAACACTATACAGAATGGCGCATTACATCACAATACATGCATGTTTGCATCACAAATACATGAATGGCACATTGCATCTCAGTAGTGCAGTAGGAAAAACAGAGACAAGAGGGCTGAGTGTCCTTATCTGTTGTGGGGGTAAACCGAACCGCCACATGCTCCCCCCCAGAGGGCACGGCAGGGGGCCGAGGCCTCGATAATCCATCTGTGTGAACGAGCTGTGGGAGAAGCTCGCTGCAGGCGGAGGGGGAGGGAGGGGAGGGGTAGTAAGTGCCGGCAGGAGCTGTAGAATCGTCCTGAGCCGCGCAAAAATTGCTTGCTGCTCCGCGACGTCGAGGGGTTGTCCCGTTGCACGTGCGGAGATCACAAGAAGAAAAATTAGTCTCTGACTCCTCTCGTGGCCATGAAGAAAAGCAGGAGCGGCTGTAAGAAAAAAGTAAACAAAGCAGAGGGACTGGCTTGTTGGTTTTAGGTGCAGAAGCAACCCCAAAACCCCCGGGAACAGCTGACGGCTGAAATCCCTTTGTGCCGTGGCTGAGACCGTCAAAAAAATCCAGTGGCGAGCTGCGTGCTTGCTTCAGGTGAACGAGCAGCCCTGAAGGTCCTGTGAGCAGCAGCGGAGGACGATGGCGGTCTCTGGAGCCGTTACTTGTCCCGTGCGTGATGCGCCGTCCTCGTAACTCCCCGATGCGTGCGCGGGGATTCCGTGCGTGGGAGGGCCGCTGGACTGGCGAGTCAGGGTGCAGAAACTTGGTGGAGATCAGCGCAGACGGCGCCGATAAAATCCAGGTTGAGCTGTGGCTGTAGATTGGCCATGGTGTGTTGGAGCGGTGAGAGGAAATAGACGATCTTTTGTTCCTCAGGCTCGGGCGTGGTGCGTTCAGGTCCACGCGTTGCGTTCTCCGCCGGCCCTGGAGGACGCCGTCGTGGAGAAGGGACGAGGTGCCCGTGCTCTCTTGTGAAGGAACTGCGGGCACGGCCGGTCCAGCGTGGATGAGCAGATCTCAGACGTGCAGATCTCATCCTGAAGAACGGGTCACCAGTGCAGCTCAGAAGGTTGCTTTCGCACAAAACGTGTGCGTGTTCAAGGGGTCACCAGTGCGGCGGCATGAAATAAAGCCACCGTGGTGAGGAGTTTTAAATAGCGTTTTCACGGGCTCTGCTCCCGGCGCCGTGCATGCGCGCCGGGAGCGAGCCCTCGAGTGCTCTCAGCAGAGAGACACAATGTGTCTGCAGCGGCAGCTGAAGTGAGAGAGAGTTTGCGTTACAGAGTTGCAGCATATATACTTGACCATAACAATACATCAAAAGGACATACCCCCGCAGTTAGTATGATCAAAGAGATAACAGAACAGGCATAAGACATTTGCATTTGAGAGACCTATTGATCTCAGTCCCTAGGTCACAGTGAGGACAGGACGCATGAGTACAATGGATGAAAGGCAATCATTAACATCACAGAGGTGCGCCAGACGAAATGCGTCTGCCTGTAGACATTAATACACATTACACTGTTCTGCTATTTGCTAAAAGCACAGTAAGGACAAGACGCATGAACACTATACAGAATGGCGCATTACATCACAATACATGCATGTTTGCATCACAAATACATGAATGGCACATTGCATCTCAGTAGTGCAGCAGGAAAAACAGAGACAAGAGGGCTGAGTGTCTTTATCTGTTGTGGGGGTAAACCGAACCGCCACAGTAGAAGATGGATGGATGGATGAATGTTTTGGATAGTTAACTATTACTTGAAACATAGTCAGTATTCACCTTCTGTAAAACAGCACTGACACTGTAGTTGTGAGCATGCTAGCACTGGGAGGATACCAAGTCTTAACTCCAGCCCTTGAGGGAATCCGTATTGCTGATGTGACCTGGGATGAACGTAAGTTTACCACCCCTGCTCTATTATAAACTCTGCAGAAACTTTTCAAGCCTTTTCTGTGGGAATAGTTTCAAACAGGAATATTATTATCACCCTACTTTTTTTTTATTACATTGTATTTTTGCACATTTAGTCACTCATCCTTCTTAAAATGCTGACTACAACTGAAACAGGGTCTTTAATGTTTTCACACTGGTCTAAAGGCATTTTTTTTCTTTTATAGCTATTATTTTGCAACAAACAGTTTTATCTTCAGCTGGGTGAAATGGTGATCATTTAAGCTAATATCTTAAGGTCCCCATCTCAGGCTCTGCTTGTGCTGAATGCCATTTATCTGCCTGTAGCTGATGGACTGTTGATAAGTGCTTTATTATGCAAACCCTGTTAGATATTTTCCCACCTCTGCTGCTTGCTGTGAATAACATACTGTATATAAAAGGGCAATTGGAATCCAAATAAGAGATTTGATGGCCTTTTCTGACCAGAACCCAAATACTGTGTGTTCATGTATGTGAACTCCCCCCCCCCCCCCCAGCCCTGAGCCTGTTTGCTGAATGGCTGGAATATCGCCACACTGTGGTAGCATGTTCTTCCACACATAAGAAAAGTTTTCTATACATTAGCCAATTCGGCCCAAAGGGACTTCAGCAAAGAAAGTCTGCTATTTTCTGAAGTGTGATGGATGACCAGTTTAAGACAATTTAGACTGTGAAAGAAATTAGACAGGAGGGTGGACTCACGTGCAAGTTATGTTTTATATATGGAGTACAATTGCTCATTTATTTCTTTGTGCTGTCTGGACTGTTTCTGGCATTAGAAAAAGCTGATAAGGAGGAGGAAAACAACTCTGATTGTGCAGACTATCACCTTCCATCAAAACAACAATTTATCCAGTTGTATGGCTGGTCCAACACCAAACCCCCCTCACTGTATCTAAAAAGGAAAAAAAATAGCAATAAAAGAATAACAAATTATGTCAAAATACAAAAGAATGTGTGCAAAGCAAGAAAACTTTTACATACATTTTAGTTGTAATGTATTACATCTCTCCATCTATTCTATGCAAGTATATACAGCACGAGTGACAAGCGTAGCCCTGAGGTCGAAGGGTAAGGAGTCACAATATTACATTAGTGTAGACTACAATGAAAAAGTAATCTCCCCCGGCTTTCCACTTGTCACACTGTATGAGCAGGCTCGCTTCACTTCCTTTAAGCTCCCCCAGCTAAAAAAGAAGAGAAGAAAAAGTATAGCATTAATAAAGAAACTCCTGTAAATCCAGGATTCCAGAGGATGATTCCCCCTCAAGGAAGTGACTTGGACTCATTGCGCAGCTATGATATGGGCTGTGCTGCTAAGACAAATGCCACTGAGAACAAAGGGAGCAAAAAGCTAAACTACCTCCAGTGTCAGCCATTTCATCATCGCTCACATTTCCTCTCCGTTATCCTGTTATTGGTGCGGTGGCATCATATTACCAGCGTCTGGAGTACATGCACTTAACATAAGTGTATGATATATTTAATGTACTCTTAGATTTGATATTTGGCTCTGGCAACCTTATTGTTAAGCTTGATTTCAGACTACAAGGCTCCACAAGAATTTGAGATTGGAGCCTTTTTGAGATGCAAATTTGTGAGATATTAGTCAAGCGTCTCTTGGCCTTATTTGTTTGGATCAGAACCAGTCTTCTGTCCTCTGTGGGAAATCAACTTGATCCCCTTCAGTTTGCTTATAGACCTCATACAGTAGTGGTGCAGAGGATGCAGTTCCTACCCTTGTAGACCAAATATCTAACACTTGCAACAACCAAAATTATTTGCTTATATTCTCTTTATTGATCTGTTGATCTAATACCATGCAAATAGACCTACTTTTAAAAATGAACGTAAATAGTAAACTTTAACTGACCACTCACAAAACGTTTTATTAGATAGAGAGTCTAAGTCACGCCCACTCTACTTCCGCACATGGGACCTTAAATTGGAAAAAATCTCCACGGAAATGAATGGCAAGAGTGAAATTATCTCTTGATCCCGATCAAATTTTACCACAAGTTACACATATGTATAATAATGCATCGGATTTATATAGTGCTTTTCATGGACACTCAAAGATGCTTTACAATAGATACATTATTCATTCACTCCACAGACAATGGTAGTGGTAAGCTTACTACTGTAGCCACAGCTGCCCTGAGGCAGACTGATAGAAACATGGCTGCCAATTCGCGCCAACGGCCTCTCCGACCACTACCAAACATTTATACACATTCATACCCAGTCTCATAGACACTGGAGGCAAGGTGGGTAAAGTGTCTTGCCCAGGGACACAACGGCAGGATGGCTGGGGAGAGTGGGATTCAAACCGCCAACCCTCCGGTTATTGGATGACCCACTCTACCTCCTGAGCCCCTGCCGCCCTGGGCTTTCCACTTGTTAAATTGGCAAATATATGCAGTTTGTCAATTTAAAAAGATAATTTTCCACGTAAATAATGATGTGGGTTGTTGTCTAACTGTTAAGGTATAAGGTTATGAAAATACAGTGGATGTAAAAGTCTACACACTCCTGTTCAAATGCCAGGTTGTTGTGATGTAAAAAAATGAGACCAAGATAAATCATTTCAAAACTTTTTCCACCATCAATGTGACCTATAACCTGTACAACCAATTGAAAAACAAACTGAAATATTTTAAGAGGAAAAATAAAAAAAAAAACAACTTGCAATAACCTGGTTGCATAAATGTGCACACGCTTAAACTAATACTTTGTTGCAGCACCTTTGGCTTTTATTACAGCACTCAGTCTTTTTGGTTAGAAGCTTATCAGCATGGCACATCTAGATGTAGCAATATTTGCCCACTCTTCTTTGCAAAAACACTCCAAATCGGTCAGATTGTGAGGGCATCTCCTGTGCACAGTGTAATGTTCTCCTGGAACCATGTAATGTTCTCCTGGAACATGTAATGACGAGGCGCACACACACCGGGTGTCAGATAGGACTTTTTACTTGTCACTTCGACTGCAACCAACAACTAACCACACAGTGGCTCTAGTACATCTCCTTTTATAGTCAGGTCATGGCCGGGGTCATACTGCCCTCTAGTGGTGACTCTATAGGAACTTCACATATCAATACATCTCCCTTTTTTTTAAGTAAGGTCATGTCCAACTATAAACTTTTCTCTAATTTCAATAAACAAAATAAACTCCATTTCTATTTACATTTCTTTCAACCTTGTACACTGAATCACAAGTTCAATTTTTTTTCTCTGTTTACAATTCAACATCAACACATTTTTTTCTCTGTTTACAATTCAACATCAACACATTTTTTTTTTCATTCATCTCAGTACTCCTTACATTTCCTCAATCAATCTTTTCGGTTTCACAATTTGCCTTTGTGAGCATCTCCTTTGTGTCACCTCAGTCTGTTCGTTAGTGTCTGTCTCTATGTTCTGGTTCTCAGCCATTTCTGGTTGTTCGGTTTGGCTGTAAATTAGCATGTCGCTTGTTTCACTGTCTGTGACTCTCATTTTTGTCTGAGGCACTTTCAGTAAGTGACGTCGGTTTCGCCTCATTGTTTTCCCATGCTCTGTGATGACTTCATATGATCTGGGAGTTGTTTCTTTGACCACTTTTGCCAGCGGTCCCCATTCTCCATCACATCTCACTCGCACTATGTCCTCATGTGCAAGTGGTCTCAGAGGTCGTGCTGTTCTGTTGTACAGTTCAGTTTGCCTCTCATCACGCCTCACATCTCTCTTTTCCATCACTTGAGATGCTGATGGAAGTCGCGTTCTGAGTTTTCTGTTCATGAGCATTTCTGCTGGGGACAGTCCATTCTCCAGTGGTGATGCTCGGTAATTCAGGATCGCCAGATGTGGGTCTTCTGCATTGTCTGCAGCCTTTTTCAGTATGCACTTCACTATTTGCACCCCTTTCTCTGCTAACCCATTCGACTGTGGGTACAGAGGGCTTGAGGTCACGTGCTTGAACCCATATGTGTCTGCAAAGTCTTTGAAGCACTGACTCGTGAATTGTGGTCCGTTATCACTCACAACAGTCATTGGAATTCCATGGCGTGCGAACATTGTCTTTGTGTGTGCAATCACCTTTTCTGCTGTTGTGTCACTCAACCCTGCAAACTCTGGGTAGGTGGAATGATAGTCCATGACTAACAGATAGTCCTTGCCCTTAAGCTGAAATAGATCCATGCCCACTTTTCTCCATGGCCCTTGAGGCTTCTCATGGGGCCTCATAGGCTCCTTTGGCTGTTGATACCTGTGGCGCTGGCAAATGTCACAGCGCTGCACATATGCCTCAATGTCCTTGTGCATGTTGGGCCAATACAAAACATCACATGCACGTCTTTTGCACTTTTCAATACCCAAATGTCCTTCATGCACTAATTTAACCATTTCTGATCTCATGGAGGTAGGTATGACTATCCTTGTACCTTTTAACAGAACCCCATCTAACACAGACAGTTCACCTTTAAAGTGTTGGTAAGGCTTGTCAATCATAACCTGTCCTGGTTGATGTATCTGTTCCATTACTCTTTTTAGTTTCTCATCCTTTTGTGTTTCTTTCACTATCTTCGTCCATTTTGCATCTGACACTGGCATGTGTGCCTTAATAGAGTCTACATGTATTTGCATAGCTTCCTCTGTTGTGCTGCTGGTGTTGCTCAAGCTAGCCCTACTCAGCGCATCGGCTACAATTAGTTGCTTGCCTGGTGTAAACTCAAATTTCAAGTCATATTTCTGTAATCTTAACATTAGACGCTGGATGCGCGGTGGTGCGTCACCCAGTGGCTTCTGTGAGATCGCAATCAGTGGTTTGTGGTCTGTTTCTAGTATTACTGACCGTCCATACACATATTCATGAAACTTCTCACATCCAAACACTGCACCTAGAGTCTCTTTCTCTATTACTTACTTATACCTTACTCAAAAAGCCAACGCTAGATCCAGGAGCTTTAGCTAACTATAGACCAATCTCTAATCTCCCTTTCATTTCAAAAATCTTAGAAAGAGTTGTTGCTACGCAATTATTTGACCACCTGCAGGGAAATGGTTTACTTGAAGAGTTTCAATCTGGGTTTAGAATCCATCATAGTACTGAAACAGTCTTAGCAAAGGTCACTAATGACCTCCTCATTGCATCTGATAATGGACTAGTTTCTGTACTTGTCCTTTTAGATCTTAGCGCAGCTTTTGATACTATTGATCATAATATTCTACTTGATAGATTAGAACTGATGTTGGACTTAATGGAACTTCGTTGCAGTGGTTTAGATCTTATTTATCTGATAGGTTCCAGTTTGTTCATGTAAATGATGAGTTTTCTTTCAGCTCAAAGCTTAGTCATGGAGTTCCACAGGGATCTGTGCTAGGCCCTACTCTTTTTAGTTT
Organism: Pholidichthys leucotaenia; assembly: GCA_020510985.1. Classification (NCBI taxonomy): domain Eukaryota; kingdom Metazoa; phylum Chordata; class Actinopteri; order Cichliformes; family Pholidichthyidae; genus Pholidichthys; species Pholidichthys leucotaenia. Next base: position 58,107,562 of record CM035837.1, on the reverse strand, counting down.
ATATATGCTTCCGTTAGGCAACATTATTAGAAAGCACTGTATACATTTTCATTGTTATGCAGATGACACACAATTATACCTGTCAATGAAGCCAGATGATACTAATCAATTAGCCAAGTTAGAAGCCTGTCTTAAGGAAATCAAAGCTTGGATGACTTGTAATTTCCTGCTATTAAATTCAGATAAGACTGAAGTCATTCTTGTTGGTCCAAAAAACCTTAGAAATTCCTTTCCAAATCAAACTTTCAGTTTGGACGCAGTTACTCTTTCTCTTAATAGCTCTGTGAGGAACCTTGGAGTTATTTTTGATCAGGATTTGTCCTTCAATTCACATATTAAATTTGTTTCTAAGACTGCCTTCTATCATTTGCGTAATATTGCCAAGATTAGGAGCATCTTGTCTCAGAGTGATGCTGAGAAGCTGATCCACGCTTTTGTTAGCTCGAGATTAGATTATTGTAATTCTTTATTATCAGGCTGTCCTAAAACATCTTTAAAAAGTCTTCAGCTGATCCAAAATGCTGCAGCAAGAGTTTTAACAGGTACTAGAAAGAGAGATCATATCTCTCCGGTTCTGGCCTCCCTTCATTGGCTTCCCATAGAGTTTAGAATTAAGTTTAAAATCCTTCTTCTCACTTACAAAGCTCTAAACAATCAGGCTCCTTTTTATTTAAAAGATCTGATACTACCGTATTATCCTAACAGAGCACTATGCTCTCAAAATGCAGGATTACTTGTAATACCTAGAATCTCCAAAAGTACAATGGGAGGCAGAGCCGTCAGTTATCAAGCTCCTCTCCTGTGGAATCAGCTGCCAATCTGGATTCGGGAGTCAGACTCGATCTCTGTTTTTAAGAATAGGGCTAAAACCTACCTTTTTGATCTAGCCTACAATTAGGGAGGGATCATGTGTTTCTGAACCCTCCCTTAGTTATGCTGCTAATAGGTTTAGTCAGCCGGGGGACCTCCAGTAATGCACTGGGCCTCACTCCTTTCCTCACTCTCTATGAAATATTTTTTTTTTTGCTGGTCATTAACATTTGTTTGTTCTCTCCCATAGATTGAGTCCCCATCGTGCTGTTTGCTCTCTACATGTCTGTTCTTTTCTTCTTCTCTATCCCCTCACCCCCCAGCCAGTCGCAGCAGATGACTGCCCCTCCCTGAGCCTGGTTCTGCTGGAGGTTTCTTCCTGTTAAAAGGGAGTTTTTCCTCTCCACCGTCGCCAAGTGCTTGCTCACAGGGGATCGCCTGATTGCTGGGGTCTTTCTGCAACTGTGGGGGTCCCCCCTACAGTTGATAGTGCTATGAGATGACTGTTGTTGTGAAATGGCGCTATATAAATAAAGTTGAATTGAATTGAATTGAATTATTTGCGCGTAATTTTTCTCTGCGCTTGTCATGGTGCGCGATGCGTATGCGACTGGATACCACTCTGTGTCATGTTTTTGCAATAGCACAGCTCCTAGGCCGGCTTTGGACGCATCTGTGGACACTTTTAGCAGTTTGTCCTGATCATAGAATTTTAACACTGGCTCCTGTATTAGACTGCTTTTGAGCCACTCCCATTCTCTGGCATGCTCTGCCATCCACTGTCACATTGTATTGGTCTCTAACAAGCTTCTAAGAGCTATTGTGTTAGCTGATAAATTTGGGATAAATTTTCCCATGTAATTGACTAGCCCTAGGGCTCTTTGCAAGTCATTTTTGTCCTGCGGTACTGGCAGCTCTGCTATGGCCCGCACTTTTTCCGGATCTGGTTGCACGCCTGCCCCAGATAATTTCTCTCCCAGGTATGTAATCTCCCGTACCCCGAATTGGCACTTACTCTTATTCAGTTTCATACCTGACTTTTGCGCCTGTGTGAGAACTCTTGCCAACCTTTCGTCGTGCTCCTCTTTTGTTTTTCCCCAGACTACCACATCATCAAGAAAAACTCCCACCCCTTCTATTCCGTCAAACAATTGCTGCACAGTTCTATGGAAAATTTCAGGGGCTGAGCTAATCCCGAACGGCATTCGTAGAAAGCAATGCCTTCCGAATGGCGTATTAAATGTGCACAATTTAGCGCATTCCTCATCGAGCACTATTTGGTAAAACCCAGATTTGGCATCTAATTTTGTGAAGTAGCTTGCTCCACTCATTGTGCTGGTTATGTCAGATTTTGTTGGTAGCCTGTAATGCTCCCGCTGTATTACTTTATTTAGATCTTTCGGATCTATGCACAATCTCAAATCTCCATTTGGCTTCTCCACTATAACTAGTGAGTTAACCCATTCAGTTGGTTCTTCTATTTTTCTGACCACTCCGTCTGCTATCAGTGAGTCTAGTGTTTCTCTCAGCCTCTTTTTAAGAGCTATTGGCACTTTTCTTGCTGGATGTATGACTGGCTCTGCATTCTCTTTCAGCCTAATTTTTTGTTTGCCTGGAAGGCGGCCTATTCCTTTGAACACCTCTTTGTATTCTTTCACCCAGTCAGTGTGTTTGTGCCTACTTGTTGTAGCCTCTGTATTTTCTCGTGTTGTCACCTTGTCTGTATCAATGACATTCACTCTTTTGATCAGACCTAGCTGATCGCATGTTTTTAAACCCAAAATTGCTTGTCTATTTCCATCAACAAGTACAAACAATGCATTCACTGTTTTACCTTTGTTTGACAGTGTAACCCTGCACATTCCTTTAGTGGGTATTGGCTTATCGTCATATGTTCTCAGATTAATCTTTTTATCTCTTATTTTCGGTTTGTTTTTCAGTCTTTTAAAATCTTTCATTGGCAGGATGTTTACCTGTGCACCTGTGTCAAGCTTCAGTGACATGTCCGTGCCATTCATCTCCAAGCACACTATCCATTCGTCAGCGCTCGTCTCTCCCTCGATGGCGTCCACGTAAAACTGATCCTCTTCGCTGTCGCTCTTTTTCTCCACGAGTTGCACCCTCTTCTTCGAGAAGCAGGTCTTTGCGAAGTGATTTTTTCCACCACACTTGCGACATTCCTTCCCGAATGCTGGACACTGTTTCGGCGCATGTTGCATTCCACACCGCTTACAGTTCCCGCGCGCGCGCTCTGGGTTTGCCTCCCTTTTTCTTGCATGCAACGTTCCTTTCGGCTTCGCGCGCTGCGCTGCATCGACCTCAGCAGTCTCTTTTTCCTTGCTGCTAAAAGTCTTTAATTGTGCCTTTGTACTCTCAGACGCTTGGCAAATCTGTATCGCTTTCTCCAGCGTTAAGTTAGTCTCTTTCAGTAATTGCATCCGCAATTTGTTGTCTTGGACCCCAATTACAATTTGGTCCCGTATCATTGACTCACTCAATGTTCCAAAGTTGCATGACTGACATTTCAACCGTAGGTCTGTGACATACAGCTCGATGGACTCTGACTCTTTTTGAAGTCTTTTTCTGAACACATACCTCTCGTACGTTTCATTCTTTCTCGGTGTGCAATAATCGTCAAATTTCTTCATCACGGCGTCGAAGTTGCCTTTTTCTTCTTCCGTGAAGATGAATGTGTTGAACACATTTAGCGCCGCTCGCCCTGCTACTGTTAGCAGTAATGCTATTTTCCTCTCCTCGTCACGGAGACCGATAGCTAGCGAATAAAGTTCAAAACTTTGTTTGAATGCTTTCCAGTTCTCGTTGACGTTACCGGTCAACTTTAACTCGTCCGGCTGTCGAAGAGCGTTCATCTTCGCCGTCGGTTTGTAGTTTTATCCTGGTACCATGTAATTTACTCCTGGTACCATGTAATGTTCTCCTGGAACCATGTAATGTTCTCCTGGAACATGTAATGACGAGGCGCACACACACCGGGTGTCAGATAGGACTTTTTACTTGTCACTTCGACTGCAACCAACAACTAACCACACAGTGGCTCTAGTACATCTCCTTTTATAGTCAGGTCATGGCCGGGGTCATACTCCCCTCTAGTGGTGACTCTATAGGAACTTCACATATCAATACACACAGCTCTCTTCAGATCACCCCACAGATGTTCGATTGGATTCAGATCTGGACTCTGGCTGGGCCATTCCAAAACCTTAATCTTCTTCTGGTGAAGCCATTCTTTAGTTGATTTGGATGTATGCTTTGGGTCATTGTCGTGCTGAAAGATGAAGTTCCTCTTCATCTTCAGCTTTCTAGCAGAAGCCTGAAGGTTTTGTGCCAACACTGACTGGTATTTGGAACTGTTAATAATTCCCTCCATTTTGACTAAGGTCCCGGTTCCAGCTGAAGAAACGCAGCCCCAAAGCATAATGCTGCCACCATCATGCTTCACTGTAGGTATGGTGTTCTTTTGGTGATGAGCAGTGTTGTTTTTTCGCCAAATATACCTTTTGATATTATGGCCAAAAAGTTCAACCGTGGTTTGATTGGACCATAACACATTTTTCCACATGTGTTTGGGAGATTTCAAATGTGTTTTTGCAAAATATAGCTGGGCTTGGATGTTTTTCTTTGTAAGATAAGCCTTCCGTCTTGCCACCCTACCCCATAGCCCAGATATATGAAGAAGACGGGAGATTGTTGTCACATGTACTAAGCAGTCAGTACTTGCCAGAAATTCCTGCATCCCTTCAATATTGCTGCCGATCTCTTGGGAGCCTCCCTGACCAATTTTCTTCTCGTCTTCTCATCAATTTTGGAGTGACGTCCAGTTCTTGGTAATGTCACTGTTGTTCCATATTTTCTCCTCTTGATGATGACTGTTTTCACTGTGATGTATGGTACATTTAATGCCTTGGAAATTCTTCTGTACCCTTCTCCTGACTGATACCTTTGAACAATGAGATCCCTCTGATGCTTTGGAAGCTCTCTGCAGACCATGACTTGTGCTGTAAGATGTGACTACAAAAATGTCAGGAAAAGTCTACTTGAACAGCTGAACTTTATTTTGGGTTAATCAGAGGCACTTTAAATGGTAGCAGGTGTGTGCTGACTCCCATTTTACATGAGTTTGAATGTGATTGGTTAATTCTGAACACAGCCACATCCCCAGTTATAACAGGTTGTGCATATTTATGCAACCAGGTTATTGTAAGTTTCTTTTGTTTTTTATTTTTCCCCTTAAAAGATTTGAGTTTGTTTTTCAATTGGGTTGTAAAGGTTATAGGTCACATTAATGGTGGAAAAAGTTTTGAAATGATTTATCTTGGTCTCATTTTTTTACATCACAAAAACCGGATCTGGACTTCCAGAAAAATGTTTGAAAATGGATGGATGGATGGATAGATGGATGGATGGATGGATGGATGGCTGGACAAAAACCTGGCATTTGAACAGGGGTGTGTAGACTTTTTATATCCACCGTATGTAAATTAAAGACTACAAACACAAAGGCACGTACCTGACATCACGTGTTGAAAGTGCTCCCAGGTTGAAGTAACTAACTGTCCTCTTGATCAGCTCCAGCTCTCAAAATACAAAACAATACTTTTATGTTGTTTTTCTCCTCTTTGGGTCCTTCTTTCATCGGTCTAGAAACAGGAGGTGAGGTATTAATAATCTCCCACCATGATTGTGCTTGGTGATGTGGGATGATGGGAGATGTTGTCCACTAATCGTTTTCACAAAAACTAAATATTACTCTATTATATGACAACTGATAACTTTAATTACATGGAAAATTATGTTTTAAATTGACAAGCATCATATGTGTAACTCGTGGTAAAATTTGATCATGATCAAAAGATAATTTCACTCTTGCCATTCATTTCAATGGAGAATTTTTCTGATGTAGATTCCTTTTATTAGTCTAACAATGGGGAAATTACAGGGCATCCACATGAGTGGATGAGGCAGCCACTGGTGGGGCGCCCAAGCCTTTCACCATTCACACCCGGGGCCACTTTTGAGTCTCCAATTAACCTAACATACATGTTTTTGGCATGTGGGAGGAAACCAGAGAAATCCCGGGGTAAACCCACGCAGAGAACATGCAAACTCCACACAAATCACTGTTGGTCGGGGGCTGGGATCGAACCCAGGATCCCCTGGCCAAAGGTGAGTTGCTGTGCTGCCACAGTGCAAACCACTCTGCCACCGCACTGATTTAAGGTCCCATATGCGGAAGTAGAGGGGGCGTGACTTAGGCTCTCTATAGAGTTCACTCAGGTGAACTTCTTTTCTGGTACACATTGTGGTATACCACAAGGCAGTGTGCTGGCACCTCTGTTGTTTTCAATCTTATAGTATTGACAAAGACAGTGAAAATTTCACCACTGTTGTGTTGAATAACCAGCCTGTAGAAGTAGTGAAACATTTTAAATATTTGGGGACGGTTATAGAAAATACAATGAGTTCTCCTGCAAATGCAAAAAAGCATGTCGGAGAATGTTTTTATTATTAAACCAAAGAGCTTGGGTGTCAGCCCTCACATTCTTGAGATGGCATACAGGAGCCTAGTTAAAGGCATACTACAGTTTAATATACTGTAACTGCATGGTATGGAAACATGAGAGTGAAAAACAAAAAGCTTTCCAAAATCTTTAATGTTGCAGGAAAGGTGATTGGTAAATCACAAAAGAATTATGTGACCTGTTTGAGACCTCGTTAATGAGGAAAACCAGATAAATATGTAATGATACTTCACACCCACTAAGTTTTGAATTTGTGCTGCTCCCTTCTGGCTGTCAATTCAGGGTCCTGAGGTTCAGCCGGAATGCATACCAGACGTCTTTTATACCTTATGCCATTCAGACACTGAATGTAAGGGACTGTGTATAAGCTTTTACTAAATATTTAACTTTTTTTTTTTTTACATTTCTATCTGCTGATCTCTTCATTGCCCATTTGCACAACAACTAGTTATTTTAATTGTCTATTATGCTGGTGTCATGGCGGCTACAAATGACAGCTCACGTGCACGATGCCAAACACAGGAAGAAACCACACAGAGGGTCATGTTGGATAGTTTTATTAAATAGCAAAAATCCAAAGCGCACAGCTGCAGAAACAATCACTCGCCAGAGGAAGGGCCCTGTGGAGAGGAGAAGAGAGCCGTGAGCTGAGGAGTGGAGCAAGGGAAATGGGCAAGCCGAATTACCACTTACTTGGGAAATCCAAAGAGGACTGGCAGGGACCCAGTGAGGAATAGACAAATCAGTAGGGTAGGGGGGAATGATGAGCTGAAGGTGCCTGACCGGGTGGAGTGGGATGCTGTGGAATAGTGAGATGTGGCAGGTGCATGCGTGCAGTCTGGGAGACACACCTACATGGTGGCAGCAACCTGAAAAACAGAAGAGAAATAATGTTAACACTAAAGCTTGTAGAGAGCTTGCCTTATCATGGGCAGTATACCCAGACGAGCCAGCGTTGACTGCACGGAGAGAGCCTCCTTATGTACGCTGGCTGATGAGCGGGTGCAGGTGTGTCTTCTGCCTCAGGTGCCGGGATGAATTTATGAATGTAAGGCAGGATGGGAGGGGTGCGCTCCTGCTACCAATGACAGGGCCCCCCCTTCTAGGAACGCCTCCTGACGGTCCAGAGGGCTTCTCTGGGTGAGCACGGTGAAAGGCCCAGAGCATCTCCTTGTCCAGCACTCATGACAAGGGGGTCTAGGATCGTTCCTCTGGGCCGGAGCACTCCCAGTTGACAAGATACTGCAGGCCCTGGCCTCGGCGGCGAACGTCCAAAATCCGCTGCACCATGTAGGCGGGGTGGCCATTGATGATTCGAGGAGGGGGAGGTGGCTTTTGGGGGAGGGGGGCAGAGAGGGCTGGGCGAGAGGGGCTTGATGTGGCTGACGTGGAAGGTAGGGTTCACCCATAGGGTCGGGGGCAGCTTCAGCTGGACCGACGTGTCGTTAATCCCCCGGAAGATGGTGCACGGCCCGAGGAAGCAGGGGGACAGCTTTTTAGATTTTTCTTTCAGTGGAATCTGACTTGCTGCCAGTCAGACCTGCTGTCCAGCGACGTACTTGGGCACCAGAACCCGCCTCCTATCAGCAGCGGCCCCGGTGCATTCTGTAGTGCGGGCCAGGGCAGCCCGAGTAGACCTCCAGACGCGTCAGCAGCAACGAGCGTGAGCTCCCACGGATGGAACCGAGACTTCTCTCTTGGCCGTAGGAAGGAGAGGCGGCATGTACCCTAACAACGCCTCAAATGGGGTGAGTCCAGTAGCAGAGGAAATCGCAGAGTTCATGGAGTACTCCACCCAGGTCAGATGCGTGCTCCAGGATGAAGGATTATCGGCTGCTATGCACCGCAAGGCAGCCTCCAAGGACTGATTGGCACGCTCCGCCTGCCCATTGCTCTGAGTATGATTTCCAGACGAGAGACTCACAGTGGTTCCCAGGGTCCGACAAAAGGCCCTCCAGACCTGGGATGTAAATTGTGGACCCCGGTCTGACACAATGTTGATGGGGATGTCATGGACCCGGATGACGTGGTCAGTAAAGAAGGACCGCTGTCTCCAAGGCCGATGGGAGTTTAGAAAGGGCTACCAGGTGCACTGCCTTAGACAAGCAATCCACGATGGTCATGATTACTGTCTTGCCGAGGGAGGAGGGCAATCCAGTCACAAAATCCACAGCAATGTGGGACCACGGATGACCAGGGATGGGGAGAGGGTGGAGGAGTCCCGATGTGTGTGTGTGTGGGGGGGGGGGGGGGGGGGGGGGGTCAGATTTCTGCTGGACGCAGGTCTGACAGGCTCTGACGTACTCCTGGATGTCCTGCCACAACATAGACCACCAGAACACCCTTCAGACAAAGTTGATAGTTCGGGAGATCCCAGGGTGGCAGGCGAACTGACTGGTGTGACCTCACTGGATGACATCGCTGCGGAGGGCGGCCGGGACGTACAGACAGTTCCGGGGGCATCCTTCTGGCACAGGCTCCTGGTACTGGGCCTGGTGGACCCTCAGCTTGATATCCCAAGTAAGGGCTCCAAGGACGCACAAAGGAGGTATGATGGTATGGGGGGGGGAGGGGGGCTATGTCCTCTGAATTAAACTGGCATGATAGCGCGTCCGGTTTGGTATTCCAGACGCCAGGCCGGTAGGTGATAGTAAAATTAAACCGCTGAAAAAAGAGTGCCCAGCGAACCTGCCTGGTGTGCAGTCGGCGGGCTGACCGCAAGTACTCCAAGTTCTTGTGGTCGGTCCACACGACGATGGGGTGGATGGCCCCCTCTAACCAGTGCCTCCACTCCTCTAATGCCAACTTAATGGCTAGAAGCTCCCTGTCCCTTACGGCATAGTTCTTCTCAGCCGGCATGAGCCGACCAGAGAAATATACGCACGAGGGAAGCTTCTGATCGGGGGGGGGGGGGGGTGCGCTGCGACAGCACAACGCCAACCCCCCCCCATCAAATGCATCCACCTCGAGGACAAATGGGAGCTGTGTGTCGACCTGAGCCAAGATAGGTGTTTCCGTGAATAGGCGCTTTAATTTAATAAAAACCTCTTCAGCTGCCTCAGTCCACTGGAAGGGGACTTTAACGGAGGTTAGCTGTGTCAAGGGCAGTGCCACCCCACTATAGTTCCTGATGAACCTGCGAAAGAAGTTTGCGAACCTGAGGAAGCATTGAAGCTTCCTACGGGAGTGGGGGGTCGGCCAATCTAACACTGCCCTTATCTTGGCCGGGTTGGCAATCAGCTCTCCCTCAGCCACGATGAAGCCCATGAAGGTGGTGGATGTTGTGGAGAACTCACACTTCTAGGCCTTGACGTAAAGCTAGTTCTCCAGGAGCCGTTGTAAAACGGCTCTGACATGGGCCTCATGTTCCTCTGGCAAGCAGGAGAAAATAAGAATGTCATCAAGATAGACAAACACGAATTGGTATAGCATATCGCGGAGGACGTCATTTATTAACCACTGGAAGACGGCGGGGGTGTTAGTGAGCCTGAATGGCATCACTAAATATTCAAATTGCCCTTGATGTGTCTTAAAAGCCATCTTCCATTCATCGCCCTCATGAATGCAGACCAGATGATACGCGTTCCTAAGGTCTAACTTGGTAAAAACCTGTGAGTGCTGAATTAATCAAGGGCAAAGGGTACTTATCCTTGATGGTAATTGCGTTGAGTTCCCAGTAGTCAATGCACGGGCACAACGAGCCATCCTTCTTCCCGATGAAGAAGAATCTGGCTCCGAGTGGAGCCGAAGATGGACGAATGAGGCTGGCGTTCAGCGATTCCTTAATGTATTTATCCATCGTCTCCCTCTCTGGGCCAGAAATGCTATACAACCTACTGGATGGCAGCCTCACCCCCAGGATGACGTCTATAGCGCAATCAAAAGAGCGATGAGGCGGTAGCGACAACGCTCTTGATTTGCTAAAGACCTCGCCTAAATCGTGATAAGCCCGGGTAACGAGGCTGAGATCCGGCGGTTCGACCGGGGAGAGGGACACAGACCGAGATGGGGAACACTCCGCTGAATACATGCAGTGGGCCAGACAAAACGGGCTCCAGGAGGAGATGGTGTTTTTGTCCCAATTAATCATTGGGTTGTGCCTCCGGAGCCATGGGTAACCAAGAATCACCAGGGAAGATGACATGGGACGAACCAGGAACGAGAGTTCCTCCCGGTGGTTCCTGGAAAGGAGGTGGGAATGGGCACCGTGCTAAGAGTGACCACCGCGACCTCATGGACAGATATGGTTGTGATTCTCTGACCACTGGGCAATTTACGTGTGGGAATCCCTACCTGCTTGACGAAATCGGCAGACACAAAATTACCCTCTGACCCCAAATCAACCAGCGCCATAACCCTCCTCTCGACCCCTGGCAACTGCATGAGGGCCGAAATTGAAAAATTGCCAGGGGGAGTAGATTTGGTCCAGCCCGCCAGACCCCCCATGGTTACTGACGGGCCGCGTCTTTTAGCCTCTGGCGGCATTCTTCCAGACTGTGGTTAGTTGAACCACAGTACATGCACGCGCCAGCCCTTTGCCTTCGCTGGTGCTTGTCATCGGTCAGATGCCAAGAGAGCGCCATCGGTTCAGGCGAAGAACTGGCACCGCCATTGCCAGTAACCATGGCGGATACTCGCTCGGCACGCGGGCGAGAGGAGGACTGGCGCTCCTTCGTGCGCTCCCGGTACCGGTTATCCAAACCCACTGCCTGATCTATAAGGCCGGCGAGAGTGTCTGGGACAGGGTGAACCGCCAGATCATCACGGAGGTGGTCATTCAACCCGTGGAGGAACGCACTGCGTAACGCAACTTCGTTCCACCCCGAATCAGATGCCACCACCCGGAACTCCACCGAGTACTCGGCCACTGACCGGGTGCCCTGGTGGAGCGTCATCAGGTGGCTCATTACATTGCCCTGACTCTCGGTCTGGCCAAACGCGCTAGTGAATGCGGCCACAAATTGTTTAAACCTATATCGGCACCCCTCGGGGTTGTCAAGAGTAGACCGTGCCCGCTCAAGGGCTCGATCCCTGAGCAACAGAGTAAAGAGCTGGATCTTTGTGATATCCCTCAGGTACTCCTCCCCAACCTGCTCCAGATACATATGAACTTGGATGAGAAATCCCTTGCATTTCCCCGCCTCCCCCGCGTACGGGGAAGGCGTGGGAACGGAGGTAGTTCGGTGCACCGTAGTCCGCGGAGCAGGCTGAGTGGGAGTGGCCGGAGGAGGCGCCGCAGACCACAACGTCATCATACTGGATACCTGCTGCATCAGCGCAGCAAGCTGGCGCTCGGTTGCCGCTAAGCGGGCCATAGCTGACAGCTGCTGCGGTAAGGCATCGGCTGAGCTACCCTCCTGGCTGGCTCATTCTGTCATAGCAGACACAAATGACAGCTCACGTGCATGATGCCAAACACAGGAAGGAACCACACAGATGGGCACGTTTGATAGTTTTATTAAATAGCAAAAATCCAAAGCGCACAGCTGCAGAAACAATCACTCACCAGAGGAAGGGCCCTGTGGAGAGGAGAAGAGAGCTGTGAGCTGAGGAGTGGAGTAAGGGAAATGGGCGAGCCAAATTACCACTTATTTAGGAAATCCAAAGAGGACTGGCAGGGACCCAGCGAGGAATAGATGAACCAGTAGGGTAGGGGGGAATGATGAGCTGAAGGTGCCTGACCGGGTGGATTAGGATGCTGTGGAATAGTGAGATGTGGCAGGAGAGTGCGTGCAGTCTGGGAGACACACTTACACAGTGGCAACAACCTGAAAAAGAGAAAAGAAATAATGTTAATGGCGTGTTAACACTAAAGCTTGTAGAGAGCTTGCCTTATCATGGACAGTATACCCAGACGAGCCAGCGTTGACTGCGCGGAGAGAGCCTCCTTAAGTACGCTGGCTGATGAGCGGGTGCAGGTGTGTCTTCTGCCTCAGGTGCCGTGATAAATTAATGAATGTGAGGTAGGACAGGAGGGGCACGCTCCTGCTGCCCATGACAGCTGGAGTGTTACACATTTAGTGTTTGTTTTTTATCATTTTCTCTTTTTTGGTTTTAGTGCTTTGTATATCGATTTATTCTGTTTTATTTATTGCTGGGCAATTATTAAAAATGTAATTGTGGTTAATTTTCAAAAAACTTCATCTCAAAATTTTTTTCTATGTAATGTACCTTGAATTTGTCATTTTTCAAGTTTTTCATACTCTTATTAACATAGGAGTGGACAAATGTGCTTGGTTTCTGCAACTGCAAGTTTATTTAAAGCTTTCAACATGTTGAAAATTGCAACAAATATCCAGAATATTGTCCAAAAAAGAACTGGAAGACCACTTCATCCTTATTACACCAGTTATCTTACCTGTTAGCCTTTAGCTGTTAGCCCTCTTCATTAGCTGTTCTTCCACATCTCCTCTCTTCTCCGCCAGCCTCTTCTCTTTTCTACAGTGTTCAGGTCAAATTGTGCATTGATACAGTCCATATGTCCACATAGTATGACAGCAATACTCCAGCAAATCAACTGGAACACCCAGAACTAAACAAAATGAAGTCTGTGCCATGAACCAGGTTTTTCTGTATTGAGTCGTGCCATAGGCTGACTAGAAATAATACCCGTGTTTCAAGAATTGTATTGTGCATTGATCCTGTCCATATGTCCACATATTATAACAGTGATATTCTAGTAAACTGATTTGAACACCCAAAATGAAATAAAGTGAGGAGCTTGTGCTTTGATTTGAGTATTTCATCTCGGTTGTCAGTCGTGCCATATACTGTCCAATGGGAATAGTACCTGCATTTAAAGAGAGAAGCAGTTTTTGTTCCCCCATGATTATTCATAAATTAATTGTGATTTTAAAAATTGCCACCGTTAAATAGGGTGCTGCATTTTCGGATGATAACGTGTTAATCTGCCTGGCACTTGTTATGTTATGTTATGAAGGAGGAGTTGAAGCCAAATGTCCACTAAGGTGGACAATAAAGTTATGTTTGTAGAGTAGGAATTTATAATTTGATATCAACCCATAGCGTTCTAGCTGAGGCATTTCTAACAGCTCAAAAATAAGACTCAGTGATGTTTTATCAGCTTCCTGTTGATTTTAATTCTTTATGAACTACTTAATATGATTTTCAACAGATTCTTCTAAATATAAATTATACCATATATTATACATTTTTCATTGATCAGTTAAAGTTTTCATTGTTTAGAAAAGAAGTCAAAATTATATAGTATGTCATAAACCATATCTAATTTAGGATACAGTACATATACACACATGGGCATTTATTCTACTTGTGGTATAGTTATGTTGATAATTTCAGTTTTTCATCACTTCCCTCAAAATTAGATAGTTTGTTATTTTTAAGATGTGTTTAATAGGTTTTACATAGAACCAGTAGTTCCATGAGAATACTTATGCATGCAATACACTTATAACCTCAGTAAGAATGTGTTTTTTTGTTGTTGTTGTTTTTTCACCTGTGTCGTGTTAACAACCATTTATCCAATCCACTTTACACCACTGTAAGTGCACTGAAATCATTTGGAGAGGTAATTCTCATAATTTTGTTAAATGCTGTTTTCACTTGCTTGAAAGACCGCTGATTGTAAGCATGCAAGGGGTTTTGGAAACCTCCATAAATTCACCTCTAAAATAAACAAATTTTGGCTTCACAGGAGTACACTACTCCCAAATCAGGTAATATAAGTAATTCTGGGTGGCCAGGATAATAAGTGATAAAACCTGAATTAATTACATCTGACAAAACAATAACCTCACATTGAATTATTAATTAGTTTAATAAACTCCTACTTTTTTCTCCCAACTCTTGACAGCTCATAGAAGTAGTTTAATTTGCAGTGTTTCTTTTCATTTGTGACAGTTGATGTAGTGGAGTTTTGATGTATTATTACACTTCAGAAAAATATTAATTTAATGGCAGCAACATACAGTATGTGGTACACGGAAAAATCTACCATGAACTAGGATGACAAAATACACTTTTTTTTAAAATCAAAGACTGCTAGTGGGCACTCAAAGAGTGCATACCTCCACTAAGGCTCCATCCCTCCCTCTCTTTGTCCTCCCCTCCATCCCTTTGTCCGTCCATATCACCATCCATCTGTGTATTGCGAGATAGGGCCTTGGTGGAGGTATGCACTCACAGATCACCTCCAACATCTAAAGAGTTCTTCTTTGGGCCAAGGGCCACCTCTGGTGAAAATATCATCCAAATCCGTCTGAGTTTTTGCGTGATCCTGTGAACAGAAAGAGAAACGGCAGCAAAAACAATATGACTACATTATATGACTCCATTATAATAACAAGACTGTCATAATTGTATTGACCATATTGTATTGTATTGCGTGAATCATAAACTGATGGTTGCAAAAAACTCTAAACCATATGTATGACTCACAACATCACATAATGCCAAAAAAAGTCCTAAGGATTGCACATATTAACATCAGTAGTATCAGGAGCAAATTAAATGACATCTCCGTATTACTTAACTCCTATGATCTCCACGTACTTGCAGTTTCAGAAATTCATTTGGACTTTACTTTTCAAGACAGAGAGATAAATGTACAGGGATATAAGATATTTAGAATTGACAAAAATGCACATGGTGGTGGTGCAGCCTGTTATATTAAAGAACATATACCAGTTAAAATTAGAGAAGATCTAATGAAATTTGATGTCGAGGCACTTTGGCTGCAAATGCACTTACAACATTGGAAACCTATGATAAACTGGATGCAGGATGGATTGGATTAGTTGGGTTGTTACTGATATCTGGTGAAAATCTCAGGTCACTGGCTCAATCAGAAATATGTGTAACGAGAAAAATATTGATGTACTCAGTACTTATTTTCCCTGCTGTGCTACTCTGCCCATACAACAAGTGAGTTAAACAACGTATTAAATGATGAGTTAAAATATGTAAATCAATAGGTGGAAGAAATTCAACTGGCATTGAATATAACAAAAACCAGCTGCATGATATATATCAAATCATTCAATAAGCAAGAATCCAGAAAAAAACCTGAAAATAAAAGGCACAGCCGTCAACAGGTACAAGAAATTAGGCATCATTATAGATGATAAAATAACATTGAATAGACACACTGAAAAAATCACTGCAAAAATGGGAGGTGTGATAGCTATAAAAAGGAGTGCAACATTTCTGACACCAATTTTTATAAAAATAATAATTCAGTCATTATTTTTTTTTCAAACTTAGACTATTGCTCAGTAGTGTGGTTGAGTGCAACAGTGGAGACATTAAAGAAATTGCAACTTCTACAAAATCGTGCTGCACGTATTGTATTGACATGCAATTACAGAACCAATATAAATAATATGCACAGCGATTTAAACTGGTTATTAGTTAAAGACAGACTTTGATTCTCACTTCTTACGCTTATCAGAAATATTTATACAACAAAGACACCGCCCATTCTTTACAAAAATCCAAACTTCAGTTCAGATATGCATGGTTATAACACAAGGCATGCAGCTGCAGATAGTTTTACTTTACCAAAAGTTAAAACTAATTCCATCAAAAGAATGGTACTGTACAGGGGAATGTACGAGCGGAATCATCTGCCAAATTATATACTTAAAACTAGCAGTGGAGTTCAGTTTAGCACTATTAAGGCACTATCTACTTAAATTATAATCACTGTATAGTCATTGTAACCACATGTATTAGCATATGGAGTTGAATCGAAGTATAATTTACCATATTGTATAATAATATCATAGGTATGTTATATTATAATGCAATGGAAAAGTATAAATTGTTCATAGTGTTGTTATGTTGTTATATATGTGTGCTAAGTATGCACACACACACACACACATGGTGTAGTATATGTAGTAAAGATACCATACAATTACGACTTTATACAGCATATCATATATATGTAGAAGAGAGTATATTATATGTGATAGCTGTACTGTGTATGTAAATCGTGTATTATATTACTATTGCCCATTATAATTGTAAATGAGGATTTCTGAGCCGGACCCCATGAAGAATAGTGACAGCCATAAGCTGCAGCTAATGGGGATCCTAAATAAACAAACAAACAAACCATACAAGGTTTGTATGGTTGGGCAATTCCACCTTAAATCAACATCATGATATATTGACTCTTTAAGGTCCGTTTTAACTTTTTTCCTCCTCTCTTCTCCCTTACAGTTTACTGGCAAGGTTCATAATTATTAAGCAATATTACACAACAGTGTGGTATCACATCACTGCGATGCATAGTAAATGAGCATAATAGAACAGGCCTGTCGTGATTTCACAAAAAAATTAAACATTGTCCAGTGCTGAAGTTTACTGTATTTACATACCGTGTGGGTCATGTGGCTGCAATGACATCCTTGTCTGCTGGCCGGAGTAACGTCGTCTGTATGCACTCCAAGCCCCATCTTTGGTCACTTTTTCTCGGCCTCTTCAGATGAAATAATGTCAATCTTCACATACTGTGTGGATGAAGACCACATTTGTTTTCATTCCAAGCCATTATATACTTTTCCTGCAGTGTTTGGCTTCCGGGTTGCGGAGGTGCATGGCCACGCACGTAACTCACTGGACACATTCTAGAAGTCCCAGAGAGGGGCCATTTGGCCTTTTTGGCTAGAAAACCCATAGGGGGACCATCAAGTGGCCACAAGAGGGCTAATGTCTGGGTCTTCTAGTGTTAAAGGGGCAGTACATGAAAAGCGCCATATTAATATATAACATAACTTTCAAAAAAATTCCTGCATCCAGATTGTGATCCAGATCACCATCAAAATATAATCATCTGTTCTCTGCCATTCCACACCTTTCCTGTAAATGTCATCAAAATCTATTCATAACTTTTGGAGCAATGTTGCTAACAGACAGACAAACCAACAAACCAACCAACGCTGACAAAAACATTACCTTCTCCCTTGGTGGAGGTAATAAAGTGATCAAGTCTGTGAACAAATGTGTTCAATTTCAAGAACAATCAATAGTTGTCACTTCAGTTCATACAACATTTTGGCAAAAGTATATTAGCAGTTGTCCACAGAGTGGCATTTCATACATATGGGTAAATTATTACTTTCCATGAAAAGATCAACATAAGATATTTCAAACATAAAATGAGGAGGGCAGGAAGACAGACCATTACTAATTTGCCAAGATAATCCGTCCATATGACAGGTGTCACAAATCAAGATTTTAATTATACAGAATGATTGTTGCACTAAATCTGTTGGGTCAAACCTGCTCGAAATAGCTCCCCAAAACAGGCAATGATTTGTTTCAGCAGCAGTGAGAGAGACAGTTGTGGCTTTTGCTGTGGAGCTCTATAGGTGACCATGATATCTCTTATGGCTGAGTTTCGAAGCTTCTGAATAGCAAGTACTAAATTTCCTGTGGAGTCTTGAAAATTCTTCCTTGGTTTGGGTTTTGTAGTTGATTTAAGGATTGCTTGTTTGACAACAGGACCAAATAAGGGGAGGAATGAGGAGTGTTTAAATGAGGATTTAGTGTGTTTCAATGTGTCTCCATGGTGAGTTTGGAGACTGACACATGCAAACATAGTGGGTGCTTGTTCTCTGTGAATGTATTTGCTTTTCCTTGTCCAAGTATTTTGTAGGCTCGGGTAGTAATACCCCACTTTCCATATTAATTAAGACAAAGGTACAAAATTCACACCATGCACTCTTTTGCTAACTTTAAATACTTCTCATTGTGTGCCATTAGTAGATCAATTTTCCCTGGTTTCTGTAACACAGTATGCACATGACTGTGTACATGGAGCTTACTGAATGAAACTTTTAAAGCACTTTGACTGATCGAAGCTACACAAACCATGAGCACTGTGCTCCTATACTATATAGTTATGATTGGTTGATATTTACAGTGGGGAAAATAAGTATTGAATACGTCAACATTTTTCTCATTAAATATATTTCTGATGGAGTCATTGAGATTTTCACCAGATATCAGTAACAACCCAAGTAATCCAGACATACAAAGAAATCATGGCAATTATGTTTACAAAACAAGTTATATTTAATAAAGTGGAATGACACAGGGAATAGGTATTGAACACATGAAGAAAAAGAGGTGCAAAAAGGCATAGATAGCCAAGAAACCAGCTGAAATCCAATCAGAGTTTAGGAAGCCATCCGATCCCCCATCAGTGCAAATTAATTTCAGCTGGCTGAAATTCCTGACTGATAACCTTTAAAAAGGTCTGTGAATATCAGATTGTCACACCACAAAGAATTCACGATGGGTAGAAGACCTTCACAACCTTATTGTTGCAAAACATAATGGTGGCATTGGTTAGAGGCGCATTTCTAAACTGCTGAATGTTCCAGTGAGCACTGTTGGAGACATGATTCAGAAGTGGAAAGAACATCATTCTATCATAAACCGGCCATGACCAGAAGCTCCTCGCAAGATTTCTGACAGAGGAGTCAAAAGAATTATCAGAAGAGTTAGCCAAGAGCCAAAGACCACCTATGAAGAACTCCAGAAAGACCTGGAGTTAGCAGGTACTGCTGTTTCAAAGAAAACGATAAGTAATACACTCAACTGACATGGGTGCTATGCCGGCTGACTTTGCAAGACTCCATTGCTGAAAACAAAGTATGTTGAAGCTTGTTTAAAGTTTGCTGCACAACATTTGGGCAAGCCAGTAAAACACTGGGAGTGTCATGATCCTGAGCACGGCGGGGTGCCGTACTCAGCCTCAGTTCAAGTTTAGTCTTTTTCTCTGTGTTTGTTTCTTTGTTTATTATGGCCTGTTGTATCTGGTTCCTCTGTAGTTATGAGTTGTCTGTATTCTTAGTCTCATCCTTATTGTCCTGTCCAGTTATTGTGTCATTTTGTATTTATAGTATTATTTACATCTTGGGGTTGTGTTGTCATACCATTTATTTTCCGGTTTTGTGCTTTTATTTTGATAGTGCTGTGCAGCTTCCAGCTGTCAAACTCTGCTTCGTGGGCTGCACAGCTGTCACTGATTATGTGTACATCCCTGCTCATGTATTCACACCTGTCATCCATTAATCATTGTTCCACACACCTATTTAAGAACATGGCAACAATTCTCTCATTGCCGTGTCCTACTGTTTACCTCCTCAGTGGAATCAGCCATTACCCTGAGTGAGTGAATTAGTTTGTGCGCTGAGGAGATCGAGTGAGCTCCATCCCAGTAAGTTTCCTTTTCCCCTTAATTCCAGCTGTGAGCCCCATGTCCTTTCAGGTGTGATCCGGCTGGTTTATTCTCTTTTTTGCACAATGTTCTCACACGCCTTAGCCTGTGTCCCTACCAGGCTATTCTCTCTACCTGTGGACACTGAGCCCCATTCTCCTCCTGCACCTCCTTCTTCCTGTTATATGTAAATGTAGTGTTATACAGTATGTTGTTCGTGTTTATTTATCATCACTCTATAAATTCAAGAAATCTGTGTGTGTGTGTGTGTGTGTGTGTCTGTCTGTCTGTCTCTCTGTCTGTCTGTGTGTCACGGTCATAGGACATCATAGGACGGCCTATGATGTGCCTATGATGCCCCTATGATGTCTGCATCATAGGACACCAAGCCTGCCTTCATGTCTTTATGATGTCACATACAGTGATGCCTGCCTGACAGCGTATGATATGATGCTGTTCTTGATGTCTTTATCATGTCATATACAGTGACCATGAGGACTCGCGATGCCGTCATATAGACAAAAGGACCATGCCGTCATATACACAATAGGACACAGCACTTTAATCCACACCCATTTGAAGCAGTAAAGCTGGAAATCTTAAAAAATATCACTCGATAAATTCAAGAAATCTCTGTCAGTTTGTGTGTAAATCTGGAAATCTTACACCCATTCAAAGCAGTACATCATTGCTATGCCATCATCAAACTATGATGTCCCTATGATGTCTGCATCATAGGACATCAAGCCTACCTTCATGTCTTTATGATGTCATATACAGTGAACATCAGGGCTCGCGATGCCATCATATAGAAAAAAGGACCATGCTGTCATATACACAACAGGACACAGCACTTTAAACCACACCCATTTGAAGCAGTAAATCTGGAAATCTTAAAAAATATCACTCGATGAATTCAAGAAATCTCTGTCAGTTTGTGTGTAAATCTGGAAATCTTACACCCATTCAAAGCAGTACATCATTGCTATGCCATCATCAAACTATGATGTCCCTATGATGTCTGCATCATAGGACATCAAGCCTACCTTCATGTCTTTATGATGTCATATACAGTGAACATCAGGGCTCGCGATGCCATCATATAGAAAAAAGGACCATGCTGTCATATACACAACAGGACACAGCACTTTAAACCACACCCATTTGAAGCAGTAAATCTGGAAATCTTAAAAAATATCACTCGATGAATTCAAGAAATCTCTGTCAGTTTGTGTGTAAATCTGGAAGTCTTACACCCATTTGAAACACTACATCGCTATGCCATCATCAAAGATCATAGGACATCTTCAAAGATCAAACGCAGGCATGACTCACGATCATAGTGCTCGCTATGACATCATTAAAGATCATAGGACTCACTAAGACACCATCAAAGATCAAAGGCAGACATCACTGAATGAGTGCTGATGTGCTTGCTTACACCCTTGCTTACACCTGCTTTCTACGGGCATGCAGAAATACTTGCTTATACTTGGTTTCTATGGCCATGCACGGGTATGCACGGGCATGCACGGTTATGTACTAGTGTTAATAAATGTGCAAAACTCACAGCGCGCATTTGGCGTCCTTCTTAGCCCTTAAAAAGGGTGATTTATGACAGGGAGAATATAGTCTGGTCAGATGAGACCAAAATTGAACATTTTGGATGCCACAACACACAGCATGTTTGGAGGAGAAATGGCACTTCACAGCAGCCCCAAAACACCACACCAACAGTGAAGTTTGGCGGTGAGAGCATCATCGTGTGAGGGTGTGTTTTAGCACATGGTACAGGTAGATTTCATATGATTGAAGGAAAGATGAATGGACAAATGTACAGAGACATCCTTGATAAGAACCTGTTGCCATCTGCCAAGATACTGAAGATGAAGCAAAGGTGAACATTTCAGCAAGACAATGATCCCAAACACACAGCCAAGGAAACTCTCAACTGGCTCCAGAGAAGGAAAATAAAGCTGCTAGAATGGCCCAGTCAGTCACCTGACCTGAATCCAATTGAAAATCATTGAAACGAAATGAAGATCAGAGTTCATAGAAGACCTGAAACCTTCAAGATTTAAAGACAGTTTATGTGGAAGTATGGGCTAAAATCACTCCTGAGCAATGCCTGCGCCTAGTTTCTCTATACAGGAGGCATCTGGAAGCTGTTATTACCAACAAAGGCTTTTCTACTAAATATTAAAAGAATTTCCCCAAGCATGTTCAATACTTATTTTAGTTTTTAGCCAAAGTCAAATTCCTTGTATGTGTTGTGCATACTTGGCCAATAAAGCTGATTCTGATTCTGATTCTGTGTGATTCCATTTTATTAAATATAACTTGTTTTGTAAACAGAGTTGCCTTGATTTCTTTGTATGTATTGACTACTTGGGTTGTTACTGATATCTGGTGAAAATCTCAGGTCAGTGGCTCCATCAGAAATATGTGACCCGTGCTGGCAAAATGAGTCGGAATGCGCATCGTGTCATTACGAGCTGCAGGCAGGAGAAGTCATAAACCATGACTCTTTCTTTGTTTGCTAGTGGCACGTCCCGGGGGGGAAAAAAACATGAGTGCCTGGTATCATTGGCAAGCTTAGAAAATGTACTTTCTAAAAATACAAATATTTTTGCAGAAGACATAACTCCCCATCGATCGAACGCGAGTTTTAAACCTAGCCAAAATATAAACAAATCGTCTTTTTCCTTTGTCCGTTTTTGTGCACTTCTTACAAATTAATTATAATTTTGAAGGTCTTTCAGTACAGAATATGGAAAAAAAATGTTACCTCAGTTTTGATAATTTCCTCAAAGTGACTCATTCTGCCAGCATGGGTCACAGATGTTTCATGAGAAAAATGTTGACATGTTCAATACTTATTTTCCCCGCTGTACATATTTTACTATAAGAAATCAAAATGCAGACACTGAGCGGAGACAATGAAAAGTTTGAGCAAGATAAGACTTTATTAACCTTTAAATAGCCAGATTTTCATGCGCCCCCAGTGGCACAGTGCAGCAACTGCGCCTGTCAACAAAATCTGTCATCCCAGCTGTCCCCAGCTGTACTGAGTCCCCAGCTGTACTGAGGATTTGTACTGATCTGCCAGTTCAGAAGATGGCAGACACATGTTGGAGGAATCATGGCTGACATGGACTACACCAAAGAAGAAGAAATCCTTTTTCTTCTTCACCTTTTTCCTACTTTGAGCTTACAAGACCAATATGGCCATCGTCATCGTCATGCATCATCAGATAAAACTGTGTCATACACGAAAAATAGCCATGGAATACAAACGAAATTGACGTGGGATAATCATAAGAGTTTGTAGATGTGGTAGACAGCGTAAATGACAGAGAGAATGCAAAATAACAACCACGATAGACGAAAATGCAGTGACCATGCCAGCGGGCAAGCCCCCCTTCACCAGCGGTGAGTGGCAGATTTCTTTGTTTCTTTACATTGTACTGATTTTCTGGTTCATATACTTTGTAGATAAGATAACTACATGCCCCGGTAGAAAAAAACAATGTCAAAAAAATAGGTTCAGGTTCAGGTTACTTTATTTGTACCCGTAGGTAGATTTGTTTTGCAGTCTGGTGACATCCATATTTACAAGCCACAAATTACATTCAACATAGACACAAACACAGGCACACATGAAGCTGACTATAAACATGATAAAAATACTCAAGGCTCCATCAATCAGGGTATAAAGAGACGAAGAGATGGGAGAAAAACCAGAGGTAAGAGAGAAGGGTCATATTAAAAGTTAAAAACTAGTCAAAGAGGTTAAAAACTCAAAGGTCTAAAACCCAATAAAATATTTAGAACCCAAGTAACATCCTACAAAAATAAGTAAATATAAAATGGAGTTAATAAATAGGTACCTAAATTGTGTGCAATATATTGTTACAGCTTGTTCAACTCTTTGACAGCAGCAGGAACAAAGCTGTTTTTGTAGCGCTGGGTTCTACTTTTTGGGACAGCAAACCTCCGTCTTGAGGGAAGAAGCTGAAAGTTGCAGTGCAAAGGGTGGGAGTCATCATTTAAAATGGAGGTAGCCATCCTTTGTATTTGTCTGATGTATGGGGTGACAGGCTCAGCTGTGGCTCACCAAGCAAATGACTGGACCATCTAATTACCTGATCCAAGGATTTCCTCTGTTTCAGTTTTATCTGACCAAACCATGACACTAAAGAAAAGGATAAAACAGATTCAATAAAAGCCCGATAAAACATTGTCATTATGGTTCGGTCAATTCAAATAGAACCATTCTTTGTGTAAATATGTCCAAAGTCCACTTTTGACAGAGTTATGTAATTCGATATAGCTGCCACATCATTATGCAAATTAGATGCATAAATTTATTCCTATCTGAAACTTTGGATTATATTCTACATCTTTCTAATTGCCAGTAAGCCATTATCTCTTGCAACTTTCAAGTTTTAGCCTTGGAAATCTGAACCATTTTTTTGACAAAAAAATCTTTACCACTCTTGACCACTAGGGGTTATGTCACCAAACGGCACCTGGGACAGTTAGAGGGTATCCCACACTGGGGAAATTCATTTGCCACAGCAGCACAAAGTCAGAAAAGAAGAACAGAAACTTAAAATTAAAAAAAAACAATAAAAACCTACTAAAAACACAAGATCAAAAATATTTAAAATATGTACAAATTGTACTATATGCATCAATCAAAATAATATACATACATACAAATTTATGGCAAGTATTTGTCCTTTATATATATTATACAATCTAACTGCTATTGGGATGAAGGACCTATGGTAACATTCAGTCCTACACAGTGGCTGTAACAGTCTGCTACTAAAGGAGCTGCTCAGGGCCTCCACAGACTCATGTAGGGGGTGAGAGGTGTTGTCCATAATAGACATTAGCTTAGCTAACATCCTTCTCTCCCCTGCCACCTCAGTGGTGTCCAAGGGACCAGCCAGGGCAGAACTCGCCCTCTTGATCAATCTGTTCAAATGTTTCCTGTCCCTCTCCGTGCTATCACTACCCCAGCAAACAATTGCATAAAAAATTGCAGAGGCCACCACAGCGTTGTAGAAAGTCCTTAATAACGACCTGCAGACCCCAAATGACCTCAGTCTGTCCAACAGATGGAGCCGACTTTGGCCCTTTTTGTACAGAGCTTGGGTGTTATCTGACCAGTCCAATTTGTTATTGAGGAGAACACCCAGGAATTTGTAACTATCCACCACCTCAATGTCCAGGCCATGGATATTTACCGGTGCAGTCACTGATGGTCTCCCCTAAAGTCAGCCACCATCTCCTTTGTCTTGCTGGAGTTGGTGCTTCACACCAGATGATGAAGTCAGAGATAACCCTCCTATACTCCAGATCGTTTCCCTCTGACACACATCCAACAATAGCTGTATTGTTGGAGAACTTCTGAAGGTGACAGCTAGTGGAATTATATCTGAAATCTGATGTGGAAAGAGGAAAGGGGATAAAACAAGTGTTTTGTTGAAAAATCATGTAATGACAAGAACTGGAAACCTTGAGGAAAAGGATAGAGAAGAAAATGTAAGTATATTGAATGAATGTAAGTATATTGAATTGTGAGATTGATAGTGACAATGCTGAACTAATATTTTCTTATAGGTGATGTTGCTGCATGGAATGGTGAGTATATTACAGATGGGCTGCCGTTCTTCATCAGGTGATGATCCTTTCCAGTTTTGGCTTTGGTAAGTGGGGAGTCTGAAGGAGGAAGGAGATGGTTCCCCAGGCCCAAGGACTTTAATGGTTAGGATATTGCAGATAATGTGTTCCAACTTACCTGGAGAAGATGGTGGATTTCTGGATTGCAGTTCCGCCACGTAAAAATTCAAGTCCTCCTGGAAACAGTAGGTAAGAGTAGTCCTGGGAGATGTGGAGGGAGAAGAAGAGGTTAAGTAATGAATATTTGATCTTACAATTTCTAGACTTGTAAGAAGGTGGAGGAGGAAGGCACAAGTGTTATGTACCGTATGTAAATAGGTTGTACAGTGGCAAGATGGCAGACTGGGGAATATGCTATGGTTTAGAGGGGGTTGGCACTCTACCCTGTGGTAGTGATACCAACTGGGGTATAAGAGCAACGGCGGGGGGGAGCACTTCCTCTTTCATCGTGGGCAGCCTGGTTGGCAGGGAGCGCTGAAAGCCTGTAGGGTCTTGTTATATTGTGTTCAGTAAAGGTGCTCTGTTTGGACATCACGCCCTGTCTTCTTTGGGTCTAATTATGGATATGACATCTGGCGACAAGGTAAAAGCAGTTATGGAAAGGTCAGTTGCCAACGTTCGGCCATTTCTGGAGTCACTGGGCAAGCCTCCTGTGGTGTGGCCTGGATGGTTCGCCGTATTCACAAACTGTGTGGTAATTTTAACTCTTGGTGAGCTTAAAAAACTTTGTGCCAGGGTAGTGTTGGTGCATAATTTGGGCATGGAGAGGCAAGGAATGCTGGAGAATCTCGGCGGAGCCGATAGTTTTGATGAAGTCGTGGAGTTAATGGCGCGCTACTTTTGTGCCACTAGAAACGTCACTGTCTGGCACACCCACTTTGGACAGCACCGCCAGCAGACGGATGGGTCAGTGACAAGATTTATTGCGGACCTCCAGGAGCTGGCGAGGGATTGCAAGTTCGGAAACCTGGAGGGTGAGATGATTAGAGACCAACTGGCGGAGCATGTCCGGTGCCCTGCGGCTCGGTCAAGGCTCCTAACCCTCCCAGGTGAGCTGACGTTGAACAATGCTATCGAGCTAGCGCAGCAATTTGAGGCAGCTGAAACGATAGCGAGGGACCTTGAGAAGCGCTCACCTCCGACCCAAGGCGAGCCTCGTGTGACGGCACTGCAGTTGGACCCTGAGGATGAGGACAGCGGAGAAGAGGAGTTTGCCTCCGTTGTGAAAACAAGGTCTGCCCCAGGTATGCCAAGATGTGGCTTTGGGTCCCCCTTATGCAGCTGTAAATCCAGGTTGTGCCCAGCGAGGAGCAGGCATTGTGGGAAGTGTGGTCTGTTAAATCACTTCGCCAGGGCATGCATTAACTTTGAACGGAAGAATCGACAGCGTGGAGTGGATTTTCTGCAGAAGGCTCCCACCATTGTGCACACGGTCTCCCTGGAGACCGCAGGCTGGATTGGCTGCACGATTGACCTTGATGGCGTTGAGGTCCTGCTCTTATTGGATACGGGAGCAGCGATCTCCGTGTTAAATTTGGCCACAGTGAAGAGACTGTCTCCCTGCTACCGGATCCAGGGGCAGGAGGAGGTGTGGGATTCAGACTGGTGTGATGTGGCCAGGGGAGCGCAAGCCCGGCACTATGCAGCGGCACCTAGGGATGGATCCGATGCTGTTACCCAAGCAGCCCTTGTTGTGGGAGCTGGGCAGCACGACGGGACCCCCGTAGGAGCGTATAGGGACGAGGTGCCCGCGCTGAGGACTAAGGGGGCGAGACCGAGGAGCGCTGTTCTGAAACACTCCAATCGGAGACCTTCCAAGAGGTCGTCGGTCCGAACCCACGAGCCGACTGGTTCAGAAAAAGAAGCCCGCTTGCAACACGGTGGCTCCGAGAAGAGTAGCAGGGCCTCCCTGGGGGTTGGTAATTTGGTCCGGCCTAGGGTTAAGGCCCGCATGAGAGGGGACCATGGTTTGCAAGAGCGACGTGATGACCGGAGACGGTTCCAGGTTGAGGCTGCTCGAGAGGATGGATGTCTGGGTTTGTCCGAGAAAATGTGGAGACATCCTAACGACCTGTGCCGCGTGGTGGGGAGAATCAGACGCCGTGGCTTGCCCCTGGATGCAAAGATACTGTGGCGCTCTGGGAGGGATCCCCCAGACGATGATCCAGGCGAAAGGACCTCCTTGGGCTGTGAACCTCTCTGGGCCGTGAAAGATGACTGTTGGGTGTTTTGGGTGTACTTTAGTGGTTAACCCAGTGGCATTGTGTAAAGAGCTTTCTTGTTGAGTCGGTGCCCTGAGTGTTTACTTGGAATGCTAAGAAAAATAATTTTATGTAATGTGATGGCTTAATTTTAAAGATGGTAACGTTTTGAGGTATTTTAGTCTTCTAAGTTTTAAAATGAGTAATATTGTGAATGGTGTCACTGCTAAATTGTTTAATTGATATTTCTATTTTGGTGAGTTACCAGGCACTGAGTTGTCTGTAATGCATGTTAAAAAAAAGAAAAAGTAGAAATGTGAAATGTCGGCCAGACGTATAACTGCTAAGGGGTAATTGCAATATTTGAACATGTTATGTGATTATTGTACAGGTGGAGTAAAACACTGATTAGTTTGGTACATGCATAAATTTGGTTTTGAATTGTTGAATAGAAAAAAAAAGAAAAAGAGAGAATCAGTAAAATATAATTGAATTGTTTAATTTAGGTGAGTAGTGGTTTGTACTGTTTGAAATATATAGAGGTAAAACCCGTCTGGTGTTTGATGTGCTGTTAATGAGTACTCGAAGGCTTGTCCTGATAAATTATGATACTGATTGACAATAGTGTGAAATTGTTAATGTGTAGCGGTTTGAATTCAACCCCCACAACACAGAGACAGTCAGCTCGCACTCCTGGGTTTTTTCCGCTGCATGCTGCGTTTACAGCTGTGAGGTTAAAGTGTCATCCATGCATTGTGTTCATGCATCCTGTCTGTACCTCTGATATGCAAATGCCCAGATCGACTGCTGTGAATGTCTTTGATGTATTGTTTGAGTTGAGTATATAAGCTGCACTGTGCTGTAAATCTGCCTCTCATTCATTCACTCCTGCATCTGCTGCGAGACACACACACTGTGTGGCTCCTCTTCTCTGAGAGCCTGAGGACATCACCTCAGCCCGCAGCACGAGGGCTGGGGAGGTGTTCCGATGAAGGCGGGTGATAATAAAGCTATTTAAAAATCCAACGCTGCCTTTATTTTATCATCATCTTCAAATGTCTATTTAAGATACCTAACACTGATTGTCTTGCCCTTGTGTGGAGTGGGTGTGTTGGGTGGGGGCCGCCAATAAGGGTTATTTAGGTTTTGTTGAATTTGTACTTTTGCCGTTTTCTGTGTATATACATGTGTGTTTTGGGAATTAATTTAATTAGTTACAAGGCTTGTTTTATTTTATCCTGGACTATTAAGGACAGGTGGCAGTCTACCCCGCCAGCCGTGTAGGGGCGCTGGCAGTCTACCCGACCCCCCAGCCTTGGTTGTGTGAATGGATATGCACTTTGTTTCTTTTTGTACATATTTTATATTTAGAGTGTGAATCGGGTGACAAATTTGGGGAGGGGGGGTTATCTGTACGCATGTTTTACTTTGAAGGGGAGGAACGTTATGTATGTAAATAGGTTGTACAGTGGCAAGATGGCAGACCAGGGAATATGTTATGGTTTAGAGGGGGTTGGCATTCTACCCTGTGGTAGTGATGCCAACCGGGGTATAAGAGCAACGGTGGGGAGGAGCACTTCCTCTTTCGTCGTGGGCAGCCTGGTCAGCAGGGGGCACCGAAAGCCTGTAGGGTCTCAATATATTGTGTTCAATAAAGGTTCTCTGTTTGGATGTCACACCCTGTCTTCTTTGGGTCTAATTATGGATACAACAACAAGAGTACTACAAGTTGGCACTCAAGTGTAGAAGAGCACACTAAGCTGCTGGCATGTAGAGTCCAACTTTCCCGTACTGAGGAAGCAGAAAAGCCCTCTTATAAAGGCTGTGACTGATGAGAGACAGGTGGTTAATCAGCACAGATGAGCATGATCAGGTAATCAGCAGTGGAATGTGCGCACAAACCTGAGGCATTATAGATATTTACAGTTGGCAAGACACCAATGTAAATATTTAGCAGCTACAACTGCGCAGTGGCAGAGTGGTTAGCACTGCGGCAGCACAGCAACTCACCCTTGGCCGGGGGATCCTGGGTTCGATCCCAGCCCCCGACCAACAGTGATCTGTGTGGAGTTTGCATGTTCTCCCCGTGTCTGCGTGGGTTTACTCCGGGATTTCTCCAGTTTCCTCCCACATGCCAAAAACATGCAAGTTAGGTTAACTGGCATCAAACTGGGGATTCTAAATTGTCCTTAGGTATGGCTGTGAGAGTGAATGGTTGTCTGTCTCTCTGTGTTGGCCCTGCGATGGACTGGCAATCTGTCCAGGGTGTACCCAGCCTCTCACCCAAAGATGCTGGGAGAGGCTCCAGCGCCCCCACGACCTGAAAAGGATTAAGCGGAAGAAGATGAATGAATGAATGAATGAACTACTTGCTTGGAATTTTTTTCAATTAAGTTAATTAATTAATTAATTAATCGCATTGCTTTAGTTTACAGCATTGCTATTTGATCACAAGTCTGATCAAACCTGTTTTTTATTCGGCGTATCTGTTTAACAATGAACTTGTTATGCTTTTTGCTGCTAATTGCTACCATGGCAATACTAATCAGAGGTACATGTACTTTTTCTCAACAAAATATTTTTAATGCTCAGAGGAAAATGAAGTCTCTCCAGGGGTCCTACCATAGCTACCCATGCTCTGCTTCCGTTCTTCAGTGGCTTCACGAAGGGCAATTTGACAGTAATTTATAAAGAAAGGATGGAATTACTCATTGGTGTCAACCACCTATGTCTGCAGAGTATGAATCATGAATTCATCTAATGAGGCTCATTCATTCTTCTGTACATGTAATGCAAATGTACACCTTCCTCCTGCGATGTTTGCCTTTTGTCAGCGTCTTCAGTCATTAGAGCAGGATGAAAGCAGTTTGTCAGAATCAAGGACTCATGATCGCACTAAAGCAAAAGCACCGGTGAGGCTCTCCAAAGAGTTGACAGCCAGTGCAGTGATTTACCCAAGCACCTGCATGCTGTAAAATTGTAGTATCTTTTATAATTTGTTTTTGTCAGCTGGTATTATGATTAAGGGGGTGCATTCACAAAACAATGTGTATTTTATCAAATTTCCACAAGCAGACATTAAACATAAAGTTCAAGCATATTTTGGGCTGATTTCAATGGTTTCAATTTAGATTACTTTCTCACCATTTCGAAACATATTTTTTTTAATTACATTTCTTTACAATTTCTTTTAAAGGGGTTATTGACTGAAAATTTCATTTTTTGTAGTCTTTAATCTTCTAAAATGCATCTTTTGGCCACATGATTATCGAAAAAATATCAAAACACTCACCTCTCTTAAAAAACACACAGCCTTTATATTGTTTCTGTCTCCAATTAGCTGTTTTAATGCTTCTGGGTTTGTTCCTCTACATCAAGAAAAGGTAAGCCCAGCCTTGATACCCATCCCCTGCTTTATTATTGGCCGGCCGGGATGTCTGTCTGCAAATGTGTAGATGAGCGGGGAGCCCAATCAAGGTGTCATCTTCAGAACTAACAGTGTTACTGGGAATTAGCTCACCAAACATGGTGTATATTCTTATTTTCTTTAAAATCCCTGAAAACCCCTTACTACTGTGGGTAGGTACTGTGGGTGTTTATATATCTACATATTTATTCCATCTAGCTACAATTCTCCGCACTGTGTGTTTATATATTCATATATTTATTCCATCCAGCTACAATGCTCTGCACTGTGTGTCTGTGTGTGTGTATATATATATTTTATCGTAATATGTACATATGTATATTAGCTGCTCTTGCTTGCTTGCTTTTTTTCTTGCCTTCTGATTGTTGCTCTGAGTGTTGCTATCCCTGTGCTGTTGCAATCCTGGAATTTCCCCGTTGTGGGACTAATAAAGGCTTATCTTATCTTATCTTATCTTGCACTCTGGTCAGTCTCCCTAAAAACGCCAAAAAATAACGTACCCAAAGTAAATCAAAAGCTGTTCTTCAACCCTTTGCAGCATCTTCATGGGGTTGGTCTCATTTAAAAGAAAACTCTTTGAATTTTTTTGGCAAAACAGTCATAATCTCTCTAAGTGCTCCGGCCACTGAGTAACAGTCATCTAGACATACTGAACTTGAAGAAAATAAATTTCGCCAGGGTGTTTTTTTGGATACAAATGCTTGCAAATAACACACAGCTTCAGATACTGGCTGGAAAATGCAACAGAAATGTAGAACCAAGTGTTATCCAGCTGAGGTCAAAATTTTTAACAATACCACAAAAAATGAATATATTACACAGCTTTTTTCTTAGGTTGTTCCCAGGCGTTTTTGAACTGTGCCAAATTGTGCCAAATGGCACAGTTTGGAAAAACGTCTGTAACGTCTGTGGAAAAATGTCTGTAACTTTTGAATGATTCAATATAGAAGCTTCATCTTGGGCTCTAATGAAAGGTGAAGGGCTGTGTGTGTGTGTGTGTATGTGTGTGTAGGGGGGGATTGTTTATTCATTCATGAATGAATGAATGAACAAACAAGCCCCCACAAACAAAGAAGCATGCTATGTAAAAAATGTGTGGCTTTTTTTTACAAGAAAAAATAACCTACAGCGCACTAAAAATTATACTAAAATATTTGTAATGTAGAAGATAACAACTCCCACCCCCCCACCCACCCCACTACAGAGGACGGACATCGCCCATCGCTACATGACGGAAAGCGGTGACGGTGCACCGCGGTTTACTACGCACAGTTGGACTAAAATA
Organism: Pholidichthys leucotaenia; assembly: GCA_020510985.1. Taxonomy (NCBI): domain Eukaryota; kingdom Metazoa; phylum Chordata; class Actinopteri; order Cichliformes; family Pholidichthyidae; genus Pholidichthys; species Pholidichthys leucotaenia. Next base: position 58,075,392 of record CM035837.1, on the reverse strand, counting down.
TCTGCAATATATCTGCAATCCGCTACAGAAGAGTAGCGGCGGGGGGGGGGGCGCACAGTTGTAATTTACCGATCGGTCAAAGGTCATTTGGATTACAATTTTCAGGGATAAAGAATAATTTAGCTTATAACACTTACCTGTCCACAACAGCAGTGTCGCTGGCGAACTTCTCTTCCTCATTGTCAAACGAACATGACGCTGGTCCGCTTGTTACGGACTCGTGGCTCTGGTCACGCGATCCGGTCAAACCATAATTCCATTATTGCGGTTTTGCGCTTCCATGATTGTGGTTTTGGCGAACGATTTTTCAAAACAAATAAGAACAGTAGTAAGAGAAAAAGACTGGTGAACGCCTGTGTGTCACCCAGCCTTACACATAACAGCTTTCGAACTTCTGTGCTTCAATTGGCTGGCTATATTCGCAGCCGTTGGTAGGCGGGTCCTTCTTGCTAGGTTTTCAGTCATTGGTTCTTCAAGGTTTCAGAAACCCAATTCAAGGCTCTTATTAGTCGAATGAGAGGTCAATCACATCTAAACCAATCAAAGCACTCCTTTGGCTTTCTGTTCGCGGCTGTGTCTGTAGTGGAAGAACGGAAATGCAGCTTTTTTTTCAGTGCGCTCTAGGACGCAGCGCCCTCGTGCCCCCTCGTGCACTCTAGGACGCAGAGACGTGCCCGCCCGCGATACACCAGAGTGCAAGAGGTTAACTGTCCAGCCAAATTTGAATGTTTGAAAATATCGCCAATTATGTAAAAACAGCTTTAAAAATCTTGAAAAATCAGCCAGCCCTCTCTGCTCTGAGTTGTGGGGGCATGTGTGCAGCAGGCGCTGAAACCATGCCCACTCCCGGAACAGTGTCAAATGTCAGCTGTCAGTCAAACACACTGCTGAAACCTGGGGAAAAATCAGAAATATACAGTGTATCTTTTTGAGCCAGAAGAGCTACATAAGAAAAAAGTCCACTTGCATGAAAGCACCGCTGTTGTGGGAGCATATGGGAGGAGAAATGCCGTAAAACCACAAACAAATGAGAAAATCTAACACTACTGCCCATGTTGTAACATTTTAAACATCCGTAGAGGTAAAAATCACTACTACATCTTGTCAATGAGTTTTAAAGGTGTGAATCTCTGGTCTGGACACGGACCAATACGTGATTCAGGCAAACCCCCAGGACAGCCCTGCAACTACAGCCCATCCATCCATCCATCCATCTATCTTCTTCCGCTTAATCCTTTTCGGGTTGCGGGGGGGGGGGGGGCGCTGGAGCCTATCCCAGCATCTTTGGGTGAGAGGCAGGGTACACCCCTGGACAGATCGCCACTCCATTGCAGGGCCAACAGAGAGAGACAGACAACCATTCACTCTCACAGTCATACTGAAGGACAATTTAGAATCCCCAGTTTGATGCCAATTAACCTAACTTGCATGTTTTTGGCATGTGGGAGGAAACTGGAGAAATCCTGGAGTAAACCCACGCAGACACGGGGAGAACATGCAAACTCCACACAGATCACTGTTGGTCGGGGGCTGGGATTGAATCCAGGATCCCCCGGCCAAGGGTGAGTTGATGTGCTGCCGCAGTGCTAACCACTCCGCCGGGCAGGGTCAGGGCTGTATTACATAGAGCCGCCCCGTTTTAGGCCCACCAAAAAAAAAATCCTGGCAAGAGAACTGCCAGAAAACTGTTCAACAATTGAACTCTGCTGTTTAGCTCTTCATACTTATTAGTCTTTTACCATGATTTAAGCACCACATTTGTAATATTATGTTTTGAAGAAAAATGCTGAAATCACTTGTCAGGGACTTTAAATTTCAGTCACCCTGTTTCAACCTGGTTCTCTAATCCACAGTCAATATATTTTGCGTCATTCTTGCTTATTTTACTATATTTTGCCATAATGCTACACTGAACCTGTGGCATTATTTTCTATAACTGAGACCAACGATGGCTAGCTGAAGCTAGCAGTTTAGCCGCTTATTCACAAATGTTCCTTTGCATAATGTACTCCAGGGACCAGTCATATCCTATGAACCATTGAAACCACACATCCCTGTGCACCAGTGATGCTTTATTTCATTCATTCTTTAATACAAATTTTCGTTATTTACCTTAGACTCACTACCGAAGCTAGGAGCTAGCCAGCTAATATTAGCAATAATGATGTAAGAGGGAGGGTGGAGATAACTGCAGTTCTTTGCCATTTAAAGAAACATGCACTAAAACAAATTGTCAGAACAAATTAAAGAAAATTTGACCAAAATATTCCACAAACATTTCATTAAGACCTGAGGGAGCTGTCAACATGTGGAAAAAAGTGCAGTTAATGACCTCTTTAAGCAATGAAGGGATGTGCAGTCTGTTTGATTGGAGACGTTTGACTGATAGATGGACATTGAACTCTGCAAAACTCTTCAACCGGTTGCCATAGTTGCTGAAATTATTTTACAGTAATTTTTGGCAGCTACACTGAAGATCTGACTATGTTTTTTTAATGGCCCAATACCACATAATATGCTATATGTTTTCAAGAGCAATTTCATGTAGAATACGATCATCTATATATGGTACACTATGCTGTCTTTTCATTTTCTTGATAATAATCAGTGCTGGTAATCCCACATCATACACAGTGGTTATCGGCACTGTAGGTGGCAAAATAATGTGTCACAGACGGAGGCTCTTCAGGCATCCACTTTCTTATCTCGTTTTACTAACACAGAGGATTTACCCTTTCTCAAATCGCCCCCTCGAAACATACATATATACAAAAGATACCTATAAACTAAGATGAAATGTGGAGCTTAGGACAGAAAGCCAGCCATTCTCCTGGTAGTTGGGCTGTAATGTTGGAGACATTCAGACAGAATTTGCCTGCATGTGCAAAATGCATTCTTCCTTAACAGGAACCCAACGTTCCTTCACTCATCACTGAGTGGTCTATTTTTTGCTGAGCAGATGCTTCAGTTATCTTGTGTCCATCAGTAGAGGTAATCTGTACACAATGCATAGCTTCTTCACAACAATAAAAAGCATACAGTAATTTTTCATTTCAGGTGACATGTTAAAATGTTCATACACACAGCAGTGACTCAGTAATCTACAGACAAAGCTAGTTTCCAAACAGATAGGGACTTATTTGTAATCAATAAACGCTAATTGTGCATTGATAGAGTATTCAGAGTACTAGCTGTTTTCCACGGCTGGCTTAATCTTTTCTCCCATCAGCACTAAGCACACATGTTGTAGCAGTAGCCCGACTCTGAGTTTATCACCTGTCCTTCAATTACTGTATCAGTCATCGGGTCAGAAGAGTCAGATCCCAGCAGATGCAGAGTTTGTTGTAAGGGCAGAAAGAGACATCAAGAAAGAGAAGAGCTTCAGGAAAACAGGAGTGGAAACCATTTCTCCCCCCCCCCCCCACTTCAGAACAGACACTCGTGAGCCTTCTTGACACGTATTCCCTGCATGACCCTCTTAACCAGGTCTATAGGAAGTAATATGTATGGGCAGCACAATTTTCAGACCGAAACACACTGTGCAGGGAAAACGTGTCAGTTGTCACACCTTGTAAGAATGAGCAGTGAGAATCCAGTGATTTTTCTATGCACTCTCACATATGCAGAGCAGCTCCCTAGACTCATTTCCTTGAGTGCTCTCAACAATTCTGTATGATTTGTTTGACTTTGAGAGTGCATGCTCTGAATTGCTCCACAGGTCTCTTTGGGCTCCTTTGAAAGGTTTAAGAATTTGGCTGGGAATCTTCTGAAATGCTGAAGATCTTGGCCCTGAATGTTATTTCTAGGCTTAGGGGAGACTTAACATGCACTGTGGGACTAAGTTCAAAAGGAATTTATTACAGCAGTTTTGAAGGAATTGTTGAACGATTTTGAAAATGCACATGAAACACCCCTCGAACCAATTGTTGTCTGAGTGGGCTCAACAGCAGCACATTGCTCATGTTGGCAGCACTGTAACTTTGCTAATGATTGTCCTCAACAGCCTCAATAGTTACCGTTGGTCACTTGAAGGCTAACCTACAATTTTCAGCCTTGTTAGTTTATTTCTTTCATATGATCAACATTAGTGGCAACCAGAGGTGTCCACTATTGTTCCTGGGGTCCACTCACAAAAAAATGGAAAAAAACCAAACAAACAAACAAACAAAAAAAACCCCACAGCATATATAATCTTACAATCTAAACTAAGGAGGCTTTCACACCTAACCTGTTTGGTCTGGACTTTCAGACTTTTCAGCTGGATTAGGATCATAACTTTAGGTGTGAAATCTCCCCAGAACCACAGTCTGGACCAAAGAACCAAAGTTTTGATCGCCAAAAGTTTTCTATGAAATGGTGATTTATTTGTAACAAAGCATACAGTGGGGGAAAAAAAAAATATGTATTTGATCCCCTGCTACAAAGAAATAAATGGTCCATAATTTGATGGTAGCTTTATTTTAACAGAGAGAGACAGAATATCAACAAAAAATATTAAATAAGGGTTATAAATTAATTTGCATTTGATAGAGGGAAATAACTATTTGATCCCCAAGCAAAATGTCACTTAGTGCTTGGTGGAGAAACCCTTGTTGGCAAGCACAGAGGCCAGACATTTCTTGTAGTTGGTCACCAAGTTTGCGCACATCTCAGGAGGGATTTTGGTCCACTCCTCTTTACAAACACTTTCCAAATCCTGAAGGTTTCAAGGCTGTCGATTGGCAACTCAGTTTCAGCTCCCTCCATAGATTTTCTATGGGATTGAGGTCCAGAGACTGGCTAGGCCACTCCAGGACCTTAATGTGCTTCTTCTTGAGCCATTCCTTTGTTGCCTTGGCCGTATATACCGGGTCATTGTCATACTGGAAGACCCATCCACGACCTATCATCAGTGTTCTGGCTGACGCCGGAAGGTTCTCATCCAAGGTTCAACGGCCTCTCAATGCAGCGGAGTCTTCCTGTACCCTTAACAGAGAAACAGCCCTAAAACAAGATGTTTCCACCTCCATGTCTGACAGTGGGGGTGGGGTTCTTGGGTTCATATTCAGCATTTATCTGCCTCCAAACACGGCGAGTCGAGTTGATGCCAAAGAGATCAATTTTGGTCTCATCTGACCACACCACAATCCCCCAAGACTTCACTGAATCATTCAGTTGTTCATTAGCAAACTTCAGACAAGCCTGTACATGTACCTTCTTAAGCAGGGGGACCTTGCAAGCATGGCAGGATCTCAGTCCATTATGGCGAAGTGTGTTACCAATGGTTTCTTTGGTGATTGTGGTCCCATCTCCCTTGAGATAATTATAGATAGATGTACTAGATAGATAGATGTACTTTACTGATCCCAAACTGGGCTGATCCCTCACCGTTCTTAGAATCATCCTTACCCCACAAGGTGAAATCTTGCATGGAGCTGCAGAGCGAGGGCGATTGTTATCTTTCTTCCATTTTCTAATTATCGTACCAACAGTGGTCTCTTTTGCACCAAGCTTCTTGCTGATGGTCTTGTAGCCCATTCGAGCCTTGTACTGGTCTGCAGTCTTGTCTCTGACATCCGTTGACAGCTCGTTGGTCATGCCCATGGTAGTGGAGAAGTTTGAATTGAAGAGATTGATTCTGTGAAAGGAATCTTTTATACACATAATGAGTTGAGATTAAGAGTATTTTACTAAAGGGACAGGACTAACTTATGTGCCTCATGGAAACATAACTGGTCTGTGTGGGTCAGAATTCTTGCTGGTTGGTCAGGGATCAAATATTTATTTCCCTCGATCAAATGCAAATTAATTTGTAATTCTTATTTGATGTTTTTCTGGATTTTTTGGCTGATATTCTGTCTGTTAAAATAAACCTACTATAAAAATTATGGACTGTGCATTTCTTTGAAAGGGGGTAAACTTACAAATTCAGCAGGGGATCAAATAATTATTTTTCCCACTGTATATTATTTTTAAATCTCTACATCCCAGTAGAGTTTAATAGTTTTGTTTCTTTTATTTTTGTTGTTTATATTTTAATTACTAATTAACTTTCAATTTTAAAGGGTTTCAGTCTGTCACAGCTCACTCTCACCCACCTCCAGCTCCAGCTGTGAACACACCTGCGTCTCATCAAGCCTGGGCTATTTAGCCCGCTCTGCCCTGCGCTTCAGCCTGGAGTCATCTGCTCATCTGAGATTGTGCTTTCCACACTCGCCTTCTCCTCGACGCTCCTAAGATCCTCAACCATCACTTCCCACGTAAGCCATCATCCTATCACTCACCTTTTCTCCAGTCCTTCTCCCCTGTGCACAAGTGGATTCCTTGGCGGCGAAACCTCTCCTCGTCAGTGTCTCTGTCTCTCACCCGCTGCGCCGAGCGCGCATTGGAGCGCTGTCCTCCAGGCAGGAGACCTGCGGCTCACCACCGGAAACATCTGCAAGTAAGCCACAGTCCGAGTATTAATTTACCGGGCTTGACTCGGCGACTAATCTCTCCTCTGCCCTGCCCTAAGGTTGTCTGGCCGTACGGCGCGCTGCTCTGCCCTCGGTGCATCCTGTCCTCCAGCAGCACATCAACTCCCGCACTCACACATCCACACTCACTCACTATTTAATAAACCTTTGTTGCAATTGACTCAAGCCTGTGTGCATGTTCCCTGGGTCTGAACTCATGTCAGTACGACTCCAGCAGCGCGACCCAGCGGACAGCGGGCTCGCACATCGGCTAACCAACCTAGAGGCTCGAGTCGATCAGATAATACATCAGCAACACGTGATATTGAATCAGCTCACCGTTCTCACCCGCCGGATGGATTGTCTGGATCCCCCGCATGCATTCCCTCCGGGTCCTCAGGGCGGCCTAGCTCCCGCCGCTCCTCCGGCTGACCAGGCTAATCCGGGGGCACCGGCCCGGCTCACTCCAATCCCCACGCCCACGCGCTTCGGCGGCAAGCTCGGTGAGGCACGTGGGTTCATTCTCCAATGTGAGTTGGTGTTCCAACGTGTCCCCGGGGACTTCCCGACGGATCACAGCCGAATTGGTTACATCGCCAACCTCCTAGAAGGGCGAGCGTTAGCTTGGGCCTACGCCGTCATGGCGCGACCCAGCTATGCTAACCTAACTTATGCCCAGTTCGTCCGAGACTTTAACGAGGTGTTTGACCATTCGGACCGTGATAACGTGCTAACAACCCGGTTGCTAAATCTTCGCCAGGGTAGCCGGTCAGCCGCCGACTACGCTGTCGACTTCCGGGTTGTGGCGGCGGAAGTTGGATGGGGAAATGCTGCCCTCTGCAGCATTTTCGTCCGTAGCCTGAATGCCAGCCTTCAGGACGAATTGGCCTGCAAGGATCTGCCGAAGCGGCTCTCCGAGCTGATCTCCCTCACCATCAGCCTGGACAACAGGTTGAGAGAACGGGCCGCCGAGCGGAAGTCCTCCAGCCACTCGAGCGGTACTCCTCCCCGCTCCTCTTAATCTCGCCCCCTGGCGTTGCCCGCGCCTGAGTCCGACGACGACCCAGAGGTGATGCTGATTGGCCGGGCGAAGCTCCCACAAGCAGAGAAGCAGCGCCAGAGGGAGCTGGGGCTCTGCATGTATTGCGGAGATGACCAGCACGCCTTGGAATCTTGCCCCGTTCGGCCAAAAGGGGGAGTCCGCGAGTCACCATAGGGGGCCTCGCGGACGCATCCCAGCCTAACCCCCTATCCAAGTGCATGCTGCCAATTCGATTCTGTCACAACCACACTGAACATCTCACTCAAGCACTGGTGGACTCGGGGGCGGAGCAGAGTTTCATCTCCAAGGGCCTGGCAACCCATTTGGGCATCCCATGCCTTCCTCTGCCGGTTCCCTTGAATCTGGTCTCTCTTGCTGCCACCCCCCTGGAGCGGGTTACTCACCGGACAGCCCCAGTCCCGGTCATTATTTCCGGAAACCATCGAGAGGACCTCAGCTTCTATGTGCTGCCCATCTCAGCCGCCTCTGTCATTCTGGGCTACCCCTGGCTGCGCCTGCACGGCCCAACCTTTGATTGGCAGTCAGGGAGCGTCCTCTCTTAGAGCACCTTCTGTCTGGGCGCCTGACTCCAGTCCACCGCTTGTGCCCTGTCACTCCCTCCTCCTTCTCCAACGTGCCTCCTCCGGACCTCTCCTTAGTTCCTCCGGAGTTTCATGACCTTGGCATAGTTTTCAGCAAGTCTAAAGCGCTGTCCCTTCCCCCCCACCGCCCCTACGACTGTGCCATCAACCTCCGCCCGGGGGCGCCCTTGCCTTCCAGTCGCCTGTACAACCTGTCAGCGCCTGAGCGTGAAGCCACGGACTCCTATATCAAGGAATCACTGAACTCCGGCATTATTCGGCCTTCTTCGTCTCCTGTCGGCGCTGGCTTCTTCTTCGTGGCCAAGAAGGATGGGTCGCTCCGGCCATGCATCGACTACCGGGCGCTGAACGACATTACAGTTAAGGACAGGTATACGCTGCCGTTGATGGATTCAGCTTTTGATTCTCTGCAGGGGGCCACCTGGTTTACGAAGCTGGATCTCCGCAGCGCATATCACCTCGTCCGGATCCGGGAGGGCGACGAATGGAAGACGGGGTTCCGCACGCCCAGCGGACATTTCGAGTATCTTGTCATGCCGTTTGGGCTCACGAACGCGCCAACCGTCTTCCAGTGCCTAATTAATGATGTTCTCCACAATTTCCTGGGGGTGTTTGTCTTTGTTTACCTAGACCATATCTTGATCTTCTCCCGGTCACGGGAGGAGCACCAGGTTCACGTGAGGCGGGTCCTCCAGCGCCTTTTGGAGAACAGACTTTATGTTAAAGGGGAGAAGTGTGAATTCTACGCTGACAAGACCTCCTTCCTGGGGTTTATCATCTCCCATAATCAGATCATCCCCGACCCTGCTAAGGTCAAGGCGGTTGTCGAGTGGCCCACCCCCTCATCCAGGAAGCAGGTCCAGCAGTTCCTCGGCTTCGCCAATTTTTACCGGCGCTTCGTCCCGAACTTCGGCGCCATCGCTTCTCCCCTGACCCGCCTCACCTCCCCCAAGGTGCCTTTTCTGTGGACTGAGGATGCCGAGGCCGCTTTTGCAGCGCTGAAGACGGAGTTCTCCTCCTCCCGGGTCCTGGCCCAGGTGGACCCTGCCCTGCAGTGCCTTGTGGAAGTGGACGCCTCTGATACGGGGGTGGGGGCGGTGTTATCTCAGCGCTCACCGGTGGACGGGGCGATCCGCCCCTGCGCCTTCTTCTCCCAGCGCCTATCGGCTGCGGAGAGGAACTACGACATGGGCGACAGAGAGCTCCTGGCGGTCAAGCTCGCTCTCCAGGAGTGGCGTCACTGGCTCGAGGGGGCGGCTCAGCCCTTCGTGGTCTGGACCGACCACAAGAACCTGGAGTACCTGAGAGCAGCCAAGCGTCTGAACGCCCGCCAGGCGCGCTGGTCTCTCTTCTTTGGCCGCTTCAGGTTCACTATCACCTATCGCCCAGGCTCGAAGAACGATAAGGCGGACGCTCTGTCCAGGCAATTTGCCCCTGAAGCCCCGAGGACCGGGATCATGCCATCCTTCCAGCCTCGTGTGTCGTGGGCGCCGTCTCCTGGTCCATCAGGGACAAGGTCCGGAGGGCACAGGCAACCGAACCCGACCCGGGTGTCGGACCAGCGGGTAAGCTGTTCATTCCTTCCTCGGTTTGGAGTGACGTCATCCACTGGGCTCACACCACCAAGCTCGCCTGTCACCCTGGGATCTCCCGTCTGATTGAGCTCCTTCAGAGGTCCTTTTGGTGGCCAGGCCTCCGGGGCGACGTCGCCAATTATGTCCGCGCTTGCCCCCAGTGCGCAACTGGGAAGACGTCTTCCTCTCCCCCAGCTGGTCTTCTCCACCCTCTGCCGACCCCCAGCAGACCCTGGTCCCATGTGGCCTTGGACTTCGTTACCGGTCTCCCGTCTTTCAACTCCTTCACCACCATCCTGACGATCGTGGACAGATTTTCCAAGACCGCCCACTTTGTGCCGCTCCATGGTCTTCCTACTGCTCGGGAGACAGCGGACCTATTGGTCCAACATGTCGTGAGGTCGCATGGGATCCCAGCGGACATCGTCTCTGACTGGGGTTCCCAGTTTGTGTCCAGAGTCTGGTCGTGTTTCTGCAAAGCCCTGGGGGCCTCGGTGAGTTTGTCCTCCGGCCACCACCCCCAGTCCAACGGGCAGTGCGGGCAGTGCGAGCGGACGAACCAGGAATTGGAGGCTGCTCTGCGCTGCATCACCTCCTCCAATCCTTCCTCCTGGAGCGCACATCTGCCCTGGGTTGAATATGCGCACAACGCCACCTTGTCATCGGCGATCGAGATGTCCCCCTTCCGAGCTTCACTTGGGTATGACCCCCCGTTGTTCCCTGAAGAGGAGGGGGAGGTGGCGGTGCCTTCCATCCAGGCCCATCTCAGGTGTTGTCGGCGCATATGGACAACGGTGCGCCGTGCGCTTTTACGCACGGCTGAGCGCAACACCAGGGTGGCTAATCGCCACAGGAGGGCCGCCCCGCGCTATCAGGTGGGTCAGCAAGTCTGGCTGTCTACGTGGGATATCAACCTGAAGGCCGAGAAGAAGAAGCTGGCTCGACGCTTCATTGGCCCCTACCCAATCACAAAAATCATCAACCCGGTGGCTGGGCGTCTGGCTCTCCCCCCCTCCCTCCGCGTCTGCCCGACGTTCCATGTTTCCCATGTTAAGCCTGTGGTGTCTCACCCTCTCTGTCCTCCTCCTAGGGCTCCTCCCCCTCCTATGATCATCGACGGCGACCCGACGTGGAGGGTCTCTTCCATCTTGGACTCCCGCCGCCGAGGTCGCGGGCTGCAATACCTGGTGGATTGGGAGAGGTATGGCCCCAAATGGAGGTCCTGGGTGCGTCCATCGTTTGTGCTGGACAAACGCCTCATCTCGGAGTTCCATCTGGCGCACCCAGGTAAGCCAGCGCCGGGAGGCGCTTCTCAGAGGGGGAGTACTGTCACAGCTCACTCTCGCCCATCTCCAGCTCCAGCTGTGAACACACCTGCGTCTCATCAAGCCTGGGCTATTTAGCCCGCTCTGCCCTGCGCTTCAGCCTGGAGTCGTCTGCTCATCTGAGATTGTGCTTTCCACACTCGCCTTCTCCTCGACGCTCCTAAGACCCTCAACCATCGCTTCCCACGTAAGCCATCATCCTATCACTCACCTTTTCTCCAGTCCTTCTCCCCTGTGCACAGGTGGATTCCTTGGCGGCGGAACCTCTCCTCGTCAGCATCTCTCTCTCTCACCCGCTGCGCCGAGCGTGCATTGGAGCGCTGTCCTCCAGGCAGGAGACCTGCGGCTCACCACCGGAAACATCTGCAAGTAAGCCACAGTCCGAGTATTAATTCACCGGGCTTGGCTCGGTGACTAATCTCTCCTCTGCTCTGCCCTAGGGTTGTCTGGCCGTACGGCGCGCTGCTCTGCCCTTGGTGCATCCTGTCCTCCAGCAGCACATCAACTCCCGCACTCACACATCCACACACACTCACTATTTAATAAACCTTTGTTGCAATTGACTCGAGCCTGTGTGCGTGTTCCCTGGGTCTGAACTCATGTCACAGTCCATTAACAGGTAGGGGTGGAAATCTTTCGGCACCTCACAATTCGAGACAGTTACAATTCAGAGGGCTCCGATTCGTGCCAATTATGATTCTCCATGCATCTTCTCTTCTTTTTTTCTATTCTGGATTTTTTTTCCTCCCACTGTGAGACTATTGATGGTCAGCAATGACTAAATCAAGTAAATTAATACGCTATTAATTACACAAATGCGTGATGAATTATTTATGATTGGAAATGAAAAACTATTTCATTAAACAAGTGTCAATTATTCAATACTGGAAATAAATATCTAATTTATTAAATACGTACAGTTAGGCCCAGAAATATTTGGACAGTGACACAATCTTCATGATTTGGGCTCTGCATGCCACCACATTGGATTTGAAATGAAACAACTACAACGGGATTGAAGTGCAGACTTTAAGGTTTAATTCAAGGGGTTGAACAAAAATATATGATTAAACATGTAGGAATTGTAGCTATTTTTATACAAACGCTCCTCATTTCAGGGGCTCAAAAGTAATTGGACAAATAAACATAAACCTAAGTAAAATGTTACTTTTCAATATTTTGTTGAGAATCCTTTGCAGGCAATGACTGCCTGAAGTCTGGAACCCATGGACATCACCAAACGCTGGGTTTCCTCCTTTGTGATGCTTTGCCAGGCCTTTACTGCAGCTGTCTTCAGTTGTTGCTTGTTTGTGGGTCTTCCTGCCTTAAGTTTTGTCTTCAGCAAGTGAAATGCATGCTCGATTGGGTTGAGATCTGGTGACTGACTCGGCCATTGCAGAATATTCCACTTCGTTGCTTTAAAAAAACTCCTGGGTTGCTTTTGCAGTATGTTTTGGATCATTGGTGAAGCGCCGTCCAATCAACTTTGCTGCATTTAGCTGAATCTGAGCAGAAAGTATATCCCTATACACTTCAGAATTCATCCGGCTGCTTCTGTCTTTTGTCACATCATCAATAAAGACAAGTGACCCAGTGCCATTGGAAGCCATGCATGCCCATGCCATCACACTGCCTCCACCATGTTTTACAGAAGATGTAGTGCTTTGGATCATGAGCTGTTCCAATTCTTCTCCAAACTTTCTTCTTCCCATCATTCTGGTACAGGTTGATCTTAGTCTCATCTGTCCAAAGAATGCTGTTCCAGAACTGGGCTGGCTTCTTCAGGTGTTTTTTGGCAAAGTCAATTCTGGCCTTTCTATTTTTGAGGCTGATTCATGGTTTTCACCTTGTGGTGAATCTTTTGTATTTACTCTCATGAAGTCTTCTCTTTATGGTAGACTTAGATACTTCCTGGAGAGTGTTCTTCACTTGAGTGGATGTTGTGAAGGGGTTGTTCTTCACCATGGAAAGGATTCTGTGATCATCCACTACTGTTGTCTTCCGTGGACGTCCAGGCCTTTTTGAGTTCCCAAGCTCACCAGTACACTCTTTTTTTCTCAGAATGTACCAAACTGTTGATTTGGCCACTCCTAACATTTCTGCTATCTCTCTGATGGATTTCTTCTTTTTTTTTCAGCCTCAGGATGATCTGTTTCCCCTCCAATGAGAGCTCCTTTGACCGCATGTTGTGTGTTCACAGCAACAGCTTCCAAATGCAAACGCCACACCTGGAATCAACTCCAGACCTTTTAACTGCTTAATTGATGACAGGTTAACGAGGGAAGAGCCCATGCAGCCTTGTTATTTTTTTTTTGCAGCCTTCTGAGTCAATTGTCCAATTACTTTTGGTCCCTTGAAAAAGAGGCGGAGTATTAAAGAGCTGTAATTCCTAAACCCTTGCTCCAATTTGGATGTGAATACTCTCAAATTACAGCTGAGAGTCTGCACTTTAAGCCCATATTGATTATATAATTGTATCCTGAATATGTTTTTGTAAACAGCTAAAATAACAAAACTTGTGTCACTGTCCAAATAGTTTTGGGCCTAACTCTATATACAGTCATGTAAAAAAATTAGGACACCCCATTAAATATTAAGTTCTTTATTAAGAAACGTTCACATATCTATGTCTAACCTTGTTTTTGTTTTTATTTGTATTTTTTTAACATTTATTTTAGCCATTGTAAGTGGGAATGAATGTGGGGGTGTCCGAAAAAAGAGGTGGGGTGTCCTAATTTATTCCTCACTATTTGTTTAAAATTACATTTTACATAGAATTTGAAAAAAGTCTTTAATTCATTTTTAATTGTTTAGTTGTATTACATGAATCTCCCAGTATTTTTAACACTGATATTAAACATCCATATGTCCAAATATGATAAAAAAAAACAAAAAACAAGAACATACAGGGTTATACAGGGAGTCCTAATTTTTTCACATGACTGTAACTATTAGGGGTGGGAATCTTTAGGCACCTTTCATGATTACGATGCATTTTTCCCCCAAACATGTAAATATTAGAAAAAAGGACTTTCTGCACTTCATTCCAACGAAACTGTAGCTGTTGCTGGCGGTGGTCAGTTTAATGACATTAAAATCATAGAGGAAAAGAGTCTGGAGCGCACTGTCAGATTCACAGCCTTTATTGGTGCTAAGACTAATATACAAACATCCTCTTCGGTTTTCTTAGCTCGTAGATGTATTACTTATTTTAACATTTACTTTATTTAATTTTTCGGGACATTGCATATTAATTAACATTTTACTTCTAAATATGCCTGATTGTTATTTGCTATATCATTCTAATTGTTCTAATTCACATGTGGCAGTGAGTGGAAGATGTCAATAACATTTATCAAGTGCATAATAGATAATAAAAATAAATAGAAAAGCACTCAGAGAGCGCCTACCTCCACCAAGGCTCCTTCCGTTCCTCATGGATCGCCTCCAAAATGTAATGGGAGTGTGTAGGCCACGAGCCAGTTCTGGTGAAAATTGCATCAAAGTCTATCCATGCAGCGGATAATAAAAAAGCAACGTTGGTGTTGGTTTTACGTGAAGTTTTATTAATTGTACCGCCGTCATGAGCTCCGCTCCCAGCGCCGTGCATACGCACCGGGAGCGAGCCCAAGCGGCTCTCAGAGAAGAAGGACACAAAGTCTGTGTCCTGCAGCAGCAGTTGCAGAATCAGAATGAGAGGAGTTTGCGTTACAGAGTTGCAGCATATATACCCAACTACAACAATACATCAAAGAGCATTCCCCAGCAGTTGGTATGATCAAAGGGACTGCAGAACAGGCATGAGATATTTGCATTTGAAAGACCTACATAACAATAGGCAGATTTGCTAGCCTCTGCTCCAGGTGTAGGACAAAGAGGTTACAAGGCACATCTACATATTGATCTCAGCCTCTAGGTCTCAGTAAGGACAGGACGCATGAACACTATACATGAATGGCACATTACATCACAATACATGAATGGCACATTACATCACAATACATGCATGGCACATTACATCACAATACATGCATGGCACATTACATCTCAGTAGTGCAGCGGGAAAAACCAAGAGAAGAGAGCTGACTGTCCTGTGTGTTGTGGGGGGGTTGAATCAACCCGCCACACGCTCCCCCCAGAGGGCACGGCAGGGGGCCGAGACCTCGATAATCCATCTATGGGAGCGAGCTGTGGGAGAAGCTCGCTGCAGGCGGAGGGGGAGGGAGGGGAGGGGTAGTAAGTGCCGGCAGGGGCGGTGAAATCGTCCGAGCCGCGCAAAAATTGCTTGCTGCTCCGCGACGTCGAGGGGCTGTCCTGTTGCGCGTGCGGAGATCACAAGAAGAAAAATTTGTCTCTGACTCCTCTCGTGGCCATGCAGAAAAGCAGGAGCGGCTGTAAGAGAAAAAATAAATAAATAAAAGCAGAGGGACTGGCGTGTTGACTTTAGGGCAGGCGCAACTCTAAAGCCTCGGGAACAGCAGACAGCTGAATTCCCCTTGTGTGCCGTGGCTAAGACCATAAAATCCAGTGAGCAAGCTGCGGGCCTCAGGTGTACAAGCAAGCCTGAAGGGCCAGTGTGCAGCAGAAGGAAGGCGGTCAGTGAAGCCGTTATTGTCCCGTGCGTGGTGTGCCGTCCTCGTAACTCCCCGGTGCGCGCGCGGGGGTTCCGTGCGTGGGTGGGCCGCTGGAGTGGCGAGTCAGGGTGCAGAATCTTGGTGGAGATCGGCGCAGACGGCGCCGATAAAATCCAGGTTTGGGCTGTGGCTGCAGCTTGGCCATGGTGTGTTGGAACGGTGGGAGGAAATAGACGATCTTTTGTCCCTCAGGCTCGTGCAGATGCGTTGGAGCGGTGGGAGGGAATAGACAATCTTTGGCACCGCTTGGCCGTGGTGCGTTCAGGTCCACGTGTTGCGTTCTCCGCCGGCCATGGAGGACGCCGTCGTGGAGAGGGGACGAGGTGCCTGCGCTCTCGTGTGGAGGAACTGCGAGCGCGGCTGGTCCAGCGTGGATGAGCAGATCTCAGATGTGCAGATCTCATCATGAAGAACGGGTCACCAGTGCAGCTGTCCAGATCAGAAGGTTGCATCGCACAAAGCGTGTGCGTCTTCAGGGTAACCAGTGAAGCGTTCACTGGCAGCATGTTCCTTTCTGCCTTCAGGTCATGGTGCATTGGGGCGGCGAGAGGGAGGAGACGTCTTGTGTCCCTCGGCCGGTTCAGCATGGATGTCTAGACTAGAAGGCTGCGTTGCACAAAGCGTGTGCATCTTCGGGGTCACCAGTGCGGCGGATGATAAAAAATAGGCAGCGTTGTTGAAGGTTTTAAAGCAGAGTTTTGTCACAGTAATGACAGGACGCATGAACACTATACATGAATGTCACATTACTTCACAATACATGAATGTCACATTACATCACAATACATGAATGGCACATTACATCACAATACATGCATGGCACATTACATCACAATACATGAATGGCACATTACATCTCAGTAGTGCAGCGGGAAAAACCAAGAGAAGAGAGCTGACTGTCCTGTGTGTTGTGGGGGGGGTGAATCAACCCGCCACATCCACTAGTTTTGGAGGATTCTTGCTAACACACTGTGAGAAGATAAGAGCCTTGGTGGAGGTATGTGTTCTCGGATCATCATGAAAATATAATCCCTTCCTCTCTAGCCCAAGGACGTAACCTCCTTAACAGAGGTAATAATAACCAGTCCCTCCAGGATTTCGTGATGTTGCGATCGCACCAATTCAAGAGAAATCAGCCAATCAGCGCAACTATTGCACGACCTTGCATCTTTGTCCAATCACCGCAACCTTCCCGCAATTTTGGCCAATCCTCGTCAACCTCTGCCAATTTCACCAATCAAATTTGTCTCCAACGCGCTTAAACGCTCAGTCTAACCAATCAAATGCATCGCTGCACCATGTTCACTTCCATGTTTACAGTGAGTAGTTGGTTTACAGTTTACAGTAAGTAACGGAACAAATCAGCAGACAGAGTGTGTGATTAAAAAAAAAAACACTCACCCGTGAGGTTTTCAACACCGTCCCTTCCTCCGTCTCCCCCAGCCTGCCCGTGGACGCCTCGCCACGTCTCCCGTCCTGACCGCGTGTACGAAGCGCTGGGTTTGTGTTGAAAAACGTGCGCCTGCCGAAAAGCACCCTGTCGCGGGAGCGCGCGTGAGGAGAGTACACTACAGCGAGTGTTTGAACATTTTATTCATATTTAGAGGGAAAATCATTAGTACGTCTGGTCAGTGAGCTTTAAAACTGTTAATCTCCGGTGTGGACGGACAAACGCACCCAGCCACCCATCCCCCCGCCGTCCCGCTATAAATGAAAGGTGTGTGTGTGTGTGTGTGTGTGTGAAGCCCGACATGCAGCAGACAGACATGGAAAGAGAGAATATTCTCTGTATTTTTTTTTTTTTGGAAAAACACAGACTCCAATAGCCAATACAGAGCAACAGAATAAATAATTTATTTTTTTCCTCTCTGCTCGGTACCGAGTGGTTGGGAACCGTAGGGAGTTTTCAAATGAAGGTGTTGCCAATAATTTCCAAATCTCAACTCTAACATTATAATGGATATTGTGCTAATGTTTGTATTTGCTGTTCCACAAGAGTTTTTCTGTATAGCAGAAGTTTCTGCTTAATTTACAAATCACTATAATAGGAAATGTTTGACAATCCTGAGCTTTTCTTGTATTGTTATATACAGGTACATCTCAAAAAATTTGAATATCATAAAAAAGTTCAATATTTTTTGCCACTCATTTCAGAAAGTGAAACCCATTTATTATATAGAGTCATTACACAGAGAGTGATATATTCCAAGCACGGTGGTGCAGTGGTTAGCACTGTTGCCTTACAGCTAGAAGGCTCCTGGTTCGAATCCCCAGGCTGGCAGGCGTCGGAACCTTTCTGTATGGAGTTTGCATGTTCTCCCTGTGCTGCGTGGGTTTACTCCGGGGGCTCCGGTTTCCTCCCACAATCCAAAGACATGTATGTTAGGTTAATTGGTTGTTCTAAATTGTCCCTAGATATCTCTTATAGGCCCTTAGAATAGAGGGTTAGTACTAGTGAAAGCGCTTTGAGTGGTCTTCGTGACTAGAAAAGCGCTATATAAGTGCAGGGTAGTTATTTATTTATTTTAATTTTGATGATTATGGCTTACAGCCCATGAAAACCCCAAATTCAGTTTCTAAAAAAAATAGAATATTACATAAAATTAATTTTAAAAAATAGTTTTTTAATAGAAATGTTGGCTGACTGAAAAGGATGTCCATGTACACACTCAGTATTTGGTCGGGCTCCTTTTGGATTAATTACTGTATCAGTGTGGCGTGGCATGGAGGTGATCAGCCTGTGTTACTGCTGAGGTGTTATGAAGGTCCAGGTTGCTTTGATAGTGACCTTCAGCTCGTCTGCATTGTTGGGTCTGGTGTCGCTCATCTTCCTCTTGACAATCCTTCATAGATTCTCTGTGGGGTTTAGGTCAGGAGAGTTTGCTGGACAGTCAAAAACAGTGATGCCATAGTCATTAAACCAGGTTTTGATACTTTTGGCAGTGTGTGTGGGGGGGGGGGAATCCTGCTGGAAAATGAAATCAGCTTCTCCATAAAGCTTGTCAGCAGAGGGAGGCATGAAGTGCTCTAAAATTTCCTGGTAGACGACTGCGCTGACTTTGGTCTTGATAAAACACAGTGGACCAACACCAGCAGATGACCGCTGTTCAGATAAAAGTAACTTTTGCATTTCATTTGGAAATTAAAGTCCCAGAGTCTGGAGAAAGAGTGGAGAGGCACAGAATCTAAGTTGCTTGAGGTTTAGTGTGAAGTTTCCAGTCAGTGATGATTTGAGGAACCATGTCACTGCAGTAAACTGGAAAAAAGCATCTGCTTTAAAATTTGAAATTCTTCCCACAACTTTTAGTGCAAAAAACACTCTAAAAATATTGCAACTTTTATCACAGCTTTTTAAAAAAGCTCCCGCAAATTCAGGCTTTTTGGCCCGCAAGAATCATAAAAACATCCCGCAACATCCTGGAGGGTCTGAATAATAATAATAATAAGAACTAACTAACTAACTAACTAACCTGCACTTATATAGCGCTTTTCTAGTCACAAAGACCACTCAAAGCGCTTTCATTAATACTAACCCTCTATTCTAAGGGCCTATAGGAAACAGATATCTAGGGACAATTTAGAACAGCCAATTAACCTAACATGCATGTTTTTGGCATGTGGGAGGAAACCGGAGAAATCCCGGAGTAAACCCACGCAACACGGGGAGAACATGCAAACTCCACACAGATCACTGTTGGTCGGGGGCTGGGATCGAACCCACGATCCCACGATCCCCACAATCCCCCGGCCAAGGGTAAACTGTGCTGCCGCAGTGCTAACCACTGCGCCACCGTGCAGCCCAGAAAGAAGCCCAGCCAAGAAGAAGAATCATGTTTCACACTGTGTCCTCTTTAGAGTCAAACACAGAAGAGTTGTGTTAGTCTTAACACAAATAAAGGCTGTGAATTTAACAGTGTGCTCTGACTCTTTTCCTCTGTGAAAGAAATATTATATACACTTCTAATGAAAAATAGAAGCATTTCTACCTGCTGGTTTCACTTTTTCCATGTTTTGGCCTAGCTATGGCTGCGTAGGTCAGATGACTTGCTTGCCACAGATGTTTCACACATGCGCATTGACTGGAATTTATGGTCAGTATGCCCATATAGGATGACAGCGACACTCCAGCAAACTGATCTGAACACCCACAATTAAATAAAATGAAAGTTTTGTGCCAGTGTGGAGTGCCATGACCACAGATATGAACATATTTACATGACGCGACAAATACTGTCAGGTGCCAATGTCCGCGTTTAAGAGTCCGCTTTTTCGTTCCATTAACATTAATTACGTTATTAATCTGCAGTCCATATATACAGACAGCATGAAAGTGACGCCCTAGCAACGCGACCCAAATCTCTATGAATAAAATGAGCAGTCTCTCTTCAGTGTTGTGCGTCACGTGAAATACCATCCAGGCGGGTGCCAATTTCCACGTTAAAGGTTCGGCTTTTTTTTTTTTGTTCTGGCCACATTAAATTACATTATGAATACATATTTAAGAATTGGAATTTTGCCATTGGGTACATTCACAACATTCACAAACGTTTAGCTTTTTGTGGTTCATTAGGGTTTCTTAAAGGTTACCAAATGTTTTGTCAACAGTTTTTAAGTGACACACCGCCAAAAATCAAGTTGTTTCTGTTGTTAACATGTCTGTAACGTGTTATTTGTGACTTACAACACATTCATTCATTCATTCATTCATCTTCTTCCGCTTAATCCTTTTCGGGTCGCGGGGCTGGAGCCTATCCCAGCATCTTTGGGCGAGAGGCAGGGTCCACCCTGAACAGATCGCCAGTCCTTCGCAGGGCCGACACAGAGAGACAGACAACCATTCACTCTCACAGTCATACCTAAGGATAATTTAGAATCCCCAGTTTGATGCCAATTAACCTAACTTGCATCGAGCGAAATTACTCAAATGCCTCATATCTTTTTTTTGCCGTAAAGTTTCACTTAAGTCCCCCCCCCTAAAAAAAAAAAAAAAAAAAAAAAAAAAAAATGCAACTTTGGACAAAGCGTTTCTAGGCACGCAAGTATTCCTGCTTAGCCTGACTGGTTATAACATTAACCAGTCAGGCTAAGCAGTGGGCATGGCTACAGACCTAAGTTCACTGCCTCGGGGGAAGAAGGAGGAGCAGCAGGAACTTGTACAAATGAGGAAAGATGGCAGATTATACGTGTTCAGTTTTTGGCTGTTTGAGCAAGAAATCCTCTTCTTTTAAATTACATGTCTTACCCACAGACATGAAAATACAACAGCAATGATTAATTTTATTTGGAAAAACCTCAGTGTCCCTGCTAAAATACCGGAGAGGACACGAGTTTGTGGCCTGCATTTACCCTGCATGCTGGGGGAGACGGCCCTGGGGTGCGTGGCACAATGGCCGGGGCGAGTATAATCGTAGGTGAACCTGTGGAAAGATCATTCTCAGTGGAGCGGAGAGTCGCTGTCCAGCCCCGCATGGAGGCTGGAGGGCTCCTTTCCGGTCTCTGGTTGCCCACTCACTGCAGATCTCCCTGGCTCACTCAGAGTTTTTCCCACGTGGGAGTGAAGGAGGCGAGCAGGCGGGTGGGCACCCCGTTCGCCGGCAAAGCGAGCTCGCTGGGGGCCGGTGGTGGGAGCAGCTCACCTCAGAGCAGCACGCCGCGTTCAGGTCGCAGGCAGGCTACGCGGCCATAAAATTTGGGCTGCACACAGTCGTCCGTAGAAGAGTCCTGCGGACACTAGCGGACTGGAGACGATGATGTAAATTTCGTCACACGAGGCTTGCGGTTGCACGTACGCGGACAAAGGAGGTGCAGCATAAATCCAGCTTTAGAGCCCCTGGAGTGTGTCTTTAAGGTCACCAACAGTTTTTCTTGTTGCCAGAAATTTTTGCTAATGTATTTTTTTTCCCCAAACAGCTGCAAAATAATTGTAAATGTTTGCAAGCGGTTGTAGCACGTGTCATTGATGTTCTTTTTTTGGCTAGTAGTGAACACTACACACTGTTCAAGACCCTTAATGACAAAACAGTTTGCGACCTTAAAAACTGTGTGTGAACTGTTTTGCAACCTTTTATGAACCCTGACAAAAGCCAAAAAGCGCATCATTCATGAACGTTCCTCAGCATTTGGCACACTGTGAGATACTAGCTTGATTTTCACCAACATTTGTCAGAAAGGTTGGCAAATCCAAAAATCGCCACATTCGTCAGAATTCGTCTTACCATGAGATACTGCCATAAGTGCTGAAGTCCAAAATCAAATTTGTCATTCAAAACAAAGGTTATTTAAAGGCAGCTGCCTCCCTCATGAAGCCCTCCTGGACACGTACATCTATTAAGGACATTTTCACTACATTCTATATATAGAATACACCATATTCTAATTTCATAATTAGAATATATATATAATATAATATATAGAATATTCTTTACAGACACGTGGCAAATCCACACACGTGCATAATTTGTAAAACAAACACCACCATCAAGGTTGGATTATAGTTTATGACAAATGGTTTTTTTTACCTCCACAAAGGAGGTTATGTGATCATCGGCGTTGGTTTGTCTGTCTGTTTATGTGTTTGTTTGTTTGTCTGTTTGTTTGTTTGTTAGCAAGATAACTCAAAAAGTTATGGACGGATTTTCATGAAATTTTCACAGATTGTCAGAAATGGGGTATCCTACAGATGATTAGATTTTAGTGGTGATCCGGATCACCGTCCACAAGAAAACCGCCATTACGCAAAATGCCATTTTCGTGAATAACTACTGAACCACTAATCCTATCATTGTCAATCCAATTGCTAGTCATATGTTTTCATGGTCAAGGAATCTGAAAACGTACACACAAACACTGTATGGGGGGAACTGTGGTGAAAACCGCCATTACGGAAAATGCCATTTTCGTGAATAACTACTGAACCACTAATCCTTTCATTGTGAATCCAATTGCTAGTCATATGTTTTCATGGTCAAGGAATCTGAAAACGTACACACAAACATTGTATGGGGGAAGTGTGGCGCTTGGCGGAGGTCTGCGCTCTCCGAGTGCTTTTCTAGTTAAATATGCATTTTACTTACTCAATAGATGCAATAGATGCAACTTTTGTTTCATTTATGTTCCAACACAACACTGCATGTAGTACAAAATAGCTCAGTCCTGCTTTCATGAGGAATATTCTGAAACTTGAGCATTGAGCATGGTCTTTAGCTATGATTTTTATTGGTAAATGAGGGATGTTATCACACACGATACCATGTGTCGGCATCTCTGTGAATGTAAACAGGAAAGTGAGAGAGCATGGCAGGGATGCAAATGATTAGTTAGGCTGATGATGTATGCGTTTGAGTGCTACTCGGGGACAAATTTGATAGCCAAATTTGCAGAAATGACAAGGATTGGCCAAAATTGTGGAAAAATTATGGTGATTGGACAAAGTTGCAAGGTGGCCCAAAATTTGCATGATTTGGTGTGATTGCAACATCACAAAGTCCTGGAGGGACTGTTATCTGTGTTTATCAATGTACTTATCAAAGTACACATCTCAAGGATATTGTTTTCCATTGTGCCACTGTTTTTTGTCAGGACTCATTGTTTAGGATTCCCTGAACAAATCATCCTAATCTCTGAGACACTATGCAGATGGTGGTTGATAATTAGGATGCTGAAATATGTCACTTTTATGAGCATTGTATTTGGCTCCTCTCAGCACAAAACCAGACTGTAGACCATTATTCCTCACACCTAATTGACCATCAGTGACTGCTGTTGTGGTTAAGATACTGACAAAAAGATGCAGTGTGGTTGCTGTGAATGCATTTAGCTGTCCGGTAGTAGATTTCATATTTTGTCTCAGAACTGCAGCTTACAGCACCATCAGATGCCTGCCTGTACTGGCTTTTGATTGATGAGTATACAGTCTGCTGTATGAGCTTTTGTGCAGTTTTTCTTCATTGTCACCACTATGATAGATGAGACGTGAAGCAACCAAGATGTGATTGAAGTGTGGCTTTAATTCAAGAGGTTTAACAAAAATTGAAATCTCCCTTTAAGACTTTGAACCATTTTGACATTTTCTCTTAAATTTCCAATCCACCTTATCCCTGGGGATGCTGCTGCAGGAACAATTATGAATGGATCTTCTGGTTTCGGCTGACCAAGTGTTAAATCAATCAGTTTGAGTGGAGTAGCAGGGGCATTTAAAATAGCGTTTTTAAAAGTTTTTCAAATTCATTTTAATGAGTACCGTAATCCACATAGGTGTTTTGCACTCAAGTGGCAGCTAATTTCAGCTCTTCTAGTTTTTGTATTTTTTGAATGTTTTGGCGTCATTCTGGCACTTGCTGGTGTTCGTGATTGTGCCATAGACTGTATAAATGAAGGCTTCTTTGTGGCTCTGACTAGATTCTACATCTGCTTTGAGGTAAATCTGATTATGTCCAACATATTTTAACAAATTGCAACCAACTTTATTGTGTTGGAGACATTGATATTGTGGCCCGTGCTGGCAAAATGAGTCAGAATGTGCACCATGTCGTTATGAGTACAGGCAATGAGAAGTCATAAATCATGGCTCTTTCTTTGTTTGGTAGCGGCAAAGTCCCAGTCAACCTCCCATGAGTGTCTGGTGTCATTCTAAAGCTTAGAAACTGCACTTTCTAAAAATACCTATGTTTTTGGGGAAGACATAACTCCCAATTGATCGAACGTGAGTTTTCAACCTAGCTAAAATATAAACAAATCATCTTTTTCTGGGTCAGTTTTTGCACACTACGTACAGATTAAATATCATTTTGAATGTCTTTCAATACAGAATATGGAAATAACGTTACATCAGTTTTGAAACTGTCCTCAAAGTGACTCATTTTGCCAGCAAGGGTCATTTGCTTACATCATTAGCATGTTAGCAGCGGTGCTAACTAATGGAACTACTCTGTACGAGGCCAGTTTTTAAGGCCATCTTCCCATCCCTCGATAGTCGTGGGGAAGTGGTATGATTATGTTACTGTTTTGAGGTGCAAGAGGCTGTGTTCCTGCATTTCAGATGCCGAAGTCATTGTTTTTTAACAAGGAAAAGTGTCCCGTTTCAGTGACAACCATATGTTCTAAACTAGTACCGGAAATTGCGTCTATAATTAACACAAGGCATCATGGGGCCTAGGAATAAGGTAGATAGCAAAAAGGCTTTGGAAGACTGACTGCTCATCACGTATATACAAATTCAGTAAATAGAGTCATTAAATGTCTGAAGTTGATTTTGAATTTTAAATCAAAAGTTGATGGTGGAACTAGCCATTGAAGCTCTTAAAGGTGAGAAAACATTCTGACCTCCTGGCCAGTAGGTGTCCCACGTACCCTTGTAAGGTATATGTGACATCAACCTAGTTAACAGGCTAGTCACGTTCCATGCATAGCTTACTGAGGCTATATGATTATTACAATAAATGCAACAAGCAATTATTTAGTGTATCCTGTCATCACAATGCTGCAGGTACTGTCAGCCATTATAATTACCTACAGAATATGGTACCTCTGTTTGTCATGAAAATGTTAGCCATGTCCTAGCTAGTATATCTATGCTACCAGTCACCAGAGTCTTGTCATCCATTAGCTCAGAGTATCATGAATATTTCAGACCCATAAAAATTTTCAAAGTATTTTTTCATCAATTTTTATTTCTGTAAAGAATACTAGTGCAGCGCCCGTATTACCCTGTGTGGACTGGTGACATCATAGAAGCAGTGACATGCGATGAGGTTTTTGGATGGTGAGGCACTGACGCCATCAGTCAGATTTAAATATATAAATATAAATATTGTTGAAATGATTGGAATCATTCAGAAATTACATTTAGACCTACAGACGTGGACAAAATTGTTGGTACCCCTCTGTTAATTAAAGAAAAACCCACAATGGTCACAGAAATAACTTGAATCTGACAAAAGTGGTAATAAATAAAAATTCTATGAAAATTAACCAATGAAAATCAGACAATGCTTTTGAATTGTGGTTCAACAGAATTACTTTAAAAAACAAACTCGTGAAACAGGCCTGGACAAAAATGATGGTACCCCTAGAAAAGATTGAGAATAATGTGACCATAGGGACATGTTCAACCAAGATTTGTCCTCTAATTAACATCACAGGTGTCTACGAACTTGTAATCAGTCAGTCGGCCTATTTAAAGGGTGACAAGTAGTCACTGTGCTGTTTGTTGACATGGTGTGTACCACACTAAACATGGACCAGAGGAAGCAAAGGAGAGAGTTGTCTCAGGAGATTAGAAAGAAAATTATAGACAAGCATGTTAAAGGTAAAGGCTATAAGACCATCTCCAAACAGCTTGATGTTCCTGTGACTACAGTTGCACATATTATTCAGAAATTTAAGATCCACGGGACTGTAGCCAACCTCCTTGGACGTGGCCACAGGAGGAGACGGATAATACGAATGGTAACAAAAGAGCCCAGAACAACCTGTAAACACATTCATGGTGAACTCCAAGGTCAAGGTACATCAGTGTCAGATCGCACCATCCGTCATTGTTTGAGCCAAAGTGAACTTCATGGGAGATGACCAAGGAGGACACCACTGTTGAAAACAAATGATAAAAAAGCCAGACTGGAATTTGCCAAACTGCATGTTGACAAGCCACAAAGCTTCTGGGAGAATGTCCTATGGACAGACGAGACAAAACTGGAACTTTTTGGCAAGGCATATTAGCTCTATGTTCACAGACGCAAAAATGAAGCATACCAAGAAAAGAACACTGTCCCTACTGTGAAACATGGAGGAGGTTCTGTTATGTTCTGGGGCTGCTTTGCTGCATCTGGCACAGAGTGTCTTGAATCTGTGCAGGGTACAATGAAATCTCAAGACTATCAAGGTATTCTAGAGAGAAATATGCTGCCCAGTGTCAGACAGCTTGGTCTGATTCGCAAGTCATGGGTCTTGCAACAGGATAATGACCCAAAACACACAGCTAAAACACCCAAGAATGGCTAAGAGCGAAACATTGGACTATTCTAAAGTGGCCTTCTATGAGCCCTGATCTAGATCCTATTGAACATCTGTGGAAGGAGTTGAAACATGCTGTCTGGAGAAGGCACCCTTCAAACCTGAGACAACGGGAGCAGTTTGCTCATGAGGAGTGGGCCAAAATACCTGCTGAGAGGTACAGAAGTCTCATTGACAGTTACAAAAATTGTTTGATTGCAGTGATTGCCTCAAAAGGTTGTGCAACAAAACATTAAGTTAAGGGTACCATCATTTTTGTCCAGTCCTGTTTCATGAATTTGTTTTTTAAAATAATTCTGTTGAACCACAATTCAAAAGCATTGTCTGATTTTCATTGGTTAATTTTCATAGAATTTTTATTTATTACCACTTTTGTCAGATTCAAGTTATTTCTGTGACCATTGTGGGTTTTTCTTTCATTAACAGAGGGGTACCAACAATTTTGTCCACGTCTGTACATGGCACATTAGTGGACAAATAATAATTTTTTTTTTTTTAATGTTTTTCATGATAACTGATGAGGGTCTGCCTCCCCTGACTGCACGTCACTGCATAGAAGTGATGCTTGCACAAAAGAATAGATGGCATCTATTAAGAACACCTACGGAGTTCTTATAAGGAGTTCTGAACAGCTCCTTATAAGGTGTTGTTCAGTATAAGGGTTGTTCACTTTAACAGGAGCTCCTTATAAAATGAGTTCTTAAAAGGAGATCTGAACAGCTCCTTATAAGATCTTCTAAGGAAGACCCGGTTCTGGCACTTGGATCGGGCCCAAATTTTTATCATTTTATCCCACCGGCCTCCAGAGACCGCCCTGTCAATTTCAGCGCCCAACTCCCAGCGCTTATACCTTTTACACCTCTATGTTCATTTAATAGCACCCCTATGGATGTTCAATAAAGATTTCCCCTCCTAAACTTCCACATATCCAGGGAGGGTGAAATTTACAGGGGTTATTGGGCTTAATATTATAGCCATAAATCCAAATTTTCACCCCCCAAATTCCAGTGATTATACCTTTTCCACCTTTGTGTTCATTTAATAGCTCCCCTATGGACATTCATTAAAGATTTCTCCTCCTAAACTTCCACATATCCGGGGAGGCCGAAATTCAGGGATGCACTCTAATCACCTCAGCAAAGCATGTATCAAATCTGAGGTCAGTCTGACAAACGGTTCGAGAGATATGCGAGGAACAGACAGATACACAGACAGAGAGTCCTTGCATTTATAAATAGCTAAAGACTATAATTCTGTACCTTTCTAAACATTTTGTTAATCTGTGTTTTAAATTTGTTTTCATGGAAATATTGTCTATTTCACTTTACATTATTCTTGTTCTTGACCAAATAACAAGTACTGCCTTATAAAGACGGAATGCTCTCTTGGGGTGTTTTCACCTGAGAGTTCAGACCAAGGTTCATGTCTCTACATTTGGTCCAGTTAGGTTTGGTTTCACACTGCTCTTTATTCAAGTGAACTAAACAACTTTACATGATGCACCTACATCTGTTGTCATGACCATGTTTGTGATGCTAGCACAGACAGGTATTTAGCAAACATGCTACTCAGCCTCTTAAGGTATTTCCTTTAGCACTGAATAAATCGGTAACCCTGCGTAAGTGGAAACTGGAAAGATTTCATCATATTAAGAAGTGAAGTAGTTTGGTGAGGCTAGAATGTTGTCCAGGGCTTCATTAAACATTTGTCCTTCTCATCAGCCTTGATGATTTTTTTTCAGTTGACATTGCTCTTCCATTTTGTGCATGAACTCTGTCACATCCTCTCCAAAAATATCTGGTAAGGGCCCCTTTACACAGTACAGAGATCATTGAGAGATTTGGTGGATACCGTGGCAACTGTGGCGATCACTGAAGATCATTGATTGATGAAAAATTGGCCAGATCTCTCAACAATTTCTCAATCATCTCCACCTCTGTGTAAAGAGAGTATAAGTTTCAGGATGTTGATGATTTTTTTTCAGTTGACTATTTTTGCCACTGACGGGACATATCTTCCTTTCCCTGAGTGCTGTCACGGCTCATTTCCCTTGTTTTTTGGCTGCCTCAACTCTCTGTGTTTGATCCAAAATTCGGAACCTTTTCAAAAATTGCCTTCACACTCTAAACGAACTGGACCAAGGTTCAGTTCAATCCAGACTGAGACCACCTCTTTTTGATGGAAAAGTGGTGATTTAGGGGATGATTCACATCTTGCTCTAACTCTTTGGACTGTGTTATTAATGCCTCAACCAATACGTGAAGCCAAAGAGGAGTTTTCAGTTTGTGTACTGAAGCCAAAGGTTCTGAATGAATGGCAAACTATTAAGTTACCAGAGTGACACCGAGCTCATTCACAAGGCGATGGTAGAAAAACCACCCTTCCACCTACTGCAGAGGAATTTATTTTGACCGCTGCACCAAACAGTTTATAAGAACAGATGGGAACTGCTGTCTTGGTAATTAGAGAGAAAGCAATATCTCTAGGATGTAAAGACATTTTGTATTTTTTTTATCTGGTTTATAAAAATAGGAAAGCTTTGATTCTAGCTATTTTATATGTGAGTTCAAAGAATAAACAAAAAGGACAGACAATGTCACATCTTCCTGCTTTTTTTTGTCAGTAGGATACATGTGGGTTCATGTTATTTGACAGGAGTGCAAATTGCTAAGAGAGTTCTTAGCTGATTCAAGAGCTGTAGATGTATGAAGAGAAATTCAGAAGATATTTCAGACTGTCAGCAACCCAGTTTAAATACTCGGTTTATCATTCTAGCACTGGTAAGTTCACCTCAATCCAACTGACAATAGAGTATGTTGTTGTGTGGAGAGTGTGGCGTGGATGTTGCCATTAGGGCTTGCCATCGCCGCCCTGGTGATGACGTCAGGCAGGCTGCGACACCAGTATATATTCTGTGATTCTCTCAATAAAGAGTGAGTTCGCTGCATGGTATAAAAAGACTCCAGTCTCTGATTACAGACATAACATTTTGGCGACGAGGATAAACCATGGAGGCGTATGGGCTACCTCCACCTCTACCACCGATTCTGGAGTGTCCGGGAGAGCCAGTGATCCTGTGGCTGGACTGGGTGGCCATGCTTGGGGGATACATTGCAGAGCTGGGCCTGGGTAGACTTGATGGAGACCAAGGACGAACGTGCCTGGTCTGCCATCTTGGTTTGGAGGGTTGGAGAATTCTCTGCATGTTGGGAGAGACGGAGGCTTTTATGGATGCTGTCAGGCAGCTGGCTGGATATTTTACCGAACATACAGTACAAGGGACAAGAAGCTGTGGGTAGTGAAGCTGTTGGTGCCAAAACGAGCTAGGATAGTTAGCTCAGAGAAGCTAAGGGCTCAGTCTGTGGCAACGGTGAAGTTAACCACGAAGCTAGGTGCGTGCCAAAACCAAGCTACAAGCTACCAGCTAGGTATCGAGGGGGGACTGGAGCCACGAGTGGGGGAGCCTCCGGTCACCGAAGCTAGCAAGCCAGCCGAGGAGCTCAGCACAGTGCGTGACCATAGCGCTGGTGGTGAAGATGGCGCAGTGAGCCAAGACAGCATGGAGGGAGAGCAGCAACCGGACTCAACTGAGTTTTCCCCGCAGCTGGAGTCGGGGCAACGGGAGGTGGCACACAAGCATGCTGAGAGCCACGGGAAACAGTAGCGGCATTTGGGCACAGAGGCAGCGCAGTGGAGCGCCTCGAACGATGGAGAGGAGGTGCCGGACTGTCCTTGTGCCCGAAATGAACTGTAGGCAAAGACGGACACTGAGAGGGAGCAGACCGGGGATTTGCTGAGCACCACGGAGGTCGAGCAGGACCAGTGTCGCTCAGGGCTGGTGCGGGAAGACCTCAGTGCCGGAGTTCAAAGTGCCTTGGACGAGGTTGCTCTGCATGATGGCGAGGTGCCCGAGTCGACGAGTGACGGCGACGAGTGGGCTATAGTTTTTCCAGGAATTCGGCCACATGGGGCCGGAGTGTCTAGGGCCACAACGGTGGCAGCTGCAGCGGTTTTGAAGATGGTCGGGGGTGGACCGACAGGCACAGAGGGACTGTGTGCTGGGCAGCAGTGCTGCACGTCGGGCAGGACCCCCCTGAGAGTTATGGATAGGATTTGGGTCCGTGAGGAGGTGTCGGATGGTGGGTCCAGACGAGCGAAGCGGTCGTGGGTGAGGAGAAGAGATGTTTTTGCTTGTGGGGTCGGCTTCGACCCCGGGGGCAGGTGGCTTCCAGGGGCACGCATGCCGAGGGGCTGCCCTGGGTCCCTGAGCCCGGTTTTATCTTTGGCTGTCCGTGGACTGTGGTATAACTTAAAAATTCCAATGTAAATATGTTTAAGTAGTGTGTACATAGCTATACACTACCGTTCAAAAGTTTGGGGTCACTTAGAAATTTCCTTATTTTTGAAAGAAAAGCACTGTTTTTTTCAGTGAAGATAACTTTAAACTAATCAGAAATACACTCTAATATCTAATATACATTGCTAATGTGGTAAATGACTATTCTAGCTGCAAATGTCTGGTTTTTGGTGCAATATCTACATAGGTGTATAGAGGCCCATTTCCAGCAACTATCACTCCAGTGTTCTAATGGTACAATGCGTTTGCTCATTGCGTCAGAAGGCTAATGGATGATTAGAAAACCCTTGTGCAATCATGTTAGCACAGCTGAAAACAGTTTAGCTGGTTAGAGAAGCTATAAAACTGACCTTCCTTTGAGCAGGTTGAGTATCTGGAAAAAATTATTATTTCAAATACAAATCATTATTTCTAACCTTGTCAATGTCTTGACTATATTTTCTATTCATTTTACAACTCATGGTGGTAAATAAGTGTGACTTTTCATGGAAAACACAAAATAATTGTCTGGGTGACCCCAAACTTTTGAACGGTAGTGTATGTGCATGTGTTTTAAATAAGTGTTTGAAGTGAGTCTGGTGTATGTATGGATGTGTTGTTGGGGATTAATTTTTGTGTGTTTTGTTTAGTATAGCAACATGACGATATATTTTAGTTATAAATGGGCTTCTTCTCTTAGTTTAATGGCAGCAGAATTATCCGCATGGCCGTGTGGGATAGGACGGCGGTCCACCCATCTCCCCAAGATTTTAGTTGTTTTCGGTGAATGTGTTAGGTCAATACAGTTCATTATTCCCCATTATTTTCTTAGTGCATGATTCAGGTCCTAAATTGGGGTGGGTCTTAATTGTGTGTGTGTGTGTGTGTGTGTGTGTGTGTGTGTGTGTGTGTGTGTTTTGGACTTTTGTAAGGGGGAGGGGAATGTTGTGTAGAGAGTGTGGTGTGTGTGTGGCCCTTAGGGCTTGCCGTAGCCACCCTGGTGGTGACATCAGGCGGGCTGCAGCACCAGTATATATTTTGTGGTTCTCTCAATAAAGAGTGAGTTCACTGCATGGCATAAGAAGACTCCAGTCTCTGATTACAGACGTAACACATGGGACCAGTGATGGTGGAAGTTTCTGCTGTGGTCCAGTTAAAACAAATGGAACTTAATAGTGGTGTTGTCAAGAATGTAATTAGAAAGGCTTTATGAAAGATGCAAGCCTTAATAGTATTCAAAAACAAAAAGATCAGATCAAACTTCTCGAGAAAATGTCAGACAGAATGCCCACCCCCAGAACAAAATTCTCTGGACAGATGAAGCCAACGTTAATGTTGTCTGGACTGATGAGCATGGAAGCATTTAGAGAAGGAAAAAAGGCTCATGATCCAGCGTATACCACATTATCTGTCAAACATGGTGGAGGCTGTGTTGTGACATGGGCAAAGGAACTGGGTCACCAGTGTTTATTAATATCTCAGATGCTGATAGAAGAAACTTCATGAATTGTGAAGTATATAGAGCAATACTTTCCGCTCAAATTCTGTCAAATTATGCAAAACAGATATGTCACAATTTATAGTACAAATATGTGATGACCTAAAATTGACTACAAACGCAACACAAGGGCTTGTTTTGAAGACGGAAAGAATGCTTTTGGAATAGTTTTTTTTTTTTTTTTTTACCTAATCTTTGCTTACTGAGTAATCCCCAAAACAAGGAGCAACCGAGACAGGCATTTTAAAGGCTTGACAAAACATTTTTACCCTTTATCAAGTGACACAACATATTTAGTATTTTCATTGGGCACAATATCTGGTAACAACATAATAAGGATAGAAAGAACAATCATTTCAGCAATTTTGTGATGTACCAATGATAGTCTTGGTTCGACACTTCAAGCAGTCAACAACACTAAAATGTTTGCATGCAAGTATTTATTAATTCTTCATTTTAGTGTTGTTAATTTACTTTTGATCATGCAAATAGTGTCTATTTATAAATGACTTAAAAGAGGCAATCTCTTTAATTCACTTGAGTTAAAGCTGAAAGCCTGGCAGAATCGCATCTTGTACACGTTAATCAATTTTTAGCTCACTCCAGAGAAGTCGAAAGGAGCTAATGTGATGGTATGGTGTCCGTTCATCCACATATCGTGGGAATCGCTACTCCTCCGAGGCAATTGCCCCGATGATCATCAGGTGGGTCTGCGTATAAGTTGTGCTCAAGGTCAAAGGTCAGGAGATTTGGCCACTCACACATAGTTTCAGAAAAATCAATACTCCTCCTAGGCAATTGTCCTAATTCTCAACAAACTCTTGCACAATGACCATCAGGAGAGTCTGCATCCAAGTTAAGCTTAGGGTCAATTTTAGTGTCGAAGGTTAGTGCCTCCATTAGTGTCTGGGCATTTATAATTTCACAAAAATTATTACTCCTCCTAGATAATTGCCCCAATGTTAGGTAAACTCATGCACAATGATCCCCAAGTGGGTCTCCATCTAAGTGGTACTCAAGGTCAAGGTTCACAATCAGGAGATGGTGGTGTAGTGGTTAGCACTATTACCTCACAGTAAGAAGGTTGTGTGCCTAAATCCACCAGCCAGCAGGGCTTACCTGTGTGGAGTTTGCATGCTCTCCCATTGCCTGTGTGGGTTTACTCCTGGTGCTCCAGTTTCCCCCACATTTCAAAAACATGGTCCTAGGTGTGAATGTTGAAGGGACCAGTACAGCACTGTGGCTGCCTCATCCAGGTGGATACCCTTGAATTTCCTTCTCGTCGTTGTCGGCCTCCGTCGGTCTATGATGACCATGGAAGAGAATCCTAAACGTCTACTCTGCTGGAACAGCACCGCCTGTGGCTGAACAGGCCGATGCACACCGGTGTTCTACCTTCCAGCATTGGGCGTTGGTAGGATTCAAGCCTGGGCAGGAAGATATGGAGGACAAGATGTTACCCATGCAGCATGTCCCCCCTCTCCACGTCACTGATGAATCCAAAGGAACAGCAGGGCTGCTATAGTTTGGCACCAGCGCCATCGCAGGAGCTGCCAGAACGATGTTGAGCACAACAGAGAACTGCCTTAGGGGCTCCGACTCCGGATTTTTCCTCAGGGTTGACTCCCGAAGCCTTTCCCGTGACCGGGTGTGCCGCAAGGCAGCGGAGGTTTGAAATCAGGGTTTACCTTCCCCTAGATGGGCTACCTTCCCAGGTTGACGAGCCACTATCTACCCGAAGCATCTGGTTTTAAGGCGCCAGAGATCCGCCCTCGCCCCTTCTCCTATTAGTAAAAGCAGTTCCGCCGGGCTTAGAGACTAAACCACACGGGCAGGCTAGGAGTTGGACTTAGTTGTCAGAGGCTTTTCGAGACGCATGCTGTAAGGAGCATTTTATGAGCACTGGGAGCTTAACCCCAGTGCCGCTCCTGGCTATGACAACCTTGGAACCTTGGAATTTCCTTCTAGGATTAATAAATTTTAGCAACCAAAGAAATAAGATCGGAGTACTTTTGGGTGATTTTATCAGGGCTGAAATGAGCAACTCTGTCATTGATGGTCTGTTTTTTTAAAGCAAATAGTTTGTATTGGACTGGACAAAACAATTGGGACATTTTGGCCGTGACTTTATAGTTTGTTGTGTTTTGGACATCTCTATTGTTTTGCTTAGTATCCAAAAAATGAAAAAAAGAACAGGAATCACCAACATCGGCATCTTTTTATTATTCATAATGCTGTTCCCAGTATTATAAGAGCACATTTTGAGGCCTTGAGGCGACAAACTGTGATGAAACTCATCAAGACTTGAAACTCAAACGATTAAGTTGGATAAGGCTTGATGAGGCCCTGTATGAGTCCCTCTACATCAAAGAAACTTGGTGACTAATGGTATTTGTCACAGGTTGTTGAACATACATTTGGTTTTGCATTCAGCATCTTTGTTCGGGCCCACTGGTGAATTTTAAATTTTTGCCTGTAGGCAAAAAGCAATAGTGTCATAGTTTTTATGCAGCACTGGGAGAATAATACTGTATAAGTTGTTATTCCCAACAGCTATATCTGCTTCAAGTTTGACACTTGCATTGAAATAATATTAATATGGAAAGAGTAAGGCAAGAGCTGTCACCACTATATAGTCTGTTAAGAAATTAAGCAGCCCCCTTAAGGGAAGGTCATGAAATGACAAGGACTACATAATATTCTCTCATCACAAAACTGGAGTCAAGCTCCAAAAGTCATAATAATTAAAACAGAAGAAGTACATGCAGTTTTTGCTACTGAGCATGTGACTTTCCCACTGCTTTGTGTCACCTCATCCTCCTATACATCTGCCTATTTATGAGGACCTTTAGAAACATTCTATTAAAAGATGAATGTAGTCTTATTTTCTATGGTTTCTTAGCATGAACTTCTTTTTTGGAGATCCTTCTTCCAACTGATTGATCTTCATCTAACCAGCTGTTTTCAGAGTTCTCAAGTGTGACACCTTAATTGAAACAGACACCCTTTCTATTGTCATAAAAAACATGGTTCTTTATTTTTTTGTTGCATCACATTTAGTAGAGTTTCAAAGTACAACTTCTGCCACAGACTCCCCGTTATAGGACTCAGAGTTACAATTTTTATTTGTCACTTTATCACTTCTGTATGATCAGAGAGTTTTGCTGTATTTTGCCATCCTCCCCGGCTCTTGTTCATCGAGGCCAAGGTTGTTCACTTTGACATTTTACAGATTTGCAGGCTGTTGCTCACTGAGTTTGTTCTTTTCCACCTGCAAATGTCAAAAAATGGCCTGGAGCTTACCTGGTTAAACACACAATTTTCAGAGTTTCAGAGCAGCTCTTTCAGCCTTTTTTTTTTTAGATTTTGTCAGCCATGCAGGACAATAAGGGTGTGTCATCTAAAGCATATTTATTATTAGATGGCATAAAAAAACGTTTTTCTTGTTACTAATCAGGAACAAAAATATTTTGCTTTCTATGGTAAAGGTGCTAAGTGGAAAAAGTTTAATATAAACTACAGGCGCATCTCAAAAAATTAGAATATCATGAAAAAGTTCAATATTTTTTGTCACTCATTTCAGAAAGTGAAACCCATATATTATATAGATTCATTACACAGAGAGTGATATGTTTCAAGTGTTTATTTATTTTAATTTTGATGATTATGGCTTACAGCCCATGAAAACCCCAAATTCAGTTTCTCAAAAAATTGGAATTTTACATAAAATTAATTTTAAAAAATAGTTTTTTAATAGAAATGTGGACCGAATGAAAAGTATGTCCATGTACACACTCAATACTTGGTCAGGGCTCCTTTTGGATTAATTACTGTATCAGTGTGGTGTGGCATGGAGGTGATCAGCCTGTGTTACTGCTGAGGTGTTATGAAGGTCCAGGTTGCTTTGATAGTGACCTTCAGCTCGTCAGCATTGTTGGGTCTGGTGTCTCTCATCTTCCTTTTGACAATCCTCCATAGATTCTCTATGGGGTTTAGGTCAGGAGAGTTTGCTGGCCAATCAAACACAGTGATGCCATGGTCATTAAACCAGGTTTTGATAATTTTGGCAGTGTGTGTGTGTGTGTGGGGGGGGGGGTGCCAGGTCCTGCTGGAAAATGAAATCAGCTTCTCCATAAAGCTTGTCAGCAGAGGGAAGCTTGAAGTGCTCTAAAATTTTCTGGTAGACGACTGTGCTGACTTTGGTCTTGATAAAACACAGTGGACCAATACCAGCAGATGACACAACTCCTCAAATCATCACTGACTGTGGAAACTTCACACTAAACCTCAAGCAACTTAGATTCTGTGCCTCTCCACTCTTTCTCCAGACTCTGGGACTTTGATTTCCAAGTGAAATGCAAAATTTACTTTTATCTGAACAGCGGTCATCTGCTGGTGTTTGTCCACTGTGTTTTATCAAGACCAAAGTCACTGCAGTCCTCTACCAGGAAATTTTAGAGTACTTCATGCCTCCCTCTGCTGACAAGCTTTATGGAGAAGGTGATTTCATTTTCCAGCAGGATCCCCCCCCCCCACACACACACACACACACTGCAAAAAGTAACAAAACCTGGTTTAATGACCATGGCATCACTGTGTTTGATTGGCTAGCAATCTGTCCTGACCTAAACCCCATAGAGAATCTATGGAGTATTGTCAAGAGGAAGATGAGAGACACCAGACCAAACAATGCAGACGAGCTGAAGGTCACTATCAAAGCAACCTGGACCTTCATAACACCTCAGCAGTGCCACAGGCTGATCACCTCCATGCCACGCCACATTGATACAGTAATTAATCTAAAAGGAGTCCCGACCAAGTATTGAGTGTGTACATGGACATACTTTTCATTCGGTCCACATTTCTATTAAAAAACTATGTTTAAAAATTCATTTTATGTAATATTCTAATTTTTTGAGAAACTGAATTTGGGGTTTTCATGGTCTGTAAGCCATAATCATCAAAATTAAAATAAATGAACACTTGAAACATATCACTATCTGTGTCATGAATCTATATAATATATGGGTTTCACTTTCTGAAATGAGAGACAAAAAATATTGAACTTTTTCATGATATTCTAATTTTTTGAGATGTACCTGTATATAGAGGCAAATCGCCCCCCCCCCCCAAAAAAAAAAAATCATTATAAAACAACTCCATCCATCCATCCATCCATCTTCTTCCACTTAATCCTTTTCGGGTCGCGGGGGGCTGGAGCCTATCCCAGCATCTTTGGGCGAGAGGCAGGGTACACCCTGGACAGATTGCCAGTCCATCGCAGGGCCAACACAGAGAGACAGACAACCATTCACTCTCACAGTCATACCTAAGGACAATTTAGAATCCCCAGTTGATGCCAATTAACCTAACTTGCATGTTTTTGGCATGTGGGAGGAAACTGGAGAAATCCCGGAGTAAACCCACGCAGACACGGGGAGAACATGCAAACTCCACACAGATCACTGTTGGTCAGGGGCTGGGATCGAACCCGGGATCCCCCGGCCAAGGGTGAGTTGCTGTGCTGCCGCAGTGCTAACCACTCCTCCACCGCGCTGCCCATATATACTATAAAACAACTCAAAATTTTGAAATAAGTCAGTCCACTAAGGGTAGTATCTTACGGAGAGGCGAATGTGGCGATTTTTGGATTCGTAGTTTTTTTTGATGAATGTTGGCAAAAATCAAGCTAGTATCTCACGGAGCGGTGAATGCTGAGAAACATTCAAAAGTGCTGCACTTTTTGGGTTTTGTCAGGGTTCGTGAAAGGTTGCAAAATAGTTAACATACACTTTTTAAAGTCGCCAACAGTTTTGTCCTAAAGGGTCTTAGGCAGTGGCTAGTGTTCACTTCAAGGCCAACCAAAAAGAACTTTAGCGACATGTGTTATAATTGTTTACAGCCGTTTGCAAACATTTGCAAGTGTTTGAGGAAAAAATACATTCACAAAAAAAATTCAAACATTTTCAAAATTTTTTGGTGACAAGAAAAACTTTTCCTTATAAATGTGACTTTTTTCTTTAAAAAATGTAACTGTTTATTGTAAATTTGCAAGTTTTTCTTGAAGATTTGCAGCGTTCATATACGTACATGTTCATTAGATTTTATCCTCCCCCATGCGTCTACACCAGGGATGGGCAATTTTGGTGGTAGTGAGGGCCACAAATTTTTTTACTCACTTCTCGAGGGCCAGATTTACATGCAAATCTTGGGGGTGGGTGGGGCTTCTTCAAAGTCAAAAGTTTCACAATTAAAACTGAAAATGCAAATGAAAATAAAAGATACTCAGTGTTTTATCATGTTAGAATTAAAATTATTGATAAAATTATAGAAAGAAAGCTTGGGATCAGTCCGCCAAGGTCTCCGCCTTTGACCGCCACCTGACCCACATAGCACCGGACCCCCATGATCCCTCCTGAGAGATTGACAGATGGATCGGAGCAGCACCTGCAGTGATGCGGACGTTGTACCGGTCTGTTGTGGTGAAGAGGGAGCTGAGTTCTAAGGCAAAGCTGTCGATTACTGGTCAATCTACATTCCTACTCTCACCATATGGTCACGAGCTTTGGGTAATGACCGAAAGAACGAGATCGTGGATACAAGCTGCTGAAATGAGCTTTCTCCATAGGATTGCTGGACTCACCCTCAGAGATAGGGTGAGGAGCTCAGTCATCTGGGAGAGGCTCAGAGTAGAACCGCTGCTCCTCCACATTGAAAGGAGCAAGTTGAGGTGGTATGGGCATCTGATCAGGATGCCTCCTGGACGCCTCCCATTTGAGGGGTTTCGGACACGTCCCACTGGAAGGAGACCACGGGGCAGACCCAGGACTCGGTGGAGAGACTATGTCTCCCAGCTGGTCTGGGAACGCCTTGGTGTCCTCTCTGAAGAGCTGGAGCAGGTGGCTGGGGAGAGGGAAGTCTGAGCTTCTCTGCTTGAACTGCTGCCTCCACGACCCGGACCTCCGGAAAAGCGGTAGAAGATGGATGGATGGATGGATAAAATTATATCATGATCTAATTTTTAAAACTTACTCCATCAAAATGATGAGCAAAGAGAAATTCTGGATGGTAATTTACAAAAAAGCCAAGAAGAAAAGGAAATATGATGATGAAGGAAAATGTATTTAAAATATAGAAGAATATGATCAAAGTATAAAATAGTTTTACTGATAAATATGCTACATTTCTGGTTTAAATTAGCCATTTTTTTTGCAAATCTATATTTTATTTTGGTATTAGATGTTCAAGCGTCTACTGATAAATTTGCATCATTTTATTTAAAAATTTATAACTTTTCAGTTGTACTGTTTTTTTTTTCTAAATTAGTGTTTTTCTGTCATAAATTTGCTGTTTCTTATATAAATTTGCCTTTCAGTTTGAAATGTGTTACTGTAAATACTCCTTAGTGACGAGCCATAGCACTTGTTGTTTAAAAGCAGCCTACTCTGTACATTTAGTGCTGCTGACAGCCTATTATTACGGTCTCAGCAGGCAACGCATATATACCTTAAAAGACGTACTCCGGGGCACACTGCTCCCTCACTCTTGCTCGACCACTCACACTGGCACCAAGGTTTTGATTCGAGCTCCCTCTGCTGGCGGCCTCTCTAACTGCATTTAAGAATGCAGTTCCAAATACATTCAAAAGGGATATAAATAAGTCATTGATTTTTGGGAATGGATTGGCAGGCCGCAGTGGATGACGTCAAGGGCTGCATGCTGCCCGCGGGCCGCCGGTTGCCCATAACTGATCTACACAGTGACCCAAGTTTTAGTTTAATGTTTTTTTGTTTTTATTTTTACAATTTTAAAGAGTTTAACTCTTCCCTACTCCAAAAATACCCCACACACACATACACACACAGACACAATTTCGCATCAGACCACCTAAAAGCTAGAAACAGCCCTGATTTGTGAGCATAATGCTTCAAACTTGTGTTAACTGTATGCATCGATATGAGTTATGCATCACACCTTCATATGTCATTAGATTAAAACATGCATTCATTTTATACCACTATACCATATGGCAATGTAAAAATAATATGTGACAGTGAATTAAGCTCCTTCTAATAATAAATTTACAGGTAATTGTCACCTGATTTTTGCAGCTTCCCTCGGTTTTATGTCAGTACTGAGTTCACTGGTCAAAGTCATACTGAAATTGGCCTCAAATGACAGCTGCTTAAATTGACAGAGCTCTACAAGTTAAAGACTGTAAATTATGAACAACTGAACACGGAGGGGCATTCAGCAGCAATGTCATGCTCCTCACATATGGAACAAACTCCCAGAAAGCATCAGGGCTGCTGAAACTCTCAGCTGCTTTGATTCAAGGTTGAAAACTCTCCTGTTTGCTGCGGCCTTTCAGTAGCCTACAATGTATTGTAACTTTTATTTCTGTCATATTCTATTTTAGCTTGCTTTTGCTTCTCTTAAATTTACTTTTTAGTTTGCTTTAAATTCTTATGTATAGCTTTTGCAGCTTGCTGTAATGCTTTATGTAAAGCACTTTGAATTGCCTTGTACAAGAAATGTGCTATACCAACAAACTTGCCTCGCCTTGTTGTGTAGAAAGTTTGGTATTGTAACATCAGGGCTGTGATAAGGGGGCGGGAGTCCCCTGGCATGCTTGTGCCGCAGACGATTCAAATACTGTGCCTGTGTGTTCTCAGCGTTATCCGTGTGTGCCATTATAACTGTGTAATAAGACCAGTTGTGATAGCGTGGTTTTCTTGTATGTGCCAAATCATGTGTCTGTGTCACCATGAGCTTAATGCGGGTCTGTGTAAATGACCTCCCCTCCGTTCTGTGTTGTGAGTGTGTGTATAAATAAAGCCTGTTCCGTCAAAGTCATCTCTCCTTATTGTGTGAACCCTTGCAACGTCACGGTATAACTGAATAGGTCAGAATATGTTGCGGGTTGTTTTTGCCCCGAGTTAAAAATGATGCTATAGCAGACAGTTGTTAAGATTACACAAAAATAAATGACCGTGCAAAGTCATTTTAAGCACAGTTTTATTTATTGGTGGAGCAGAATAGTGGAATTAATATTAATCTCAATAGATATTTTTACAGCCAAATCCATCTAAGGGAATTATAGTTTCTGTGGCAGAAAACTGAATCTCAAAGAGATAAACTATTTCCCCTGTAGCTTGTAATGTTTATGGTTTGTACCCAACCTGCCACAGTGGAAACAGAGCAAATGACCTGGTCTTTAATTCTCATCAGAGGGGAGTGAAGTATCTAGAACATAATCAAAGCTTTTACTTCCTAGCGTGGACCTCATTTGTAGACATGTGGTTGGTCATATTAGCGGGGCCTTGCCAACAACGCTGGAACTATATTAAAAATAGGTTATATCCACTTCTCTGCTCAGAGAAGTGGTGCTTTTTTAGCCTATGCATCACATTTACGTACAGTGCCATCCACCGTGTCACTGCGGTGAGAGTGCTTGAATGGCTTGTAATAAATCATGATACTTAGCAGCTTTCAGGGACTGAGTTCACCTCTATCTAGACTTGACCTACTTCTTAGAAAAGTCCACACAAAGTTGTTGTAGAGTCCCCCATGGGACAGAAGATAAATGTGGATCTTCCCTGAGTACTCATTGTCTCCTTTGTCATTTCATTAGTTATACACAGACGGTCTCTGCTTCTCTTCAGCCCCATGACTTATTTACTATTTTAGCCCATGTTCTGCTCCATTACTGGGCTATGACCCACACACGTTAGGCTGCTTCCTAACATTATTGGACAGAATAACCCAAACCACCCAGGCCAACCTGAGCCCTGTTACTACTCAGTTAAAAAAAAAAAAGAGTTTCACATAAATTGAATTTATATAAGCACGTCATGGATGGATAAGTTTTGGGGGTTTTTTTCGTTTTTTTTTTTACACTCTTATTTTGAAAGATCAGCTACTGCCAACCAGCATTGGGAAGCTGGCTCACTTTTTACTCAACTAGATCACTAAACCTGTAGCCTAAACTAGTCTTGCAGTAAGAGAAGAGTCTCCCAAGACCAAGATAAGGTCTGACAAGACTAAAAGGTCGAGACCAAGACCTTCATACACAGTGGTCTTGTTCATCACATGGTCTCAACCCCTTATGGTCTTGGTCTTTCTACACTCTGGTGTCAGTCTGGATCAGTCTCGGACTAACCCAATCGGGACAAGGGTTATATTGCAAATTTTTAAAATTTAGCTGAAAATGCGCCATGGTCACTAATTATCACTTTCTAACAATATGACAGTTATATATACGTATAGAGCTCCGGCTGAAGAAAACCTGATCTATCAAACATCATGCTGCTGTACAGTTACATTAGCTAATATATATTGTTTTCATCTCACTAATACAAGAATGTTGATGTATACTGTACACATGAATTAACATTTGTCTTGATTTCTTGTTATTTTATATTTCTAATATTGCAGCTAAAAACATGAAAATTATTATTTGTAATTATCAGAGACAATATAGAATAATTAACAGGAAATAATAGTTTTTTGCCAGAAGGAACAGTTTGCACATCTCCTTAAAGGACGGCTTGAGACCCATTATTTGTTTATTTGTTTTGTTAAGTGTTATGTTTAAAATATATATATTTAGATTCAGTAAATGGCTCAAATGCACAGTTGTTACTTTTTTTAATCCTCCGCTGGTGGAAGCCCAAAGGCACTGAAGGGCGCTCTGGGCGAAAACCAAAGGGGGATTATGTTATGGGTCTGTCCATCCGTCTGTCCCGCTATTGTGAAATCAACTCCTCCTACAGTTTTGTTCCTATTGTTTTGAAATTTGGTACTATGGTTTGATATACACTGATGATATGCATATTGCAATTTGGTTCTGATCAGATGATTTTAGCAGAAATTGTAGCCCCTGACCTATGGCCTCTTATTTCATCTCACTTCATAGACAGTAACTGTCTTGTGAAATCAACTCCTCCTACAGTTTTGATCCAGATGTTTTGAAACTTGGTACCACAGTTTGATATATACTGATGATGCGCATATTGCAATTTCACTCTCATCGGATGACCTTGAGGTCAGAGGTCAGATTTCCCTAAATCTTCTAAACACAATAACTACTGAAAAAAAAATGATGTAGGCTTTTCAAATTGATATAATAGTTGTATCTAATACACATCTTGGATGACTTACGCCCTCACCTAACTATGGGTTTGGGTCAAAGGGTCAGAGGTCAAAGTTAACATTGCAGTTGCACTATGGTAAATGCTACATTTACTATTACTGTAAAACAAGTAAAGCTAGGGCCACCAAACCTGCTATACATGTTCACCTTGGGATCCTGACCTCTGACTATGAGTTTGGGGTCAAAAGGTCAAAGGTCAAAATCAAACTGGCTTAGAAACTATATCTCAACAACAAAGAAAGCTAGGATCGCCAAACTTGCTATACAGGTTCACTTTGGGATTATGACCTCTGACTATGGGTTTGCGGTCAAAAGGTCAAAGGTCAAGGTTGGCACTCCCTATGCTCTCTTACTACAGAACATGTAAAGCTCTCTAGGGTCACCAAACTTGCTACACAGGTTCACCTCGGGATCCTGCTCTCCAACTATGGGTTGTATACTTTATTGTATATTTGTGGATGATGACTTTATAATTTGGTTCTGCCACAGGAATTCAATTGAAAAGTTGAAAAATGTCAGTAAGTAGTGGGATCTTCAAAGAAAACGGAGGTGGGGGATATTGTACTCACCTTAGAGTGCTCTTGTTT
This sequence comes from Pholidichthys leucotaenia, assembly GCA_020510985.1. Taxonomy (NCBI): domain Eukaryota; kingdom Metazoa; phylum Chordata; class Actinopteri; order Cichliformes; family Pholidichthyidae; genus Pholidichthys; species Pholidichthys leucotaenia. The sequence goes on along the minus strand of CM035837.1, from coordinate 58,031,195 downwards.
GTTTGTCTTTTTTTACTTTTAGTGTAAATTCAGATATGTGACCAGACCTATATTTGTAAAATTCAAAAAATAGCCTATTTAGTTGGGTTTTTACAAGTTTAACTATTTTGGGGGGCTTTCTTCTTCTGCCTATTTGCAGCACAATTGTGTGTGTGTGGGGTCCTTTCTGTAATATTTTAGAATATTCTTATCACATTATGATTTATTCCTGAATAAAGAAGTACTCCATCAGTTTATACAGTGGTGTGAAAAAGTGTTTGCCCCCTTCCTGATTTCTCATTTTTTGTATGTTTGTCACACTTAAATGTTTCAGATCATCAAACAAATTTAAATATTAGACACAGATAACACAAGTAAACACAAAATGCAGTTTTTTTTAATGGAGGTGTTTATTATTGAGGATAAAAAAAAAAGATCCAAACCTTCATGGCCCTGCGTGAAAAAGTAATTGTCCCCTAAACCTAATAATTGGTTGGGCCACCCTTGGCAGCAACAACTGTAATCAAGCGTTTGTGATAGTTGGCAATGATTCTTTTACAGAGCTGTGGAGGAATTTTGGCCCACTCATCTTTACAGAATTGTTGTAATTCAGCCACATTGAAGGGTTTTCGAGCATGAACCACCTTTTTAAGGTCATGCCACAGCATCCTAATTGAATTCAGGTCAGGACTTTGACTAGGCTACTCCAAAGTCTTCATTTTGTTTTTCTTAAGCCATTCAAAGATGGACTTGCTGGTGTGTTTTGGATCATTGTCCTGCTGCAGAACCCAAGTCTGCTTCAGCTTGAGGTCACAAACAGATGGCCAGACATTCTCCTTCAGGATTTTTTGGTAGACAGCAGAATTCATGGTTCCATTTACCACAGCAAGTCTTCCAGCTACTGAAGCAGCAAAACAGCCCCAGACCATCACACTACCACCACCGTAGTTTACTGTTGGTATGATGTTTCTTTTCTGAAATGCTGTCAAGAGAACCATTCCAAATATTAAACATTGCACAGTGTTTTAGCTCACATTATGTTGTTTAATAATCTATGTTGTAAAAATCTGACTTTGTTTGCTTTATGAGCTTGTGCAATAAAGAGATGGGTAATAAATGATACCAATAAAATTTACTTTGTGTGACTGTAGCAGAGCTGGATTAACAAAATAATTAATTTCCGTTTCAAGTTGGGGGTTTTTTTCGTCCCAGTCTTTAGACATTTGGAGGTCCCAACAGTATTAAAACCAAGCTTAAAATATATCACAGCTGTGTCTTATCTACCCTTTTGAATATTGAAGAATGAAAAGAAGCGATCTCCAGAAGCTATCCGTCTTCACACTAAGAACCTAAGATGCATACTTTGCATTTTATGGCTTAATACTATCTCAAACGAGGAATTATATCCCAAATACCATCTGGGGAGTATTTGAGACATACTTATGAAAAGAAGATAGAGATGGATTGGGCATGTACTGAGGAAGTACCCTGACGATATCACTAGAACAGCTCTGCAATGGGCCCCAGAACAGAAAAGACAAATACGATGTCCCAAGAATACGTGGTGGTGCACGGTAGAGAGCAAACTGAAGAGCTGGCCAGTGAAATAGGAGTGGAGGTGAAAGTGGAGCCAGGAGTGAGTGGAGCCAGGTGGCCAGGTGAAATAGGAGTGGAGCATTTTTGTTGCTGTGCTACATCCCAGGAGTTCTCATGGGCAGCAAGTAAGTCTTCAGATAGGATATTTTTTACTGCAATCAGGGAATATTAAAACACGGATGTGTGGTTGAATGAATAAAGGTGTTCATCCATCCATCCATCCATCTTCTACCGCTTTTCCGGAGGTCCGGGTCGCGGAGGCAGCAGCCCAAGCAGAGAAGCCCAGACTTCCCTCTCCCCAGCCACCTGCTCCAGCTCTTCAGAGGGGATACCAAGGCGTTCCCAGACTAGCTGGGAGACATAGTCTCTCCACCGAGTCCTGGGTCTGCCCCGGGGTCTCCTCCCAGTGGGACGTGCCCGAAACACCTCAAGTGGGAGGCGTCCAGGAGGCATCCTAATCAGATGCCCATACCACCTCAACTGACTCCTTTCAATGTGGAGGAGCAGCGGTTCTACTCTGAGCCTCTCCCGGATGACTGAGCTCCTCACCCTATCTCTGAGGGTGAGTCCAGCAATCCTACGGAGAAAGCTCATTTCAGCCGCTTGTATCCGCGATCTCGTTCTTTCGGTCATTACCCAAAGCTCGTGACCATAGGTGAGAGTAGGAACGTAGATTGACTGGTAAATCGACAGCTTTGCCTTAGAACTAAGCTCCCTCTTCACCACAACAGACCGGTACAACGTCCGCATCACTGCAGATGCTGCTCCAATCCGTCTGTCGATCTCTCGCTCCATTTTCCCCTCACTCGTGAACAAGACCCCAAGATACTTAAACTCCTCCACTTGGGGCAGGAGCCTGTCCCCAACCCGGAGAGGACAATCCACCTTTTTCCGGCTGAGGACCATGGACTCGGACTTGGAGGTGCTGATTCTCATCCCAGCCGCTTCACACTCAGCGGCAAACCGTCCCAGCAAGAGCTGTAGGTCATTGCTGGATGAAGCCAACAGGACAACATCATCTGCAAACAACAGAGATGAGATCCTGTGGTCACCAAGCATGACACCCTCCATTCCCTGGCTGCGCCTAGAAATCCTGTCCATAAAAATTATGAACAGGACCGGTGACAAAGGGCAGCCCTGGCGGAGTCCAACTCTCACTGGGAATGACTCCGACCGAGTGTTGGCAATGCGAACTAAACTCTCACAACGGTCGTACAGAGACCGAATAGCTCGTAACAACAAGCCCGATACCCCATACTCCCGAAGCACCCCCCACAAAAATCCACGAGGGACGCGGTCAAATGCCTTCTCCAAGTCCACAAAACACATGTAAACTGGTTGGGCAAACTCCCACGAACCCTCAAGAATTCTCGAGAGGGTAAAGAGCTGGTCCGATGTGCCACGGCCAGGACGAAAACCACATTGCTCCTCCTGAATCCGAGGTTCGACCAACGGCCGGACTCTCCTCTCCAGTACCTTGGCATAGACCTTCCCAGGGAGGCTGAGGAGTGTGATCCCTCTAAAGTTGGAGCACACCCTCCGGTCCCCTTTTTTGAAGAGAGGAACCACCACCCCGGTTTGCCATGCCAAAGGCACTGCCCCCGACCTCCACGCAATGTTGCAGAGGCGTGTCAACCATGACAACCCAACAACATCCAGGGCCTTGAGGTACTCGGGGCGAATCTCGTCCACCCCCGGGGCCCGGCCACCAAGGAGATTTTTAACCACCTTGGCGACCTCAGCCCCTGTGATAGGCGAGTCATCCCCCTCGTCCCCAAACCCTGCTTCCTCTGTGGAAGGCGTATCAGTGGGATTGAGGAGATCCTCGAAGTATTCCTTCCACCGCCCGACGATATCCCCAGTTGAAGTCAACAGTGTCCCATCCGCACCATACACAGTGTGGACGGGGAGCTGCTTTCCCCTCCTGAGCCGCCGAACAGTTTGCCAGAATCTCTTTGAAGCCGACCGAAAGTCTTGTTCCATGGCCTCACCGAACTCCTCCCATACCCGGGTTTTTGCTTCAGCAACCACCCGAGCTGCACTCCGCTTGGCCTGCCGGTACACCTCAGCTGCTTCGGGAGTCCCACAAGCCAACCAAGCTTGATAGGACTCCTTCTTCAGCTTAATGGCCCCCCTCACCACTGGTGTCCACCACTTGGTTCGGGGGTTGCCACCACGAGATGCACCGACCACCTTGCGGCCGCAGCTCTGGGCTGCCGCTTCAACAACAGAGGTGGAGAACATGGCCCATTCAGACTCCATGTCTCCAGACTCCCTCGGAATGTGGTTGAAGTTCTTCCGGAGGTGGGAGTTGAAGACCTCCCGGACAGGGGCCTCAGCCAGACGCTCCCAGCACACCCTCACTATACGTTTGGGTCTACCAGGTCTGAATGGCTTCCTCCCCTGCCATCGGATCCAACTCACCACCAGGTGGTGATCAGTTGACAGCTCTGCACCTCTCTTTACTCGGGTGTCCAAGACATACGGTCGCAGGTCTGATGATACGATAACAAAATCGATCATCGACCTGCGGCCTAGGGTGTCCTGGTGCCAGGTGCACATATGGACACCCTTATGCTTGAACATGGTGTTCGTTATAGACAGACTGTGGTTAGCACAGAAGTCCAATAACTGAACACCACTCGGGTTCAGATCGGGCAGGCCGTTCCTCCCAATCACCCCCCTCCAGGTTTCACTGTCGTTGCCCACGTGCGCATTGAAGTCCCCCAGTAGGACAATGGAGTCTCCAGGAGGAGCACCCTCCAGCACCCCAGTCACAGACTCCAAAAAGGGTGGGTACTCTGAAACATCATTTGGTGCATAGGCACAAATGATGGTCAGGACCCGTTTCCCAACCCGAAGGCGCAGGGAAGCAACCCTTTCGTCCACCGGGGAAAACTCCAATATAGAGGCAGCAAGGTGGGGCGATACAAGAATACCTACCCCTGCTCGTCGCCTCTCGCCCGGGGCAACTCCAGAAAAGGCCAAGCTCCAGCCCCTCTCCAGGAGACTGGTTCCGGAACCGGAGCTGTGTGTTGAGGTGAGGCCGACTATGTCTAGCCGGTATCGCTCAATCTCGTACACCAGCTCAGGCTCCTTCCCCACCAGAGAGGTGACATTCCACGTACCAAAAGCCAGTTTAGAAAGCTTGGGATCAGTCCGCCAAGGTCTCCGCTTTTGACTGCCACCTAATCCACATAGCACCGGACTTCCATGATCCCTCCTGCAGGTGGTGAACCTACTGGAGGGCGGACCCATGTAACTCCTTCGGGCTGAGCCCGGCCGGGTCCCATGGGTGGAAACCCGGCCACCAGACGCTAGCCTTCGAGCCCCTCCCCCAGGCCTGGCTCCAGGGTGGGGCCCCGGTAACCCCATACCGGGCGGGGTACACTGAATCCTTGATATACAATTTATCATGAGAGTCTGTTGGATCGTTCTTCGTCTGGCCCTTCACCCAGGACCAGTTTGTCTTGGGAGACCCTATCAGAGGCAAATTGCCCCGGACAACATAGCTCCTGGGATCACTGGGGCACGCAAACCCCCCCACCACGATAAGGTGACGATCCATGAGGGGGTAAAGGTGTTCATATTGTAAAAAAAAAAAAAAAAAAAAAAAAAAAAAAAAAAAAAAAAAAAAAGACAATAAAGGTGTTCATATTGTCTTTTTTTTTCTCATTTAGCTTTAATTCAGGTGAGTAAGTAACATTCTGATTGCTGTTGTGAATATGTTCTGTTCTCCATGCCTAGTGATTTGTAGTATTGAAACTGTACTATTTGCTTCACTCTTATGTTTTTCCCTGCAGCCAGCAGGTATCATAAGTCACTTAGATGACGGCGCGACAGAGTTCAAAACCCTGCTGTATGTGAAATTTCAGCTCACAGCTACAAAGATTTTGTAAGTGATTGGTGTTGCATGATATCGTATTACAGCTGGTAAATCATACACTTGAGTGTAATTATATGCATGTACACCATACTTTTCTATGACTATATGTTTTATTATTTTCAAAGCTTTCATGACACAAGAGCATAATAAGCACAAGAGCATATTGCAAAGTCAGCAGTGTAATACACAATATACTATACACCCCAGCCAAGCTGTTACACATATATGCATAAAGCCATGTGACAAAGAACACAGCATAGCAGCATAAACAGTTGCATCCTATTTGCAAAATAGAGCCTGCATCACCATGGCACTACCTGTGTAAGAAATTTGTGGAACTCATCTCACTGAGATAAGATTTGTTGTCATGGATCTGGGTAAGTGCTACACATTCTGTCTTCATTCTAGGAGCCTGTTAGCCTCCACTCTCTAGGAGCAGCGGGAAATACAGTCAGCTACATCTGAGGCCAATTACCTCAGATGCAGGTGATTATCCCAGACTGCTGCTTAAGCCTCACTCTGAGCTTGTAGCAGTGTGGGATTGTCATGTTGTACTGCTTTCTAGCCTGGCTACCTGTTATCTCCTACTCCCCAAACTCCAGTGTGCTCACCCAGCTGAGCTGTCCATTCTCCCAGCCTTCTAAGGAACTAAAATCCATATTCTATTCCCCAGACTTACCTTATGTATCAGAGCCCTCTTTGGCCCTGAGGTCTAACCAACTGGTTGCAAATTCTCTCCTGGATTCGCCACCTCGGGACTCCAAGTAAGACAACACACTTTCTGATCCAAAATATTACCTACCTTCTCATCAGAATCTCCACTAGTCACTCCTCACCTGCCCAAACTCTCACAGACTGCTTCACTGATCTAAATGTAAGGACTCATTCATTATATCCATTTATTACACACCTTCCTTGTTCCCCTATCACTTACCCACTTCCTCTTCAACTCCATACAGGAGCAAACTCCCGCGCAGTTGGTTGAATCCATCACCACAAACCCTTGCAATAAAAATATTCTCTTGGCCCTACATTCTGGTTTTAATGACACTCATTTATCAAAAGTGCATAGAAACCGGTGCACATTTTGGTGTAAATATGATCATACGAAAAGGTCTTTGTGGTATTTATGAAACCATGTGTATCTGGTCAATCTCATCTTACTATCATTTACTCTTTGATGAGTATGATGGATCCGAGCATCATTTGAATTCCACACCCACGTCTCGCCCCAGAATTTGTGACACAGGGAATCACGAGAAGGCAAAAAGACAAACTTTTCTGAAGTGTAAGTTGACATTATTATAAGAGAAGTGAAAAAATATAGTACAGTCTGTTAACCTCAAAAATCACTTTAAATGCAAGAGAACCACGTTATGGAGGAGACTGGTGCTGTTCAGCCCTGTTGGTGTGATCAGCTGATCTCCATCTGAGGATTATAATATATGATTATAATATATAACTGTAACCTACTGTTTGACTTAGATGACCGTTTGGCTAAATGTTGTCCATTTTGTCATTTTAAAGCATACTTATCAAACAGGAGAATTTATTACTTACTGTTTAGAAGTGCAGAAAGACGTCCGCTCTTCTGAATAGCTGTCTGATGTGCACTGTGTACATTGGATCAGCTCAGCCACCGCTCTCTATCATGGCTCAATAATGGGTAGAAACGCATAGTACAAAATAAGATAATTTCCCCAAATCTCCTCTGCTATTCCAAATTTCTCTTGCTAATCTGGAGCATTTTTAACCCAGATGTAGCGGATCACCTCAACCAAGCACTTTAGTGCATAAAGCTATGTTGCGGATTTGTTAATGGATAATTTGTAAGGGATAACTATTATGAGATACTGTACTACATAACAGAAAACTCAGCCAAAGAAATATTTTTTAGAATTTTACTTTAACACAATGGTCACACAAGAGACTCCTTACAGTACAGATGTACACTAATCACAAAATGTTAGGGATATTTAGCTTTCTGGTGAAATTTCAGGATGCACCTAAAATGCACTATAACCTTTACAGGTGAACTTAATTTGACCCTCTCTAACCTTTTGAATGCACTTGTCCAGCTATTCAACGTTTCACTACTTTGTGAATAACTTGCTGATCTCTAACAAGGTGCTTAACAGCAAAATTCACAACAGGTGTTTGATCCATGACTCGACCAATAAATTTTCTGGTTCAGTGAGAATTGGTATTTAAACAGTCCTCTTCATCATGCTGTTAAACATTTTGACATCATGAGACCAAGACAACACCTAACAATTGATCAAAAGTACTTTGCCATTGCAAGGCTTCAAACAGGGTGTTCTCAAAGGGAAGTAGCCACTGAGCTTAGTGTCACAGAGTGTCATCAGCAGGTTGCAACAGAGATACAGAGAGACTGGAAGAGTCACAGAAAGGCATGGAAGTGGGCGGCCTTTGGCCACATCCCACACTAATGACTCCTTCATTGTGAACAGTGCCCTGTAGAACTGGATGATGAATGTCACTCAACTCCAGGCACATTTAGAATGGTAAATGGCATTCACTTATATAGTGCTTTTTTATTCTCATCTCTCGATGACCAAAGCTCTTTACAGATCCTTCTAGCCACCCATTCACACACACATTCACACACTGATGGCGGCATGCTAACTAACATGGCGCTTCCAGACCCACCAGGAGCAATTGGGGGTGAAGTGTCTTGCCCAGGAACACAACGGCAGGATATCTAACTAACTAACTAACTAACTAACCTACACTTATATAGCGCTTTTCTAGTCACAAAGACCACTCAAAGTGCTTTCACTAGTACTAACCCTCTATTCTAAGGGCCTATAGGAAACAGATATCTATGGACAATTTAGAACAGCCAATTAACCTAACATGCATGTCTTTGGATTGTGGGAGGAAACCGGAGCTCCCGGAGTAAACCCACGCAGCACAGGGAGAACATGCAAACTCCAACCAGAAAGGTTCCAACCCCTGCCAGCCTGGGAGAGCGGGATTCGAGCTGCCAACCATGTGGTTATTGGATGACCTGCTTTACCTCCTGAGCCACTGCCGCCCATTTAAGGGAGGTGAGAGGCACCCAAGCGTTACATCAGACCATTTGAAACCGTTTACATCAGTGTGATCTACGTGCTAGACAACCTGCAAGGGTACCTGACCACACCAGGCACAGGCGTCATCGTCTTGCATGGGCCAGGAAGCATTTATGCTGGACAAGGACCAGTGGGCCGCAGTGCTGCTCTCTGATGAAAGTTGATTCACGCTGAGCAAAAATGATGTACGCCAACGATGTTGGAAACATCAAGAAGAGCATTATGCATCAGTCACTGTTGTCACCAGACAAGCCATTGGTGGTGGTGGTGTTACAGTCTGGTCAGGTGTGTCTAGTCAATACAGAACTGCCCTACACCTTGTGAATGGTACAGTGACAAGCCGATACTACCTGAATAACATCATTAATCCAGTTGTTTTGCCCCTGCATGAACAACACAGGCAGATTTACATCTTCATGAATGACAATGCTCCAGCTCATCAAGGTCACATCATTAGGGAATGGCTGCTGGAGTCTGGGGTACCTGAAATAGAGTGGTCTGCACTTTCTGCAGACATGAATCCCAATAGAAAACCTATGGGATCAGCTGAGTCACCGTGTAGAGGCTTGTAACCCTGCACCCCACAACCTCAATGATCTGAGGGCCGCCCTTCAAGAAGAGTGGAATGCCATGCCTCAGCAGACAATAAGTCGACTTGTGAACAACATGAGATGTCATTGTCAAGCTGTAATTGATGCTCAAGGGCACATGACAAGTTATTGAGACACTGACATTTTTTGTTGTGGTATACCCATCACTGTTGTTGGCTTTTGTTTCAATAAATTGTTTGAGATGAGGAAATCACCATTGCATGCTTCTACTTAAATGCCCCACTGTCATGATATGATATCACTGTAGTGTGAACTTTTTACATTTTCCATAAATTTCATCTGAAAGCCAAATATCCCTAACTTTTTGAGTAATGTATAAATACAGTCATAAAACAACTGAAAAAACCCTGCAGCTCATCTGCAATAGTAAAAAAAAATCTAAAACTAAATTCAGTTTTCTACATTCCATCAAATAGCTTTTTTTTTTTTCAAAATCTGCTTAAATCTGTTTTAATATTTGCTGCAGTGACATAAATATGGATGAAACATTTATAATTACAAACAGCAGCCTCTATAGTCTTTAAAGTAAATCATCAAAACTTTAACCTAAATATTTCCTTCTTCTTTCAGCTGCTCCCTTTAGGGGTCGCCACAGTGGATCATCTGCCTCCATCTCACCCTGTCCCTTGCATCTTTCTCTGCAACACCATCCCTCTCCATGTCCTCCTTCACTACATTCATGAATCTTCTCTGTGGTCTTCCTCTTTTCCTCCTGTCTGGCAGCTCCATCTTAAACATCCTTTGTCCAATATATCCACTATCCCTCCTTTGCACATGTCCAAACCATCTCAGCCTTGCCTCTCTTGCTTTGTCTCTAAACTGATCAACCTGAGCTGTCCCTCTGATATATTCATTTCTAATCCTGTCACTCCTAATGAGAATCTTAGCATCTTCAACTCTGTCTGTAAGGGTTCCGGTCAGTCCTGCCTGTCTGCCTCTCTCTCTCCCCACTGATTGAGCACTCCTCCCGGCAGCTGCAATCACCACCTGCAGCCAGTCAGTGGGGCAGTATAAGTAGGATGCTGTCACTCCACTCTGTCTGGTTGTGCCTGATCCTCACTCTGCCTGTATCCTGCCTTGTGATTATCCTGATTCCACCTTGTGATTTATTCTGCCATGATCTGACCCTTGCCTGCCTTTTGATCCTGTTCCTGTCTATTATTTGGATTTGTCTGCCTGTTCTGTCCTAGGTAGTGATGTTAAAACCAAGGCCTCATGAAACAATGAGCAACTCTGAGTCAGCTGCTTCATGAGCGACACAATGTTATGAAACAGCTAATAAAGACTGCCATCTGGCGATTGACTGTCAGAACTGCATCTGAGTAAAAAATAAACCTGAAAAAAATCTCAATACTTTTTTTTGAGTATTTGGCCATCCGAGGTCTATTCAAAATTGGATGGCAGGAACAAACAATACAAAGCAAACAAAAAAACCTAATTCCTTCTCTAGCTTCCCGCGAGCCCTCAAGTCACATGATGTGACCGACATAACGAGGTCTTGCTTGCTACAGTCACATGACTGTGGGCATGTTGACACAGTGCTCGACACTCTGCTCACGACACTTACGCGTTATATTGCTCGAGTTAGCGTCGAGTGGGCGGTGTTGAGCATAACATCACTAGTCTGCCTGCCTCTGGACTCAGGAAACTGCCTGATGGATTGGATTTGGATAATCTCTGACTGTCCACAGTATCACCACTCCAAGTAAGTCGACTTACCACTGTTATAACCAGCATCTTCACCCCTGTTTTCCCCAGCACCCAAGCTTGGCCAGCCTCTCCCCCTTTGCCCCTTTCCTGCACCAACAGGACTCCTTCCCTGATGAGCTCCATCAATGGATCTTCTGTAATTCACTGCTGCTCCCACCAGAAGAAACCTGTAAGCATAACAACAATATTATCTCCCTTTCATCTTATCAAATTCTCAGAGTTGTTTCTGCTCTCTCCACTACAGGGTTGCCAGGTCCTCACCACTATCACATTATTACAATATTATTGTCAATAAAGTTTATTGCTACACTTACCTTAAAAGTTGTCTTCCGTGTCTGCTCCTGGATCTAAGTGTTACCTCATGTCAGTGCCACCCCCCAATCCGTCTCCTGTCTTTTTGTTAACGCCACCATCTCTAAATCATACATCATAACAAGTCTCAATACCATCTTGTAAACCGTCCCTTTTACTCTAGCTGGCATCTTTCTGTCACAAATCACCCCTGACACTCATTTCCACCCTGCCCGCACTCTCTTCTTCACCTCTCTTGTGCATTTTCCATTGCTTTGGATGGTTGACCCCAGGTATTTAAACTCATCTACCTTCACTACCTCTACTCCTTGCATGTTCACCGTTACACCTGCCTTCCTCTCATTCACACTCATGTATTCTGTCTGGCTTCTACTGACTTTCATTCCTCTTCTCTCCAGAGCATACCTCCACGTCTCCAGGTTCTCTTCTACCTGCTCCCTACTCTCACTACACATCACAATGTCGTCTGCAAACATCATGGTCCACGGAGACTCCTGCCTGACCTCGTCTGTCAGCCTGTCCATCACCATGGCAAACAAGAAGGGGCTCAGAGCTGATCCCTGATGTAATCTCACCCTGAATCCATCTGTCACTCCTACAGCACAGCTCGCCACCATCTCGCTGTCCTCATACATGTCCTACACCACCCTCCCCTACTTTTCTGCCACTCCTAACGTTCTCAGACAGTACTACAATTCCTTTCTGGGCACCCTATAATATGCTTTCTCTAGATCCACAAAGACACAGAGCAACTCATTCTGACCTTCTCTGTTCTTCTCCATCAACACTCTTAGAGCAAACATTGCATCTGTAGTACTCTATCTCGGCATGTAACCATATTGCTGCTCACTGATCGTCACCTCTCCTCTTAACCTGGCTTCAACAAGTCTTTTCCATATGTTCATAGTGTGAATGATCAACTTTATGCCTCTAGTTACTACAGCTCTGAGCATCAACCTTGTTCTTGAAAATTGGTACCAAAATACTTCTTCTCCACTCCTCAGCCATCCTCTCACTCTCCAAGATTGTGTAAACAATCTGGTTAAAAAGTCCACGACCATTTCTGCTAAATATTTCCATACCTCCACAGGTATGTCATCTGGACCAACTGCCTTTCCATTCTTCATCCTTTTCAAAGCTGCCCTCACTTCCACCTTGCCAATCCTTGGGACTTCCTTGTTCACCATCTTTCCTTCATCCATCCTCCTCTCTCTCATTTTCTTCATTCATCAGCTCCTCAAAGTACTCCCACCTTCTCAACACACTCTTATCAGTTATTAGTACATTACCATTTCTGTCCTCAATCAGCCTAACCTGCTGCACATCCTTTCCAACTTGATCTCTCTTTCTAGCCAATCGATACAAGTCCTTTTCTCCTTCCTTAGTGTTCAGCCTGTCATACAACTCACTATATGCCTTTTCCTGTGCCTTTGCCGCCTCTCTCGTTTCCATGCGCTGAGATTCCAAATACTCCTGTCTTCATTCTTCATCTCCTTGACTATCCCACTTTTTCTTTGCTAACCTCTTCCTTTGAATACTTTCCTGTACGTCCTCATTCCACCACTAAGCCTCCTTGTCTTCCTTCCTCTGTTCACTGGATACACCACATACCTTTCTACCCATTCCTCTCAATACTTTTGTTGTACTTTCCCAGTCATCTGGTAATTCTTCCCTACCACCCAGAGCCTGTATCAACTCCTTCTTGAACTCTGTGCGACCTTCTTCCTTCTAAAACTTTCATCTAAATATAACACAAGGCAAACATATCACCTGAAAGGTTGAACTGCTGAATATAATTTGATATGAAAATATAATTCATAGTAAAAAAAAAATAATTCTCCCACACAGCAGGTTTGTCTGCTGCACGGGAGTCTACAGTGATTTGAAAATTTGAGTTCCCAGGCTCAGAGATGACATGAGATTTGAACACACCGCACAATCACGTTCAGATCGATAGATAACGATTTGCATGTTGAAATGATCATACGACCACTTTTAAAAGAGGACCATCATGTTTGTGTCTGCAATTGGGTCCTCCTCAGTTAACCATGACATTTGTTCATGGTAGATCAAGTGTGACTGTGTAAACACTATGTTCCATTCATATGTGTAATAAATTTTCCCCTTTTAGCATGATGAAGAATTGAGACACTTTACTATCCTGTATGTCAACTCTTCATATCCTGCCACTACATGCAACTGAGTAAAGGTTGAAGGTAGGATCAGTGCATGTATGTACATCATACTTAGAGAGATGCTAAATTCCCAGTACATCATCATTGTTAGCTATTGAATTGTAGTCATATTCTCATGCCTAAAAAGATCTTCACAGTATTGTGGGATTTATGGATTGTACAGACTGTTTTGAGGCATCTATTGATTACAGTTATTATTCCATCAGTTAAATTATTCCCTTTCCACAGTATGTGGGACACCATATGGTGTACAGGTGACTGTCATGACCCTAGCCCACGCAGCTGCTGTATTTAAGATCCATTGAGATGTGAGTCATCTGGTAGCTCTGTGGGCTAACAGTTATTATGGACAGTTATTAACAGGAAACTCTAATAAATGTTAAGGGGGCATAGGGCATTAATTTAGCTCAATTCCATCAGATACTTGCTAATATAGTTCACACAAATGGATAAAATAACAAGATTCAATTAGCATTCTTCTGTTATGTATAATTTTTACCCAAACCCTTAATAGTTTGAGAAAATGTTGGCATAGGTAATACAGAACACAAGCATTTTTGTATCACCAAAATCACAGGGATGCTTCAATTATGTCTAAAAAGAATTGGTGGAAAACAATGCATAGTTTATAATTTCATGTTACTAGAACAAATTTGGTTAAAATTACTGAGGAAATGTAATTAAAGAGACTCTAGGATATGTGCAGGTATGAAACATGAGGAAAAACTGCTTAGAAATTTAGATTAAAATATGAATGAAATGGCATTAAAGATGAATTGAAAAATTAAATATTAACCGAACACCTTAATCATTCAAGGACCTACATGTCAGGAATGAATCAACAAAGACATACAACATATTACCGACTAATCGTAAATTATCGAGATGCAGATTTGTAGCTACAGTGAAACCTCCCCCAGACAGAATACTGAAGGAAATGTTTTTAGCCTACAACACTATGATGCATTTGAGGTCGACAGGGGAGAGTGAAGTGGTGCATTGCAAATGAAAGCAATATTGGTGGTGAATATGCAAGGCTGTCTGTATTCTACTGTCACAGTCTTTCACTGTTCTCTTTAGCATGGCCTAGTTTCATTGTAAAGGCTTTTCCCACCTTCTCCTCACACTTGTTTTTCCTCCCCTGAGGGAAGGATGTTACTCAAGTGTCTGTAGTTAACCTGGGGAACTCTGCATATGGCACTGGTCTGGTTCCTCTTCTTCCCTCCTGCTCAGTTAGAAACATTGTTCTGTGGACTTCACCATTGAGATGATCACTTGTGCATTACAGACAGATGAGTGCTCACTTAAAAAATACACAAGGAACGCAAGATGACGAAATTTACATCACATGCACTGTGCCTTTGCCTGCACATCTGCACAGACAGGCACAGGAAGAGACAGAATATCCAGCAATTTTTCAAAATAAAACACATGGCAGACTTAGGGCGCATTCAGATGGCCACTGCTTGGTCCGGACCAAAGGACCAAACAATGGATTCTGCGGATAGGCCGGTTCGTTTGGTCTCATCTGAACGCGTGTTGGAACTTGTGCGCACCAAACAAGCGAAGTCTGGATCCCTCAAAAATGGGGGTCTCAGTTCTCTTGCAAATGAAGTTTGGTGCGCTTCGCTTGCAGTGTGAATCCAAACGGAGTATCCAGCGGACCAAAGGGCGGAAGTGCCCCTCGGTGTTTGTATAACCATAGCAACATGCAGTCTCAGAAGAGGAAGTGGCATTTACCATAGTACATTTTGGGTAGAAAATAACAATAAAGACAATCGCTCAAATCTGAGAAATCCTTTTACTAGTGCAAGCTGAGGAGAAAAGTTAAAAAAAAACCATCTCATTTGTGGCAGACAAACAACCCGGCTGAAGGGAACGAATTTTTGTTTTCAGTCCTGGCCCGTCAATGAGCCTGATTTTTCTTCTTTGCCACAAGTTTTTCTTCCTGGTCAGTGGTGGTTTTGGCTACAGTGCCCCAAACGAGCAGTTGTTGTAACTGCGTGACGTTGTCCAGGCAGTTTGGGCCGCTGCATTGTGAGTGCAAACCAAACCAAATGAAGGTGTGAAAATTCTTTGCCCATTCGAGACCCCTGGACTATCCTGGTCTGAATACAGCCTTAGTCAATACAAAGGAACTGAATACATTTTTTAAAGTTTTTTCTGCATTCTCTGCAGCCCAGAACCAAGTGGTCCATGAACTGGTACTGGCCCGTGGCCAGGTAGTTGGGGACCACTGCCTTAAAGTAATGGAATTAAATTCCCAGCTGCATCATCCACCAACCCTTGACTGTATTTAATTTATAAACATTATTTTAACTAATTTTCTTTTATTATAGCTTTGATGCTCTAGTCGAGACCGGTCACCTCCATTAGCAGTGGTTAGCTGTCGTTAGCACAGATAGCTAGTCACTCATTCAGGGTTGTTTCTGTGCTGATTACACCCCAGGGACTGTTCATATGGTATTGACCACTCAAACCACACACCCCTCTCTCTGATGCTGCTGTATTTGGGTTTTTAAATTCTAACATTCAACTAGTATCAGTGTTACCTAGTTGTACGTAGCTAGTGTTGGCTTCAAACATGGCATCGCCATCAAAACATACATCTCAGAGAAATGACGAAAGAGGGCAGGTGGGGTGAACTGGGCTCATCTGCATATAAAGCAATATGCTATCAAGAAAAACAGCCCATTTTGAGAAAGCTCCTAACCTGAGTGAAAAAATGGAAGTGCAATAATTAAACCTTGAGTTGTTTTGACCAAAGCATGGCAAAGACATTTCTTTAACACCTCTGTGCCAACTGTGTCAACTTGTGGAAAAAGTGCATAATAAGGACTCTATATCTATGCATCTCTTATGTTTATAAATACTATAAATGAATAGAAACACCAAAAAATAAAAGAAAAACTGCTAGTGCAACACATGCATGAAAGTTCAATTCTGGCTGCAATGCTACACTATGCTAAAAAAGGTGTATCTTTGTGAACAAATGCAACATTTGGCTTTTGCACAGTGGCTGAGCTGTCAGAACGTTATTCCTTTGATTGTGAAATAACTGCAGGATATTCATGAGGTACTGTTTCCTAGCAACATAGTGTATGGTCTGCGTATAAGCTCTCCTAGCACCCCTCTGATCACTCATCACTAAGACAAAAGATGAATGAAATGTTAGCTGAGTGTTGAGAAAATGTGAGCCACACATTTCCAAAAATTTCCAGTTCCATACACTGCACGCCATTCTGCTTTACCTGCTTGCATACATTCAGATGCACTACTGTCCACAGTGACGTGCTTGAGCCTCTGCAACTAAGAGCACATACCTCTGGATCAGGATTTTTTTTTTTTTTTTTACAGCAAAGCAACCCCCCGCTCTGTGTAGAGTTTGTGACGAAACACTATAGCATCGCACAGCAGTGAGAGCTCATTCAGAGGACCCCAGAGACAAAGCACCACCCCATTGCCCACCATATATTCATGCTCAATTCTAGACAAATGTGCTTCTGTGCTCATCCTGTCACCTGAGGGCAGATGTATTGTATTATCCTGAGGTGTGCGTGGGAAAGAACCGTACCTAGTGGATAAGCATTTTATCTGCTCAGCTTGAGTTGCACAAGGATTGTCTCAGCACCGGCACTTCACTCCCCATTCACTACAATCAGACACAGTTTAAATAGTTTAATGAAATAGTTTTGGAAGACTAAAACCCAATTAAATGACTTCCTCAGAGCTTTCGGTTAGCATTTAAACTTTTTTAGGGATTTAACATGGTTCAAATTGCCTTAGAAAACTGTGACAAGACCATTTGAAGAACATTGGAAGGAATTAATACCCCTACAGTAGTCAGCATGTAAGTATTTCCCTCTGTGTGAGGAGTACTCAAATTAATTTACTCTGGTAACAGTGACAAGAAGGCGTTTGTGCTTGGGAAGAAAACCCTTTTCCCCCCGAACATCATTGTTTCCATTCCAATCCTGAGACCCTCTTATCAACAAGAAGTGTAGCTGCACATTTCTGGTGTCACTGGTTCAGATAAGTTGTCCCGTAAAATAAACCTCCCAACCTCTTATCTGATCATTTGTGCCTCCCTGTCTGCAATAACAGTCAGGCAGATTGCATCGAATCCCTCAAGAGCGCTGTCATTATGACCACCCACACATAATTTGTTTATGAATGTATTTTGCCACCAAGCTGCCAAAACATCTCAAGTTGTCCGAATTATTCTTCTTCAGTGCTCGGATGCATTGAAGCACGGCGAGTCCAGCTGCTGGAGGAATAACATATACTCCCCTGTCTTCTTCACAGTTGGGAGGGAAGTCCTTAGTATAAGACTGTCAAATCTGTGATGAGATGAGGACTCTGGTAGTGATAGTATTACCGTTGATGTTTAGACATTATACAGTATCTCACAAAAGTGAGTACACCACTCACATTTTTGTAAATATTTTATATCTTTTCATGGGACAACACTGAAGATATGACACTTTGATACAATGTAAAGTAGTCAGTGTACAGCTTGCATAACAGTGTAAATTTACTGTCCCCTCAAAATAACTCAACACACAGCCATTAATGTCTAAACCGCTGGCAACAAAAGTGAGTACACCCCTAAGTGAAAATGTCCAAATTGTGCCCAAAGTATCAATATTTTGTGTGGCCACCATTATTTTCCAGCACTGCCTTAACTCTCTTGGGCATGGAGCTCACTAGAGCTTCACAGGTTGCCACTAGAATCCTCTTCCACTCCTCCATGATGACATCATGGAGCTGGTGGATGTCAGAGACCTTGTGCTCCTCCACCTTCCATTTGAGGATGCCCCACAGATGCTCCATAGGGTTTAGGTCTGGAGACATGCTTGGCCAGTCCATCACCTTTGCCCTCAGTTTCTTTAGCAAGGCAGTGGTCGTCTTGGAGGTATGTTTGGGGTCATTATGTTGGAATACTGCCCTGCCGCCCAGTTTCTGAAGGGAGGGGATCATGCTCTGCTTCAGTATGTCACAGTACATGTTGTCATTCATGGCTCCCTCAATGAACTGTAGCTCCCCAGTGCCAGCAGCACTCATGCAGCCACCACCATGCTTGACTGTAGGCAAGACACGCTTGTCTTTGTACTCCTCACCTGGTTGCCACCACACACACTTGACACCATCTGAACCAAATAAGTTTATCTTGGTCTCATCAGACCACAGGACATGGTTCCAGTAATCCATGTCCTTAGTCTGCTTCTCTTCACCAAACTGTTTGCGGGCTTTCTTGTACATCATCTTTAAAAGGGGCTTCCTTCTGGAACAACAGCCATGCAGACCAATTTGATGCAGTGTGTGGTGTATGGTCTGAGCACTGACAAGCTGACCCACCACCCCTTCAACTTCTGCAGCAATGCTGGCAGCACTCATACGTCTATTTTCAAAAGACAACCTCTGGATATGACACTGAGCACGTGCACTCAACTTCTTTGGTCAACCATGGCAAGGCCTGTTCTGAGTGGAACCTGTCCTATTAAGCCGCTGTATGGTCTTGGCCACCATGCTACAGCTCAGTTTCAGGGTGTTGGCAATCTTCTTATAGCCTAGGCCATCTTTATGTAAAGCAACAATTCTTTTTTCCAGATCCTCAGAGAGATCTTTGCCATGAAGTGCCATGTTGAACTTCCAGTGACCAGTATGAGAAAGTGTGAGAGTGACAACACCAAATTTAGCACACCTGCTCCCCATTTACACCTGAGACCTTGTAATACTAACATGTCACATGACACCGGGGAGGGAAATGGCTAATTGGGCACAATTTGGACATTTTCACTTAGAAGTATGCTTACTTTTGTTGCCAGTGGTTTAGACTTTAATGGCTGTGTGTTGAGTTATTTTGAGGGGACAGCAAATTTTCACTGTTATACAAGCTGTACACTGACTACATTGTATCAAAGTGTCATATCTTCAGTGTTGTCCCATGAAAAGATATAATAAAATATTTACAAAAATGTGAGGGGTATACTCACTTTTGTGAGATACTGTATTTGTAGCCTGTCTTTCTCTTCATCTAGCTACCTCATCAGAACGTCATGAAAACTATTTTTTTTTTGCTTGCTTACCAGTTATTCAACCAACATCTCAAACTTGTTAGGCAGATTCTGTAACTGGAGACCAGCCTCTTTCAGTTGGTGGTTGAGGCAATCAGTGAGCCAATGTCCTGGGCAGTACAGATAGAATTGTAGGCTTTTACACTTAATTTGTAACCTCCCAGATAAAGTCTCGCCCCCATAATGTCACCAGTTCAGATAACATTGTTTTTGCATAAAGTGCCACTGACAGCTTAATAGCAGCATCCATGATAGAGAAAGACCACAGAGGTTATGTAACAGATGATCATGTCCACAGTAATATGGCTCATGGATCTGCATTGTCGACATGTTCATTTAAGAACCCAATTTTACAAAATAAAATCTTAATTAAAAAAAAGAAAAATAAGACCTTATACGAGACTAGAAACATATCAGCATAACAGATATTGGATCAGAAAAAAAAAAAAGTTTCTCAAATAGACCAATAAAATACATCTTCTGTTTGGAACCAGGCAAATTGATTCCTCTGGCAATTAAGGAGAATGTATTTTTAGCTTTTTTCAGATAAATAATAGCCCGATGTTAAAAAAAATGTATTTGTGTGTTTATTCTCTTGGTACTGATCTTCAAGAACAAAGCTGATGCTCAGAGCTGTTGTCATGACCCTCCCTGTGCACTCTTCCACAGCGCACCGAGGAGGAGAAGGAAGAATGGACTTACTCGCAGGTCACACCAAACACACATTTACTGACACAAAATAGACAGACCCAAAATAACATAGACTGCTCGGGTAAAACTTAAAGTCCTCCAGGACGCTCGGCTGGCATGGGAGAAGAAGTTAGGTAACCGTGCCTAAGCGTAGTAGTTGTGCCGCAAAGGGAAAGGCTACAAACAAGCGTAGCAGTACAACTGCAAACAGAAACGCTAACAGCTCTTACTCACCGTGGAGTAACAGTCCAAGTTATCCAAGTCTGACAGCAAGCACACACGCAAACAATCCTTTCCCGACGTGACTGTCACACAGCAAATACGACCGTGTGATCGAGTGCAGTGGTTCAGCGGTGTTTGACTGGCAAAGAGCCGTCTAAGTACAAACACCGCTGGCATGACAAATTGGAAACACCTGGGTGAGGCGCGGGACAGATAATTACCGGGGCGAACAGCTGACTGTCAGAGAGGGGGGGGGGCGTAGTCAGAACGGCGAATGTTAGCACCCACCAGGAAGTGGGTCAAATGGCTGCCCAACAACCGCTGGCCAGAGCGGTGGCTACAGGCATGGAAAAGAAACAGCACACTGACATGAAAACAACTAGAAATCAAAGGATAACAAAACATAATAAACCCAATGCCTGAGCCACCAAGAACGGTCAGAACCGAGCCTACAGGAAACACGGGCTCAGTCCGTGACAGAGCCCCTCCTTCTAGGGGTGGATACCAGACACCCATGGTAAAATCATAAAGAAAGACCCCACCACCACCAACAACAACAACCCTAACAGGAACAACAACATGAACCCGGGAGGGAGGTAGGGGGAACAGGAAAGGAGGGAACACAAAACCCCTCCCAGGGTCCACAATTAACCCCCCCCGCCAAGTCCAAAGACGTGGAGGCTTCCCAAAGTCCCAGGCCCAGCAGGCAGCTCAGCGAACAGAGTCTGGTGGCCTGCCGGAAAGCATGGGCCATCTGGCCCAGAGACTCAGTCCCTCAGGCGGTTGGCCAGCACTGTAAAACCACCAGGGCCGGTGGGATAAAGCAGGAGGCGGCCTGCCCACTGGAAGGCTCACTGGTGGGTGACCGGACCGTAGGGAGGGAACCCCCACGGCATAGGACAGGGAGGAGAAGGGGACCATGGTGTCCTCAGGCTGATCCGCAGCACCCTCGGTGGTCCTGGCTTGGGACACAGCTGCACCCACGGTGCACCCCGACCGGGCCGATGCTGCACCCGCGGTGGTCCCCGACCTGGCCGACGCTGCACCCGCAGTGGACCCTGACCGGGCTGATGCTGCATCCGCGGTGACCTCCGGCTGAGGCTCAGCAGCACCCGTGGTGGCCTCCGGCTGAGGCTCTGTAGTACCTGCAGTGGCCTCCAGCTGAGGCTCTGCAGCACCTGCGGTAGACCCCAATTGGGCCAAAGCTGCACACACGGTGAGCGGGCCAACCCGTAGGAGGACCAAGCTGAAGAGGTGGTCGATAGGGGGAGCCCTGGTGACCCCGGCAGGGGGAGCAGGAACTACGGTGTCCTCCGCTGGTCAGACCAGACCCACGATGACCTCCGGCGACGGCGCACCCTCTCCAGCGACCCTAGACAAAGGCTCAGAGACAGCAGGATAAAAAGGGTGGTTAGGGTCGCCGGCAGCGACGGAGCCAGGCAAAGGGAGCTCAGGTGCAGCTACGCGCTGCACCCAACTCTCCTCAGCCAGAGCCAAGCAAGATCTCTCCAACACTGACATAAGAAAAACGAGAGAGAAAGCTTGCATGAGCTGGAGCTCCACAGCCGTCCAGGACTCCGTCGAACTTGATGATGACAACATGGGTCCAGCCTCGAGGAGGTCCATCTCCGGCTCCCACTCCACTGAAGCAGCCTCCACAGCAGGCAAGATGGTCATAGCAGTCCAATTGTCCACCCGCAGCGGCTCCAACGCTGGAGATTCTTCCGGCGTGGCTGCAGGGGATCCTCTCCATGTTGGCTCCGGGGCAGAGTCCTTCGAAACCACTGACTCCTCCACTGTCTGGTGGCCCTGACCTTGGGCCAACAGGCCCTCAGGGAGAATTGAAGGCGACACGGAGAGGGGAAAAAATTAATTAATATTTGCAGCTAGAGGAGAGGACCCAGCGGACTGCTGAAACTGGGCCTCTCCCTCGGGAGACAGGCAAGGTTCAATACTATTAGCTTGTATAGGAAGAAAAAATACTTGCCTGTTATCCTAGTCGTTGGTGTTGGCTGCTGCGGGCAGCAGACAGTCATCCCTGTCTGTGTCAGCGGTGACGTAGGCTCCTCTGAAGACTAGTGGAGGAGCTGTCTCCACGATGACGGAGGTGGGCGTGGCCGGGGTGAGCTCAGTGGACCTCACGGCAGCTGGAAAGATGGCGGCTGCTGAAGACGAGGAGGGCTTCTCCTTCTTGATGTTGGATGACGCCGTCTGCGGGGGGCTGGAGCTGGTTGGGTCGGGGCAGGAACAGGTGCTGAACTCTGGCATGGAGCAGGATTAACGGAACCCCGGGAGCACCCTCCCTTTAGTGCGAGCCTGGTCTTTTGGGGGGACTTCCTCACCCCTCCGCCGAACTCTCGCACTGTCAACCGGGTTATCCTCTCAGCTCCTTCCGGATGCTCCGCGAGCTAGGACACCGCCACACTACTGTGTCTGCCAGGTCCACATACCAAAGTACATCCTCCTGGGTGGAATACGTGCTTGCCGAAGCAATGTGCCTATCTATCTCCATAAGAGCCCGGCAGCACTCCCAACCCAGACACAGAGGATAACTTTGTGCTCCAGCTAAGTCCAACATAACTCCACAACAGGTACGCAAATGATAATTCAAAAAATAAAAAGGTATGTGTTGGTGTAACCCGCTAAATCCTTTGTTGGCTGGACCATTCTGTCATGAACATCCATGTGCACTCTTCCACAGTGCACGGAGGAGAAGAAGGAAGAATGGACTTACTCGCAGGTCACACCAAACACACATTTACTGACACAAAATAGATAGACCCAAAATAACATAGACTGCTGGGGTAAAACTTAGAGTCCTCCAGGACGCTCGGCTGGCATGGGAGAAGAAGTTGGGCAACTGTGCCTAAGCGTAGCAGTTGTGCCGCAAGAGGAAACGCTACAGACAAGCGTAGCAGCACAACTGCGAACAGAAATGCTAACAGCTCTTACTCACCATGCAGGAACAGTCCGAGTTATCCAAGTCTGCCAGTGAGCACACACACAAACAATCCTTCCCCGACTTGACTGTCACATGACAAACATGGCCATGTGATCGAGTACAATGGTCCAGCGGTGTTTGACTGGCAAAGAGCCGTCTAAGTACAAACACCGCTGGCATGACAAGTTGGAAACACCAGGGCGAGGCACGGGACAGATAATTACTGGGGTGAAGAGCTGACTGCTAGAGAGAGAGGGGGCGTGGTCGGACCCGCAAATGTTAGACAGCGCCTACCAGGAAGTGGGTCAAACAGCTGCCCAACAACCGCCGGTCAGAGCGGCGGCTACAGGCATGGAAAAGAAACAGCACACAGACATGAAAACAATGAGAAATCAAAAGATAACAAAACATAATAAACCCAATGCCTGAGCCACCAAGAACGGTCAGAACCGAGCCTACAGGAAAGACAAGCTCGGTTTGTGACAGCTGTAGTAACTACAGATACATAAAGTTGATCAGCCACACTATGAAGATATGGGAAAGAGTTGTTGAAGCCAGGTTTAGAGGAGAGGTGACAATCAGTGAGCATCAATAAGGTTTCATGCCAAGAAAGAGTACTACAGATGCAATGCTTGCTCTAAGAGTGCTAATGGAGAAGTATAGACAAGGTTAGAAGGAGTTCCACTGTGTCTTTGTGGATCTAGAGAAAGCACATGATAGGGTGCCAAGAGAGGAAGTGTAGTACTGTATGAGACAATCGGGAGTGGCATAGAAGTATGTGAGGGTGGTGCAGGGCATGGATGAGGATGGTGAGACAGTGGTGAGGTGTGCTGTTGGAGTGGCAGATGGATTCAAGGTGGGGGTGGGATTACATCAGGGATCAGAGCTGAGCCCCTTCTTGTGTACTATGATGATGAACAGGCTGATGGACGAGGTCAGGCAAGAGTCTCCATGGACTATGGTGTTTGCAAATGACACTGTAATCTGTAGTGAGAGTATGGAGCAGGTGAAAGATAATCTTGATAGAGTGATGCTTAAATGCATAAAGCCTGAGAGGTGGATGTTGGAGTGGTTGAGGGCTTTAAAACTGCAGGCAGTACCATAGAACAACTTTGCACCAACTTACTGTAGATAGTAGAATGTTCTGCCGCATAACCAGAAATTAAAAGGTTGTAATAGGGATGTGATGTTGAATTATGAGTTGATTGTCAGAAGTGGCTCATGCCTTTGCAACATCACTCAGTACATTATTAGTTTGAGCTCTGAATCAAAGGAAATATTAATGACGTTTAAACAGGGAGTACTGTACTGGGGATTTATCAGATCCCATCTCTGTGTCCTTCTTCCGTCAAAGCCTTATTATGCAGAAGATGCAGTCTCTGTAAATTGTTTCGTCCCTCGTAGTCTGAATGAAGGTATTTACAGAGAGGTAAAAGAAAGTGGAAGAAAAAGAAAATCTTATTAAGCTTGCAAGTAGCCTCTGACAATTCAATCTTCCTGTAGTACCTGACTTTTTCTGCTGAAGTTTATTATGGTAATGGTTTGGGAGTATGTGCAGTCCACTTCTTCTTCTGCTTCTGCAATTTTGAAAGCAGCAAGGAAGAAATTGTCGAGTTTTTCCCTGCAGGTCATGTGATAATGATTTTGGAAGTCATCTTAAGAAATCTTTGCACAACTTCAGACATTTTGGGCTCCAATAGTGAAAACTCAGTGAGTTCCTGGTGGGAATGCATAATTGCTGCTTGTACATCTTGAGAAAAAACACGAATGTTGCTTGCAGTTTCTAATAATGCCTAATAATGTATTGATATAGACTTTTGTTTTCATCATTTCTGCACAGCACCATCTCTGCAGTATAGATGGCATTTGGCAGCCAGTCAAAAATTCATTTCCTAGTTGTTATTGTTACTTTCCCCCTCTGTGTCAAAAGTAGAAGAACTGAGAAATCTTCATGTTTGGTCCATTATACAAACCACCAATCTCCAAGTCTGAAAAATTAAGACAGCTCTAGAGGGACAAAAAGTGCTCTTTCTGGCTACTTGACCTTAGCTGCAAAAACCCATCAAGCTATCATAGAAAATTACCCATATTTACTGCAAACATTTATATGCCAAGAACCTGATACAAAATAAGTTATTTCTAACTGCCCTCTTAATAGGAACTATGCATTTGATTAGAATTAAATCCTAAAGAAGAAGAAAACTTCTGGTGCCACACGAGTAGGCTGCCTTTTTGCAACAGTGGCTCAATTTCTTCCTATTTCTATTTACTATCTGGCTCTCTTGCTAATCTTTCTGTTTCAGCGACACCTTGATCCATCACAGACACGTAGATCACCCAAATGTCTCCTGAACCAGCGGACGGAGCCACTGTTTCTTGTAGGAGGCAGTACAATAGGGACCAGCTGTTAGCACTTAACCGGCCCACGATGCTAACGCAAAAACTCGACATACCGGGAGAAATAAGACGAAAACGGCGTGAAAGTCATGCTGGAATAAGACGGTGAGCGAGGAATATAAGGTACAGACCGGCCCTCCCATCCGTTATTATGGGGAATGTACGATCGCTACTCAGAAAGACAGATGAGCTAGCGGCTATCTCCCGCTACGAGAGCATATACAGGAATGTAGCCTGATGCTATTCACGGAGATGTGGCTAACATATGTGGGGATATGTGGGGATTGTGGGGATCATGGGATCGTGGGTTCGATCCCAGCCCCCGACCAACAGTGATCTGTGTGGAGTTTGCATGTTCTCCCCGTGTCGCGTGGGTTTACTCCGGGATTTCTCCGGTTTCCTCCCACATGCCAAAGACATGCATGTTAGGTTAATTGGCTGTTCTAAATTGTCCCTAGATATCTGTTTCCTATAGGCCCTTAGAATAGAGGGTTAGTATTAATGAAAGCGCTTTGAGTGGTCTTTGTGACTAGAAAAGCGCTATATAAGTGCAGGTTAGTTAGTTAGTTAGTTAGTTAACAGAACTAGCAACAGATGCTAACATTGAACTGGAGGGTTTCCACGCAATACGGGCAGACCGAACACCAGACAGTGGGAAGGCAAGGGGCGGAGGAGTGATGATGTATGTCAATAACAACTGGTACAGACCGGGACATATCACGGTTAAACAACAACACTGCAACAAAGACATGGAGTTGCTAGCTGTTAGCATGCGGCCTACATATCTCCCGAGGGAATACTCACACGTGATCTGCATTGTTATTTATGCAAATCCGACAGCGAACGCTGGGACAGCGCATGACGTCATCCACTCAGTAACTGGCAGGCTGCAGACAGAACACCCAGATGCTCTTCTCCTCATCTCAGGCGATTTCAACCATATTTCACTGTCTCCCATTCTACCCACGTTCACCCAGTATGTCACATGCCACACTAGAGACAATAAAACACTGGACTTATTCTATGCAAACACTAAGGAGGCGTACACCTCATCACCACTCCCCCCCACTTGGGAGATCGGATCACAACTTGGTTCATCTCCTGCCAGTGTACAAACCCCTAGTGCACAGACAACCTCCGGTCATGCGCACAGTGAAGTTAGGATCTGAGGAGGCAATGGACGCTCTAAAGGACTGTTTTGAAACCACTGCCTGGGAGCAGCTCTGCGATCCACATGGTGAGGACATCGATGGCCTCACTCACACCATCACGGACTACATCAGTTTCTGTGTGGACAACACCGTACCCACCAAGACCATTCGGTGTTGCTCGAACAACGAACCCTGGATCAACCCTGAGATAAAAACACTTCTGAGAGAGAAGAAGAGGCTCTTCAGGTCAGGGAACAGGGAGATGCTGAAGTCCGTACAGAGGGAGCTGAGGAGGAAGATCAGAGAAGGCAAGGACAGCTTCAGGAAGAAGATGGAGGACAAGCTGCAACAAAGTGACATCGGTGGGGTCTGGAGAAACCTTAAAATCATCTCTGGGCTCCAGAATACCTCCCCCCAGGCCACGGGGGGCAGGGAGTGGGCAAACAATCTGAACCTGTTTTTTAATAGGTTTGACCAACCGCCCTCCCCCCCGACTGCACAACAACCACTGCTGCCTCTAAAGACATCAAGTCCTGCTGCCCACACCCCACTCCACCAACACCCCCCCCACTATTATTCTTTTGTTCTTATTAAAGACAAGAATAGAAAGGAGATGTATTTACCTTCTTAACATGTTTTGACTATACACTGCAGCCTTCGTCAGAAGGCTCCTTTCTCTCATCTCCTTTCTATTCTTGTCTTTAATAAGAACAAAAGAATAATAATTAAAAGAAGACAAAATGAACCTACTTGAGCTAACACCCCCCACTCCCAACACACAGCCACCCAACATGACCCTCACTAAGACCCAGGTGAGGACGGAGCTGAGGAAGATCAAGGCGAGGAAGGCGTCGGGACCGGACGGCATCAGCGCAAAGCTCCTCAAGTCCTGTGCAGACCAGCTGTGTGGAATTGTGAAGCTCATCTTCAACCTGAGCCTGAAGCTGGGGAGGGTACCACAGTTGTGGAAAACATCTTGTGTGGTACCTGTACCAAAGACTTCCCACCCCAAAGACCTGAACAGCTACAGACCAGTGGCCCTGACGTCCCACATGATGAAGACCCTGGAGAGAGTGCTCCTTGCTCACCTACACCCCCTGGTGGGACCGGCGATGGATCCACTCCAGTTCGCCTACCAGCATGGCAATGGGTTGGAGGATGCAGTGATCTTCCTCCTTCACCGTTCTCTGTCCCACCTGAAGAAGCCCGGGAATGCGGTGAGGATCATGTTCTTTGACTTCTCCAGTGCTTTCAACACCATCCAACCGATGATCCTGAAGGACAAGCTGCTGTGCGCAGGGGTGGACCAGCACCTGTCATCATGGATCCTGGACTACCTCACTAACCGGCCACAGTTTGTGAGAACCCGGGACTGTGTGTCCGACACGATCATCGGTAGCACGGAGGCCCCCCAGGGAACAGTTTTGGCTCCCTTCCTGTTCACCCTTTATACTGCGGACTTCTCACACAACACAACACACTGCCATCTACAGAAGTTCTCTGACGACTCTGCGATCGTCGGCCTCATCTCCAATGGAGATGAAGCTGAGTACAGAGGACTTGTCCAGGACTTCGTGGACTGGTGCCATCGGAACTGCCTCCAGATCAACACGAGGAAAACTAAGGAGCTGGTGGTGGACTGCTGCAGGCAAGGACAACCCCTCACAGCACCAGTAAACATACAGGGAACAGACATTGAGATGGTGACATCCTACAAGTACCTGGGTGTTCATCTGAACAATAAACTAGACTGGTCACACAATAACAATGCACTCTACAAGAAGGGACAGCGCAGGCTGTTCCTACTGAGGAGACTCAGGTCTTTTGGTGTACAAGGGGCGCCGCTGAAGACATTGTACGACACGGTGGTGGCATCAGCCATCACTTTTGGAGTGGTCTGCTGGGGCAGTGGCATTACAGCAGCCGATAGGAAGAAACTGAACAAACTGATCAAGAAAGCTAGCTCTGTCCTGGGGCAGCGCCTTGACCCAGTGGAGGAGATAGGAGAGAGAAGGATGGTGGCTAAACTGTCATCTCTGCTGGAGTCTGAGTCCCACCCTATGCAGGACATACTGAACGCACTGAGTTGCTCATTTAGCAGCAGACTACATCACCCTAGGTGCGCAACCGAGAGGTTTCGCAGGTCCTTCCTACATACGGCTGTCAGACTGTATAACCTAAGCAGGGCTGCTCACAGAGATAGCAAAAAAACGTGACGACCTAATAGTATTGAATGCAAAAGACGCAATAGACTTACACAATGGTCCCCTCCAGTATACAACTAGGACAATATTGGTCGCTACGGAGGGTGACAATATGTATGGGTACATATTCATACTATGTAGGATAACTAAGTAGACGGTTATGCTGTTTATTCCTCTAGCTACAATGCTCCGCACTGTGTGTATATATATTTATAAGATAAGATAAGCCTTTATTAGTCCCACAACGGGGAAATTCCAGGATTGCAACAGCACAGGGATAGCAACACTCAGAGCAACAATCAGAAGGCAAGAAAAAAAACAAGCAAGCAAGAGCAGCTAATAAACATATGTACGTATTACTATAAAATATATATATATACACACACACACAGACACACAGTGCAGAGCATTGTAGCTGGATGGAATAAATATATGAATATATGAACACACAGTGCAGAGCATTGTAGCTAGATGGAATAAATATGTAAATATATAAACACCCACAGTACGGAGCATTGCAGCTAGGTGGAATAAATATGCAAGTATATAAACACACACAGTGCGGAGCAATGTAGCTAGATGGAATAATATGTAGATATATAAATATATAAACACACCCAGTGCTGAGCATTGTAGCTAGATGGAATAAATATGCAAATATATAAACACACACAGTGCAGAGCATTGTTGCTAGATGGAATGAAACAGCATAACCGTCTACTTAGTTATCCTACATGGTATGATTATGTGCCCATACATATTCTCACCCTCCATAGCGACCGGTATGTTCCTAGTTGTATGCCGGAGGGGACCATTGTGTAAGTCTATTGCATCTTTTGCATTCAAAAAACTATTAGTTTGTTACGTCTTTTTGCTATCTCTGCGAGCAGCCCTGCTTAGGTTGTACAGTCTGACAGCCGTTGGTAGGAAGGACCTACGAAACCTCTCGGTTGTGCACCTGGGATGATGTAGTCTGCTGCTAAATGAGCTCCTCAGTGCATTCAGTATGTCCTGCATAGGGTGGAACTCGGACTCCAGCAGAGATGACAGTTTAGCCACCGTCCTTCTCTCTCCTATCTCCTCCATCGGATCAAGGCGCTGCCCCAGGACAGAGCTAGCTTTCTTAATCAGTTTGTTCAGTCTCTTCCTATCGGCTGCAGTAATGCCACTGCCCCAGCAGACCACTCCAAAAGTGATGGCTGATGCCACCACCGTGTCATAGAATGACTTCAGCAGCGCCCCTTGTACACCAAAAGACCTGAGTCTCCTCAGCAGGAACAGCCTGCGCTGTCCCTTCTTGTAGAGTGCATCAGTATTGTGTGACCAGTCTAGTTTATTGTTCAGATGAATACCCAGGTACTTATAGGATGTCACCATCTCGATGTCTGTTCCCTGTATATTTACTGGTACTGTGAGGGGCTGCCCATGCCTGCGGCAGTCCACCACCAGCTCCTTAGTTTTCCTCGTGTTGATCTGGAGGCAGTTCCGATGGCACCAGTCCACGAAGTCCTGGATAAGCCCTCTGTACTCAGCTTCATCTCCATTGGAGATGAGGCCAACGATCGCAGAGTCATCAGAGAACTTCTGTAGATGGCAGTGTGTTGTGTTGTGTGAGAAGTCCGCAGTATAAAGAGTGAACAGGAAGGGAGCCAGCACCGTTCCCTGGGGGGCCCCCGTGCTACTGATGATCGTGTCGGACACACAGTCCCGGGTTCTCACAAACTGAGGCCGGTTCGTGAGGTAGTCCAGGATCCATGATGACAGGTGCTGGTCCACCCCTGCGCGCAGCAGCTTGTCCTTCAGGATCATCGGTTGGATGGTGTTGAAAGCACTGGAGAAGTCAAAGAACATGATCCTCACCATATTCCCGGGCTTCTCCAGGTGGGACAGAGAACGGTGAAGGAGGAAGATCACCGCATCCACCACCCCAATGCCATGCTGGTAGGCGAACTGGAGTGGATCCATCGCTGGTTCCACCAGGGGGCGGAGGTGAGCAAGGAGCAGTCTCTCCAGGGTCTTCATCAGTGGGACGTCAAGGCCACCGGTCTGTAGCTGTTCAGGTCTTTGGGGTGGGAAGTTTTTGGTACAGGTACCACACAAGATGTTTTCCACAGCTGTGGTACCCTCCCCAGTTTCAGGCTTATATATTTATTCCGTCTAGCTACAATGCTCCGCACTGTGTGTTTATATATTTATATATTTATATGTACATTTGTATATTCGCTGCTCTTGTTTTTCTTGTCTTCTTGATTGTTGCTCTGAGTGTTGCTATCCCTGTGCTGTTGCAATCCTGGAATTTCCCTATTGTGGGACTACTAAAGGCTTATCTTATCTTATCTTAAAGTCCTGTGTCTTAAAGATCCCCTATTGTGCCTTTTCCAGAGATCATTTTAGGTTTTGACATTCTAAAAGTAGTATGTGTATATGCAGTGTTGATTTTTTTACAGCTCCTCAAAAAAGCTGTTTTTTTAAGTTCTGTCTGAAACAGCTGATTTTCATCCTGCTCATTCAGATTATTGAGCTCCTGTCAGATCGGGTAGTGTTTTATCGGTGTGACACACAAACTGAGGGTGGGACTTGATTTGCGACATCATAAAAACCATTCTCACCAACCAGTTGCATGTTTTTAAGTTTAACTAAATAATGCCGGTGGTTTTTTTGTTGTTGTTGTGAAGTTAGCATGTTAGTATTTTTATGGTATATTTAGGGTTCCAAGGTTGTCATAGCCAGAAGCGGCACTGGGGTTAAGCTGTCAGTGCTCATAAAATGCTCCTTACGGCGTGCGTCTCGAAAAGCCTCTGACAACTAAGTCCAACTCCTAGCCTGCCCGTGTGGTTTAGTCTCTAAGCCCGGCGGAACTGCTTTTACTAATAGGAGAAGGGGCGAGGGCGGATCTCTGGCGCCTTAAAACCAGATGCTTCGGGTAGATGGTGGCTCGTCAACCTGGGAAGGTAGCCCATCTAGGGGAAGGTAAACCCTGATTTCAAACCTCCGCTGCCTTGCGGCACACCTGGTCACGGGAAAGGCTTCGGGAGTCAACCCTGAGGAAAAATCCGGAGTCGGAGCCCCTAAGGCAGTTCTCTGTTGTGCTCAACATCGTTCTGACAGCTCCTGCGACGGCGCTGGTGCCAAACTATAGCAGCCCTGCTGTTCCTTTGGATTCATCAGTGATGTGGAGAGGGGGGACATGCTGCATGGGTAACATCTTGTCCTCCATATCTTCCTGCCCAGGCTTGAATCCTACCAACGACCAACGCTGGAAGGTAGAACACCGGTGCGCATCGGCCTGTTCAGCCACAGGCGGTGCTGTTCCAGCAGAGTAGACGTTTAGGATTCTCTTCCATGGTCATCATAGACCGACGGAGGCCGACAAAGGTATATTTAGATCCATGGCTGTAGAGGTAGTGAAGGGAGATAAGTTTAAATACCTGGGATCAACCATCCAAAGCAATGGACAGTGCACAAGTGAAGAGAGGACAGGCAGGGTGGAATGGGTGGAGACGAGTGTCTGGGGTGATTTGTGACAGAAGGATAGCAGCTGAAGTGAAAGGGAAGATTTACAAGATGGTGTGAGACCTGCTATGAAGTATTATTTGGAGACAGTGGCACTGACAAAAAGACAGGAGACAGGTAGCAGAGTTGAAGAGACTCAGATTCTCATTGGGAGTGACTAAAAGGACATGTGAAGAGGAGGGATAGTGGACAAAGGATGTTGAAGATGGATCTGCCAGGCAAGAGGAAGACCATAGAGAAATTCATGAATGTAGAGAAGGAGGACATGGAGAGGAAGATGGAAAGTATAGGGTGAGATGGAGGCAGATGATTCACTGTGGTGGCCCCTAAAGGGAGCAGCTGAAAGGAGAAGATGAAAAATGAAGAAGTCTTAAAATATAACAGGATTTCATGTCCTTGCTTCCTAGCTAAGTTTCTCCTAGACAGGTAAGCAATTAACTTAAAGGCCAAATGTCACGTAACAGGGTACTTTAAATATCTTGAAACTAGATATAAAAGGGAACCGATCTGTTCGGGTCTTGGTGCATATGCTTCAGTAACAACGGAATATTCGTTAATTTAAAACTGCCGCGCTTGGCCTGACACGGCCCCTGGAATCGCCTGGGGAAGAAGGCGGAAGTGACGAAATCGATTGTACCCTAGTTTGATGCTTGGGGTATTTCAATTGATTGTTTATATGGAGACTGGAAGGTTGAAGTGAGCAACAAGAAAGAAAAAATTGGATATTTCACCCATACCTTAAAACGGGACTATCAGGGACAGCTGGGTAATAAGGGACACTTCTCTGGGAAATGTTTTCATACCTGTCAAGTGAGACGTTTTCGCCGTACTTCAACACCGTAAAAAGCGGCTATAAGGAACGGCGGAGCAACAAGGCACACCTCTCTGGGAAATGCCCCAAATGCAACTCGTGTTGTTATTGTCAAATATTTTAAGGATTCATGGATATTTGACAATAACAACACAACTCAGCGTCCAGCGCAAAATAAAAAAAAAAAAGCAGCAGAATTCTGTATTTGTCAGGCGATCTCTGTCTGTTCCGCAACCGCTGCACAGCTGAACGTGTTAAACCATTGTCCTAATGACTTCTCATTGTAGTGAGAATAGCTCAAGCTGAGCGATCAGCCCGCCCTGACAATTAAACCAATGATTGACTCCACACTTCGAACAGTAGTGATAATAGCTCAAGCTGAGCGATCAGCCCGCCCAGACAATCAAACTAATGACTTACTCCACACTTCTCGTTGTAGTGATAATAGCTCAGGCTGAGCCAGCACCAGCTGTGGGGGATCACACACAGGAGTGCTCCTCAAGACACTCAATTTTTTTTCCCGTATGTTTTTGTTTTGGGCGTACAGAAATGGCAATAGGCCCGTTTTTGCTAAAACTGCATTTTCCCTGTATTTTCCTTAAAATATTTGACAATAACCACACGAACTTCATTTAAAACATTTCCCAGAAAAGTGTCCACCACTGCGCCGTCCCCCACAGCCGCGCTTGGCACCAAAATATGGCGAAAACGTCTCACTTGACCGGTATGAAAACATTTCCTAGAGAAATGTCCATTATTACTCCGCTGTCCCTTATAGCCGCGTTTTACGGTATTAAAATACGGCGAAAACGTCTCACTTGACAGGTATGCGCCTCCATTTTCATATTGATCTGGTCAATTTCTTGACAGCAGCGGCTCTCCTCCACTGTAATAATAATGGCTTCCGAAAAATCAATATTTATGGGGCGCCCTGGACAGACCCCCTTCGGCTTCGCAATTCTGGAGGCGATTAATGTCCAGTTCAATGACATTTTCCACTGCTTCTGCTCTCTGGTCACCGTTGGAACTGTTGTCATCAGACAAAGCATCTGATTCCGTCTCGGACGGCTCGAACCGGTAAGGTTCTATGCCTCTGTCACTGTCTGAACCACTGACAAAAAAAAAAGACAAAAAAAAAAGACAAAACTAAACTAATTTGTTCACAATCGCTGTCACTTTCTGTCATGATTGTCCAATGTTGATAAGTGTGAATGTGGATAGGCAGGGCAGCCAGGGTACAACTGGTGATGTCAAAAACATGGGCGTGGTCTGGACTGGCTGTCACAAGCCAGCAAGCAAGGTGGGGCCTTCACCTGGTGTATTTTGTGCAATTATGTAAATACAGGTGGGTGATATGGTCTCCGGTATGAATATTTGGTTTAAGCTATGTGTATTTTATCTAAATTCGTTGTCATTTAGAAAAAAAAATTACGTGACATTTGGCCTTTAAATTTTGGCCCAAAAAACCATATTATTGAAACATACTGAATATATGAGGGGGAGGCTGAAAAGTTCATCGCGGTCAAATTTGACCAAATGTGGTTTATTTTTCAACTGCAGGGATCCAAGCACTGCAACACCGATGGAAGAAGTGTGTGGACCGAAGGGGAGACTACAGTGAAAAATAAACCACATTTGATTAAATTTGACCACTATGAACGTTTCAGCCCTCCCCACCCCAAATTAACAGAACAACTTACTGTGTAGGAGTCTTCATCACTTGCCATTGTGTGCTTTAACTTCTTCACTCTTTTAAAACAGGACTGCAGTAGCCTTTTTAAAATGATATTTGCTAGAATTACATCCTACCCCTTTAGAGTTTATAAGGGCTGTGGCTACTGACAGATGCTGGTGCAGGCGGCTGTCTTCTGTAATTTTCCTCATGCAGAGCCATTGTGAACTGGACCTCTACAGAGTTTGTGGTCATCACATCATCAAATAATGTAACAACACTTCCTGCGTGGTGCTACCTCTCCATAGCACTACCATAAATGTTTAATTAAATGACAATGTTCTCTAAATGTCTACAAGTCTTGGCCAGGCAAGGATGAGATATTTTAATTTGTTCCAACAAACAGGAGAAAATACAAACAGCAGAAAGTAGTAGCACTATGTGATGCACAGCCCCCGTAGCCTCATGAGACGAACCTCAGAAAGCATCCCATTGTACTGTGGGAAGATGATGCGTGCTCGCCTGTGCATATTGCTGTGATCTAGCACTTGGGCATGCATTTAGCAGCCTCGCAATTCAACAACTGTTATTTCCCAGGCTTTTGTATGGTGGGCTCACAGCATCAGGGAGGCATGGAGAAGATAGATGCAGAGAGCTCACTGTATGCAGGGGCCTCGGATTCAAATGGGGGCTCACCATTCAAGTGAAGTAATTTCGTGTTTGCTCCCACCAGCTCTCTGTCCTTCCACTGCTATTATCAGAGCAATTGTGGCAACATATTATTTCAGAGGATGGTTGCCATTGTCTTATTTTCTTGGGGGCGGTCAAACTTAATCTGTGTGGCTTCAGGACCGAAAAGCACATGCACTTACCCACAGAAGTGCCAATCATTTAGCTGAAGATAATATAGTAAGTATGTTAATGAGTCTTTTTGGGTTTCAATAGGGCATACTCAACGGTAATGGTAGTCTAGGGCTGGGAATTGATTAAAAAAATTTTAACTGATTAATTGCACATTTTCTATAATTGTTATTAATCACTAAAATTACAATGAAGAAACAATGATGAAGTATTCTTAAGCAACTTTAATTGCTTTTTTCCCTGCTAGAGCAACATAAAACACTTGATAATCATGAATGTTTATTAAATTTAAAAAATTTATGATAGCAGTTTGTAATAATTTTTTCAGTTCATTATAAAGAGGGAGTCCATTTCTCTGCAAAACTAGCCTTTTTTTTAATATTGTCACCTTTCCCGTTTTCTTTTTAAGTGGTCAAAGGAATTATATGCTTCTACTTAAGGTAACATTCCTAATTACCTCAACCTTAGTGCAAACAAACGGAGCAATTAATGGATTTCCAGAGCTCCTGACCTTAATGGTGAATTAGGAGCTTTTATTTGTTTTATACTGGAGTGTGTTTTCCTCAGCTGAGAAACTCTGCCTGTTTTCATACTTTTTCATACTTTTGAGCGAGCAGCCCTAATCAACACTATATCAGGTGTGCATGCTTTAAGTGGGGTTGGTGCACGCAGGACGAAGTCGCCCTGAGTATCGAAAGATCAGTTAGTGTTGTGTAAATTGAAATGCTGAAAAACAAATCTACTCTTGTTTTAAGCTGAACCAGCTGCTGAGACAAACCAGCCACCACTGCCGACACCATGTCAGGGAGTGACCGGACGGTGTCAATTAAAAAAATAAAATAAAATAGCATTAATTGGCCCATGTTAATTGAAAAAGTTAATGTGTCAATATTTTCAGCCCTAGTGATAACATATTAAAGGTCTGATGACACGATTTTGACATTTTTTAGCATGTTGTGTAAACCCAAAAGTCATTGTCTATGATCAATATAATATTTACAACCGCGCCTGCATAAACTAGTTATCATCAAAAAACTGCAGCCGCTGACTGGACTGTGGTGCCTCCCACCGAATGAAGGGTGGCACCACCATGACGTAAACGGGAGAACGGACACCGGTGTTGTTGACTGGAATGACAGCATCTTTGTAGCTCACAGTTTCTCTGGCTTCTTGTTTTAATTTTATGGTTGTGTCTTCGCGTTGTGTCACAGGCTTAGATAAACAGCAGGCCGTGAAAGACCACATCACATGCTTCAGCTCCAACTGTCATAAGCCTCCTCGCGCGCTCCTTGTGCACTTTTATGCAGGAGGAGCGCATGAAGAGGGGAAGGATTAATGGATTTACGCGTAGCTTTGACCTACTTTCTGTGAGCGCATGCTGACGCTCGCCAGTCCGGCCATGTCCCCTCTCTCATTATCACCAGCTAATTTAAACTCCCGCTGATCATCTTTCCCGGTCCTTGTCCAGGTACTTCTCATCACACCATCACCAGCAGTGTGTGGTACTTAGCGGCCGTTTGCTAGTCACGCACTGCTGGTCCATAGTATTGTCATCTGTGCTGTTAGTCTGCCAGTATTTTCAGCACTCTCACGACGTGTTAGTCACTCCATGTTCGCAGTGGTTCTTGTGCGTCCTTGAAGCAATGTCGGCTCTGGGGCGCACATGTGGCTAACACATCTCCTCTCATTTATTCTCTGGGTGATGCCGGCCCCCAAACGCCATCAGTAAGTGTGTTTGGGTTTTTTTTTACATCTTCACCTTTTTGGGAATTGCCTGTCTTTCTGTATCAAATGTGCTGTGGTGAACCCTGCACATAAATCCTCGTAATTTCATCCTCCCTCTCTGTGCCCTGCGTAAGAGCGCATGAGGAGGGTTAGAAAGAATGGATTTACACGCAGGATTCACAACAGCACATTTATTGAACATAAAGACTGATCCCAAAAGGTGAAGACTTACAAAAATACACAGAAACACAAACAGTAGGCGTTCGGGGCTGACATCGCCCAGCAAACATGGAGGGGAAACGTGTTAACCACGGTTATGCCCCAGAGCCAGCATCGCTACAAGGGCTCAACAGAACCACGGCTGTGTGGAGTGGCTAACACGTCGTGATAGTGTTGGCAATATTGGCTGGCTGACAACACGGCAGATGATGCACACAAAACATGAACAGCTGACTGTCAAAGAGAGAGGGGCGTGATTGGACCGGCAAATCCTGAACAGTGCCCACCTGAAAGTGGGTCAAAATGGCCCATTATTCACATGTACAAAATATAAAAACAACAAGAACTCAAAAGATAATACATAAAAACCCGATGCCTGAGCCACAGAGAATACACTGCTATGATTTTATTGAAAAATCGGGTTTAAATAAATTATATTTATAAACAAATAATTTGTTGCAATATCTGTAACAAAAGCATGCCATGCGGTGTTCCCCTGCCGTGAGTTTGTCACTGCTGCGGCGGCGGGCATGTGTACCTCTCCACCGTCACTTTCTGAGTCTGACTCGCTAGGCATGATGCCCACTTGGCACGGCTCAAACCTATAAGGTCTGATGCCCCCAGATTCTCCATTATCATCCCATTCTTCTGGACTATAATTGTCTGAAGATTGGACAACACAAACCAATTCCAGACTACATGTGCTGGAACCATCGTCAATGCTTTCTGCCGCTTCCATCCTGTGTGTACGATGGGCAGCCGAGCGCTGTGTTCTGTCGCTGGCGTTACAATATGGCCAGGGGGTTTTCCAGCCACTGACGCAATCGGTGATGTGGCGCTCATGAAAACGTCGGATATTCACGTGAAAAAAGGATGTTTGACTTAGAACTGCATAGACCAACCTATTTTGTCATATTGAAATTATGTGTTGCAAAATTAGATGAAGTCAGAATCGTGTCATCAGACCTTTAAGCATTGAATTAACAAATAAAAAAAATCAAATTAGGCTTAATTTAACATTAATTTTCCTCAGTCACACAAACCTGAAAATGGACATTGGAGTTTTAAAACATTTTTAATAGAAATAAAATTTAGTATAAAAAAAACTAAACATGCTTCACACACTTCAGTATTTTTCCATGAGGTTGTACAAATACATAATCAGATAACCAGGCACTGTGTATTTTTTGTACTTTTTCCCCAGTTTTAGAATATGTCAGGACATAAAGCAGACATCATCAATCTATTTAATAACATACATTAACTTGCCATTTAATTTTGGTCAGCACTCACATTTTATTCTGCAACACAAATGGTGTTGAAAGTAATACAGAGGGGAGGCATGAAAAGCAGCATTGAATTCACAACACAAATGACCCCACAATGTTTCCCCAAGACATTAGAGGCTTTCAAACTGCACTGAGCCAGCTCTGTCTGCTCACTGAGCTCAGGCTGATTGATGGAGATATTGTATACTTTTGCAATTAGATTTTGATGGGAAAAAAAAAAAAACCTTATAACTCTGTGACACCGCCTCCCTATCATGGAAGCGCCTGAGGAGGACATGAATTTGCTCAATAGCTGGTCGGTTACAAATATCACCTTGAGGGCATTTCGCGTTATCCTCTCAAGAGCATACTTCATCTTAATTTCCCCTACTAATGGATCTGTACAGCTAAGCTTTACCCTTACACTATGTACGTGTGAGAATAGCTGGTGGCAGTGATGGTGGAGGGGCTGGGTGGGGGGGTCATCCTGGATGACAGCTCTAAGTGAGATCTCCTGGCTAAAACGTTGTTTATTTTAACCGTGAGCCACTGTTTGAAAGCACATACAGATATGCGGAGGGCAGTGGCAGCCTTGGGCTAGCTGGTAATACAAATCATGGCCTCACTTAAGCACAGAGAAACAATCACTCACTACACCTTCACCATTTGAAAACAGTTTTTTTTAACGTACAATAGGCCCAAACAATTGTTAACAATGCTGCAACAGAGTTTTAAACGCATTCCAAAAATATTGGGTTTTTTTTTTACTTTTTTTCTCTTATTTTTTTTAACAACACAACACAGGATGTTAAAATTGGCATGCTCAAAATCGGCAGAGACCATCTCTCATGTGAAGTCATTCTCCTGAACTCATCGGCAACCTGGGAGGGGGGAATTAAAAGGAAAAAAAAACGAACATGGAGTCTGTTACAGATCTGCTGCATTGTTGAGAAGATCAATATTTCCAGTTATTTGACTCGTGAGGCCGGAATACATCTCTGAAATAAAAACCAAACACAATCCCCAGCTTAGGAATCCATGGACCACGTTTTCATGCCTTTTTGGTGTTGATAAATCCCTCTTGATGCTCGGAGCAGCTGAAGATTAATTATAGTCCACAATACTGGCAGACAACATTAAAACACCTGAACTTATTCTTGATCGCAGCTCAGTTTCAGTTGGCGCCGCTCAAGATGACGGGGGAGTCTTTAAAAGAGGGCATAGCTGAAATGTAAACACTCAAAAGGAACGCGCCATCCATTCAGTCTCCCGGCCTCTGCCATGCAAGTAGTTCTCTTTTTTTCCTTCTTCTTCTTTTTGTGTGAGGCAGACAGAAAGATGGAACCTTAAAATTGTACAGCTAGCTGTGCTGCTCCCCCGTTTGCTCCATCTCCCCGTGTCTTTTGTGGTCTCTCCTCACCATGGTGTGCTTTTGGGCAATACTGCTCTGATCTCCACCCGCACAAAGACATATCCTTTTTTGTTTGTTTTTTTATTTATTTTTTTTGCCCACTGTGTGAAATTCCACTGCATGGTGTTTTTTTTTTTTTACTTATTTATTTATTTTCTCCACTGGGATGGAAATCTTGAGTTGTGATAAGAGCCTTTGTCCCTTAGATTGCATGGTTGCTGTAGCTGATGTAGGTTTGCTTTGTTGGGAAAGCTAAAGGAGAGAAGAATGAGAGAGAGAGGGAGAGTATTGAGAGTCTGTGAAAAGGGAAAAAAAAACCTGGGCTTTTTGTTTAAAAAGTTTAAGGAAAATTCTCATATTAAGTCAGAAAATGTGTATAAATGTGTCGAGTCACAGCCTTGAATTAATGACAAATATTTCAAAAACATTCCCTGGCTCCGTGGTCATATTTTCCCCTCTGTACCTGCCAGATATAGCTATTACCGACAGTGACCACCGCCACATTTTTTTTCTTGCAGCTATCAAAACTCAGCCTTCCAATTATTCCTCCACAGACCGTGTTAGCTGATTCGCTGAGGTGGAGCAGATAAATCCTGACATATCGCCACCAGATCTCGGCAGTAGTGGGAGCCGACCGGCACAGGAATTTTTCAATTTCATCAAGTCATATACCCACACTGGCGTGACAGTGACAAATGGCGCTTATTCAAATAACCATGCACTGTGTAGGCCCCCCTAAACGGTAACCCCATCAGGATAAATTGTTGCTGGCTATCAATTCGCCCCCTCCTCACTTATTTTAACAAAAGATGCTATTAACCTTCCACACAAGAATGGAGATGAGAATGCTCTGTGTATCTGTGCGTAGCTCTTCCTGTGGGCCTCCATGTACTGCAGTACATTGTCATATCGTTTGGGTTTGTTTGCGCTCTTGCCTTGACTATTCAACCAATGAATGTTTTTCTCACAACTATTGATATTAAAGGCCCCAAACTGCATAAAGCCCCATTTCCACTTCAGGAACCAATTCCTCCATGGTGTGCATCTCACAAGAACCTCCCTATAGAGGAAAGCTTTGAGGAATTCATACTGGCTGAAATAATGCCTGTGGACAGGACAGGAATGATCAGATCGATTGACTGGTCAACACCAAATTCATTGTACGAGTTTTTTTTAGCTGATTTAGGACAGTTTTGATGTGCTGAATCCAAAAATCACATTGGTTTTGCTCAATCAGGTCAACTTTTTGAACTATGGCCACATGTTTTTGTTTACATGTACGGGTATTTTCGCTTTATATGATGCAAAATTCTTTTTTATTTCTTGAAATTCTCTGAATTTTGAACAATGATGACATAACATTCAATTTACATGTATTTACCTTTATCAGTATCTACTATTCAGTTTACAGTACAACTGTACAACTGCTGTACAACTGCTTACAACTTAGCATAAAAACTTGGCCTGATCGAGAGAAACAGATGTCATTTTCGGATTCAGCGATGCAAAATTGTCTTAAATCAGTTGAAAAAACACCGACAACTTACAAAAAAATTATTTTTGTTATGTTGTATGTATATCATAGTTGCATCCCCTTTGTGGGCCAAGGCCAGAATTGCCTATATTGTTCCTGGGATTTCCTTATTTCCAAGTCCATCTCAGCAAGCCTGATGGACTTGGGGTTTTTCCTGGGATCGTCTTGGGAAGCCTGATGAACCTGGTCATTTTCACCCCCTTCTTTTTAATATCCCTGGCCGAGACTCAAACCCATGACACCATGATCTGAACACCTCCGCTCTACTACTGAGCCAAAGAGGAATTCCTCGTTAGCGCTCGGCTAGTAACGGAGGTGCACTCTGCGGTGTCAGGACCTGCACCACTGACCAATTACTCATGGAGGGGGCCATCACGGTCATCAACATCCACACATGCATCAGGTTAGCACAAACACATTAGGGAGGCGAGGCACAGGACTGGCGGTTCAGGCTGTTTGTAGCCAGAGAATGGACACACTGAATTAGCCAGCCAGGGACAGAGAACCCTGCTGGTGTTGCTTGCACAACTATGCTGTATAATGCCTAAAAATTTCTGTTAATATTCACACTGTTGTGGAGAGCAACGGCCACGGATTGATTATCTATCATATGGTGGCACACATGCACTTCATGGATGCAGCGGAGAGGTGAGGCACAGGACTGGCAGCTTTGGCTGTCCGCAGCCAGAGAGTGGATCATCACTGTCGGCCAGCCAGGAACAGAGTCCCAGGTGGTGCCGCTCACGCAGCTATGCCTTATAATCAATCCGTTCCTCTCCACAATTATTAACCAATGGTAGTCCCATGCACTTCACGATGCAATTTTTTTAATGCATAATAATTTCTGTATTTCAATGTATTTTCAATGTATTTTGCTTCGAAACTGTCAGATGATTATGTCACGAACAAAACGTCTGGAGCCTGATGGATCCTACCATCATAATGGAGGAACGATGAGGAAGAGGGTCAGAACCAGGGCCAGACCTTATCAAGTTCCTGTCTCCTAAAATTGGTTCCTGGTTCCTGTAGTGGAAATGGGGCTAAAAGGGGTGTCTGTGGGTTTTAACCTTATAAACTATTGTTGGGGTCACATGTTAATGCACTTACTTCACAAAGAAATACACACTGCGTTTATTTAGTTAAGCCCTTAATAAACAGATTGCTCAAGAATTTTATGACATCATAAATCAACAAGCCCTGCCTTCAGTTCTCCAAGTTAGCAGAACGAATGACTCTGGCTGCTTCCTTACTTGTGAGCAGCACACTTTAA
Source organism: Pholidichthys leucotaenia (assembly GCA_020510985.1). Lineage (NCBI taxonomy): Eukaryota > Metazoa > Chordata > Actinopteri > Cichliformes > Pholidichthyidae > Pholidichthys > Pholidichthys leucotaenia. Next base: position 57,987,845 of record CM035837.1, on the reverse strand, counting down.
AAACAAACAAACAAACAAACAAACAAACAAAACTTTACCCATTCAGATTAGGGACTCAACATTAATGGCCAGGCTGAAAACTGAGTCATTTTAGCCAGGACTTTGAAGGCGGTTAGCATAAGAACCTTTGATTACCATGTATATTGGTACTGTAGGTCCAGGAGGATGACCTGAATGATGCCAATGTGGGACCTTTAACGTAAGGTGGAGCTACAGTTTTAAATGTGGGACTAAAGACTCATTTTTTTTCTAAGATAAATTCAGATGGAGGGGAAAATGTTTCAGTGGACAGGCATGAGTGATTAATTAAAACACACGCACACACACCTCTTCCTTTGTCCGAGCCAAGCACAGGAAGAACATTTTAAAAGACACATAAGTAATTTCTGCTGACTCAGGTGGTGAAGTCATTATTTACCTCACTTGTATAAATCCGGAGTGCATCACTCATGCTGAGCACTTTTACTGCTATTGAGATTAGACGGTTCACACAGAGAGAATCAGCTGCTTCAGAAAGGAAACTCAAATGCATTTTGATCATTCATAATGTGCCTATGCTCTGCAGCAACTCATTTCTGTTAGTTTCTTGGTTATTTTTTAGTTATTTGTACAGTATATCTTTAGGACAAAAAAAAAACAGTGAGAAATGCTGATGATTTCATTTTAATTTAATTTCTCTACAAATTTTCAAAATTATAGTATATAAACCTTGACATTACATCACCAAACTGCATCTAGAAATATCATTTAATCTGTGAATTATTTTGTCAACAGAATAACAACTAAAACCATTTCATAACTTCTGAAGTTTAAGGCTTTTTTTAATATATCATTTAGGAATTTGTAGGTTTACACAGACACTCTGTGTGTCTTTACCACATAAAGGAAGAAGGCAGAGTCTCTTTCTGTTTACTGGTCCAGGCACATCCTGCAAATCAAGATTTTGGCACATTAATAGTTCTTCTCCCTGGTCCAGACAAGGTCAGTGTGGGTCAACGTGTCCATCTTGAAATAGGGAGGAAAGGAAAGCGTTTATTCAAAAGGGTTCAGGATCCATTAGTGTCTTAGAGGAAAAACCCTTGTTTATGATGGGTGGAAGGGAGGTTTGGTTGACCAGAGGGATAAATAAAATGTTGGGGAATGCAGGGAAAGAAGTCCTGCTGGACCTCCTGGATGCTACACTTTGGTCAAAAAAGTTCTTTATTAGTTAGAATTTTTTTTCTTGATTACCAGGCCCAAAGGCAGGGGTGAGCAAAGCGGGTTATTCCACTCCAGGTTTTCTGTTCCATCGATTCTCTTCAGCAGGTGTTTGTTTTTTTTTTCCACTGATCAGCTTCAGGACGAAAACCAGGACGAAAACCACAATGTGCAATGTGGAGCAATGTGGTTTTCGTCCTGGCCGTGGCACATCGGACCAGCTCTTTACCCTCTTGAGAATTCTTGAGGGTTCGTGGGAGTTTGCCCAACCAGTTTACATGTGTTTTGTGGACTTGGAGAAGGCATTTGACCGCGTCCCTCGTGGATTTTTGTGGGGGGTGCTTCGGGAGTATGGGGTATCGGGCTTGTTGTTACGAGCTATTCGGTCTCTGTACGACCGTTGTGAGAGTTTGGTTCGTATTGCAAACACTCGGTCGGAGTCATTCCCAGTGAGAGTTGGACTCCGCCAGGGCTGCCCTTTGTCACCGATCCTGTTCATAATTTTTATGGACAGGATTTCTAGGCGCAGCCAGGGAATGGAGGGTGTCATGCTTGGTGACCACAGGATCTCATCTCTGTTGTTTGCAGATGATGTTGTCCTGTTGGCTTCATCCAGCAATGACCTACAGCTCTTGCTGGGACGGTTTGCCGCTGAGTGTGAAGCGGCTGGGATGAGAATCAGCACCTCCAAGTCCGAGTCCATGGTCCTCAGCCGGAAAAAGGTGGATTGTCCTCTCCGGGTTGGGGACAGGCTCCTGCCCCAAGTGGAGGAGTTTAAGTATCTTGGGGTTTTGTTCACGAGTGAGGGGAAAATGGAGCGAGAGATCGACAGACGGATTGGAGCAGCATCTGCAGTGATGCGGACGTTTGTACCGGTCTGTTGTGGTGAAGAGGGAGCTTAGTTCTAAGGCAAAGCTGTCGATTTACCAGTCAATCTACGTTCCTACTCTCACCTATGGTCACGAGCTTTGGGTAATGACCGAAAGAACGAGATCGCGGATACAAGCGGCTGAAATGAGCTTTCTCCGTAGGATTGCTGGACTCACCCTCAGAGATGGGGTGAGGAGCTCAGTCATCCGGGAGAGGCTCAGAGTAGAACCGCTGCTCCTCCACATTGAAAGGAGTCAGTTGAGGTGGTATGGGCATCTGATTAGGATGCCTCCTGGACGCCTTCCACTTGAGGTGTTTCAGGCACGTCCCTCTGGGAGGAGACCCCGGGGCAGACCCAGGACTCGGTGGAAAGACTATGTCTCCCAGCTGGTCTGGGAACGCCTTGGTATCCCCTCTGAAGAGCTGGAGCAGGTGGCTGGGGAGAGGGAAGTCTGGGCTTCTCTGCTTGAACTGCTGCCTCCGCGACCCGGACCTCCGGAAAAGCGGTAGAAGATGGATGGATGGATGGATGATCAGCTTCAAACACCTGCTTAAGGGACTGGGTGGAACAGAAAACCTGCAGTGGAGTAGCCCTCCATGGTAAGACTGCCCACCCCGCCCTAAGGGAATACACTTCAAAAGCATTAAAAAGAAGTGAGCCCTGACAGAGTTTAACGCCAACCATATGCAGTGGGTCACACAAGGCTTTGATGATAACAAATCAACAGTGATTAATCAATATTCTCATCCATCGTTTGGACTATAATACCATAAATACCAATGGAAAGATGATGCCGAAGCATCAACAATTAGGATATTACTGGTTTTCACTTGGGACCGCCTTTGAAAACCAAAAGAAGTTGATCATCCAAAATGATAGTGTTGAAAAAAATGTTCCCTGATTTTACTTACATGTGTTCATTTGCACAGCTATAATCCATAATTTTACCCTGATCATCAACGCCCTGTCCACAGATGAGCCACTGCTTTCATCTGAAAAAATTATCAAAGTGTGAAGCTCAAAATTCCCTATTTCATGGGATGCTACGGCAATGGCTATTTCTGGGTGGCCGCGTTTGTCAAGGAAGCAGCTGAGACTTGAGAACACTGCTCCAAGCTGACGAATAATCCAACAGTGGCCTCAGGGGACTCTGGTCTCAGATGAGCAATCTGTCAATAGCTCATTAGTTATTTAAATGTTAATGTGCACACAGCACACATGGGGAGTAATCACCTTAACCACACATCCCGGACGAGCCCCCAGATTGTTATGCTCCTCTAGTTATGATGAGGCGTTGGGGCCCGCTGTGGGCTGTCACAGCCGAGAAAACTTAGAGAAGGCACCTCTTCACGTGTGGGAAATACAAAGATGCGGAAAAAGTCTGGCAGTGAACTAAAAATCAATATCTACCATGTGTTTTAATTTTGAGCTGCAGAATATGTTCTGAATTCCTTCACAACTTCACCCCCACACACACAATTGAGATTCCTGCACTGTTAACAATTCCCACCACCGAATGAACAACAGTGGCACATTTACTGGATTCGATGAAGTGTTAAATGACACACTACACATCTGTTTATGAATGTTTTTTTTTTTTAATGCTGCATCCCATCATTTCACTTACTGATGCTAAAGAACAAAACATTGTTTTTCTAGTCAGAGACTTCCACACCAGAATTTATGTGCTTACACTGTGTTTCGAGGCTTTCGCACAGCTCGGTCTTGGCTTCTCCGTTGGGTCTGAGCCCGGCCTTGGGGTTGAACTTGTTGGACATGGTGGCGGCGGTGACCACGGCCTTAAGGGTGCGTGTGCGCTTTGGCACATTCTGCTCGGGGTGGAAGAGAACCACGTAGACCTTGGGCATGTAGAGCAAGCCGAGGGACACTGAAGCGCTCAGGCTCACGGAGATGGTCAGCGTGGTTGTCTGAATGTACATCTGCGGGGGGGAGAACACACACAACACAAACAGTTTAACCCAGCTGGGCAATAAAGATTTCTCTGTATGGGCAGAGTACAAGCGACATCTGCTGCGTGTCAATTGCACTGCTGTGTGTATCATTAGAGCAATCAACGACCTGTGAGTCGGCCAAGCAGTTGCTGTCTGCAGATTCTACTCTGTCCACTGCAGGCTTCACAGCTATTTAATGCAAACGACGTGATAAGACTTGCTTTAAATCAGCATCTCATCTGTTTTTATTGCGCGTGTGCCAAACCAGCCAAGGCCACCATGTTTGCTTAATTTTCTGCCGCGCTAGTTTTAATATGACCACCATGTCAACCCTGAACACAGATTTGATAACACCGGTTGATTGGATGTTTTTCTGACTCGTAATAAGCAGGCCCATAAAAAAGAAACAAGCTCATGAAAATTTTACACATGGTCAAATCCTCCAAATCACAGGGGAGGGCAAAACTGAGCTTCACCCGCGCTCATTCCATTTTAATTGTTTGCACAGCTGCAGCGAATTAGGGAGTCATCTTCAGGGAAGCATTAAAGTAGGTTTAAGGTTGTGTAATTTCTATACAGTGTGACAGATTCACAAGATGTTTTAGAGGAATTAACTTGTAAGCCATAGTTGAAGAAGTTATAATCTTTCATCAAAGACTGGCAGGAAGACGAAGATTTGAAACCGCAGGCAAATAGTTTGGGATCAAAAATACATCAGGCCTTTTAATTTTTTGCACTGCTGTTGGAAGCATCAAACATTTTTGTCTTTTAACATTTTGCAGCCTTGGTATGTAAGTAATGTTTGCTTTGAAAATTCAGTTTACTGTGCTGTGTAAAAGTATTTGTCCCCTTCCTGATTTCTTACATTTTTGCCCAGTTGTCACATTTAAATGTTTCAGATCATTAAACAAATATTAATATTAGACAAAGATAACCTGAGTAAAACAAGATGCAGTTTTTGAATGATATTTGATTTTTTAAGGGGAACAAAACTATGCAAACCTACCCGGTTCTATGTGAAAAAGTAATTGCCCCTCATTACATCATGAATAGAGAGCCTAAGCCACACCCCCTCTACTTCCACATATGAGAGCTTAAACTGAAAAAAAAAAATTCTCCATTGAAATGAATGGCAAGAGCGAAATTATCTTTTGATCCCAATTAAATTTTTCCTCGAGTTACATATATGATGTTTGTCAAATTAAAAGATAATCTTCCACGTAAATAATGGTGTAGGTTGTTATCTAACTGTTAAGGTATAAGGTTGTGGAAAATACATAAATTAAAAAACTACAAACACAGATGGATGGAGCTTACATCATCTTTTCAAAGAGCGCCCAGGGTGAAGTAACTAACAGTCTTCTGGAGCAGCTGCAGCTCTCACAATACAAAATAATACTTTTGTGTTGTTTTTCTCCTCTTTGGACCCTTCTTTCATTGGTCAGGAAACAGGAGGTGAGGTTTTAGTAATCTCCCGCCATGTTCGTGTTTAATGATGTGGGATGATGGGAGATGTCCACTAATTGTTGAAACAAAAAAACTAAATATTACTCTGCTATATGACAGCCGACAACTTTAATTACGTGGAAAATTATTTTTTAAATTGACAAACATTATATGTGTAACTCGTGGCAAAATTTGATTGAGATCAAAAGATAATTCCACGCTTGCCATTCACTTCAATGGAAATTTTTTTCGATTTAAGGTCCCATATGTGGAAGTAGAGGGGGCATGACTTAGGCACTTTATTAACCATTATGATTAACCACATTTTTTTGGAAAGCTGAGTTCAATTTCACTAGCTACACCCAGGCCTGATTACTGCCAGTACTGCTGAATCAAGAAATCACTTAAATAGAGCCTGTCAGACAAAGTCAAGTAGGCTAAAAGATCTCAAAAACCCACACATCATGCTGCGATCTAAAGAAATTGAAGATCATATGAGAGACAGAAAACCCACAACACCTAAAGAACTGTAGCTTCACTTGCCTCAGTTTGGACACTGGTCCATGATTCAACAATAAGAAAGACACAGGGAAAATGGCATTCATGGGAAAGTTCCAGGGCAAAAACTACTGGTGATCAAAAAGAACATAAAGGCTTGTCTCACATTTGCCAGAAGAAACATCTTTATGATCCCCAAGAGTTTTGGGGAAATATTCTGTGGACTGACGAGACAAAAGCTGAACTATTTGGAAGGTGCACGTCCTGTTACATCTGGTAAAACTAACACACCATTTCATAAAAAGAATATCATTCCAACAGTCAAACATGGTGGTGGTAGTGTGATGGTCTGGCGCTGCTTTGCTGCTTCAGGACCTGGATGATTTGCTGTAATTGTTGGAACCATGAATTCTGCTTGCTACCAGAAAATCCTGAAGGAGAATGTCTGGCTGTCAGTTCACGACCTCAAGCTCCAGCCCTGCAATGTGGCTGAATGAAATTAATTCTGCAATGAAGAGTGGGCCGAAATTCCTCAACAGTGAAGTAAATTGCCAGTTATCGCAAATGCTTGATTGCAGTTGTTGCCGCCAAGGGTGATTACATCCAGTATAGGGCCAGGTAAGTCTGAATAGCTTTTTTCCCTTAATAAATGAAATCATCATTTAAAAGCTGCATTTTGTATTTACTTGGAATATCTTTGTCTAATATTAAAATTTGATGATCTGAAACATTTACGTAAGTGTGACAAATATGGAAAAATATAAGAAATCAGGAAGGTGTCAAATACTTTTACACAGCACTGTGGGTAAGTATGCACCAAGAAATCAGAGAAAGTTAAAACTACAGAATTAACTGCTTGAAGTTATAACTAAACACAATTCAGTTTTGTTTAAATCCACAGTAAGTCCACTCTGTGAAGCTAAATTATCAAACTCCTCACGTCAGCCATTTTGACTTGTGTAGCAGGGTTAGCTTGAAAAAAGGCTAAAGATGCTTTCTTAAACTGGCTTAACTTTCAATCCTGTATTTACAGTAAAAAATTAGGACAAATGATGATGAGATCAAATATCATTGTCACTATTGTTTCTGTCTGAGACCTCTACTTACAGACAGGGTTAATTATCTATTTTCAAGGACTTGAAGTAACAAACTGTACACAAAATGTGGGCATACACTGCTCTGCTGTCATCACTGGCTAATTTGTGATTTTCTCTGTCACACACTGAATCATCACCTGCCCTTCAGAGTACCATTTGCTAATTTGGTTAATGGAGCAATAATTTACTAGATGAAGGTCATGTTGTACTAAAGAAGAACTGTGCCTAGCAGTTAAGGCCATAAACTCATCAGGAACCTTTTTATTGGGTAATAAGTCATTTGAGTGATACAGTTTTTTTTTTCATGTTTTTACACAAATTTCTTCATTCTGCAGACAGAAGAGTTTGCCCCCCCCCCCCCCGCTGAGTCACAGAACGAACACTGCAGCTTTGAAGAACTTCATGGTCTTTTTATATGGTGGAGCTCTGTGTATAGCAGTGGCAGCATGGCGGTGTAGTGGTTAGCACTATTGCCTCACAGAAACAAGGTTGTGGGGTCAAATCCAAAAGCCATCAAGACCTAGTTGTGTGGCGTTTGCTTACATGGGTGTACTCCGGTTTCCTCCCGCATCCCCAAAAAACAGCAAATTAGGTAAATTAGTGATTCAGAAGGCTTAATGCAGGGATCGTTGTGACATCACTAAATCCCAGCAACCACTCATACATGTGCGTGGGGCCCCGAGAGTTTCCACGGTAAGTAACGATGATTTTATCTGTTATTTTGAGATCAAACTAAAATTATCTTGACTTAATGTTTCATCGTAGACAGATTTCCATTTTGCTGTTTAAAACGCCCGATTATAATTAAACAAAAAAAAGTTTATTGTTTTTCAGTGTATAAAAAAACAAAAACATCACTGCCATGTGCCTTGGTCCCTGTGGCATGGTAGCATGGACAGCTGTAAAAAAGTGGCACTCTGACCTCTACTGGCCCAGCATAGTTATTACATTTCCTGTTTTCGCGGTTGCACTAACAGAAATGGTGAGTTAAATTGTGTTTATTTTGAAAACAAAGCCTTATCTTGCAATTCTGGCAAATTAAAAGTTGAGAAAATATGGCGATACAATGATATCAATCAAATCAAATCAAATCAAACTTTATTGTCATATTGCTGTACATACAACTGTAGTGCAGGCAAGATGAAATTGTGTTTCTCTCGGCATCGATATAAGTAGAAGAACATGATTTAAGACACCCCACCCCCCCATCTGTTCACACATTCCTGAGACATACTTGAAAAAACAAACAAACAAAAAACTAACTAACTATAATATACAAATAATGCACATAATGTCCGTAGGTGCAGTAGTGAATATGAGAGATTCCGGGTCAACTGTTCAGCATCCTAACAGCTTGTGGAAGGAAGCTGTTGATCAGTCTGGTGGTTCTGCCTCTGATGCTCCGGAATCGTTTGCCAGATGGCAGAAGTTCAAAGTGTTTATGCAGAGGGTGAGAACGGTCCTTGGCAATGTTCAGTGCCCTGCTCCTACAACGGTTCTGAAAAAGTTCTTGGACAGAGGGGAGGGAGACTCCAATTACCCTCTCAGCTCCCTTGACTATCCTCTGCAGGGCTTTTTTGTCTGACATACTGCAGCTGGAGTACCATGTAGCAATGCGCAAAGCCTTTAGTTCCACTTCACCCTTTGAGTGTGAGAATTTGCATGCCCCTAGTTGCAGAGTGCGGCACTGTGCCTGCCTTCTCACTCTGACTTTGTCAAAGTAAGTGAGAAATTTCTGTTTGTTTGGTTTTTTTTAATGTACTGATTTCTTGTTCATATACTTTGAAGATAAGATGATGAGGTACCTCTGTACAAAAAAATGGTGTCAAAAGACTGAACCATTTTTTGTGGAAATACGTCCAAAGTCCAGTTTTGACTGAGTTATGGAATTTAAAGAGGTGCCGTGAAATTATACAAATTAGATGCATAAATTTATTCCTATCTGAAACTTTGGATCATATTTGACGTCTTTCTAATTGACAGTAAGCCATTATCTCTTACCACTTTCAAGTTATAGCCTTGGAAATCTTAACTATTTTATTGACAAAAAATATCTACCACTCTTGACCACTAGGGGGTATGTCGCAGTTCTGCACCATACACACTCAGAGGGTTAATTTTGACCTGCCGAGATGAAACAGAGAGACAGAGAGATACACCCACCCGCAAACAGACGCACTAACTGATTACTGTATGCTTCTGTTTCACTGAGGCTTAAAAAGTGTGGAAATATCAGATAGCACTTTTATAAGTGTGAATCTGTACACTAGCATGTCAGGTACATACAGGTTCATGTCCTGGAACTTCCCTCTGGGGTTAATGAAGTATAACAAAAAAAAAGTAGTGCTACCAGAGTGGAGAAAGACCAAGACTTTAAGAGTTCAAGACTAAGCCAGGCAGAGCTCTGGTCTCGACTCCAACACTAGTCTATAGGAGTCAGTGTACACACACTTTCGGCTGCTCCCTATTCGGGGTCACCACAGCCGATCCTTTATTTGGCAAGGATTTTATGCCGGATGCCCTTCCCGACACGAACCTCCACATTTACTGGGGATTGTGGCCAGCACAAGGAGTGCACTGGTTCTGTGCTTCACCTTAGGGCTGGGTAACCAACTTTCCCCATTCTATTTATGCTGCACACCAAGCTAGAAGGTGGAAAGTACCATTTTTGTGGTCTTCGGTATGAGCTGGGGCTTGGACCCACAACCTCCCGGCTGTGAGGTGGATGCTGTACCACTAGACCACCACTTCAGTCTATAGGTGTCATTATTTTCCTCTAATGTGAGCAGATGCTGCTAATAAGTTTTGTCAGTTCCAAAGGAAAAAATTAATATTATACTACTGCATCTCAAAAACTGTAAAGATTTTTTTGGACAGGTGTACCTAATAAAGTGGCCGGTGAGTGTATATATATATATATATATATAAAGATTTATATATATATATATATATATATATATACAGTATATTTCAGTGAAAAAAGTGCATATTTTCTATTTAAAGCCTTTTTTTGCTTTAATTTTGGATGATTATGACTGGATTGTGATATTCTAATTTTTTGAGATGCTCTAGTAAATGTGAGCATATGAAAGGTAAATCAGAAAAGGAAATCCACAGACTATGTTAAACCTGTGCACCCTGAGTCTTTTACTTGCTGACTGTTAAAAGCAGAGCCCATTTTGTTTAAAATTAACAGGAAACACCACAGAATACAAAAACGCTTCTTTTTTTTTTTTTTTGCTTTAATAACCAATCAAGTGCGACTTTCTCGCCTTGACAGAAAGATCAGAAACATTTTAGAGTCTAACAAATACAGTACTATGAAAAAGCATTTGCCCCCTTCTTGATTTCTTATATTTTTGTATATTTGTTACACCTAAATGTTTCAGATCATCAAACAAATTTTAATATTAGACAAAGATAACCTGAGTAAATACAAAACACAGTTTTTAGATGATGATTTCATTTATTAAGGGAAAAAAAAAACCTATCCAAACCTACCTGGCCCTATGTGAAAAAGTTAATTGCCCCCTGTCATGATTCCCTTCCTCTCCGAGGCAGCAGAGACAAGGGGCACCCAAGTGCAGGAGGAAGTAGTATTTATTAACATAAACGTCCTAACAGTGATTCCAAAGAACAAACAAGTGATACAGTCAAGCAACAATGCAAGTTATCCCCAGACTGACTGGAATCGGACAACCGAGGAAACCCAAATCGCTCCCAGCGTAATGGCGAGTGGGAGGAAAAGATAAGTAACCCCATAATGCTCCTGAAACAAAAGTGCAGACTGGAGCCGGGCAACCCAAGGCTCAACAGGCTACACCAAGGAGCGCCGGGGAAAAACAAAGAAAAACCTAACACTGTGAACAACTGACAAGTGTAGGTACTTACAGAGAAGAGCTCACCAGAGCCAAACAGTGCTCAGGTGAAAGATTGACAATCCAATGAACCGGCAAATAAACAATTGCACAGACTGAGCTTAAATAACACAGGACATCATGAGCAGAGTGATAGCAGGTGTGAGTGAGTGTGTGCGTGTATGTAGGAATGTGTGGGCGTGTGTTGAGCTGAATGAGCACAGGTGTGAGTGAGTGTGTGCGTGTGTGTGTAGAGATGTGTGTATGTGTGCACGTGAGTGTGGGTGTGTGAACCTGAGCCGAGAGAGGAACAGGCAATGACAGATTGGAATCACCTGTCAGGAACTGACAGGAGAGAGGGGAGTGGCTGTCAGCAGACAGGAGGCACACAGAACCCACAGAAGCCTCCTGACCGCTGCCAGTCACAAAATAAATAAACAAAGAACCAAAAATACAACAGAACAAGTTAGACAATTAAATGCAATATGGAACTCAAAAGGTAACAAGAAACACAGATAACTAAGGAACAGGAAAACGCCATGAAGCCGAGCTCGGGAGAATCCCAAGCCCAGTTCATAACAGAGCCCCCGACTCAAAGGGTGGACTCCAGACACCCAGAGTACTATCAAATACAGGAAAGAAACACCCGACCCCCCTTTCTCCCCAGCAGAACTGCAACAAACCATCCCGGGCAGGAGGTGGGGGGAACGGGCTAGGGGGTAACAAAAAACCCACCCCGCTCAGGGCCCACACCATAAATACACCTAATTAGCCCCCAAAAAACACAAAATAAATCCCACCAAACCCACAAGGCACAGAATTTCCCCCCCCCCCCCCAGACCAAAGAGTTCAAGAGTTCAGGGGGCCGACCAAAGTCCCAGGCCCAGTGGGCGGTGAGGTGAGACTGGTCGGGTGGCCTGCCAGAGTCCCAGCCCAGCCAAACCGCTAGGTGGAATGAGTCGGATGACCTGCCGGGGAAAATGGGCTACCCAACCCAGCGGCTAAGTCTATCGGGTGGCCGGCCTGAGTTCTTCAGCCGCCACGACCGGAGAAGAGATCCAGGTGGTGGTTCCCATACCAGAAGGCCTAAGGGTGGAGAGCAGGGCCAGACGGAGGGGGCCAACCTGGTGACCCGTGGCAAAGGAAGGGGGACCCCGATGATGTTGGAAAGAGAAGAGGAGGGGACCATGACAGTACCTGGCTGAGGAGACGAGGGGACCACGATGGCATCTGGTTGAGGAGAGGAGAGGACCACTATGGTATCAACGGTGGGCTCAGGGTGGAGCTCAGCTGCACCCCCGGTGGACCCTGACTGGGCCAAAGTTGCACCCATGGTGGGCCCCACCTGGGCCAGTGTTGCACCTAAGGGGAGCCAGCCAACCTGAGTGAGCACCAGACCCAGGAGGTGATTTACCAAAGGGACCCCGGGTGAGGACGAGGAAGGAGGGTCCATGACAACCTCAACGGGGGAAGCTGGACTTATGACGTCATCGAGCAATGAGACAGAATCCTTGGAGGCCCCTGGCGATGGTGGAACTTCTCTGGCGACCCTAGGAGAAGGCTCAGGAACAACAGGAGAAGAAAAGTGGTTAGGGTCACCGGCAGTGGCGGAGCCCGGTGAGGTGAGTTCAGATGCAGCTGAGGACTGTACCCAACTCTCCTCCCCAAGAGCCAGACAAGATCTCTCCAAAACTGACATGAGAAAAACAAGAGAGATAACTTGCCTGAGCTCGAGCTCCACCACCGTCCAGGACTCCGTCAATCCTGGCGATGACATCTCGGGTCCGGCCTCCAGGAGGTCCAGCTCTGGCTCCCACTCTGCTGTGGTAGCTTCCGCAGCAGGCATGTTGGTGATAGCAGTCCTCAGGCCCCCAAGTGAGGTATCCCATGCTGGCGACTCTGCTGGTGTGGCAGCTGGGGGCTGACTCCACCAACCCTGGAACTGGATTCCCCAGGGCCTCGGGCTCCTCCATTGTCCTGCGGTTCTGCTCAGTGGCCGTAGGACTCACAGGGAAGGGAGGAGGAGACAAGGGGAGAGCAGGTGAAAAATTCACAGCAGCAGCAGGTGGAGAGTACTCAGGGGACTGCTCTCCCTGAGCCTCCCTATCGGGAATCAGGCAAGGCACATTCTCATTAATGAAAGCTGAATGGAGTGACACCTGCCTGTTTTCCCGGTTCATGATGTTGCCTGCTGCTGGATGTTTGCGCCGTGTGGTGGACTCCTCCTGGACCTCTGGTTCCTCAGTCGTCTGGAGATCACCTCCCGGAACCAGCAGAGTTTTGAGGGAGACAGGAGAAACAGGTGGTGATGCAGGCACAGCAACAGATAATGGGGACTCAGTGGATTGTGACATCTGAGTCCCCTCATCAGGAATCAGGCAAGTCTTAGGTGAGAAAGACAGTGAGTGAGTTAGAACTTGCTTGAATTCCTGGGAGGTTATGACGTCTGCTGCTGTCCCAAGTTCATGCTCCATCTCCCTGTGAGCTGGAAAGAGTCCAGCTGGAGAATTCTTTCCCCCAGTGAAGGAGGGGCTTCAGGCTGGGCAGCGGCGGAGTCCCTCTGCCGCAGCTTCCGGGTTCGGCGGCAATGTGCGGAAGAAGGAGACGTCGGGACATTGTGGAGAGGAGGCTCTAGGGAAGGCTCGATCACTGTCTCTAACTGCGATGCCCATGACGGAGGCTCCTCCGCCTAGTGAATCCACTCCGGAATAAGCCACGGCTTGACCTCGAGGAGAAGATCCCTCCCCACCAACACCACCAGTCTACGTTCCTCCAGCTCCTCAGCTGATGGAGCGAGCCACGGCTCAGGCGAAGGAGGCGGGGCTGCCAGGGGGAAGTCTGCTGGCTTCTTTCAGCGCGAGCACTTCCTCTTTGTACGGAGTGGCTCCGGCGCCGGAGCGGCTTCCTCAGGCTCCTCGCTCATGCAAGGATGGGAGAAAATGGAGGCTAGGGTGTTGGTGGCCTCCGCACAGCTCCACAGACTAGGATGCGTCTCCATTACCCATGCAGTGCTGTCCCGGCCTCCACGGACTGCTTCGGGAGCACCAGCGGTCTGGATCTATGACAGAAGGTCCTCCAAGATGCACACCCCACGCAGCTCCACTTCATCCAAACAGGACATGACTCTCCAGAACAGGGGGGTAGAAAAAACACACCAAGAGATGAAAAAATAACACACACACTACTCCTCCACTGGGTTTTCATTTGGGTCGGTTCATTCTGTCATGATTTGCTGCCTCGGACAAGGGGCACCCAAGTGCAGGTGGAAGTGGTATTTATTAACATAAATGTCCTAACAATGATTCCAAAGAACAAGCAAGTGATACAGTCAAGCAACGATGCAAGTTGTCCCCAAACTGACTGGAAACGGGCAACCGAGGAAACCCAAAGCACTCCCAGCATAATAGCGAGCAGGGGAAAAAGATGCTCCTGAAACAAAAGTGCAGACTGGAGCCAGGCAACTCAAGGCTCAACAGGCTGCACCAAGAACCGCCGGGAAAAAACAAAGAAAACAAGTGTGAACAACTGACAAGTGTAGGTACTTACAGAGAAGAGCTCACCAGAGCCACACAGTGCTCAGGTGAAAGATTGACAATCCAATGAACTGGAAAATAAACAAGTGCACAGACAGAGCTTAAATAACACAGGACATCATGAGCAGAGTGATAGCAGGTGTGAGTGAGTGTGTGTGTGTGTGTGTGTGTGTGTGTGTGTGTGTGTGTGTGTGTGTGTGTGTGTGTAGAAATGTGTGGGCGTGTGTTGAGCTGAATGAGCACAGGTGTGAGTGTGTGCGTGTGTGTAGAGATGTGTGTATGTGTGCGCGTGAGTGTGGGTGTGCGAACCTGAGCCGGGAGGGGAACAGGCAATGACAGATTGGAATCACCTGTCAGGAACTGACAGGAGAGAGGGGAGTGGCTGTCAGCAGACAGGAGGCACACAGAATCCACAGAAGCCTCCTGACCGCTGCCAGTTACAAAATAAATAAACACAGAACCAAAAATACAACATAACAAGTTAGACAATGAAATACAATATGGAACTCAAAAGGTAACAAGAAACACAGATAACTAAGGAACAGGAAAACGCCATGAAGCCGAGCTCGGGAGGATCCCAAGCCCGGGTCATGACACCCCCTAACTGCTCCCAAAACCTAATAACTGGTTGTGCCACCATTGGTGCCAACAACTGGCAATGAGCCTTTTACATCACTGTTGAGGAATTTTGACCCACTCTTCTGTGCAGAATTGTTTAAATTCAGTCACATTGGAGGGCTTCATGAACTGATGGCCCGACATTTTCCTTCAGGATTTTTGACAGAGAGCAGAATTCATGGTTTTGTCAATTAGGACAAATTGTCCAGGTCTCGAAGCAGCAAAACAGCCCCAGACCATCACACTACCACCACCATGTTTGACTGTTGATACGACGTTCTTTGTATGAAATTCTGTGTTAGTTTTATACCTGATAAAATGGGACAATGTCTTCCAAAAAGTTCAACGTTTGTCTTGTTAGTCCCCAGAATATTTCCCCCAAAGTCTTGAGGATCATCTAGATGTTTTCAGGCAAATGTGAGATTTTTTTTTTTTTTAAATTACTTATTTTGTACCCGTAGGTAGATTTGTTTTGCAGTCTGGTGACAAGCCACCAGCTGCCGGTCACTGCGTACGCAAGCGCCCCGTATCCCTAACTTGCATGTTTTTAGCATGTGGGAGGAAACCGGAGAAATCCCGGAGTAAACCCACGCAACACGGGGAGAACATGCAAACTCCACACAGATCACTGTTGGCCGGGGGCAGGGATCGAACCCACGATCTCATGATCCCCGCGATCCCCCGGCCGAGGGTAAACTGTGCTGCCGCAGTGCTAACCACTGCGCCACCGTGCAGCCCAGATGAGTCTTTGTGTTCTTTTTGTCCAGCAGTGGTTTTTGTCTTGGAATTCTCCCATGGATGCCATTTTTGCCCTGTCATCTTTCTTATTATTCCATCATGGACCAGTGTCCAAACTGAGGCAAGTGAGGCCTGCAGTTCTTTAGACGTTGTTCTGGGTTTTTGTTTCTCATCTGATCTTGAATTTCTTTAGATCACAGTGGGATATGTTGCTTTTTGAGATCTTTTAGTCTACTTCAGGTTGTCAGACAGGTTCTATTTCAGTGATTTCTTGATTCATTAGGTCTGGTAGTAATCAGGCTTGGGTGTTGCTACTGAAACTGAACTCAGCTTTCCAAAAAATGTGGTTAATCACAGTTAATTCATGATGTAACAAGAGAGGCAATTACTTTTTCACATAGGGTCAGGTAGGTTTGGTTAGTTTTTTGCCCTTTAATAAATGAAATCATCATTTGAAAACTGCATTTTGTATTTATTCAGATTGTCTTTGTCTGATGTTAAAATTTGTTTGATGATCTGAAACACCGAAGTGTGACAAATATGCAAAAATATAAATAATCAGGAAGGGGACAAATACTTTTTCACAGCAATGTATGAGGAAAGTTTAACAGTTTCAGGTTTACAAGAGGATCCCCTTGTCTACTTTTCCCCTCCAGAACAAAGCAGCAGATTTCCAATATAAAACACTGCTGGGGGCGAGAGTGATGTGAATCTCAGTGGAAACAAGATGGTGCAGCACTGGAAAAGAACAGAGTGGCGTGTTATTGTTCTTTGGTTACCATGAGGACTGATCTACAGCTGTAATTAAACCCCAGTCGACTGCAGTACTCAAACATAAGCCATATGAAGCCTTAATTTATTGTAATCATCAAATTTAGAATCTGCCAATAAATCCTGTCATCTCCAGGGTTAGAACCTTCCAGTATACCTTCCTTTTGACTTGTTGAGTTGTTCTTTTATTTATTTTTGAGCTTTAGCTCTCCAGATGTGGCCTCTGCCTGAATGTTTTGCTTGTTTTTGTGTGTGTGTGTTATTTGTGACTGGCTGCAGGGCTTTCCTTTAGTCAGCCCCGGGTCCATGCGGAGGTGCTGGCTGGAGAGAAGAATGGAAGAATGGAGGCAGTATGACCGAGGGACAGCTGCAGTCTTCCCTCCCCGCTGCAGGGAGTTTTAACCAGTGTTCTGCTCTGGGCTCAGTTCACTGCCACCTCGGGGACTGACAGTTGAACCCAAGCTGTTCATCACATAAACACAAGGTAAATGGACTCGACTGACTTTCATCCAGGAATCATAACATCTAAAGCTACATTCCAGATCACTGAAATGATGATACTGAAAGAGGGTACATGCAGTTTTTTTTAAAGGTATGAATTTTTTTCTTATTTGATACAACATTCATTATGGTTACAGCCACAACATTTTTGTATAACCCCCCATTTACACAGGGGTGGAGATCACTGAGAGATCGTTGAGTGATGAAAAAATGGCCAGATCTCTCAATGATCTCCACAGTCCTCAAAGTTTTGACTTAGCCTAAAACAATCTTTCAACGATCTCAATGAACTCTCAATGATCTGTCAGGGAGTGCTCAATGATCTCAGTTATCTTCCAGTGATCTCTCAGTGATCTTTCAATGAACCTCAGTTTTTTTTCCACTCCAAAGGTGAGATGGCTGAGGAATCAATTCAATTCAATTCAGTTCAACTTTATTTATATAGCGCCATTTCACAACAACAGTCATCTCATAGCACTATCAACTGTAGGGGGAACCCCCACAGTTGCAGAAAGACCCCAGCAATCAGGCGATCCCCTGTGAGCAAGCACTTGGCGACAGTGGAGAGGAAAAACTCCCTTTTAGTGAGGGATCGTTGAACATTTGATTGTTGAGTGCTCCTTGAGAGATTTCAGCAGGCTGTGGCGACCGTGGAGATCACTGGAAGATCATTGAAAGATCATTGAAAGACTTTGGCAACTGCTGTGAGATCACTGAAAGGTCGTTGAGCAGTCTGGCCATTTTTTCATCTTTCACTGATCTCCACCCCCGTGTAAACAGAGTAGAAGAGCACTAGAAACCTCTCAAATATGTATATACTCCTCTTTGATTGACTAAGAAACTCTCAATGATCCCTCAGCGATCTTTCAAGGATTTTTCAAAGACCTCTAAAGAAAATCACACAGTGATTTCCCAAGCCTTTACGCAGAAATGGCTTTTTCAAGGCTTTAGGAGAACATTGAGAGATCGGGCCAATTTTCGATAACTCAATGGTCAGCCGCTGATCTCCATGCTGTGTAAAGGGACCCTTGAATGACAGATAAATGACAGATAACGAGAAACTGGAATTCTACTTCTGCTTCCAGAGTGGGCTCGTACTGCTTGCAACAGCTCTGTTCCAGATAGGATCACTGAAAGACTACAACAACTATGGCTACTATGACCTCAGTCCCAAAAGCCAATCACAGGGAGCTTTGTTGTTGGTGGCTCAAGACGTGCCCTATGATTGGCTGATGGGACTGAGGTCATAGTTGCCATAGTTGTAGTCTGTTCAGTGTTCCTACCCAGAATAAGTTATATAGTGTTGCTTTAAAGAGGTGTGGCTTCACAAACTTCTGATTTTGTTTCTGTAACTGACAAAAAAGCTTAATACACATTAAATAAATGACACGGTTGATGTTGACGCTGCAAAACTATCAATCATAGTGTTTGGAGGTTATATTAAAATTCATTGCTTCACAATGTGTTTCCAAAATGTGTTGCAGCCTTAAAGTAATAGATCACATTACTTTTTTAAACTTGTTTTTCCATGTGTGAACATTAGTTTTTTCTCCACATTGATTTTACTCACTATATTAAAAGCAATATTTTCAAAAACTAGGAAAACTGATATCTGTTCCTAAGGAGGGGGAGGACGTAGTGGCCATTTGCTTCAGTTTGACAGCAGCAAGAGAACACTTGCAGTATAATCCTATTAGTTTACCTGTATACTGAAATGTAAATTGTTCTAGTTGGTAGCAGCACATTGTGACACTTTAACAATCTCACGTCTTTTATTATGTAGTTCATTTTTACCAGCTGATTCACTTGAACCTCCCCCAAGTCTGGTTTCTTTATAGCTCTAAATACAATTAACATTACTACAGTTGAACTAAGCTTAATACACAACATCAAATCAGAGCTTCAGCCTTATAATAAATCAGCTCAAGGTGCCACTGAAAAAAGAAACCAACATCCTATGGCTACTGCTCTATACACCATTTCTAGATTACAAATGGAGTCCTGTTTTCAGTGTCAGTCCAGATCCTGAATTCAATCCATTAATTTGCTTCCTCATGATTGCAGTACACCTGAGCATTCACTGACTGGAGCTCATAAAAGAGCGGTGTGGTTTATCTGGCGCTCCTCTCATCACGCTGCAATCAACAGATCTTGCCCCGGGCCAAAGGAGAAGCATCATTAATGACAGGAGTCGACACAAGGAAAATAAGAGGAATCCATCATTTGATATTCAGGAAGTGTGAATGGAAGGAGCACTGTGAATGTATTGAAGTAAAAGTACTGCTACTTTTTTGAAAGTTAAATTCTGTACAATGAAAAAAAGACTTGGACATTCTATATTGCACTGTGAGAGACACAAATATGGCTGCTTCAAGATGGGACAAAATGAAATTCTGACAATGCTGGTGTTCTGCCATTTTACCATACTTTATCAGAATATCATACCCCTATGGCAACCTGATAGATATAGCTATCAGTTTAGGATACTTTGTCAGAATCAGTTGCACTGCAAATATGCCACTAACATTACATAACTGTTTACCTTCCATCAGCTGCATTGAGTAATTTTTAACAGCAAGGATATTTGACTTTGTTGTTGTTAGATATAATATATATACATAGACACACACTGAAAATGAGCAACATTTTTGGATCAGCCAATCACGGTGCAGCACTGTCAGCTGTTTCTGTCAGCTGCATTGTATGCTGAAATTATGAGCAGAAGTGCATTTCCTGTTACTACGCACGCGTGTGCATGTGTAATAACTCAGGGTATGGCCGTTCTGATAAGTATGGTAAAATGACAGAACACCGGGAATGCCAACTGCCCCTGTGACCGCTGTTTAGTAACCATAGGGAGGTTGTCAAGTCCACACACACAAAAACTTCACATCCTGTGTAAGTTTATTGGATTAATGTCACAGTGTGGCTGGAACAAACACAGCATAACAAAAATATTTTTTTTGTAAGTTGTCTGTGTTTTTTCAACTGATTTAAGACAATTTTGCACTGCTGAATCCGAAAATGACATCCTTTTCTCTTGCTCAGGTCAGGTTTTTATGTTAAGTTATAAGCAGTTGTACAGCGGTTGTACAGTTGTACTGTAAATTGAATAGTAGACATTGATTAAGGTAAGTACATGTAAATTGAATGTTACGTCATTATTGTTCAAAATTCAGAGAATTTCAGGAAATAAAAAAGAATTTTGCATCATATAAAGCGAAAATATCCGTACATGTAAACAAAAACGTAAGAAAACATGTGGCCATAGTTCAAAAAGTTGACCTGATTGAGCAAAACCCAGTGTTTCCTCTGGCTTAAAGACCTTGGCGCAGTGGCAACATATTTTTCCCCCGGGGAGTGGGGGTGGGTGGGCAGTAAACATACCAGAATATGTTAATTTTATACTATTTATTTCTTTTTAAAATTTTACACAGTAACGTTGCATATGGAACTTACCATTTGAAGTATCATACAACCGAGGCTTGAATATTGGGCCAGTTGGGGTCCCTCCCAGACATTCTGTGTTTAGACTTTTTAGTGGTGTTATCCTTCTCTCCTTCCTCTGCCTGAACACTTCCCTCTCCTTGGCTCCTCTCTTCTGTCTCATCTTTCCCTCTCTGAGCTCTGTCTAATTCAGCTTCTCTCTCTGTCTGTGGTGGTATACAAACAGGTTAGAAAATATCAAGTGTCATGTTTTGTCCTGCAGGATTTTTTTTGTCATGGTTTACATAAATGACAAAAATATGTGTATTTTTTTGTATTTTTATTCTAGTGTTTCTTTTTTTCCCATTGAGAGAGTAGGGAAGGGAAAGAAACAGTCATAACTGTAATGTGCTATGCATACTTAAATTATATGATCAGGTGGGTATAGTAACCAGAAATTCTACTCATGTAAAAGCAGTGCTTTGAAATTAATAATTAAAAGAAGGCAACCAAACATTTCTAATTGAGTTAAGGGTACAAAGAGCACCCACTTAAAAACTTGAGTAATGACTTCAGTCTTGAAGGTTTGAGGTTTTTCTCAAAAATTTACAAAAATTTTCTTATAGTTTTCTACTTTTCTCTGTAAATCTAAAGTTGAAACCATATTCCTCAAATTTGTAGTTTCCTCTTGTAAAATTGAATTTTCTTGTACATTTGAAACTTTATTACAAATTTGTGGATTATTTTATGGCTAATTTTTGTCTGTTTTTTAAAATAAAAATTACTATTTTTTTTAAATAAATTTGAAACAGACTGCGGTAATTTTTTTTTTACATTTTCCTTATAAAAATTTACATTTTTGACCATAACTTTGCAGTCAGAACAGAACAATAATTTAACTCTGATTACAAAGAAAAAAAATATTAATAAAAATGTATTTAATGAAATAAATTAACTTAAATGACTGAGGATGCTGTTATTTCTGTTACAATATTTCTTTACATTTATAGGTTGTTATTTTTTCTTTTTTTTTTTTTTAGAAATCTCTTCACCCCCCAGACAGCAGGAAAAACCTCCCTTATTTTGAAATCAAATATTGGCATGTTTAGTTTGTCTGAAGGCTCCTGACAGATTGAAGTCATTGACTTCGTGAATTTTGGTCATCTTAACCTGCCAGGTACATAACAGGGAACTGTAGCGGACTCTAAAGACATAATTCACCACAATATGTGTTCATGTACAGAATGATCTGTTTAGGCGGTTATAGTTGTGTGCTCAGGCTTTCTCATCAGACACTTCTCTAGGCAGCCGCTGAAGGACCTCAGTTTAGAGCTAGCGATTTTAGCTGTTGTTTTTTGTCACTGCCGCTGAAGAATAAAAACGGCACGCCTGCTCGTGCGAGAAAAGAGAGATATTGACAGTCTCTTCATTCCTGCAATTCCTACAGAACTTAATATTGTAGTGGCTGGTGAAATATATCCTCAGCAATTCATCAGTCCCCCGCCTTTCCCTTCATATGAAGCCGGCTGCATATGAATTCTAACCACGTCTCTTAGCTAAGCGACTCTTCCATTATTGCTCCCGTTAACAGCGGGTTAAAACCATGATAAACGCCTCCAGTGCTTACATACTTACCTCTTCTGATTTTTTTCCGCGTTTAAAGTACTTGAACAAACTCATGTTTTGTCGACAGTCACGCTTAGTGAGACACTGCCTGCTGACTGAGTCGAGAACGGACGCTTCTAAACTCCGCGCGGATGACGGCCACGCGCGTTGTTTGTGTGCACACTTGCGGAAAGTCATTGCTTCATATATTTTTTTTAATAAAATCATATCGGCTTGGTGTGGCGGTATGATTTCTGGCGAGGCAGCCCGCCACGGAGAAATGTTACCAGAGGAAACCTTGAAAACCAATGTGATTTTTGGATTCATTAAATCAAAATTGTCCTAAATCAGTTAAAAAAAAAAACTTAGACAATAAATTTGATGTTGACCAGTGTAATCTTACATGGCTGCTAAAACCAAAAATGACACAGACCATGGGGAATTTTAGAAGTTATTTTCTGTTTACTTAAAACTTTAAACTAGTTCTTCCACTCCATCTTCACCAAGTACTCTGAGGCAATCACTGAACAGTTACAGTATGTAACCTAAACATACAGGTAGCTATAATGTTAGCTAGCTAGCTAGCTAATGTTACCAAGTTTACTGTATAAGATAAGATAAGATAAGATAAGATAAGCCTTTATTAGTCCCACAACGGGGAAATTCCAGGATTGCAACAGCACAGGGATAGCAACACTCAGAGCAACAATCAGAAGGCAAGAAAAAAAAAACAAAAAACAAGCAAGAGCAGCTAATATACATATGTACATATTACTATAAAATATATATATATATACACACACACAGACACACAGTGCAGAGCATTGTAGCTGGATGGAATAAATATATGAATATGTAAACACACAGTGCGGAGCAATGTAGCTAGATGGAATAATATGTAGATATATAAACACACAGTGCGGAGCATTGTAGCTAGATGGAATAAATATATAGATATATAAACATAAACACACCCAGTGCGGAGCATTGTAGCTAGATGGAATAAATATGTAAATATATAAACACACACAATGCAGAGCATTGTTGCTAGATGGGATGAAACAGCACAACCGTCTACTTAGTTATCCTACATGGTATGATTATGTGCCCATACATATTCTCACTCTCCATAGCGAGCGGTATTTTCCTAGTTGTATGCCGGAGGGGACCATTGTGTAAGTCTATTGCATCTTTTGCATTCAAAAAACTATTAGTTTGTTACGTCTTTTTGCTATCTCTGCGACCAGTCCTGCTTAGGTTGTACAGTCTGACAGCCGTTGGTAGGAAGGACCTGCGAAACCTCTCGGTTGTGCACCTGGGATGATGTAGTCTGCTGCTAAATGAGCTCCTCAGTGCATTCAGTATGTCCTGCATAGGGTGGAACTCGGACTCCAGCAGAGATGACAGTTTAGCCACCGTCCTTCTCTCTCCTATCTCCTCCACCGGATCAAGGCGCTGCCCCAGGACAGAGCTAGCTTTCTTGATCAGTTTGTTCAGTCTCTTCCTATCGGCTGCAGTAATGCCACTGCCCCAGCAGACCACTCCAAAAGTGATGGCTGATGCCACCACCGTGTCATAGAATGTCTTCAGCAGCGCGCCTTGTACACCAAAAGACCTGAGTCTCCTCAGCAGGAACAGCCTGCGCTGTCCCTTCTTGTAGAGTGCATCAGTATTGTGTGACCAGTCTAGTTTATTGTTCAGATGAACACCCAGGTACTTATAGGATGTCACCATCTCGATGTCATGATGTATGTAAACAGATGTATGTGATGTATGTAAACAGAAGTACCACAGGAGGGGGAAAATGTGAGCACAGCTGTCACCCTATTGATCACTGCCAAGAAAACGTCATTGATCATCATTGGGGGCTGTCAAACTAAGCAAAAGGGGTGGGGCAAATAAATCTATACAGTGTAGTATCACAATACTTTGTGTCCATAATACTGTATCGATTCAGAGACCCATTATTGTGATACATTAATAACAGTATTAATAAATGTTGCAAATACAAATTCAGTTTTTTGGGTACCAGAGTAATAAAAAACAATTGACTTCTCCATCCACTAGATGGTGCTAAATGCTCACTGTCTGGTTAGGTCATTATAGCAAAGGAGTAACCCATGAGTTCAAGCCAGGAGTTGAACAAGACAAAGATCGGGATGGGAAATTGTAATATACGATATCGCAATGCTCAGCATATTACAAGATTGTGATAATATTGTATCGGGACCCAAATATTGTGATAGTACCATATCGTGGTGCCTCTGCCCTTTACTTAAATCAGTGCCGCTGCTCCCATTAGCCACATCCTGCATTGTGCGTGGGGCCCCAAATGCTTAGCAGGGCACCAAAATGATCAACACAATCACAATGTGTGAATGTGTGTGTGAAAGGTGAAGGGACTGGCGACGCACCGTGGCTGTCTCATCCATCCAGGTGGATGCACTGTAATTTCCCCATTGTGGGACTAATAAAGGATTATAAAATTAAAAAAAAATCATTATCATTTTTCAAATTTAAGAAAAAAAAAACACTTGTAACATTTAATATTAGGCAGTTGTATGTGACCTAAACTATGTGTACTTGTCAAAAATAATAATAATTTGGATATTTTGTCCCTCCAACCCCATCACATCTCCCCTGGTTTCATCTTTGCACACCTGCGGATCTCCGACTATTGCATCTAAACTGTGGTAAAATTTTGAGAATGGCATTAAAACCAGCAGGAGTCAGGCGGACAAAAAGAAAAAAAAAACAACTCAGTGACTGAGGCTCATCCATGGCTTTAGGTATGTAAAAGAGCTAGAAGGGTCACTGACTGCACTTTTCCCACGTTTTAATAGCTCACACATGTCTTAATGAAATGTTTGTGACATATTGTATGTTGTTCACATTTTCTGTATTTTTTTAATTATTGAAGCAATTTGTTTTTTTTTATTTTTCCTGGCATTCTTTAAATGCTCTGATTTAAAGCCTGTCACTTTAAGAACCATCCTTGTTTCAGCTCCGCCCTCTCTTACGTCAGTTAGCCATTATAGCTGACTAGCTTCTAGCCTGCCAGCTCAGTTGAGCAGCACTCTGGTTCACTGAGCCACACTCAGTGGTGTATCTTGCGTCAGTCCGGTCTATCTCTCAATAAATCTTGCTGTGATTCCACAAGAAATTGCTAGCACCACGTGCTGGATGATTGTTGCGACCCGAGGTGAGCTACCAAGCCAAGGGATCTCAAAGGGCAGTGTGACCCTGTGGGACTCTGCTCTGCTCTCACAGCCAGCTGAAAGCTGGATCAACTATGCTGCCCGTGAGAGCAGAGCGGATCCATGGAGGATGGTGGGGTTGCTGGGCGTAAGAGCCAGCAGCATCTGGTCAAGGGACATTTTGATTACAGGGAGCCTTAGGCTTCGCTGTGATTCCGCTGCCGATCACCTGTACCAGCTTGTGGCTTGCATGGCCAGCTAAAGGCTAAAGGTAGCCAATTAGCCCCTGAGCTATTAGCCCATGATTTAACACTGGTACCAGGACACTAGCTGTAAGTGCAGCTTATATTGTTATTTTCTTCAGATCTTAGTCACCCTGATGGCCATCCCTGTTATCACCTGGTTCGGTGGTGTGCCTCGCATCACTGCGGCCCATCTCTCGGTGATTTCGTCCTGATTCTGCAGTGGATCGCACATACCGGTGTTATGCCGGGAACTCCCCTGCCAATCTGGGGGAGTTCTCGGCGTAACAGTGGCCAGTAGCCCTGGTCCTGGGCCAGAAAAGCGACCGGTGTGCCGTGGCAGGCAATCCGTCACGGAATCATGATGAAACCACTCGGAGATAGGCCAGAGTGAACCAGGTGGTAACAGGGATAGCTATTAGGGTGACTAAGATATGAAGAAAATAACAGTATAAGCCACGCTTACAGCCAGTGTCCTGATACCAGTGTTAGCTTTTGGGGCTGATAGCTCAGGGGCTAATAGGCTACCTTTAGCCGCCGCGTCAACCTACGTGATGGACAGCTAGGTAGGCCAATAATAGAGCAGTGGGTGGGCTTTTTCAAGACTTGACATAGGAATCTTACCCAGAAGGGTCAAAAAAACGTTTTGAGAAAAACGAGATAAAGGCAGTGTGCTTTATTCAGATCGTTGACTGTTTGGAAATTTTGTTTTTGGCTAATTATGTGACCAGTTAAGACATTTAAGACAGTTAAAACCTACAAATACACAATTTTCAGTCAGTGACCCCTTTAATAACTTATTAGCTTGTTAAACCTTATATGTGTGACATGCAGAGGCGGGTTGATAATTAGCTGACAGATAATTATTGTGACTGTAGTCAGACTGCTGACCTGCTGCAGCTGTTCTCTCCCTTTGTGAGGGTCATGATTGTCCTGCCAATATATCAGTCTGAGCTACACGTAGCGGTGAATGACTAAATGTTTAATATTTTCTAATGTCAGAGCTCTGACTGCAGATTAGAAGATTAACAGAGGATGTTTGTGCTCCAGAGCTTCATGAAATATCAGACCATCATCAAAAATCACATCTCTGATGACTTATTTTATTTCTCCTGTCAAGTTTTCACAGTTCAGATTGTTGTTTACAGCTTACATGTCAGTTTCTATTGATCTTATAGTATTGTGTGATTTTGCAACTTATATATTAGGTGAAATTAAATAATACTGGTTTGTATTCTTATGATACTGATAATTTTCAGTCCCATTTTTTAATGTTGCTGTTTGATAGTATTAAAAATTCACACACTGACCTCTAGGCTGATATAAATGTAAAGTTAAACATATTCCATCTGTGGTTTGATGGTATGATGTGATATTCACAAATAGTATGTGTGCGTTTCAGCTTTACAACCTCTGTCATTTTAAATAAAATCGATCAAAAAAATGATCCTGAAATAATAACAATGAAGGAAGCAGATCAGAAATTGTAGGTAGAGATTTTCCAGACTATTACCATTTAAATTTGACTGTGTGTAAGGAAAATTTCCTAAATATTTCTGGAATAAACTTCATGTCTGAAATGATTTTTAGATGTTTTACTTGGATCATCAAATATAAGGGCTTGTTAAGATGTAGTCTAGTAACTGTGTTTTTTTTTTATTTCTTTTGTGAAAGTACAGTAAAATATAATGTTATTGCTGTTTGTTGTTTAATTAAAGTCTTTATACTCAATTTAAACCTTTGACTCTTCTTTCAGTTCATTCCTGACGTTTGAGTAAAAAAAGTTTCTTGATTTTTTTTTTTAATTGCTAATTAATCTTACTTGTATTTCTGAATTGATTTAAGGTCATTGCTGAAATTTGCAAAAAGGCAGACAGGATCACCCTGAGGATCCAGACCCATATTCATCTACAGTGGATCTCAGTAGGAACAGAACCAGAACCCTGACCCAGAACATCTACAGCAGGCTCAGGTAACATACAGAACACAGCAACTTTATACTCGTGCATCTCAATAAATTACAATGTCATGATTTCTAATTACAAAATGCATATATAAAGTCATCAAAGTGAAATAAAAAAGGCTTGAAATATTTCACTGTGTATGTAATTAACATTGAATATATGAAAGTTTATCTTTAACTTGTAACATAACTTTATTCATGATTTACTTAGATGCACTAGTATGTTATAGATTTCTCATGTTTATTTTATTAAAGATTGTACTCTGAATTGTTTTAGCCTGCTCTAACTAATAACTTTGCAGAGTTTGGACAGTTTTACAACTTTTTTCTGTAGTGTGTGACTGATTTTATAATCTGTAGCACTGGTAATGGAAATATGGTGTTTTGAATTCTTTACTGAAAGCTGTACTTCCACATATTTGGGGGTGGGGCTGTTCATTCATTTGTGCCTGTCGTATATGTTGTTGATGTGATATATTGAAGAGTTTCCTTCAGTTTTAAGATTGCACTGAAAATATTTTCTGTGGTTTTTTGGGGGGTTTTTTTGGCGGGGGGCAACCAAAAGTTATGCTTAGGGCACCAAAATAGCTAGCAGAGGCTTTGACCTAAATGATAATGTGAAAAAAGTTCTGACAGACTAGTCTTGTTGAGTCATGGTTGTCAGTACCCCGCTGTTTGAGGATTATGTCACATGACGTCTAACATTCATAATCACATTTCTCGCTGTACAATGGTCAGCTGTGCTGGCTACATTTGCGTAGTCTCAACTGGGCATATGGGTCTCTCTGTGTAGGATCTTTACCTGTAACTATAGGGCATCTTGAAATGACAGACTGACTTATAGCAAATGTGCTTCAAAACAAAGATAACAATTTGTTAAAGAAATCACATACTGTACAAAAAAAAAAAAGCTTCACCACTGTTATGTCATTCCAGCTGAAAGAGTTTAAATCCCCATATAGAATCTAGAGAACCCCCATAAAAACTAAAGAGGGAAGATTAATTTGAGGGTTAATAAAAGTAAACAGATTCTATTTCCATCCAGGGACTCCAGAGAGCCTTGACATCAGGTTGCAACTTTCAAATTTATTTAAACTGCATAATTCGCCTCTCTATATTAAACCATGGCGTTATTTTTCAACTTGTTATGGAGGCGTTCAGAGGAAGAGCTAGCTGCATGAGAATTCCCAATAATTGCACTCTAATTAAGCCAATAAACAAATAGAAGCCTTGGGGGACAGAATAATCCAGCTTCATGGGAGAACATCATTTATAAAGATCACAATTCTTTGGTCTTGATTAGCTTCACGGCCTGTTGCCCCGTTATTGGAGCACCCAGAGGTCAACAGAGGGCTGCAGGGCTGCGGGTCTAATGAAGAGAACAACAGCTCTCTGAAGTCCAGGATGTTGCTTTCCTCCTCACGCTCCACAGCATCAGTCTTTATTATTTATTACAGGGCCTGCAGGACTATTTAAATTGTGAATAACTGTTTGTCTTTCAATTGAGAAGAGACAAAGAGAAATGTAAGAGAACGAAGGATGGAGTGGTAGCGGGCAACGAGTTGGAGCACCAGGTGCAGATTGTCAAAAGCACACTCCTGTCTGACTCTATTGTTGAACTTACTTCAACTCCCACTCCTTGTCTGACTAGTGCTCTAACAGCAGGATTTTTTGTTGTTGTTGTTGTTGTTGTTCCGTTACGGTGCCAATAGTGTGATGGAGTCTTCATAGAGAAATAAACAACAGCACCAATTCATCAGTCCATTCATGTATGTAGTGGCAGGACCTCATTGTGTGGGCTGACTGAATTTCTACTGAGCCTGTTGTTCTGAAGCTTCAGTCCCTGTGCTTGCTATTGTCCGCTGGCCCTCCCCCTGCCTCTATTTTCAAGGCAGCCGCTGATTTAGATAGTTTGCGCCGGTAAGCAGGTGTCATGTCTACTCCTGAAGGTAGCATAAAGCTTGGTGATGGCGTGCCATAGATAAACCAGATGTCCTCATTTTAATGCCGGAGAGAGCCTCCCGTGGCATTTGTCACATGTATCTTGGCATCAGATGACAAACAAATGATTGTGCTTGTAATGCTGAGGCAGAGGCTTACTGTGAATTGGTGATGAAAGCATAGGCATCTTGATAAGGTAAATCAAGGATCCAGGGGAAGTGGAGCGTTTAATTGCGCTGAAAGACACGTCAACGTGGGCTGAGAGGCTTTGTGGGGCCTGTCATTTACAGTGTAGTGATTACCAGATGTGCTTTGACATGTTGATTCCCTAAATCAGATCATAGTTTATGTAACAGCTCAGAAAATCATTCATCAGATTTTTCATGTTTCATGGTTATCTTTACTGCTACAGCAACACGAAGGGTTGGCCAGTGCAAACGTGGCGGGTTTGCACCTTCTCTCCATTCTTATGGCTCTGCATGACATCAAAAACAGTCATCTTTAACATGTCCATCATCATAATAATAATGCTAACCTAGATTTAAAGGAGTCATTGACTGAAAAATGGTGTCTTTGTAGGTTTTAACCATCTGAAATGTTTCTATTGGACACATGGTTATCAAAAAAATATCAAAACACTCATTTCTCTTAAGAAAAACCGTACATCCTTTATCTCATTTTTCTCTCCAAGAAGCCATTTTGACTCTTTATCACGGTTTTTGTTCTACATCAAGAAATGGAAAACCCAGCCCAGTGCCGTCGTTGATACCCGCCCACTGCTCTATTATTGGCCAGTCATGCAGCTGGAAGAGGAACTAAATGTATTAATAATAATGGATTGTGTTTATATAGCACCTTTCATGACACCCAAAGCGTTTCACATTGAGTCCATTATTAATTCACTCCACAGACACATACTGATGGTGGTAAGCTACCTCTGTAGCCACAGCTGTCCTGGCGCAGACTGATGCCTTTCCATCAACCTTATTCACAGTCATACACCAGAGTCCCAGACAATGGCGAAGGACACAATGCGGGGGTGGGGGGGGGTGTGTGATTTAAACTACCAACTGTCTGGTTATTGATGACCCGCTCTACCTCCTGAGCCACCACTGCCCCTGCTCCTGAGGTCAACATTGGGATCCTTGGTGCCTCGAGTGGACAAACTCTTACAATATTCCTTACATTTGTTGGTGACAGAAAAGTCTTTTTAACAGTCTTACATAAATTTTCCACTTGCAGCATTACCCCTGTACCCCACAAAGCAGAGGGGAGGGGCTCCGTCGGGGCTTGCAGGGGGAGGGGCACACTGTGGCTCGCCAGCAGCTCCCTGCGGCAAGAAAAACTACTCGTGACTGTAAAAACTGCCGGTGAACCACATCACAAACCCCAAGAGGAACCCCCACCAAATCCAAGGTTCACCAGCACCCGCCTCTCTGTAAAGATCCCAGGGCCGACCCCGGGGGCCGACTCAGTCACAGGCCGACTTCACTTGTATTCGGCTCAAGATACATCCAAGCAAGCGCCGCTGATCCAAGCTAAAGGCTAGGAGCAAGCCAGCTAATGGCTAAGTGACGTAAGAGGGATGGGTCAGGGATCCTTTCTTAAAGGGACAGGGTTCAAAGCGTTTTCAGAAAGGCTGTACAAAAACAAATTTACTGGAATTCTTAAATAATTTAAGAACATTTGAACAAAATATGTCACAAACACTAAGACATGTGTGAGCTGTTAAAATGTGGGAGAAAAGTGCAATCAATGACCCCTTTAAAACCCAAGGGTGCTTTACAGAGGAAAAACTAGAAAGGTGGTCGTCTGCTACAGAAGCAGAGCCAGGCTGAGCTTATGTACTTTTGGAAACAGATGTCATGTTTGATTAGCATTTTGAACATTTTCAGTGAGAAGACGTTTTGATTTTCTGCAGGGAGAGTGTTCAAAACGGGTGAAGCTGTAACACTGAAGGCTCTGTCTCCAAAAGTACATCGCCCGTTACAGGGGACGGAGAGCTCCCCAGAGTCTGAGGACCGAAGGTTCTGGGACGGGATGAAAGGCTTAAAGAAGGACTTTGTAGACGATGTGAACCCTAACTGGGAGACAGCGAAGGTGGATGAGGATTGGGCTGATGTACTACCTGGATTTGGTGTGAGTGAGAACCCTGGTGGTTGATTTTTGGATGAAGTGGACCTTCCATTACAGTTGTCCAGTTGGGAGGTTATGAATGAGTTGGTGAGAGTTTCTGTCAGAGTCAGAGAAGGCTAGAGTGTGAAAGTGTTTTTGAGATCTAAAAAAGGCAGCTAATGGATTTGAAGTGAAACTTATAAGTGTAAGTTTAGTCCAGAATAACATCAAGCTGTGGATCGTCAAAGAAAGGCAGCTGGTGTACCCGTCAACATTCAGAAAGAGATCTTCACATTAGCAGTACTCCACTTAAGTTGTAAGAAGAATAGCTCCTCCACACTGAAGGGCACCTTCTGTTTGAAAGGGTTGCCAATCAGAATCCTCACACAGACAGGATTATTATGAACTGTGACTCATACAGAGCAACGCTGGTGGAGTCCAATGATAAACATGCAGAGCTGGAACTGAGTTTAATGGATCCACATTCAAGGAAACAAAAAGAATAGTTTATACAACATTTTAATTGTCTCTCTTCCTCTCCTCCTCACTACAGAGTGACAGTAAAGGTTAATTGGTAGCTCTGAGCTAGCCAAGAGGAAAAGCTGTTTTTTGAAGACTGGAGGGCATTGTTTTCAAGGATGGGCTTCTCAATACAGCATGCTTTGTGGGTAAAAGTCCAGAAAGTAACAAGAAATGATAGAACCTCCAACTGCTGCAGCTGATTGGACGACATCTGCACTCGGGAATGGTCTTCTTCCAAATTTCAGAGTGTGTCCAACATGGTGGCTCAGATTTTTCTTGATTTAGAGCAGGGGTCGGCAAGCTCTTTAAAAGGAGTCATTTTAAGTCATTTTTGTCTCCAAAAAGTCTGCATAGAGCCACAAAACTTATCTGAGGGTGAAAAAGGTAAAAAAAAGCCAAAAAAATTGCAGCATTCCTCTCATAAAGAGCTTTTTAATATTTTTTTTTTTGAAAACTGGCACCTTTTATAAAAATTAATTTACAGCTTTTTAAAGCTAAATTAGCTATTTTTCACTATATGTTTGAGACTTTTTTTGCTCTGAAGTTCTGATTTTTTTTCCCTTGGTAAATTTGCAATAGCTTTATACTATTTAGTTCACAGAAATTTGCCAAGTTTTTCTCATTAATTTGCAACTTTCTTCTTGTAAATGCACATCCTTTTTCTCTGAAATTTGGTACCTTGCTGTCTTTAATTTGCAGCTTTTGTTACTGTAAATCTGTAACATTTTTCTACATAAATTTGTGACTTTAAAAAATCTCTGGGCCCTTTTTCCTTGTAAATATGTCACTTTTTTCCTCATAGTTTTAAATTTTACAACTCTTTGTCTAAATTTGGATTTTTTTTCTGTCTAATCTGGAACTTTTTCTTGTGAATTCACAGTTTTGTTCTTATAAATAAGCAACATTTTCTCATAATTTATCATGATTTTTCTCTCATATTTTAGTTTTTCTTCTTTAATTTTCTTAAATTTTTGTGCATACTGTATATGAATCATGAATTTGTGACGTTTTTTTCTGTAAATATGTGAGTTTTTCCAAAACCACATGGAACCACTGAATATGGGCAAGGCTGCAGACCTCTGATCTAGGGACTTAATTTATCTAAAACTAATTGTCTGTATAATTACTCTACATGGAACAATATCTCCATGACTAGAAGAAACTGGTGTTCTCATGTTCTATGGACACTTCGATCTGCTAGAGCTGCTCTTTTTTTCTACAATAGTGTCATACTACTTTCCTTTTTTTAATCTTGGCCTACAGGTAGAGCATCCGCTCCACAACCGGGGGGGCCGGGGTTCAAGTCCCGGCCGGATCATGCCAAAGACCATATAAAAAAATGGAACTTTCTGCCATCCAGCTTGGTGCTCAGCAATAATGGAACGGAGGAGGGAAATGTTTGTTACCCAGCCACAGGGGGAGCACAGGCCAGTGTACTCTCTGTGCCAGTCCCAAGTCCAGATAGAAATGGGCAGAGTTGTGTCAGGAAGGGCATCCGGTGTAAAAACCCTTGTCAAATCAACATGCGGATCTTCGCAATATAAGGTGAGGATACGCTGTGGCGACCCCGAAAGGGAGCAGCCGAAAGACAAAAAAAAAAAAAAAAAAAATCTTGCACAATACTCATGGATTTCTAAAGCTGCGACAAGACTTTTTGCCAGTGTTCCTGTGTACTTTCTAAAAGAAAAAACTGAAAGAAAATCCAGCCATTATCCATTTTTTAAAACATCACAATAACAGAGTAGCATTATGCTGCATACTCTGACAAGGCTAAATTATATCAGAGTGTAGGCTAAATTGGGTTTTTCAGACACTACACTCAAAGGCCTTTATGGGTTACATATTAAATATGATTATTCTAACTCAAAGAAAAGGGAAAAATGTAGGACATTTGCCTGAAGCCAAATTTCCGTTTTGTGTCCCGTTTTGTGTCTTACCTTAACAAACCTCCGGGCAACAGTAGAAGTTTTCTAAGTGGTAAAAGTTAATCTATCCCCCAGCCATTGTGTGTTTAGTTTTTTTTTAAACAGGAAATAATGATTAATGAGCGGCTCATATGATTTTTAGATCAAGAAAAGCATTTTAGCTTATAGTCTGGATAAGAAAAAAGTTTCAGTTTATAAAAGATATCGTCTGATGTATAGAAGCAGGAACAAAAAGTAGGAATTCACATAGCCTTCAAAGATTTTTTTTTTCTAGTACTTTTTTTTTACTATTCAAAGCCAAGCTAGCTAATGGATTACCTCATCTTCTAAAAAAGCTGTTCAATCTCCCTGTGATTGTATAATTCTCTTTCATCTTCACAGAGAGGAGACAGAATGATTAAACAAAGAACTCGCTGATCTCCATGGCTGCTGTTGACATGCGACTTCAAATGTGCTACACTCACATTAAAAAATAATGCAGGCTTTGCACTTGGGCTGCTTTTTCTTTACTCTGTATGCTGCGCGTATATTAATCAGGAATGCACCGGGATGACGGCGAACTTTTTCCCTGAGTATATTTAGAAAACATAACGCGACCAGTATCTACTAAGCTCAGCAGGTCTTCCTTGTTTTCAACATGTATAGCTGCTGTTGCTTGCAGTTTTTGGGCTTAATCCAGGGAATAAATGGGGCTAGAAGAAGGCCAGTATGCAAATTTAGAGCAGTCTGGGCATTGTGTGTTTAACACAACATGCTGCATTTGAAAATAAGTCATTGTACTGCTGGTCACATGGTGCATTATTAATGCAGTGCAACTGGCTGCAGTCATATGCAGATTTTCTGCAATAGAGGTTTGTGTGTGTGTGTGTGTGTGTGTGTGTGTGCGCGTGCGTGCGTGCTCTTTCAGACATGTTGCACACTCTAGGTCTCTCAAGATTTTTTTTTTTTTTTTTTTTTTGTTTAACCCCCAACAAAACCATCAGAGCCAGTTTTCCGGGCCAGCGTTTTGATGCATTGTTTTGTTTAATCCCAAAGGGGTGGAGGTGCGGATTAATTTGTTGCATCTGTCAGACCCATGCTGGCACCGCTGATAGTGTCCATGCCAGTACGAGGCTTTCTCCTCACCGCTGTCCTCCTTTGCAGCCACTGAGCCCCTTTTGTTACAGCGCCAAAGCACCTCATTCGACTGGATCAACACATTGCCATTGTCGTACCCCTTTGGCTTTTTCCCCAGACTTTCTCCTTTGAATGTGAGGTCCAAGCCCAACCTCCATTCTTTTTTATGTCTCTTTTGGGTCCCTCTTGACCTCTGTGGATGCTGTCCAGGTCCATGGTTCATGAAGTTGGACACATTGATTTGACGTGGGAATGTGAGTCTAAGCTTGTGTTTGTGCAAACAGCTCATGGGTCTCTAATGTACGCTGGCATACAGCCATCGTATATGTGTGTGTGTGTGTGAGTCACATGGTTGTGTGCTGCCTACAGTTATTGAAGAAGCATTCACATTACTTTATGTCCAGACTTTGTAGATCATGCGTTAAAAACCTGAGATTCTAACATGACATCTCCCCCTTTTATATCATTTTAGTGTCTGAGCTCTGCTACTCCGTTATAAAGGACAGGGTTGCAAAATGCACCCATTTTACATAATTACCATCATTTTTTCCATATTGGTACTAAACAGCTTTCATATTTACTGTAATTTCCCAGTTTGGGATCAATAAAGTACATCTATCTATATTTACTGGAAGAGATACTGTATGCGTGAGTGCATGTGTTTGTGTGCGAGCGCTATTTGGAGGGGCCGTGCGTTTGTATGTCACGTTTCATGTCCAGCACCACCCAAAGTGGGACTTTTTGTTGTTATTTTCAGAGGGGGCTGTCGCAGAAAAGAGGAGCAGATGATCACAGAATAGAAGTTAATGGTGGGGGGAGGATGTACAAATGAGCACAGAGCGGAGCTGAAGGGAGACTGCCCAGTCCCGAAGCAGGACAGGCTGCTGCTGGTTCCACAGCAGCCGGAGATGGTCATGCTGCATGTCCACCTAAAAGTGTCTGTTGACAGAAGGTCCTTGGACCTCCTCTGCATCAGGGATCCGTAGGGAGCGTGAATGGGGCATAACCAGGTGAGAGTTGTGGACCTCCGCCGGCCCATCCGTCCATCCACCCCCAGTAAGTCTCATTTTCAAACTAATTTATTCTCCTGGTAACGGAGACGCTGATTTGTATAGAATTGTGCCACATTTCACACTGAGTATCAACAAATTACAATGTGAGCATAAGAGGACCACTCATGGCTGAGGTCCCTGAGAGCTACATTGTGCCATTTTATAACATTTTGGGTTGGTGGGGTGCCGAAGGATTTTTTCATTGTAAGAAGGGTGCCGTGGCTCAAAAAGAAAAGTTGAAAATCACTGTTGAGACATGTTGAGACATGGCAGGTGATGTTGTTTTGCCTCTATTTGTTTTCAGTGGAACGACCAGACTGAGACCAGAGTACAGAAAGGGGTCTAGACCAAGTCAAGACCACTGCGTATATACGAAGAGTTCTTTTGCAAAAACAAGTAAGTCCAGCTGAGTTCAAAATGAGAAAAAACACTTTTTCATCTGTAGGTTTATAGGTGTTAGTATTTCCAAATCAGCTTCTAAGATGTGGTCACTTGAAATATGAGTATCTCAGACACAATAAAGCAAAAAATCAAACATCAACTCATTGTTACTTTTTGGCAATTTATTAGTATGCCTTTTTTTTTTTTTTTCAAAAAATAGATAAGTCCCAAAAGCCATGCTATTTTGTCTGGAGCATTCCTGAATGTCTATAAGCATCAATGTAGTATGATTGACACACTGATTTAGGCATATCCACTCAGTCAAATGGTATAATATAGCTATAATAAAGCTATGATTCAAGATGCAAAGATTTTATTGTCAGTACTACTATACGTACAGGACATACAGGAGAATTGAAATGGCGTTTCTCTCTCTCTTCATTGGTGTGCCCAGCATAAAAAGAAAAGGAATAAGGCTGGAAAAAAGAAACTCCTTCCCCATATAGTGTACTATATAGTGAATGCACAGCCAACGGAGCAGTGACAGAAGAGCTTCACATCATAACATAAACTACCTTAAGGTATTTATATTTAATAATTCAGAAAAAAACGAACATTCCGAACACAGCCAGGGAAATCAGTCAGAGCGAGCAAACCGGAAGGCAGCCAAGATGAGTCACGTGACCCAAATACCAAGCGCTGATTTGCCCTGTGGAGTTATCTGCTTTTGTTAAAAAACGCTTCCGGCGTTTATCGGCTTTTGAAAAAAACAAAACAAAACAAAACACGGATTTGTAGCATCTATAACATAGGACATATCGGCTTTTGAGACAAAACGATTTGAACTTCTATAAGTAGGTAATGTTAACAGTTGTTTGATATAAAGAGTGAAATTTTCATTGAAGTGGCGTTTATCGGTTTTTGCAAACAAACTCTTCATATGTAGGTCTTGGTCTCAACTTGGTCTTGACCCCTTAAAGTCTTGGTATTGTCTGGTCTTGTCTTGGTCTTGGGAGACTGGTCTTGACTACAACACAACCTGTGATCAAAACTGCCACTGGATAAGGGCAAAGAGCCATTTTGAGTGAGTTTTGCCCTAATAAATCTGCATAGTGGACCAAAATGCAGACACCGGAGTGGTGGCTCAGTTGGTAGAGCACACCCGGGAGGCAGGGGTTCAAATCCCGGCCGGGTCTTGCCAAAGACCATGTAAAAAAAGTGGAACTTCCCGCCGTCCAGCTTGGTGCTCAGCAATAACAGAATGGAGGAGGGAAATCTGTGGCGGCGCCTTGCATGGCAGCGGCCCTCTGATTCTGCACTGGGGTGTGTGTGATTTACACTGTAGATAGGCAAAACACAATCTCGTTCTACTGTACATGATTGGTTGTACAGTTGAATGACAATAAGGGTGATTAAAAAATTAAAAATTAAAAAAAAATATATATTTGGGCCTTAAAACTTAGATAAAACAGCTGAGTTTCAAGAATGAAGTGGCCTGTCAGCACCAGTAAAAGGAGAGTTTTTACACTTAAATTTCCAATATAGTTTAGACTTTTTTTAGACTTGCCTCATGAATTAATTTACTTTTTGACTCTGCATTTCCCTTTTTTAAATTTGTGAGGTTTTTTTTTTTCTAGCTTTGAGACTTACTGTCATAAATGTGCGCCTCTTTTTCCTTGTTAAATTTCTTCTTTAATGATTGCTGCTGGTTAGACTCATTTTGATTTCTCTGATGCTAAAATTCAAAACAGTAATTAGAATGTTTCTAAAAAACAAATTAAAAACACAGAGCTTTTAAGACCCATGAGATGGATGGATTTAAGAATTAATTGTAATTTTTTAAGGATAATTAAGGGCTTAATTTTGGATAAGCAAATGTAAGACTTTTTAAGGACTAGTGAACACCCAGATTAAACGTATATAAAACAAGATAAAATGGACTATCATAGCGACTATGCTACAGGGCCTGTTTGGCAGCTTTGTGCTCTGCATTTTGTTTGGTAATTTCTATGATTTCTTGTTACATTTCCTTCCACTGACTGATTTGACTTTGATTTAGAGTACGGTCAAAACATGTCACTTTCCAACATCAGTTGCAGGCGCACAATGAAAAAATTATGCCTCCCAAGTCCCTTTAAATGTGATTCTTTGAGGACATCAATATGTGACGAATTGGGAGTGACAACCATTTCACTACTGCCATGAACCCAACGTCTTACGTAATCAGGCCAGCTTGCCTGTGGCTTTGAAAAAAAAAAGAGAGTTTTTGGACAGCACTTTTGTATAAAATATGTTTCTACTGCATATTCTGGGTCAGAATCAGACCCGTTCTGGGCTTTTTGAGGGCCCTATGAAAATTTGTGTTTGGAGACCACTGTTTTTGTAAAGGTGAAAAGTTCAAACTGTTTAAAATGTAAAAAGAAATCTATCCCCTCCTAACAAAAACATAAAAAAATAAATTTGGATCAATGTCTAGAAAAACAACAAAAATGCATAGAATAAAAATTCAGCCACCATCCATATTAAATATTATAAATTCATCTCTGTTGTTTGCAGATGATGTTGTCCTGTTGGCTTCATCCAGCAATGACCTACAGCTCTTGCTGGGACGGTTTGCCGCTGAGTGTGAAGCGGCTGGGATGAGAATCAGCACCTCCAAGTCCGAGTCCATGGTCCTCAGCCGGAAAAAGGTGGATTGTCCTCTCCGGGTTGGGGACAGGCTCCTGCCCCAAGTGGAGGAGTTGAAGTATCTTGGGGTCTTGTTCACGAGTGAGGGGAAAATGGAGCGAGAGATCGACAGACGGATTGGAGCAGCATCTGCAGTGATACGGACGTTGTACCGGTCTGTTGTGGTGAAGAGGGAGCTTAGTTCTAAGGCAAAGCTGTCGATTTACCAGTCAATCTACGTTCCTACTCTCACCTATGGTCACGAGCTTTGGGTAATGACCGAAAGAACGAGATCGCGGATACAAGCGGCTGAAATGAGCTTTCTCCGTAGGATTGCTGGACTCACCCTCAGAGATAGGGTGAGGAGCTCAGTCATCCGGGAGAGGCTCAGAGTAGAACCGCTGCTCCTCCACATTGAAAGGAGTCAGTTGAGGTGGTATGGGCATCTGATTAGGATGCCTCCTGGACGCCTCCCACTTGAGGTGTTTCAGGCACGTCCCACTGGGAGGAGACCCCGGGGCAGACCCAGGACTCGGTGGAGAGACTATGTCTCCCAGCTAGTCTGGGAACGCCTTGGTATCCCCTCTGAAGAGCTGGAGCAGGTGGCTGGGGAGAGGGAAGTCTGGGCTTCTCTGCTTGAACTGCTGCCTCCGCGACCCGGACCTCCGGAAAAGCGGTAGAAGATGGATGGATGGATGGATTTACCAGAAAAAAGTTGCAGATTTGCAGAAAAAAGTCACAAATTTGCTAGAAAGAAGTTTAAAATTTAAAAGAAAAAAAGAACAGAAGAAAGTTGCAAATTTACAAGAAGAAAAATTTATGAGGAAAAAATTTGTGAATTTACGAAGAAAAAAGTCACAGATTTATGAGAAAGTTACAAATTTATGAGCAAAAAATTGCAAATTAATGAGGAAAAAAGTCACAAAACCTGTCATCGCGGATCCTGGACTACCTCACAGACTGACCACAGTTTGTGAGAACCCAGGACTGGACTGTGTGTCTGACACCATCATCTGCAGTACGGGGGTCCCCCAGGGAACAGTTCTGGCTCCCTTCCTGTTCACCCTCTACACTGCTGACTTTTCACACAACACACCACACTGCAATATACAGATGTTCTCTGATGACTCTGTGATTGTCGGCCTCATCTCCGATGGGGATGGTGCGGAGTACAGAGGACTGATCCAGGACTTTGTGGACTGGTACCTGCAAAGCTGCCTTCCGATCAATACGAGGAAAACCAAGGAACTGGTGGTGGACTGCCATAGGCGAGGACAACCCCCCACAGCACCGGTAAACATCCAGGGAACAGACATTGAGATGGTGACATCTTACAAGTACCTGGGTGTTCACCTGAACAATAAACTGGACTGGTCACACAACACCAACGTGCTCAGCAAGAAGGGGCAGCACAGGCTGTTCCTCCTGAGGAGACTCAGGTCTTTTGGAGTGCAAGGGGGTGCTCCTGAAGACCTTCTACGATTCTGTGGCATCAGCCATCATGTTTGAAGTGGTCTGCTGGGGCAGCGGCATCACGGCAGCCGACAGGAAGAGACTGAAGAGGCTGATCAAAAAAAGCCAGCTCTGTTCTGGGGCGCTGCCTCAACCCAGTGAGGTGATAGGAGAGAGGGGGATGGTAGCTAAGCTGTCATCTCTGC
Source organism: Pholidichthys leucotaenia (assembly GCA_020510985.1). Classification (NCBI taxonomy): domain Eukaryota; kingdom Metazoa; phylum Chordata; class Actinopteri; order Cichliformes; family Pholidichthyidae; genus Pholidichthys; species Pholidichthys leucotaenia. Next base: position 57,946,956 of record CM035837.1, on the reverse strand, counting down.
TGGAGTCTGAGCCCCACCCCATGCAGGACACGCTGAACAGACTGAGGAGCTCATTTAGTGGTAGGCTGAGTCATTCTAGCAGCACGATGGAGAGGTTCCGCAGGTCCTTCCTACCTACAGCTGTCAGGCTTTATAATCTAACCGGCGCTGCTCATAGAGGACGTATTATACAGTACATTCCAACTTTGCACAATAGAGATCGTCCCCTCCAATACACATCTAACACAATTACAATTATTACTGAGGGTGGCAACAACACTGCTCATTCAAATGTGAAATATACTCTCTGGGTACATATTTATATATTGCCAGGTAATTTAGCTTAACTGTAAGGCTGTAAATACCATGTAACTGCAATGCTCCTGCACTGTGTATATATCTGTGTACAGTGGGGCAAAAAAGTATTTAGTCAGCCACCAATTGTGCAGGTTCTCCCACTTAAAAGATGAGAGAGGTCTCCAATTTTCATCATAGGTGTACCTCAACTATGAGAGACAAAATAAGAAAAAAAAAATCCAGAAAATCACATTGAAGGATTTTTAATGAATTAATTGGTAAATTCCTCAGTAAAATAAGTATTTGGTCAATAACAAAAGTTCATCTCAATACTTTGTTATATACCCTTTGTTGGCAATGACAGAGGTCAAACGTTTTCTGTAAGTTTTCACAAGGTTTTCACACACTGTTGCTGGTATTTTGGCCCATTCCTCCATGCAGATCTCCTCTAGAGCAGTGATGTTTTGGGGCTGTTGCTGGGCAACACAGACCTTCAACTCCCGCCAAAGATTTTCTATGGGGTTGAGATCTGGAGACTTGCTAGGCCACTCCAGGACTTTGAAATGCTTCTTATGAAGCCACTTCTTCGTTGTCCAGGTGGTGTGTTTGGGATCATTGTCATGCTGAAAGACCCAGCCACGTTTCATCTTCAATGCCCTTGCTGGTGGAAGGAGGTTTTCACTCAAAATCTCACGATACATGGCCCCATTCATTCTTTCCTTTACACGGATCAGTCGTCCTGGTCCCTTTGCAGAAAAACAGCCCCAAAGTATGATGTTTCCACCCCCATGCTTCACAGTAGGTATGGTGTTCTTTCTCCTCCAAACACGACAAGTTGAGTTTTTACCAAAAAGTTCTATTTTGGTTTCATCTGACCATATGACATTCTCCCAGTCCTCTTCTGGATCATCCAAATGCTCTCTAGCAAACTTCAGACGGGCCTGGACATGTACTGGCTTAAGCAGGGGGACACGTCTGGCACTGCAGGATTTGAGTCCCTGGCGGCGTAGTGTGTTTCTGATGTAGCCTTTGTTAGTTTGGTCCCAGCTCTCTGCAGGTCATTCACTAGGTCCCCCCATGTGGTTCTGGGATTTTTGCTCACCGTTCTCGTGATAATTTTGACCCCACGGGGTGAGATCTTGTGTGGAGCTCCAGATCGAGGGAGATTATCAGTGGTCTTGTATGTCTTCCATTTTCTAATAATTGCTCCCACAGTTGATTTTTTCACACCAAGCTGCTTACCTATTGCAGATTCAGTCTTCCCAGCCTGGTGCAGGTCTACAATTTTGTTTCTGGTGTCCTTTGACAGCTCTTTGGTCTTGGCCATAGTGAAGTTTGGAGTCTGACTGTTTGAGGTTGTGGACAGGTGTCTTTTATACTGATAAAGAGTTCAAACAGGTGCCATTAATACAGGTAACGAGTGGAGGACAGAGGAGCCTCTTAAAGAAGTTGTTACAAGTCTGTGAGAGCCAGAAATCTTGCTTGTTTGTAGGTGACCAAATACTTATTTTACTGAGGAATTTACCAATTGATTCATTAAAAATCGTTCAATGTGATTTTCTGGATTTTTTTTTCCTCATTTTGTCTCTCATAGTTGAGGTATACCTATGATGAAAATTGGAGACCTCTCTCATCTTTTAAGCGGGAGAACTTGCACAATTGGTGGCTAACTAAATACTTTTTTGCCCCACTGTATATATGTATATTTACCGTTTTGCTATCCAATTTTTATTATCTTATTTACTATTGCTCTGAGTGCTGCTATCCCCTTTGCTGCTGCAATTCTGTAATTTCCCCATTTTGGGACTAATAAAGGCTTATCCTATTTTATCTTAAATTTATGAGAAAAAAAATGCAAATTTACAAGGAAAAAAATTGCAAATTTATGAGAAAAAAGCCATAAATTTAAGTGAAAAAAGTCACAAATATAAGAGAAAAAAGCCATACATTTACAAGAAAAAATTTACAAATTTATGAGAAGTTGCAAATTTACCTGAAAAAGTCACAAATATATGAAAAAAAAGTTTTAATTTATGAGAAAAAAGTCACAAATCTACAAGAAAGAAGGTACCAAATTTATGAAAGAAAGAAGCAAATCTATTTTTAAAAATTCATAAACTTATGAGAAAAAAAATGAACATTTGCTAGAAAAACAACATGTAATTTTAAATCCCCCCTAAAAAATGCTAAATGGGTGAACTTCTTGTTTGAGTGCCCCATAGTGGCTGAGGTGACCCATCACATTTGTGTATTCTGCACTGTACAGTCATGTGAAAAAATCTGGACACCCCTTTGAATATTCAGTTCTTTATTAAGAAATGTTCACATATCTATGTCTAACCTTGTTTTTGTTTTTATTTGCATTTTTTAAACATTTACTTTAGCCATTATAAGTGGGAATGAATGTGGGGGTGTCCTAATTTATTCCTCACTATTTGTTTAGAATTACATTTTACAGAAAATTTGAAAAAGGTCTTTAATTCATTTTTAACTGTTTAGTTGTATTACATGAATCTCTCAGTATTTTTAACATTGATATTAAACATCCATATGTCCAAATATGTTAAAAAAAAACACACAGGCTTATACAGGGTGTCCTAATTTTTTCACATGACTCTAGCTAGAAGCACCTCTGTTTAGATCGCCAGTTTAAAATTGCCATAAAGCTGCAATTTTACTAATGTTCAGAAAGGGCTTTTATTCTGCAGGATCTCTGATGAGTTTATGGTCTCAATCACTAATTACTGGTCTCATTATCATAGCTTTTATTGATTGGCAGGTTATGCGTTACAGAAGGCGTCACCCTTCTCTTCTGACTTCTCATGCAGCCCAGCTTGAGGGTTTAAAGCTGGGATTGTGTAAACCAGCTGGGTGACGTCACAGTTACGCCGTCCGTTTTACAGTCTGTGTGTGTGTGATTTTCTTGGAATAAGACTGTGCTGGATAAACACAGGCTGCTGCTGCAGGCCGCCTGTGAGAAGACAGCATGAGGCATTCCTCCTGAACCGACAAAGCTGGGATCTGTTGCTTTGATCAATAAAGGTGAGCCAAATTTATTTGTTTACTTGTTTTGTGTGAAAAGAAACCATGCAGCAGGTTTAAAGAACTGTTAAATGCCTGAGTAAATAAAAACACAAGGGATGTGCAGCCCTGCATGAACAAAAAAAGGGAATTAAAAAAAGCATCCCATCAAAGAGGGATTAATTTAAGTTTTACAGAGCACATATTTTTTTTCACTCACAGTATTAAAAAAAAGCAATAGCAATAGTCACAAGCTTACCTTTTCTGTGGACTGTGAAGTGCCGAAGAAGATAGGGATGAAGGCCAGCCAAATAATACATGTAGTGTACATAGTAAAACCAATGGGTTTGGCCTCATTGAAGGTCTCGGGCACCCCTCTGGTTTTAATGGCATAGACTGTGCAGGTGACCATGAGGAGCATGCTGTAGCCCAGCAGGCAGATGAGAGACAGGTCAGAGATGTCACACTTGAGCACACCCCGAGCCAGCACCGGGTTCGATGTTCTTTGGTCCTCGTAGTCAATAATAGCCTTGGAGGGATCCACGCCGAACCAGATGCACACGCCGATCAGCTGCACCGAGGCCAGGGTGAACGTGATCACCAGCTGCGAGGCCGGAGAAATGAATCTGGGCGCACTGACGGACATTGTGCCCTGCTCGAAGATGCGGTAAATACGATTGGTTTTGGTGAGCAGGGCGGCATAACTGATGCTCATCCCCAGGCCGAGGAAGATCCTGCGGAGTGAGCAGATTAATACGTCGGGGGCGGAGATCATCAGGAACGTTGTGGCGTAGCAGAGGAAAATGCCGGTCAGCAGCACATAGCTCAGCTCCCGGCCGGATGCCTTCACAATCGGAGTGTCATTGTAGCGGATGAACGTGACCACCACGAAGACAGTAGCCATGATGCCAACAATGGCGACGAGCACAGGGATGACGGCCCACGGAGAGCTCCATTCCAGCTTAACAATGGGGATTGGAACGCAGCCGGTGTGATTCTCGTTGGGCCGCAAATCAAAGCGGCACATCTTACACGTGTAGGTGTCTGCCTGGTACTGATAGCCATCACAGCGCTCGCAGTGCCAGCAGCACGGGATGCCCTTCACAATCTTCTTACGCTCGCCGGGCTGACAGAGCTGGCTGCAGATGGAGGAAGGGATCTGACGCACACCGCCGGGCCACTGCATTGAACGGACCTTAGAAGAAATCAAAGGGACATGAAAAGGACATAAATGGACAGAAATGGGGAGATAAAAGCAGCTAGACTACAAAGATTGGTGAATTCAGGAAAACAAAGGTATATTGAGGTAATAATCCTTTATTGATCTGGAAAACATCTCTGAGGTCAGGAACGACCTAGACCAGTGGTTCAACCTTTTTTCCAAGGTGATCCACCCTGACCTGCACACATGAAGAATAAAGTCTCATTACAAATCCTTATATCCAAACCAAAAAATATGTGTTGATTGCCAATATTTTAAGTAGGGCTGTAGCAAAAAATTCTACATTTCTTTGTTACATTTGGTTTTCGTATGTGGTATTTGGATATTCATTGTTCATCCACTACCTGCTTGATTTTAAGAATGGTAAATTAGAAATGTTTTTTTTAATCAATTATACCAAAAAAACAGAAGAAAACTATCACTGATTCATGAGAAAAATGTAATAATTTGATGATAGTTACAAAATTGCCCCCCCCAAAAAAAATTTTTGCAAATTTAAACTAATAAAATTTGCAAACACAGTATAAAAAAGCCTCCAATTTACACCCTAAAAATTGCAAGTTTGTGAGAAAAAAAAGGTAATTTTACCAGAAAAGCTACAATGTTGTAGGAGAAAAACTAATTTACAAGGAAAAAATGTGCACATTCAAACAAAAAATGCAACAAATTCATGAGAAACGGCATCTCAGTTTTACAAGAAAAGCTGCAAATTTGTGACAAAATTTACATGAGAAAGTCCCAAATTTGTAAGAAAAGTCACATTTCTGAAAACCACTGATGATGGCACAGTCCAGCGAGGAAGAAAGAGGCTCTGGATCGCTTCACAATATTCAGACCCCCAAAACCGATATGTGGGACTGTTCTAGCTACGTATGTTTATAATACATTTGTAGTTGTTTTATACAGACTTTTGATTATCTAATTGGGTGTGTTATGACTTTTTATTTAACATGCACAAATATCATTTTCACAGACTCACACCCTGTGATCTCTGGGGGAGCTCAGGTCTTCATCAGGGTGTCTAATTAAATTTTAATGAGGGGACTTTTTTTGTAATCTTTGCAAAGACATGGAGGAAAAAGTCACAAATTTATAAAAGGGGTAAAAAGTTGCAAATTTAGGAAAAAATATTCCAAATTTATGAGGTTGGGGACAGAAAATGTCATCAATTTGTAAGGGGATGGAAAAGTGACATATTTACGAGGGGAAAAGGTAAGAAATTTATGAAATGAGATTGGTGAGGAGTCCCAAATTTAAAGAAAAAGCTGCAAATTTACAAGCCTGGGGAAAAGCTGCAAACTTAGTAGACAGCTGAAAAAGTTGCAACTTACAAGATCAGGGAAACGTTGCAAATTGAAAGACTCAGAAATAACGCACAGATTTACAAAATGGGACAGAAGCTGCAAGACTGGAGTAAGGCTGCAAATTTAGAATAGAACAGAATCACAGAAATACTAAAATCAGACAACCTTTAACAACAAAGAAATAAAATAGGTTTAGTCAGCCGGGGGACCTCCAGTAATGCACTGGGCCTCACTCCTTTTCTCACTCTCAATGAAATATTTTTTTTGCTGGTCATTAACATTTGTTTGTTCTCTCCCATAGATTGAGTCCCCATCGTGCTGTTTGCTCTCTACATGTCTGTTCTTTTCATCTTCTCTGTCCCCTCACCCCCCAGCCAGTCGCAGCAGATGACTGCCCCTCCCTGAGCCTGGTTCTGCTGGAGGTTTCTTCCTGTTAAAAGGGAGTTTTTCCTCTCCACCGTCGCCAAGTGCTTGCTCACAGGGGATCGCCTGATTGCTGGGGTCTTTCTGCAACTGTGGGGGTTCCCCCTACAGTTGATAGTGCTATGAGATGACTGTTGCTGTGAAATGGCGCTATATAAATAAAGTTGAATTGAATTGAATTGAATTAAAAAGCTCTGGTTCAGATCAGTCCTAGACTTGTGACCATAAATCACTTTGCAGTGTTCAAGATGATGATTGCAGCAGGGATGAAAGATTTCTTAAATATGTTCCTGGTTGCCAGTGGGACCTGGTAACGCCCTCCTGACCTCAGAGGCTCAAAGTGGCTGAACAGAAGATGAGAGCTATCTGCCAGGATGCGCTTCACTTTATTCCTTGTAGCTGCTGCATACAGTTGACTCAGGGCTTTCTGGGGTAGAGAACAAAGTTGCAACTTATGGGACTAAGGTAAAGCTGCAAATTTACAAGAGGATGAAACAGTGCAAATTTAGAGGAAAAAGTTGCAAAAAGCAAGACTGACAAAAAAAAACTTGCGAATTACAAAATGGGACAGAAGCTGCAAATTCGTGAGAGGAATGAAAAAAATCACAAATTAATTAGCGGGCCAGTTAAACTATACTGGAGGGCCATTTCTGTCCCCCAGGCCTTAGTATTGACACCGTTGGTCTAGATTGTGCCTCCTTCTCTCTGTGTTAGTTTGCTCTGAACTATCTATATGCCCTTTTCTTTGTATTTATTCAGTGAAGGATGAAACAGGGCGAACTAATCAAGCATTCATCCTACAATCAGCACAATTTTCCAGTCAGAGGCCAAATTATATGAAGGGCAAAATGTGAGGGGAAAAGGAAACCAATATTTCCTCTGCAGGAGTCTCTCTCTTGTGTTTTGCTTTGGTGAAAATATGTGTTCAGCAGTAAATCAATCAAGAGGAATGAAAGATACATTTCATTCTGAGATATTACTCTCCATTGTGGATTTTCTGCTTTTCCCGAGCCTACTTATAAAAGATAAATTAAATTTGTCATTTCAAACAAGCTCTGCACTCTTTAGCGTTATCAGTTTTATTCAATTGTAGCCGTTTATTCAAAGCCATTAAGTTTGTCTTTAAATGTGCAATTTAATTAAGAACTCAAAGAAGACTAATTAAAATACCGCTGGCTTTAAAATAAGAACTGGCATGTTTCACAGCAGGTAACCACCAAACAAAACTCTCACTTTTTTCTTCTTTTTTTCCTCAGAGGTGAAGAAGACTACGCTCCTCTCAAGCTGCTTCATTTAACTCTTCTGCCTGCCCAAGGCACCCCCCTTCATGAAATATAATTTGTTGTCTTCTTTGTGTAGTTTACTGTCACTCCATCACAACAATGCCTGACCACAGTGTTGTTTTTGGGAGTCACTGATGCCGTCTGGAGAGGTGATATTAAACATGTCTGTCCTTAAGCGCCCTGGCTTTCTTTTCATCACAGCCTGCCCTGTTCATCATTCAAAGGGCCCTCCAGTTATTTACACCTTTGAAGATGGAACTAAGCACTATTTAATGGTTTCAAGGGGGGGTTGCTGCTTGTGTTCCGTCATTTACAAACACTCGCACAAACACAACCCAAGCAGAGGACTCAGAAGGAGCCGCACTCACGTTGAGGTGGAGCTGATCCGTCCAGTGACCGATGATCTTGTATTCGGCTGTTTGGTTGATGATCTGGTACTGGTAGATCTCGTAGCGTCCGGGGGCGTCTCCGTTTTCGTTGAACAGCACCGGATTGCCAGCGATGCCTAAGTGAGACAGCGTTTATTAAATTTTTACAAAACATCACTGTGGTATTCTTTTGTACTGTAGGCATTTCTCTGTATGTAGCTGTGTTGTCACATTGTACCTTCATCACATTAGAGACCAATCTGTAGACCTTTTCATTTGGAAGAAAAAACAAACTGCAATCCTACCCTTGCTGCATTAATAAAGACGGGGTACAGAATATTAGCCATTATCGGTCTTTTAGACTACATTTGGAAAGCCGTAGACTGACTTCAACATCTTTAGTTACATTTAAGGTGTGTTTCAAAGAGCAAATAGTGGATCATTGTAGGTTGCTCCTCATTTGTCAAAAAGCACCTAAAACAAATCAGTTTGCTTGTGAAATGGATCCCATTTACTTATATACTGTAAACAATAATTTAATGTGTACATATTTTAAATTCCAAAGTATGAAAGCAAGGATTTGGGAAAAGTTAAGGCTGACCTCTGACCATTTTTTATCCAGTCTTCTTTTTCAAAACAGCCCACAATGGCATTTGGTTCATGAATTTAAAAAATGGATGTCTGGTGGGTTTTTTTTTTCCTTAAGATGGCTGCTTCCACTAATTGGAGAAGCAACCTGTAAATGTGCTAGAAATTAAAGAAGTAGAAGAAATGGGGACACAAAATTTTAAAAGTGCCTACACAGTATTTTCATGAAAACAAATATTTAAAAAAAGTAGTATCCACCTTATTCCTGGGGGTGCCTCTGTAGGAACGATTATGGGCGGAGCTTCTGGTTTCAGCTGACCAAGTGTTAAATCAGTCAATAAGAGTGGAATAGCAGGGGCATTTAAAATTGCGTTTTTAAAAGATTTTCAAATTCATTTTAATGTATAGTCCACATATGTGTTATGAATCCTCGTGCGCCATTACGCGGCACACGGAGGACAGAATGAAAAACCCAAACGCAGGAGTAGATTTGTGCAATTTATTCACTAAACCCCAGATAATAAGTCCAGCAAACAGTCACGCTTATTCACAGTGAGTTGATATGATGAAGATACAGCCACCAGACAAACAGGGACGCCACCTGGCCGCTCAACAGCCCGAGATAAGGGGATGCCTAGTGCCGCAGCATTGCTGTCAGCACAGGGAGAAAGGCAAATATGACTTACGGGCTGAGGCGATCCCAGGCGGTCCGTGCAGTCCAGTGGATGAGGGTAAGCAGACATAGCCGCTAACGCCAAAGAGGTACACAATCTTGTAGCGCTAGAGAAGACTATGACATCAGGCTGAAGGTTAAGGTATGTAATGATAGCAAACATACACAGAGGTACACGTTGCTGTGTAAGAAGTGCATACTGTATAATGCTCTGGCGGTCTCTCTCAACTCTCACAGCATTAAAGTAGTTGTAATGCTAATGAGGGAAGAGACCGCTGGTGTGAGAATGCGTGGGCTGGACATAATAGAAAACGTGTGCATGAGTGAGTGTATGAGCGTGTCAGTGAGAATGAATTAAGTGTGTGCGTGTACAGGTACATCTCAAAAAATTATAATATCATGAAAAAGTTCAATATTTTTTGTCACTCATTTCAGAAAGTGAAACCCATATATTATATAGATTCATTACACAGAGGGGGATATATTTCAAGTGTTTATTTTAATTTTGATGATTATGGCTTACAGCCCATGAAAACCCCAAATTCAGTTTCTCAGAAAATTAGAATATTACATAAAATTAATTTAAAAAAATAGCTTTTTAATAGAAATGTGCACCAACTGAAAGGTATGATGGCTGGGTAGCATGGCTGAGAACATATGATGTTCTCAGCCATGCTCACTGATGCCTTTCAGAATAGCACCACTGGGATAAGTCTCAGGTACAGGCAGGATGGAAGGCTCTTCAACCCAAGAAGACTCCAGGCTATCACCAAGGTAAAAGAGACTGTACTGAGGGACTTCCTCTTTGCCGACGACTGTGCCTTAAATGATAGCTCAGAGAGTGAGATGCAGTCAAGCATGGACAAATTCTCCATGGCATGTGACAACTTCGGCCTCACCATCAGCACCAAGAAGACCGAAGTTATGCACCAGCCAGCTCCAAATGGTCAACAGGCAGAACCAACTATGTATTACAGTGAAGGGGCAGAGACTGCAAGTTGTAGGCCAATTCACATACCTAGGTAGCACCCTCTCCCAGTCTGCAACAATACATACCAAAGTCAACCACAGAATAGCCAAGGCCAGCATTGCATTCGGCAGACTCCGCAAAATTGCATGGGAAAGACAGGGCATTAGTCTAGAAACAAAGCTAAAGGTCTACCGTGCTGTTGTGCTCCCAACACTCCTTTATGCCTGTGAAACATGGACGGTGTACGCAAGGCATGCCAGATGTGGCGGATAATAAAATAGCTCGCCCCGGCGCGATGCACGCGCGCCAGAGCGAGCCCGGATGCTCTCAAGCAGATAGGCAATGCGTGCAGTGAAAGAGAGAGAGAGTTACAGAACATATGCAGTTTTTATACCCAGTTACAGACAAAGCATTCACAGCAGCAGGTATGGGCATTTGCATTTGAGAGACACACGTAACAATAAGGAGATTACTGGCCGGAATTCGCCTCTGCTCCGGAGCTGCAGGACAAAAGAGGTTACAAGGCACATCTACATATTGTTATCAGTCTATAGACACAGTAAGGGCAGGAAGCATGAACACAATGCATGAATGTCACATTAATATCACAGTACTGAGCCGGAAAAAGCTAGATGAAGCTGGGCTGCCTGTTGACATTAATACACACATTTCACTGTTATGTTAATTGCTCTAGTCGAGCGCTGTGCTTGTCCCAGTCTGTTGTGGGGGTTATCCCACACCAGACAGCTTAACCGTTTCCACCTAACCTGTCTTCGAAGGATCTTCAACATCAACTGGCAGGACAAGGTACCCGATACAGAAGTCCTTGAGCGAGCTAAAATGGAAATGGTCCACACCATGCTAATAAGAGTGCAAGCCAGGTGGGCAGGTCATGTTGTCAGGATGCCTGATGAACGCATTCCAAAGCAGCTGTTCTACGGGGAACTCTCAGTAGGAAAAAGGTCGAGAGGGGGACAAAAGAAACGCTACAAGGACACCATGAAGGCCTCTCTGAAATCCCTCAATATAGACATGGCCTCCTGGGAAACCCTAGCACAAGACCGCTTGGCCTGGCATATGATCATTAAGGATGGCTGCAGAAATCTCGAAGCTAGACGTATTGCTGGAGCTAAAGCCAAGCGCGAACTACGCAAGACTAGACAGTCCAGCACATCAGCTAACGTGATGGTGCATGCCTGCCCCACATGTGCCAGGACATTCCGTGCCAAAATTGGACTGATCAGTCATCTCAGGACTCACCGTCAACCATCAACTCATCAATAGGATTACGAGGTCATCATCGACAATGATGGACGAACATGTCCATGTACACACTCAATACTTGGTCGAGGCTCCTTTTGGATTAATTACTGTATCAATGTGGTGCGGCATGGAGGTGATCAGCCTGTGTTACTGCTGAGGTGTTATGAAGGTCCAGGTTGCTTTAATAGTGACCTTCAGCTCGTCTGTATTGTTGGGTTTGTTGTCTCTCATCTTCCTCTTGACAATACTCCATAGATTCTCTATGGGGTTTAGGTCAGGAGAGTTTGCTGGCCAATCAAACACAGTGGTGCTATGGTCATTAAACCAGGTTTTGATACTTTTGGCAGTGTGTGTGTGTGGGGGGGGGGGGGTGCCAGGTCCTGCTGGAAAATGAAATCAGCTTCTCCATAAAGCTTGTCAACAGACGAAAGCATGAAGTGTTCTTAAATTTCCTGGTAGACAACTGCGCTGACTTTGGTCTTGATAAGATACAGTGGACAAACACCAGCAGATGACCTGTGTTCAGATAAAAGTAAATTTTGCATTTCATTTGGAAATCAAAGTCCCAGAGTCTGGAGAAAGAGTGAAGAGGCACAGAATCTAAGTTGTTTGACTGTGGAAACTTCACACTAAACCTCAGTGATGATTTGAGGAACCATGTCATCTGCTGGTGTTAGTCCACTGTGTTTTATCAAGACCAAAGTCAGTGCAGTTGTCTACCGGGAAATTTAAGAACACTTCATGCTTCCTTGTGCTGACAAGCTTTATGGAGAAGCTGATTTCATTTTCCAGCAGGACTTGGCACCCCCCCCCCCCCAACACTGCCAAAAGTATCAAAACCTGGTTTAATGACCATGGCATTACTGTGTTTGATTGGCCAGCAAACTCTCCTGACCTAAACCCCGTAGAGAATCTATGGAGTATTGTCAAGAGCAAGATGAGAGACAACAGACCCAACAATGCAGATGAGCTGAAGGTCACTATCAAAGCAACATGGACCTTCATAACACCTCAGCAGTAACACAGGCTGTACACCTCCATGACACGCCACATTGATACAGTAATTAATCCAAAAGGAGCCCCAATCAAGTATTGAGTGTGTACATGTACATACTTTTCAGTTGGTCCACATTTCTATTAAAAAACTATTTTTTAAATTAATTTTATGTAGTATTCTAATTTTTTGAGAAACTGAATTTGGGGTTTTCATGGGCTGTAAGCCATAATCATCAAAATTAAAATGAATAAACACTTGAAATATATCACTCTCTTTGTAATGAATCTACGTATATAATATATGGGTTTCACTTTCTGAAATGAGTGACAAAAAATATTGAACTTTTTCATGATATTCTAATTTTTTGAGATGTATCTGTATGTGTGTGAACACCCGATAATGAGGATCAGCTGACGATACTGACAGGAGGAGGGGGGCATGCCCCAGCTCTCAGGGAGCCAGGACCCAAAGGACTCCCTGAAGCGCCTGATGGAAAATAGAGAAGCGGGCCAAAATAACCATGGGTCAGAACTGGGTTTGGAACCGCCAAACCCAGGTTCATGACACATATGTGTTTTGCACTCAAGTGGAAGCTAATTTCAGCACTTGTAGTTTTTGTATTTTGGAATGTTTTTGCATAGTTCTGGTACTTGCTGCTGTTCGTGGTGTGAGTCTCCTCACAGATAAGCACAGCTAAATCTGTGGCTTCAACAGCAATGAGTAGATCATGAACTGAAAACTAAAGGATTGTTTGTGTGATCGGTGGTACAGACACAGGACAGACACCAAGACAAGAGCCAGGTATGTTTTCACTTGTATGAATGTCACAGATTTGAAGTTTTACCCCAAATTTAAAAACGCCTATGCACAGTGTTCTGATTCTTTGTGGCTCTGACTAGACTCTACATCTGCTCTGAGGTAAATTTGATTATGTCCAACATATTTTTAAAAAATGCAGCTGACTTTATTGTGGTGGAAACATTGATATATCTCAGAGCTTTTATTTGTTTACAGTATTAGCACGTTAGCAGAGGAGCTAACTAACGGAGCTACTGGCCACTTTTTAAGGTCATCTTCTCATCCCTCCATAGTCATGGGATGTGGTATGATTATATTACTGTTTTTGAGGTGTAAAAGGCCGTGTTCCCACATTTTTGATGCCAAAGTCATTGTTTTTTAACAAGGAAAACTGTCCCATTTCAGTGACAACAATATGTTCTAAACTGGTACCGGACGTTGCAACCATAATTCAGGCAAGGCATCATGGGGCCTAGGAATAAGGTGGATAGTAACAAAGTGTTTAGAAAGGTGCAATACTGAATCTTTATACTATATTCTTCAAAAAATAATATATTGATGAAAAAATTGGCGATCTGTCCAGGGTGTACCCTGCCTCTCGCCCAAAGATGCTGGGATAGGCTCCAGCCCCCCCGCAACCCGAAAAGGATTAAGCGGAAGAAGATGAATGAATGAATGAAAAAATTACTTTCAAAATTTTTTTACAGGTCTGAAATAATCATAATATTTACACACACACACACACACACACACACACACACACACACATACAGTATATATATATATATATATATATATATATATATATATATATATATATATGTATATATATACTGCTCAAAAAAGAAAAGGAACACTTTGAAAACACATCAGATTTTAATGGAAAAAAATAAGCTGGATATGGACTGGATAATGTGTTAAGAATGAAAAGATGCCACATCTTTTGATGGAAATGAAAACACTCCAAAACTTAAAGTGAAGAAATTGTGGCAGGCTAGTCCAGCTTACTCAGAAAAAAAAGTGTTCCTTTTATTTTTTTGAGCAGTATATATACAGTTGTGTTCAAAATAATAGCAGTGTGTTGAAAAATGTGAATAAACGTCAAAATTCTTCAAATAAATTGTATTTTAATGAACACAAAAGCATTGGGGACAATGCACATTCTATTTCAAAGCAAGAAAATTGGAAAAAGTAATTGAATTTGATAATATTTTACAGAAAGTCAAGAAATATAATGTTCAAAAAAATAGCAGTGTTGACATCTGTCTTTAGTGTGTTTGGGGTCATTGTCTTGTTGAAACACCCATTTCAAAGGCATTTCCTCTTCAGCATAAGGCAACATGACTTCTTCCAGTATTCTGATGTATTCAAACTGATTCATGATCCCTGGTATGCGATAAATAGGACCAACACCATAGTACGAGAAACATCCCCATATCATGATGCTTGCACCACCATGCTTCACCGTCTTCACTGTGTACTGTGGCTTGAATTCAGTGTTTGCAGGATGTCTGACAAACTGCCTGTGGCCCTTAAACCCAAAAAGAACAATCTTACTCTCATCAGTCCACAAAATATTACGCCATTTCTTTTTAGGCCAGTCAGTGTGTTCTTTGGCAAATTGTAACTGCTTCAGCACATGTCTTTTTTTTAACAATGGGACTTTGCGGGGGCTTCTTGCTGGTAGCTTGGCTTCACATAGACGTCGTCTGATTGTTACAGTACTCACAGACAACCTTAGATCTTCTTTGATCCTCCTGGAGCTGATCATGGGCTGAGCTTTTGCCAGTTTGGTTATTCTCCGATCCATTCGAATAGTCGTTTTTCTTTTTATTCCTCGCCTTGCTGGTTTTGGCTGCCATCTTAAAGCATTTGATATCATTTTAGCTGAACAGCCTATCATTTTCTGCACTTCTTTATAGGTTTTCCCCTCTTTTATTAATTTCTTAATCAAAGAACGCTCTTCTTCTGAACAGTGTCTTGAACGACCCATTTTACTCTGTTTTTCAAGGACAAATGCACAGCCAGCATATGCAGCGTCAGTTGCCTTGATCCTTAAACAAGGGCCACCTGTTTAACACCTGTTTTTTTCACAGAATCAATGACCTCACTAAGTGAACTCAGCACTGCTATTTTTTTGAACACACCCCTTTCAGTTAATGATTCAGTTTCACAGAATCAGCAGCATGCACGTCATGCCTGTTGGGTCTGTTGGTTTTCTATACCTTTACTAAACCTTCTAGAAACTTACTTGCAGTGTAGAAGTTGAAATTCTAACAAAAACAGTGATTTATCTTGCTAGTGATGTGGGACTGCTATTATTTTGAACACAACTGTATATATACAGTATATATACAGTATATATACTATATGTATAAACACTAAATAGGTCATGGCTAACATTTTCATGGCAAATGGAGACACCATGTTCTGTAGGTAAGATAAGATAAGATAAGATAAGATAAGAAAAGATAAGCCTTTATTAGTCCCACAATGGGGAAATTCCAGGATTGCAACAGCACAGGGATAGCAACACTCAGAGCAACAATCAGAAGGCAAGAAAAAAAAACAAGAACAGCTAGTAAACATATGTACATATTACTATATATATATACAGTATATATATATATATATATACACACACACACACAGTATATATACGTATATATATACGTATACAGTATACATATATACTATATGTATATATGTATATATGTGTGTGTATATATATATATATATATATATATATATATATATATATATATACATATATACACACAGTATATATATATATATATATATATATATATATATATATATATACTGTATATATATATATATAGACACGCAGTGCGGAGCATTATGGTTGGTGAATGTGCAGCAGAAAGTCCAAGCTCTCTCTCCGCGGATGCGGCGGGCCAGCTGGATGTCTTTGGGCATGATGGCGACCCCCTTAGCGAAGAAGAGACCACCAGGTAGGCCTCGCTGGCCTCCTGCAGAGCCACGACGGCGAAGCTCAGGAAGCGCAGGTCGGTCTTGGAAGTCCTGAGCGATCTCCCTCACCAGGCGCTGGAAGGGCAGCTTACGGATGAGCAGCTCCGTGGATTTCTGGCAGCTACGGATCTCTCTCGGAGCCACGGGCCTGTAACGGTGAGGCTTCTTCACTCCGCCGGTGGCCGGAGCGCTTCTCCGAGCAGCCTTGGTGGCCAGCTGCCTCCCGGGGGGGCCCCCTCCTCCAGTAGATTTTACGGGCGGTCTGCCTGGTTCTTGCCATCGCTCTTTATCATTCCGTCTTATATTTCCCGCACGCCGCCCAAACTCCAGCCCGGCACCCACATCGTTTTCGCTACAGTTCCCGGTATATCGAGTCTCTCCGCTAGCATCGGGTGGTGGCCGAGTGCTAGCTAGCACTAGCTCTTCCCTGCTGTAACGTCTCCTGCTGTAAACAGAGGCTCCGTCCGCCGACTCGGGAGACCTTTGGGGCGATCTGTGTGTCTGTGATATATATATAGAGTGAAAGGTGTAGAAAGAAGAAGAAAGATAAAAAAAAGGCTGTTGCAACGGGCAGCCAACTCGTGTGGCGCCACCGGTCCGGCGGAACCGGAACCGGAAAGCCATTATCATTGCCATTGACAGTAAGCCATTATCTCTTGCAACTTTCAAGTTATAGCCTTGGAAATCTGAACTATTTTACTGACAAAAAATATTTACCACTCTTGACCACTAGGGGTTATGTCACAGTTCGGCAACATACACACTCAGAGGGTTAAGAATGTTGAGGGAGGTCAGAAGGAGTTGCACTGTGTCTTTGTGAATCTAGAGAAAGCATATGATAGGGTGCCAAGAGAGGAAGTGTTGTACGAGGAAGACAGGAGTGGCGGAGAAGTATGTGAGGGTGGTGCAGGACATGTATGAGGACAGTGAGATAGTGGTGAGGTGTACTGTAGGAGTGACAGATGGATTCAAGGTGGGGATGGGATTACATCATGGATCGGCTCTGAGCACCTTCTTGCTTGATATGGTGATGGACAGGCTGACAGACGAGGTCAGGTAGGATTGTCCGTGGACCATGATGTTTGCAGACAACATTGTGATCTGTAGTGAGAGTAGGGAGCAGGTGGAAGAGAACCTGGGGAGGTGGAGGTATGCGCTGGGGAGAAGAGGAATGCAAGTCAGTGGAAGCAAGAGGGAACACGTGAATGAGAGGGAGGCAGTTGAGATGGGAAAGATGCAAGGAGTAGAGGTAGTGAAGGTAGATGAGTTTAAATACCTGGGGTCAACCATCCAAAGCACTGGAAAATGCACAAGAGAGGTGAAGAAGAGAGAGCAGGCAGGGTGGAGTGAGTGGAGACAAGTGTCAGGGGTGATTTGTGACAGAAGAATAACAGCTAGAGTGAAAGGGAAGATTTACAAGACAGTAGTGAGACCTGCTATGATATACAGTGATTCTGCATCTGTCGTTCATCGGTCCAACCACTCATGAGAAGTGCTACTCCTCCGAGGCAATTATAATCACCAAAGTCACACATGATTATCAGGTGAGTCTGCATCCAGACTGTGCTCAAGATCAAAAACCGCAACATTAGTACGTGTAATTTCAACTTTGGTTAGGCCTAATATCATATCACCCTGAAGAGTGCGGTGTCCCCAAAACACAGGATTCCTTCTAACACCTACAAACTCTGTTGAGTCTAAAATGCTTTAAATCCCAGTGTGCTGTGTGCAGAACTGATTCTTGTCACCATGGGTTGAGATGCCGTCTCGGCACTCAGCCCATGTTTTCCCTCATCCCTGCTTCCCATTGAGCAGCGTCTCAGCTGGCCCCCAGCTGGCAGCATTATGGACGGCTGGGACCAATTAGTCTTCATCAGCTGGGGCGCTGCCAATGAGGATAAATAGGAGCAGCCTCGATGACTCGGGGCTGCGACATAAACATATTGCTAAGCTGAAGCCCCTTCATCTGGTGTCAGCTTATACTCCTCTTGCAGCATTCCTGTGTTTGTATCCCGCTGTGAGTATGTACGTCTTGCTACCCCCACGTCCGGTACGAGCTGCTTACCTCTGCGCTGTGCAACCTGTGAGTGTACGTCTGCATGAGTATCTGTGCTCTCCTCATCCCTTCCCCTTTACCCTGAATAAAATATCACGACTCACTGGCTTGCCCCTGGCTCTGATTGCCCGGCTCCCTAGAGCCGGATATGACAGTATGTCGCAGCCAGAAGAGTTGCCGGCGGCCGTGAGTTGCCGTGGAAATGTACCTTTCTGTCCGGGTGTCAGCGCTGCTAGCATGCCGTTTCCCAGGAGTCACTTCCGGCGCCAGGGCGACGAGCTGAGGTCCATCTCGGAGGCTGTCGACGGGACGTTCTTCACCCTGCACAACGCCTCCAACGCGAGACGCTGGCATCTGGGCCGTGCTGAGGAACTCCTGGATTGTCACCCTCACTCTCTGTACCATCTGGAGGACAGTGCCAGGATAGACGCTGCAGGTACACAGCGAGAGAAGCTCCACGGGGTGGATGGAAATCCCGGCAGGGAGTCGAAGTGGGCGACGTCTTTCCCCGCTTCGGAGTCCCGTTCCTGCCGCTATTCCAGTCCGGGAGTTCGCGCCAACCAGAGGACTTCCCCCGACCTGAGCCACGTCACTCGGGATTCCCTTCAAGGAGCCGCAGCTGACAGCAGTTATGTCCGGGGTCGAGTGGCTGTCGCGAGCTCTACTGTGTTTCCTGTCACCACCTTCAGGCATGTGGCGGCGGCAGTGAGATTGATGGTGAGGACTTCAGGGCTACGAAGCTTTCCCGTGCTCGACGCCTTCCTCGTCTCGATCTCCGATCTGGAGCGGCGAATCCTGGGTTTCCCCCTCGCTTCGTCCCCTGGGAGTAGTCGTCATCACATCGCCGAGTCACCTCTGCACGAACCTCGTCCGGATCCAGTTCTGGGTCATCGTCAGGACCGTTCCTCCCACGCAGCTGTCATCCCTTCGCCTCGTCAGTGTGGAGATTTTACAGCCTCGTCCCCTGAGCCTCGTTCCCCCGCTGTCATTCCTGGACATTCGGGCTGGCTCACCCCGGCTGTTTCCCCCTCCTCCTCGACGCGCTTCCTGACCGCTGTGTGTGCCTGGAATCCCGGCCTGGTGAGCTCTCTGCTGGAGACAACGTGAGCGACCCTCAGACGAATTCCCGGGGGGGTCCTCCGTTATCGCCGGGCGGGGAGAGGAAGAAGCAGATTCCACTACAGCAGGCGATACTCAACCTCCAGGGGGCAGGCAAGTCATTGTTTTTTCACACCTGCTTAATGATTTGCTCTGTCACATCCCTGGAGGAGAAGTTCAGGGTTCGCAGCTCCCTGAACTCTCCCCACCTGCTGTAACCTGTATGCCTAATCCCGCATCCTCTGTGTCTCTCTCCGCTGAGCGGTCCCCGGCTCCGGGTCAGCGTGGTGGGATATGGAGAGGGCCTGTGGTTCCGCAGCTACATTGCGGACGGAGGAGGGGGATTGACTGCTGCGTGGAGTCTACGCCGACGACTGAGCGTCCCCGGGTCTCCACGGAGGAGCGGTTCGGTCCGGCGGGACGAGATTCTTCTGGCTTCACGCCGAGTGGATCGTCGGCGGGGTTACCTGAGCTGGAGGGATCTCAAGCTGCGCTGACCATCGTGCTGGCTGCGGGGCCCGACGCGGCTAGATGGGAGCCTGACAACGACCTCCTGACGACGGATCCTGGATCTTCGCAGTCCTGGACGGCGTCAGAACCCGAGATCAGGCGAGTGCTCTCCTTTCTTTTCTCTCTTTTTATCCCCGAGCACTTCAGCCTACCTCCAGGGGAGACGAGCCGGGTGCAGCCGTCCGCTGTGTCTGAGCTCGTCTCGCTGGGTTCTGCCGCTGCCGGTGATCCTGATCCCGGTTCTGTTTTCTCTTCTGAGCCTTCTTCCAGGGTCACCGGCAAGGAGTTGCTGTTCCTCGTGGTGCTGGAGGGTCCGGGTTCAACGTTGGAGGTCGGTTCTGGTGCAGTATTCAACGTGGGTTCGCCCGAGACCCAGTCGGGGTCCAACGTGGGTTCGCCTGAGGCCCGATCGGGGTCCGACGTGGGTGCTGCCCCAGTATTGTCTAGGTCCGGTGAGGAGGTGGCCGTTTTCCTGCGGCCTGACGCCCGCCGCCCTCGTCATCGGCTCTCCCCTGAGCCTCTTCCACCGGGATCCGCTCTGATCCTTCGCCCGTCTCAACGGTCCTGGTGGTTGAGTGATGCGGGTTGACGACCCGACCCACAGAACTTTCGGTTCGGTGATCTGGTTCCCCCCACTGGTCTGTGTCTCCCTCTGGGCAGCCTGGTTCGGCTGCCGGTGGACTGGATTCCTGGGATCTGGGTCCAGAGTTCGCCGTCCGAACACTTCTCTTCCCCTGATTCGCCAGCTGGACAATGGGCGGGGAGATCTCCGGAGCCATCTCGGCCATTTTTGGACTCTGTCTGCCATTCACCTCGGGTGTCACTTTTTCTTTTGTTATTAAGGTCACTCGGGTGTAATGTGTTGTCCTGTTGGTGGATTCGTTTTTATAGTGCTGTGTTTTCCATCGCTCATGCTCAGCATTTTACTTTTTGTACTATGTTTTTAGTCCCGTTTTTGCATTGTAGAGTTATGTTTTGTTTTCCGTAACACCATGCTCTGCAGTTATCCATTTATTCCAGTCACTTTCATTTCTTTAGGTGACTGGGTATTTATATATTCGTGTGTGTGTGGGTTTTTCTTTGCCTGCACTCAGTATTTCTCTTATGTCCTGTTTGTTCATTATAGAGTCATGTGCCTTGTTTTCCGTAACACCATGCTCTATAATTGTCATTTGTTCCAGTCACCCTCACTTTTCTTGGTGACTGTGTGTATGTACTTAAATTAGCACTGTGTATAGGTTCCCCTTTATTTAACCGTACTCAGCATTTTTTGCCCTGTACCTTTTTGGTGGTTCTTTTTTCCTTGCTCTGGGTCACGCATGGTTGGTACTCTCTGGATAGTATGTAACCGGCGTGCTGACCCAGTTCTTCTCCCCATCTGTACCTGGGTTAATTATTCTGTTTTGTCAGTATTGTATTTGGGTTTTTCTTTCCCGCTACCCTACATTGCCCCATTGGTGTTGTCCTTCCCTTGGCTTCTTCCCCTCCGGTCCGCCTCCCTTCCTCCCACCCTAGGTGGGGGGGGGGGGGGCTGGGATGTTCCTGGTCGTTCAGGAGCCCGACCTTGAGGGAGGGACTCTGTCACCATGGGTTGAGATGCCGTCTCGGCACTCAGCCCATGTTTTCCCTCATCCCTGCTTCCCATTGAGCAGCGTCTCAGCTGGCCCCCAGCTGGCAGCATTATGGACGGCTGGGGCCAATTAGTCTTCATCAGCTGGGGCGCTGCCAATGAGGATAAATAGGAGCAGCCTCGATGACTCGGGGCTGCGACATAAACATATTGCTAAGCTGAAGCCCCTTCGTCTGGTGTCAGCTTATACTCCTCTTGCAGCATTCCTGTGTTTGTATCCCGCTGTGAGGATGTACGTCTTGCTACCCCCACGTCCGGTACGAGCTGCTTACCTCTGCGCTGTGCAACCTGTGAGTGTACGTCTGCATGAGTATCTGGGCTCTCCTCATCCCTTCCCCTTTACCCTGAATAAAATATCACGACTCACTGGCTTGCCCCTGGCTCTGATTGCCCGGCTCCCTAGAGCCGGATATGACAATTCTAACTGATTTCAGCAAATGAATTATAGGGTGTAAACTAAACTCTGCAGCATAGCGTGTGAAGCAAGCAGATAAAGAAGTGTGAGAAAGACAGAGCAATCATGTCATTTTACCGACACTCAAAGTACAATGAGGGGTAACACTTTATGTGATCAGACTCCTCTCCTATGGAACTAGTGGCCAGTTTGGTTTCGAGAGACATGGAGACTCGATCGCTCTTAACACTTTCCTTTTTGATAAAGTTTAGTTATGATGCAGACAGAGTACAACTGCCAGAGATGAGATCAAAAAGCAAAAATTCACCCTATGGAGGGGCAGGGTTACCGTCATAACTTCTGCAGCTGCTTTGTATCTCCTGTAGAAATCCCCCAAAAAAGCCATCATGTTTGAGTTCACAAAATCATCCAGAGGGGCACATGGTTGGGAAAATGTTACTGCCTCCTCCAAAAACTGCATCTTGATGTTGGTTGTTTTCAGCACTAAACAAGCGGACCAACGTCCAGTTTCATGAGGTGCTAGCCCTCGTTAGCAGATCAGTAGAAGCCTAGCAGGATGCCACAGATGCATACAAACTACAGACACCGTCTCAGGTGCAGAGCTCTGGTCCATCTGTTTTTGGTGAATAACAGTTTAATTTTTACGCTGTTTATCCTCCATTGTTGATACTCATTCCTGGTGATGGCGGGATCTCATCACTAATTTGCTTTCGTGACAAAGCATCAAGCAAATTTTTCCCCCAAGCTGAACAACATCCAACTGGTGGTGGACTGCCGCAGGCAAAGACAACCCCCAACAGCACCAGTAAACGTCCAGGGAGTGAAGAGAGACAAAGGGGGGGGACCCGATTTTAATGTGGCTGTGCCAGACCACGGTCTCAGCGCACGGGTGCCACACTGAGAGCTGAGAGCAGCCACATTCAAATCGGGTCCCCCTCTCCTCTCTGCTCAGTTGCAGGCAGACAGGGGACTGGTTGTTAGTAAAAAGTAAACACATGTTTGGCAACTACACATTTATCACTTGCCTCGGCCATTTTCAGAAAAATGTTCCACTTTTTACTTTTGAAGATATAAGCAAAACTTTAACGTCTGGAAGTGTCTTGAGCAGACTCGCAGCCCATCCACCAGAAGTCACGGCAACCAATCACGTGCAAGCCCTGCAGGTTGGGAGCGCAGTGACCAATCACACGCAAGCCCCACAGGCCTCTAATTAGAATATTCATAGATCCGTGAAATACTTCAGTAGGTGAAAGATTTAAAATCTCTTTCCAAGCAATTCTAAGGCAATGGAAGTTTTTTTGTGGGGAAAAAGCCACCATATAATATTTTGGGCAACATACATTTGTTTTTGAGGTGGTTTTAGAGCCGCCGGAGTGCGCCTTTAAATTGTGAACTTTTTTCCCTGATTTTTTTGTTTTTTCCTGCTGTAAATTTAGGACTATTGTACATTTGAGATTTGTTCTCATAAGTTTGTAAGGGGCTACCTCATAAATTTCAGACATTTCTCTTGTATATTTATTACGTTTCCCCACATCAATCTGTGGATTTTTCACTAAATTTATGCATTTTAAAATAAATTTACTATGTTTTTCTTAACAAATTTGAAACGCTTGTGGTAAAATCGTGACTTTTTCCACATATACAGTGGATATTAAAAGTCTACCCACCCCTGTTCAAATGCCAGTTTTTTGTGATGTAAAAATAAAATGAGACCAAGATAAATCATTTCAAAACTTTTTCCACCATTAATGTGACCTATAACCTGTACAACCCAATTGAAAAACAAAACTGAAATCTTTTAAGGGAAAAAAAAAAGAAACACTTACAATAACTTGGTTGCATAAATATGCACACCCTTAAACTAATACTTTGTTGCAGCACCTTTGGCTTTTATTACAGCCCTCAGTCTTTTTGGGTAGGAGTCTATCAGTGTGGCACATCTTGATGTGGCAATATTTGCCCACTCTTCTTTGCAAAAATGCTCCAAATTTGTCAGATTGTAAGGGCATCTCCTGTGCACAGCCCTCTTCAGATCACCCCACAGATGTTCGATCAGATTCAGGTCTGGACTCTGGCTGGACCATTCCAAAACCTTAATCTTCTTCTGGTGAAGCCATTCTTTTGTTGATTTGGATGTGTGCTTTGGGTCATTGTTGCGCTGAAAGATAAAGTTCCTCTTCATCTTCAGCTTTCTAGTAGAAGCCTGAAAGTTTTATGCCAACACTGGTATATGGAACTGTTCATAATTCCCTCCACCTTGACAAAAACCCCACTTCCAGCTGAAGAAAACCAGCCCCAAAGCATGATGCTGCCACCACCATGCTTCACAGTAGGTATGGCGTTCTTTTGGTGATGAGCAGTGTTGTGTTTGCACCGAATACTGTATACCTTTTGGAACTATGGCCAAAAAGTTTAACCTTGGTTTTATCGGACCATAACAAATTTTCCCACATGCGTTTGGGAGATTTGAAATATGTTTTTGCAAAATTTAGCTCGGCTTGGATGTTTTTCTTCACAAGATAAGGCTTCCGTCTTGCCACCCTACCCCATAGTCCAGACATATGAAGAAGACGGGAGATTGTTGTCACATGTACTAAACAGCCACTACGTGCCAGAAATTCCTGCCGCTCCTTCAATGTTGCTGTCGGCCTCTTGGCAGCCTCCCTGATGAGTTTTGTTCTTGTCTTTTCATCAATTTTGGAAAGACGTCCAATTCTTGGTAATGTCATTGTTGTGCCATATTTTCTCCACTTGATGATGACTGTCTTCACTGTGTTCCATGGTATATTTAATGCCTTGGAATGTCTTTTGTACCCTTCTCCTGACTGATACCTTTGAACAATGAGATCCCTCTAATGTTTTAGAAGCTCTCTGTGGACCATGGCTTGTGCTGTAAGATGTGACTACAAAAATGTGAGGAAAAGTCTACTAGAACAGCTGAACTTTATTTTGGGTTAATCAGAGGCACTTTAAACATGGCAGGTGTGTGCTGACTCCCATTTAACATGAGTTTGAATGTAATTGGTTAATTCTGAACACAGCCACATCCCCAGTTATAACAATCAAACTTTATTTGTATAGCACTTTTTAAACATTAGATGCCATGCAAAATGCCTTACATAGATAAAAACAGTAGACACATTTAACAGGGTGTGCATATTTATGCACCCAGGTTATTCTAAGTTTTTTTCTTCCCTTAAAATATGTCAGTTTGCTTTTTAATTGGGTTGTACAGGTTATAGGGCACATTAATGGTGGAAAAAGTTTTGAAATGATTTATCTTGGCCTCATTTTTTTACATCATAAAAACCTGGCATCTGAACTTGGGTGTGTAGACTTTTTATATCCACTGTAGCCTACCTTAAACTTGCAGAGCCAGAATAGAACGACGATTTCGACTTTCTCAAAAAAATAAAATTAAAATAACTTAATTAAAATGACAAAAGATACAGTCTTTTCCATTGTAATATTAGCAAAGTTTTTATGCCTGAACTCCCCACCACCCCAGTGCAAACCTCCTGTTTTTTTAAAACTTAAATATTGGCAGGTATGCATTTGCTGCTCTACAAAATAGCTTCAGAACGACCCAAAACTATTCAGCATTTTGCATAATAATAATAATAATAATAATAATAAAAGCCAAGGCTGTAATCATAATGTGAATTACAAGCGTAGTTTACCTGTAGAAGATCCGCTGCTGGCCTGTCTCCTGTCTCACACTCTCCCTCTGTCTGGGAAGGAAGGGGCGCGTAATCTGACGCTGCATTCACTTACTCATTCACTCAGAAATCAGAATTTTTCAGAAATATAAATTCATTAATGAAATAAAGTTTGAACTAAACTATTCCTGAATTCAGTAATATTCCGGGGGCCAGATGAACGCCAGTTGACGTTCACTGGAATAGTGTATATGTACAGTATATGTCTATAGAGAGGTCAGCGTGTATTCATCAGGCTGGAATGAGCTACTAGCTGTGACTTATTAGCAATTAGAGGAGACAGTAATGGGCAGGAGTGCATAGTATATTCCCATTACTTCTGCCTTCTGCTGTGATAGGGCTGTTTTATACATATAGCGCACATGTGCAAACCCCAAAGCTTCCTTTTACAACCAGCTGCATCTGAACAGCTGTATTTCCACAGGGGGTCCAAAGAGGGAACAACTGGCATCCCCTTGCCTTCAGACACAGTTTTGCCTCACTATTCTTCCCTATTGAAGGAGCTCGCCACTTTGTCATGTGATATGATGCGTAACAATGTATTCCTGTGTGCCTTTTTTTAGGACAAGCTATAATGATGTGTCATAAAGAAAGCACACCAAAGAATCCCCCCCTTGCTCTCCAATGTAAACTTGACGAGTAGTTTAATCATAGCAAGACGTGGCATGTTCTCCTTAGAGGCGGATTGAATGTAACACACTTCCGTTCAACTTCCACAGATCTGTACCTTCAACACTAATGAAGCTGGTAAGCATCTGTATCCTTTGCTTGGCTACTTTTTGTTTCCTATCAAGTCTCCCAAACACAATGAACATCCCCCGTTAAGAAGAACGAGGGTAAACAGGGTCAGTTGTTGGTGATGAATATCTGCTGGTTAATATACTGTGTATCTTTTTCTTACTCTTTGTTTTGGCTCTGGAGGAGGCTGTATCCTAATCCACATCAGGATGAGTCAGCCTTGCTGGATTACAGCATTACCATCTCACTCAGCCTCGCCTGTGCGACAATGCCGCCCACATCACGGAGCAGTTAGTGATCATAGGAGGATTAAAATGACTTTAGGAAGCCAGGAGGCAAAATATTATTTGTGAACATATTATGAACATCGACAGTGTTAGTAAACTGTTAGATTTTATTCGGGCCAAGATTATCTGATTTCTAGATCTTTTATAAAGACATTTTACGCCGTCTACCTCCAACTCTCATGGATATTTGCCTTCATTTAAAAGCCTGTGTTCATTTTTATATACTCATATTTATGTGTTTGGGTGATCCTCTGGACTCTGTCATGATTTTAAAAGGAAAATGGACAGTGAATGCCACATGGTGGTTTTTAGGGGAATGATGCAGCAACTCTGCTGGCATAAGACGGCTGACACAGCTATATTTAGCAGCTTCATGGGCCTTTGGTTATGCTTGCTTTTTAAATTAAGACCTTTCATAGAGTGACAGCTCCCTCTTTGCAGCTCTGTGCCACGGTAAATGATCTTTTATATGAGCACACCACATGTAAAGCATAGCGGGATATTTGCAGTGTTTTTCCCAACCTTTTTTTTGTAATTTTACATGGCTGATTTGTGCTCTCTGTATTATATACTGTACATACATTTGTAAATATAAAATTAAGGATGTGGATATATGTGTTTTCTTTCTTTGTGTTTGAGACACAAGAATAAAAAAGACTGAGGTATCTTCTGATGCTAATAAAATCTGAAACCAATATGCAAGTTCCTGAAATCTGTGGTTCTTCAAATGGCCAAGGCCAAGGAAGGCGACTCATCTAACTGCAAGACTGTAAGCCAGAAGTTGTGCTTAAAAGCAGCATTGCCTTGTGATAGTATTACTCAAGTGTAAGAATAACCACCAAAAAAGTTACTTGAGAAGTGAATAATGATTTTACTGCCACCAATTTTGAGGTTTTTCTTATAAATGTGACCCGCCATGATTAAACCACCAACAAGCCGGCCTGACGTGATTCCTAAAAAAAATAAAAAAATACTTTAAAAAAAAAAAATTGTGATTTTCGTTTTTTTTTTTTTTTTTTTTTGCAAAATATGCTAGTTGAAATCATGAAGAAGCTACTCCATCCTTCAAATAACAGTGTGGGAGATTTTAAAACCATAAAATTTGTATCTGAAATTGAGTAGTTTCAGAGGGCAATATCAGCGAGACTGCTTCCTAGTTTTGGTAGCATGGATACCACAGCTGATTTACATATCCGCTTTGTTTGACTATGCACACAGCTTTGTTATTCATTTCGGCCAACCAGCAGCAAGTTCAGGTAGAAGCACATAGCTACTTAAGCAGCTCGTCTTTCTGCATTTGATAAGCACTGTAAGGCGGTTGGGTTCATGCCAAGTCATGCAAATGACCAGCTTTTGTTACCGCCCCCACCTGGCTCCCCTGGAAAGTGACAATCCTTGGAAACTTTGAACCTGATTTTCTCAGAGAAGAAGTTTGAGGTGCTAACATTCAAATGTCACATCTTCAAATCTTTTTTGGATTTCTATGTGTTAGACATCATTGGAAAGCTTAGATTCCACACTTTTAGAATCTGTAAATAACTCAAAATACCCTTTTGAAGACTTGTTCCTGATTTTTCCATGGCTGGTCACAAATTTTAAGGGATTTTTAAAAATAAAATTTGCAACTTATTCATGTAACTCTTAAATGTTTTTTAATCCTAAATTTGTGATTGTTTTATTGTACATTTGAGACTATATTTTCATGAATTTTCATGTCTTCTGATAAATTTATCACCTCTTTAATAATGAATTTACTGTTCTATAATAACTTTTTCTCTTCCTCATTTGCAACTTTTTACTCAGAAATTTGCAACTTTTTTTGAAAGTTTTATGACTTTACCCCTCTCTATTCTGGAGGGTTTTCCTCTCTTAAATGTGTTAATCAGGATAGAAGAATGATTTCAATTAAATTAAAAAAATGTCAGTGTCTGAAAATGAGCAAAAAATCTGGATACGTGCCATAGAAATCAAATCAAAAGTAGCTTAGTGAATATGACCAAATGTATTTGAGTAAAAGTAAAGATTTTTTATTCATAAATGTAGTCAAGTAAGAAAGCATTCTTAAGTAAAATACTCAGTAAAATACATTTTAAAAAAAGTTACTTGAGTAAATGTTGAGCCCCTATCTACTGGGCAATGACTGTCGACAACAAATTGTGAATGACATCCGCGAGGGAGTTTCCAGATGTCTTGAAACATCTGCATCCATCCATTCATTTTCTACTGCTTTTCCAGAGTTCCAGGTCGCGGAGGCAACAGCTCAAGCAGAGAAGCCCAGACTTCCCTCTCCCCGGCCACCCATTCCAGCTCTTCAGAGAGGATACTAAGACATTCCCAGGTCAGCTGGGAGACATAGTCTCGCCAGCGTGTCCTGGGTCTGCCCCGGGGTCTCTTCCCATGGAGGGACCTGGGGTTCTCAATTTCCTCGTGTGAGTCACAGGGCTTCATTAATGTGTTGCTGGAATTTTGAACATCTTCAAAAAAATGTGTGCAACAAATTTTCTCTCAAAATAGTCATAGAGACTTTGTGGGTGTCTCAAACCATTCTCAATTTAGTTTCAGTGAGTGAGAAAATGCAAGAAATGTGAGACAACTTTGTGAGGTGAAGCGACCTATGAAACTAAGTTGTGATTGATTGGAAATAAAAATGAGAATCAGACCTTTTGGATGTAAGTTTGACGCAAGTGACCTTGAAACGGCTTTCTAGAACTCATGCTGACACAATGGCGACTGACAGTTCACTATGCCACCCAAAGGAAAGAAAGGTGAAGCTAGAGCAGCAGGGCTTCTGCCCCTGCCAGATGGGCCCCTACAGAGGAAGTGGAGCCAGTCCCAGGGCCTTCTCTGTCTGATGAGGAGGACTTGGAGGCTTCCTCGGCCTCCCAGCTTGCCCCAGCCTAATGAAGATGAAAAAAAAGAGGCTGATGGTGACAGGCAGTGGTTCTGGAGGGACGGACACCAAGATGCACTGGTGAAATTTTGCCTCAATCACCCAATCTTCTATAAGTCAGTACAGCATTACAAGAAAAAAGAAATGAAGATACAACTTATGCAAGACTGGTTTCAGCAAAACTGTGAGGATTGGGAGAAGATTCACAGATTTGCATAATTTTAGGCAAATGTGTTGTAAGTACCAGCTCAGTGTGGTTCCAAGCGAAATTTGTTGGTAATTTGTGTATTTTCCCCACAGTTTTCTATCTCCAACTACTCATGAGCTTTCGCAGCCCAGTGAGACGTTAGACCAGTGGGACTTCACTGCCCACCTCTGACTGTAGAAATGTCTGTGAAAAAGCAAACCTGCCTCTCTTTTTTATTCTTTACTGAATAAACAGTGTACTGATAAGTTCAGAGTTGCATTGTCAATGTTTTTGTCCATCTGATCAACCCCTGACCCAAAGGTTTCTTATTGCAACTGCAAGGCATCAAGATGTGACTTCACCAATGAATGGGGGTGCCATGCTTACTTTGTCCAGCGTTACTATACAGTCTGCTGCTGATACAGCAAAACATATCTTTCCAGGAGTAACACATCATTTAAAAACAAAATTGCCCTCTGCTCATTTGGTAATGAAATGACACACAAAGGCGCACAGGAGGTATGTGTCAGTCCACCTTAAGCAGTGGTATGTCCTTTCCATTAAATCTCAAGAGAGTGGTGCATTTTGGGGCAATGTGGCCAATGCTTGGATTGCAGATGAGGAATTAGACCTGCCACGGCACAGACTGCTTGTCTAAACAGTCCACTCACAAGTCAGGTGCATAATGAGTTCTACAGAGGACTCTGCCACCGCTGCATTGTGCTGTGCTCTAATGTGATGGGGTAGCCTGGGGTTGCACGTGTTGTGTGAGCCACAGGCGGCTTGTTTGCTCATTTTGTCACGTGCCCTCAAAGAAATGCTAGGGTTAATGGAGTGCCTGTAATTATATGCAATATTTAATTATTTTGACCCCCTTTTACTCCTTCTATGCTTTACAACCCCCGAGTAAATGTACACATACGGTCCTTAATAATTGCAGGGGTGTATGATCATTAATCCAACCCACACTTGTTCTGCATCGATGCACAACCAGAACACCTTGGTGAATGGCAACATGACAGCTGGCCATTATCTCTTAATATCCTGTACGCAAGCATGTAATGTTGATTTTGGCAAGCATCCACTGGCAGTGTTCAGGTGAGTTTATCGTACCCCCCTCTGTCACAGTCAAGACCTTTATGTGATTTCTGAGTCACAGAATGTAAATGAGCAATAAATGTTATAAAAAGATACAGCCCCTGGTCTTTTATGGAGGCTGTAATCAGTCAAAACAGCTTTCATAAATCACATTAATAAATGTGGGGTTTTGTGGATGGAAGCTGCCTCTTAAAATCTAAAACTAGCCCTAATAAAAGGAAAACACAGCAAAACAGGAGTTTGGAGCTGCCAGCACTCTCACTAGATTACAATAAATTCAGCATGATGCAAAATCTCTAAAGCACTAATGCCACTGATAGAAAATCAGGTATGAACTCAGTACTTGGACAGCTTCTTCTAAAACTATAACTACACCTGTTATATACAGTAGTTTACCTGTGTCTCTGCCATGTTAGGCGCACTGACCATTTCCCATCAATATAACCTGTTTCAAATCAAAGTAATGGTGAATATAGCCTACCTTTTGAGCAAGTTGATGTATTTTAATGTGAAACAACTGTGGAGGAAGTGGTTTTATCAACCACAATTTAAGCTCTTCTCAAGGATGGAATTGGCTTGAAACTGTACTGGCTCAGAGTAACATGTGAGGGCTCTCCACAGTGGATCATCTCACCCTATCCCTTGCATCTTCTTCTGTAACACCAACCCTCTCCATGTTCTCCTTCACTATATCCATAAATCTTTTCAGTGGTCTTCCTGTTTTCCTCCTGCCTGGCAGCTTCATCTTCAACATCATTTCTTCAGTATATCCCCTACCCCTCTTAGTTCAATTAACAGGTTAAAACCTGGATTCACTTACATTTGGCAAATTTGCAGGAACTTTTCTTGCACCTTTTTTTCCTCCCTTAAAGTGACACCACCAAAAATCGAGATTTTTTTTTCTTGTTAACATGGCTATAAGATGTTTTTAAGAAATATCAAGAGCAAAATCATTCAAATGTCTTGTGTCTCTGTTTTTTTTTTTCCTTTAGTTTCACTTAAACCTGCTTTTACGCACTTTAATGTGTTTTTAACGAAATTCTCGGTGTTGTTTCTGTCCTGGAATGTTTGTGGACTGTATGGCAAAGAGCTCCCTGGTTCCATCAATATGGATTTCCTCCCCATTTTTGCACTGCTGTTTCTTTCACACCGGGTCTGTGTCTCTGAGGTGAGCGCGATCGTGATCATGCCGGGCAGAATACATTATTCCAGGGACATGTTGCTGCAGTTAAACACGGATAATGCAGCGTCTGTGATTGAGTCTAAGCCACAACTGCCGGACTTTATTTTGAGAGACGTTCATGGACACAGCGGTGAAAAGAGAGACAAGAGAAGGAGGCACGTAAAGCGTGGAGGCGTGAAATTACGCCTGAGGAAACGTCAGTTTGGTAACATTCCTCTTCCTTCTATGATTTTGGGGAACGTACAATCTCTGAGGAACAAGGTGGATGAAATTCAAGGGAATGTACGTTACCAAAAGGACTTTAGGAACTGCTGTGTCATGGCTTACACCGAGACTTGGCTTACTGCGCATGACATGACCGGGATGTGGACCTGTGGATTGACGGCTTTGGAGCCCCACTGCGCTCTGATCGGCAGGAAGAGGTAACGGGAAAACGTCAGGGGGGTGGCGTATGTTTATATATTAATAAGCAGTACTGCACATCTGTCACGGTCAGAGAGCGCATCTGTACACCCGATGTGGAGCTTCTGTCTGTATCACTACGCCCCTTTTATTTGCCTCGCGAGTTCCCCCAACTTTTCATCACAACTGTGTACAACACCCGAGGGCAGATGCTGACCCCGCCTCCAGCATCGTCTTTGATGTGGTACAGCGGCTGCAATCAATTTCTCCAGAGGCGCCAAACTTTATTCTTGGGGATTTTAACCATGTTTCTTTAAAGAAGACACTTAAAAACTTTTATCAGTATGTCTCCTGCCCAACCAGGCGAAAAAAGACATTGGACCTGTGCTATGGATCCATAGAGAGGGCCTATAAATCACTCCCCCTTCCTCCTTTAGGATCCTCAGATCACAACTGTGTACATTTGCTGCCCACGTATAAAACTGCTCTCAGAAGAGGCAAGGTGGAGACCAGAGACATAGATGTGTGGACAGAGGATTCAGTGCACTGCCTCCAGGAATGCTTTAACTGTACAGACTAGGAGATGTTCACACTGTCCTGCGGGGATGATTTGGACTCTTTGGTGGACGTCACATGCTCATACATGGCTTTCTGTAAAAATACGATCGTTCCACGTAAACATGTCAAAATATATCCCAACAACAAGCCATGGGTTACAAAATCAGTTAAATCTTGCTTACAGAGGAAAGCACTTGCCTTTAAACAGGGGCCTGTTTCTGAGCTACAGGTTGCCACAAAAGAGCTGAAGTCCAAAATTTTAAGAGCAAAACAGAACTATAAATCAGAATTGGAAAGTAAGATGGCAACAAAGAAACTTGGTTCAGCCTGGGCCAGTATGAAAACTATTGCAGGCCTTCAGAGCACAGAACGCAGTAATCGTGTGTTTTTAGATGGTTTTAATTCAGACACAGAGCTGGCTAATGCTCTTAATTGTTTTTATGGTCGTTTTGACTCCTTTGATTTTAGCACTGAAACCCAAGATTTGAAACAGAAACAATCAGTTTGAAACAGACAATCAGCACTTTAATATTGAGGTGCAGGATATTAAAAGGGAGTTCTGCGCTGTAAAAGTGAACAAAAGTCAGGGCCCTGATAATATATGTGGGCGCTTGGTAAAGTCCTGTGCACATGAACTGAGTCCTGTATTTCATTACATTTTCAATAAGTCCTTAGAATCAGAATCAGAATCAGCTTTATTGCCAAGTATATTTACAAGTAAACACACAAGGAATTTGACTTGACATTGGGCGCGCACGTTAGGCGCATCCAATGACACGGCAGCCATAAAGGCGCCTGTCTGCAGTGGGGGAAAGGGGGGAAGGGGGGGGGGAAACACAATAGGCAGAGAGAAAAAACATAGTTATCAGAATCACACTCGTATAAGCTCATATAAGCTCATGAGCCAAATTTTGATTACACAGAAAAAAACCCTCTATGCACATTAGCAGACAATAGATACAATCACACAGCAGAGGGAGGGAGAGCAGTGTGTGTATATTTGCATGTCATTGTGTAGTGTGAGTGTAACAGTTGTTAGTGAGCAGCAGAGGGCGCCTCCTGGCAGTGGATAGATGTTATAATCATGTGACTTATAAACAAGTCCAGAGATCAGAGTCTGTCTCTCTTTTCCTCTTCCTTGCAGAAGGCACATGGGCATTGTCCTTGAGAGACCAATCCGCTGACGACAACAACTGATTGTTGATGTATGGGTAGACATAAGCCACTTCTCCGGCGTTATCTTAATCGAGGAGGAATGTAAACAAGGGCACCAAAACACAAGGTCAAATCTGCACAGTGCACTCAGAGAATAAAAAAATTCTCTCTCTTCGATTCTGTGCTTCAATTTCATACAGGCTTGAATCATACTTTAGATCATTCTCTGGAGAGCACTCAGCAATCCACAGATGTTATCCACCTACCGAAACATAGACATAGACCTTACAGACACAACATGTGCCTAAGATCTGGAAAGAAGCCGTGGTTGTTCCCGTTCCAAAATCCAGCTGTCCCAAAACGGTAAACGACTTTAGACCAGTTGCTTTGACTTCAATTTTAATGAACATTTTTGAAAAACTGGTCAGATGTGAGGTCCTAAAGCAGACTGAGCATGCATTGGATCCTCTGCAGTTTGCCTATAGGCCTCACAGAGGAGTGGAAGATGCCACTGTCACTCTGTTTAACATGCTTTTT
Organism: Pholidichthys leucotaenia; assembly: GCA_020510985.1. Lineage (NCBI taxonomy): Eukaryota > Metazoa > Chordata > Actinopteri > Cichliformes > Pholidichthyidae > Pholidichthys > Pholidichthys leucotaenia. Next base: position 57,912,313 of record CM035837.1, on the reverse strand, counting down.
AAACATCTGGATTTTAATGGGACACACGCCAGGCTTTTATTTGTGGACTTTTCCTCCGCCTTTAATACAATCCAACCTCATATTTTAGTTGAAAGGCTCCTGCAACAATTTGATTTGAGCAAAAATCTGGTGGGTTGGATTCTGGATTTCTTAACCAACAGGACGCAGAGAGTAAGGGTCAATGGTACATTGTCTGACCTAAAGTGCTCTTCTACTGGCTGTCCTCAGGGGTGTGTGTTGTCACCACTACTCTTCATCCTGTACATAAACATGTGCCGGAGCAGACATGACAACAGACACATTATAAAGTATGCTGATGATTCAGTTATTGTCAGTCTCCTCCAGGATGGTGAGAGTGGCCATGGCCCAGTAGTTGATGATTTTGTTCACTGGTGTGAGGATTCCTACCTGCAGCTGAATATGACAAAAACTAAAGATATGATTATTGACTTTAGGAGGAAAACTCCCAGGCACAAAGTCACCGTACTAAAAGGCCAGACCACTAAATGTGTACAATCCTACAAATATCTTGGGACGATTATTGATAGTAATTTAAACTTTGAAGAGAACTGTGAAAGGGTGTGCAAAAAGGGTCAGCAACATTTGCATTGCTTGAGGAAACTTGCACGCTTCCAAATTGACCGAACCATAATGACAATGTTTTATCGGGCTTTTATTGAATCTGTTTTATCCTTTTCTTTAGTGTCATGGTTTGGTCAGATAAAACTGAAACAAAGGAAATCCTTGGATCAGGTAGTTAGATGGTCCAGTCGTTTGCTTGGTGAGTCACAGCTGAGCCTGACATCCCTGTACACCAGACAAGTACTACTTGTCTAAAATGGCTACCTCCATTTTAAATGATGACTCCCACCCTTTGAACTGCAACTTTCAGTTTCTTCCCTCAAGACGGAGGTTTGCTGTCCCAAAAAGTAAAGCCCAGCTCTACAAAAACAGCTTTGTTCCTGCTGTTGTCAAAGAGTTGAACAAGTTGTAACAATATATTGCACGTAATTTAGGTACCTATTTATTAACTCCATTTTATATTTACTTATTTTTGTAGGATTTTATTTGGGTTCTAAATATTTTATTGGGTTTTAGACCTTTGAGTTTTTAACCTCTTTGACTAGTTTTTAACTTTTTAATATGACCCTTCTCTCTTACCTCTGGTTTTTCTCTCATCTCTTTGTCTTTATACCCTGATTGATGGAGCCTGGAGTATTTTTAGTAGTTCAAAGACTTGAGTATTTTTATCACGTCTATAGTCAGCTTCATGTGTGCCTGTGTTTGTGTTTATGTTGAATGTAATTGTGGCTTGTAAATATGGATGTCACCAGACTGCAAAACAAATATACCTACGGGTACAAATAAAGTAACCTGAACCTGAACCCTGCCCCCTGAAAAAAGGCGAGTTTAGATGGATTGTTTTTGGTGACCCAGCTATGCATGGCGCTGGCACGTCAGTAGTGTTGAGCCAGTCAGGACTCGCTGGCCTAACTGAAGTTATCCTTCAGGCTATTTAGCATTTTTAACCAGCTGCTTTGAAAACTTAACCCCATACCCATTAACTGTCCCAGTCACCATATGGCGACATAACCCCTAGTGGTCAAGAGTGGTGTAGATTTTTTGTCAACAAAACATTCAGATCCTCTGGTGAGATTTCCAAGGCTATAACTTGAAAGTTGCAAGAGATAATGGCTTACTGACAATTAGAAAGATGTAAAATATGATCCAAAGTTTCTAATAGTAGTGAATTTACACATCTAATTTGCATAATGCCACAGCAGCTATTTTGAATTACATAAGTCAGTCAAAAGCGAACTTTGGACATACTGTATTTACACAAAGAATGGTTCAGTCTTTTGACACTGTTTTTTGTACAGGGGTACGTTGTCATCTTATCTTCAAAGTATATGAACAATAAAACCAGTACAATGTAAAAAAACAAAGATATTCCTCACTTACCGGCATCGAAGCGGACTCGCTGACGCGCGTGGTTGGTCCATTTTCGTCAATCATGGTCATTATTTTCCGTTCTGTTGGTCATTTGCGCTCTCTCCCACATCTAGCCACTCTTATGATTATCTCATGTCAAATTCGTTTATATTCCCCGGGAATTTTTCAAGTATAACACAGTTTTACATGAAAGTAAATAACGGTGCATGGTGGCCATATTTGCTTTCTGGGCTTTGAGAAGGAAAACAGGAAAAGGAAATAAGTTCTTCTTCTTGGGTGTATTGCGTGTCATCCATGAGTCCTCCAATGCATGCTTGCCACCTTCTATACTGACACGATCAGTACAAGTCCTGGTACAGCTGGGGAGTTAAAGGGGTGTCAAGATTCAGTTGACAGGTGCAGTTGTGGTGCTGTGCCACTAGGGGCGCGTGAAAATGTGGACAGTTAAAAGGTTAAGATGAGTTTTACCATTAAACTTCTTTTAAGGACCAGTGCAGTTTCAATCATTATCCTGGGCCACTGTGCCTACAACTGGGCATGTCCTTCAACCAGTAATGCTGGGTTCACACTATAATGTTTGGACTGACTTTTACTGACATTTTGAAAAATGAGAGAAATCAGTCCAAACGCAAAGCATCAACTTTTACGAACTTTTACAAACTTTTATGAACTTTTGCTAGCATTTGCCAGCGTTGCATTCAGCATTGTCAAACTTTTGCCAACTTAGGTTATCGTATGTGTAGCAGTTCTCAACTTAGGTTAACTTTAGCAAAGGAACACTCAGCACAGTTCAGCTACATCACCGTCAGGCGACACTCATATAAAGATCAGCGTTTGTGGAGGCTTGCTGCCATCCTGGACCTTCTTTTTTTGGGTGGATTCAGACTACAACGTTTGGACCAACTTTTACTAACGTTTTGGCAAACGTCAGGCTCTGCTGGCAAAAGTTGATAAAAGTTGGTGTTTGTTGGCAAACGCTGGCAAAAGTTGTATTTGTTGAGAATTCGCTGATGTTTGGAAATAAACTGTGAAAGTTGAGTTGTCCTCAATTTGAAATAGTACCTGAGCGCTGGGCTAAGTTATGCAGTTCGCCTAAGTCAGCCTAAGTTAAGCTCCATTGGCAAACGTTGACTGAAATGCTGGTGAAAACAAATGTTTTTAGATCAAAACTCAGTTCAGACATGCAGGAATGAAAGAGAAATAGAGAGAAGGGGGAGTTAAAAAAAAAGAAAATATATACAGTATGTAAGAGGACAATGCAGAGTATTTGTTTGGTGATAACATGGTGTGTATGACATGTTTTTAAATTTTTAATGTATGGTATACAGTGTATATACTGTATATATATATATATATATATATACACACACACACACATAAAAAACGGACATTTGTGGGTTTGTTTGCAGGTGATGGGTGTGGTTTGGTGGGTGGTTTTGTGTCTTTGCAGAAACGTGTCTTTTGCCAGTATGGATTACTGGTTGCCTTGGAAACAAAAGCCTTTTTTTTTTTTTTTTTGCTGTCTAAAAAAGCATTTTCTTGGTACGTGGAATAAAGGTTTCAGAGTCTGTCTACTGTCTGCGTGCTACATATATACTGTATATATATATATATATATATAAAATCTCCCAAAAATGTGACAGCCTAAAAGAAAAAAATCTCCTCATTTTGAAATATACTGTTCTTAATTTTCTGCTCCATGCATAATCATTCTTCAGGATTTATTGGTTTACTTCCATTGTGGGAATCAAACAGTGCTGATGTGGTGTCAAAAAGTAAATAACATTTAACTGGATTTTATGTTATTTTAATGGAGAGAAGTGTAACAGTCAAAATATAATCACCCGTCATTTTATTTATATCATGATTCATTAATAGTTTTTTTTATTCCATTCACATTCACATTTTAATTGCGGATTTAGTGTTGGAGTCTATAGCATTATTTTATTATTTTTTTAGAATAATGAATGAATGAATAGATGAACAGGGGAAAAGGGTATGCAGAAGTAACTACATAGAAATATAAAACAAAAATAAATACTGAAATGTATGCCCAAGGGAGATGTGTTCATTCCAGAAGCAGATCCAGAATGGCAAGAAGCCTCCACAAACACTGATCTTTATATGAGCGTTACCTGATGATGATGTCAGCTGAACTGCGCTGAGTATTCCTCTGATTTTTCAAAATGTCTCTAAAAGTCGGTCCAAACACTATACAGTGAACCCAGCTTTAACTTAGGTTGACTTAGGTAAACTATGCATAACTTAGCTCAGCGCTCAGGAACTTTTACAAACTGAGCACAACTTTCACCAATGTGTATTTCCAAACGTCGGTAAATTTTCAGCAGGCTGAAAATTTTTGAAGAACACAACTTTCGCCAGCGTTTGCCAACAAACACCAGTAATCATTAACTTTTGCCAGTAGAGCCAGATGTTTGCTAAAACATCAGTAAAAGTCGGTCCAAACGTTGTAGTGTGAATCCACCTTAAGTCTTTTTAATCACAGGATTTATTCTGATAATGTAGTGCTAGCCACTATTAGCCTTGTGGGATGTGAGTGGCCATAATAATTACAGATCCTGATGTTTGAAGGAGGGGGGGAAAGTGTAAAGATTTTGAAACAAAACTATAAGACAATGAAAGGTTTTGTTTGTAGAAAAAAGGGCATAAGACACCATTTTAGACTATGTATATTTGTTTTATAGGGGATTTATATCCACTGGAGTGTGTCTTTAAGAGTCAGCATTAGACTTCTAGCACAATATAGCGTGATGTACGTCTGGTTTCTGCATTGCCAGTCGGTTCACTTCCAGTCAAAGCCAGACATTACTTTGTTTACAACACAGTGCTTTCTCATTACATCAGTTTGTCCATTTTCATTTATTGTGAATAGTATTAAAATATATTCTCTTTTCTATTCCATATGCTGTTTTTTGTTTGCCCAATTTGCTTGGCCTAGCTTAGTTTACTGTGGTTAGCACTGCTGCCTCACAGCTTGAATGTTCTAGGCTCAAATCTCCAAACTGGCAGGGGTGAGAACCTTTCTGGGCGGAGTTTGCATGCTCTCTCAGTGCTGTGTGGGTTTACTCCCACAATCCAAAGACATTCATGTTAGGTTAATTGGTGACTATGAATTATTCCTAGGTATCTGGCAGGCCCTATAAAACTGCATAGGCTCCAATAAAGCTGTGAAACTCTCTGAAACATATATCTTACTCTCAGTTGATATCTGGGTTATTTTATTATTAACTTATGTGTGCAGTGTCCCTCTGTTGTTACTGCTAGTCAGAATTTGGCGTAAACACAAATGAATGGATGCATGCGTGGAACATCATGGATGTGCAGCGAACAAATCTGCAGCAACAATGTGAAGATAGCTTATTAGTATGGACCACCCCTGAGGAATGTTTCTAGTACTTTGTTGAATGTAAATCAACAGACATCAATCCCAGTAATAATAAGGTGTTCCTATTAAATTGGCCAGAATGTCAATTTTGAATTACACTGTGCAAGACATTACTATCCAGAGGTTGCATTAACTGAAAATTGTCCTTCACTGCAGATTTTTTTCCAACAGTGACTGATTGCTGATAAGTGAAAACACCTGCTGAAGAGACTGGGTAGAAGAGAAAACCTGCAGGGTCTCGGCCCTCCATGGCACATGATTGGACACCCCTGCTCTATGCCAAACAGGATATTTACAGCTGATGAACAGCAACATGAACTGCAATAAGCAGGCTTGTGTTACTGTATGTGGCTTTGTACTGACAGTCCCTTACAAACATGCACACAGACTTGCTAGTAAACAAGACTAAAAAGACCTTCCAGTGTCCATGTTTGCAGGGGAGTGCCAATACAAAGCCTCATAACACAACAAAGTCTTTCTAGCAAATAAAACTAGCTCTGCTACAACACAGGTGCCCGCACAAAAAGCCTCTCAGAGGACCTGAAAATGTGCTTCCAGTGACTGTCAAAGAGCCAGTGCATCCCCCATGTTTCCAACAGAAAACACAGAATCTGACAGTAGCTTCTCACGGCTGGTTAGCTCTGACTACCAGCTCTGACACTACCCACGCTGCACTGGATGGTGGTCATTCATTCTCCCCATGTCCCCGCATTACCTGCATCTCATACCAAATAGCAACAAAATCACACCTCCGAAATTCAATGTGCTTTCTCTGTTTGACATTTGAACACATTGTGGGGTAGCAGCATCATTTTAGGCTGTAGCAAAATATAGGTGTTAAACAGTTAGACAATGTATTCACAAAAACCCTAGATAGTATTTGAGAATGTACTCTATATAATTGTCCTGTGGTTACACTATACACCTAGCTTGGTGTCTGTGGATCCGTAAAAAGTCTTTTATTCCATGCATTCATCCATACATCCATGCATGCATGTATGCATCCATCCATCAATTTTCTACCGCTTTTCCGGAGATCCGGTTCGCGGAGGCAGCAGCTCAAGCTTTATCCAAAATATAAGCCTTAACTATGTTTAAAAATGAGAATCAATCCTTAAATCTCCTCTGTAAAAATCTTGAAAATACAACAGACATGATGAACATAACAGTTCTTTCCTTGTGTTGGGGGGAAACCTGTCTGTTCCATTTTGTGAATTTGTAATTACTTTTTTGAAAAATAACAAATGGAAATGGTTGCAAATGTACAACTTTTCCTTGTAAATTTGTGACTTTTTTTCTCACACAAATTCATAACTGTTTTTAAAAATTTGCATTTTTTTCTTATGTATTTGTGATTTTTCTTGTAAATTTGTACTTCTCCTATAGTTTTGCCTTTCAAGCAAATTTGTGTCTTTTTTACATAAATTAGCATTTTCCCCTAAATTATGGATTAAATTCATTTTTTTCTTCAAAATTCTACACACAATACCCCATAATGACAACGTGAAAAAAAAATTGAGATTTTTGCAAATTTATTAAAAATAAAAAACTAAGAAATCACATGTACATAAGTATTCAGAGGTGGAGGAAAAACATCCAGACTCTCTGCTTATCATTCTGGGTGATTTCAATAGAACTAATCTCACAAATGAGCTTCCTAAATACAGACAGCATATTAAATGTCCCACCAGGGACACAAATACACTTGACCACTGTTACACAGTTTTAAGAAACGCCTATCATGCCGTCCCCTTGCAGCTCTGGGTTTTTCTGACCACTGTCTGCTCCATCTTATTCCAACATACAGACAGAAACTAAAAACTTCCAAGTCTGTTGTAAGGACTGTGAAGAAATGGACTGAGGAATCAAAGCTGGAGTTACAAGCCTGCTTTGACTGTACAGATTGGAGTGTTTTTGAAGATGCAGCCATTAACCTAAATGAACTCATTGACACTGTGACGTCATACATCTGTTTCTGCGAGGACATGTGTGTGCAGACCAAGACCTTCTGCACATACAACAACAATAAACCCTGGTTCATTCCTAAACTGAAGCAGCTACGTCAGACCAAGGAGGAGGCCTACAGGACTGGTGACTGGACTCTGTACAAGCAGGCCAGAAACATGCTGACGAAGGAGATCAGGCTTGCTAAGAGGAGCTACAGTGTGAAGTTACAAAAAAACTTCTCAGCCAACAGCTCTGCTTCTGTCTGGAGAGGCCTGCAGAATATCACCAACTACAGGAGACCATCCCCCCACCCTGTGGAAAACCTCCAGCTGGCTAACGACCTAAACAGCTTTTACTGCAGGTTTGAAAAGAACCTACAGTTCTCACCTCCCACCCCGTCGGCCTCCGTCAGTCTATGATGACCATGGAAGAGAATCCCAAATGTCTACTCTGCTGGAACAGCACCGCCTGTGGCTGAACAGGCCGATGCGCGAATGGCAGTCCCTGTCAGCGTTGGCGTTGGTAGGATTCAAGCCTGGGCAGGAAGATATGGAGGACAAGATGTTGCCCATGCAGCATGTCCCCCCTCTCCACGTCACTGATGAATCCAAAGGAACAGCAGGGCTGCTACAGTTTGGCACCAGCGCCGTTGCAGGAGCTGCCAGAACGATGTTGAGCACAACATAGAACTGCCTTAGGGGCTCCGACTCCAGATTTTTCCTCAGGGTTGACTCCCGAAGCCTTTCCCGTGACCGGGTATGCCGCAAGGCAGCGGAGGTTTGAAATCAGGGTTTACCTTCCCCCAGATGGGCTACCTTCCCAGGTTGACGAGCCACCATCTACCCGAAGCATCTGGTTTTAAGGCGCCAGAGATCCGCCCTCGCCCCTTCTCCTATTAGTAAAAGCAGTTCCGCCGGGCTTAGAGACTAAACCACACAGGCAGGCTAGGAGTTGGACTTAGTTGTCAGAGGCTTTTCGAGACGCACACCATAAGGAGCATTTTATGAGCACTGGGAGCTTAACCCCAGTGCCGCTCCTGGCTATGACAACCTTGGAACCCCTCCCACCCACACAAAAGGATTATCTGCAGCCCCAGGAACTCCATCCCTCCTCCACTCTGACCTCCCACCAGCACTAACGATCTGTGAAGAGGAGGTGCGCCGGGTCTTTCAAAGACAAAAGATCAAGAAGGCTGCAGGACCTGATGGTGTGTCTCCCTCCTGCCTGAGAGTCTGCTCCAACGAGTTGGCCCCCATCTTCACCCGGATCTTTAACAGATCACTGGAGCTGCGTGAAGTGCCTTCCTGCTTCAAACGCTCCATCATCATTCCAGTTCCCAAGAAACCCTCTGTTACAGGATTAAACGACTACAGACCTGTTGCCCTGACCTCTGTGGTCATGAAATCCTTGGAGAGATTGGTGCTGAACCACCTGAAGGTCATCACAGGCCCCCTGATGGACCCACTGCAGTTTGCCTACCGGTCAAACAGGTCAGTGGATGATGCAGTGAATATGGGACCACACTACATCCTGCAACACCTCGACTCCCCAGGGACGTACGCCAGGATCCTGTTTGTCGACTTCAGCTCAGCGTTCAACACCATCATCCCAGGCATTCTTCATCAGAAACTCCTCCAGCTCAAGGTGCCCCCCTCCGCCTGCCAGTGGATCTCCAGCTTTCTGACTGACAGGTGGCAACAGGTGAAGCTAGGGAGATTTACATCCAGCTCCCGAAAAATTAGTACTGGCGCCCCCCAAGGATGTGTCTTTTCCCCACTGCTCTTCTCCCTCTACTCCAACGACTGCACCTCAGAGGACCCTTCGGTGAAGCTCCTGAAGTTTGCGGACGACACCACAGTCATCGGTTTGATCCAGGATGATGATGAGTCTGCATACAGGCGGGAGGTGGAGCAGCTGATCCTCTGGTGCAGCCAGAACCATCTTGAACTTAACCCAGCCAAAACGGTGGAGATGACAGTGGATTTCAGGCGACACCCCCCTTCATTCCCCCGACTCACCATCCTCAACAGCACAGTGTCCACTGTGGACTCCTTCAAGTTTCTGGGTACCACAATCTCCTGGAACCTGAAGTGGTCCTCCCATATAGACACTGTCCGGAAAAAGGCCCAGCAGAGGTTGTTTTTTCTGCGTCAGCTCAAGAAGTTTGATTTGCCTCAGGAGCTGCTGGTTGTCTTCTACACCGCCATCATCCAATCTGTCCTCTGCTTTTCCATCACTGTCTGGTTTGGATCTGCCACTAAACAGGACAAGACCAGACTGCAGTGGATCATTAAGTCTGCGGAGAGGATCATTGGTACCGACCTACCCTCCATTGAGAACTTATATCGGTCCATAACCAGGAAACGGGCGGGAAACATCTGTGCTGACCCATCACACCCCGGCCACAAACTGTTTGAACTTCTATCTTCTGGTCGTCATTACAGATCACTGAAGGTCAAAACCACCCGTCACAGGAACAGTTTCTTTCCTCAAGCCATCACTCTGATGAACTCCTAACATTCACCTAGTCCTACCTGTTGCTGTACTCATGACTTTTCATCCATTATTACATTGCACATAACTCTCACACTGCTTTTTACTTCATTCACATTATATCACTGAATCTTAGTTCACATTGAAATACTGTGTGACTGCATATTTTTTCATATATTTCTGCAAAGTGTGGTTAGTCTGAGTAAATAACTGCATATATTCCTGTATATATTTGCATCCTTTTATAGAAACGTGGACAGACTGTAATTTACTGTACATACTCTGTTATCATCGAATCCTTATTTAAATCCTCCACCTGAACAACGAGAGCAAGTTTTTAGCCAAAGTCAAATTCCTTGTATGTGTTGTGCATACTTGGCCAATAAAGCTGATTCTGATTCTGATTCTGATTCACAGCCTTTGCCATGAAGCTCAAAATTGAGCTCAGGTGCATCCTGTTTTCACTGATCATCCTTGAGATGTTTCTACAGCTTAATTGGAGTCCACCTGTGGTAAATTCAATTGATTGGACATGATTTGGAAAGGCAAACACCTGTCTATATAAGGTCCCACAGTTGACAGTGCATGTCAGAGCACAGACCAAGTATGAAGTCAAAGGAACTGTCTGTAGACCTCCGAGACAGGATTGTCTCAAGGCATAAATTTGGGGAAGGATACAGAGAAATTTCTGCTGCTTTGAACGTCCCAGTGAGCACAGTGGCCTCCATCATACGTAAATGGAAGAAGTTCAGAACCACCTTCGTAGAGCTGGACAGCCGTCTGAACTGAGCGATTGAGGGAGAAGTCAGGGAGGTGACCAAAAATCTGATGGTCACTCTGTCAGAGCTCCAGCGTTCCTCTGTGGAGAGAGGAGAACTTTTCAGGAAGACAACCATCTTTGCAGCAAACCACCAATCAGGCCTGTATGGTAAAGTGGCAAGATGGAAGCCTCTCCTTAGTAAAAGGCTCATGGCAGCCTGCCTGGAGTTTGCCAAAAGCTACCTGAAGGACTCTCAGACCCTGAGAAACAAAATTCTCTGGTGTGATGAGATAAAGATTGAACTCTTTGGTGTGAATGCCAGGCGTCATGTTTGAAGGAAACCAGGCACTGCTCATCACCAGGCCAATACCATCCCTACAGTGAAGCATGGTGGTGGCAGCATCATGCTGTGGGGATGTTTTTCAGCAGCAGGAACTGGGAGACTAGTCAGGATAAAGAGAAAGATGAATGCAGCAATGTACAGAGACATCCTGGATGAAAACCTGCTCCTGAGCGCGCTTGACCTCAGACTGGGGCGACGATTCATCTTTCAGCAAGAGAATAACCCTAAGCACACAGCCAAGATATCACAGGAGTGGCTTCAGGACACCTCTGTGAATGTCGTTGAGTGGCCCAGCCAGAGCCCAGACTTGAATCCAATTAAACATCTCTGGAGAGATCTGAAAATGGCTGTATACTGACACTTCCCATCCAACCTCACGGAGCCTGAGAGGTGCTGCAAAGAGAAATGCTTGAAACTGCCCAAAGATAAGTGTGCCAAGCTTGTGGCATCATATTCAAAAAGACTTGAGGCTGTAATTGCTGCCAAAGGTGCATCAACAAAGTACTGAGCAAAGGCTGTGAATACTTATGTACATGGGATTTCTTAGTTTTTTATTTTTAATAAATTTGCAAAAATCTAAAAAAAAAAAATTCATGTTGTCATTATGGGGTATTGTGTGCAGACTTTTGAGGGAAAATGAATGTAATCCATTTTGGAATAAGGCTGTAACATAAAATGTGGGAAAAGTGAAGTGCTGTGACTACTTTCTGGATGCACTGTATGTGACTTTTTATTTGAAAATTAGTGACACTCTCAGTTTTGACTTTTTCTAGTAAATTTGTTTTTTGGTGATCTGTACCCTGCCTCTTGCCCAAAGATGCTGGGATAGGCTCCAGCACCCCCGCGCCCCGAAAAGGATTAAGCGGAAGAAGATGGATGGATATACAGTGTATATACAGGTACATCTCAAAAAATTTGAATATCATGAAAAAGTTCTGTATTTTTTGTCACTCATTTCAGAAAGTGAAACCCATGTATTATATACAGACGTGGACAAAATTGTTGGTACCCCTCTGTTAATGAAAGAAAACCCCCAGTGGTCACAGAAATAACTTGAATCTGACAAAAGTGGTAATATATAAAAATTCTATGAAAATTAACCAGTGAAAATCAGACAATGCTTTTGAATTGTTGTTCAACAGAATTATTTTAAAAAACAAACTCATGAAACAGGCCTGGACAAAAATGATGGTACCCCTAGAAAAGATTGAAAATAATGTGGCCATAGGGACATGTTCAACCAAGATGTGTCCTCTAATTAACATCACAGGTGTCTACAAACTTGCAATCAGTTGGTCGGCCTATTTAAAGGGTGACAAGTAGTCACTGTGCTGTTTGGTGACATGGTGTGTACCACACTAAACATGGACCAGAGGAAGCAAAGGAGAGAGTTGTCTCAGGACAAAGGAAATTATAGACAAGCATGTTAAAGGTAAAGGCTATAAGACCATCTCCAAGCAGCTTGATGTTCCTGTGACTACAGTTGCACATACTGTATTATTCAGAAATTTAAGATCCACGGGACTGTAGCCAACCTCCCTGGACATGGCCGCAGGAGGAGATGGATAATACGAATGGTAACAAAAGAGCCCAGAACAACCTCTAAACACATTCATGGTGAGCTCCAAGGTCAAGGTACATCAGTGTCAGATTGCACCATCTGTCGTTGTTTGAGCCAAAGTGGACTTCATGGGAGATGACCAAGGAGGACACCACTGTTGAAAACAAATCATAAAAAAGCCAGACTGAAATTTGCCAAACTGCATGTTGACAAGCCACAAAACTTCTGGGAGAATGTCCTATGGACAGACGAGACAAAACTAAAACTTTTTGGCAAGGCACATCAGCTCTATGTTCACAGACGCAAAAATGAAGCATACCAAGAAAAGAACACTGTCCCTACTGTGAAACATGGAGGAGGTTCTGTTATGTTCTGGGACTGCTTTAATGCATCTGGCACAGGGTGTCTTGAATCTGTGCAGGGTACAATGAAATATCGAGACTATCAAGGTATTCTAGAGAGAAATGTGCTGCCCAGTGTCAGACAGCTTGGTCTCAGTTGCAGGTCATGGGTCTTGCAACAGGATAATGACCCAAAACACACAGCTAAAAACACCCAAAAATGGCTAAGAGCGAAACATTGGACTATTCTAAAGTGGCCTTCTATGAGCCCTGATCTAAATCCTATTGAACATCTGTGGAAGGAGCTGAAACATGCCATCTGGAGAAGGCACCCTTCAAACCTGAGACAACTGGAGCAGTTTGCTCATGAGGAGTGGGCCAAAATACCTGCTGAGAGGTGCAGAGGTCTCATTGACAGTTACAGAAATCGTTTGATTGCAGTGATTGTCTCAGAAGATTGTGCAACAAAGTATTAAGTTAAGGGTACCATCATTTTTGTCCAGGCCTGTTTCATGAGTTTGTTTTTTAAAATAATTCTGTTGAACCTTAATTCAAAAGCATTGTCTGATTTTCATTGCTTAATTTTCATATAATTTTTATTTATTACCACTTTTGTCAGATTCAAGTTATTTCTGTGACCATTGCGGGTTTTTCTTTCATTAACAGAGGGGCACCAACAATTTTGTCCACGTCTGTAGATTCATTACACATAGAGTGAAATATTCCAAGCCCTATTTCTTGAAATTTTGATGATTATGGCTTACAGATAATGAAAACCGAAAATACAGTGTCTCGGAAAATTAGAATATTACATAGGACCAATACAAAAAGGGATATTTTAAACAGAAATGTCAGGCTTCTGAAAAGTATGCTCATTTCTATGCACTCAATACTTGGTTGGGCCTGGTTTTGCAAGAATTACTGTATCAGTGCGGCGTGGCATGGAGGCGATCAGCCTGTGGCAGTGCTCAGGTGTAATGGAAGCTCAGGTTGCTTTGATAGTGGCCTTCAGGTCATCTGCATTGTTGGGTCTGGTGTCTGTCATCTTCCTCTTGACAATACCCCATCAATTCTCTATGGGGTTCAGGTCAGGCAAGTTTGCTGGCCAATCAAGCACAGTAACACCATGGTCATTGAACCAGCTTTTGGTACCTTTGGCGGTGTGGGCAGGTGCCAAGTCCTGCTAGAAAATGAAATCAGCATCTCTATAAAGCTTGTCAGAAGGAAGCATGAAGTGCTCTAAAATTTCCTGGTAGATGGCTGCGTTGATTGTGGACTTCAGAAAACAGAGTGGACCAACACCAGCAGATGACATGGCAGCCCAAATCATCACTGACTGTGGAAACTTCACACTGGATTTCAAGCAACGTGGATTCTGTGCCTCTCCACTCTTCCTCCAGACTCTGGGATCTTGATTTCCAAATGACATGCAAAATTTACTTTCATCTGAAAAGAGGACTTTGGACCACTGAGCAACAGTCCAGTTCCTTTTCTCCACAGCCCAGGTAAGATGCTTCTGATGTTGTCTCTGGTTCAGGAGTGGCTTAACACAAGAAATGCGACATTTGTAGCCCATGTCTAGGAGTCGTCTGTGCGTAGTGGCTCTTGATGCAATGACTCCAGCATCAGTCCACTCCTTGTGAAGCTCCCTCAAATTCTTGAATTGATTTTGCTTGACAATCCTCTCAAGGCTGTGGTTATCCCTTTTGCTGGTGCACCTTTTCCTACCACAGTTTTTCCTTCCACTCAACTTTCTACGAATATGCTTTGATACAGCACTCTGTGAACAACCAGCTTGAATGAATGAATCTTTATTTCAGATAGATTAAAAGTACAGGTTAAAAGAAACTGAATAATATAACAAAGGGGGAAAGAAAATCCAACAAGGTCAAATTAGACAATAACTCCTCTGATTATACAGTTCAACATAAGTTATCCGAAATGGGTGATGGCTGAAGCCGCAGCTTATATTGCCCACCCATGTTCCATCCAAGAATTCAAAAGAAAAAAAAAACCAAAACAGCTTCTTTAGCAATGACCTGCAATGGGCAATGGGCAATGGGCAATGGGCTGCACGGTGGCGCAGTGGTTTAGCACTGTGGCAGCACAGTTTTACCCTCGGCCGGGGGACCGCGGGGATCATGAGATCATGGGTTCGATCCCAGCCCCCGACCAACAGTGAGCTGTGTGGAGTTTGCATGTTCTCCCCGTGTTGCGCGGGTTTACTCCGGGATTTCTCCGGTTTCCTCCTGCACACCAAAAACATGTAGGTTTAGGGCGCTCGCGCACGCAGCGACCAGCAGCCGGTGGCTTGTCACCAGACTGCAAACCAAGTCTACCTACGGGTACAAATAAGTAACAAAAAAAAAAAAAAAAAAAATGACCTTTAGTAGCTTACCCTCCTTGTGGAGGGTGTCAATGACTGTCTTCTGGACATCTGTCAAGTCAGCAGTCTTCCCCATGATTGTGTAGCTTACTGACCCAGACTGAGTGACCATTTAAAGGCTCAGGAAACATTTGCAGGTGTTTTGAGATAATTAACTGATTAGGGTGTGACACCACGACTTTCCAATATTGAACTTTTTCACAATTTTCTAATTTTCTGAGACATTAAATTTTGGTTTTTCATTACCTGTCAGCCATAATCATAAAAATTTCAAGAAATAAAGGCTTGAAATATTTCACTCTATGTGTAATGAATCTATATATGGATTTCACTTTCTGAAATGAGTGACAAAAAAATATTGAACTTTTTCATGATATTCTAATTTTTTGAGATGTACCTGTATAAAGTAAAAAGTAAATAAATTTGTGACTTTTCCACTAAATTCACCTCTTTCAGATAAAGATTTAACTTTTAGTTAAGTTAGCTAGTTTCAGATATTTTACTAAGAAACTTAATTGTCCAATTTAAAAGCTGATCCTGTGAAAGTGCAGTTATGTGAGCTGAATTGATGACCTGAAATCTGGAGTAATTTCAGTTTGGGAAAATATTTTACCAAGGCTAATCCAATTAATATAAAATGTGAGACATTATATTTGATTAAAAAAAAAAAAAAGCCTTAGAGTCTTAATTATCCCAAATAGAAGCCTTGTGCTCAAAAATAATCAGTAGATAGATAAGTTTATTTGTCTCTGAGGGTAAATTGGTTTGCAGCAAAGGCATGACATATACACACAACAAACACGTGCACTTCCATTACACCATAAAATATTAATAACAAAAAAGAGGATAATAATAATAATAATAATAATAATAATAATAATAATAATAATAATAATGCAAAAAAACGTTGTAACCAGACTAGCGATGCATCCTATTTTCAAATCTGTCAGGGCGTGGGATGGGTCTCATGCTCTCATTCTAGTTTATAATTATTATCTTGTCTTAAGGGCATGGGCCTCAGCCCTTGCCCTCACTTCATTTTTCATTTTTGTTTCAGTTTTCAGTTTTTTGTTTCAGTTTTTGTTTCAGTTTTTAGTTTCAGTTTTGCTTCAGTTTCATTTTTGGAATTTTCTGTATTTCATTCTGGTTATCTTCTTCCTGGATTGCCATTATTATTATTCTGTTTTGAGCAATTATTTCTCTGTGGGTCAGTCTCTTAGTTTATCAGTATTATTATTATTATTATTATCCTTACGTTCTTGTTCTCCCCTCTGATCATGTTTTTGTGCATCCTCTGTGTATGATTGTCTGCTCTGCCCCCCCATCCTGCTTCTCTGTGACCATGCTCTGCTGTCTCTGTTTACTCCTGATTGTGCTCACCTGCTCTCTATTGTCTCTGATTGTTCCTGTATGTATTTATATCAGTCCCTGTCTGTGTTTCATTATGAGTGTCGTTAGGTCATACAGCGTGAACAACACGCTTCTGCTCTGTGTCTGTTCTGACCCGCTTATCCTGACCTGTTCCTGCCTGATTTTGGAAGTTTTGTTACAGGTCCTGAGCTGTCTGTATTTTTGTGTTTTTTGAGCTGCGCCCGTTTGGCCAGTTCATTAATAAATCTACGCCAAACTTTAAATATTGCATTTGGGTCTAATTCTCCACCAAACCGTGACAAAATCTCCCTTTTAAAGGTCTTGAAAAGGCAACAGACATGATGAACGCAAAAGTTTCCTTGTGTTGGGGTGAAATCCATCTCTTCCATTTAGTGAATTTGTAGTGATTGTCATAAACTCTCCGTGCGCTGTGGAAAAGTGCATGGAGGAGGAGAAGGATGGATGGATTTATGCGCAGGGTTTTCACCAAACACACATTTATTGACAACACACCATTCAAAAATAAAGACTTACAGGTTGGAACTGATGTACACAAAAGGCTGACGCCGGAGCATACAGCGAGCAGACCACCGTGTACTGTGGCCACAGGAAAAATAATACAAAATAGCACTCATGCGCTCGGGAGAGCGAGGAAGACTTCATGAAGTTCTACTGACTCAGGGAAGCAAACTGGGCAACAGCCTAAGCATAGCAGTTGAGCTGCAGGGAGAAGCACTACCAGAGAAGCGTAGCAGCTAACCGCACAGAGAAACGCAAGACAATTTACTCACGGGCAGAAGCAGTCCAAAAAGTCCAATTCTCTTCATGGAGAGCGAATGACACATGTCACATGACGGGAAACGACCGTGTGACTCGTATAATGGTCCAGCGGTGTTTGACTAGCAAAGAGCTGTTTAAGTACAAACACCGCTGGCCTAACAAATTGGGAACACCTGGGCGAGGCGCGGGAAAGAAAATCATGGGGGCAAACAGCTGACTGTCAGAGATTGGGGGTCGTGGTCGGACCGGCGAACGTTAGACAGCGCCCACCCGAAAGTGGGTCAAACAGCTGCCTAACGATCGCTGGCCAGAGCAGCGGCCAAGCACAGAAATAAATACACAGGTGAGAAAACAACACGCAACACAGGACCAAGAAAGATCAGAACCGAGCCCGCAGAACTACGCAGGCTCGGTTCAAGACAGTGATGAGCATAAAAAATGGAAGTTACTTCTCATAAATTTACAACTTTTTTCTTGTAAATGTGACACTTTTTTCATCATAAATTTGCAACTTTTTCTTTATATTTATGTCTTTTCTCCTGGGAATTTTTGACTTTCTCACTTTTTCTTGCAAATTTGCTACGTTTTTCTCAAAAATTTGTAACTTTTTTCTAAATTTGTTTTTTTTTTCTTAAATTTTTAAGTCTTTCTCATACATTTGTGACTTTTTTGTTAAAAATTTATCATTTTTGCTCACAAAGTTTCTAATGTTTTGAGTAAATTTGTGAATTTTTGACTTTTACTTGTAATTTTGGACTTTATTCTGGAATATTTATGGCTTTTGTCCCCCATTAAGTGTGTGGCTACACCTGAACTAGATGTCTGGCCATGGCCAAGACGGACAATTTTTTTTACACATAAGGAGTTGTAACTCCTTATCCAAAGATATAGAGTGATGATAATCAAGTCAGTGGTGGTAATGTGCCTGTAAGCTGGTTGCCAACCGCCAATCAAATCTAAAAGAAGAAGAAGAAGAAGAAGATGTGATTTTTAGTTGTGATAGTACTGGCTAGTTTCAGGTAGGGCTAGGCCAGGGATGTCAAACTCAATCTATTTCAGGCCAAGACCCTGCACATTTTACTTCCACCCAGTTTCTTAAGCAGGTGTTTTTGCTAATCAAAATCAGTGGATGAAATTCAGTTAAATCACCTGTGGAAGACACTGGATGGAGGTAAAACCTGCCGGGTCTTGGCCCGGCATGGAAGGCGATTAACTGAAATAAAACCGAAACAGACGTTCGGGACGTAAAACCGACATAATCTTGCTCATGACAGTTATTTTTTTCATTGTTTTCCCTTTTCTTTGTTGTGTGCATGTGTATATGACAGCTTTAGTCACATGACTCTATACCCCAGAAGCTGTGCAGTTAGCGCTATCTGGAAGCAGGCGGGCACTTGCAAAAAACACGGCGAAAAAATTTAAACGGCTTGTATCGACAAAAAATGCAATGTCCATCCACATGGTTTGTGATGACAAGCAAAATGCACTTAAACTAGCAGGGACTGCCACAAAGCTAAATCACTGTTAGCTGCTAACGGCTATCCGTGTCTGCTGAACAGTGGAAATAGAAACACAAAACGGACAAGCTGGGGTATGATTTAAGAACCTGATTAGAGACTCGTATGTGTGGATAACATAATCATGGCTGCGTAAAAGACTCCTCCAAAGCAGCTAACAAGCTAGCCATGAGTCATGTGACCCACAAATCCTCAAGAGATGTATATACACACTGACCTCTGCACTGGACAGTATTTACTTGGGTTACATGTGAAATTATTATATTATGCTCATTTACTACCAAATCACCACAATGATGTATTCATTAATACAACACTCTTGTGTAATATTGCTTAATTGTGAGCTTCATCAGTGAACTACAAGGGAGATGAAAGGAAGTGAGGGAAAATGTGAAAAAAAAAATGAGGTGAAAGATTCAAATAACCATGACACTGATTTAAGGTCAAATTGCATAGCCCCAGTTTCAGGTTATTGTACATGAATAACGTAATTCTTTAGTTCAAATGTCAATATGCACTTGTAGAAGTGCAGTTTTAATATGAGCTGAATGGTTGACTGAAAATCTGTAGTAATTTCAGTTTTCGTAAATAATTTTATAATGTTAACAGACTTTTTTGCAAATGTGAAGCTTTAAATTTAATGAAATAATCTTAAAAACAGCTCTTAAAAACTCTCAAATTTTACTTCCTCATAGCTGCAGAGACCCTGCTTTGAATATGTGCAACAAAATATGACAGTTCACTATGATGAACAGGCATTATACTAAAAAAATGCCTATTTTTACAGTGCTAGATACTTTCACTCTTTTGTAGAATGTCATCCTTGGTGTCGTGCCAGGGACAAAAAGGCATAATGCATTGTGGAAGGGAAAAAAAGTGAAGTGGAAACATCTTTTGAGATGCATAACGCAATAAAGACTGCACATCCTTGAGAGGAGCGAAAGGTGTGAAAAACTGGAAAACCCTGAGAGCGCGTCTTTATTCCACGCGCATAAATACCGTCCCTAGTGAGAATGACAGTGGAAAGGCCACTTCTTTTTAGTCATAGACAGAACAAAAACACCTCCCCCCGATGTGATTGCAAGAGCCATGAAACGCCGACAGGAAGCTTCATTCAGATGCAGCCCACTGAAGTCTGAGCGACTATTAAGCACATCCAAAGCAAAGGAGCAAGCAAGAAAAGAGAAACCCTAAAGAGTGTCAAACAGTGCATAAAGATAGAATGAAGGCGTGTGATGCTTCTGCTTTGACGGCCACGGCTCCAGCTGCTGGATGAGCCCAAGATGAGCATTTAAAAAGTTGGTAACTTAAAACAGAGGGAAAAACAAAGCAACGGCTTCAGACAGATCTGCAAGGGGAAAAAAAGCCCTCAAGAAAACACAAATATACCCCAGACCAGAGAAAAAAGCCATTTTGTCTGAATACTTTTCATCTTTTTTAAAAGGTTATCTGGCACCAACTACCACACTGTGTCCCCTACTGAGACAATGACAGTCCACTGAGACGGTTTTCTCCTCAGAAGTAGGACAATATGCACATCTTTGGTTTCAAAGAAGCCTTCTGACCTTTATCATCAGTTCAAGCATATGCAATGTAAGAAAGAGTACATTTGGTATGGAATCGGATACAGTCTTACTGGACCCTGAGCGCTCTGCAGCTCTGCAGAGGAAGAAAAGTGAATTATTTTGAGCAGATGTCTGCCGAAAGTGCTTACAATAAACAGAAATGTATAACAATAGACTCTAGCTGGCTCGGGCTCAAGAATGAATCACCACCACAGCAACAAAAAAATGACCTACTTTTACATTTCTGTCAATTTGTTGGAAAAATGGGACGACACTGCAGTGTGTTTACTGGTGTGTAACATACTAATATCACAACACAGAGATAAATATTATCATTGAAAATATGACATGCATTGCTGCAATGTCCAATCTCAGCTGTTGGGCTGTTTTTTTATGTATCTGGACAAGTTCAATATACTACTGTGAGCTGACGTAATTAGATGAAGTGCAGTGTAACCTCAAGGCAGCCCCTCTGGTGTGGTGGTGTGGATACAGTCTGCCTGGTAAGAACAAAATTCAGCTCAAAAATGCTCAAAAGAAACATCCAGTTGCTGCTTGTACAGTAGACAAAAACACTGCTGAAACCACTTCTTACAGAGCACCACTCATCCTCCTGATTTAATGAGCAATCCATATATTGAAATAGTTTCATTTCTGTTATGAATGTGCTTACCTGCTATTTTTTTGTATAAAGAAAATTAACCATCACACAATTATTTATCAGTTCTGAATGTGAATTCATTATAATTTAACAATTGTATCATTCTGAACAAAGTCATTCACAGAACAATTCAAACATCGTTGGCAACAGAAAACATAAAATAATGCCATGAATTCCGGAGTTGCTCTCTGAAGCTGCGGGCTCAACAGTGCATATGCAGTGTATAAAAGATGGATGGCTATAATCTCTCCTTGTAGACAATGACATAAACATCATTTATCTAGATGCAGACCATCAGGACATTTTGTATGGGATGAAAAGAGGAAGACAGAAGCTGTTTTACAACAGATCATGAGAGCCACTGAACCCAACCTGCTGCATGTTGTGAACAGCGGTCCATCAGTTGTTTTTCTCCAGCATGCTATTGGATTCTGAGTCGCTCAGTTGGTGCAGAGAGGGGCCTAAGGGGCATATTAATAACTCTTGTTGGAGGAGACTGTTTACTTTGTCTACCTGATTTCCAAGCAAGTCTAATAAGTAGTGTTGCACCATTCTAGTGAACACAAAACTGCTGTAATTCCTCGCTTAACTTCCCAATATATACTAGCATTAGCTTAGAATCTACAACTAATTAACATTAATAAATCAACTCAGCACAACGAGGCTGTTTACGAGGGCTATCTTTATACAGTGGTGTGAAAAAGTGTTTGCCCCCTTCCTGATTTCTCATTTTTTTATATGTCACACTTAAATGTTTCAGATCATCAAACAAATTTAAATATTAGACAAAGATAACATAAGTAAACACAAAATGTAGTTTTTAAATGAAGGTGTTTATTATTAAGGGGGAAAAATCCAAACCTACATGGCCCTGTGTGAAAAAGTGATTGCCCCCTAAACCTAATAACTGGTTGGGCCACCCTTAGCAGCAACAACTGCGATCAAGCGTTTGTGACAACTGGCAATGAGCCTTTCACAACGCTGTGGAGGAATTTTGGCCCACTCATGTTTGCAGAATTGTTGTAATTCAGCCACATTGGAGGGTTTTCAAGCATGAACCACCTTTTTAAGGTCATGCCACAGCATCTTAATCGGATTCAGGTCAGGAGTTTGACTAGGCCACACCAAAGTCTTCATTTTGTTTTTCTTAAGCCATTCAGAGGTGGACTTGCTGGTGTGTTTTGGATCATTGTCATGTTGCAGAACCCAAGTGTGCTTCAGCTTGAGGTCACGAACAGATGGCCGGAAGTTCTCCTTTAGGATTTTTTGGTAGACAGCAGAATTCATGGTTCCATTTACCACAGCAATTCTTCCAGGTCCTGAAGCAGCAAAACAGCCCCAGACGTCACACTACCACCACCATATTTTACTGTTGGTATGATGATCCTTTTCTGAAATGCTGTGTTACTTTTATGGCAGATGTAATGGGACGCACACCGCGCCCAAGCGTAGCAGTTGTGCTGCAAGGAGAAAATGCTACAGACAAGCGTAGCAGCACAACTACAAACAGAAATGCAGAAAAGCTCTTATTCACCGTGCAGGAGCAGTCCGAGTCATCCAAGGCAGACAACGAGCACAAACACAAAAAGATCCTTCGGGACGTGACGGTTAGACGGCGGAGAATAAGCATCTAACCAGTACAATGGTCCAGCGGTGTTTGTTGAGCGAAGAGCCGCTTAAATACAAACACCGCTGGCCACACAAATTGGGCACACCTGGGCGAGGCGGAGGAAAGATAATTACAGGGGCTGGGAACAGCTGATGGAACCAGAGGGAGAGTGAGGGGGTCTGGCTGTACCAACAGACTGTCAGCAGCATGGGAGAAAGTAGGTCACCGAGGCTGACTAACAGCTGCCGGTCAGGGAGTGGCTTATGGATATGGAATAAGTACAACTACACAAAGTGCACATAAACAGTAAAACCAAAACCCACAGCGAGATCGAGACCGAGCCGGGGAAAGCCAAGCTGGCTTGGCTCGTGACAACAAAAAGTTCAACTTTTGTCTCATCAGTCCACAGAGTATTTTTCCAAAAGTCTTGGGGATCATCAAGATGTATTCTGATAAAACTGAAACAAGCCTGTATGTTCTTTTTGCTCAGCAGTGGTTTTCGTCCTGGAACTCTGCCATGCAGGCCATTTTTGCCCAGTCTCTTTCTTATGGTGGAGTCATGAACATTGACCTTAATTGAGGCAAGTGAGGCCTGCAGTTCTTTGGATGTTGTTGTGAGGTCTTTTGTGACCTCTTTGGATGAGTTGTTGCTGCGCTCTTGGGGTAATTTTAGTTGGCCGGCCACTTCTGGGAAGGTTCACCACTGTTCCATGTTTTCGCCATTTGTGGATAATGGCTCTCACTGTGGTTTGCTGGAGTCCCAAAGCTTTAGAAATGGCTTTATAACATTTTCCAGACTGATAGATCTCAATTACTTTGTTTCTCATTTATCTCTGAATTTCTTTGGATTGCAAGTTGATGTCTAGCTTTTGAGGATCTTTTGGCCTACTGCACTTTGTCAGGCAGGTCGTATTTAAGTGATTTCTTGATTGAGAACAGGTGTGGCAGTAATTAGACCTGGGTGTAGCTAGAGAAATTGAACTCAGCTTTCCAAAGATGTGGTAAACCACAGTTAGTTTATGTTTTTTTTGGGGGGGGGGTCACTTTTTCACTCAGGGCCATGTAGGTTTGGATTTTTTTTCCCGCTTAATAATAAACACCTTCATTTAAAAACTGCATTTTGTGTTTACTTGTGTTATCTTTGTCTAATATTTAGATTTGTTTGATGATCTGTATGGCTGTGTTGTGAGACATGTATATGTTGGACACTGCATATGTGATTTAACCACGATGAAGGAGAGCCAGCCCCCTGCGGTGCGGAGCCACAGAGCCTGGACCCCCTGCGGAGGACAGGGGACAGAAGACTTCCTGACCACTGAGGCTCGGGAAGAGAGAAGGGGGAGTTATGTAAATAAAAGGCTAATGAATGTGAATAAAGAGACTTTGATATAGATGTGGATTTCCCCCGCGAGGGAAATGGTTTGATGTGAGAAGGTTTAAATGAGAGAACTTTGGTGTGTTCACTCTCTTTGTTCGCTGCTCAGGAATAAGAGCAGACAGTGGAATGATTTCTTGAATAAACTGAAATGAAAGACAATTCGGTTTCGTTATTCAAGTCTCCCCACATTGGTGACTGACGACGTTGAGAATGAACGAAGAAATTCTCAGGGTCCCGGACTCACAGCGCTCAGAGCTGGCGAGCGCAGTGGCCGTTAAGCTGCCTGATTTCTGGCAGGATAACCCACGGTCGTGGTTTCTGCAAGCAGAGTCGCAGTTCGCGCTCGCAGGAGTAACGGTGGATGACACTAAGTTCCACCATGTCATCGCTAAACTGGACAACAGCACAGCTCGGTGCGTGCAAAGCTTGGTGGAGCAGCCACCCGCGACCGACAGGTACAGCAAGCTGAAATCCACCCTCATCAAGTTTTTCACCCCCTCGGCTGAAGTGAGGGCGAGGAGGATCCTGTCTTTGCTAGACCAAGGTGGACACAGGCCGAGCGCCCTGATGGAGGAGATGATACAGCTGAGAGGGTTGGACAACGATGATTTCATTTTTCAGTTCATCTTCCTCTCCAACCTCCCGGCGCATGCGAGAAGCAAGCTGGCCGGCAAAAAGTGTCACACCCTGGAGGAGTTCCGGGAGCTGGCCCAGGAGGCAGACGGGATCCTGGACGCCTGCGGCGGGCAAGCAACCACAGCAGCGACCCGAGACAGCGGGGAGCCAGAGGCGGCAGAACCAGACTGGCCGACGATGGCGGCAACACGGCCGCGACGAGGGGGAGCCAATAGCCCGGCGACAGAGGCGCGGGCACGACACAGCGGAGGAGAAGATCTCTGCTTTTACCATCGGAGGTTCGCAGAGAAGGCACGCAGGTGTGTGCCGCCCTGCATCTTCAGGAGTTCGGGAAACGGCAAGACCGGGGGTCGCTAGCAGCTTCGACCCTCGGAGAACGCAACAAGCTGCTCTACATCACGGATGCGCGCTCCGGACGAGTGTTCCTCATTGACACCGGAGCACAAGTGAGCTTCATCACCCCAACATACGCGGACCGGGTAGCTGGACCCCACGGTGACGGAGCTACAGCGGCAAATGGCTCGAACATCAACACCTACGGGAGAAGGACCTTGCCTTTATGCTTACATGGCCGCACATATGAATGGACTTTTGTAGTAGCGGCGGTGAGTTTCAACATGTTGGGCGCGGATTTTTTGTGTTCACACAATCTGTTAGTTGATCTTGCTAATAGACGGCTGGTAAATGCACTCTCTTTTTACTCTCTCCCCTGTTCAGCTCGAGTGTCCCCGCCACCAGTACAGACCCACGTCGCTACAGCAGGTGGTAAGTTTCACACACTCCTCACCCAATTTCCAGCGCTCACTGTGCCCACTTTTTCAGCGACGGTCGCGAAGCACGGGGTGAAACACTTCATCCCCACTTCTGGTCCTCCCGTGTTTGCAAAAGCTCGGCGCTTGGATGCAGTTAAGCTCGCCATTGCGCGCGAGGAGTTCGCCAGCCTGGAGAGGCTGGGCATCGTTCGTAGGTCGAAGAGCCCGTGGGCTTCGCCGCTGCACATGGTACCGAAAGCCGATGGCTCCTGGAGACCGTGCGGGGATTACCGCAGGCTAAACAACGCTACGGCACACGATCGTTATCCCATCCCGCACATTCAGGATTTTTCGGTGCACCTGGCGGGGGCGCGCATTTTTTCCAAAGATTGATCTAGTTCGCGGCTATCACCAAGTCCCGGTCCAACCGGAGGACATTCCTAAAACAGCGGTAATAACCCCGTTCGGACTTTTCGAATTTTTACGCATGCCGTTTGGTCTCAAAGGGGCGGCGCAAACATTTCAGCGGATGATGGATGCCGTGTTACGCGATCTCCCTTTCGTGTTTGTGTACCTCGACGACATTTTGGTCGCGAGTACTTCAGAGGACGAACACGAAATGCACCTCACAGCAGTTTTTAGGAGGCTGGGAGAGCACGGCTTAATAGTTAACCCAGCCAAGTGCCAGTTCGGCGTTGAGCGGATTGATTTTTTGGGTCACCGCGTCTCCCCGGAGGGAGCGGTTCCGTTACCAGAGAAAGTACGCGCGGTAGCGGATTTTCCCCGTCCACAAACGGTCAAATCACTACAGGAATTCTTGGGGATGGTGAATTTTTATAACCGGTTCCTGCCCCACGCAGCTCAAATCATGCAACCGTTATATGCCGCGCTCAAAAAACAAAAGCCGACCCAGGCGGTCGAATGGTCCCCGGAGCGGGAGCGCGCGTTCACAGAGGTTAAAAAAGCCTTGGCTGACGCTGCGCTCCTGGCCCACCCAGACCCTGCAGCACGTATCGCGCTGACGACAGACGCTTCAGATTTAGCCATAGGGGCCGTTATTGAGCAACAGGTAGCCGGAGTTTGGCAGCCTTTGGCTTTCTTTAGCAAATCTTTAAGCGCGGCTGAGCGAAAATACAGCGCGTTTGACAGAGAACTGTTGGCGCTGCATTTGGCTATTCGTCATTTCCAGTTCTGGCTGGAAGGACGGTGCTTCACCGCTTATGTGGACCACAAGCCGCTCACATACGCCATGGCCAAAATTTCAGATCCGTGGTCCGGCAGGCAGCAGAGGCAGCTGGCCGCAATCTCGGAATTTACCACTGACATTAGGCACGTCGCGGGCAAATTCAATGTAGTAGCGGATTGTCTCTCACGCGCGTTCACGACCCCGACACGCGCAGAGGCAGAACGGGCCACCGTGACCGCGCCGCAGGAGAGCGGCACGGTGGCGCGCGCAGCCCCGGTGCACGTGGGTATAGATTACGCAGCCATGGCAGCGGACCAGGGGGCGGACGCAGACGTGCGCGCGCTCCAGTCTGGACCAACAGGGTTGAGGCTGGAGAGCAAGTGTTTACAAACCGGTATGCCCCCCCTGATCTGCGACATGTCGACGGGGCGCCCGCGTCCGGTGGTTCCGGCCACGTGGCGCCGCCGTGTTTTTGACTCGGTCCACTCACTGGCGCACCCGGGGGTGCGCGCGTCGGTGAAACTAGTGGCGGAAAAGTTTGTTTGGCCGTGCCTGCGCAAGCACGTGAAGGAATGGGCAAAAACCTGCATTTCCTGTCAACGGGCCAAAATTCACAGGCACACAAGAGCCCCGTTAGAACCGTTCCGCATTCCGGCCAGAAGGTTCGACCATGTGCACGTCGACCTTGTGGGCCCCCTACCGGCATCACAGGGGTTCACGTATCTTTTGACAATGGTGGACCGCACCACACGTTGGCCGGAAGTGGTCCCACTTGCGACGACCACGGCCGCGGAGGTGGCTCGCGTTTTTTTAACGGCTTGGGTGGCGCGCTTCGGGGTTCCGTCGGACATTACGTCCGATAGAGGACCGCAATTCATCTCTGAGCTGTGGTCAGCGATGGCCAACGGCTTAGGAGCCAAAATTCACCGCACTACGGCTTACCACCCTCAGGCTAATGGTTTATGCGAGCGTTTTCATAGGTCTTTGAAGGCAGCACTCAGAGCGTCGCTCACGGATGCAGATTGGGTAAATAAACTCCCTTGGGTTTTATTAGGGTTGCGTTCTGCGCCTAAAGAGGACTTAGACGCCTCCCCAGCGGAGCTGGTATTCGCACAAACTCTGAGGCTGCCGGGCGAGTTTTTACCAGAGCACCCAGAGCCCCCACCTCTCTCTGCTCTGGGACCGTTAGTTGGCACGGGGGCAGACACGCTCCCGGGTCCGGTTCATCACGCTTTTCCACGAGTTTTCGTCCCCAAGGCTTTGAAAAATGCCGATTTCGTTTTTGTCAGGCGCGAAGCCCTTAAAGCAACGCTCAAACCACCTTACGAAGGGCCATTTCGAGTGCTGGAGGCAGGTGATAAGCAATTTGTGCTAGATTTTGGGGACAGAAGAGAGACAGTCAGTATTGACAGACTAAAACCTGCTTTTGTCATGAAGGACGTGTCTGTACCGGTCGCGGTGGCGCCTCGACGAGGCAGGCCCCCGCAGAGGGCAATTAACCACTCTCTTCCTCAGTCAACAGACCCGGAGCAGAACAGCACCGCAGGCAAGGCGGGGCCAACGCACAGCAGATTCGGCAGACGGCTGAAGCCCAAGCGGCGCACAGACTGAATGTTGGTGTTGATTATTCAGTAGTGAGTAAGGTGCTATTAAATTTTGGGAATTAGTCTGTTCTTCATCGTTTGGGGGGGGGTTATATGGCTGTGTTGTGAGACATGTATATGTTGGACACTGCATATGTGATTTAACCACGATGAAGGAGAGCCAGCCCCCTGCGGTGCGGAGCCACAGAGCCTGGACCCCCTGCGGAGGACAGGGGACAGAAGACTTCCTGACCACTGAGGCTCGGGAAGAGAGAAGGGGGAGTTATGTAAATAAAAGGCTAATGAATGTGAATAAAGAGACTTTGATATAGATGTGGATTTCCCCCGCGAGGGAAATGGTTTGATGTGAGAAGGTTTAAATGAGAGAACTTTGGTGTGTTCACTCTCTTTGTTCGCTGCTCAGGAATAAGAGCAGACAGTGGAATGATTTCTTGAATAAACTGAAATGAAAGACAATTCGGTTTCGTTATTCAAGTCTCCCCACAATCTGAAACATTTAAGTGTGACAAACATATAAAAAAATGAGAAACCAGGAAAGGGGCAAACACTTTTTCACACCACTGCATGTGTCTGTAAACACTGTAAACTATGTATAACTGTACTCTTAAATGGCTCATTGACTGAAAAATGTAGGTTTTAACCTTCTGAAATGTGTCCATTGGTCATGCGATTACAAAAAAAAAAAATAAAAAAAATCAAACCACTTACTTCTCTTAAAAACACACACAGCCTTTATCTCATTTTTCTGTTTGAACTCTTCTGGGGATTTTCCTGTATGTCAAGAAATGGGAAATGTCACTAGTCTTGATACCTGCCCATTGCTGTATTATTGGCCAGCCTAACTGTCTGCCATGTAGATGGGCGGGGAGCCAAAAGCGTTAGCTTCTGAGCTAACAGTGGTACTAGCAACCTTAGCCTAGGAAGCTCGCACCAAGCATGGTCTCTAATTTTATTTTCTTCAGATTAAAGTCACCCTAAAAGACATTCCCGTTTTACTAATCCACAGTTGATAACATATCCCACGTCATTCTAGCTTGTTAGATTTTCGCTTTGATGCTATACTGGTCCGACAATCCTTATGATCCCATACAGCTTGCCTCGATAGGGAGGAGGTGATGGACATGCAGCCTAGCTTTAGCTTAACTGTCAATCTTGTTTTTTGACCACTATTTTCGATAAATTCTATTCACCCTCACTGAAATCCTTGTTCATCTAACAACGTTTGACCACATATTTCCTCCTTCGACGTTATCTTAGTTAACGTTTTATTTTCTCAAACAGGGATCAGAGGCTGCCAGCAGAAGCTAGCAGTTTAGCCATTCATTCATGTATGCTTCTATGCTTCTTGTACTCCAGACAGAGGTCATATCCTACTGACCACCAAAACCACACACCCCGTCAACCAATGATGCATCATTTCATTCATTCTAAAGAAAAACGTTCATGGCACAGGCTCAGGGGCAATGTGCCAGCCACTGGGCCAGTAGGCTCCCCAGGTCGGATCTGAGATCTTTGGTGGTTCAAGCAGAGAATTTCCTACAGTATTCCTTATATTGGTTGGTAACCAAGAAAAGTCTTTTTAACAGTTCTTACGGAGCAGCAGGGAGTTGCGAATGCTGGTGAGCTTTGCAATTCAGGGTTTGTAGGGGTGGCGGTCCACCAGCAGTCTGCCACCACAAATACTGCAAATGACTTGCTGCGCCCACAAACCCCAAAGAAACCCATCAAATTACAATGCTCACCAGCTTTCACCTCTTCTCACTGCTCTGTGAGATGCTACCCCAAGATCCCAGGGCTGACTTTGGGGACCAACTTGACTTGTATTCAGTCCAGCTCAGCTGAAGATAGAAGCTAGAAGCTAGCCAGCTAATGGCTTAGAGACATAGGAGTGAGAGCGGAGTTGAATGTAGTAAGGGATTTCTTAAGATAAGATAAGATAAGATAAGACAAGCCTTCATTAGTCCCACAATGGGGAAATTACAGGATTACAGCAGCACAGGGATAGCAGCACTCAGAGCAATAATTAATAAGATAAGATAATAAGAACAAATGAATATACATACTGTATGTACTCAGACATATACACAGTGCGGTAGCATTGCAGCTAGATGGTATAGACAGCATTACGATCTGTTAAGTTACCCCGCAGAATATGAATATGTACCCAGACAGTATATTTCATATTTGAATCAGCTGTGTTGTCACCCTCAGTAATGATTGATATTGTTCTAGTTGTATAATGGAGGGGACCATTTATTGTGCAAGGTTGTTACCTTTTGTAAATTCAATATGACCTCTACTAGTGGCCCTGGTTAGGTTATAAAGTCTGACAGCCGTAGGTAGGAAGGACCTGCGGAACCTCTCTGTCGCGCACCTAGGATGGTACAGCCTACTGCTAAATGAGCTCCTCAGTGCATTCAGTGTGTCCTGCATGGGGTGGGACTCGGACTCCAGCAGAGATGACAGTTTAGCTACCATCCTCCTCTCTCCTATTCCCTCTACTGGGTCGAGGCGCCGCCCCAGAACAGAGTTAGCTTTTTTGATCAATCTGTTCAGTGTCTTCCTGTCGGCTGCCGTGATGCCGCGTCCCCATCAGACCACTCCAAATGTGATGGCTGATGCCAACACCGAATCGTCGAAGGTCTTCAGGAGTGCCCCTTGCATTCCAAAAGACCTGAGACTCCTCAGGAGGAACAGCCTGCGCTGCCCCTTCTTGTAAAGTGTGTTGGTGTTGTGTGACCAGTCCA
The DNA here is from genome assembly GCA_020510985.1 of Pholidichthys leucotaenia. Lineage (NCBI taxonomy): Eukaryota > Metazoa > Chordata > Actinopteri > Cichliformes > Pholidichthyidae > Pholidichthys > Pholidichthys leucotaenia. Next base: position 57,881,317 of record CM035837.1, on the reverse strand, counting down.
GTTTATTGTTCAGGTGAACACCCAGGTACTTGTAGGATGTCACCATCTCAATGTCTGCTCCCTGTATGTTTACTGGTGCTGTGGGGGATTGTCCTCGCCTGCAGCAGTCCACCACCAGTTCCTTAGTTTTCCTCCCATTGATCTGGAGGCAGTTCCGTTGGCACCAGTTCACGAAGTCCTGGATAAGTCCTCTGTACTCTGCACTATCTCCATCAGAGATGAGGCCAACAATCGCAGAGTCGTCAGAGAACTTCTGTAGGTGGCAGTGTGGTGTGTTGTGTGAAAAGTCCGCAGTATAGAGGTGAACAGGAAGGGAGCCAGACCTGTTTCCTGGGGGGGGTGGCCCATACTGCAGATGATGGTGTCAAACACACAGTCCTGGGTTCTCACAAACTGTGGATGGCTTGTGAGGTAGTCCAGGATCCACGATGACAGGTGCTGGTCTACCCCTGTGCACAGTGGCATGTCCTTCAGGATCACCGGTTGGATGGCGTTGAAAGCACTGGAGAAATCAAAGAACATGGTCCTCACAGTGCTCCCAGGTTTCTCCAGGTGGGACAGAGAATGGTGTAGGAGGAAGATCACTGCATCCTCCACCCCGATGTCATGCTGGTAAACAAACTGGAGTGGATCCATCGCTGGTCCCACCAGGGGACGGAGGTGGGCAAGGAGCAGCCTCTCCAGAGTCTTCATCAGGTGTGATGTGAGGGCTATTGGTCTGTAGCTGTTCAGGTCTTTGGGGTGAGGGGTCTTTGGTAAGGGTACCACACAGGATGTTTTCCACAGCTGTAGTACCCTCCTCAGCTTCAGGCTCAGGTTGAAGATGTGCTCCACAATCCCACACAGCTGGTCTGTGCAGGACTTGAGGAGCTTTGAGCTGATGCCATCCGGAACCGATGCCTTCCTTGCCTTGATCTTCCCCAGCTCTGCTCTCACTTGAGTCTTAGTGAGGGTCAGGTTGGAGAAGGGGGGCTGTGTGCTAGGAGGGGGGGGGAGGCCATGGACAGCGGGACTAGATGAAGGTGGAGGTTGCAATGGTTGGTGGGCAGGCAGAGAAGAGGGCAGTTGGTCAAACCTGTTAGAAACAGGTTCAGGATGTTCACCCACTCCCTGCCCCCCATGGCCTGGGAGGAGGTATTCTGGTGCCCAGAGATGGTTTTGAGGTTTCTCCGGACCCCGCTGATGTCACTCTGTTACAGCTTGTCCTCCATCTTCTTCCTGTAGCTGTCCTTCCCCTCTCTGATCTTCCTCCTTAGTTCCCTCCATATGGACTTCAGCTCCTTCTTGTTTCCCGACCTGAAGAACCTTTTCTTCTCTTTCAGTAGTAACTTTATCTCAGGGTTGATCCAAGATTTGTTATTTGAGAAACACCATATGGTCTTGGTGGGTACGGCGTTGTCCACACAGAAGTTGATGTAGTCTGTAATGGTGTGTGTGAAGCCATCGATGTCCTCACCATGTGGATCAAAAAGCTGCTCCCATAGAGTGGAATCAAAACAGTCCTTCAGAGCATCCATTGCCTCCTCAGGCCACATTTTCACTGTGCGGGTAACAGGAGGTAATCTGTGTACCAGGGGTTTGTACATAGGCAGGAGGTGAACCAAGTTGTGATCTGATCTCCCGGGGGGAGGGGGGAGGAGTAGCGATGAGGTGTAAGGCTTCTTCGTGTTTGTGTAAAATAAGTCCAATGTTTTATTGTCTCTGGTGTGGCACGTGACATACTGGGTGAACGTGGGCAGAGTGGAGGACAGTGATGCATGGTTAAAATCACCCGAGATGAGGATGAGAGCATTTTGGTGCTGTGTTTGCAGCCTGCTAGTGACTGAGTGGATGACGGCACGCACTGCCCCAGTGTTCGCGGAGGAGGATACATAAATAACAATGCCGACGACATGTGAAAATTCCCTTGGGAGGTAAGCCGGTCTCATGCTAACAGCAGGCAACTCAGTGTCCTTGCTGCAATGTTGTTCTTTAATCATGATGTGCCCAGGATTACACCACCTGTTGTTCACATACATTATCAGCCTCCCGCCTCTGCTCTTCCCGCTGTTCGATGTCCGATCTGCCCGTATTGCGTGGAAACCCTCCAGATCGATGTTAGCATCTGTTGCTAGTTCTGTTAGCCACGTCTCAGTAAACAACATAATGCTAATCTCTCTGAAGACGGTCTCATACCGGGACATAGCCCCCAGTTCATCAGTCTTGTTAAGGTGGATTCACACTACAACGTTTGGACCGACTTTTACTGATGTTTTGGCAAACGTCTGGCTCTGCTGGCAAAAGTTAATGATTGCCAATGTTTGTTGGCAAACGCTGGCAAAAGTTGCGTTCTTCGAAAATTTTCAGCCTGCTGAGAATTTGCCGATGTTTGGAAATACACGTTGGTGAAAGTTGTCCTAAGTTTGTAAGAGTTCCTGAGCACTGTTCTAAGTTATACACAGTTTACCTAAGTCAGCCTAAGTTAAAGCTGGGTTCACTCTATAGTGTTTGGACTGACTTTTACAGACATTTTGAAAATCAGAGAAATAGCGCAGATCAGTTGACATCAGGCGACGTTCATATAAAGATGAGTGTTTGTGGAGGCTTCCTGCCATTCTGCTTCTGGAGTGAAAACATCTCCCTTGGGCATATATTTCAGTATATTTCCGTTTGATATTCCTATGTAGTTACTTCTGCATGCCCTTTTCCCCTGTTCATTCATTCATTCATCTAAAAAAATAATAAAATAATGCATAGACTGCAACACTAAGTCCGCAATTAAAATGTGAACGTGGATGGAATAAAAAACTATTTAGTGAATCATAATATAAATAAAATGATGGGTGATTATATTTTCATTGTTACACCTCTCGCCATTAAAATAACATAAAATCCTGTTAAGTGTCATTCACTTTTAGACACCTCATCAGCGCTGTTTTATTCCCACACTGGAAGTGAACCAATCCTAGAGAATGATTACGCACAAAGGAGAAAATTAAAAACAGTAAATTTCTCAGTGAGGAGATTTTTTTTTTTTCTTTTGGGCTGTCACATTTTCTGGGAGATTGCACACAGCCTAAAAGTGTGTTCACATCAAACGCGAACGGGCAGCACAAATCCATACAAAGTGAATGGGAAGACGCGAGTACGCACAAATTTGTGTCGTCGCACATTCATGTCCACTAGCAGCTAGCTAGCTAGCGGACGGAGTAAAATTATCACAATTGCAGAGTAAACTAGTTAGACAATGAAACTCACTCACCGGGAGACAGAAGGACCGGGAACTCTTCAGCTGAATCAGGATTTTGGAGTTATTTACCCACGGTTCCGGTCACGGACGTTCTAACAAGCTAGCAAGCTAGCAACATAAACACCGATCATCTGTGAAGTTTTGGAGGCTTGAGACAACATTTTCAGGTGAGCTCCCAATCGGATAATATAAACCTAAGCATGACGTTATTTTGGGAATTTCCACCGCAGGTTGAACACAGCTGCAGAAGTTTTAAAGACAACTTCGCCTGTCTGCATCTCACTATTCATGTCTGTTGGCGTGTTTACATTGATTTATAATGTAATCATGCTGCGCAAAAAATTTGCCTGTTCGCATTTGGTGTGAACGCACTTTTAGTGTCCACCCAACAGGTTTTTTGTTGCCTGATCGACCCGAACGTCTTTTTTTCAATGCTTGTGCACTGCGTTCTGGAAAAAAAAAGTCTGTGCTCGGTATCTCAGCAACAGCTTGTCGGTCACAGCTCAGCACTTCCGTTTTTCCTATGGCCAGACTTTCTACTTATTTTTAATAGCAGTCTCTAAATAACAATGGACAGGAAACGTATTCTAGCATTGGTAGCAGCTCTGGATGCAAAATATGATGACAGGGAAAGCAGGAGTCTGAGTACAGACTGTACCGGCATCCTATGTCCTGCTCTTCCTTAATTCTGATTGGCTGCTTAGAAAGGTCTGACATTGACAGCTCAGCTGCAGTCTGAAAAGTTGGAGTCTTTTCAACTGAATGCCCTGAGCACTGCGACAAAAAGCAGCCACTGCCGAAAGCATGCAAAAAAAAATCCCATAAACCCATAAACAATTCAACAACTCAAAACTAATCAAATGTCCATAATATATGTACTGTATGTATATACTGTATATATATTATGGACATTTGATTAGTTTTGAGTTGTTGAATTGTTTATGGGTAAATGGAGCGAGAGATTGACAGACGGATCAGAGCAGCATCTGCAGTGATGCGGACATTGTACCGGTCTGTTGTGGTGAAGAGGTGAAGAGGCAGCTTAGTTCTAAGGCAAAGCTGTTGATTTACCAGTCAATCTACGTTCCTACTCTCACCTATGGTCACGAGCTTTGGGTAATGACCGAAAGAACGAGATCGCGGATACAAGCGGCTGAAATGAGCTTTCTGTGTAGGATTGCTGGACTCACCCTCAGAGATAGGGTGAGGAGCTCAGTCATCCGGGAGAGGCTCAGAGTAGAACCGCTGCTCCTCCAAATTGAAAGGAGTCACTTGAGGTGGTATGGGCATCTGATTAGGATGCCTCCTGGACACCTCCCACTTGAGATGTTTCAGGCACGTCCCACTGGGAGGAGACCCTGGGGCAGACCCAGGACATGGTGGAGAGACTATGTCTCCCAGCTGGTCTGGGAACACCTTGGTATCCTCTCTGAATAGCTGGAGCAGGTGGCTGGGGAGAGGGAAGTCTGGGCTTCTCTGCTTGAACTGCTGCTTCCACGACCCGGACCTCCGGAAAAGTGGTAGAAGATAGATGGATGGATGGATATATATATATATATATATATATATATATATATATATATATATATATATATATATACTACCGTTTAAAAGTTTGGGGTCACCCAGACAATTATTTTGTGTTTTCCATGAAAAGTCACGCTTATTTACCACCATGAGTTGTAAAATGAATAGAAAATATAGTCAAGACATTGACAAGGTTAGAAATAATGATTTGTATTTGAAATAATAATTTTTTCCAGATACTCAACCTGCTCAAAGGAAGGTCAGTTTTATAGCTTCTCTAATCAGCTAAACTGTTTTCAGCTGTGCTAACATGATTGCACAAGGGTTTTCTAATCATCCATTAGCCTTCTGACGCAATGAGCAAACACATTGTACCATTAGAAAACTGGAATGATAGTTGCTGGAAATGGGCCTCTATACACCTATGTAGATATTGCACCAAAAACCAGACATTTGCAGCTAGAATAGTTATTTACCACATTAGCAATGTATATTAGATATTAGAGTGTATTTCTGATTAGTTTAAAGTTATCTTCATTGAAAAAAACAGTGCTTTTCTTTCAAAAATAAGGAAATTTCTAAGTGGCCCCAAACTTTTGAACGGTAGTGTACAGTATATACAGTATATATATGTGTGTGTGTGTGTGTGTGTGTGTGTGTGTGTGTGTGTGTGTGTGTGTGTGTGTGTGTATATACACATACATACATACATACATACATACATACAGTATATATACAAAACATTTTGGAATATATTGAATGAAACTGGAGCCCCAAAGCCTGATGGGAAATGTAGTTCATTCAATATATTCCCATTTTCATTCAATATATTCCCAGCTTCATTCAATATATTCTGAAGTTCATTCAATATATTCCCAGTTTCATTCAATATATTCCAAGCTTTTCTTTGTAATATATATATATATATTTTTTTTTCCCCTGAATGGCTTGTCATAATATGTATGTGTATATACAGTATATATATATATATATATATGTATATATATATATATATATATATATATATATATATATATATACTGTATATATATATATACAGTGGGGCAAAAAAGTATTTAGTCAGGCACCAATTGTGCAAGTTCTCCCACTTAAAAGATGACAGAGGTCTCCAATTTTCATCATAGGTATACCTCAACTGTGAGAGACAAAATGAGAAAAAAAAAAAATCCAGAAAATCACATTGAAGGATTTTTAATGATTTAATTGGTAAATTCCTTGGTAAAATAAGTATTTGGTCACCTACAAACAAGCAAGATTTCTGGCTCTCACAGACCTGTAACTTCTTCTTTAAGAGGCTCCTCTGTCCTCCACTTGTTACCTGTATTAATGGCACCTGTTTGAACTTGTTATCAGTATAAAAGACACCTGTCCACAACCTCAAACAGTCAGACTCCAAACTCCACTATGGCCAAGACCAAAGAGCTGTCAAAGGACACCAGAAACAAAATTGTAGACCTGCACCAGGCTGGGAAGACTGAATCTGCAATAGGTAAGCAGCTTGGTGTGAAGAAATCAACTGTGGGAGCAATTATTAGAAAATGGAAGACATACAAGACCACTGATAATCTCCCTCAATCTGGGGATCCACGCAAGATCTTACCCCGTGAGGTCAAAATGATCACGAGAACGGTGAGCAAAAATCCCAGAACCACACGGGGGGACCTAGTGAATGACCTGCAGAGAGCTGGGACCAAAGTAACAAAGGCTACATCAGTAACACACTACACCACCAGGGACTCAAATCCTGCAGTGCCAGACGTGTCCCCCTGCTTCAGCCAGTACATGTCCAGGCCCGTCTGAAGTTTGCTAGACAGCATTTGGATGATCCAGAAGAGGACTGGGAGAATGTCATATGGTCAGATGAAACCAAAATAGAACTTTTTGGTAAAAACTCAACTTGTCGTGTTTGGAGGAGAAAGAACATCATACCTACTGTGAAGCATGGGGGTGAAAACATTATACTTTGGGGCTGTTTTTCTGCAAAGGGACCAGGACGACTGATCCGTGTAAAGGAAAGAATGAATGGGGCCATGTATCATGAGATTTTGAGTGAAAACCTCCTTCCATCAGCAAGGGCATTGAAGATGAAATGTGGCTGGGTCTTTCAGCATGACAATGATCTCAAACACACCGCCCGGGCAACGAAGGAGTGGCTTTGTAAGAAGCATTTCAAGGTCCTGGAGTGGCCTTGTCAGTCTCCAGATCTCAACCCCATAGAAAATCTTTGGAGGGAGTTGAAAGTCCGTGTTGCCCAGCGACAGCCCCAAAACATCACTGCTCTAGAGGAGATCTGCATGTAGGAATGGGCCAGAATACCAGCAACAGTGTGTGAAAACCTTGTGAAGACTTACAGAAAACGTTTGACCTCTGTCATTGCCAACAAAGGGTATATAACAAAGTATTGAGATGAACTTTTGTTATTGACCAAATACTTATTTTACCGAGGAATTTACCAATTAATTCATTAAAAATCCTTCAATGTGATTTTCTGGATTTTTTTTTTCTCATTTTGTCTAGTTGAGGTATACCTATGATGAAAATTGGAGGCCTCTCTCATCTGAGAACTTGCACAATTGGTGGCTGACTAAATACTTTTTTTCCCCACTACCGTTCAAAAGTTTGGGGTCACCCAGACAATTATTTTGTGTTTTCCATGAAAAGTCACACTTATTTACCACCATGAGTTGTAAAATGAATAGAAAATATAGTCAAGACATTGACAAGGTTAGAAATAATGATTTGTATTTGAAATAATAATTTTTTCCTTCAAACTTTGCTTTCATCAAAGAATCCTCCATTTGCAGCAATTACAGCATTGCAGACCAAACATGATTGCACAAGGGTTTTCTAATCATCCATTAGCCTTCTGACGCAATGAGCAAACACACTGTACCATTAGAACACTGGAGTGATAGTTGCTGGAAATGGGCCTCTATACACCTATCTAGATATTGCACCAAAAACCAGACATTTGCAGCTAGAATAGTCATTTATCACATTAGCAATGTATAGAGTGTATTTCTGATTAGTTTAAAGTTATCTTCATTGAAAAAAAGTGCTTTTCTTTCAAAAATAAGGACATTTCTAAGTGACCCCAAACTTTTGAACGGTAGTGTGTGTGTATATATATATATATATATATCCCATAGATAAAAAAAAATAATAAAAAACATGTAATACACATTATGTTATCACCGAACAAATACTGTACATTGGCCTCTTACATATATGTTTTCTTTTTTAAATTACCCCTTCTCTCTATTTCGCTTTCGTTCCTCCTTGTCTGAACTGAGTTTTGATCTAAAAACATCTGTTTTCACCAGCATTTCAGTCAATGTTTGCCAAAGCAGCTTAACTTAGGCTGACTTAGGTAAACTCTCCATAACTTGGTCTTTTGGTGTACAAGGGGCGCTGCTGAAGACATTCTACGACACGGTGGTGGCATTAGCCATCACTTTTGGAGTTGTCTGCTGGGGCAATGGCATTACAGCAGCCGATAGAAAGAGACTGAACAAACTGATCAAGAAAGCTAGATCTGTCCTGGGGCAATGCCTTGACCCAGTGGAGGAGATGGGGGAGAGAAGGATGGTAGCTAAACTGTCATCTCTGCTGGAGTCCGAGTCCCACCCTATGCAGGACATACTGAATGCACTGAGGAGCTCATTTAGCAGTAGACTACATCATCCTAGGTGCGCAACCGAGAGGTTTCGCAGGTCCTTCCTACCTACTGCTGTCAGACTGTTTAACCTAAGCAGGGCTGCTCGCAGAGATAGCAAAAAAACGTGACGACCTAATAGTATTGAATGCAAAAGACGCAACAGATTTACACAAATGGTCCCCTCCAGTATACAACTAGGACAATATCAGTCGCTACGGAGGGTGACAATATGTATGGGTACATATTCATACTATGTAGGATAACTAAGTAGACGGTTATGCTGTTTATTCCATCTTGCTACAATGCTCCGCACTTTGTATATGTATTTATATATTTATGTGTACATATATATATTCACTGCTCTTATTTATATTTTTCGTATCTTCTTAATTATTGCTCTGAGTGTTGCTATCCCTGTGCTGTTGCAATCCTGGAATTTCCCCATTGTGAGACTAATAAAGGCTTATCTTATCTTAACTTAAAGGAACTTTTACAACCTGAGCACAACTTTCACCAACATTTATTTCCAAATGTCGGCAAATTTTCAGCATGTTGAAAATTCTCAACGAATACAACTTTCGCCAACAAGCACCAACTACCATTAACTTTTATCAACTTTTGCCAGCAGAGCCAGACGTTTGCCAAAGCATCAGTAAAAGTTGGTCCAAACGTGGTAGTGTGAATCCACCCAAAAAAACAGGTCCAGGATGGCAAGAAGCCTCCACAAACATTGATCTTTACATGAGCGTCGCCTGATGCTGATGTCAGCTGACCTGCGCTGAGTATTCATTTGCTTAAGTTAACCTAAGTTGGCAACTGCTACACATACGCTAGCCTAAGTTGGCAAAGGTTTGACAACGCTGAATGCAATGCTGGGAAATGCTAGCAAAAGTTCATAAATGTTTGTAAAAGTTGGTGCGTGCTCATGAACGTAATTTCACCTGATTTCTCTGATTTTTTAAAACGTCAGTAAAAGTCGGTCCAAACATTATCCACCTTTTTCCTAGGCCCCATGATGCCTTGCGTGAATTATAGTAGCAACTCTCTGGTACTAATTTAGAACGTATGGTTGTCACTAAAACGGGACACTTTTCTTGTTAAAATACAATGACTTCGGCATCAGAAATGTGGGAACACGGCCTTTTGCTCCTCAAAAACAGTAATATGATCATACCACTTCCTACGACTATCGAGGGATGAGAAGATGACCTTAAAAAGTGGCCTCATAGACTGTAGCTCTGTTTGTTAGTGCCACTGCTAAGATCCTAACACTGTAAACAAATGACCCGTGCTGGCAAAATGAGTCAATTTGAGGACATTTTCAAAACTGATGTAATGTTATTTCCATATTCTGTATTGAAAGACCTTTAAAATGATATTTAATTTGTAGGAAGTGCACAAAAACGGACCCAGAAAAAGACAATTTGTTTATATTTTGGCTAGGTTGAAAACTCGTGTTTGTTCGGTCAGGAGTTGCGTCTTCCACAAGCACATATATATTTTTAGAAAATACGATTTCTAAGCTTTCCAATGATACCAGGCACTCATGGGGTTTTTCCCGGGACTTGCCACTTGCAAACAAAGAAAGAGTCGTGATTTATGACTTCTCTGCCTGTAGCTCGTAATGACGTGGTGCACATTCTGACTCATTTTGCCAGCACGGGTCACATACATTAATGTCTCCACCGCAATAAAGTCGGCTGCATTTTGTTAAAATATGTTTGACATAATCAGATTTACCTCAGAGCAGACGTAGAATCTAGTCAGAGCCACAAAGAAGCATCATTTATACAGTCTATGGCACAACCATGAACACCAGCAGCAAGTACCAGAACTATGCCAAAACATTCAAAAAAATACAAAAGCTACAAGTGCTGAAATTAGCTGCCACTTGAGTGCAAAACAGGTACGTGGACTATACCTTAAAGTGAATTTGAAAAACTTTTAAAAATGCTATTTTAAATGCCCCTGCTACTCCACTCTTACTGACTAATTTAACACTACGTCAGACGAAACCAGAAACTCCGCCCATAATTGTTCCTACAGCGGCACCCCCAGGAATAAGGTGGATAGTGTGAACCCAGCTTTAAGCAGCGATCTCATATTTCCCATAATAACAGATGGAAGGATGGGCCTGTATCTTGTTTTCCTCGCGTTTTGCTTCAATCCAGCTCGATATCCACGTCGTTTTCGCCTGATTTCTCTTGGTATGTTGAGTTTTTGCGTTAGCACCGTGGGGCAGTCTAATGCTAACAGCTGACTCCTACTGTAAACAATTGCTCCTCCACTCACCGGGTTGGGAGACATTTGCGATATTAGCCGAAAGATGACTAATATCAGCACCAGTGCGGCGATCTGTGTGTCCTTGGCGTCTGTGGTGGATACAGGGTTGCAAGATCATAAAGCTCAAATAGGTTCATTTTGTCTTCTTTTAATTATTTATCTTTTGTTCTTATTAAAGACAAAAATAGAATAGAAAGGATGCAGCTGATTGCAGTCAGCAATCAGCTGACTCTTCTGACGAAGGCTGCAGTGTACAGTCGAAACATGTTAAGAAGGTAAAGACATCTCCTTTCTATTCTATTTTTGTCTTTAATAAGAACAAAAGATAAGCAAGATCATAAAGTTGTGGGAAGGAAAAAGACAGATAGTAAATAAAAACGAGAAAGAAACTCAGAATTGAGCCACTGCTACAAAAAGGCAATCGACTTGTGTGGTGCCGGAAGTATATGGGTACAGTTACAGTCATTTGTAATGTAAAGCTTTTTTAGGACAATGAAAAACATTCATTTCTGTACACATGAAAGCAAACAATGTCCAATTTATAATATTTTTGTCATGGGTTTGGAGCAGTAGGTGATTTGAGGGGGGATGCCATCCCCCTTGTTAACAAAATTACCCCAAATCCCCCCCCCTTGTAAATCTGCCATCCCCATAAAGAGTTCAAGGATAGCATAGTAACAAGTTACACTTACTACATGTAGTCAAGTAGCTTTTCCACAAATTGGACTTTCCTGACTCATGGGTGGAGTTTGTATGATTGCCCTCAGACGAACACTTCTAAGAGGAAATAAAATATCACAAATTTGTGAGTATATCTACAAATGTACAAGAAAAATGTTGAAAATTTATGAGAAATAAGATGCAAATTTAATAGCGAAAATTGTCAAATGTATGGGTACGTCTTTGTAAATTTGTGTGGCGAAAAAGGGTAAATTTATCATAAAAAGTGGCAACTTTATAGAAAAAAAATTACAAAATTAATCAGAAAAAAGTCAAAATTTTGCCAGGGAAAAGTTGCAAATTTAACAGAAAAAAAGCTATGAATTGTTCAAAAATAAAGAAATAAAAAAAGCCTAACATTTATACAAATCTGCAGCTTTTGCTCCTGTAAATTTATTTATTTATTTCTAAATTTGTGACTGTTCTTGTATGATTTTTTTTTTGGAAGTGTGTTTTTTTTTTGTCCTGCATTCATGAACTGCTATTTCTCACAAATTTGTAACTTTTTTCTCATAGTTTGTGACTTTTTTCTTGTGAACTGATATTTTGTTGTATTTTTGCATGTTTAGTCTTGTAAATTTATACTTAAATTACCTTTATTCAGCTATATATTTATATATTTTACATGTTTCAACTGCACTGCAGCCTTCTGATGAAGGCTGCAGTGCAGTTGAAACATGTAAAGAAGGTAAAGACATCTTTCTATTTTACTTTTGTCTTTCAAAGAAAAAAAAAAAAAAAGGATAAATAGCTATATATTTATTTCTTATGCTTACGTGTGTATTTTTGTACCATCCCACTTGTTAGTGGTTTGGAGTGATAATAAAGAAGACACATTTGAATGAGATGGTTTGCACATGTGCAGAGGAGCAATAGTGGATATATTGGACAAAGGATGTTGAAGATGGAGCTACCAGGCAAGAGGAAAACCATAGAGAAGATTAATGGATGTAGTGAAGGAGGACATGGAGAGGATTTGTGTGAGAGAAGAAGATGCAAGGGATAGGGTGAGATGGAGGCAGATGATCCACTGTGGCCACTGGGAGCAGCCGAAAGAAGAAGAAGATTTGGCCATTGAATACAATCACATACTGTTTTGTATGACTCTGGAAAGCAAGAGGAGGAAACCAGTGAAGGCAGAGCCAAAGATTAAGTGGGGGAAGTTACAGAAGGAAGAAGGTCGCACAGAGCACAAGAAAGAGTTGATACAGGCTCTGGGTGGTAGGGAAGAATTACCAGATGACTGGGAAGGTACAGCAAAAGTATTGAGGGAAACGGGTCGAAAGGTATGTGGTGTATCTAGCGGACAGAGGAAGGAAGACAAGGAGACTTGGTGGTGGAATGAGGAGGTACAGGAAAGTATTCAAAGGAAGAGGTTAGCAAAGAAAAAGTGGGATAGTCAGGGAGATGAAGAAAGTAGACAGGAGTATTTGGAATCTAGGCGCATGGCAAAGAGAGAGGTAGCAAAGGTAAAGGAAAAGGTATATAGTGGGCTGTACACTAAGGAAGGAGCTGGACACTAAGGAGGGAGAAAAGGACTTGTATCGATTGGCTAGAAAGAGAAATCAAGCTGGAAAGGATGTACAGCAGGTTAGGTTGATTAAGGACAGAAATGGTAATGTACTAACAAATGACGAGAGTGTGTTGAGAATGTGGAAAAAGTACTTTGAGGAGCTGATGAATAAAGAAAATGAGCGAGAGAGAGGAGGATTGATGAAGGAAAAATTGTGAACAAGTCCCGAGGATTAGCAAGGCAGAAGTGAGGGCAGCTTTGAAGAGGATGAAGAATGGAAAGGCAGTTGGTCCAGATACCTGTGGAGGTATGGAGATGTTTAGGAGAGATGGCAGTGGACTTTTTAACAAGATTGTTTAACACAATCTTGGAGGGTGAAAGGATGCCTGAGGAGTGGAGAAGAAGTGTTTTGGTTCCAATTTTCAAGAACAAAGGTGATGCTCAGAGCTGTAGAAACTACAGAGGCATAAAGTTGATCAGCCACACTATGAAGATATGGGAAAGAGATGTTGAAACCAGGTTAAGAGGAGAGGTGACAATCAGTGAGCAGCAGTACGGTTTCATGCCAAGAAAGAGTACTACAGAGGCAATGTTTGCTCTAAGAGTGCTGATGGAGAAGTATAGAGAAGGTCAGAAGGAGCTGCACTGTGTCTTTGTGGATCGAGAGAAAACATATGATAGGGTGCCAAGAGAGGAAGTGTAGTACTGTATGAGAAAGTCAGGAGTGGCAGAGAAATATGTGAGGGTGGTGCAGGACATGTATGAGAACAGCAAGACGGTGTGGAGGCATGCCGTAGGAGTGACGGATGGATTCAAGGTGAGGGTGTGATTACATCAGGGATCGGCTCTGAGCCCCTTCTTGTTTGCCAAGGTGATGGACAGGCTGACAGACGAGGTCAGGCAGGAGTCTCTGTGGACCATGACATTTGCAGACGACATTGTGATCTGTAGTGAGAGTAGGGAGCATGTGGAAGAGAACCTGGAGAGGTGGAGGTATGCTCTGGAGAGAAGAAGAATGAAAGTCAGTCGAAGCAAGACAGAATACATGAGTGTGAATGAGAGGGAGGCAGGTGTAACAGTGAAGATGGAAGGAGAAGAGGTAGTGAAAGTAGAGGAGTTTAAATACCTGGGGTCAACCATCCAAAACAATGGAAAATGCATGAGAGGTGAAGAAGAGAGTGCAGGAAGGGTGGAGTGGGTGGAAACGAGTGTCAGGAGTGATTTGTGACAGAAGGGTAGCAGCAAGAGTGAAAGGGAAGATTTACAAGACGGTAATGAGACCTGCTATGACGTATGGTTTGGAGACGGTGGTGCTGGCAAAAAGACACTAGGTGGAGCTGGAGGTGACAGAGTTGAAGATGCTAAGATTTACATTGGAAATGACTAGGAGGGACAAGATTAGAAATGAGTATATCAGAGGGACAGCTCAGGTTGAGCGGTTTGGAGACAACGCAAGAGAGGCAAGGCTGAGATGGTTTGGACATGTGCAGAGGAGGGATAGTGGATATATTGGACAAAGGATGTTGAAGATGGAGCTGCCAGGCAGGAGGAAAAGAGGAAGACCATAGAGAAGATTCATGGATGTAGTGAAGGAGGACAGGGAAAGGGTTGGTGGTACAGAGGAAGATGCAAGGGATAGGATGAGATGGAGACAGATGATCTGCTGTGGCAACCCCAAGAGGGAGCAGCAAGAAGAAGAAGAAGAAGAAGAAGAAGAAGAAGAAGAAGAAGAAGAAGAAGAAGAAGAAGAAGACTGCTGAAGTCCACAGACAGTCTAGCAAAACTATTAAGTTATTCAAAGTAATGGAGAAATGGAAAGTATGGAGTTGTTTATATATCAGCAACCAAGCATCGTCACTACAACACTAAATGAAAGTGTGTGTGTAGAAAAGATAAACACTTCCACTGGGAATAATGATAATAATAAAACTGTAGCAGAAGTTCCAAGTCTACATGAAATTAGGAGTTAGACATTCTAAACCTTTAAAAAGATGTCCTGTCATGATCTGAATATCATTTAACATCCTTCATTATGCAAACCCTGGTCTGTGACGTCAAAGTCTTCCAAATTTCTCCCTCTAATATGAATTTTTTGGAGAAAAACATTTTCTTTTACTTCATGGTTGATGAATTAAATATTGAATTGTCATTCTGCCAATGTAATAAATAGATATTAGAATGACAAATTAACTTGAAGAGCATGAGTTCAAATGAATAATTTATCTGTACAAACACAGCATACTCAAGTCTCTGTGAAGGAATTTTAATTGTCTTGAACAGCTTTTCTTTAAAAAGGCAGTGTCTATATAATGAAACTCTGGATCACTGCTCTCTGTGTGAAAGCAGTCAATAATTAATATGCCAGTCTTGAACTTGAACTTGACTGATAACTGCATTTAATGTAATGATACATGGAGGGGATAAAAAATGGATCATAAAATAGAATAGAGACAGTGACTGAGGTGCTAGGTTGGGACCTCCAGTATGCTGAAAATATCATATGAAGAAAATGTCCTTCAAACTTGGCTATGATTAAAAACAAAAAGTCTAATATGTAAAGACAATATAGCAATAAAAAGTGTACTAGATACATAGTATTAGATATTATTAGATGTACATGTAAGTGCTTGACTCTACCATTAAGGTAACTCTGGAATTATTAACATGATCTGCTTTCAACCTCTAATCCATCCTCCAGCTTTCAAGTCTTCCAGTTGCCCCATTTAGGCATCACCACAGCAGATCATCGGCCTCCATCTCATGGTGTCTCTTGCATATTTTTTTCACACCCACCCTCTCCACGTTCTCCTTCCCTTCATTCATGAATCTTCTCAGTGGTTTTCCTCTTTTCCTCCTGCCTGGCAGCTCCATCTTCAAATTTCTTTGTCCAATATATCCACTGTTGCTCCTCTGCACATGTCCAAACCATGTCATTCAAATGCTTTTTCTTAAATGTCACTCCAAACCAGTAACAAGGGGGATGGTACAAACATACGTATATCCTTTGCCCAACAAGCGACAGAATCCGTCTGTCACTAATGCAGCACACCTCACCACTGTCTCAATGCCTTCATACGTGTCCTGCACCACCCTCACATACTTCTCTGCCACTCCAGACTTCCTCATATGACACCACAGTTCCTCTCTTGGAACCCTATCATATGCTTTCTCTGGATCTAGTGCAACTCCTGACCTTCTTTTTACTTCTCCGTCAACACTCTTAAGGCAAACTTTGCATCTGCAGCTCTCTTTGTTGGCATGGAATTGTACAGATGCTCACTGATCTTTACCTCTCTCTTTTAAATAAATACTACATTACTTTGAGATGCTAGTGCACTTACAGTATATATGCCATACATTGATATACTTTTGGGGTTCTACAGATTGTTGCATATGTACATACATTAAGGACCGTAAAGCATATGTCTCTGTCACAAAACTAATTTTACAGATGAAACAAATGTGTCATATCATGATTATACTGTGTTGCCTTACTCAAAATCTGCATCTTCTTATAACTACCCTATCCATATTTATTAGTAAAGTAATCACTGTCACAAATAAGACAGGCACCATTTCCAGCATTGATTGTTGAATACAGACTACTTCTTCCTCTTGCAGCTGCTCCCTTTAGGGGTCACCACAGCGGATCATCTCACCCTATCTCTTGCATCCTTTTCTGTCACACCAACCCTCTCCATGTCCTCCTTCAATTCATCCATAAATCTACTCTGTGGTCTTCCTCTTTTCCTCATGTCCTGCACCACACTCACATACTTCTCTGCCTCTTCTGACTTCTTCATACAGTGCCACAGTTCCTCTCTTGGCAGCCTATCATTTGCTTTCTCAAATGCAGACATAAATTTCATTTTTTTTCCATTATTAAATAAGCAACAAAGTAACTAATACATATCATAAAAGACATCAATAAGTTTAGAGACAATGGGCTCTATTTTGATGGACATCAGCAGACTTTTCCACCAGACTGTTAGCGCATTATCTTTTTTTTATGCTTCTTGTCACGGCATTTAATTACCAGTAGACAGTCAGGCCAGTTTGCGCTGGGATGACGAGGCTCATTTCAAAAAGGTGTGGCAGTGTGCAATCTCAGGCACATCACTATTACGGTGCATGTTACACCAATGTCCTTTTAATCAGGAAAAAGGTGGTCTGTTGTCAGAAGCACATTGTTTAATGTTATTTCAGTGTTTTGAAATTGCGCCACTCCGGAGTTCATGAGGAAACAGCATGCATTGTTTTCATCTGTTATTTTAATGGCGAGAGTTGTAACAGTCGTAATATAATCTGCCTTCATTTTAATTATAAGATTATCACACACTAAATTTAAAAAAAAATTTCCATCCACATTCTCATTTTAATTGCAGACTTAACGTTGGAGTCTTTAGATTAGGCATTGATGTATGAATTTTTAAGTGGAATGAATGAATGAACAGGGACTGTGTGTGCGTTCCAGTGTGGGTGCACAGCTCACGCGTCCCGATTAATGAAAAACCACACTCAGCCAGTGTTCTCTGTTAAATGAGGACAGTTAAATACGTATTATTTGAAGACACAACAGGGTTTTTCCATTACACAGAGGAAAAAAATGTTCTGTGGATTTATGATTCAGTTCTCTACCGGACTGCAGCTGGATCAGTCTGTCCTTTTGTGCTGTTGTGATAAGGAAATGAACTGTGTCACTGACAACTGATGACTGACCACGTCCTTGTAATATGGCCCATTGATTTAAACATCAAAGAACAATATGGCTTTAAAAATATGAATTTGGAATATTCACAGTGTGGCAAACTTTTGACATTACACCAGAGTTTACGTCTTATTGAGGTAATTTGCAGACACTTCAGCCCCAGATTCGTTTGATGAGTCCTTTTTAAGGAACCATACAATCAAGATTAATGGGGCTGAAATCTAATAACCGGGTACGTTAGTCTTTTATAGTCAGATTATCTGATGACTGCTTCTGCTAAAAATAGTTCTTGTACAGTTTGGAGCTGTGATTTGGCTCAGTGGTCTGTTGTAGAAAGAAATCTGGAAAATTGATTGGCACCTTTCTTTTTTTAAAACCCTGCTTTTTTTAAATGAAATTGGCCTTTTACAGCATTACATCCCATCAACATACTTTTTCATACGTTCTTTGTGCATCGTGCTTGTTTGACTGTAATACCTTAAAAATGATCTGTCCATTAGATTGCTGTACATTTCTACTTGGCCTTAACTGTTGATATTTGAACTGGTGTTTTGTGAGTACTGTACTGGTTTCTAAAGAAGCACTTGTGAGACGTACAGTATGTTTCTCAAACTAGAGAAAGTGAAGTGCTTATTCTACTGCTCAGCTCTGTGCTGGGTCTGCCCACCTCTCATTCTACTATATTTAGAAACTTTCTGTGCTGTTTCAGAAGATGGAATGGTTTTGCCACTTTGCCATATTCAGCTTTTCTCACATAGAGCTGGTAGTATTTGCTACTGTGAGGTTAAGGACTTTTGTTTTTAATCAATTTAAAGACTACAATTGAACACTTTACTTACCAAAAATGTTTCTTTAATCAGTATGTGTCTGATGGTTCAAAACTGTTGTAGATGCTCAATTAAAAGCAATTGTTGATACATGTTCCATTGTTCTTTAACCATTTTGGTGTCTGTTATGCACATCTCTTAGATTAAAAGTAAGTGTGATTTTCCTACTATCACAATCACCTTTTATGCAGACTCCTAAACTCATGTGGTATCATTTGTAAATACTACTGACCTGCAAAGTTTAGCCTCCGGATGTGCTTGAGCAGATGAGTGCCATTGACGGGGTCCATTCTGGCACAAAGACCGACCTTCCCCGGGCAAAGCTCCTGGTGCATGTTGTGCAAAGCATGAGCCATTGCATAGACTGCATCAATCACAAACTGTACCTTCCCTTCTTGCTCATAATGTGAGTCCTTTCCTATTCGCTCTTGATCTGCAAAACACAAAGATATATGGAAAAGAGACTCACTACATGCATTAACTGTAGCACGTGATAATGTAAATCAGGCATAAGCATATAAATCATGACAAGTACTCTCCTTTGCAGTCACTTGTTGGGCCTAGTGGGCTTGTTCACTGTGTCAAGTGCAAGGTTGAGTCTGGCATTGGCATCCAAGCAGTTAAGCAACCATGATGGGAATGAAAAGGATTTTGCAATTGGATTTAATATATTCAATCAGGCAAAAGCTCTGTAGTTCCACCGACCACACCATGCAATTAAGCAAATTGTACTAATTTAGAAGACTTGAGTGCATTCCAAGAGTGGATTGAATTTAAAGAATTATTTACTTGTGATATTGTCCCCGACACTTTGAAGTGGGCTGGTGACAAAGCTGCATATTTCTTCCAAACAATTAATATGTGCTATTCCTACAAAGGAAAGATGGCCCCATTAACTATAAAATTGTGTTTCATGGGTTTTAATCTTATAAAATATGTTAATAGATCACATTTATAGCATTAAAATACAAACTCCAACTCCAATGAAGTTGGGCCATTGTGTAAAACATAAATAAAAACAGAATACAATGATTTGTAAATGCTTTTCAACCTATATTCAACTGAATACACTTCAAAGGTGGTGGCCTAATGGTTAGGTGTGTGGACTGGTGAGCAGAAGGTCACCAGTTCAATCCCTAGACCAGCAGGATCCGATCTGGGTGGGACAGATAACATAGCAGTGTTTGCCCCACCCTCCTTAACCCCGCTGTGGTGCACTTGAGCAAGGCCCTTAACCCCACCTGTTCCAGTGGAGCTGCTCAGTGGCCACAGGTCAGTCTGTGGTTGTACTGGGCAGTGTGAGCGTGAACAGGGTGTCCTTGAAAAAGAGAGGCTGCCTCTCAGTAGACCTCTCCTGTATAAATAAAGGTTAAATCAAATAAAAAAAACCAAACAAAACAAAGACAAGATATTTAATGTTCAAACTGAAGCTATTTTTTTCAACTGTTCACTCATTTATACTTACAATACAATACACAATGTCTCAACATCACCGGAACTGGTGTTTGTATCAAAATGTTCACTTCACAAAGAAATGCACAATATTCCTCAGTTAAGCTCTTAAATAAACGAGTGAATTGCACTTCCTTGGTTTTGTGGCATCACAAACCACCAAGCCAGTTGGTTTGTGATGGTTTCAGTTCTCAAATGTGGAAAATAAAACAGACTCTCTGCTTTGTTACTTGTGACTGGCCCATTCAAAAAACCTTTACCTAATCAGATTAAAGGTAGTATCTCACTGGGCTGCGAGAGCTCATGACTAGTTGGAGAACGGCATTTACGAGGAAGTTTCCAAAATCTCCACAAAGTTTTGCGAGGGTTCGCAATTTCCTCTTGTGAGTCACAGCGCCTCACTCACGTGTCACAGGAATTTTCAACATGTTTAAAAAATTGTGCCACAGATTTTCTTGCCAAATAATCACAGAGATGTCACAGGTGTTTCAAACCCTTCTCAATTTAGTTTCCGGGAGTTAGAAAGTGTGAGAAAAGTTAGACAACTTTGTGAGGGGTTGGGGACCTGTGAAACTAAATTGTGACTGATTGGTGAAAAACAACAGGACAAGACATTCCCTGTGCATTTTTAAGCACATTCTGACACAGCTGTAACCGACAGTGCCACCATGTCACCATGCCACCCAATGGCAAGAAAGGCAAGACTAGGGATGGGTGGGGATGTTGTCCCTCCCCCACAGGCCCCTACAGAGGAAGGGGAGTCTGTCCCAGGGTCTGCTGAGTCTGACGCAGAGGACTCCTCTGTGATCAATCTCACTTGATGTCTGATGATAAAATGACTGCTGGAATGAAGAGATATGGTCCCGATTTTGTACTTGTCATGGATAACTGTCGTGCAAGTGTTGCACAGGATTTGTGCGAATATGGTGGGACAGTTGTAAGTGCAAAAAAAAAAGCACAACTTTGTTATGTGCGTACAGAGCCAGATTAAGGAGGTCCGGAATCTCTCATACATACTACTGCACCTATGGACATTATGTATATTATTTGTATATTATAGTTCTGGTTAGTTTTCAAGTATGTCTCAGGGAAGTGTGAATGGCTGTGTTGGGGTGGGGGGTGGGGGTGTGTGTGAGTGTGTCTTAAATTATGTTTTTTTTACTTATATGGATGCCGAGAGAAACGCAATTTCATCTTGCCTGCACTACAGTTGTATGTACAGCAATATGACAATAAAGGTTGATTTGATTTGATTTGATTTGATTTATGGGAGTATGATATGCAAAATGGCCATGTTTACATGCACAGTGATAAACAGTTTATAATCAGATTTCTAGAGTTATCTGATTATTAAAGTAGTCATGTAAAAACAATAATCAGATAAAAGGCAATTATTGCATTACATAAAGTGAAATTACATTAACACACAGTTTATTGTCCAATCATCCATTTATTCAGTGCATGTAAACATGTCAAATCTGATTATCATTATCTGATTGTTCCTAGTTATCGGATTATTGTGGCCATGTAGCCAGGGTCACTGATGGATCAGCTTGACTTTCAAAGTCCTAAATTACTAAGGCAGTGGCTATGGCTACAGAACCGTACCCATACAATTCTTGTTACAGACACAGCTCGAATCTGATTGGCCAGTACGTTCTCTTAATGCGTATCTTAAAAGCAGCTGGCTACAGGTACGGAAATCTGAGGCATTTATTTGTTTCAAAATTTTAATCAGTGTCTATCTACCAAATTTTTAACCTTACCCACTCCCACATCCTAAGGCTGACCTCTTAATTTTAAGTCTAAATTTCATCCCATAGTAAAATGGTTTGGACAAGGTGCCAATAGCAGGATACAAACTAGCAACCTTCTGATCATAGGCCCAATGTACTATCTACCTAAGCCACAGCAGCAGCTGGAGCTGATCTGAAAAGGTTTTGTTGGATTGTCAACTCTTCCGTACCAATAGACATTTCGTATAGAAATACAGCTTTTGCATCCATAGCCACTGCCAACTACTAAATAAAGTGAATGACCACAAAGTTTTAGGTTTAGATTGAATAACAGAAAAATATAGTGCCATCAGGACTAACAACTGACAAATGTCTTGTAACAACCCACAACTTTAATTATGACAATGAAAAAAACACACTGACCATGTTTACATGGTCACGAGTAAACCGATTATAATCAGCTTCTGGAGTTACCTGATTATTCACACTGTCATGAAAACAGAATAATCTGATTACCTTTATTAGTTAAAGGCCATTATCGGTTTATGAGAAAACAGATTTACACATCTAGTTTATTTGTCCAATAAACCACTTAGTGCATGTAAATACCATAAGCCATTTATTACCTTTATTAGTTTACTCCAGTAATCGGTTTACTCTTGACCATGTAAACAGGGTCACTCAGCTGGTGTTTTCTGTTCAAGGGTTCAATATTAATAACTATTTGAAGTCAGAACAGGGTTTTTCACTACACAGAGGAAAAAAAAAACATTGCCAGACCAGTCTGCCCTACTGGGAAAACAACTGCTCTTCTCCACGACCCAGGAGAAGAGCAGGTTATGCTCGCACAAACCCGATATTCATTATCTAATGACAGTTTTTAAAATGTTAACCTCATTCACTGTCATTCTTTTAAAAGAATGATTCAGAATGAAAATATCCCAACAGTTGTTTTGAATTAAATCGACAATTTTGCATTCACCAGAGCAGATTAATATACAGTAACTCTGACAGAGATGAACAATACAGTGCATCCAGAAAATCTTCACAGAGCTTCACTTTTTACACATTTTGTTATGTTACAGCCTCATTCCAAAATGGAATTGTTATGAACCGAGCGCCGATCTCGTCCGCGCTCGGGTTATACATCATCCCGTTCAGGCTTTGACAGCAGTGTTTCCCCTCTGGCTCCCCGGGCTCTTATTGTGACAGCGCTCGGGGAAGCTTCCTGCTGTCAAAGCCGAACACCTGTGCTGCATTCAGGGTTCATTAGCGTCCGGCATAAAAGGCGGACGCTGAATGCAGCCCGAGGCAGCAGTCTCTGTTAAACTCCCATCAAGACTCCTCATGGTCTGACGCATCGGGCATCCCCCAGCTCAGACGCGGTCTTTCCATCGTCTACAATTGTAAGTTACTCTGTTGTGATCCTGTTTTTCATCATAGTGTGTTTTAGCCCATCGAGGCTCGTTCCTTTGCATTACTTTGTGTTATCCTCTGTTCTTAATAAAACATCATTGCAAACTCACCAGTGACTTGCTGGCGTCTTATGGTGGCTCGCAAGGGCCTCCGTGACAGTAGACTGCTGCCAGGATGCCTAAACAGAGGCGCCACACCGAGACGCCGTTCCCGGAGAGTTTTTGCATTGGACTTTGCTCTTTCCTGTCTGGGTACTGCGTGCTGACAGCATGCCGTCGCTCGGAGCCAGAGCAACAAGCTGGCGGATGTCCCTGAATACGTCGATGAAACCCTCATCGCCGCCTCCCTCCTCGACTTCCACAGCGACGTGTGCTGGTACCTGGACTGTGCTGAGGACGTGCTGAATCATCTCTCCCGCTTTGCCAACCACCCTGAAGTCAGCGCGAGGAGAGATGACATCGCCGCGCAGCGCGAGATACTCCGTGGGCTGGAGGGAAACCCCGGCAGGAAGCCGAAGGGGAGGCATCCTCGCTCCTCACATCTCGATCCCATTCCTGTCGCTATTCCGGTCCAGGAGTTCGCACCGCCCAGGGGTGATCCCCGCCGGAGAGTGTCGTCATTCGGGAACCCCCCGGAGAAGCTACAACTCACAGCTGCTTCCATCCGGGACCGAGTGGCGGCAGCTCGTTCCGCTGTTCACCCCACACAAATAATTAAGCATGTGACGGCGGCAGTCAGACTGGTGGAGAGGAATCCCAAGTTGAGTGACTTCCCTGAGTACGCCGACCTGCTCGCCTCTGTTTCTGCACAGGAGCGGCGATTCCCGGACCTCACCTTTGCCTCGCCCCCTGCAAGAAACCGTCGTCACACCCACTCTAAGCCTCAGCATGAACCCCGTCCGGATCCAGTTCCGGGTCGCCGCAAGGTCTCAACCCCACAGTCAACTGCTTCCTCGACGTCTCGCCAGGAGGGAATCCCCGCAGCCTCTTCCCCCAGGTCATCTTCTCTTGCTGTCCCGTCAGCGCTCCGTGCCCGGTTCGTCTCAGCTGCTGCCCCCTCCTCCTCGATGCCTTCCCCGGCTGCTGTGTGCGCCTGGAGTCCTGTTCCGGCGAGCCCCGTCCCAGATCCATCACGAGCGGCTCCCCTTCGTCCTCCCAGGGAGCCCTCTGTCACCATCCGGCGAGGAAAGGGAGGAGCAACGTCCGCTACAGCAGGCACCATCCTGCCTCCAGGAGACAGGCAAGTACAAGTTCACTCATCTCCTCATTATTGTGATTTGCCTCGTCTGACTCCTGGGGGAGGAGTTTGGGGTTCGCAGTCCCCCGAGCTCCCACCACCTGCTGTAGCTTCTATTATTAAACCCGCTTCCTCTGTGTCTCCCTCCGCTGAGCGGTCCTTGATGCCAGGCCAACGTCGCGGGATGAGGAGGAGGCCTGCAGTTCTGGAGAGCCTGGTTCCAGCCCTGCAGCCACGTCGTGGGCGGAGGAGGAGAGCGGACTGCAGCGTGGAGCCTGCGTCGATGACGAAGCGTCCCCGGGTCTCCACAGATGAGCGGTCCGGTCCAGTGGGTCGAGGGTCCCTGCCCACCACGCCGTGCGGGTCGTCGACTGAGCTGTTACAGCTGTAACACTGTAACTGAGCCACAGTGTTAAAAAGAAGTCTATGGTCATTTTTATTTTCTTCAATCAAGGATGAATAGTACTGCTGCCTAGCATTACGGAGAGACGTCTCATAGGTGATAAGGCTGGCATTCCAGGCTGAACATGATTCTTCTGTCTTATTCGCACGCCATAGCCTTTCACAGGATCTGACTGTCTGTTTTAACTCATGAGTGTGGGAGTTGTACCATGGAGCTAATCTCCAGTTTTTAATAGTTTTCTTTTTAAGAGGGGTTATGGAGTCAAGTGTTGTCCACAGTGAGGCTGCAGTACTATCAACTTAAAGGTCTAATTCTGATGGACTAAAACAGTCAACTCTTAACCAGTTAAATTAAGCAGGCGAGACAGATGTTCACCTCAACAAATAAAAAGTTGATATGCCAAAACAAACCCTCCAATAAACACTGGGCATGGCAGAATTAGGCAAAAAAAAAAAAAGGTGTTTTTTTTGGGGGGGGGGGCAAACAAGCTGGGGCCCCAGGGCTCCTGCCCCAATAAGCCATCTTGATAATCCAGGGCAATGTGCGTATTGCACGAATGTTATGCAACATGTGCATGGCATGTATGCAAACTCATATTTTGGCCCAAAATTCATGGGGAATATTATGTATTTATTTATTTATTTATTTATTATTTATATAGCGCCATTTCACAACAACAGTCATCTCATAGCACTATCAACTGTAGGGGGAACCCCCACAATTGCAGAAAGACTCCAGCAATCAGGCGATCCCTGTGAGCAAGCGCTTGGCGATGGCAGAGAAGAAAAACTCCCTTTTAACAGGAAGAAACCTCCAGCAGAGGCTCAGGGAGGGGCAGTCATCTGCTGCGACTGGCTGGGGGGGTGAGGGGATAGAGAAGATGAAAAGAACAGACATGTAGAGAGCAAACAGCACGATGGGGACTCAATCTATGGGAGAGAACAAACAGATGTTAATGACCAGCAAAAAAAAAAAAAAAAAAAAATTTCATTGAGAGTGAAGAAAGGAGTGAAGCCCAGTGCATTATTGGAGGTCCCCAGCTGTCTAAACCTATTAGCAGCATAACTAAGGGAGGGTTCAGAGACACATTATCCCTCTCTATTTGTAGGCTATATCAAAAAGGAAGGTTTTAACCCTATTCTTAAAAACAGAGATCGAGTCTGACTCCCGAATCCAGATTGGCAGCTGATTCCACAGGAGAGGAGCTTGATAACTGAAGGCTCTGCCTCCCATTGTACTTTTGGAGATTCTAGGTATTACAAGTAATCCAGCATTTTGGGAGTGTAGTGCTCTGTTAGGATAATAGGGTAGTATCAGATGTTTTAAATAAAAAGGGGCCTGATTGTTTAGAGCTTTAAAAGTGAGAAGAAGGATTTTAAACTTAATTCTAAACTCTATGGGAAGTCAATGAAGGGAGGCCAGAAACGGAGAGATATGATCTCTCTTTCTAGTACCTGTTAAAACTCTTGCAGCAGCATTTTGGATCAACTGAAGACTTTTTAAAGATGTTTTAGGACAGCCTGATAATAAAGAGTTACAATAATCTAATCTACAGCTAACAAAAGCGTGGATCAGTTTCTCAGCATCACTCTGAGACAAGATGCTCCTAATCTTGGCAATATATGTGTGACATTCATGCAAAACTTGTGCGACATACACAAATGTGCCAATTCCTTGTGATTCCAAGTGAAAACTGTCACCAATTTTCATATTTGTAGCAAGGCCAACTAGTTGCGAGCTGTCGCAGCCCAGTGAGATACTACCTTAAGTGTTCAGGTTAGTGTCAATTCAATTTAATTCAATTCAATTTTATTTATATAGCGCCAAATCACAACACAGGTCATCTCAGGGCACTTTACAAAAAGGTGGGTTTAGGCCACACTCTCAAATTTACAGAACCCAGCAGAGACCCCTAAGAGCAAGCACCGCGGTGACACAGGCGAGGAAAAACTTCCCTTTAATGGGCAGAAACCTCAAGCGGAACCATAGCGTCAGTGGAGGCTGAAAACTGACTGTTTCAGAAAGAGCTTTATGAACAGCTTTCTGATTAAAAAAAAAACACAAATTGTTTTTGGTCTTTAAAAATACACCTTTTTGTTATTGAGGATACCAAAGTCTGAAATTAAACTCTGGAAAATGTACTGTGTGGGACCTGTAAGTCGCTCAAAGGTACTAGTGATGTTTCTTCTCAGAATGTGTTTCCTGTGTCAATCCCCACTTTAGAGAACAGTTCCTGTTGGACAGCACAGCTTTGTGCAAACTACTTGGAAAGAGTGAACATTTTAAATGGAGAGTGTGGCATCAATCCAAAAGAAATAGAAGAGAATGCATTGCTCCTCAGTGAGTCTTATTCTTTCCCTTCTGAATGGGTCTTGCCTCTTGCAATTAGCTCGAAGGTAAATATCTGGAGTGCAGTGGAGGAGCAAATCAATTCCAATATCTGGAGTGCAAGGTTTTCTCCTCTGGGAAATCTCATAATTTAAAAACCAAAACTCTTTCTTACATTTCCAGAAAGAATGCACGGACTGAATGACTATGTAATGTTAAAGTCTTACACCTACATGTCTGTGCCACAACTATTAACAATGTGCCCTGTGCAATTTCCCATTAAAAAAATGATTGAATCTCTGATGGCTGACCAGCTTGACTGAGTTTCCAACCCTGAATTGACTATTACTGCCAGGATGCATTTAGAGGAACCAAAGAAGCAGGAAATGGAGACATCCATTCACAAGACAGGGATAATCCCCTTATAGGCTCAATGTAATAACTCTTGATAGGAGTTTTTTAATCCTGGCTAAGGTTGTTCCATAGTTTGTTTTTTTTGTGATTGTTAATTGCTGTGAGGTGGTGGGGTCTGAGAAGGAGATACAGTGTGCCAATCCTAACGCCGCTATACAACCCTGCTGTACATGCATAAGCAATTACAAAAAAGCAGGTGTGTTCAATTTAGGTTTACAATAGACTAATTACCAGGGATGAGTTAATGATAGAGCGGCACAGAATTCAATTAGGCTTTGCAAGTTAAGACGTGCACAGTGGGGAATCTGCTGCTGATATTCTCACAGTAATGGCTATACCATTGGGTGAAAAATTACCTGATGTGTGCAAAGCGTTTCTTGAGGCAGTGGTTCAAAAAATGTTCAGTACAACCAACTACGGATAAAATTGTGCCAACTACAATATACAGTGCTGTTAAAAACTATTTGCCCCTTCCTCATTTCTTATATTTTTGCATATTTGTCATTTAAATGTTTCAGATCATCAAAGAAATTTTGATATTAGAAAAAATTGACCCAAGTAAATACAAAATGTAGTTTTTAAATGATGATTTCATTTATTAAGGGGAAAGCTCTATCTAGCCCTATGTGGAAAAAGTAACTGACCCCCCGTCCCCACACACACACACAGACACACTTAAATAGAACCTGTCTGATAAAGTGAAGTAGACTTAAAGATCTCAAAAAGCAACACACCTTGCTGTGATCTAAAGAAATTCAAGAACAGATGAGAAACAGAAACCCAGAACAACATCTAAAGAACTGCAGGCCTCACTTGTCTCAGTTTGGACACTGATCCATGATTCAACAATAAGAAAGAGACTGGGCAAAAATGACATTCATGGGAGAATTCCAAGGTTAAAACCACTGCTGACCAAAAAGAACACAAAGGCTCATCTTACATTTGCCAAAAAAAAAAAAAAAAACATTTTAATGATCCCCAAGACTTTGGGGAAAATATTCTGTGGACTGACAAGACAAAATTTAAAGCTTTTAGAAGGCGTGCGTCCCGTTACATCTGGCATAAAATTAACACAGCATCTCATAAAAAGAACATCATACCAACAGTCAAACATGGTGGTGGAAGTGTGATGGTCTGGGCTGCTTTGCTGCTTGAGGACCTCGATGACTTGCCATAATTGATGGACCCATGAATTCTGGTCTTTACCAGGAAATCTTGAAGGAGAATGTCTGCCCATCATTTCGTGACCTCAAGTTCAAGCCCTGCAATATGGCTGAATTAAAACAATTCTGCACTGAAGAGCGGGCCAAAATTTCTCAACAGCGATGTAAGAGACTCATTGCTATTTATCGCAAACACTTGATTTTGGTTGATCCCTCAATAAATGAAATAATTTTAAAACTGAATTTTGTATTTACTTGGGTTATCTTTGTCTAATATTAAACTCTGACGATCTGAAACATTTAAGTGTGACAAATATGCAAAAATATAAGAAATTATGAAGGGAGCAAATACTTTTTTCACAGCACTGTATAGGGATACTTTAGTTTTAATATTGCATTGGTAAGTTAGAGTCTTTCCAAAAGGGAAACATACTGAGTCATTTGAAAATAGCATATAAAGTACAATTCTGTACAACAATGACAAACATTCTGAAAGTAATCTGAAAAGGCAACTTGTGAATGATGAGATATGACACAAAAAACATGCAAAACTTTCACTTTAATTAAGATACAGTCATAAAACCTAAAACAAATACATCTACTCTTTGTCGTCAAAGAATTTGCTGCATAATATCTGGCATGTGAGTCAAATATATGATGCAAGCAGCCAGACACTAAAAAGAAAAGTAAAATA
The DNA here is from genome assembly GCA_020510985.1 of Pholidichthys leucotaenia. Classification (NCBI taxonomy): domain Eukaryota; kingdom Metazoa; phylum Chordata; class Actinopteri; order Cichliformes; family Pholidichthyidae; genus Pholidichthys; species Pholidichthys leucotaenia. The sequence continues at coordinate 57,851,989 of CM035837.1, read as the reverse complement.
AAACATAAATTAATTCAACTGTAATGCCTAGTACTTTCACTTCCACTCACGGTCAACGTTATTAGCTATCTTGCTACTTTAATTGCTTTTTAATGAAAAACAATCCTGATCTGCAGAGAAATTAAGTGGCTTTTTCCTTTTCCAACGCGGCACTCCTCCACCAAGTTTTGTGCAATCAGGCCTGTGGGTCTTTGTTATCTTGACATACAGGTCCAGAAAAGCTCTGCATTAAATTTGCAATGGCTGACAAAATATTGAAGTGATCTGAGAAATCTTTTAGTGTAAAATTAACTTACACATTAGTATGTGTAGGTAAACAGACTGCAGATAAATGGACTCCTGATTTTCTCACCAAAAATAAAGACCACTGTCTACTTATTGGTTTGGGAAGCAAATCTCTGCAGCCTGGACATGTAAAAAAGTCACTGACTGGACTTTAGTTTTGATTACAGCATACATTCCCTGTGCCATTGTTTCAGTAAACTTGTGCAATGTCATATCATTTAACTCCATCCAGAGTTACACACGTGGACAAAAGTGTTGGTACCCCTCTGTTAAGGAAAGAAAAACCCACAATGGTCACAGAAATAACTTGAATCTGACAAAAGTGATAATAAATAAAAATTCTATGAAAATTATCCAGTGAAAATCAGACAATGCTTTTGAATTGTGTTTCAACAGAATTATTTAAAAAAACAAACTCATGAAACAGGCCTAGACAAAAATGATGGTACCCTTAACTTAATTTTTTGTTGCACAAACTTTTGAGGCAATCAAACAATTTCTGTAACTGTCAATGAGACCTCTCAGCAGGTATTTTGGCCCACTCCTCATGAGCAAACTGCTCCAGTTGTCTCAGCTTTGAAGGGTGCCTTCTCCAGACGACATGTTTCAGCTCCTTCCACACATGTTCAATAGGATTTAGATCAGGGCTCATAGAAGGCCACTTTATAGTCCAATGTTTCGCTCTTAGCCATTCTTGGGTGTTTTTAGCTGTGTGTTTTGGGTCATTATCCTGTTGCAAGACCCATGACCTGCAACTGAGACCAAGCTGTCTGACACTGGGCAGCACATTTCTCTCTAGAATACCTTGATAGTTTTGATATTTCATTGTTCCCTGCACAGATTCAAGACACCCTGTGCCAGATGCAGCAAAGCAGCCCCACAACATAACAGAACCTCCTCCATGTTTCACAGTAGGGACAGTGTTTTTTTCTTGGCATGTTTCATTTTTGCATCTGTGAACATAGAGCTGATGTGCCTTGCCAAAAAGTTCCAGTTTTGTCTCGTCTGTCCATAGGACATTCTCCCAGAAGCTTTGTGGATTGTCAACATGCAGTTTGGCAAATTTCAGTCTGGCTTTTTTATGATTTGTTTTCAACAGTGGTGTCCTCCTTGGTCATCTCCCATGAAGTCCACTTTGGCTCAAAAAACGATGGATGGTGCAATCTGACATTGATGTACCGTGACCTTGGAGTTCGCCATGAATGTGTTTAGAGGTTGTTCTGGGCTCTTTTGTTACCATTCGTATTATCCGTCTCCTCCTGCAGCCACATCCAGGGAGGTTGGCTACAGTCCCGTGGATCTTAAATTTCTGAATACTACAGTATGTGCAACTGTAGTCACAGGAACATCAAGCTGTTTGGAGATGGTCTTATAGCCTTTAACTTTAACATGCTTGTCTATAATTTTCTTTCTAATCTCCTGAGACCACTCTCTCCTTTGCTTCCTCTGGTCCATGTTTAGTGTGGTACACACCATGTCAACAAACAGCACAGTGACTACTTGTTACCCTTTAAATAGGCCAACTGACTGATTATAAGTTTGTAGACACCTGTGATGTTAATTAGAGGACACATCTTGGTTGAACACGTCCCTACGGCCACATTATTTTCAATCTTTTCTAGGGGTACCATCATTTTTGTCCAGGCCTGTTTCATGAGTTTGTTTTTTAAAGTAATTCTGTTGAACCACAATTCAAAAGCATTGTCTGCTTTTCATTGGATAATTTTCATAGAATGTTTATTTATTACCACTTTTGTCAGATTCAAGTTATTTCTGTGACCATTGTGGGCTTTTCTTTCATTAACAGAGGGGTACCAACAATTTTGTCCACGGCTGTACTTCAATTTTTCTGCAAGAGCTTGTGTTGATGGCAGGAGAGTTAATGACAGTTGATGAGAACTATTCTCCAGGACTTAGGATGAGGCTGGCCAGTAAGAGAGAAGTGGGTGCATATGAAGGCTGGGTTTACCATTTTATGATGTTGCAAAGCAAACCCGGAATAAATGAATCGGCTTCTCAGACACTGAAACAAAATAAAGAATGTTTTTTTTTTTAAAGAAAAGTGAGTGTTTTGGCATTTTTCGTATAATCACACGACCAATAGACACATTGGAGAAGGTTAAAATCTACTAAAACACCATTTTTCAGTCAATGACCCCTTTAATAATTTCTGCAGTATTCTCAGTTGTTTTTCGTTGGATGCACGCCAATAGCTTGACTCTTCTGAAACAGAGGAACACCTTTCCCATGATGATGGGCTATGCCTTCAGACATGGTTGTATAAGAAATGTAAAGCTACACACTCCGTCAGAGTTAAATAAGTTGTTGAAGCTGAAACATATTAATCACTGCAGTAAGTACCCAGTGCAAGGCTCTTACCTATTTGCTTCAAGGTTTTCTCTTTTTTTGGCCGCGTACTATACCCTAAGAGTTATAATAAATTACACAGCATTAATTTAACCATATCCATCTTAAACCTGCTTCACCAAGCAAAAATGCAGAACACAGCATGGGCTGAAGACAAATTTTAGACACTGTGATACTAATGTTCCATCTCTAAACGTTTTGTAGGGTAGCTATTTATCATTCAGCATCTGTCCTCGTGAAGTTCAAGCTATTTTCAATGGCCACTTCAATCTGAAAGAGAGCTAGCCCCCAGCTCGGCAGAGGTCTCCTTCTGTCAGGCGTCTTTTATTTTCTACAACTCCAGCTCCTTGCTGCAAACCAGAGGGGTTTTAATGTCCCTGATCATCTCATGAGCTTTTGAAATGCATGAATTATTGTTGGAGGTTACGGCTCAGTAATTAAGGGCCACGGGGCCTTGATTGGACAGAGATTGTCACAGTTTGGCCGGCATACTTCTACCATGGGGAATCCTGCAAGCCAGAGTGGGTGTGAGAGTGATATTTCTCTCGCGAGCTTGGCAGGCTACCCACACCAACTTTGCATTGTCTCTGTTCCATAAGACTATTTCCCTTTTTCCCTCTGCCTCTCTTTGTAGCTCCCTCCTCATTGGCATCTTGGCTCCCTCACACACATTTTCTAGGCTGCTGTTTTGTTTTGAGAGAAATCCATTTAGATTAAGGAAAGCAGAAGCAAAAGTGTGGGTGTCTTCCACTGAGGTGCAACACAAGATAACCTCTGACAGAGATTGCGGGCTCAAGATCTTTGACCCTTTGTCAGCCTGTGACCGGCCAAGGGCCATCCGTCTGCCTGCAGTAGTTAGACTGTCTCTTAAATTAATTTGACAGAGCTGCTATGTGTCCCACTCCATTTCATCATCTGTAGATATGATGTCAGAGCTTCTTCATATATGAGAATGTCACATCATGTTAGAATTTGCATCCAAAAACACAAAAATATTCATGTCAAATGAACAACTTTAAATTTGAGAGGCTGAAATCCCAAAAAGCATTTATTGCTCTTTAAATCACTTAACCAATCCTCAACTTTAAAGTTAACACAGTTACTTCAATAGCATGATTTCAAAAATAAATCCCTTGTCATGGGAGGACTAAATGCAATATTAAAGTCCTAATAGTGAGAAATTTACTGTGAGTTTAGTCATGGATTGCTGCCTTTAACTGTGCAGATGACTGTTTGCGAGAAACTGTAATGGGCATCAGTTTTGTGCAGCTGCCAAAACAGACCCAGGAGACTATCTTCAAATAAAACAAAACAAAAACTCTCTAGTGTTTGAATAACTGGGAAATAGAAACTAGTTGTACCAAATAATTGAAATACCCTGATTAAACTAACAACTTATCATTATTATTATTTGTGTATGTGTGGATAATGTAAACACATATTCTAATTTTGTTTGGTTTACTGTTATTTTTTCATCTTTTTTCTGTTTTCTGTGAAAGCATGCCTGCCTAATACAACACAGGCAACATGATTAAGCCTTAGATGTCAAGGTAAAGTAGGCAGCAGATCAGTCTGTCCTGTTATAAAATAAACTCCATTAGGTGTATTTAGCCACATTTCTTATGATTGACTGCTCCTTGACAAACAGAAGGTACTGTGTGCCGTGTTATGTGCTTCCTTTCTGAAGGATTTTTTTTTTTTTTTTTTTTTTACAAATGCAAAGTGTAAATACATAAAGATCCGATATCCTTCTTAAAAATGTACCAATCTGGATATTTAAACAGAAGCTATATGTTCCAAAATATCAGCATCATAGTAAAATATCCTTCCAGGATGTTTTAGGATAAAATTATTATCTGAACTCTCAATGTAATATTTACAGACTTTTTTAATAACAAGCAAGAAAACTGGAAATTTTGGCTATATCAGTGCATTAAAAAAACCCATCATGATTCAGTCATTTAATCCAAAGAGGTTCGTCACAAGTCCAATAACTTTTATCCAGTAGTGTAATTTTGTAGATGAATTTGTATATCAATTAGTCCTGAAGTAACTTCTATCCAGAGGTTCTGCTAGACTTTTCTGTCATTCTGACAGACAGGTTTATAAAAATTCTGTCATAATTATTATCTATCATTTTAATTGACTTTAATTAGATCATCCTCAATGTAATCTGTCAAATGACAACCAGCTTTCAGGATTTTCAGTCCTTGCTGAAAAAAGTCTTTCAGTGAAGGACAACTTTCAGTTAACTAAACCTCTGCTTCTATCAGAGAAAGAAATGTGAAATGACTGTATAGAATTTATTTGACATTAAAGAACCTTTGTGAGCAAGCTCACATACCCCATGCATCTGGAATGGTGGTGTAGAGGTACAGCATACGCCCTACAACTGGGAGGCTGGGGTTCAAGTCCCAGCCGGGTCATGCCAAAGACCCTACAAAAATGTAACTTCCTGCCATCCAGCTTGGTGCTCAGAAAAAATGGATCAGAGGAGGGAACTGTTTGGGGTGGCAGTGACTCAGGAGGCAGAGCGGGTCATCCAGTAACCAGAGGGTTGGCAGTTCAAATCCCACTCCCCCCAGCCATCCTGCCATTGTGTCCCTGTGTAAGACACTTTACCCACCTTGCCTCCAATGTCCATGACACTGAGTATGAATGTGTATAAGTGGTCGGAGAGGCCGTTGGAGCAGATCGGTGTCCACATTTCTGTCAGTCTGCCCCAGGGCAACTGTGGCTACAGCAGTAGCTTACCATTATCATTGTCTGTCTGTGGAGTGAATGAATATTGAACTCATTGTAAAGCGCTTTGAGTATCTTGAAAGGCACTATATAAATGCAATCCATTATCATCTGCATATCAGGGGCCCCTAATGAGAACTGTGATCAACATAGAATGGACTGGGGAAAAAGAAGTCCCTCTCCCCTCAAATGTAACCCTTTATTTGAGTCAAAGCTGTTATGACCCGAGCGCTAATGTTATTTGTGCTTGGGCTATTCCTGTCAGGTCTTGACAGCGGCGTTGTTATTCCGGCTCTCCGAGCTCTTATTGTGACAGCGCTCGGGGAGGCTCCCGCAAAGCTGTCAAGACCTGAACAGCTGTTCTGCATTTGCGGTCGTTAGGTCGTTAGCTTCTTAAACCGACGCTAGCGGCTGCATCCTTGCAGCAGCGTCCGTCGCTGATCGTCGGAGCGATCGTACGTTATGGATTAATACTACATTGCCTGTCTGTGGTGTGACCGTCTCATCCTGTGGACCCGTGAGTGAGCTTATTAGCCTTACGCCTCCCTGTGTGTAGACTTGTTGGTGTCATAGCCTCAGCAGCCTGTATTATTGTGACTTTCACCGTAAATAAAGACTTTAACACAACTCTCTGGTGACGGTGTGGCGTCTTATGGTGGCTCGCGAGGGCCACTGCATGACAGTACACTGCTGCCACAAAACGGCGTTTACGGTGACGCCAACCCGAGACGCCTTTCACCAGTGAGTTAGTGTCATTAGGGCATCGCTTTTTCCTGTCTGGGTACGGTGTGCTGGAGGAATGCCGTTGCGGAGGGGCCGCGCTCGGAGTTCGAGCCATGAGCTGGCGGACGTCCTGGAATATGTGGATGAGACGCTCATCTCTGCTTCCCTCCTGGACTACAACCATGACGTACACTGGTACCTGGACTGCGCTGAGGATGTACTCAATCATCTTTCTCCCCGCTACGCCGACCACCCAGAAGTCGATGTGAGGAGGGCTGATATCGCCGCACAACGTGAGATACTCCGTATGGTGGAGGAGGAATACGGCAAGAAGCAGAGGAGGAGGCGTTCACGCTCCTCGCTTTGGGATCCCGTTCCTGACCTCGATCCACTCCAGGAGTTCGCACCACCCAGGGGTCGTCGCAGATGTCGGCGCCGCGGCCAAGGGCATCCCCAGCAAGCTCCTGTTCCGGATCCAGTTCCGGGCCGCCGGAATGACCCAGTCAACCAGTCAGCTGTCTCTTCGGCGTCATGCCAGCAGGGAATTCCTGCAGCCCCTATTCCCGGGCCATCGTCCCCTGCTGTCCGGTCAGCATGTTGTGCCCGGCCCGCTTCGGCTGCCGCTCCCTCGTCCTCGACGCCCTCTCCAGCTGCTGTGTGTGACCAGAGTCATACTTTGGCGAGCCCCGCCCATGGGTCCTTTCTTACCACCCAGCGAGTGAGGGAAGGAGCAATGCCTCCTACAGCTGGCACCACCCTCCCTTCGGGAGACAGGCAAGTTCATGTTCACTCCCCTACTTATAATAGTGATCTGTCTTGTCTGACTCCTGGGGGTGGAGTTCGGGTTTTGCAGCCCCCCGAGCTCCCACCACCAGCTGTAGTCATCTGTTCTGAACCTGCTGCCTCTGTGTTTTCCTCCGCTGAGTGGTCCTCGGCGTTAGGCCTACGTCGTCGAGCGAGGAGGAGGCCTGCGGCTCTGGGAATAATCCCAGCCCAGCAGCAACGTTTTGGACAGAGGAGAAGAGCGGACTGCGGTGTGGAGCCTGAGCCGACAAAGAAGCGTCCCCGGGTCTCCACGGAGGAGCAGCCCGAGCCAGCGGGTCGAGGGTCCCCTGCCGCCACGCCATGCGGGTTATTGGTGTGGACATCAGCGCGAGAGGATCCAGCTGCAAAGACCATCATGCCGGCTGCAGAGCCCGACACAGCTGAGTGGGAGCCCGACGACGAGCTTCTACCCGAACCTGGATCGACGGAGTCCTGGACGGCTCCAGAGCCCGAGTGCAGGCAAGTGCTCTTCTTTGTTCTCCTCTGTGGTGTGTTAGAGCATTTTTGCCTGCCTCGTGGGGAGGTGAGCGAGGGGCAGCCGTCTGCTGCGCCCGAACTCGTCTTGCTGGGCTCTGGCGCTGCCGGGGACACTGATCCCAGTCCTCTCTGTTCCTCTGATCCTCTTCACAGTGTCGCCGGCTTGGAATCTGTCGAGGTCACGGTGCAGGAGGTCCCAAGTTCGGGGGTGGAGGTCATCGCCGATGCGGTACCGACCCAGTCGGGGTCCGATGAGGCCCAGTGGGGGTCTGACGCAGGGGCAGCTGTGACCCAGCGGGGGTCCGACGCGGGTGCAGCGGTGACCCAATCGGGGTTCGACACAGGCGGAGCTACAACGGCTGCATCGGTGTGGGTCAAGGTCGGTGGAGGAGCTGCAGACCCTTCGCCGCCTGATGTGATTTGGGCTCGTCATCACGATTATTCCCCTCTCAGGAGCCACCAGCTGGGGTCGTCAGCGCTGGGGGCCGTTGGAGGTTTTCTTCTTGCAGGCTGGCGCTCCCATGTAGTCTCGCTGTCAGGGAGGTCGCCGCACGCTATTCCTCCACAGTTCTGGTGGCTGAGGGATGCGGGTCGGCCACCCGAGGAACTGCTTCGCCGGTTCGGCGCCTTGGGTCGGTCACCCGATAAACTGTGTTTGTTACTGGGTGGCCTGGTTCGGCCGCCGGAGGATTTGACTCTCAGGGCCTGGGACTGGGGCAGGCCGCCCGACCACGTACTGTTCCCCATGACTACCCATGGGCCATCGGACGCAGGGAGGCCGCCGGAACTATGCCTGGGGCATTTGGTTTCCGCCTGTCATCCTGTGTTTGGACCATACGGTGTAAGGTCATTCGGAACGATTATATTGCCTCATGTATGTTTGTAGCATGTTTTTTGTTTTTTTTCCCCCTCTCCTACCTGAGGGGTTATAGCATGTATTTTGTGGTTTTTCATAGGTACCCTGGTGTTTGAGGCTGATGTTTTTGGGATAAACAGTTCTTTTGTGAATGTGGCTGAGGTTTCATGCACTTGGGTGACTTGGGAGCATAAATTGATCCATTGTGGCATTTAAGAGTTTGTGTGTGAACAGTGTGGAAAGACCTTCTCTCAGATGAGTTTAGACCATATGAAGTCATCTACTCTGGAGTTAAACAGTTTGTCTGCGGTCACTGTGGGAAAACCTTCTGTGTGGGGTAAATTATGGCTATAGTTTGTGCCCCCATGTATTGTAACTCTTGTCCTATTTGTTTCGTTGTTTCTGTGGGAATGCTATGGGTATGTCAGGGGATGTGGTTTTTTTGGGGGGGGGGGGGCCTTGTTGGTATTTGTTTCGCTCCCTCTTTGCCTGTTCCTCCATCCACTCGCCCTGTGGGTAGGGGTGGGGGTGGGGGGGCTAGGTGTTACAAGGCGTTCGGAGCCCGCCTTTGAGGGAGGGGTACTGTTATGACCCGAGCGCTAATGTTATTTGTGCTCGGGCTATTCCTGTCAGGTTTTGACAGTGGCGTTGTTATTCCGGCTCTCTGAGCTCTTATTGTGACAGTGCTCGGGGAGGCTTCTGCTCAGCTGTCAAGACCTGAACAGCTGTTCTGCATTTGCGGTTGTTAGCGGCTGGCTTCTTAAACCGACGCTAGCGGCTGCATCCTTGCAGCAGTGTCCGTCGCTGATCGTCGGAGCGATCGTACGTTATGGATTAATACTACATTGCCTGTCTGTGGTGTGACTGTCTCATCCTGTGGACCCGTGAGTGAGCTTATTAGCCCTACGCCTCCCTGTGTGTAGACTTGTTGGTGTCATAGCCTCAGTGGCCTGTATTATTGTGACTTTCACCGTAAGTAAAGACTTTAACACAACTCTCTGGTGACAGTGTGGCGTCTTATGGTGGCTCGCGAGGGCCACCGCATGACAAAAGCTTCTGTATAAATTTGAAGTCAGTCCATTCAGAAATTTAGAAGCAACTCGATCTCTCTCACACACACACACACACACACACACACACACACACACACACACACACACACACACACACACACACACAAATGTACATTTTCCACCCCTCAAAAAACTGAGTAACATCTTCACTTACTGCACATGCGTTATTGCACCGGAGCAAAGCAACACCCACTTTAATAAGGCTTCAACACTCATTCGGTTGGTGGATGAGGAAGTCGGATCATTATGTACCAGCGCTTTCAACCAACAGCCCACAAGTTCACGTCCCACACTGAGCCATGCTGACTTTTTTTTTTTGCTTTGTTTATATGTTGTTCACTCCACTAATGGTTAAGGTTAGGAAAAGGTTTGGTTTAGGCATCATCTCTAATGGTTAAAGAGGAAGAGAGAGAAAATGACAAACAATACAGTGCTGGCAGACATGTTTCTTAACGGTGTTAACACCATGTATCCAGTGCACGTTTGTTTGGTTTTTTTGCCTTGTGTATGCACGTTGCATTTGTACGTTTTTTTTTTTTAGGTGAGACTACGCCAGTAGAAGTTATAATGCTGCCAGCAAAAAAGAGCTCCCCGCCCCCCAAAAATGGAACCCCTCATTAGATGTGTCTGAAATTCAAATGTGTCTACTGTATTGATGAGTCAAAGCTTCTGTAAGAATTTGAAACCAATCTGATCAGAAATGTAGAGGTGGCGACAACATGTTGTCAAACAAATGGACGAATGGACGGATGGGTCAAAAACATTATGTCCTACACAACTTCATAGCAGTGGGTATAATTAGTACAGCATTTAGTGGTAATACGTTTTGGGGGGGGGCGCTGAAAAGCTCATGGGCTGAAAAGTTCATAGTGGCCAAATTTGATCAAATGTGGTTTATTTTTCAACTGCAGGGATCCAAGCGCTGCAACACCAGTGGATGAAGTGTGTGGACCGAAGGGGAGACTGTCAACGATGGCCCTCACGAGCCATCAATATGATGCCAAATGCCAGCCGATGAGTTTGCATAATTTATTAACAATAGACAAAATAATGAGCCACGAGGGGCAAAAACACAACTAAGGCTATGACTCTGACACAGGATACAGAGTCTCAGGAAATACAATTACTGTGAGGGAGACACATGATTGACGAATGATAGACGAATGACAGACGAATGACCGATGAGGTCGCAGCCCGGAGTAACCACAGCTGTTCCCTTAAATAGGGCACCACCAATAATGAGGCAGTAATCAACAGAATGTAGATCAGCTGTCACAGCACACTCAGCTCTGACAGCCGGAAGTCCCGCTTGTGACGCTGTCATAATAAAGGCCTTGGAAGACCATAAGGAAAACACGGATTAACGGGGAAAATACTGGATGATCTGAGCACGGACAATATCAGCGCTCAGATCATGACAGAGACTACGTTGAAAAATAATCCACATTTTATAAAAATTGACCATGATGACCCTGCCTCTTGCCCAAAGATGCTGGGATAGGCTCCAGCGCCCCCCCCCCCACCCCCCGCGACCCAAAAAGGATTAAGCGAAAGAAGATGGATGGATGAACTTTTCAACCCGCCCTCGTATTTAAAAGTATCACCATAAAAGTTCTTCAATGAGTGCAACAATTCTATATAAAATATGCCAAACATTGTAGTGTCTTTATATTTATAGAAAATGTTTATATACATACTGCATTAGCTAAAGATATTTTACCCAAATAATTTGAACTGGTCCAATGCTGCTTTCAGATACCACACAAAAGGAAATCCTCCTGTAATAAATTGGCAGGTGCTACAAAATATTCCCCATCTTTTACCCAGCACATGCTTGGAAAGGCTCCAGCCAACCTGGAATGCTGTTAAGGATAAGCAGCTTTTAAAAAAAATGTTGGTTGGATTGAAAAGCAGATGCCTGCTTTATCTGCATCCCTTTGTTTCCCACTGCTTCCCCGTGCATTCATGGGAGAGCAAGCGAGACGGGTTCCCGCTCCACCTTTCCTCTTCTTTCCACATTAATCAATATCGGTTTTACATCTCCTTCATTCACAGATAAAAGACAAGTCTCGCTTTTTTTTTTCCTTCTGCAGTCACTTATGCCCTCCTTATCGTTTGATCACACTAAGCAGTCCAGCTCTCTCTGGACAACGATAATTCTGCAGCACGCCCCATGTGGCTTTCGCACAGCTGCTTCAGGGACACTGCAGAGCTCCCCGCCAGTCTAGAGGCACCGTGAGTGTCACACTTTAACCTCAAACAAATTCTGTAAGACTCTCGCTCCCTGTGAAGCAGAGCTGATAGTGAGGTTTAATTCTAAAGTGTCTGTAATGAGGGAGGCAAGCCACAGATGAGCTTCTTACTGCATAATGCAGACACCTATAGAGCACTCATTACTGCCACTGAGATGGTCTTTGTCGTGTTATGATTTAGAGTTTGACCTCTTCACCAAACGACTATTAAAGATATTCAAAATATATACCTCAGCTTTTATGTCCTGCTTTTCTTGTTCTTTTTCCAGAGTTGTACTAAATGTAGGCAATTATTCAAATAATATATAAATCCAACAACTATCTCTAAGAATGCTATTCTGTATGATACATTTGCCCACACACAATACAAAAAAATGCCTGTATTGCACAATTCGAATATAATTTGTCAGGTTAATGTAAGCAGACATAATTTTGATCAGTTAGAGTTCTCTCTCTCCCTGTCAGTGTCCTCTCATAGAAGCACTGCTCACTGCCCCCGCCCAGCCAGAATAAACCCCAGGGCACACGTACTTGGAGAGGAAGGAAACAGAGTTCTTTCTTCAAAAAAATTCCTTTCACACTTCCATGCTTTCAAGTATTTATTGTCATAAATTCTTTATGACAGTGACTAGCGAGGCATCAGTCGGACGGTCCAATGTGTCCGCCATTCCACCACCCAAACTGCTGCTGACAGAGAACCTCACTTGCTCCTGTGGCGAATGTCAGGAGCAGAGGAAAAAAATGACCCAACTGACAGAATCAAAGAAGGCTCGTCTCTAAGCACACGAAATGGAGGAGCCAGATGAAGACAAACCTTACCGACTACTGTAGCATGTTTGTGGTGCAGGCTGCACTCTCTAAGCAAGTAGATCATTCTGGCTTCTGGATTCACAACTTTCAAAATAATAGCTCCCATCCAGTCTCATAAACCTTCTTAATAAGAGTGAGTGGCTTGCCAAATGAATAACTGATTGAACATAGACTCATAAAAACAAAAATAAGCAACAAATTGTACTTCTCTTGCTTTGTATTAGACCACCAAGCATTAACTATGTGTGGTAAACTGAAATATTTCTACTTATGTGGATAAACTTGACTACTTGATAGTGTGAGTTTTGTTAAGCAAGGGAAAAAAACACAAACTTTCATGAGTTACAGACCTGCTGGAAGTCAACACAAAATTTTGAGTGATCAACTCTCCTGATGACAACACCCCTATCCAGAAAACAGACGTCACTGAACAGTTTGATGTATATTAAAATTAGGTGAATCTTAAACCATCTTCTGGGTTTTCAGACCCTATGGACTCCTGATGGAAGCTGTTGTACTGACATCTTCAACAGAGCTTTCAGCACGATTAATACAATACCAACTGAAGGAATAACTCAATTAGAGTTCCACATACGCTCAGAAACAAAAAAAAAATCCAATGTTAACTGAAGCTTTTCTGGTCTGATATGATGACACAACAAATTTGTCTTACACCTACAGTATAAATGAGCCAAACTGTTGTGCACAGTGACCTTTTACTTTAGTATGATCGACATTGTTGTGATTGCTCTCAAGTGCAGTGTATTTCTGACCTCCACCTTCAAAAGAAATGAGACAACTATGGAGAGCCACAGAGCTGGAAAGTCAGACAGTAATAAAAAGAAAAAAGAAAGTCTGACATTCTGTGTTGTTGTGGTCTTCTTGGGATTTGTTGACATTCAAAGTTATATACAGTGGTGTGAAAAAGTGTTTGCCTTCTTCCTGATTTTTCTTTTTTTGTATATTTGTCACACAAATGTTTCAGATCATCAAACAAATTTAAATATTAGACAAAGATAACACAAGTAAACACAAAATGCAGTTTTTAAATGACGGTGTTTATTATTAAGGGTAAAAAAAAATCCAAACCTACATGGCCCTGTGTGAAAAAGTGACCCCCCCCCCCCTTTAAAACATAAATTAACTGTGTTTATCACATTTTTGAAAAGATGAGTTCAATTTCTCTAGCCACACCCAGGCCTTATTACTGCCACACCTGTTCTCAATTAAGAAATCACTTAAATAGGACCTGCCTGACAAAATGAAGTTGACCAAAAGATCCTCGAAAACTGGACATCATGCTGCGATCCAAAGAAATTCAGGAACCAACTATACCAACTATACCAACTCCTGCACCTCCAGCCACCAGTCTGTCAAGTTGATCAAGTTTGTGGACGACACCACCCTCATCGGGCTCATCTCCAACGGCGACGAGTCCGCCTACAGGAGAGAGGTGGCCCAGCTGGCGTCCTGGTGCAACAACAACAACCTGCAGCTGAACGCTCTGAAGACAGTGGAGATGATTGTGGACTTCAGGAAAGTCACAACCCCTCTGCCCCCCCTCACCCTCACAGGCTCTCCCATCACCACTGCTGATTCCTTCCGCTTCCTAGGCACTACCATCACCAGGGACCTCAAGTGGGAGCCGACCATCAGCTCACTCATCAAAAAAGCCCAGCAGAGGATGTTCTTCCTGCGGCAGCTGAGGAAGCTCAAGCTACCCACCAAGATGTTAGTGCAGTTCTACACAGCCATCATCGAGTCCATCCTCACCACCTCCATAACCGTGTGGTACGCAGGAGCCACTGCCAGGGACAGACTAAGGCTGCAGCGCGTCGTGCGCTCTGCTGAGAAGGTGATCGGCTGCAAGCTCCCATCTCTCCAGGATCTGTACATCTCCAGGACCCGGAGGCGTGCTGGCCGGATCATAGCCGATCCCTCACACCCTGGTCACGTACTGTTTGCCCCCCTCCCCTCAGGTAGAAGACTTCGGTCCATCCAGACTAAAACCTCCCGTCACATGAACAGCTTCTTCTCCTCTGCCATCAGACTGCTGAACACTAAGTGACTTATTGACTCTCGTGCACTATGTACAGCAGCTCAACCAGACTCATGTCAATCATCACTGTTTTCTTCCTGCATTACCGACTGCACTATATGGTTCTCCACAGTATCTGCTGCTCGCTAATATATTTTAACTGCTGACCAGTATCACTTACTCTTATTCTACACTTTATTGCATGTATAGTTTATTTCTTTTATTTTATCATGTTTAATGTTGCAGCATTGCACCGAGACAAATTCCTAGTTTGTGTACTACATGAACAATGGCAATAAATCTGATTCTGATTCTGAACAAATGAGAAACAAAGTAATTGAGATCTGTCAGTCTGGAAAAGATTATAAAGCCATTTCTAAAGCTTTGGGACTCCAGCAAACCACAGTGAGAGCCATTATCCACAAATGGCGAAAACATGGAACAGTGGTGAACCTTCCTAGGGGTGGCCGGCTGACCAAAATTACCCCAAGAGCGCAGCGACGAATCATCCAAGAGGTCACAAAAGACCCCACAACAACTTCCAAAGAACTGCAGGCCTCACTTGCCTCAGTTAAGGTCAGTGTTCATGACTCCACCATAAGAAAGAGACTGGGCAAAAATTGCCTGCATGGCAGAGTTCCAAGATGAAAACCACTGCTGAGCAAAAAGAACATAAAGGCTTGTCTGAGTTTTACCAGAAAACATCTTGATGATCCCCAAGACTTTTGGGAAAATACTCTGTGGACTGACGAGACAAAAGTTGAACTTTCTGGAAGGTGTGTGTCCCATTACATCTGGCGTAAAAGTAACACAGCTTTCAGAAAAGGAAAATCATACCAACAGTAAAATATGGTGGTGGTAGTGTGATGGTCTAGGGCTGTTTTGCTGCTTCAGGACCTGGAAGACTTGCTGTAGTAAATGGAACCATGAATTCTGTGTCACCATGGGATGAGACGCCGTCTCGGCGCTCAGCCCATGTTTCTCCTCATCCCTGCTTCTCATTGAGCAGCGTCTCAGCAGGCTCCCAGCTGGCAGCATTACGGGACGGCTGGGGCCAATTAACCCTCATCAGCTGGGCGCTGCCAATGAGAATAAATAGGAGCAGCCTCGATCACTCGGGGCTGCGACATAAGCACTGCTAGGCTGAAGCTCCTACGTCTGGTGTCAGTCTTCTACTCCTATTACAGCATTCCTATGAGTGTTACCCGCTGTGAGTATGTATGCCTTGTTACCCTTACGTCCGGTGCGAGCTCCCTGCTCCTGTGTTGTGCAACTCAAGAGTGTTCCTCTGTACGAGTACCTGTGCTTTCCTCATCCCTCACCCCTTACCTTTAATAAAACATCACGACTCACTGGCTCGCCCTTGGCTCTTATTGTGTGGCTCCCTAGAGCCCCGCGTGACATTCTGCTGTCTACCAAAAAATCCTGAAGGAGAATGTCTAGCCATTTGTTCATGACCTCAAGCTGAAGCACACTTGGGTTCTGCAGCATGACAATGATCCAAAACACACCAGCAAGTCCACCTCTGAATGGCTTAAGAAAAACAAAATGACGACTTTGGAGTGGCCTAGTCAAACTCCTGACCTGAATCCGATTGAGATGCTGTGGCATGATCTTAAAAAGGCGGTTCATGCTTGAAAACCCTCCAATGTGGCTGAATTACAACAATTCTGCAAAGATGAGTGGGCCAAAATTCCTCCACAGAGCTGTAAAAGACTCATTACCAGTTATCGCAAACGCTTGATTGCAGTTGTTGCTGCGAAGGGTGGCCCAATCAGTTATTAGGTTTCGGAGGCAATTACGTTTTCACACAGGGCATTGTAAGTTTGGATTTTTTTCCCCTTAATAATAAATACCTTCATTTAAAAACTGCATTTTGTATTTACTTGTTATCTTTGTCTAATATTTAAATTTGTTTGATGATCTGAAACATTTAAGTGTGACAAACATGCAAAAAAATGTGAAATCAAGAAAGGGGCAAACACTTTTTCACACCACTGTAAATTATACAGCAACTTGGTGTCGGTTGTTTACTGGTAAATTTCCACATAAAAAAAATCTCCAATAACTGACCTGCTTTCACATCGGCTGCTTCTAAATGTATTTAAAGGTTTAAAGGGGACATGTGACCTTTTTCCACCTGTTGACACAATTACCAGAAGACTTAATGAAATGCCTTTGGTCAAAATTCCTCAGGGCTTAAATACATTTTCCCCCCAGTTTAAAAACTTTATTTACAACTCTACCCACTTCAGTGTCTGTTCATTTAAATGCTTATAAGGTATGTTCTCTTCCCTTTTATTGTTAATTCTGAGATCAGCAGCTGACATTAGCTAGCTAGCTCCCATTGTCTGATACAGCCTGAGCTAACTGTTAATGTGTGTGGCATATGACCCAAAAGCAGACACAGGAGGAAATGGTTAGAAGTGAATATATTTATTACAATAACTGTACAATGAAATGTGCAACGTGATGAACCCAAGGATCTGGCAACCCTAGGGGGGAGAGAGCAGAGGGGCAGGTAAGGATAGCTGATAAGCAGAATGATGAAGAGTTTAAGTTAATTTCTTTGCTTAAACTTCTGCAGGGGAGAGAGGCTGGGAGCAGGTGAAGGACCTCCACGCTAGGGAAGCAAGTTGCCAGGGAGAGATGTGCTGAGGTGTTGCAGAGATGTTTCCAAGGGATGGAAGAGGATAGGCTGGCCAGGCCTGAGGGCTGGGGAGTGAGAGTGAAGATCAGTGAAGATTATGGTGGTAAGTCATCTTACTTTGGGGGAGAGGATGTGCACAGTTTGAGAGTATCCAAATCTAGTCCACAGGGCTATTTCCAGAGTCCAGAGGCAGGCAGGGGACAAGACACAGAAGACAAGATACAGGAAGGCAGATAAGTCCAATAGAGCAAGCAGTGTCAGGGTCTAGGACAAGCGAAAGGTCATAACATGGCAAGGCAGAATAACCACAAGACGCTGAGCTCAGAACATGGTACAAGCTGTGTATAAGTTAATGTCACCAGGCAGAGTGAAGAAAGAGTGCCCTACTTAACCTTTACTGTGGCAAGATTTCATGGACAGATAGCGCCCTCACTGGCACAGACGCAATGCGGCGCCTGTCATGTGATGTTATATGACGTGGACAAAAACTCCCCAGTTGATTTAAGTTGTATAAAAGATTCCACCTCACAAGGTGGCAAACACATATAACTTACTGCTCTTGCCTTAGAGGAATTATGACAGACATAGAACAATCCTGAAACCTCACCAGAGAAGAAGAGTTTGTAAACAAATCTAGATCTTACTCAATCGCAAGACTGAGGAAGCATTTGCTCCCGAATTTGCCAACTATGATTCTAAAAAGAGATTATTTAGCTTATGAAGGTAAATATATACATTTTGTTATAACAGAGGGTGGGCGAAGCTGGTTGATGTTCACCTGCCGTCCCCCCCAGCGCCATGTGACTGAAGAGAACAATCGCTCCAGTTCCGTGTCATCATATAAGATAAATAGCGGCGGGATAAAAATGAAATTGAGGTGCAATAACCATAACAGTTTCTGGATGTGAGGGGGGAAAATAAAATGACTGACAGAAGAGAAAATAACGACCAGGATGCCGCAAAAGGACAAAGTGAGCGAGCCGCCCGGCCAGTGATAAGTGACAAATTTGTTTGTTTGTTTACATTGTAACTGATTTTCTGGTTCATATACTTTGAAGATAACAAAATGCCCAAAACAAAAAAAAAAAACGGTGACAAAAAACAAAACCATTCTTTGTGTAAATATGTCCAAAGTCCACTCGTGACTGAAAGTTATGTAATTCGATATGGCTGCCGTGGCATTATGCAAATTAGATGCGTAAATTTACTCCTATCTCAAACTTTGGCTCATATTCTACATCTTTCTAACTGACAGTAAGCCATTATCTCGTACCACTTTCAAGTTATAGCCTTGGAAATCTCTGATATCTGAACTGAATATTTTCTTGAAAAAAATCTTGACTGCTAGGGGTTATGGCGCAACAGAGCACCTGTGCCAGTCATTGGGTTAAAGGGCCTCTCTGACTGGCAGCAGGAGAGAAACAAGGCCGCAGGACGTGAGCCTAATCAGAGGGAGAGAGGAAGGCAGAGAATACACAGAACCATCACAGTACTCCCACCTCAACGAATGCCTCCTGGCGTCACTCTGGGCTTGTCCGGGTGCTGCTGATGGAAGGGGGTGATTAGGGAGTCGTCCATAATGAAGGACCTGGAGTTTGGCTGTCTCTAAGACAGATGGAAGCTTGCAAAGTGGGATAAAGTAGGCCGCCTTCAAGAACCTGTCCACCACTGGAAGGATAACTGCATGACCCTGAGACAGCGGCAGACCGATGACAAAATCTAGTACAATGTGGCACCAGGGGCGGCCAGGTGTGAGGAGGGGATGGAGCAGGCTGGCAGGAAAGGTGGTGAGGGATTTGCCAGCTGAGCACTGAGGACACGCCTTGATGTATTCCCGCATGTTCTGATCCATGGTGGGCCACCAAAAGGTGCAGCAAAGGGTGGTGAGGGTCCTGGCTAGCCCCGGGTGACAAGAAAACTTTGAGGTGTGCATCCAGTGGATGACCTCACCTTTAATGGTTGTGGGAAGAAACCTCTGACCCGGAGGGCTTCCCCCAGGGCATGGGTCGGTGGTTTGGGCCTCCCTCACCTTCTCCTCCATTCCCCATGTGAGGGCTCCCACAACAGCGGAGCCTGGGATAATAGTGTCCACCACGAGGTCAGCAGCGTCAGGGGTGAACTGTCTGGAGAGGGCATCGGGTTTGGTGTTCTTTGATCCGGGTCTGTAGGTTAGGGAGAAGTTAAATCAGTCAAAGAACAGTACCCATCTGACTTGGCGAGAGTTGAGCCGTTTAGCTGCTTTAATATATTGTAAATTTTTGTGGTCAGTCCAGACCAAGAACGGGTGAACTGACCCCTCCAGCCAGTGTTACCACTCCTCCAGCGCCAACTTCACTGCCAGCAGTTCTCGGTCACCGATAGCGTAGTTCCTCTCAGAAGGGGTAAGGCATCAAGAAAAGTATGCACATGGGTGGACCTTGTGGTCGATGACCGAGTGTTGAGAGAGAACTGCCCCCACCCCGATGTCCGAAGCATCCACTTTGATGATAAATTGCAGTTGGAGGTCGGGTTGTCTCAGGATGGGTGCCTCGGTAAAACATGTTTTCAGGAGGGAGAAGGCAGTCTCGGCTTCACTGGACCAGATGAAGGGAACTTTGGTAGAGGTTAACTGGGTGAGCGGGGAGATAATGGTACTGTAGTTCTGAAAAAACCTGCGATAGAAGTTGAAGAAACCCAGGAACTACTGAAGCTACTTTTGGGAGGAGGGTGTGAACCAATCAGTGACTGCTTGAATTTTTCGGGGGTTGGGTTTGATCTGACCTTCCGAAATTATGAACCCCAGAAATGTCGTGGAGGTGGTGTGGAATTTGCATTTTTCGGCTTTCAAAAAAAGTTGGTTTTCGAGCAGACATTGAAGCACCCTCCGCACGTGAACCTTGTGCTCAGCCAGGGTGCATGAGAAGATCAGGATATCATCCAAATAAACAAAAACAAAAGAGTCCAAAAAATCCAACAGGACATCATTGATAAGGCACTGGAAAACTGCTGGGGCATTGGTGAGGCAGAAGAGCATGACCAGATTTTCAAAATGGCCGGTGGGAGTATGAAATCCCGTTTTCCACTCATCGCCTTCACTGATTCGGAAAGATGGTACGCATTTCTATGGTCGAGTTTAGTGTAAACGGTGGAACTCTGGAGTAGATCAAAGGCCAAATTGATGAGTGGTAGAGAATACTTGTCCTTAACAGTAATGCTATTGAGTTCATGATAATGCATGGGCGGAGGGTGCCCCCCCCCCAAAAAAAACAACCCTGCTCCCACCGCCGATGATAAGGGGTGAATGATACCGGCACTAACGGACTCTTCAATATATTTATCCATGGCTTCTCTATCAGGAACTGACAAGCTATACAACCGCTGGAAGGCAATCGCGTCGCCTGTTGGAGCTTAATAGCACAGTCATAGGGTCGATGGGGAGGGAGGGATAGTGCTTTGGTCTTACTGAAGATAGGTGCCAGGTCGTCATAGATAGAGGGCATGTTGGATACGTAAATCAGGGGATTCAGCAGTAGGAGGCGGAATGGGGATGTGTGGTGAACAGGCGGCTGACTGGAGACAGGCAAAAGGGACTCCAGGAACTAATAGCCCCCTTATCCCAGTCAATGGTTGGGTTATGGAGTCTTAGCCATGAGTAGCCTAATACTATGGATGAGGTGGAGACAGGGAGGATAAAGAATTCAATGTGTTCTCGGTGATTCTCAGAGGAAAACATGGCTATGGGCACAGCTTGCTTGGAAATGTGACTCGTCTGTTGGCCAGACAGGGTAACTGAGCATATGGGCTGCAGTAGGACATTACAGGAAATTTTTGGCGGGTTGCCAGACTCTCTGAAATGAAGTTTTATTCAGCCCTAGAGTTGATCAGAGCAGAGCTGACATGTTTGGCGTGATTGAGCAACAGTCATATGGGTAAGTGAAGCGTGTGCATGGAGATCCGGATGCATTGCATGCTAGTCGCCCTATCGCAACTAGCGAACAGTGCCTACCCTTTGCGGGACATTGTGCAGCAGGGCGACCCGCCTGCCCACAATAGAAGCACAACCCTACCTCGCGACGTCGCTGTCGTTTGATTTGGGGGAGCTTAAGCCGGCCCGTGGTTATTGGTTCTGGTGCCCCAGGTGGTGCGAGGGAGGGAAGCTGTGGGGGAGGCAGAGAACAATGAACTAGGGGCGAACTGCCATTCCCTCAAGCATTCTCGTAGCCCATTGTCCAGCTTAACAATGAGGGAGATGAGTGTGTCGAGAGACTCGGGTTCCTCTCGAAGGCGGGCGAGCTCATTGTGGAGAGTGGAGTTAAGGCTGTGGGTGAAAGCTGAGCATAGTGTGATATCATCCAGGCTCGTGGAGGCTGTGAGAACCCGGAAATCGATGGAGTGCTCGGCTGCTGATCTAGCCCCCTGGCGAATCGTCATGAGCCGGGAGGACACTGTCCCCTCCTGCTCCGAATGACCAAACACATGGGAAAACCCTTCCATAAAACGGTTGTAGGTGTATGTGTCATAATTTGGCCCCTGGATAATGGCTTGGGCCCATGAAAGAGCATGCTCGTCGAGCAATCCCATAAGATAAGCAATCTCACTGTGGTCAGAAAATCATCCGGGACGTGATCAAACACAAGCTGGTATTGCAAGAGGAACCCGCTGGTGCCCCCCACCCAACCATTATAGCGGGAAAGTGTAGTGACTAGAAGGGAGCGGGCTGAAACAGCAGGAGCGACAGTGGAGAGAGCTGCGGGGAGGCTCTGCACTGTGGTCTCAAGCTGGACCAAGCGTTTGGTAAGCTGGTTAATTTGATCCAAAATTACCTTATTCTGGTAATCGGCCTGATCTAACCATTGTACAAAGGACCCATACTGGTCCTTAGCATTTCCATCCTATGTCCGCTGGGTCAGTTTTGCTGGTGACGTACTGTTAAGTTGTGTGGCATATGACCCAAAAGCAGACACAAGAGGAAACAATTAGAAGTGAACAATAATATTTATTACAATAATTGTGCAATGAAATGTGCAACGTGATGAACCCAAGAATCTGGCAACCCTAGGGGGGAGAGAGCAGAGGGGCAGGTAAGTATAACTGATAAGCAGAATGATGAGGAGTTTAAGTTAATTTCTTTGCTTACACTTCTGCAGGGGAGAGCGGCTGGGAGCAGGTGAAGGACCTCCATGCTGGGGAAGCAGGTTGCCAGGGAGAGAGGTGCTGAGGTGCTGCAGAGATGTTTCCAAGGGATGGGAGAGGATAGGCTGGCCAGGCCTGAGGGCTAGGGAGTGAGAGTGGAGAGCAGTGAAGATTACGGTGGTAAATCAACTTACTTTGGGGGAGAGGATGTGCACAGTTTGACAATATCCAAATCCAGTCCGCAGGGCTATTTCCAGAGTCCAGAGGCAGGAAGAGGTCAGGACACAGAAGACAAGATGCAGGCAGGCAGATAAGTCCAATAGAGCAAACAGTGTCATGGTCTAGGACAAGCAAAAGGTCAAAACATGACAAGGCAGAATAATCACAAGACGCTGAGCTCAGAACATGGTACAGGCTGTGTGCAGGTTAACATCACCAGACAGAGTGAAGGGAGAGCGCCCTACTTAAAAGGCCTCTCTGATTGGCAGCAGGTGAGGAACAAGGCTGCAGGGTATGAGCCTAGTGAGAGGGAGTGAAGAAGGCATAGTACACAAAGAACCATTACACTAACTAATATATAGAACTGGGTGAATCTGAGAGGGTAAAAGCCCTTATAAAGCACCATCATGGACAAGCATGTGTGATTTGAATGACTGATAGGATATGACCAGTCCCTGGGGTATAAAAAGCATAGACACATTCCTGAAAAAGTGAATAACAGTTGTGTTTTTAGTTGTATATTGCATTTTGCTGTGGTGACTTTAAAGAGAATTGAAGCATATGATAGGGTTCCAAGAGAGGAAGTACGGTACTGCATGAGGAAGTCAGGAGTGGCAGAGAAGTACAGTGCATCTGGAAAGTATTCACGGCACTTCACTTTTTTCACATTTTGTTATGTTACAGCCTTATTCCAAAAGGGAATAAATTCATTTTTTCCTCAAAATTCTACACACAATACCCCATAATGACAATGTGAAAAAGTTTTTTGAGACATTTGCAAATTTTTCATTCATCTTCTTCCGCTTAATCCTTTTCGGGTCGCGGTGGGTGGGGGTGGGGGGGCTGGAGCCTATCCCAGCATCTTTGAGCGAGAGGCAGGGTACACCCTGGACAGATCACCAGTCCATCGCAGGGCCAACACAGAAAGACAGACAACCATTCACTCTCACATTCATACCTAAGGAAAATTTAGAATCCCCAGTTTGATGCCAATTAACCTAACTTGCATGGTTTTGGCATGTGGGATGAAACCGGATTTATTAAAAATAAAAAAAACCTAAGAAATCATATGTACATAAGTATTCACATCCTTTGCCATGACGCTCATAATTGAGCTCAGGTGCATCCTGTTTCCACTGATCATCCTTGAGATGTTCCTACAGCTTAATTGGAGTCCACCTGTGGTAAATTCAGTT
Source organism: Pholidichthys leucotaenia (assembly GCA_020510985.1). NCBI lineage: Eukaryota > Metazoa > Chordata > Actinopteri > Cichliformes > Pholidichthyidae > Pholidichthys > Pholidichthys leucotaenia. The sequence goes on along the minus strand of CM035837.1, from coordinate 57,828,364 downwards.
GATTGGACATGATTTGGAAAGGCACACACCTGTTTATATAAGGTCCCACAGTTGACAGTGCATGTCAGAGCACAAACCAAGCATGACATCAAAGGAATTGTCTGTAGACCTCCGAAACAGGATTGTCTTGAGGCACAAATCTGGGGAAGGGTACAAAAAAATTTCTGCTGCTTTGAAGGTCCCAATGAGCACAGTGGCCTCCATTATCCATAAATGGAAGAAGTTCAGAACTACCAGGATTCTTCCTAGAGCTGGCTGGCCGTCTAAACTGAGCGATCGGGAGAGAAGGGCCTTAGTCAGGGAAGTGACCAAGAACCTGATGGTCACTCTGTCAGAGCTCCAGCATTCCTCTGTGGAAAGAGGAGAATCTTCCAGAAGGCCAACCTTCTCTGCAGCAATCCACCAATCGGGCCTGTGTGGTAGAGTGGCCAGATGGAAGCCATTCCTGAGTAAAAGGCACATGGTGGCTGACCTGGTGTTTGCCAACAGGCACCTGAAGGACTCTCAGACCACGAGAAACAAAATTCTCTGGTCTGATGAGACAAAGATCGAACTCTTTGGCATGAATGCCAGGCTTCATGTTTGGAGGAAAGCAGGCACCGCTCATAACCAGGCCAATGGTGGTGGCAGCATCATGCTGTGGGGATGTTTTTCAGCGGCAGGAACTGGGACACTAGTCAGGATAGAGGGAAAGATGAATACACCAATGTACAGAGACATCCTGGATGAAAACCTGCTCCAGAGCACTCTTGACCTCAGACTGGGGCCATGATTCATCTTTCAGCAGGACAATGACCCTAAGCACACAGACAAGATATCAAAGCAGTGGCTTTAGTACAACTCTGCGAATGTCCTTGAGTGGCCCAGCCAGAGCCCAAACTGGAATCCAATTGAACATTTCTGGAGAGATCTGAAAATAGCTGTGCACCGACACTTCCCATCCAATCTGATGGAGTTTGAGAGGTGCTGCAAAGAGGAATGGGCAAAACTGCCCAAAGATAGGTGTGCCAAGCTTGTGACATCATATTCAAAAAGACTTGAGGCTGTAATTGCTGCCAAAGGTGCATCAACAAAGTATTGAGCAAAGGCTGTGAATACTTATGTATATGTGATTTCTTAGTTTTTTAAATTTTTAATAAATTTGCAAAAATCTAAAAAAAACACCTTTTTTGACATTGTCATTATGGGGTATTGTGTGTAGAATTTTGAGGGGAAAAAAAAGAATTTAATCCATTTTGGAATAAGGCAGTAACATAACAAAATGTGGAAAAATGGAAGCGCTGTGAATACTTTCCGGATACACTGTATGTGGGGGTGGTGCAGGGCATGAGATGGTGGTGAGGTGTGCTGTAGGAGTGACAGGCGGATTCAAGGTAGGAGTGGGATTACATCAGGGATCACTTCCAAGGCCCTTCTTGTTTGCTCTGGTGATGGAAAGGCTGACAGATGAGGTCAGGCAGGATTTGATTCTTCATGGACTATTGTGTTTGCAGATGACGTTGTGATCTGTGGTGAGGGTAGCTGGCAGGTTTAACAGAGCCTGGAGAGGTAGAGGTTTGCACTGAAGAGAAGAGGAATGAAAGTCAGTAGAAGCAAGACAAAATTCATGTATGTGAATAAGAGGGAGGCAGGTGTAATGGTAAAGATTCAAGGAGTTGGAGTACTGAAGTTAGATGAGTTTAAATACCTGGGGTCAACCATCCAAAGTAATGGTCAGTGCACAAGAGATGTGAAGAAGCGAGAGCAGGCAGGGTGGAGTGGTTGGAGACGAGTGTCAGGGGTGATTTGTGACAGAAAGATAGCAGCTAGAGTGAAAGGGAAGATTTACAAGATGGTAGTGAGACCTACTATGATGTATGGTTTGGATACAGTGGCACTGACAAAAAGACAGGGGCAGAGTTGAAGATGCTAAGATTGTTGTTGGGAATGACTAGGAGGGACAGGATGACACATGAGTATATCAGAGCATAACAAGGTATACCAAGTAGGAATGCTTTGTTCACACAGTCATGGCATGTGCCAAAAAATCATCTTTATGAAATATCTATCAGCCTTTGTGTCTTGTCAATGGAACATTTTGTTTTGAAAAAGCAAGGCTGAGAACTGAAACAATCCTGTGGTGTAGTGGGTTAAGTCTTTGGTGGTTATATGGTATGCTGAAGAGCCAGGTTTCAGTCTTTGAAGTAAAGACTTATTCTTCTGAACGAGAGGTAAAGTGCAACATGCCTCTCCTGTGCATTACAGCTAAGGTGCAGCACACCTTTAGGTTTTAAATTATGGTGCTAGACCTTGAAGTCTGCATGATTGTTGCTTGTGGCTATACTTAAAACTGCCAATATACACAGTTTTCCTTGTGGAGACTGACAACAGAAACTGATCAAACCTTTTGGAAAGCAACACAAATTCTCTGTCTTTGTGCCAGTTAAAACATAAGTGTAACACAGTTTTCACATTTAATCTGAGTTGTAGAGAAAATTTAAACATGCTATGAACACAGATCAGATGGCTTATTTCTGAAAGGCCACTAAAGCTCCCCGAGGAGAATGGTGGTTATTCTTCCCTGCATTCCCAATTGCAGATCTAGTAGGGGTCACTCAGGCTAATCACAGGACTAACTCATCCTTCAGTTCTATCTTATCTACTGAGTGACACCCATGCAACCCTTTGTGTTATTTCTTTATGCTGCGAGCGTGTGAACACAACACCAGCTGTTGGTTCTGGAGTCTATCTCTTGAATAAAAGTAGGAATATGTCTCCAGTGGTTCATGTGTTGCCAAGAATGTCCTATATCTATAAATGAAAAAGCATCAAAATTCTCCTGAGTTTTGAATCTCACTGGGGCCCTCCTCTGTTATCATGATATACCACACACACAGTAGAGATATGAGTGTGATGATCATTCCTACAGCCATAAATAAAAGGATGCCAAGATACCTATTTAGAAAAAAAACCCCACAAGAATAACTGTGCTTTAGTAATTATGCATAAAAGGTGCAGGCATTTGATAATTAGCTTCACTGTAGATTATAATAGTGTACGCCCTAAAGTCTGAGTAAAGTGGTGAATTAGGGGCCATTATTTTACACAGTAGCAAATGATCTAACGGTACATATAATAATTTAGGAGTATGTAAATTATGTTTTCAAATAATTACCAGAAAAAACCCCTCAAGTCACTTTGTGTGAATTATGTGATGTATTAAAGTTCATCAACATATTAATAGGAGTATACTGTCAAATGGATTTAGATATACACAAATAAGTCACATTTACTGATTGCTCCATTATAAGTGCTTAGGCATTAAATTAAGAGCCAAAATGAAAAAAAAAAAAGCAAATTGAATAAATCTTTCCATGCACTACATTATTTCCATCCAGTGATATTAACTCAAATTGAGGATATGGACATCAGAAATCTTTGACAGAAATGGATGGCAATCAGTTAAACTCCTACATGTGACTAAATGGAAAAAAATGTGCATTAAAAATGCAGGCACTTAGAGAAGGTGAGCTAACTCCTGATTCACTTCAGACTGAATTGAATAAAGTGGCTAAAATCAGTTGATGTGCATTGATGATGATGTCACAGCTGTGTGACGGTTTACCATGGTTACCACTCTGACACAGCAAACATGGCAACTACCTGTAAAGCAACAGGATCCACCCACCATGTTAAAGGCTCCCAATAACTTTAATACTTACAAAAACATTACTAAAGCATAAATACTTTTTTGTCTATTGAAGAGACAGGCTCTGGACAACAGATTTTTTTTTTCATTTTGGAGCTCCATGTTGTATTTTCCTGCAATCATTTGATCATGTAGAGTGCCGTGTTACATTACATTACATTACAATTAGGGATGAACTGATCCAGTCCGCCATATCGGTATCGGGTTTGATCCAGGCAAAATGGCTGGATCGATAATGGTAAGGAATAAAAGTAATTTACCAAGCCGTTACATTAATAATATTAAACTGAAGGTGTGATCATGCTCTCAGCCATGCTGCTCCTGCTTCCATAGTCAGAAGCAACAAGAGTCATGTGTCACTGGAGCCTGTCTGTGGGACTCACCTCGGTGTGTTTGATGTGTGGTGCCAGCATTTACAATTTTAACACCATCAACTTGATAAAACACTTGCAGAAGTATCACGGTAAAGGAGCATGTGTGGCGGTTCGTTTTAACCCCACAACAGACTAAGGACACTCAGCCCTCTTTTCTCTGTTTTTCTGCTGCATTACTGAGAAGCAATGTGCCATTCATGTATTTGTGATGCAAACATGCATGTGTTGTGATGTAATGCGCCATTCGGTATAGTGTGCATATGGTTTGTCCTTACTGTGCTTTTTCTGAGCATCTTAGATGTGCTTTGGTGTATTAATGTCTACAGGTAGACGAGTTTCTTCTGTCTCACCTATGTGATGTTAATCGATGCCTTTCATCCTTTGTACTCATGCGTCCTGTCCTTACTGTGACCTAGAGACTCAGATCAATATGTAGATGTGCTTGTTAGCCTCTTTGTCTTGCACTTAGAGCGAGGTCTAGCTAATCTGCCCATTGTGATGTATGGCTTACAAATGCAAATACCTCCTGCCTGTTCTGTTGTCCCTTTGATCATTCTAGACTGTGGGGTATGTCTTTTTGATGTATTGTTATGATCAAGTATTTAAGGTGCAACTCTGTAACGCAATCTCTCTCTTACTCTCTCAATCTGACTTCAACCCTGCTGCAGGACACAGATTTTGTGTCCCCTCTTCACTGAGAGCCTGAGGAATTCGGCTTCAGCCTGCTCACGCTATGGCTGGAGACCGAGTTCCCGTGAAGGCGACATGATTAATAAAATCTGCTTAAAACCACAGCACTGCTGCTTATTTTTGCATGCCGCCTCACTGGTGACCCCTCGAACACGCACACGTTTTGTGCGAAAGCAACCTTCCGAGCTGGACAGCCACACAGCTGCGTTGGTGGCCCCTTGAAGACGCACACGTTTTGTGCAACGCAGCCTTCTGTTTTGGATGGCCACGCTGGCGAACCGACGCTGAAAAAAACGAGCGGCCAGCGAACGCAACACCCGGGCATGAATGCTCCGTCGCCTGAGATCTGCACAACCACGCTGGACCGGCCGCTCTCACTGAGAGCGCACGCACCTCGTCCTCTCTCCACGACGGCAACCTCCAGGGCCGACGGGGAGCGCAGCGCGTGGAACTGAACGCACCATGGCCGCACGAGCGACAACGATCGTCTCCTCCCTCTCACCGCTCCAACGCAGCTGCACGAGCCCGGGGCACAAAGATCGTCTATTGCCTCGCACCGCTCCAACGCGCCTCCACGAGCCCGAGGGACGGAGATCGTCTACTTCCTCACACCGCCCCAACGCAGCTGCATGAGCCTGAGGAACAAAAGATCGTCTATTCCCTCCCACCGCTCCAATGCCTCTGCACGGGCCTGAGGGACTTAAGATCGTCTATTTCCTCTCAACGCTCCAACGCACCATGGCCAAATCTACAGCAACAGCTCAACCTGGATTTTATTGGCGCCGTCTGCGCTGATCTCCGCCAAGTTTCTGCACCCTGACTCACCACTCCAGCGGCCCACCCACGCACTGAACCCCCGCGCACGCATCGGGGAGTTACAAGGACGGCGCATCACGCATGGGACAAGTAATGGCTCCACAGACTGCCTTCCTCCTTCGCCGCTGCCTTTCAGGGCTGCTCGCTCACCTGAGGCACGCATGCAGCATACTGGAAGGATTTGTTAACAGTCTCAGCCACGCCACAGACCGCCATCGTCCTCCGCCGCTGCCCACAGAACCTTCAGGGTTGCTCGTTCACCTGAAGCAAGCACGCAGCTCGCCACTGGATTTTTTAATGGTCTTAGCCACGGCACAACGGGATTTCAGCCGTCAGCTGTTCCCAGGAGCTTTGGGGTTGCTTCAGCACCCAAAGCCAACAGTCCCTATGCTTTGTTTACTTTTTCTCTTACAGCCGCTCCTGCTTTTCTTCATGGCCACAAGAGGAGTCAGAGACTAATTTTTCTTCTTGTGATCTCCGCACGTGCAACGGGACAAACCCTCGACGTCACGGAGCAGCAAGCAATTTTTGCACGGCTCAGGACGATTTCACAGCTCCTGCCGGCACTTACTACCCCTCCCCTCCCTCCCTCCCCCTCCGCCTGCAGCGAGCTTCTCCCACAGCTCGCTCACACAGATGGATTATCGAGGTCGCGACCCCCTGCCGCGTCCTCTGGGGGGGAGCGTGTGTGGCGGTTCGTTTTAACCCCACAACAGACTAAGGACACTCAGCCCTCTTTTCTCTGTTTTTCTGCTGCATTACTGAGAAGCAATGTGCCATTCATGTATTTGTGATGCAAACATGCATGTGTTGTGATGTAGTGCGCCATTCGGTATAGTGTGCATATGGCTTGTCCTTACTGTGCTTTTTCTGAGCATCTTAGATGTGCTTTGGTGTATTAATGTCTACAGGTAGACGAGTTTCTTCTGTCTCACCTATGTGATGTTAATCGATGCCTTTCATCCTTTGTACTCATGCGTCCTGTCCTTACTGTGACCTAGAGACTCAGATCAATATGTAGATGTGCTTGTTAGCCTCTTTGTCTTGCACTTAGAGTGAGGTCTAGCTAATCTGCCCATTGTGATGTATGGCTTACAAATGCAAATACCTCCTGCCTGTTCTGTTGTCCCTTTGATCATTCTAGACTGTGGGGTATGTCTTTTTGATGTATTGTTATGATCAAGTATTTAAGGTGCAACTCTGTAACGCAATCTCTCTCTTACTCTCTCAATCTGACTTCAACCCTGCTGCAGGACACAGATTTTGTGTCCCCTCTTCACTGAGAGCCTGAGGAATTCGGCTTCAGCCTGCTCACGCTATGGCTGGAGCCGAGTTCCCGTGAAGGCGACATGATTAATAAAATCTGCTTAAAACCACAGCACTGCTGCTTATTTTTCCATGCCGTTTCACATGCTGAATTCTGTCAAGAACCGAGCAGAAGGAAGTGTGTTGTGCATCAGCAACCACTGCTTTTCCAACTCGGAGGCTGGAAGATGCTAAAAGTAAAATGTAAACAAAGAACAAAAACTTAAAGTACAAACCAGACGGGAGAGTGGAAAATGACAGAAACGAAGACATAAAATGGGTTTACCTTTTGGTGGAGAGTTACAGCTGATGAAAGTTAGGGAACAGAAATGTACTGTAAATGGGTGAACTGGAAGCAGGACTACAATAATAAGGCTACATGAAATGGAACAGGAATGACTTCAAAATAAGAGCAAACCTAAAAACTAAGAATGGACAGAGAATAATATCAGAAACACTACTACTGTAAATAAACCGAGGACCACGAGAATACTTATGATAATAATAATAATGGATGACAAAAATACAACTTAAAGAATTAGTTCTTTTTATTTTCAGAGCTACACCATTTTTTACCTCATGCATAGAGTGGCACTTTGAATTTCATCTGAATGTTTATTTAAATATTCATCTTTAAAGTTTTGCTTAAACTTGCACTTAAAACTTCAGAATGCATGTTTACATGGTCCTGACCAGTGAAATACTGCCAATGGCACAAAGTTTAAAATTAAAAAAACAGCAGTGTTGCTGAACTAAGTCAAATTTGTAGTATATTCTTTGACTTTTAGATTTATGTTTCTGTATGCGTGCAAAATGCAACCAGTCATTACCAAAGTATGTTCTGTACTTTTATTGTTTTAAATAAGAGAGACAATATCGGGGCTCCAGAATAAATTACATTTTCACAGCACAAATTCTACCAATACAGTCAAGTAACATGCAGTGTTAAAGCAGCACTATGCAACTTTGGTGTTCCTGGTAGGAAGACTGAAGAGACTACAGTTAAGTTATTTCCCTTGGGGGCCGTGCACTCGACAACATTTTACCCCAAACTGGCAAAATTTGTCCACAGTTAAGCGGTCCATGACACGACGGCGGGATTTTAGAGGTGTGAAAGTGTAAAGATTTCAAACCAGTCTCCAGAGTGGAGAGGTTTTATTGGCACCACCTTTCTACATCCGTGTGCGCAGATAAAAACAGAAACAGTGACTTTACAGTCCCAATTTACAATAGATTTCAGCCAATCCACACACCAAGGAGCATGTATTTCTCACATAAATATACGCTCTTTGATTGCATTTTAAGTGTGATGTATTTATAGTTCTGATTAGGTAAAAAAAAAAAAAAGAGCGCTTAACGGTGTCTGTAAAATGCTTTTTTTTAATACAGTAGATGCAGCCTTATAAATAAAAAATAATCAAATTTAAAACCAAGGAGGATTTAAAGACTGAAATACATCCCCAAAATGATGATTACCTTTGCTGAAAGATGAAAAAAATCCCTGTTGAGCAGCCGATAGAGTTATAAATCCAGCTTCACACAGCTCCTCAGCCGGCATCACACACATCACATTACATCACATTTTTTTTCTTATTTGTAAAGCTTTTCTAAAAGTTATGACTGAAGACCCCTTATCAAATATTGAAACCAGCTGTCTGATTTGTTGTTATTTCCTGCAGTTACACAGGCTACTCATTTATTCATTTATTTATGCATGACTTCCTCATTCTTTCAACTTAAAAAAATGAATATATCCTATATTTCTTGCAGGGGGAATCCGGTGTTTGTAGGTGTAGTCTGTGATGGTACTGCCTTCCCGGCAGTACAGGATGAGTTGAAGGAGGACCCAGGGTGCAGACTGAACTCCAGAGTAACATTTTATTAAATAAACAGAAAATTCAAAGAACAAAACATAACATAAATAAACAACTGCTCAGGGGCAGAAAACAACACAAGGAAACCAAAAGTGAATGATGATGATGCCAGAAAGAGCACACGCACAAACTAACATAAATAGGGTAACTAATAATTACAGATGTGAGACAGCTGAGGTGACAATCAAGGGCAGAACAGGAGCACACATGAGGGAGTGGCTATGGATGCAGAAACATGAGGAACTGGAGACAATAGGTAGACAATTATGTCACAGGACCATAATATGGCAAACAGCGGGTGACACAGCAGACCCAGGGAGACACAGGAGACATTAACTATACTAAATAATAATAATGATGATGATGATAATAATAATAATCACAAAGGAATGACATGAACGAGAGGCGTGGACACGGTCCCAGACCGTGCCCAGAACCTGACATATTCTTATGAAAGTCCCACTGAGTAAAACTTCTACTTGTCATCCGTTAGTTACAACAGCAGTTTTCACACCTTCATCGGATCCATGTGGATGCGTGGTTGCTTCTGTGACGTGTTGTGTGCACGCGGATCTTTGTCTTCGGTTCTAAATGAAAAAGGTTGACGTGTGAACCACGCCTTACACAACATGTGGTGTCTAAGGGCAGTGCCTACTGTATCTCCATTTCAATGACCCTTAAGGCCACACAGCTGTAAGTAGTGAAGCTGCAGTGGGGGGTAGCTCTGTGTTAATGTCCCTTTAGCTATTCTATTATGCCAAGCACCAAGCCAGAAGGCAGAAAGTAGAATTTTATCATGGACTTTTGGTATAACCTGGCCAGGGTGTGAACCCACATCCTCCTGAGTATGGGGAGAATGCTCTACCACTAGGTCACCACTCCAGTAAGGGCCCCTTTACACAGCACGGAGATCGTTGAGAGATTGGGCCAGTTTTTGACCTTTGGGATCATTTGGGAGATCCTTGTGTGTTTTGGATTGAGTCAGAACTTTGAGGAGACTGGAGAGATCACTAAAGATCATTGAGAGATCAAAAATTGGCCAGATCTGTCATCGATCTCCATCCCTGTGCAAAGGGGGTTTAACTGTCACATTTTAAAGCCTGAGACCCAATGGCCAGTCAAAGGCTGCTTTGTTAGACAGCGGCTAAGGTCTTGCCCTATGAGTGGCTAATGGGACTCAGGCTTTAAAAACGTGCCAGTTGTCTTACTTTCAGTGTTTTACCGGGAACTGCAATGTTACACAGTGCTGTTGTAGGTAATGCGGGAAAACTCAGGCTATGGTAGAAGTGACATTCACCTGGTTAAACGCTGATGTGCAATCAAAAATTATTTTGGAAACAGCATCTTAAGGTGAAAATCTTACATAAAATACTAAGTGTTCTTTTTTTAACAAATGTAGTTTACAGCATTTTTCTTCATGTGGTTTATTAAGCTTTACCAGCTCCACACTTAGTTGAAACTCAAATCTTCTGTTCATATTGAACTAAAACAACTTGTGCCCACTCCTCAGCAGCTTCCAGTAAATACATGAAAAATTCAACTGTATATAAGAAACACTATAGTGTGCCTACAGTACACGCTGCCCAGATTCCTTCTTTGATGTTTTTTTCTTTCTTTCAGCCAAACTGCAGCAACGTGTGCGGTGTGTATGAGTGGATTACCATGGTGTGAAGCCTGTGTGGACGTGGTGTGCGCACACTGTCACGACACAGTGGTGTTTATAAATACCGGCGTCAGTGCAGGATGTAGATTGTGTATACACAGATCTGGCTCCAGGGCAGTGTGGTGGCTCAGTGGTTAGCACTGTCACCTCACAGCAACAATGTTGTTATTTTTATTCACTGTGATTCCCCAGAGTTTGCATGGTTTCTGCCTAAAGACACATTCATCTCTAACTATACATGCAGGAGGGAGTGATTTTTTTTTTTTTTTTTTTACTTTGCACCGCCTAATGATGTGCTAATCTGTTTTTCTGTCAATTATGTGTTCCCCACAACTTCATTCCTCATTCTCAGCTATGCTATGTAGCATAATGCAATATTGTTTTTCATTTGCTTACGTGCTGCACATTACTGTGTCCTCGTGAAGGAAGCTGTCTTCATAATGCATATCTTCATTTATACTGGAGGCTGAGACTGACTATATAAAATTGAAATAATTCAACTTTTGCTTATTTAAATAAAGTAGGGGTTGGTGATGTATTACTTTAATGGTACTGCAGGGCACGATGCAGATATATTAAAACATCTTGTTGGTAAATGTAATATCATTATAAATAATTCACATTTTTACATTTGAATGTGGAAAGCAGACATCAGTTCTCAGCTTGCCTCATTGCTTCAGAGTAAAAAAAAAAAAAATGGAGCTGGGACAATTCTGGTTCAGTTAAATGCTCCAGAATCAGTGTTTGAAGTACACAAATTTAAATCTGTACAAACGTCAAAATTGCTGGCAAATTAAAAATGTGATCGAGGATTTTTCGTCAGTTTTTGTAATGTTGGAGCAGACTGAGTATCATACAGCTTGTAGTTCTGCTGCTTGTTTCTGTAATGTTGTTAAATTATACAGAAGACTCATGTGTTGTGTTACAGTTATTAATAAGCCTGAGGCACTTTTTCAGTGGCAGGTCTCTTGTGACCTTTGGCTTTTTCAAACACACATAGGGCTTACCCTGCCACTGCACTACCAATACATAAAAAAAAACTAAATTCATTACGGTCAGTACCAAAGCTATGTTTATATCTACCCAAAAAATGTGAACTCTTTCATTACTTATGTTGACAGTATGTTTTTAGTATCAACAGATAAACGGACAGTAATCTTGAGCAAACATAAATCAGACATTTGACCTCATGCAAGAACCATTAATACTAACAGATTTGTTTGTAAATGTGACATATGGTCCAGTTTATGTGAACTTGTGGGATTCACCAGTCTGTTAGCATCTTGAAATGTAGTAAAGGTACTAACCAAACTTATAAGTGGTCCAGACCAGTTGTAAGAGTTTTGTGGAAATAGCTTGTGGTTATTCTAACCTTAATTTTTATTAAACAGCTCTACAATCAAATAATAGTGTAAACCTATCTTCTTATTCTTCTTCTTTCGGCTGCTCCCTTTAGTGGTCACCACAGAGAATCATCTGCCTCCATCTCACCCTATCCCTTGCAACTTCCTCTGTAACACCAGCCCTCTCCATGTCCTCCTTCACTACATCCATTAATTTTCTCTATAGTCTTCCTCTTTTCTTCCTACCTGGCAGCTTCATCTTCAACATCTTTTGTCCAATGGAGAGCCTAAGTCATGCCCCCTTAGAGTTGCCAACTGTCCTGTTTTAGCCGGGACGTCCCGTTTGTTGGGCTAAATATGTTTGTCCTGAGTTGGACGTGTGTTGTCCTGTGTATTTAAGGCCGCCTTAATGAATGGACTAGGCTGGACCAGATCAGAGCCTATCATGAGCAGCATGAGCAGATCACATTGTTGTTAACTGGTCAAATTAACAACATGTCCATCACTTGATATTCATGTGTGACTGCTGATTGGTCTAATTTATAAGTGCCCCACGTGGGTACCACGTAACAATAGCCTGTCAGAGGAATTGTTTTGACATGTGACTATGCAAGCACCAATGAGAGGTAAGAAGTAATTAGCTCAGTAAAAATGTCCGCAAAAAAGTTTGAAAGTGGGACTCATAAGATTGAGAGGAAAAGAGCTTAGAGAAAATGAATTGCTCAAAAAATCCCGAAGCGTAAAGGATTTTTCCAAGCTGGAGCATTGAGTGGAGGAAGCTGCTAATTACGCACGGAGGAGACAGGTGGGCCGTTAAAGCACTCACCTGGAGGAGAAAGGAGAAGAAAGGCCATGACTGCTTACATCAGACAGCTGTGCGTGAGACAGTGGGCTCTGAACTTGGTAAAAAGTAGACTGGATCAAGCATGTATCCATAGAGTATGACAAAATTTGTGAGCTGGACTTAAAGGACATAATGAAGGATTTTTCTTTAAAGAAGGCCAGAAGAAAGAACTTCTAAAAAGGGAAGACATGCTATTTGCAGGGTAGTTTCCAGCCACCTGTGCAGGTTTTCCACTGCTGCTGTTGTGCTTGTTTAAATCAGGTATACTTCACCGATGTAATTTTATGCCGAAAGCAGTATCTATCACACTGTAGAAAGGGAAATCTCAGTAAGATAAAATATCCTAAATCAAGGCTTTATGCTTGTTTTTCTCTCACAATATAATTTTGACAAGAATTTCTTTTTGTTGTGCAGTTTTCTGTAAGATTTTACTTGCTTTACAAAAGTTTTTACTTGTTTTAAGCAATTTCATCTACTTTGTTGGCAGATATTTTTTGTAATTTTAACTAGAATTATCTATTGCCAGAATTTTTTTATTTTTTTTTTTTTTTTTTTTGGGGGGGGGGGGTATTTTAAGTAAAATTATCTGCCAGCAGAGAAAGAAAATTTTACTTATCAAATTGTGTAAAACAAGTTAAAACTATTGGAAAGCATGTAAAATTTTCTTACACATAAACTACACAGCAAAAATAAATATCTTGTCAGACAAAAAACAAGCATAAACAGCCTTAATTTATTTCATTTTACTTATTTTTTGACTTTTTGCAGTGTAGTTGTGTTTTCTAGCTCAAAGTTGCATTATTTCTCAAAGAGAAACAAAAATGAAGCTGTAGTGGCACAGGAGGTAGACCAAGTCACCCAATAACCAGAGGGTTGGCAGTTCGAATCCCACTCCCCTCACCTCGTTCTTGTGTTCTTGGACAAGGTGCTTGCCTCCAGTGTGTTCATAGTTCGTGACACTGATGTATGAATGTGAATAAATGTTTGGTGGTGGTCGGAGAGGTCATTGGCATGGATTGGCAGCCATGCTTCCCTCAGTCTGCCCCAGGGCAGCTGTGGCTACAGAGGTAGCTTACCACTATCATTGTCTGTGGAGTGAATGGATAATGGACTCATTGTAAAATGTCTTTAGGGGTCACAGTGTTTCCTCTGGCTTAAAGACCTTGGCGTGGTGGCAACATATTTTTCCCCGGGGGGGGGGGGGGGGTAACCATTCCGGAATATGTTAATTTTATACTATTTATTTCTTTTTAAAATTTTACACAGGGACATTGCATATGGAACTTACCATTTGAAGTATTGTACAACCGAGGCTTGAATATTGGGCCAGTTGGGGTCCCACCCAGACATCCTGTGTTTAGACTTTTTAGTGGTGTTATCCTTTTCTCCTTCCTCTGCCTGAACACTACCCTCTCCTTGGCTCCTCTCTTCTGTCTCATCTTTCCCTCTCTGAGCTCTGTCTAATTCAGCTTCTCTCTCTGTCTGTGGTGGTATACAAACAGGTTAGAAAATATCAAGTGTCATGTTTTGTCCTGCAGGATTTTTTTTGTCATGGTTTACATAAATTACATTTTTTTTTTTTGTATTTTTATTCTAGTGTTTCTTTTTTCCATTGAGAGAGTAGGGAAGGGAAAGAAACATTCATAATAGTAATGTACTCAAGCATACTTAAATTATATGATCAGGTGGGTATAGTAACCAGAAATTCTACTCATGTAAAAGCAGTGCTTTGAAATTAATAATTAAAAGAACGCAACCAAACATTTCTAACTGAGTTAAGGGTACAAAGAGCACCCACTTAAAAACTTGAGTAATGACTTCAGTCTTGAAGGTTTGAGGTTTTTCTCAAAAATTTATAACAATTTTCTTGTAGTTTTCTACATTTCTCTGTAAATCTAAAGTTGAAACCATGTTCCTCAAATTTGTAATTTCCTCTTGTAAAATTGACTTTTCGTGTACATTTGAAACTTTATTATAAATTTGTGGATTATTTTATGACTAATTTCTGTCTGTTTTTTTTTTCAAATAAAATTACAGGTTGTTTTTTTTTTAGATAAATTTGAAACAGACTGTGGTAATTTTTTTTTTACTTTTTCCTTAAAATAATTTATATTTTTGACCATAATTTTGCAGTCAGAACAGAAAAATAATTTAACCGTGATTGCAAAGAAAAAATATTAATAAAATTGCATTTAATGAAATAAATTAACTTAAATGACCAAGGATGCTGTTATTTCTGTTATAATATTTCTTTATATTTAGAGGGTTTTTTTTTTTTTTTTTAAGAAATCTCCTCATCACCCAGACAGCAGGAACCCCCCCACCCCCCATTTTGAAATCAGATGTTGGCACATTTAGTTTGTCTGAAGGCTGCTGACGGATTAAAGTCATTGACTTCATGAATTTCTGTCATCTTAACCTGCCAGGTACATAATAGGGAACTGTAGCGGACTCTACAGACATAATTCACCACAATATGTGTTCATGTACAGAATGATCTGTTTAGGCAGTTATAGTTGTGCGCTCAGGCTTTCTCATCAGGCACCTCTCTAGGCAGCCGCTGAAGGACCTCAGTTCAGCGCTAGCGTTTTTAGCTGTTGCTTTTTGACACTGCCGCTGGAGAGTAAAAACGGCACGCCTGCTTGTGCGAGAAAAGAGAAAAATGGCCAGTCTCTTCATTCCTGCAATTCCTACAGAACATAACTTAATATTGTAGAGGCTGGTGAAATATATCCTCAGCAATTCATCAGTCCCTTGCCTTTCCCTTCATACGAAGCCGGCTGCATATGAATTCTAACCACATCTCTTAGCTAAGACTCTTCCATTATTGCCCCCCGTTTCCAGCGGGTTAAAACCATGATAAACACAGTGCTTACATACCTCTTATGATTTTTTTTCCACATTTAAACTACTTTAATAAACTCATGTTTCTGTTGGAGAGTCACGCTTAGTGAGAGACTGTTGACTGGCTGGAAAACTCGTGTGAGCGGGGCGCTTCTAAACTCCGCCCGGATGACAGCTACACATGTTGTTCATGTGCGCGCTTGTGGAAAGTCATTGCTTCATATATTTTTCTTAATAAATTCATATCGCCTTGGGGTGGCGGTAAAATTTCTGGCGAAGCGGCCCGCCACAGAGAAATGTAACCAGAGAAAACCCTGGGGTCATGAAAAGTGCTATATAAATGCAGTCCATTATTAAAAACATAGCTATTACACATTTTTAAATTGAGATTCTGTATTCTGTAAAATCTGAAATTTCCAGGTATACAGTGTTGTTTTTTTCCATTGTAGTATTAAACATGACATTGAATACCAGTATTTTTTTAAGGCATTATCTGTCATGAACCAAGCCAGTTGTCTTTCTGGCTCAGTTCTGACCTGCTGTGGCTCAGGTTTAACCCTTTTGACTTTTTGTATGTCAGCTTTGTTTTTGAACTGTTATATTCTGCCACTGTACCCTGTGGTCTGCCCGCTTCACGCCCCGTTGTGAAGCCATTTAGTGTACCCTGTTGCCTTTTTGTATGTCTACTCTTTTGGAACTGTTTATCTTTTTGTTAATAAATGTGTTGTGGTGTAACCCTGCACCTAGATCCGTCCTTCCTCGCTGCGTAAAAGCACACAAGGAGGGTTGTGACAATTATCAAGGTAAAAAAATCCCAGTATTATGACAACACTAATGTCTACAACATTGTGGCACCGAGCAACAGTTAAAACCCTCTGTCCCTTATTTGGCTGTGAGAAAGTCGGCAAACCTATGCCCCCCTTACTTCCACATATGCAACCTTAAATCAGAAAAAATCTCAATTTAAGTGAATGGCAAGAGCGAAATTATCTTTTGATCCCGATCAAATTTTGCCATGAGTTACACATATGATACTTGTCAATTTAAAAGATAATTTTCTACATAAATAATGGTGTAGGTTATTATCTAACTGTTGGGGGTTTTGAAAATACATAAAGTGTAAGACTACAAACAGACTCACATAAGTTATGTCATCGTTTTTGAAGAGTGCCCAGGGGGAGGTAACGAACAGTCCCATGGATTAGCTCCAGCTCTCAAAATACAATTGTGTTGCTTTTCTCCTCTTTGGATCCTTCATTCATTGGTCAGAAAACAAGAGGCGAGCTTTGAGAGGGGAACTGCCATAGTCATGTTTGGTGACGTGTACAATTCGAGTCAATGGAATGTAGTCCGTTAGATGGTTTCACAAAAAATAAATATTTCTCCTTTATTATACAACTGACAACTTAAATTATGTGGAAAATTATCTTTTAAATTGACAAACATCATATGTGTAACAAATCAAAAGATCATTTCACTGTTGCCATGCTTTTCATTGGAGATTTTTTCTGATTTAAGGTCCCATATGTGGAAGTAGAGGGGGCGTGGCTTAGGCTTTATATACAGTGGTGTGAAAAAGGGTTTGCCCGCTTCCTGATTTCTCTTTTTTTTTGTGTGTTTGTCACACTTAAATGTTTCAGATCATCAAACAAATTTAAATATTAGACAAAGATAACACAAGTAAACACAAAATGCAATGCAGTTTTTAAATGAAGGTGTTTATTATTAAAGGTAAAAAAATCCAAACCTACATGGCCCTGTGTGAAAAAGTGATTGCCCCCTAAACCTAATAACTGGTTGGGCCACCCTCAGCAGCAACAACTGCAATCAAGCATTTGTGATAACTGGCAGTGAGTCTTTTACAGCGCTGTGGAGGAATTTTGGCCCACTCATCTTTGCAGAATTGTTGTAATTCAGCTACATTGGAGGGTTTTTGAGCATGAACCGCCTTTTTAAGGTCATGCCACAGCATCACAATCAGATTCAGGTCAGGACTTTGACAAGGCCACTCCAAAGTCTTCATTTTGTTTTCCTTAAGCCATTCAGAGGTGGACTTGCTAGTGTGTTTTGGATCATCGTCCTGCTGCAGAACCCAAGTGCGCTTCAGCTTGAGGTCACAAACAGATGGTCAGACAGTCTCCTTCAGGATTTTTTGGTAGACAGCAGAATTCATGGTTCCATTTACTATAGCAAGCCTTCCAGTTTTATTTCATTTCAGTGAACCTGTATCCACGTGACACCGATCCTCGCGGTAGGAGCATTATACCAAATTAACTGCACCTGTGGATGCACATCTTATATGAGGTATGTCTACCCTTACCTGGTTAAGGTTTGTGATGTATTTTGTTCCTTCTCTTCAGGCAGAAGAACTGTTTTTACAGCATTTCAGCGTGCAATATTGTTATCCTCTTGAGATATGTGATATAATTGTGCCTTCGTCAAGGAGGAATTACTTAACAGTTAACAGCATGATGCATTTGCTGTTAATTCTGTATTGTTTCTTTTTTTCTCAACTGACAATCGTCTTCTTAAAAAAAGGAAAAGGAGACGTCTTCTTTGTTTTAGTACTGAGCGCTCCTGTGCTTGGTGCACTCTCACCACCTTTTGTGGGGGAGTGGTACTGCTTTCAGGTGGGAACTGAAATCTGATATTTCTGTGTTGCCTTATGACTAGCTTGCTTGTACCTCATGGAACAGCCCTTTAGCCTGTTTATGATGACAATAATAATAATAATGAGAAATAACTGTCTTGTCTTCTCTCCTATTGTTCTCCTGAAGGAGAAATAGCTTCTGCGGGAGTGAAGGAGGAGGGAATGGCCCAGACACTGGCATGCACCAGCCCAGGGCTCTGTTCCTCCAGCCTTAGTTGCCCCAGCTGAAATCAGGAAGGCCAGCAGGAGGCGGAAGCAGATTAAAGGAAGTCAGCTGCACGGCTGGACTTCATGCAGAGGCAGTTGGAGGAGATGTGTAAGACCATTGAACATATGGCGGCAGATCAATGCGTAAGACCATTGAACATATGGTGGCAAAGCAGTGCGTAAGCCCATTGGCGTATGGTGGCAAATCAACATCGCCTTTGGGTATGCCACTCAGGCTCCTGTATGTGCCCCGGGACCGCATACTGATGTTTTGTCTCGTGTGGCCTCTGATAACTTGGGTAAGACCACTGGCTCTGGCTCTGGCTCTGGCTCCAGTGGGGGAGTGGATGTCTTTGAGGATGAGGATGAGGATGACAGTGACCCTCCGGCCAGGAAGTACTGTCTGGAGCCCTATGATGTATCCCTCAAGGCACTGCTCTCTAGAGTAGCATCAGTTGCTGGGCTTCCTCCTCCATCTTCTCCACCTAGGTCTTCGGCTTTGGACAGGGGTCCTGCAGCCTACAGGCAGATGTCCTTGCCGGTCTAACCTGATTTTGTGAGTCATCTGCAGAAGTCGTGGGCTCGTCCAAGGGAGACTGCTGCTCCTCGCTCTAGGCTCAGTGTTCTGAGTGGTGCTGTGGAGCAGGTCTTGGATGGTGTGTTGAAGGTGGGCCCTACCTTTGCTGGCTGGACCTCCCCCAACAGGCACCAAGTCAATACGCCATCCTAACATCAAGTGTTGTACCACTGATGGGTTAGTGACTACTGCCTATCAGCTTGTGGCTACGGCCTAGAGGCTGGCAAACACTAATACACTTTTTTTAGTGTATTTAGAGGGTCTGAAAAGGGACCTACAGTCAAAAGCGGAACTAACCTTCTGCCAGATTTGGTGAGGATTGTGGACGCTGTGATTCAAGGAGCTAGCTTTCAAGCTGCAGCTCTTGGGAATTCCTTTGGCCAGCTGACCATGGCCGGTGGCATGTGTGACTGAGCCAGTCTGGATTGGCGGATACGGACAGGGCCCACAGCAGAGGCAGTGTCGGACCAGGTGCAGAAGGCGAGACTGCATGCGCAATCCTTTCTTCGGCCAGGACCACCCAGGTCGAGTGTCCAGAGACCTCTTGGGGTGTGTGGAAACCCACAACGGCTTCATTTACAGAGCCAGGTTCCTTGCAGAGCTCGGGCCACCTGAAGCAGAGGGTCTCTCGGTAGCGGGTGCAGGTTTAACAGCACTCACGTCCGCGCTCTCGGGAGCATGTAGGCTGTGGTTCTGCCAAGCCCGCCAGCGTCCCTGACTGTATGCTTCCCCTGACGTCGACTTTCTCTGTGGTGCACCTCATGAATTTGCTTCACTGTGCCTCGGGTCCATGGGTGATCAATACACTGGTGTGTGGATACCGCCTACAATTGAGATCTCTTTTCCCCAACTTCAAGGAGCTAGAAGCAGAAGTAAGGAGGACTCTCTTCTGCAGTTCTGGGCAGCAAGGTTTCTGCCCTGCTGGGAGAAAGCGTGGTACGGTCTCTGTCTCCAGGAGAAGAGAGGTGAGGCTTTTACATTGCCTGTTTCTTGTTCCCAAGCAGATTGGTGCGTGATACACAGAGCTACCGTAGGACTGACATCCCCTTCCCCCACTGTAGTTCCACTACTTAGAGTGGCTGTGTGGCCCAAGGCCAGAAGAACAAGGTAAGTGCCGTCTGATACACTGTATGGTGTCCCATGTGCTGTGGGAGGGAATTAACTAACTAACTAAACAACTGGGGGTCTCTGTCCAGGTTTTGGACCTGAGATGGTTTAGCAGGTGACTCAAGGTGCTCCCTTGTCCGGTGCTCAGGTGGTGGACATTATTCAGGCCATAGGGCCAGGCGATTGGTTCACAGCAATGGACCTTTGTGATGCTGATTCCATATTCTCATAGATCCAGCCTCAGGAAGTTACTCAGGGTTCCATCAGGACAGCCTTCAGTTACGATGCCCTGTCTTTCAGCCTGTCCCTGTCCTTGGACATTCGCCAAGTGTAGGAATGCTGCACTCGCCCACTGCGGTAGAGGGGCGGTCGAGTTCAATTATCTGAGCGATTGGCTGGTTTGTGTGTCATCGGAACCCATAGCAAGGAGCCACATGGAGGCCATATTGGTTCACCTGTCAGTGTTTGGGTTGCACTTGAATGTGAAAAAGAGCTGCCTGGTTCCAACCAGGGTTGTCGAGTACTTGGGGCTCACCCTGGTTTCAGTTGCCATGAGGGCATCCCTGAATCTGAAGAAGAGGCATGCTATCAGGGGATGCATCAGGAGCTGCATCTCACAGAGGACTGTGTCAGTGCAGCAGTGCCAGAAGGTCTTGGGTCTTCTTGCTTCAGCCACCGCCTGGGTGGCTGCAGCAGTATGCGGAACGGAATATGCAGTTGCATGCTCATCCCCTTCAGCGGTGGTTCGCGCTTCAGGTCGTTGTTTTGCCCAAAGACAAAAGGAGGAGGCTAGTCCTCTCCAAGAAGGGCCTCAAGGTTCTCAGGTGGTGGAGCCACTCCTCAGCCATCCAGGATGGTTTTCCCCTGGGCCAGGCGGGCTGCAGAGTGACCATTACAAGCGATGCCTCCCTGACTGGCTGGGGTGCAGTCTGGGATGGCAGGTTTGTTCACGAGCATTGGACTCTTGCTCAGCAGTCTTGGCATATAAACTGCCTTGAGATGGAGGCAGTATGTCTGGCGCTAAGGAATTTCCTTTGGGTCATTTACGGCAGAAAGGTTCTGTGCGAATGGACAACACAGCTGTGGTGTCATATATCAACCGGCAGAGTGGTCTGAAGTCCCCCTCTCTGCATGCGGGGGCGCATCATCTGCTCCTGTGGATTCAGGCCAAAGGTATATCTCCGAGGGCTTTTCACCTGCCGGGGCCCCAGAACAGGGCGGCAGATCTGCTGTCACGAGGGGCTCCCCACCCTGGAGAGTGGCGACTACATCCAGAGATAATCGAGCAGCTCTGGCTTCAGTTTGGTTGGGCGGAGGCGGACCTGTTTGCGACGGTAGAGAACACCCACTGCACTCTCTGGGCCTTGATGTATGGACCGCCAGGTCCGCTAGATACAGATGTTTTGAGCATTGTCTGGCCTCCAGTGAAGCTGTTTGCCTTTCCGCCGCTGCCTTTTTTGCCAGCTTTCCTCGCGGAGGCGAGACTGCTGGCTGTTCAAGTAATTTTGATGGCCCAAATCTACCATGAGACCATGGATGGCGAAGACCCATGAGATGTTGGGGGGGGGGGGCGTCCTTGGCCTCTCCCAACCAGATGGGATATACTCTCGCAGGCACAGGGCGAGAGTTGGCTTCCGGATTTCCAGCTCTTGAGGTCTCATGTATGGCCCTTGGACAGGAGCAATTGTGGAAACTGGGCTTGGAGAAGGAGGTCATAGACACCGTGCAGGCTTCACGGGCCCCATATACCCAGCTGCGATGCAGTGGGTAGTGGAGAGTGTTTTGAACTAGTGGCGGACCAAGGGGAAGGATCCCTTGTCATGTCACATCTACATCTCATCTTGTTTTACCTCCAGTACCTCTTTGCCCTAGGTTGGGCGGAGTTGACTACCAGGGGCTACCTGGGGGCGGTGTCAAGTGTCCGTGAGAAATATGATGGCTTATCTCATGGAGTGCATCCCTTGGCTAAGCAGTTTTGAGAGGCATGGAACGTAGCCATTCATCTTGGCATCTGTTGCTATCCACTTGGGATCTTCAGACAGTTATTAGGCTCTATGCTTACCCCCTTTTTTGAGCCACTCCCCAGTGCTGACCTTCGTCTGCTCTCCTGGAAGACAACTTTTCTCTTGGCAATTGTCTCAGCCAAGAGGGTTGGAGAACTGAATGCGCTCTCTGTGGATGTGGCATGCCTTAGGTTTGATGGTGATCAGGTGGTTCACCTGTGGCCCAACCAAGCATCCAGCCCAGGGTGTTGGCTAATGGGTTGTTTCCCGCCTTGTTGTGCTTGAGGCCTCCTATCTGTCTCGCACACCTCTTCAGAGGCTGAGAGGCTTCATAGTTGTGCCCAGGGGGGCCCTTAAGCTTTGTGTTGACCGGATGAGGTCTGTCTATTCATTAGACTGACTTTTTGTGCTGTATGGGAACTCCATGTTGGGCAGGCCTATCTCTAGGAAGCGCCTGTCCCATTGGATAGTGACCTGATTGCTTTGCATAGGTACAGGTTGGAATGGGTACAAGTTGTCCTTCGTTGGTGGAGGCAGGCTCCTCCCAGTTGTCAGAAAGAGGAAGTGGATGCAGAGGTTATATATTGGCTGTGCATTCACAGGTGCAGTTAATTTGGTATAATGCTTCTACCCCGAGGATTGGAGTCACATGGTTACAGGTTCACTTCCATTCATAAAACTGTGTTTACATGCGTAAACGTACGGTCCTGAAGCAGCAAAACAGCCCCAGACCATCACACTACCACCACCATATTTTACTGTTGGTATGATGCTCCTTTTCTGAAATGCTGTGTTACTTTTACACCGGATGTAATGGGACACACACCTTCCAAAAAGTTCAATTTTTGTCTCATCAGTCCACAGAGTATTTTCCCAAAAGTTTTGCGGATCATCAAGATGTTTTTTGGCACATAATTTAGTTATCTATTTATTAATTTTTATTTTATATTTATTTATTTTTGCAAGTTTTTTATTTGGGTTTTAAATCTTTTATTGGGTTTTAGACTTTTGTTGAGTTTTTAATTAATCTCCTTGACTTAGTTTTTAACTTTTTTAATATGCCCCTTCTCTCTTATCGCTTTGTTTTTTCTCTTATCTCTTTATCTTATGTCCTGATTGGTGAAGCCTTGAGTACTTTTATCGTGTTTATAGCCAGCTTCATGTGTGCCTATGTTTGTGTTAATGTTGAATGTAATTGTGGTTTGTAAATATGTGTCTAAAAGGATGTCACCTGACTGCAAAACAAATCTACCTACGGGTACAAATAAGGTAACCTGAACCTGAACCTGATTACTTTGTTTCTCATTACCTCCGCCAAGGAGGTTATGTTTTCATCGGCGTTGGTTTGTCTGTGTGCCTGTTTGTTTGTTTGTTTGTTTGTTTGTTAGCAAGATAACTCAAAAAGTTATGGATGGATTTTCATGACATTTTCAGAGATTGTCAGAAATGGGGTATCCTACAGATGATTAGATTTTGGTGATGATCTGAGAGTGCATACCTCCACCAAGGGATTTGTTTGTATTTGTGCAGCAGGATTACACAAAAACTATTGTATGGATTGGGATGAAATTTTTACCAGAGTTGGTTCTTGGGCTACAGAGGAGCCCATTATATTTTGGTGATGATCTGAGAATGCATACCTCAGCCAAGGCTCTTATCTTCTCACAGTGTGTTAGCAACAATACTCCAAAACGGATGGACATACTTTGATGCAATTTTCACCACAAGTGGCTATAGGCCTACACACAAACCCATTACATTTTGGAGGTGATCCATGAGAAACGGAAGGAGCCTTGGCGGAGGTATGCGCTCTACGAGTGCTTTTCTAGTTTGTCTCTGAATTTCTTTGGATTGCAAGATGATGTCTTGCTTTTGAGGATCTTTTGGTCTCCTTTACTTTGTCAGGCAGGTCCTATTTACTGTAAGTGATTTCTTGATTGAGAACAGGTGTGACAGCAATCAGGCCTGGTACACCCAGAGAGCTAGAGAAATTGAACTCAGCTTTCTGAAGATGTGATAAACCACAGTTAATTCATGTTTTAATGGGGGGGGGATCACTTTTTCACACAGAGTCATATAGGTTTTGATTTTTTTTACCCTTAATAATAAACACCTTCATTTAAAAACTGCCTTTTGTGTTTACTTGTGTTATCTTTGTCTATTATTTAATTTTTTTTTCATGATCTGAAACATTTAAGTGTGACAAACATATGAAAAAATGAGAAATCAGGAAGGGGAAAGCACTTTTTCACACCACTGTATGCACTAGCCCTCCTCTGCACATGTCCAAACCATCTCAGCTTTGCCTCTCTTAAACTCTAAAAACTTAAAAATTAGTTGGCAAGTGCAGTGTTGACCTTGGGTTCCAAACTATAAAATCATTCTTTGCTGAAGAAAAATTGTTTCATCTCAAAAGTCTGGCCATGAACTGCTTCTCTCACCCAAGGACCAGAGCTGTAACACTATCCATTGGCCATAAAGTGGAAGTTAATCCCTTCTTCAGGAAGGAATGCCCCAAATTGACAGGTTTATGGTTGATATAATCCAGACTTGGGAGACAAGTTTCTCCAGTAAACAACCAGACAATTTCACAGTGCCATCTGGTGGACAACACAGGAATAGTTAATATTTTTTTTCTCTCTGAAATGGTATCTCTGCAGTTGTGAACAATACATTAATTCATATTCTTTCTCTCAAGACAGCATCTGCTACTGAAGACATGGTTGAACTCTGGGATGGACAATGGTGAGATGAAATGTTTTTATTGATATGATTTAATATGTGTTGCTTTATTTTGAGGAAGAAATTAATTTTTGCATGCTTACTATCACAAATTAATTGCAGTTACAATATAGAGAAATTGTATGTTCCCTTATTATTGAGTAGAATATCTTAGTCACTAAAGTATAAGGAATTTTTGCTTTATTCAACAACACATGTGTCTTAAGGGGGGTCTCACTTCTCATATCAAATGTCTCTCCCCCTTCTCTCTCTCTGCTCTTTGAGAGACCATAGCTGGACTTTCACTGACCAATAGAGCTCCAGGCTCCCTTGCATTTCCTGTTTTAGGTCGAGTTTATGACTCCTGCTGGAAAAAGAAGCAATGTAATTGGGCCAGCTCAGGTTTCATGAAAATCAGTGAAATCTTGCCACACCAGAAAAAAACAAACGAATAAACAAACAAACAAAAAACCTCGCATTTTGTTTCCTTTTTTCAGTTTTTGGGGTGTTGGTCAAACTGTAAGTCACAGACATCTCTGCTCTCCCTTTTTTTATCTTCCAAGTAAGGCCCAGAGCCTGTCATGCCCTGCAAAAAAAAAAATATATATATATATTTTCTTTGATGTTCACTTTTTCTTATTTTAATCATTTTCTTTAAATTACCGTGTAAGAAGATTTTGTTAGATTTTTTTTTTTAAGTTTAAACCAACTCATTTAAACCACCATCATCGGAAGAAATGAATTTGTGATGTGTTTTTGCCTCAGTTTGAATCTCTGATGGGACTTTGTACAATAAGCTAATTTCTTCTTCAGTGCACAAGAGAAGACCACAGCCAGCCTGCTGAAGAACCAGCCCTTTGTGATCTCGGGAGTAGGCCATAACCGTAGTAAGGAGCCTGTCTGCCAGTATTCCAACAGAACCCACGCCGGTCCAGTTGAAACAGAATCCAGTGGACCACTTGCATTGTGTCCACTGGGACACAATGATTCTGCTTGGCTGATGGTCTGTTGTTTAATTTAAACTTAACTCTTCAGAATATTCCTGGTGTAAGTTTTTTAAGCTTAATTTCATGCAAACCCCCATCAGAATTTCAAAATGCATTTTGTCCTTTCATTAATTTACATTCTTTTCAGAGTAGCACCAATTTTTCATTTTTATAAATAGTTTAATCATCTTTTTTTTTCATAAAATTGCATCCACTCTTCTTAACCAATGCTATTTTATGGCTTTCCAATTTCCAGTATACTGACAAGTTAAACTAGGGTTCTTTGGTTCCACAAAGGTTTGATTCATATGGGATACTCAGTAACTCAGTCTATGATGCCCATGATACATGTTGAATTCTCTGTTTTAAAGTTATCCAAATGTGTTAACCTATTCTGACATTTCTTATTAAACTACTGAAAGACATTTGGGAGTTACTGTTTGATTTCATGGCCATCTTCTTGATTATCAGCAGACAAGAACTCACAAGGGTTTTTTTGTTTGTTTGTTTGTTTTGGGTTTTTTTTTAGACTGATTCATCATTGGTACAAATAAAGAATTGTTAATAAAACTGTCCATTATCTGGACTGGTGCCCTACGAGGGTATGAGTGTAATGAAAATAAATCTTCATTCCTACTCACATTCATATTTACATTAATACTTGTACCAACAATAAAACACCTATAAAACCCATAAATCCACTACACAAGATTTTATACTTTGATTCAAGTTATAATTATCCCAGCCTATTCCAGAATCTTTGAACAAAAGGCAGGGTACATTCCAGATAGCTCATCAGTCCATCACAGGGTCAACACAGAGAGACAGACAACCACTCACTTTCACATTCATACCTAAGGACAATTCAACCCCAGATAATGCCAGTTAACCTGATGTGCATGTCTTTGGCCTGTGGGAAGAAACCGGAGACCCTGGTAAAAACCCACAAACACATGGGGAAAACATGCAAACTCCACACAGAAGGGCCACCACTAGCCAGGGGGTGGGATCAAACTCACAGCCTTCTTGCTGTGCTGCCACAGTGCTAACCATTGTGCCACCGAGCTGCCCATAATTAGAATTTAAATAATAAAAAATAATTAAAAGTAGTTTCATTCCATCATTGTTCAAATCGTATCAGGTGCTAAATATAAGATTCTAAATGTTTTTGCCCGGGCAGCGCACAACTCTGCTATCCCCCAGAACAGTGCAGTGGGGATGCATCTGACACAAGGTGCCACTGACTGCTGGCTAATCGGTAAGTGACTTATCAACGATCACACTGCAAACCACACAGGATCACATGGATATCATTCTGACTTTACTGCTTTCACATGAAATGTGGACTTCACATCTGGGCTAGGGAGCAGAGCAGGGTCCATTTTATTAAGTGATTTTGAGGAATGAGTAGGCTTTATTTTCATATAAACTAACACAATACTGTGAAAATGTCACAAAAGTCAGATTTTTACCACAGTTTTACAAACACATTTTAAGCCTAAATTGTTTAAATGAACGGTTTCAGTACACCACTCACAGATGGCAAACTGAACCGTGTGCTCCTGAGTGCATCACACAGTCTAGTGTGCCATCCATGATGTCCTCACCTACAGTTTAGCACAAACATGAATAGGTTTGAAAGGACATCACAGCACCTATGTGAAAACAAATTTTATTTGTATTTTATGCCATTATTGTTTAAAAAAAGCAGTCCCGAAAAAGTTTATATATTATATCTATAAATAGTTTATATTTATATATAGTTTATATCCACCTTATTCCTAGGACCCATGACGCCTTGCGTGAATTATGGTAGCAACTTCCGGTACTAGTTTAGAACATATTGTTGTCACTGAAACGGGACACTTTCCTTGTTAAAAAACAATGACTTTGGCATCAAAAATGCGGGAACACAACCTTTTGCACCTCAAAAACAATAATATAATCAAACCACATCCCACGACTATGGAGGAATGGGAAGATGGCCTTAAAAAGTGGCCAGTAGCTCCATGGACAGTAGCTCCGTTAGTTAGCTCCACTGCTAACATGCTAACGCTGTAAACAAATAAAAGCTCTGAGATACATCAATGTTTCCACCGTAATAAAGTCGCCTGCATTTTGTTAAAATATGTTGGGCATTATCAAATTTACCTCAGAGCAGACGTAGAGTCTAGTCAGAGCCACAAAGAACCACAACACCGTGCTTGGGCATTTTAAATTTGGGGTAAAACATCAGATCTGTGACATTCATACAAGTGAAAACTTACCTGGTGCTGCTGTGTCTGTACCACCAATCACACAAACAATCCTTTAGTTTTCAGTGGATGATCTTCTTATTGCTGTTGAAACCACAGATTTGTCATAAATGCCCTTCAGGACAGAGAGGCGAAACCCACATGCTGGACTCTGAGTTTGTGAAAATTTATTGCAAAACCCAACAAACAAAAAAGTGCAACAAAGTGCTCTTAACACAAAATACAAATCAAAAACTTACAAAAATTGCACACCAGAGTGAGGCAGGGCTCTGGTGGAGACAAGGGGAATGTAACTCAGAGTAAAGACAGCGGCAATTAGAAAATGAACATAACTCCCCTTGTACAGGGATCAAACCCCTTGACATAATAAAAGACCGATGTGGGTCTCTGAACGGAAAGGAGAAAGCAATGACATAATAATTTGGGCCAGCTGGGAATCATGAGGAAGTCATTGGAGCTGACAGCTGGCAGGGCCACGCCCACGCTGAGAAAAGCCCAAGAAGGCCATTGACAGCTGTCAACCATGAGAGAAAGAACATGACAAAATATAAACATAATGATGTGCCAACCAATGGAGACAGGCAACTAAAAAAGAATAAAATAAACAAACTGTAATGAATGTAAACCAGAAAAGAAATCCTACTAAGAAATGATATAGAATAAAAGACAACCCAAAAAATGACAACACAGTACACTAATGAAAAACAGTAGACATCCTGAGGCCGATGGAATCCCCCCCGCGCTCAGAACATGAAAGAGCCCCCCCCCCCCCAAGAGGTGGAATCTAGACACCCCAGGGTAATATCAAAAGAGACGAATCCCCACACACAGAAATCCTACACCTACTAACAAAACAACCCCACCCCGGGTGGAAGGAGGGAGAACTCAGGCGATGAGGGACCAAACCAAACCAAAAGGAACAAGAAAAAACTCTCAGCAAAGCTTCCCAGCAGGGCCCCAGCTAATGAGAAACAACAAAAGCAAAATCCCGCACAGGACCCACACAGAACTGAGTATCTAGGCCCCCCTAGACTAAAGGTCAAAGCAGTTCTGGTGGCCAGCCGAAGTCCCAGGCCTGACAGATGGCGAGATAAGAGTCGGGTAAGAGTTGGGTGGTCTGCTGGAGAATGCAAACCACCCAACCTGACGGCCACACCTGTCAGGCGGTCAGCCCGAGTTCTTGAGTCACCACCACAGAGATGGTAGTCCAGGGGCGGCCGCCCAACCGGGATGACAAGATGTGAGGAAGGATGAAGAATAGGGGGATCCCTGATGACATCAGGCAGAGGTCACGGCACCCTGATGAAGACTGGCAGAGGAAGGGGAACCATGACGCCGTCTGACACAGGAAGGGGAACCACGACGGTATCTGGCAGAGGAGGGGGAACCACGATGCCCTCGGACTGGCCTGTAGCACCCTTGGTGGTCCTGAACTATGACATAGTTGCACCTGCAGTGGCCCCGGACTGGGGAAAGGTTGCACCCGCAGTGGCTCCGGGTTGGAGTGGAGCTGCAAGCAAGCAAGTGGATCACCCGCAATGACCTCAGCAGGAAAAGAAGCAGCACCCTCGAGGACCTCAGCCGGAGGGGACGCAGCACCCATGAAGGTCCCGGACTGGGGTGGAGTGCCTGCAACGACCTTGGCGGGAGGATCTGGACCCACGATACCTTTGGGTGGCAAGCCTGGATCCACGGAGACATCTGACTGATCTAGAAATACCTCGGCAACCCTGGGGGACAGCTCAGACAAAACAAGCAGAGAAATAGGGTCAGGGTCACCGGCAGAGGCGAAGCCCGGTGAGGTGAGCTCAGGCGCAGCTGATGGCTACGCCCAACTCTCCTCACCAGGAGCCAGGCAAGATTTTTCCAAAACAGACACAAGAAAAACAAAGGAGAGCACCTGCCTGAGTTTGAGCGCCACCGCCATCCAGGACTCCGTCGATCCAAGCGACGGTGTCTCTGGCCTGGCTCTCTGGGGATCCAGCTCCAACTCTGCTGCAGTGGCCCCTGCAGCAGGCATGGTGGTCAGTGCAGTCCTGGGACCCCTCAGCGATGTGGCCCACGCAGGTGGCTCGCCCTGCTTGGTGACAGGAGGTCGACCTCCTGCTGGCGCTGCTTCCTGCTTAGCTGAAGCCCGGGGACTCTCCATAATCAGCGCAGGCATCAGCTTGGGTTCAGCACTGCTCTTCCGTCCATAGCATGGCTGTGGGGCTGGAATCAGGACCTCCAGAGCTGCAGGCTCCTCCATTGTCAGGCGGCTCAGTTCTGGGGCCAATGGACACTCAGGGATAATAGGAGGAGACACAGAGAGGACAGGTGAGAATTTATTAACTGTAACAGGTGGTGAGGACTCAGGGGACTTTGAACCCCGAGTCTCACTACCGAGACTCAGACAAGGCATATCATCATGAAATGAAGTGGAATGAAATGACACTTGCCTGTTTTCGATGGGTTTGATGTTGCCTGTTGCAGCGGGTGTAGTATCACCCCTCTCCGTGGCTACAGTGAAGCCACGGAGAGGGGTAGGCCCCTCAGAGGATCGTGGAGGAGCAGCTCCAGTGGACGGGGAGGCAGATGGAGCCGGGGGTAGCACAGTCGACCTCTCGACAGTGGAAGAGAGCGCCGGGGAAAAGCAGGGAACAGCAGCTGTGTAAAGGGGAGGAGCTGAGAATTCAGCCGGAGATGAAAAGCACAAAGTACGCACTGCTTCTGCCTCGGTGATGGGGAATTTGCTATCCGAGAGGTGGAAGTATTCCTCCAGCAGTCCGGAGATGGATGACACAGGCGTTGTGGGGTTGAAGCCGTGGGAGCAGGAGCGGGCACACTGGAGGTGAGGCAGGGCGTCTTCCATGAAGCGCATCTCCATGTAGGCTCCGGATTCCCTGGAGGAAGCCCCCACGTCAGCCCGTCGAAGGACTGTTGTAACATGGAGAGAGTGGCCAACAAGTCAGTGAACTGGGCGTGCCTCCATAACCCAGGATGCGCTTTGACGATGGCAGTTGCTGAATCCACCTTCTCCCAGATCTTTTTTGGACTCCGGGAGGCGAGGACTTCATCCACGAATCCCTGGATGAATTTCGCGGCCCACTCCTCCTCCATGCTCGGGGAACCCGCTGTCGATTTCCCCTTGGTTACCGGACACTAGCGAGCTGGGGACATGTCAAACTCCACAAAAATAGGTGAGTGAAAAAAAAAGAAAAAACAAAATCCGCAAACTCACAGCAGCTGGGTCTCTACTGGCCGCTGTCTCCTGTCATAAATGCCCTTCGGGGCAGAGAGGTGAGACCCACGTGCTGGACTGTGAGTTTGTGAAAATTTATTGCAAAACCCAACAAACAAAAAAGGGCAACAAAGTGCTCTTAACACAAAATACAAACGAGAGACAAAAACTTACAGAAATTGCAAACCAGAGCGAGGCAGGGCTCTGGTGGAGACGAGGGGAATATAACTCAGAGTAAAGACAACGGCAATTAGAAAATGAACATAACTTCCCTTGTATAGGGATCAAACCCCTTGACATAATTAAAGACTGGTGTGGGTCTCTGAACGGAAAGGAGAAAGCAATGACATAATAATTCGGGCCAGCTGGGAATCATGAAGAAGTCATCGGAGCTGACAGCTGGCAGGGCCACGCCCACGCTGAGCAAAGCCCAAGAAGGTCATTGACAGCTGTCAACCCCGAGAGAAAGAACATAGCACAATACAAACATAACAATGCGCCAACCAATGGAGACAGGCAACTAAAAAAAAATACAATACAGAAACTGTAATGAACATAAATGGGAAAATAAAGCCTACTAAGAAACAATATAGGATAAATGAAATCTCAAAAAAGGACAAGACAGTACACTAATGAAAAACGGTAGACATCCTGAGCCTGATGGAATCCCCCCATGCTCAGAACATGACAGAGCCCCCCCCCCCCTCCAAGGGGTGGATTCTAGACACGATTCAGAACATGACAAGATTTAGCTGTGCTTATCTGTGAGGAGCCTCACACCACGAACAGCAGCAAGTACTAGAACTACACAAAAACATTCAAAAATACAAAAACTACAAGTGCTGAAATTAGCCGTCACTTGAGTGCAAAACACATATGTGGACTATACAATAAAATGAATTTGAAAAACTTTTAAAAACACTATTTTAAATGCCCCTGCTACTCCATTCTTACTGACTGATTCATTCTGACTGATTTGGACTGATGAGACAAAAATTGAACTCTTTGGAAGGTGTATGTCCCATTACATCCGATGTAAAAGTAGCACAGCATTTCAGAAAAGGAACATCATACCAACAGTAAAATATGGTGGTGGTAATGTGATGGTTTGGGGCTGTTTTGCTGCTTCAGGACCTGGAAGACTTGCTGTGGTAAATGGAACCATGAATTCTGCTGTCTACCAAAAAATTCTGACGGAAAATGTCCGGCCATCTGTTCGTGACCTCAAGCTGAAGCGCACTTGGGTTCTGCAGCAGGACAATGATCCAAAACACACCAGCAAGTCCATCTCTGAATGGCTTAAGAAAAACAAAATGAAGACTTTGGAGTGGCCTAGTCAAAGTCCTGACCTGAATCTGATCAAGATGCTATAGCATTACCTTAAAAAGGCGGCTCTTGCTCAAAAACCCTCCAAGGTGGCTGAATTACAATAATTCTGCAAAGATGACTGGGTCAAAATTCCTCTACAGCACTGTAAAAAACTCATTCCCAGTTGTCGCAAACGCTTGATTGCAGTTGTTGCTGCTGAGGGTGGCCAAACCAGTTATTAGGTTTAGGAGGCAATCACTTTTTTCACACAGGGCCATGTAGGTTTGGATTTTTTCCCCCCTTAATAATAAACACTTTCATTTAAAAACTGTATTTTGTGTTTACTTGTGTTATCTTTGTCTAATATTTAAATTTGTTTGATGATCTGAAACATTTAAGTGTGACAAACATATAAAAATTAAGAAATCAGGAAGGGGGCAAACACTTTTTCACACCACTATGTGTGTGTGTGTATATATATATATATATATATATATATATATATATATATATATACTGTGTATATATATATATATATATATATATATATATATATATATATATATATATATACAGTATATGTATATATAATTTTTTTTTTATTTTTTTTTTTTTTTACAGAGAAGCTGATTTCATTTTCCAGCAGGACTTGTCACCTGCCCACACTGCCAAAAGTATTAAAACCTGGTTTAATGACCATGGCATCACTGTGTTTGATTGGCCAGCAAACTCTCCTGAACTAAACCCCATAGAGAATCTATGGAGTATTGTCAAGCAGAAGATGAGAGACACTGGACCCAACAATGCAGATGAGCTGAAGGTCACTATCAAAACAACCTGGACCTTCATAACACCTCAGCAGTGCCACAGGCTGATCACCTCCATGCCACGCCACGTTGATACAGTAATTAATCCAAAAGGAGCCCTGACCAAGTATTGAGTGTGTACATGGACATACTTTTCAGTCGATCGACATTTCTATTTGAAAACTATTTTTTAAAATTAATTTTATATAATATTCTAATTTTTTGAGAAACTGAATTTGGGGTTTTCATGGGCTGTAAGCCATAATCATCAAAATTAAAATAAATAAACACTTGAAATACATCACTCTCTGTGTAATGAATCTATATAATATATGGGTTCCACATTCTGAAATGAGTGACAAAAAATATTAAACTTTTTCATGATATTCTAATTTTGTGAGGTAGGTGTGTGTGTGTGTGTGTGTGTGTGTGTGTGTGTGTGTGTGTGTGTGTGTGTGTGTGTGTCTACATGTCTTACGACATACCATTACTTTCAGGACTACTGGCCATTTCTTCACATGCTGTGTCTTCATGTACTGTACATTGTTGTCAAGAGGAAAATCAGCAACTAATCCAACAGGTTCTTTTCCTTTTTGGCAGCCCTTTGATTCTACTACTGATGCTATTTATATTATGCCTTTTTTCTTTTTGAATTTAAGACAGGAGAATTTCAGTTTCGTTCAAGATGGGTTTTTTTCACTAGACTTTGAAGGGATTTTTGTGAATGAAACTTTTGGTCAGACACTGCTGGAAGCGTGACCTTACTGTATATGGTAGTTTCAGTGCGTCAGTTATGAAAGTCTTCAGTAGTTGTGAATGCGCTCTCACACATGGGTGGAATTCACCATTTTTAAGCATACTGTTTGCACACTTTTGGAGGACATACAAATGTTTCTTCAATCTTGAGTGGTTCATTCGTACTAGTGTAGTTTACTGACAAAATATGTGGGATTTACACATAGTAATAGGCCTGTAATGGTAACAGTTAAAATGATTAATCGGACAACAAGAAAAAATGACAAGAAACATACAAACAAGAAAAAATGACCATGACCATGACTTATGGCCACCATAAGATAGATAGATAGATAGATAGATAGATAGATAACTTTATTTTCTGTCCCAGTCAGTGACAGAAATTCTTCTTAGATACAATTACAATATAACACATTCAACACTCTCAAAGACATGTTCAAACTGACAGGATAAAAACAGTTTAAAAACATAAACATGGTTAAAAAAGGAAACAGC
This sequence comes from Pholidichthys leucotaenia, assembly GCA_020510985.1. Taxonomy (NCBI): domain Eukaryota; kingdom Metazoa; phylum Chordata; class Actinopteri; order Cichliformes; family Pholidichthyidae; genus Pholidichthys; species Pholidichthys leucotaenia. The sequence goes on along the minus strand of CM035837.1, from coordinate 57,793,832 downwards.
AAATAAAATCATGTGGCAGAAAATAATAACTATTAAAAATTAATTGTGATTAATAGATAAATGCTAATAACTAATATTGATAGCTAACTGAATTATGATAACTATTTGATTTTGTTCAGGATTGTTACTGCAGAAGGAATAAATGATTTCTTTTAAATGTTGTTTATGCGCCAGTGGAATTTTATATCGTCTGCCTGATGGCAGTAACTGAAAAGAGTGATGAAGGGGTGAGATGGGTCCTCTGTGATCAGGGTGGCTTTCCTGATCACTGAGCACTGATACAGTTCAGACAACGGTGTCTGTGGTGAGCCAATGATTTTGCTCGCCTGATTAACTATACAGGAAAGCTTTGTTTTGTGCTTGATGAAGAGGGAGCTGTACCAGGATGAAATGCTAAAAGTGAGAATGGATTCAATTAATGAAGTCTAAACCAGAATTAAAATGTGCCTACTGGCATTAAAAGTCCTCAGTTTCCTCAACAGGTGGAGGCGTTGTGCTTTTTTATAGAGTCAACATGGTGTGCAAAAGACAGGTTGCAGTCCATCTCTATTCCCAAATATTTAAAAACTTGAACTTACGCAATAGCCTGACCCTGAATACTGAGGGGTGCAAAGAGAGTAGTTGAAAGTTTCTCTTTGCTCCCACAGCACAACTCCTTAGTCTTTGTGGTGTTTAACTCTAGAAAGTTTTCATTAAAAGTCTGAGCTAGATCGTTGACTGCCTGCTGATAGTGGATCAGTGCAGTACTGTCAGTCAGATGAGCCACCAGGGCCATGTCATCTGCATATTTAAAAAGAGTCATTCCTTCACTGTCACAGATGTTATTTGTGTACACAGAGAACAAACCCGGAGATAAAATACAACCTTGAGGAAGACCTGTGTTTAAAATTGACTTGCTAGATGTAAAGCCATTTAAAAACACTTGTTGTGGCCTGTCATATAAAAATCTCTGAATCCATAAAATCAATGTTAGGTGAACCTGCAGGTCTGTCAGGTGATGTAGCAAGGTGCCTGTGTGTACAGTGTTAAAAGCAGAAGAAAAGTCCATAAACAAAATCCGTGTGTGTGGATGTCAAGAATCCAGCTGTTTAGTGACAGTGTCTAGAAGTGAAGACATGCATCTTCTACACCCCATTTTGCCTCATAGGCAAACTGGAGGGAATCCAATTTGTGTGACATGTTGGATGTTGGTCAAAAAGTCACACACAACTCCATACATTTACAGAGCACAGAGGTCAGGGGTACTGGTCTGTAGTCTTTCAGGTCCTTAGGGTGAGTCTTTTTGGGGATTGGAATGATGGTAGATTCCTTCCACTGATCAGGGACACATCCAGAATCCAAGAGATGCTGAAAAAGTCTGGTGAGGACTCCACCACTTAGCTGAGGGGAACATTCCTTGAGGACTCTGCCTCTGAGCCTATCAGGGCCAGCGGCTTTGTGTTGGTTGACCCTATGTAAGATGGACGTCACAAGTTGCTCCTCAATGATAAGGGATTCATGGGGGGGGGGGGGGGATGGAAGGTGGGGAGGTCCAGGTGGTCGGCGTGCTACTGGTATTAAAACGGGTGAAGAAAGTGTTAAGCTGTTCTGCAAAGGAAGTTGGGTCTGGGCAGTTGACCATGGCAGGTTTTGGGGCTCTGTCCATCATGATGTTTAAACCCTGCCACGCCTCTCTCACACTTCCTGATGTTAATTTCTGCTCCACCTTATTCTTATAATTTATTTTAGCCAGCTTCGCCATCCTCCCAAAATCTTTCTGCAGTTCCTTCACCCTCAGCTTGTCTCCTTGTAGGAAAGCTTTTTTCTTTTGGACCAGGCAGTTTTTCATGTCCCTTGTAACCCATATCTTATTATTTGGGTGTATTATTATATGGTGGGTGGGAGTAACAGTGTCCTCACAGAATAAGATGTAAGAGGTCAGCACATCTGTCACCATGTTAAAATCACTGCCACAGTCATTGAAGAATAGATCCCAGTCTGTCAATTCAAAGCAAGCTCTCAGTGATTCAGCTGCATCTTTATTCCAGACTCTGACGTTTTTTTTATGGGTTTACCCGTTTTCAGTTGTGATCTGTATTTTGGCAGTAGCAGAATGACATTGTGATCAGAACGTCCAAGAGGTGGCCGTGGTTTTGAGATATATGCGCCAGGGACATTACCATAACACAAGTTCAACATGTTTTCCTTTCTGGTGGGAATTGTGAAATATTGCTTCAGATTGGGCAAATATGTGGTGACGTCACATCTGTTAAAATCCCCCAGTAAAAACACAGGCTGCTCTCCAGTCTGATTGACAGCTCTGTTATAACAGTCAGCTATGTGCTCCACAGCTCTGCTAAAATCAGCGCCTGGTACATAGGTTAAAATAACCGTTATTTGAGTAAATTCTCGAGGTAAATAGTGAGGTCTGAAGGACATGGTCATTAATTTGTAGTGTTTGCAACATTCAGTCTCTCTCACTGTGAAGTTTGTTGCCCACTTACTGTTGACAGCCATGCAGAGCCCGCCCCCAATTAATTTCCGTGTTTTTTCCTTGTCCCTGTCAGCACGAATGATGTTAAAACCTTCCAAATCAAAGTCTATATCCTCAGAAAACCATGTCTCCGTGAAACAGAAGAGACCGGTTTGCCGGTAATCCCGATCATACCTGATCAGTGTGGCGAGTTCTTCACTTTTGTTCTTTAGCGAACGCACGTTTGACAGGGTTATGGCAGGTAAAGGTAGGCGGCTGCCTCTCCTCCTCAGTCCATTCCTTATTCCTTCTCTCGACCCTCTTTTCCTTCGTATTCGCTTCCTCTTGTATCCACCGATTAACTCCACAAGTATGTTGTCATCATGGAGCGATGTCAGTGCGGACTCTGGCACCAAGCGGCTCAGTTCCAACAGGTAGTCCCGCGAATAAGCGAGCCTACCTGGGATGGTGGGGACTGGCTGCACTGGTTGTAAACAAAGTCTGTTTGCGCACCACAGATTCATGATAAACAGCCAGGCACAGGCCAGATAGAACACTGTTTCGATTATCATTTCAGCAAGAGCAACCAAAAAAAAAAAAAGACAGAAAAACATGCAAAAAAACAACAATTCTCCCGCTCGCTCACCAGTGTCAGGAGTCACTCTGACAGAGTAGCACATTACGGTAATCCCAGAAGGGACATCGTACAGCGGGCTGGAATAATACAGTGAGATCCCTCTGAAAATGCAAATTTGGCACAGCTGCTTGTGCAGACGGACGGACCTTCAACACGTGAATGTGTTTGTCTATTTTTGATTTGATTTGGAGATTTTTACCATGTAGGGGCAGCACGGTGGTGGAGTGGTTAGCACTGTGGCAGCACAGCAACTCACCTTTGGCCAGGGGATCCTGAGTTCGATTCCAGCCCACCGACCAACAGTGATCTGTGTAGAGTTTGCATGTTCTCCCCATGTCTGCGTGGGTTTACTCTGGGATTTCTCCGGTTTCCTCCCAAATGCTAAAAACATGCAAGTTAGGTTAATTGGCATCAAACTGGGGATTCTAAATTGTCCTTAGGTATGACTGTGAGAGTGAATGGTTGTCTGTCTCTCTGTGTTGGCCCTGTGATGGACTGGCGATCTGTCCAGGGTGGACCCTGCCTCTTGCCCAAAGAGGCAGGGTCTACTATTATTTACTATTATTTACCGTGTAAATAATAGTAAATAGTCGTTTTAGTAGTGATTGTGAGATTTTTGGAGTGTTTCTTATTTTTATTTGCTTCAAGAATGGAGAAGAAAAGAGCAGTGAGTTTGTGTATATTTGCTCCTGATTTTGGCATTTTTACCGTGTAATAGTTTAGCACAGTAAATAGTAGTTTTAGTATTGATTTTGAGAGTTTGGGAGTATTTTTTTTTTATTGTGTTTTAATTATTTTCCGGTTATTTCCACCTGGAGCACGTGTCTCCAATTGTACCCAACTCGGCCCACTTCCAACTCAGCCCACCAACTCGGCCCACTTCCCCCATTTGTCATGATTTGCCCTTGCAGGGCAAAGATGAGGTGCCAAATGCCAACAGTGAGTTTTGTGATTTTATTACAAAGTGCAAAGTAATGTGCCTCGAGGGGCAAAACATATAAACTAAACACATGACCACGAAAGCTCAAAATTACTCGACAATTACAAAGAGTCAGAGACTTACACTTTAAACAGTGAGGGCGGAACCTGATGCTGAGACTGGAGTTGGATGTGGGGACTCCAGCCTGAATGGGTGTGAGACCACAGCGCCGAATGAACTCCACTGCGATCTTAAATAATGTCAAGTCTAATGACCAACAGGTGAGGAGAAAAACGTAATCACAAAACTGCAATCAGCTGTGGCAGCCCGCGGGCCAGTTTGACAGCCAGAAGTCTGGCCGCGGCGCTGTCACAGTAAATGCCCCGGAAAATAATATTACAAATAATACTAACCAGGACAAGAAATACAAGGAAAAAGGGAAAACACTGAGTGATTCGAGCGCGGAGCAGCTCCACGCTCGGAACACCACAGTGCCCCCCGTTTAAGGGACGCATTCCAGGCGTCCCACTGTGACATCTAGGAAAGAAGGAAAAGAGACCCCCCCCCCACCCCCCCAACCAGGAAAACCGTCAAAACCAACCTCGGGTGGGTGGAGGGGGAATCCAGGCTAGGAGGGAGAGAAACTAGAAAGAAAATATACACAAAAATGCCTTACAGGAAGATACAAGAAAATAGAAAAACCCACAAAGATCAAATGAAAAACACAAAAATAGCACGGCCAATACTACACATCACCAACTCAAAAGAAGAGTGGTGGCTAGGAGGGAGAGAAACTAGAAAGAAAATATACACAAAAATCCTAACAGCAGGTTACAGGAAAAAGAAAAAAAAAACTCTCAAAGATCAAATGAAAAAACCTCCACGGCACAGACACAAAATAGTGGGGCCAATACTGACATTATAACTTCAAATGAAGAGTGGTGAAAAACCAATCACAATTACAAAGTGAGAGCCTCCTTTTACAGAAATGACCCAGTGCAAATAAATCACAGTCTGAGGAAACCCAAGAAAAAAACCACAGGTACACAGCTACAAGGGAAGATCAAAAATACATATGTACACTTTACACTCAGACATCAACGCAAGGAGAAAAAAAAAAGAAAAAAAAAATCTTTTTTTTAATCCATATAGGAAAAAAAAACCCACCACAAATGGACCACTACGGAGAATACTGGCAGGTAAGGCAAAAAATAACAGTTATGGTGGCGTGCCAGCACCCAGACTCCAAATCAAGAAAAAAGGTTCAGGTGGCCACTGAAGTCCCAGAACCGGCAAAACAGTCCTTCAGGCGGCCGACCATCATCCTTAGACCACAAGGACCGGATGGGTGAGCTCGGAGGCTGCTTCCCAACCAAGAGGCTCAACGAGAGGAAGCCGGACCGTAAGAGAGGGACCCCAGTGGCGTCTGGTGGTGCAAAATGGGGGGCGGGGGGACCAGCATGGTGTGAAGCACTGGGGGATCTGCAGCTCCCTCACCGACCTCAGACTGGGCCAGCGCAGTACCCTTGGTGGACCCCAACCAGGCCAGCGCAGCACCCTTGGTGGATTCACGAGAACACCCCGGACCCATTGAAATGGCAGGCGGTGCTGGATCATCTCCGGTGACCCTGGAAAGAGGCTCCGAGACAGAGGAAAGCACGGGGTCAGGATCACCGGCAGGGGCGGAGCCCGGTGAGGCGAGCTCGGATGCAGCGACCGGCTGCACCCCTCTCTCCTCCCCAAGAGACAGGTAAGAGTGCTCTAAAATAGTAAATAGGAAGACAAAAAAGAGCACTTGCCTGATCTCAAGCTCCGACGCCGTCCAGGACTCCAACGATCCAGGCTCAATCAGGAGGTCGAGTTCAGGCTCCCACTCGGCTGCAGCAGCCTCCGCAGCTGGCATGATGGTCTTAGCAGTCCTGGAACCCTCTGGTGCTGTAACCCACACCGACGGCTCACTCGGCGTGGCGGCAGAAGATTTGTTCCTGGCTGGAGCTGGGGGCTGCTCACTAGAGACCTGGGGATGCTTCATCGTCGGCTCAGGTTCCAATTGACTGACAGCCCTCTTCCTCTGTCTGTGATGTGGCTATGGGGCTGGAACCAGGCTCTCCAGGGCTGCAGGCTCCTCCTCCGTCTGGCGGTTTAACCCTGGCACCGGCGGACACTCGCGGGGAATAGGAGGAAACACAGAGACAGCAAGTTCAATTTCAATGGCTGCAGCAGGTGGTGGGGGCTCAGTGGACTGCGTGGCCTGAGCCCCACCTGCAGGAATCAGACAAGGTACTTCATCAAATTGAGAGAATGAATGAAAAAGCACTTGCCTGTCTCCCTGGGGTTCGGTGGTTGCTGCTGCAGTGGGCTTGATTCTTCCCTCTCCCGTAGACAGGGCGATGTTGGACCCCTCAAGGAGACATAGAGGAGCCGGCCCTGTAGGATCGGTGATGGGTCGGACTGGAGAGGGCACAAACGGTCCCGCAGCAGCTGGAGAAGGCGCCATGGAGGAGGGAGGAGCAGCTGAGGCAGTCCGGGGCAGGGGAGCTGGCGGAACATCTGAACATGAAGACCCAGAGGCTGAAGCTGCTGTCACACCTCTCTGCCGTGGCGGGGAAAAAACAGCTGGCTGGGAGGTAGAGTTTTTCTGGCGGCCCGTAGCTGGACCCAAACGGGAATCTCGCGGAGAATTAACCCGGTCGTTAAACTCCCTCCCCTTCGGAACGGCCGTGTCCCGGGGAGGAGATGAGTTTGGTGCAGGACAATGACATCTTCTGGCTGGAGGCGAGGCTAAATTCAAACTGGGAAAACAACGCTGCTGCGCTGAAACTGAGGCCAGCAGCTCGGCGTACTCAGGATAATTACTTAATCCGGGATTTGCCTCCACCAGTCTCACAGCTGCCACCACACTCTTCAGAATTTCTCCGGGATAGTAGGCAGAGCGAGCTTCAGCCACACGGCCCCTGATGAGTTCAGCTACCCACTGCTCATCTTCACTGGGGACCCCGGCTGTCCTCCAACTCTGCTGTCCTCCTCCTCTGCTGTGTTGGAAGATGGCTCTTCAGTGATGCAAAAACAGGGGCTGGAAGCATAGCAGGAACCTGATCCCGGGGCGAGGAGCGGAAGTGCCTCGCCGTCTGCTCCGTCTTTGGCCTCCTGCCGGACTCTTCACCAGCCCATGATACTTCTGCTGAAGTGCCGTCAGTTCAGCCATCCTCTCTCTGCCCTCAGCATGCTTGGCAAGGCAAGAATGACGTTTTGCAGTAGCCTCCGCCAGGTCCAGGTACCAGAGTGCGTGCTTGGGAGTTGAATATGAGCGTGCATTGGCAAGGAGGTTGTCAATCTCCATCAGAGCCTGGATGAGCTCAAAACCCAGGCTCATAGGATAATACATCCTGTAAGACGCCATAACCTCCCTCCGAACAAGGAACGATGGCACCCAGTAAGAGAAAAATTCAGAGCCAAAAAAAAAAACAAAACTCACTGAGGCTGGCACCTCATTGGGCTGCGATCTACTGTCATGATTTGCCCTTGCAGGGCAAAGATGAGACGCCAAATGCCAACTGTGAGTTTTGTGATTTTATTACAATGTGCAAAGTAATGTGCCTTGAGGGGCAAAACATATAAACTAAACACACAACCACAAAGGGTCAAAATAACTAGACAATTACAAAAAGTCAGAGACTTACACTTTATACAGCTAGGGCGGAACCTGACGCTGAGACTGGAGCCGGACGTGGGGACTCCAGCCTTAATGGGTGTGAGATCACAGTGCCGAATGAACTCTACTGTGATCTTAAATAATGCCAACTCTAATGACCAACAGGTGAGGAGAAAAACATAATCACAAAACAGTAATCAGCTGTGGCAGCCCACGGGCCAGTCTGACAGCCGGAAGTCTGGCCACGGTGCTGTCACAGTAAATGCCCCGGAAAATAATATTACAAATAATACTAACCAGGACAACCACTGCGCCACCGGGCTGCACGGTGGCGCAGTGGTTTAGCACTGCGGCAGCACAGTTTTACCCTTGGCCGGGGGACCGCGGGGATCATGAGATCGTGGGTTCGATCCCAGCCCCCGACCAACAGTGAGCTGTGTGGAGTTTGCATGTTCTCCCCGTGTTGCGCGGGTTTACTCCGGGATTTCTCCGGTTTCCTCCCGCACACCAAAAACATGTAGGTTTAGGGCGCTCGCGCACGTAGCGACCAGCAGCCGGTGGCTTGTCACCAGACTGCAAACCAAGTCTACCTACGGGTACAAATAAGTAACAAAAAAAAAAAAAAAAAAAAAAAAAAATACAAGGAAAAAGGGAAAACACTGAGTGACTCGAGCACGGAGCAGCTCTGTGCTCGGGACACCACACCATTGTGTTTTGGTTAGTAAAAACACAGTAAGTTAGTAAAGTAGGTTAGTAAAAGTTAGTTAATAATGACAAATACTTGGCAGATTTTGAATTTACACTTATCCTGAAAAAAATGAGCAAAATATTTCCCCCAAAAAACATTGTATAACATATTTATTGACAAAAAAGGTAAAAAAAAAAAAAAAATCAGGCGAACTATTATAATTATAGGAGTAAGAGGCTAACATTATGGCTAATCAGGGTGTGGATTTAAAACTGAGCCAAGTCAGCAGAGGTGGGCAGAGTAATGAGAAAATGCTATCAACTAAAGGTAAATTGTTGTGATATGCTTCACTCAACTCCAAGTAACAGCAGTCATAAAAAGATTAGAGGAAACTGTAACCTAAAAAAGTAAAAGGTGGTGAGTAACATTTGTCAATTTGTAATTTTTTTCCAGCTCTTTTTGAAATATTTTCTCATAAATGTGTATGCTTGTTTGCTCTATATTTGTGGCCTTAAAAAATTATCGACTTTTTCTTTTAACTACAAATTTTTACTCACACATCTGCAAGTCTTGTTCTAAATGTGCAATTTTTTTTTTGCCACAAAATGCGATTTTTTTTCTTGTACCTTTCTGATTGAATTTGAGGTTTTCTCAAATTGTGATTCGAGAAATTTTTCTTGCAAACTTTTAACTTATTTCTTAATAATTTGTGACTTCTAATCAAAGATTAATGACTTTTCTGCCATAAATTCACTATTTATTTATAAACCTTGCTATACGTTTTCTTGTATATTTGTTATATTTGTGACTTTACTCAGCCAATTTGGAAAGTTCTTACAAGTCTTTGGAAAACTGAGCATTATATCCACATGTACCACATTAAACCAATTATATAAAGAAGGAATAGACAAAAATTATTATTTGTTGATCCTGGATTTAACTTATGATTTTACTGAACTAAAATTCAAAATTCACTAATATTACTAAGGATTGAGTCATTTCTGGTAAGAACGACTTACTGAAGTATAAACAAGAACATGCCTAACCTGTTTTCAAATCAGTGAAATGAAATTACTCAGTGTATCTGTAACCCAGAGATTAATAAAAACCTGTTAATAAAAACAGCAATAAATGCTTGAATGTAAAAAGCCAATAAATAAGTTCACCTGGCTAAATATTACTAAAAACGTCTACAAAGTTATATTTCATGTTACTACATTTTATTTGGATAAAAAAAATATGTTAAAACATGCCAATTCATTGTCATTGATGTGTTAAGATAGCTGAAATGCATTTAGACTCTTATTTTGAAGGGTACGTTGCTGCGTAGCCCATGCGACAAGCAACAGCCAGTTGGATTGCTGCAAGCTTTCCAGTGCAAAACAAGGGAACTATGCAGACACACACACAATGTGCTGCAGAGAGAGAGAAAAGGAGTAAAATAGAGCAGAGGAATGAGTCTAAACTAACCTAAAAGCTATTTTTGCACTCTGAAGAAGATTTTTATTTATTTTTTTTTTTCTAACCTGCCCTGGTTGTACCTGAAGTAACAGAACTCGGTGAGTGAGGAAAATATAATTTCTTTTCTGTAAAGCAATGAGTGTAAAGCTACCTAAAAGTTATTTTTATACTTTTACAAAGGTATTGTTGGGTCTTCCAACCAGTCGTGGGTTCTGGAGATTTGTGTATGTGTGTTTATCGGGACTTGGTGAGTGGAAACATGTATTTTATTTTCTGTAAACTATATTTGTGGAATGTATTGGTCATTTTATGCAAATGGAAAGTTAAGGTAGTGAATTTATGTTATATTATGTGAAAATGGTGAATATTTTGGTACATTTTCAGCCAAATTGAAGTGTGGGCTTATAGGTCAATGCCCCGACTTGTTTATTTATTTTTTTTCTGTCCGCTATTTCGGTGCCGTCTTAACAAGCACTAATTAAGACTGGAAATTGACTTTTTTTTTTTTTTTTTAGTTTTAGAGCTACCTAGCATTTTATTTTAAGTATCTATGCTTATTTTATGTTGTTTACGTTAGGCCATTTAGGTTGGGATGAAGATATATCGAATTAGGACTGGATTTGAAGATATGAAGAACACGTGCTTGAACCGTGATGGCGGGCCATCCAAGGGACCTTGTGTGAACTGTGCATGAGCCAGGAAGCTAGGTGGCATATCACTCCTCTACCGGGCATTTCTTGGTTTTCATGTGAACTGGTATGATCCATCCACATTTCCATCAAAAAGCCAGTGGATTCAGGATAAAAACACTGGACTGCTAATTCAGAATAGCTAAAGGATTAGTAAACTGGAAAGAAAAAGACTTTAATTCTATGGTTAACAGATTTGTTCAGTCTTTCGCTGAATTATTTTGAGTTTTGTACATTTTTACAAATTTTATTTGATTGACCATACACGATTATACTGTAAAGGTATTGTTTACATTACAATGTTAATTGTTTGGTTGTAAACAACAAAACAATGGTAACGGTTAAACTTAAAGGGTACCTATACTAAATTTGAAAGGAACTTGAAACGAAATAGAACTAAACTAATTTGAACAAAACAGAGATAACTCAAGTGGATTAAAGAACTAGCTTGAACTGAACTAAAAAAAAACTAAAGGTTGCAACCTATTAAAATAAGACTAAACTAAATCCTTTTAAACCTAACTAAAAGGTCTAAACACAAAAGGGGATTTATTCTATGTTAATGTATGTCATTGTCCTTTTGTCCATTTAATAATAAGCCGGCATTTTAAACATGCTTCCTGGTCTGTGGTCTCTCCTTTATCTAAAGTTTATTACTGCTCCTGTAGTCGAATCTAGGTGACTCTGATACTGGTCCATCATCATCGTTGTCCTATTACACTGTGTTGTATCCTAATACATACTAACAGCCCATTCCCTGTAATTAATCCTCGTAGTTGTTGCATATCACTACATGCACTTAAGTAAAAGCACAGTTTTTTTTCTTCATAAATGTAATCAAGCAAGAGTAAAAAAGTATCCTACAATGAAATTAATCAAATTACAATCTGAACTTTAGCCATTAGATTCAAATAGCTACAACAAAGAAGAACTGCAGCTGTGTTGATTTGTTTTTGTTTATAATACCAATTAGTTCTGCAGTGGAAAGAGGGCATTTTAAAAGATTGTATAACTAAATTCTTTGTTATACAGTTTTTGATTTAAATGTCAGATGGTATGACTGCAATATTTTTTTTTCCATTTTTAGTATGCAATGTTAAAAAAATGATCAAGGCTGTTACTGATGCTACCAAAACTTATGCAAAGCAAACCTGTGTAAAAATGAGCATATTTTTAATCATTAAACCAGGCTTAAATCTATTATTTAAGGGTTTCCAAGCACCCAAGAATCCCTGTATTTCACACACTGACCACTAACCAAAGTTAAATTTAATCCTGCTGTATGTATTGTTGATTGCCAATGATTGGTATTCTTTCCCAAGCATAATAAAGAAATAGACATGAAAAGGCACAGAGACATTCAAAGCTTCCTCAAAAAAAGAAGGGAGTCAGAATAAAGTGAGCAGCCTAGAGACAGTAGGAATGAAGAGCAGTGAGCTTTGTCTGCACAACATGGTAGGCTATGTTCAGATAGTTCCTGTGTGTCCTGGATAAATATGTTGGAATATGCCATGTTCTTTTTATTCAAATTGTCATTCCAGTTATACAAGTCCATTTTTCTTAAACAGTTACTGAAGAATGAATGAATGAATGAATGAATGAATGAATAAATTTATTCAGTAATGAACATACAATAAAATTATACCATGTATCAAGGTGGCGCCAGTGCATGGGGCTGACCCTCTGTCTCTGACAGCTTTGCTTGTTTTATTTTGTTTTTTTACTGTTTATAACCATTGGCATTCAAGAAATCAAGTCCTTACTTGTGTACGACCGCCAAACATTGTTGGATCTTAGACTTCCTGCCGAGGATCTGATTTCGTCTGATTATGGTGGACAGAAGCCTCCGCTCCTGTCAGATATCCCGCCTTACCTGTATCCGGCCTCAGCCCCTCTCTCCAAGCAAAGGCGGAGGCCTCACCGTCACCATGGAAAAAGCAGTGGTCGGCTGGTGAAACTGAAGGCCCACCAGGCATATTCCTTCTCTGTTCCCCGGACTCCGGGCGAATTATATAACCAGGTTTCTGTGTCTTGACATTCCCTGAATCCTGCTGATGCGTGCCTGGTCCCTGTGACTGGCCTTGGTGAGGTGATCCGGCCCCGGCGCTGCTACTCTCCCTGGCCTCGCCAGTGTGGGGTAAATCCCTGGTACCTGAGACTGCTGAGGCATGTTTCCTGTTCTGCTGAGGCCCAGGCTTGAGCTCCAACTCCAGCCAGGATTGGCCTGGTAAACACCAGATCGCTGGCAAATAAAACTTATATCCTGAAGGATTTCATCAGCTCCCGGGAACAGAATTTCTTTTTCATTGTGGAGACCTGGCAGACTGTGGGTGAATTCTCTGGTCTGTCCAAAGTTTTACCCCCAGGTTACTGTTATTTTAATTCCCCGTGGACAACAGGACGAGGAGGAGGAACGGCAACTGTTTACAAAAATGACTATAAATGTAAACAGTGCTTTTTACTTTCTCCATTCTCCAGCTTTGAACTGATTTCTTTGAGGTGGGTTGCTTAAACCCACTACTGTGTATACAGACCACCCAAATATAATAAGGGCTTTTAAAATCTGCCAATTTATTGGCTGGTATTGTTACAAATTATGATCGCATTCTTATCGTTGGAGATTTTAACACACATGTACAGTACGTTGTCCTGACAAGCTGTTGGTGAAAGACTTTTTAAATATCATTGATTCTCTAAATCTGGTGCAGTCCGTGACTGGTGGTGCTACTCACGAGCACGGACACACGTTAGATCTTGTCGTCTCGTATGGCCTGTCTGTTTTTAATTTAGAAATCTGTGACACTGTATTGTCCGACCATCTGCCTGCATTATTTGAGGCTGATCTGTCATGCACTGCAGCTAAAACTCCTGCTCCTGCTCAGTGCTACCGGATTTTTAACCCTTCCACTGCCGGTCGGTTCTCCGCTGCCTTTGACCAGCTCTGTGTCCCTCCCGGCTCCATCTCATTTGTGGAGGAACTCATCTCCTGGTTTCGCTCCTCCTGCCAAACCATCTTGGACTCTGAGGCTCCACTGAAAACCAAGCAGCCTCGATCCAAACCTGAGCCGTGGTTCAATGACAGAACTGGTGCAGTCAGACAGGAGTGCCATAGAGCTGAACGCAGATGGAAGAAGGACAAACTGCAGGTGTCATTGCAGATTTTAAAAGACTGTTGGCATCAGTATCAAAATACTATCAAGCAGGAAAAAGCAATTATTTTGCTTATATTGTTTTATCTCATTGTCATAATCAACATGTTTTATTTAACACTATTGACTTTGTTCTTAATACCCCACAGACTGACTGTTTGGAGGCCTCCTCTGAGTTATGCAATGATTTTATGAACTTTTTTATTGATAAGGTGGCCACCACCAGGGTTCTCATCTCAGCTCCTGCCTCTGATCCCTCTGTCTCTGTTCCTTGTTCTGCTGTTTTTAATCAGTTTGAACCTGTGACTCTGTCATTTTTAGAGGATGTGGTTGGCCACATTAAGCCCTCAAGGTCTCCCTGTGATGCTGTCCCTCCAAGACTTTTTAAAGAGGTACTTCCCAGTATAGGCCGGTCAGTTCTCACCATCTTGAACAGCATCCTGTCATCTGGAGTGGTTCCTGCAAATTTTAAACATGCAGTAGTGCAGCCCTTGATTAAGAAATCTGGTCTCAATCATACCATGTTGGCAAATTTTAGGCCTACTTCCAAGCTACCATTTCTCTCAAAAATTTTAGAGAAAATTGTTTATATGTAGCTGAAATGTTTACTGGATGAACACGGTATTTTGGAGGTTTTTCAGTCTGGTTTCAAAGCTCTTCATAGCACAGAGACAGCTTTGTTAAGAGTTTTTAATGATATTCTCTTAGTATGTGATTCAGGTGACTATGCTGTTCTTGTGTTGCTTGATTTAACTGCTGCCTTTGACACAGTGGACCATCATGTTTTAATTTCCCGTTTGCAGCACCTAGTGGGCATTTGTGGCACTGCTCTCAACTGGTTTAGGTCCTAACTGGCAAACAGGAGTTTTAAAGTTAGCATGTCTGGGTTTGAATCCTCTTCTGCTCCTCTGCCATATGGGGTCCCACAGGGGTCAGTTCTTGGGCCCATGCTTTTTTCTTTGTATTTCTTTGTTCCACTGGGTTCCATTTTTAAAAAGCATGGTATCTTCTTCCACCTTAATGCTGATGACTGTCACATTTATGTCCCTCTAAAACAAAAAGCTCCCTCATCAGTAACCTCACTCCTGGCATGCATTGAAGACATAAAGTCTTGGATGGCCCTAAACTTCCTAAATTTTAATGATAAGAAGACCGAAGTGATGGTGTTTGGACCTAGTGGCCCCTGTGAGTCCCCTCCTGTATACTTGGGCCCCCTTACTCCTTACGTCAAATCCACAGCTAGGAACCTTGGTTTTATCATGGACAATGATTTTAAACTAGACACGCAGATTCGTTCTGTGGTAAAATCCAGCTTCTTTCATCTAAGGCGTTTAGCAAAAGTAAAACCCATTCTCTCTAGACCGCACCTGGAAACAGTAATCCATGCTTTTATTTCATCTCTGCTGGATTACTGTAACACACTTTACACTGGTGTCAGCCAGTCATCTCTTTCCCGTCTGCAGCTGGTTCAAAATGCCACTGCTCGTCTTTTAACAGGTACACGTGGAAGAGATCACATCACACCCATCTTAGCTTCACTCCACTGGCTGCCCTTGCATTTTAGAGTTCATTTTAAAATTCTTTTATTTGTTTTTAAATCCTTGAACGGTCTTGCTCCGCCTTGCCTCTCTGAGCTTCTGCATCCCTACGTTCCCACACGGTCCATCATGTCAGCTGAACAGCTGCTTCTGGGGGTACCAAAGATGAGGCGCAAGCTCAGAGGGGACAGAGCCTTTTCGATCATGGCCCCCAGGTTATGGAATGATTTACCCCTGGACATCAGACAAGCATCTTCACTGTCCATTTTTAAAACCCGTCTTAAAACACACTTTTACTCCCTGGCCTTCGACCCAGTATGAGACATTGATTTTATTGAATGAAATGGATTTTTATCAAATCAAATCAAACTTTATTGTCATATTGATGTACATACAACTGTAGTGCAGGCAAGATGAAATTGCGTTTTTCTCGGCATCCATATAAATAGAAGCAGCATGATATAAGACACACTCACACATATCTTCACCCCCCCCACCCCCCCACCCCATCCATTCACACATCCCTGAGACATACTTGGGAAAAACTAACTAACTATAATATACAAATAATATACATAATGTCGGTAGGTGCAGTAGTGTGTATGAGAGATTCCGGGTCAACTGTTCAGCATCCTGACAGCTTGTGGAAGGAAGCTGTTGATCAGTCTGATGGTTCTGCCTCTGATGCTCTGGAATCGTTTACCAGATGGCAGAAGTTCAAAGTGTTTATGCAGAGGGTGAGAATGGTCCTTGACAATGTTCGGTGCCCTGCTCCTACAACGGTTCTGAAAAAGTTCTTGGACAGAGGGGAGGGAGACTCCAATTACCCTCTCAGCTCCCTTGACTATCCTCTGCAGGGCTTTTTTGTCTGACATACTGCAGCTGGAGTACCATGTAGTATGCAGTACGTCAGAACACTCTCCACCACACCTCTGTAGAAGGTCCTGAGGATGCAGATGGGGAGAGAGGCCTGTTTGAGTTTCCTCAAGATGTGCAGTCTCTGCTGAGCCCGCTTCCTGATCTCCAAGGAATTCTTGCTCCAGGTCAGGTCCTGCGAGATCTGCACTCCGAGGAACTTGATGTTCTCCACTCTCTCCACTAAACGGCCGCCGATGCTGAGGGGGACGTGTTCAGGCTGTGACCGCTGGAAGTCGATAATCATCTCCTTCGTTTTGTCCACGTTGAGCACCAGATTGTTCTCCCTGCACCAGCCCTCTAGGTCTCTCACTTCTTCCCTGTACATTGATTCCTCATCCTTCTGAATAAGTCCCACCACCGTGGTGTCGTCTGCAAACTTAATAATCTGGTTCCCCTCATGTCTGGATACAGAGTCATGTGTTAGAAGTGTAAACAACAACGGACTGAGTACGCAGCCTTGAGGGGATCTGGTGCTCAGCGTGACAGAGTTGGAGATGTTGTTTCCAACCCAGACAGACTGAGGTTTCTCAGTCAGGAAATCCAGGATCCAGAGACATGTGGCGGTGTTCAGACCAAGAAGGAGTAATTTCTCCATCAGTCTCTGGGGAATAATGGTGTTGAATGCTGAACTGAAATCAATGTACAGGAGTCTGGCGTAGGTGTCTTTCTGGTCCAGGTGGGTGATGACAGAGTGTAGGGTGGTGACTATAGCATCCTCCGTGGAGCGGTTTGAACGATATGCAAACTGGAGCGGGTCGTGTGATGCAGGGAGGCAGGCTGTAATGTGTGGTTTGACAAGCCGTTCAAAACACTTCATCACAATTGGTGTCAGTGCAACAGGACGATAGTCATTCAAGCAGGACACAACTGGTTTCTTTGCCACCGGTACAATGATAGAGGTCTTGAAGCATCTGGGAACAATGGCCTGACTCAGGGAGATGTTATAAATGTCAGTCAGGACATCCGCCAACTCGCTCGCGCAGTCTCGGAGTACACGTCCCGGGATGTTGTCCGGACCTGCAGCTTTACGTGGGTTGACTCTGGTTAGGGTCCTCCGTGTGTCCGCTGTGTTGATGGTAAAAGCTGGTCTGACCGATGGTGGGGGTGGGCCAGCCCTCCCTCTGGTTGTCGGGTTAGATGCTTCAAAATGTGCAAAGAAGTCGTTGAGCCTGTCTGGAAGCGAAGCGTTGTCATCATCGACTCCCTGCCTAGACTTATAGCCCGTCAGTGTCCAAACTCCCTGCCACATCTGCTTGGTGTTCCTAGTGTCACAGAGGTGTCCCTGGATTTTCTCCGCATAGGCACGCTTCGCTGCCTTAATTCCCTTTGAGAGGGCAGACCTGGCTGAGTGGAGAGCGATCCTGTCCTCCGCTCTGAAGGCTGCATCTCTGGCTGTAAGCAGCGAGCGCACCTCTGCAGTCATCCAGGGCTTATGGTTACCCCGCATAGTGATGGTCTTCACTGTAGTGACATCCTCTGTGCATTTCGCGATGTAGTTGGTGACCGTTTCAGCATACTCCTCCACATCTGTCTTGTCTTCCTGGGAGGCTGCTATTTTGAAAACCTCCCAGTCTGTGTGCAGAAAACAGTCTTTCAGTGCAGAGGTTGCACTCTCTGGCCAAATCCTGATTTGTTTCACTGCCGGCCTGCTGCGCTTCAATAAAGGTTTGTAGACAGGCACCAGCATCACGGATATGTGGTCAGAAAGGCCGAGATGGGGGCGGGGTATAGGCTTATATGCATCTGTGTTTGTGTACACTAAGTCCAACATATTCTCTCCTCTGGTCTTAAAGTCTACACCAGGGGTGTCAAACTCATTCCATGGAGGGCCAAGACCCTGCATGTTTTACTTCCACCCAGTGTCTTCAGCAGGTGTTTTCACTGACCAGCAATCAGTGGGAAGAAATTCAGTGAAATCACCTGTTGAAGCCACTGGGTGGAGGTAAAACCTGCAGGGTCTTGGCCCTCCTTGGAGTGAGTTTGACACCCCTGGTCTACACATTGTTTAAAAATTATTTATTTATTTAAATTATTTATTTATTTTACCTTTTATTTTATTTATGAATTTATTTTTTTTAACTGTGGTTCTTGTGTTAGCACCCTTTGTGTTAGTGCCCTGCTTTTATGTTTTCTTGCTGTACAGCACTTTGTGTAGTGAGTGTTGCTTTTAAAGTACTTTATAAATAAAGTTGATTGACTGATTGATTGATTGATACATACAATAAGAACAACAAAATACATAGAACACAAAAGAACAACCAAAAGGGTGTAGGCTGAAGCAGGTGCTTATATAGTGCCTACCCTGTTACAATTTTAAAATCAATAATATAAAAATTTAAGTCATACCCAAAATCAACAAAGAAAATCAAATAGAACAAATAGAAAAAAAGCAAAACGAAAACTTTTAAGTTATTACAAATTTATCTCATAGCATCTACAGTGATACTGAGAGATTATCTCATCTTTGTACAATTTTTTGAATTGCTTCAGAGTCGAACATGCTTTAATATTTTCAGAGCAACATTTCCACAGTTTAACTCTAGTGACAGACATGCAATGATACTTTGTATTTGTTCTAACCTTTGGTTTATTAAAAACAGAGTTACCTCTTAGCTCATATTTGCTTTCCCCTTTTTAAACAATCTCTGAATATTAACAGGTAATTGGTTATTAATTAAATTAATTAAATCACTCTTATTGTCATTCAACTGTACAACCAATCATGTACAGTAGAACGAGATTGCATTTTACCTATCTACTGTGTTAATCACACACACCCCAAGTGTAGAATCAAAGGGCCGCTGCCATGCAAGGCACCGCCACAAATTTCCCTCCTCCATTCCATTATTGCTGAGCACCAAGCTGGACGGCAGGAAGTTCCACTTTTATACGGTCTTCGGCATGACCCAGCCGGGATTTGAACCCCTGCCTCCCGGGTGTGGGGTGAATGCTCTACCAACTGAGCCACCACTCCGGTATTATTTGCTTTGTACATGATTTGAATGACATTACAATCTACTAGATCTCTAAATTTAAGCGTATGTAATTGAATGAATATTGGATTTGTTGGTTCACAGTAAGGTTTCTTTGATATAATGCGTACAGCTTTTTCTGTAGTAAAAAGATTAAGTTTGTGTTTGTTTTGTATGTGCTTCCCCAGATCTCCACACAGTATGTCATATAAGGGACTATCAGTAAATTATATAAAATGCAAAGAGATTTCTTACACAGGAGATCCTCAACTTTATACAGTACAGCAATGGATTTAGACATTTTAGTTTTGGCATAATTTATGTGTGATTTCCAGTTTAGTTTATTATCAACAATGACCCCTAGGAACTTGGTTTCCAAAACTGTGTCAATTTCAACATTGTTTATTTTAATTTTTCTATGATTATATAATTTGCGGTTTCCAAATATTATACATTTTGTTTTTCCAAAGTGAATACATAATTATTTGGCAGTGAACCATTAATTGATTTGTTTAAGTTCATTTTCTACTGAATCTAGAAGCTGCTTAAGATTTTCTCCACTACAAAAAAATAAAATGTTGTGTCATCTGCAAATAAAATACACTTGGGCAATTTAGGCACAGAACATAAATCATTAATATACAAAATAAACAGCAATGGACCAAGCACAGAACCCTGTGGTATCCCACATGTCATCTTCAGCAACTCAAAGTCTGTATTATTCACATGAACATATTGATATATGTCTTCTAAATAGCTGTGTAACCAGTCAAAAGCAGTTCCTCTGATGCCATACTTATGTAATTTACTGAGGAGTAATTTATGGTCAACTGTATCAAATGCCTTTTGTAAGTCCAGAAATATTCCAACTGTGTATTCTCTTCTATCTGTTGCATCCATAATCTGTTCAACAAAGTCCATGAGTGCCAGTGAGGTGGTCCGGTATTCCTGAATCCATACTGTTGTTCGCAGAGTATATTGTGCTTATCAATGAAATCATTTAGTCTCGTAACAAATATTTTTTCCAGTATTTTGGAGAACTGAGGTAACAAGGAGATGGGTCTGTAGTTTGACAATAAGTGTTTATCACCAGTCTTATACAGAGGAATGACTCTTGCAATGGATCAGCGTTCTCGTCGCGCCCTCCGCCAGTACCCGGGCTCGCCTGGGGAAGCTAATGATCCTACCAGCAGACTAAATTCGAAGAGACGACGCCTCTGTGCCAAGTCAAAGAAGAATCCTAGTCACAGTCCTAAAGCCGAAAGCAAACAGCCCCAAGAGCACTTTGTGGTAGGATCGGCCCTTCGCATATTACAACTAAACGTTGAAGGCCTATCTGCAGCCAAGCGAAGCCTTATCGAAGTCCTCGCCTTCCAACATTCGATTGATGTAATCTGCCTCCAAGAGACTCATATTGGCACAGAGGAAGCTGGCCGCTTCACCATCAAAGGCTTTGACCTCCTGTGCTATGTTCTACATGCTAAACATGGACGTGCCACCTATGTGCGTTCTGACATAGTTGAAGCAAATCACCTGATAACAACACATTTCTCAGACACCATAATCATTGGTGGCTTCCATATTGTCAATGTGTACAAGCCCCCTAATGCCAACTGGGATCTGCAGGTCTTACCCACCCTACCCCACCCTGCCATCTATGTGGGGGACTTTAACAGCCATCACCCTGACTGGGGGTACCCAGCAGTGGACAGTGATGGGAAGGCACTTTCAGACTGGGCATCCAGAAATGACCTCGCTTTGATATACGACCCCAAACAAAGAGGAACCTTCCACTCTGCTAGGTGGAAGAAGGACTATTCTCCTGACCTGTGTTGGGTCAGCTCTTTGAATGGGGAGCCATATCCTACACAGATCCTCATTCTTGATGATTTTCCACACAGCCAACACCGGCCCCTGCTTGTACACATTGGCCTACAACTTCCAGTCATATACAGCCCAAGGAAGATGCGCTGGAACTTCCGCAAAGCCAACTGGAAGAAATTCAGTGAAACTCTGGACCGGAGCGTTGTTACCATCCCACTCCACACCATCACTGTAGATGAAGCATACAACCGCTTCTGCAGCGCAATCTTCAAGGCTGCCCATACTGCAATCCCACGAGGCTACCGACCCCTCTATGTCCCATGTTTGGACGGAGAAAGTGCTGCCCTCCTACAATCCTATCAAACATCAGGGGACCCAGAGATAGCAGACCATCTCATTGAATCGCTAAATACAGCTCGGCGAAAGAAATGGGAGGAGACAGTTGCTGACCGGAGCTTTACCCACTCTAGCAGGAAATGTTGGAGCCTCATCCGTCGCCTAGGAGCTGCACAGAAGCCCCCTAGCCAAAGCCGAGCATCCGTCACACCCAACCAAGTTGCATCCCACCTACTGACTATCGCCAAAGCACCCCAAGACAAAGACACCAAAAGAGCAGTTACAACTGAGCTAAAAAAACACCAAAAAATGCCTGTAGAGGAAACGAACCCTGAACCCTTCGAGGCTGCTGAACTGGAGAAAGTCCTACAGAGCCTGAAATGTGGAAAGGCAGCAGGATACGATAACATCTTCCCAGAATTCATGAAAAATCTTGGCCCCCGAGCCCTAACCTGGTTGACACAATTCTACACAAGGATCACACAAACAAACTCGATCCCAAAGAAATGGCGGACAGCAAAGGTCATTGCCATCCCAAAACCTGGCAAAGACCACAAATTACCAGCAAGCTACCGCCCAATCTCCCTACTCAGCGTTCCTTACAAAATCATGGAGCGCCTAATTCTGCAACGCATTTCCCCAGAGGTAGAGGATATTCTAAGTGTGGATCAAGCAGGTTTCCGCAAGGACCGCAGTACAGGAGAACAAGTACTGGCCCTAACCACCTTCATCGAAAATGGCTTCGAGAGCAGACTGAAGACAGGGGCTGTGTTTCTCGACCTTACAGCCGCCTATGATACGGTCTGGCACAAAGGCCTCCTCCTGAAACTTATAAAGGCGATCCCTGCTTGGGCAACAGCAATTATAAAAACCCTGCTGACCAACCGAAGGTTCAGAGTCCACCTCAGTCAGAAGACAAGTGCATGGAGAATGCAGAAAAACGGACTCCCACAAGGCTCAGTTCTAGCTCCAACTCTGTTCAACCTCTACATAAACGACCTGCCTACTACAAAATCCCGCAAATTCACCTATGCAGACGACATCTGTTTGGCATTCCAAGCACCAGACTTTGAACCACTGGAACGGGTGCTCACGGAAGATCTTGCCAAACTGGACCAGTTCTGCAAAATCTGGCGCCTAAAACCAAGCCCAGCAAAAACCGTCTCCAGTGTATTCCATCTCCACAATGCAAAAGCTGCCAGAGAACTAAACATCCACCTGAGCGGACTCAAGCTTAAGCATGCCCCAAATCCAACTTATCTTGGAGTGACCCTTGATAGGACCTTATCCTTCAAGGAACATCTAAAGGGGACGGCTGCTAAGGTGAAGGTACGAAACAACCTGCTCTGCAAGCTCGCTGGTGCAAAATGGGGGGCGGCAGTCTCCACCCTGCGCACCTCAGCACTGGCCCTTTCATACTCTGTAGCAGAATATTGTGCCCCTGTCTGGTCCAGGTCATCTTACACACACCATGTAGACACCCAGCTCAACACAACCATGAGAACTATAACTGGAACAATCCGCTCAACACCACTCCCCTGGCTCTCTGTACTGTCAAACATAGCCCCTCCACACATCCGGCGAGCAGCATTAACTCAAAGGATGCTCCAAAAAGTTAAAGATTCTCCTCACTTACCAACCCATGCAGATATCTACACTCCACCCACTGCCCGACTTTCATCCAGACGGCCGATTTGGAAAAACCCTCCCCCAGCTGACTTTACCATCCAGACAGCTTGGCAAGAGGAATGGGAGACCAAGGAGGTCCCAAACAAACAGCTGGTGATAAACCCCAACCAACAGGTCCCGGGCACCAACCTCCCAAGGAGACAGTGGTCTACACTCAATCGCTTCAGGACTGGACATGGCCCCTGCTTGGCCAGCCTTTACAGATGGGGCAGTAGCCCTAGCCCACTGTGCGCATGTGGAGAGGAGCAAACAATGGAACACATCATAGAGGCTTGCCCGCTCCAAAGACTGGAAGGAGGATTACACACCCTCCATACAGCAAACCAGGAGGCAACTGCTTGGCTTAAGGACTTTGCATTCGCTAAATAAATAAACTCTTGCTATTTTCATTTTCTTTGGAAGTTTACCAGCAGTAAGTGACATGTTGCATATGTAAGTGAAATGTTTAACAATACAATCAATAATACATTTAACCAAGAACATACAGAAATCATTACAACCACTTGATTTGTTGTCTTTGAATTGTTAACAATGTCAAGAATTTCTTTTTCATCTGTTTCTTTCATAAACATTGAGTAAGCATTTATGTTGACGACATTGTCAGCGCCACTTGTATTTGCTGATGACACAGTGGAGTTGGTGATCTTTTTTCCTATATTAACAAAATATTCATTAAACGTGTTGGAGATCAAGCTATTTTCATTGATTATTCCATTTTCTGAATTTAAATAAGAGATGTGGTTGGAATTTAGTTTTCCTCTCTTTGTTATATTATTTAAAACCTTCCATATATTACATGTATTAGTTTTGTTATTTTCCAATAATTTACTGTAATATAATTTTTTACTCAATCTTAAGATACTAATGAGTTTATTTTTATAAGCTTTGTATTTCTTTTCAGCTTCCACAGTTCTTAATTTCAGAAGCATTTTGTATAACAAGTTTGTCTTTTTACAAGCATTTTGCAGGCCCTTGGTGATCCAAGACTTATCTCTGTATTTAGCTTTAGTTTCCTTTACCACTAGAGGGCAATGTTTCTTATATAGTTGTGATAAAACAGAAAAAAAATTCTCCATATGCTGTGTCAATGTCGTCAACATAAACACCACTCCAGTCTTATATTTTTTTTCCACAATATTTTTTATTGAACCTTTTTTTACAAACATGGCACAAACAGTCAAACACTAACACTAAAGTAATTTAAAAAAAAAAAAAACACTAACAAAAAACATGTACTAAAAACAACAACAAAAGCAAATCAACAACAATGCTCCTCTGTTTAGTCTAGGTAATCTATTACATGAGAATACATAATATACATTCACCAGTTTGGAATTTGCAAGGTCCACACATATCATTCAACTTCTTCTTCAGAAGTTATGTTTAATTTCTTTACATAATCAATGTAAGGTCTCCATATATTCTCAAACACACCTTCCTTTAATTTCAGTATATATGTTATTCTTTCTAGTGGAAGGTTTGTTAACATCTGTCTTAACCACTGAGTCACATCTGGTCTATGAGTCTTTTTCCACAGTAGTGCAATACATTTTTTGGCATTAAGCAAACCGAGGTCTATTAATGCTCTTTCACTCTTATTAAAGTTATGTTTTTCTGGATACAGACCCAACAAAAACAGTTTAGGGTTCAATGTGAATTGTTTTGAAATTATTTTTTCAATTGTTACCCTCACCTCTTCCCAAAACTTTCTGATTTTTCTACATTCCCATAAACAATGAAATAGGGTTCCTTTACTTTCCATACATTTTGTGCATGCATCTGGTATGTTTTTGTTATATCTATTAAACTCCACTGGTGTAACATACATCCGCATTAACCATTTAAAATGTATCAGTTTAAGACGTACATTTATTGATTTGGTTTGAGCTTCTGCACAAGCCATTTCCCATTGTTCCTCTGAAATTTCAATTTGCAGGTCTTCTTTCCAATAATTCAGTCTTTTCTGTGAGTTTTCACTTGAGAATAGTGTCAATGAGTTATAAAACTCTGAAATAATACCCTTTCTCTTACTATCTTTCGTCAAAATTTTTTCCAAGGATGAATAAGTAGGTCAGGTGAGAGCATTATTTTGATTTGATCAAATAAAATTTCTAAGCTGAAGATATTTAAAAAAATGTGTTCTATTAAGATTGAATTGTATAGTAGAAGGAGTCTTTGTCTAATTTGACCTTGTTGTTATATTATACAGTTTCTTTTAACCTGTAATGTACTATCCGAAATAAATAAATTCATTCATTCATTCATTCAAATTTAATCCTCAGTTCTTTAAAAGACATTATGTTATCTGAACATGACAAATATAAGTCTTGAATCTTTTGAATCCCTTTTAAATTCCATACTTTAAATACAGCATCCGCTCTCCCTGGTGTAAAATATTGATTACCCCATATTGGGCTAAACTGTGACAGTAAGTGTGGTTCTTTTAAATATTTTTTGGTTTCACACCATATTTTGATCATGTGCTTTACAATTGGATTTTTAACTTGTTTCTGTAATTTTTTAGCCAAATCTGAGTATATGAATAAGGGAAGAGGTAAAGGTAAATTTTATGATTCCATTTCAGTCCAGTGAGGAGGATCATTTGATGAAAAATAATATGTCATAGACCTCAGTTGTGCTGACCTGTAATACAACATAAAGTTTGGACATTTCAGACCTCCACGATCAAATGGTAAATATAGTAAGGACAAACGTAATCTAGGCTTCCTATTGTTCCATATAAATTCCACTAACTTTTTTTTAATTTTTGAGAATAGATCTGAAGGTGGTGGTAAAGGAATGTTTTGAAATAAATAAAGTATTTTTGGTAAGATATTACTTTTAAGTATATTAATTCTCCCGATCATCAACATTGGTAGTGACATCCATCTCTGAAGTAACTCATTAATATGTGTCATTAAGGATTCATAGTTGGCATTGGTGACTGATTCTAGCTTAGGCAAAATTTGAATTCCTAAATATTTAAACTGATTTACAACATTGAATTGATTTACCTCAGGAGCTGGGTGATTTCTCTGGGTCTCATTTAGCATTAATATTGAAGATTTTGTTTTATTTATCTTATATCCTGATATTTCCCCAAAGTTCTTTATTAAATTTAACAAGGTTGGAATTGATTTTTTAAAATTCGACATAAACAAAATTATGTCATCGGCATACAGGGAGATTTTATGTTCTGTTGGTCCTACTTTAATTCCTTATATTTGTGGATGTAAATGTACTGCCATCGCTAAAGGTTCAATTGCCATAGTAAACAGTAAAGATGAAAGTGGACAGCCTTGTCGACATCGTCTATTGATTTTTATTGATTTTGAGATATTGCTGTTTGTTAGGATTTCTGCTGTAGCATTATTGTATATTATCTAGACCCATTTTATGAAATTATTTCCAAGTCCAAACCTTTGTAGGACTTCAAAAAGATAGGGCCATTCGACCCTATCAAAGGCCTTTTCAGCGTCCAATGATAGGAGAGCTGTATGTATGTGCTTCTTTTATTGGAATAAATAATATTAAATAGTCTTCTTACATTATGGAAGCCTTGTCTTCCCATTATAAAGCCATTCTGATCTCTGTTAATAATATTTGGTAATATTTCTTGTAGTCGTTTTGCTAAAATTTTACAGATTATTTTAAGATCAGCATTTAATAGGCTTATTGGTCTCATGTTTTCACATTTATTAGGGGGTTTACCTGGTTTTGGTAACAGTATAATTAAGGCATTATTCATGTATGGTGGTAAATTACCATTTTGAAATGCTTCTAAAACCATTTCCAAAAGTGGTTTTATTAATTTATTCTTAAATTTTTATAGAGGTCAATTGGAAGACCATCTGGTCCTACTCTTTTTCCTGATTTCATATTATCAATGGCTTGCCCAACCTCTTCTTGACTATTTTTAGACTCCAGTATCTCCCTGTTTTCATTTGGAATACACGGTATAGATAATCCACCCAAAAACCCATTTAGTTTTGTTAAGTCAGTTTCATTTTTTGTATCATATAGTTTTTCATAATAATCTCTAAAGGCACTATTAATTTCTAAAGGATCTATAACTACCTGTCCATTACTTATAATACTGGTAATTGGTGTTTTAAATTCTAATTGTTTAATCTGCCACGCCAATAATTTTCCTGATTTTTCACCTTGTTCATAAAAAGTTTGCTTCAATCTTAG
The DNA here is from genome assembly GCA_020510985.1 of Pholidichthys leucotaenia. Taxonomy (NCBI): domain Eukaryota; kingdom Metazoa; phylum Chordata; class Actinopteri; order Cichliformes; family Pholidichthyidae; genus Pholidichthys; species Pholidichthys leucotaenia. The sequence continues at coordinate 57,766,714 of CM035837.1, read as the reverse complement.
AAGACTCGAGGCAGCTCTATTCGCTGATTTTTTTTTTTTTTTTTATCATATTCAGCTCTCAGAATCAGTAATTTGTTCTCTAACTGTGGGTTACTTCCTGCATACACTTTTTCTTGAAGAATTTTTATTTTACGTTCCAATTGGACTCTCTCCTCTCGAGTCTTCTTAGATTTTGAACCTGTATAACTAATAATATGCCCCCTAATAAAACCTTTGAAAGCCTCCCACTTTATACATGCCGTTGTTTGTGTAGTATTAATATCAAAGAACTCATCTATCTGTTTTTCTATGTACTTAACAAATTCCTCATCCTGAAGCCATTTATGCTGAAAATGCCACCTACCTGGATCCTTTGTCAATTTCTTATCTACATATATTAGACAGCAGGGTGCATGATCAGAGATCACAATGTTATCATAGAAACAATTTTGAATCTTGGACCTTAATTCTGTAGAGATCAAAAAGTAGTCAATACGTGAGAATATCTTATAGGTATTAGAATAACAAGAATAGGCTTTGACTTGTGGTTTCATTTCTCTCCATATATCTAACAATCTCAGTTCTTTCATAAAATGATTAATAGTCATCCTACATCCATTGTGCGTATAGTCCAGTCCTGTTGATCTGTCTATACTGGGATTCAATGTACAATTAAAATCCCCTGCTATTATATGTTGCCCTGTAAGTGATGATAAAGTAAGGAATAAATTAACAAAGAAGTTTTGATCATCAGTATTGGGGCCATATAAGTTCACCAGATTTATATTTTCTAATAACAAAGATCCTTGGATGATTAGATATCTTCCAAATTTGTCTCCAATTACATTTTTCACTTGAAATGGGACTGTTTTCTGTATGAGAATCATAACTCCCCTAGCTCGGGATGAAAATGATGAGGTGAACACGTTACCTTGCCATCTTCTCCTAATTCTTTTTACATCCTCCTCTATTAGATGAGTTTCTTGTAAAAATACAATTTTTGAATCTATGTCTTTTATTTTATTCATAACTTAAGTTTTTTAGATTTTGTAGACCTCTGCAATTCCATGAAGTTAAATTAAGATTAACGCTTTGATCTATGATCAATAAGGAGTTTGAGATTACCTTGCAATATGAACATGCTCATACAGAGAAGCAAAAACATGGATGATAGAACATTCATCCTACAAACCAAACAAAAACAAAAACAAATTCTCCTTCCCCACATTCGTGGTGATCCCCCCAAAATCAAAAAAATTCCATCTCCCGTTATAGCTAGTGACTGTTCCACACCTGCAAGGATCAGTCAAACCATTCTCTCTTTCTCCTCTCAATCACCCTGACTCTACTATTTTTATGACATGACATTAACTTTCTTCTGTAGTTTTTTCAACATAACTTCAAAGTTTTATAGCAACTTTGTACATCATAGCTTTTTTTTAATACAGTCTGTATTTTGTAGACATGTTATATGTTTCAGATCAATCAGATGCCTGTACAAATGCTTAAATGTTCTACCTTTGTCATGTTCATGCTTAGCTCCCACCAGTCTCCTCTTGGATTTGCTTAATGAGCTCCTGCGCCTCTTGAGGGGTCTTGAAGATGTGGGTTCTCCCCTTATATGTGACCAGCAGTCTTGCTGGATGAATCACTCCGTGACGAATCCCTAGGTTGCGCAACTCTTTGCGGGCGGGGTCGAACTGCCTCCGTAATTGTTGAATTCCTGTGGCGAAGTCTGGGTAGAACCGCACCTGTTGATCCTGGTATTTAATTTCTCCTTTAGCTCGTGCCGCGTTGGTGACCGTCATCTTGTCCCTGTAGTTGAGGAACTTCATAATCAGAGTCCTCGGTGGTGTCTTATTATCTCTCGGTGGACCGATTCAGTGAGCGCTCTCTAAGACGACCGATGACTGCAGATCCGCGTTGTTCAGCGCTTCTGGAATCCACTTTTCCAAAAAGGAACATGAGTCCCGTCCCTCTGCTCCCTCCGGGAGGCCCACCAGCCTCAAATTATTCCGTCGCGAGCGGGATTCCAAGTCCAGGTCGTTATCTTCCAGACGTTTCCATTTTAATTCCAGTGTTTGCAACTTTGATTGTAGGCTGGTGACGTCATCTTCAGCGCTTGAAATTCGGAGCTCCGCCTGCGATACTCGTTCCATACAGTCGCTTATTTCCTTTCTCATTCCTTCTATCGCTGCTATAATTCCATCAAATTTAGACAAAAACTCTGTTCTCATGGAGTTGATGGCAGTGAGCACTGCGTTTGTCCCCTCTTCAGCAGTTCCCGCTCCGCCGCTGGTTCCCTCCTCCGCCATAGTCTCTGGAGTTTTCCCTGTTTCGCCTCGAGCGTGGAAGTCTGTTAACTTGGGTTGTTTTGTCAAATTGCTTTTTGCTCCACCTAATTTCCCAGCCTTGGTCTTTACCATATCCGCGCCTAAACGCTGGGATGGGTTTTTGTTCCAATTAAGAGAGTTTTAGTAAACTTTTTATTTTTAGGAGCAGAGCAGTGTGAAACACATCTTCCTACGTGGCCGCCATAACCTGAAGTCCCAGTCTTGTATTTTTAGTTCACTTCTAAGATTGTTGATTGCGGTTTCTGTTACAAGTCGTTTAAAAACCGTATCTATTTCAATGTTATGTGTTACACCAGTGTCTGAAGAAACAAAAACAGGCAGATGGTCTGTCACATCATTGATAATAAGGCCAGAAGTTCCATTCCCCTCAGTGACATTTGTGAAAATGTTATCAATAAGCATTGCTGAATTTGTTGTTATTCTAGTGGGGTATGTTATTGAAGGGTAGAAACCCATACAAAACATGGAATTTATGAATTCATTTATTTTGATATGGTCATTTGGATTTAATAAGTCAATATTGAAGTCTCCACAAATAAATACCAGCTTCTTATTACCTACTGCACTGAAAAGCTCAGACAAATTTTCTTGGAAAATGTCAATATCAGTACCAGGTGCTCTATAAATGCAACTTATTATGATGTTTTTTGTAGTTGTAATTAATTCCACAGTTACACTCTCCATGATGTTTTCCATTTCAAAAGACATATTATCTACAACTTGGCTTTGGTAGCAGGACCTGATATACTGTATAAACCAACACCACCACCCCTTTTTTTGACTTGCTTGTGGTATAGAAATCATATCCTCTCATTTGCACTGTATGAAATAGGTCATTTTTTAGCCAAGTCTCAGAAATTGCAACAGCAGAAAAATTTGTGTTATATTGCAACAAACTGTCCTGGATTTTGGAAAAATTCATGTTGAGACTTCTACTATTAAAGTGTATTATTGACAATGATTGGTCAGAAATAGTATTTTTTTAGTTGGTCTGAGCTTAAGTATTTACACTGATGTTTTATACTGTTGAAAAAGTGATTTTCAGGATCAGTTTCATATTCAACACTGTGGCTTATGCTCAGCATATTTGTACCCTTTAAAAATGAGGTTGTTTCCTATAAAAGTTTGCATCTTAATTATTCCAGTCAATGGAAACAAATGCACAGTTTATATCTCTCAGATGATAATGAAATGTCAATCATTTCTGGTTGATTTTTGGCTCCACTGATTTTGGTGTACTGTTACGGGGATGGCGTGGGTGAATAATGAGTCTGTCATACCTTAAGTAGGCTATGTCCTCCCATGCTCTTGCAGCTTTCAGCTCAGGCATTATTTTTTTTTTATTTTTTTTCTTACCAAATCAGTGAAGTCCTCACTGATGAAGACTTTTGTTCCTTTGAGGGACTTGGCTCTTTGAAGAATGGTCATCCTGTCCTTGTGCCGCAGGAACTTGACCACAATGGGCCTTGGTCTTTCTCCTCCAGGTTTCCCAGTGCAGTGGGCTCTCTCCATCTCGATCCCCGGTGGTAACTGTAGTTTCTCCATGAGAATTTTGTAATCTTCTCCTCTGTGTTGGCCCAGGTCTCTCCTGGTGCTTCCACAACACCATCAAATACCAGATTATTTCTCCGGGATTGTCCTTCCAGGTATTCAAATTTGTCAGTGACAGTCAACAGACTGTCACACACTTTAAATACATCTGATTGTAGCATATTGTTGCGGTCTGCTTGTTTAGACAAATCAGCTTTTATGTCATATACGTCTTGCTGGGTGAACTGTAGACTGCTTTTAATGTCCTGCAACTCTCTCATCATCGTGTCCACTCTTGCATTTGCTGAATCCATAATCACTTTGATGAGGCTTTTGTTTCCTGTTGTTGGTTTGACAACACAGAAAACAATTCTTTTTGCTGTTGCAGTAAGTCATTTACCTGTGCAAAGGACACATACTGTATTCCTCCTCGGATTTGGCCTCTGCTTTTGGCTTAGGTGGCATGTTGCCACAGTTTTTCAATAATTTGCAGTGGACAAGGAGACAAGAGTCTGTTTCCAAGAATATTTCAGTGTTGAGGAAAAAGTCCAGCAGCAACAACAGGAATGTGTGTAAGGCCTTGTGCCAGGCCTGAAGCCTGATAGAGGTGGCTGCAGGGCCTGGTGGTGGTAACTGCCTTTGAAGCCTGGTGGTGGTGGCTGCCTGTGGAGCCTGATGGTGGTGGCTGCTGGCCTGATGATGTTGGCTGCCTGTGGAGCCTGTTGGTGGTGGCTGCCTGTGAGGCCTAGTGGTAATGGTTGCCAGTCTGCTTCTAGCAGAAAGGCCCAATTCCAAATCCACCAGAATCTTCCTGCAAGCCACCAATCCACTGCCAAGTGTCAACCAAATCACCCCCAAAAGGCCAGAATTAGTCACAGGTGAACAATTGAAGTTCTATTACCTCTTGATCATGTAGTATTTTAATACTGCTGCTCAGTGCTGCTGCTCAGTGCCCAACTCTGTCTGTCTCAACATTGGCTTGGCTCAAAAAGAAAAAAATTGAAGGTAACTTTAAAGACAAAGGGACAGTATTAAACGGACACACGTGAGAGAGAGAGAGAGGGTGAGAGAGAGAGAGAGAGAGAGAGAGAGAGAGAGAGAGACTTGACTTTTAAAAAAAGGCTTTATTGCACATTTCAAAATTGCAGAAAGACCAATATCAGTTGTCCAAGTGTGTCACATCTCAAAAGTGCAAACACAGCTCATCCCCCTGACCCACTGAACACAAAACATTCCCTACAGCCCATCTATTGATGAATGCCTCCAGATTGTCTACCATTTGATAGTAAGAGAACTCCACTCGGAGTCTGACTGTCAACAAGACCTTGAAAGCAGACACAGGAGCCACATTGCCAGCATTGCTAGCCCGATTTTTCCTCGTCAGCCAGATGGCAAGCTTAGCAGTCCCAGATAGGAAGTTCATCAAACTGTGGGCAGCCTTCCTTGCCACTTTATACTTCGGACCGTAAATGAACAGACCAAAAGAGATTCGTTCACCCAAAGCCCGAAACCACTTGCGCAAAATGTCAAAAAGTCCAGATAAACGAAAACAGTGGACAAACAAATGGTCGAGGGTCTCAACTTGGGAACAAAACAAACATTCCCCCCCCACAGTCGGATCAAGGTGTGCCCTGTATTTATTTGTGGCTATTGCCCCATGCACAATCCTCCACTGGAGATCTGCTGTGCGTTTCTCAATTGGTTGCTTGTACATGCACCGCCAGCTGCCCTTTGGGGAGACCCCTGGCCCCAAACAACCCGCCCACCTCGACTCCGTGACATCCTTCAGAGATCGCAGATTCAGAACCTTCACACAGATGTGATACACCGCCCTTGTCCCGACAAACTGGAACTTGCCCAGACGAGGAATCCTGAAGGTCAGTAGGTGATCCTCTCCTCCCTGCCACTCCCCCACATCTGGAGTTATGGAAATTGCAGGAAAGGTGGACGCAGTGTCGTCATTCCATTGATGATGACATGATTCCATGATTGGATCATGATTCCATGATTGGAAAGAGTGCGGTTCGTCGCAAACGCTCGAAGCGGCTGCGGCAGGGCGGCACACACGTCCTCCACCACCCTTTGCAGCAGTCTGACAGATGTAATTTTTGCACTCCGCCTCAGTGTATCCATCGATGTGGTCGACATCCTCATAAGATGACCCAGCTTGGTACAGCGTGCCTCCCGCAAACAACTCCGCAGACTGGCAGACTGCAGCACCTCTGCTGCGATGATTCGATTGAAAAACAGTGGTTCTTCGAACAGCCACATGCCCGGCGCCTCGTCACGGAAGCGGGCCACGTTGAAGACTCGCCATGCATGCAAAACGGACATGTAAAAAGCAAATAGTGCAGTAAGGTCCACCTCCCCAGATGTCACAAGGAAGAGCTGCTTATCGTAGCCCAAGCGACCAACTCTCCTCAAAAGCAGCTTAGCAGTGTCCATCCAGCAGGGTCCGCATCCGTAAAGGAGTTGTTGTGCAGTTCGAAGCCTGAAGCTGGCGATCTTGGAATGTATGTCCACCAGGCCCTGTCCCCCCTCGGCCACAGGCAGGTAGAGAACTGGCGGGCGGACCCAGTGGCGACCAGATCAAAAGAAGTCCACGATTGTCTTCTGAATCTCCTCCACGAGGCTCCTTGGCGGTGTCAAAGCCACCAGCCTATGCCAGAGAGCCGAGGCAACCAGATTATTCACGACCAGAACCCTGCCCCTATATGATAGTTGTGGTAGCAACCATTTCCATTTAGAAATGCGAGCACACACCTTGTCCTTAACACCCTCCCAGTTCTTTCGTTCAAAAGCCTCCGTACCCAGAAAACCCCCCAACACTTTGAGACCGGCCGTCCCCCACTGAAGGCCGCCGGGCAGGCGAGAGACGGCTTGACGCGACCAGTGGCCCACCAATAGACCCTCACTCTTGGCCCAATTAACCCGTGCAGAAGATGCCCTTTCATAAACTGTCAAAGTGTCCACCAGACGCTGCACATCCCCGTTGGAGGTGATGAAAACTAACTAACTAACTAACTAACCTGCACTTATATAGCGCTTTTCTAGTCACAAAGACCACTCAAAGCGCTTTCATTAATACTAACCCTCTATTCTAAGGGCCTATAGGAAACAAATATCTAGGGACAATTTAGAACAGCCAATTAACCTAACATGCATGTTTTTGGCATGTGGGAGGAAACCAGAGAAATCCCGGAGTAAACCCACGCAACACGGGGAGAACATGCAAACTCCACACAGATCACTGTTGGTCGGGGGCTGGGATCGAACCCACGATCCCCACAATCCCCCGGCCAAGGGTAAACTGTGCTGCCACAGTGCTAACCACTGCGCCACCGTGAAGCCCGAAAACGTCGACGCCATCCGCATAAGCAGACAAGACAATCGGGTGGCCACAGCTTGATGGCCCCGGCAGAACCAGACCACCCAGCCGAGCACGCAACCTGCACAGCAAAGGCTCAATAGCCAAGCTGTACAGCTGACCCAAGAGTGGACACCCCTGGCGTATTCCCTGGTGTACAGGGATTGGCCGACTCAGTCCCGCCCCCACCTTCACCAAACACTCAGCTCCAGTGTATAGCAGATTGACCCACCTCAAAAACATATTTCCAAAACCAAACCCCCTCAGGGTAGAAAACAGATAGGAATGGTCAACCCTATCAAAGGCCTTTTCCTGGTCCAAAGACACAATTCCAAACTGTAAGTTATGACATTTACTGAGCTGGAGAACATCACGTATGAGGAAAACATTGTCCGTAATGTTCCGGTCAGGAATACAATATGTTTGATCCCTATCCACAATCAAACCCAAGACAGTGTTCAGTCTGTTTGCCAGGGCCCTGGAAAGCACCTTGTAGTCCGTGCAAAGAAGAGCCACAGGCCTCCAGTTTTTCAGCAGGGCCAAGTCCCCCTGCTTTGGCAACAGAGACAGCACTGCACGGCAGCATGAGACAGGTAACGTTCCTTCCCTGTAACAGGCCGTCAGAACGTTATAGAAGTCTGGTCCAACAACATTCCAAAAATGCTTAAAAAATTCTGAAGAAAGGCTATCAAGTCCAGGCGCGCGTCCCAGCACCAGCTGATTCACAGCCACAGTCAGCTCATCCAAAGTCAGGGCACAGTCCAGAGCGGCCCTGTCGTCCTGGCCGAGCACCGGAAGGGCCTCGAAGAGCTGATTTTGAGATTCTTTGCAACACGTTCCCGAAGCAAACAGGGCCCCGTAGTAATCCACTGCGTGGCGGCGCATCTCGGACGGGTCCGTAGTCAGGCGACCATCTGGGAGTGTCAAGCAAGCCATCAGCTTCTTTGTCGCAGTAGACTTTTCCAAATTGAAGAAGAAGGACGTTGGTGCATCCATGTCCTGCAGGCGAGTGAAGCGCGACCTCACTAGCGCCCCCTCTACTCTGCCCTGCAAGAATGTGCGCAGGGCCGAGCTCTTCTCCTGCAGCAAAGGACCAGCGGTAGAATCCCGACCCATAACCAAGCTGGCCTCCAGCCTCTTTACAGCGTCCTCTAGTTCACTGACCTTGGCGTTGATGATGGCAGTTGAGTACGCAGCGTACTGTTGACAAAAAAGGCGAATTTGCATTTTGCCAACGTCCCACCACTGTTCGAGGGAACCAAAACGAGCTTTCGTGGTCTTCCAGTGTTCCCAGAAGCACACAAAATACTGACAAAAGGCATTGTCCTGTAGGAGCTTGTTATTGAAGTGCCAATATGACTTTGCCCATTTCCCTGGTGAGTTCAGTAACACCGCAGTAGCCAGGTGATGATCCGTGAAACCGACGGGACTTATGTTACTGTGAAGGAGGCCGGGGCTACAGGTTCTAGAAACATATATCCTGTCTAATCTAGCAGCACTGACAACCCCGTCAGTGACCCTGACCCAGGTATACCGTCTCGCATTGGCATTTTTCAGCCTCCACGTGTCCACTAAGTCTAACTGCACAGTGAAATTTTCCAAGCATCTAGAAGACTGCAGATGAGGTTCTGCATTAGTGCGATCTACAGTGAAGTCCAAGGTACAGTTGAAATCACCAGCCACAACAAATTGGTCTTGGTGATAGCGCTGCAATTCAGTAGTCATTGTATTGAAAAAGGCAACCCTTTCCGCGCCGTGGTTTGGCATGTAAACATTAACCAGGCAAAACACGGAATCCCCTACTTGTGCCCTAACTAGAAGCAGCCTGCCCCTCACTATCTCCACCACCGATAAAATTTGTGCATTTGCTGATTCCCCAAACAAAATGGCCACTCCCGCGCTTAGATTTGTGCCGTGACTGAGTGAAAATGGGCCTTTCCACCACAAGCCCCAGTCGACTTCATCCGCCGAAGTGGTATGAGTTTCCTGCAAAAACAAAATGTTGAGACCCTTCCGTTTGAACAGGTCACTAACGAATCCCCTTTTATGATTACCCCTGCCACCATTTATGTTTAAGGTCCCTAATTGTATTTTCTGCATTATGGCGATATTTGTGAGGAGCACCGTGCTTTGCCATGGAAATCATTCCATCTTTGCGCGCTTGGCCTTTTGTCCCCCTGCTGATTTACGCAGGGCTGCGAGGTGCTTCTTCAGGCGGTAGCGTTTTCTTTCATCCAGGAGGTCAACACCAACCTCCTTCCTCAGTACATTAACAGACCGAATAAATTTGTCAGTGTCACTGAAGTAATCTGCGACGTTAACAGCCCTATTATTATAGGTCCCATCCAGGAAAGCATTTATTTCGTCTAGTGAATACAATTGCGCATTGGCATCGCCATTAGCCCCAATAGACTCATTTTTAGCAGACTCTGCGTCAGTGCCACACTCCATTCCCTCGTCAGCACAACTCTGCTGACTGTCAGATTCAGCTGGCACGTCAGCTGGTGCAGCTGATCCGTCATCAGTCACGCGCTGACTGTCAGATTCAGCTGGCACGTCAGCTGTTGCAGCTGATCCTTCATCAGTCATGTGGTCCGGGGCGGCGCCTATATCAGGCGACCGGCGTCTTTCTGCCTGCTGCTGTGAAGTTGCAGCAGGCTGCGGAAGCACAGCCGCTGATGTCACACAGCGCGATGCTGAGTCCACGTCATGGACCGCTTGTGCGCCATCGCCAGTCACGCCCCCAGCTGCAGGCCGCGCCGCGGGCGCCACAGGCCAACTGTCCACAGGCACAGCGGGCAGGCCCCGGAGCACGAGCGACGGAAGGCCCCGCAACGCCGTCCGCAGTCGCGGCATGTGCCGCGGAGGCCTCGCCGCAGGCTGTGTGGCCTCACCGGGCTCCACCGCGGTGGAAGCCCCCGCCACGCTGTCTGCAGCAGCGCCGCGAGCAGAAGGCGCACCGACCGCCCCAGCCGCGGCCCCACCAGAGCCCCCCGCCGGGCGCCTGTGCGGGCAGGCGAAACGTTTATGGCCCACATCGCCACACTCAAAACACTTCATTTGTCCCGCGCTCGCATACACCATATAGTAGCCGTCCCCGTGTTTGACCCGGAAGGACACTTCCAGAGTCTGAGTGGGCGAGTCTAGAAACATGAACACCTGTCGCCTGAGTGATTTCACATGGTTTAAGTTGGCTTCCCTGATTCCCAAACTGACGTGTTTAAACGGGCCCGCAAACTTCCCGAATCTGCGGAGCTCCGCCGCCAACTGCTCGTCAGTAGTGAAAGGTGGAACACCCGAGACGGTGATAAGCGTTGATGGAACTGATAAGGGGGACACCTGCACATACACGTCCCCGATTACAATACCGCTCGCAACCAGAGCGTGGACATCCTCCTCAGTAGCCAGAAACACAACTACAGCCCTATTCATCCTGAACGCATAGCGGATCGCAGCAGGGCCCACCTGGGCCCGCACAGCCAAAAGGACCCCCTTCACAGTAACAGTGTCGTCCGGGGGAACGATCCGCACCCCCTGGCGGATAGATGGAGGTGGCATTAGAGAGAGAGAGAGAGAGAGAGAGAGAGAGAGAGAGAGAGAGAGAGATGATTAACATCATGTTGCCACATTCTTAAAATGCATCTGAAGCAAAACCTCTAATGATTTTGCTTGATGGTTTGGGGCAACTCGGTGGCACTCGGTGGAACAGTGGTTAGCACTGTGGCAGCACAGTAAGAAGGCTGTGGGTTTGATCCCACCCCCAATGACCCTTCTGTGTGGAGTTTGCATGTTTACCTCGGGTACTCCGGTTTCCTCCCACAGGCCAAAAACATGCAAGTTAGGTTAATTGGAAATTTTAAAGTGTCCCTAGGTGTGAATGTGTGTGTGTGTGTGAATGGTAAAGGGATTGGCGCCGCACCGTGGCTGCCTCATCCATCCACGTGGATGCCCTGAATTTCCCTCTGGGATTAATAAAGCATACAAAATACAAGAATAAATAAATAAATAAATAAATGTTTCTCTGTAAATTTAGGTGAAGAAGAATCAACTTCACTGGACCAGCCAGCAGTGTCTGAAAGTCTGTTGGGTTATCATGGTAAATCAAATCCAGACCTTAGTTTACACACATACATTATTTAGATCTAAACAGAAAACTGAAATATAAAGGGATATCGTAATGCCAATGTGTCCATGAGTCAACTGTGCCACTCACTGCACCACAACATGTTTGGTATCGGATGAAAGTAAGGAACCTTCATTTTATAATGACACCAATCATAAGATAACCTTAGTCAACCAGCTCACACAATGTTCACAGCAATCATGAAGAAAATAATCACATTTTACAGTAAATATTCAAAACTTTGAGAACTTTTTGACTATTTTGTGTATATCTGTTTGGGCAAGGAACACCTTAGGGCTTAGGGGACTAATTTTAACTAGTTTGGTGCAAGGGAAACTCAACTTAATCAATGATTTAATCTGGTTTAAAACTTAAATCTTGGTGGTGCATTCCAACCTCACTGTCTTAAGAGTCAGAAAATTATCCTGCTTAATGCAAGGTCCTACACAGAGTGCTCATCCCAAATGGGTTATAAAAGTTTAAATAAATATTTATATGCAAACCAACCAACCTGTGGATCGGTTTTAGTCATAAGTCACAGGAAGGCTGTCTGGGATCCTTTCTCTCACCACCTTCCCCTTTAACTTTCTGTAAGGTGATATCGCCTCACAATATTTCCTCACATTCCCACAGCATCTTTAAATTTTTATCTTAACAACATTAACTGTGGCCAGTAAAACCGTATTACTTTGCTGTAGAGGCAGAAGGAAATCAACACTGGCTGTTAGCAGACCAGGCAAACACAGGACTGGCTTCAACATTTAAAGAGCCCCTATTATGCTCTTTTTTTCAACATGTTGATACAGCTCCCAGAGGTGTAAATGAAAAATGTCTTTGGTCAAAACAACTAGGGGTTTAATTATTGGAGTACCATTTTTCACATGGGAAAGGAGCTCTTCTCATAACTGTAGTGTCTGGGCTTGGCTCCGGGCCATGCCCAGCTTTTTCTGTGGTTGTGTATTCTTGGTTGCTATCATTATCTTCATTATTATTATTCTTACTATTAAGTTTATCCTAGGCTCTGTGTTTGGTTTTATTTTGAAATCCCTCATTTCATTTCCATCCATCCATCCATCTTCTACCGCTTTTCCGGAGGTCCGGGTCGCGGAGGCAGCAGTTCAAGCAGAGAAGCCCAGACTTCCCTCTCCCCAGCCACCTGCTCCAGCTCTTCAGAGGGGATACCAAGGCGTTCCCAGACTAGCTGGGAGACATAGTCTCTCCACCGAGTCCTGGGTCTGCCCCGGGGTCTCCTCCCAGTGGGACGTGCCTGAAACACCTCAAGTGGGAGGCGTCCAGGAGGCATCCTAATCAGATGCCCATACCACCTCAACTGACTCCTTTCAATGTGGAGGAGCAGCGGTTCTACTCTGAGCCTCTCCCGGATGACTGAGCTCCTCACCCTATCTCTGAGGGTGAGTCCAGCAATCCTACGGAGAAAGCTCATTTCAGCCGCTTGTATCCGCGATCTCGTTCTTTCGGTCATTACCCAAAGCTCGTGACCATAGGTGAGAGTAGGAACGTAGATTGACTGGTAAATCGACAGCTTTGCCTTAGAACTAAGCTCCCTCTTCACCACAACAGACCGGTACAACGTCCGCATCACTGCAGATGCTGCTCCAATCCGTCTGTCGATCTCTCGCTCCATTTTCCCCTCACTCGTGAACAAGACCCCAAGATACTTAAACTCCTCCACTTGGGGCAGGAGCCTGTCCCCAACCCGGAGAGGACAATCCACCTTTTTCCGGCTGAGGACCATGGACTCGGACTTGGAGGTGCTGATTCTCATCCCAGCCGCTTCACACTCAGCGGCAAACCGTCCCAGCAAGAGCTGTAGGTCATTGCTGGATGAAGCCAACAGGACAACATCATCTGCAAACAACAGAGATGAGATCCTGTGGTCACCAAGCATGACACCCTCCATTCCCTGGCTGCGCCTAGAAATCCTGTCCATAAAAATTATGAACAGGACCGGTGACAAAGGGCAGCCCTGGCGGAGTCCAACTCTCACTGGGAATGACTCCGACCGAGTGTTGGCAATGCGAACTAAACTCTCACAACGGTCGTACAGAGACCGAATAGCTCGTAACAACAAGCCCGATACCCCATACTCCCGAAGCACCCCCCACAAAAATCCACGAGGGACGCGGTCAAATGCCTTCTCCAAGTCCACAAAGCACATGTAAACTGGTTGGGCAAACTCCCACGAACCCTCAAGAATTCTCGAGAGGGTAAAGAGCTGGTCCGATGTGCCACGGCCAGGACGAAAACCACATTGCTCCTCCTGAATCCGAGGTTCGACCAACGGCCGGACTCTCCTCTCCAGTACCTTGGCATAGACCTTCCCAGGGAGGCTGAGGAGTGTGATCCCTCTAAAGTTGGAGCACACCCTCCGGTCCCCTTTTTTGAAGAGAGGAACCACCACCCCGGTTTGCCATGCCAAAGGCACTGCCCCCGACCTCCACGCAATGTTGCAGAGGCGTGTCAACCATGACAACCCAACAACATCCAGGGCCTTGAGGTACTCGGGGCGAATCTCGTCCACCCCCGGGGCCCGGCCACCAAGGAGATTTTTAACCACCTTGGCGACCTCAGCCCCTGTGATAAGCGAGTCATCCCCCTCGTCCCCAAACCCTGCTTCCTCTGTGGAAGGCGTATCAGTGGGATTGAGGAGATCCTCGAAGTATTCCTTCCACCGCCCGACGATATCCCCAGTTGAAGTCAACAGTGTCCCATCCGCACCATACACAGTGTGGACGGGGAGCTGCTTTCCCCTCCTGAGCCGCCGAACAGTTTGCCAGAATCTCTTTGAAGCCGACCGAAAGTCTTGTTCCATGGCCTCACCGAACTCCTCCCATACCCGGGTTTTTGCTTCAGCAACCACCCGAGCTGCACTCCGCTTGGCCTGCCGGTACACCTCAGCTGCTTCGGGAGTCCCACAAGCCAACCAAGCTTGATAGGACTCCTTCTTCAGCTTAATGGCCCCCCTCACCACTGGTGTCCACCACTTGGTTCGGGGGTTGCCACCACGAGATGCACCGACCACCTTGCGGCCGCAGCTCTGGGCTGCCGCTTCAACAACAGAGGTGGAGAACATGGCCCATTCAGACTCCATGTCTCCAGACTCCCTCGGAATGTGGTTGAAGTTCTTCCGGAGGTGGGAGTTGAAGACCTCCCGGACAGGGGCCTCAGCCAGACGCTCCCAGCACACCCTCACTATACGTTTGGGTCTACCAGGTCTGAATGGCTTCCTCCCCTGCCATCGGATCCAACTCACCACCAGGTGGTGATCAGTTGACAGCTCTGCACCTCTCTTTACTCGGGTGTCCAAGACATACGGTCGCAGGTCTGATGATACGATAACAAAATCGATCATCGACCTGCGGCCTAGGGTGTCCTGGTGCCAGGTGCACATATGGACACCCTTATGCTTGAACATGGTGTTCGTTATAGACAGACTGTGGTTAGCACAGAAGTCCAATAACTGAACACCACTCGGGTTCAGATCGGGCAGGCCGTTCCTCCCAATCACCCCCCTCCAGGTTTCACTGTCGTTGCCCACGTGCGCATTGAAGTCCCCCAGTAGGACAATGGAGTCTCCAGGAGGAGCACCCTCCAGCACCCCAGTCACAGACTCCAAAAAGGGTGGGTACTCTGAAACATCATTTGGTGCATAGGCACAAATGATGGTCAGGACCCGTTTCCCAACCCGAAGGCGCAGGGAAGCAACCCTTTCGTCCACCGGGGAAAACTCCAATATAGAGGCAGCAAGGTGGGGCGATACAAGAATACCTACCCCTGCTCGTCGCCTCTCGCCCGGGGCAACTCCAGAAAAGGCCAAGCTCCAGCCCCTCTCCAGGAGACTGGTTCCGGAACCGGAGCTGTGTGTTGAGGTGAGGCCGACTATATCTAGCCGGTATCGCTCAATCTCGTACACCAGCTCAGGCTCCTTCCCCACCAGAGAGGTGACATTCCACGTACCAAAAGCCAGTTTAGAAAGCTTGGGATCAGTCCGCCAAGGTCTCCGCCTTTGACTGCCACCTAATCCACATAGCACCGGACTTCCATGATCCCTCCTGCAGGTGGTGAACCTACTGGAGGGCGGACCCATGTAACTCCTTCGGGCTGAGCCCGGCCGGGTCCCATGGGTGGAAACCCGGCCACCAGACGCTAGCCTTCGAGCCCCTCCCCCAGGCCTGGCTCCAGGGTGGGGCCCCGGTAACCCCATACCGGGCGGGGTACACTGAATCCTTGATATACAATTTATCATGAGAGTCTGTTGGATCGTTCTTCGTCTGGCCCTTCACCCAGGACCAGTTTGTCTTGGGAGACCCTATCAGAGGCAAATTGCCCCGGACAACATAGCTCCTGGGATCACTGGGGCACGCAAACCCCCCCACCACGATAAGGTGACGATCCATGAGGGGGTCATTTCATTTCCTGTAGTTTTATTGTTGTCTTCCTCCTTTCGGTTGACCATCATGATTTACTATTTACATTTCGTTACATTACCTCCATCAGCTGTTCCTCATTTGCTTCATTAGTGCATGTATTTAGTCCCCTCTTGTATTTAAGTTTGGTGTTTCCAGCCCCTGTGCCGGGACCTTGGTTGTGAATAAATTACTGAAACTTATCTTTGCACTTGAGTCCATCCTCACGCTGCCTGCCTGGCTGAGATGCCGAACATAACAAAAACTGTTGTTTTATGGCCTATTGCTTCAAATGATAATAACACAGGGTTACAAAAATATTTTTTTGTAAGTTGTCTGTGTTTTTTCAGCTAATTTAAGACAACTTTGCACCGCTGAATCCGAAAATGACATCCGTTTCTCTCAATCAGGTGCTAAGTAAAAACCTGTACTTACTTAGTAGTTACTTAGTACTGTGCATGTACTTACCTTTATATAACCCGGTTCCGGTTCCGCCGGATCGGCGGCGCCACACGAGTCGGCTGCCTGTTGCAACAGCCTTTTTTTTTTTTTTATCTTCCTTCTTCTTTCTACACCTTTCACTCTGTATATATATCACGGACGCACGGATCGCCCCGGGGGTCTCCCGGGTCGGCGGACGGAGCCACGGTTTGCAGCGGGAGACGTTACAGCGGGGAGGAGCTAGTGCTAGCTAGCACTTGGCCGCCGCCCGGTGCTAATGGGAAACTCGACATACCGGGAGCTGTAGCGAAAATGACGCGGGTGCCGGGCTGGAGTTTAAGCGGCGTGAAAGAAATATAAGACAGAATAATAAAGAGCGATGGCAAGAACCAAGCAGACCGCCCGTAAAATCTACTGGAGGAAGAAGCCCCCCCCCCCCCCCCCCCCGCAGGAGACAGCTAGCCACCAGGGCTGCTCGGAGAGGCACTCCGGCCACCGGCAGAGTGAAGAAGCCTCGCCGTCACAGGCCCGTGGCTCTGAGAGAGATCTGTCGCTGCCAGAAATCCACGGAGCTGCTCATCCGTAAGCTGCCCGTCCAGCGCCTGGTGAGGGAGATCGCTCAGGACTTCAAGACCGTCCTGCGTTTCCTGAGCTTCGCCGTCATGGCTCTGCAGGAGATCAGCGAGGCCCACCTGGTGGTCTCTTCTTCGCTAAGGGGGTCACCATCATGCCCAAAGACTTCCAGCTGGCCCGCTGCATCCGCGGAGAGAGAGCTTAGACTTTCTGCTGCACATTCACCAGCCATAATGCTCTGCACTGTGTGTCTATATATATATACATTTATAGTAATATGGACATATGTTTACTAGATGTTGTTTTTTCTTGCCTTCTGATTGTTGCTCTGAGTGTTGCTATCCCTATGCTGTTGCAATCCTGGAATTTCCCCATTGTGGGACTAATAAAGGCTTATCTTATCTTATCTTATCTTATAAAGGTAAGTACATGTAAATTGAATGTTACACCATCATTGTTCAAAATTCAGAGAATTTCAAGACATAAAAAGAATTTTGCATCATATAAAGCAAAAATATCCGTACAAAAATATCCGAACAAAAATGTATAAAACAACATGTGGCCATAATTCAAAAAGTTGACCTGATTGAGCAAAACCAATGTGATTTTTAGGATTCGGCACATCAAAATTGTCCTAAATTAGCTAAAAAAACCTAGACAATAAATTTGGTGTTGGCCAGTGTAATGAGCCCCAGCTTATCCCACCTCCCTCCTTTCTCTGAGATTTTGGTGTTTTGATGGCAATGCCATGTTTGGGGCTAACGTTAGCATTTAGCTTTGGTTGTCAGACTGACATACTAACAAATACTTACTGAATATTAGAGTATAAAAGCCCATATAAAGCTCTATCACAGACGGGAGTGTGTGCTTTTAAATAACAGAATATAATCAAATGCCAGTGCAAAGCAAAGTTAATAACCTACTCAGCAATATGAATACTTTTAGTCACTTTCAACTCCAACCACAATTGCTGCTTAACTCTGTATCCCTTCATGGTGCTAGTTTCAGACAAAGTGAGCAGGTGCTGTAAGAGAAAATGTTTTCTAAAAAACTGCACAGTGCTGCTTGATCGCCTTCAAACAGCAGACAGACAGTTAATGACTAGCCATTGAACGTAATTGTGCATTTAGCAGTGCAAGCACAGCTAATGAAGACAGTGAATGCTATCAAACAATAAAACGATCACTGGGTGAGCAGTTAATGTCAAAGTCAACATACACTTTCTTAAAGTTATTTTGAGTTAAATTAGTGTCTGCCATTTTTTTTTTTTTAATCCCAAGGCTGTTATATAGCCTTCACTACTGAGAGAGAAGAAGAGGATCTTCAGGTCAGGGAACAGGGAGATGCTGAAGTCTGTACAGAGGGAGCTAAGGAGGAAGATCAAAGAAGGCAAGGACAGCTTCCGGAAGAAGATGGAGGACAAGCTGCAACAGAGCAACATCGGCGGGGTCTGGAGAAGCCTCAAAACCATCTCTGGGCTCCAGAATACCTCCTCCCAGGCCACGGGGGGCAGGGAATGGGTGAACAAAGACTTCTATAATACAAAGACTATTCCATAGTCTTTATAAGACTATAAAGACTGTATATACCTATACAAAGACTTCCAAACCCAGAGACCTGAACAGCTACAGACCAGTGGCCCTGACGTCTCACCTGATGAAGACCCCTGGAGAGACTGCTCCTCGCTCACCCCCGCCTCCTGGTGGGACCAGCGATGGATCCACTCCAGTTCGCCTACCAGCATGGCATCGGGGTGGAGGATGCAGTGATCTTCCTCCTTCACCGTTCCCTGCTCCACCTGGAGAAGCCTGGGAATGCGGTGAGGATCATGTTCTTTGACTTCTCCAGTGCTTTCAACACCATCCAACCGATGATCCTGAGGGACAAGCTGCTGTGCACAAGGGTGGACCAGCACCTGTCATCATGGATCCTGGACTACCTCACAAACCAGCCACAGTTTGTGAGAACCCGGGATTGTGTGTCCGACACGATCATCGGCAGCACGGGGGCTCCCTTCCTGTTCACCCTTTATACTACGGACTTCTCACACAACACAACAAACTGCCATCTACAGAAGTTCTCTGACGACTCTGTGACCGTCGACCTCATCTTCAGTGGAGATGAAGCTGAGTACAGAGGACTTATCCAGGACTTCGTGGACTGGTGCCATCAGAACTGCCTCCAGATCAACGCAAGAAAAACTAAGAAGCTGGCGGTGGACTGCTGCAGGCAAGGACAACCCCTCACAGCACCAGTAAACATCTAGGGAACAGACATTGAAATGGTGACATCCTACAAGTACCTGGGTGTTCATCTGAACAATAACTTAGACTGATCACACAATACCGATGCACTCTACAAGAAGGGACAGCACAGGCTGTTCCTACTGAGGAGGCTCAGGTCTTTTGGTGTACAAGGAGTGCTCCTGAAGACATTCTACAATTCCGTGGTGGCATCAGCCATCATTTTTGGAGTGGTCTGCTGGGACAGTGGCATCACAGCAGCCGATAGGAAGAGACTGAACAAACTGATCAAGAAAGCTAGCTTTGTCCTGCGGCAGTGCCTTGACCGAGTGGAGGAGATATGTGAGAGAAGGGTGGTGGCTAAGCTGTCATCTCTGCTGGAGTCCGAGTCCCACCCTATGCAGGACATACTGAACGTACTGAGAAGCTCATTTAGCAGTAGGCTACATCATCCTAGGTGCGCGTCTGAGAGGTTTTGCAGGCCCTTCCTACCTACAGCTGTCAGACTTTATAACCTAAGCAGGGCTGCTCGCAGAGATAGTAAAAAACGTGACAACCTAATAGTATTGAATACAAAAGACGCAACAGACTTACACAAAATGGTCCCCTCCAGTATACAACTAGGACAATATCAGTCGCTACGGAGGGTGACAATATGTATGGGTACATATTTATACTATGTAGGATAACTAAATAGACTGTTATGCTGTTTATTCCATCTAGCTACAATGCTCCGCACTGTGTATCAGTGACATGCAGTCAGGGGAGGCAGGTGAGGCTGAAAATCACAGTCAGAGGCTGTGTAGTACCAATGCCCCAACAAGCGTGCTTGTTGGGGCATTGGTACGCCATTGGGGCATTGGCGTGCTTCAGCACCATAAGCACAGGGTTTGGGTTTTTTTGTTTTTTTGTTTTTTTTTTAAATAAAGGAAGATAAGGACGTTTTTTTAAACAAAGTCACAGTGATTTTTGTCCAGAAGGATAGGCAAATTTATTTCATTTACAAGTAAAGGTAAAATCATGCATGCATAGTAGTTGTAAATACTAATAATAATTCGGAATAATGAGAGTTAATTGTGGAGTTGCAACACAGAGAGAAAGATGCAGCTCTGAGCCACTATAATTTCCATTATTCTTTAACGAAAAACAAAGTATAACAAATTTTGTCCTCAAAAACAGTTGCTTGTAAAATAACTTGTTATACTTGTGTAACCGAGGGTCTTTGCATGCTGTCTATAGTCAAGGAGTTATAAAATGAAAACATGGACTTTTATTACTGCCTTTTCTGTGTATTCCATTAAGAGGTAATTCAATAAAATATCTTACACTGGTTTTGTTAAAATTATTTATAAAATCCGATTTGTAAATCTGACCCTGAAAGCATCATAGCCTCACTGGAAATGAAACTCACCACACGTCACTGCTGTGTATATATATTTATATATTTATGTGTACATATGTATATTCACTGCTCTTACTTTCTTATCTTCTAAATTATTGCTCTGAGTGTTGCTATTCCTGTGCTGTTGCAATCCTGGAATTTCCCCATTGTGGGACTAATAAAGGATTATCTTATCTTATCTTATCTTATAGATAAAGTGTCCTTTAAAGTGACCAGTATTGGCTTAATTAACAAAAAAAAAAAAGATTTTGATAGCATATGGTAATTGAAAAGTAAGTTTTTAAGATGAGAAGCAGGGCTACTGGGAGGAAAGCACAAGTTATGATACACAATGTACCGTTTAATAGAAAACTAAATCATGAAGAAATACACACTGACTTTTTCAACCTTGAGCGATTGTGCTATCTACATCTGTGGTAAGTATGGCTCTAAGCCTTAAGCTTTAACCAGTCAGCCCAGCAAAGTCATTCCTTTGTTATAGCCATGTGGGTAAACACACTAGATTCAGCAGGAATATAGAGCCATAATGAAAAGGGCTGTGCGATGAACTGCGATTTTGAATACAGAATATATAGCTTTTCCACTTTTAATAGGTGGGCAATGCTGTCAAAACACTTCCACCATGAGCCAAATGC
This sequence comes from Pholidichthys leucotaenia, assembly GCA_020510985.1. Classification (NCBI taxonomy): domain Eukaryota; kingdom Metazoa; phylum Chordata; class Actinopteri; order Cichliformes; family Pholidichthyidae; genus Pholidichthys; species Pholidichthys leucotaenia. Next base: position 57,745,640 of record CM035837.1, on the reverse strand, counting down.
GTCTCCTCCTTTAAGACATCAAAAGGGGAATGTTTTCAAGTTGACCAAAAGTTTAAACAAGATGAACAGAGCAGAGCTTTATTTCTCAACAGCAGAATATCTTACTTGTGCACTTTTTGAGCCCGGACCCTTTCTTCACGGCATGACGGCTGAGTTTGCAGTTGAAGTTGTTCTCCCAGAACTCAGCAAACCAGATATTCCTTCTGTTGTTTTCCAGCGTTCGGCTGATGAAGTAACGATCAAACCCTGGACAGATCAATGGGTTCACTGTCATTGACACAATCAGCGTCTGTGTAAGCAACACAATATAGGAGCCATAGCTCTAATGTGATCCACACTGTAACTACATTGATACTGGGTGCTGCCTTTAAAGAATTACTTTGTTTTATTGAACTTCTTCATCTTTAATGGAGTAGGCCTGTCCTAGATAGAGACTTGGGGGCTTAGAAACAATCTTTAATTTCTTGTAAGTTATCACTTTTTGTCACATAAATTTGGCTGCTTTTCCTTATAAATCTGTCAATTTATTCATGTAAATGTGTAACTTTTTCATACATTTGTGACTTATTTGGTAAATTTGGTAAATTTGTAATTTCCCTTTATCAAAATCAAACACTTTGGGAAATCTCTGAATATCATTTTTGAAAACGAAACACCCGTATCATAAACAAATATCTGGATAATCCAATATTTAGGTACAGCCCTACTGAACAGAAATGAATGCAAACTTTTGCCACAGGAACACAGTGCTTTACTAAAGCTTGCACATACTTTCAGAAGCTGGGACACTCCCGACATATTCATTTGTGTCTCTGTACCTTTGATGGACTGTCGCTTGGGCAAGATGGTGACTGCCCCCTCTGCCATCTCTTCTTGCTGCACAACTGGAGAGATCTTTGATCCCCAGCTGTCTGAACCCACCCAGATGAAATGACCCGTCTGGTTGGCCTTTTTCGCTGCGTGGAGTAGCCGCCTGTAAAGGTGAGGAAGCAGATCAGCATCCCAACCAGCTTCACTTTGATTTTATTTTGCAATTCATTACACAGAGATACAGTCCGCTATAATGTTTTTTTCTAATTTTCAAAGAGGCACTAAGCTATTAAAAGATCTCACCTGATGTCGTCCTCATTGGCAAAAAGTATTACAACTCGTGCATTTGGATTTTCTCTGAGTCGCCGGATGACCTTGTCGAACTCTCCCTGCTTGGGTTCCCGGGGAATCTTGACCGACTGGGAGATGCATACACCACCTGAAAAAGTAGAAATATAGAGATTTTGAGAGATATTGACAACATTTTGCACTATATCACATATAGCATCAGATAAACGGCAGAAATAGGTGGGGAAACATGTACTGTATGAATATTAAAAGATTCTGCACATTTAGTTCTGAAAAAATGATATATATATTATGAAATACTTAATCTGATTTTCATTAAAGAGGTCAAACTCAAACTGGCAACTATAAAAGAGAAAACATCTGTGCTGTCTTTCACATACGGTGTATTAAAGTTCCACATTAATTGGTTTCACTTGCATCATACTTTAGTTATGGGAAAGAGAATGACAAGACTGTAATATTATGCATGATGTTGCACGAATTATCAACTGTACATTACAATTTAAAACCCTGTTCAGTAATTCTTTGAAAATCCCATAAAGATCATGTCCATTACAATCATGTATTTCCTTATTTTCTGTCATATAATACACTGAATGATCGTTAAAGGTCCAGTAATATTATGTATGTGCTCATAAAAAACAGCGGGGGCCACATGTACACCATTAAAACATTAAAACACAAAGAAAATCACATTGTCTTTATTTGGTTAAACTCTCAAAATAACAAGTTGTTTGCACTTCCTGGGTTTTATGATGTTACAAACCATCAAGCCCGGCCTTCAGTTATTTAAGTTTTTTAAGTGAAACAAACACATCACTACTTGGGACAATCACTCAAAAAAAACAAAAACAAAAAAAAACCTACATCTGAGGCTCATTAATATTATTGATCATGCTAAAAACTGACAGTTTCAGACAGAGCTTTATAAACAGCTTTCTTGAGTTGCTGTAAACCAACAGATTTTTGTTGTAGGGCTGGGCAATTAACTAAAATAAAATGGAAACCGATGTAATCTTGCTCATATCAGTTTTTCCCCTCTCCCTGTTGTGTATGTGCATGTGTATTTCATATCCAGCCCCATTAACGCATGCGGACACATGATTCCGCATCCCAGAAGCTGTGCAGTTAGTGCTGTTTGGAAGCAGCAGAACACAGTATGTGATGATAGACTTTTTATTTAATCTGAAGATGCCAAGAAAAAGTGAGCAAAGTGCACTTAAACTAACACATAAATGCCTCAAAGCTAAGCAACTGTTAGCCACAAACTGCTGTCCATGTCAGCTGGACTGTTTAAGAGTAGGAATGTTTGACAAAATGGACAAGGCTGAGGTTGGATTTAAGAACCTGATCAGAGATTCGTAATCCCTGTGTGGTGATACATATTCAGGCTGCGTAAAGGTCTTCCCCAATGCAGCTAACAAGTTAATTAGCCGCCACTGCGAGTCACGTGACCCAAGAAACCTTCAAGAGGTATATATATGGTGCATCCGGAAAGTATTCACAGCGCTTTACTTTTTCCACATTTTGTTACATTACAGCCTTATTCCAAAATGGATTAAATTCATTTTTCCCCCTCAAAATTCTACACACAATACCCATAATGACAATGTGAAAAAAAAGTTTTGTAAGATTTTTGCAAATTTATTAAAAATAAAAAACTAAGAAATCACATGTACATAAGTATTCACAGCCTTTGCCATGAAGCTCAAAATTGAGCTCAGGTGCATCCTGTTTCCACTGATCATCCTTGAGATGTTTCTATAGCTTAACTGGAGTCCACCTGTGGTAAATTCAGTTGATTGGACATAATTTGGAAAGACACACACCTGTCTTCTTAAGGTCCCACAGTTGACAGTGCATGTCAGAGCACAAAGCATGAAGTCAAAGGAATTGTCTGTAGATCTTCAAGACAGGATTGTCTTGAGGCACAAATCTGGGGAAGGGTACAGAAAAACTTCTGCTGCTTTGAACGTCCCAGTGAGCACAGTGGCCTCCATCACCTGTAAATGGAAGAAGTTCGGAACCACCAGAACTCTTCTTAGAGCTGGCCGGCCATCTAAACTGAGCAATCGGGGGAGAAGGGAGGTCGCCAAGAACCCGATGGTTGCTCTGTCAGAGCTCCAGCGTTCCTCTGTGGAGAGAGGAGAACCTTCCAGAAGGACAACCATCTCTGCAGGAATCCACCAATCAGGCCTGCATGGTAGAGTGGCCAGACGGAAGCCACTCCTTAGTAAAAGGCACATTGTAGCTGACCTGGAGTTTGCCAAAAGGCACCTGAAGAACTCTCAGACCATGACAAACAAAATTCTGTAGTCTGATGAGATGAAGATTGAACTCTTTGGCATAAATGCCAGGTGTCATGTTTGGAGGAAACCAGGCACCACTCATCACCAGGCCAATACCATCCCTACAGTGAAGCATGGTGGTGGCAGCATCATGCTGTGGGGATGTTTTTCAGTAGCAGGAACTGGGAGACTAGTCAGGATAGAGGGAAAGATGAATGCAGCAATGTACAGAGACATCCTGGATTAAAAACCTGCTCCAGAGCGCTCTTGACCTCAGACTGGGGTGATGGTCCATCTTTCAGCAGGACAACGATCCTAAGCACACAGCCAAGATATCAAAGGAGTGGCTTCAGGACAACTCTGTGAATGTCCTTGAGTGGCTCAGCCAGAGCCCAGACTTGGATCCAATTGAACATCTCTGGAGAGATCTGAAAATGACTGTGCACCGATGCTTCAAATCCAACATGATGGCGCTTGAGAGGTGCTGCAAAGAGGAATGGGCGAAACTGCCTAAAGATAGGTGTGCCAAGCTTGTGGCATCATATTCAAAAAGACTGAGGCTGTCGTTGATGCCAAAGGTGCATCAACAAAGTATTGAACAAAGGCTGTGAATACACTAGTGGTCTGGATAGGACTGCAGCCCCTGTCCACCCTTTATGTTCTCTTTTTACCTATTTGTCATGTTTTGAGTGTATACCCTTTGTGATTTTCCAGCCCTGCCCATCCTGTCTCCCTGTTTGCCCTTGATGGTGCTCACCTCTCCTGTGTTGTCATGATTGCTCCACTGTCTATATATGTGCATTCTCAGTTTGCTGCGTCCTTATGTTACGCCACGATTATCTGGACCACACCGTCTGGATTATTGTTGCTTTTCCCTCACGTTGTCTGGATTATTGTTTCATTTAATTTCTGCCTCTGTGCAGTGTTTATTTTCTGTTTTTGTGTTCCAATAAATCATGGTTTACCAGATTTGCCTGGCAATTGGGTCCTCTTCTTTGCCCCGAAAGGGCAAATACGACAAATACTTATCTACATGTGATTTCTTAGGGGTTTTTTTTTCATTTTTAATAAATTTGCAAAAATGTAAAAAAAAAAAAAAACAACTTTTTTCACATTGTCATTATGGGGTGTTTATAGAATTTTGAGGAAAAAAAATAATTCAATCCATTTTGGAATATGGCTGTAACATAACAAAATGTGAAAAAAGTGAAGTGCTGTGAATACTTTCCGGATGCACTGTAAACACTGACTTCTGTACTGGACAATATTTAATTTGGTTACATGTGTGTGAAATCATTTTATTATATTCATTTACTCCTGAATCACCATAGTAATATAGTCATCGATGCCAAACTCCTGTGTAATATTGCATAATTATGAGTCTTGTCAATTAACTATAAGGAAGAAGAAAGGAGGGGGAAAAAAACTGACAAAAAGCCTGAACCTGACATGAAAGGTTCAGTGAACCATGATGCTAATTTAACGTCACATTACCTAGCCTACAGGATGCCCTACAGCCCTACAGGATGGCAGTACCATCCTCTAGGGATGGTATTGCCTAGCCCTTGTTTTAAAAGCTACATGTAAATGTCCTTGATTATGGCAAAACTTAAAAAAATGTATCCCTGGAAAATGCACAATAACAAAGTATGGGATCTTTATGATTTTAATTCTCTCAGCGTGTATTTACAAGTAATCATCATCATCATCATCATCATCATAGCAGTCTGTCGGGGGCAACAATGACTGTTTCATTTAGGTCTGATCAGATTCTTCCCCGCACCTCTGTCCTTCGCCCTCCGCTGCCAGGAACTCCTGACCTTGTTAACCTGGGCGAGCTGGTATGAGTTGTCAATGTAGTGGAAAAAAATCACATTTCAGATTCTTATTGTCCATCAGGTTTTTTTCTTCTGTTAGATATGCATGACATGGCAGAGGCTAGATATCATTACTATGGTGAGAGCAAGCATTTTTTTCACCTTAATGGGTTTGTGAAAGGGAACCAATCAGGAGAAATCTGGACAGAGGATGAACTAATATAAGAAACAATAAAACAAATATGGAAGAGGGACCTACTTATTTCTACCATGAAAAATGGATCTCGTTAATCCCATTATTAGGTTCACCTTAATGTATTTTCAAGGAACAATGTAGTGTACGTACATGCTCACATACTCTAAATTTAATGATCAGTAGTTCTGCGTTTATCCTTCAAACCAGACCTGTTTGATGCTCTACTGTTACTTTTATACATAACATTTATATATAAAGACAAAATGTTGCATGTGAGCTTCTGAATCAAATGAATGTTGAATGACAATAAATGTAAAGCAACTGATTTAATCAGATTGACAACAAATTTGTTACTAAAATGCATGAAATAATTGTTTATTTTGTGTATTAACCCCCAGGGCTAGTCACAATTTTAACACTAAGCACAGTAACTATAAAAATATATATTAATATTATATTCTACTTCACTGAGCTAATTATTTTACCTATATCTGACCTAATTATTGATATCAAATATTCATTAATTTTTAAAGATTTTATTCCTTTAAATACTAGGTTTTGTCATGAAGCAAAAATGTTTTAGATGGAAAAACATTAAAAATGAGTATTATTATTATTATTAATATATCATTATTACCATTATATTTATTACATAGTTATTACATTTATTACATAAATATTGAATTAGTACAACCTGATGTGTCAAAGGCATCGGGGGGTTGTGACAGTTCCATCTAGTGGAAATAGCATGTTTTTTTTTCTCCATATGCCAAAAATGATCAAAAAATGGTGCCCTCTTGTGGAGAATAGTAAAAATGATCAATTCCAAGGCAAAAGCCCAGACTGACACCCAGATATAATATACATCCATTGCAAAAAGAAAAACTACAGTTTGAATGGGTTTCAATCAGTGGTGGACCCTTAGGCCCAGCAAAGCCTTCTCTGCTGGCCTAAACACTATCAGAGTTACATGTACAACCTTTACAACATATTTGTTCCATGAGGATGTATTAAATTATTACTAATAATCTATTCTCTTCATTTTGTAGCCTTTCTCTTGGTTGCACTTCTTCCAGTAGTGTAATGCATGTTAGAGTTTTTTTTGTCCAACCATATTTCAACCATCTGTGTTGCCAGGGTCGAGCAAATCTGCCTTGGGCCTTCAGGAATTAACAATGTGCTCTGTAGGTTAAATTAACTGTTTAACTTATCCTGTTGCTTTAACCAGTCAGATGTCTTCTGTACGTCCAGGGGTACGCATAGAAGGCATCCGAGAACGTCGGCATTTTTACATCTTTTGATTGGATGGTTAGACTCCTCCACCCACAATGCAAAGGATCCTAGCTAGCAAAACGCTGGTGCAAGGACTTACTTAAGCAGCTACAATATAATATCTGTTTTTTCACCCACAATGACTGACAGGGGAGAGGAAAATGATTTGGTCGCTGATGTTTAAAAAAATCAATTTTCCAGATGGACTTCTCAAGAAAAGCTGGTCATTGTGAAGAGAGGTCGCCCAACCCTGAAGCTAGCAGGCCTGTCTCAGCCGAGAAAAAAGATTTGTCCGTCACTTCCATATTAACAACGAGCGGTGTCCTTAGATTACAGCCTCCGAGGGGTGCTGCAAATTATTTTGCTGGGAATGCCTGTTGTTTGCAACTGACTGAGTAGATACTTGGAGCCAGACAGGGTTTGCAAACTTGAACTGTCTGTCACACCATGACTATTTAGGCAGCGTTTGCCAAACGTATAAAAATTGGTTTAAAATGCTGGGATATGCCGAAATTTTCACTTTTGGCCGTATGCATCGCGTATCCATAACGACTTGGACATATAATTAAGTAATAGTAACTTAAACCAACTAATGCTTAGTGTGTTGCCAACAATCACAACTTATGGGCAACAATAGTCTAACTTCCGCATAGTGCAGTCATGCCAAACTGCTGTTGCCTCCTGATCCATGAATCCTAGTTTTGGGAGAGATGATCTCTGTTCAACCCAGATGATTCTCCCCTCCAAACACCACGGCGGGGGGCATGACCGATCTGGCAGAGTTGTCAAATCTGTTAGGTCAGTCGCGCCCAAAACAGCTGATGTGACACGTCAGGAACATCAGATAACAGTTGTCACAACCTGGCTCAAAGGCACGCAAACTGTGATAAAAAAAAGTATATTTTCAATAAAGTGAAAAAAATAAAACCAAGATAATACATGGAGTCTGCTTTTGCTGGGAGGCGCAGCCAACAGCAAAGCAAACAACTGAGCTCTGTGCTTCAGGCAATCAGCTGATTAGATCCTCCTCCTCCAGTGTTCTGACATTTTGGCATATCTATCACAACAACACAGGACAGATGATCGTAAAGACTTCAGTTAAATGTAAAAAAACCAAAATAAAAACAGGTTCTGTGTGTTTATCTTTGTGTGTGTGTGTGTGTGTGTGTGTGTGTGTGTGTGTGTGTGTGTCTGCTGCAGGCAGAGAGCTCTGCATGAGTTTTTCCTGTGAACCAACACTGCAAATATGTCATTTGCTCTGCTAATGTGGGACATATCAGCCATATGCTAGATACAGTAAGTTGGAAAATTTTCAACATGCTGAAAATTAATTTTCAGAGGAGCTCGGCGAACATCGCCATATACCAGCATGCTTCAGCATGCTCTTCACTTAGACAAAACTGAGCCTTAACTGATTCACGTAAGCCAGTGTATTCTCCAAATTTTTCATACATTTTGCAAACACGGCCTAAATCGTCTAGGTGTGACAGGGCCTTAACCAAGGCAGCAGCGAGGCACTAAAGCATAGCCACCAGCTGGACAAGCAGCACTACTTTTAAACCTTTGGGGAAACAAGAGTGGATCTGCAGCTCAACAAACACATGCACAGGGAAATAGAGCTCTACAATGAAAAGGTAAAGGTTTTCAAAACTATAATTTTATAGTTAAAGTTGTCTTTAACGTGCTTCGTGTGGATGGCCCTACAGGCTATTTAAATGATGTTTGGTATGAATGACACTTAAATCAGGTATATCACCACTGAAGGCCTAGCTGTAAAATACACAGTCCGCCACTGATTTCAATGGCAGTTAACAGTATGAGTGTAACAATTATTTGTACACTGTATTTTAGACTTACTGTACAGAGTGGGAAATAAGACCAAATAAAAATCCACAGTTGTGCCAAAATTTATGCCATATGCATGGCCATATGCCAAAATTATCAAAAAATTAACAATGAAAAGCATATAAAACACACTCATATATCCCTGAAGGTTAAAAAGATTAAATTAAACTTTTTTAATGCATAAGTATGTTGATTAGAAGTTTTTCTTTGTGTGTCACAACTGCTATGTAGCCTTGTTATATGTAGTAAGACTGGCTAGAAGCATTTAGTGTAAAGAATTTATTGCCACAATACACTAGCACATCATCTTTGCAAATATTTTCTCTACTATTGCATTGCAGGAATGTTAAGCTGTTGCCCTGGCCTACAAGTATTGAAGGACTACCAAAGGAATTTTGATCTTGACTGACTTTATAATGAAGGGTTAGAAAAACAATAAAAACAAAAAAAAACTGCCGAAATAAGACAGAAGAAAAGAGGGCAAAGTAAAAGAGGATCTTGAGATGTGTTACATGAACTGAAGTGAGTTGCAGGGTGCTCTTCAAACAGGATTTCTTGGGTAGGATTTAGAGTTCGTCCATCTGGCGTGTTTATCTGAGCTTCCTGAGCTCTTAGGGCACCAGGGACACTGCCAAAAGATGCCTTTGTACATACTTCATACCGTTTATCCTATACAGAAACGTACAGTTCAAAGACAGGCTGAAAGTGACGGGGACTTACTATAGGACAATTTAGCAATGTAAATTTGTGTCAGAGTTCCAATGTCATGAGTCATAAACAACTAGAATGACACAACTTATACTAAATTTCAGAGCAAAGTTAAACATCCATCACAGTTAATGTATTCCACTTGTATAAAATAGAAATGGTTGTGTATAGAAATTACATCATTTTATAGACTAGACTTTGTGATCTTTTGCTCTTGTCCCTGGCATAATGAGAGGACAGTATATCTGTTCTGATTTAACTATATAAAAAAAAAAGTTTGAAGAATGGAGAGAGCCACTGGGTGCTGAAACTGTCTTGCTCTTTCTCACCTGTCACTGAACCTCATTAAGTTTGAGAAGGTCAGATACATTCCAGCATGGCTCCTAGACATGCAAGCATATAAGTATTGTAAGCAAAAAAAATCTGCAACAATCCTGTACTGTGGGATATGTATAAAATAATATAAGCAGCACAAGCCAATGAGCATAAATGAAAATGGCTTGGTGCATTTGATTAAATCTTATGTTGCTTAAAGACTCTGGGCCATATTACAAAGATCTAGTCAAAAGTGTATAGTCCCAAGGCAAAAAAAAAAAAAAATATTTATGGGGGTATCTAAGTCCATTTTTCTATTACAGTGGCTGGAAAAAAAAGAATTTGCAATGGTGAAAAGTCAAAAAGCATTGTCCCATTTCTCTTAACTATTCAGAGATATGTTTTGAGTGTAACATACATTAACCTAATCAGCATGGTTCTTTTCCTCACCTTTAACAGGTAGGCACGTATGTTCTAAGGTGTTTACTTATGAGAACAAATCACTTCTGTGCCAGGGAGACTGACATACTCATTCACAAAGTGAAAATGCTCTTAATGGTCATCCACAGTAAGGACGTGATTTACTAAACACATTTTACTAATCCTAAATAGCGAGTACTAAATTGCACAAGCAGCATGGAAAATTGTTCTTAGTGGGTGATTTACTGAGGAAAAATTTGTGTAGCAGGTGTAGTGTGACACTACAGGGGTTAATGAGTGACGTCACCCTGATGGCCGCGTCACCACGCGGCCATCAGGGTCACCATGCCATCTCCCCATTTAACCAGGGTTAAATGTGGAGAGTCGGCCATCTTAGGTCTCTCTCGGCTCTTAGCAACGTAGCGAAGTTCGTGTTCAAATGCAGCTCAACTCTCCGTTGGTCATTCCGGGTTTCCGGACATAACATTTGGTGACAAGAGTAAAACCATAGAAGCGTGCCTGAGGCCACTAAGACCATTTCTGGAGTACCCCAGTGAGCCACCCATTCCTTGGCTGCGCTGGTTTGATGCCTTTGAGATGTATGTGTCAGCGTTGAACCTGGGCAAACTGGACAAGGTACGGAAGCGAGCTGTGTTAATTCACAACCTGGGCATAGAAGGACAACGCATTTTCCACATGCTAGGACCAGCGGACTCATTTGCTGATGCTGTAGAGCTGCTAAGTAGTTACTTCGCCACACCAGACAATGTGTTGGCATGGCATATTAGGTTTTGCCAACAGTGACAGAAAATTGGAGAGATGATGCAACAGTTCGTTGCAGACCTTTGCCACCTAGCTAGCATATGCAGGTTTTGTTTACTGGGAGATGAAATGGTGTGGGACCAGTTGGCCGAGCACACTAGCAATCCACGGCTGCGGACGAAGATGCTAACGATGCCAAACGACATGACACTAGCTAGTACCATCGAGCTAGTGTTCCAGCTAGAGTCCGCAGACAGGTTAGCATCGGAGCTAGGTGTGCAGCAACAGCAACTGCAGCCAAGCCACACACCGCTGGCATACGCAATGAGCATAGAGGAACCCAGTGACATGGCAGAAGAGATTGAAGAAAATACCGTGGACCGGAGGACCGCTACAAAATGCTCTACGTGCGGCAGCTGTGGTTCCCCAACACACCGAGAGACAGTGTGCTTTTGCCTGGCAAGGTGGCAACTATGCAAGAAGTGCAGAAAATTTAACTACTTCACCAAAGTTTGCCAGTCAGCGACACTGCCGAGCCCACTGGCCAAACAAAGTCACCCACCCACGATGACCATCCACACAATAGGGTCCGGAGGTGCGGCGTATGCAATCTGCATGGTGGAGAGGGACGACATTAATTTGCCGCTTCTGCTCGACACCGCTGCAGTGAGGTCAGTGTTGAAGAAGTTTTTCCCCAACCACATGATTGGCAAGAACCCAACAGCGCTGAATGGGTATGGTGGCTACAGAGTTAGCAACATAGGGACCATCATGCTAACGGTCCGCTACGCATCAAGAGTCATTACTAATTTCATGTTTCAAGTGACTACGCACGGAGACAACATATTAGGGTGTGACCTTTTCTACCAACTGGGCTTCTCCATCCGTGACAGTAATGGACTCTGTTTGACCGACTACGATGGTTGGGACACAATGTACCCTGATGACGATGAGTTGGACGAGACACATCAGGATGACAACGATGAGAGTACAACTGTCCCGTGTGCACAGGAAGAATACTGCCCGGAAGGGGGCCAGTGACCAGACTTGCCTCAGATCCTCACCCAGCATGAGCCCACCGGAGCTGCTGTGGAGTTGCAGGAGAGGGAGCCCATGCCTACTGAGTATCCCTCGACACAGCAACCTGGCACAGATCCTAACAATGATGATAGTGATGCACTACAACAATCGGACTTCCCAGATGAGGGAGAGAAGGGACCGGACTGCTTCCAAATCCACACACAGCGCTAGTCTACAGGAGCCGCAGCTGAGCTGTTGGATGAAGAGTTCACGATCATACAGGACACAGACAACTGACAACTGACATAACAAACTGGATGTTTTCCATATCCACGACCAGCATCGGCCTCCAGGAACCACCACAGCAGCGCTGGATGACGAGCCCATGGCCCCCTAGGGAACAACAAACCCATTACAACCTGATGGATGCCCCATGATGGACATGAATACTACATCACTGCGATCACAGCAGCACGTGCAGCTGAACAGAGTGCCACTTGCGTTGGATTGGGTTTGGGTCCGCAAGATTGAATGACAAGATCCACAGTCAACCACAACGCAGCCTCCAGCACCACAGTCACCCATGAGGATCACTGTGCAGCTGGGACCAGTGACCTTCCAGCTGACAGATGGTTGGGTGTGGCATGCCAACCGTCTCCGTCAACTTTAAGTGACAGCTCCGGAGGACGAGGCTTCACAGGAGTCAGCTTGCATGGTGTGGGACCCGGACTGGAGTTTTGTGGAAGATGGTCCCAGTACAGGGGACCCCGCACCTCCAGGGCACATCCACCATGGGCTCACTACAAGGCCCCTCCAACAGGATTGTCTTCCCCATGGAAGATGGAAAAAAAGGGACTGTTTAGCTAGGGGCATGGCTGCCACCTAAGAGTGGCAGAATAACCCACTCAGCCGTGCTGGGCTATGCGGTGGAGTATCCGCTAGCCCTAGCTAGTTTTATTTTATGTACTAACAAATTGGGGAGGGTTGATTCATCTGTGTATACTGTTCTATGTTTTTCCAAGTGGGCTGAATGTAGCGTGGCCCTACAGGGGTTAATGAGTGCCAGTGTGGTGACACGGCCATCAGGGTGACGTCATCATGCCGGACGGTTAAATGGGGAGAGTCGGCCATCTTAGGTCTCTCTCAGCTCTTAGCGATGTAGCGCTCAGCCACAATAAACCTGCACTGTATTACTGATAGTTTGTTATCATAAAGTTCATGTTCAAATGAAGTTCAACTCTCCGTTGGTCATTCCGGGTTTCTGGACATAACAGCAGGGATTTTGCATATCTTACTTTGTGCTTCTGTAGCGGTCATACTTCTGCATTGTGTATTATTTCCAAAAATAACGAGACTCCTCTCCTTTTCAGGTGTTTTATTAAAAAAAAAAAAAACTATATACAAAAAAAAAAAAACAGCCTATCCACTCCAGCTCACATGCCACATGTCCTCCTGTACCGACTATGCCAGAAAGACTCCCAAAAAGCACAGGGGTTCATGACCCAATTCTGCTGGGGCCACCCAACCACGTCCCTCATGTCTCCAGCCCAAAGAAAAAGAAAAGAACGTTTACCAAAATAAAACACAAAGAAAATAAATAAATTGAAAATAATAAAACACAAAGAAAATAAATACATTGAAAATAACAGTGTAGATCAACAAATTATTTACATTGTTACACTTCTGCCTGAAAAAAAGAGAAAAAGAAAAAAGAATCCTGCCGACGTTGCATCCAGAACACCCCTTTTAACACCCCTTTAAAATGAGCCCCTCCTTTGAGCATAAAGCCAAATCAGAATTTGTACAGCTGGGGCACAGAGCATGAAAAATAGACAATGCATTGCCAGAAACTAATAAAAACATAGGAGAAAGAGCTAAAGAGTGACGCAAATGTGCCCTTTAGATCATCATAGTAGGGCCTTTCAAGTTTTTTTTTTTTTTTTTCCAGCATCCATCCATCCATCTTCTTCCGCTTAATCCTTTTTGGGTCGCAGGGGTGCTGGAGCCTATCCCAGCATCTTTGGGCGAGAGGCAGGGTACACCCTGGACAGATCGCCAGTCTATCGCAGGGCCAACACAGAGGGACAGACAACCATTCACTCTCACAGTCATACCTAAGGACAATTTAGAATCCCCAGTTTGATGCCAATTAACCTAACTTGCATGTTTTTGGCATGTGGGAGGAAACCGGAGAAATCCCGGAGTGAACCCATGCAGACACGGGGAGAACATGCAAACTCCACACAGATCACTGTTGGTCGGGGGCTGGGATCAAACCCAGGTTTCCCCGGCCAAGAGTGAGTTGCTGTGCTGCCACAGTGCTAACCACTCCCCCACCGCGCCATATTAAAAAAAATTGAGTTTTGTCAGCAAATAACACAAGTAAAAAATACAATTAAACATAGAATACTGTATTTAATCTGACTTGTATTTGTCACGTTAATAAATTATAAGCACGTAATAAAGAAAAAATGTGCTACATGTCAAATAATCAGAGCACTAAATAGACATTATAATCCAGTACAATTATCCCACCATTTAGTTTTTGCACAGTGTGTGCTTTAATTTGGAAGACACCCTTTAACCACAAAAAAAATATTTCAACTTGGGATAAAACTGGTCACTCAGAACAGCTTTGCTTTGATTTACAGGATTTTTTTTTTACTGTGTTAAAGGGACAAGTAGAATCAATCGATGAGTATTCCACAAACAGCATAACAGAGCCAACAGAGCCCCTAATGTAGCAGCAAACATTTAGGGGATTTATTACATTTTATTTTAATTTGTCAACCACATATAGAAAACCATCCATCCACCTTCTACCGCTTAATCCTTTTTGGGTCATGGGGGGGTGGAGCATAACCTATCATCTTTGGGCGAGAGGCAGGGTACACCCTAGACAGATCACCAGTCCATCACAGGGCCAACACAAAGAGACAGACAACCATATTCACACCTAAGGACAATTTAGAATCCCCAGTTGATGCCAGTTAACGTAAACTGCATGTCTTTGGCCTGTGGGAGGAAACCGGAATACCCGGAGTAAACCCACGCAGACACGGGAAGAACATGCAAACTCCACACAGAAGGGTCACTGATGGTGTGGGGGTGGAATCAATCCCATGACCTTCTTGCTGTACTGACACAGTGCTAACACTGTGCCAACATGCTGCCCATATACAGTGGTGTGAAAAAGTGTTTGCCCCCTTCCTGATTTCTCATTTTTTTGTATGTTTGTCACACTTAAATGTTTCAGATCATCAAACAAATTTAAATATTAGACAAAGATAACACAAGTAAACACAAAATGCAGTTTTTTAAATGAAGGTGTTTATTATTAAGGGTAAAAAAAAATCCAAACCTACATGGCCCTGTGCGAAAAAGTGACACCACCCCGTTAAAACATAAATTAACTGTGGTTTATCACATCTTTGGGAAGCTGAGTTCAATTTATCTAGCCACACCCATACCTGATTACTGCTACACCTGTTCTCAATCAAGAAATCACTTAAATAGGACCTGCCTGACAAAGTGAAGTAGACCAAAAGTTTCTCAAAAGCTAGACATCATGCTGCAATCCAAAGAAATTCGGGAACAAATGAGAAACAAAGTAATTGAGATCTATCAGTCTGGAAAAGGTTATGAAGCCATTTTTAAAGCTTTTGGGACTCCAGCAAACCACAGTGAGAGCCATTATCCACAAATGGCAAAAACATGGAACAGTGGTGAACCTTCCCAAGAGTGGCCAGCCAACCAAAATTACCCCAACAGCGCAGCAACGACTCATCCAAGAGGTCACAAAAGACCCCACAACAACAGCCAAAAAACTGCAGGCCTCACTTGCCTCAGTTAAGGTCAGTGTTCACCATAAGAAAGAGATTGGGCAAAATTGGCCTCTATGGCAGAGTTCCAAGATGAAAATCACTGCTGAGCAAAAGGACATAAAGGCTCATCTCAGTTTTGCCAGAAAACATCTAGATTATCCCCAAGACTTTTGGGACAATACTCTGTGGACTGACGAGACAAAAGTTGAACTTTTTGGAAGATGTGTGTCCCATTACATCCGGCGTAAAAATAACACAGCAATTCAGAAAAGGAATATCATACCAACAGTAAAATATGGTGGTGGTAGCGTAATGGGCTGGGGCTGTTTTGCTGCTTCAGGACCTGAAAGACTTGCTGTGGTAAATGGAACCATGAATTCTGCTGTCTACCATAAAATCCTGAAGGGGAATGTCCAGCCATCTTTTCATGACCTCAAGCTGAAGCGCACTTGGGTTCTGCAGCAGGACAATGATCCAAAACACACCAGCAAGTCCACCTCTGAATGGCTTAAGAAAAACAAAATAAAGACTTTGGAGGGGCCTTGTCAAAGTCCTGACCTGAATCCGACTGAGATGCTGTGGCATGACCTTAAAAAGGCGGTTCATGCTTGAAAACCTTCCAATGTGGCTGAATTACAACAATTGTGCAAAGATGAGTGAGTCAAAATTCATCCACAGCGCTGTACAAGACTCATTGCCAGTTATCGCAAATGCTTGACTGCAGTTGTTGCTGTTAAGGGTGGCCCAACCAGTTATTTGCTTTAGGGGGGAATCACTTTTTCACACAGAGCCATGTAGGTTTGTTTTGTTTTTTTCCCCTTAATAATAAACACCTTCATTTAAAAACTGCATTTTGAGTTTACTTGTGTTATTTTTGTCTACTATTTAAATTTGTTTGATGATCTGAAGCATTTAAGTGTGACAAACATGTAAAAAAATGAGAAATTAGTAAGGGGTCAAACACTTTTTCACACCACTGTAGATAACAATGTCCTTTAATTTAAATAAATTTTAGGTTTTCAGCAGTTTCTCTTTTCAGAAGTTGCACAGGTATCATAAAAAGACTTTTCCTTCATGCTGAAAATTGAACAATAAATTTCTCACCTGTTGGATTTGTTCTGCTCTCACACCAAAAGGGATGAATCACTGTTCATCTACTTTAAAACCATACAGTTTGACACTTCTACTTTTTCCTTGTACATATCTCAGCAGAGATATGTACAAGTACATATGTACAGACGTGGACAAAATTGTTGGTACCCCTCTGTTAATGTAAGAAAAACCCACAATGGTCACAGAAATAACTTGAATCTGACAAAAGTGGTAATAAATAAAAATTCTATGAAAATTAACCAATGAAAATCAGACAATGCTTTTGAATTGTGGTTCAGCAGAATTATTTTAAAAAACAAACTCATGGAACAGGCCTGGACAAAAATGATGGTACCCCTAGAAAAGATTGAAAATAATGTGACCATAGGGACATGTTCAACCAAGATGTGTCCTCTAATTAACATCACAGGTGTCTACAAACTTATAATCAGTCAGTTGGCCTATTTAAAGGGTGACAAGTAGTCACTGTGCTGTTTGGTGACATGGTGTGTACCACACTAAACATGGACCAGAGGAAGCAAGGGAGAGAGTTGTCTCAGGAGATTAGAAAGAAAATTATAGACAAGCATGTTAAAGGTAAAGGCTATAAGACCATCTCCAAGCAGCTTGATGTTCCTGTGACTACAGTTGCACATATTATTCAGTAATTTAAGATCCATGGGACTGTAGCCAACCTCCCTGGACGTGGCCGCAGAAGATGGATAATACGAATGGTAACAAAAGAGCCCAGAACAACCTCTAAACACATTCATGGTGAACTCCAAGGTCAAGGTGCATCAGTGTCAGATTGCACCATCTGTCGTTGTTTGAGCCAAAGTGGACTTCATGGGAGATGACCAAGGAAGACACCACTGTTGAAAACAAATCATAAAAAAGCCAGACTGGAATTTGCCAAACTGCATGTTGACAAGCCAGAAAGCTTCTGGGAGAATGTCCTATGGACAGATGAGACCAAACTGGAACTTTATGGCAAGGCACATCAGCTCTATGTTCACAGACGCAAAAATGAAGCATACCAAGAAAAGAACACTGTCCCTACTGTGAAACATGGAGGAGATTCTGTTATGTTCTGGGGCTGCTTTGCTGCATCTGGCACAGGGTGTCTTGAATCTGTGCTGGGTACAATGAAATCTCAAGACTATCAAGGTATTCTAGAGAGAAATGTGCTGCCCAGTGTCAGACAGCTTGGACTCAGTCGCAGGTCATGGGTCTTGAAACAGGATAATGACCCAAAACACACAGCTAAAAACGCCCAAGAATGGCTAAGAGCGAAACATTGGACTATTCTAAAGTGGCCTTCTATGAGCCCTGATCTAAATCATATTGAACATCTGTGGAAGGAGCTGAAACAGGCCATCTGGAGAAGGTACCCTTCAAACCTGAGACAACTGGAGCAGTTTGCTCATGAGGAGTGGGCCAAAATATCTGCTGAGAGGTGCAGAAGTCTCATTGACAGTTACAGAAATTGTTTGATTGCAGTGATTGCCTCAGAAGGTTGTGAAACAAAATATTAAGTTAAGGGTGCCATCATTTTTGTCCAGGCCTGTTTCATGAGTTTGTTTTTTAAAATAATTCTGTTGAACAACAATTCAAAAGCATTGTCTGATTTTCATTGGTTAATTTTCATAGAATTTTTATTTATTACCACTTTTGTCAGATTCAAGTTATTTCTGTGACCATTGTGGGTTTTTCTTTCATTAACAGAGGGGTACCAACAATTTTGTCCACGTCTGTATTTTTTAGCATGGGAGACCTCTGTGGGGACATCCTTTTATAAGTTTATTGGAGCATTATATAACTTCAGTGTTGCAGAAATATCATGGATTGGTGTGAGTTTCTAAAAGCCAGAGAGGAGAGACTGTCCATCAACAGAAAACATGTTGTTTTACCAGCAGATATTATGACTTACAGGTATGAAAAAAACTGAAAGTCTAATGGTGATGTAAATAACTATCAAGTGGCAGGCAGAAGGTTAGCATTGTAATTTGTTTGAAGTAGACCCTTAAGTTTTCCTTTCAGAAATCCAAACCATTACCCTAACCCTAACCCAGTAGAGTTAGTGCCTATCCATAAATATGTACAAATGCATAAAATAACAATTCAGTTGTAACACAAGGGCCTGGCCTCCAAGAGAGAACGACTATAGCATGGATAGACCATTTTTAACAACAGGAATGAACACAAGTAGTTACATCTGAAAAGAAAGAGCCCCATAATGGTTGTGAAAATAACTACATGTAGTGAGATGAGAGCAGAAGAGAGCGACAGTATGAGTGAAGTTTGTAGTGGGAAATTTATCTCCTCATCCCCCAACACCTAGCCATAACTTTTTTAATGTTGGTGAAAAATCCAAAACTATGACTGCAATGGTAAGAACATCTAAAATATATTATTTAGTAAAAGAAGTAGACTTGAGCACAGGTTGTGTGTGTGGAAGCACAAACCCCAACCTACCTCCTTATGTGTATTTTACAGCTTTTGGAATACCTGTAATACATTTTTATGTTGGATCATGAGGACAGAGACTTGGAGTCAAAAACGGGAACAATTGGAAGCTAACTCAGGTCTGCTGCATAGGAGATGAACCCCACCCCAAAATTAACACACTTTGTGTGTTAATTTTTAAGACTTTTGAAAAGTGAAAAACAGCAACACAAGATGACATCACTGTATTCAAAACACCCAACTGGGTCACGTTAGGAAGGTTGGAGCAAATGCATTGAAAAAAAAAATGAAGATTTGATACATTTCAGAGAACATATGTACATCCCCAAATCTGTTGATCCCATGCCACAACTTGTAGTGTATAGGTAGCGCTTATCTCCGTTTCAGAGACCTGTGGCCACACAACTACTGTAAAGTAGTGCAAGCTACAGTGTGGGTCAGTTCTTCTGGTAGCTCTGTGTGTTAACTTTACTTTCCCCATTCTATTATGCTGAGCACCAAGCTAGAAGGCAGAAAGTACAATTCTATATGGTCTTTGGTATGACCTGGCTGGGATTTGAGCTCATGACCTCCTGGTTGTGGGGTGGATGGTCTACCAACTAGGCCACCACTCCAGTCAATGTTATGGAAAATGCAAATTAAATAAAACACAGTGATCTTAGAGTAGGCTGTAAAGATTTCAGCTCAGATTTTATATCGATTACACTCCATGCATATGGGTGTAAATACCTGGGGTCAACCATCCAAAGCAATGGCCAGTACACAAGAGAGGTGAAGAAGAGAGTGCAGGCAGGGTGGAGTGGGTTTAGACGAGTGTTGGGTGATTTGTGACAGAAGGACAGCAGCTAGAGTGAAAGGGAAGATTTACAAGATGGTCGTGAGACCTGAGACCTAATTTATTTATTTATTTAACCTCTATTTAATCATGCAAATCCAGTTCTCATTTACAATGACAACCTGGGCCAGAGGCAACAAGGCAACATACAGTAGTGAAGACATGGAGAAGGGTTGGTGTGAGAGAAGAGGATGCAAAGGAGAGGAGGTGAGATGGAGGGAGATGATCCGCTGTGGCGACCCCTAAAGGGAGCAGCTGAAGAAGAAAGCACTCCATGCGTATAATCATATTTTGAGTTAATTAATTCTCAACTTTCAGTTAATTATTATAAACTTAACCGACTGAGGTAAAGATAAAAAAATATCCACACTCACATTTAAAAGAAACTCCAAAAAAATTTAACACAATTTATTCAAAGTACTTTTTGAACTTCATGTAGAGCAACACAACCCAGCACAAACATGTAATTGTGCCAAAAAAAGCTTTGTTTGAGCATTTGTTCCTCCACCTTTGGGAAACAGATGCCCATGACCACAACACCGGATCTACACGAGTCACCGAGCCCATCACAAAATTGAGCAACAATTCAAAGGATGGGGCTCTCTGGCGAGCATTTAACGTTTGATTGTAAAAGTGATGGTAAATCGACAGCTTTGCCGATTTACCATCAGAGATAGGGTGAGGAGCTCAGTCATCCGGGAGAGGCTCAGAGTAGAACCGCTGCTCCTCCACATTGAAAGGAGTCAGTTGAGGTGGTATGGGCATCTGATTAGGATGCCTCCTGGACGTCTCCCACTTGAGGTGTTTCAGGCACGTCCCACTGGGAGGAGACCCCGGGGCAGACCCAGGACTCGGTGGAGAGACTATGTCTCCCAGCTAGTCTGGGAACGCCTTGGTATCCCCTCTGAAGAGCTGGAGCAGGTGGCTGGGGAGAGGGAA
The DNA here is from genome assembly GCA_020510985.1 of Pholidichthys leucotaenia. Lineage (NCBI taxonomy): Eukaryota > Metazoa > Chordata > Actinopteri > Cichliformes > Pholidichthyidae > Pholidichthys > Pholidichthys leucotaenia. The sequence continues at coordinate 57,724,722 of CM035837.1, read as the reverse complement.
GTCTGGGCTTCTCTGCTTGAACTGCTGCCTCCGCGACCCGGACCTCCGGAAAAGCGGTAGAAGATGGATGGATGGATGGATGTAAAAGTGATGCTCGGAATCCCTAAAAATCACACTTCAACTGTCAAGACACTTGAAATTGTGTTTTAGTTTGCTACAGTGAGTGTGCATGTCTTGACTGCATCCGTGAAAGCATTTCATCACTTCAGCCATTTGTGTGTGATGACCCACTTGTCCAGCTGACTTGAACAGGCTCCATTATCGGTCATTTTGGGTGTTTACCAAAATGGATGGGTTTAGACAAGCGAGAAGCATGCGAAGCACAAATCCCAGTGCAGTCTCTCACATGCCACAGAAGAGGACTATCGCAGCGCTATCTTAACAATGTCTTCACTTAAATTAATGGAAAGTAATAGTGACAAATAGCTGCTGTGATGTCCGGCTAGCCACAGCCATGCAGTCTGTCTCTGTCACAATGGCTGAGGCACATTCTCTCCTTTTTCTCTCCCTGGTTTTATTTATACTGAGATGTCTGGTAAGAAGAAAATGTCATCTACGAGTCAAGATATAAACAAGCAAGCAAGAGTATTTTTTTTCATTCTGTATTTGAATTATGTGAACAGTGGATTCCCCCGCCACAAATCGGATTATGTCACTGTGGCACAGAGTGGACACAACACTTCATGAACAAATAACCAAGAGTAAGATTTGATCTGCAGAGAGATGACATTTTTATAAAGAAGAGACTACACCAGACTGTCAAAATGTGAACTGATTTATGCTTTTAATGGTTTAAACTTATCAGGAGTAGAAATCAAGTAAGTCTATAATGCAGTCAAGCATTTTTTTTTTCTGATAGAATGAGATTCCTACTGAAGGAATGTCTGTTATTTTACTGCTGCAGAGACCAAACCTCTGGATTTGCTATGATGGGACATAATGACCCTCCTATTACGGCTGCGTATTTTCATCTCTGTCACTGTGTTCCTGATGCTCCTCTAATTACACCTGAGCACAGAGACAGAAATGCTTAAGACCAACTATACTAAGCTAAAATCGTAACAATATAATGAAGTCAACAATCAAAGATCAGGCAGGTAAAATGACTTGAGGTAGAATCGCTTGTTAAGTTTGATATTTACTGATTTTCTTTTTAACTTCAAGGTGCTAGTGTGGGATAGGAAGCTCTAATCACCACATACAAATGGGGCTGGGGGATCCTTTCCGCTTTGTCAACATAGTATCACATCTAGAAAGGTAATATAAGAAAGAAAATATACTTTAAAAGTGCTGCCAGGCAAAAACAATTCCAGTTATAACACACCGGAGGATTGTCAGAAACATTACTAATTATACTGTAGGCCCATTTGATGTCATATCTATAGTAATTAATGACACAAATAAACCCTCAAAGTTTGTTTTCAGCTATGGAAGGTCAACCTGTTCATCACTGTGTAGTGTCCTTTGAGCAACCTCTGTTGCGCCATGTTAGTCTTGCATTTTTTCCTGATGTACTGGGGTTTTCAATATTTCTTTTTGCTGTTTAGGAAACCCGATAACGCCATCATTTCTAAGTTTTGCAAAATTTCACAGCACTGGGTTTTGTTTAGAATTTTGGCTGTCTTTCTAGATCTTGAATTCCTTACTTAGTGCTTGTCTTTTACTGCCTCTGATAATGTTTGGCTGTCCAGAATTTCTTCCTACAGCATAGTGTGTTTGTCATTTTTTCTAGTTGTGTCTGAACGCATATTGATACAAGTCCTGAGCGTAGCATGTTGGAGTTCGACCGTGATCTCTTTGAGTCAAAGGACCAATGCAAATGGCATCCCCAGGCTGTGGCATTAATAATTTAGTTCACAGGTGACACACGAGAAGGTGGAAAGTTACAGCTGTACTGTTTTTAATGTAGACTCCATCTTTTCTGAACCCTAATCATTATCCTTACCTTCAAGTATGCAAACCTAAGTGGTTAATGCATAAAGTAATGACTGAGTGACAGTATCTTTATGTAGCATTCAAGTGTCAAAACAGGGAACAATGGGGAAAAGCTTGCATTTCCTACATGAAACGTACCTTTTTAAAGTGATTTTGTAGCTTTGGAAACCCTTTATCATTCCCCATTTCACATTAGTGTATCTGACATGTTTTCAGTAACAATGGACTCAAAAGCAGAAGCAGAGAGGAGACCAAGGTAGGATGCAAAGATAAGCATTTATTATGATAATCAAAACAGTGAGGTTCTGGTGCTGGCAACCCTGGGGAGAAGGAGAGAGAAGATGGTAAGTATTTGGACAGGTAGTGATGAATCGAATGCGCAGATCTTTCCTTCTTACTTTTAGGTGCAGTGAGTATATAATAAGGTAGACTGCCTTTCGTTCTTTGCAGAAGGATGCAGTTCTTGCAGCAGGTTGCTGTGCGGCCCAGGCTGATCCTGAATGAAGGAAGTTAGAATATTGCTGGAGACTTACTTGTGGAAATAGTTGGAGGTTCTAGGTATGATGAAGATCCACCAAGGAGTATTTCTGAGGGAGTCCGCCAGAGAAAGGAAGATGTCCAGGTAGGAGTCCTGAGGGAGGATTGAGAGTCTTTTGAATTGTGTTTGCTTACGTGGTTCCACAAAGGGAAGAAGGAGGCACACAAGAGAGCACACTCAGTTTTTGAAGCAGGATTCACGACACCAACATCACGCTTAGAGTCTAACAATCCCACAGTTGGAAAATGGGAAAGACTGGGCTTTTTAAGGCTGGAGGCAAATGAGGTGCAGGTGGAGTAATTAGGGAAGGTGGAAGAGATCGGGAGGTTTAATGGCTGTGCAGGAGGAGTGAGAGAATGTGCTCTTACCGGGAATACTACAGTATTATATTCTGAAAGCAACAGGGTCCTAGACAGAAGGGCACAGTCTTCATCTTTTCTGTGATGCAGAAGGATCCCAGTCGAACAGGCACATGCTACGAAGATGGATGAGAATGCGATGAGTGACTATGAAAAAATCCATATAGTGCACTCAAAGTATGCCTCAATGCTTCTTGAAATGTAGCACCCGACAGACAGTCACTGTTTTAGCAATGTATCCCATCATGCATTGCACATAAAAGGTAAGAGGGTCTCACATCACAGCAGTAATTATTAATGCAGCAAAATAGATTTGATATAATGTACTGCTGATTTATGACAAAATTGAAGCCAGTATTTCCTTTATAACAGACATTAATCCATTGTGTAGTGTCTGAATATGTCATCTGGGCAGCATGGTGGTGCAGTGGTTAGCACTGTTGCCTAACAGCTAGAAGGTTCCAGGTTCGAATCCCCAGGCTGGCAGGGGTAGGAACCTTTCTGGGTGGAGTTTGCATGTTCTCCCTGTGCTGCGTGAGTTTACTCCAGGGGCTCCAGTTTCCTCCCACAATCCAAAGACATGCATGTTAGGTTAATTGGTTGTTCTAAATTGTCCCTAGATATCCGTCTCTTATAGGCCCTTAGAATAGAGGGTTAGTACTAGTGAAGCTCTTTGAGACTACAAAAAGCATTATATAAGTACAGGTCCTTATCCCCTTTTCTGATTATTTTTTTTTTTTACTTTTATTAGAACGGGTGCCTTGACAGTAAGCCCATACATTACAGATTATACACATACAATACAAGATATACAGTATTTGAAGGTTCACAGAGTATTCTGTTTCAGGTATAATATTACAGGAGACCATTTGTCAAAATAAATGTCCATTTTGAGTTGTAAACTTGCTGTTATGCTTTCCATTCAGTTTACCTCATTCAGTCTGAGTCCACTGATCCAGAGTAGGGGTGTGTGGATTGAGCCAGTTTATAGTAATCATTTTGTGGGCTAACGATACCAGTGCTCTAAGCATATGTTGTTTATTTATATCCATCCCTTGAGGAAGTGCATTATTTAAAAGCACACATTGAGGCTCAGAGGAATTCTTTACCGTCTATGACACAATTAAAGTCCCCCCCCCCCAGTATTACAGTGCCATTAGTTTTTTTAGCTAAAATAGATGCTATTTCTTTAAAACACAGGGAGTCCTCCTCATTTGGGCTGTAGATATTCATTATAATTAGAGAAAATGTCCCAATGGTTCCTATAACTACTATGTATCTACCTTGCTTATGACATGTTTGGAAAAACCATGATGCAGACAGACTCAGAATAAACACAATTATCTTTATTTGATGCGTGAGTGAGTGTGTGTGGGAGTGTGAATGAGGATGAATGCAGGGGAGCGAGCAGAGCGAGGACAAGTCTGGCAACCCTAGGAGAGAGGAAAGACAAGAGTATGAGCTCTCTGTAAATGGATTGTGTAAACGAGTGGTTAATCAGTCTTACGGTGCAGGTGAGGAGTTGTGGCGCTGGACTGGAGACCGTTACGCACCTCAGGGCCGCCTCCAACTCCTGGTTGGTGCGTTCACACTGGCTGTTGCTCTGTGGATGGTAACCAGAAGACAGGCTCACCGTGGCCCCAATAGCCTTGCAGAAGGCCCACCAAACTTGAGAGATGAACTGGGGACCATGGTCCAACACAATGTCCACTGGAATACCATGAAGCCGCACCACACGCAGAGCGAGGAGGCCCGCCGTCTCCTTGGCCGCAGGGAGCTTCAGCAGAGGAATAAAGTGGGAAGCTTTGGAAAACTTATCCACAATAGTGAGGATGACAGTGTGACCTGCAGAGGGAGGAAGACCAGTAACAAAGTTCAGTGCCACATGGGACCAGGGTCTGCTAGGGATGGGGAAAGGATGCAGTAGGCCCGAATGGGGAGAGGAGGATGACTTGCAGGTTGCACACTGAGGACAGGCTCGGATGAACTCCCTGACGTCCCTCCGCAACGAGGGCCACCAGAAGGTCCTCTGTAACTGGGCCACAGTACGCGCTACTCCAGGGTGACACATCATCTTGGAGGAGTGCACCCAATCGATGACTTCACCCCGAACAGAAGAGGGCACATACATCCATCCTGCCGGCCCCCTGCCCAGGTCGGCCTCAGTCTCCTGCGCTCTCCTAACCCTCTCCTTGATGTCCCAAGAAAGGGCACCAACAACGCACGAAGGTGGAACAATAGGATGCGGCGGCATCTCAGCTGCTTCAGGAGAAAATTGCCTGGAGAGCGCGTCTGGTTTGGTGTTCTTCAACCCCAAGCGGTAGGTGATAGTAAAATTAAAACTGCCAAAAGACAGGGACCAGCAGGCTTGTCTTGAATTAAATCATGTGGCCGTCCTAAGATACTCCAGGTTCTTGTGATTAGTTCAAACGACAAAGGGATGGGAGGCGCCCATCAGCCAGTGGCGCAACTCCTCCAAGGCTAGTTTAACTGCCAGCAGCTCCCTGTCTCCAATGTCATAATTCCTCTCTGCTGGTGACAGACGGCGGGAAAAGAAGGTGCATTGGTTAAACCAAAAGGCATTACCAAGTACTCAAAGTGGCCACTAGGGGTGCGGAACCCCGTCTTCCACTCATCCTCCTCTTTGATTCGAACCAGGTGATAGGCGTTGCGGAGATCCAGCTTGGTAAACACTGTGGCACCCTGGAGAGATTCAAAAGCAGAGTGTACTTGTCCTTGACAGTGATATTGTTCAGTTCCCTGAAGTCAATGCAAGGCCTGAGCGAACCATCCTTTTTAATTACAAAGAAGAACCCCGCCCCCACTGCCGAGGACGAGAGCCTGATAATACCAGAGTTCAAGGACTCCTTGATATATTTGTCCATCGCCTCTCACTTGGGGGCAGGGAGGCTATAGAGCTGGCTGGATGGTAATGGAGCCCCCGGCAGGAGGTTGATGGCACAGTCATAGGGGTGGTGGGGGAGAAGTGATAGCACTTTAGCCTTGCTGAAAATGGGACCAAGATCATGGAATTCAGGGGGCACCAACGAGAGGTCAGGTGGAGGTGAATCTGGAGAACAGAGGGGCACAGATGGAGAACAGGCAGCGGACTGCAGACAGGCACTCAAACAAAATGAACTCCAAGAGACAATGTTGCCTGTCCGCCAGTTGATCATGGGGTTGTGCAGCTTGAGCCAGGGGTAGCCTAGAATGACAGGGGAGGCAGAAATAGAACGCACAAAAAACGAATTTGTTCCCAGTGGTTACCTGACACCAGAACCGATACAGGGGCAGTCTGTTTGGTCACAATGGCAAGAGGCACTTTAGACAGGGCAATCATTTCAAAGGAGTCTTCATTCGGTAGTAAGGAAGCCCCAGCCGGGTTGTCAAACTCTCTGAAATAAAGCTCTGCTCGGCCCCAGAATCAATGAGAGTGTGGGTGGATATTTTGTTGTGTTTATGTTGAAAGCATATAGGAAGCATAAACCTGGTAAGGGATTTGGCTTGAGGTGAGTCTGTGAGTACCCCTACTGTGACGCACGGACCCCCCCCTCCCCTTTTGGCAGTTTGGGGCATGAGGCCAGTTCGTGCTCCTCGCTGGCATAATATAAACATAAGCTGAGGTCACGGTGGCATTGTCTCTCAGCCAGAGGCAACTGTTGATTATTAATTATGGGTAATGGGTAGTTGACCCATTACATGGGTTCCTCAGCCTCGAGGGAATCAGAGGGAGGGAGGGCCAGCAAGTGAGACTGCGAGGAGCGGTGAAACTGAGCGCTAGCATGACCGGGAGGTCAACGCTCATTAACTCACTCCCTCAGCCGGTTGTCAAAATTAATGGTGAGGGAGATTAGCTCATTCAACTTAGAGGGCATCTCAATCCGGGCCAATTCATCATGCAGACTAGGGCTAAAGCTACTTACAAAGATGCTGCAGAGGGAAGCATCCTCCCACCCTCTGTTGCCGCCACCCGGAAATCAACTGAATAATCAGCGACAGACTTAATCCCTTGTTTAAGATCAAGTAATCGAGTGGTGAGCACACTATCCCGGTCGGAGTGGTAGAATACCTCATTAAACTCTGCCACAAACCAATCATAGGTGTAATTAGAATTGTCGGGCCAAGCCATGACGGCATAAGCCCATGCTAAGGCCCGCCTTTCCAATAAATTAACAACATAACCAATACAGCTGTGATTCGTGGGAAAATACCCCAGCACCCGCTGAACTACAATACTGCATTGTAACAAAAAGCCCCGCACCTCCCCTAACTTGCCACTAAAATGGGTGGGGGTGGGAACCAGGGTCAAATGAGAATGCTGGGTGGGAAGTGAAGTGGAATTAGCTTGCCCAACAGCCCCCCTGGAAGCTGGTGGAAAAGGCTGTGTCTGGGTGAGCTGATTGAGGCGAGTGCTATTTTGCATCAGCTGTGTCACCTAACTCCGACACGAAGCGGCTCAGTCCCCGGTGAGGGCTTACCGGAGGAACCAACCGAGGCGGCTCAGTCCCCGGTGAGGGCTTACCGGACGAACCAACCGAGGCGGCGATTGGGAGCTCGGGCGCGGCGTTGGTGAGAGACGGGGGACACCTGGATTCAGCAGGACAGTGGCCTGAATCGGAGCCCAATTTGCGAGGCCCAGCCGAGGAACTACCAGACTGACGGCGGTCGGTGACGGGGCCTAGCGGAAGAGCCACCCAGCCAGACGACAGCGAGCAACGGTGATCGGCCACCGATCGGCGGAGGTGATCGGTGGATTAGAGCTACGCCGGCGGAGTGCGACATAACTGGCGGTGACGGGGCCCAGCGGAGGAGCCACCCAGCCAGACGGCGACGAGTGGCTGTGATCGGTGGATTCCGGCTGCGCCGGCGGTGTGCGACATAACTGGCCAGGTAGACGGAGGCAGGCGCCGGTGATAGCCTAGCCGGATTCTCTGTTTATTTCTATCCACAGGTCAGTAAAATGCCACCCAAAAAAGAGGAAATGGAAGAAATTAAAAAATCTCTGAACTTTGTGTTAGAAGAATTGGCCAAAATGACTAACCAACAGGCCAAAATAATAAACCTAATACAAGAGGTACAAGCCCTACATTCAATAATAAAAGAAAAAGACAAAAAAATTATGGACCTGGAGCAACACGGGCGTCTTTTGGAGCAACGCGTCGAGGATCTTGAACAAGGTTCTCGCATTGATGACCTAGTTATAAGTGGACTAGACATCAGATATCAGTCCTACGCCCATGCCGCAACAGGACTGAGTGGTGAACATGCTTCCATAAGTGAATCAATGTCCCTAGAAAACCAAGTGCTTCAGTTCCTTAATGATAAAGACATTAAGGTAGAAGCCAATGCGATCTCAGCCTGTTATGCTTTACCGAAGAAAGATAACAAAACAAAGAAATCAATTGTGATGCGCTTTGTGAACAGGAGGGTGAAAAATGACATACTGAGGCAGGCCAAAAAACTAAAGGAAACTCAAGTTTACCTAAATGAACACCTGACAAAAAAAAACGCTGAATTAGCACGGCAGGCACGGATGCTAAAAAAACAAAATAAGATACAGTCAACCTGGACAAGAAATTGTAGAATTTGGATTAAACTAAATGGAACACCTGAGCAAGCAAAAAGTATAATGATCAGAGATGCTACTGACTTAGATAAATACAAATGAACACTGACTATGAAACACAGAGTGAGGAAACTCAAACTCTAAAAATATGCCACTATGCTGAACATAAACCACAAGAGATGGAGAATGATATTGATCCTGATAACCACTTTTTCAATAATATTCATAACCACTGTGAATATTACACTGAAAAGCAATTCAAAAGTCAAGTGCAATTAGATGGTAAACTGTCAATAATACACTTCAATAGCAGAAGTCTTAACAAAAACTTCTCACAGATTCAGGACTATTTAAAACAGCTAAACAGAAAATTCACAGCCATTGCAGTCTCGGAAACCTGGCTTAATGAAGACCAGGCTCCCCTGATGGCAATAGAGGGATATCAGATGTTTAACATTAACAGATCTCAAAAAAAGGGTGGTGGTGTTGCACTGTATATTGATGACCTATATAGATGTAAGCTTGTAAATGAAATGTCCTCAGCACTACCAGGGATTTTGGAATGTGTTACTGTTGAGATTGACCTAGACAAAACAAAAAATCTAATCATAAGCTGCATATACAGAACGCCGGGAACTTGCATTGAGACATTCAGAGATAAATTAGTCGAGCTGTACAATAATATTACTAGTAAGAAAATGGTAGCAATTTGTGGAGATTTCAATATTGACCTACTTAATCCACATCAACAAAATGTAGTTACAGAGTTCATGAACTCTATGTACAGCATGAGTCTATATCCCACAATAACACATCCCAGTAGAATCACAGTTCACTTTGCTACACTTATTGACAACCTGTTTGTCAATGTTCTCGATAAGAAAATAGAAAGTGGATTATTGATAAATGATATAAGCGACCACTTGCCAATCTTTGCACTTATCCATGGCCACACGGGGCCCAACCCAGAAAAAATCTCAAAATCGTTCAGACACAAATCACCAAACGCAATCAGTTCTTTTAAAGAGGACTTGCTGAAGCAAGACTGGACAGAAGTCTATGTATCAGATGTAAATGAAGCCTATGACACATTTATAAACATTGTAACCACTCTTTATGAAAAAAACTGCCCATTAGTTAAAAAAAAGCTTAAACACAAATTTGCTGACAAACCATGGTTAACCAAAGGACTACAAAAGGCGTGTAAAAAGAAAAATTTATTATATAAAGCTTTCATAAAGAAAAGGACAAAAGAAGCAGAGCAACGGTATAAAACATACAAATATAAGTTAACATATATAATAAGATGCAGTAAAAGAGACTATTACAGTAAAGAACTGGAAAAAAACAAAGACAATATTAAAAATACATGGACAATAATCAACAGTATCCTTGGAAATAAAAGCAGAAATACTAGCTACCCAACTAATATTCCAAAAAATAATAAATCGACTCCGAATGTGAATATAGCTTCACCTGCAGATGAATTTAATAAGTTTTTTGTTAACATTGGACCTAAACTGGCCCGAGAAATACCCACTACGGCGCCTACAGGTGATACAATATGCAATAACACTGCTGTAAAAGACACCATCTTCATAAAGAACACAGACGAAAGAGAGGTCATTGAAATTGTTAAATCGTTCAAAAGTAAAACATCTACTGACTGCGATGGTATTGACATGCAACTAGTCAAAACTGTTATCGAATGCATAGTGAAACCACTGACGTATATCTGTAACCTGTCTCTCCAATCAGGTATATTTCCCAATGCAATGAAAATCGCTAAAGTAATTCCGATTTACAAGACAGGCGACAGAGGGGAACTCTCCAACTACAGACCAATTTCACTATTACCGCAATTTTCCAAGATACTTGAAAAAATATTCTATGAGAGAATTGACAACTTCATACTGAAGAATGATTTATTGTGTGAGCAGCAATATGGGTTCAGACACAAAAGGACAACAGCATATGCCTTAATGGAATTTACAGAAAAAATATCAACAGCCATTGAAAATAAAGAGTATTCAGTTGGAGTATTCCTGGATCTTAAAAAAGCATTTGATACAGTAGATCACAATCTATTATTAAAGAAACTACAAAATTGTGGTATTAGAGGGGTAGCACTGTCCTGGTTAAGTAGTTACTTAAAGAATAGATATCAGTTTGCATGTGTTAACAGCAAAAACTCAGTTACTGAAGGTCACCTGTGGAGTCCCACAGGGTTCAGTTTTGGGACCATTATTATTCAATATGTATATAAATGATATATGTAAAGTTTCAGAAAAAATGGACTTAATATTGTTTGCTGATGACACTAATCTGCTATGCAGTGGAAACAATTTGGAACAACTTCTGGATACACTCGGAAAGGAATTAGGAAAGCTGAAACTGTGGTTTGATTCAAACAAATTAACGCTCAATTTAAGCAAGACAAAATTTATAGTCTTTAACAACCATCACAACTACCCAGTACCCAAACTCAGTGTAAATGGTGTAGAGATTGAAAGGGTATCCGAAACTAAATTCCTTGGAGTAATAATTGATAAACTGTATTGGAAGCCACATATTAATTATATAAAAGGTAAAGTATCCAAATCAATTGCAATATTACACAGAGTGAAAAATTTGCTGAATCAACCCACACTATACACCTTGTACCATTCATTAATACTCCCATACATGACATATTGTAATGAAGTATGGGGAAATACATATAAAACAAACATATATCCACTCTTTATGCTTCAAAAGAGAGCTATTAGAATAATCAACAAAGCAGCTTACAGGGAACCAACAAACCCACTTTTTCTTAAACAAAAAACTCTCAAGTTGAAAGATCTGATTGACTTTAAAACCGCAATAATAATGTTCAAAGTGAAGAACCTATCACTGCCCGCAAATATCCAAAAGTTGTTCCAAACAAGGGAGAAACGATATCACTTCAGAGGAACATGTATATTTCAAAAGCCTACAGTGAGAACAACCACCAAGCAACACTGTATTTCAGTGCAAGGAGTCAGATTATGGAACGATTTTGGACCTGAATTAAAATTATGTACAAAGCTTGGACAATTTAAACAAAAACTAAAGGAAGAAATACTCCAAACATATTTACAAAACGACATGTAAACTCACATAAGGATTGACATTTCCAGCCTGTGTTGTGTTGTAGCTTAGTTTTTTCTTTTTTTCTTTTTTTCTCTGTGACACTATGTCTTAGATTTGTTTTTGAATAGTAACCGCTTAACTTAGACTAGCTCAGTTTTCTTTTTCTCTCAGTCACATTTTGTCTTAGCCTTGTTTTAAATTGTAATCGCTCTTGTCCTGTTTTCTCTTTTTTCTCCTTTGAATTCTTGGATGGAATATGGGTGGGCAATATAAGCTGCGGCTTCAGCCATCACCCATTTCGGATAACTCACGTGGAATTGTATAGTAGAAGGAGTCTTTGTCTAATTTGACCTTGTTGTTATATTATACAGTTTCTTTTAACCTGTAATGTACTATCCGAAATAAATAAAATTCATTCATTCATTCATTCATTCATTCAAGGTGACCTGTTGTTGATACGACAATTGGTCTAGATGAGCCTCAATGATGTTAATCCTTTATGTGAGAGCACTGTCTGCTGGGTTTCCCTGACAGAGATGTACTGACATGTTTGGACAAACCATGATACAGACACAGACTCAGAATAAACGCAATTATCTTTATTTGATGCGTGAGTGAGTGTGTGTGGGAGTGTGAATGAAGATGAGTGCAGGGGAGCGAGCAGAGCGAGGACAAGTCTGGAAACCCTAGGAGAGAGGAGAGACAAGAGTATGAGCTCTCTCTAAATGGATTGCGTAAACGAGTGGTTAATCAGTCTTACGGCGCAGGTGAAAAGTTGTGGCGCCAAAGAACATCCAAGCTGCCCGTCTGCCTGCCTTGGTCCGTCGCGGGTCCGTACTGGTGTTGTTGGTTCAGGTGTGGCAGTGCAGAATAGTTCATTCATGGAAAACAGTGTACCTTCAGAGTGTAGGTGAGAGTCCCAGTCCGCCACCAGGAGAAGGAAGTCCGCCCAGGGGAATCCACTTGTGCACAGGGGAGAAGAGGGAAGGAGCGAAGAGGAATGATTTCTTGAAGAAAGCTTACTTGGTGTTGGGGAGATGAAACTCCCAGATGATCAGGCGTTGCAGGAAAGATGAGGGAGGCGAAACTCCCTAGTAGAAGGAGTAATGGATTCTAGCACACAGTTCTACATCCAAGTTGAGCGTTGACATCTCCATGCGGAATGAAAGGCAGCGCTCCCTAAGAAGGCTGCCTAATGGGGAGAGCAGGTGTGCGCGCAGCTGTGGAGGCAATTAAGGCAGCAGGCACACAGAGCGAATCGCCACAGCCTATCTTTAATCTCTTTCTGTATTGTGGAACTGGTAGATCCTCTTTTTCTGTTATTTGGACATAATGCATAGAACACCTGTTCCACCCATTCTCTTCGTAATTTCTTATGTTCAGTTTCATTTAAGTGGGATTCCTGCAAAAGTGCCATAGAGCAGGTACAGTATATGATTTGAACTGACTCAAAATCTTTTTTTTTCTTTTGATGGGGTGGTTAAGCCCCTTTACATTAGAACTAATAATTTCTAAACGTGACATTGAACATCTATTATATTAAGCCTTTCTTGGCCTCTGTATTGCTCCTATCTGACCTTCTCTTGTTAACATACGTCTCCCTATTTTTACCTTTATGCAGTATAAAGACTTAACAAACATGTCAAGGAACCAAGAACATAGAACAAACACACCGAATGGTACAAAATAATATTTTTTTGAGTCCCAAATACACAGCTGGTTGCAAAATAAAAGTAAGAATGTAAGTAAAGTGCTTTAATGTAGCATCCAGCTCTTGATGTACTACAAACAGAGAGTTGTGGTCTCTAATTCTCTCTGGGGGGTTTGCACTTAGTGCTAGAAAAATCACAAACCTAAGGAAGAACACAGTTCCTTGGTGAGAATTCAGCCCTTTCATGGGTCTTAAACAAAAAAATAGGTGTTTCACTTCCTTAATGTCTAAATAATTGTTCATAAATAATCACTGCTCACTGTTTTTAATAGTTTAAAATGTATTTAGGGGAAATCCAATAGTTTTTGACCAAACCACCGTGTATGTTTTATAATTGTTAGCTGGTGGTTGTATTTGCAGTCCTCTCAAGTTTGCATAAGGTACGCAGGTCCACGTCTGATAGAGAAGTGTCCCCTCTCCTCTCCTTCTCTCATCTTCTCCAATGCTCTCCTGAGATCTCTCATTCCATCTTCTTCCTCTCGCTCACCTGTACGGAGATGCCCATATCCCCAAGGGTTGGTAGGACCTTGATCAAGGTCGGAAAAGTTGTCACTCCATCCTCCAGGTTGATTCTGAGTTGAGCTGGGAAGCGGCATTTTGCTTGGATTCCTTTTTCCTTAAGCTGTTTAATCACACCGCAGATCCTTGCTCTCTTCTTCTGCACCTCCAGTGAGTAATCTTGATCAAAGTATATACAGTGGTGTGAAAAAGTATTTGCCCTCTTCCTGATTTCTCATTTTTTGCATGTTTGTCACACTTGAATGTTTCAGATCATTAAACAAATTTAAATATTAGACTAAGATAACACAAGTAAACACAAAATGCAGTTTTTAAATTAAAGTGTTTATTATTAAGGGAAAATATTATCCAAACCTACATGGACCTGTGTGAAAAATTGATTCCCCCTTAAACCTAATAACTGGTTGGGCCACCCTTAGCAGCAACAACTGCAATCAAGGGTTTGCGATAACTGATAATGAGTCTTTTACAGTGCTGTGGAGGAATTTTGGCCCACTCATCTTTGCAGAATTGTTGTAATTCAGCCACATTGGAGGGTTTTCGACCATGAACCGCTTTTTTAAGGTCATGCCACAGCATCTCAATCGGATTCAGATCAGGGCTTTGACTAGACCACTCCAAAGTTTTCATTTTGTTCTTAAGCCATTCAGAGGTGGACTTGCTGGTGTGTTTTGGATCATTATCCTGCTGCAGAACCCAAGTGTGCTTCAGCTTGAGGTCACGAACAGATGGCCAGACATTCTCCTTCAGAATTGTATGGTAGACAGCAGAATTCATACTTCCATTTACCACAGCAAGTCTTTCAGGTCTTGAAGCAGCAAAACAGCCCCAGACCATCACACTACCACCCCCATATTTTACTGCTGGTATGATGTTCCTTTTCTGAATTGCTGTGTTACTTTTACGCCAGATGTTATGGGACACACACCTTCCAAAAAAGTTAAACTTTTGTCTTGTCAGTCCACAGAGTATTTTCCCAAAAGTCTTGGGGATCATCAAGATGTTTTCTGGCAAAACTGAGACAAGCCTTTCTTTTGTGACCTCTTGGATGAGTCGTCGCTGCCCTCTTGGGGTAATTTTGATCGGCCGGCCACTCCTGGGATGGTTCACCACTGTTCCATGTTTTCGCCATTTGTGAATAATGGCTGTCACTGTGGTTCGCTGGAGTCCCAAAGCTTTAGAAATGGCTTTATAACCTTTTCCAGACTGATCTCAATTACTTTGTTTCTCATTTGTTCCTGAATTTCTTTGGATCACAGCATGATGTCTAGCTTTTTAGGACCTTTTGGTCTACTTCACTTTGTCAGGCAGGTCCTATTTAAGTGATTTCTTGATTGAGAACAGGTGTAGCAGTAATCAGGCCTGGGTGTGGCTAGAGATATTGAACTCAGCTTTCCAAAAATGTAATAAACCAGTTAATTCATGTTTTAATGGGGGGGGGGGATCACTTTTTCACACAGGGCCATGTAGGTTTGGATTCTTTTCTATGCTTGATAATAAACTGCATTTTATGTTTACTTGTGTTATCTTTGGCTAATATTTAAATTTGTTTGATGATATGAAATATTTAAGTTTGACAAACATCCCCTCATGGATCCCATCATGGATCATCACGTCACCTTATCGTGGTGGGGGGTTTGCGTGCCCCAACGATCCCAGGAGCTATGTTGTCCAGGGCAATTTTCCTCTGATAGGGTCACCCAAGACAAAACGGGTCCTGGGTGAAGGGCCAGACTAAGAACGATCCAACAGACTCTCATGATAAATTCTAGATCAAGGATTCAGTGTACCCCGCCTGGTATGGGGTTACTGGGGCCCCACCCTGGAGCCAGGCCTGGGGGAGGGGCTCGATGGCTAGAGTCTGGTGGCCGGGTTTCAACCCATGGGACCCGGCCGGGCTCAGCCCGAAGGAGCTACATGGGTCCGCCCTCCAGTGGGCTCACCACCTTCAGGAGGGATCATGGGGGTCCGGTGCTATGTGGATTAGGTGGCGGTCAAAGGCGGACATCTTGACGGACTAATCCCAAGCTTTCTAAACTGGCTTTTGGTACGTGGAATGTCACCTCTCTGGTGGGGAAGGAGCCTGAGCTGGTGTACGAGGTTGAGAGATACCGGCTAGATATAGTCGGCCTCACCTCAACACACAGCTCCAGTTCCGGAACCAGTCTGCTGGAGAGAGGCTGGAGCTTGGCCTTTTCTGGAGTTGCCCCGGGCGAGAGGCGACGAGCAGGGGTGGTTATTCTTGTATCCCCCCACCTTGCTGCCTCTATATTGGAGTTTTCCCCGGTGGACGAAAGGGTTGCTTCCCTGCGCCTTCGGGTTGGGAAACGGGTCCTGACCATCATCTGTGCCTATGCACCAAATGATGTTTCAGAGTACCCACCCTTTTTGGAGTCTGTGACTGGGGTGCTGGAGGGTGCTCCTCTTGGAGACTCCATTGTCCTACTGGGGGAATTCAATGCGCACGTGGGCAATGACAGTGAAACCTGGAGGGGGGGTGATTGGGAGGAACGGCCTGCCCGATCTGAACCCAAGTGGTGTTCAGTTATTGGACTTCTGTGCTAACAACAGTTTGTCCATAACGAACATCATGTTCAACCATAAGGGTGTCCATATGTGCACCTGGCACCAGGACACCCTAGGTTGCAAGTCGATGATCGATTTTGTTATCATGTCATCAGACCTGCGACCGTATGTCTTGGACACTCCGGTAAAGAGAGGTGCAGAGCTGTCAACTGATCACCACCTGGTGGTGAGTAGGATCCGATGGCAGGGGAGGATGCCATTCAGACCTGGTAGACCCAAATGTATAGTGAGAGTGTGCTGGGCGTGCTGAGGCCCCTCTCCGGGAGGTCTTCAACTCCCACCTCCAGAAGAACTTTGACCACATTCCGAGGGAGTCTGGAGACATGGAGTCTGAATGGGACATGTTCTCCACCTCTGCTGTTGAAGCGGCGGCCCAGAGCTGTGGCCGCAAGGTGGTCGGTGCATCTCATGGTGGCAACCCCCAAACCAAGTGGTGGACACCAGTGGTGAAGGGGGCCATTAAGCTGAAGAAGGAGTCCTATCAGGCTTGGTTGGCTTGTGGGACTCCCAAAGCAGCTGAGGTGTACCGGCAGGCCAAGCGGAGTGCAGCTCGGGTGCTTGCTGAAGAAAAAACCCGGGTATGGGAGGATTTCGGTGAGGCCATGGAGCAAGACTTTCGATCGGCCTCGAAGAGATTCTGGCAAACTGTCCGGCGGCTCAGAAGGGGAAAGCAGCTCCCTGTCCACACTGTGTATGGTGCGGATGGGGCACTGTTGACTTCGACTGGGGATATCGTCGGGTGGTGGAAGGGATACTTCGAGGATCTCCTCAATCCCACTGATACGCCTTCCACAGAGGAAGCAGGGTTTGTGGACGAGGGAGCTGATTCCCCTATCACAGGGGCTGAGGTCGCCAAGGTGGTTAAAAATCTCCTTGGTGGCCGGGCCCTGGGGGTGGACGAGATTTGCCCTGAGTACCTCAAGGCCCTGGATGTTGTAGGGCTGTCATGGTTGACACCCCTCTGCAACATTGCGTGGAGGTCCGGGGCAGTGCCTTCGGCATGGCAAACCGGGGTTGTGGTTCCTCTCTTCAAAAAAGGGGACCAGAGGGTGTGCTCCAACTTTAGAAGGATCACACTCCTCAGCTTCCCTGGGAAGGTCTATGCCAAGGTACTGGAGAGGACAGTCCAGCCGTCGGTCGAACCTCGGATTCAGGAGGAGCAATGTGGTTTTCATCCTGGCCGTGGCACATCGGACCAGCCCTTTACCCTCTCGAGAATTCTCGAGGGTTCGTGGGAGTTTGCCCAACCAGTTTATATGTGTTTTGTGGACTTGGAGAAGGCATTCGACCACGTCCCTCATGGTTTTTTGTGGCGGGTGCTTCAGGAGTATGGGGTATCAGGCTTGTTGTTACGAGCCATTCGGTCTCTGTACGACCGTTGTGAGAGTTTGGTTCGTATTGCCAACACTCGGTCGGACTCATTCCTAGTGAGAGTTGGACTCCGCCAGGGCTGCCCTTTGTCATCGATCCTGTTCATAATTTTTATGGACAGGATTTCTAGGCACAGCCAGGGAATGGAGGGTGTCAGGCTTGGTGACCACAAGATCTCATCTCTGTTGTTCGCAGATGATGTTGTCCTGTTGGCTTCATCCAGCAATGACCTACAGCTATTGCTGGGATGGTTTGCCACTTTAGTGTGAAGCGGCTGGGATGAGAATCAGCACCTCTAAGTCCGAGTCCATGGTCCTCAGCCGGAAAAAGGTGGATTGTCCTCCCTGGGTTGGGGACAGGCTCCTGCCCCAAGTGGAGGAATTTAAGTACTTTTTGGACTTAATCGCCACTCGGTGCTGACGAAAAAACTCGACATACCGAGAGAAATAAGGCGAAAACGACGTGGTTGTCGGGCTGGTGTTAGACGGCGGACAAGGAGTATAAGGTACAGACCCACCATCCCATCCGTTATTATGGGGAATGTACGCTCTATACTGGGAAAGGTAGATGAGCTAGCGGCTATCTGCCGTTACGATAGCACATACCGGGAGTGCTCTCTCCTTTTGTTTACTGAGACGTGGCTAACTGAACTAGCAGCAGATGCTAACATTGAGCTGGAGGGTTTCCACATGATAAGGGCAGACCGAACACCAGACAGTGGCAAAGCAAGGGGCGGTGGAGTGATAATGTATGTTAACAACAACTGGTGCAGACCGGGACATATCACTGTTAAACAATGTCACTGCAGCAAAGACATTGAGTTGCTAGCTGTTAGCATGCAGCCTACATATCTCCCGAGAGAACACTCACACGTGATCTGCATTGTTGTTTATGCAAATCCGACGGCGAACGCTGGGACAGCGCGTGACGTCATCCATTCAGTAACCAGCAGGCTGCAGACAGAACACCCAGATGCTCTTCTCCTCATCTCAGGCGATTTCAACCATGTTTCACTGTCTCCCATTCTACCCACGTTTACCCAGTATGTCACATGCCACACTAGAGACAATAAAACACTGGACTTATTCTACGCAAACACTAAGGAGGCGTACACCTCATCACAACTCCCCCAACTCGGGAGATCGGATCACAACTTGGTTCATCTCCGGCCGGTGTACAAACCCCTAGTGCACAGACAACCCCCGGCCATGCGCACAGTGATGTTATGGTCTGAGGAGGCAATGGACACTCTAAAGGGCTGTTTTGAAGCCACCGCCTGGAAGCAGCTATGCGATCCACATGGTGAGGACATCGATGGCCTCATTCACACCTTCACGAGCTACCTCAGCTTCTGTGCGGACAAATCCGTTCCCACCAAGACCATACGGTGTTGCTCAAACAACAAACCCTGG
This sequence comes from Pholidichthys leucotaenia, assembly GCA_020510985.1. Lineage (NCBI taxonomy): Eukaryota > Metazoa > Chordata > Actinopteri > Cichliformes > Pholidichthyidae > Pholidichthys > Pholidichthys leucotaenia. The sequence continues at coordinate 57,705,611 of CM035837.1, read as the reverse complement.
ATCAACCCTGAGATAAAAACACTTCTGAGAGAGAAGAAGAAGATCTTCAGGTCGGGGAACAGGGAGATGCTGAAGTCCGTACAGAGGGAGCTGAGGAGAAAGATCAGAGAAGGCAAGGACAGCTTCAGGAGGAAGATGGAGGACATGCTGCAACAGAGCGACATCAGCGGGGTCTGGAGAAACCTCAAAACCATCTCTGGGCTCCAGAATACCTCCCCCCAGGCCACGGGGGGCAGGGAGTGGGCGAACAATCTGAATTTGTTTTTCAATAGGTTTGACCAACCGCCCTCCACCCTGACTGCACAACAACCACTGCTGCCTGTAAAGACATCAAGTCCTGCTGCCCACTCCCCACTCCACCAACTCCCCCCCACTCCCAACACACAGCCCCCCATCCTGACCCTGACCAGGACCCAGGTGAGGACGGAGCTGAGGAAGATCAAGGCGAGGAAGGCGTTGGGACCGGACGGCATCAGCGCAAAGCTCCTCAAGTCCTGTGCAGACCAGCTGTGTGGGATTGTGACGTACATCTTCAACCTGAGCCTGAAGCTGGGGAGGGTACCACAGCTGTGGAAAACATCTTGTGTGGTACCTGTACCAAAAACTTCCCACCCCAAAGACCTGAACAGCTACAGACCGGTGGCCTTGATGTCCCACTTGATGAAGACCCTGGAGAGACTGCTCCTTGCTCACCTCCGCCCCCTGGTGGAACCAGCGATGGATCCACTCCAGTTCGCCTACCAGCATGGCATTGGGGTGGAGGATGCGGTGATCTTCCTCCTTCACCGTTCTCTGTCCCACCTGGAGAAGCCCGGGAATGTGGTGAGGATCATGTTCTTTGACTTCTCCAGTGCTTTCAGCACCATCCAACCGATGATCCTGAAGGACAAGCTGCTGCGCGCAGGGGTGGACCAGCACCTGTCATCATGGATCCTGGACTACCTCACGAACTGGCCTCAGTTTGTGAGAACCCGGGACTGTGTGTCCGACACGATCATCAGTAGCACGGGGGCCCCCCAGGGAACGGTGTTGGCTCCCTTCCTGTTCAATCTTTATACTGCGGACTTCTCACACAACACAACACACTGCCATCTACAGAAGTTCTCTGATGACTCTGCGATCATTGGCCTCATCTCCAATGGAGATGAAGCTGAGTACAGAGGGCTTATCCAGGACTTCGTGGACTGGTGCCATCGGAACTGCCTCCAGATCAACGCGAGGAAAACTAAGGAGCTGGTGGTGGACTGCCGCAGGCAAGGACAACCCCTCACAGCACCAGTAAATATACAGGGAACAGACATTGAGATGGTGACATCCTACAAGTACCTGGGTGTTCATCTGAACAATAAACTAGACTGGTCACACAATACTGATGCACTCTACAAGAAGGGACAGCGCAGGCTGTTCCTACTGAGGAGACTCAGGTCTTTTGGTGTACAAGGGGCGCTGCTGAAGACATTCTATGACACGGTGGTGGCATCAGCCATCACTTTTGGAGTGGTCTGCTGGGGCAGTGGCATTACTGCAGCCGATAGGAAGAGACTGAACAAACTGATCAAGAAAGCTAGCTCCGTCCTGGGGCAGCGCCTTGATCCGGTGGAGGAGATAGGAGAGAGAAGGACGGTGGCTAAACTGTCATCTTTGCTGGAGTCCGAGTTCCACCCTATGCAGGACATACTGAATGCACTGAGGAGCTCATTTAGCAGCAGACTACATCATCCCAGGTGCACAACCGAGAGGTTTCGCAGGTCCTTCCTTCCAACGGCTGTCAGACTGTACAACCTAAGCAGGGCTGCTCGCAGAGATAGCAAAAAGACGTAACAACCTAATAGTTTTTTTTTTGTTGTTGTTGTTTTTTGAATGCAAAAGATGCAATAGACTTACACAATGGTCCCCTCCGGCATACAACTAGGAAAATACCGGTAGCTACGGAGGGTGAGAATATGTATGGGCACATAATCATACCATGTAGGGTAACTAAGTAGACGGTTGCGCTGTTTCATCCCATCTAGCAACAATGCTCTGCACTGTGTGTGTTTATACATTTACATATTTATTCCATCTAGCTACAATGCTCTGCACTGGGTGTGTTTATGTTTATGTTTATATTTATATTTCTATATATTCATTCCATCTAGCTACAATGCTCCGCACTGTGTGTTTATATAGCTACATATTATTCCATCTAGCTACATTGCACCGCACTGTGTGTTTATATATTTACATATTTTTTCCACCTAGCTGCAATGCTCCGTACTGTGTGTTTATATATCTACATATTATTCCATCTAGCTACATTGCTCCGCACTGTGTTTATATATTTACATATTTATTCCATCTAGCTGCAATGCTCCGTACTGTGTGTTTATATACTCATATATTTATCCCATCCAGCTACAATGCTCTACACTGTGTGTCTGTGTGTATATATATACAGTATATATATATATATATATATTTATAGTAATATGTACATATGTATATTAGCTGCTTTTGCTTGCTTTTTTTTTTTTTTTTTTCTTGCCTTCTGATTGTTGCTCTGAGTGTTGCTATCCCTGTGCTGTTGCAATCCTGGAATTTCCCCGTTGTGGGACTAATAAAGGCTTATCTTATCTTATCTTAAGTATCTTGGGGTCTTATTCATGAGTGAGGGGAAAATGGAGTGAGCGACTGACAGACGGATCGGAGCAGCATCTGCAGCGATGCGGACATTGTACCGGTCTGTTGTGGTGAAGAGGGAGCTGAGTTCTAAGGCAAAGCTGTTGATTTACCAGTCAGTCTACGTTCCTACTCTCACCTATGGTCACGAGCTTTGGGTAATGACCGAAAGAACAAGATTGCGGATACAAGCAGCTGAAATGAGCTTTCTCCGTAGGATTGCTGGACTCACCCTCAGAGATAGGGTGAGGAGCTCAGTCATCCGGGAGAGGCTCAGAGTAGAACCGCTGCTCCTCCACATTGAAAGGAGTCAGTTGAGGTGGTATGGGCATCTGATTAGGATGCCTCCCGGACGCCTCCCACTTGAGGTGTTTCGGGCACGCCCCACTGGGAGGAGACCCCGAGGCAGACCCAGGACTCAGTGGAGAGACTATGTCTCCCAGCTGGTTTGAGAACGTCTTGGTTTCCTCTCTGAAGAGCTGGAGCAGGTGGCTGGGGAGAGGGAAGTCTGGGCTTCTCTGCTTCAGCTGCTGCCTCCGTGACCCGGACCTCCGGAAAAGTGGTAGAAGATGGATAGATGGATGGATGGATGACAAACATACAAAAAAATGAGAAATCAGGAAGGGGGAAAATACTTTTTCACACCCCTGTAAATTTTTCTTGAAACATCACCTGCTTTTGTGTCCAGGCCCATCGTAGTATTGGCTCCTTTACAGTATAATTCAGAAAGCACACAATAATTAAAAGCGGTGTAGACGAGTCAGTTGGTTTTAGACCCAGGAATCTGTGTGCTCTCTCTATCCGTACATCTTCCTACACCTTCCCATGTCATAAAACAAGCGACACAGGCAAAACACAAGATGGCAGGATATGAGGCGACTGCTTGGTCTCTGGCTTTTTTGCCAGAGTAAAGGCAAAAAATGAGAGCTAGAGAAGGCAATAGGTGGTGAGATGAGACACTCTGGAAAAGTACTGGAGCGCTTAGGAAGCCATAGAGAGAAGTATAAAGCAGAAGACATGAGCATACAAACTAGATCACATATGAAGGCAAGCTAATGATTGCGAATGCTACTTTTCTTTAAGTCCGCCGTACTACATTGTAATTTCAGCAAGTTATGGCTATTAGGTACTAAAATATGTATGCTCTGTGAGTGTTTCAGATAGCTCTCTTGTGGCAAAATTATCACTTCAAACCGTGGGTCTGGGCGTTCAACACAGGCTCCCAGTGATGAAATGTCACCCCAGCTTCATGAACGTGCAGTGGTTATAGAACTTCAGAATGTCTGTAGAAACGTTTAGCTTCCTTTGTGACAAATTGCTCTGATCTTTGTGAAAATCACAGAGAGACTGTTGAGACATCATGGGCTGTACCTGCTCCAGTCGGTGGTGTCATGGCAAAAAGTGATCAGCTGCCAAAACTTGATTGCCAGGTGCCATATTGTAGTTATGGGGTTATATTAGCCATAAATTATATATTTCAACAGGTAAACAGTACTGAGTTAAGTATAATAAGATATATTTAACAAATATGATGCATTTTAAGACAAAACAAACTGGATTTAGGATTAAAAGCAATTAAAATAATAGTCACAAAGTTCCATAGAGAAATACATGGATTTACTGGATATATACATGTAGATACTGTATAAATATATATTCTTTGCATCAACAATGAACTATACATGTATTCATTTAGTATTGCACTTGGAATTTTGACAATAAACCTTTGCACTTTTCACAGATGTGTCTCCACTTTTGTTTTATGTGTAAAGGTTGCCACCAAGTGACATAAATTAAATACTAAAAGGTTGGAGAAGCTGTCTAAGAACAATCCAGCAGTTTGAGAAATCACTTTTGGTTTGGTGTAAGTCTGTCAACAGAATTATGAACCATAAAGCAGTTTGTGTTAAAATGTTAAATCCCATTAAACCCTTATTCAGTGGTGTCCAATCATGTGCCATGGGGGGCCAAGACCCTGCAGGTTCTCTCTTCTACCCAATCTCTACAGCAGGTGTTTTCACTGATCAGCAGTCAGTAGAAGAAATTCAGCGGAATCTGCTGTTAAAGACACAGGTTGGAGGTAAAGCCTGCAGGGTCTTGGCCCTCCATGGCACATGATTGGATACCCCTTCCCTAACCCATTATTAGGAAAAACAGATGCTAATATGGCCCAGAATTCCTCCATATACTGGTACTATCACTAAAGTGTGCAGTGTCTTCTGCACTGGCACATCCAACAATACAGTCTTCAGTAAATAACATAATTGTTTTTGGTTACTTTTTCTTAAAAAATGAGTCATTATTTTCAAAGTCACTGATAAATGGTTTGTACTGTTGACTCTTTTCCCACCTGTGTCTTAACAGACAAAATAGAAAATCATGATGCAAACACATAAGTCACTAAATTGTTTATTACAATCAGCAACAAATTCCAGATTATTTAGAATGTGCAAAATTCAAACTGTAAAAAAAAAAAAGAATGGGTCACACACACCAGCCACGCTGCTTCACTGAGAAGCAACTGGATGTGCAGCTCACACTGGTCCCGGTTCATCAGATCTTCAGCCTGCATCTCTGTAAATAGTGACGCAAGGTCCAGTTTGGGGTGGATCGTTTTCCTCTTGCCTAGACGAAAGACAGAAATATGTCGTGGTTAATTAAAGCAAGTTTAAAACATATTTGGGAAATACACTTGTTCCTAAAAGTCAGTAGTGGAATGTGACAAAAAAGTGCTTTGTTGCTGTATTTAACCACAATTTTCATGTAGCTGCGCTTCAGTAAAGTAGATTTTACAAGTGCTGGGTTACATTTAAAATCATTTGTTTTTACTGTGGCCTCAGCAATCAGAATGAGTTGATAACTTCAGTTGAATGGAATCTAGTACTTTAACTGAGGGTGTGTATCCCTGAGTATGGAGTTGCTCAGTCAAAATATGTAATTTTTATCAATAAAAGTTTAGCCACCGCTCTGTCACCACTGTGTCACCCTGGCTTCAAGTGTGGGTGGTGTTTTGTACTTGCATTGCTAAAATATAAAAGGATGCATTGCAGTGGGTCTCAAATGTTTGTAATGTGTCCTGTTATTATAGTACTGCATGAGTTTATTGACGATAGACTATAAAGTACACATATAAATGAAATTATAATGGTAACTGAACAATTCCCATTCCCCAAAGTGCAAGATATACTATTATGAATATAACTCACAAAGGATCACACAAGTGATCTGACAAAAATAAATAAATAAATAAATTGTTTATTTTATAGTGGCTAATATTGAATGTCCCATTCATTTTCAATTATTCTGCAATTAATATTCACACAGTCAAATAAATCTCAGTTCAGTCACTTAAAAAGCAAAGGATTTGAGTATTTTGTCCACCACTACTAAAAATATAACGGGATGTGCAACTTACCAGTCATAACACATTCTGTGTAGTGCTAAATGTTGCCAGTGTCACAGCAGATGCTGGTCGGACTCTAGAATGAAAATACACACAACTTAAGTACATGCACAGCACAAAAGTGCAACATGTAAAAAAAACACCCTTTTAACCAGGATTACAACTAGCTTATTTCATCAGATGTTGTTGACACAAGTGCAAAATACAAGGAGAGCACGGAGCATGGAGTTAGCATTGAGGGCTAACTAGCTAGCTCATTGTCTGAACACAGGAGACAACGTTGTTGTCTGTTCAAAGTGAACTTTCCACTGCTGGGATAAATAACATAAAAGATGCATAATATCACATCATATCACATCACTCACCATCCTCTATATCCTAATATCACAGCTTTCAACTGCTGAAGTTGGGTGCTCCCGTGGCCGTAAATTTATTTTGGGTGGTTCCGTCTTTTTCCCGCTGGATTCGCTCATCAGCCGAAAGGCACAGAAAACTCTGCTGGACCGCGGCGTTGATTTCTGTGGGTCTGATTTCTGTGAAGCCATTCTATTATTGTTGTTTATACTGACACTTGCTGGCTGGCTCATGAACAAATCTTTGCAAATGGCGGCTCGAGATTCTGTAATTCAGCCTTAAGACATTGCTCTCATGACATTACACCCCGATCAATCAGTGGCCTGCAGTCATTTCATTTCACATTTTCAGGTCAGTACAGAACGCTCAGAGCCATTTGGGAGCAGGTCCGAAAAATCGGGACCGAAATTGTTACAGTTCCTAAAGGAAAAGCCTAAAAAGCGTGCCGAACAAAACTGAACAGGACCAAACAGGTACTAGTGGAAAAGGGGCTTTAGTGTCGGTGAACACTTCTTGAATGTCTTCTCTTAGTTCTCTCAGCTCACTGAGAATTTCAGCTGTGTTCATGCCTGCAGTAGTGGTGGCCTCCATAAGGCAAGACAGTGGGTCTTTCTTGTCTTTTCCTTCTTTCTGGGCTTCTTGGTGTTTCCCAGTGTTCTTAGATGTCCTAGTTGAACTCATTTTCTTTCTCTTACTATTAACATACTGTAATAACACTTAGGATTGTCTAAAGATTTTTAAACTGCCGACAACATGTGAATTTATGGGGAACAGCCACCGGGTGCATGTGTCTCAGTGCATGTCTCCACGGAAGTCCCCTGATTAGTTTTTTATATAGTGTTCTGAGCAGTTTGCATGAAAGTGATAATGAATTCAAAAACTGCCGTCTTTAACTTCCTGTCACTGATTTCCTAATTGTTCATCACTTTGTTTGCCTGATAGCCCACATGTATACTGTATAATGTACGTATAATGTTTAGTCTTTGTTTTTTAGAATTTGGATTTTATTCAGAAAACTCAATACAAAATTATGAAAATGTTTCATCCTAAGCTTGTAATTTGTCATTCAATGTTTTGATGGTTTCAATTATTTTTTTTCTTGCTGCTTTTTAAAACTATGAATCTGTTTTCTGTTGGTGTTGTGTTTGCCTGCTCGGAATTTATTCAAGCCACTCTACAGCTAAGAGAGACAGCATCTGAATTCCATCTGTCTGGTGCTGTTGTGGAGTCACATCTGCTGGATATGAAAATAGACAACAGCTTGCTAGCAACTTAACCAAGCCAACTTCACTGAGTGACAGCAGAGTTGTCTTTGCACTTTGCTGCACCAAAAAGAAATCAAAAATATTTATTCAAATGTTCATTTCACTTACTAAAACACTGTTTGGTATTTTTCCTCACTACACTGATTTTGATGGATTAAATGTTATGAATAAATCGTCTCATAAAAAGCAGATTTTGGTAGGATGTGCTTACGATTAAGGTCAGTGGCCTAGAAGGAGCAACATTTTTTGTGAAATCATAAATGCCCAGATCTCCTGACCTTTGACAATGACATGACCTCATACCTTACGAAGCAGCTGCACTGTATATGCATTCTATGGTTTTTTCTCATATATCATACTGTTTGACAGTCTGGGCTCAAGCAGCCCCTTCCACAATAAGACATATAGGTTCATTATATAATCAAACCCTAAAAATCTTGGACAAAAAGCCCATTAGGTGGCATCACTGTAATGTTTTAAAAAAATACAACCTATTGAGTTTTGAGAGCTTCATTGACCTCTGTCTTCTGAAATTAACGTTCAAATGTTTCCATAAATCAGCACCCGAGCCACTTGCTGGTTTCGTCCAAAGACAGGACAGCAGCAGAGCCACCAGGAGTTCTGTTAACAATAACTGTAAAATATTCCACCGCAGAACCACATTTGGACAAACAGCTTTCTCTATAAAGGGCAGTCACATCTGGAACACAATGCCAAATGAAATTAAAATAATAACGGACTTTAAAACATTCACTAAAAATGTTAAAAACTGGCTGAAAAATAAACAAGAATGTACTCATGTATGAATTATTTGTCTGCAAAGTGAGAGTGAATGAAGGGAAGGAATAAATGTGTTTGTTTATAGTGAGTGATGGAGGGAGGAAGGCCTGAAATAGGCAAATGTGAGTTATGTTATATGTGTTAAATGTGAGTCAGGCTGTTATATTTGTGTATTTATAATATTTATGTTAAAGGTGAGTCAGGCTGTTATATTTGTGTATTTATAATATTTATAATATTTATAATATTTATAATTGTGTATTTATAATTTTTCTGCATTGATGTATGTGGTTATTGTGTATATTTTTATCTTGATTCTTTTTTCTAAAGCCCATCCAGGGACAAGAGTTGCAAATTAGCTAATAGCTATACACTCTATGTGCAACACATCAGATTGATAGTCTTTGATTAATTGTCTATGTTTATTGCACTGTCCCTGTCAAATAAACTAATCTACTACTACTGGATGCAGACCTGCCTGAGGGCCACCGCCAGTGAGTTTGGTGAGAATCGAGGTGATTGCTTAGAAAGAGTAGCGATTTTTCTGAACTCACACAAGTGCCCAGATCTCCTCACCTTTAACCTTGACCTCGAGCACAACTTGAATGCAGACCCACCTGAGGATCATAATGAGTCAGTTTGGTGAACATCAGGGCAAGTGTGTAGGAGGAGTAGCAATTCCCAGGAAATGTGGATGGACGGATGGACAGACGGATGACGGATGCCACGTCATCGCATTGGCTCCTTTCAGCTTCACCAGAAGGCGCTAACGAGATAAAGGCTGTGCATGTTTTTAAGAGGAGGGTTTTGATATTTTTTTCATAAACACATAACCAATAGACACATCTCAGAAGGTTAAAACCTACAAAAACACAATTTTTCAGTCAATGACTCCTTTAATTTGGACACAAATAGATAACTCAAGGAAAAAAATGTGGCAGGAGGTGATTATTTTGTTGTGACATGTTATGCAAAACAATAAAACACACTGATCCACTTTTCAAAAATGTAGTCAAATAATGATGGAGAGTATACACTTCAATAACATTTCTATTATAATTTACTTTAAGGCCTCAAGTTGTCACTGAGCAGAGAAAAATCACAGCTTGTATAAAACAAAGAAGCTATACTATACATGCATATGCAGATTAGGCATCTAAGAAAATTAGGAAAAATTGTGGCCCCAGCAATGTCTTTTCACAGTGAAAGTGAATTTTGAGAGCCACGAAATACTGATAATCCAAAGGCATTTATTTTTACATTTCTATGCAAAGCCCTTTACTTAAGTCTGTGAATTGGAGATTTAAAATCAAATGATATATTTATGGCTGAAATGTCTGTATGGTTTATTGTCTGTTACCACCATGTCCCCTGTATGGCTCTATGATGGATCTGATCCAAAAATAACAAGACGTCACGCTGCTTTAACCTGCAGCGTATTGAGTCTGCTGGCTAATGTATGCCATGTTTATTTGTTGGAATAAAGCCCCACAATAGCGAGGCTTCAACTGAGCATGGGGCATAATGTCACAATACATCCTGTGCATATTATAAAATGATCTGTACAGCACCAGCTCTTTATATTGTAATGCTGTCAGCAGTGAACAAGCACTAAGAAAAACAGCATTAACTCTTAAGGATAGACTCCACATGAGCTGACAAATGCTTTCTACTTAAACAGGAATTTTTATATCAGCAGCATCATATTTCTGTGTCACGGCTTTCATGTATTAAGTCAAGGTACAACATGTTGTAATTTCCTCTTTAAGTCATAACTCCTACCAACAGTGATGCGCACTCTAAGCTTGCAGCAGTCCTGTAAAAAAACAAAAAAGCAGCTTTTTAATCCCCCCACAAACGACAGCACTACTGCTTTCTGCTCAAATCTGAATACATTATGTGAACATTATGTAAAGAACTCTTAAAGACAAGGCGAACAGAGACGACACTGAATTACCAGTAGTTATCAGTCATTGCTGGATTACTAAGGACTGCACAGTAATTATATTAAGGTCTAAACTGAATGGAGATCTTACTGAATGTAAACCTTATGATACAACAGTTGTAGATGGTGACATTTAAAGCATACCTAGAGTTATTCCCCATGAGAATGTTCTCAGGAGGTGTACTATGATTAGATAAATGAAATGTGAAAAGGAGAAAAGTCACAAAAGTTCACATGAGAGTTAAAGCGGGGAACTGACAACATGTTCAGAGAAGAAAACTGATTCGGAGCAGCACAGCTTGATGGTAGAAACTAACTTTGCCCGTGTGACGGCTTTACCTTTCTGCTGCATTTACAATACAAAGGAGACTCGTCTCTACATTTGCTTTTAGCTTGCTTTTACGTCAGGAAGTTGTTTTCCAAGATATGTGAGGAGATTTGAAATAATCTCTCGGCAAATTATTCCCCTTTCTTGCCAAGTGCACACTGTGTACTTTTAGCTGCTGTGTGAGCCTGATGTGCCAGAAAAAAAAAATAAAATAAAATACATTTTAAAAAAAGGGGGGCATCATGATGGGATTTGTTCTTCAAAAATGACTTTCCAAGACATTTTCTTTCACTGCAAGCCCCGACAAGTGTGGCTTGGCTATGTGTCCATTGAGTTTCTGTTCAATTAAACCAACAAAATACGAGAGTATTACATCTGAAAACACAATTAGTTGTTTTTCTGCTCTGTCGACTTTCCTAATTGTACATCTTTTCCCTGTTATTTGCTTAGCACACATGTCCTTGGCCTGTGGAGCCACTCAAGTAAATAATTATCATGTGGAGCACAAGCTCTTGATTCCACCCCCCCCTTTCTTTTTAGCTCTAAATGCCTCTGACTTTAAAGGGCTACTTCATTTTGAGCATTTCAAGCGTGCAAACTTGGCTGATCTCAGACTTCAGTTTGAAATTGTGTTAAATCAACTGAGGACACATATACCAGTCAAATACCAGTGCAGCACAAATTGAAATAAGCACTTTCATTTAAGGCAATGGTGTGTGACGTATAGCTGCTGTAAAATGACATCTGGAAAGGAACAATGTTTGACGGAGGGAGAAAAAAAAGAAACTTTTGAAATATATATTCAAAAATAAGATGATAAACCATATAAAAATATTTATAAGCTTTACAGCCATAATATCTCACTATCTACATATAATCTGGAGTCTCCAGAGCCAAATAAGATTTTTTTAAACATATAACTAAAAATCAATATTGTATTTATTCATTCATGCATCTACAGGGAGGTTATGTTTCTCTGACCCATTTTGGCTTGCTTGTTGGCAGGATATTTCCAAATGATATTAAAGCATTTCACTAAAATAACTTGATGTAAACTTTTGCCAAGGGCCAAGCATCCAGACAATGGTGGCTCAAAAAAAATAAAATGCAAACTGAAAAACAGAACTTCACTGAAACTAGTTTAACCCTTGAACTCCCACACAACTTTAGCAGTACTTAAAAAAAAAAAAAAAAGTGGAATTTATCCTTTCCTGGAAAAAATGTCTCCCACCATGGATGGCCACTGCCATGTTCAGAAAACCCAGAAGCAGACTCTGACTCAGAATAAATACAGTTATCCTTTATTGAAGGAGTGAGTGAATGTGTGCAAGCATGAGAGTGTGGATGTGAGCAGTGGGGTGAGCATAGCATGGACCAAACTGGCAACCCTAGGAGAGAGAGAGAGAATAGGTGTATGAGTTCACTGCAGGCTGGTTGAATTAACAAGTTATGTACAGTCTTGCTAGTCAGGTGAGGAGCTGGGGCACAGAAGACCTCCCAGGTTGTTCCGTTTGCCCACCACTGTCCGTAAAGAGTCCATGCCGTCGCCGAAGGTGTAGGTGAGGTTGTACAGGTGAGTATCCGGTGAGTATGCAGTGTGCAGGTGGAGGTCCCAGTCTGCCGCCAGGAGGTGGAGGTCCGCCTAGAGATCTTCGCCTGTGCACAGGGGAAAAGGAGAGGAGAAGAGAGGTTTGGAAACCTGATGGCTTACTTGACGTTATGGAGAGCGAGCTCCCAGGAAGCCTGACGGAGCAGGTAACGATGCAGGAGGTGGAACTCCCAAATAGCAGGAGGAAGAGATTCCAGGTGTGGAGATCACTTCAGTCCAAAGGAGTGCTGACATCTCCCTGCAGACCAAAGGACAGCACTGCTTAAGAAGGCTGCTTGATGAGTGGGTCAGGTGTGCGCGCAGCTGTGGAGGCAATTAGGACAGCAGGCACGCAGAGCAGATCACCACAGTACTCCCCCCTTATGGGACGCCTCTTGGCAGCCGATCCAGCCTACCCGGGTGCGTCCGGTGGAACTCCCTGATGAGCTGAGGATCCATCATGAAGGACGGACACACCCAGGATCTCCATTCCAGGCCATAACCCTCCCAGTCCACCAGGTACTGTAGGCCACGTTCCCTGCGTCAGACGTCCAGGATACGATTGAACTTCCAAGCGGGGTCACCATCGATCATCACCGGTGGAGGCGGAGTCCTGGGAGGGGGACACAGAGGACTCCTTGATATACTTATCCATCGCCTCCCGCTCCGGGCCAGAGAGGTTGTAAAGCTGACTGGATGGCAATGGAGCCACAGGCAGGAGGTTAATGGCACAATCATAGGGGCGGTGGGGGGGAAGCGACAGCACTTTATCCTTGCTGAAGACGGGGCCCAGGTCATGATACTAGGGGGGCACCAATGACAGGTCAGGCAGGGGGAATGTGTCAGGAGGACAGAGGGAAACAGAGGGAGAGCAAGCCGTGGACTGCAGACAGGCACTTAGGCAGAATGAACTCCAGGAGATGATGCTTCCTGATTGCCAATCAATCACCGGGTTGTGCAGCCGAAGCCAAAGGTAGCCGAGAATAACAGAGGAAGCACAAACAGGAAGCACAAAAAAACTGATCTGTTCCTGGTGATTGCCTGACACCAACACTGAAACGGGGGCAGTCCGTTTTACCACAGTAGCTAGCGGAACTTTAGACAGTGCCATCAGCTTAATCGGAGGCTTCAGCCGGTAACAAGGAAGCCCTAGCCGGGTTGCCAGATTCTCTGAAATGAAGCTCTGCTCATTTCTGCTCTGACCAGTATCACTTAATCTTATCCTACACTTTATTACATGTATAGTTTATTTCTCTTATTTTATCATGTTTAATGTTGCAGCACTGTACCGAGACAAATTCCTAGTTTGTGTACTACATGAACAATGGCAATAAACCTGATTCTGATTCTGATTCTGATTCTGCTCGGCCCCGGAATCTACAAGTGCGCGAGTGGATATTTCAGTGAGGTTGTGTTGAAAGTGAATGGGAAGCAGGAACCTAGTAAGGGATTTATCCGGAGGTGAGTCTGTGAGTCCCCCTACTGTGACACATGGCCCCCTCTTTGGCCGAATAGGACAGGAAGCCAGCTCATGCTCCTCACTGGCACAGTACAGGCACAAACCAAGATCACGGCAGTGTTGTCTTTCAGCCGAGGGGAGCTTAGATTGACCCATCACCATGGGCTCCTCAGCCTCCAAGGAATCGGAGGGAGGCAGGGCTAACAAGGGAGGCTGCGGGGAGCGGCGAAACTGTGAGCCCGGATGACCGGAGGATCGATGCTCACTAGCTCGCTCCCTTAGACGGTTATCTATGCTAATAGTGAGGGAGATTAGCTCATTCAACTTAGTAGGTTGCTCAATACGGGCCAATTCATCCTGCAGACTCGGGCTAAGACTGCGAATAAATATATTGCAGAGAGAGGCATCCTCCCACCCCACCTCCGCTGCCACCACCCGGAAGTCTACTGAATAATCAGCAACCAATTTGACCCCTTGCTTGAGATTAAGCAGCCAGGTGGTGAGCACAATGTCCCGGACATAGTGGTCGAAAACCTCGTTAAATTCAGCCACAAACTGATTGTAAGTAACATTAGCATAGTCGGGCCGAGCCATGACGGTGTAAGCCCAAGCTAAGGCCCGCTCTTCCAAACGATTGATAACATGTCCTATACAGCTGTGATCTGTGAGAAAATCCCCCGGCACCCGCTGAAAGACAATACTACATTGTAGCAAAAATCCTCATGCCTCACCAAGCTTACCACTGAATCGTGTGGGGGTAGGGACTGGAGTTAGCCGAGATTGCTGGGAAGGATTAGGGGTGGGCATAGCTGGACCGGCCGCACCCCCGGGAGCAGGTGGAGTGATCTGTGTCTGAGAAAGGAGATCGAGACGGGTGTTAATCTGCATCAGCTGTGAGAGTGTGACTTGCTGCTGATAGGATAATTGATCTAGACAAGCCTCGATGGTGTTTAGTCTCTGTGCGAGAACACTGTCTGCTGGGTTTGTCTGACGGAGACATACTGCCATGTTTGGAAAACCCAGAAGCAGACTCTGACTCAGAATAAATACAATTATCCTTTATTGAAGGAGTGAGTGAATGTGTGCAAGCGTGAGAGTGTGGATGTGAGCAGTGGGGTGAGCATAGCACGGACCAAACTGGCAACCCTAGGAGAGTGAGAGAATAGGTGTATGAGTTCACTGCAGGCTGGTTGAATTAACAAGTTATGTACAGTCTTACTAGTCGGGTGAGGAGCTGGGGCACAGAAGACCTCCCAGGTTGTTCCGTTTGCCCACCACTGTCCGTAAAGAGTCCATGCCGTCGCCGAAGGTGTAGGTGAGGTTGTACAGGTGAGTATCCGGTGAGTATGCAGTGTGCAGGTGGAGGTCCCAGTCTGCCGCCAGGAGGTGGAGGTCCGCCTAGAGATCTCCGCCTGTGTACAGGGGAAAAGGAGAGGAGAAGAGAGGTTTGGAAACGTGATGGCTTACTTGACGTTGTGGAGAGCGAGCTTCCAGGAAGCCTGACAGAGCAGGTAACGATGCAGGAGGTGGAACTCCCAAATAGCAAGAGGAAGAGATTCCAGGCATGGAGATCACTTCAGTCCGAAGGAGCATTGACGTCTCTGTTCAGACCAAAAGACAGCGCTGCTTAAGAAGGCTGCTTGATGAGTGGGTCAGGTGTGCGTGCAGTTGTGGAGGCAATTAGGACAGCAGGCAAGCAGAGTAGATCACCACAGCCACCTTTTCATGGTGGAGGGGTATGTGTGATCTAATGATCCCAGCAGCTATGCTGTCTGGGTCAACTAAGGGATAAGAACCAATATATATGTCCCGCTTACATACTGCTTTTTTTAGTGTCAAAGACCACTCAAAGCACTTAACTAGTAGCTACACCAACCCTCTATTCTAAGGGCCAATCAGAGACAGACACCTAGGGACCATTTAGAATCACCAGTTAACCTAAAGCCCCTGTCACATCTTGACAATTTAAGCAGTGTATGTTGGCATATGAAATATTTGGCAAATACACTGGTGTACGTCGAATAAGTTATGGGTAAGTTTTGTATAAGTTAAGGGCACGCTGAAGCACACTGGTATATGTCACAGTACGGCGAGGTCGACATATGCCAGCCTATGGCTCATACATCCTGCATACATGGACCATAAGTTGTAGGTAAGTTATGCAATTGTTGACACACATTCACACAAGTTACTCATAAGTTGAAATACATCGAGATAATGTCTAGCGTACCCAAAGCTTATTTCTAGCCTATGAGTAGTGTGCTTTGAACCTATGTGTAACTTATATCGCACTTATCCCCAATGTACATTGACGTACGTAGACCAATTTGACATACTCCGGACAACCACAGAACTTACTGAACATGCTTCTAACTTACAGCTACCGTATAATGGAATATTGGCAGCATTTAGGGGAATTGATATATAAAAATGGGGATCACAGGAGGAGCCTGTAAGTAGTCTTCAAGACTCCATGGGGAGCAGATGTCTATGTCATCCGAGAGACGGGGGATCCATCAAAGGTTGAGACAATCTGTACCAGTTGTGTGCCAATAGAGCAACGAAAAGAGGTGAATAAAATGCATAAGTTGGGCATAAGCTGTAAATGCCTGAAACATGCTAAGCATTCAGTGGTATAAGTTACCTATGTTATCGAAACATTCTAAGTTACTAATATGTTATGTATATAATGCTATGTATGTTACTAATATGTTATGTAATATGTTATGTATATAATATGTATACACCCAAAATTGGAGAAAAAACATCAATAGTTCAGTGTATGCCAGCACTTTAGAGAAATTTTGATACGTTGGCATACGCTAGCTAAATCGTCAAGGTGTGACAGGCCTCTTACGCTACAGTCACACTGCAGGTCTCAATGGTCAATTGCGATTTTTTGCTGAGATCCAATTTTTTTGTGTGGGCGTTCGCATTATAATTTAAATGCGACCCCGATCAGACTCCAATGTGAACAATCTACAGCTATGAAGTGACCTACATGTGCAGAAGAAAACGTAACGTCAGACACAGCGTTGTGTTTACGGAAGTAAATATGAGCCCCGAATGATTGAGGGGGACAGAACTTCTTCACCTTGATGCAGCGCAGAAATGCCAGATGACCACTGTGATCAGTTCTGCTTTAACAGAACTGATCAATTAAACAGCTCTCTTGAAAATGAGACCCCATGTCTCAATGGAATTACCTGTATAAATAAGGTTATTATTAAATAAACAGCACTGCTCGTACCAGTGGCGTAACACCGGTCCCGCTCAGGAAGGAGAAGCCACTGGAGACTCCCCTCTCCTGGACTGTGTGTCCTTGTATCTCCGTATCTGGCTATTTTGGTCCACAGTCATGTCGGTATTAACTTTACATTTTATATATTACAGTGGCCAGGACTCACGGTGTGGTGTTTACAGGGAAAAAAGGAATTTGCAGCATCCGGTAAATGTGCCGTTACTGTGCACCTGTAATGTCTGATGGTTTCAGCCCTGAACCGCCTCCCCCCCCCCCAAAAAAAATTGAAGTTGTTGTGCAGTCGGAGCCAACCAAATTACGATCAGTGATAAAGGGAAGAAGAAGACTGATTAAAAAGAGAGCACAAATCAGCTGTGTCTGCCATGCTTGCTGCATCCTCCACCACAGAACTGTAGCATCTGTCTTTCTTCAATGAGGAAAATCTTGGATGAAATGCGACATGACCGCTCAGACTGAGGTCGCTTTGGAAAGTATCAGATACGTATCCGGATTAGGACCACATATGAAAGTAGCCTGGGTCTGGTGTGAAAAAAATCGGGCATGTGCTGTTCAGACGGTCATTAAAAAATCAAATATGGGTCATGTGTGCAAAAAAGCTGGATTTGGGCCACTTTTGCCTGCAGTGTGAACGTAGCCTTAGAGAGCAGTACTGAGACAAAGACTGACCTTAAAGTGGCAGGGTTGTGTTTTTTAGAGTTTTTTCATTGGTAGCCACTTCAGATACCCAAACAAATACACAAAAGCACTGAAAAAGTTACATTTCATACTCGGTCCCCTAACTCTCAGGCATTGGCTTGCTTGCTACCGGATAACCATGAAAACCGGTACTACCTGTCTCATGGGTGGGGCCGTCGGCGACTCAACCGGCATCCCCGCCCTTCCGAGGGCGTGGAGGGTGAAACAGGGCATCCTGGCAGAACTAAAAACAATATCTGTCACAGTTCTATGGTGGACCACTCCCAGTTACACAGGGTGAGACTGGACATCCTGACAGATAACCACATCTGTCACAAGGTCTGTGGTGGACTGTGCCAGTCGGTGCATTGTGACATGCACTACACCAAAGAGCAGAGATAAACAAACCTATCATCTGGTCAGTCACTCCAACAGATACTGGAGTCAGTTTGTCTTGGCTTGTCCTTGCCACTGATATTACCTTTATCTACCAAGAATGTGCTGCTAGTCCAGCAAAAGCTAGCAGTACTCAAATACTTTGCGAGCAGTTTCATGAAATGGTCAATCAGAAAGCAACTCATACCGGCTTGGACGCCGCCCGGGCTTACAAGGTCCGCGCTGATCTGTTCACACCCTGACAGGCAGCGAAAAGTAAGCTAGGAGCAGGAAGACAAAAGAAGAGGAAAACAGCAACCTTGTGTGTAGCAGAATGGAATGTACGCACTCTGTTGGACAGAACAACATCACAGCGCCCAGAAAGACAGACCGCGCTTGTGGCCCTGGAAGTGAACAGGTACAATGTAGACATACAGTAGCTGAACTTAGTGAAACAAGATTGCCTGGATATGACAGCTTGGAAGACCATGGGTACATCTTCTTTTGGAGTGGGAGATCAACTCAAGAAAGGAGAAAAGCAGGAGTGGGCTTTGCAGTTAGAAAGGAGATAGCAGCAATGCTTGATGAGGAACCAGTGCCAATCAACGACAGGATAATGACTATGAGACTCCCACTACAGCGGAAGATGTATGCCACACTCATCAGTGTATATGCCCCAACAATGACCAACACAGAGGAGGTGAAGGAAGAGTTCTACAGTGATTTACGTGAGACTATCAGGCGTGTACTGACTGATGACAGGCTGATACTCGTTGGAGATTTTAATGCCAGAGTTGGTTCAGACACTGAGAAATGGAAAGGAGTGCTAGGCAGTCATGGAGCAGGCAAGTGCAATGCTAATGGAGAACTTCTACTTGCACTATGTTCAGAGTACAACCTTGTGATAACCAACACTCTATTTAAGCACAAGGACACACACAAGAAGATATGGATGAACCCAAGATCCAAGCACTGGCACTTATTAGACTACATCATAGTCAGGCAGAGAGACAGAAGGGATGTATTGGACACCAGAGCAATGAGAGGTGCGGACTGTGGCACTGATCATGTTATGCTGAGATCTAGATTAAGGATTTGCAGACGAAAACAGCACTGCAGGACGGGTGCGAAGCCACCACGGAAGCTAAACACTAGTGCACTGAAAGGCCAAAAGAAGCAGGAAGAACTTACACAGGAAATGGATGAAAACTTGAAAGACTGGGACAGCAACAACTCAGAGAATGACATAGAAGAGAAATGGGCAACACTTAAGGATACGGTGTATCAGACTGCGAGTGATGTGTTAGGCTACCCTGAGAGGAAACATCAAGATTGGTTTGATGAGCATGATGAACATCTGAAGAAACTACTAGAAGTGAGGAATACAGCTAGGCAGGAAAACCTACAGGTCGACCACAAGGTCGAAGAAGAAGAAATACTCAAAGGCTCAGAGTGAGCTACAGAAGTACACCAGAGAGATGAAGTCCAACTGGTGGGATGAAAAAGCGGAGACACTTCAAACTGCAGCAGACAGGAAGGACATGAAAACATTCTTCACAGGTTTGAGAGAAATCTACGGCCCTAAACCAAGAGGATTGATCCAACTAAAGGCTATGGATGGTGAAACGGTTTTGCAGGAGAAAGACAAGATCCTGGACAGATTTGCAGACCACTTTGACCAACTACTAAACAACCCTGGAGAGCTCACTGAAGAGGCTAAAGAAGCTCTAGTGCAGCAACCAGCTGTATCAAGTCTGGATGAACCACCAAATTTTGATGAACTAATGGCAGCTATCAGGACAACACAGGATGGTAAAGCTCCAGGAAGGGATGGAATTCCAGCAGAAGTGTGGAAATTTGGTGGTGTTCAGCTGACCAACTGCCTGCACAAGCTCATCCAAGAGATATGGGATGCCCAGAAAGTACCTCAAGACTGGAAGGATGCAAGTATTGTGCCTTTGTTCAAGAAAGGTGACAGGAAAGATTGTGGAAATTACCGAGATATATCACTACTAGCCACTGTTGGTAAGATTCTCTCACGTGTACTACTTAACAGACTCAGTGAACACATCTCGCAGGATGTACTACCGGAAACCCAATGCGACTTTAGAAGTGGAAAAAGCACAATG
Organism: Pholidichthys leucotaenia; assembly: GCA_020510985.1. Taxonomy (NCBI): domain Eukaryota; kingdom Metazoa; phylum Chordata; class Actinopteri; order Cichliformes; family Pholidichthyidae; genus Pholidichthys; species Pholidichthys leucotaenia. Next base: position 57,685,390 of record CM035837.1, on the reverse strand, counting down.
GACATGATTTTCTGCTTGAAACAGGTTCAAGAAAAGTGTATCGAACAGAACATGCCGCTTTATGTAGTCTTCATAGACTTCAGTAAAGCCTTCGATACTGTTTCGCGACAAGGACTTTGGCAGGTACTCAAGAAATATGGTTGTACAGAGAAGTTTGTCAGCCTGATCGAGGCACTCCATACAGGTATGCAAGCAAACGTGGCAATGAGTGGTTCAGTATCTAAAGACTTTTCAGTAAGCAATGGGGTAAAACAAGGGTGTGTGCTGGCACTTACACTCTTCTCGCTATACCTGGCAGCCATGCTTGAGGTGGCCTTCAAAGACACTTCAGAAGGAGTATATATTCAAACAAGGAAAGAAGCAGGCTTGTTCAATGTGGCACAGTTTAAAGCCAAGAGTAAGACATCGATAAAGATAGTAAGAGAAATGCTCTTTGCCGATGACAGTGCTCTAGTTGCACACAGCATGGAAGATATGCAATCTTTAGTGAAGAAATTTGCAAGAGCAGCTAGCCAATTCAGCCTCCAAATCAACATCAAGAAGACAGAGTGTCTTTATCAACCACCAAAGTTCCAATTATCAACATCACTACCAGAAGAGATCAGCATTGGTACAGAGCCACTAGTCAAGTGCAAGACTTTCAAGTACCTAGGGCATACTGTTTCAGAGAATGCTAGGCTGGAGGATGAACTATCTCTCAGAATGGGAAGAGCGAGCGCTGTGTTTGGAAACTTGAGGGAGTGACTGTGGAACAATTGACATGTGTCAATCCGTGTGAAATGCAAAGTGTACAGAGCAAGAGTACTGGCTACTCTATTGTACGGTGCTGAAACTTGGACTGTCTACAGAGTGCAGGTGAAGAAACTCCACGCGTACATGATGAGACACCTTCGAGCCATAATGAACATCTCATGGAAAGACAAGATAACCAACATAGAAGTGTTGAAACGAGCTGGTCTACCATCAGTGGAGGACATGTTAATACAGATGAACCTCAGATGACTCGGACATGTTGAGAGGATGGACCACCAGCGTCTCCCTCGGCAGTTACTCTACTCACAGTTATGCGAGGGCAAACGCAATCAGGGCAGACCAAGGCTCAGATTTAAAGACACTGTAAAAAGAAACTTGAAGAAGTTGGACATAGACAGGAGTTCCTGGCAGCGGAAGGCTAAGGACAGAGCTGTGTGGAGGAATCTGATCAGACCTAAATGAAACGGTCATTGTCGTCCACGACAGACTGCTATGATGATGAACTCTCCTCTCCTCAAATCTTAGTAAAGCGACCTTAACATTTTATCATGGAAAGAATCTTCTCTCTTAAAATTAAGATTAATTTAATGGATGCTACACTTCTCAGTTTTACAGAAAAAAATAAAGCAAAATATGAATCATTAAAAATCACTGTGGGGTCTGGTCCCTGCTTTTACATATTTCACATGCTTCATTAAAATTGATGAACCTGAAGTAAGATTTTGAAAAAGTATCAACATATTCTTGAAAAAAATATTTATTTTTACAAGCACTAAAGCAGAAAAACCAGCATAGTTTAAGGCTTTTTTAGCATGACTGTGTGAAAATACCAAGAGAAGAGTCAGGTTTTATGCACGATGCCTTTGACTCGCAAATGGCCTCCCTTTATTTGTTTATTTATAATTTTTTTAACGGTGTATCACAAAATATTTTTTAAAAATTCACAATTCAGTATGAGTCTAATTTAAAGGCAGTGAATTAAGATTATTACACATTTTAGTTACATTTTCTTTGTTCAAGTTTTTCACTGGTTGAATGCATGCCAACTTTGTTCAATAAAGCAAGAGGAAAAAGTAACAAATTTGAGGTACAAATTATACTTTAAAAGTCAAAGTTAATATTCATTTTTACACGCAGATAAGCAAACTGTTGATATATGTATGTCATTTAAATTTACCTGAAAAAAACCAACAAAAATACCAAAAACAATGCACCTACATTTGAGGTTTTTGCTGTTGAACATGGCCAACTCAGACGCAACATCATTTCGGTCGCTACCCTCAGACAGAAAATGAATGCACCAATATGTTCCGCTGTGATATGAACTGAAATGTCAAAAAATAAAGTTGTATTAGTTTCCTTTCTCTCAGTGTGATATCATGACAAATAATGAAACAAACAAACCAACGTCTCCATCCATATAGCGGTTGAAAGAATGGAACATTTTGACAGATAATGCCCAGGTACGGCATTTTTTCAGTGTACTGACAAAAAGTAAATAATGCCATTATAAATAAATTATTTTGTAAGTAGGAGAGAAATTCTCACAAGAAACTCACACAATGTTTCCATGGAGGAAGAGTCAAAGGCTGTCTGTTTGAAATGTTGACCTTTAGTTAGCTAATGCCTCCATCATTCTAATCACCATAATGCTTTTTTAGCACAGAACACCGTGCCACAATGAATCATTGCTCACAGTTTGAGAAAGTTTGGGTAGACGTGCGGTCTGCCATATCACATTTAGGTACAAAAGGCTGAATTTAATTACAGAGCCCTTCATCAGGCCAGCCAGGCTAAACCTCTGATATATGCTCAGTGATATTCTATTAAGAGATGGATTGACACACAGGCTTTTTACTCCAATCCCTCTATCCAAGTCCAGGTAAAAAAAAAAAAAAAAAAAAAAAACACCCCACATCTGCGTAATAACATCTGTTTTATTTCCCTTCCTTCCCTGGAGTGAGGGCAGTGGTTTTAATCAAAACAATTGACTTCTGTCTGACCTATTTTCTTTGAGTACAGTCCAGGAATGCCTTAGGCAGGCCTGAATACACACACCATGCCCAAGAAAAGGAGGGCTTTAGACTGTAGCCAGCCTAATTGACTTTGTAATAGTGTCATAGTTCACTGCCACCAAATTGACTGAATTTTCAAGCATGCTTTGGCAACAGCGATACCCTGACAACATGACAAAAGGGCCTCCCAGTGCAACTCCAAGCTTATGACCAGCAACAAAACAGTAACTCTGCAATATTTAATCTCACTGCTCTGAAATATCATTTTAGACTGATTACACTGGTCAACACCAAATTTATTGTCTAAGTTATTTTAGCTGATTTAGGACAATTTTGATGTGCTGAATCCAAAAATCACATTGGTTTTGCTCAATCAGGTCAACTTTTTGAATTATGGCCACATGTTGTTTAATAAGTTTTTGTTTACATGTACGGGTATTTTCGCTTTATATGATGCAAAATTCTTTTTATGTCTTGAAATTCTCTGAATTTTGAACAATGATGATGTAACATTCAATTTACATGTACTTACCTTTATATAAAGGGAAGTACATGCACAGTACTAAGTAAGTACTAAGTAAGTACAGGTTTTTACTTAGCACCTGATCAAGAGAAACGGATGTTATTTTCGGATTCAGCGGTGCAAAATTGTCTTAAATCAGTTGAAAAAACACAGACAACTTACAAAAAGATTATTTTTGTAACCCTGTGATATAGGAGCCTGTTAAAACCAAAAATCTTTTTTTTTTTACTTACTTTGACATACAGTTAGAAGTTCTAGAAGTTCTGATATATGTAATGAAAGCTAAATCTTTAAGATGTGCACATTTAATTACATTTATTATTGTATTCATAATTTTAAGAAGAGAAAGCCGCACAAAATTACATTCAAAGTAGGCACGTACAATATTACATTGTTTTTAAAATCAGTAATCGATATGCCAATACAGTATATTAAGAACATTTTTTTTTGCCAATTGCCAATACTGATATATGTACATATTTTCCCACCTATTTACATCTCCTTTGTCTTACAGTGATGATTAACTGGCATATAATGACACATTCCCCAAGGAAAATAAGACAACTACCTCAACCTAACATGAAAATACATTTTTTTTTAGTCACATGTTCAACAGAATTGTAAAATTCCTCCTTTTAATAGGCTTGAAGGATACTGTTCCTGTATAGACCAATGTCAAAAAATAACATGCAACTTATTTTTGATTGTTTCTGTATTGGCTAAAAAGTATGTATCATTAAAAAAAACTGAACTGAAATGCTTTAAAATGGTTCAGTCCCAGATGTTTCTTGAATTTACAGCTGCAGTCTACTGTTGTCTGTTTCAGGGAAAATCAATGCCACACAACTGGGACACACCAGAAAAAACATCGGTACTGCTGATATCTTATTTGCAGATAGACAATATTGGTCAATAAGGTAAATCCGTGCTGATCCCAATGTTAGGCTGATATATTGGTGCAATTCAAAGTAATTTTGGTGTTTTACAAACATTGGTTAAGGTCTGATTCTTCACTGCTTATAGTAACAGTATGAAATCAGGTTAGTTTGTTTCTTTCCCCTACATCCCAAGACTTTAGAGTGGCATTTCATACTCCATTATATGATTATGATTTTCCTATGCTAGAAGGGCAGTTATATGGATTATCTAAAAAGGTACAATTGCACTCAACAGAGGGCAAACGCACAATTCCTTAACAACCGTCCTGAGTACTTCCCTCATCTCTTTCTCCTCTCTCAAAGATATAAGCAGACATATATAATTCAATGATAATCATAAGAAATGCTGTCCATGTTGGCTTCCAAGATTCATGATCCGGTGACTTTAACCTTTAGACCCCAAAATCATAGAAATAGGTGAGGGTCCAAAAGTCAACCCACATACCAAGTTTGGTGACCACAGCATTATAATAAAGTGATTATACACTAAAGTTAGAGTGTGGACAGGGTTAAAATAGAAGTTACATTCAAGTTAAACACACACACACACACACACACACACACTCTTTTGAATGCTCCCTCTTCAGGGTCGCCACAGCAGATCATGGGTCCTCACATTTGATTTGGCAAGGATTTTACACCGGATGCCCTTCCTGACACAACCCCCCCCCCCCTTTTCCGGTATGAAGGGTACCCTGGGTTTGTGCTTCTCCCTATGGCTGGGTAACATTCAAGTTAAACATCACTAGGTTATTATATTCAACATGTCCTTCAAACCATAATCTTACAGCTGCACAAAAACAGTGTTTTATGTTATCAGTATTGTTAAATGGATGCTTGTATGTGATAGATATTGCTCATAAAAAGATGTTCATTAATAATAAGAATAACAATAACAATAATAAGTAACAGACAAATGGCATATTATGTGTTAAAACTGCGTAACAACCCCAAAGAAAAAATGTCAATGAAAAGCTATTAGTAGCTCTGGTATCTTTGATACAAAGTAGACTGTGGTGATGTTGAAGCAGTAATAAAGAAACAGCAAAGAAGAAATTCAGAAGTGAGAATTTAGATGAAAAAGGAGGCTCGAGTTTGTGTTATCTATAGGACCACTATTTTTGGATGATAGGTAACATATTTTGGTTTTTTAGCAGTTGGGTTTTGGCATGGACATTTCCCCTTGGTGTCTCACACTGAAAAGAGCAAAACTACTTTCATTCATTGGCTTGTTTCATTTTTCAGTCTATGACTAAACTTAAAGTTAAACGTTGTTTTATGATGGGCATATGAAAATTAGATTTAGGGGACTTGGTCCAAAGTTTTCTTATTTCTGTGAGATGATGTTCTTTACCTCATTCTTCTCAGTCATAGTATAATGCTACTGACAACTGTGATATTAAGTATCACAGTAATAACATACACATGTCAGTTATCTGGTTGCTTTTCATCAGTTTATTACAAGTAACTGTTCTCTTTTATACAATTTTGTAAAGTTATACTTACAGTACTTTTTGGTAGTACTCAGTACTACTAATTAAAGATCAGTTTGACAGTCAGCATTGCTGTTAATGCTATTATTATTAATAGTAGTAGCAGGTCTAGTTGTAGAAGTAGTTTTGTTTATATTCTGTATAGATACCTCAAAAATATCATTATCAGAATATTTTTGGCAACAATTACTTTTTTCCTTATTTTGGCTGTTCCCTTTCAGGGTCACCACAGCTTATCATACCCTGATATCATGATGATCTGCATGTAAACTGGCAAGGATTTTTATGCCGGATGCCCTCAGTGACACAAACCTCCCCATTTTCCCAGGACTGGCACAAGGAGTACACTGGCTTGTGCTGCCCCTGTGGCTGGATAACCAACTTTCCTTGCCCCATTCTATTATGCTGAGCACCAAGTTAGTAGGCAGCAAGCACCATTTTAGATGGTTTTTGATATGACCCAGCTGGGGCTTGAACCCTTGACCTAACACTAGTCGACCAGTCTGGTTTTTTTGCCCACAATAACTGTGGAGTGATAAAAATCAGATATTGTGACAACTCGTATAGAAAAATAAATAAATGATTTATTTATGATAGGGTTACATCAGGGAACAGCTCTGAGACCCTTCTTCTTTGCTATGGTGATGGACGGACTGACAGACAAGGTCAGGCAGGATCCTCCATAGACCATAATATTTGCAGATGACATTGTAATCTGTATTGAGAGTAGGAAGCAAGTGGAACAGAACCTGGAGAGGTGGAGGCATGCTTTGGAGAGAAGAGGAATGAAAGTCAGTAGAAGCAAGACAGAATGCAGTATCTCACAAAAGTAAGTACACCCCTCACATTTTTGTAAATATTTTATTATATCTTTTCATGGGACAACACTGAAGATGTGATACTTTGATACAATGATGATGATAATTTGATACAATGTAAAGTAGGCTGCACGGTGGCGCAGTGGTTTAGCACTGTGGCAGCACAGTTTTACCCTCAGCCGGGGGACCGCGGGGATGATGAGATCGTGGGTTCGATCCCAGCCCCCGACCAACAGTGAGCTGTGTGGAGTTTGCATGTTCTCCCCGTGTTGCGCGGGTTTACTCCGGGATTTCTCCGGTTTCCTCCCGCACACCAAAAACATGTAGGTTTAGGGCGCTCGCGCACGCAGCGACCAGCAGCCGGTGGCTTGTCACCAGACTGCAAACCAAGTCTACCTACAGGTACAAATAAGTAACAAAAAAACAAAAAAAAACCCAAAACAAACAAAAAAAAAAGTAGTCATTGCACAGCTTGCAATAACAGTGTAAATTTGCTGTCCCCTCAAAATAAAGCCATTTTCCCTCCCTGGTGTCATGTGACTCATTAGTGTTGCAAGGTCTCAGGTATGAATGGGGAGCAGGTATGTTAAAGTTGGCGTTAACACTCTCACACTCTCTCATGCTGGTCACTGGAAGTTCAACATGGCACCTCATGGCAAAGAACTCTCTGAGGATCTGAAAAAAAGAGTTGTTGCTCTACATAAAGATGGCCTAGGCTATAAGAAGATTGCCAACACCCTGAAACTGAGCTGCAGCACTGTGGCCAAGACCATACAGCGGTTTAACAGGACAGGTTCCACTCAGAACAGGCCTCACCATGGTCGACCAAAGAAGTTGAGTGCATGTGCTCAGCATTATATCCAGAGGTTGTCTTTTGAAAATAGATGTATGAGTGCTGCCAGCATTGCTGTAGAGGTTGAAGAGGTGGGGGTCAGCCTTTCAGTGCTCAGACCATACACTGCACACTGCATCAAATTGGTCTACATGGCTGTCGTCCCAGAAGGAAGCTCCTGTTAAAGATGATGCACAAGAAAGCCCGCAAACAGTTTGATGAAGACAAGCAGACTAAGGACATGGATTACTGGAACCACATCCTATGGTCTGATGAGACCAAGATAAACTTATTTGGTTCAGATGGTGTCAAGCGTGTGTGGCGGCAACCAGGTGAGGAGTACAAAGACAAGTGTGTCTTTCCTACAGTCAAGCATGGTGGTGGCAGTGTCATGGTTTGGGGCTGTATGAGTGTTGCCGGTGTTGAACTGTAGCTCCCACTGGGGAGCTACAGTTCATTGAGGGAACCATGAATGCCATCATGTACTGTGACATAGTGAAGCAGAGCATGATCCCCTCCCTTCAGAAACTGGGCTGCAGGGCAGTATTCCAACATGATAACGACCCCAAACGCACCTCCAAGACAACCACTGCCTTGCTAAAGAAACTGAGGGTAAAGGTGAAGGACTGGAAAAGCATGTCTCCAGACCTAAACCCTATTGAGCATCTGTGGAGTATCCTCAAACAGAAGGTGTAGGAGTGCAAGCTCTCTAACACCCACCAGCTCCATGATGTTGTCATGAAGGAGTGGAAGAGAATTCCGGTGGCAGCCTATGAAGCTCTAGTGAACTCCATGCCCAAGAGAGCTAGGGCAGTGCTGGAAAATAGCGGTGGCCACACAAAATATTGACACTTTGGGCACAATTTGGACATTTTTACTTAGGGGTGTACTCACTTTTGTTGCCACCAGTTTAGACATTAATGGTTGTGTGTTGAGTTATTTTGAGGGGACAGCAAATTTACACTGTTATTGCAAGCTGTACACTGACTACTTTACATTGTATCAAAGTATCATATCTTCAGTGTTGTCCCATGGAAAGATGCAATAAAATATTTACAAAAATGTGAGGGGTGTACTCACTTTTGTGAGATACTGTACATGAGTATGAATGAGAGGGAGGCAGGTGTAACGGTGAAGATGGAAAGAGTAGAGGTAGTGAAGTTAGATGAGTTTAAATACCAGGGGTCAGCCATCTAAAGCAATGGAAAATGCACAAGAGAGGTGAAGAAGAGAGTGCAGGCAGGGTGGAGTGGATATGTAACGATCTGAGCACGGGGGGATTCCACCGTGCTCTGTCTCTTTGCCCTTTTTTCCCTTTATTTCTATAATGCTGTATTTTTTGAGTTCTATTCCTATTGCTATCTCTGGTTTGTTTTCACATATTCTGTATTGTTTCTTAGTATGATTTATTTTCCTGTTTACATTCATTGTAGTTTTGTTATTTACATACTTGGGTTTATTTGTCTTTATTTGTTACCACATTATATTTGCCAGTTGTCTTCTCTTTCTTTCTCTCTCCGGGGTTGCTGCTGGCACTTCTGGGTTTTTCCCTGGCTGTGGGCGGTGCCCCTGTCAAGCTGTCAGCCCCGTCTCCTCTCCTTATAACTCACAGCTGATTGTCATCTTCTCCCCAGCCCGCTCATATGATTCACACTGGTTACTATTTGTGTTTAATTACTTTTGGCCCTATTTAAGGGCGGTTTTCTCGTTTCTATTTGCTGGTGTCTTAAAGAAGGTTTTACATCAGAACCCTGTCCTCATTCAGACGTTTGTATTCGTTTGTATCCTGCCTTCTCTCTGTTGCTCATAAGTTTTGTTTTGTGCACTTTTTGGATTTTTGTGTTTGTACACTGTTTGGATTTTTTGTTTTTGCCAATAAATTTCACAAACTGCAGTTCAGTGCATGGGTCTCTCCTCCCTGCCCCGAGGGGCAATTCATGACAGGGTGGAGATGAGTGTCAGGGGTGATTTGTGACAGAAGAAAAGCAGCTAGCATAAAAGGGAAGATTTACGAGATTTTTTTTTTTTGTATTTTGTATAATTCATTAATCTCCAGAGGGAAATTCAGGGCATCCACCTGGATGGATGAGGCAGCCACGGTGTGGTGCCAATCCCTTCACCATTCACACACACATTCACACCTAGGACCAGTTTAGAGTCTCCAATTAACCTAACTTGCATGTTTTTGGCCTGTGGGAGGAAACCAGAGTATCCGGAATAAACCCATGCAGACATGGGGAGAACATGCAAACTCCACACAGAAGGGTCACCGATGGTCAGGGGGTGGGTGTGCGGTATTTATACCCAGTTACAGACAACACATGAAAGGCATGGGACATTTGCATCACAGTAAGAGCAGGAAGCCTGAATGTTTGCATTTGACTCATACAAAACAGCATGATATCAGCGGAAGGAGCTAGACACAGGAAGGCTGCCTATTGTTCTGTTAATCGCTCCAGATGCGCGCTCTGCATGTCCCAATCTGTTGTGGGGGTTACGCCACAGTGGGCACTAAACCCACGATGGTCAGGGGTGGAATCGATCTTGTGACCTTCTTACTGTGCTGCCACAGTGCAGCACACAGTGCCACACTGTGCCACTGAGCTGCCCTCGTGAGACCTGCTATGATGTATTGTTTGGAGATGGTGGCGCTGACAAAAAGACAGGAGGTGGCAGAGTTGATGATGCTAAGATTCTCATTGGGAGGGATAGGATTAGGAATGAGAATATCAGAGGAACAGCTCATGTTGAGCAGTTTAGAGACAGAGTAAGAGAGGCAAGGCTGAGATGGTTTGAACATGTGCAGAGGAGGGACAGTGGAGATATTAAACAAAGGATATTGAATATGGAGCTGCCAGGCAGGAGGAAAAGAGGAAGATGACAGAGAAGATTCATGGATGTAGTGAAGGAGGACATAGAGAAGGTTGGCGTTACGGAAGAGGGTGCAAGGGATTTGGTGAGATGGAGCAGATGATCAGCTGTGGTGACCCTTAAAAGGAGCAGCCGGAAGAAGGAGAAGAATTATAACTCATTAGCAATTTTGAATAGGAATTATGCTGATATGTGTACAAAAAATCAGTTCAAAATTAAGTAACTAGGACTTCCGGTCTGGACGCCATGGCGACTGCAGCTTAACACTGAAGCTCTCAGACTCAATCCAGGATAACACCTTGAAAATCAAACTTAACGGATTTTTGGAGGAGTGAAAATCAAAAGACAAAATCATCATGTCTAAAGGAAAACAGAAGAAACTGAAATTCTCCAGGCTAGGACACGTATCGGCCGGAGAATCTGAACTGGAAGATCCCCGTTCAGAAGACGAGGAGCTGGTGATAGCTAACAAAAGGGTTAGCCTGAAATCACTATTTGAGGAACTACGACGATTTCGCCGAGATGTTACGGCCGAATTTCGGGAATTCAGAGAAGAATTGAAAAGGACAAACAGCAGAGTGGACCAGGCCGAGAACCGAATCTTGGAAACAGAGGATCGAATAAAAGTGCTCGAAGATTCTGTGCTGGACCTACGCAAAAGACAAGCAGCTATAGAGGCTAAGCTAACCGACCAAGAAGGAAAACAAAGAAGAGACAACATAAGAATTCATGGTCTGATAGAAGGAACCGAAAATGGTTTTAACTCAATGGCAGAATGCGTGGAATCCTTACTAAGAGAGAAATTGGATATTCCACAAACCACCGACTTGAAGATAGAAAAGGCACATCGTTCATTAGCCGCTAGGCCGGCGGCGGAAGCGCCCCCACGTTCGGTGTTGGTAAGATTTTCCAATTTCAAAATAAAACAAGAGGTTGTAAGACTGGCCTGGCAGAAAAAAGGATTTATGCACCAGGAGAGAAAAGTCTACGTGGAACACGATTACGCCCCGGAGGTCCTTAAAAAGCGCAGGGAATACAATGACGCGAAAAAGGTGTTAAGAGAGAAGAAATTGCGCTTTCAGACACCATTTCCTGCGAAGTTAAGGGTCTTCTACGGCGATGAAACGTGTCTCTATAATTCGGCGGAAGAAGCAACAGCTGACATGGCGAGAAGAGGGCTCCCGGTAACGGTGTTTAAACCCGCAGCAGACCCGAGTGAGAAGATCAAAGCGCAAACATGGACAACACAAAGACCCTCAAAATCCACGGACCAGCAGCGGGAAACCCAGCACCAGAGCGTCGCGGATAAACTATCCGTTTTCAGGTTGGAATAGCGACCTTTTTTTTTTTTTTTTCCCTTCCTCTTGAATCAATCCGCACATCCAACCCCCCTCATACAAGGTAACAAACATTAAAGGAGATGCATATTCAGCATGTGGTAAAACATTTCATGGAACAATCATATTATTTGAAACAAATAAGTCTTTGTAATAAAAAAAAAAAAAAAACTTGTTAAAATAGAAATGTGACAATAATCCACATGTTCTGCTCATACTAACAAATACTGTTTTTGCGTGAATGTTTGATGTGATGGGGGTGGGAGGGTGCACACAATTTCACAGGGTTTAGGCATAAAAGGAAAAAAAAAAAAAAAAATCATTACAAGTTTGGATTGGGTTCTGAAACTCACGTTAAAAGCATGGGACTACTTTCAGTGGTACGAGAGGGCCCTCAACACGTAACAGAGTTTGAGGAATTTCCCTCAGGGCCTTCACTCCATCAAGGCTCTTACAGGGTCTTTAAAAAGACCTCAGCTCAGGAAGTTCTTTTGACAGTTTTTTGTTTTAAAGTTTTTTACACTATGTTCTTAATGTTTTTCTTGTTTTTAATGTTCTTTCAGTTTCTGAGTAGCACAAAAGAGGGCCACCACACAGTTATACTAAACAAAACAACACAATGGAGAAACAGGGTGTAACCAAAATAATTTCATATAATGTAAAAGGGATCCTGAATCCAGTTAAAAGATCCAAGATTCTAGGCAAAATGAAAAAAGACAAAGCAGGAATAATACTTTTACAAGAAACCCACCTAACAGACGTGGAACACAATAAACTCAGTAGACAAGGGTTTAAAATGATCTCTTCATCTTCATATAAATCAGGGAGGAGGAGGGGAGTAGCGACATTGATATCAACCAAAATTACATTTGAAAAAAAATCAGAACACAAAGATAAAGAAGGGAGATACAGTTTGGTAACTGGGCGGCTAGAGGGAGAAGATATCACCCTGCTGAATGTGTATGCTCCCCCAGGGGCTAACTGGAAATTTTATAAAAATGTATTCGACCTAATGATAACTAAAGCTCAAGGTTTAGTGATATGTGGTGGGGACTTCAATCTTAGACTGAATCCATACTGGGATGCTTCTGGTAATTCCCCACATCAAAATAACACCCAAAACAGGAAGACTCGGATGCTACTAAAAGAAATGGGAATCTGTGATGTGTGGAGGGAACTCAACCCCAGTGTAAAAGACTATACATTTTACTCAACTCCACATTCATCTTACTCAAGGATTGACTATTTTTTTATGTTTAATAGAGACATTGGTAGAGTAAAAACATGTAAAATAGGACTGATGGATCTCTCCGACCACAGTCCGATCTACATGGACTTAAATATCCAAAAATACACAAATAATACATTTTCTTGGAGGTTAAATTCAAATGTCCTGAAAGGACCATTGAAAGATGAATTGGAGTCAGATATTCTCAGATATTTGGAAGATAACGATAATGGAGAAGTATCCCCTTTAATACTGTGGGATGCATGTAAAGCTGTAATAAGAGGAAAGATTATTGCAAAACTGGCAACCCAAAAGAAACTAAGACAAGAAAAACTATCCACATTAGAGTCAGAACTTAGGAACCTAGAAAAAGAACACAAAGGCAACACTCATTCTACTGACTCGCTCAAGATTAAGGAAATTAAAAACCAAATAAATGAGATCTACACAATAGAAATCCAGAAGAAACTTACATTTCTGAAACAAAAATACTATGAAGCAGGCAGTAAATCGGCAAAATTGCTAGCCTATAAATTGAGGAAACATCAAACAGAAAGAGCAATCTACAAAATCAGAGACCCAGTATCAAAGGAAATAAAATTCAGAATTCAGGATATTCTTAAAAACTTCGAGAATTACTATAAGAACTTATACTCCCACAAAAAACATAAAAACGCATCCGAGGCATTCCTAAACACATTAAACCTTCCCCAACTTACGGAGTCACAAAATAAAACACTACTGTCAGAAATACATTCTAAAGAATTGGAAAAAGCAATTATGAAACTTAAAGCTAACAAATCCCCAGGAGCTGATGGCTATACAGCAGAGTGGTACAAAACCTTTAAACAGCAACTATCTCCTCTCCTCCTGAAAACATTTAATTATGTCCTCCACACAGGGGAAATCCCCCCCTCCTGGAGAGAAGGGGTCATTGCAGTTATACCTAAACCTGAAAAGGATAAACTAGAGTGCTCCAACTACAGACCAATCAGTGTACTAAATCAGGACTATAAGCTTTTTACCATTATCCTTGCCAAAAGGTTAGAGAATATACTGACAGACCTAATTCATTTAGACCAAACAGGTTTTATAAGACAAAGACAGACACAAGACAACATTCGACGCACTTTACACATAATTCATCATATAAAAAAATATAACTTAAATGCAGTCATATTAGGATTAGATGCTGAAAAAGCATTCGATTCGGTTGACTGGTCTTTTCTATACAGAATCTTATCCAGTTTCAATTTTCATAACAACTTCATTAGAACTATACAGGCATTATATAAAAAACCAACAGCTAAAATAAGGATTAACGGTAATTTATCATCATCTTTTGAACTGGAAAGAGGATGTCGTCAGGGCTGCCCCCTGTCTCCACTGCTCTTTGCAATCTTCATAGAACCTCTGAGCCAATGGATAAGACAAAACCAAAAAATTCAAGGTATTACACTTGGTCAGAAGGAACATAAAATAGCACTCTTTGCTGATGACATTTTAATATACCTAGGGCAGCCGGACACTTCTTTACCAGAACTAACCTCAGTTTTTTCAGAGTATGGAGATTTATCGGGGTACAAATTAAATATGCATAAAACCCAAGTTTTAACATTCAACTATGACCCAAATCATTATTCACTAAGCAAACTCAAAACTAACTGGGAGTCGGAATCTATGAAATATCTGGGGGTCAATATCCCGAAACAACTCAACAAAATTATATCACTAAACTATGATCCACTGGTGACAAAAATAAAATCTGACCTAGCAAGATGGAATATGATACCATTCTTGGGTATTGCACAAAGAATTGAAGCAGTCAAAATGAATATACTTCCACGTCTTCTATACCTTTTCCAAACAATACCGGTAGAACCTCCCAAAAAAACATGGCAGGAGCTGGACAGAAGGATCTCAAGATTCATATGGCAGGGCAAGAGACCTAGAATCAGATATAGAACCCTACAGCTAAACAAAGACAAAGGTGGGCTCGCGCTGCCAAATATCAGGGACTACTTTAAAGCCGCACAAATTAAAACTTTAGTAGAGATATGTAACCCAGTCTACTCTGCACAATGGAAGGAGATCGAATGCCAAATAACAAGTGACATCCCCCTACAGGCGATAATAGGGAACAATGTCTTACCTAAGCTTTTGAATAACACTAACCCGTGGATAGAGACCCCGCTAAAAATTTGGTTTAAGATAGTCAGAGAGAATCAAACTAAAGAGCCCTATCGACTTCTGCAATGGATCGCCTATGATCAGGACTTTACTCCTAATAAAACAGACACCAGATTTAAAAAGTGGAAGGAGAAGGGGCTGATAAAATATTACGATTTTTTTAAAGGGCAAATCTTAAGAAGTTTTGAAGATTTGAAAAAACAAGGCCTAATAAATCAAGACCTTTACAGGTTCTTCCAGCTTAGACACCACATAAACAATATACTTAAAAAGGAGGTTTTGGAAAGGGCCCAGTCAGGTGTTCTGAAGGTCTTCTTAATGGCATATAAAGGGATCCCAGGGATCAGATACATTTCTAAAATATACCAAGGTCTTCAAGACTTAAAAGGAGACAACACATCTTATATAAAAGAGAGATGGGAAAAAGAGGGGAATTTCACTTTACATCTGGAAATATGGGAAAAGCTAAATAAACAGCAATGGAAAAGTACCTCATCCCTGCAGTGGAGAGAATTTGGATGGAAAAACTTGGCAAGATTTTTCAGAACACCTGCACAAATCAAATTTACCCATAAGGGATTGAACTGTTGGCGCTTGTGTGGTGAAAAGACTGCAAATCATTTTCATGTGTTTTGGTCATGCCCAGTTATCCACCAATATTGGACCAATGTACAGACAATATTGGGGAAAATATTCAAAATTACAGTTCCCTTTTCTTTTGTAACTTTGTATTTGGGTTTACTACCGGACTCACTGGAAAGACGAGGAGAAAAATACTTATTCAATGTTTTAATATTGGCAAGCAAAAAAGCTCTAACTAAAAAATGGATGTTGAAGGACTGTCCTACACCTGAAGATTGGACTAACGTGATCCAAGACATTTACTCGATGGAAAAGTTGACATTCGCACTGAGACAGGACATGGATGGGTTCATGAACTTTTGGCAACCCTGGACCGCATATGTGTCTTCCATTAGATCTAATCTTTGACAAATACCATTTCAATAATGGTTCTGCTCTTTGTTCCAATGCTACTCAGATGCTCTTTTATCTTTATTTACTTACTTTTTCTTTTTGTTTGTTTTTTACTGGTTTGTTTGGTTTTTTTTTGTTTTTTGTTTTGTTTTTTTTTCTCTTTAATTTCACTTTTTCTTTCACTTTAAAAAAAAAAAAAAATAAGGGGTGTTGTAAGAATTAATCTTCCAATGTTGTCAGATATCAGAAAATAAGGGAACATGTGATGAAAATGTAAACACTGCATTGCTGTAACGACCTGTATACCCTTTACAAAAACTTAAATAAAAAAAAAAAAAAAAAAAAAAAATTAAGTAACTAACTGACAGCATTAGAAGGATATCAAATGGTTTAAAGGTACAGTGTGTAAAAATTTGTGGTAGTCTGAGTTAATGCAGAGATACTAACTTTGGTTTCATTGTTATATAATCACTCTTTGTCACGGCTGGCCCTCACGAGCCAGCATAAGACGCCTCAGTTCAGTAAATTGCAGTTCAGTTCTTTTATTTATAAAGCACAGGACTTAGGTGTACAACATAACTTTGCCACGCAGGCTTCGTTACACAACACAACATAAATTCACAATAGAGAGTTATGGCAGTGACGAGGAGCTCTCGTCTGCCGTAATTAGGAAGGAACGTCAGCGAGGGAGAAGACAGTTCCAAATAAATCACTTACATGCAGCGGGATGCGTCGAGGAACCCAGGGAGCATGTGGTAAGGAGACAGGGGAAAGTCATAGGACTTCTGACAAGACAGCCGCGCCGTCCAGTTCACTCGCACTGACATTTAAAGCCAGCTGCTCATGATTGGAAACGCGGCACAGCTGCCCAGGTTCTGACAGCTGAGAGCTCCCGAGCGTCTGGCCAATCAGAGCCCGGGAAACCCGTGTGACGACACCAGCTGTCAAAACCTGACAGGGATGAGGAATAACCCGAGCGCGGACAAAGCGCTCGGGATATGACAGGGCCCCTCCCTCTACGCGAACTCCTGGTCGCGCGCAACATCCAGACCCCCCCACCCCACCCCAGGGAAGGTGGAGGGGGAAGCAGGTGGAGGGAGAGCAGGGCCAACTCACAACAAGGGGACAAAAACATCGGGGAAGGGAGGGAGAGAGAAAAAAAAGGCAGAAACCGTACATAAACGGGGACAAAGATGAATAAAAAGAAGTCAACGCTAGATGGACATCACTCACACATAACCACAAAAAGAAAGCCAAGATGAGGGTACAAGGAACACTAGTCAATACCACAAGGCAGGATCAAGGAAATAAAAGGACAGATAATACCTTCTTCTCCAAGTTAATGTGTACAGAAAACCGTCAAAACCAAAAGACAACACAGGTGCCAAAAAAAAAAAAGGAACTAGACCCGAGTAAGGGAGTAACATAGGAAATAAACAACCACACCCTAAAGAAACATACAATACTCATGATAGCCATGGCAAGAGAACATATGTCCATCCACGGAAAACAGTCACCTTAAACATGAAGTCCAATCCCCAGTGGGGTATTTCAGTCACAAGTCAGTGGTGGGGCAAGAGAAGGAGAGGGAAAAAAAACCCCATTGGGGAATAGAGTAAAACAACTCCGCTCAGGAGGCCTCCCAGCACCCAGCATCCAGGCCGCCAGCAAAAGCAGCGGAACGTGCCCTAACGGCCCAGCCAAACCCCGGGCCGAGGGAAACCATGTCTCCGGTGGGCGGACCAGGGCGCCAAAAGAACCATCCAGCTTGTCAGGAGGCCGGACCCGGACGCCAAAAGGAAAGAGCCGGTCACCGGGTGGTCGGGCAGTATCGGTCTGCCAACAGAATGGCTGGGGGAAGGTCGGCGAACCGAGCCAGCCGGAATTTACCCCCGCAGTCTCAAAGGCGGGGAAAAAGGGGCCACGGCGAGGACGGGGCAAGGCCTGGAAAGCGCTCAGCGGCGGGTCAGCTACACAGTCTCCAGAACCCACCTGGGTCAAAACGACCATGGTGCCGAGCTCCGATTGAGCGAGAGCGGCACCCGCGTCGGACCCCGATTGGGCCGGAACCCCCATGACGTCAAGCTCCGATCGAGCGAGAGCAGCACCCGCGTCGGACCCCGATTGGGCCGGAACCCCCATGACGTCAAGCTCCGATCGGGCGAGAGCAGCACCCGCGTCGGACCCCGATTGGGCCGGAACCTCCATGACGTCAAGCTCCGATCGGGCGAGAGCAGCACCCGCGTCGGACCCCGATTGGGCCGGAACCTCCATGACGTCAAGCTCCGCTTGAACCGGCGGAGCACTCCTGGTGGACCCCATGCCGAGAGCCGGACCCTCCAAGGTGGCACCAAGAGCAGGTTCGCCTCCAGTGACCCTGGGGAGAGGCTCAGAGGGACAAAAGGAACCGGGATCAGGATCACCGGCAGTGGCAGGGACCGGCGAGACAGGCTCGAGCGCAGCAGATGGCTGCACCCGGCTCGCCCCCCCGAGAGACAGGCAATAATGCTCCAGAAAGAAGAGGAGGGATAGAAAATAGAGCACTTGCCTGATCTCGGGTTCTGCCGCCATCCAGGACTTCGATGCTCAGGGTTCAAACGGGAGGAGGTCATTGTCCGGTTCCCACTCCGTCGCGACGTCATCCGCCCCTGGAAGAGGGGCTCTTGCAGCTCGAGGACCCCCCGACGTCATCGTCCACGCTAGTTGTTCATGTGGCGTGGAGGTGAGGGGCTCTCGGCCCGCTGGACCGGACTGTTCATCTGCGGAGTCCCGGGGACGCTCCGTCGTCGGCACAGGCTCCAACCAATCGTCCGACCTCCTCTGCCCAGAAAATGGCTGCGGGGCTGGGGTCTTCTGCCCGAGGGCCGCAGGCTCACTCCTCGTCTGGTGACGCTCCTCAGAGGTCGAAGCGTGCTCAGCAGGGGGAGACACAGAGGCAGCGGGTTTAATTAACATATCAGCAGGGAGTTGAGGCTCGGGGGGCTGCAAACCCCGAGCCTCACCCCCAGGAGTCAGACAGAACAAATCACTATTAGATGGAAAAAAGTGAACTTGAACTTGCCTGGCTCCCGGAGGAGCGGTGGAACCTGCCGTTGGGAACGTCATTCCATCCTCCTCCCACCGGGTGGTGGCCGGAGACTCTCTTGGAGGGGAGGGGGCCACTCGGGATGGTGTAGCCGCGCTGTCCACTGGAGCAAAACTTCTCAAACTCCCAGCCGCTGGAGAAGGCGTCGAAGCGGAGGGGGCAACAGCCAAGTCAGGCCGGGCGTGACGCGCTGACAGCTCAGCGGGGAAAGCAGGCCCGGGGGGAAAGGCTGCTGGGGTCTCCTCCAGGTGAGACGCCGAAGAGACAGCAGTGGGATGAATGGGGTCAGCCCAGTGAACCGGAGCGGATTCCGGAGGGGAGTCACGCTGAGAACGTCTCTGGCCACGGTGTCGACGTCTACGACGGGCCCCGGATGGTGCGAACTCCAGGACTGGATCGAGGGAAGGATCCGGATTCCAGAGCGGGCAGCGGGAGCTCCGGTCACTCCGCCTTTGGCCTCGTTCCTCCTCGATCTCCTGGAGCGCCTCGCGGTGGACGGCGATCTCTTGTCTCCTCGCTTGGACGTCCAAGTGGTCGGTGTAGCGGGAAGACAACCGGTCGAGCGTTCTCTCAGCGCAGTCCAGGTAGTAGTGCGCTTCGGATGAGTCGTCAAGGCTGGCGGAAGCGCTGATGAAGTCATCCACCTCCTCCAGCGCCTCAGGCAGCTGGAGCCAGAGATCACTCCACCTTGCAGCCTCCTCCTCTTCGTACATCAGAATTGTCTGGCGTTGGGCAGCGATGTCGAGTCTCCTCGCGTCGACCTCGGGGTGACCGTTGTAGCGGGAAGGCAGACGGTCAAGCACCTCCTCAGCCCGGTCTAAATACCACTGTTCATCGGGCTGATAACCGAGGAGAGGAGGGGCGAGGGAGGTGTCTGGATGCCCATCGAGGTCGGAGGCGATAATGAGGATTTCATCTACCTCCTCCAGCGCCTTGGTCAGCAGGACGTGGGAACCCCGAGAATGACTCCGCTGAGATGGCATATTTCCAACGCCGCGTACCTGGACAGGAAGGACAAAGTTCCCAGAACGCAACTTACTGAGAACGGCGTCTCCTTCTGGCGGCTGTCTACTGTCACGGCTGGCCCTCACGAGCCAGCATAAGACGCCTCAGTTCAGTAAATTGCAGTTCAGTTCTTTTATTTATAAAGCACAGGACTTAGGTGTACAACATAACTTTGCCACGCAGGCTTCGTTACACAACACAACATAAATTCACAATAGAGAGTTATGGCAGTGACGAGGAGCTCTCGTCTGCCGTAATTAGGAAGGAACGTCAGCGAGGGAGAAGACAGTTCCAAATAAATCACTCACATGCAGCGGGATACGTCGAGGAACCCAGGGAGCATGTGGTAAGGAGACAGGGGAAAGTCATAGGACTTCTGACAAGACAGCCGCGCCGTCCAGTTCACTCGCACTGACATTTAAAGCCAGCTGCTCATGATTGGAAACGCGGCACAGCTGCCCAGGTTCTGACAGCTGAGAGCTCCCGAGCGTCTGGCCAATCAGAGCCCAGGAAACCCGTGTGACGACACCAGCTGTCAAAACCTGACAGGGATGAGGAATAACCCGAGCGCGGACAAAGCGCTCGAGATATGACACTCTTAAGTAAAAGTTGTTGCTTTTTTTGTACCTTGAAATAAGAGATAAGAGGGTCCAATGCATGTAGGTGGCCATTTTGGATTACCGTATTGTCTTTCTAAGTTTTTATGTCAAACTGTAATTACACAAATCATTAATTCTAACTGTTCTCTGATATGCTTTGGAAGAGGGCCAGATGATAAAATATGAATTGTTTGCATTTTTTTTGTTATCGCTCATTTTGATAGACAGGCTTGTGAAAATTCTGTCATAATCTATTGTTAGTCATCATTTTAAATGACTTTAATTAGATCACCCTCAGTGTAATCTGTCAAATGACAGACAGGTTTCAGTTTTTTCTGTCATTGCTGAAAAAAAATCTGTCAGTGGAGGACAGTTTTCAGGCAACACAACCACTGGACTGAACATTACACACTGCACCTTTAAATTCATAATCTGACACACACCAACTCTATGGAAATACTTATCAACTTTAAAAGCTGCAATACAGCACATCTAGGGCTTGACATTTATTTATTGGCAGGTTGTAGTTTTCTCAAACGGCATCTAAAACAGTAAACCTATTACAATGTAAGACTACAAAAGTACAACTCCCATAAGCACAAGCTGCACACAGTGTGTGATCATTGTTCCACTGTCACCGGGGGCGGAGTCTGGAAAAGCCGTGGAAGGTCTACTCCGTGGGTTGGTCTCACGTCCTGCCCCGTTCAGCCCGGTGGGAAGAAAGGCTGTGGTGGGTGGTGGCTTTCCCCTGTACCGAGTACAGAGTGGAGCCAGACTCCGCCCACAGTGAGCTTATTTTGCAGCCAGTCTGGAGAAACGGTAACAAACAGACAGCAGCCAACAGAACACACCTGTCCCCACTATCAGCGATCATATTATCAGAACTGCCCCTGATCCCCATTGTCCAAGCGGTGAGTAGCTAATCCTTGTACCCCCCCCCCCACACACACACACACACACACCAGCTCCTACCTCTGTGGTTAAACATGATTATATTTTAGAGCAAGAAGTTAAGATAAGCCTTTATTAGTCCCACAATGGGGAAATTCCAGGATTGCAACAGCACAGGGACAGCAACACTCAGAGCAACAATCAGAAGGCAAGAAAAAACAACATCTAGCAAACATATGTCCATATTACTATAAATGTATATATATAGACACACAGTGCAGAGCATTATGGCTGGTGGATGTGCAGCAGAAAGTCTAAGCTCTCTCTCCGCGGATGCAGCGGGCCAGCTGGAAGTCTTTGGGCATGATGGTGACCCCCTTAGCGAAGAAGAGACCACCAGGTGGGTCTCGCTGGTCTCCTGCAGAGCCATGACGGCGAAGCTCAGGAAACGCAGGACGGTCTTGAAGTCCTGAGCGATCTCCCTCACCAGGCGCTGGACGGGCAGCTTACGGATGAGCAGCTCCGTGGATTTCTGGTAGCGACGGATCTCTCTCAGAGCCACGGACCTGTGACGTACTCTCTAAATATGTATTTTTAATGGGCTGGTACAGGGGTGTCAAACATATGTTTGACACATTTTTCTCCTTAAGATGAGACTTTTTTCTAATCAGTTTTATTTTTCTTTATCTTCTTTTTTTTTCTGGTGAAAACAGTTTAGGTTAAATCCAGCAGCAACTACTAATGACATAGTGCAGCCATGAAGGGGTGTCTCATTTCATAGGGGTAAGGGAAGGGGTACAAATGAGAATTGGGACAGACCCCAAATGTACCTGTACTTCACTCTCACATTACAAATACTTTACTATTTCACAGTATTTACTGCTGTTCAAAGTGTTTCTCTTGCTATTTTTATGTATGTACAGGTGCATCTCAATAAATTAGAATGTCAACAAAAAGTTGACTTATTTAGGTAATTCAATCAAAAAAAAAATTAAACTTCTATATTATATAGAGTCATTACACAGAGAGTGATGCATTTCTAGTGTTTATTTATTTTAATTTTGATGATATTAGCTTACAACCCATGAAAACCCCAAATTCTGTTTCTCAAAAAATTAGAATATTACATAAAATGAATTTTTAAAAAATAGTTTTTTAATAGAAATGTTGGCTGACTGAGAAGTATGTCCATGCACACACTCAATACTTGGTCGGGGCAAATTTTGGATTAATTACTGTACCAATGTGGCGTGGCATGGAGGTGATCAGCCTGCGGCGCTGCTGAGGTGTTATGAAGGTCCAGGTTGCTTTGACAGTGACCTTCAGCTCGTCTGCATTGTTGGGTCTGGTGTCTCATCTTCCTCTTGACAATCCTTCATAGATTCTCTATGGGGTTTAGGTCAGGAGAGTTTGCTGACCAATCAAACACAGTAATCCTTTTATTTCAATCAATTTGATGTAGAGCTTTAGAGGAGCCGAGTACCTCCAGTAGTTCTGTGTGGACAGCCTGGGCCTCTTTGAGAGAGTGTTTTTCAAACCTCTGACCTGTAATGGGACTGCTGTTTACCTTCTAAAGGTGTTAATTAAAAAAGGGGAAAATTTCCAGGCACCATATGGCGCAGGGTGCCTAACAGCAGGCTCCGACTGCTTTGGAATTTCACTTAACTGCTCTTCTCTGTGTTACTGTTGAGAGCAGGTCATTTGGAGTGGCAACTTGACAATGATTAGTTAATAGGTCTTCACAGGCCGGTGGTACTTTATAAATCAGCTCTGCTGGATCACAAAGGGCTCACTCACAAATTTGGCTTCATTGGGTCGGCCTTTTCATATTGGGAATTTGTCACTTCACTGAGGAGACGAGCCATTTGTGGATTCATCGATAAGTGGTTCTCGCTGAGTAAACTCAGAAAATATTTGTGTACTTTTGTGCTTCAGCGTTTCATTGGTGATACTGTGAGAGGTGCTGTGCGTGTGGGAAGGAACTTGCAATGCCACAGAAAAGACGCTAAGCCTGTAAAAAATGATCCACAGCTGCTCCGGAGTATTTTTTTTTTGCACCATAATTGACGTGCCACAAGCATAATTTCCCATCATTAGAGGGACCTGTTGCCTGGGAGCACAGGGGTTTCCAAGGAGGAAAATCCAAGCTCCTAAGCTGCCAGGCCTGAGTGATAACAGAGCTGCAGAATCACAAATGCCGAGGTATGGGCAAATATGCAGACAACAAACAAGTGCATTTTGCAGTTCATTATGCTTGGCAGTAGAAATCACATCAAGCTTTCTGTTAAGCATAATGAAGGCAGACCTGGAGGAACACTGTGATTAAAAAAAAAAAAAAAAAACCTCTGCAAAGCAGTGAAAAAAATAAATGCAACCTGAAAGACTTATATGTGAGGTAATGTATTTTCGCTCCTCTCAAAAACTCTTCAGTCCCCAATTCCCCTTTGGATTACGAGCCTTGAGAAGGGGCCTACAGCTGTAATAAAGAATGTCTCAACTGTGGGAGATAAATAACCATCCATTCATCATCATCACCTCTCCACTGATTAAAATGCTGACAAAACAATACAGTAGAAGTGGCTATTTTCATCTTCTAATTGACTGATTGACTTTCCTTGTTTTATCGTCCATAAGATGATTCCATGCTAGCGGTGTCTTATTTGATTTATGCTGCGTGGCTTTAACAAGTATACTGATGTGAGGAAAGTGATATAAACATCAGTTGTGAATTCATACGATACGGTTAAAAAAAAAGTTGAGAGTTTGTTTCACTAATTTGTTGTTGCTGTGAAGTCCCTCTAGAAAACGACAAATAAATGTGGGCAGGAATATAAAAAAAAGCTCCAAAAATCGAGTACATTTTTATGTATGTTTATAAATATCTACAATCTGAGGCTGCAAAAGACTGCCCAGTGTGGGAGTTGTTTAAAAGATTTTCTTGTTATTGTTGCCTCGATCGTGTGTTGAGAGAGGTCCAGACGTGAGGATGAGCTATTGTTGAGGATTTTTTTCCCCTTCTTTCCTTCTTCTGAGCTACGTCTACTTCTGCCTTTGGGATGATCAGAGTTTATGAAATAAGAAATCTTTACACAGACATTTTGTTATTCTTGGATAGGACTTTTTGGGAAACTTCTCAACTGTGACTCCAGTCTGATATGATTTTAAGGATTAAACAGCTTAGTTTCCTCCCTGAAGAAAAAGGAGGAAAAAACAAAGATGCATTCTATTGAGATTTTCTGGTACGATACTGTCTTAAGACTTGTATTTTCACAAAAGTACTCCCTAGTGTTTAAAATGTGTCACTGAAGCAATGCATTTCTAAAATTGTGTGAATCATTTTTATCACCACCATGAAGATCTGGCACCATTTATCAATTAGAAGTTAGCAAATGAAAAATTAAATATTTATAAATGTGAAATAAAACTCCACATTTTATGTAAGACAATGGCTGGAAAAATGTTCTGTCTGCCTCATTGTTAGTATCATTTACTGTCTAACTCGAGTCACACGATTGTTTTTTGCTAGCAGGTCTTGTGACCTGTGAGTCCTTCACTCCATTATCAGTGATCCTGGTGATTATCACCAGTTAGTTTTTAACTAATATTAAATGTGGCATTACTGAGCTGACGGACATTCCAGGTATTGTGCACACACATTATTTCTTGTTCCAAAATACACAGTTCCTTCTTTACTCTTACAGATCTCCAGCGCTCTGTCTGTCTGTGGGTGAAAACATCTAGAGCTTGTTAACCGTTAGCACTCACAGTTCTCCTCTTATCTCTTCTCCATTTGTGCTCAGCAAGCTGATAACTCATCCAAATTATTTGGGAGGGACTCCATATTTCCTCTAACGATGGAAGGAGGGACATCTGAAACTACTTCTCCATCCAGCTCCGCATGCTCTCCTTGTCTCTCGTCCAGCTCTGTCAGCAGCTGGCCACCATGTTAACATCAGAAACTGGGCTGACTCTCTGCACCGCCAGACACTAACAGCAACAGAAATGCCAAAGTTTTGGTCTCCGCAATTATTAGTTATGATTTTTTTTTTCTGATTTGCACATTTAATTATAGTTAACGTCAAGTAAAGAAAAAAGCTGGGGGTGAACAGGAGTGGCTGTAATCAGCTGACGCTTAGAGCACCTCCATGTTGAAGTTAAAGTGCCTGTTTAGAATAACTAAAGAGCATTTGACCTAATGACCCAAAGGTTTGTATGACCTGCACAAACGGGGATCATGACTAAGTTTCTACCAATAACTTTCATTACTACCACTGCTCAGAGATAGCACTAGACTTTGTGTTATCTATCATTTTGACAGAAAGGGTTGCAAAAATAATCATAATCCCAATTTATTGTTACCCTTCACTTTAATTGATCTCAATTAGATCACTGTCAGTGTGAGCTGTCAAAACGATAGACAGCTTTCAGATGTTTCTGTCACTGCTGGGAAATGAAGGACAATTTTCAGTTAACACAATCTCTCTGTCACTGCTGTACACAGAGCGGATGCCTACAGTAATTTTTAATAGGTATGTATACTTCTGGAATTTCCCCATTGTGGGACTAATAAAGGCCTGTCTAATCTTATCGTATCTACTTAGATATTGCAAATTTTCAATTGACATATTATGAACAAATGGCTTCCATTTTTTTAATCTGCAGTGTACACTTTAACTACTTAAAAATGTGTATTTAATGCCTTAAAAGACAATCCACAATCCAAAAGTGAATTACAGATGAAAAAGTGAATGTAACACCGATGAGTGACAGAGGGCAGGATGGGACACGAACATGAGACTCAGGGGTGACGGGACTATTTTTAGTGTTGTCCACCATCTCCCTCGCACCTCTGCACTCATATTTAAGCCATTCCAAAATGGAGAAATGCAGTGAAAAGTGGTGAGAGCGCCATCATCGACACAGTATATTTGCTCATATTTGGAGGTAGTGAATACACAGCCTACACAACCTTTTTGTATGCATTGTTGGAGGACTTGTTGCTTATGTGCAGCCATCAAAACGAGTCCAAAACAGCAAATATAAAATGTCCAAAGACAGTAGTTTGCATATAGAAGAGCTAAATCTATCAACAGGCTGATGATGCCAAAAATAAGTAGAAAATGGTATGATAAGCAGAAGAGACTCTACGAATAGAAAATCTACTCTTAATTCAATCCTCTACATGCTGATGAGGACTTTCTGTGCCTGTTTAAATGTATTCAGTTCTACAGTCATTATGCACCGGGAAAGCTGTTCAGTGCATCCACAGGACAGGCAGTAGCCACCTATTTCAGCACAGAATACCCACAAAGCAGTTTGGCAGGTCTGTTTCTCTAACATGAACAGAGACTTTTAGCGATCGTGCCAACAACAGACGGGGACCTGACACATTAAGACAGTTCAACAGAGTCGGGCTCGCTTTGAATTTTCTGGGTTATCCTGGATTTAGCAGCTCTGTGAGATACTTTAGTCAGGCTGCAAGTGATTACAGAGACAGGCAAGTCATTCCACCACTTAGGATGAGATGTTTCAAATATCAATAGATTTTTTTCACTCATATTGCCAAAACGATTGCATGCCAATTCTTTCAATGATTGTATGCTATTTTCTATGCAATGCAAATCTGTCAAACTTTGACAGTGAAATGTTTGCCTGTGGGAGGGATTTTCTACTTGTATTACATGGGTATTAGCCTAGGTTTATTTTATATGGGCATTTAGGGAAAAATGTCTAGCATTTAGGGGTTATGAAGAAAATAAGGGGTTATGATACATAGGGCTGGGCGATGAATCCATATCCAATCAAAATTTGAAGTTTTTGGACAATATTTTAAAAAAAGAAATTGTGAAAATCAATTTTCCCATTCACACAAGTAAATTTGGTAGCCTCCAGCTCGAACCCTCTCTCACACAGTTTAAAGTTAATTTTATGAAAGCTAAGTCACTGCTTTATAATCAGAAATGTGTGGATTTATCTTTGTTTGATCAAACCTTTATTATTAAAAAATTGGTTTGGTTAAAGCCAGGTTTGCACTTTATTCCCAATAGGGAATGATGTTTGTTTAGGGGGGAAAAACTATGTGAAATAATTTGTCTTCAATCAAAAATCTTGGCTGAAATCAAATGTGGCATAAAAAAAATGGTAATTTTATTTTTTCGTTTATTTTGCCCTGCTCCAACAATGAATACCACAGGAGGATGTTGCTCTAATGCAGTGACTGCTGGTTTGATTACCAGCCAGAACAATCCTCCCTGCATGTTCCTCCCCTCATCTTAACCCCATTTCCTGTCTCTACAGTATGTTCAACACTTCTGTCCAACAAAGGAAAAAATGCGCAAAATTAATTCATATCCATATAAAATTTGTGAGCAATAGCATCCACAAGTGACTCTGATAAGAAACAGAAAAGATAGGGTTAAAATTGGGGCTGGGAATATTAACACATTATTATGTTTTTGGATTAATGTAGCCCAATTAATATATTCAAAAAATGTCACCCTCATGCCACTTCCAGTTATTTTCCTGCACTGCCTCCTGTCCACACTCCAGCCCAGTCAGTGGCGCTAATGTACCTCAAAGCTGGTTTGCAGTCACAAGTACTGCTTCCTGTCATGAATCTGGGTTTGGCTGTTCCAAACCCAGTTCTGACTTAATGTTATGTTGTGCCCTATTTTCCAGCTGGCGCTTCAGGGAGCTATTGGGCCTCCGCTCCCTGACAGCTTGGGCACGCCCCCTCCTCCTGTCAAGTGCCATCAGCTGTACTTTCACGAGTGTTCACACACATACACATACACACATGCACACGCTCATACACGCTCTCTCACACACCACGTCCAATCACATTCAGCCCACGCTTTCTTGCACCGGCAATCTCTTTCCTCGTTAGCTTCAGGAGTATTTCTTTACTGCGTTTGTGGAAAGAGATTGTCGGAGCATTCACCTCCATACGTGGCAGCTAGCTCTCCACGTATGAGTTTTCATTACCTGCTATTATTCAGCCAAGCACTTGAAGTTTGGTTAATCCCTTGGTGTAATCGGCTGACCCTGCTCACCCTCTTCATCCTCCAGACTACACAGATCACCCCAGGATTGCTCCAGCCTCATAAGTGTCATGTTCACCTTTCTCTGTGTGCTGACAGCAGTCCTGAGACACTAGGCTTCCCCTTGATCAGGCTGTAGAGCATCTGGAAGTCGCCTTATATGTCTGGTGGCCTTAATTCATCATTTTCAACTTTCTGTATTTTTGTGGACAACTGGTCTTGTTATTTTGTGGCTAAATTTAATAAAATGGCACTTTCTACTCACGCAATTTTCCATTCTCTCCCTCGTGCGCTGTACAATGGGTGTACGGGGATTTGTAACAGAATGCTCCGACCAGTCAGATAAAACCCAGTGGAGTAGAAGTGTGTTTTTTTCTTTCCTTTCCTTTCCACATCTTTTTCTCTTCCTCCCCGAGTGTCAACATGGTGGAGAGGGAGTTGGAGCGGGAGCTGCGCTCGTTGTGCTTCCTGGAGGAGATCTTTTCATGGACGCAGAAGCCCTGTTCCTCCCTGGCTGTTCGACAGGCTCGGGACACCGCAAGGAGGGTGATGGAGCGAGACAGCCTCTGGGATCATCCGGAGGCAATGGAGATCCTCCGGGACATCTTCGCCGCGCCATGTGAGGAATCGGCTGAGGATCTCCCAGTGCTCAAGCTCCTCGCGGCCACTGCGCTCATTTTTCCAGTGAATGCGGGGCTTTTATGCATGGGTGATCCGCGGCCTAGTACAGTGCTCCGCATTACGGATTATCTCATTCCCAAGTCACCCAGGAGGAGGAGAGGAAGGAATCCCTGCCGCAAGAAGCGTCCAGCCCCGCTTAGGACAGCTCTGCCTCCCCACTCCGAGCCATGCTCTGCTCCATCAGGGGAGGAATTGGAGGAACATAGGCTGGATCTCCTGGCAGAGATGGACCTCATCTTGGAGGTGAAGCAGTGACTCCTCCCGGAGATTGCCGAAAGATTAAAGAAACTTTCCCCGAGGGAAGAGGAGCCGAAACCTGATGAGGAACACCAGGAGAGGAGATAGGATGCCTCAGAGACCACTGGGGACCTCCAGTGCCACGAGAACAGGCAAGTTTCTTCTCATTTAATTTTCACAGTCAATGAACAATTTCGCCTGCCTCCTGGCAAGGAGACTCGGGGTGTGTAGTCCCCTGAGTACTCCGCCCCAGCGGCATATAGTGCTCTCGTACCTGGTCTCACCAACTCCTTTCTATTTGCCCTACAAGCCCACCGGTCCTGGATCCAGGTCGCTCAGGGGAAGAGGAGCTGGAGGCCCAGGAGGGTCCCGTCCATGGGCCAGTGAAAATGTCGTCCACGGCCGCCATGCCGGAGGAGCCGGAGGCGTGGAGGACAGTGCGCAAGAGTACCATGACTGCAACCACCATCACACCTGCTGCGGGGGCCGCCGCAGTGGAGTCATTCCCCGGTCCAGACCTCCAGCCGATGGGACCCGGGACATCATCGTCGGAGTCCTGGATGGTGGTAGAGCTTAAGCACAGGCAAGTAAGCTCTCGTGTAGTTCACCTGTCTTTGGTGGAGGGATCTTGTCTGGATCTTGGGGAGGGGAGTCGGGTGCGGCTCTCAGCCGCATCTGGACCCCCCTCACCGGGCTCCGCTGCTGCCGGCAACCCTTACCATTCCTTCTCTCTTATCCCCTTCGAGCTCCATCCTAGAGTCACCGGAGAGGAGCTGCCACAACCTGGGTTACCCACAGATGACGATGCAGGCCCAGTTTTCTTGGAGGAGGCCAACGGGGGTGAAGCACCCGACGGACCAGGAGAACCCACGCACCCTAACTCACCGGAGTCCTGGATGGCGGTGGAGCCAGAGTTCAGGCAAGTGTGCTCCATTATGTCTGCAATGTCTGTGTCAATGTTACACTGCCTGACTCGTGGTGAGGTGGACCCGGGGCAGCTTACAGTAGCCCTCGGGGCCGCCACACCGGGCTTTGCCGCTGCCGGCGACCCTGACCCGGTTTCTCTTTTTCTCCCTTCGGGCTTGGAGCCCCCGGCCGGGGTCACCAGAGAGCTGCTGGTCTCATTGGAGGCTGCTGAGTATCGGGGCCCAGTGTCAGGTGACGTGAGAAGCATCACCTCCCTTGCTGGGCAGGCCACCGCGGGAGCAATAAGGCCCCCGATGGGGGTCACCGCAGGTGCAATGGTGCTCCAGCCGGAGCCCACAGCGGGTGTAGCAGAGTCCCATCCGGGGTCCACCACCAGTGTAGCAGCGCTCCAGCTGTAGTCCACCGCCGGTGCAGCAGAGCTCCAGCCGGAGTCCACCGCCGGTGCAGCAGAGCTCCAGCCGGAGTCCATCGCCGGTGCAGCGGAGCTCCAGCTGGAGTCCACCGCCAGTGCAGCCATGTCCCAGACCAGGACCATCGCGGGTGCTACAGTTCCCCTGCCCCAAGCCTCGAATGGCAGGGGGGCTCCTGTTCCTTGGTTTTGCTGCTGATGTTCCCAAGTATGGAGGCTACCTCTCCGCCTTCTCCTCCGGTTTTGATGGCTACATCACGCTGGTTGGCCACCTGAAGAACTTATGGGTCGGGTGGTCCATCTGCCCCGGCAGGCCGCCGGACACTATCCTGCGGGCCGCCTGCTGGACTTGGGACTTGGGAAGGCCACAAAATCTGTCACTCCTCTCCATGTTGGGGGCCTGGGATTCTGGTCGACCCCCTGAACTTTGGACTTCTGGGGAGGGGGGTTAGTGTTCCAGGTAGGGGGTCGTTAGGAGGGTTTTGCTCATTATTTTGTTTTTTACTGGTTGTGTTTTCACCGGTTGCTTGCCTCGTAACCGGTGTTCCCCCATCTCCCACCCTGGGTTAGTGTTTGTTGGCGGGGGAGGGGGCGTGTCCCTTGAGGGGTGTTGTTTCTTTTGTTTTTGGCTGATGGTACTGGGGTGTCTGGTATCCACCCCTGGGGGGGGGGGGGTGCTGTCATGAATCTGGGTTTGGCTGTTCCAAACCCAGTTCTGACTTACTGTTATGTTGTGCCCTATTTTCCACCTGGCGCTTCAGGGAGCTATTGGGCCTCCATTCCCTGACAGCTTAGGCATGCCCCCTCCTCCTGTCAAGTGCCATCAGCTGTACTGTCACGGGTGTTCACACACATACACATACACACATGCACATGCTCCATTTATTCCCATTCACATGCTTATACACGCTCTCTCACACACCACGTCCAATCATGTTCAGCCCTCGCTTTCTCGTACTGGCAATCTCTTTCCTCGTTAGCTTCAGGAGTATTTCTTTGCTGCATTTGTGGAAAGAGATTGTCGGAGCATTCACCTCCATACGCGGCAGCTAGCTGTCCATGCATGAGTTTTCATTACCTGCTATTATTCAGCCAAGCACTTGAAGTTTGGTTAATCTCTTGGTGTAATCGGCTGACCCTGCTCTGGTGCATCCTCCAGACTATACGGATCGCCCCGGGATCACTCCAGCATCGCAAGTGTCGTGTTCGCCTTTCTCTGTGTGCTGACAGCAGTCCTGAGGCACTAGGCTTCCCCTTGACCAGGCTGTAGAGCATCTAGCAGGCGCCTTGTATGTCTGGTGGCTTTAATTCATCATTTTCAACTTCCTGTATTTTTGTGGACAACTGGTCTTGTTATTTTGTGGCTAAGTTTAATAAAATGGCACTTTCTACTCACGCAATTGGGTTTTCCATTCTCTTCCTCGTGTGCCGTACAATGGCACACTGGGATTTGTGACACTTCCTGTGGCTATGTTAAATGTTAATAATAGAGAAGGAAAAAGAAACACTTTTAGATAGAAAGTTCTCTTTCAAAATGTTACTTGCGCTCTGCCAAGTTGAATTTCATTATCATTGAAGCAACTCACCTCTATTGTATCACCTGAGAGTAAAACACCCAGGCATACCTGCCAAGACACCCGTGTCTCTCTGACAAACAGACAACCTTATTTCAGTGCAGTACTTGAGGTGGGTCTTTAAGCAAACAGACAGTGGCACTTTATTTTGCCCTTTGATTGTCTCAAATTCAGACACTAGCAGTATTTTTGTTGAATATGAGGCTCAAAGATATATTTTATGAAGAAAAATGCAATTAAGCTAAGCTAAATATTTATTAGTCCCACAATGGGGAAATTACAGGATTGCAACAACAAAGGGATAGTAGTACTCAGAGCAATAGTAAATAAGAAAATAAGAAATTAATTACTGAAATTTTTTTAACCAATGCATAGCCCTAGAATAGATGTAGGTCTGAGACCTTGAATGGACCATTACTGAAAAAATGAAAAAAAAAAAAAATCAAATATTAAATACCAGAGTTTCCTACCAGTTTACCATTCCCTGATTATTTATTTTGTTGCTGTTTTTTTTAAAAAAATATTACATATACGGTCAACTTTGGGGCCATTTACAGATTCAGCTACTTAGAAACTGCCTGAGTAAATGCTTGGTAAGGGTAATTTAGCTACATAAGACTGTATTAGGTTGAGCAAACTAATAATAGTGGAAATAAAGTTTTGTGGGTTTTTTTTTCTTTTGCTTGTTTGTTTCCCCAAATCCCAAACATGTCAGCTCACTCACTGAAAACCATCACTGAAGTTCTTTTTTTCACCATGAAAGTTTTTATGTGAGACAACCTGGTCAGATGAATGCTAATTGACACACTAAATAACCTTGAGTCCCACACATTTTAATTAATTTGGTGAAAAAGGATGGCACTTTCTGATTGCTTTTTGCATGTGTGTCCTTGGGATTTTTTTTTTTGTCCTGCTTTTAATTATATTTTTGTACATGGATAAGCAGTGAGAGGACAGGCAGAGCAAAACGTTTCACCAAATGTTTACATCAAACAAATAATCAGCCTCCCTTGGACCTCAAGACAAAAGTTGGTTTCCCAGTCTGATTTAAGTCCATTTTAATGAGGATGCATTGCTCTTTAATGACCTTTCAGTTCATTCAGCCGCTCAGCTTTTGTCTATCCGGTGTCTTTTGCCATATAGACTCATTATGTAGAAGTCAGTATTTTCCTTCACAAAAAAATTAACAAACAAACATAAAAAACAGTATTTTTTTTTTTTTTTTACATACACAGATAACTTAATAAACTGAAACCAAACTCTTTAGAAGTGGGCAGGCAAGCCCATGGAATAACTTTTTCTGATTGCATCAGTTTATTTTAATTACATTTTATTTCATTTATTTATGTCAATATGACTGTCAAGTTTAAGAGTGGGGGTGGGGGGATCAATACAGCGTAATATCGTGAAACTTTGTGGCTGTATCGATGCAGAGATACCTGTGTCATAGTACATCATGTTGCAAATACAAAGTTACCTATTTAGGTACCAGAGTAATAAAAACCAGTTGACTTTTCAGTCACTGGATGGTGCTAAATGCTCACTGTCTGGTTAGGCCAGCAAAGCAAAGGAGTGATTCCTGAGATCTACCCAGCACTTAAACAAGACAAAGACTGAGATAGGAAATTGCAATATATGATATTGCAATACCCAGTGTATTGCAAGATTGTGATAGTAATGCATGGTGGCCCAACTATCATGATAACATTGTATCATACAGCCTGTGTTGATGAACAGTAATCAATTCACTAACCTCTTATGCGATCAGCAGCAAAAATGTTCTGTATTTGTACTTTATGACCGTCTTCACTTGATGTTTAATGCAGACTTGAAGTTAATTAGGTTAGGTTGAGGTTTATATTGTTTATTTTTGAGTTTGTCCATTCCTTAAAATATTTCTCAAATATTTATGCTCATTTTTATGGTCCCTGTTGAGTTTCCCTCTAAACAGATAGATACAAACACTGAACAATTAAGAAATTAAAAAAAATATTCTGTTTTAAATGAGACTCTTAGTACTTTTGTTTTAACCCTTATTCTTGTCTCTGGAAAGAGGGGAAAAAAGAAAAAAAATAAATGCTTCACCAAATGGATAATACAAAGGAACTTGTGTCATTTACAGAAGTAATCTTCCAAAACAGGATTCCTAAATACAATGTATTGTGGGCAAAAGGAAAATATTTCTCACACACTATGACGCTGTTAAGTGCTCAGCTGCACCAGTCCAATTTTGCATCAGAGAGGCAAGATGAAAAGAATTCAGAGTGACAGCGATATCATTTTCCTCCAAATCTCTCGGTACAACATTTTTTTTTCTGCAAATGCAACATTCACGGTTCTACACAAATCCAATATCCTTTTTCTTCTTACAAAATGTCGATAATTTTTATATCATTGTACAAAAGCAACAAAGTCTTCTTTATCTCTTTCAAAGTTTGACTTTTAATGCATTATAATTAATCATTTAAGTATTTGTACTTGTTCTGACTACTATTGTTTAATCACACATCTGCTCTGCGTACTTTACATTATTCATAGTTACAAAAAGGATTTCTTTTAGAAAGGATAATTATGAAGTGGTGACAAACATTTTCCTCTTCCATATTATTTATTTAATTAATTATCTAAGTGTGTGCTTTTATCCTGATTTTTTTTTAGGATATTTTTAAGACACAAACATTTATGTCATTTTAAAAACTCCTCTATTCGCTAAACTAATGTTGACACTGATGAAACTAAACACTATGAGCTAACTAATAAAACACACAAACTTGACTCTCATGCCATGGTGTTTAATAAATATTTCACTTCTCATAGCAAAAATGACATTTAATGCTTTGGGGAATGAAGAAACTGATGTTAACACCGAAGGGTGAAAAACCAAAGGACAGCAATATGTAGCCTTATGGTTTGTTGTCCGGAAGTTCCAGAAGTTTTGACTGGAAGGGACAAGTTAATGTTCAAGTCACATCTATGATACTATGTTATACTATAGTAGTACAACATAGTATCATATAGTAGTATATACTATACTATATTATCTATGATACTGATGCATCCAGATCATGAATACAATACATCCTACATGACTGTCCAATACATTCTCACTCTGGCTGATAATACAGTATATTGCCAATCTGGTCATTTCATATTCTGCCATTTGATTGTCATCTATATCATTATTTAAAGCAGAATACAATATTTTAATACTGCCACAAACTTCTAATACTGAGGTTGGAAAGGTGGCACTAGAAAAAAAAAAATCAGTGGTCTGTCATTTTTTATGACAGATTTCCTTTTAGTCCCATTTTTTCTTTCTTCTGCTCATAAGATTTTAGGCACTTAAATTACTAGTTTTGGGTTATGGAAAGATTGTGGGTTTGTGTCAAATATGCCGTTGTACAGCTGTAACCCTGCACATGTGATACCTTCAGACCAAGTTAATAATGCCCAAGCCAGTGCATCATTATTTGCAGCCAAAGGGCACGTTACGCTTTTTTATATTGATGCCAGTGGCTATATTATGAGCCTGGAGTCAGCTCAGCCTGGACTGTCTTTTTTATTTATCTTATGACAATGTAAAGGGAGAAACACATAAAACAATGCTGAAATGGAACTCTGGCAAAGACTGCAGAGGATGGAATGTAAATTAACAAGAGGCCAAAACTTGAAGTTTGTCCATCTTTTCTTTTTTTTTCTTTAAACGTGTATTGCAGAGTATGGAAAATTGACAAGCTTGGGCTTTCAGTTCTATAGATTGTCAAGCCACAAATTTGTGTTATGGATGTCCTTTGCGGGGCATCATTGAGACGCTATAGGCCAACCAATGAGTTTGCATGTTTTATTAATGAAAGACACAATGACAAAATAAACAGCCACGTGGGGCAACAACACGAACAAAGGCTAAGACACAAGATCGAAGACTCTGAGGAGGAATAACACTTATAGAGAACGAAGAATCAAAAAGGAGACTGGAGTCGGGGATAGGGGCTCCAGTCACGTACGCGGAGGAGCCCGTACTGTTGTGTAGGTTGCAGCGAGGAGTAAGCCTCAGCTGCTCCCTTAAATGATAACTCAGAACCAATCAGAAAAGGGGAATGTAATTAAATGAAATGACAAACAGCTGTCACAACGCGACTCGACTTTTACAGCCGGAAGTTCCGTCGTGACACTGTCAAAATAAGAGCCCAGACGAAGGCCACAACAACAAAGCTTGAAACGGGATGAAACGGGGAAAATACTGGACAACCCGAGGGCGGATGGAATCGACGCTCAGGCCATAACAGTACCCCCCGTTCACAAGGCGCATTCCAGGTGCAAACGTGACATCCAAGACCCCCCCCCCCCCCCCAACCAGAAGGCTACCAGGGCTGACCCAGGGAGGGCGGAGGAGGAAGCAGGCTAGGAGGGAGAGAACCCCAAAAAAATAAAGAAATGACTACACCAGAACAAAAAAACACAAGGGATGGGCAACAAAGATAACTAATAAAATGGAGAGGCTAAATACAGAAACCAAAAGCAGAACATACAACAAGGAAGTCCTCAGGCACCGTAGAATCAAATAGACAAAAATATATATATAACATCCTGCCCGGTAAGAAAGCAAGGTAACCAAAATACAGGTACACTTCAGAAAATATACAGGTATCATACAAATACTAAGAAGAAAAAAAAAAATAAACTCCAAAGCACGAAAACCAAAATACAGGTACATTTCAAAAATAAACACAAGTACCATATAACCACTGAGGGAGGAAAAAAAACTCAATCGCTACAGAGTAGGTCAGCAAACTATAAATACAGTCCAATACTATAAACCACGAAAAGAAAGTGTGCATAACAAGGCTGACCAGCATGGCAGGACAGGGGGTGTAGACAGTCATCTCCAAAACAGAATTTCTGAGTGGCAGGACGATCACCAGTCCACTTTACTCCAATCATTTCAAATTCTAACCAAAACAACTCCCAAAATAATTCTTTATGTTTCAAGTCTGAAGATTATGTTTTACATTGTGGTGCACATATGTGGGTTTCATATGCTTCACAGGTGTATTGCTGTATGCTTATGGTATTCTTCACGTCTCAGAGGAACAAAAGGTCTGAACCTCCTAGGGGTAACAGGAGGATGTGAAGTCTGGCCTTTTGTATGCAGAGAGATGGCCGTGAGAGATTTCCTGACCACCAGGACTTTAGGTGGAGAAGAGAAGACCTGATGGGGGATGCATTGTATTTGGGATTAAGAGACAATGTGACTGTGTGCTTTGATGTCCTGGGGTATTAAAGGGACAGAGGATGGGGGATTCCTTTCTCTTTCTGTTTTTGGATGTTGGAGAATGTGAATGTGAATAAAACTGGACTTGAGAAATAAACTCAGCCTCGTCCTTCCCACACTTCTCCACAACATCACCTTAATTTAGTCATTTCCCTCCTTTAGATGGGAAATGTTTCTGAGTAAACCCAGCCCTGGATAAGACTGCTGAAACTATAAAAAAAAAAAACAACAACAACAACAAAACAAAACAAAACAAGTAGCTCATTCTTCAACTTGCACATATCCACATTAAGGAAACTGCAGTTTTGGGGAAAAATTAAACAAAAAATCTGAGGATGCAAGTCCGTGTCTACAAATATTGCCATTTAAATGGGATTCTTCTCCCCTTTGCCTTTCCTCTTCACGGCAAAAGAGTTCACTCTAACTGAAACTGATCTTCACAGGAAAATGTCCGGTTACCAGGTGAAAAAAAAGTGCTTTGTATATTCACTCTAATTCTAAAATCTATATCCGTATACACACTACATAGGATAGAATGTAAGTGTAACGCTACCCCCGTGAAACAAAAATCGTGGGTAGACACACTGCATGAAGCAGAATCATTAGTGCAGTGACTTCTTGACATGCCAGTTTAGTTTGTCTTTCTGGTTTTAGCCAACATAGGACAGTAGCAACTTCAGTTGTCAGTGACAGGCTACAATGTCCTGTGCAAAAAGCATAATGTGTTGAAAAGATGATAAACTGAAGACTAAGCAGGAAGGGTTAACTACAATTAGGATCTGTTAAATAAGATCATTCCCACCTATAAATATGCTGTGGCAATGTGTCAAACTCGCATATGCAGTGAGAAAATAGCTGACAGGGTGCAAGCTCAGGTGCAAAATATCTCTAGCTGGTACTTCAGTCAAAAATATAAGGGTATACATTGGTTGTGATTAACGAAAATTGCAAAAACAAATTCCTATCACATCAAATTAATAGATAGATTCAACTTTATTGTCATTACACATGTATGAATACAAGGTAACGAAACACAGTTTAGCATCCAATCAGAAGTGCAAAGGACAGCAGTGCAGTATATACGGTAATTAACAGTATGTGCAATTTAAGCAAATATATGCAAATATATAGTAAGAGATGATGGTAAGAGAGTCAGCGGGGAACTAAGTTCAATAACGTGACAGCTGTTGGAAAGAAACTGTTCCTAAACCTGCTGGTTCTAGTCCGAAGGCTTCTGAAACGCCTTCTGGAGGGGAGAAGCTGGAACAGTCCATGAGCAGGATGGTTGGAGTCCCTAAGAATGCTGCGTGCCCGGCGCAGACATCTTTTCCTGTAGACGTCCTCTATAACTGGAAGTGGAGTCCCTGTGATGCGTTGGGCGGTTTTCACCACCCGCTGCAGCGCCTTACGGTCAGCGACAGAGCAGCTCCTATACCAGACTGTGACACAGTTGGTCAGGGTACTCTCTATCACGCAGCGGTAGAAGTTGCCCAGGATGTCAGTTGACAGATGGTTCTTCTTCAGTGTCCTCAAGAAGAAGAGGCGCTGATGGGCCTTCTTGATCAGGCTGGTGGTGTTAACTGACCAGGACAGGTCCTCCGAGATGTGGGTCCCCAGGAATTTGAAGCTGGGGACACGTTCAACAGCTATGCCATTGATATGGATGGGGTCATGTGTCTCTCCCCTCTCCTTCCTGTAGTCCACTATAAGCTCCTTGGTTTTGCTGGTGTTAAGGAGCAGGTTATTGTCAGCGCACCAAGTAGCCAAGTGCTCAACCTCTGCCCTGTAATCTGACTCATCGTTGTCTCTGATGAGTCCAATCACCGTGGTGTCATCTGTGAACTTTATGATGGAATTGGATCCATACATAGGCCTGCAGTCATGGGTGAAGAGGGAGTAGAGGAATGGGCTGAGCACACAGCCCTGTGGTACACCAGTGTTGAGTGTGATGACGGAAGAACGGTTGGGGCCTGACCTAACATGCTGGGGTCTGTTGGTCAGAAAATCCATGATCCAGTTGCAGGTGGAGGTACTGATTCCCTGGTCCCCAAGTTTAGTGAGCAACTTGGAGGGGATAACTGTGTTGAATGCTGTGCTGAAGTCAACAAACAGCATTCTTGCGTAGGTGTTCTTGTCATCCAGGTGTGAGAGTACATAGTGCAGCGCTGTAGAAACCACATCCTCTGTACTCCTGTTGCTCCGGTAGGCAAACTGGTGAGGGTCCAGTGTAGGGGGCAGGCATTTTTTGAGCTGTGCCAAGACCAGTCGCTCAAAGCACTTCATGACTATGGGCGTCAGTGCCACAGGGCGATAGTCATTTAGGCACGATGGTGTTGAATGTTTCGGCACTGGTACTATTGAAGTAGTCTTGAAGCACGCTGGTACCACGGCCTGGGCCAGGGATAGGTTGAAGATGTCTGTGAAGACCCCTGCCAGCTGCTCAGCGCATGCCCTCAGCACACGCCCAAGAATGCCGTCAGGGCCAGCAGCCTTACGTACGTTGACATGACTCAGTGCGTTACGGACGTCGGTGTGGGTGAGTGTGAGGTGGTGGAGGTCGTCAGAGGGTGGGAAATTGATGTTCTTTTCGTTATTGTCCTTGTCAAAATGAGCATAGAAGTCATTTAGCTCATTGAGTAAGGGCACAGTCATGGCTATAGGTATGGAGTTGCTGGGCTTATAATCAGAGATAGCTTGAATGCCCTGCCACATGCGTCGGGGGTCAGAGTCCTCAAAATGTTCCTCCACCTTCAGCTTGTAGCTGTGCTTGGCCTTCTTGATGCCCCTCTTCAGATCTGCCCTGGATGAACTGTAGGCCTGTGCATCACCAGATCTAAAGGCATTGTTACGTGCCTTTAGCAGAAGCTGCACTTCTCTGTTCATCCACGGCTTCTGATTTGGGTACGTGGTGATCTGTCTTTCCGTGGTGACACTGTCAATAGTGGTGTTGATATGGTCCAGGACTGAGTGGGTGTAAGAGTCGATGTTTATGTGGGAGCCACAGGTAGCCTGAGAGGTGAACATACTCCAGTCTGTGCTCCTAAACTTCTCCTGGAGTACAGAGTCAACCCCCTCTGGCCACACTTTGATGGTCCTCACTGATGGCTTCACCCGGTTGATGAGCGGTACATACTTGGGGGTAAGGAACAAAGATAAGTGATCAGATTGACCTATGTGGGGGAGGGGAGTTGCTGTGTAGGCTCGCACAATATTGGTGTAAACATGGTCCAATGTTTTGTCCCCTCTTGTGTGACAGGAGACATACTGGTAGAATTTAGGAAGCATTGTCTTGAGGTTAGAGTGGTTAAAATCACCCGCTACAATAAATGCTGCCTCTGGGTGTGCAGTTTGTTGTTTGCTAATAGCTGCATGCAGTTCTATCATAGCAAGCTTAGCATTAGCATCCGGAGAAATGTAAGCAGCTGTTATGATGGTACAAGTGAACTCGCATGGCAGATAGAAAGGTCTACATTTAACCATGAGAAACTCCAGGTTAGCTGAGCAGTGTCTCTCAACAGTGACAGAGTTCGTGCACCAAGCCTTGTTAATATAAATGCACAGTCCCCCACCTCTGGTCTTACCGGAGTCATCTGCTGCTCTGTCTGCTCGGAGCATGTGTAGGCCGGCTAGCTCAATAGCATTGTCGGGTATTCCACTATGTAGCCATGTTTCGGTGAAAATCATGATATTGCAGTTCATAAGTCTCTTATTGTTGGTGATCCGAAGCCGTAGTTCACTCATTTTGTTCGCCAGTGACCGTACATTAGCGAGGAAAATACTGGGTAGAGAAAGCCGGTATGGTGTTAGCTTTAGCTTAGCTCTTAGCCCACCGCGCTTCCCCCGCCTTTGTTTACAGTTTCTACGCTGCCTGCGAGCACTTCCGGTCGGCCGGGAAGCCTGCCGAGCGTCGGGTGTTCTCCGGAGCTCAGGGATGAGATGTAGGTTGCTGATAAAAAGATCGTTATCGTTACTTTGTAATCCAAGGTCCAAAAGCTCCTCTCGGGTGTAAGATGTGAAAGCAAAGCTGTTCTGAATGAACATACCCGAAATGAGCAGAAATAACACTGCTAATCCACAAAATCTGAAAAGACGCTGAGCCTCGCGTTGTGCACGCGCCGCCATCTTGGTCAAATTAAACCATTGGCTCTTCAACTGCACTATTTTCTTCTTTTTCTCTTTTCAAATGACTGATGCCCACGCACAACATACACCTTTGACTGTCAGCCAGTAAAAGTCTTTGAGTCCAAAAGAGTATCCCTTCAAACCCACAGGGAAAAAAGAAAACACAACTTACAGGGATGCCGGCTGGTAGAGCACTGAGAGGGTGAAAAAAAAGGCAGTTCAGGTGGTCTACCTGCATCCCGATTCCAAATGACCGAGAGAAAAGAAAGCAGTTCGGGCGGCCTATCCAAGTCCTAGGCCCAGAGAAACAGTACCTCAGGCGGCAGGACCAGGTCACCAAACCAACAAGACAGTCCTTCGGGCGGCCAACCCAGAACGCCGAACCGGCGAAGCCGTCTCCCTAGCGGCTGACCCGCGTCTTTAGGTCACCAGGACCGGAGGGGAAAGTTCGGAGGTGGCCTCCCTACCGAGAGGGATAGCGAGGTGAAGCCAAGCCCAATACGGGGAACCCCAGCGGCACCCGGTGGAGAAAGACTGGGGGGGAAGATGAGGCATCAGTCCAGCATCAGATGGCCGAGGATATGCACCTCCTTCACCGACCTCGAACCGAACCGGTGCTGCGCCCTTAGTGGGCCCCGATCGGGCCAGCGCTGCATCCACGACGGACCCCGATTGGGCTCGACCAGCATCCACGACGGACCCCAATTAGACTGGAATAGCACTCACGTCGGACCCCAATTGGGCCGGAGCAGCACCCACGTCGGACCCCGATTGGGCCGGCGCAGCACCAGGGATGACCTCTGAGCACGACCTGGAACCTCCACAATGACCGGAGCTGACTCGTCTCTGGTGACCCTGGGAAAAGGCTCA
This sequence comes from Pholidichthys leucotaenia, assembly GCA_020510985.1. Classification (NCBI taxonomy): domain Eukaryota; kingdom Metazoa; phylum Chordata; class Actinopteri; order Cichliformes; family Pholidichthyidae; genus Pholidichthys; species Pholidichthys leucotaenia. The sequence goes on along the minus strand of CM035837.1, from coordinate 57,642,705 downwards.
GAGGAACAGAGAGAACCAGGATCAGGATCACCAGCAGTGGCAGAGCCCGGCGAGACAAGCTCGGATGCAGCAATCGGCTGCGCACGGCTCGTTTCCCTGAGAGACAGGCAAGAATGCTCCAGAACGGAAAAGAGAAAGACAAAATAGAGCACTTGCCTGATCTCGGCTCTACCACCATCCAGGACTCCGACGATCCAAGCTCGAAGATCTGGAGGTCCATTCCTGGTTCCGACCAGACTACGGCGGGCTCTGCAGACGGCATGATGGTCTTCACAGTCTGGGAACTCCCTGGCGCTGAAGCCCACGCCGAAGGCCCGCACAGCGTGGTGGCAGGGGATCCGTGACCTGCTGGGTCTGACTGCCTCCACCAGTCTAACCGCCGCCACTACACTCTTCAGAATTTTACTGGGATGGGAGAAAGAACGAGCTTCAGCCACACGACCCCTGATGAGCTCAGCTGCCCACTGCGTCTCTTCATGGGGGGTCCCGGCTGTCCTCTCCCTCCGCTGTGGATGGGAACGGCACTTTGGTGACGTGGACTCCTGGGCTGGATGGGTGACAGGAACCTGATCCCGAGGCGAGGAGCGGGGATGCCTCACCTTCGGCTTCCTGCTGGGATTCCTCTACGGGCCATGGGTCTTCTCCCGAAGTTCCGTAATCTCCGCCATCCTCTTCTTGACCTTGGCGTGGTTGGCATGGCGAGGATTGCGCTTAATTGCCGCTTCGGCGAGATCCAAGTACCAGCGTGGGCCATTGGGAGTGACGTTGCGACGAGCGTTGGAGAGGAGGCCATCTACCTCTATTAGGAACACGATCAGCTCGTAGCCCAAGTTCAAGGAGTAACCCTTCCCTGGCGACGCCATTTCCCAACCACGCTGGTACACGGTAAAAAAAGGGGAAAAACAACAAGCCCCCCCCCCCCTCCAAAAAAAGCAAACTCATGGTGGCTGGTGTCTCATTTTGGCTGCGACCTACTGTTAAGGATGTCCTTTGCGGGGCATCATTGAGACGCTATAGGCCAACCAGTGAGTTTGCATGCTTTATTAATGAAAGACACAATGACAAAATAAACAGCCACGTGGGGCAAAAACATGAACAAAGGCTAAGACACAAGATCGAAGACTCTGAGGAGGAATAACACTTACAGAGAATGAAGAATCAAAAAGGAGACTGGAGTTGGGGATAGGGACTCCAGTAACGTATGCGGAGGAGCCCGTACTGTTGTGTAGGTTGCAGCAAGGAGTAAGCCTCAGCTGCTCCCTTAAATGATAACTCAGAACCAATCAGAAAAGGGGAATGTAATTAAATGAAATGACAAACAGCTGTCACAACGCAAATCGGCTTTCACAGCCGGAAGTCCCATCGTGACGCTGTCAAAATAAGAGCCCAGACGAAGGCCACAATAACAAGGTTCGAAGCGGGATGAAACGGGGAAAATACTGGACAACCTGAGCGTGGATGGAATCGGCGCTCAGGCCATAACAGTCTGGTGTTTTTTCTGTCTAGTACATTAGTTGTATGACTGCAAACTACAGTGCTGTGAAAAAGTATTTACCCCCTTCCTGATTTCTTATAATTTTCCATATTTGTCACACTTAAATGTTTCAGATCATCAAACAAATTTTAATATTAGACAAAGATAACCCGAGTAAATACAAAATGCAGTTTTAAAATGATGATTTCATTTATTAGGGGGAAGAAAAGCGATCCAAACCCACCTGGCTCTCTGTGAAAAAGCAATTACCCCCTAAATCTAATAGCCGGTTGTGCCACCCTTGGCAGCAACAACTGCAATCAAATGTTTGCAATAACTGGCAATGAGTCTTTTAAAACACTGTTGAGGAATTTTGGCCCACTCTACTTTGAAAAATTGTTTTTATTCAGCCACATTGGAGCGCTTGAGCTTGAGGTCACGTGATGGCCAAATATTCTCATTCAGGATTTTCTGGTAGAGAGCAAAATTCATGATTCCATCAATTACAGCAAATCGTCCAGGTTCTGAAGAAGCAAAGCAGCCCAAGACCATCACACTACCACCACCATCTTTAACAGCTGGTATGATGTTCTTTTTATGAAATGCTTTGTTAGTTTTACACCAGATGTAGCGGGACGTATGCCTTCCAAAAAATTCAACTTTTGTCATGTCAGTCCAAAGAATATTTACCACAAAGTCTTGGGAAAAGATTATAATAAAAAAATTAAACATTAAACAAAATATTAAACATACAGCAGGGGAAAAAAAGAATTGAACATGTCAACATTTTTCTCATTAAACGTATTTCTGATGGAGCCACTGACCTAAGATTTTCACCAGATATCAGAAACAACCCAAGTTATCCATACATACAAAGAAATCAAGGCAACTGTGTTCACAAAACAAGTTATATTTAATAAAGTGGAATGACACAGGAAATAAGTATTAAACACATGAAGAAAAAGATGTGCAAAAAGGCATAGAAAACCAAGAAACCAGCTAAAATTCATCAGAATTTAGGATGCTGTCCCATCCCCCATCGGTGCAAATTAATTTCAGCTGGTTCAAGTCCTGACTGATAGCCTTTAAAAAGGTCTGTGAATATCAGATTGTCACGCCACAAAGAACTCATGATGGGTTGAAGCAAAGAGCTCTATCTACACCTTCGCAACCTTATTGTTGCAAAACATAATGATGGCATTGGTTACAGGCACATTTCTAAACTACTGAATATTCCAGTGAGCACTGTTGGAGCCATTATTCAGGAGTGGAACGAATATCATTTTACCATAAACCGGCCAAGATCAGGAGCTCCTCGCAAGATTTCTGACAGAGCAGTCAAAAGGATTATCAGAAGAGTTATCCAAGAGCCAAAGACCACTCATGGAGAGCTCCAGAAAGACCTGGAGTTAGCAGATGCTGCTGTTTCATAGAAAAAAAAAAATAAGTAATGCACTCAACCAACACGGGCTCTATGCCCGCTCACCTCACAAGACTCCAGTACTGAAGAAAAAGTATGTTGAAGTTCATTTAAAGTTTGCTGCACAACGTTTGGGCAAGCCAGTAAAATACTAGGAGAATATAGTCTGGTCAGATGAGACCAAAAGTGAACTTTTTGGATGCCCCAACACACAGCATGTTTTGAGAAGAAATGGCACTGCACATCCCATCATGGTGTGGGGGTGTTTTTCAGCACATGGTACAGGCAGACTTCATATAATTGAAGGGAAGATGAATGGACAAATGTATAGCGACATCCTTGATAAGAACCTGTTGCCATCTGCCAAGATGCTGAAGATGAAACAAGGATGGACATTTAAGCAAAGCAATGATCCCAAACACAAAGCCAAGGAAACTCTCAAATGGCTCCAGAGGAGGAAAATAAAGTTGCTAGAATGCCCTAGTCAGTCACCTGACTTGAATCCAATTGAAAATCTATGGAACGAACTGAAGATCAGAGTTCATAGAAGACACCCAAGGACCCTTCAAGATTTGAAGACAGTTTGTGTGGAAGAATGGGCTAAAATCACCCCTGAGCAATGCCTGCGCCTAGTTTCTCCATACAGAAGGCATCTGGAAGCTGTTATTACCAACAAAGGCTTTTCTCCTAAATATTAAATGAATTTCACCAAGCGTCTTCAATACTTCTTTCCTGTGTCATTCCACTTTATTAAATATAACTTGTTTTGTGAACGTAGTTGCCTTGATTTCTTTGTATGTATGGATCACTTGGGTTGTTACTGATATCTGGTGAAAATCTCAGGTCAATGGCTCCATCAGAAATATGTTTAATGAGAAAAATGTTGATGTGTTCAATACTTAATTTCCCCGCTGTAATAAAAAACAAACATCAAGATGTTTTTTGGCAAATGTGGAATGCGCCTTTGTGTTCTTTTTTGTCAGTAGTGACTTTCGCCTTGGAACTCTCCCATGGATGTCATTTTTGCCAAGTGTCTTTCTCATTGTTGTATCATGGATCACTGTCCAAACTGAGGCAAGTGAGGCCTGCAGTTCTTTAGATGTTGTTCTGGGTTTTTGTTTCTCATCTGTTCTTAAATTTTTTTAGATTGCGGCATGATATGGTGCTTTTTGACATTTTTTAGCCTACTTTACTTTGTCAGACAGGTTCTATTTAAGTGTTTTCTTGATTCAACAGGTCTGGCAGTGATCCGGCCTGGGTGTAGCTAGAGAAATTGAAGTGATGTTTTCAAAAATGTGGTTAATCAAAATTAATTCATGATGTAACAAAATGGCAAGATAGGTGTGGCTAGCCTTTACCCCTTAAAAAAGGAAGTCATCATAAAAAAAAAATTGTATTTACTCAGGTTATCTTTCAGGTTCAGGTTCATGTTCAGGTTACTTTATTTGTACCCGTAGGTAGATTTGTTTTGCAGTCAGGTGACATCCATATTTACAAACCACAATTACACTCAACATGAACACAAACACAGGCACACATGAAGCTGACTATAAACACGATAAAAGTACTCAAGGCTCCATCAATCAGGACATAAGACAAAGAGATAAGAAAGAAGGGTCATATTAAAAAGTTAAAGACTAGTCAAAAAGGTTAAAAACTCAAAAGTCTAAAACCCAATAAAAGATTTAGAACCCAAATAAAAAAACCTACAAAAATAAGTTAATATAAAATGAAATTAATAAATAGGTAACTAAATTATGTGCAATATATTGTTACAACTTGTTCAACTCTTTGACAGCAGCAGGAACAAAGCTGTTTTTGTAGCGCTGGGTTTTACTTTTTGGGACAGCAAACCTCCGTCTGGAGGGAAGAAGCTGAAAGTGGCAGGGCAAAGGGTGGGAGTCATCATTTAAAATGGAGGTAGCAATCCTCTGTACCTGTCTGGTGTACAGGGATGTCAGGCTCAGCTGTGACTCACCAAGTAAACGACTGGACCATCTAACAGCCTGATCCAAGGATTTCCTCTGTTTCAGTTTTATCTGACCAAACCATGACACTAAAGAAAAGGATAAAACAGATTCAATAAAAGCCCGATAAAACATTGTCATTATGGTTCGGTCAATTTGGAATCGTGCAAGTTTCCTTAAACAATGTAAATGTTGCTGACCCTTTTTGCACACCCTTTCACAGTTCTCTTCAAAGTTTAAATTACGATCAATAATCGTCCCAAGATATTTGTAGGATTGTACACATTCAGTGGTCTGGCCTTTTAGTACAGTGACTTCGTGCCTGGGAGTTTTCCTCCTGAAGTCAATAATCATATCTTTAGTTTTTGTCGTATTCAGCTGCAGGTAGGAATCCTCACACCAGTGAACAAAATCGTCAACTACTGGGCCATGGCCACTCTCACCATCCTGAAGGAGACTGACAACTGAATCATCAGCATACTTTATAATGTGTCTGTTGTCATGTCTGCTCCGACACATGTTTGTGTACAGGATGAAGAGTAGTGGTGACAACACACACCCCTGCGGAGAGCCAGTAGAAGAACACTTTTGGTCAGACAATGTACCATTGACCCTTACTCTCTGTGTCCTGTTGGTTAAAAAATCCAGAATCCAACCCACCAGATTATTACTCAAATCAAATTGTTGCAGGAGCCTTTCAACTAAAATATGAGGTTGGATTGTATTAAAGGCGAAAGAAAAGTCCACAAATAAAAGCCTGGCGTGTGTCCCATTAAAATCCAGATGTTTAAAAAGCATGTTAAACAGAGTGACAGTGACGTCCTCCACTCCTCTGTGAGGCCTATAGGCAAACTGCAGAGGATCCAATGCATGCTCAGTCTGCTTTAGGACCTCAAATCTGACCAGTTTTTCAAAAATTTTCATTAAAATTGAAGTCAAAGCAACTGGTCTAAAATCATTTACTGTTTTAGGACAGCTGAATTTTGGAACAGGGACAACCACGGCATCTTTCCAAGATCTTAGGCACATGTTGTGTCTGTAAGGACTTATTGAAAAGGTAGTGAAATACAGGACTCAATTCATGTGCACAGGACTTTACCAAGCGCCCACATATATTATCAGGGCCCTGACTTTTGTTCACTTTTACAGCACAGAATGCCCTTTTGATATCCTGCACCTCAATATTAAAGTGCTGATTGTCTTTGAGTTTCTGTTTCAAATCTTGGGTTTCTGTGCTAAAATCAAAGGAGTCGAAACGACCATAAAAACAATTAAGAGCATTAGCCAGCTCTGTGTCTGAATTAAAACCATCTAAAGACACACGATTACTGCGCTCTGTGCTCTGAAGGCCTGCAATAGTTTTCATACTGGCCCAGGCTGAACCAAGTTTCTTTGTTGCCATCTTGCTTTCCAATTCTGATTTATAATTCTGTTTTGCTCTTAAAATTTCAGCCTCCAGCTCTTTTGTGGCAACTTGTAGCTCCGAAACATCCCCCTGTTTAAAGGCAAGTGCTTTCCTCTGTAAGCAGGATTTAACTGATTTTGTAACCCATGGCTTGCTGTTGGGATATATTTTGACACGTTTACATGAAACGATCATGTCTCTACAGAAAGCCATGTATGAGCATGTGACGTCCACCAAAGAGTTCAAATCTTCTTCGCAGGCCAGTGTGAACACCTCCCAGTCCGTACAGTTAAAGCATTCCTGGAGGCAGTGCACTGAATCCTCTGTCCACACGTTTATGTCTCTGGTCTTCGCCTTGTCTCTTCTGAGAGCAGTTTTATATGTGGGCAGCAAATGTACACAGTTGTGATCTGAGGATCCGAAAGGAGGAAGGGTAAGTGATTTATAGGCCCTCTCTATGGAGCCGTAGCACAGGTCCAGTGTCTTTTTACGCCTGGTTGGGCAGGAGACATACTGAAAAAAGTTTTTAAGTGTCTTCTTTAGAGAAACATGGTTAAAATGCCCAAGAATAAAGTTTGGAGCCTCTGGGGAAATCAACTGAAACCGCTGTACCACATCAAAGACGGTGCTGGAGGCGGAGTCAGCATCTGCCCTCGGGTGAATGTACACTGTCATTATGAAAAGTTGGGGGAACTCGCGGGGCAGAAAAAAGGGGCGTAGCGATATGGACAGAAGCTCCACATCTGGCGTACAGATGCGCTCTCTGACTGTGACAGATGTGCAGTACTGTTTATTAATGTATAAACATACGCCGCCCCCCTGACGTTTCCCTGTTACTTCTTCCTGCCGATCCAAGCAAAGTGGGGCTCCAAAGCCGTCAATCCCAAGGTCCGCATCCGGGTCATGCACCGTAAGCCACGTCTCCGTGTAAGCCATGACACAGCAGTTCTTGAAGTCCTTCTGATATTGTACATTCCTTTGAATTTCATCCACTTTATTTCTCAGGGATTGTACGTTCCCCATAATAATAGAAGGAAGCGGAATGCGGTTAAACTGATGCCTCCTTAGGCTTAATTTTATGCCTCCACACTTTCCGCGTTTCCTCCTCTTGTCTCTCTTTTCATCGCTGTGTCCATGAAAATCTCTTAAAATAAAGTCCGGCAGTGGCGGCACAAACTCAAACACAGATGATGCATTACCCATGTTTAAATGCAATAACATGTCTCTGGAATACAGTGCTCTTCCCGGCATGATCGCGCTTACCTCCAATATAAAGAGCCGATAGGAAAAAAGCGACAGTGCAAACACAAGGAGGAAATCCATACTGATGGAACCAGGGAGCTTTTCATTATATAGTCCACAAACATCCAAGGACAAAAACGGCACAGAGAATTACGTTTAAACACATTAAAGTGCATAAAAACAAAGACACAGACGTCAAACTTTTTTCACCCACTGCCGGTCGCTGCGTGCGCATGCACCCACTTATCTTTGTCTAATATTAAAATTTGTTTGATGATCTGAAACATTTAAGTGTGACAAATGTGCAAAAATTGAAGAAATCAAAAAGGGGCAAATATTTTCTCACAGCACTGTATGACTTCGGAAGAGCTGATATTTCACATTTCACAGCGGCTGATGAATGGATTCTTCTATTAACGTGTGCAAAATGGACTTTACTGTTTATGTAAAAATGTTTGTTCCTCACACAAAAAAGTTTGTATGCAAAAGTTATGGTGCAATTTCAGAAACATTCATACTGACCTGCTTTGTTTGTAGAAATGTTCATACAGTGTGTCTGAATGACGAGAAACTCTTCAGAGTCAATCCATGCCACATCCCCAAGTATAAGAACACTGCACCAGGTCACCGTCTCAGAAAATTTTGGAAAAAGGTGTAGTACTACCCAAGTAATGGATGAGTGCCAAATTTTGAAGTAATCTATGCAGCTGGTTTTGATATCTGGGTGCATTTATTTTAAGGTGTTTTCCTGTGTTTGGAAAATATGCAAACTGTGCCGCACTCTTTTAAAGCAGGGTAAAGATCACTAGTCCATTTCTGCAATGAAAATGGACCTATCGTCTATCCATGACTGCAACAGACCTCCAAAATATGAGGGTGAAAAAAATTGCTCAAAATCATTCGGCAACTTTGCAACCCTACTGCCTGAGAGCGGCTCACAATTGAGAGCTGATATCTATTTTATAATTGTGTCTGACACATTTTAACAAGTCCAGGGTGTTAAAAATTTAATAACAATACTTCAGCACAGAGTTCAATAAAGCTAACAATATGTTTCACTGTTAGTGAAAAAATACTTTTATTTAAGCCACCAGAATGATACAACGACAGTTAATGACAGTGTAGAATTTTTTGGACCATATATTAAAATATATATGAAGATTATCTGTGTCAAGTTTCATTTTTATTTATCAAAGTAGTTCTATTTTTTAAACCACAAGAAACATTAGCAATTCTATAGCAAAACACATTTGTAACATACATAGAAATTAGTACTACACACCTTGTTTTACTGGGAGATTTTTGTTTTGTTTTGGGTTTTTTTTTTGTTTTTTTGGTTTTTTTTGTCTGTGTGATTGTTTTATTCATACAAATTCTGCAAGCTTTGAAATCTTTTATGTATTTGTTGGAAGAAGTGCTGAACTATATCACACATCTTGCAGGTGGTCCTTGGGTTGGGTCCCACCTGGAGCAATCTTTTTGCATGTCTTACTTAGAAATTATGTTTTTTGTGTATTACTGGTGTGGTGGGTGCATTAAATTAAGCTAATCACGGTTAGTTCAACACCCCATTAAGCGTGATCAATTTTTTGTTCAAGATTAACCAAAAAAGTGAAACTTTTGAAATGTGGGTACCATTTCCGTCAGACAGTCTATGGGGTGACTCAAAACAGAGGCATGTGAAGCCCAGTTCATGGCACAAACTTCTCATTTTATTTAATTCTGGGTGTTCAAATCAGTTTGCTGGAGTATCACTGTCATGCTATCTGGATATATGGACTGTGTCAATGCACAATCTCGACCTGAATGTAGAAAAGCAGAGACCAATGAAGAGGCAGAAGTGCAATTGCTGTGGAGAGCTAACAGTTAAGCTAAAGGTTAACTCCATACACACACCACTTCTGTCAGTTCTGGTCACAAATTTCCACTCCCTAGAAAACAAGCTGGACTATCTACTACTGGAACTGACATCGAAAAGGAAAGTGAGTGATACAACTGGTAAGATAACTGCTGTAATTATGCTAAAATGGTCACTAATTATTTGAATATACAGTTTTGCTGCAGTACTTATGAGATTTTTTTTTTTTTGAAAATATTCTGGATAGCTGTCATTTTTGACATGCTTTGTAAACCAGCAGCTGGAAAAAGCAAGCACATTTGTTCAATCCTATGTTAATAAAAGTTTGAAAAACTTGAAAAATGACCAATTTATGGTACATTATCTATAAAAAAAAATTCCAGTTAAAGTACAATTTATAGCAATTAGCACACAAATTCAAATGATTAACTGTGATTTATGAAAAGAGCTGATAAAGGCATGAAAAATCCCAAAATATACATGACAATAAAAGAAAAATTCTCAACTAAATAGGCTTAGTCTGTAATACCTTTAGGGATGGGTGTATTGATTCTCTAGTATCAATACTTCGATACCAGCTGGTCGATATTTTGGAGTTGATACTTTTTAAAATATGGTAAATGGTGTTCACTTATATAGCGCTTTTCTTTCCATCTCTAGATGACTTAAGTGCTTTACAGATCCTGCTATCCACCCATTCACTCACACATTCACACACTAATGGCAGCAGAGCCGCCATGCACAGGCGCTGGCCTGACCCACCAGGAGCAGCTGGGGGTTCAGTGTCTTGCTCAAGGACACTTTGACATGCAGACTGCAGACAGAGTGGGAATCGAACCCCTGACCCTTCGATCAGTAGTCGGCCTTACTACACCTGCACCATAGTCGTCCCCGTGATAAAATATTGCGATACCACCGTGTTAATACAAAACGTGCAATTTGTTTTCATTTCTGAGAGTTTTAGGCATTACATTTATTTGTGAAAATCGGTGAAAAACTAGCCCTGGCATATTTTAGAGATGGTGTGCCATGTCACATGATTATGGTAGCCTATCAGATGTCAGAGCCGACGACTCACTGTGCAGCCTCTGTCAAGCACTCACTGACTCCAACACAGAGTGAGCTTAGCAGTGTCGTGGGAGGCAGAAGTATTACTTGTGAAATGTTACACCATTCATGCAAATTCTATGGTGATACCAAGCAGCATAATTTTGAAAAATAAACAAAATAAGCACTGTTTAAGTCTGTAAAACAATAGTGTAAAAATAAAATAAATAATTACATTAACTTAAACTTTAAAAAAAAACCCATTGCATTGTGAAAAAAATATCCACTGCTTGGTATTCCCACAGAATTTGGATGAATGGTGAAACATCTAAGAAGTGAAAACTACTTGAATCCATTTGACTTGACTGACTGACTGACTGACTGACTGACTGACTGAATGAATGAATCTTTATTTCGGATAGATTAAAAGTAAAGATTAAAAAAGATAACAAAGGGGAAAAAATCCAACAAGGTCAAATTAAACAATAACTCCTCTGATTATACAGTTCAACATAAGTTATCCGAAATGGGTGATGGTTGAAGCCGCAGCTTATATTGCCCACCCATATTCCATCCAAGAATTCAAAAGAAAAACAAAACAAGAGCGATTACAATTCAGAACAAAGCTAAGACAAAATGTGACAAAAAAAAACAACGAAGCAACAACACAGCACAGACTGGATATGACAATCCTTATGTGATTTTACATGTCATCTTGTATATACAGTATGTTTGGAGTATTTCTTCCTTTAGTTTTTGTTTAAATTGTCCAAGCGTTGTACATGATTTTAATTCAGGTCCAAAATCGTTCCATTGTGGCGATGTTAAAATAAGGCACGGCGACTGGAGTTTTAATGAAGTTTATTGATCAAATCATCGCCATCACGGAGCTCACCCCAGCTGCTGCATAAGCATGCTGGAGCGAAGCTCTCAGGCTCTCATGAGCTATAGTCAGAAGCAGAAAGAGGGTGAACATATGAATTCAGCCACTTAAATACCCAGCAACGGACAATACATCAAAGGCATTTTATCATCAAAGGAAATGCATTCAGACATGTTACATTTGTACCACAATGCGAGCAGGAAGCATGAATGTTTGCATTTGCGTCATACATATCCACAGGATGCTGGTGCCTGAACTAAGCACAGGAAGGCTGCCTATTGATCTCAACACACACATCTCACTGTCCTGTTAATTGCTCTAGTCGAGCGCTGTGTTTGTCCGTGGCTGCTGTGGGGGGGTACCCCATACCATAATCTTACTCCTTGCACTGAAACACAGTGTTGCTTGGTGGTAGTTCTCACTGAAGGTTTTTGAAATATACATGTTCCTCTGAAATGATATTGTTTCTCCCTTATTTGGAACAACTTTTGGATATTTGCGGGCAGTGATAGATTCTTCACTTTAAACATTATTACTGCAGTTTTAAAGTCAACCAGATCTTTCAACTTGAGAGCTTTTAATTTAAGAAAAAGTGGGTTTGTTGGTTCCCTGTAAGCAGCTTTGTTTATTATTCTAATAGCTCTCTTCTGAAGCATAAAGACTGGATATATGTTTGTTTTATATGTATTTCCCCATACTTCAGTACAATATGTCATGTATGGGAATATTAATGAATGATACAAAGTATATAATGTGGGTTGATTCAGCAAATATTTCACTCTGTGTAGTATTGTGATTGATTTAGATATTTTACCTTTAATGTAATTAATATGTGACTTCCAACACAGTTTATTATCAATTATTACTCCAAGAAATTTAGTTTCAGATAGCCTTTCAATCTCTACACCATTTACATTGAGTTTAGATACTAAGTTGTTGTGATGGTTGTTAAAAACTATAAATTTTGTCTTACTTAAATTGAGCATTAATTTGTTTGAATCAAACAACAGTTTAAGCTTTCCTAATTCCTTTCCGAGTCTATCCAAAAGTTGTTCCAAATTGCTTCCACTGCATAATAGATTAGTGTCATCGGCAAGCAATATTAAATCCATTTTTTCCAAGACTTTACATATATCATTTACAGTGGGGCAAAAAAGTATTTAGTCAGCCACCAATTGTGCAAGTTCTCCCACTTAAAAGATGAGAGAGGTCTCCAATTTTCATCATAGGTATACCTCAACTATGAGAGACAAAATGAGAAAAAAAAAATCCAGAAAATCACATTGAAGGATTTTTAATGAATTAATTGGTAAATTCCTCAGTAAAATAAGTATTTGGTCACCTACAAACAAGCAAGATTTCTGGCTCTCACAATCCTGTAACTTCTTCTTTAAGAGGCTCCTCTGTCCTCCACTCGTTACCTGTATTAATGGCACCTGTTTCAACTCGTTATCAGTATAAAAGACACCTGTCCACAACCTCAAACAGTGAGACTCCAAACTCCACTATGGCCAAGACCAAAGAGCTGTCAAAGGACACCAGAAACAAAACTGTAGACCTGCACCAGGCTGGGAAGACTGAATCTGCAATAGGTAAGCAGCTTGGTATGAAGAAATCAACTGTGGGAGCAATTATTAGAAAATGGAAGACATACAAGATCACTGATAATCTCCCTCCATATGGGGCTCCACGCAAGATCTCACCCCGTGGGGTCAAAATGATCACGAGAACGGTGAGCAAAAATCCCAGAACCACATGGGGGGACCTAGTGAATGACCTGCAGAGAGCAGGGACCAAAGTAACAAAGGCTACATCAGAAACACACTACGCCGCCAGGGACTCAAATCCTGCAGTGCCAGACTTGTCCCCCTGCTTAAGCCAGTACATGTCCAGGCCCGTCTGAAGTTTGCTAGAGAGCATTTGGATGATCCAGAAGAGGATTGGGAGAATGTCATATGGTCAGATGAAACCAAAATAGAACTTTTTGGTAAAAACTCAACTTGTCGTGTTTGGAGGAGAAAGAACACCATACCTACTGTGAAGCATGGGGGTGGAAACATCATACTTTGGGGGTGTTTTTCTGCAAAGGGACCAGGACGACTGATCCATGTAAAGGAAAGAATGAATGGGGCCATGTATCATGAGATTTTAAGTGAAAACCTCCTTCCATCAGCAAGGGCATTGATGAAACGTGGCTGGGTCTTTCAGCATGACAATGATCCCAAACACACCACCCGGGCAACGAAGGAGTTGCTTCGTAAGAAGCATTTCAAGGTCCTGGAGTGGCCTAGCCAGTCTCCAAATCTCAACCCCATAGGAAATCTTTGGAGGGAGTTGAATGTCCGTGTTGCCCAGCGACAGCCCCAAAACATTATTGCTCTAGAGGAGATCTGCATGGAGGAATGGGTCAAAATACCAGCAACAGTGTGTGAAAACCTTGTGAAAACTTACAGAAAATATTTGACCTCTGTCATTGCCAACAAAGGGTGTATAACAAAGTATTGAGATGAACTTTTGTTATTGACCAAATACTTATGTTACCGAGGAATTTACCAATTAATTCATTAAAAATCCTTCAATGTGATTTTCTGGATTTTTTTTCTTATTTTGTCTCTCATAGTTGAGGTATACCTATGATGAAAATTGGAGACCTCTCTCATCTTTTAAGTCAGAATCAGAATCAGAATCAGAATCAGGTTTATTGCCATTGTTCATGTAGTACACAAACTAGGAATTTGTCTCGGTACAATGCTGCAACATTAAACATGATAAGATAAGAGAAATAAACTATACATATAATAAAGTGTAGGATAAGATTAAGTGATACTGGTCAACAGTTAAAATATATATTAGCCAGCAGCAGATACTGTGGAGAACTATATAGTGCAGTCGGTAATGCAGGAAGAAAACAGTGATGATTGACATGAGTCTGGTTGAGCTGCTGTACATGGTGCACGAGAGTCACTTAGTGTTCAGCAGTCTAATGGCAGAGGGGAAGAAGCTGTTCATGTGACGGGAACTTGCACAATTGGTGGCTGACTAAATACTTTTTTACCCCACTGTATATACATATTGAATAACAATGGCAACAAAACTGAACTCTGTGGGACTCCACAAGTAACCTTCAGTAACTGTGAGTTTTTGTTACCAACACATACATACTGATATCTATTCTTTAAGTAACTACATAACCAGGACAGTGCTACCCCCCTAATACCACAATTTTGTAGTTTCTTTAATAATAAATTATGATCCACTGTATCAAATGCTTTTTTAAGATCCAGGAATACCCCAACTGAATACTCTTTATTTTCAACGGCAATTGATATTTTTTCTATAAATTCCATTAGAGCAAATGCAGTTGTCCTCTTGTATCTGAACCCATATTGCTGCTCACACAATAAATTATTCTTCATTATGAAGTTGAGCTTTCATACAGCATACTTATCTACCTGGATGACTGAGAATCTTCACCAAATTAAGAAATTGAATTAATTTTGCATTCATTTTAAGTCTTAATTATTTTTATTATAATTGAAAAAAATCATTATTTTTCATTTACTTTGCTCATTGTTCCATTTTATAAGCATTTCTTTCAAGTATTTATGTTCATGAGTTTTATTCATATTTCATATTGCCCTTGCAATAAAGTTGTTAATGAAACTGCAATCATGTGATTTTTCTTTGAGGGGCAAAAAGTATCGGTATTGGTATCGGTATCGAAAAAAGTCCCATAAATTAATGGCATCATATGAAAAGGAAAAATGTTGGTATCGCCCATCCCTAATACTGTTCTGTCCCAACTGTCTTCAGTGTGACACTGGCCTAAAGGTGCAGTGTCATGTCCATGGGATCAGCCCACTTAACCAGAGCTCCTGCTGAACTTAAAATTTAGTCCTTTCTGGGAAAGTCTCTCCCACAGGCCACCTAACCACATGAAGGATTATCATATTTGGACCAATACCTCTGAAGTAGACGTGAATAGCTGTGCGGGGAAGTTGGAGTGATCCCCTTGAATCTTTCTTTCATCCCTATTGCTTCAGTGCAAGGCATACAGCCTTCTCTCGTCTAAAGAGAATGTAAATTTGCAGTACCTGGGGATGAATAATGATGTTGGAATCTGTTGAGCCCCCTTAAAAGAGCTGATTTAAAGTTGTTATTCATTTTGTGCACTGTCACTCCAATCAGTGGACAAGCCACACAAGACAAAGGCTTCAATTAACAACAGCAGATAACATGATAAAATAAACACTGGATCTTTTATTCACATGTCTTTTCTTTGGTATGAGAACCTCCTTTCAGTCAAATAATTTGGCATAATTGGAGTCATATGTTATTCATTTTATGTTTGGCCTGCATTTCCCCATCAAGTGCTCTTTTATTGTAAAACCGTGAGATGAACAATGTGTGCACTTGGCTGTGAATTCTCCACAGAATTCGTGACAAGGCTTGAAAGATAGAGCAGGCATGAAATAGTCAGATCTCCATGTGTTTCACTGTGAAAGAGAAAAATGTGTCTGTGCATGCAAATAAGGAGACTTCGGTTTAAGGGCAATTCTACCTATTTTTCACTTAATGCTGAGTTTGTTGAAAAAAAAGTCATAGACCAACTCGCAAGTGTGTGGGGGTGTGTGTGTGTGCACGTGCGTGTGTAAACGTAAAGAAAAGTGTGATTTTTTTTTTGAATAACTATCATGACTAGACAGCAGCAGAGTTAGCAGGCTTTTATATTAAGGAAGGCATGCTTTCAATCCTCATCTTTAACAAAGCTGCTGCAAATCTGTTTGCACATTAGTTAATCAAAATTATCTTTAAATACAATTCTCATCCATGTTTTGCCTTCAGTCATAACATTTATATTTATCATAACTTTATGCCTTAAAAAGAAACAAATTGGCACGTGGAAATAAACTATGCTTCTAAGTGCTTGATATGCCGTAACTTAAGGAGAAAATTTAAAAAATCTTCCAGAAGGGAACCCCGAGGCCCCTGTCAAATTAAAGCCTCGTTATTATCAAACTTTACTCATATTGTTTATACCATAAGAAATAAGTGGAATTGTGTCCGCAAGGAACAAGTGAGATGTTTTTTTGCTGAGGGCACTAGTTGTTGCTCTGGTGTGTGTTTTTTAAAAAATAAATTAATCAGGTTGAGTACAGCAGTAGCCTCTGGGTTAAAGAATCTTGCTCATAACATAAAGTTTCCTGGTTTGAAAACCTACTTGAGATACAAGAGGCTGGCAGAAGAGGACTTAATTGACTCTGTAACTACTGTTAGCATGTCTCTGAACAAGGTGCTGAGGCCAGATTCTTCAGCCCTGAAGGCAAGCCAAGGGTAACACATCAGCCACCTCTAAATAATATATATATATAATTTTCTATAATTAATTGTGATTAATTACTAGAAAGAGACAATGAAAAAGAAGTATTTTAAGCACCTTTTAATTGTATTTTTTCATAAAATATACCTATGACCCTCATATTCAACAAAGTACTGCTAGAGCAGCATAAAACGCTTGATGATCATGAATGCATATTCAACTGGAAAAATTTACAATTTATTCATTAATCTTCAATCACTTAATCCTTTTTGGGTTCACTAGGGGGCGGGGGAAGGGGGATGCTGGAGCCTATCCCAGCATCTTTTGGGCGAGAGTAAGGATACACCCTGGACAGATCGCCAATCCATCACAGGCCCAACACAGAGACAGAAACAACAATTCACTCTCACATTCATACTAGACAATTTAGAATCCCCAGTTGATGCCAGTTAACCTAACATGTATGTCTTTGGCCTGTGGCAGGAAACCAAAGTACCCACAGAAAATTCACGCAGACACGGAGAGAACATGCAAACTCCACACAGAAGGGTCACCGATGGTCAGGGGTGTGATCGAACCCATGACCTTTTTGCTGTGCTGCCACAGTGCTAACCACTGCACCACCAAGCTGTGTATTTAAAATTTATATTTGTAATATTTGTTTTCAATCATTATAAAGAGGGAGTCAATTTCTCTGCAAAACAGCCATTTTTAATATTGGTGTCTGTTGTGGATTTTCTCCTTAATTAATAAATGTCCCTTGTGAATCTGGTGAATGAATAAAGTCTGGAGTCAAAAATGCCTTTCTGTGTTATTTATTCTTGATCAAGAGGAAAATTTCATGCAGCAGTCCAGCAGAAATGTTCACAGTCTAAATGGTGTGTACAGATTTTAAACCTTGGAACAAACAAAGATAATCCTGTATGTTCTGAGAACGTTCTGTGCGAATGCGGAGCCTAGCTGTCTGTTGGAACTGATCTTGGGAAGAGTCAGTGTCTAAGAAAGAAACATGATCCTTTGTGACAGGAACACAGTGCACTTTTAATTGATACAATAAGAAATATCTTCCACATGTCACCTTTCCTATTTTATTTTGAAGTGGTCAAAGAGGAAGTCAGTGCTTCCACTTAACATAACTTTCTTAATTATCTCAATCACTAAAAGAAAGAAAGAAACAAACAGAGCAAATCTTAATTGATTTCCAGAGCTTCTGATCTTAATGGTGAGTTAGCGGAGTGTATGTTTGCCTTCACTCACTCTGATAGAAACTCTCCCTCTTTTCATATGTGAGCATCCCCAATCAGTGATGCTAGGTCAGGTGTGTCTGTGTGTGTGCATCCTTTAAGTGGGGTATTTGCATGCAGAATGAGATCACCCTGAGTACTGGAGGATCAGTTTAGTGAGGTGTAAATTTAAATGCTGAAAAACAAAATCTGTTCTTGTTTTAAGCAGAGCCAGCTGCTGAGACAAACCAGTTCAGGGAATGAGCAGTCAGTTTTTTTAATGTGTTAACTGGTCCACATTGACTGAAAAAGTAAACATGTTAATATTCCCAGCTCCCCTCAACCGCAGGAATCCAAGCGCTGCAACACAGATGGAAGAAGTGTATGGACCAAAGGTGAGACTATGTTGAAAAATAAATCACATTTGGTCATATTTGCCCACTATGAACTTTTCAGCCCACCCCCACCCCCACTCAATATACAATACTTAAGTTTTAACTTAGGAAGAACTCAGAAATCTGCAGTGCTGGGAGTAACGCGTTACTGTAACGCCACAACTTTTGCAGTAATGTGCTATGTAACAAAATTACTGTTTAAAAATTCAGTAATGCATTACAGTTACTGAAATTTAATCAGATGTGTTACTCGTTTTATTAATATGGATAGATATTTTTAGCACAAATAAATGAATATACAAACTGACCCTACCCTAGCTGAGACGAGCCATCAGTCGATGTGACTTGTTGCAGAGAGCTGAGTCCTCATTACTGAATGGAGTAAAAGATGAAGCTACTTTGTTTTTGTGAAAATAGACAGATTATTTTTCCTTTGTCACGGTTAAGGACAAAAGCATACTGGTGGGTTGGAAACTAAGTGCTGGTTGAGACCTACCGCAATCTTCAGAAGTGCTTGAAACAGTAACAAAGCTCAAACAAAGCTAGTGTCACGCCGCGCCGCTCATCAGCGGCGCCACCTGCTCGCACACCTGCACATCATCAGCGGCGAGGGATATAAGCCGCCTCGCCCTGAGCATCGGCCTGAAGCCGTCAGACTTCTTCATGGTTCGCTGTGAGTTTCCTTCACCCTCAGCGTGCTACTCGGGTAAGAAGATCTTACCTTCCTTCTCTTCCCAGTCTGCTCCCCTGTGCACAGGTGGATTCCTCGGCGGCGGACAACGCCTCTCCATCGCCTGCTCCTCGCTGCTGCACCGGGCCTTGCAGGTGGCTGTCTACCGGGTCTCGTCCCTTGTGGTGCCAGTCATCTGTCCTCCCCAAGTAAGCTCCTCTCTCGCTCATTCATCTCCTGTGTTGGTGTGTGCCCGTCACCCTTCTCCTTGTGTTTTTTCCCATAGGGTTGTCCGGCTGTACGGCCTCCTGCCTCTGTGCCCGAAGCAGACGCCGCCACCAATACATTTACATCCCGCAGACACACACTCATACACGCCTGCTGTTAATAAACTGTTTGAACTACTCTGAGCCTGTGTGTGTGCGTCTCCTGAGCCGTGCGTTATGTCAGTACGGCTTCAGCAGAGCGGCTCGGCAGACGGCGGGCTCGCACACCGGCTTACCACCCTCGAGGCTCGGGTGGATCAGATAGCCTATCAGCAGCAGGTAATCCTCAATCAATTAGTGAATATTACTAACCGATTGGACCGCCTGGACCCCCAACAGCCGTTCCCCCCGGCTCGTCAGGGTGGCGCGGCTCCTGCCGCTCCAGTGGCCGTCCAGCAGGCTCCTGCGGCACCGACTCGGCTCACTCCCATTCCGACCCCCGCCCGCTTTAGCGGAAAGCTCGGCGGAGCGCGGGGGTTCATTATGCAATGTGAGTCCGTGTTCCATCGTGTGCCCGGAGACTTTCCCTCTGATCACAGCCGAATTGGTTATATCGGGAATCTCCTCGAGGGGCGAGCATTAACTTGGACCTACGCCGTAATGGCGAGGCCCAGTTATGCCACCCTCACTTATGACCAGTTCGTGAGACGCTTTCTGGAGGTCTTTGACCATTCGCGTACCGAGACGGTCCAGGTCGACCGGCTTCTCGCTCTCCAGCAGGGAAGCCGGTTGGCAGTGGACTACGCGGTCGACTTCCGGGTAGCAGCGGAGGAATTAGGCTGGGAGGAACGCTCCCTCTGTGGCCTTTTCCTCCGCAGTCTAAATGATGATCTGAGGGATGAACTGGCTGGGCGGGATCTCCCTGAGACGCTAGCGGAGCTAACATCCCTTGCCATCAGCTTGGACAACAGGCTGCGCGAACACTCCTCAGGGCGAAAGTCGTCTTCTTCTCGCCCTCGTGGAGCCTCGCCGTGCCTGCCCCAAGCTCGCCCCCTGGCGACGCCGCCACCGTCGCGCCCCGAGGAGTCGGAGCCGATGGTGACGGGCTGGACAAAGCTCTCTCCGGCGGAGAGGCAACGCCGCCGTGAGTTTAATCTCTGTATGTATTGCGGAGATAGTAAACACACAGTAGAGCTTTGTCCACAGAAGCCAAACAGCGGGGTCCGCGAGTCACTGTAGGGGGCCTCGCGGACGTCAATCGGTTAAATCCCCTCACTCAATTGAAGCTGCCCATCCGTTTCTGCCACAACCCCACTGGGCATCTCACCCACGCACTGGTGGATTCGGGCGCAGAAGGCAGCTTTATTTCACAAAGCCTGGCAACCCAATTGGGCATCCGCTGCCAGGCACTGAGAAACCCAATCTCCCTGGTCAACCTCTCTTGTGCCTCCCTTGGGAGAGTGACGCACCAAACTATTCCTGTCCCGGTAATTATCTCAGGAAACCACCGGGAGGAAATGACCTTTTACGTCCTGCCCAACTCTGTGTCGCCCGTCATCCTGGGGTATCCCTGGCTACACCTTCACAACCCCGCTCTGGATTGGAAGTCCGCCGGGGTGTCGGCATGGAGCACGTTCTGCATGGGCACCTGCCTACAGTCCGCTGCCTGCTCTCCGTCCGTTTCACCCCCACCTACGGACGCAGCGCCCCCGGACCTGTCCCTGGTGCCACTGGAATTTCACGACCTGGGTATGGTATTCAGCAAATCTAAGGCGATGTCTCTTCCTCCTCATCGGCCCTACGACTGCGCGATCAATCTCCGCCAGGGGGCACCCTTACCTTCTGGAAGGCTCTACAGTCTATCGGCGCCGGAGAAGGAGACAATGAACACCTACCTCAAGGAGTCGCTGAGTGCTGGGATAATCCGCCCATCGTCATCACCCGTGGGGGCAGGATTCTTCTTCGTTGGTAAAAAGGATGGATCACTCCGTCCTTGCATCGACTACCGTGCCCTAAATGACATAACGGAGAAGGATCGTTACACCCTGCCCCTCATGGACACCGCCTTTCACTCCCTCCAGGGGGCGACTTGGTTCACCAAGCTGGATCTACGCAGCGCATACCACCTCGTCCGGATCCGGGAGGGAGATGAGTGGAAAACAGCATTCCGTACCCCGAACGGCCACTTCGAATACCTGGTGATGCCGTTCGGGTTGACCAACACTCCAGCCGTCTTTCAGCGCCTCATCAATGACGTCCTCCGGGACTTCATCGGCCTTTTTGTGTTCGTCTACCTGGATGACATACTCATCTTCTCCAAGTCCAGAGACGAGCACCAGGTCCACGTGAGGCGGGTCCTCCAGAGGCTGCTGGAGAACCGGTTATACGTGAAGGCTGAGAAATGTGAGTTTTATGCAAGAACAACATCCTTCCTTGGGTTCATCATCTCACACGATCGGGTGCTTCCGGACCCAGAGAAGGTGAAAGCGGTGGTGGAGTGGCCGACACCTGCGTCCCGGAAACAGGTGCAACAGTTCGTTGGATTTGCGAACTTCTACCGCCGCTTCGTCCCAAACTTTGGCACCATCGTCGGCCCGCTGACCCGCCTCACGTCCCCTAAGGTTCCGTTCCGGTGGACCGAAGAGGCCGCAGCTGCTTTCCAGGCGCTGAAGGCGGAGTTCTCCTCCTCCCGGGTCCTTAGCCAAGTCAACCCCGCGCTGCAGTGCATCGTGGAAGTGGACGCTTCGGACACAGGAGTGGGAGCGGTGCTAGCCCAGCGGTCGCCAGAAGATGGGGTCAAACGGCCCTGCACCTTCTTCTCTCGGCGCTTGTCCCCGGCGGAGCGGAATTACGACGTGGGGGACAGAGAGCTCCTCGCCATCAAACTCGCCCTACAGGAGTGGCGTCACTGGCTAGAGGGGGCGGACCTGCCATTCGTGGTCCTGACGGACCACAAGAACTTGGAGTACCTGAGATCTGCCAAGCGCCTGAACGCCCGCCAGGCGCGCTGGTCCTTGTTCTTCGCCAGGTTCCAATTTACCATCACCTTCAGGCCTGGCTCCAAGAACGGCCTGCCCGACGCCCTCTCTAGGCAATTCGCCCCTGAGGAGTCGGAGGATACGGTTCACACCATCCTACCCAGGTCGTGCGTCGTGGGAGCCGTCACCTGGGACATCGAGAGCAAGATCCGGAAGGCGCAGGAAGTGGAACCTGACCCTGGCGGCGGACCGGAGGGGAGGCTGTTCGTGCCATCCACGGTTCGGGGGGAGGTTATCCACTGGTTGCACACGTCCAAGCTCACCTGTCACCCTGGCTCCTCCCGGATGATTGACCTCCTCCAGCGGTCCTTTTGGTGGCCGGGCCTGCGGAGGGACGCTGCCCACTACGCCCGGGCCTGTCCAGTTTGTGCCACCAATAAATCGGGAAATGCCCCTCCAGCGGGTTTGCTCCAGCCTCTGCCCGTCCCAGGCAGGCCCTGGTCGCATATCGCCCTGGACTTCGTCACCGGACTCCCTGTCTCGAACTCCTACGACACCATCCTGACCATCGTGGACCGCTTCTCCAAGGCGGTGCACTTCGTCCCCCTTCGAGGTCTCCCAACTGCCCTGGAGACGGCGGACCTCCTCATCCAACACGTGGTCAGGCTGCATGGGATTCCGGTGGACGTAGTCTCAGACCGAGGGCCCCAATTTTCCTCAGAGGTTTGGAGGTCGTTCTGCAACGCCTTAGGAGCCAAGGTGAGCCTCTCCTCCGGCCATCACCCCCAATCCAACGGGCAGTGTGAACGGACCAACCAGGAGCTGGAGGCTGCGCTCCGCTGTGTAACGGCATCCAAACCCACGTCCTGGAGTAACCACCTTGCCTGGGTTGAATACGCCCATAACACCGCTCGCTCTTCTGCTACAGGGATGTCCCCCTTCAAGGTGTCCCTGGGTTACGACCCCCCGCTGTTCCCGGCGCAGGAGAGTGAGGTAACTGTCCCCTCAGTACGGGCCCATCTCAGGCAGTTCCGCTCCATCTGGGCATCAGCGCGCAATGCGCTTTTACGCACGGCGGAGCGCAACAGAACCGTGGTGGACCAGCACAGAAGACCTGCCCCGGCATACAGAGTTGGGCAACAAGTCTACGTGTCAACCCAGGACGTGACTTTAAAGGGCGAGAGGAGGAAGCTGGCACAGCGCTTCATGGGTCCATACCCCATCACCAGGATCGTCAACCCGGTGGCTGTGCGTGTAGCTATTCCCCCCTCCCTCCGCATCCATCCCACCTTCCACGTGTCCAAGGTGAAGCTGGCAGTCTCCGACCCCCTTTGCCCTCCTCCTGCTGCGCAACCCGCGCCCCGGATGGTTGATGGCCATCCGGCCTGGGCCGTCTCCTCCATCCTGGATTCCCGGCGCCAGGGTCGTGGGTTGCAGTACTTGGTGGACTGGGAGGGCTATGGGCCTGAACATCGGCAGTGGGTACCCCCGTCGTTTGTGTTGGACCCATCGCTCATCGCTGACTTCCACCGTGCACACCCAGAGAAGCCATCGCCAGGAGGCGCTGTTAGAGGGGGGAGTACTGTCACGCCGCGCCGCTCATCAGCGGCGCCACCTGCTCGCACACCTGCACATCATCAGCGGCGAGGGATATAAGCTGCCTCGCCCTGAGCATCGGCCTGAAGCCGTCAGACTTCTTCATGGTTCGCTGTGAGTTTCCTTCACCCTCAGCGTGCTACTCGGGTAAGAAGATCTTACCTTCCTTCTCTTCCCAGTCTGCTCCCCTGTGCACAGGTGGATTCCTCGGCGGCGGACAACGCCTCTCCATCGCCTGCTCCTCGCTGCTGCACCGGGCCTTGCAGGTGGCCGTCTACCGGGTCTCGTCCCTTGTGGTGCCAGTCATCTGTCCTCCCCAAGTAAGCTCCTCTCTCGCTCATTCATCTCCTGTGTTGGTGTGTGCCCGTCACCCTTCTCCTTGTGTTTTTTCCCATAGGGTTGTCCGGCTGTACGGCCTCCTGCCTCTGTGCCCGAAGCAGACGCCGCCACCAATACATTTACATCCCGCAGACACACACTCATACACGCCTGCTGTTAATAAACTGTTTGAACTACTCTGAGCCTGTGTGTGTGCGTCTCCTGAGCCGTGCGTTATGTCAGCTAGTGCTAAATAATGACTAGCTATGCTAACAACACCGTGTTAGTGGATCTGTGCTATTTGAACAGCCACGGCTGTATGTAAAGTGGACATATTCTTGTCTCAACAGTCACGGTTGGGATTTCAAGCACAGGTATACATCTGGACAGTTTGAGACCCAGCAAGAATTAAACCGACTGATTGCTAGATACGTCATTACAGACTGAAGATGTGATAACAGTCACTTTCCATCAGACAGCTGAGACTGTGATCCACTGAAGTTAAAACACATTTACTTGCTACCTGATAAAGATGATTCAGAAATGGATTTTGGTCTCCAGAAGGAATTTGAGGGACTGGATCATGTCTCTGGCAGAGCAGACAATTGGACTGTGGATAATGGACATTTTCTTTGGATCACTGCACATCAGATTAAATACATATCATAAAGGTAAGATAAACATGGACAGCTTTATGCAGTGTTGCCAACTCTCACTCCAAAATGAGGAAATTACTGGCAATATTGTGTTGATTTTCTTCAGATTTTTCCCACAATAAGAGTTCTCAAGGCAGGATAAAGCAGACTGAACATGTTCTAAAGCTCTGTCTGAAACAGTCTGTGTTAAGCCTTACATTAATAAGCCCGTAATGTAATCAATTAAATTGTCTTGCTATGTGTGCAAGATGATTTAAGTATGCATTTAAAAGTAACGTGAAAGTTACTTTTCCAAGTAACTAGTTACTTTAATCATGCAGTAATTGGTAAAGTAAGTCAATTACTTTTGAAAAGAAGTAACTAGTAACTGTAACTAGTTACTATTTTTAGTAGCTTGCCCAGCACTGGAAATCTGTAATTGTGAAATAACTTTGATTTTTATACGCAGCTTTCATGCATCTTACCTTGCTTAGTTGGCAGACTAACATGACCTTTTGCTGGAATTCAACAGATACTCAAATTGAATGGCTCCAAGTAGAGATGCTAATTTAGGAAAAATTTTGCAGTGGTCTCTTATTATTTCCAGAGCTGTAAATATAGTGGTCATGCCAAAAAGGTAATCATTTAACAGGATTTCTTTACCCTGTGACTTGTGACCATTTCTTGTGCAACACAAATAATTCCCAGAGTATCTGAATCTGACAATCTGAATTTTATCAACTATACCACTGACTGGTTCTAGCTGACATTTATATAATTGCCAACCTATTTTCTTCTTCTTTTCTTTTTGAATGGCTAATACGGCTGCACGGTGGCGCAGTGGTTAGCACTACGGCAGCACAGTTTACCCTCGGCCGGGGGATCACGGGGATCATGAGATCGTGGGTTCGATCCCTGCCCCCGGCCAACAGTGACCTGTGTGGAGTTTGCATGTTCTCCCCGTGTTGCGTGGGTTTACTCCGGGATTTCTCCGGTTTCCTCCCACATGCCAAAAACATGCAGGTTAGGGATATGGGGTGCTTGCGACCAGCAGCTGGTGGCTTGTCACCGGACTGCAGAACAAATCTACCTACGGGTACAAAATAAGTCCAAAAAAAAATAATAATACTGTAACTAAGAAAATAAGATAAGATAAGATAAGATAAGCCTTTATTAGTCCCACAACGGGGAAATTCCAGGATTGCAACAGCACAGGGATAGCAACACTCAGAGCAACAATCAGAAGGCAAGAAAAAAAACAAGCAAGCAAGAGCAGCTAATAAACATATGTACGTATTACTATAAAATATATATATATACACACACACACAGACACACAGTGCAGAGCATTGTAGCTGGATGGAATAAATATATGAATATATGAACACACAGTGCAGAGCATTGTAGCTAGATGGAATAAATATGTAAATATATAAACACCCACAGTACGGAGCATTGCAGCTAGGTGGAATAAATATGCAAGTATATAAACACACACAGTGCGGAGCAATGTAGCTAGATGGAATAATATGTAGATATATAAATATATAAACACACCCAGTGCTGAGCATTGTAGCTAGATGGAATAAATATGCAAATATATAAACACACACAGTGCAGAGCATTGTTGCTAGATGGAATGAAACAGCATAACCGTCTACTTAGTTATCCTACATGGTATGATTATGTGCCCATACATATTCTCACCCCTCCATAGCGACCGGTATGTTCCTAGTTGTATGCCGGAGGGGACCATTGTGTAAGTCTATTGCATCTTTTGCATTCAAAAAACTATTAGTTTGTTACGTCTTTTTGCTATCTCTGCGAGCAGCCCTGCTTAGGTTGTACAGTCTGACAGCCGTTGGTAGGAAGGACCTACGAAACCTCTCAGTTGTGCACCTGGGATGATGTAGTCTGCTGCTAAATGAGCTCCTCAGTGCATTCAGTATGTCCTGCATAGGGTGGAACTCGGACTCCAGCAGAGATGACAGTTTAGCCACCGTCCTTCTCTCTCCTATCTCCTCCATCGGATCAAGGCGCTGCCCCAGGACAGAGCTAGCTTTCTTAATCAGTTTGTTCAGTCTCTTCCTATCGGCTGCAGTAATGCCACTGCCCCAGCAGACCACTCCAAAAGTGATGGCTGATGCCACCACCGTGTCATAGAATGACTTCAGCAGCGCCCCTTGTACACCAAAAGACCTGAGTCTCCTCAGCAGGAACAGCCTGCGCTGTCCCTTCTTGTAGAGTGCATCAGTATTGTGTGACCAGTCTAGTTTATTGTTCAGATGAATACCCAGGTACTTATAGGATGTCACCATCTCGATGTCTGTTCCCTGTATATTTACTGGTACTGTGAGGGGCTGCCCATGCCTGCGGCAGTCCACCACCAGCTCCTTAGTTTTCCTCGCGTTGATCTGGAGGCAGTTCCGATGGCACCAGTCCACGAAGTCCTGGATAAGCCCTCTGTACTCAGCTTCATCTCCATTGGAGATGAGGCCAACGATCGCAGAGTCATCAGAGAACTTCTGTAGATGGCAGTGTGTTGTGTTGTGTGAGAAGTCCGCAGTATAAAGAGTGAACAGGAAGGGAGCCAGCACCGTTCCCTGGGGGGCCCCCGTGCTACTGATGATCGTGTCGGACACACAGTCCCGGGTTCTCACAAACTGAGGCCGGTTCGTGAGGTAGTCCAGGATCCATGATGACAGGTGCTGGTCCACCCCTGCGCGCAGCAGCTTGTCCTTCAGGATCATCGGTTGGATGGTGTTGAAAGCACTGGAGAAGTCAAAGAACATGATCCTCACCATATTCCCGGGCTTCTCCAGGTGGGACAGAGAACGGTGAAGGAGGAAGATCACCGCATCCTCCACCCCAATGCCATGCTGGTAGGCGAACTGGAGTGGATCCATCGCTGGTTCCACCAGGGGGCGGAGGTGAGCAAGGAGCAGTCTCTCCAGGGTCTTCATCAAGTGGGACGTCAAGGCCCACCGGTCTGTAGCTGTTCAGGTCTTTGGGGTGGGAAGTTTTTGGTACAGGTACCACACAAGATGTTTTCCACAGCTGTGGTACCCTCCCCAGTTTCAGGCTCATGTTGAAGATATACGTCACAATCCCACACAGCTGGTCTGCACAGGACTTGAGGAGCTTTGCGCTGATGCCGTCCGGTCCCGGCGCCTTCCTCGCCTTGATCTTCCTCAGCTCCGTCCTCACCTGGGTCCTGGTCAGGGTCAGGATGGGGGGCTGTGTGTTGGGAGTGGGGGGGGTGTTGGTGGAGTGGGGAGTGGGCAGCAGGACTTGATTTCTTTAGAGGCAGCAGTGGTGTTGTGCAGTCAGGGGGGAGGGCGGTTGGTCAAATCTATTGAAAAACAGATTCAGGTTGTTCGCCCACTCCCTGCCCCCTGTGGCCTGGGGGGAGGTATTCTGGAAGCCCCGAGATGGTTTTGAGGTTTCTCCAGACCCCGCTGATGTCGCTCTGTTGCAGCTTGTCCTCCATCTTCTTCCTGAAGCTGTCCTTGCCTTCTCTGATCTTTCTCCACCAGCTCCCTCTGTACGGACTTCAGCATCTCCCTGTTCCCTGACCTGAAGATCCTCTTCTTCTCTCTCAGAAGTGTTTTTATCTCAGGGTTGATCCAGGGTTTGTTGTTTGAGTGACGCCGTATGGTCTTGGTGGGAACGGATTTGTCCACACAGAAGCTGAGGTAGCCCGTGAAGGTGTGAATGAGGCCATCGATGTCCTCACCATGTGGATCGCAGAGCTGCTTCCAGGCGGTGGCTTCAAAACAGCCCTTTAGGGTGTCCATTGTCTCCTCAGACCATAACTCCACAGTGTGCTCTGGCCGGAGGTTGTCTGTGCACTAGGGGTTTGTACACCGGCCGGAGATGAACCAAGTTGTGATCCGATCTCCCGAGTGGGGGGAGTTGTGATGAGGTGTACGCCTCCTTAGTGTTTGCGTAGAATAAATCCAGTGTTTTATTGTCTCTAGTGTGGCATGTGACATACTGGGTGAACGTGGGTAGAATGGGAGACAGTGAAACATGGTTGAAATCGCCTGAGATGAGGAGAAGAGCATCTGGGTGTTCTGTCTGCAGCCTGCTGGTTACTGAATGGATGACGTCACGTGCTGTCCCAGCGTTCGCCGTCGGATTTGCATAAACAACAATGCAGATCACGTGTGAGTGTTCTCTCGGGAGATATGTAGGCCTCATGCTAACAGCTAGCAACTCAATGTCTTTGCTGCAGTGTCGTTGTTTAACAGTGATATGTCCCGGTCTGCACCAGTTGTTGTTAACATACATTATCACTCCACCGCCCCTAGCCTTGCCACTGTCTGGTGTTCGGTCAGCTCGTATCATGTGAAAACCCTCCAGCTCAATGTTAGCATCTGCTGCTAGTTCAGTTAGCCACGTCTCAGTAAACAAAAGGAGAGAGCACTCCCGGTATGTGCTATCATAACGGGAGATAGCCGCTAGCTCATCTAACTTTCCCAGTATCGACCGTACATTTCCCATGACAACAGATGGAAGGGAGGGTCTGTACCTTATATTTTTTGTCCTCCGCCTTACTCCAGCCCGGCAGCCGCGGCGTTTTCGCCTCAATTCTCTCGGTATGTCGAGTTTTTCCAATGGGACCGGGTGGCGGTTGAATGCTAGCAGCTGTTCTCTGCTGTATCGTATCCTGCTATAGACAGTGGCTCCGTCCACCGGCTCAGGAGACATTTAGGACGATCTGTATGTCCGTGATATAAGTGGGGTGAAAAAAAAGACGGATCAAAAGAGAGAGGAAGGGAAAAAGACTCGGAATCGAGCCGCTGTTGCAAAAGGCAGCCGACTCGTGTGGCGCCGAGAGAAAAAAAAAAAAAAAAAAAAAAGAAAAAAAAAAAAAAAAACAAAAAAATGGACACTGATGATAATGGTACACTTTTACATAGGCAAGAACAAAGACTTGTCCTGTTAAATCCTTTTAATCCTTTTCCAGATAGCTTAATACTAAAATTTGCTCATCTACAGTACATTTTACAACATGCATTTAACTAATGCTAATTCAATTCAATTCAACTTTGTTTATATAGCGCCATTTCACAACAACAGTCATCTCACAGCACTTTCAACTGTAGGGGAAACCCCCACAATTGCAGAAAGACCCCAGCAATCAGGTGATCCCCTGAGAGCAAGCACTTTGTGACAGTGGAGAGAAAAAAACTCCCTTTTAACAGGAAGAAACCTCCAGCAGAACAAGGCACAGGGAGGGGCAGTCATCTGCTGCGACTGGCTGGGGGGTGAGGGGATAGAGAAGAAGAAGAAAAGAACAGACATGTAGAGAACAAACAGCACGACGGGACTCAATCTATGGGAGAGAACAAACAAATGTTAATGACCAGCAAAAATACTTCATTGAGAGTGAAGAATGGAGTGAAGCCCAGTGCACTGTTGGAGGTCCCCCGGCTGTCTAAACCTATTAGCAGCATAACTAAGGGAGGGTTAAGGGGCTCATGATCCTTCCCTAATTATAGGCTATACCAAAAAGGAAGGTTTTAACCCTGTTCTTAAAAACAAAGATTGAGTCTGACTCCCGAATCCAGATTGCCAGCTGGTTCCACAGGAGAAGAGCTTGATAACTGAAGGCTCTGCCTCCCATTGTACTTTTGGAGATTCTAGGTATTACAAGTAATCCTTCATTTTGATGACTTCCGGCGCCACACGAGTAGGCTGCCTTTTTGCAACAGTGAATCAGAATCAGAATCAGAATCAGATTTATTGCCATTGTTCATGTAGTACACAAACTAGGAATTTGTCTCGGTGCAATGCTGCAACATTAAACATGATAAAATAAAAGAAATAAACTATACATGCAATAAAGTGTAGAATAAGAGAGTAATACTGGTCAGCAGTTAAAATATATTAGCGAGCAGCAGATAATGTGGAGAACCATATAGTGCAGTGGATCAACTGGATTGAAATTGAAACAGTGGATCAATTTCTTCCTATTTCTATATACTATCTGGCTTCTCTTGCTAATCTTTCTGATCCGGCGACACCTTATACATCGGACGGGCACATGGATCGCCCAAATGTCTCCTGAGCCGGCAGACGGATCCACTGTTTTTAGCAGGTTACAGAAGAGACCAGCTGCTAGCACTTAACCGGACCAAGATGCTAGCGCAAGACCTCGACATACCGGGTGAAATGAGACAGAAACGACGTGGATGCCGTGCTGGAGCAAAACGGCGGGTGAGAAATATAAGGTACAGACCCGTCCTTCCATCCGTTATTATGGGGAACGTTCGATCGCTACTCAATAAGACAGATGAGCTAGCGGCAATGTCACGCTACGAGAGCGTCTTCAGAGAGATTAGCTTGATGTTGTTTACTGAGACGTGGCTAACAGAACTAGCAACAGATGCTAACATCGAACTAGAGGGTTTCCACGCAATACGGGCAAACCGGACACCAGACAGTGGGAAGGCAAGGGGCGGAGGAGTGATAATGTATGTCAATAACAGCTGGTGCAGACCGGGACATATCACGGTTAAACAACATCACTGCAGCAAAGATATTGATTTGCTAGCTGTTAGCATGCGGTCTACCTATCTCCCGAGGGAATACTCACACGTGATCTGCATTGTTATTTATGCAAATCCGGACGGCGAAACGCGGGGGATAGTGCATGACGCTATCACTCAGTAACTGGAAGGCTGCGACAGAACACCCAGATGCTCTTCTCCTCATCTCAGGTGATTTCAACCATATTTCACTGTCCCCCATTATGCCCATGTTCACCCAGTATGTCACATGCCACACTAGAGACAATAAAACACTGGACTTATTCTATGCTAACACTAAGGAGGCGTACACCTCATCACCACTCCCCTCACTTGGGAGATCGGATCACAACTTGGTTCATCTCCTGCCGGTGTACAAACCCCTAGTACACAGAAAGCCTCCGGTCATGCGCACAGTGAAGATATGGTCTGAGGAGGCAATGGACACTTTAAAGGACTGTCTTGAAGCCACTGCCTGGGAGCAGCTCTGCGATCCACGTGGTGAGGACATCGATGGCCTCACTCACACCATCACGGACTACATCAACTTCTGTGGGGACAACATCGTACCCACCAAGACCATACGGTGTTGCTCGAACAACAAAACCTGGATCAACCCTGAGATAAAAACACTTCTGAGAGAGAAGAAGAGGCTCTTCAGCTCGGGGAACAGGGAGATGCTGAAGTCCATACAGAGGGAGATGAGGAGGAAGATCAGAGAAGGCAAGGACAGCTTCAGGAAGAAGATGGAGGACAAGCTGCAACAGAGTGACATCAGCGGGGTCTGGAGAAACCTTAAAACCATCTCTGGGCTCCAGAATACCTCCTCCCAGGCCACGGGAGGCAGGGAGTGGGCAAACAATCTGAACCTGTTTTTTAATAGGTTTGACCAACCGCCCCCCCCCCCGACTGCACACCAACCACTGCTGCCTCTAAAGTCATTGAGACCTGCTGTCCACACCCCACTCCACCAACAACCCCCCCCATTCCCAGCACACAGCCCCCCAACCTGACCCTCACTAAGACCCAGGTGAGGACGGAGCTGAGGAAGATCAAGGCAAGGAAGGCCTCGGGAACAGACGGCATCAGCACCGAAGATCCTCAAGTCTTGCACAGACCAGCTGTGTGGGATTGTGGAGCACATCTTCAACCTGAGCCTGAAGCTGGGAGGGTACACAGTTGTGGAAAACATCTTGTGTGGGTACCTGTAACCAAGACTTCCCACCCCAAAGACCTGAACAGCTACAGACCAGTGGCCCTGACGTCTCACATTGATTAAAGACCTGGAGAGACTGCTCCTTGCTCACCTCTGCCCCCTGGTGGGACCGAATGATGGATCCACTCCAGTTCGCCTACCAACATGGCATTGGGGGGTGGAGGATGCAAGTGATCTTCCTCCATCACGTTCCCTGTCCCACCTGGAGAAGCCCGGGAATGCGGTGAGGATCATGTTTCTTCGACTTCTCCAGTGCTTTCAACACCATCCAACCGATGATCCTGAAGGGACAAGCTGCTGTGCGCAGGGGTGGACCAGCACCTGTCATCATGGAATCCTGGACTACCTCACTAACGGCCACAGTTTGTGAGAACCCGGATTGTGTGTCAGACACGATCATCGGCAGCACGGGGGCCCCCCAGGGAACGGTTTTGGCTCCCTTCCTGTTCACCCTTTATACTGTGGACTTCTCACACAACACAACACACTGCCATCTACAGAAGTTCTCTGACGACTCTGCGATCATCGGCCTCATCTCCAACGGAGATGAAGCTGAGTACAGAGGACTTATCCAGGACTTCGTGGACTGGTGCCATCGGAACTGCCTCCAGATCAACGCGAGGAAAACTAAGGAGCTGGTGGTGGACTGCCACAGGAAAGGACAACCCCTCACAGCACCAGTAAACATCCAGGGAACAGACATTGAGATAGTGACATCCTCGAAGTACCTGGGTGTTCATTTGAACAATAAACTAGACTGGTCACACAATACCGACGCACTCTACAAGAAGGGACAGCGCAGGCTGTTCCTACTGAGGAGGCTCAGGTCTTTTGGTGTACAAGGGGTGCTCTTGAAGACATTCTACGACACGGTGGTGGCATGAGACATCACTTTTGGAGTGGTCTGCTGGGGCAATGGCATTACAGCAGCCGATAGGAAGAGACTGAACAAACTAATCAAGAAAGCTAGCTCTGTCCTGGGATAACGCCTTGACCCAATGGAGAAGATAGGTGAGAGAAGGATGGTGGCTAAACTGTCATCTCTGCTGGAGTCCGAGTCCCACCCTATGCAGGACATACTGGACGCACTGAGGAGCTCATTTAGTAGTAGACTACATCATCCTAGATGGGTGACCAAGAGGTTTCGCAGGTCCTTCCTACCTACGGCTGTCAGACTGTA
This sequence comes from Pholidichthys leucotaenia, assembly GCA_020510985.1. NCBI lineage: Eukaryota > Metazoa > Chordata > Actinopteri > Cichliformes > Pholidichthyidae > Pholidichthys > Pholidichthys leucotaenia. Next base: position 57,609,136 of record CM035837.1, on the reverse strand, counting down.
TAACCTAAGCAGGGCTGCTCACAGAGATAGCAAAAAAAACATCAGAATCAGAATCAGAATCAGAATCAGGTTTATTGCCATTGTTCATGTAGTACACAAACTAGGAATTTGTCTCGGTACAATGCTGCAACATTAAACATGATAAGATAAGAGAAATAAACTATACTGTAATAAAGTGTAGGATAAGATTAAGTGATACTGGTCAACAGTTAAAATATATATTAGCCAGCAGCAGATACTGTGGAGAACTATATAGTGCAGTCGGTAATGCAGGAAGAAAACAGTGATGATTGACATGAGTCTGGTTGAGCTGCTGTACATGGTGCACGAGAGTCACTTAGTGTTCAGCAGTCTAATGGCAGAGGGAAGAAGCTGTTCATTGACAGGAGGTTTTAGTCTGGATGGACCGAAGTCTTCTACCAGAGGGGAGGGGGGCAAACAGTACTTGACCAGGGGTGTGGAGGGATCGGCTATGATCCGGCCAGCACGCCTCCGGGTCCAGGAGATGTACAGATCCTGAGAGATGGGAGCTTGCAGCCGATCACCTTCTCAGCAGTGCGCACGACGCGCGTGCAGCCTATCTGTCCTGGCAGTGGCTCCTGCGTACCACAACGGTTATGGAGGTGGTGAGGATGGACTCGATGATGGCTGTGAGAAACTGCACTAACATCTTGGTGGGTAGCTTGAGCTCCTCAGCTGCCGCAGAAGAACATCCTCTGCTGGGCTTTTTTGATGAGTGAGCTGATGGTCAGCTCCCATTTGAGGTCCCTGGTGATGGTATGCCTAGGAAGCGAAGGAATCAGCAGTGGTGATGGGGAGAGCCTGAGAGGGTGAGGGGGGCAGAGAGTAGTGACTTTCCTGAAGTCTACAATCATCTCCACTGTCTTCACAGCGTTCAGCTGCAGGTGTTTATTGCTGCACCAGGGACGCCAGCTGGCCACCTCACTCCTGTAGGCGGACTTCGTCGCCGTTGGAGATGAGCCCGATGAGGGTGGTGTCGTCCGCAAACTTGATCAACTTGACAGGACTGGTGGCTGGAGGTGCAGGAGTTGGTGTAAAGGGAGAAGAGTAGGGGGGAAAAGTACACAGCCCTGGTGGTGATCCAGTGCTGATGCTAGTATAGTCTGAGACAGTCTTTCCCAGCCGCACATGCTGCCTCCGGTCCGTCAGGAAGTCGATGATCCACCTGCAGAGGGAGTCAGGCACGTTGAGCAGGGACAGCTTGTCCCGGAGCAGAGCGGGGCGGATGGGTTGAATGCGGAGCTGAAGTCCACAAACAGGATCCTGGCGTAGGTTCCCGGGGAGTCCAGGTGCTGCAGGATGGAGTGGAGGGCCAGGTTGACTGCATCGGTCTACAGACCTGTTGGCTCGGTAGGCAAACTGCAGCGGGTCCGAGGAGAGGGGGGTGTTGATGGACTTGAGGTGGGACAGGACCAGGCGCTCAAAGGACTTCATGACTACAGAGGTGAGCGCTACAGGTCTGTAGTCATTAAGGTCCAGTGAATCCGTGGCTTCTTGGGACAGGGATGATGGTGGAGGATTTGAGGCAGGACGGCACGTGGCATAACTTAAGGGAGGTGTTAAAAATGTCTGTGAATACAGGAGCCAGCTGTTTCGTACAGAGTCTCAGGGTGGAGGGAGACACGCCGTCTGGGCCGGGGGCCTTGCGCGGGTTCAGTCTGGAGAACTGTTTGAGCACATCCTGCTCACTGATGATAAGGGGAGGGGGGGAGGAGGGGGGGGTGCCTTAAATGAAGTAGGGAATGTGGAGGCTGTGGAGCTGGAGGGAGGGGGGGAGTTGGACACAGATGACGAGGTGTCAAAACGGGCATAGTGTTGGGACAGTCTCTGACAAAGGGCTTTGTCATCCTGACCTTTAGGAGCCTGAGGCCGATAGTTGGTGATTTGCCTCAGTCCTCTCCACACGGAAGCCAAATCATTAGCAGTGAACTGCTGCTGGAGTCTCTCTGAGTACACAGATTTAGCCCTCTTCAGCTCTCTGTTAAACCGGTATTTAACCTCCCTGTAGCAGTCCCTGTCTCCACTTTTCAGCGCTGCTTCCTTCTCCTTCCTGATCTGTCTGAGCTTAGCTGTGAACCAGGGTTTGTCATTAGAGTAACTCACCCTGGTGCGTGATGGAAGAATGTTCTCTTCACAAAAGTGGATATATGAGTTCACAGTGTCCGTGTACTCATCCAGATCATGCGTGGCTCCTTTAAGCATGCCCCAGTCAGATATTTCCATGCACGTTTCCAGCTTCTCCTCAGCGTCACTGGTCCGTATCTTCGTAGTGCTCACAACAGGTTTAGTGAGCTTCAATCTCTGTCTGTATGTGGGAATGAGGTGAACCATCACGTGATCAGATAATCCCAGCGCAGCTCGAGGGACAGCGCGATATGCGTCTTTCACTGTGGTGTAACAGTGATCCAGTGTGTTTAATCCTCTGGTGGGGCATTTAATAAACTGTTTGTAGCGGGGGAGATCGTGGCTCAGATTGCACTGATTAAAGTCGCCAGCCACAATAATCAGCGAGTCTGGAAAACTCCGCTCTGTGTGTTGAATGTGATCCGCGAGCACGCGCTGAGCTTCGCGCGTGTCCGCGTCGGGAGGGGCGTACACAGCGATCATTATGAAAGAAGCAAACTCCCGCGGGGAATAGAAGGGCTTGCAATTGATAACAAGAAATTCCAAGGCAGGAGAACAGTGTTTGGAAATTTCCGTTACATCAGAGCACCAGCTGCAGTTGATGTAGAAGCAGACACCGCCTCCTGTGGTCTTGCCGGAAAGCTCTGTGTCACGATCAGCACGGAAGAGCTGGAAGCCGTCGAGGCGCAGCGCGCTGTCCGGTATATTTTCCCGGAGCCAGGTCTCAGTAAAGCAGAGGACAGCTGAGGAGGCGAGGTCCTTAAAACGCATCAGCAGTCTCAGTTCATCCACCTTGTTAGAGAGAGAGTTGGTATTGGACAGAAATATGCCAGGCAGCGCCGTTCGCGAGCCTCTCCTGCGAAGTCGTACGAGAGCGCCCGCTCGTCTTCCTCTCTTCCGCCGTCTCACTTTCCGAGCCAAACAATAAACCAGATCGGCGCCAGGGGCTAGAAAAACTGGGAGGAGGTCCGTGGGGGTCAAAGTCCTGATATTTAAAAGTTCTTCACGGGTATAAGTGCAAGCAGACACACAATTGACAAACAAAAACAAACAAAGAGCGCAGCGAAGCACCATGTCGACCGCTGTGGGCGCCATCTTGGATCGGATGATGATGATGACCTAATAGTATTGAATGCAAAAGACGCAATAGACTTACACAAATGGTCCCCTCCAGTATACAACTAGGACAATATCAGTCGCTATGGAGGGTGACAATATGTATGGGTACATATTCATATTCATACCATGAAGGGTAACTAAATAGACGGTTATGCTGTTTAGTCCATCTAGCTACAATGCTCCGCACTGTGTATATATATATATATATATATATATATATATTTATATATTTATGTGTACATATGTATATTCACTGCTCTTATTTTCTTATCTTCTAAATTATTGCTCTGAGTGTTGCTATCCCTGTGCTGTTACAATCCTGGAATTTCCCCATTGTGGGACTAATAAAGGCTTATCTTATCTTATCTTATTTTGGGAGCGTAGTGCTCTGTTAGGATAACAGGGTAGTATCAGATCTTTTAAATAAAGAGGGCAATGGATCAAAGGGGGCAATGGATCAGCTTTCTCGTCGCGCCCTCCGCCAGTACCCGGGCTCGCCTGGGGAAGCTAATGATCCTACCAGCAGACTAAATTCGAAGAGACGACGCCTCTGTGCCAAGTCAAAGAAGAATCCTAGTCACAGTCCTAAAGCCGAAAGCAAACAGCCCCAAGAGCACTTTGTGGTAGGATCTGCCCTTCGCATATTACAACTAAATGTTGAAGGCCTATCTGCAGCCAAGCGAAGCCTTATCGAAGTCCTCGCCTTCCAACATTCGATTGATGTAATCTGCCTCCAAGAGACTCATATTGGCACAGAGGAAGCTGGCCGCTTCACCATCAAAGGCTTTGACCTCCTGTGCTATGTTCTACATGCTAAACATGGACGTGCCACCTATGTGCGTTCTGACATAGTTGAAGCAAATCACCTGATAACAACACATTTCTCAGACACCATAATCATTGGTGGCTTCCATATTGTCAATGTGTACAAGCCCCCTAATGCCAACTGGGATCTGCAGGTCTTACCCACCCTACCCCACCCTGCCATCTATGTGGGAGACTTTAACAGCCATCACCCTGACTGGGGGTACCCAGCAGTGGACAGTGATGGGGAGGCACTTTCAGACTGGGCATCCAGAAATGACCTCGCTTTGATATACGACCCCAAACAAAGAGGAACCTTCCACTCTGCTAGGTGGAAGAAGGACTATTCTCCTGACCTGTGTTGGGTCAGCTCTTTGAATGGGGAGCCATATCCTACACAGATCCTCATTCTTGATGATTTTCCACACAGCCAACACCGGCCCCTGCTTGTACACATTGGCCTACAACTTCCAGTCATATACAGCCCAAGGAAGATGCGCTGGAACTTCCGCAAAGCCAACTGGAAGAAATTCAGTGAAACTCTGGACCGGAGCGTTGTTACCATCCCACTCCACACCATCACTGTAGATGAAGCATACAACCACTTCTGCAGCGCAATCTTCAAGGCTGCCCATACTGCAATCCTACGAGGCTACCGACCCCTCTATGTCCCATGTTTGGACGGAGAAAGTGCTGCCCTCCTACAATCCTATCAAACATCAGGGGACCCAGAGATAGCAGACCATCTCATTGAATCGCTAAATACAGCCCGGCGAAAGAAATGGGAGGAGACAGTTGCTGACTGGAGCTTTACCCACTCTAGCAGGAAATGTTGGAGCCTCATCCGTCGCCTAGGAGCTGCACAGAAGCCCCCTAGCCAAAGCCGAGCATCCGTCACACCCAACCAAGTTGCATCCCACCTACTGACTATCGCCAAAGCACCCCAAGACAAAGACACCAGAAGAGCAGTTACAACTGAGCTAAAAAAACACCAAAAAATGCCTGTAGAGGAAACGAACCCTGAACCCTTCGAGGCTGCTGAACTGGAGAAAGTCCTACAGGTCCTGAAATGTGGAAAAGCAGCAGGATACGATAACATCTTCCCAGAATTCATGAAAAATCTTGGCCCCCGAGCCCTAACCTGGTTGACACAATTCTACACAAGGATCACACAAACAAACTCGATCCCAAAGAAATGGCGGACAGCAAAGGTCATTGCCATCCCAAAACCTGGCAAAGACCACAAACTACCAGCAAGCTACCGCCCAATCTCCCTACTCAGCGTTCCTTACAAAATCATGGAGCGCCTAATACTGCAACGCATTTCCCCAGAAATAGAGGATATTCTAAGTGTGGATCAAGCAGGTTTCCGCAAGGACCGCAGTACAGGAGAACAAGTACTGGCCCTAACCACCTTCATCGAAAATGGCTTTGAGAGCAGACTGAAGACAGGGGCTGTGTTTCTCGATCTTACAGCCGCCTATGATACGGTCTGGCACAAAGGCCTCCTCCTGAAACTTATAAAGGCGATCCCTGCTTGGGCAACAGCAATTATAAAAACCCTGCTGACCAACCGAAGGTTCAGAGTCCACCTCAGTCAGAACACAAGTGCATGGAGAATGCAGAAAAACGGACTCCCACAAGGCTCAGTTCTAGCTCCAACTCTGTTCAACCTCTACATAAACGACCTGCCTACTACAAAATCCCGCAAATTCATCTATGCAGACGACATCTGTTTGGCATTCCAAGCACCAGACTTTGAACCACTGGAACGGGTGCTCACGGAAGATCTTGCCAAACTGGACCAGTTCTGCAAAATCTGGCGCCTAAAACCAAGCCCAGCAAAAACCGTCTCCAGTGTATTCCATATCCACAATGCAAAAGCTGCCAGAGAACTAAACATCCACCTGAGCGGACTCAAGCTTAAGCATGCCCCAAATCCAACTTATCTTGAAGTGACCCTTGATAGGACCTTATCCTTCAAGGAACATCTAAAGGGGACGGCTGCTAAGGTGAAGGTACGAAACAACCTGCTCTGCAAGCTCGCTGGTGCAAAATGGGGGGCAGCAGTCTCCACCCTGCGCACCTCAGCACTGGCCCTTTCATACTCTGTAGCAGAATATTGTGCCCCTGTCTGGTCCAGGTCATCTTACACACACCATGTAGACACCCAGCTCAACTCAACCATGAGAACTATAACTGGAACAATCCGCTCAACACCACTCCCCTGGCTCTCTGTACTGTCAAACATAGCCCCTCCACACATCCGGCGAGCAGCATTAACTCAAAGGATGCTCCAAAAAGTTAAAGATTTTCCTCACTTGCCAATCCATGCAGATATCTACACCCCACCCACTGCCCGACTTTCATCCAGACGGCCGATTTGGAAAAACCCTCCCCCAGCTGACTTTACCATCCAGACAGCTTGGCAAGAGGAATGGGAGACCAAGGAGGTCCCAATCAAACAGCTGGTGATAAACCCCAACCAACAGGTCCCGGGCACCAACCTCCCAAGGAGACAGTGGTCTACACTCAATCGCTTCAGGACTGGACATGGCCCCTGCTTGGCCAGCCTTCACAGATGGGGCAGTAGCCCTAGCCCACTGTGCGCATGTGGAGAGGAGCAAACAATGGAACACATCATAGAGGTTTGCCCGCTCCAAAGACTGGAAGGAGGATTACACACCCTCCATACAGCAAACCAGGAGGCAACTGTTTGGCTTAAGGACTTTGCATTCGCTAAATAAATAAATTTTAAATAAAAAGGGGCCTGATTATTTAGAGCTTTATAAGTGAGAAGAAGGATTTTAAACTTAATTCTAAACTCTATGGGAAGCCAATGAAGGGAGGCCAGAACCAGAGAGATATGATCTCTCTTTCTAGTACCTGTTAAAACTCTTGCTGCAGCATTTTGGATCAGCTGAAGACTTTTTAAAGATGTTTTAGGACAACCTGATAATAAAGAGTTACAATAATCTAATCTAGAGCTAACACAAGCGTGGATTAGTTTCTCAGCATCACTCTAAGACAAGATGCTCTTAATCTTGGCAATATTATGCAAATGATAGAAGGCAGTCTTAGAAACAAGTTTAATATGTGAATTAAAAAACATATCTTGATCAAAAATAACTCCACGGTTCCTCACAGAACTGTTAAGAGAAAGAATAACTGCATCCAAACGAAGAGTTTGATTTGGAAAGGTATTTCTAAGGTTTTTTGGACCAACAAGAATGACTTCAGTCTTATCTGAATTTAATAGCAGGAAATTACAAGTCATCCAAGCTTTTGATTTCCTTAAGACAGGCCTCTAACTTGGCTAATTGATTACTATCATCTGGCTTCATTGACATGTATAATTGTGTGTCATCTGCATAACAATGAAAATGTATACAGTGATTTCTAATAATGTTGCCTAGCAGAAGCATATATAAGCTAAAAAGAATAGGGCCTAGCACAGATTCCTGTGGAACTCCTTGACTAAGCTTTGAGTTGTAAGAAAACTCATTATTGACATGAACAAACTGGAACCTATCAGATAAATAAGATCTAAACCACTGCAACGAAGTTACATTCCAACATGGTGTTCTAATCTATCAAGTAGAATATTATGATTGATAGTGTCAAAAGCTGCATTAAGGTCTAAAAGGACAAGTGCAGAAACAAGTCCATTATCAGATGTGATAAGGAGGTCATTAATGACCTTCACTAAAACTGTTTCAGTACAATGATGGATTCTAAACCCAGACTGAAACTCTTCAAATAAACCATTTCCCTGCAAGTGGTCAAATAATTGCATAGCAACAACTCTTTCTAAGATTTTTGAAATGAAAGGCAGATTAGAGATTGGCCTATAGCTCGCTAAAACTCCTGGTTCCAGCCTTGGCTTTTTGAGTAAGGGTTCAATTACAGCAGTTTTAAAAGCCTGCGGTGCATGGCCTAATGTTAATGAAAAATTGATTATTTGAAGAAAAGAGCTACCAATAAATGGGAAGACTTCTTTAAATAACCAGGTAGGAATAGGGTCTAAAAGACAAGTTGAAGGCTTGGATGAGGAAATTATTTTATCTAACTCTAAAAGGTCAATTGAAGTAAACTCATCCAAACAGATATCAGTTGAAGGAGTTGTAGTAGTTAATGTATTTAAGTTGACGATGGGAAGAATCTGACTGATTTTATCTCTGATAGATGAAATTTTATTATTGAAAAAGTTCATCAAGTCCTTACTAGTAAGCTCTAAGGGAATGCTAGAGAGTCCTGACTCTTTGTCAGCCTGGCTACAGTGCTGAAAAGAAACCTGGGATTATTCTTGCTCTCTTCTATTAATACGGAATAGTAACTTGTTCTAGCTTTCCTAAGAGATTTTTTTTTAATAAATTAGAAGATGATTTCTCCAAGCTAAATAGATTTCATCTAATTTAGTGGAGCGCCATTTCCTTTCTAATTGACGAGTCTTGTGTTTTAAGCTATGAGTTTCTGTGTTGAATCAAGGAGTTAGAAATCTCTGATTAGACTTTTTCTTTTTTAAAGGAGCCACCATGTCTAGAGTCTGACGCAGAGAAGCTGTAACACTATCTACCATGCTATCAATTACAGAAGGGGCAAGCTCTCCTTAGCTTATCTTCGTTGTGTTGACACAACAGAGATAATGAAGGCTAATGAAGGCTTTTTTAAAATGATGTGGTGTGCTATGATAAAATATAATAGGTTAATGTGACATACCATAGCTTTCACACTCAAAATAAATAAAACTATACAATTCACCCATCACATGTTAAATTCACTTTATCAGCTTTGTCAGACACATATTGCTATTGGTTGAGTATCTTTTCTTCTACATTATAATAAATCCCTACAAAATGTTGCACAGCCCTTTGTGGGGTTTTTTTTGGCTTATTTATTACCATCATTGGACATTTTTATGTGACAGTCGAAAAGAATGGTTTTGCTCCTTTGCTTTACAGTGGCATATTTGACTGAACAGACCCCCAATTCTTCAGAGCTGCCACATCCCATAGAAACAATTCAACTGCCACGAAAAGCTGCATGTGTTTTCCTCTGCCGTCTGATGTAGCAGATGACACGTTTTGTAGTCTCTGAGCAAGAAAGCTTTTTCACCAAGGGGGAATTTTCTGACTATCACGGGGATTGGAGGCACCCATTGGTGGAAACATTCATAGCCTTATGGCTGTATCCTGTGTGACTAATGCTGTTGTCAGTCATGAACAGGAGGATATACCTTTTGTATTTCAAGAAAACTCCATTGAGCTGTAGGCAGACACCGAGTGAGAGGGAAGTGAATCAAACTGTGCCTTGCACAGCTCCTTCTTTAGACTCTGACCCATTCAGAATCATTTGGATATCCTGGCAGCTCTGCCTCATAATTGATACCATTCATTATATGATTGAGGGGGGCGTTTTGATGAGGTGAACGGAGTTAGCCAGACCATCGCTGAGAGTAACTTACGCTCTGTTGATTGATAGGAAATGAGCTGCATAAACGCCCGAATGCTGGTAGCCCAAATGCAAGCGAGTGTTACTCTCTTTTTCAGCTTGGGGCAAAGCCATTAATAAACCCTGCAAATGATGATAGCTGTTGTATTGATTCTGGTTTGCACCCGCTATTTCACCAGCCCGTCTCTTTTTCAATACTTTGCCTCAGTAAACACAGGCATCGAAATTGTTGACCCGGACTGTCTCTGCCATTGATCACCCTTCTGATGTTGGGACATCACATTCTCTGTTGTTTGCGTGGCAGCTCAATCCATTCACAAAGCTTGCATATGGCACAAAATGGACCAATACAACAGGAAATATGGAAGTGTTAGATTAAAAACCATAAACATATTCCTGACAAATGAGACAATATCCCTGCTTGCATTTTTGCAAGTGATTAACCTGCATTTGACAATAAACCAGGAGGTTCGTGTTTCAAAACAAACCGGAACCCTGAAAGAGAATGCTGCACTGTGTCTTGTGATCATGCTGCTTGTTTGGTTTCTAGCACACAATAAAGAATGAGCCACTTCATTTTGATCCCATCCTCATCTGTGTGACAATAGAACAAATTAGTAATGAAATTCCACAGTTACAGCAGCTCCCTCACTTTCTGATCAAACAACTGTTTCTCTGCATTCTGCAAACACGCTTTTTTCCCACCCTTCAAATCCGATCACACTTCCTCTCACCCGCATGCTTCTCCCCTTTTCTCCCTCTCACTGTTTCAGCTGATTGTGAAGCGCCTTGTCATTTCTAATGGAAATGACACACCCTGAGACAAAGTGACATAATGTCAAAAATGTATCCCGAGATTCCTCCCAGGCTAACTCATTCATGCTTTATTCCATATTCAGATTTTTTAAAGAATAAGTGTGTAAAAGCCAGAAAGGCTTCGGTGTAATATATTCAATAACACTTAATACCTTGAGTACTAGTCAATGTCTCCTGCTCTAATAACTTTGCAAATGAAGTTGAAAACTTCCACACCTTTAAGTCACTTGGAATTCTCTCTGAGGAAAAAAGGAAGGATTACTTTAAACTTTTTTAAATTGCAGCTAAACAAATTAAAGACTTTTTTTTCTTTTCTTTAATCATTTGCTGCCTTCTCCAAAGTGATTCCTGCTACAGATTCAGAATCAGAGTAAACTTTGTTGTCCCTCATGGGAAATTTGTCTTGGATGACAGTGCCACAAGATGCTGCGTTCACGTTCAGTCACATGTTTAAAACAACATGGTCAACAGTGTTTAAATACTGATATCTGCAAGAGTGAGATATTCCCACCATTTGTGAATTATAACCTCCAATATAAAACCCACCATTATCAAAGACAAGAATTAAACAACAACACCTCAACCTCCCGCTGCTCATCTTGGAGAGGGGTGAGCAGCTTCATATGATTTGAAGCTGTAAAAATTCTTATTTTATTACCTTTTGGACTTTACAAAAGTAGCTTCACATGATTTATGCTTCAAGATAGTTCTTATTATTCTTATACTGGGTTTTGGTATACTGTATCACTCTGTTTATATACTGTCTGAAATAAGTGATTTTTGCTTGGTTTCCCCTTGCTTTAAGACAACTTTCCTCTTAAGGCTGCCCCACCCAGGTTAGAACCATGCATGTATGACTGTAACCCAGGATTTAAACTTACTCCAGATGCAGTACACTGCAGATGCAGTCTAGATGGCCCCTTGCGCTCATCCCTACCAGCTCCATTTGAGTTTTGCAGCAGCATGGATGAGAAAACAGTGTGAAATACAAGATCACAAGCAATTTATACAAAATAATGCGAGATCTCAAGAAAGACCCGAGAGTTACCGAGATGAACCGATTGCGATCACGTGATAACAACAAGGAAGTGTGATGTAGCAGCTCCCACCTGGATTTTTGGGCTGTAAATAAAATGTAGGTAGTCCTTTAATTTTAAATCTATGAAGTGTTTGCATGTTAATTCAAATTTTTACCTTCTCTGACACAGTGGTGGAGGAGTAGACCTCAGAAAATAACGGATGATCCTTAAATCATTTTTATTGAACAACTGGCTATTAAATACCACAAGATACCATGAGATTTTCTTGCGGACTGGATATTGCATCTGTCAAAAATAGACTTGTTGCATTTCATTAGCGAACCGAATTTGACAAGGCAGGTTCATTCCACAGTGGTCCAGACCAGGTGGGGACTAGAAAATTGACAATAATGGGAACTATATGCTGCAGAGGCCGGATCGCAGTTGTAACATACTGTGTCCAGAGTCAGTGCAAATCCTGGGTATGTCATTGTTCTGCAAAGCTCTTTTGTGTCACAGAAAGGGCATGGATGGTACAAATATGGTTTAGAGTGTATCGCTCATGGCTAAGGCATTATTAACATTGCAGAAATGTGTCAGGAGTCAAAGTTGTTATCATAATGAGGTGGAACAATTTCGTTGCATTGTTCATTAACAATGGAATGACAATCAAGGCACTTTGACTTTGAAGGTTACAGCCGTAATGTGTTTGAAGTGACCCTCGTCCTTTCCTATCCTTATCCACATAGGTTTAGTACCTAATCCTTAAAAATAATCAACTTCTACAGTAAAAAGTGAATGACAGCAAAATTTAAGGCAGAGCAGGCAAGTGAAAAACAACGGAACAGCTTCAAAAATTATGTAAAAACCTCATTCTTTGCCTCACATTAGAGTGTATCTGAAAGTATCTCCCTGATGACAATGAACCACCCTGATGAAAAAAGAATTCAGCTGCACACCTGGATGAGAATATGTTGGGCTGCCCTCCAGTACATCAAATTAAAGTCAAAATTTCTTTGCAACAAGAAAAATTGTTTCCAAGAATAAATTTTTTTGTTAAAACTGTTGTGCAACCTTTTACAAATCCTGACAAAAGAACAAAAATTGCAACATTCGTCAGCATTCAGCACTATGTGAGATACATGCTTTAGTCCCCAGTTAGAAAACAGCTTCAGTGCTGGTCAGTGTTCATCCTATGTTTGTTTTCTACTCCAGTGTCTGGAAGGTATTCTCATTTTTTTTCTTTTTTAATTTGTTTAATAGTAAATGCATACCACCTTCTGTGTTTGCCCTCTTGTTTGTTAAAGGGGTCGTTCATTAAAAAATAGTGTTTGTAGGTTTTAACTGTCTGATATGTGTTAACTGGTCACATAATTAGCCAAAAATTTTCCAAACAGTCAATGATCTGAAAAAAGTACACTGCCTTCATCTCGTTTGTCTCTTAGAGAAACGCCCCAAAATGTTTCTTTGACTCTTCCGGGGTAAGTTTTCCTATGTCAAGGTCTTGAAAAAGCCCACCATTGCCGTGCTAAAAGACTCACCCACTGCTCTATTATTGGCCCACCTAGCTGTCCGTCGTGTAGATCAAAGTGGTGGCTAAAGATAGCCTATTAGCCCCTGAGCTATTAGCTCATGAGCTAACATTGGTACCAGGACACTGGCTGTAAACACGGCTTATATTGTTATTTTATTCAGATCTTAGTCACCCTAATAGCCATCACTGTTACCTCCTGGCTTACTCGGGTCCATCTCTGAGTGGTTTCATTGTTGATTTCGCGGCAGATCGCCCACCCCGGCTCACCAATCACTTTTATGGCCCAGGACCAGGGCTACTGGCCGCGGTCATGCTAAAAACTCCCCTGGATTGACAGGGGAGTTCTCAGCATAACATTGGTACATGTGATCCACCGCGGAATCAGGACGAAGCCTTTGGCTCCCTGCAAGCAAAATGTCCCGGGACCAGACGCTGCTAGCTCTCACGCTCGCCAATCCCACTGTCCTCCGTGGATCTGCTCTGCTCTATAGGGCAGCGTAGTCGCTCCAGCTTTCAGATGGCTGTGACAGCAGAGCGGAGTCCCACAGAGCTATACTGCCCTTTGAGATCTCTTGGCTCGGTAGCTCGTCACGGGTTGCGGCGATCATCCAGTGTGCGGTGCTAGTGATTTGCTGAGGAATCATGGCAAAATTATTGGGAGATAGACCAGACTGACGCGAGATACACCATCGAGTGTGGACCAGTGAACCAGAGCACTGCTCAACTGAGCTGTGAGTCTAGAAGTTAGTCAGCTATAATGGCTAACTGATGTAAGAGGGAGGGTGGAGTTTGAAATGGTGAAGGATGGTTCTTAAAGTGACAGGTGCGGCGGCATGGAAATAAAGCGGCGTTGTTGGAGGTTTTAAGTAGAGTTTTATTAAACATACCGCCGTCACGGGAACTCGGCTCCAGCCCATAGGCGTGAGCAGGCTGAAGCCGAATTCCTCAGGCTCTCAGTGAAGAGGGGACACAAAGTCTGTGTCCCTGCAGCAGAGGTTGAAGTGTGAGTGAGAGAGAGAGCATGGATTTCAGTCAGCTTAAATACCAGTTACAAACAATGCATGAAAGGCATTCACAGCAGGGAGTATGGCATTTGCATTTGAGAGGCCTACATCACAATAGGCAGATCTTGCTAGACTGTGCTCTAGGTGCAGAACAAAGGGGTTAACAGGCACATCTACATATTGATCTGAGTCTCTAGGTCACAGTAAGGACAGGACGCATGAACACAATACATGAAAGGTGACATTATCACAGTAGTGTAGCGGAAAAAACCAGGAGTAGCGAGTTGCCTGTCCTTAGTCTGTTTGTGGGGGTTTTCCCAAACCGCCACAGCTCCCCCCCAGAGGGCTCGGCAGGTGGTCGAGACCTCGGTAGTGCAGCTTGGGCAGCGAGCAGGGAAAAGCTCTGTGCAGGAGGGGGTGGAGGGGGGTGGGGGTAGTAAAAGCCGGCCGGAGACGATGAAAACGTCCAGGCCGCGCAAAAATTGCTTGTGGGTCCGCGATGTCGAAGGGCTGGTCCCGTTGAACGTGCAGAGGTCCACAAGAAGAAAAATTAGTCACTGGCTCCTCTCGCGATTAAGTCCTGCAAGGATTAATAGCGGCCGTGAAGAAAAGACGAGGCTACTTGGCGGCTGTGATGAGAGCAGAGGGACTGGCATGTTGACTTTAGGTGCGGGCACAGCCTTAAAGTCCTCGGGGATTGCAAAACCGCTGAATTCCCCATGTGTGCCATGGCTGAGACTATTAACAAATCCTTCGAGCATGCTGCATGCGTGCCTCAGGTGAGCGAGCAGCCCTGAAGGGCACCGGCGAAGGAGGAAGGCAGTCTGTGGAGCCGTATGTGTCCCGTGCGTGGTGCGCCGTGCCCGTAACTCCCCGGTGCGTGTGCCGGGGTCCCGTGCGTGGGTGGGCCGCTGGAGAGGAGAACCAGGGTCAGGGAGCTTGCTGGAGATCATCCCTGTTCAGTGTGTTGGAGCGGTGAAGGAAAGTAGACGCTCTGTCACTCGCTCGGTCATGGTGCGTTCAGGTCCACGTGTGCTCCGTTGGCCATGGGGATCGCCGTCGTGGAGAGGGGACGAGGTGCATGTGCTCACGTGTGGAGGAGCTGTGAGCACGGCCGGTCCAGTGTGGATGTGCCGATCTAGGCGTGCAGATCTCACCATGAGACGTTGCTGCGGCTTTCCCGGTCGTGGGTGCTCTCCGGAGAGTTTCAACCTGGAAACTCTGCATCGAAATCTCCCTGAAGAAGAAGGGAGCTGTTGCGTTCGCTTGTCGTTGGAGAATCACCGCCGGGTGTTGCGTTCGCTGGCAGCGTGTTCGTTTCAGCGTCGGGTCACCAGTGCGGCGGCATGAAATAAAGCGGCGTTGTTGGAGGTTTTAAGTAGAGTTTTATTAATCATACCGCCGTCACGGGAACTCGGCTCCAGCCCATAGCGTGAGCAGGCTGAAGCCGAATTCCTCAGGCTCTCAGTGAAGAGGGGACACAAAGTCTGTGTCCTGCAGCAGAGGTTGAAGTGTGAGTGAGAGAGAGAGCATGGATTTCAGTCAGCTTAAATACCAGTTACAAACAATGCATGAAAGGCATTCACAGCAGGGAGTATGGCATTTGCATTTGAGAGGCATACATCACAATAGGCAGATTTGCTAGACTGTGCTCTAGGTGCAGAACAAAGGGGTTAACAGGCACATCTACATATTGATCTGAGTCTCTAGGTCACAGTAAGGACAGGACGCATGAACACAATACATGAAAGGTGACATTATCACAGTAGTGTAGCGGAAAAAAACCAGGAGTAGCGAGTTGCCTGTCCTTAGTCTGTTTGTGGGGGTTTTCCCAAACCGCCACACAGGCTTTAAATTAGTGTTTAAAGAATGCCAGGAGAAATTAAAAAAAACAAAACAAATTTGCTTCAATAATTAAAAAATTCAAAAAATGTGAACAAAATATATCACAAACATTTCATTAAGACGTGTGAGCTATTAAAATGTAGAAAAAAATGCTGTCAATGACTTCTTTAAGATATTAGTTTACCTTCCAGTTTTTGATTTCTGTCCATTTTCACATAATGTTACTTTCCCCTAGGCTAATGGGGTAACCTAATAAGTGGAAAAATACAAAACAGTTCTAAGCTTTTTGGCTCATGTGAATTAGCTGCTGATTTCATGGACAAAACTTTAAACACTGACATTCATAATGTATGTAACAGTAAGTAATTACCACAATATTAGGTCCCTTTTATCATGTCTTTTGCCAGATGATTAAAAAAGGCAGCAAAGGTAGTGTTGGTTTAATCACAAAGACAAAATAATTTGAGGAACAATTCATACAAATGCAAAGACCAATTTACGAGCATGCCAGGAATACAAGAAAAGTAGATGGGTCTTTTTCAGCTGTTATAACATATCTAATTGTCATAAACACCTCCCATTGCGGATAAAGGCACCAAATGCAAGCTGTGAGTTAGCAGATTTATTTACCAGAAAACAACTGGATAATAAAAACTAGTGGGGAAAGGAAAACACAGGTCAATAAGAATGACTGAGGCTACGGCGGGAAAAGCGCCAGCTAAACCTGGAGACAATCTCAATTACAGGTGAGCAGAGATAGCCCAGCTATGGCGAGAGTGTCGCCTACAAACCTGGAGAAGAGATAATGAACACGTAGCACAACAACAAATGACTTACGTGGAATAGCGAGAAGGAAGTGATAGCTGATAGTAGGGTGCTGCGTTGAACAACATTGCGCAGCCCCTAAAATAGCAGACAGAACCAAAAACAGAATGGACAACAGGTGTGAGTACCTGAATGAGCAGAAGAGAGCGAGGGTAATTGATTGGGATCAGCTGAGGCCATGAGAGGAAGTCAAACCACACTGGCAGCTGACAGGGCACGCCCATGCCAGGCTACACGCCCCTGACAGCTGTCAACAGTAAAAAAAAAGACGAAACTGGGAAATAGAGAATAACAATAACAAGTCAAGGTGCCATTATAGATCAATACAGAAAATAAAATTATAACATAAACACAAGCAGAAAAATGACAATAGGAACAATTATGCAAAAAAAGGGCATAAATGCAACATATAAGTGAACAGGCAGAAAATGCCATGAGGCAGAGTCTGGGAATCTCCAGCCCTCTGCTCATGATACTAATGCTTCTAGTCAGGAATAACCAGTGCTCCTTTGTTACTCCCTACAATCAGTTCTGGATGTTAAGCCTAGCCTAGACATATTCCTGATGTCATCACAGCTAATGGGACAATTGGAATCCTATTTGTGTCTCACTGTGTAGCCTATTACTTTATGGAAATCCTATTCAGAATACAGCATCACTTATTTCTTTCTGCTAAATCAAACTCAGTTTCCACCTTCAAGGTTATTTCAGCATACTGTGTATGGAGATTGCTTGTGACTGACTGTCAGTGGTTGGTTCATGCCAATGTTTTCCCATCCCATAAGGTACCAAAGACCTTATTCATCCCCCTCGTGACAGTGGTCCCCTGCCTCACTAACACATGGGAGTTTTTCTTATTCATTCCAAATTGACCTTGCATGGTCTTTTTGCGGAAATGAAATTTCATTTATTCCCCAATTGAGGAACCATGTGGTTTCAACTGAAATTTCTGGGGCTGAGTCTGTATAATAGAAGGTAATATAACGTTTGAAAGAGGAAGACCAAAGTTTGGTTGCCATTGATAAGCGCAAGCAAGGCAAGGGAGCACTTTAAATTTGTGTTAGATGTTTGATTAATGTATTGCAGATTTGCCGAATGAGCTTTTACAGCAATTAAACTTGCATTCCTCATTCTTTATTAAAAGAAACAAAGAAAGGAACAAACCTGAGCTTTCAAGAACTGATACATTTCAGGTCACAAACCCCTCACAGTGGATCAAATCCATCTGTGTGGACATTACAGGTTCTCATTATGCTGTGTGGGTTTCCTCTAGGTGCTCTGGTTCCATCTGACAATTCAAAGACACACTCATAGCAGCAGCAGCCACTCGAATTCCAGATGTGACTAACTTTGTCATAGGAGAAACATAAATGTTGTTCTCCCGTCCATACTTTACTGTGTACAGATTGCTTTTCTTTCTTTGTAAAGGTCATGCATGGTCACATTTTAAGTATAGATCTCATTAACCTAATATCTTAATGAGATCTATTAAATAATCCATCGCCACTTCATCAGTCCCTGCGATGGACAGACGATCTCACCAGGGTGTACCCTGGCTTTTTCCCAAAGACACTAAGATAGGCTCCGGCCACCCTGTGACCTAAAGGGATTAAGCGGTTAAAAAAAACAGATGTATGGAGAGCTCCTTGTTTTTACTGTGAATTGAGAGCAGCAATTTAATGAGCGTTCCAACATTACCCTGTCTAAATGTGAATGTAATTTACAATAAAAATTAATTAATAATAAAAATCAAATTCAACCACCAATGGTACTTTCTGGAAGACTGCTTTATCCTGTAAAATTATGTCTTCTTTCACTGCCTTAACAGTATGAGGGGGGGCTGAAAAGTTCATAGGCTGAAAAGTTCACGGTGGTCAGATTTGACCAAATGTGGTTTATTTTTCAGCATAGTATTCCCTTCGGTCCACAGACTTCTTCCATTGGTGTTACAGTGCTTGGATCCCTGTGGTTGAAAAATTAACCACATTTGGTCAAATTTGACCACTATGAACTTTTCACCCCCCCACCCCCCACCCCTCCCTGTAGGGCTGGGTGATTAACTGAAATAAAACTGAAACTGACGCTTGGATTATAAAACAGACGTAATCTTGCTTATGTCAGTTTTTTTTTCTCCTCTCCCTGTTGAGTGCCTGTGTATATGAGAGCTTTCATGTCCTGCCCCTTTACGTGTGCATCATGTGTCTCCATATCCTGGAAGGTGTGCAGTTAGTACTGTTTGGAAGCAGCAAAGCACAGCTGAAAAATTTAAATAGCTTGTATGGAAAAGAAATGCAGTGTCCTTCCACATAGTGTGTGATGTGTGGCTCTTTATTTCATCAGAAGATGCCTTGAAAATGCAAGTGAAGAGCACTTAAACTAGCAGGGACTGTCAAAAAGCTAAATCACTCTTAGCCACTAATGGTTATTCGTTCAACCGCTCAGCCGTTTTACAGTGGGAAAAGGACGACTAAATGAAAAAGCTGAGGTTTGATTTAAGAACCTCATCAGAGACTCGTAATCCCTATGTGGTGGTCACAATCATGGCTGCATAAAGGACTCCCCCAAACGCACCGAACAAGCTAAGTAGTTGCTGCTGCGAGTCACGTGACCCACAAACCCTGAAGAGATATGTACATAAACACTGACTTCTCCACCAGACAATATTTAATTTGGTGTGTGTGTGTGAAATTATTATATTATGCTCATCTACTACCAGATCACTGCAGTGGTATATTAATTGATACCACACTCCTGTGTAGTATTGCTAAACTACAAGCCTTGTCAGTGAACTATAAGGGAGAACAAAGGAGTAAAAAAAAAAAAAAATCCTGAAAGCCAATATGAAAGGTTGTTGCTGACAAATTAAACTGCCCAGCCCTTCTTAACAATGTCTGTGCAGGACTTCCGGTTATGGCGGCCACCTAGAAGGACACGTATCACTCTGCTCTGCTCCTGGAGATAAAGATTCAGCAAATAACTCTCTCATTCGGAACAGAACTTTTCCCAGCGTTTGGGTGAGGATATGCCGGTGAAGACTAAGGCTGGGAAATCAGGAGGGGGAAAAATTGAATCGCCGAAGCAGTCCAAATTAATGGACTTTCAAGTCTGTGGCGCAGCAGGAAAAGCTGCGGATATGGCGGATGAAACTAGCGGTGGTGCGGTAACTGCTGATGATGGCAGCACAGGTGCAGTGCTGGCTGCCATTAGCTCAATGAGAGCAGACTTTTTCCGCTAAACTTGATGGGATTATGGCAGCGTTGGATGCAATGAGAAAGGAGTTGGGTGACTGCGTGGAGCGAGTGACGCAGGCGGAGCTTCGTGTTTCTAGTGCGGAGGATGAAATCAGCGGACTTCAATTAAAGGTGCGCACTTTGGAAAAAAAAAATAAATGTCTGGAAAATAATGTTCTGGACTTGGAATCCCGGTCGAGACGGAACAACCTGAGGCTGGTGGGTCTACCGGAGGGAGCCGAAGGTCGTGATTCATGCTCCTTTTTGGAGGGGTGGATCCCGGAGGCGCTGAACAACGCGGAGCTAAAATCATCAGTCGTCTTGGAAAGCGCCCACCGAATCGGCCCACCGAGAGGTAACAAGGCAGCACCGAGGACGCTAATTATGAAGTTCCTCAGTTACAGAGACAGGATGACGATCTCCAACGCGGTGCGGGCCAAAGGAGAAATTAAATACCAAGATCAACAGGTGCGGTTCTACCCCAGATTTGGCCTCAGGAATCCAACAATTAAGGAAGCAGTTTGACCCCATTCGTAAAGAACTGCGCAACCTTGAGATTCGTCATGGAGTGATTCACCCTGCAAGACTTCTGGTCACATATGAGGGCAGAACCACACATCTTCAAGACCCCTGAGGAGGCGCAGGAGCTCATCAAGAAGATCCAGGAAGAGACTGGTGGGAGCTAAGCATGAACAGAATATAGGGTAGAATATTTGAGCATTTACATAGGCATTTAACTGATTTGAAGCATATAGCAAGATTACCAAATATAGATTGTATTACATACTAAAAAATAAAAAAAAAAAAGTACAAAATTGCTATAAAATTTTGGAGTTAAATTGGAAAATTACAGAAGAGAGTTAATGTTACGTTATTAAAAGCAGTAGAGTTAGGGTGATTGGGAGGATGAAGCAGGAGTGGCTTTTGGCTGATCCTCGTGGGTGTGGAGCGGTCGACGGCTATATCGGGAGACGGAATTTTTCTTTTGATTTTGGGGGGATTTGCCACAAATGTGGGAAGGGGGAATTTGTTTGAGTGTAGTTTGTAGGATGAATGTTCAACACTCATGTTTTTGCTTCTCTGTATGAGCATGTTTACACTGCAATGTAATCCCAAACTCCCTATTGATCATAAACCAAAGCGTTAATCTTAATTTAACTTCATGGAATTGCAGAGGTCTACAAAATTTAAAAAAAACTTAAACAAGTTATGAATAAAATAAAAGACATGGGTCATAAATGTGTGTTTTTTACAAGAAACTCATCTAATAGAGGAGGATGTAAAAAGAATTAGGAGTAGATGGCAAGGAAGTGTATTCACCTCATCATTTTCATCCCGAGCAGGGGAGTTATGACCTCTCATACATAAATCAGTCCCCTTCAAGTGAAAAATGTAATTGGAGACAAATTTGGAAGATATGTAATCATTCAAGGATCTTTGTTATAGAAAATATAAATTTGGTGAACTTATATGGGTCCCAATATAGATGACTCAAAAGTTCTTTGCTAATTTATTCTTATCCTTATCATCACTTACAGGGCAACATACAACAGCAGGGGATTTTAATGTACATTGAATCCCCGGTATAGATAGATCCAACAGGACACTAGCCTGTACGCACAATGGATGTAGGCATGACTATTAATCATTTTATGAAAGAATTGAAATTGCTAGATATATAATATTTTTTTTTTTTTTTTGTTACTTATTTTGTACCCGTAGGTAGATTTGGTTTGCAGTCTGGTGACAAGCCACCGGCTGCTGGTCGCTGCGTTCGCGAGCGCCCTAAACCTACATGTTTTTGGTTGCGGGAGGAAACCGGAGAAATCCCGGAGGTAAACCCACGCAACACGGGGAGAACATGCAAACTCCACACAGCTCACTGTTGGCCGGGGCTGGGATCGAACCCACGATCTCATGATCCCCGCAATCCCCGGCCAAGGGTAAACTGTGCTGCCACAGTGCTAAACCACGCTGCGCCACCGTGCAGCCCATAGGGAGAGAATGAAACCACAAGTTAAAGCCTACTCTTGTATTACAATACCTACACGACATTCTCACGTATTGATAGTATTTTTGTGATCTCTACAGAATTAAGGTCCAAGATTCAAACTGTTTTTATGATATACATCGTGATCTCCTGATCATGCACCCTGCTGTCATAATGTATTGTAGATAAGAAATTGACAAGGAACCAGGTATATGCAAATTTCAGCATAAATGGCGTCAAGGATGAGGATTTGTTAAATTACATAGAAAAACAGATAGATGAGTTCTTTAGGACATCCAATACTACACAAACATCAGCATGTGTAAAGTGGGAGGCTTTCAAAGCTTTTATTAGGGGACATATTATTAGTTAGCAGGTTCAAATAATCTAAGAACGACTCGAGAGGAGAGAGTCCAATTGGAACATAAAATAAAAATTCTTCAAGAAGAGAGTGTATGCAGGAAGTGATTCCAAGGTTGGAGAACGAATTACTGATGTTTGAAGAGCTGAATATGACAAAAAATCAGCGAATAGAGCTGCCTCGAGGTCTTCTAAGATTGAAACAATCTTTTTATGAACAAGGTGAAAAATCAGGAAAGTTAATGGCATGGCAGAGTTAAACAATTAGAAAATTAAAACACCAATTACCAGTATATAAGTAAATGGACAGGTAGTTATAGATCCTTTAGAAATTAATAGAGCCTTTAGAGATTACTATGCAAAATTATATGATACCAAAAATGAATCTGACTTAACAAAACGACATGGGTTTTTGAACGAACTATTTATATCGTGTATTCCAAATAGAAAATAGGGAGATACTTGGAGTCTAAATTTAGTCAAGAAGAAGTTGGACTAGCCATTGATTAATATGAAATCAGGAAAAAGTGCAGGACCAGATGGTCTTCCAGTTGACCTTTATAAAAAAAATTAAGAATAAATTAATAACACCTTTTTATGGAAATGGTTTTAGAAGCATTTCAAAATAGTAATTACCATCATACATGAATAATGCCTTAATTATACCTGTTGCCAAAACCAGGTAAGCCCTCTAATAAATGTGAAAATATGAGACCAATAAGCCTATTAAATGCCGACCTTAAGATAATCTGTAAAATTTTAGCAAGATGAATACAAGAAATTTACCAAATATTATTAATCGAGATCAGAATGGCTTTATAAAGGGAAGACAAGGCTTCCATAATGTAAGAAGACTATTTAATATTATTTATTCTAATAAAGACGACTGGATACAGCTCTCTTATCACTGGATGCCGAAAAGGCCTTTGATAGAGTTGAATGGCCCTTTCTTTTTGAAGTCTTACAAAGGTTTGGACTTGGAAATAATTTCCTAAAATGGGTTCCAGATACTATATAATAATTGCTACAGCAGAAATCCTAACAAATAACAATATTTCAAAATCAAATAAAAATCAATAGAGGATGTCGACAAGGTTGTCCACTTTCACCTTTACTGTATACTATGACAATTGAACCTTTAGCGATGGCGATACGTCTACAGTCACAAATATATGGAATAAAGTTGGACCAACAGAACATACAAATCTCCCTGTATGCCGATGACATAATTTCGTTTATGTCAAATCTTAAAAAATCAAATCCGACCTTGTTGAATTTAATAAAGAATTTTGGGGAAATATCAGGATATAAAATAAATAAAACTAAATCTTCAATATTAATGCTAAATGAGACCCAGAGAAATTAACCAGCCCCTGAGGTAAATCAATTAAAATGTTGTAAATCAGTTTAAATAATTAGGAATCCAAATTGTGCCCTAAGCTAGGATCAGTCGCCAGTGTCATTATGAAGCCTTAATGAAAGATATTAATGAGTTACTTCAGAGATGGATGTCACTACCAATGTCATGATCGGGAGAATCAATATTCTTAAAAGTAATATCCTTACCTAAAATACTTTATTTATTTCAATACATTCCCTTAACACCACCTTTAGATTTATTCTCAAGAAATTAAAAAAAAGTTAGTGGAATTTATATGGAACAACAGGAGGGCTAGATATACGTCTGTCTTTATTATATTTAACCATTTGATCGTGGAGGTCTGAAATGTCTGAATTTTATGTTGTATTATTGGTCGGCACAAACTGAGGTCTATGACATATTATTTTTCATCAAATGATCTCCCTCACCTGGACTGAAATGGAATCATACAATTTACCTTTACCTCTGTCCCATATTCATATACTCAGATTTGGCAAAAAAATGACAAAAACAAGTTAATAATCCATTTGTAAAACATATGATCAAAATATTGGTGTGAAACTAAAAACTATTTAAAAGAACCACACTTACTGTCACAATTTAGCCCAATATGGGGTAATCAATATTTTAAACCGGGAGAGGCGATGCTGTATTTAAAGTATGGAATTTAAAAGGGATTCAAAAGATTCAAGATTTATATCTGTCATGTGCAGATAACAATTTCTTTTGAAGAGCTGAGGATCAAATTTAATCTTAATAGAACACATTTTTATAAATCTCTTAACTTAGGAATTTATTCGATCAAATCAAAATAAAGCTCTCACTCGACCTATTTACTCATCCTGGAAAAAATGTTGATGAAAGATAGTAAAAGAAAGGGTATTATTCAGAGTTTTTATAACTCATTGACTACTATCCCTCAAGTGAAAACTCACAGAAAAGATTAAACTACTGGAAAGAAGATCTGCAAACTGAAATTTCAGAGGAAACAATGGGAATTGGCTTGAACAGAAGCTCAAACCAAATCAATAAATGTACGTCTTAAATTGATTACATTTTAAATGGTTAATGCGGATGTATGTTACACCGGTGGAGTTAAATAGATATAACAAAAACATACCAGATACATGCACAAAATGCATGGAAAGTAAAGGAACCCTATTCATTGTTTATGGGAATGTAGAATAATTAGAATGTTTAGGGAAGAGGTGAGGGTAGCAATTGAAAAAATAATTTCAAAACAAATCATATTGAATCCTAAACTGTTTTTGTTGGGTTCTGTACCCAAAAAGCATAACTTTAATAAAAGTGAAAGAACATTCATAGACCTCAGTTGCTTAAGGCAAAAAATGTATTGCACTACTGGGGAGAAAAGACTCATAGACCAGATGTGACTCCAGTGGTTAAGACAGATGTTAACAA
Source organism: Pholidichthys leucotaenia (assembly GCA_020510985.1). Lineage (NCBI taxonomy): Eukaryota > Metazoa > Chordata > Actinopteri > Cichliformes > Pholidichthyidae > Pholidichthys > Pholidichthys leucotaenia. The sequence continues at coordinate 57,584,191 of CM035837.1, read as the reverse complement.
ACCTTCCATTAGAAAGATAACATACATACTGAAATCAAAGGAAAGTGTGTTTGAGAACATATGGAGACCTTTTATTGATTATGTAAAAAATTTAAACATAACTCTTGAGAAGAAGGTGAAGATGTGTTTGTGGACCTTGTAAATTCCAAACTGGTGAACAATAATATGTATACTTATGTAATGGATTGTCTAGACTAAACAGAGGAGCATTGTTGAAGACTTCACTTTGTCTGGTGGTTGTTGGTATTTTTAGTGCATTTTTTTTTTTGTAGTACTTTAATGTTAGTGTTTGATTGTTTGTGTCATGTTTGTTAAAAAAAAAGGTTCAATAAAGATATTGTGGAAAAAAAAAACAATGTCTGTGCAGGTTTAAGACCAAGTGCCTGTAAATCCTAAATCATCCAGGATGGTTCCATCAAAGACTTGAAGAAAATGTGTCTTCCTGGAGAATGCTGTCCATTTTATTCATGGTTTCTGGTTTTAACAGAGGATTTTTATTTTTTTTATTTATTTTTTTTTTTAGTATGGAGGAAAAAGTTAAATGTGAAGCTGGCTAAATAATATTCCAGCTGCTCATTAGGACTGGCCATCTTGAAAGAAACAATAGTTCTGAGAGAAAATGTGCTCAGAGATGTAGTTGCCTTCCTTCTGGACTTGCCATAGAAGACTACGTAGTGTGTGCAGAGATTTGTGAGAAAGAAAGTGAGATCAAACAGAAACTGTACCCCCCTCATTATCAGAAATAATGATTTGATTTATCCCAAGGTCATGATGTCTTTCCTGTTGTCAGGTAGGATGTCAATAATTAAAAAAAAAACACAGCTGCCAAACAAAGCTTTCATTAAATAACAGACTGATTAAATTGGATTTATCTGATAACATTTTCCTTTGTTTTGTCTATTATGCAAACCAAAAACTTCCCAAAAGAGTTCAACAAATCTCAGTTCTAAATGAAACCTAATTTAAAAACAGCTCTCCATTTTGCTACGGGCAACATGATCCTGGCCATTCAAATGCCAACTGGACAAACCAGCAATTTGTGTGGAAAAAAAAAAATGACACTACAGCTATAATTTAGGAAAGGAAATCCAACAAAATAGTCATTAGGTCATTCCAGTTGAAATTTTTGATATTATAAGCTGGTGAAATGGCAAAACACATTTTTCTGGAAGGAGGACCAGATGAAACAATTAATATATAATAACGAGACCTGCCCCAGAAATGAATTTAGCCTAGCTACAGAAAAAGCCTAGGAAATAAAAACAGGTTTCTTGGAAACAAATCATTATGGGAAAAAAAGTCCAGTCACTGTTTCCATTCCAAGAAAATTGGTCCTCAGAATCTGTCTGTTTTTAGTCCTTACAGCATCAGGCCAGTCATCTGGTGCACATACTGGTGTGATTCATTTCCAAATGTAATAAGATTACTTTCAGCAGCAGTTAAATTGATTTGTGTAGATTAATCCAATTAAGACTTCAGCTTCCTTGCATAGGCGGCTGCAGCCACTCCAGTCAACGAGAAAAAGATTTTCTTAATTTAACATAACAGAATGTGAGGAAACAAATGGCACAGTTCAGTTCACACTGATTAATTGCAAAGTGGCATATGGGAGGTGCAGTGGAATTAGACCACTGCAATAAATCTCCTCAAGGAACAAAATAAATAAATGAATTTTACTTAGTACAGAAAAGTTATTTCAAGTTTTTAATAAAAAAAAACAAACACAAAACAATATATGCCTCACACACACACATAATCAGTGAAAAATCATGTTCAGTTTGGAATTACAGAGATCACATATGCAAAATAGTTTATTGTCCTGTACATAGAGATTAAACTAGTATAGTTTTTATTGTTTATATATTTTTAAAAAAAGACTTTTGGAATTCTCCAAAAGTGAAGCCCTCTAGTGGCTAGCTGCAGTAACACTTTTAGTGCTGCCTTATAACCCCATCATTGTGTATGGTATTTTGCCAAAATGAAAACAAAAAATAATGACAATGACCTGTATTTATAGAGTGCTTTTTCTAGTCCAAAGACCACTCTAAGCGCTTAACGAGGAGCTACACTAACCCTCAATTCTAAGGGCCTATCAGAGACAGATACCTAGGGACAATTTTGAGTCACCAATTAATCAAACACGCATGTCTTTTGGATTATGGGAGGAAACTGGAGTCCCCGGGGTAAACACACGTAGCACAGGGAGAACATGCAAACTCCACACAGAAAGGTTCCTACCTCTGCCAGCCTGGGGATTCAAACCTGGGACCTTCTAGCTGTGAGGCAACAGTGCTAACCACTACAGCACCGTAAAAATACATCCTAAATAATATTTTCCAAATGATGGTTTCTGTCCTTATTGATAATTCTTGTCATGCTAATGTACTGTATGTGCAAGAGATCATTTTTTGGGTCATTTCAGTTTGGCCTGAAATGATGATGAGGTCTTGAAAGACTGCAAAGAGCATGTTCAAACCAAAAGCAATGTTGTTGATTTTTTTTTTTTTGTTTTTTTTAACCCAAGTCTGGTAAGCTTTGCTGTGCTTTTTCTCTAGTCTGGCAGGAGAGTCAGAAGGATTGCCCAGTCAGCTACAAAGTATGACAAGCAGGTAGAATAGGCCAGTTGTGGACTACTAGGGTACATTTCCATGAAATGTATGAAACATTCACATTATAAACCTGAAGAGAGGCATTAGGGAGGCCAAATCTAATTACAGGAGGAGGATGGAAGATCCTCTGAGCAGTGACAGCAGCAGGCAGGTGTGGCAGGGAATTCAGCATCTTACCAACTATAAGACCAATCTTGGAGCTGCTGAGGGTGATGCCTCATTGGCAGAGGAGTTAAATCTCTTATTTGCCCACTTTGAGGTGAAACCCTCTAAGACAGCCATATTACATACTATGGTCCACAGCACCTTAAACTTCCAAGTAGAGGAGTATGAGGTGAGGCGTACGCTGCGGGCCATTAACCCGAGGAAGGCTGCTGGACCCGATGGTGTTCCTGGACGTGTACTGAGGGACTGCAATGATCAGCTGGCTGGAGTTCTTACTAGGATTTTCAATCAGTCCTTGGCTCAGTCCTTTGCACCACCCTGTCTGAAAACCTCTACCATAGTCCCTCTGCACAAAAAGTTCCACATTTCTAGCCTAAATGACTATTGGCCAGTCGCACTCACTCCTGTGGTGATGAAATATTTGGAAAACTGGTTTGGGGTCATATCACATCAGGTCTGCCCCAAAGGTTTGATCCTTACCAGTTTGCTTATAGAATGAACCGATCCACGGAGGATTCTGTACTTATGGCTCTCCATGCTGCATTGCCCCATCTAGAACAGCAGGAGAGCTATGTGCGGGTGCTCTTTGTGGACTACAGTCTGCGTTTAACACCATTATTCCACACAGACTGGTGGCTAAACTGGAGGACCTGGGATTCTCACATTCCATCAGCACGTGGATCAACAGTTTTCTGACATGTCGCAGTCAGAAGGTTAGAGTGGGCCATTATACATCGACGGCCCTCGGCCTCAGCATTGCTCTTCCCAGGGTTGTGTGCTAAGTCCCTTGCTCTATACCCTCTATACATTTGACTGTACCCATGCACCCCATAGTAATACTATTGTGAAGTTTGCTGATGACACCACGGTGGTGGGGCTCATCTCTGGGGGGGATGAGTCCACCTACAGGGATGAAGTGGAGCGGCTGATGGTGTGAAGCAGAGAAAATAATCTGCTCCTTAACATCTCAAAGACCAGAGAGCTTATCATAGACTACAGGAGGAAGAAAATGAACATTCCACCATTAATTATTGGCAGGGATTGCGTGGAGAGGGTGTCAGACTTCTGCTTTTTGGGAGTTCACATTGAAGAGGGCCTGACCTAGAGTGTAAATACCACTGCTGAAAAAGGCACAGCAATGACTGTATTTCCTGAGGGTTCTCAGGAAGAACAACATCACCCAGAGACTGCTGGTGTCCTTCTACAGATGCACTATCGAGAGTTTAATGACATACTGTATGTGTGTGTGGTACACCAGCTGTACAGCAGCTCAGAGAAAAACACTCCAGAAAGTCATTAGGACGGCTCAGAAGATCATTGGCTGCCCCTTCCCCACATTGGAAGACCTACACAGTTCCCATTGTCTTAAAAAAGCTCGGAATATAATAAAGGACACTTCCCACCCTGGCCACTCATTGTTTTAACTGCTGCCATCAGGCAGACGATACAGACAAATTAAAACAAGGACAAGCAGATTCAAAAACAGTTTTTTTTTTCCAACTGCAATAAATGTAATAAATGCAGCTGGATGTTTGAAGGCGTATGAGGGGACTGTGTAATGGCAGAAATGTGTGTTTGGAGGTGTGTATTGTGCAGACTGTATATGTGTACATTTGTATATTTATGGTGTTTTAATGCGTTCTATACAGACATTTTATACATTTTGAGTTTACATATTTATGAATGATGCTCTGACTGGTTGGACATTTTTAAATTTCATTGTTTATGTGACAATGACAATAAAGCTTATTCTATTCTATTCTAAAATAATCAACTCATAGACAACAATGTTGAAGGCAAACGCGGTAAAAACCATAATCTAAACAAACAAAAATATAAAGATGTTTTAAAAATCTTTTTGAAGTTTGTGAAAGATCTAAAAGAGTGCAGCACAGAGTTTGGGAGGGAAAAGAGTTGATGTGGGATTTATTACAACAAACGGTGACTTAAATAAGGTGCAGTTCCCACAAAGAGGACTGTTATTAGGGCCCGAGCAGGCCCTATTGTAATTGTTAGAATTTTTTTTTTAATTTTAATTTTTTCTTCTTCTCCATCTAAGATCTCATTTTCAACTTTGCGTGGCAAAGTTTGATGCCTCGCCATGATCATTCTATGACCATTCTGATGGCAATAACTCTGGCATGCATTGTCGAATTTCAACCAAATTCAATATTATGGGTATCAGTCCAATTCCAAACAGTTCTATATAACAATATTCATAGAAATCTGCAGCGCATGGTTAAAGGCAGAATTGCTGAAAACTATTTTCTTTATTATTCACGCGCTCTTTGCTAGAATGACGTGAAATTTTCTGAGATTCATCAGACCACAGGGATGATCATAACTGCACATCAACTTTACCATGACGTCACACTTGTTACCATGGACACGCCCTCCTTCGCCATTAAGTCCGTGATTTTATGGGGAGGGTTTGGAAGGTCCTGAAGTCATGAAATTTGGAGCATAGGTAGAGGTGACTGTCATCTGTAGTCCTATATGGGTCAGCAACACATAACTGATAGGCAAGATTGCCGATGGCGACATGGCGATGGTTTGACTCCTCGCCATGGAACCTCAACAAGTTGCAACTTGGACAAACTTCATCCCGATTTTCAACCACCGAAATTTTCTATGGTGGAATAGTAGTCCAACCCTGCACACTCCGTCATAAAAATTGTTGACAAAATCTACAGCATCTACCTACTGCTCATGGGAAGTATTGTGCCACTCACTTTGAACAAACTCCTCCTGGGGGCCCTACTCCCATTGAACTCCTTTTCACATGGCGGCACCTATAGGCATTGGCCATAAAAAGTTGTCAAATGTGAGTCGCACGCTCAAAAGGCGTGGCCACGACCATATGGTGAAGTTTGCCCTCCTCTGCTGACAACATCAAACAGCTGTGAACTCAAGCACATCTTGTCCAATGTCCACCAAAGTTTCCATGATGGAAAACAGTCCACCCCCCGAACACATCTGCATAAAATACCTTACAAAAGCTATAGCACTACCAAGTGGTTAAAGGAGAATTGCAGAATACCGTTTTATTTATTAGTCACGTGCCACTTGCCAGAATGACGTGAAATTTTTCTGGAGGCTTATCAAACAATGTGGTTGACCAAACTGCACATCACCTTTAGCATTTCGTCACTGTTGTTACCATGGACACGCCCTCCTCGCCATTCAATCAGTGATCTTGTTGGGATTGTTGGGAATGGCCCTGGAGTCATGAAAATCTGAAGCATCTGAATCTGAAACATAGGTTCAGGTGACCGTCATATGTAGTCCTGTGTGGGTGGCCAACACATTACTGACGAGGAAGTGTTGCCATGGCGACATGGCGAAGGTTGACTCCTCGCCATGGACAATTGGAAAGTTGTAACAGTGGGACAAACTTTGTCCTGATTTTCACCAAATTTTGTACGATGGGTATGAGTCCCCCCCACACGCTCCTACATAAAAATGATTGACAAAAGTTAGTGCGCCACCTACTGCTCAAAGAAAGTACTGCACCAAACTGTTTACTTTATGATTCACGCAGCGCTTGCCCGCAATCTATGGGAAATTTTCTGAGCCAGCTCGGTACGACCAGCGCCGGGGTCCGCGGTTGCATGGGGGGTGAGGGTCCCGCTTACAGCTGCTCTCCAGCTTTAATCTTTTTTTTTTTTTTTTTTGCATTTATCCAGCAAAAACTCAGGCACATTTTTTTTTCAGCTCCCTTCCTTGTATCATTTTTTGAACAAAAAATATTTAAAAAATTACATGCAGCAGCTATGTGAGCTTCATAATAGACTAGAAAGTTTAAAAGAAGGAGGTCTGTAAATCATTTTGTCCCCAGACACCGAGCATCATGTTTCCACAAATGAGGCTCCTTTGTGAGTGACCTTTGTAACCCCCAACCCACCAAGACTTCAAAGTTACATCTGCACTTTTATGCCTCATGGACTGGTTGACATAAATATCTTTTCAGACTGGGGATGTTAAAATGAATGCAATACAGTAGTATTAAAAACAAAGTGAGTGATAAAAAATGCACCTTCCTGAAAGACCTGAGTATGTTTCTCTCTGCAAGGAGACTGTTCCTGCACGGGCAGGGTTAATGCACATGATATCTCATAAAAGGGTTGGGAAATCACTCCTTCACTGTCTGTTGGGAAGTAACCACTCAAGCTCTTTAAAAGCAAAAATAGATAATTATGCACCAGCTGGTAGAAGAAAGGCCCAAACTCAGTTTCTTCCAAAAGCTCCCGCTAATGTGGAAGCATGTCAAATATCCCTCTGTCCACTCATCTTCCCCACAGCCCCCAGTTTTGGCTTTGAATGAGGGTTTAATTTTCCAGCATCACTGCTAATTATTAAGACAGGTATGTGTCAAGACCGCGCAGACAGACAGTCAGTCAGACAAGTCAGGCGCAAGAAGAGAGAGAACATAATGATAATTTTTCAAAATAAAACACTCAGACTGTCAACACAGATGTAGTTGGGGATTGCTGACCTATAGGATAGCGTCAGAATAACAGGTTGCACACTTCTCCTTATTTATGGTTTTTAATCAAATATGTGATGATGATGATGATTTAAGTGCTGATGATCTTCCACGAGTTCTAAAATTTCCCCCCTCATTTTAGACTTCTACCGCCACTGTAATACAAACTTGAATAAACTGATTTTTTTCTTTAATTTGTCATCAAACATTGTATTTAACTAAATATTCTCATGTTTGTAAATGTATAATTATTGCTGAGCTATGGTTTTGAATGCTGTTGATCTTATGGGTGTTTTTATTCACATTCTCAGTTAACTACACATTGTGTTGTTGCTATATTTATATGAGGCTGAAAAAAAGACTATATAATACAATATGGTCATGTAATCTTTGCCATTTAAGTATAACCCCTCATCAAATTAAACACTGCACAATTACACAGCCATAGCAGACAAGGCAGCCGTGATTAATTGCCACAAATTACTTTTTCATGTAAAGCGTTCACTGTAAGTCATATCAAGTGGCACATAATTGTATTATAGTTCAAGATATCATGTTGCCTCACAAGTTGTCATTAAATCTTTACAACAATTTACAATGCAATATTTAAGCCTATTCTAATGATGATTATATAAAGCCATTAGACAGTAGTAGAGGACAGAGAAAAAAAAACTTATCTTCTGGCAAAGTGATATGATATGTTCTAATGAAGACGAGCTTTATGGATTAGTTGCACAATCGTAATTGAGATTAGTTGCATGAGCGTCACAATTTGCATTTATTGTCTCATGAAATATGATGAAATTCTTTTGGCTTTTAAAGTCTGAAAGGATAAATTATAATATCTGTATTTCCAGCATAATTATGTACTGTAGAATTTTTATTTATTTTTTTTTTTTTTTAGTTTCCAAGAACTATTTCAAACCTGAATAAAGTGTTCTACATTCAGCTCAATTCCTACTGAAGTATGATCACTCTCAACCTGGCCCCTTGAATGTCAATCGAGCTTCAATCTTTCTAAGACAACCCAAACCCGATTCATGTCAACTGGATGCAAATATGATGTTCTGATATATTGACTGCCCTCATTTTATCTTTTTGGTTTGTATGTAATCATTCATATTGTGTAGTCGCAGCCACTAGCCTATCTCTACCAATTCACATAAATCTTTTTGTGTGGCCAACTTGTGCAGCATCCCCCAAGTTTCTTCAGACTAAAACAAACTGCAACATCCCCATAGCCTCCCCATATCCTAATCCCACTGATCTGTTTTTCCTTGCTCTTTCTCATTTGAAAATATTCTAACGCACATTTTGCAGTAAAAAGTACATATATGCATGAGAAAACCATGGTGAGCATACTCCACTATGTCCTTAAGTACACTGGAGTCACAAGAGTCAACGTTTCTAAGGAGTGTTGCTTGGGATCAAAGTTCAAGTAGGAGGTACTCGCTTAAGGAAATTGGCTTTTACAGTGTCTCTGCATTAAGAGTGATGCATAACCATTATGTAAAGAAAAGAGAAGGGAAAAAAGAGAGAGCAGATGAGTGATGATTATTTAGCCTTTCGCTTTGCCCAATTAAGCAATGACAAGTAATTGTTTAAACAAATTGCAACAGGGACATATCAGAGACACTCAGAGGTCATTTGCGTGATGTCAAATAATAAATAAAGACATAAATGGCCCAGACACTGCACAAGGGTGTGAACTGGAGATTAAAAGGCCATATGGATGGCGATAGGAACATCACTGAGTGTGCTGTGATCTCTTCCCTGGGTGATTGAAGCCATTTAGAATACAGATGTTCAAAAGTCTCCCTGTAGCTCTGAGTGGAGCTGTGCTTTTCTCTAATCCTGTTACACAGAAATGGTATACTGAGGGAAAACACAATGTTTCCATTTAACCTGCAAACTCACATGGTATTCTAGTCTTTAAAAAAAAAAAGATAAAGGCAAATATTTTCTAGTATACAAAAAATTGAAACAAAATTGTGATAAACCTGCAATCTTATAAAGACCATAATCTGACCAAATTATCATGTGATACGGTGATATGTAACACTTTTTATGATTATTCCATTCATATTTACATTGGCTGCAAAAAACACTTGTGTTTTGCTTTCTAGATTATTTTTTTTTATATATTACTGAACTTACAGCTGAGTCAAAACTAGCTGACACCATGTCAAGAAGTCACTTTATTCTCAGTATTTCAAAAAACAATACTATGGAAGAATTGTTCTCAGGGCCATTATGCTGTTGTAAAGTGTAATTGTCCATTAAATCCATGCTGTGGTGTGAGCCCTGTGCATTCATTTACAAGCTGGCTGATAAGGAACCAACAAATTCAGAAATCTTTGGCTCGATTGGAAACAACCAAGACCCAGAGGGTAAACAACAAAAATATGACTCACTAGCCCAACCACAACAAGGCCAGGGGTACATCAGTCTTGCATCATTTTATCTCTTTTAACTACTGCTAATGAGTGCTGGTCCAATATTCACTCCAAGCTCTAGCTTGGCTCAAGAGGTAGAGTGGGTCGTCCAATAACCGGAGGGCTGGCGGTTTGAATCCTGCTCTCCCCACCCATCCTGCTGTTATGTCCCTGGACAAGACACTTTACCCACCTTACCTCCAGTTTCCATGACACTGGGTATGAATGTGTATAAAAAAATGTTCAGTAGTGGTCAGTGACATTGTTGGCATGGATTGGCAGCCACATTTCCATCAGTCTGCCCCAGGGGAGCTGTGGCTATAGTAGTAGCTTATCACTATCAGTGTCTGTCTGTGGAGTGAATGGCTAATATATCCACTGTAAAGCGTCTTGAGTGTCCATGAAAACCGCTATATAAATATGATGAAGTATTACTAGCTTGGGTCACATTGTTTTACCTCATTTCTCCAAAAAAGACCCTATCTGGTTTCCTTATTGGCTCTGCCATGACATTGATTCTGAAAATACTGAACTAGCTACTTTCCACTTGTTAGTGGAAGACTAGCACCCCACCCCATGATTATCTTTAAACCGTTACAGTTTAGTCTTTTCAGTGTTTCCACCCTCAGATCATCAGGGTCAGGTCTACTATCTGTGCCCAGAGTTAGAACCAAACATGGTGAGGCAACGTTTAGTTTTTATGCCTCTCACATACGGAACAAACTCCCAGAAAGCATCAGGGCTGCTGAAACTCTCAACTGCTTTAAATCCAGGTTAAAAACTCTCCTATTTGCTGCGGCCTTTCAGCAGCCTACAATGTACTGTAACTTTTATTTCTGTCATATTCTATTTTAGCCTGTTTTTGTTTCTCTTTAATTTACTTTTTAGTTTGCTTTTAAATTCTTGTTTTTGTAAAATATGTGTTTAAACTTTAAGGGAGGGTTTAAGGGTCCCCGAGGAGCAGGTTTGAGGCCCACCTCATAGAAGAAAAGGAGTGGGTTAGAGGCACCCCGTGATAAAAGGAGTTTGAGGCTCTTTAAAGGGATTCACAAAACCTAAGGCTATTTGGATTAGTCAAAACATTGTCCGTGTTTGTTTTTTTTTTTTCACGTATTGTGGAGGAAAGGAATCTGATGAGACACGAGCTGATGACACACTTTATTTCCTCCAACCAGCAGAACAGACTATCCCTGAGTGCTAAAGTGTAGTTAAATTTGATAAAATATAGTGTAATAAGGTACAGGAATTATTTATTTTATTTAATAGTGGGTGTGTGAGGGGACAGAGTTAAACAGTCACCCCAACACTCACTAAATAAAATAGAAAAGCACTCGTAAAAAGGGGCACCAGTTCTTAAAAAACAAATTGTTAATTGATTTCAATTAATTAATTTCCATACCTTCAATTACTTAATGAATTCAGTCTCAAAATTTAGTGAGTTCTTTTACTGCCGTGACCCAGGAAAGCATATACGCAAAGAAAGCTGCTTCAACTTATCTCATTTACATGTTTATTAAATGAAACTCATTCAGGTTACATGACATGGCAATCAAATGATGGGTAAACAGATTCAAATGATAAACACGTGTTAGATATCATATCAACTGTTAATGGATTCTTGAGCATAAAATCTGTAGTTAAACCTTTGTGGAACCAAAAGGAAAACAGATTTTATGTTTCAACTGTAATGCAATGGAAGGCTGAGGTATCTAACAAAATCAGAATGCAACTTTATGGTGAAAAAATTACATAAGCTGATTATCTAAAAATGAACTTCTGAATTAGTCTACAAAAATGAAGGAGGTTACTTAAAAATTAATAAGAATTTTCCTTCAGTTTATAGCTTTGTCCTATGGCTGAGGGACTAATTGTACCATGAAATATTGGTTATGTTCAATTATAATTGATATTTAGGACATCTTGTTTAAACCCAGCAGGTAGGAAAATAGGAGTCTCACTTACGAACAGCTGTAGGTCCAGGTATTCAGCGGTGGTTGGCACTAGCCGGTGGTATTGTTCGGGAAGGCTCAGTGGCTCTTCCAGATAGTGTTTTGAACACAGAACTCAACCGGGGTTGGGGGGGGGGGGGCTTGCGAGAGTGTAGCTGGTGGAGTTAGTGGCCAAGCACCAGGCCAGGCGTGACGTCCTTTGGCAACCAGTCCAAAATTTAGTATGTCCCCAGCCAGCAGGACAACCCCAAAGGCTGAAGAAAAAATGTTTTAGTCAGTTTCACCCATAAGCTCCTGGTTTCTTAGCGTTGTCATATGTGGGTGAGGCAGGAAAAGAAGGTCCAAAAATCTCTATCAGTTCACTTTAATGGCAGGAAAAGTCAAAAAGTCCAAGAAAAAACGTTCTGAGGTTCTGAGGCTTCTGAGGTGAAGAAAAAAAGGATTTGAGAGTTTAACTCTCTTTAAAGGTGAGCTTATAGAAAAAGGATGGTTTCTCCTCAGTTACCAGGAAACAGGCGAAAACTTATCAAAAGACGATTTAAGAAAGCTAGCGCAGGACTTGACAGGGTTCAGACACACACAAAAGACTTCTTAAAACTCACAGAACAACTTAGACAAACACAACTTAAAGACAACTCAAAGCAACGAAAAACAACAGAAAAAAAGAACTCAAAGACTAACTAGGGCGGCTCCCTCTCTGTTTTTAAAGGGTCGCGCTTCTGATATCATAAAAGTGTGACTGGCAGCAAGATGGACTGATTATCTTCCATAAAGAGGAGTTTGAATGGGCTTTTGTCCAATGAGGGAACAATTCTTTGTATTTAAATTAAGGATTAATGAATTATTAAAAACCCTTATTGGCGATCAAAAGGGCGATGATCTTCACAGTGTCCAGAGTTGTCCTGTGGGATGTAGGCTATAAAAAGTGTTAATGTTCAGTCAGAAATAGCAGTTCCAAATTGCACAAGTAATGAAACATATTCCGTAGATGTCCACTAGGAGATACTGTTGAGTTGTAGATAATTTTTAGGCTTTGGTATGTGAACAAGGGAGCAGCCTAGAGGGTTTTATGAGGCTTCTGGAAAGGTCCAAAGAGTTTATCAGCATAACCTGACAGGTTAAGGAGGGAAATTTTGGAAGTTTATGACTTTTTAAGCATATCAGTTCCTGGTACGAACAGATGCTATCAGCACGAACTGCCTAGTTGGGGTTTGACTCCAGAAGTTTATAGTCCACATAAGCCTTTAAAAGCAAGTCCTTATCAGGTTTCTCTACAACAGGGAAAGTGTTTACACTGGAGTCCTGAATGATGAAGACATGCAGCAATTCTTGACCAGAGTTGAGTGAGAGTTTCTTTAAGATGAAGAAGAGTGATTTCTTCCCACCTCTGGCACTCAGGGTAAACACATTTACATACCATTTACCAAGTGTGAACACACATCAACATACACATTAACACATTTGCGCCCCTGCATCCTCAGGTGTAAGCCTGGCACAGCAGGGGTGAAAGGCACATCTTTATTTACTACATACTCCCTGGTGCTCTGGCACCCCTGGCTAGCCCCCCAACACTCCGAAGTACTTGGTGGTGTGTCATCTCCTTTGTGTCACCACACAGCCGTTCCCCCCCCCCCCGAACACCCAGAAGGGGTTCTAACCCTCCGGACCTTTGGGCTTGAGCAAGTGTTGCAGCTGTAACGTGGGCCGGTCGAAGTGCCTTCCTGTTGAGGCAGGTAGGAGAAAGTCTTGGTCTCTGGAGGAGAAAGGGCGGGGAGGGGAAAAAGTTAGTTTCCTGAAAACAGTTCCCTGTTGGAGGAACACTAACCTAGAGACCCACTGTAGGAGGGCGCCTGTGCCGGGGAGCTTCAGCCAACACCACCTGCTTGTCTGCTAACACATAAACGAGCTTCAGCCTGTCTATGCAGATGGTTTCCTTGCCTCCCCCCAAATCTAACAAAATGTTTCTCCCCAGTTTCCAGCACTCTGAACCGGCCGTCGTACGGCAGACGCAGCGGGGTTCTGTGGGCATTATGCCTGACAAAAATGAATTTGGCATTCTCTAAGCGCTTTGGAACAAAAGTGCGGGGAAAACAATGGTGCGCTGGGCCTGCGACACTGGCAGCCCCTGTACCAGAAAAAAAAAATGTGCGGGCGGATCGGTACCGGGCACGGGGCTCTCTGGCAAAAATTCCCCCAGGATCCGCAATGGCTGAGAAAAACGAGTTCTGCCGGGGAAGCTGCCAAATCTTCCTTAGGTGCAGAGTGCAACCCCAATAGGACCCAAGGCAGGCGGTCAACCCAATTTGCATCCATTAGCGAGGCTTTGAGCACTGCTTTAAGCAACCTGTGAAAACGCTTGCTCAAACCGTTAGCCTGTGGGTTGTATGCGGTGATGCAGTGGATTTTGACCCCCAGGCTGTTGGCCATCGTGGACCAAAGTTCTGAAACAAATTCCCTGTCGGAAGTGATGTCCGACAGGGATCCGAACTGTGCAACCCAAGATGACAAAAACACGCGGGCTACCTCAGCCGACTTGGGGGAACTCAGTGGAACCCCCTCTGGCCAACGCGTAGTGCGGTCCATGATTGTTAAAAGGTGTGTGAACCCCTGCGACGGAGGAAGGGGACCCACAAAGTCCACATGTATGTGGTTGAACCTCCTGGCTGGAATTTTAAAAGGCTCAAGGGGGGCTTTGGTGTGCTTGTGCACCTTAGCCTGTTGGCACGCATCGCACGCTGTAGCCCATTCTTTCACATCCCTGCGTAAGTGAGGCCAAACGAATTTGGACCCCACTAGTTTAACTGAAGCTCACACACCGGGATGTGAAAGGGAGTGGACGGACTCAAAAACACGGCGGCACCAGGATCTCGGAACCACGAGGCAGGTGCGGCCAGTGGAAATGTTGCAGAGCAAGGGGGGGGGCACCCTTCTTGTACCACCCTGCTCTCAAGTTTTAATCTGGTAGCTGCAGACCGGAGCACGCAAATGTCTGCATCCCTGGTTTGGTCAGCAGCCATTGCAGAAAAATTGATGCCCATGTATACCAGAGAGACCAGCGCACGTGACAAGCAGTCTGCCACAACGTTCAGTTTATCGGCTACATGTTGGATGTCGGTCGTGAATTCCAAAATTGCAGCCAAGTGCTGTTGTTGCCGAGCTGACCACAGTTCTGAGACTTTGGACATCGAATAGGTCAGTGGTTTATGATCGACAAACATGGTAAACTTGCAACTCTCAAGCCAGAACTGAAAATGATGCGTAGCGTGGTGGTGAGCCAACAGCTCTTTGTTGAAAGTGCTATATTTATGCTCGCTGTTGCGCAAAGTATGGCTGACAAAGGTGAAGGGCTGCCACGAACCAGAGACATACTGTTCCACTACGGCTCCTACCGTGACATCAGACGCATCTGAGGTGAGTGCTATCCACGCTGACGGGGCTGGGTGGGCCAGCAAAGCTGTGTTAGTGAGCGTCGTTTTGGCATTTGTGAATGCCTGGACCCGCTCGGGAGTCCAGTCGATGCTATCCGTGGGCTTCTTTCTTTTTAGAGCACTGTAGAGCGGCTGCAGCAGCTGGGCTGCGCGGGGGAGGAAATGGTTGCAAAAACTGACCATCCCCCAAAATTCCTGCAGCACCCTCACAGTCTGTGGATGTGAAAAATATGACACTGCACGCATTTTATCCGGCAGCGGGATCGTGCCATCTGGTGAGATGTGGTGGCCCAAAAAGTTGATTACCGGCAGCCTGAACTGACACTTCACTGGGTTAACAATCAGCCCGTGCGCTTCCAAACATTGGAAAACGTGTTTGAGATGGGCAAGGCGCTCCACCTTCACTGGAAATCGCTGTACGGCCGCCATGACCTATCGGACTTGGGCACCATGTGCAGCAGGGATGCCCAGGGGCTGTTGGAGTGCCTAACGATGCCTAAGCGTTCTAAGTTGGCAAACTCCTCACACACGATGGCTAGTTTAGCCACATCCAGGCGTCGAGGGCGGGCAAACACAGGCGGACCTTTCGTGGTGATAAAATGCTCAACCCCGTGCTTGGTTATCATAGCAGAAAAAGTAGGCACCGTGAGTGCTGGGAACTCAAAAAGCAAACGCTGGTACTTAACCCCTGAAGCGTCAATATTTGTGTGTGTTGGTGGCCCAACTCCCCGAGCTGTGCAGGGCAAGGAGGAAAAAGATTCAGCGTCCACTAAACGCCTGTTGGCAACATCAACAAGTAGTCCATGAGCACACAGAAAATCAGCACCTAAGATGGGGACCGAACATGCAGCTACCACAAAGTACCACTGAAAATTGTGTCCATGTAAACATACAGTGACCGTCCTTTCTCCAAATGTCCTGATGTGGGATCCATTTGCGGCCATTACAGACGGACCACAACCTTCTGCCAGCCTGTCTGTGCTGACTGGCAAAATGAGGCTCTTCTGGGAGCCAGAATCTACCAGAAAACATCTCCCCGAACATGAGTCCATCATGAAAAGCAGCTTCTCCCTGTCGCAAGTGGCTGTAGCTGCTACTGACCGCTGGCTGGTCCGTTTCTGCATCCTCTGGAAATGGCACGGTGGCAGGTAATGTTGTGTGTTGGTGCCAAAACGCTGATGATGAAGACACGCCATCTCGTTCCTGCATTTCCGAGTGGCCGTCCCGGCCACCACCTACAACTTCTTGACCTCGTTGGACTCTGCCAACAATCCGGGTCTCACTGCCTGGACGCCGAAACTCCTGTTGGCCAGAATGATGCAGTCTGCTTCCTCTGCCAGCGCTCTGTAGTCCTTGGTCACCAGCAGAGGCGAGCTGGCCAGGATTGCCCTCGCCAAAGCTGGTACCTTCTTCAGGAAGAGGTGGGCGAAGGGGAAAGATTCGTCAGCTGCGCCCAGCAAAAACAACATGATCTCCATTAACTCCATGGACGATCCATCTACTAATTCCGTGTGTGAGAGGATTTTCTCTGCTCTCTCTCCGGTGGAGGGGACATAACACTGCAGCAGCAGGCGTTTGAGAGCGTCGTTTGCATGTTCTCCCCATGTCTGCGTGGGTTTACTCCGGGATTTCTCCAGTTTCCTCCCACATGTCAAAAACATGCAAGTTAGGTTAACTGGCATCAAACTGGGGATTCTAAATTGTCCTTAGGTATGACAGCGAGAGTGAATGATTGTCTTGTCTTTCTGTGTTGACCCTGCGATGGACTGGCAATCTGTCCAGGGTGTATACCCTGCCTCTCGCCCAAAGATGCTGGGATAGGCTCCAGCCCACCACCATCCCAGCACCCGAAAAGGATTAAGCAGAGATGGATGCATGCATGCATTTGCCCTGGGCTGGGGGAGTGCTAAGCAGGCTCATTGTGCACCGAGTGGCGTGCGGGTCCAGTGAAACCACCACGTAATGGTACTTTGTGTCATCCTCCGAGACGCCGCAGAGAGCAAACTGGGCTTCCATGTGAATGAACCAAGCGGCCGGGTTGTGGAGCCAAAAGTCCGACAGTTTGACCGCCACAGCGAGCATAGCGGGGGGGAACCCAACGCACAGATGTTCCCACGGAGGTGCTCAGTCCGTCTTCCATTTTCACATCTCAGGGTCACCAATGTGGAGGAAAGGAATCAGACGAGACACGAGCTGACGACACACTTTATTTCCTCCAACCAGCAGAACAGACTATCCCTGAGTGCCAAAGCAAACTTCTTTATAGTCTTTCTTCCCGCCTCTGGCACTCAGGGTAAACACATTTACATACCAGTTACTAAGTTTGAAAACACATCAACATACACATGAACACATTTGTGCCCCTGTGTCCCCAGGAGTGAGCCTGGCACAGTGGGGGTGAAAGGCATATCTTTATTTACTACATACCCCCTGGTGCTCTGGTGCCCCTGGCTAACCCCCAACACCCCGAAGTACTGGATGGAGTGTCATTTCCTTTGTGTCACCACAGTATAAAAAAATAAAAGGAAAGGAAAGGAGGTCTGAGGCCTTCTAATGTGTAGATTCCTAATGTGTAGATTTCTTTTGCACCTTGCTGTAATGCTTTAATGTTTTCATGTAAAGCACTTTGAATTGTCTTTTACACGAAATGTGCTATACAAATAAACTTGCTTTGCCTTGAGAGGAACAACAAAGTTACATACGTAGCACTGTTGCAGGCAATGTGGGCCACTCAGACTAATGGTAGAAGGGACATTCACTCGATCAGAGATTGATGTATCATCAAAATGATTTTGGAAACATTATTTTGTTGAAAAATCATTGATTTGTTATCAATAAAGATAAACAAAAATCTCACCAATTTCATTAATTAAAATTAATTGATTTTGACAAGCCTAAAATAGGTTTTATGCATGAATCAGTCCAGAAAACATAATTATATTCTGTCTTCTTCTGCTGAATTTGTCTTCTATTTTTTCTTACCAAGGATAACATCAACAGTCTGAAACTGTCGCTTCTCTGAATCCCCAAATAAATCACCCAGAAGCATTCTCCACAGTTGTGAGTGCCCCCCTTCTTCCCCTTCTTCTTGCATTCCCACATGCGCTCATTTCTCCCATTTCTGCGGCTAACACTTGTAACACAGGAGTGGCAGTTACTCCATTAGCAGGGTTTCTTATGTTGATGTCAGGTCGGCCATTGGTTTGCAAGGAAATCTTGTTAGGGCCCTTATTGGCATTGTGTTTCATTAACTTGATTAATGACATCTATTGGGGCATGCTCCGTAGTAATCAACATCTCTGCAGAGAAGGCCTGTCTGCACTCAGATGAGCCTCTTCTCCCCACAACTGACCGGCACTTCTGTCTCCGGTTTGTTTCCTAAAGGCTGAAGGGATCTTGCATTCATAGACACCAAAGAAGAAAGCAGAGAGAAGTCATTAAATGGACCTCAGTTGACAATTATCAGCTTTCCATTTCAGAAACTATGTGTGTGCTCCACAAGACAGGCTTTTTTTTAAATTAAAGAAATAAAGCATCTGGTGTCTAAATCTGAGGCTCCAAACAAATTATTCGGCAATAAAAAACTTACTTTGGAGTTTATGGCTGCATCATCCAGCTCTTTGCTTTGATCTCTCCCGTAACTGAATATAAAGGTTACAAAAGAAAGAGTCCGGTGATGGTCAAAACTCGGATTCAGGAGGAACAATGTGGTTTTCATCCTGGCCATGGCACATCAGATCAACTCTTTACCCTCTCAAGAATCCTTGAGGGTTTGTGGGAGTTTGCCCAACCAGTCTACATGTGCTTTGTGGACTTGGACAAAGCATTATACTGCGTCCCCTGTGGTTTCTTATGGGGGCTGCTTTGGGAGTATAAGGTATTGGGCTTGTTGCTACAAGCTATCCAGTCTCTATATAAGACTGCACCAGGGCTGCACGCAACACAGTGGAAAGGCAGCTGGAGCTCGTCTCAGCAATTACCAAACAACACTACACATTCACTCCATACACAATCATCTCTGCGCAATATCAACACACTCCAAAAGTACTTTATTTTGTTGCGCTGCATCACGGCAAAACTGTCAGATGAAATGTCTGATTACATCTCTTTTCCCATCTTGTGTTTAACGTGCAGCAGCGTCTTTCCAAAAGTCCGAACAAACAAATCAGCATGTGTAACATTATCCAGGCTTATCTGGATATTTGTGGATCATTTTCTCTTTAGCACATTACCTATTTGACACAAGGCATTGACCTTTACTGTACGAAAATTCGTACCATGAGTAGGCTACCCTATCAGGCGCATTAAAGGCTAATGGCGGCTAGTGCTACATTACACAAACAGAATAAATCCTGTGATAGAATACATATTTAAAAGTTGAACAACATGCTCACTTGTATGCACAGAGGCCCAGGATAATGGTTGAAACTGCATCGACTGTATAGGCTAAGTTCACTGTTTAGAGCCGCCTTCTTCCACCAAGGCCATAGCCAGCGCTTAACCCTGACTGGTTCCCGGTTATTGTCACATCACAAAAACGGTCCATTTAAAGCTGCCTTATTCCAAGGGGAGGAGCTTAACTGAACATTCACAGCAAAAACCACAGGCATGACAGAATGATTTTTCTCTTGATATGCCTTGTAAGTCATAAAAAATATGTTACAGACATGCTAAGAAGAAAAAAAAAACTTGATTTTCACCAGTGTGCCACTTTAAGTAATGAATTAATGCTGCTGTTAACATGAATTTAGTTAGTGTATGATTAACTGTTGCATTAGTTTTACCTAGTTAATGCTTTGTCACACATTACCTAATGGGTATGATGTACCATTATTGTAGTGTTGCCATGCAGCAATTACCACCCTATAGTAATTTATAGTGTAAGCAATCTGACAACTACACCACAGCATCTCCTCTTGGCTCTGTCCAGCCTGTTCAGTTGCTCTGTTCAGTTTTTCTCAGATTTCTCCCTTCTCCAGCTTTAACTAAAGTGTTACCATAAATTCACACAGTCCGTGCTCACAGTAGGTGAATTGCTAGATAGAAATCATCTACTCTGATCATTCAAACAGCATTTATTAATCTTGGTCCCCAATCTGACTGCATTAATTACGTCCTTTGCATTGTTAATCTCATCTAAGAGTTTTTGTTTCTTTTTCCCCACAAATCAGAGGAAGGGTTAAGTTGCACACAAAACTCTGTGAATGTCAGCAGTTTTGGGGCTGACAACAGCTGTCAGGAAAAAAGAAAAAAAAACTTTCTCAATGTAGTATGCAGAAAAAAACCCCAACAATCCACTGCTTTCAGTTCTGTTTGGCAGTATCCAACATGCTTCCTCCAATCCTCCCCACAATCAGTATGCAGAGCAGAAAGACTAAGGGTCAAGTTGCAGTTTTATTTAAAGAATACGTACCAGTGAGTACAAATGTATTGTACTGTCTATGGGATTATGCTATGGGTTATGTTTTGAAGGACAGTATACACTCAGACAGTGACTCCTGAAATTTTTTTGTTTTTTGTTCTTTGTTGGCTTTTTTGGGGGGGAGGGGGGCAAAGTGACTCCTTTTCTTGTCCTCATATCCTACATCAGCTCTTACATCTATCCCTGTGGGGCAGGTCACATCCTGGGTCAGCGTACGGGAGATGAGAAACTGCTCATCTCAGACCCTCCATGAAGAGGAACACTGAAGGCCACTGATACCCAGCTCCAGGCACTTTTTTTTTTTTCCAGAGAAGAGAGACACAATAGCAGAGATAAAAAAAAACCCACCTGGAATTCATATTTACCTTTCATCATCTGCTTTTTACCTACGTTGTACTCAGTCATATTTTCTAGCTCTCTTAAGGGAGAGAAGGGAAAGCTGTGCTGGTGCATCTCCAAGCAGGCGGCTCCCGGGCTGCCAGGGTTGTTGCTGTGGGAGCTGACTCAGATAATTCTGTTCAAGGTATTTTTCTGGTGCATTCAGCTCATAACAAAACTATATGGCAGGAGAGAATGGGTGCACCATTGAAATAACAGTTTGTTTCAAATTGTTTCAGTCACAGGAATTAATTCATTTAAGACCATAAGAATCCAATATGGAGAGAGTTTTAATTAAGATTTCCTAGCTGGATGCTAATCAGCAGGTGGGGGACAAATGCCGCGACGTGCAGCTGTTTTTAGACTCATATACTTTGATTTAAAGATTGGTGATACAGTGCATGTATCCCTACATATCTAGATTCCATCAATCGGGACGTGATGTTTAATATCTTATCTCTCTATGGTATTCCACAACCTATCATTGCAGCCATTCAAGCGCTCTATACCAACACCAAGGCTACAGTCATAAAAGCTGATGGTGAAACAGCATTCTTTGACACTGAAGCAGGGGTTCTTCAAGGTGGCACTTTAGCATCATTCTTATTTATTTTTGTGCTAGATTATGTTCTACGCCTCTCCCTAGGCACCATAAATGACAAGGGTCTACAACTCCAACCAAGACGTAGCCAGAGGTATCTTGTTAAGTATGTTACAGATCTTGATTTTGCTGATGATATTGCCTTAGAATCAGACCTTGTCGTGAATGCAGAACCGCTTCTTCAGTCGCTAGAAAAAGCAGCAAACCTGGTAGGGCTTTACTCCACGAAAGAAAAGCAGAGTTCATTTCTACAACACCGAACTGTAGCCTGCTTTCGCTGGCTGGTGCAAACATCACCCAAGTTGAAGACTTCAAATACTTTGGCTCGTATATAATGGACTCTCAAAAGAATATGAAGTCTCGTAAAGCTGTAGCATGGGCAGCGTGTAATAAGCTTAATAAGATATGGCATTCGACTCTCAACAACCAAAAGAAAATTCATGTATTCAGGATGCTGATAGAGCCAATTTTGCTCTATGGCTCGGAGATGTGGACTCTAACTGCACGTCAAGAAAAACATCTGGACGGGACATATACAAACTTATTGAGGCGTATACAAAACATCCATTGGTCCGAGCATGCCACTCAAGTATATATATGGTGACATCCCACCTCTCTCTAAGAGGCTCACCAAACGGAGACTCAGATTTGCTGGCCATTGCCATCGGGCCACCGGGGAGATTATACACTCCCTGCTCCTTTGGAAGCCTATTGGCCCAGTCCAGTCCCGGAAACTTACATTCCCAGAGGTACTGTCGAGGGACTCGGGGATAGTGAGAGAGGACTTGGCGACAGCCATGGAAAATTGCACGGTGTGGCAGAAAGTTGTTCAGTGTGCCCCAACCCTTTGGGCCGCTACATGATGATGATGACATATCTACAGTAGATGAAACCTTAATGAGCTAATGCTGTCAAAGCTGAATGCTTTTGGTTTTTAACAAAAAGCTGACTAGATAAGCTAACTAATGATATGGCCTTTTCTGGAAAGCTGTAGGATAAATAAAAATGTAACATGAAACAGATAAACCGCATAAAAATAATACAAAAAAAAATTCTATGCTAGCTATAACAAGAACACAAGTACTGCTGATATAGGCATACTGCAAAATAGTTGTGTTATATGCAATTTTTTTCATTTATTTTGCAATGATGTACCCAAATAAATAAATAAACAAATTCAAATTCAGTTTAAATTGGGAAATTTTGCCCTCCTTTAAAAAAATACTGTCCCAAGGTTTGACAAAGAAATGGCGTACAAATCATTTTCAATACTTTCTATATCTGCATTGATATTTTGGAAGACATGGATATAAACTGACTGACTGGGTAAAATAATAGTCAAATCACTACATGGAATGTCATGTTTGTTGATCTAAATACATTTGGGGCTTTTGCCAGGTATTGTTTTCATTCTGTAATTACTGGGCATCTCTTTTTCTTTATCAAACAAAAGAGTTTTCCAGTTTTAAAATATGAACATAAGCTCAAACAATATACAGCCTCTGAAGTATATTAAGTCCAAAACCTTGGGCAGAAGACAATTTGTATTTGCTACATGAAACACAAAACATGATGTTCAAGTGCTTAATGACTTTTCTTACCCTTTGTGAAACTGTCAACTAACATACTCTACTGATATCTGCTCGCCCACCAACAATCTGAAGGTAATTTTCTTTAGTGGCTTCCTTTCATAAAATCCATATGATGTCTGGCCCAGCATGACTTATTTCTCATCCATTCTCAGCTGTCCTTGACTTGTGGTCGGAGTTTGAAAGTTCAATAAGTAACAGACATAACTGATGAGCAACCACAGTCAAGCATGTCAAAGTCTTTCTGAGCAAAGTAAGATAAGATAAGATAAGATAAGCCTTTATTAGTCCCACAACGGGGAAATTCCAGGATTGCAACAGCACAGGGATAGCAACACTCAGAGCAACAATCAGAAGGCAAGAAAAAAAACAAGCAAGCAAGAGCAGCTAATAAACATATGTACGTATTACTATAAAATATATATATATACACACACACACAGACACACAGTGCAGAGCATTGTAGCTAGATGGAATAAATATGTAAATATATAAACACCCACAGTACGGAGCATTGCAGCTAGGTGGAATAAATATGCAAGTATATAAACACACACAGTGCGGAGCAATGTAGCTAGATGGAATAATATGTAGATATATAAATATATAAACACACCCAGTGCTGAGCATTGTAGCTAGATGGAATAAATATGCAAATATATAAACACACACAGTGCAGAGCATTGTTGCTAGATGGAATGAAACAGCATAACCGTCTACTTAGTTATCCTACATGGTATGATTATGTGCCCATACATATTCTCACCCTCCATAGCGACCGGTATGTTCCTAGTTGTATGCCGGAGGGGACCATTGTGTAAGTCTATTGCATCTTTTGCATTCAAAAAACTATTAGTTTGTTACGTCTTTTTGCTATCTCTGCGAGCAGCCCTGCTTAGGTTGTACAGTCTGACAGCCGTTGGTAGGAAGGACCTACGAAACCTCTCGGTTGTGCACCTGGGATGATGTAGTCTGCTGCTAAATGAGCTCCTCAGTGCATTCAGTATGTCCTGCATAGGGTGGAACTCGGACTCCAGCAGAGATGACAGTTTAGCCACCGTCCTTCTCTCTCCTATCTCCTCCATCGGATCAAGGCGCTGCCCCAGGACAGAGCTAGCTTTCTTAATCAGTTTGTTCAGTCTCTTCCTATCGGCTGCAGTAATGCCACTGCCCCAGCAGACCACTCCAAAAGTGATGGCTGATGCCACCACCGTGTCATAGAATGACTTCAGCAGCGCCCCTTGTACACCAAAAGACCTGAGTCTCCTCAGTACAAGTACAAACTCCTCAAGTACAAACCAGTAATGAGACTTTGGCATTATACTTGCATTTAGTCAACCAGAACCCTCTGAATGGGATTCAATACCAGCAGACAACGCTTCAAATACCACGAAACTAGTAAAATGATTAAATTAAAAGCAAGAAATGTTCTGGATTATTACTTTACAATGATGGAATATGTGGACCCCTATTACAGTGATCAACAGTGCATATTTGCGGCCGGTGGAGTT
Source organism: Pholidichthys leucotaenia (assembly GCA_020510985.1). Taxonomy (NCBI): domain Eukaryota; kingdom Metazoa; phylum Chordata; class Actinopteri; order Cichliformes; family Pholidichthyidae; genus Pholidichthys; species Pholidichthys leucotaenia. The sequence goes on along the minus strand of CM035837.1, from coordinate 57,559,618 downwards.
GTCAGTGCCAAATCTGTTTTTCATGCTTTGCCTCACACTATCTAATTACCTGTGCACTGTGCGCCCACTTTGCAGGAGTCATTTAAGAGAGGTGTGGCACTGGTGCAATCTCAGCACATTGGTATTTAGTGCATTTTATGGCAAAGCACTTTTGATGAGGAAAAAGGAGAGCTGTTGTCAGAAGTGCCTTGTTAATGCTATTTCAGTGCTGTGTTTTGAACACACAGCTCCTACTGACAGGAGCACATTAGGAAACATAGCATGCACTGGGATTTTCTGTTATTTTAATGGACAGAGTTGTAAAAGTTATAATCTAATCACCTATCATTTTAATTCTAATATGACAAAACACTTAGTTTTTTATTCCATCCACATTTTAATTTTAATCACAGACTTGCAAGAGAAGTATAGATTAGGCATTAATGTATTTATCTTTTTATGGGAGTGAATGAATGAATGAATGAATGGGGAGTGTGTCCATTTGACTTTCAATTTTACAAACACCTCTGCTGTGACAAAGTATTCTGTCCACATACAAAATCTATATAATTTCAGTCCCATCTTCTTGGATCTTGTCCATCTGTGTGTGTGTGTGTGTGTGTGTGTGTCCTGTCCCAATTAATGAAAAACACATATACTCAGCTGTTTTTCTGTTAAATGTATTAATCCGCAGACAGTTAAATACAAACTATCCACATAATAGCCTATCCCTAATCATTTGTCAAAACAGTTGCATTTTGTTGTGAGCTGTGCAGGTGCACAATAATTAATTAAATTAGTACTAAATAAATTTAAATTCAGCTTGATTGTTCAGTCCATTTGTCCTATCATATCTTCCTCTTCCTTCAAAAATAACTGACTAGGCATAGACTATAATTAATGCCTGGCTTAATGCCAAGCACTGTTACTATCACACACATTTTCACTCATACATGTCCTTTGGCCAGCACTTTGGATTGGATTACCCAAAACAGACCTCTGAATAATTGGACCAGCCTCTTTGCACTTTTTGCCAGGTGCAGAGACTATTTTCCAACTACCAGACTTGACACACCCATAAATGAGCTTTGTGCCTCAAACAATAGACTGGTGAACAGACTGTCAAAATAGGACCCATGGAGTATGCATGCTTTTACTGGATCCACATGGGTTTCATTCAGTATTATGAGTATGTGGTTGTCTGTGTTAGTCTTGTGATGAACTGGTGAACTGAATAATGTGCAACTTATTTCTTGCTTTGTAACAGCTGGGATAAGCTTATGTCCAATTGCTGCTCTCCCTTTCCCACTTGATAAAGAATTTTCCAGCTAAGCATGCAAACAACTTTGCTGCACTGATGTTGTAGTGCCTGTAAAATATGGTTAGGCATATTATAGTCTTCCCTGAAGAAGACACAATGATGGTGGCCTTTAAATCTGTGCTAGTAATAAAATGGGCGACATGGAAATCCATCTTAGCGGGGTTTAGCCTCACAACAAGTAACATGTTTCTAGATCTTGGAAAAAAAAAAATCAATGTGGATTCACTAACCAGCTGTGTCCTCTCATACAGTTCAGAAGGCGTGTTCCTTAGCATATGCAGTGGTTTCCACAGAAGAATTGTGTTAGTTTTAAAAGCAGTTCCACCTCAGAACCAAAATCTCACCTCTTATTCTCTAAGGTTTTTGGCCTCTCATGTACAGAGATTTTTCAAAGTGCTCTGCATCTCTCAGTGGGGTCACGGACCACAGATGATAAAATCATCTACTTGTTTGGGATTTAACAATGTGAAAATGCTATTCTTGAACTACTGAACTACTGATCCATGATGTCCTTCACAGATGGATGAAATATTTCCATCTTTACCCTCTGGAATGCTCTAAGGTGCACTTTGTATACTCAGTAAGGTTACTGACCTTTCATGTTTAAGCTAACAGACGTCATTTATTTGCAGGGATTATTTTTAGCATTACACACCTATTGCAGTATCTTGTTACTATTTACCAATTTTCTCAGAAAATGTGACATTAAAGGGGCCACTGACTACACTTTTTACACATTTTAACAGCTCACTCACGTCTTAATGAAGTGCTTGTGACTTTTGTTCACATTTTCTTTATTTTTTTTAGTTATTGGAGCAAATTTGTTTTTTTTTAATTTTTTTGTTTTATTTTTATTTATTTATGCAAAACATAAACAATTAAAAAATATTTGTCCAGCGTTCAAAAAAGGTATAGGATGAAGTACAAAACTTATCTAGTCCAAACCCATTTTCCAAGGATAAAAATCATTAATTCAAAAGATTCAGTATTAAAAAATAAGCAAACAAATAAATAAACAAAGAAGCAACTGAGACATTTACAGTATTATAAAAAAAAATTCAGTTGGTCACAAAACACATTTACCGGCATCAGAATATGAGGAACAATTCAAATACATGCTATTTACAACATAGCTTCCTCCAGTTTGTATCTTTCAAGTATCAAATTTTTAAACGTTTGTTTAAACCTACCTATTGTTTTACATGTTTTCATTTCTTCACTACATCCATATATTTACGACCTTTGATGAAATATAGTGAAGTTTAACATTGGTTCTTACGGCTGGCTTTTTGAACATATATATTCCTCTGAGGTTATGTGTAATTTCCCTCTGCTGGAAAAACCTTTGGCTATTGTTTGGCAGCTGTTGATTTTTTATTCTATACATGAACTGAACAGTTTTATAGTCTACTAGGTTATGCAATTTTAGAATTTTCAGTTTGATGAAGATTGGACTTGTTGGTTCTCTGTTGGTAGAATTTATAATTATTCTTATGGCCTTTTTTTGAAGAATGAAGATTGGGTTTACAGTTGTCTTTTATGTGTTCCCTCACACCTTCACACACTACAGTGGTGTGAAAAAGTGTTTGCCCCCTCCCAATTTCTCATTTTTTTGTATGTTTGTCACACTTAAATATTTCAGATCATCAACCAAATTTAAATATTAGACAAAGATAACACAAGTAAACACAAAATGCAGTTTTTAAATGAAGGTATCTATTATTAAGGGGGGAAAAAAATCCAAACCCCCATGGCCCTGTGTGAAAAAGTGATTGCCCCCCTAAACCTAATAACTGGTTGGGCCACCCTTAGCAGCAACAACTGCAATCAAGAGTTTGCAATAACTGGTAATGAGTCTTTTACAGTGCTGTGGAGGAATTTTGGCCCACTCATCTTTGCAGAATTGTTGTAATTCAGCCACATTGGAGGGTTTTTGCGCATGAACCGCCTTTTTAAAGTCATGCCACAGTATTTCAGTCGGATTCAGGTCAGGACTTTGACTAGGCCACTCCAAAGTCTTCATTTTGTTTTTCTTAAGCCATTCAGAGGTGGACTTGCTTGTGTATTTTGAATCACTGTCCTACTGCAGAACCCAAGTGCGCTTCAGCTCGAGGTCACGAACAGATGACCGGACAATCTCCTTCAGGATTTTTTGGTAGACAGCAGAATTCATGGTTCCATTTACCACAGCAAGTCTTCCAGGTCCTGAAGCAGCAGATCAGCCCCAGACCATCACCCTCGTCATCGTCGGCCTCCATCGGTCTATGATGACCATGGAAGAGAATCTTAAACGTCTACTCTGCTGGAACAGCACCGCCTGTGGCTGAACAGGCCGATGCGCGAATGGCAGTCCCTGGTGTTGTACCTTCCAGCGTTGGGCATTGGTAGGATTCAAGCCTGGGCAGGAAGATATGGAGGACAAGATGTTGCCCATGCAGCATGTCCCCCCTCTCCATGTCACTGATGAATCCAAAGGAACAGCAGGGCTGCTACAGTTTGGCACCAGCGCCGTCGCAGGAGCTGCCAGAACAATGTTGAGCACAACAGAGAACTGCCTTAGGGGCTCCGACTCCAGATTTTTCCTCAGGGTTGACTCCCGAAGCCTTTCCCGTGATCGGGTGTGCCGCAAGGCAGCGGAGGTTTGAAATCAGGGTTTACCTTCCCCTAGATGGGCTACCTTCCCAGGTTGACGAGCCACCATCTAGCCAAAGTATCTGGTTTTAAGGCGCCAGAGATCCGCCCTCGCCCCTTCTCCTATTAGTAAAAGCAGTTCCGCCGGGCTTAGAGACTAAACCACACGGGCAGGCTAGGAGTTGGACTTAGTTGTCAGAGGCTTTTCGAGACGCACGCCATAAGGAGCATTTTATGAGCACTGGGAGCTTAACCCCAGTGCCGCTCCTGGCTATGACAACCTTGGACCATCACACTACCACCACCATATTTTACTGTTGGTATGATGTTCCTTTTCTGAAATGCTGCGTTACTTTTATGCTGGATATAATGGGACACACACTAAGGACTTTGGCACTGGTTGACTCAGGGTCAGAGGGTAATTTCCTCTCTGCCCACTTTGTGCGGCAGGTGGGTATTCCCACACGCAAATTGCCCCACAACCAGAGAATAACCACCATATCTGGCCGGGAGGTCACAGTAGTCACTGAAAGCACGGTGCCAATCTCCATCCGTCTTTCCGGGAACCACCGGGAGGAACTCACATTCCTGGTTCTCCCCATTTCATCTTCCCCGGTGGTTCTTGGCTACCCATGGCTCTGGAGGCATAATTCATTCATTCATTCATCTTCTTCCGCTTAATCCTGTTCGGGTCACGGGGGGGCTGGAGCCTATCCCAGCATCTTTGGGCGAGAGGCAGGGTACACCCTGGACAGATTGCCAGTCCATCGCAGGGCCAGTACAATAATAATAATAATAATGCATTGATTTTATATAGCGCTTTATCATATATACTCAAAGACGCTTTACAAATAGGTACATTATTCATTCACTCCAGACAGACAATGGTAGTGGCAAGCTACTTCTGCAGCCACAGCTGCCCTGGGGCAGGCTGACGGAAATGTGGCAGCCAATCTGCGCCAACGGCCTTTCCGGCCACCACCAAACTTTTTTTATACATTTATACACATTCATACCCAGTGTTATGGACACTGGGACAATACAGAGAGACAGACAACCATTCACTCTCACAGTCATACCTAAGGACAATTTAGAATCCCCAGTTTGATGCCAATTAACCTAACTTGCTTGTTTTTGGCATGTGGGAGGAAACCGGAGAAATCCCGGAGTAAACCCACACAGACACGGGGAGAACATGCAAACTCCACACAGATCACCGTTGGTCGGGGGCTGGGATCAAACCCAGGATCCCCCGGCCAAGGGTGAGTTGTTGTGCTGCCGCCGTGCTAACCACTCCGCCTGGAGGCATAATCCGATTATTAATTGGCGACAAAATACATAATCCGATTATTAATTGGGGACAAAATACAATCTCCTCCTGGAGCCCATTTTGCATGGCTAATTGCATGCGTTCAGCGGAGTGTTCCCCATCTCTGTCTGTCCCCCCCCCCTCCGGTTGAGCCGCCGGACCTCAGCCTCATTCCCCGGGAATACCACGATTCGGGGGAAGTCTTCAACAAATCGAGGGCATTGTCGCTACCGCCTCATTGCTCCTACGATTGTGCTATAGACCTCATCCCAGGGGCGAAGCTGCCGTCCAGCTGGCTATATAGCATTTCTGGTCCGGAGAGGGAGGCGATGGATAAATACACTACCGTTCAAAAGTTTGGGGTCACTTAAGCCTGTTTTCCACTAGCCCAGCACACCTCGGTACGGCTCGATTCACTTCAGTACGGCAAGGAATGCTTCTGTCTCCATTAGCACGGTGTTGTGCTTGTGCTGTGATGGTTTGTGTTAGGAGGTTTTAGAAGCGGGGCAGCAGCAGATTCTCAGCGAGGCAGGGCCACACTCCCATGACGTTAGGCACCCGAATGAGTCCTTATTTACACGAGACAAAAGATGGAGGATCCAAGGATTATTGCCTTGCTCGCTCTGTGGTTTTATCTCACAATTAATTTTATCTCATAATTAAGCTGCAACAACACAAGTCACTTTTGTTTTGAATTAACTGCCAAATGACCTAGAAATAATGAGCTGAGCTTCTAAAGTATTGTAAATCTCTGAATTTGGAATGCCGATAGAACATTCAATTTACATATACTTGTACCTTTGACTTGGTGCTAATTTTTTATGATATTTCAATAAAAAGAACAGAAAGCTTACAAAAAGATTTCTTTTTTGGTCTAGTTAAAAATTACATTACCTTTACAATGGTTGACCCTCAGCATCATTTTGATCAGACTAGGCAATGGAATTTCTATGTAATTATACTGTTTTATAATTCAGTGTTATAACAGACAAACCACACTTTCCAAAACAATTCCATTTTATTATATACAAAATATTAAAATAAAAAAAACTTTGCAACACAACATGAAGGTTAATCGACATTTTATACACGCCGACCACTGAGTGCTGAGGCTCGGTAGAATGAATCCATCTCTGCCAGCTCTGGTTCAGGAAAGCTCGGTTGAATAATCCGTGCGGGCTGTCGCGGCGGACGCGTGGGATGATTCTACAAGGAAAATGTACACAATAAAATACAGCACGAAAGTGCAATATATACAGAAAAGACAATAGTTTTTAACAAGAATACATAAGCTTATTTCAGCGTATTGTTCACATGAATAATTACAATAAAAGCTTTAGTCCGCAATGTGCTGCAATAAAGCAGCGATCCATCCACAAATGAACAGCTTTTTTATTGCATAAATAAACCGAGCGTCTTACCAAATATATTTGCGAAAAAACGCACAATAAAAAAAAATTAAAACTCACCGTTAAAGGACTCCGATGTCGAGACCTCCCGGTATATTTTTTCATTCCGGGCGGCTCCATCTAACTCGCGCTGAATACGTTCGTCTGACAATGCAGTGAGCAGACACTGCACCTCCTTATTGGTCCATGGAACGCCCTTATTACGCGAAGCCATTTTTGATAGAGAATAAATGAAAATAGCACAGCGATACACTGAAAAGGAACCGCCAACAGTGGTTGCGTGCTGAGTAAAGGCGGTCGTGAAGATTCTTTTTTTTTTTTTTTTTTTCAAAAACTTTATTGAGAAGGTCGTGAAGATTTGGTAGATGAGAAGGAGGAGAGGGGCGGTTACAACCTGACCAATCAGCGCCGGTTACGACCTGACCAATCAGCGGCGACCAGTCTGTTAACGTCACAACACGGCACAGCTCAGCACTGCTGTACCCTGCCCTGGAGCGGGGCTGAGAATCGTGGCTGTTAAACCGTGTTGGGGCTTGTGGAAAAGCGTACAAAGCGTGCTGAGCCGTCCCGTGTCGCGCTAAAGCGTGCTAGTGGAAAAGGCCCTATAGAGGCCCATTTCCAGCAACTATCACTCCAGTGTTCTAATGGTACAATGTGTTTGCTCATTGCATCAGAAGGCTAATGGATGATTAGAAAACCCTTGTGCAATCATGTTAAGTCTGCAATGCTGTAATTGCTGCAAATGGAGGATTCTTTGACAAAAGCAAAGTTTGAAGGAAAAAATTATTATTTCAAATACAAATCATTATTTCTAACCTTGTCAATGTGTTGACTATATTTTCTATTCATTTTACAACTCATGGTGGTAAATAAGTGTGATTTTTTCATGGAAAACACAAAATAATTGTCTGGGTGACCCCAAACTTTTTAACGGTAGTGTACATTAAAGAGTCACTGAACGCCGGCTTTATTCGGCCATCTTCAGCTCCGCTCGGAGCCAGGTTCTTCTTCGTTGGAAAGAAGGATGGCTCGCTGCGCCTGTGCATCGACTACCGGGAGCTCAACGCAATTACCACCAAAGACAAGTACCCTCTGCCTTTGATTAATTCTGCATTTGAGCTCCTTCAGCACTCACAGGTTTTTACCAAGTTAGACTTAAGGAACGTGTACCATTTGACCCGCATTCGTGAAGGAGACAAATGGAAGACGGCATTTAAAACCCACAAGGGGCAGTTCAAATATCTGGTGATGCCATTTGGGCTCACCAACACCCCCGCCCTCTTTCAGTGGTTAATTAATGACGTTCTTCGCGACATGCTCTATTAATTCGTTTTTGTCTATTTGGATGATATTTTGATTTTCTCCTGCTTGCCAGAGGAACATGAAGCCCATGTCAGGGTCATCCTACAACGGCTCTTGGAGAACCAGCTCTACGTCAAGGCTAAGAAGTGTGAGTTCTCCACAACATCAACCACCTTCTTGGGCTTCATAGTGGCTGAAGGGAGACTGATATCCGACCCAGCCAAGGTGAGGGCAGTGCTTGATTGGCCAACTCCCCACTCCCATAAAGAGCTTCAACACTTGCTCGGGTTTGCGAACTTTTATCGCAGGTTCATAAGGAACTATAGTGGGGTGGCACTGCCCTTAAAGCAACTGACCTCCATTAAGGTCCCCTTCTGCTGGACCGAGGCAGCTGAACAGGCGTTTGGGAAATTAAAATGCTTGTTCACGGAAACACCAATCCTGGCTCAGGTCTATACGCAGCTCCAATTCATCCTCGAGGTGGACGCATCTGATTCAGGGGTAGGCGCTGTGCTGTCGCAGTGCACACCCCCCAATCAGAAGCTCCACCTGTGTGCGTATTTCTCTTGTTGGCTTACGCCGGCCGAGAGGAATTACGACGTAGGGGACAGAGAGCTGCTTGCCACTAAATTGGCATTGGAGGAATGGAGGCACTGGCTAGAGGGGGTTATTCACCCCATTGTCGTGTGGACTGACCACAAAAACCTTCAGTATTTGCAGATGGCCCACCAACTTAATGCCAGGCAGGCTCGATGGGCTCTGGGTTTTTCAGAGGTTCAACTTTTCCATCACATACCGGCGTGGCACTCGGAACACCACACCGGATGTGCTATCACACCAGTTTGATTCCGAGAAAGTAGTTCCCCCCCCCAAACCATCATACCACCATCTCGTGTCCTCAGAGCCCTTTCTTGGGATATCGAGCGGAGGGTCCACCAGGTCCAGTCCCAGTAGCCTGTGCCAGTAGGGTGCCCTAGGAACCGCCTGTACGTCCTGGCCGCGCCTCGCAGCAATGTCACCCAGTGGGGGCACACCAGTCGCTTCGCATGCCATCCTGGTATCTCTCTAACTGTGGACCTCGTCCAGCGAGTGTTCTGGTGGCCCACGCTGCAGCGGGACGTACGAACATTTTCACTTAGAGGTGTACTCGCATTTGTTGTCAGCAGTTTAAACATTAATGGCTGTGTGTTGAGTTATTTTAAGGGGACAGCAAATTTACACTGTTATACAAGTTGTACACTGACTACATTACATCGTATCAAAGTGTAATATCTTCAGTGTTGTCCTATGAAAAAATATAATAAAATATTTACAAAAATGTGAGGGGTGTACTCACTTTTGTGAGATACTGTATATTTTTACTGTCATTTTTATTTATGGGGCTAACAATCTCCCTTGACAGACGAGGACCAACACTGACAAAAAAAAAAAAACTTATCGAATTCATTGGCAATTTGAGAAAAACCTATAATGTCATTGTTTGTATTATTAAAGTATTTAGCAAATTTAGATTTAACATTTTGTTTTATTTATATACTGTTTATTTGTATAGGGACGAGTATGTAGCATAAATCATTGCTACATACCAAAGCATTTGTAGCCTAGGCTAATTTACAATGTCAGTCCCTAGCTGGGCTTTTAAAATACATAAAACACAATATACAACTACATAAAATACATACACAGTCCAAGAAGTACACAACACAAACCAACGAGACAACGCACAACAAAACTAATAGCAAGTTATTCATGACATGACTGTTCCCGCCGTAAAAACTGTTTCAAGTTCAATTTAAAATTATTCCAGTCTGTATCCAGTTTGCGTTCTGAAGGCAAAACATTTCACATCTTAATTCCATGAATGGAGAAGGCAGTTTGTCCAAATGAGGATTTATGTAAAGGGACCTTACAGGTCCCACTGGATGATCCTTGTGTTACTGAGCCTACTTTTCTAAGAGGAACCACGAGGTCACTAAGGACCTAAGGAGCCTGGTTATGAAGACATTTATAAATGAGTTTTAAATTTGCAAATTTAATGAAGTGTTCAAAACTTAGCAAATTTCATTTCTTTAAAACTTGACAATGATGTGATTTTATTGGCTTCCTGTCCAGAATTTTAACGGCCCGATTGTATATCATCATAAGAGGCTTAATTGTTGTTAATGTTGCATGTGACCAAGAAGTGACACAGAAACTTAAATATGAAAGTATCATAGCATGCATAAAACTGTTTGCATCATAAAATGGTAGACAATCTCTAATAAGTCTGAAAGTGTGTAAGTTTGCTTTTGCCCCTCTGCTTATCATTTTAACATGCTTTTCAAATTTTAGATTAGAATTCAATATGAGGCCAAGATACTTTACTTCTGAAACCTGTTTAATACATTGGCCATTAACTTTTAAATTTAACTCACTAGCCTCCATTGCAGACTGAGCAGACCAAGCTCTGCAGGAAAAGCAAACACACAGTTTTATTAACACTGAGTGTAAGACATGATTTTTAAAACCATGTTGCTACAGACTGTAAATAACATGACATCTGAGAAGAGACTGATTGGATGTTTTTGCCTGACACATAAATAACGGTTTCATCTGCATACATATGAAAACCTGCCCCAGAACATGAGTGTGATAGGTCATTAATATATAAACTAAAAGGAAGTGGACCAAGAACTGATCCCTATGGGACTCCTGTTTTGGTCTCCAGAAAGTAGATTTGTCCTTATTGATAACAACAAATTGCTCATGGTTAGAAAGGTAAGATATAAACCACTGTAACGTTATATCAGAAAAAATAAATTTGAGAAGTTTAAAAATTAAGATATCATGATTTAATGTATCAAATGCTTTCTTAAGGTCCAAGAAAACAGCCCCGACTACTTCACGTTTATCAACTGATGATTTTAAGGATTTGATTTAAAAAAAATAAAAATTGCTGTCTCTGTTGAATAATGTGAACGAAATCCAAATTGTAAAGGGTGTAGGTAGTTGTTTGATTCAATATACTTAAGCAGTTGATGTGCCATGTCTTTTTCTACGACCTTAGAAAATACTGACAGAATAGTAATTGGCCTATAGTTGCATGCCTTACCAGCTGCTCCTGACTTAAATATTGGGATGACTCTTGCTTGTTTCCATTTAATAGGGAAACGTCCACTAGCAATGGAAAGGTTGATGAGATGTGTTAATGGTTTTACCAGAGCAGTTTTTTGTTGTTTCAAAAAAGCAGTATCTATATACAAAAGATGTTTAGAATGACTATGTGCCAGTTTGTTTATGATTCCAGTGGCCTCCGTTTCATTTGTTTGTTGCAGTGTAAACACAGTACCATTATCACTTGCATTTTTAGAGACAGTTAACTCCATAGAGGGGATTTTGAAATCACTAGCAAGCTCTTCCACAGAAGAAATTAAAAAAAAAAAATTAAATTCCTGAGCAATTGCTTTGCTGTCAGAGATACGTCAATTACCACTTTTAATCTTATACTGTGGTGCACATATGTAGTTTCACGGGCTCACATATATATGACTGTTCATATATGACTGTTCACTCTGCTTCATCCTTTCCACACAATCTCCACACTGGTGACCTTAAGACGTATTATGGCTGGAGACGATTCTCCTGCACCGGACTCATCAGGAGCCAGCCAAGCTAATGCAGCTACCACAGTCCAGCTTCCGGACTTCTGGCAGAACAGTCCGTGCTCCTGCTTTAACGCAGTTGAGGCACAGTTCCATCTTCGGAAGGTTTCGGCAGACGCCACGAAGTTCTACCATGTAGTTGCAAAGCTGGACAACCACACAGCCCAGCGTGTAGAGAGCCTGATCAACCACCTGCCAGACGACGACAAGTACGGCACTTTGAAGGCTGCTCTCATCCGTTTTTTCACCCCCTCGCTGGGAGAGTGAGCAGAGAAGCTCCTGGCGTTGACTGAGTGTGAGGTCGACAGACCTGCAGACCTGATGGCGAAGATGCTGAGTTTGAGAGACGCCGAAGATGATGGCTTTATTTTCGCCCACCTTTTCCTCAGGACACTACCGCCAGCGGTGAGAGTTACCCTGGCCAGTTCACAGCTGCTGGCCCACCGAGACTACCACGAGCTGGGCCAGGAGGCGCAACGACTCGTCGACGCCCATAAACGACACACGGCCACGACCGCAGCAGCGGAGCTGGGCGCAACATCCGGAGATGGCAGGGGGCCGGAGGCTGCAGTACCAGACTCACCGACGATGGCAGCGATGGGGGCCAGGAGGCACGGAGCGGACGACGTTCTTTGCTTTTACCATCGCCGTTTCGCCGAGAGGGCACGCAAGTGGATTTCACCATGCCAATTCAAGCACTCGGGAAATGCCAAGACCGGGAGTCGGTAGCAGCTGCGGCTCTTGGTGAGGAGAACAAGCTGCTCTACTTGAGGAACGCGCGATCGGGGAAGCACTTCCTCGTGGACACAGGCTCCCAGCTGAGTTTCATCACACCTTCCTACGCTGACCAGCTGGCGTCTTCCAGTGGCCCTGTGATATCAGCAGCAAACGGCTCGGCGATTAAGACCTTCGGGGAGAAGACCCTGTCTCTGTCGTTACAAGGCCGCATATTCGAGTGGACTTTCGTCATAGCGGCAGTCAATTTCAACATGTTAGGTGCTGATTTTTTGTGCTCACATGGTTTGTTGGTCGATCTTGCTAACAGACGCCTGGTTAATGCACTCTCTTTTTCTTCTATTCCCTGTACAGCGTGAGTGGCCCCGCCAACAGCACAAGCCAACGTCACAGCTGCAGGTGGTAAGTTCCACACACTCCTCACTCAGTTTCCAGCACTCACGGTGCCAACGTTTTCGGCGTCCGTGGCTAAACACGGGGTGGAGCATTTTATTACTACCACCGGGCCGCCCGTTTTTGCAAAAGCTCGGCGCTTGGATTCAGCTAAACTGGCCAATAGCACGCGAGGAGTTTGCCAACCTGGAAAAATTGGACATCATCCGACGTTCAAAGAGCCCTTGGGTTTCACCGCTTCACATGGTCCCTAAAACTGATGGCTCGTGGCGGCCGTGCGGTGATTTTCGCAGGCTGAACAATGCTACAGCACACGACCGCTACCCAATCCCACATATCCAGGATTTTTCAGTTCATTTGGTGGGGACGCGCATTTTTTCTAAGATAGACCTGGTACGCGGTTATCATCAGGTCCCAGTCTGTGCTGAGGACATACCCAAAACAGCGGTAATAACTCCTTTCGGGCTTTTTGAGTTTTTGCACATGCCGTTTGGGCTTAAAGGCGCAGCGCAGACTTTCCAACGCATGATGGACGCGGTGTTGCGCGATCTCCCTTTCGTGTTCGTCTACCTGGACGACATTTTGGTAGCCAGTGCGTCCGAGGACGAACACGAAAACCACCTCACGGCAGTTTTCTGGAGGTTGGAGGAGCACGGGCTAATAATCAACCCAGCGAAGTGTCAGTTCGGGGTGGCGCAGATTGATTTTTTGGGGCATCGCGTCTCCCCCGAAGGAGCAGTTCCTCTGCCTGACAAGGTGCGTGCGGTGGCAAATTTTCCCCAGCCACAGATGGTCAAAGCGTTACAGGAGTTTTTGGGAATAGTGAATTTTTATAACCGTTTCCTCCCCCACGCGGCGCAGCTCATGCAACCATTGTACGCTGCGCTTAAAAAACAAAAACCCGCAAATAAAATCGAATGGTCTCCCGAGCGGGAGCGTGCATTCTCTGAAGTCAAAACAGCCTTGGCAAACGCTGCGTTGTTAGCGCATCCAGTCCCAACGGCCCGCATGGCGCTCACTACTGACGCATCAGATGTGGCCATAGGGGCGGTTGTGGAACAGTATGTGGCTGGAACCTGGCAGCCGCTCGCGTTTTTCAGCAAGATTTTGTGCGATAGTGAGCGAAAATACAGCGCATTCGACAGGGAGTTGTTAGCTCTCCATCTGGCTATTCGTCACTTCCAGTTTTGGCTGGAGGGACGCCGTTTCACCGCGTTCGTTGACCACAAGCCGCTGACTTTTGCGATGGCCAAGATTTCGGAACCTTGGTTGGGCCGGCAGCAGAGACAGCTGGCCGCAATTTTGGAGTTCACTACTGATATCCAGCATGTAGCGGGTAAACTTAACGTAGTGGCAGACTGCCTCTCGCGTGCCGTGGCTGCTCCAGCCCGCGTAGAGGTAGATTTTGCAGCTGTTGCCGCGGACCAGGGTAGCGGCGCAGAAGTGCGCGCGGCCCCAGTCCGCGTAGGGATAGATTACACAGCCATGGCCGCGGAGCAGGGCAGCGACGCGGACGTGCGCGCGCTCCAGTCTGGACCAACAAGGTTAAAGCTGGAGGACAGGGTGCTGCAAGACGGTATGCCCCCCCCCTAATCTGCGAAGTTTCCACCGGGCGACCCCGTTCGGTGGTTCCGGCCTCGTGGCGCCGCCGCGTTTTTGACTCGATCCATTCGCTGGCGCACCCGGGGGTGCGCGCTTCGGTCAAAATGGTAGAGGAGAAATTTGTATGGCCGGGCCTGCGCAAGCAAGTTAGAGAGTGGGTGACAGCCTGCATGGCCTGTCAGCGGGCCAAAGTGCATAGACACACGAGAGCTCCTTTAGAGCCGTTTCATATTCCAGCTAAAAGGTTTGATCATGTCCATGTGGACCTCGTAGGCCCCCTACCTCCCTCGCAAGGGTGCACACATCTTCTGACAATGGTTGACCGCACCACGCGCTGGCCAGAAGTGGTTCCCCTGTCAGCAACCACAACCGAGGAGGTGGCGCGCGCTTTTTTAACTGCATGGGTAGCGCGTTTTGGAGTTCCGTCAGATATTACGTCTGACAGAGGCCCACAATTTGTTTCCGAACTTTGGTCAGCGATGGCCCGCAGCCTGGGGGCAATGATCCACTGCACGACCGCGTATCACCCGCAGGCTAACGGGTTATGCGAACGTTTTCACAGGTCGCTGAAGGCGGCTCTCAGAGCGTCGCTTACGGATGCAAATTGGGTTGACAAACTACCATGGGTTCTATTGGGGTTGCGTTCTGCACCTAAAGAGGATTTAGACGCCTCCCCAGCAGAGCTAGTGTTCGCACAGCCACTTCGGCTGCCTGGAGAATTTCTCCCTGACAACCCGGCGCCAGAGTTCTCCTCGTCTCAGCGGTTGCAGAATAGCAATGGCCCGAGTGTCCTACCAGGCCCCGTTCACCACAGTTTTCCGCGTGTTTTTGTGCCTAAAGCTTTAAAAAATGCGGAGTTTGTTTTTGTCAGACATGATGCCCACTGCACAGCTCTGCGACCGCCTTACGATGGACCATTTAGAGTGCTAGAAACAGGTGATAAGCATTTTTTGCTAGATTTGGGGGGCAGAAAGGAGATGATTGGCACAGACAGACTCAAACCTGCTTTTGTGATGGCTGACGAAACTGTGCAGTTGGCGAGGGCACCGCGATGGGGTAGACCCCCTAGGGAGCATTCCCCAGTACACTCACAGAGATTGACTAACAGTTTTAATCCCCAGACAGCAGCTCCACAGCAGGAGGACGCCGCGGAAGAGGTTAAGCCCGCCTGCAGCAGATACGGCAGACGGTTGAGACCAAGACAGCATGTGGACTGATGTGTGGCGATTTTATTATGACATGCAATCTGTGTTTGTTTGTTCCATCTTAGACGTTTGGGGGGGGGAGTTATATGTGGTGCACATATGTAGTTTCACGGGCTCACATATATATGACTGTTCATATTCTCTCATGTATATTCCTGTGTGCTTATTTTGGCTTCACGTCTGAAGAGGAACAAAAGGTCTGGACCTCCTGGGGATAAGAGGAGGACGAGAGAGTTGGCCTTTTGATATGCAAAGAGATGGACATGAATGATTTCCTGACCACCCAGGTTTGGGTGGAAGAGAGAGGAACTGCAGGGGGGATGCATTGTGTTTGGGATTTAAAGACAATGGGATTTTGTACTTTGATGCCAGGGGTATAAGACTGGCAGATGTTGGGGTTTTTTCCTTCTTCTGCTTTTGAATGTTGGAGAGTGTGTTGTGAATAAAATGGAACCTGAGAAATAACTCTGCCTCATCCTTTCCACACAATCTCCACAATACTGTATATAGTTGTTGGTTTACCTAATGGTTTGTTCATACTATTGACTTGCTTCCACATTGCAGAGCAATTTCCCTTGGCCTCCATGATTGCAGAGATGTAATATTCAGCTTTTGCCTTTTGGACCTCTTTGGTAATGCGATTTCTTAAACTTTTATATACAGTCATATCATGTTTTATCCAGCTTTTAATTGCTGTCCGTAGAGCTAAATGTCTTTGTTTCATAAGTTTCCTAATTGAATCACTTACCCAAGGTAAACAAAACTTCCTACTTGGGTTTTTATGCTTTTTTAAAAACCTGCCAATAGTCCCTTCTACTTTGTTCATTAATTCATCACAACAAGTATGCACATCATCATTGTCCATGACTATATCCCATTTCATTCCTTCTAGTTCACTCTTCAAAATGGGAACATCACGTTTTAATATAGTTAACATGTAAGGTTTTGGTTTATTAAAATTTAAAACTTTTTAGTTAGCTTTCTTGTTATGAAAATCATATTATGATCAGAAAAATCAGTCAAAAATTAGAAGACTTGGTTATCCTTTCCTCCCTATTAGTGAAAATTAAATCAATTTGTGATGTAGTAGATTGTGTAATTCTTGTATCACCTTTTACAATTTGATTAAAATCATATTTTGTCATAGCCATTATAAGCATTCTTCTCTTCCTTTTGTCATACCAGTCAATTTTAAACTCACCTAGTTTTAATGATTCAGATTTATGGGAGAAACATTTTAGTAATTTCTCTAAATTATCATAAAAGGCATTATCAGACAAAGGGGAATTATACAAAACCATGATTCGAAAATGCATTTGAGGTGATAAACATTCAGACAGAGATATTCAATTTGCACATCACAATCCATAAAAATTTCTGTACATTTAATGGAGCTTCTAATGTAAATTAAACCCCTTCTCCTTTACCAATTTTTCTGTCTTTCCTAAAGCATGTGTACCCAGGGACTTCAGTTAAGTCAGTTTGAATTCTATTATGAAGCCAAGTTTCACTGAGACACAATAAGTGTCAATTTGAATTTAGCAACAGTGTTTTAATTTGATAATGTTTAGGGAGTAGACTACGAATATTCAGATGTCCATCAAATATGCCCTTGAGTTTGATATCATTGTCCCATATAAATTTTGCATTATTCACAGTAGGAAAAATATATTGGAGTTTATGTTTACTCACTAACTGTTTGGATATATTCCTCTGAGATGCTGGATTCCTGTTCTGTAAGCCCAATTTGAAGTTAGTCACAGTGGTTATGAAATCCTCTTCACTTCTTCATAAAAGTTTTGGGGAAGGCAAAGTTCCAAATGTGGCTTTCCTATCCTCCTCCCCAGAGTAGAAGCTGCCATGGTCTCAGTTGTTTGCCCAGCAGCTACAGGTCTCACCTCCATGGGCCTCCTCATGGTTATATCCGTCGGTTCATCCAGGATTCCGTGTGCCACTTCCCGGGCTGAGCGGCCCCACACAACCACGCTGGGCTGTATTCATTATTGTGTTCATTATTTTCCATGTACTCTATGTCATTCTTTTTACTGTCTAGGAAGTTATTATAATAATCCCTTTTACTGTTTCTTACTATTTTTGTTAATTTATTCTTATATATCTTATATTTGAACTCTGCTTCATTTGTTCTTTTCTTTAGAAAATCTTTGTATAACTTTTTCTTCTTGCAGGCATTAATTATCCCTTTGTAATCCAAGACTTCCCTGCATTTTTCTAACTCACTTTTTTTCTTTACTAGGGGGCAGTGTTTTACAGAAGATTCAGTTATTATTGACAAAAATGCATCATATGATTGATTTACATTTTCCAAGTGGACCTTGCTCCAATTATAGCTGTTAAGCTCTTTCTTAAATAAGCTGAATGATTGTTCAGTTTTACATCTCACTATTTTGTGAGTTGGTGGGTCTCATTTTGCTTCTTTTTGCTTTGAATAGTTACAAATACTGGCAAATGGTCAGCTGTGTCATTAATAATTAATCCACTACTTATTTTCTTTTCTATTGCATTTGTAAAAATATTGTCTATTAATGTAGCACTTTGTGTTGTTATTGGAGTTGGTCGTGTGATTGTTGGGTATAAACTTAGACTGTACACTGACTTTATAAAGTTATTAATGGTCTTTAAATCCAAAAGGTTTAACAGATCTATAGTGAAGTCCCCACAAACAAATAATATTTTCTTATCAATTATTTTCTCATATATATCGACAACCATTTCTCTAAATGTGTCAATACATGTCTAGGAGTTCTGTATAGACAACTTATCATTACTTTTTTTTATATTTTTCAATTTCTACTTCCACAGTGACACATTCCATTATATTATCAACAACTAGTGACATGTTCTGAACTCTTTCTACATTTATAATTTTTGTCAATATACAGTGGTACCTCTACTTACGAACGTCTCTACATACGGAATTTTCAGGTTACGAGACGCCTCAACGGGAAAATATTGCCTCTAGTTACGAACGAAATTTCAGGATACGAAAGGCAAAAAAGTACGCGCTCCTCACAGCTTCCGTAGTTTACCGAACGTAAACATACCTGTAGCTGCTCTGCCATTGGCTATCGCCTAGCATCTTCCTGGTATCCCATTGGCCACGAAGTTTTTTTTTTTTTTTCCCCAAAACTTTATTAAGAACAAGGTGAAAGTTTTACGTGTGTGTACAGTACAGAATTAACATTTATTCGCTATGGGCCCCAAGAAAGTGACGGAGATAAGTGGAAAAGGAGAAAAGAAGAGAGTTTTTTTGTCCATACAAACAAAGAAAGGAGATAATCGAAAGGTATGAAAAGGGGATGCATCTTGCGTTTGGATGCGTTTGGTTGATCTCGCCAAAGAATATGGCCGTAATACATCAACGATCAGCACGGTATTAAAACAAAACGAAGCACTTACAAGCCGACAAAAGCAAACGTCCTTGGATCAGAACATGAACCAAAGAAGGCAAAAGGTGACGACGTCGACGACGTCGACGACGATAGCAGTTAAAGGGTAAATGAACATAATTTTTATTATTCTTTCTCTTTTATTATTCTCTTTTATTATTCTTTCTCTCATTTTAAACTCTCATTTTATGTTTATTGTGCAGTAATCTAATTGTAACATGTATTTGTTACATGTTTTGATGCGTTTTTACGATTTATAAAAAATTTATGCCCGAATTTTGGGGGCTTGGAACGGATTACGGCATTTACATGTAAAACGCGCCTCTACTTACGAATTTTTCACGTTACGAGAATTCTTCCGGAACGAATTAAATTCGTAAGTAGAGGTACCACTGTATACAGCAACTCCACCACCCTTTCTTCAAACTCTTCAATTTATAGCCTGTCACTTTGAGAAACCGACTTCAGCTGTTCAACTCCGCCCTCCCTCTTACATCAGTTAGCCATTAGCTGAGTACCCTCTAGCCAGCTCCATTCAGCTTGGATGAGCAGCACTGGCTCACCGACCCGCAGTTGTTTGTGCATCTCACGTCATGCCGGCCGACCCCCCAACAACCCCACTGAGACGCCACATTAAATCGCCAGCACCACGCACTCCACTGATCGCCGCAAACTGAGGCTGGTGGCTGGGCCACAGGATCTCAAAGGGCAATGTCTTGCTCCACTTTACTTCGCTCCTCTCCCACGGCCAGCTGGGGGATCACCCATCATGAAGCAGCTCACCCACACTACCCGTGAGATTATGCCCAGAGAATGGTGGGGGAGGTGAGCCAGCAGCTCCAGGCAGCAGTCCCAGATCACGGTAACTGCCTGCGCTGTGCCACAGGTGTCAGCATAGGCACTTGCCACGAGCCAGGAATGCTGCCTGGAGCTGCTGGCTCTCAGCCCCCAAGTGACTGGCATGCCGGTGCCCTGCCGCAGAACCACGGCAAAACCACTGGGAGATGGACCGGAGTGACGCGAGACACATTGTGGACCACGGACCGGTGAACCAGGATGTAACAGGGATGGTTATTAGGGTGACTAAGATCTGAAGAAAATAACAATATAAGCTGCGCTCAGTTCAAGCTTCCTGCTACCAGTGTTAGCTTGGGGGCAAATAGCTCAGGGGCTAATAGGTTACCTTTAGCACCATTTCCATATACATGACAGACAGCTAGGTGAGCCAATAATAGAGCAGTGGGCTGATCTCAAGGACAGTCATGAGTTGGCTGTTTCTAAATGTGACGTTAACGATTTCCACAAAAAAGTCAAAAAAGTTTCAGGCATTTCTGTGAGAGAAAAATGAGACATAGGTTGTGTGTGTTTTTTTTAAGAGAATGGACTGTTTTGAAAAATTTTGGATAATTAGGTGACCAGTAGACACATTTCAGACAGTTAAAACCTACAAACACACCATTTTTCAGTCAATGACCCCTTTAAAGGTAGAATGACTAGAATTTTTGAAAGACACATTTTATCATCATAAAATGCTTTGTGTCTTGATAGTCCAGTACACATCTAGAGCACAAAAAATCTCCACTAAAATTAATGGTATTGGGAGGATTTTGAGGTTCAACTAATTACCCAAGACGCTCTGTCCCATGCTACTGGTCAACAGGCTTGCCAATCAATTAATGTCCCTGCTACACAGAATGCACACTTATTCCAAATTGCCAGTAGAGAAACAAACTGTGCCTGTGTTTTCCAGCGGCTCGGAGAAATCTCCGAGTGGAGGGTGAGGGAGCTTTGAGGGCTGTGAGATCTGAAAACAAAACAGTTTGCACTCTCTGCAACAAAGTAGGAACCTTGCCTTTAAATCAAAAGTGAGTTTTTCAGAACAGCTTAGTTTAAACAACTAGACTGCTATTTTGCCACAATTTTAATTTAATTACTTTATTTTATGCAATATTATTATGACTTAAAATTCATAAAAACATATTAATTACTATAGTGATTAACAGCAATCTCTGTTTTTAAGAATAGGGTTAAAACCTTCCTTTTTGGTATAGCCTACAATTAGGGAGGGATCGTGTGTTTCTGAACCCTCCCTTAGTTATGCTGCTAATAGGTTTAGACAGCCGGGGGACCTCCAATAATGCATTGGGCTTCACTCCTTTCTTCACTCTCAGTGAAATATTTTTTTTTTTTTTTTTTTTTTGCTGGTCATTAACATCTGTTTGTTGTCTCCCATAGATTGAGTCCCCATCGTGCTGTTTGCTCTCTACATGTCTGTTCTTTTTATCTTCTCTGTCCCCTCACCCCTCAGCCAGTCGCAGCAGATGACTGCCCCTCCCTGAGCCTGGTTCTGCTGGAGGTTTCTGCCTATTAAAAGGGAGTTTTTCCTCTCCACCGTCGCCAAGCGCTTGATCACAGGGGATCGCCTGATTGCTGGGGTCTTTCTGCAACTGTGGGGGTTTCCCCTACAGTTGAAAGTGCTATGAGGTGACTGTTGTTGTGAAATGGCGCTATATAAATAAAGTTGAATTGAATTGAATAGTGTACAGTAACTTCATATCTGTAATTTACTGCATAATTCTTTCATTTTCATGTTAAATATTTAATGAAAAAATGAATAAGTAACTTTATTTGCAATTATTATACTGTATACTTTGTACAAAAAGATAAGGCTACTCTTGTCAGGCAGTTGGCCAGTTGTTTGTGTTGTGTTTGTCATCTCGGTGTCTGATACATGAGAATTGATTATTTCATTCTGTAGTTTGTCATTACAACATAATTTACAGTTCTGTTTTTTTTTTAATAAATCCAAAAATTACAACCAAGACCTTCCACAAAACCAGTAAAATCAAATGAATCTTATAATTGAATATCAGATGGAAAAAAAAAAGCTAAACTGTAAAACATGTAAAGACAGGAGAGGAGATACATGTTTAGGCAGAGAAAGAGAGGGAATGTCTCGAGAGCGAAGATCTGACAGGTCTGTGAAATCCGTGGGTGTATTAAAGGTCGTATACAGTGTTGTACGTCAAGATTTGAACAGCTTGTTTAATGGAGTATTTTAATTGGAATTTTAGACTGATGTACAGGTGCAGTTGTGGTTTTTCACAGCACTAGTGACCTCTTCACATCATATATATTTATTCCACAGTATGATCCTTGTGTAACCATAGCTTCAAAATACTTAATATCATTATTGTATGTATAATGAAAACAATGTAAGAATCCTCTATGGTTTCAAATTGACCTCTGGCTGGTTCCTTGCTCTCATTAACTGAGTTCTTTCTTTCATGTCACTGAGCTCCACCTTTCTACTGAACAGCAAACTCGTACAGATGACACCACCCCCCGCCTGGTTCCTGACAGGCAGTGATGATATATGAGGCCAAGTGTACTCACCATCCTCCCGAGACTTCTGGATGAAAGCATCAACGCCGCTCTCTCCATAGTTCCCCTCTGAGGCCACTGTGGAGACGTAGTTCCAGTGCATGGCCTTGACGATATCCACCATAGCCTGGGCCTGGTAGGTGTCTGGAGGCACCACACGGGAGAAGAAGTCGTAGCGGGTGTTGTCGCTGAGCTCCGGAGCTGTGGAGGCGTAACTCACCTGGGGTATCTGCACACAAAGCAATATTGATACTGTCAGGGTGAAGTAGCTTATTGAGAAAGTAACTGTGGGAAAGGAGTGAAAACCATAGAGACAAGGCAATGCATTTTTTAAGAAACGAGGGAATTCAGAACCGAAGGACTTAAGGCAATATAAAAGAAGTGCAGTATAACAAAATAAAAATCACAGGGAAACTCGTCCAGCCAGCCAAGCCACAGGACATCTGTTTATGTTTATCTTCTATATATTCTAACCATTCCCTCTGGACACCTCTTTTTCCAGGAGGATTATCTACAAACCCTTTGAAAACATATTTCATTTGCATACATAATTTTAGCCCATTTTATAATAGTATATTAGACTCTGGACCAGATGCCTCTTTGATTAGCAGCAGTTAGCTTCCATTAGCAAAGTTAGCATTCCCTCACACAGGGTTGCTCTCTGTGCTTATTACACCCAGGGACCAGTCACAGGGGTTAAAGCAAAAAAAAAAAAAAAAAATCCTGGGCCTGAATTTTTTCCAGGGGCAGGGTTACAGGGGTGGACACACACACACACACACACACACACACACGAAAATGATTTTCCATGAAACTAGCTAGTAACATATATGCCATACCCATTGATATATTCAGACTAGATTATGGCAGACTGTTTGAAAGAGCAATACCAAGAAAGGTCAGTAGGTGGCAATAGTACTCTATCTCACTCCAATATGATCTAACAATTATGGTGCTGTTGCAATCAACTTATATAAGTTATGTACAGAATGACCTACAATCTATAACATGAAATTTATGAATAAGGGTATGTGAAACTCAGTCAAGCGAACTAATTCAATGATGGATTAAGATCTGATTCGCAACTATTCAGTAACGGGTATATGGAAAAGGCCATTGATTTACTAGTTTTTAATGGAATGTGCAACATTTGCACCATGCATTTTTAACAACAAATTGTAAACAGCAACAGTGAACTGTATACAATACTCTAAATTGCATTATTTCCATAATAGTTTTGTTCAAAAGAAATAATAGTAAATACTATAAAACATAAAAAGGGAAATGCACAAAGCCAGATTACTACAGAAAATTACAGTTTAATTCAATTAACAAAAAGCGGACAGCTGCTCTGTGGCTGGGATCTAGTTTGTGATGTGGTAGCACATTTTTACTGCTAGTTGTATATATGAGCTTTTTCGAGCACAACGTGCAGAAACAAAAACAAGCTCCTGGTTCTGTAATTTTTTTTACACCAACTACCAAAAGGTTTCAAAAACTTACTCTCCATCCTACAGAATGTATGGAAGGTTTTGTGTGCATGTTGAAGGATGAAAGACTCGCGTTTCCAGTCCCTCACTCTCGCTGTCACTGTCCGATTAGGAGCGTTCCAACTGATCTCTATAGAAAAACTGGATGGATCATTGGCTGCCAGAAGTGAAGCCACTTGGCCACCACATTAGTAGTGTTTTGGGTGTACCAATATGGCAGCCAGGTGGCTTCACTTGGCTCTGTACTCGCTAATGGGGCGTGAACTAGCCAGGTTTTCTGTGGAGATCAGTGGAGCTAGATATGCCAACTCTACTTGGACAAAAAGGGTTTCTGAGTACAGAAATAGGAAGTAAATTTCCCACAGCTCCCCCCCCAAAAAAACAAAAAACAAATGGCACACTCCGGAAATCCGTCACGATGCCGGAAAACTTTAAACCCTGCAGTCAGTCTATTGGCCACGCAAACCACAAACCCCTGTCTCTAATAATGTTTTATTTGGGCTTTTAAACTCTAACATTCAGCCAGTATTTGTTAGTATGTTACTTAGTCCGACAACCAAAGCTAGGCTTGTAATGATAACAGCTAACTCAATTCATGGAACAATAAGAAAAAACAAGCTTGATAAGTTTTCTGGCCCTGATATGTTAGTGTTCAGGTGTGTTTCTTTACATAATCCACCATCATTTCAGCCAGTCATGTGGCTTCTGTTCCTCTGCACACTCCCCGTGGGAGCTGGGGCTTTTGCTCACACAGCAAGGAAAAAGTGAAGCAGGGAGCTGAAGGGTCTGCTCACAATATAAAGTTTGTCCCAACTGAGCCTAAAAATCTGCTCATTTTTAACAGCATGATCGCTTTACTCAGCAAAACCCTCAGTTCATGCCTGATTGGAGAGGTCAGCTTCTACTTTAGTTTGGTTACTCTTGTCACACATGTTTAAGCTACGTTTGTATGATCAGTGCAACCGTCCTTACCGTCATTCTACAACACAGTGTCTGTATTAAAGAATAATACTGAAGAAAAAAAAAACTCAAAGTAGACCATAAGGTCCATGAAGCTGAAGTGTGTCATATCTGCCCTTTGCAGGACATGAATGAGGCACCAAATGCCAACAGTGAGTTTATATATTTATTAAGGAAAAGTAACAAAATAACAAGCCACGAGGGGCAGAACACAAACTACACATGCGACCCAGAGGGGAGAAATAAAGAGAGAAATAAAGAGTCCCAATAAACACTTACATACAAAGAGTGAGGGCAAAACCTAACGCTGTACAAAAGGCTGGAACCGGGCGTAGGGATTCCAGTCAGGGAAGGTGAGGTTGCAGCGAGGAGTGAGCCTCAACTGCCACCTTAAATAATAACACTCAGGGCTAAGGGCAAAACAGGTGAGGAGAAAACGTAATCACTTAATCATAGTCAGCTGTGATAGGGCGTGGGCCGGCTTGACAGCCGGAAGTTCGACCGCAGCGCTGTCATAGTAAAAGCACCAGAGATACAAATAATAACAGAACTAGAAATACAAAAAAAAGGGAGAATACTGAGCGACTCGAGCGCGGATCTGCTCCGCGTTTGGATCACCACAGTGCCCCCCATTTAAGGAACACATTCCAGGCATCCTACTGTGACATCCAGGAAAGAAAAGGAAATAGAAAAACTCTCAAAGATCAAATGAAAAACAAAGGCTCTGACACAAAATAGCATGGCCAATACTAACATTACAAGTTCAAATGAAGAATGGCGAAATATCAAACTACAAATACAAAGTGAGACTGTTTTTACAGAAATGTCAAAGTGAAAATTAATCACAGTCTGAGGATTCAAAAAAAACCCCCACAGGTACACTGCTACAAGGCAAAATCAACAAAAATACATATATACTTTAAACTCAGAGACATCAATGAAAGAATTTTTTCTTTCTTATCAATATACGAAAAAAAAAAAAAACAACAACAAATGATCTCGTATGGGGAATACCGGCAGGTAAGGCAAAAAGGCAGTTCGGGCGGCCTACCAGCATCCATACTCCAAATTAAGGAAAAAGGTTCAGGCGGCCTATTGAAGTCCCAGAACCGGCGAAACAGTCCTTCAGGCAGTCGGCCAGCGTCCTTAGACCACCAGGACCAGAGGGGTGAGCTCGGAGGCGGCTTCCCAACCGGGAGGCTTAAAGGGAGGAAACCGAACTGGATGAAAGGGACCCCAGCGGCATCTGGTGGTGGAGAATAGGGGAAGAAGGAAAAGGGGAGGAAGGGGAGAATCAGCACGGTGTCAAGCAGTGGGGGATCTGCAGCTCCCTCACCGACCTCAGACCGGGGCACAGAAGTCTCCGTGATGGACCCCGACCAGGCCAGTGCAGCACCCTCAGTGGACCCCAACCGGGCCAATGTTGCACCTGGGATGACCTCCAGAAGCAAATCTGGAACCTTGAAGACATTGGGCGGAGCTGATTCATCCCCAGTGACCCTTGAAGAAGGCTCAGAAAAAGAGGGACAACAGAGGTCAGGGTCACTGGCAGCGGCGGAGCCCGGCAAGGTGAGCTCGGATGCAGTGGCCGGCTGCACCTGGCTCTCCTCCCAAAGAGACAGGCAAGATTGCTCTAACACAGAAAATAGGAAGACAAAATAGAGCACTTGCCTGATCTCAAGCTCCACCACTGTCCAGGACTCCGACAATCCAGGCTAAGTGATCAGGAGGTTGATTTCAGGTTCCCACTCGGCTGCAGAGGCATGATGGTCTCGACAGTCCGAGGACCCACTGGCGCTAAAACCCACACCGATTGCTCACTTGGCATGGTGGCAGGAGATCTGTTGCCTGCTGGGGCTGAATGCTGCTCCATGGAGACCCGGGGACACTTCACCATCAGCGCAGGCTCCAAATGACAGTCAGCCCTCCTCCTCTGCCCATGGGATGGCTGTGGGGCTGGAACCAGGTTCTCCAGGGCCGCAGGTTCCTCCTCTGTCCGGCAGTCTAATCCTGGCACCGGGGACGCTCAGAGGCTATAGGAGGAAACACAGAGGTAGCAGGATCAATTTTAATGGCTGTAGCAGGTGGTGAAAGCTCAGTGGACTGTAAAACCTGAGCTTCACCCCCAGGAATCAGACAAGGTAAATCACCAAAATGAGATTTAGATTGAAAAAACACTTGCCTGCTTTCCCGGGGAATGGTGGTGACTGCTGCAGTAGGCTCAATTCTACCCTCTCCCGTGGAAGTGGTGATGGCGGACCCCTCAAGGAGACAAGGAGGAGCCGCTCCTTCAGGATCTGTGATGGGTGGGGCCGGTGACGGAATCATAAAGCTCGCAGCAGCTGTAGGCGGCGACGCAGAGGAGGGGGGAACAGCTGAGACAGTCTGGGGTAGGGGAGCTGGCAAAACAGCTGAAGACGAGGACCCGGAGGCTGGAGCTGCTGACAAACCTCTTTGCTCATGCGGCAAAAGAACAGCTAGTTGGGAGGTGGATGATTCTTTATGAGGGCCCGTAGCTGGATCTGGACGGGAGCCTCACGGCGTGTTGACCCGGTAATTTTCCTCTTTCAGCTTAGGAGCAGACAAGTCGCTGGGAGGAGAAAGGTTCAGTGTCGGGCAGCGGCGTCTTCGAGCCGCAGAGGAACTTACGTCCAATTGGGGAAGACGTCGATGCTGGGCGGAGACGGCGGACAGCAGCTCGGCGAACTTGGGGAAGTTGCTCAAACTGGGATGTACCTCCACGATCCTCACTGCTGCCCCCACACTCTTCAGAACCTGACTCAGGTAGTAAGAGGAATGGGCTTCAGCCAGATGGCCCCAAATGAGTTCAACGGCCCGCTTTTCCTTGATACTGGGCGACCCGGCTGCCCTCCTCCTATGGCGCTCAGGGAGATGGCTTTCTGGCGACGGCGACACCGGAGCAGGAGCCTTAACAGGAGCCTGATGATGGACCGAGGAACGGGTATTCTTCTTCATCAGCTCCAATTTAGGCCTCCTGGCAGGCTTCTTCGCCAGCTCCCGGCTCTTCTGCTGCAACGCCAATAATGCCAATATCCTCTCCCTGCCCTCAGTATGCTCAGCAAGGTGAGGATGGCACTTCACAGCCGCCTCTGCGAGGTCCAGGTAACAACGTGCATTTTTGGAAGTGGCGTACAGACGAGCATTGGCCAGGAGTTCACCTATTTCCATTAGAGCCTGGCAGAGCTCAAACCCCAGGCTCATGGGATACCACCTGGTATAAGATTCCATAACTGTCAAACAAAGCTGGCACCCGGAAAATGGAAAAAATAAGCCAAAAAAGACAAGCTCACTGAGGCTGGCACCTCACTGGGCTGCGACCTACTGTCATATCTGCCCCTTGCAGGGCATGAATGAGGCACCACATGCCAACAGTGAGTTTTTTATATTTATTAAGGAAAAGTAACAAAATAACAAGCCACGAGGGGCAGAACACAAACTATACATGCAACCCAGAGGCGAGAAATAAAGAGTCCCAATAAACACTTTCATACAAAGAGCGAGGGCAAAACCTAACGCTGTACAAAAGGCTGGAACTGGGCATAGGGATTCCAGTCAGGGAAGGCAAGGTCGCAGCGAGGAGTGAGCATCAACTGCCACCTTAAATAATAACACTCAGGGCTAAGGGCAAAACAGGTGAGGAAAAAACATAATCACTTAATCATAGTCAGCTGTGACAGGGCGCGGGCCGGCTTGACAGCTGGAAGTCTGGCCGTGGTGCTGTCACAGTAAAAGCACCAGAGATACAAATAATAACAGAACTAGAAATACAAAGAAAAAGGGAAAATACTGAGTGACTCGAGTGTGAATCTGCTCCGCGCTCGGATCACCACAAAGTGTTCATTATGTGTTTTGTTACTGTTCCGTCTCTGAGACCGTGCACATTGTTCAACAATAACGTAAAGCCATACGTCTCAGTCGTCCATGGTAGCATAAAACCATCCATCCATCCATCCATCTTCTTCCGCTTAATCCTTTTCGGGTCACGGGGGGGGGGGGGGTGTGTGTGATGGAGACTATCCCAGCATCTTTGGGCGAGAGGCAGGGTACAATAGTGGCCAAAACACCTTTATTTGTTGTTTTGGTTTGTTATATTTACATTTTATTTATTTAGGATATAAATATTTTTCCACATTTCTATTCCAGTGTTTAATATTGTTCATAAATAAAAGTTCAAAGCTCTTTGAAAAGTTGTACATAGCCTGTTATCCTTATATCACTATATCCTGGGAATAAAATGGTCTTCATGACATCCACAATAATCCTTTACTGCAGTAATTTAAGAGAAAATTTATCACCCATCCAAATGTGTAACAGGTCGAGCCAAAGCTAAAAGCTAAGATTAGCCTCAAACATGGTGTCACCGTCATAATAGAAATCTCAGAGAAATAATGAAAGGGGGGGGGGTGAGCTAAGGCTCGTTAGCAGCAATGTGATATACTACATAAAAGAGGCTGTTTTGAGGATAACATATTGTTTAAAATTTTACTGCAATAACTAAATCCTGCAGTGTTTTTACCAAACTATGTCACAGATTTCAGTAACACCTCTGAGAGCTGTGCAGATGTGGAGAAAGAGCATGAGAGGGGGCTTTTTAAATTTTCTGATACATTCTACAATGATAGGACTAACTGAAGCTGGTCAGAAACTAAACAGCATTCTGCCTCTGCTCAACAAAAATTAAGTTGAAGACATTTCTAGAGGGGGTCTTAGCAAAAACAGCATTTATGTTAAAACCTTAAAACGGAGCCGATGAGCCAGCAAACCCCCGCTAATCTTGTTATACATAGCCCCAATTCCTTATGCTACAGCAGACAGAGCAGTACACAAACAAAAAATGTTGAGCAAGTCACAAATAGAGATGCACGGGTCACTTGCTTCGATATTTTACATACTTGAAAAGGTGTTTATATCATCTTACTTCCAAATGAAAATCAACTTAATTGTATTTTATTTCTTACATTCCCCCAAAATACACAAGCGTAATGCTACTAAAGGGTTAAAATTGCTAGATATTGTATATGTTTCTGTTGTCTCACAGTTCCAAAGAATTTACTAACTTGAGTCCTGAAAAAAAGAAAACCATTACATAAGAAACTTAAAAGGATATATGGGTCAGCTGAAGCAAGAAGCTTTCCTTGAGTGACCATAACTTGAGATGAGATTTTCTCCCGGTCGTTGTTGTGTTTCCAAACACAGGGGCTCATGAATGTTTTTTTGTTTTTTTTTGTTTTTTTTTTAGGGATTGCACCGTGTCAATTCCTGTAATGGGTAAAGTGTGTTTGTGTAAATGGAATTTTTCATCCCCGTGGCACACAGTGAGCAAAACAGACAGAAGGCAGAGGTGTTTCCTGGTAATGATACACAGTGTGCCTTTTTGATGAGGATCTGTCATCATGTTTTTGTGTCTCTAAACAAAATGAGGAGAAGGTGCACTCAGTGAAACATGATCCTAATGAAAACAGCGCTGTTTTCCCTCGAGATGCCTCTCTGCCACATGCAGCATTTCATTTTTTTCGCAGACAGACCTGTAGGCAAACACACACGCGCACACACACATACACACATACACACACACACACACCCCCTTGAGATTACACATCTGACTTAGAGGCAATGTCCACCCAACAAGATGAACACCTCCATGGCCTCACACCTTTATTTTACGGCATATCAATAAAAGACTGGAGTGGATCATTTATCTTCAGTGGCCACTGGCCACAGATCAACTTTGCTACAGTAACAACAAAGAGGCTACACAGGCTAAAAAAAAAAAGCTTCTGGGAATGGGTTCTAAATTTTTTGATCCCCTGAAATCATACGTTGCTGATGTTATCAATTCCTCTTATCGATGCTGTGGGCTTAAACACTTCGTTTTGGTTTTTTTTTAAATGCCATATGTCATGATGTCACATGCTGCCGTTACCAAGCAGCGCCACGACGGCATTGGTACCGCGGGATAATGATGGGGGCGTACATGAGCAGCATGGTGTATGGTAAACACAAGTTGAAACATCCCTTGACATGGCAGCATGGGATAAAATGAAAGACTGTAATGGATTTGACAGTCTACGAAGTGCGCCCACACCTAATTCCTAAACAACAGGACTTCCGTTAGTGACAGTAGTATTAGCTTATTATTAGTAGTAGAATATTTGCGCAATGCTAGCAGCCTCACAGGCTAAGTTTAATCCATTTTAAACTCATAAAACCCAACTAAAAACATCTAATATTTAAATATGAGCTCATTCTTTTTAGACGATGACAGCAAAAGGAAGCTCTGAGGTTTTACCAGCCTGCTCACCTTTGCTAGGAAAACCCACTGAAACCAGCTAGTCACAGAGCTGTGATGAATAGAATAGAATAGAATAGAAGAGAACAGAATAGAATAGAATAGACCTCTATTGCCATTGTTACATGAACAACAAAAATCGGTTTAGCAGCTCCGTTCTGTTTAGCAGCAGATTCTTAAAGATGCACTCCGGCAGCTCTAAAACCACCTCAAAAACAAATGTATATTGCCTGAAATAGTATATTGTGACTTTTTATACACAAAAAACTTTCAATCCCTTAGAATTGCTTAGAAAGAGTTTTTAAATCTTTCACCTACTTAAGTATGTGCAGATCTATGAATATTCTAATTAGCAGCCTGCAGGGCTTGCACGTGATTGGTCACCATGACTCCTGGTGGATGGGTTGCCAGTCTGTTCACGACACTTACAGACATTAAAGTTTTGCCTATATCTTCAAAAGTAAAAAGCAGAACATTTTTCTGAAACGGTCGAGGCGAGAGATAAATACGTAGTTGTCAAATATGTGTTTACTTTTTACTAACAATCAGTTCCCCCATCCAACTCCGCCAAGCCAAAGCCAGTCCCAAGCCCGGTTGAAAGAGGAGGAGGGTTGGGCGTGGGGTTAGCACCCTCCACCCCACAAAAAAAGCTAAGCTACAGAAACCAAAACAGCATTACCAACATTATGGAACCAAGAGAAAATGACCTGGGAAAGACCATATGAAGCAGACCAGCCAAATCCATCGTGGAGCTTATCTGCAGATGAATCTTCTCTACCCCAAGACTGTCCAGTGGATAGGAACATGGAGTGTGAGAACACTATATAAGACAGGAAAGGCAGCACAGGTGGCCATGGAAATTGAAAAGTATAAAGTGGACATTCTAGAACTCACTGAGGTGCAGTAGACAACCTATGGACACCTTAGCATCGGGACATAAAATGTTGTATTCTGGACCACCAAATGAGAATGACAAACACAGAAATGGAGTTGGACTCATGATGACGAAAAGAGCCAGCAGAAGCCTGATTGAGTGGGAGCCAGTCAACAAGAGAATCCTGACAACACAATTTTATTCCAAGTTTCAGTAAGTGACCATCATCCAGTGCTACGCACCAACAAAAATTACTGAACAAGAACACGAAAGATGAGTTCTATGAACAACTACAAAGTGTGATAGACAGAACACCAAAAAGAGACATCAGTATTGTGTTAGGTGACTTCAATGCTAAAGTGTGCACTGACAACATGGAAAGAGAGCTCATCATGGGAGTACAAGGCATTGGGAGCATGAATGAGAATAGAGAATTATTTGCCGACTTCTGCCAACAGAACAACTTGGTAATTGGCGGGACTATTTTCCCCCAAAAGAGGATTCATAAGATGACTTGGATATCTCCGGATTTGGCAACAGAAAATCAGATCGACCACTTAACAATATCTTGAAGGTGGAGAAGGAACCTGACAGATGTTAGAGCATACAGAGGGGCTGATGTAGGATCAGACCACCATCTGGTGATAGGAAAGTTGGGAGTGAAGATCCAAGCTGTCAAGAAGACTAGGTTACAGAGACAGCCAAGATTCAACACAGCCAAGCTCCAGATTTAGACTCAATGGAGAGAGTTCTCCACTTCCCTCAAGAACAGATTTCAGGCTCTAGCAGATTTGGAAGATGGCTCCATAGAAAAGAAGTGGGAACGAGTCAAATGTGCCTCCTCTGAAACCTCAGAGGAAATCCTGGGCTTTAGGAAGAGAGAACTCAAGAGCTGGCTTTTGGAAGACACCGTCAACCTGATTGAGGAAAGAAGAACCATAAAGCAGAGACTTGGAAATGCTAGAACAAGAGCACAGAAGCAGCATATACAGCAGGAGTATAGCAGGAAGAAGAAGGAGGTGAAGAAGAGTGCAAGAGGGGATAAAAGGGTACTGATAGACAGACTGGCTATAGAAGCTGAAGAAGCTGCAGGGAAAAATGACATGAGAATGCTATACACAATCACTCGACAGCTCTCAGGATGAAAGATCAACATCAGCTGACCAGTCAGGGGGAAAGATGGAGACCTCCTTAATAAGACTACAGACCAACTGGATAGATGGAAAGATTACTTCAGCCACTTGTTGAACGGTACAGCCATACAGAACCCACCTATATTAGAAGAATGAGACAAACTCAATGTCAACCTAGGCCCTATTAGCAAGGAAGAGGTGGTGAAGGCCATCAAGAAGATAAAGAGTGGAAAAACACTAGGGTCCAACGCCATACCTCCACAAGCCCTGAAAGCAGACCCTGGCACCACATCGAACATCCTGATTGTTCCAAATATCCTGAAACAGCTCAAAGAGATCTCTGAAGAATGGAGAACTGGGCACATAGTGAAGTTACCAAAGACAGGAGACCTCAGTCTTTGCCAAAACTGGAGAGGCATACAGCTCTTATCACTTCCAAGTAAGGTCCTCACAAGAGTGATTCTGGAGAGGATAAGGACAGCCGTAGATAGCACACTGAGAAAGGAACAAGCAGGATTCCGAACAGGAAGATCATGCACTGACCAGATAGCAACTCTCCAGATCATCAGTGAACAGTCCCTGGAATGGTAGTCTCCGCTATATGTCAATTTCATTGATTTTAAAAAAGCCTTTGATATGGTGGACAGAACAACCATCTGGAGAATCCTGAGACACTACGGTATCCCCCAGAAGATTGTCCGCATTATTCAGAGCTTGTACAGGGAGAACAACTGTAGAATCATACACAACACTGACCTCTCACCTCCATATACTGTCAACACAGGTGTCAGGCAAGGATGCCTCTTGTCTCCCATGATCTCCACATTGGTGATCGATTGGGTGATGAAAACTGCAATGAACCAGCTAAGGGGTATCCAGTGGACCCTTACCAAAAAACTAGAGGATTTGGACTTCGCGGATGATATTGGTCTACTTGTGCACACCCATGGACACATGCAAGCAATGACAGATAATCTAAACATTGTTGCCAAAATAACAAGACTAGAGATCAACATGGAGAAGACAAAGAGCTTACGAGTGAACACCCTACAGAAAGCCCCCATCACCGTAAGTGGTCAGTCAATAGAGGACATTGAACGTTTCACATACCCTTGGCAGTGTTATAAGCAAGTTAGGAGGAACAGATAAAGATGTAAAAGCTAGGATTAGCAAAGCTCGCCACGCATTTGTCATTCTGAAACCTTTGTGGCATGAGGAGAACATCAGCCGATACACCAAGCTCAGATTGTTCAATACAAATGTGAAATCTGTGTTGCTGTATGGATCGGAAACCTGAAGATGCACCAACAACATAGACCATAAGCTACAAGTCTTCATTAACACCTGCCTCCACTAGATAATATGCAGCAGGTGGCCAGAGTGGATCTCAAACAAGGAACTTTGGCGACAGACAAGACAAGAGCCCATTGTCAATACTATTCAGAGTAGAAAGTGGAGATGCATTGGGCACACATTGCGAGGAGAACAGACCAGCATCCCATGTCATGCCTTAGACTGGAATCCCCAAGGGAAATGCAGGAAAGGAAGACTAACCCTGACCTGGAGACAAACCCTGCAGACAGAACTGAAGACCATTGGACTATCCTGGGAAGAGGTAAAACGCACAGCCCAAAACAGTTAACGATGGTGGTTTGCAGTGAAGGCCTTATGTTCTGGACAGAGCGAAGAGAACTAAGTCGTAACTAAGTCGTAAGAGTCTCCATCCACTGGTGACTGAGTAGGTGGAGCTGCTCTCAGCTTATAGCACGGCGCCCCATCCGCTGAAGAAGAGAGCTGAGAGCAGCTCGAATTGAATGTGGGTCTCACCAATCCATATTCAAATCGGGTCCCCCTCCCATCTCTCTGCCTTTCTCCGTTCTCTCTTAGCAGTGGGCAGATCGATCAAAATATCGATAATATCAATACCAACATTGGTATTGATATTGATCAATACCAGTGTAATGAGATTGATACTCTGTGTCCGTGTAAGTGCAGCTCCTGTCACAACACGGAGCAGGCACACTTTGCTCCTCTTCTCCTTCTTCTTATGGTTTTACGGCAGTTAGCAACCAGCGTTTAGGTGCATTGCATCTACTCAATACTTTCTCCTCCTCCCTGTTGTGTTTTTATGTCATACCATCACGTGACTCAGCAGCACCATATAGACAAGCTAGCAAGCAGCAGCCACTGGCTGCAGCACACACACAAGCAGCACAGAGACGGAGCAGAAGAATGGCAGAGGAAGAGAAGCGCTGTGTGGCTATATTTTCAAATGGAGACATCTTATTTAATTTTTGTATTGTAGTTTATGAACACTGCACCTCAAAAAAGAATTTGTTTTAATTTGTTCTTGAGTGATAATTTTGTGCAGTTTCTTTATTTAACAGTCCCTCCAGGATTTCGCGGGATGTTTTATGAATGTTGCGGCCCAAAACGCCTGAATTTGTGGGAGGTTTTTTAAAAAGTTGCGATAAAAGTTACAATGTTTTGAGAGGTTTTTTTGCACTAAAAGTTGTGGTAAGAAGTATAAATTTTAAAGCAGATGTTTTTTTTTTCCAGTTTAGTGCAATGATATTCTATATAATAATACAAGAAAAGAACAAGACTGTCAAAAATTTCCTATTATAGTGATTTGTAAATCAAGTAGAAACTTCTGCTATACAGAAAACCTTTTTTGTGCAACAGCAAACACAAACTTAAACACAATATCCATTACAACAGCTAAATTGCACTGAATGCATGTTAAAGAGTAGAGATTTGGAAATTATTGGCAGCACCTTCATTTGAAAACTCCCTATGGTCCCCAACCACTTGGTTCCGAGTGGAGAGGAAAAAATAAATAATTTATTCTGTTGCTCTGTATTGTCAATTGGAGTCTGTGTTTTTCTGAAGAAAAAATTAGAGACATTATTCTCTCTCTGTCTGTGTCTAACCCCTACCTGTCTATCTGCTGCACGTCTTGACAAGTGTCTTGACACACACTTGTCTCTTCAGACACACATCTTTCATTTACAGTGCGGGAAGGGGGGGGGGGGAATTGTCCGTGTCCAGACTAGAGATTCACAGCTTTAAAGCTCATTGACAAAATATAGTAATGATTTTACCTCTAAAGATAAAATGTTCAGACACTGGCTGTATTGTTAGATTTGTTGGTTTTGTTTGTGGTTTTATGGTGTCTCTCCTCACGCACACTCCCGCGACGGGGTGATTTAGGGTAGGCGGACATTTTTCAACACAAACCCCGCGCTTTGTACACATGGTCAGGACGGAGACGAGGTGAGGCATCCACCGGCAGGCTGGGGGAGACGGAGGAAGGGAAACCTTGGTGGAAACCTTGTGAGTGAGTATTTTTTTAAAATCACACACTCTGTATCTGCTAATGTGTCCCATTAATAGTCACTGTAAACGTGGAAGTGAACGCAGAGCAGCAATGCATTTGATTGGTTAGACTGAGCATTTGCGTGCCAGAGACAAATTTGATTGGTGAAATTGGCGGAAGTTGACAAGGATTGGCCAAAATTGCAGGAAAGTTGCGGTGATTGGACAAAGTTGCAAAGTCATGCAATAGTTGCACTGATTGACTGATTTTGGTTGAATTGATGCGATCGCAACATCGCGAAATCCTGGAGGAACTGATTTTAGCATAAAAATCCAGACATGACAATGTATTGTTACTGTTTTGTAACTGAAACTGTTTTGTTACTGTTCTATTTTTTCTTAAAAAGTTTTCTTATAATAATAATAATGTATTTTCTATTTATCTCTAAACTTTGCCCAAATTCTGTCCTGGGTTTTAACTAATTAATAATCCAAAGGAAAAATCACAGAACACGTAAAGGTCTTGAAAATTCGTTCAGATTTAGTAATTTGATGATGCATCCACCATAATTATTAAAAAGTATCGGTATCGTATCAGTATTGGTGATAATGGCCCTGTATCTACTTGGTATCAGATCGATACCAAATCTTGCAGTAACGCACACCACTACTCTCTCTCTCTGCTGCTACCCCAACCTACTCTGTCTCAATCCTGCTGTTCCTCGGCTCCTCCCTCTTCCCCTGAGGTAGCCAAGAGTAGCTGTCTGATTGGTTAATGTTATAACCAACCAGGCTAAGCAGGAATGCTTATGAAGCTCGTAACTGTCTATCCAAACTCATTCATTTCTGGGGGGCATTACCAAACTGGAAATTCACAACAACAACAACAAAAAAATACAGACTTGGGATTGTGGTGAGATGTTGCACTTGATATGTCTTGTAAGTGTCATGAATTGCCCCACGGAGCAGAGAGGTGAGACCCACACCCTGAACTGTGAGTTTGTGAGATTTATTGAAAAAGCAACAAACATAAAGTCCAACACAGTGCTCAAACACAGAATTTAAACAAGAGAGCAAACTTACTGAAAAAGCGCACCAGAGCGAGACAGGGCTCTGGTGGAGATGAGGAGAAACTCATTTGAGACAGCGGCAACAAGAAAAGAAAATTACTGCCCTTAAATAGGGTCAAAAACAAATTACACAAGTAGAGACAGGTGTGGGTCACATGAGCGGGAAGAAGGAAACAATGATACATAATTGAACCAGCTGGGGGCAATGAAAGAGGAACTACCGGATGACAGCTGACAAGGGCTATGCCTACACAGAGAAACCCAGGAAATGCCAGTGACAGCTGTCAACCACAACAATAAGGAATTTGAAGAAAAATATCAACAAGTACAGACTGAGAAATAAATATCAATTAATACAGAATCAGAGCATAAAAAAACTAAGACATAAACAGGAAAATGAAAAACAGTGCAAGTATAACAAAACCCCAAAAAGCACAAAATACAACAAATATATAAATACAGAGAAAAAGCCATGACACTGAGCAAGGCGGAAACCTCCTGTGCTCAGCTCATGACAGAGCCCCCCTCTCAAGGGGTGGACACCAGACACCCCAGGGTAACATTAACAGCAAAGGAAAGACCCCCCCCCCCTCCAATAGAAGCACAACAATAACCCACCCCGGGTGGGTGGTAGGAGGAACAGGTTAGGAGGGAACGAAGCAAACCCCCGCTTAGGACCCACACCAGGCAAACCCCAAACCCCCTAAGCCCCCTGGACCAAAGCGCTGGACAGTTCAGGCAGGCGACTAGAGTCCCAGACCCACCAGATGGCATGATGGAACAAGTCAGGTGGCCTACCAGGGAATATGGGCCACTCAACCCTGCAGCACAGTCTGTCAGGTGGTCTACCAGAGTTTTTTAGCTACCTGAACAGAAGGGGTGGTCCAGGAGGTGGCTGCCCAACGGGAAGAGCTAATGGTGAACATGATAGGGGAGTCGGGGAAACCATGACAATGCCCGGTGGAAGAGAGGGAACCATGACGGCCTCGGGCGGAGGAAAGGGAACCACAATGGCCTCAGGAGGAGGAGAGGGAACCACGACGGTGTCTGGCAGAGGAGGGTGAACCACGATAGTGTCAGGCTGAGGAGGGGGAACCACAACCCCCTCGGACTGGCCTGTAGCACCCTCGATGGTCCTGGACTGGGACATGGCAGCACCCACAGTGGCTCCGGGCTGGAGCGGAGCTGCACCCACAGTGGCTCCGGACTGGAGCGGAGCTGCACCCGCAGTGGTCCCGGACTGGGACATTGCAGCACCCACGGTTGACTCGGACTGGGCCAGAGCTGCACCCACAGTGGACCCCGGGCTGGAGTGTAACGCCCACGGAGGGCCCACGCTGGAGTGCAGCACCCAAATAGGTTTCAGGCTGGGGCGCAGCACCCACAATGGTCCCCGACTGGGACACAGCACCCATGGAGACCCGGACTGAGCTGAGGAGGAGCCGCACCCACGGAGGTCCTGGGCTGGGACGGAGCACCTGCGAAGACCTCATCTGGAGGGGGAGCAGCACCCACGGAAGTTCTGGGCTGGGATGGAGCACCTGTGAAGACCTCATCTGGAGGGGGAGCAGCACCCACGGAAGTTCTGGGCTTGGACGGAGCACCCGCGTTTTGGAGTGGATGAAGCTGGAGCAGGAATGGGTGAATTGGAGGTGGAGCAGGGCGTCTGCCGCGGAGAACACTTCTACATCGTCCTTGGACTCACTGGAGGCGGTCCCCATCTCAAATGTGGGGATTCCCAGGGAAGGATTGTTGGAGGACTGAGAGCGTAGCCAACAAGTCCACAAACTGGACATGCTTCCACAACCCCGGATGCGCCTCGACAATGGTGGTTGCCGCATCCACCTTTTCCCAGATTTTCTTTGGGCTGCAGGAGGCGAGGGCTTCATCCACAAATCCCTGGATAAATTTGGCTGCCCATTCCTCCTCCACACTCGGGGATCCCGCTGCCGATCTCCCTTTGACTGTTGGAGGTCGGCGTGCTGGGGACATGATTAGCTTCACAGAAACAGGCGAGTGAAAAACAAAAAGAAACCAAAAATCAACAAACTCACAGCAGCTGGGTCTCTTACTGGCCGCTGTCTTCTGTCATGAATTGCCCCACGGGGCAGAGAGGTGAGACTCATGTGCTGAACTGTGATTTGTGAGATTTATTGAAACAGCAACAAACATAAAGTCCAACACAGTGTTCAAACACAGAATTTAAACAAGAGAGCAAACCTACTGAAAAAGCGCACCAGAGTGAGGCAGGGCTCTGGTGGAGATGAGGAGAAACTCATACGAGACAGCGGCAACAAGAAAAGAAAATTACTGCCCTTAAATAGGGTCATAAACAAATTACACAAGTAGTTACAGGTGTGGGTCACATGAGCGGGCAGAAGGAAACAATGATACATAATTGGACCAGATGGAGGCAATGAAAGAGGAGCTACTGGCTGACAGCTGACAAGGGCTACACCCACACGGAGCAACCCAAGAAATGACAGTGACAGCTGTCAACCACAACAATAAGGAATTTAAAGAAAATATCAACAAGTACAGACTGAGAAATAAATATCAATTAATATAGAATCAGAGCATAACAAAACTAAGCCATAAACAGGAAAATGAAAAACAGTGCAAGAATAACAAAACCCCAAAAAGCACAAAATACAACAAATATATAAATACAGAGAAAAAGCCATGAGACTGAGCAAGGCGGAAACCTCCTGTGCTCAGCTCATGACAGAAAGTCACAAACAACATGTTACAGACATGTTAACAACAGAAAAAAACTTGATTTTTGTCAGAGTGTCACTTTAAGGTGTAGTTTGTATTTAAAGGCTTGCATCCATTCATGACTGTAGAGCAGCTGGAGTTTGGGTAGGTGGTACATGTACTATAGGTTACAGATTAATACTGAATTAGACTCCTTCTGAGACTGAGCAATGTCTTGAGGTTTTACCAGTGTGTTAATATACAATTGCATATACACTGTATTTAAAAAAAAAAAACATGTAAAAACTACACCCAAGTACAGCATGCATAATTTTGTGATTGTTAAAATAACATAATTGTGCAGTTGTTTCTCAACACTTCAGTATTCCATTTATACTGTTTTTATTCACAGTATATTGCTTTTCAGCATTTAAACCTAACAAATGTTACAAGGCGGAAATGCCCATTTTTCTAAGGAAAGTCTGTTTACAGTCTTATGTTTGATTTTATTATATCTTTTTAAGAAAAGAAGCATTGTTTAAAGTCAAAAAAATAACAAAACTCCTGCACTGATGCTGAAATCCTGTGAAGGCCTGCGTTTTTCCCCACACGGAAAACTGATCAAGAATTGACAAGGGAATCAATAAAGAATCGTAACAATAAGCAATATTGACAATGCTGTTGATATTGATAAAATCTTATCAATTCCCATCCCTAGGTTCAATCCCACCCCTGACCTGCAGTGACCTTTCTGTGTGGAGTTTGTGTGTTCTCCCTGTCCCTGTGATTTTTCACTGGGTACTCTGGTTTCCTCTCACAGTCCAAAGACATTAGGTTAATTGGCACTAACTGGAGATAAACTGTCCATAGGTATGAATTTGAGAGTGAATGGCTGACTGTCTCTCTGTGTTGGCCCTATGATGGACTGGCAATTAGGGCTGTGTGATATGACGATATGCATTGGATGATGAGAAAAAACATTTATCATTTTATATAAAACTCTATCATTTATATTTGGATGTCACAAAATACATTGTTTATGGCAGTGTCTTTACATCATTTTGGTGAACGTTTGTGGTCTGTACATGTGCAATCTGAAAGAAACATGCCCCAGGCATGTTCCAACATGGTGACCTCCACTAGAAGGGAGCATGTGAAAGACTAGGGAGAGTGTTTACAAATTAGAGGCAAAAAAGCATCATTAGCTGTGAAAACTTAACACCAGAGTCAAACGGTAAAACTGGCTTTTGCCAGGGCACTGTATAATAAAGACTGGCGAAGATGGAAAAGGATAACAACGGCAATTTCAACCGTTTTCATCTAACCATCGGTGTCTATTTATAAATGTATTTTACTAAAAATAAATCATAATAAGCCACGTAGGATTTAATGTACTAGTTAAACAAGCATATGAAATGTTTGAATTGGTGTGCAGTCAAAAGTAAACCTCGATATATTTAATGTTTTTCAACTCCACATTAGGATGGGAGAGAGGGAAGTTAGAGGAATATTAAGTGGATATTATTACATCTTTAAGTAAAAGGAGAAGATTAATGACAGATTAACTTGAACAGTTGATTTTGTCAGTATATACTGTATGACACTATGATGTCCCAAAATGGCGGTGCGTGCAGACGCTGCAGCTACTCTCTGCTCTGATAGAAAGGTGTTTTCATGTCTTTCTTCTTGTGAGTCAGTGTTTTTGTTCGTCTTTGTCACATCCACACACATACAGCCGTGAGTTTCTCCTGAACATCGGTAGAACCTCTCGCCCGCAGTGAAGGCGCCATAAGCGGTGGGACAGAAAGCAGAAAAGGGGTAAACGTGGGAGTACCCAAACTAGGCTAGCGGCTAACCCAAACAAGATAGCTATCCCCACCATCATACTGGCCAACATACCCTCTTTAGACAACAAGCTGGACCACATCCGTTTACTATGCTCAGCCTCAAGGACTGTGAGAGAGTGCTGTGTTTTTGTGTTTGTGGAAACATGGCTCAACAACAACATCCCAGACTCTGCCATCCAGCTAGACCGGCTAAAATGCTACCGAGCAGACAGAGCTGTAGTTGAGGGAGGTAAGACCTGCAGTGGCAGGCTCTGTGTTTACATCAATGATGCCTGGTGCCGTGACACTTTTGTGGTCTGTAAACACTGCTCACCATTGTTGGAGGTTATAGTTGTCATATATGCGACTCTCTGAGGCGCAGAGGAAAAGAGATGAGCCCACACGCTAAATGAAGTTGAATGTTTTTAATAAAGAAGAGCCAACAGTCCCAAATAAGTGAAAACACAAAATGCCTAATAAGCTAAGGTACAAGTAATGCCTCAGAGCCGGAAGGGCCTCTGGAGGGGATAACAGCATTACAGGGATAACAGGAGAATCAGGAGAAACTTACATTTTGTGCCTCAGAGCTGGGTAGAGCTCCTGAGGGGAATACTTCACAAACGAAGTCAACAGGAAGATGACTAATGGAGCGACCGGGACTAAATGAAACAACAGAGTATAAATACTGAGTGAACTAATGACACAAATGAATACAGGTGTGAGATGAGCTGCAGGTGAGCTGATTGCAAGCTGCTCGCAGCAGTAGCAGGCGGAGCAGCCAGTGGGGAGTGCCCAGAGAGAGAGAGAGGGGCAAAACCAGAAACAATGATCATGGCTGCACCTGCGGTGGCTCCGGGCTGGAGCTTTGCCGCACCTGCGGTGGTCCCCGTCTGGGACATCACAGCACCCACGATGGACCCCAGCTGGGCCAATGCTGCACCCACGGTGGACTCCGGCTGGGCCAACGCTGCACCCGCGGTAGACCCGGGCTGGGCCAATGCTGCCCTAACGGTGGGCCAGCCGACCTGCATGAGCACCTGAGCCAGGAGGTGGTCAATCACGGGCACCCTGGGCTGGAACTGTGCACCAAAGATGACCTCCACAGCATGGACAGCAGGACCTAAGGTAACCTCCAGTGGCGAGCCTGGATCCTCGGACACGTCCGGCAATGTTAGGTTCTCTCCAGTGGCCCTGGGAGAGGACTCAGACAAAGGACAAAGAGAGGAGAGGTCAGGGTCGCTGGCAGCGGCGGAGCCTGTTGAGGCGAGCTCAGGTGCAGTGAGCGGCTGCACTTGGCTCTCCTCACCAAGAGCCAGGCAAGAATGCTCTTATATAGAGAGGAGAAAGATAAAAGAGAGCACTTGCCTGAGCTCAAGCTCCACCACCATCCAGGACTCTGATGATTCAGGTGACGTAATCTCGGGCTCAGCCCTCTGGAGGTTCAGCTCAGGCGCTGACACTGTTGTGGCAGCCTCCGTAGTAGGCATGATGGTAGTTGCAGTCTCTAGGTCCCCACCTAGGCAATGTTCCCGACACAGGTTACTCATCCGGCGTGGCGACTGGGGGCTGCCTCACTGCCGACCCTGGGACTGGATCCTCCAGGGCCTCGGGCTCCTCCACTGTCTGATGGCTCAGTTCAGGGGCCAGCAAACTCTCAAAAGCACATGGAGAGAACACGGAGAGGACTAGTGAGGGGTAGTCATATGCCGCTGGCGCAGAGAACTCGGGGGACTGCAGAACTTGAGTCTCTTAACCAGGGATCAGGCAAGATTGTTCATTTATAGTAAAAATGGAATGAGAAGGAACTTGTCTGTTCTCCTGGTTCATGATGCTTCCAGCAGTGTCTGGAGCACTTTCATGCCTCTCCATGTTCCTGGCGGGCCTGGGCTCCTCTGTAGACAGCGGAGAAGCCTCCCAAGCAGGCACTCCAGCTGGGCTCCAATCACTGGTCACTCCGTACTGTCATATATGCGCCTCTCTGAGGCACAGAGGAAAAGAGATGAGCCCACGTGCTGAATGAAGTTGAGTGTTTTTAATAAAGAAGAGAAAACAGTTCCAAATAAGTGAAAACACAAAATGCCTAATAAGCTAAGGTACAAGTAATACCTCAGAGCTGGAAGGGCCTCTGGAGGGGATAACAGCATTACAGGGTTAACAGGAAAATCAGGAGAAATTTATATTTTGTGCCTCAGAGCTGGGTAGAGCTCCTGAGGGGAATACTTCACAAACTAAGTCAACAGGAAAATGACTAATGTAGCGACCGGGACTAAATGAAACAACAGAGTATAAATACCAAGTGAACTAATGACACAAATGAATACAGGTGTGAGCTGAGCTGCAGGTGAGCTGATTGCAAGCTGCTCGCAGCAGCAGCAGGCAGAGCAGCCAGTGGGGAGTGCCTGGAAATCTAGCGACTTTTTCTGGTGTTATCAGAGACTTTTCTGGTGTTTTGTAGACTTTGACGTGCAGGGCTCGGTAGGCTGTAGTTTCCTTAGACGGTATCTAAAATAAAACCTATCTGTAATGTGAGACTACAAAACTACAATTCCCAGAAGCACTATCTGCACATAGTGTGTGTCCACTGCTCCACCGTCACCTGGACCCCCACCTGCTTTACGCAGACAAGCTGCTTCACGGGTTGGTCTCCTGTCCTGCCCC
This sequence comes from Pholidichthys leucotaenia, assembly GCA_020510985.1. NCBI lineage: Eukaryota > Metazoa > Chordata > Actinopteri > Cichliformes > Pholidichthyidae > Pholidichthys > Pholidichthys leucotaenia. The sequence continues at coordinate 57,514,964 of CM035837.1, read as the reverse complement.
AGTTCACACCGCAAGCCGGAAGAAATGCTGTGTCCGAGCGGTGAGTAGCCCCCAACATCAGCTCCTACCTCTGTGGTTAAACATGAGTATTTTTAGAGCAAGAAGCTCATATTTAATGTCCGCAGTTGTGAAAATTAAGTTTTCTTACCACACAGAGAAAAAGTGACTGTGATCTGTTGCTGTAAAGAACAAATGAAGCTTCTTCTAAAGTCAACTTTCATTTATCTGTGCTTTCTATTTTATTTTATCTTATTCATTTACATGCTGTTGTGATATGCAACTATTTCATGGAAATAAATCCTCTAAATATGTATTTTTAATGGGCTCATCCAAGGGTGTCAAACCTATGGCCCGTGGGCCAAAAAGTAGTAGTAGTAGATTAGTTTATTTGACAGGGACAGTGCAATAAACATAGACAATTAATCAAAGACAATCAATCTGATGTGTTGCACATAGAGTGTATAGCTATTAGCTAATTTGCAACTCTTGTCCCTGGATGGGCTTTAGAAAAAAGAATCAAGATAAAAAATATACACAATAACCACATACATCAATGCAGAAAAATTATAAATACACAATTATAAATATTATAAATACACAAATATAACAGCCTGACTCACATTTAACATAAATATTATAAATATTATAAATACACAAATATAACAGCCTGACTCACATTTAACACATATAACATAACTCACATTTGCCTATTTCAGGCCTTCCTCCCTCCGTCACTCACTATAAACAAACACATTTATTCCTTCCCTTCATTCACTCTCACTTTGCAGACAAATAATTCATACATGAGTACATTCTTGTTTATTTTTCAGCCAGTTTTTAACATTTTTAGTGAATGTTTTAAAGTCCGTTATTATTTTAATTTCATTTGGCATTGTGTTCCAGATGTGACTGCCCTTTATAGAGAAAGCTGTTTGTCCAAATGTGGTTCTGCGGTGGAATATTTTACAGTTATTGTTAACAGAACTCCTGGTGGCTCTGCTGCTGTCCTGTCTTTGGACGAAACCAGCAAGTGGCTCGGGTGCTGATTTATGGAAACATTTGAACGTTAATTTCAGAAGACAGAGGTCAATGAAGCTCTCAAAACTCAATAGGTTGTATTTTTTTAAAACATTACAGTGATGCCACCTAATGGGCTTTTTGTCCAAGATTTTTAGGGTTTGATTATATAATGAACCTATATGTCTTATTGTGGAAGGGGCTGCTTGAGCCCAGACTGTCAAACAGTATGATATATGAGAAAAAACCATAGAATGCATATACAGTGCAGCTGCTTCGTAAGGTATGTAATATCTAATTAATTTAAAGCAGTTCAGATTTTTTTTTACTGTTTTTGAAATTTTCTTTATATGAAGATTAAATTTGAGTTGAGGATCTAGTACAATGCCAAGGTATTTGAATTCTGTAGCTAAACTGATGTCATGATCATGTATATTAACTTTAAAATGTTGCAGGTTACATTTTTTGATTGAAAAGCACATTGAGACTGTTTTCTGAAGGTTCAGCAATAGATGGTTCTTGAGGAGCCACTCTTGGACATCAACCATACTTGTAGACAGTACATCTGCAGCCTGTGCTGGAGTCTTGGCAGCTGTGTAAATAACTGCATCATCTGCATAAAGTTGGCATGTTGCAGCTGAGCAGTGTAACGGCAAGTCATTAATAAAAATGCTGAAAAGTAAAGGACCAAGAATGGACCCTTGTGGGATACCCATGCGGTTGTTTAAAAATGAGGATTTATCCTGGTGAACTTTTACACACTGTTCTCTATTCTGGAGATAAGATGCAAACCATTCTAATGTATTTGGGGAGAAGTTAAAAGATACCATTTTGGATAAAAGCAAACTGTGGTTTACAGTATCGAAAGCCTTTTTGAGATCTAGAAAAACAGCTCCTACCACATTACCCCTGTCCAAGGACTGTTTGACGTTTTCAATAAGGCAACAATTTGCTGTTTCTGTTGAGTATCCTGGTCTAAAACCAAATTGATGTGGATGAAGAAGTTGACTGTCTTGTAAGTAGTCTATCAGCTGTGTAGCTACAACTTTTTCAAGAACCTTAGATAGGACTGGTAAGATAGAGATTGGGCGGTAATTGCATATATCGTCTTTACTGCCTGATTTATGAACTGGTATGACGACAGCTTTTTTCCAGCCAGATGGAAATGTACTAGACCTAATGGAGAGATTAATGAGATGAGTCAGTGGTTTGATTAATATTTTGCTGTGCATTTTGAGAAAGGAGGTGCTCATATTGTAGATATCATTAGTTTTTGAGTTTGACAGTGTTTTAACAATACCAGCAATTAACTTCTCATTTACCTCATCGATGTGAAAAGTATCTGTTGGGAGTATGGAATTTGTGTTGTTGAGCACATTTGGCAGCACAAAAATTTTTGTTAAGTCTTCCACAGAGCCCACAAAGTGTGAATTAAATTCATTTGCCAAAGTAGCCTCGTCACTGACGGTCTTGCCATTGATTCTAAGTTCCTTTACCCCCTTCTGATCGTTTTTTTTATTAGTTAAGTTATTTAAATGCCTCCATAGGGAACTGTTGTTACCCTTTGCATGATCTATCAGTTTATTGTAATAAGATATTTTTGATTTTCGCAGCTCATGTACCACTTTATTTCTTAAACTTTTGTACACAAGGTGATCATTTTGTAGTTTGGAGGTTAGTGATGTTTTCAGTGCATAGTCTCGCCTCTTCATAAGTTTTCTTATTTCATTATTTAACCATGGTAGGCTAATCTTCTGTTGTCTACTTTTAATTTGCTTTGAAAATTTTTCTATAGACTTTGTGATTGTTGCAGTTATAAAATTACAACAATCATCTACTTCACATGTTGCCATGAGCTGCTCCCAATTTTGATTCTCTAAGTAATGTTCAAACTCCTCATTTTTTGATTTGGGGATAATAAAATTTGATTTGTCAATATCGACTCCCCCAAAATACTGTAGTCGCTTTTTAGTAAGTTTCCTGACAGCAAGAACCATGTTATGATCTGAGAGACCAGTTACAAGATTATAGGTTCTGGTTATTCGTTCTGGTTTATTAGTAAATACCATGTCAATAAGTGTTCTGGATTGTTTGGTTATCCTGGTGGGTCCTTTGATGATTTGCTGGTAATTAAATTTAGTCATGAGGCTTTTCAGTTTTTGTTTGTCTTTTTTATCAGACCAGTTGATATTAAAGTCACCATGAATTATTGTTTCTCTGTTCTTCTCAAGTTGTTTAACCAGATCACTTAATTCATTATAAAAGGAAGAGTTGTGTGATGGTGGGTTGTACACTACTGCAATGTTGAAATTCATTACCGGAGAGAGACATACATTAACAGCTAAACATTCAAGTGAAGTATTCAAATCAACCAGTTGACATTTATATTTCTCTTTGATGTAAATTAAAACACCTCCTCCCCTCCCTACCTGCCTGTCTTTTCTAAAACACTGGTAGCCCACAATATCGATCATATTAGTGTCTATGTTACTGTGTAGCCAGCTTTCTGAGAGACAAAGGTAGTCCAGATTTGAGTCCAACAGCAACACCGAAATCTCATCTCTTTTGGGGATTATGCTCCGTATGTTTAAATGACCGCCGAGGATCCCCTTTGGTTTAGCCTTGGTGTCCCAAAGAACTCGTGCATGATTAACAGTTTGGAAAAATAAATGTTGTTTTTGCTTTTGTACAGCTCGGTTTTGTGCTAACCCAGTGGTCTGCTGTTTAATAGTGGCAGGTCCAGGGTTAAGGTGAATATCTCCTGCCAGAAGTAGCAGAACTAACAGAACTTTAACTGTATATCCTCTGCCATATTGTGATTTTTGCTTAACAGCCATGTTTGCCTTAATTTGGACGTTTTTGCTCAGGGCTTTTAAAGACCACATAGAGTGTAGGGTGAGATGTCCAAGCCCAAATCCATACAGATAAAACTTTTTAACTTCACCTTTGGTTGAGTTTGTCGGAAAATCCTTCTTGTTGCAGGTCCAGACACACAAAGACAAAACGAAGAGGAAGTAGAGAAGTAGAGAAGGCTTATTAGTGGTGCCCATCAGCCCACTTTTTAATCCGGTGGCAGCCATCTTCAGTCTTTCTTGGAAAGAAGGAAAAGGAAAATCTGTGGATAGTAAAATAAATTCTGCTTATATCGCCAGAATCTGATCCGATCGTCCTCGAATCCAGCTGGGCCTCAGCTAGCCAACTAGCCCCTTCCGTTGCTGGTCTCGTTGCTCATAGTCGCCGTAACTGGTCTCCCGTCCCGCTCCTCCAACCGAGTCTCGTCACACACCGCCGCTGCCACCGAGCTCCGCTGAGGTCACGGTAAATCCTCCGCTAGGCACCGCCACCTACCGTCGTCTGCCTGGGTGAAATCTCTGCTGAGCCCCGTCAACAAATAGCCGCTTGCCTGGTAGTATCTCCGCTGGGCCTCACAGCTGGGCTTCGATTCAGGCTGGTGTAAGGTGGAATGACTGGCGCCAGCATTAAGCTAACTAGCGTTAGCTTAGCAATCGCTTCGGGTAGTCTCGTCGCACACCGCCGCTGCAGTCACGGTAAGTCCTCCGCTGGGCACCGCCGCCTACCGCCGTCTGCCTGGGTGAAATCTCTGCTGAGCCCCGTCAAACAAATAGCCGCCTGCCTGGTAGTATCCCCGCTGGGCCTCGCAGCTGGGCTTTGATTCAGGCTGGTGTTAGGTGGAATGGCTGGCGTCAGCATTAAGCTAACTAGCGTTAGCTTAGCAATCGCTTCAGGTAGGGCACATCAGTGAATCACAAGGAAGCGCTGGAATCACTGGTCAGTTTACTCACAGTGGCCGGATAAAAGCGATCAAAGGGGTAATCCACCGGAGGTATATCCGATCGCTGTAGGTAGTTATTTAGAGACTGGCGCCAGCATTAAGCTAACTAGTGTTAGCTTAGCAATCGCTTCAGGTAGCATTAAGCTAACTAGTGTTAGCTGAGCAATCGCTTCAGGAAGGCGCAGGAAGTCGCTGGAGAAAGGCGATTAAAGGGCAATCCAACGGAGGTGGCAATTCAGCCCGTGCATGTTCGCCACGAGCGCCGATCGCTGCAGGCCAGCCACTTTTAATGGCAAAATCAGTGACTTTGTCTCAGCACTGAAAAAGTGTGACCATCCCGGTCGTCATCTTGAGAGTCAAACGGCACACCAAGGGATCCAAAATTTTCTCTTTGAATTTACAGCTTTATTTCTAGTTAATTTCTGACTTTCTACTGATTAGAATAGTTTGTGTAAATCTGAGACATTTTTGTCTGTAAGATGAGACTTTTTTCCTCATGTTTTCTTTTTCTTCTTTTTTCTTATGAGAACAAGGGCCCCTTCATTTCAAGGGCCAAGAAGATAGGGTGGAAAGGAGAATTAGGATGGACCTCAAATGTACCTGTACTTCACTCTCATATTTCAAATATTTTTTCAACTGTTTTACAGTATTTACTGCTGTTAATAACTACTGAAACAGTCTTTCACTTGCTATTTTTATGTATGTATAAAGGTCATTGCATTTAAAAAGGTTGTACATTTAATTCAACTACATTTTAGCATGCGATAATCAAATTCGATCATATTAAACATAATTTTCCAACTGCAAAATTGTGGCTAGTGAAAAGGCTGAGTGGCTAGTAACTTTGGAAAATCACTAGCCACAGTGGCTGTTGACATGAAAGCACTATTGCTCTTTAGTTACTATCCTCAGCAAGCAGCATGTGCTATCGTGAGCTTCTCCCCATCCCAAAGAGCTCACAAGTGGTCAGTCTCACAGTAGCCTCATGCAGCAGTTAGTTGCAGTCAGAGAGGAGACCTATGCCCATGTCACTCACGTCCAGACTGCAAATGAATTGTGCCTGCACAACCCCCCTCCCCCAATCGATGTAAATCAGGGGTCTCAAACTCATTCCATGGAGGGCCAAGACCCTGCAGGTTTTACCTCCACCCAGTGTCTTCAACAGGTGATTTCACTGAATTTCTTCCCACTGATTGCTGATCATTGAAAACACCTGCTGAAGACACCGGGTGGAGGTAAAACCTGCAGGGTCTTGGCCCTCCATGGAATGAGTTTGAGACCCCTGATGTAAATGTTTCGTCACTGTCCGTGTCACACTAATAAATCACTGCATTTGACTAACAGCCTCAGTCACGTACTTACTGTGTGTGTGTGTGTGTGTGTGTGTGTGTGTGTGTGTGTGTGTGTGTTCTCCATGGATCGCCACCTTGTCGCGGTGGAGAACCTTGTGTGTTCCAATGATCCCGAGAGCGATGCCGTCGGGGGCCTTTTGGCTCCTGGTAGGGTCACCCATGGCGGTAAGGTCGAGGGGGAGGTCCCAGACCAAGAGCGAACCAAAGAAAGAAAGAAAGACCTCAACGGTGGGAGTGGCGGAGGATGACACCATGAGTCACAATGGCACTGAAGGCGGATGAAGGCTGCAACAGAGAGTGGTCTCCAGTCGTTTTGGATTCCATGCCACTGGATTCAGGCCCCTCTCTGCCAAGGACCGTGTGGTGGCTGCAGGCGCATCAGTCTCCCCACGATAAAAGACGTCATGCACAGGCATCCTCCTGAAGGGAGCCCATCCACTTTACATCTTGGACAAGATAAAGTCCTGTGGCAATCAGGAAGTGGTAACGGGGACAGGACAGTGAAGTCTGGGAGTTCTTAGCCACGACCTGGCACACAGGCGATGGGTGCGTGATACAGTCGTTAAGCTCTTGAACTGAGGCAGAAAGAGCTTCTCGGCAGCTGCACTCATGACTGAGCAGCCCTATTCAGGACCCACTCTGCTCACCCCAGCAGGGGAGGGGGTTAGAAAAGGTACCCCAAACATAGCCTGCCTCACAAAATCCTGTCTGGAATACCGCATCCAGAGGGATCACCACCACGCAGTCAGAAACATACAAAACTACATATTGGAGCCTGGAATGTGCGAACCCTTATGGACAACAAAGCCAGTGATCGACCTGAAAGGAGAACTGCCATCATCTCCAGAGAGCTAAGGAAGTTCCGGATCGACATCGCAGCACTCTCCAAGACCCGACTGGCTGATGAAGGGCAGCTGAAGGAGGACAAAGGTGGGTATACTTTCTTTTGGAAGGGAAAGCCTGCAAATGAGCCACGAATCCATGGTGTGGGATTTGCTATTAAGAAATGCCTCATCAACCACCTCCATGAACTCCCTGTGGGCATCAACAAGCGCCTAATGACCATTCGTCTGATGCTTGCCTGCAGTCAAATGGCCACCGTTATTAGTGCTTACGCTCCAACGCTTGATGCACAGGATGAAGTAAAGGAGGCCTTCTATGCTGACCTGGACAAAATACTATCTGAAGTCCCAAAGGAGGATAAGTTAATCCTGCTTGGAGACTTTAATGCCAGAGTGGGACGAAACCATCATCTATGGAGCGGCACGCTGGGGAGAGAAGGGGTTGGAAACACAAACTCCAATGGCATACTACTGCTAACCAAGTATTCAGAGCACAACCTGGTCATCACCAACACACCTTTTTGTCAGAAAACCAAGTTCAAAAGGTCATGGATGCATCCCCGCTCCAAATTATGGCATCTCATTGACTACATCATAGTCCGTTCCAAAGACTGCCGCGATGTCCTTAACACCAGAGCAATGACCAGTGCAGATGACTGCTGGACTGACCACCGCCTCATTCGCTCCACCATGTCTATCCGCTTAATGCAGAAAAGAAGGTTGCAGAAAGGACAGAGCCGGCCAAAGCTTAACATCGTGCTGCTGGACGACATTATCTACCAACAACAGCTGCAGGATACTCTTAGGGCAGCTTTGCCCAAACAGTACCCAGAGGAAACTGAAAAACACTGGAGCACACTTTCCACTGCCATCGTAGACTCCTGCAGAAGCATCCTTGGTCATAAAAAGCGGAGACGTCAAGACTGGTTTGACGAGAATGACAGTGAGATCCAACAGCTCATCGACATCAAGCGGCAAATTTTTACCACCTGGCAAAACAACATTCACTGCAAGGTTAAAAGAGCAGCCCATGCCAAAGCGAAGGCAGCCGTACAAACACTTGTTAGGAAATTGAAGAACCAGTGGTGGACAAAGAAGGCCATGGAGATCCAGCAGCTTGTCGACTCTGGAGACACGAGAGGATTCTTCGATGCCACAAGAGCGGTATATGGCCCCAGCCACCGCTGCCTAACCCCCCTTCGTTCCAGAGATGGGCTCTCGCTTCTGAAGGACAAGGAGGCAATTGCAGACAGGTGGAAAGAGCATTATAAGGACCTCTTAAACAGGGACACCACTCCTGAGATGGAGGCCCTTGATCAACTCCCTCAACAGCCCATAGAGGAAAGCATGGGAAAACCACCTAGCTTGGATGAGGTACAGGACGCCATCAGGAAGATGAGAAACAACAAGGCTGCTGGACCTGACGGCATCCCAGCAGAAGTCCTGAAGAAAGGGGGTCCTGATCTTCTGAAGCACATCCATGCCCTGCTCCTGAAAATATGGGAAGTAGAGGAAATCCCTGCACAGCTCAGGGATGCCTTGATTGTCTCCATCTTTAAGAGGGAGGACAGGGCAGTTTGTGGGAATTACCGTGGCATTTCTCTCCTGTCCACCATAGGGAAAGCCTTTGCCCGGGTCTTGGCCAATAGACTCACCCCCCTGTCAGAGAGCATTCTTCCCAAGTCCCAGAGTGGTTTTCGCCCAAACAGAGGCACCACAGACATGATTTTCATTGCTCGCCAATTGCAAGAAAATGCCGGGAACAAAATCTAGCATTATACATGGCCTTCATAGACCTTACCAAAGCCTTTGACTCAGTAAACCGCCAGGCCCTTTGGCTGGTTCTGGCAAAGATTGGCTGCCCAGAAAAATACATCCGGGTACTGAGACTGCTGCATGACAATATGTCTGCCACGGTACTCAGTGGCAGTGGAGACAAAACAGAACCCTTCAGGGTTGACACAGGAGTCAAACAGGGATGTGTCATTGCTCCAACATTATTCTCCATCTATATTGCTGCTATTCTCCATCTCACGAACCAACATCTGCCCCCGGGAGTCAAAATCACTTACAGAATCGACGGTCAACTTCTCAATATCAACCGATTTAGAGCTAAAGGTCAAACCACCACCATATCCATTATGGAGCTGCAGTATGCTGACGACAATGCTCTCGTAGCCCTCTCAGAAGAGGACCTTCAGTGCATCTTGTCTGCCTTTGCCAAAGCATACAAACAGCTTGGTTTGGCCTCAATATAAAAAAGACACAAATACTCCACCAGCCATCACCAAACTGCAGTACACTTGCCATACCCCCAAACATCTCCATTGATAACATCCGACTGGAAAATGTGGACCACTTCTTATATCTTGGCAGCCTCTTCTCATCAAAAGCTGTCATCGATGATGAAATACACCACCGCCTCAGCAGTGCCAGTGGGGCTTTCTCAAGGCTAAGGAGGAGAGTATTTGAGAACCGCGATCTCCAAGTGAAAACCAAAATCCTGGTTTATAAAGCGGTGGTGCTCCCCACTCTCCTGTATGGATCAGAAGCCTGGACTACATACAGCAGGCACTTAAAGGCACTTGAGGCACACCATCAGAGATGCCTCCGAAAAATCCTCAGGATTAGTTGGGAGGATAGACGCACCAACACCAGCGTCTTGGAGGAGGCTAACCTTCCCACCATCACTGCCACCATTGCCCAAAACCAGCTCAGATGGACTGGTCATGTTATCCGAATGCCTGACTCTCGCCTCCCGAAACAAGTCCTGTACTCCCAGCTAGCTGAAGGGAAGCGGGCTCCAGGAGGCCAGAAGAAGAGATTTAAGGACAACATAAAAACAAACCTAAAGAAGTGCCACATAGACCTAAAAGCTTGGGAACATATGGCAACCGACAGGGCGACCTGGAGAAACATTGTCCGTGAGGGTGCCGCACAGTACAACGCTGACCTCCATCATGCTGCACAAGACAAACGCAGACTCAGGAAGGAGAGAGCAACCAACAATCAGGACCAACCCAAACCCAACACCATTACATTCCCCTGCCCACATTGCAGCAGAATAATCGGGTCCAGAATTGGCCTCTATGCCCACCTGAAGACCTACAAGGACCAAGAGGGAGGACAGTCATACTCGACTACGAGTGACCGCCGATGATGATGATGATGATGATGATGATGATGATGAGGAGGAGGAGGAGTGTGTGTGTGTGTGTGTGTGTGTGTGTGTGTGCGTGTGTGTGTGTGTGTGACATAAGCTAAACACCTAACAGCAAGCTCGTCATGTCGCAGTCTAAACTGTATGCTCAAAAATACAGAAAGGAGTGGGACTCAATCCCTTAATTCAAAGACTGGTTGAAAAGCCGTTTATTGGAGGTGATACAGAAGTGATAGCCTATTTAAATGCCAAATTAAAACAAACAAAGAATCAACAAAAGAAAGTTAATTTGCAGATCTAAACATATTTAGGATGTTTTTATTCACTTTTTGTCTCTCCCACGACATTATTCTTCGATCCTACAGCACCCATTACAATTACATGCAAATGACCAATTATGAAAATTAGGCAATGATGTCATTTAGCGACATTTAGCGACAGGACAGCCAATAGCTACTTTCCTTACTGAGGAGTTGGCAGCAGTGTTCTTGTGCCTACAGTCTTTTCCGTTAGCTATACTAACAAGCTAACAGTGTGCGTTCACCATGACCAAACGTTTCTCTTCACTATAAAGAAATGCTAATTTGAGAAAACTAGAACAAAAATCTTAGTGTCTTACAGAATACTTTGTTTGATATCCAGTGCAAAATACGCTGTTTTTGTTTTGTATCAATATTGTTTATTGTTGTCCCAAATCACGTTTGTGACATCGCCATGTATTTGGAAAATGCTCGTCTGAGAAAACAAGAACAAAAATCTTCGCATCTTACAGAATACATTACGGTGGCGCAGTGGTTAGCACAGTGGCAGCACAGCAAGAAGGTCATGGGATCGATTCCACCCTTGACCATCGTGGGTTCGATCCCACCCCCAGACCATCAGTGACCCTTCTGTGTGGAATTTGCATGTTCTCCCCGTGTCTGCGTGGGTTTACTCCGGGCACTCCGGTTTCCTCCCACATGCCAAAAACATGCAAGTTAGGTTAATTGGCATCAAAACTGGGGATTCTAAATTGTCCTTAGGTATGGATGTGAGAGTGAATGGTTGTTTGTCTCTCTGTGTTGGCCCTGCGATGGACTGGCGATCTGTCCAGGGTGTACCCTGCCTCTCGCCCAAAGATGCTGGGATAGGCTCCAGCCCCCCCGCGACCCGAAAGGATTAAGCGGTAGAAGATGGATGGATAAAGATATCCAGTGCACAATACAGGTACATCTCAAAAAATAAGAATATCATGAAAAAGTTCAATATTTTTTGTCACTCATTTCAGAAAGTGAAACCCATATATTATATAGATTCATTACACAGAGTGTGATATATTTCATTTATTTATTTTAATTTTCATGATTATGGCTTACAGCCCATGAAAACCCCAAATTCTCAAAAAATTAGAATATTACATAAAATTAATTTTAAAAAATAGTTTTTTTAAAAGAAATGTTGGCCGACTGAGAAGTATGTCCATGCACACACTCAATACTTGGTAGGGGCTCATTTTGGATTAATTATTTATTTATTTATTTTGTATACTTTATATATATGGCCTCCCTTCATTGGCTTCCCATAGAGTTTAGAATTAAGTTTAAAATCCTTCTTCTTACTTACAAAGCTCTAAACAATCAGGCTCCTTTTTATTTAAAAGATCTGATACTACCGTATTATCCTAGCAGAGCACTACGCTCCCAAAATGCAGGATTACTTGTAATACCTAGAATCTCCAAAAGTACAATGGGAGGCAGAGCCTTCAGTTATCAAGCTCCTCTCCTGTGGAATCAGCTGCCAATCTGGATTCGGGAGTCAGACTCGATCTCTGTTTTTATGAATAGGGCTAAAACCTACCTTTTTGATATAGCCTACAATTAGGGAGGGATCATGTGTTTCTGAACCCTCCCTTAGTTATGCTGCTATTAGGTTTAGTTAGCCGGGGGACCTCCAGTAATGCACTGGGCCTCACTCCTTTCCTCACTCTCTATGAAATATGTTTTTTTTGCTGGTCATTAACATTTGTTTGTTCTCTCCCATAGATTGAGTCCCCATCGTGCTGTTTGCTCTCTACATGTCTGTTCTTTTCTTCTTCTCTATCCCCTCACCCCCCAGCCAGTCGCGGCAGATGACTGCCCCTCCCTGAGCCTGGTTCTGCTGGAGGTTTCTTCCTGTTAAAAGGGAGTTTTTCCTCTCCACCGTCGCCAAGTGCTTGCTCACAGGGGATCGCCTGATTGCTGGGGTCTTTCTGCAACTGTGGGGGTTCCCACAGAGGGTGATGATCTTGGCGTCCCTCATGTCCTGTGGTACGGCACCTTCCTTCCAACACTGGCAGAGGACGTCATGCAATGGCAGCAGTAGGGCGGTCTTGCAGTGCTTGATCAGGTCAGGGGGTATGCCATCGTTGCCGGGTGCCTTGCCAGCGGCCAAGCTATCAATGGCCTTGCTGAGTTCGTCGATGGTTGGCTCGGCGTCAAGTTCGTCCATGGATGGCAGGCAGTTGATGGCATCAAGGGCTAACGGTGTCACGGTGTTCTCTCTGGAGTAGAGGTCGGAGTAGTGTTCCACCCATCTCTCCATCTGCTTGTTCTTTTCTGTGATCATCACCCCAGTGGAGGATTTGAGGGGGGCCGTCTTGCTCTGAGCCGGACCAAGTGCTTTCTTGATGCCATCATACATACCACGGATGTTCCCTGTTATGGCAGCGGTTTGAATGTCTTGGCTGAGCTGAGTCCAGTACTCGTTGGCACAGCGCCGAGCAGTCTGCTGAACTTTGCTTCTCGCAGCCCTGAGAATCTGGAGATTCTTCTCGTTTGGGTACTTCTTGTACTCAGCAAGTGCTGAGCACTTGGCTTCAATGACGGGGGTTCATCTCGGTCAACTTGGCATCAAACCAGTCCTGTGACTTCGAGGTCTTCCTCCCAAAGGTAGCCAAGGCTGTGCGGTGGATGGTGTTTTGCAGCACTTCCCACTTCTGCTTTGCAGATTCTCCTTCTTGTGGTACACCAAGTTCCTTCTCAACGGTGGAGGCAAACTGCTCAACAAGTTCTGGTTGAGCCATCTTGCTGGTGTCAATCCGTGCCTTTCCAGGCTTTCTAGCACGATGGAATTTCTTCAGCTGCAGCTTGACCTTGCAACACACCAATGAATGGTCTGTGTCGCAATCTGCACTCTGGAACGAACGGGTGATTATCACGTTCTTCAGTGAGGTGCGCCTGGTCAGGATCAAGTCCAGCTGGTGCCAGTGCTTTGAGTGTGGATGTTGCCAGGAAACCTTGTGTTGGGGCTTGGTCTTGAAGAACGAGTTTGTGATGCACAGATCGTGATATGTGCAGAACTCGAGCAGCCGCTGTCCGTTGTCGTTCATTCTGCCCACGCCAAAAGGTCCAAGACAGGAGGGCCAGGAGTCGTGGTCAGCACCCACTCTGGCATTGAAGTCTCCAAGGAGAATGAGTTGTTCAGAGTTGGGGATGGTCCTGACAGTTGTTGCGAGATTCTCGTAGAACTCGTCTTTTGCCTCTGGTGTGGCTGTCAGTGTTGGAGCATACACACTGACGAGGGTGACTGGGCCTTGAGTGGTGTTCAGGTGGAGGGTGAGGAGTCGTGCAGAGCCAGTGCTGCCCAGTTCCACCATCTTCAGCAAGGTGTTCTTCACTGCGAAGCCCACTCCATGTTCCCTGTGTTTGTCGCTGCCCTTTCCCTGCCAGTAGAACGTGTAGTCCTTCTCTCTCAGTGTGCCTGCGTCAGCCAACCGTGTTTCCTGGAGAGTGACGATATCCACTCCCAGTCTCTTCAGCTCATTATTGATGATGGCAGTCTTCCTGGTGTCGTTGATGTCCTTGAGGTTAGCAGCGAGTCCTGTCATCATAGTGCGGACGTTCCAAGTTCCCAGTTTTAGAGTTGGTCTCTTTTGTTTCATTGTCTTGCCTGGTGCGAAGGTTCTCAGCCTGCTGTTCGGACTTCTCCTCATCCCCATGCACCCAATGAGGAAAGCAAGCTGTGGCGGGACAACACCTTATTGGCTGGGGGCTGCCCAGCTTGAGGCGGGCGGTAGCTGTCCAGTGAGATCCGATGATCCCTCCCACCTTCGGGAACAACCCCTGGCGCCGCGCTCTACGCCAATTGAGCGGTGGCTTATAACCGGTAACTGTCATTCCCCGTGTTTTTTCTACGCCAAAGGCGAAGCTGGAGTGTCCTCTCCAGTGATCCGGTGTTCTACCTTCCAACGTTGGCGTTGGTAGGATTCAAGCCTGGGCAGGAAGATATGGAGGACAAAATGTTGCCCATGCAGCATGTCCCCCCTCTCCATGTCACTGATGAATCCAAAGGAACAGCAGGGCTGCTACAGTTTGGCACCAGCGCCGTTGCAGGAGCTGCCAGAACGATGTTGAGCACAACATAGAACTGCCTTAGGGGCTCCGACTCTGGATTTTTCCTCAGGGTTGACTCCCGAAGCCTTTCCCGTGACTGGGTGTGCCGCAAGGTAGCGGAGGTTTGAAATCAGGGTTTACCTTCTCCTAGATGGGCTACCTTCCCAGGTTGATGAGCCACCATCTACCCGAAGCATCTGGTTTTAAGGCGCCAGAGATCCGCCCTCGCCCCTTCTCCTATTAGTAAAAGCAGTTCCGCCTGGCTTAGAGACTAAACCACACGGGCAGGCTAGGAGTTGGACTTAGTTGTCAGAGGCTTTTCGAGACGCACGCCATAAGGAGCATTTTATGAGCACTGGGAGCTTAACCCCAGTGCCGCTCCTGGCTATGACAACCTTGGAACCATACCTAAAGTAACCATACCTAACCATACCCAAAGTAAACCATACCTAAAGTAAACTATAAATAAATGCCTATGATCGCTACTGAAACTGGGGTGACACGATATGTAGAATGGTCATTTAAGGACCTAAGAGGCATTTGTGACACATTGCCTCTGCTAACTTCAGGGGCCTCTCCGTGGATTATAGCTATGTAGAAGGCCACAGCTGGTTGCCGTTTGTGCTTGGCAGATGTTTGAAGGGTCGTGGCTACTTATATTTCAGCCTCTATGCTAAAGCACACAGAGGAAGAGGCTGATGAGCCTGATGAGGCTCCATTCAGAGAACACATTGATGAGATTTTTGCAGTAATGAGGTCAATGTTTCCTGTAGATCTCACTAGTCTAGAGCTAACAGATATACCTATGAAAAAAAAGGAGAGGATGCAGGACCCTATGTGGATATGTGTTTGGCACTTTGGACTGACACGACTGGAGAAAACCCATGTAACAATGCTACCACATCAGCGGTATTCGGCAATGTCATACAGACATCAGTACCACCGTCTGTCAGAGCTGCACTTGAAGGGGTAGTGGGATTGAATACCCACCCCTGGGCAGAATGGCTCTCACATGTGCATCATTATGTGAAACAATATAATAAAAAACAAAATGAGAAAGCGACAGAAACAGCAGATTTATAACATCAGCTGGTAAAACCCCAACTGAAAGCAGTTAGGGATGTAGTGAACAAAGACAAAAAACAAAAAAACACTGTACAGGCTCCGGGCGTCACAGTGGTAGCCCATCAGGCTATTATTTGCCCTGTCCCTGCCAAACCCTTTCTGTTGGCACCCCAACAATAATGGTATCCTTGCCCATCTCAGAAAATACATGGCAGAGGTGCATACAGAGGAGGCATGAGATCACCTGCCCTGGCATCAGACATATGCTACTGATGTGAAAGACAGGGACACTGGGCACGTGACTGCAGAAGTCTACTTACTACTAGAGAGCACTCACAGATGATGTACACACTCATCCCACCCCCAGCACCAGGGATGTGGCCTGACCAGTCTTTTTCTGCACCACAGCAACTACAACAATGTCATATGGCTCCCAACCAGAACATGATGCCCAGCCAACGATGACGGGGCCTAGGGATCCACACTGAAGAGGGGACTGTCCTATAAATCTTCTGGGAAGAGATGTATTCTTGAAAGTAAAGGCACAAATCTACTTTGCTTCTACTGGAGCTGTGGTGTGTCTACCTGATGACACTATGCTCCGGTGCACATCAGATCTGTCCACTCCCCTGAATACATCACAACTTCAAGCTCAGGAAGGTGGACTGGAGGACAATCAAACCTCTTCTGCAACTGTGTGGCTACAGCTGAATGATGTGAGCCCTGACAAAAATCAGTTGGTAGACAAATATGTTTCATGGTCCCCATGGATAGACTCTGTTCCACCATATGACCCCCACCTCCCCCATGATCCACTCCACTGCACAATGAACTAGTCCAGGGGTGTCCAACCATGTGCCATGGAGAGCCAAGACCCTGCAGGTTTTCTCTTCTACCCAGTCTCTTCAGCAGGTGTTTTCACTTATCAGCAATCAGTGGGAAGAAGTTCACAGAAATCTGCTGTTGAAGACACTGGTTGGAGGTAAAACCTGCAGGGTCTTGGCTCTCCATGGCACATGGTTGGACACCCCTGAACTAGTCACATGATGATCAAGAACTGTATGATGATCAGTGGGAGATTTTGGTGGGGGTTCAGGATTTGGTGTGCAAAGACATTTATGTGGGATCACAAGGAGTTGCTGCTGCTATTTGGACAAGGACTTGTTGCCTCTGTATGCTCTCTTGGACACTGCTGCACCTCATGTGACACTGGGGCTGTCTGCAGGAGAGGAGGCAAGGGTACTGGGACCAATGGTGAAAAACTGTCTTAAGTTGACTGACTGGGTTGTCACACAGTATAGGGATCTACATTACTCACCATCTGCTGATTGCTATTGTATTTCATCCAATGTAACAATCCAGACCACTCCACAAACATTGCATCTGGACAGAACACATGGCAGAGAAAATATTAACCATCGAAATTCTGGTGCACTGTTGGACACTTTGCCCCCCTCTCTATGGTCAGATGGCTCTGCAGATGGTGGTCTGAATACGTGCACACCAGTAAAAATCTCACTCAAAACAAATACTCAGCCAATATGACGAAATCAGCAGCCTCTCCCAAAGGAGAAGGAAAAAGGCATAGCAGGAACAATACTGGGTCTTCTCCAGGCAGGGGTTCTAGTGCCAACACAGTCCCCATAGAACACACATATTCTTCCTGTAGATAAGCCTGGAAAAAAGGACTACAGGATGGTTCATGATTTGAGACCAATCAATGCTACAAATTACACTATTCCAAATCCTTACCTGCTGCTGAAAAACATTACCCCACAACACAAATTTTTTACAGTAGTGGACATTTCTAATGTTTTTTTCAGCACTCCACTACATGCAGACAGCAGAATTCTTGTTGCATTTACTTGTCAGGGTCCGCAATACACTTACAGTAGACAACCACAAGGTTTTGTTGACTCACCAGCCATTTTAATCATGTACTGCGTCAACATTTGCAGGATTTATTCCTGACCATGGCACATTGTTGTTGCAGTATGTTGATGATCTGCTTTTAGCAGGCCCCACTGCTGCTTCTGTGTTCTCAGCCACAGAGTTCATCCTGAAACATCTCTACCAGAAAGGCTACAAATTGAGCCAGAAAAAAGTACAGTGCTGTTGCCACATAATTCACTATTTGGGCAGGCTAATTCAATTCAATTCAGCTTTATTTATATAGCGCCACATCACAACAAAGGTCATCTCATAGCGCTACAATCACTTCCGGTAACTTTGCGGTGTCTCCATCACAAAGGTCATCAATTCTCTCACACCCTAAACCATGCACTGTGATGGAAATTATGTCATTTTGGGGTCTTACCGAATACAGCAGAAATTTTGTTCCAAATTACACTGCACTTATTCAACCACTGTGTGACCTTCTTAAGGAAGCAGAACACAAAAATCTCACTTCACCATTACGATGGACTACTTCAGCTGAGGGTGCAGTCATTGAACTAAAACAACTGATGTCACATGCATGTTCACTCAAACCACCTGATTATGCTTCACCATTTCATCTAGATGTTTCTGAACAGAACGGCTTTGTGAACACTGTATTGTATCAGAAGGGGGAAGGTACAGAGTCAAGGTCAGTTCTAATGTATTACAACTCAACATTAGACAACATACAGAAAGGACACCCACTATGCACACGTCATGTTGCAGCAATAGCTAAGGCATTAGAAAAAAATAGCTAAGGCATTAGAAAAAAAAACCCTCACTGTGATTGTACACACCATCCATGGAGTAGCCTCTTAATTACAAAATGTACTGTTCACACTCTCAGCTAAAAGAACACAAAGGATGAAAAGAATACTGCAGGCACCAAATGTCATTTACACAAGTGAAGGGACAAATATGGCAGAGGACACGCTTACAGGTGAAGCTCAAGACTGTCTAGCAGCTGTGGAGGTTGATATGAAAGCTGTCCCTATTCTTCAATCTGAACCTATTGAA
Organism: Pholidichthys leucotaenia; assembly: GCA_020510985.1. Lineage (NCBI taxonomy): Eukaryota > Metazoa > Chordata > Actinopteri > Cichliformes > Pholidichthyidae > Pholidichthys > Pholidichthys leucotaenia. Next base: position 57,496,431 of record CM035837.1, on the reverse strand, counting down.
CATCCAAGTTTGAACCTTTTTTGTGATGGCTGTTGCTACAGGAGAGATGCTGGGTCTCTGAGTGCCTTCCAAACTGTAGATGCAGGAATAGTATCCCCTGCTAAAGTGGTGTTGTTATGCAAAGAGGCACATGAGAGAGGTCACATATCAAAGGTTAATCTAGTGTGAAGCATGTCAAAAGGTCAACCCAAAGTACACACGGGAGGCCTTCCTTGGTGCATTTCCTGCCCCTACAGAGCCATGGAAATACAGTAAATAGTGATTATTTTCACAGATAATTTTTGATCAAGATCTGTTATTAATTGCAGCAAAGACATTGAGTTGCTAGCTGTTAGCATGAGGCCTACATATCTCCCGAGAGAACACTCACACGTGATCTGCATTGTTGTTTATGCAAATCCGACGGCGAACGCTGGGACAGCACGTGACGTCATCCATTCAGTAACCAGCAGGCTGCAGACAGAACACCCAGATGCTCTTCTCCTCATCTCAGGCGATTTCAACCATGTTTCACTGTCTCCCATTCTACCCACGTTCACCCAGTATGTCACATGCCACACTAGAGACAATAAAACACTGGATTTATTCTACGCAAACACTAAGGAGGCGTACACCTCATCACAACTCCCCCCACTCGGGGGATCGGATCACAACTTGGTTCATCTCCGGCCGGTGTACAAACCCCTAGTGCACAGACAACCTCCGGCCATGCACACTGTGGAGTTATGGTCTGAGGAGACAATGGACACTCTAAAGGACTGTTTTGAAGCCACCGCCTGGAAGCAGCTCTGCGATCCACATGGTGAGGACATCGATGGCCTCATTCACACCTTCACGGGCTACCTCAGCTTCTGTGTGGACAAATCCGTTCCCACCAAGACCATACGGCGTCACTCAAACAACAAACCCTGGATCAACCCTGAGATAAAAACACTTCTGAGAGAGAAGAAGAGGATCTTCAGGTCAGGGAACAGGGAGATGCTGAAGTCCGTACAGAGGGAGCTGAGGAGAAAGATCAGAGAAGGCAAGGACAGCTTCAGGAAGAAGATGGAGGACAAGCTGCAACAGAGCGACATCAGCGGGGTCTGGAGAAACCTCAAAACCATCTCGGGGCTCCAGAATACCTCCCCCCAGGCCACAGGGGGCAGGGAGTGGGCGAACAACCTGAATCTGTTTTTCAATAGATTTGACCAACCGCCCTCCCCCCTGACTGCACAACAACCACTGCTGCCTCTAAAGAAATCAAGTCCTGCTGCCCACTCCCCACTCCACCAACACCCCCCCACTCCCAACACACAGCCCCCCATCCTGACCCTGACCAGGACCCAGGTGAGGACGGAGCTGAGGAAGATCAAGGCGAGGAAGGCGCCGGGACCGGACGGCATCAGCGCAAAGCTCCTCAAGTCCTGTGCAGACCAGCTGTGTGGGATTGTGACGTATATCTTCAACATGAGCCTGAAACTGGGGAGGGTACCACAGCTGTGGAAAACATCTTGTGTGGTACCTGTACCAAAAACTTCCCACCCCAAAGACCTGAACAGCTACAGACCGGTGGCCTTGACGTCCCACTTGATGAAGACCCTGGAGAGACTGCTCCTTGCTCACCTCCGCCCCCTGGTGGAACCAGCGATGGATCCACTCCAGTTCGCCTACCAGCATGGCATTGGGGTGGAGGATGCGGTGATCTTCCTCCTTCACCGTTCTCTGTCCCACCTGGAGAAGCCCGGGAATATGGTGAGGATCATGTTCTTTGACTTCTCCAGTGCTTTCAACACCATCCAACCGATGATCCTGAAGGACAAGCTGCTGCGCGCAGGGGTGGACCAGCACCTGTCATCATGGATCCTGGACTACCTCACGAACCGGCCTCAGTTTGTGAGAACCCGGGACTGTGTGTCCGACACGATCATCAGTAGCACGGGGGCCCCCCAGGGAACGGTGCTGGCTCCCTTCCTGTTCACTCTTTATACTGCGGACTTCTCACACAACACAACACACTGCCATCTACAGAAGTTCTCTGATGACTCTGCGATCGTTGGCCTCATCTCCAATGGAGATGAAGCTGAGTACAGAGGGCTTATCCAGGACTTCGTGGACTGGTGCCATCGGAACTGCCTCCAGATCAACGCGAGGAAAACTAAGGAGCTGGTGGTGGACTGCCGCAGGCATGGGCAGCCCCTCACAGTACCAGTAAATATACAGGGAACAGACATCGAGATGGTGACATCCTATAAGTACCTGGGTATTCATCTGAACAATAAACTAGACTGGTCACACAATACTGATGCACTCTACAAGAAGGGACAGCGCAGGCTGTTCCTGCTGAGGAGACTCAGGTCTTTTGGTGTACAAGGGGCGCTGCTGAAGTCATTCTATGACACGGTGGTGGCATCAGCCATCACTTTTGGAGTGGTCTGCTGGGGCAGTGGCATTACTGCAGCCGATAGGAAGAGACTGAACAAACTGATTAAGAAAGCTAGCTCTGTCCTGGGGCAGCGCCTTGATCCGATGGAGGAGATAGGAGAGAGAAGGACGGTGGCTAAACTGTCATCTCTGCTGGAGTCCGAGTTCCACCCTATGCAGGACATACTGAATGCACTGAGGAGCTCATTTAGCAGCAGACTACATCATCCCAGGTGCACAACCGAGAGGTTTCGTAGGTCCTTCCTACCAACGGCTGTCAGACTGTACAACCTAAGCAGGGCTGCTCGCAGAGATAGCAAAAAGACGTAACAAACTAATAGTTTTTTGAATGCAAAAGATGCAATAGACTTACACAATGGTCCCCTCCGGCATACAACTAGGAACATACCGGTCGCTATGGAGGGTGAGAATATGTATGGGCACATAATCATACCATGTAGGATAACTAAGTAGACGGTTATGCTGTTTCATTCCATCTAGCAACAATGCTCTGCACTGTGTGTGTTTATATATTTACATATTTATTCCATCTAGCTACAATGCTCTGCACTGGGTGTGTTTATATATTTATATATCTACATATTATTCCATCTAGCTACATTGCTCCGCACTGTGTGTGTTTATATACTTGCATATTTATTCCACCTAGCTGCAATGCTCCGTACTGTGGGTGTTTATATATTTACATATTTATTCCATCTAGCTACAATGCTCTGCACTGTGTGTTCTTATATTCATATATTTATTCCATCCAGCTACAATGCTCTGCACTGTGTGTCTGTGTGTGTGTGTATATATATATATTTTATAGTAATACGTACATATGTATATTAGCTGCTCTTGCTTGCTTGTTTTTTTCTTGCCTTCTGATTGTTGCTCTGAGTGTTGCTATCCCTGTGCTGTTGCAATCCTGGAATTTCCCCGTTGTGGGACTAATAAAGGCTTATCTTATCTTATCTTATCTTATCTTAATTTACACATTAAACTTGTTTCTAAGATTGCTTTCTATCATTTGCGTAATATTGTCAAGATTAGGAGTATCTTGTCTCAGAGTGACGCTGGGAACCTAATCCACACTTTTGATGGCTCTAGATTAGATTATTGTAACTCTTTATTATCAGGCTGTCCTAAAACATTTTTAAAAAGCCTTCAGCTGATCCAAAATGCTGCAGCAAGAGTTTTAATAAGTACTAGAAACAGAGATCATATCTCTCCGGTTCTGGCCTCCCTTAGGATTAAGTTTAAAATCCTTCTGTCTTACTTCTAAAGCCCTAAATAATCAGCCCCCTTTTAATGCACTACACTCCCAAAATGCAGGATCATTTGTAATACATGCAATGGGAGGCAGAGTCTTTAGTTATCAAGCTTCTCTCCTGTGGAACCAGCTGCCAATCCGGATTCAGGAGTTAAACTCAATCCTTGTTTTTAAGAATAGGGTTAAAACCTTCCTTTTTTGCTATAACTTATAATGAGGGTGGGGTTATGTGCCCGTGAACCCTCCCTTGGTTGTGCTGCTTATAGGTTTAGACAGCTGGGGGATCTCCAGTAATGCACTGGGTTTCACATTAAATTTTTTTGCTGTTTATTAACATCTGTTTGTTCTCTCCCATAGATTGAGTCCCATCATGCTGTTTGCTTTCTACATGTCTGCGCTTTTCTTTTTCTTCTCTATCCCCACACCCCCAGCCAGTCGTAGCAGATGACTGCCCCTCCCTGAGCTTGGTTTTGCACCTGATTGCTGGGGTTTTTCTGCAATTGTGGGGGTTTCCCTTACAATTGAAATTGCTATGAGAGGACAGTTGTTGTGAAATGGTGATATATACAGTAAATAAGGCTGAATTGAATAGATATGGACCCCAAAATAGGTGTAGGGGTTACAGTTATTTGTTGGTCTGTGTGCACACATTTGCAAGATGAGTGGAAGCCAAAGCTTGTAAAAATGAGGGTGCAAAAGAAGTGATAAAGTGGCTAACAGCAGAAGTGATTCTTAGACATGGTTTCCCCAGAACAATCAGATCAGACAATGGAAGTCATTTTGCCAATAAACATTTGAAGGAAACAAGTTCTAGGCATAAAGCATAGGTTTGGTTCAGTATAGGCAAGTGGCACTTTAAAGCAAGTGATAGCCAAATGATATGTAGGAACAGGTATGGCATGGCTGTATGCACTGCCATTAGCGCTGATGACACTGCAATCCACCCCCAATATGACGCTCTACCTGATTCCCCATAAGTTATTAATAGGGAGAAAATGCCAGCTATTTACTATTTACTATCTCACCCTTAGCACTCAGGGATAGCCAAACTGTAGAACTGTCACAGTACAGGTCCTTTTAAAGTAATAAAAGCCACCTCACATACAGTACAACTGTGAAAAAAGGGAAAACTCTGCAATTGGATTTATGTGACACATTGTGCTAGAGCTGTTGGGCCAAATCAACCTCTACTGCAGATTGTTGCTGACATAGTGCAAATAGCAGTGATGTCACCTATACTGCATAAACTGCACCACAAGAGAGAAGTATCACACATGCTATAGAGGCATTGGAAGGCCTACACACAGAATTTGGCCAAAATATTGGGTATTAGCCAGATACTTTCACAATCTGGTTCTAATCCATCTTTGGACGTTGGGCGAGTGCGATGCGTTCAGTAATCCTGATTGTAGTCATCTCACTAGCAGTGATACTCAGGGTGGGGTGCTGCTGCATCCCATGTTTGAGAGCATTGCTGGAGAGATGCATAATCACAGCCCTATTCAAGGAGCCAATCCGGAGGATGATGGCTCATGTCCATTCCCAAGAGGAGTTTAGGGCTCTCCTCCACAACAAGGACCACTGTGAATTTGGTACTGACAGTGATGAAGGAGAGGCCATTGTTTGAAATGTATATATTGTGTTTTTCTGCTATCCACTGTTGTATTTACTGTCAACACATGCAACACTGCCCACATACATATAATCTTACATGAAAAGAGGGTGCGCTGAAGGCACCCTCCTGCAGTGGGTCATGTGCTAGTAACCTCTGCCCCCTTCCTTTTCCTTTTTTTTTTCTTGCAGGTATCTTCAAAATGTTGTGCTTCTTGCAGTCATGTAGTTAGAATAGAATTAGAAGGTTTGAAGCTCTGTTATGTGGCAGGTATTGAGGCTCAGACACAACACGCAGATAAGAAATGTTTTAACTGAAATGTTTTGTTTTGCATGTTTATTTTCCTGGTATAACATGTGTATTAATATCATCATCATCATAGCAGTCTGTCGTGGGCGACAATGACTGTTTCATTAATAAAGGTTCCAAAAAGGCAGCCAAGGGCACTGGGGTCTAAGATGAGAATTTTTGCCTGTGAATATGTACTGAATGAATAAAGAAATTGCATTACAATGATTATTTAGCAGCTCATTTAGCAGTAGACTACATCATCCTAGGTGCGCAACCGAGAATCCTTCCTACCTACGGCTGTCAGACTGTATAACCTAAGCAGGGCTGCTCGCAGAGATAGCAAAAAAACGGGACGACCTAATAGTATTGAATGCAAAAGACGCAACAGACTTACACAAATGGTCCCCTTGAGTATACAACTAAGACAATATCAGTCGCTACGGAGGGTGACAATATGTATGGGTACATATTCATACCATGTAGGGTAACTAAATACAGTGGTACCTCTACTTACGAATTTAATTCGTTCCGGAAGAATTCTCGTAACGTGAAAAATTCGTAAGTAGAGGCGCGTTTTACATATAAATGCCGTAATCCGTTCCAAGCCCCCAAAATTCGGGCATAAATTTTTTATAACTCGTAAAAACGCATCAAAACATGTAACAAATACATGTTACAATTAGATTACTGCACAATAAACATAAAATGAGAGTTTAAAATGAGAGAAAGAATAATAAAAGAGAATAATAAAAGAGAAAGAATAATAAAAATTATGTTCATTTACCCTTTAACTGCTATCGCCGTCGACGTCGTCACCTTTTGCCTTCTTTGGTTCATGTTCTGATCCAAGGATGTTTGCTTTTGTCGGCTTGTAAGTGCTTCGTTTTGTTTTAATACCGTGCTGATCGTTGATGTATTACGGCCATATTCTTTGGCGAGATCAACCAAACGCATAAAGTTTTTGAAAAAAAAAACAAACTTTGTGGCCAATGGGATACCAGGAAGATGCTAGGCGATAGCCAATGGCAGAGCAGCTACAGGTATGTTTACGTTCGGTAAACTACGGAAGCTGCGAGGAGCGCGTACTTTTTTGCCTTTCGTATCCTGAAATTTCGTTCGTAACTAGAGGCAATATTTTCCCGTTGAGGCGTCTCGTAACCTGAAAATTCCGTATGTAGAGACGTTCGTAAGTAGAGGTACCACTGTAGACAGTTATGCTGTTTATTCCATCTAGCTACAATGCTCCGCACTGTGTATATACTGTATATTTATACTATATTTATGTGTACATATGTATATTCACTGCTCTTATTTTCTTATCTTCTAAATTATTGCTCTGAGTGTTGCTATCCCTGTGCTGTTGCAATCCTGGAATTTCCCCATTGTGGGACTAATGAAGGCATGAAAGTATATACTGCCTACAGGTTTTTCGCTCAGATCACATGAAAAAAATATCAAGTGTCTGATGCCTGTTTATTATTGAGCCTGCCATAGTTATTGACTTCATGAAAATGGAGTCAAGAGCGGAAACTGTTATAATAAATAAATAATGAAGATTAGTTAGTTAGATATTACACAAAGTGCTCTCACACACATCTCACCAGACACACACATGCATATATACACACAAGCTCACACACATACACGTACACACAAGTTGCACACACACACAAAAGCTCTAGTCCCTGTTTCCTGCTTCTGTATATGGGCATGGGGTTGCATGGGCTAAACAACAGGATGCCATAAAGGATTAAAGAGGAGACATCTGCTGAGAGGGGCCATAAAGAGAAGACATCTGGAGCCATTTTAGCACTGAGAGGAAGGATGTGGAAGTTATTTTGGATGCTGAAAAGACCGGTTTGGCCAGTTTGGACAATGGACATGTTTTGTTGGAGAGTTGCTGGGAATGCCCATCAACTCAGAAGCTATATGTAGGAGGGGATTCCTTTGTTTGGGGTCTTGGACCTGTCATGTATGCTGCAAAATTGCACAGCGCACAAGTAAATTGATACGAGCCCAAAGTGCAAGTGAAGTAAAGGTGTTTATTCACAAAGGAAACACAACACAAAATGTCCAAAGAATACAGTTTAGGAAGAGAATAATTTGATGCTCTGGCTACAAACTCCGCTGGCTGGAGGACAGCAAGCCCCACACGTTCCCAGGGTGGAACTGGGGAGCGGAGAGAAAGGGCAGAATAATTACACAGAAGAAGACTTACATGCGGGTTGGGGTGCTTCTACGCTCTGGAAACAATGACGCCAACAAAGTCCAAATAAGAGGGAAAACCAGCAACGAGTGAGCCAAGACATCAAATGTAGTCTAATGCCGACACACTGAATGCTTCCACTGCCATACATAAATACCCCCATAGACTAATGAGCGGCAAGTGGAAACAGGTGCCTGGCAACAGCCAGAATGTGAGTGGATGAGTGAGAATGTTTGTGTGTGTGTGTGTGTGTGTGTGTGTGTGTGTGTGTGTGTGTACGTGTGTGTGTGCAAGCGTGCGTGTGAGTGCATGTAAGTGTGTGCGTCAGTAAGTGAGCATGAATATAGGTGTGTGTGCATGCATGTGTATGTGTGGGAACACAAGAGGTGATGGCAAACAGCCGGCGAGTGCCAGGCAAATAGAGAGAAAGAGGGAGAGGAGGAGGCATGGCCATAGACTGGCAGAGACCCAGGCTCAGAGGCTTTAATAACCTGCCAGCTGGAAATAATTAACAACAATCAGGAGCTACAGCCACAGATTATGGGCAAGGCTGGAGACGCCCAACCCAGCCCATGACAGGACCAGGTTGAGCTGCTGAGACCCAAGGCTGTGTTTAACTACCTCTGTGATTCAATAAAAGTTAAGCTGAGAAATAACATTTTTTCTGTGATTATTGGTTGGTTAACTGAAAAGATTCTGCTAACTGTCCAAAATTAATTTTTACATGACCCACATGCATAGAAGAAAATGTAACATCAGACACAGCGTTGTGTTTTCAGAAGTAAATATGAGCCCCAAACGATGGAGGGGGACAGAACTTCTTCACCTTGATGCAGCGCAGCAAAATAAAATGTTAAAATCATTCAGAAATGATTATGCACAAAATAAATATGAGACCAGCTTCATTCCTCTACATGCTAGATGACTACTGTGATCAGCTCTGCTTTATCAGATCGATTAAACAGCTCTCTTGAAAATGAGACCCCGTGTCTCAATGGGATTACCTGTTTAAATAAGGGTCATAATAAATAAGCCTGGCGATTACAAAAGGGCTCTCACCCATTGACGTTGTCAATGGCTCGGGTACTAATAAAGAGCGTGGCTAGTACAGACGGCACCTGTCCTGCACAGGAAGGAGAACCCCCCACAGACTCCCCTTTCCTGGATTGTGTGTCCTTGTATCCCTGTATCTGGACATTCCGCTCCACAGTCCTTTTAGATATTACAGTGGCCAGGATTCACAGTGTGCTGTTTACAGGGAAAAAGGAATGTGCTGTTACTGTGTACCTGCTTGTCTGACGGTTTCAGCTCCGAACTCCACTCCCCCCCCCAGAAAAAAAAATGAAGTTGCTGTGCAGTCAGAGCTGATAAAATTACAATCCAGTGATGAAGGGAAGAAGACTGATCAAAAAGAGAGCACAAATCAGCTGTGTCTGCCATGCTTGCTGCATCCTCCACCGCAGAACTGTAGTGTCTATCTCACTTCAATGAGGAAAAAGTTGGATGAAATGCGACATGACCGTTCAGAGTGAGGTTGCTTTGGAAAATATCAGATAAGTATCCGAATTAGAACCACATACAGTGGGGTAAAAAAGTATTTAGTCAGCCACCAATTGTGCAAGTTCTCCCACTTAAAAGATGAGAGAGGTCTCCAATTTTCATCATAGGTATACCTCAACTATGAGAGACAAAATAATAAGAAAAAAAAATCCAGAAAATCACATTGAAGGATTTTTAATGAATTAATTGGTAAATTCCTCAGTAAAATAAATATTTGGTCAATAACAAAAGTTCATCTCAATACTTTGTTATATACCCTTTGTTGGCAATGACAGAGGTCAAATGTTTTCTGTAAGTTTTCACAAGGTTTTCACACACTGTTGTTGGTATTTTAGCTCATTCCTCCATGCAGATCTCCTCTAGAGCAGTGATGTTTTGGGGCTGTCGCTGGGCAACACAGACTTTCAACTCCCTCCAAAGATTTTCTATGGGTTGAGATCTGGAGACTGGCTAGGCCATTCCAGGACCTTGAAATGCTTCTTACGAAGCCATTCCTTCGTTGCCCGGGTGGTGTATTTGGGATCATTGTCATGCTGAAAGACCCAGCCATGTTTCATCTTCAATGCCTTTGCTGGTGGAAGGAGATTTTCACTCAAAATCTCATGATACATGGCCCCATTCATTCTTTCCTTTACACGGATCAGTCGTCCTGGTCCCTTTGCAGAAAAACAGCACCAAAGTATGATGTTTCCACCCCCATGCTTCACAGTAGGTATGGTGTTCTTTCTCCTCCAAACACGACAAGTTGAGTTTTTACCAAAAAGTTCTATTTTGGTTTCATCTGACCATATGACATTCTCCCAATCCTCTTCTGGATCATCTAAATTACTCTCTAGCAAACTTCAGACGGGCCTGGACATGTACTGGCTTAAGCACGGGGACACGTCTGGCACTGCAGGATTTGAGTCCCTGGCGGCGTAGTGTGTTACTGATGTAGCCTTTGTTACTTTGGTCCCAGCTCTCTGCAGTTCATTCACTAGGTCCCCCCATGTGGTTCTGGATTACCCAGACAGTGTATAGGACATTTTCTTTCAAAAAGAAGAGGGGGATTTGCCACTTCCAATGTTTATTTCTGCAGTCAACCCAAACATAACTTTTCCCCCCTTCTTTTAAATCTGCCGTGGATGTCCCAGTGATGCGGGAAAAGTCACAATGTCTGTTTTCATGACATTATCTGGACCTGAGTGTCTGCACAGCGAGTTTCCCTGTGGGATGACTGCCTGACCTGTACTCCACTCTGGGGAATCTTAATCCTTTTCGTTTCAAATAATTTCAGTGTGTTGATATCAGGTCTTTGACAGAATTTGCGTATATTATTGTGTCATGAGAAAGATTTGCTATGTATTTGGTCTGTACAAATCATAATTCTCGTAATATCTTAGTCCAACACACAGATTGTCTTGGTGTTGTTCAATGAGCATCTGTACATGAATCCAAAGACAACATGTGAAAGATTTAAGTTGTTGATTACAAATACATTTGCAAATTTGGGAAAAAAAAATGTTTCTAATAAAGTATTGTGTGTAGACTGAAAGGAACAAAATGTCACCTTTATAAATATACAGTATATCATAATAAACAGTTTAGAGTGTGCAAATGCTTAGGGTCTGAATACTTTCTGAAGCAACTGCATGCGTATTCAGTTTTATTAAAGACAGCCCAGAACTTAAATGTTTACCATATGAAGCTCATGTGAGGCATAATCTAAAGTGAACAGAGCTGGAATGTTCTGAACGATTAAAATAATCATGGAAACAGGAAAAAAAAAAAAAAAAAAAAAACGTGTTTTTTCCTCTGTTTTAGTTCACGGGGTTTGTTTGTGGTATTTCTCATTCCCATCTACAGCAGCCTTATCCGTGTTTGTCCAAGCTACCATCGCTTGGTTTGAAATAAATTCATAAAGACAGGTTAGAGGCCAGAGTCAGCAAGATGCTTCACTCGAGTGTGTGAGTTTTTACAGGAATCTCTGAAATGAGTTCCTGCATGTAAAAACACAAAATGATGCTGAATATATAATATATATTTTATAAAAAGCACTGTGGTCTTATATTAGTGACAGAACTGTCCTACTATACTGTGTGTACAATATACTGTATGCATTGTTCTACTTAACTGAGCAATGTTAGGGATAATTCAAAGTATTACGCTATTACTTCTTTATCAATACTAATCCAAGCTGACCAATTATGTTTATTTCCATCACCATATTTCTTAGTATTAGACTCTTTTACATTTCTCTTATGATTTATTTCATTTCACGCAGTGTTTCCTTATACATAAGAGTAAGATGTTATTAGAACATCAGTCTTATTTGTTTGTATTTTATTTTCATTAAACAAATACATTTGAAACAAAAAAAACCCTCATAAACTGGTGAGAGTAAAGTTGCAAATTTACAATAAAATGCTAATTTATAATAAAGCCAAAATTTAAAAGAAAAATGTTTCAAATTTATGAGAAAAAACTCACAAATTTATCAAAGTTTCAGGTGCACAAAAAAACAAACGTATAAAAACTCACAATTTCAAAGGACGAAAAACCATTATTTTTAAAAAGTTGCAAATGTAAGTGAAAAGGACAGTAAATATATGAGATAAAATTCGGACCAAAATTTTTTGTGTGAAAACTGCCCTTGAACCCACCACCAAAGTGCTGAAATTTGGTTTGTCAAAAAGAGGTGGTCTCGATCCTGATGGAGCCCACCATGTTCACAGTGTGAAAGCAATTTTCAGAAAGGTTCAGACTTTTGGATCAAACACAGGAAGTTAAGGCAGCCAATAGGGAAAATGAGCCGTTATATGACCGTTAGCAGTGTAGTCACTTGTAGGGCTGGGTAATTTGACCTTTAATCAGAATCACCATTAACCAGTGTTGGGTGAGTTACTAAAAAATAGTAACTAATTACAGTTACTCATTACTTAAGATAAGATAAGATAAGATAAGATAAGATAAGCCTTTATTAGTCCCACAATGGGGAAATTCCAGGATTGCAACAGCACAGGGATAGCAACACTCAGAGCAACAATCAAGAAGACAAGAAAACAAGAGCAGCGAATATACATATGCACATATAAATATATAAATATATATACACACAGTGCGGAGCATTGTAGCTAGATGGAATAAACAGCATAACCGTCTACTTAGTTATCCTACATAGTATGAATATGTACCCATACATATTGTCACCCTCCGTAGCGACCAATATTGTCCCAGGTGTATACTGGAGGGGACCATTTGTGTAAGTCTATTGCGTCTTTTGCATTCAGTACTATTAGGTTGTCACGTTTTTTTGCTATCTCTGCGAGCAGCCCTGCTTAGGTTATACAGTCTGACCGCCGTAGGTAGGAAGGACCTGCGAAACCTCTCGGTTGCGCACCTAGGATGATGTAGTCTGCTGCTAAATGAGCTCCTCATTGCGTTCAGTATGTCCTGCATAGGGTGGGACTCGGACTCCAGCAGAGATGACAGTTTAGTCATCTACATTTAGTCACTTTACAAATTACTGCATGATTAAAGTAACTAATTACTTGGAAAAGTAATGTTCATGCTGCTTTTAAATGCATACTTAAATCATCTTGCATACATAGCAAAATAATTCCATCCATCCATCCATCTTCTTCCGCTTAATCCTTTTCGGGTCGTGGGGGAGCTGGAGCCTATCCCAGCATCTCTGGGCGAGAGGCAGGGCACACCCTGGACAGATCGCCAGTCCATCACAGGGCCAACACAGAGAGACAGACAACCATCCACTCTCACAGTCATACCTAAGGACAATTTAGAATCCCCAGTTTGATGCCAGTTAACCTAACTTGCATGTTTTTGGCATGTGGGAGAAAACCGGAGAAATCCAGGAGTAAAACCATGCAGACACGGGGAGAACATGCAAATTCCACACAGATCACTGTTGGTCGGGGGCTGGGATCAAACCTAGGATCCCCCGGCCAAGGGTGAGTTGCTGTGCTGCTGCAGTGCTAACCACTCCACCACCACGCTGCCAGCAAAATTATTTAATTAATGAATTACATTAGGGGCTTATTTTTCCCCCTTGTTCTGTCAAGCAGCTAGGTAAGCAGAACAGAAATCTGCTTCCTTTATTGTGCCAAACAGATTTATTTTGCCAAAAGGAGCTTTACACAGCATATACTGTATCTATGTACTGTGTATTATTTATAGACTCCTCTTGTAATAACTTTTAATACTTTATTTAAATTGGTTCACCCATGATAGACCCAACAGGGGGGAAATGGGTTAGGGAGGGGTGGGGAGGGGTTAAGGAAAAAAGAAAGGAACAAACAGAAAAAACAAACAAACTGACACAACTGAAGCAAACTGAAGACAAACTGTTTCTTCTTCTGAAAAGGTCTCATCACGAGTCTGGTACATGCACCTGTAAAAGGACATATGTGTGTGTGTGCATGCATGTGCATGCGCATGTACGAGAGCGTACATGTGAGTGGTTTGCCAGGAAGCATACAAAGAGGGTGGCAGGTCACAGCAGCATCCCCTCCCCCGAAAACGCTGAGCAAGCAAGACAGCACCACCAACCCCCATAGAGCACTAATGCCCCGAAGCCAGCAAGCCCCAGGACAGCCATACAGCTGCCCCAGGAGGGACAGCCGAGGGAGGCCGGCACGCCCCCACCCTTGGACCAGCCTGCCCCCGCCCCCCAGTGGGGCCAAAGCCAGCCCCTGAGCCCCAGGCGCCAGAAGGAGAATGCGCCCCCTCTCCACCCCCCAGGCCGGAAACCAGCCTGCACCCCCCGGACACCCCCCTTCCCCACAGTGAGACCGCGCCTACCTTAGCGCCCCCGACCCACGTCCCGGGAAGGCAGCAGAAAGGCACAGGGCTATAACTGGTTGTAGTGAAATTTGGCTGAATGATAGGCCATACACAGATATCTTAAACCTTGATGGCTATAAACTGTTTACCAAGAACAGATGTGGCAGATCTGGCGGTGGTGTCTGTTCTGTATATTTCTTGTAGACATGATGTGGGTGTTTGTGATGATATTGTCATGGCAGACTGTTATACTGACTCTCTTTTTGTTGAGATACATGTCAAAAATGGAAAAAAAATCTAACTGTAGGTGTGATTTATCATCCCCCAGATACCAACTTTAATATTTTTACCACCAAACTGTAAGAAATTTTATTCTCAATCAACAATAAAATAAAAGATGTATCCTCCTTGGAGACTTCAACATTGGCCTCTCCATGAAAGATGCACCTAAAAAAGGACTTTATGAATACACTACACTACTCTTCTTTTTTCCCTACCATTAATACTTATACTAGAATTACTCACTCTACCAAGTCCATTATTGGTAATATCATCACTAACATTAGCAATTGCACACTGGTATCTGGAGTCGTACTCTGAGATTTTTGATCATTTCCCTATTGTTCTGTTTCTTGGCCTTGCTGTTAGGCCCTCAATCTCACGTCATATAAACTAAAAATAAAAATACTCAATGAAGAAACCTTACAACGACTGAATGAAGACCTGCACACCAAGGCATGGGATATAATCTACAATTGTAGTGATGCTGTTGCTGCATTTGACACCTTGACTAAAGAAATAACAGAATCCATTCAGATGACAATTCCTGTCAAAACTGTCACATGTAGTAGTACTATTCAACATCCATGGCTTTCAAAGAGCATATTAAAATCTATTAAGCACAAAAATAAACTATATAAACACTACATACAAAATCCAAATAATAATAAAAATGACTATATTAATTACAGAAATAAATTAACACATATTATTAGAAAGAGTAAGAGTAACCTGGTGCCTTGTAGGTTGTGCCTCTGTAGGCAAAGGCCAGGAGTAGGTAACTCCGGATTCAAATCCATCTGCTGCCTTGCAGATTTGTCTTCACACCGGAGAAAGGCTGCACCCATGCATGCCGCTCATCTTGTGGCAACCTTTGCACCAGGTGGCATATAACATGCGTTGGACGAGAGAGTGGGACTGGGAGTGCACAAACCTCTCTCACTTAAATCCATTCATGTGCAGGTCATCTTGCGAATCACATCACATCTATTACTTCAAGTCCTGGGGAGACGGGCACGTGGCGACGGGAACAGGCATAGGATGATGCTGGAAGTTCTTAGCTACAAACCTGCACTCAGGCGGTTCATGTGTGACGGTCGTTTGTCGTATACTGGGGTAAATGCAGCACTCGTATCCTGCATGAGTGACAGAGCAGCCTTCTTCAGGGACAGCACTGCTCTCCCCAGATGGGGAAGGGTACTGAAAAGGGATCCTAAACATTGCTTACTCCACTAAGAACCTGCCAGGCAGCCACACCTGACTGGTCATCCAATACTGCGGCCGAAGACCAACACGAAAACACCAAATGATCTTTGCCTCATGGAATGTCAGAACCCTTTTAAACTGTGACAAGAGACCAGCGCGCCGTACTGCAATACTGGCAAAGATGCTGGGGCAGTACAGCATTGATATTGCAGCCCTCAGTGAGCCCAGACTCGCTGGTGAATCTAGTCTGGAGGAGGTTGGTACAGGCTACACCTTCTACTGGAGAGGCAAGCCAGAGGGAGAACCCAGAATTGGAGGTGTGGGCTTTTCAATACGAACATCTGTTGCTCAGAAGCTCGACAGACTACCTACTGCCATCAGCGACAGAATTATGTGCATGCGTATTGGTCTCCACAAGGGACGCCACTTGACCATTCTCAGTGTATATGCTCCCACCATGACATACAGCGACGAGGAGAAGGAAGCTTTCTACAGTGACCTTGACCAAGCCATCAGGTCAACTCCCTCTAGCAATAAGCTCGTAATCCTTGGAGACTTCAACGCCCGGGTAGGCTGCGACAATGACGCCTGGAAAGGTGTTATTGGCAAACATGGTATAGGGAAGCTCAACTCAAATGGCCAGCTCCTTTTGGAAAAGTGCAGTGAGCACCAACTCACAATCACTAACACCCTCTTCCAGCAAGACAACAAGTATAAGACAACCTGGATGCACCCTCGTTCAAAGTTGTGGCATCTCATAGACTACATCATCGTCAGACAGACAGATGCTAGAGATGTCAAGCTTACCAGAGCCATACGTGGAGCCGAATGCTGGTCTGACCACAGGCTGGTCAGAAGCAAGATGGCACTCCACATCAGGCCCAAGATACAAACCAGGAGAGTAAAACCACCAGCCAAACTTCAAGTCTCCTGCATTAAGGACTCCCATATACAAGAGGATCTGCAGAGGAAACTTCAGGAAACCAACGTACCTGAAAATTTTGAGGGTATGGAGGGCGAGGCAGCCTGGAAGCAGTTCAAGGATGCCACCTACTCTGCTAGTGCAGATGTCCTTGGATTCGTCAAATGCAAACACCAGGATTGGTTTGATGAAAATGACCCGGAAATCTCACAGCTTCTGCACACGATGCACAAAGCTCACAGGAACTACATTGACGACAAATCATCACCAGCCAAAAGATCGCTCTACTTGAACGCAAGTCACACCTTGCAGAGAAAACTCCGCCAGATGAAGGAGTCATGGTGGGACAGTAAAGCCATACAGCTTCAGGAAGCGGCTGATAAGCATAACAGTAAGCTCTTCCGTGAAGGGCTGAGGGCGGTGTATGGTCCTAAGTCCACTGGTAGCGCACCCATCAGATCGTCTGACGGAAATAATCTCCATACTGACAAATCGGAAATACTACAACGCTGGGCTGAACACTTCAACACCCTGCTCAATAGGCCATCATCAATGTGTGAGGAAACCCTGGACGCCATCCCCCAGAGACAGATACTGGCCTAGCTGGACCTCCATCCTTCACTGGATGAAGTCAAGCGTGCCATAAAACAGACAACTGCGGGAAAGTCTCCAGGTGCCGACGGCATCCCTGCTGAGATTTTCAAAAACGGCGATGTGCATCTGCAGAACAAACTCCTACAGTTATTTATACTTATCTGGCAGTATGGCACAGTCCCACAAGAGTTTAAGGATGCTTCTATTGTACATCTCTACAAGCATAAAGGAGACCGCTCTGTCTGTGATAACCACAGAGGTATTTCCCTCCTGTCAGTTGCCGGCAAAATACTGGCACGCATTGTCCTCAACAGGATGTCATACTGTCTCACTGCTACGGTCTACCCAGAATCTCAATGTGGATTCAGACCTGGAAGAGGTACAGTGGACATGATCTTCGCAATGCGACAGATACAGGAGAAATGTAGGGAACAGAACATGGACCTCTACATGTTATTTGTCGATCTCACCAAGGCATTCGATACGGTAAATAGACCTGGCCTGTGGAAGATACTTCACAATGTTGGTTGCCCTGACAAGTTCCTTTCCATCATAAGGTCTTTCCATGAGGGAATGCAAGCAAAAGTCCAAGGGAATGGAGATACCTCTGACCCATTTCCAGTGACAAATGGTACCAAGCAAGGCTGTGTCCTGGCCCCAACACTCTTCTCCATTGCCTTTTCTTTCATGCTCATGGAGGCTTTTCACGACCTGGATAAAGGAGTGCACATTCAGTTTAGAACAGATGGTGGCCTATTCGATCTGAGGCATTTACAAGCTTGGACGAAGACCATGTCAATGCTAGTCAGAGACCTTCTGTTCGCTGATGACTGTGCCTTAGTTGCACACACACTGGAAGATATTCAGCTCATCACTGACAAATTTGCCATGGCATCAGAGAAATATGGTTTTACCATCAGTATTAAGAAGACGGAAGTCATGTACCAGCCAGCCCCCGGAAAATGCCATGTTCACCCTGTGGTAACTATCAACAACAGCCCGCTCAAGTCCGTAGAGAAGTTCTGTTACCTTGGAAGCACCCTCTCTTACTCTGCAACCCTTGACGAAGAGATCAACCAGCGATTAGCCAAGGCAAATGGTTCCTTTGGCATGCTTAGAAGGAGGTTGTGGGATGAACGTGGTATCAAGCTCCACACCAAGATTAAAGTGTTCAAGGCTGTTGTTCTTGCCTCCCTCCTGTATGGTTGTGAGACGTGGACACTATATCGCCGACATATCAAGCTTCTTGAACAGTTCCAACAGTGATGCCTGAGATCCATATGCGGTATCAAGTGGCAGGATAGAGTGACCAATACAGAGGTTTTGGACAAATGCAAGTTACCCAGCAGTGAAAGCCTGATCTTCAAGACCCAGCTGCGTTGGACTGGACATCTGGCCAGGATGGAGGACATTAGGATCCCAAAGGCAATGTTCTTCAGCCAACTGCAGCAAGGAAAGAGGTCAGTCGGCAGACCCTGTCACCGTTACAAAGACATCTTCAAAGCTACCCTTAAATCCTGTGACATGGATATCAACTCTTGGCAACATTATGCCCAAGATCGACTCGCATGGCACCATCTGTGTATGCAGGGCATCAAGCACTTTGAACAGTCCAGGACTACACACTTAATCGAGAAGAGAGCTTGAAGGAAGGCTTCAGCTATGCCATCCTCCAGCAGTAACACAACTCTCATCTGCAGTGTCTGCAACAGAGTTTGTTTGTCCAAGATTGGACTCATCTCCCACCAGAAGACACACCAGGTGAACTATACTTCGCAAGATACTCATGCATCACCAGCGACGCAAAACTCCATCATCATCATCATCATCATCAAGAGTAATTACTATGCAGAACTTATAAACACATCACAGGGTGATTCCAAGAAATCCTGGAGATTACCAAACAAGGCTCTAAATAGGGATAAAAAAAAAACACACTTCCTAACAATAACGTGGTCGGCAATCCCACCAGTAATGCCATTCTCGCTAATAAATTTAATAATGTCTCTATTGGAGAAAATTTATCTAATAAAATCAACCAACCCCAGGGTGCCTCTTTCAAACATTATTTATTAGGAAACTACCTGAATTCTTTCTTCCTGAAGCCAACTGATTGTGAAGAAGTCTCAAAAATCATTAAGGACATGAATTTGAACTCTGCTGGAGCTGATGAAATTTCCAGCAATATTTTGAAAAGTATCATAGTACTGGAACCTCTTACCTACTGCATTAATCTATCTCTAATCTCCGAACTAGAGCCACAAATAGCAAAAATTGCACAAATTATACCGATCTACAAATCAGGTGATAAGAATGATTTGACTAATTACACAACATAACAAAAATAACTTTTTTGTAAGTTGTCTGTGTTGTTTCAACTGATTTAAGACAATTTTGCACCGCTGAATCCAAAAATTACATCTGTTTCTCTCGATCAGGTCAGGTTTTTATGTTAAGTTATAAGCAGTTGTACAGCAGTTGTACAGTTGTACTGTAAATTGAATAGTAGACACTGATAAAGGTAAATTGAATGTTACGTCATCATTGTTCAAAAGACATAAAAAAGAATTTTGCATCTTATAAAGTGAAAATACCCGTACATGTAAACAAAAATTTAAGAAAACGTGGCCATAGTTCAAAAAGTTGACCTGATTGCGCAAAACCAATGTGATTTTTGGATTCAGCACATCAGAATCGTCCTAAATCAGCTAAAAAAAACTTAAGACAATAAACTTGGTGTTGACCAGTGTTATCGTCCAATATCCATTTTGCCAACTCTCTCCAAGGTTGTGGAAAGAGTAGTTTATAACAGATTTATCTGTTACCTTGACAAGCTTAACATTATTATCCCATCTCAATATGGCTTCAGAAAGAAACACACTACTTATATGGCAATACTTGACCTAATTGAAAAAAATCAATGATGCAATTGAAAGAGGTAACTATGGTATTGGCATTTTCTTAGACCTATCTAAAGCATTTGATACCATTAATGTCAGGAGCCGAGCCGGCTTCGTTTCCCCCTGCTCAGTCCTGGCCTCTCTGTGGGTTAGGTGCCACTTTGTATGTATGTTAGTACTCTGCCGTACCCATAGCCACTGCTTTCTGGCCGGCAGCGGTGAGGCAACCCCTTAGGCTCACGCTGGTGTGAGCGCTGTCTAACTGTCTGCCAGTCCGACCACGCCCCCTCTCTTATTACTGTCAGTTGTTCCCACTCCCGTCTGCCATCTCCCCGCTCCTCGCCCAGGTGCGACCAATTTACCATCCCCAGCAATGCATGTACTTAAGGAGCCTTTTGCCAGTCACGCATTGCTGGGTCATTGCACTAGTCATGCGGGCATTAATCACCGTGTGATAGTCAAAGTCATTAAAGGATTGCTTTCACTTGGTGCTGTATTTGGACTACTCGGACAGCTCCAGTCCTGTGAGTATAATCTGTGTGTGTGTGTTGTCCCCGGTAATCCTCGCCTGAGATTGTTGAGCATCCTGGAGGACTCCTTAAGCTATTGTGGAATATATGCATTGGAACTGTTTGTCAGTTTTCGTGTTTAATACTAAATGTGTGTGTGGTGTAAGCCCAGTGCGTAAATCCTCATCCTTTTACCCCTCCTCCATGCGCTGTGGAAAAGCGCATGGGGAGTTCACGACAGAATGACCCAGCCCTAAAAGGATTTAGCGGGTTACACCCACACAAACCTTTTTCCCCTTTGTGAACTGTTTTTCTGGACTTAACTGCGTCTGGAGAGCACTATGCCCCGGTCTCGCCGAGGTAGAGGAGGAACGGCAGCGGGGTTTCCCACGGTGGAGGAGGGATGGGCAGCCGAGTTCATCCGGAGCTTTGTGAATGAAGCCCTCACTGCCCGGGGACCTAAGAAGATGCTGGAATGCCTGGACGGTGCAGTAGGGATCCTGGAGGCGCATCCCGGGTTATGGAACTACCCACAGTTCGCCGATCTGCTCTCCACAGTCTGCTCGCTCCAGCGCTCTTTCCCCGGTTTGGCCTGGCCCACGGAGCCGGGACGGAGGTCCGGTAATCTGCAGACCATCATCCTCCGTGACGCTTCGCCCGACCCTCCTCCTGCTCCAGCACAGTCGACACCAGTAAACAAAGGACAGCATCGCCCTGCATGGAAGCGCCGGGAGAAGCCTTCTCCTCTGCCAGGTGTCAGCATTCCTCCAGCGGCTGCAAGGTCAGACAGGGCTGCCCCTGGAACGCCCACCTCCGTTGTTGTGGAGATGGCTCCTCCACAAGCCCTCGAGAGGACCCTCGTCACCGCTGACAAGGGGAGGGATGATTGTCTGCCGCCTGCAGCTGAGTGCATCAATTACCGGGAGGACAGGCAAGCATTTTTTCATTCTAAACCACTCATTGACACTGAATCTTGCCTGTCTCCCGAGGGAGAGGCCCAGTATCAGCAGTCCACTGGGTCCTCTCCTCCAGCTGCAAATAATAATTCTTTTCTTCCCCTCTCCGTGTCTTGTCCAATTATCCCTGAGGGCCTGTCGGTCCTAGGACCGAGTCGCCAGGTGGAGGAGGAGTTTGGGTCCCTGGATGATCCTGCCCAGTGGCCCGCATGGAGGTGTTTTCCTGCAGCCACGTCAGTGGAATCCCCAGCATTGGAGCTGCTGCAGGAGTTAAAAGAGACTGCTTTCACCATCTCGCCAGCTGTGGAGGTGCCTGCAGTGGATTGGGAGCCTGAGCTGGACCTCCTTGAGGCCAGGCCCAAGTTTTCATCATCAGGATTGACGGAGTCCCGGACAGCAGTGGAGCTCAAGCTCAGGCAAGTTTTCTGTCTTGTTTTTCTTATGACAGTATTTGAGAGATCTTGTCTGGCTCTAGGTGAGGAGAGTCAGGCGCAGCGCACAGCTGCATCTGAACTTCCCTTGCCGGGCTCCGCCGCTGCCGGCGACCCTAGTGACCCTGTTTCTTCTCCCACTCCTGAGCCATCTTCTAGGGTCACCGGAGATGAACAACCATCTCCAGAGGTCCTCGTGGAACCGGTCTCACCGCCTGATGACGTTGCAACTCTGAGATCGTCGTGTGGTCCCCTCCACAGGCCGTGTCTCCATGGGTGCAGCATGCGGGCTTAGGACGTTCGTGGGGACTGCACCCCAGGATCAGCCCAACGTGGGTGCTGCGATCCTGCTCAGACCAATCATGGACGCCACACTCCAGCGCGGGGTCCACCGAGGGTGCACCATTGGCCCGGTCAGGGTCCACCATGGGTGCAGCATTGGCCCAATCGGGGCCCACCGTGGGTGCTGCAGACTCTCAGTCAGAAGTCACCGTGGGTGGTGCAGAGCCTGAGCCGGAGGTCAGTTCTCCTCACTCTATTGATCTCCATCTGGTGGGTCTTCTTCTTCTTCGCTGAGACCACTGGTTGAGGGCTAGGTGTGTCATAATTCCAGTTCATGTACAGGATCATGAAAATAGATCTGAGCAAAAAGTGGTTTTTGACCCTGTTCAGGAAGACCCGTGTATGACCGTAGAAACCAAGAAACCGGAGCACCCGAAGAAAATCAGCGCTTTGCTTGGTATTTTACACATTTGTAGTGTAGACTGCCATTCTTCAAGGTTACACATTTTTACTGTGTCAGCACCTCTTTAAAAACAACATTGTTCAGAAAGCGACGCTTTTATTTAGTTTTTCCATCTTGAGCAAGAATACGAAGACTGCTTGATCTGCCAACTCTGCTCACGGCAACATAGAAATGACCATAGCTGAAGAAATCTCTTGTGTAGAAAACACCAACGTGCTGTAAAGACTGGCCCTGTGATTTATTCACAGAACCTCAGCTGTGTCATCTTCACAGATCTTTCCTGACATGCAGCAGTCCTCCTCACTCTATTGCTCTCCATTTATGTAGCGTCTGGTTTAAATTAGTGTGTCCTATTCTTAATTGGGTAATGAGCATCTCTTCTTTCCTGTTTCTGGCAACTCCCATTCCACAGTTTACGTGCTTTTGAATGTACTAAAGATGTCTTCCTGTATCTATTGAGTCCCAATATTCTTGCCACTTTTTGACTATATAATTTGTAATTATTCATTTGTCTTCTGCCTTACTGAGTGAGATTTCCAGATTTACTGCTTCAAATGGATGTGGTTTAAAGTAGTGTCCTGTTCTTAATTGGGTGATGAGTATCTCTTCTTTCGAGAGTGATAGTCTATATTCTCACTCATATACTCACTTCCGCTCACTATATACTCACTTCCGCCCTCCCAAGAGAGCAGACGCTTTTTCCTTCTCTCTTGCTCTGACTTTTTTTCCTTCCCCCCCAACTACTGGATCCCAGCTTGCTGTTGTCTGTCTGCGTCTAACTGCGACCGTCGAAAGAAATTATGGAGTTAATAAGCTGGGCTTTGAACACAATTGACACTATTTTTTCAACAAGGAAAAGTGCTCCGGGGGAAGCTGTCTGCCCCGCAGGAACGGCTCCAGCGGGCTATTTACGTGACACAAGTAATTGGAGGATCTTGTGTCTCACTAATCTCTCTATCGAAGATATTGAAGATTTGTATGTCTTCGTAATAATGGTGATCGGGATCTTTCTGATTGGAACTGGGATTGTCCTGGTGTACCGCAAATTGCTGAAGATGGATACAACCTATCAAAATGCTGGCCAGGCGAGGTGCATCTGTCAAATTGAAAAATTGGAGAAGACCCTGATAGCGACAAATGGAGAACTGTCTTGGAAGGTGGATTACATCATGTTCACGCTCAGGTCTATCCACGACGGACTCAAAGCCCCGCAATGAAGGATTAAGTACTGAATCTACAGAAGAAATAAAAAGCTCCTTCTCTGTGATCAGTCCTATTTGGCCCAATTTCCCCATGAAAATTCCTCCTGGCTGTCTGCAGTCTGTGTTTTCAAAACAACGAGCACAAGGCCTTGGACAGCACCTGCTCAGATAATCGCAAGGACGATTGGCGAGCAGCCAGACAAAACATCTCCTGCCAAGTGCCCTTGTTGTTCTCCTATTATCACAACACTTTGCATCAACAGTGCACACATATTGATCCACGAACTGAAATAAAGATACACACACTGCTCTCTTGTGTCCTGTGTCCTGCGAAACTTGTCTGCGAATGTGCATTGAGAGCTTTTTTTTTCCTTGTAATCATAATATTGATTGATTATGCAACCAGTATTCTGAATCAATGATTTTTTTGCTCCTTCCTATTGTTCCTTGTATTATTCTTATTCTTATGCTATCTGTACCCTCTATCCTGTTGGCAGGCGCGTCCCCGATGCAGCCGTGTCACTGGAAATGCAGGTTCATTTTCTGTGTCAAGTCAAATTCTCTCGTATGTTATCAGTGATCTGTTAATGTACTTGGCAATAAATCTTTTCTGATTCTGATTCTGATTCTATATGACATCATAAAGACATCAAGGCATGCATCATACACACGGGGACAAAATTGTTGGTACCCCTCTGTTAATGAAAGAAAAACCCACAATGGTCACAGAAATAACTTGAATCTGACAAAAGTGGTAATAAATAAAAATTTTATGAAAATTAACCAATGAAAATCAGACAATGCTTTTGAATTGTGGTTCAACAGAATTATTTTAAAAAACAAACTCATGAAACAGGCCTGGACAAAAATGATGGTACCCTTAACTTAATATTTTGTTGCACAACCTTTTGAGGCAATCACTGCAATCAAATGATTACATTTGATATCTTATCTTATCTTATCATGTTTAATGTTGCAGCATTGTACCGAGACAAATTCCTAGTTTGTGTACTACATGAACAATGGCAATAAACCTGATTCTGATTCTGATTCTGATTGCATTGATAACTGTCAATGAGACTTCTGCACCCCTCAGCAGGTGTTTTGGCCCACTCCTCATGAGCAACTGCTCCAGTTGTCTCAGGTTTAAAGGGTGCCATCTCCAGATGGCATGTTTCAGCACCTTCCACAGATGTTCAATAGGATTTAGATCAGGGCTCAAAGAAGGCCACTTTAGAATAGTCCAATGTTTCGCTCTTAGCCATTCTTGGGTGTTTTTAGCTGTGTGTTTTGGGTCATGATCCTCTTGCAAGACCCATGACCTGCGACTGAGACCAAGCTGTCTGACACTGAGTAGCACATTTCTCTCTAGAATACCTTGATAGTCTTGAGATTTCATTGTACCCTGCACACATTCAAGACACCCTGTGCCAGATGCAGCAAAGCAGCCCCACAACATAACAGAACCTCCTCCATGTTTCACAGTAGGGACAGTGTTCTTTTCTTGGTGTGCTTCATTTTTGCGTCTGTGAACATAGAGCTGATGTGCCTTGCCAAAAAGTTCCACTTTTGTCTCGTCTGTCCATAGGACATTCTCCCAGAAGCTTTGTGGCTTGTCAACATGCAGTTTGGCAAATTCAAGTCTGGCTTTTTTATGATTTGTTTTCAACAGTGGTGTCCTCCTTGGTCATCTCCCATGAAGTCCACTTTAGCTGAAACGACGACGGATGGTACGATCTGACACTGATGTACCTTGACCTTGGAGTTCACCATGAATGTGTTTAGAGGTTGTTCTGGGCTCTTTTGTTACCATTCATATTATCCGTCTCCTCCTGCGGCCACATCCAGGGAGGTTGGCGACAGTCCTGTGGATCTTAAATTTCTGAATAATATGTGCAACTGTAGTCACAGGAACATCAAGCAGTTTGGAGATGGTCTTATAGCCTTTACCTTTAACATGCTTGTCTACAATTTTCTTTCTAATCTCCTGAGACAACTCTCTCCTTTGCTTCCTCTGGTCCATGTTCAGTGTGGTACACACCATGTCACCAAACAGCACAATGACTACTTGTCACCCTTTAAATAGGCCGACTGACTGATTACAAGTTTGTAGACACCTGTGATGTTAATTAGAGGACACATCTTGGTTGAACATGTCCCTATGGTCACATTATTTTCAATAATTTCTAGGGGTACCATCATTTTTGTCCAGGCCTGTTCCATGAGTTTGTTTTTTTAAAGTAATTCTGTTGAACCACAATTTAAAAGCATTGTCTGATTTTCATTGGCTAAATTTCATAGAATTTTTATTTATTACCACTTTTGTCAGATTCAAATTATTTCTGTGACCATTGTGGGTTTTTCTTTCATTAACAGAGGGGTACCAACAATTTTGTCCACGGCTGTAGGACATATCATAGGACATGCCCATGCACACCTATACCACCAGAAATAAAAAAAACACATTACTGGGAAAAAACAAAGACTAAAATCTACCAGCTTTAGTATTGTGTGCAGAGGACCACAGATTTGGAATGAGCTTGATGAGAATCTAAAAATTTCACTTTCAATCTCCATCTTCAAGAAAAAAACTAAAAATGAAACTCCTATATTATATAATTAACCCACTATTTGTTAGCCAAAACTTGCTAACTGATGAGCTGTCACCCCATTGTTATTTCTGTTTTATATATTGATGTCACTCCAAAAATATTTAATGTAGGGTTTTATATGGTAGTTTATTGTTGGTACAAGTACTAATGTAAATATTCATGTGAGTAGGAATGAAGATTTCTTTTCATTACCAACCCATCATGGGGCACAGTCCAAAAGAATGGAGAATTTTATTAATAATTCTGTATTTGTACCAATAATGAAACAGTCTCAAAAAACAAACAGTGAGTTCTTGTCTGCTTTTAATCAAGAAGATGGACGTGAAATCAAACAATAACTCCCATATGTCTTTTTAATAGTTTAATAAGAAATTTCAGGATAGATGAACACATTCAGATGACTTTAAGACAGGGAATTCAACATGTATCATAAGCACATTGGACTGGTAATGGATTACTGAGCATAAAGTGTATCATCAAACATTTGTGGAACCAAGGAAAACCATAGCTTAAATTGTCACTGTAATGGAAAAGGAGAAACCATAAAAGAGCATTGTTTAGGAAAAATGGGTGCAATTTTATGAAGAAAATGATGATTAAACTATTTCATAAAAAGGAAAATTTTGTGCTGCTCTGAAAAGGAATAGAGATTATTCATGTTCCGGCGCCACACGAGTTGGCTGCCTTTTGCAACAGCGGCTCAATTCTGAGTCTTTTTATCTTCCTTCTTCTTTCTGATCCGGTGATAACTTTCTGATCCGGCACACCTTTCGCTCTATATATATCACAGACACACAGATCGCCCCAAAGGTCTCCTGAGTCAGCGGACAGAGCCTCTGTTTACAGCAGGAGACGATACAGCAGGGAAGAGCTAGCTAGCACTCAACCGCCACCCGGTGCCAACGGAGAAACTCGACATACCAGGAGAAACTGAAGCGAAAACGACGCGGGTGCCGGGCTGGAGTTCAGGCGGCGTGCAAGAAATATAAGACAGAATAATAAAGAGCGATGGCAAGAACCAAGCAGACTGCCCGTAAATCTACTGGAGGAAAAGCCCCCCAGGAAGCAGCTGGCCACCAAGGCTGCTCGGAAAAGCGCTCCGGCCACCGGCGGAGTGAAGAAGCCTCACCGTTACAGGCCCGGTACCGTGGCTCTGAGAGAGCTCTGTCGCTACCAGAAATCCATGGAGCTGTTCATCCGTAAGCTACCCTTCCAGCGCCTGGTGAGGGAGATTGCTCAGGACTTCAAGACCGACCTGCGCTTCCAGAGCTCTGCCATCATGGCTCTGCAGGAGGCCAGCGAGGCCTACCTGGTGGGTCTCTTCAAGGACACCAACCTGTGCGCCACCCACACCAAGAGGGTCACCATCATGCCCAAAGACATCCAGCTGGCCCGCCACATCCGCGGAGAGAGAGCTTAGACTTTCTGCTGCACATCCACCAACCACAATGCTCCGCACTGTGTCCATATATATATATATATATATATATATATATATATATATATATATATATATATATATATATATTTATATTAATATGTACATATGTATACTAGCTGCTCTTGTTTTTTCTTGCCTTCTGATTGTTGCTCTGAGTGTTGCTATCCCTGTGCTGTTGCAATCCTGGAATTTCCCCATTGTGGGACTAATAAATGCTTATCTTATCTTAGATTAATGAAAGACAAGTGCATCTGAGGTTCTGAAAGGAGCTTGAAAATATTGGGTTTATAGAACTTATACCAGGAATATTCTGAAGAATTAAATCTAATTTGGACAACAGACCTTCAGCACAGCAGAGTCAGATTGTGTCCACTCGTGGTAGCAGGCCTTCAACGTGCCAACCTTGATCCGTATCGAACAGCCTAACGAACAAGGTTCCAGTTTTAAATGAACGCAGTTAGCAGCTACACGTAGTTGGTCAAGAAGATTGTGTGACATGAAAGTGATGTCAGTGGTGGTGTCCAAAAGAGCTTCCTGAAACATTACATCTTCAAAAGTCAGTGGAAGGTAGAATTTTCGTGCCACCTCCCTCTCGTTTAAATCTTACAGAAATTGTGGAACCGGTGGTTCGACACGGATTTGTGAAATGTCCTTTTTAGAGGAGTGGTCTTTGGCTTGTTGCTGGACTGCCAGAACAGCACTGGACTGTGTTGGGTCCTTTGGTTCTTCTCCGTTTGTAGGAGGGGTTTTCTTTTTGCCTTTTCTTAGTGATTTAGAGCACTTATTCTGAGTTGGCACAGCTGCGATAGCTAGGATGTCAGCTGTTTCATTTTCTTTGTTGTTTCAGATCTCCGCTAGGAGGTGCTTGAAAGCTTCTATAGCTTCTCCACTGAGAGTAGGAGTTTCTTTCATCTTCCAAGGTTTTGGATTGGTCAAACTAAATTAGGTCCTTTGGATCTAGTTTAGTTTTGACCTTGATGAGGTCGGTGGGAGAAACTTCTCGGACTTTCATGTGATCGCGATGTAAAAGATGGAGTAGGGTTAGAGGGTCCTTCCAACTCCAGGGTGTCAGAAGCAGTGCTGCCAGCTAGCACGGTGGCAGGCTCAGCGTGCTTGTTGTGGCTTTGTTGCCGTTTTTGAAAAGCATAATGTGCAAACTCTCTCAGCTGGCCTATTGAGCATGACCCTGGGTTAGCTGTAACTCCAAGGTAGTGACTCACAGTAGGATGGAGGTTCTGGATGAAGAGGTACTTAAAATTATGGTCTTCTTCCATCCCAGGTATATTTTGAGATCCAAAATATGCAAGAAGGAGTTGCTGGTAGTAGGCCTGTGGAGGCTCTGAACGACCGTGTTTCACGGCCAGGGCTGCCAACAGCCCTGACTGTAGGCAGTCGTCGGAGAATTCCTTTTCGAAGGCTTTGCAGAGTCGCAGGTACTCTGTCCTGATATCTGATGGTTGTCTGTCTATAAATTTTGACACTGATATGTTAGATGTTAGTTTAATCAAATAGATGTGATTGTCAACCATAGCATCAAGGTATTTATGCAGGTAGTAGTCAATGTCTTGTAAATAGGCTCTGGAATCAGGTGAACCAGCATGGCCTGGATTAAATTTTGTAAGATTTTGGGCTATCTTGTCAAGGTCACGGTCTGAAGGGGCACACACAAGCTTTTCACACGATCGTTCCTGCTCCAAACGGAAACCGGGAGACAGCACACGGTGGAAGTCCCAATCTGGTGAAATGCGTTCTTCTTTCGGCCTAACCAACCCCCTCACGGTTAGTGGTCTTGGTTGGGGAGTAGCCAGAGTTTCTGGAGGTTGTAGACGCGAATGTGGTCTTGCTTCCTTTTGTTGCCTGTATTCCTCCACTTCTTCTTCTAAATCTCTTAAACCTTGGTGTGCTTCCTGTAGGAGCAGCTGACATTTCTTGTAGTCAGACTTCTCATTTTCAAGTTGACCTTCAACTCTTCTGAGTTCCTTCTTCATGTCCTGAATGGCATCTTCAAGTTCAATGTTCTCTTGGTGAAGTGAGTCATTGATGCGAGTCAATTGTCGTTTCTCTGTCTTTGCCTGGTTCAAATCTCGTAACGCATTTTCAAGTTGAGCTTGAGTATCATCGTTTTCATCTTGAAATTGTTCCAGTTTCATCCTTCGCATTTTAATCTCTTCCTGGAGAGAGAGAATTGTTGATTGTTGATTCCCTAACTCATTCTCGGCAACTTTTAATCTCGCGACTAATGCTAGCACGAACTTTCCTAACACCCCGGGGAGATCCTTTCCTTTTGGTGGGCTTTCTGCATAGTCGTCCAAAAGTTCTTCAGTGAGTTGTTTCAAATCTCCGGGCTGTGTTCTCTTTACTCCTGTTGTGAAGCTAGATATAAAGTCAAAAGTCAGTTCTTCCAATATTGTTTGAAGGTCATCCAGTTTGGTAAATCGGTCGGTTGTTTGTTGATCTGCCATGTTTTACCATTGTTTATCAGT
Organism: Pholidichthys leucotaenia; assembly: GCA_020510985.1. NCBI lineage: Eukaryota > Metazoa > Chordata > Actinopteri > Cichliformes > Pholidichthyidae > Pholidichthys > Pholidichthys leucotaenia. Next base: position 57,466,021 of record CM035837.1, on the reverse strand, counting down.
TAGCTTAAAAAGCAACTTGTTGATTATAGTGAGATTTGTTAGTCAAGGATTAACATTGTTATTTTATAGTAGTGGTAGTTATAAGCTCTTTTAGAACTTGCTCCAACTTACAGGCCTCCCTACAGAAGGAAGGCAGAATTATGGAATTATTGTAAAATTTGGAGATGTGTTAATTTATTTGTTGAAACTGTATTTTGATTTGTAGTTTAAAAATTTTGTGTGGATTGACTTCTTTACTTAAAATTATGAAAGCTTAGTATTGGAATTGTCATCAATAACTAGCTTTGGAATTTTGTTGAATGTCACTTTAAAGTGAGGATTTTATTTTCAAAAGAGAAACAACAAAAATAGAACAGGCTAAATGTTTCAGAGGTTTAAAGTTATAGGTTTTCACTTTCTTTTAAAGTTAAGGTTAATTTTTGTCCTTACTGTTAAAGCATATTTTAATTTAAAGCTTTAAATGTTTTAATATTTACAAATTAGAAAACACAAGTGAATTGTTTTTGTGTATTGCCACCAAGGGTTTCTTAGGATTAAAGCTAATGGTGATTTACTTAATTGTTATCTATAAAGTTTTATTTACAGAATATCATGAGCTGGGCTCTGGAGGTTCTGCCAGACCCAGCTTCGTGGCTCTTTCCCTGCATTTATATTTACTTGTTGTATTTTTGTGTCTTTTTGAATCGCATTCTAATTGACAGTAAGTCATTATCTCTTACCACTTTCAAGTTATAACCTTGAAAATCTGAACTATTTTATTGACAAAAAATATTTACCACTCTTGACCACTAGGGGGTATGTCACAGTTCTGCACCATGCACACTCAAAGGGTTAATGTGTACATTGTTCTGGTTATGTAGGCAGTATGTCAATATGGTTAATATACAAAATTGCTATGTGAATTTCCCAGGCTCCACAGTGTGGATGTCAGTGTGTTTAGTAAATGCAGTTGCTATGTGAGCTGTCCATGGTGCTGAATAACTATCCTGATGTGTTAGCACATGAAGTTGTTGTGTGGGCTGCCCAGGTTATGAGGTTGATGTGTATATTGACATATTTGATGATTAAGTTGTTTACTGAATTCGTGTTCAAGGGTATAACCTGTATATTTGTATATATGCTGATGGGGTTATTTTGTATATTATTATTAGGAACACGGCAGTCTTTCTTTATTTTATGGACTATAATATAACAAAGACGGCAGAATAATCCGTCTGGCCATGTGGAGGTGGGACAGTAGTCCACCTGTCCACCTCTAGTTTTAGTTGTTTGTGTGTGCATGGATAGGTCTAATTACCTTGTTTACTATTAGAGTGTGATTTGGGCAATAAATTCGGGAGGGTCTAACTGGTGTGCTTGCGTTTTGGACTTTTTAGAAGGGGGGGGGCGGGTTGTGTTGTTCTTAGAGCACATTATAGTGTAACATGGGTGGTGACATCACCCAGAGTATAAGAGGGCTGTGTGGTAAAGGGGCGGTCTCTTGACCACCTCTCAGCCTGACAGGAGTGTCTCTGAACTGACAGTGAGTTCTATAATAAAGTCCTGTTCAGTTCACCACTCGCCTCATTATTGTGCCACGTTTTACGGACGTAACAAACACAACGTAGGTGCCAGTCATGTTAAGTTGTGTAGTTTGCTTAGAAATAGAGCAGTGTGAAACCAGACCTAACCGGACCAAATGCAAACAATGTAACAAAAATATGAACCTTGGTCCGGACCTTGGTTCAGACTGTCAGGTGTGAAAATGTCCTAATTCTCATTTAAGGAATTCATACCTCATAAGGTAGCACTATTCTTATGTGAGTACAATTTCTGGATACTCTACACACCTCTGGTAGTCCTCCAATTCATTGTTTGGTTCATTATCTGAACTTTTTGACTGTAATAAATCAAAAATTCACTGACAGACAATCATTTACTTTTAAAAAAAAAGTACTATATTTTTCTTGATGGATGGATGGATAGATAGATGTTGCTTTCTCCAAATTATCCACCCATATCTGATCTTACAGACTGACAGACAAATAGATGGATGGACAAAAAAGTAAAAGACCCTTGCCAAGGAGCCACATGAGCCCGTACTGCATCTGAAGATCAAGGGCTACTTTAAATTATATCGACAGAAACCATCCACGGTGGTCTGCTGAATATGGCTCAGCTCATAAGTATGCACAGCATGACACATGGATTAAAGAGTAAAGCATCTCATTATTTACCTTGGTGCATTATTTAAAGGAGAGAATAAATCACTCGAGTAAAAAAGTGTGCCTGCCTGCCTGGCATGTGACTTTCTCAGCTATGAAACCCTAAGCGTTCTCTGCAGAAACCCAGCAGAGTGCAAAGCTGTTCAATTGTTGTGACTATTAACAGGTACAGTCATGGACCAAAATAGCAGATTTCTCTCACACTGTGTCAGTCTGACAATCTGTCAGTAGCTTTTTAGGTGAGAAGTTGTTTTGTTGCAAAAGTGTGAGAAAAAAATTATCTTCCCCAGAATATTTCATGATCTCGCTTATTAAAGTGGATTTGTGCTCTTAGCATTTCACACCCAAATTTTTGAATGCGGTGGCAAACTAATCATGAACGTGATAGAACTTAATGATAATGATTTCAGTGTGACTAACAGCAGCAGAAAAACAATCTTATTCTTCAGTAATATATCATGGTGTACATATACAGTATTTACCGCTACATCAGACCTATTCACCCTGCAGAAATAGGCTACTTCAAGACCCCCCCACCAAAAAAAAAAAAAAAACACTACTGACTACTGACCACTTACGGCAGGTTAAAATTTTGTACCATAGACAGACACAACTCAAAACCTGGAGCGCTATGTGACAGATCTGTTCTTGTTTATTATTATGTTTCAAGTCTTGTGTTTTAGGATTGTTTTCCAGATAGTACCTTGTTTGTTGTGCAGAATCTGGCAACTCAGGGGAACGGAGCAGGGACTGTTGAGTCTTTTCAAAGAAATTGAGCAGTTGTGATTTTTACCCGAGCAAGACTCAGCCATGACAGTGCCCATTTTGTAACCTGGCAGAGAAGCTGTTCTACCACAGCCTAAAACTGCTTATTAAATCATTTATTGTTATACTGTAATATATCCATTACATTTTATGATCAATCTTGCCATGATCTGCATGTGTCAGAGGAGCTCAGTCTTAGCAAAAAAAAATAAATGTTCAATTGCACTTTTTATCACTCAGAGAAAACATACAGACGTGCAGCGGGTACGTGGCGTTTACAGCTTGAAGAAAGCTGTGTAAGGGAAGGTTTGTTTTGTTTTGTTTTGTTTTTTTCACTTTTATTGTCTTTCAGAATCGACCAACTACCCCATACTTTAATCCCTAACCCTTACCTCACAGGAACCTTTCAATAGTGGAGTGAAAAACAAAGCAAAGACAAGAAAGAAATCAGTGACAGACGGACTCTGTGTTTTTGTGTGTATTGCTCGAGACAGCTGTGCAGGTAACCGTCCGCCATCTTGCTCCCACCAGCCAAATGAACGTTGGGAAACCAAAGAGACGTGTTGTTCTGCGCATGCGCAGTGAGGACTGTTTGCACAGTGAGTGAGCTTGTGAAAACGTACCGAGTGTGGTCTTTCCTGGTTCGAATCCCCGGGCTGGCAGGGGTTGGAACCTTTCTGTATGGAGTTTGCATGTTCTCCCTGTGCTGTGTGGGTTTACTCCGGGGGCTCCGGTTTCCTCCCACAATCCAAAGACATGCATGTTAGGTTAATTGGTTGTTCTAAATTGTCCCTAGATATCTGTTTCATATAGGCCCTTAGAATAGAGGGTTAGCATTAGTGAAAGCGCTTTGAGTGGTCTTTGTGACTAGAAAAGCGCTATATAAGTGCAGGTTAGTTAGTAGTTAGTATATTCCATAACCTACATATGTTTAAGCATGTGAGAATGTTTGGTGATTACATATGTAAGGCGACTTCACACCTCAGAACAGGACAAAGAGTCTCAACCGCCAGTGAAGATCAAAGAGCATCTGAGGCGCTGCGGTGGAGACCGGATGGGTTGCCCTGACCCCCCAGGGCCAGGCGGAGGAGTACGAAGACAATGGGGGGATTAAGATAATGAGGGATGTCAGCTTTTGATATGCATGTCTTTTGTTATGTGCGAGTATAAGTTCGTAGAGCCTAAGGTGTTTGCGCTCTTTCCTTCTTCTGCTGCTGCACCTAGATGAGACTTGTTAGAGGAGCTGATAATAAACTTTGGTTTATATATCACATCGCCTCGTTCTTTCAAGCTCTTCTACACCGAGGCGCTTTTTTTTTTTTTGATTTAACGTGAAAATGTACGTTTTTAGAGGGGTGGGAAAACGTTTATTAGATAGGTGTTTTACTGAGACGGCGTTGGTCAGGGAGGGGCAACCTTGTACCAAACAGATGCAGAGAGATTTATTTTCATTTATATTTTTGACTTTGGCCATATATATTTCCAACATTCTTCTTTTAAATTTGCAATTTTTTTTAATGGAAATTTGACTTCAATTTGTGTAAATATGTGACTTTTTCTTGCAAATTTGTATCTCATAAGTCTCATAAACTAGCAGCCTTTTATTGTAAAATTTGCAACTTTGCATAAGAAGGATGAAGTATATTGTAAATTTTTGTCTGACTGTATTGCAAATTTGAATTGATTTGTCTTAAATTTGAAACTTTATCCTTGAAAATTTGTGGTTTATACAATAAACTGCTGACTTAATCATAAATTCTAGACTTTTTACCACTTGTACAGTGGCTGCTCACAAAAACTGAGCTTCAAACCCCAGCTGAACCCCGCCAACATTAAACTCTCGGGCAGGTGTTATAATATCAAAGCCTGTTTACTATATAGTATCCGGTTTTCCATGTTTGTGGATAAGGACATGTTAGGAAATACATCTCACCTTCTTTACTTTTCAGTACAATTTTGCATCAATAATTTTAACCATAACTTTTCTACTTTTGAAGACAATACCTTCAGTAACGGTGATTAATATATCATTCAGCATTTAAGCTGAGTTATTTGCAGTCCAGAATTTTGTGTTGTCCCTGAACCCCCCCTCTAATTTTCTTATTCAGCCCTCATGTTATTGAAGTTGATAAGCACTGCCCCACAGTTTTGTGCATTAAAAAAAGAACAGTATAGAAATCAAATTCACTCGGACACTCTTAAAAACACGTGCAAAAATCCCGTCCATACTGGGTCCCGTGGCTCTTCAACAACTCACAGCTACAGTAAAAATTTTGATTTCCTCACATTTACTGTAGCACTCAAATCCTTTCAGTATGTGTGTGTCATGACATTTATCAGCTGTTTGTTTTGTTGGGTAGCATGTTGAAATGAAGAGGAACTTATGGATGATAATATTTGGTGTAGGAGCAGTAATATTCCGGGGAAACGACGCTGCTATGCAAAATAGTGGACTATATTTGCATTTATAATACAGACACCTGACAGATCCTCGCAACCTGCAGTGCAGCATAAATACAGAGCATCTGTCTCAATCATGGTGCATATGGGAACCATGGTGGATAAATATAGTCTAACTGTACTACTTGGCACTCTCGTTTCCATTCTGAAGAATGGTGACTGTCAGCACAGCATGAGTTCTTTCTTTGTGACAGAAATACACCAAACCCCAAATGTAATCACTATATCCCAGTTTAATTTGTCTAAAGTAAGTTTTAAATTATAAATAAAGTGCAAAACATCCTGGAATTGAAAAGAGAAACATTTGATCACGACCTCATCCACACTGTTTTTGTCCAGCACTGTGGAATATTTGTTTGGCTGCTGCTGCATTTTGATATCTCGTTCCCACACGAGGATACACACTCACACACACAAGGGTGGCGTGATGCACAGTACTGATAATAGTTTTACATTATTCCGCCGCACAAACTTACAAGTGGTGGTAAGGCATCAAGATGTGTAGTAAAGTGTAACCAAAGGAATACGAAGAGCACTAGCAAATAAATACAGAAAGAAAAAGTCCATTTTGTGGGAGGCCTATAGAATACATATTAGGGTTGTTGCAATATACTGGGATTGACAATAAAAGTGTTATTTTGAAATAAAAAATGTCTTAATAAAATTTAACTTAGTGCAAGCTCTCTGGTGCTCCAGTAACTAAACTTAATTACGACCAAAAATATATTGTATACAGTACCAGTCCAAACTTTTGGACACATCTACCCACTGAAAATGAATGGGTCCAAACTTTTGACTGGTACTGCATTTAAAAAAAAAAAAAAAAAAAAAAAAAAAGGATAACGTTTTCAGATATGTCAAACCAGTGCAGAAAATCTTCATGTATTTTATAAAATGGAAACTAGACAGTGATGTGTGAGGCTATAAAAGAAGTATATGGGTGCTAAAAACGAAAGAAATACTTATATTTGTACATGTGCTTTGTTGAGTATGTATTTGCATTCTCCACTCTCCACAACAACGACATTACATGAACTCCAGGTTGCAGGAGGTGTATTCATTACAGTTAAAAGGATGATTTTGGAGCATTCTCCGTGTGTCACACTCAATGGTCATCATACAAAATAAGAACCAGAAGGAGCAAGGCCACCAATCTTCCCACAACCTTTTGCTACTAGTAATTTATTTGCATTTTAAACAATAAATTTAAGCAGGCTTTGATGTAGCATAGCTGTGTCCATTCATATGGGGGCGACTGTGGCGCCAGTGTAGTGTGGCCGACTACTGATCGGAGGATCAGGGGTTCAATTCCCGCTCTGCCTGCAGTCTGCATATCAAAGTGTCCTTGAGCAAGACACTGAACCCCCATTTGCTCCTGGTGGGTCAGGCCAGCACCTGTGCACGGCAGCAACGCCATCAGCATGTGGATAGCAGGATCTGTAAAGTGCTTTGGTCATTCACAGATGAGAAAAAAGGGCTATATACAGTCATGTGAAAAAATTTGGACACCCCTTTAAATGTTATTTCTTTATTAAGAAATGTTCACATATCTATGTTTAACCTTGTTTTTGTTTTTATTTGCATTTTTTAAAATTTATTCTAGCCATTTTGGGCTGCGCGGTGGTGGAGTGGTTAGCACTGCGGCAGCACAGCAACTCACCCTTGGCCGGGGGATCCTGGGTGATTAATATTAAATATCCATATGTCCAGATATGTTAAAAAACACACAGGCTCATACAGGATGTCCTAATTTTTTCACATGACTGTAAGTGAACATCATTTACCATGCCAAACCAATCTGCGCAAGTCTGCGGTGTTAGAACCAGTTTTGCAATAAAACCAGAATTGCAATAATTTTATTGCAAAACTGGTTGGAATGACAAAAGTGTTATCGTAATTAATTGCCAACCAGTTTTGCAATTTAAAAAAAGAATTCCATGCATTTGTCTGTGTTCTAAATCATTCCAAATCAGCTTAAATGGGCTGATCAACAAAGAAAGTGACTTCATGAAAATGAGAAATGTTGTGTTCTTCTGATTAGAAATCTAACAAATATGGCCAAATTTAAATAACAGTAACAAAGTATGGACTATCAGACATTTACTTTAGAATTACAATAATGTTATTGTAAAACTGGCTGGCTGACTAATTGCAATAAGTTTCATCATCCCAACCAGTTTTGCAATAAAATTATTGCAATTCTTGAGTCGTATTTTGTTACTGTTAGTTAAATTTGCTAAATTTGGTCATCATTCTTGGTTTTCTAATGAGAGAAGCACAAAATTTGTCATTTTTGGTCAGTCATCTTTTTGATAAAGTTTATAGCAATTCTGCAGTTTGTTTGGTTTTTTGGGGGGGGTTGTTTGTTTGTTTGTTTGTTTGTTTGTTTGTTTGTTTGTTTCAAAACTGGCTGGCAACTAATTGCAATAAGAGTTTTGTCATCCCAGCCAGTTTTACAATAAAATGACTGCAATTCTGGTTTTATTGAAAAACTGGTTATAACACAGCAGTCGTCCTTTCTATTAAATGCACAAAATGTTTGATTTGAGACAACACTAGCCCATAAAAGTGACTGTGTGCACAAGTATGTATGTATGTTGTGTGTGTTGTAGTACATGAAACTGTCCAAAGACACTGACAATGGTACCTTTAATGGTCTGTAACACCTTCCTTATACAGTATGTTTATGAGATCAGTCTACTTTTTTCAGAATTTCCCGGAGATTAATAACCATACTAAATACCTACATACTGAATACTTCAACATCATTTTTAACCTATTTTTCTTAAAAAAAATATCTTTGCCATTCTAAATATGCAAAATAAAGGCAAAATGTATAGACAAATTATAGGTATTATTCTATAGTGTTATATTACGATTTTTTTTTAAAATTTTCATCAACAAGAAATGAGGAATAAACAAAAGCAGAAATAATTTTGACCACAGTCTTTAAAAAATAACATCCTGCTAATAATTAGGCACAATAAAACCAGATAAATCTTTAAATCTGAGTTCATTATCTAATAAATACTTGGATATGCATTGGTTAAGATAAAACATTGTGCTTGTGTGATAGGAGCCACATTTTTCACCATGTTTTTCACTCACCACGGCTGCATCTGCCTAACAAAAACATCCTCCCATTAACTGAAGAGACTCACTCACATTAATCTAAACACACCGCGGGAACAATAGGGATGTGTTTTAACCTGCCCAACCACCAGGCATCATCAGCATGTAACAGCTCTGCCTGCTGTCTTTAGACAAGTGTAAATGTAAAAACAAAGAGGCATGATAATGACACATCTGCCAGTCCAGAAAGTCTGAACAGTTCAGGGTCTGCCTTTCCGCTCCGTGAACAGTGGGCTCTGGCATTGCTTTGCTCTGTGTCAGGGAAAAAAAAAAAAGGAAAGCTCACAGTGCAAGTGCTCCCCACTCTCACACAGCAGGGGGCTTTGTGTGTTTGGCTGCAGTACAGCAAAGGCTGCATTATTCTGGAGTGTCAGTGGGTAAAATGGCAGTATGCCCACTATATCCATGCACAGGTGATGTCTGCAGTTTTCTGCTTGGGCTTTGTGCAAATTAAATTTACTGAAATTACAACATCTAATTTAAGTTCTTTAACTATATAATGGCCACTTAGTACAGAACTGCAATGAAAAACAGCACCTATGATGTTTTCTTTTGCGTTCTCAAACCAGCACAGACCCAAATAACGGAGCAATTACTCCATTTTTAGAGCTCCTTAATTCAATCTAGGACCAGAAAATAAATTTGGGTCTGGACAGCGGCCGCAAACATAAAGTGAAGTCGATGAAGTTTTTCCAGTGATGTGGGTTAACTCTTTGAGCAAAAGGCGCCACTTCACTATGGAGGCTTTCTCCATAATTGCCATCAGCTGCTGTTGTCACTGAGGGGAGATTAAAGTTTCACTTTGTTACTTTCAGGGTAAGTGGAGCAGCAAATAGCTGAGCCTCCTGAATAGAAAACCAATTCCCACATAATAATAAAAAGTAAAACAGATTCTCACTGTTTTGGGAACAACAACAACAACAACAACAACAACAACAACAACATAGCACTGACTACAATGGGGCCATTTGGCTGGGATTCAGAGTGATGCACTGATATGTGACATGCCACTATATTAGTGGCAATTATTTAATTATCTCCATCTGTCCCAAATGAAGTGCTTTATTCCCTTGGTCTTCTGTGGTGATTTTTATACATTGTGGGTTTTATTGAGCTTAAATGGCAACCCAAACTCGCCAAACGTGGTACAAATAATATGCTTTCCACCCCATTAAAAACATACCATTTCTACTGGAAAAGGCTTCACTCCAAAACCTGGTTGTCACTGCACATGCGCGAAATAACACCTGTTTTAATAGCACCGAATTCTCATATGGTGGTTGGAGGGGGACAGTGGACGCCAAGCGCTGTCACTCAACAAGCACAGATTCACATCCAATACTATCAGTTTCTTACTTCTGTGTTTGCTTTTCACTTTTTAGGTTGGGTTTAGGCGCTTACTCCACTAATGGTTAAAGTTAGGTAAAAAGTTAGGCTTAGGCATACATTCCACTAATGGTTAGGATTAGGGAAAGCAGCAGGTTTAGGTACTTCTCCCAACCAAAGCTCACACGTACAAATTCTGCATTTCTCAAAGTTGCAAAAGCGTGTCATTTACACTACTTTTTGTTGAGATTAGGCTGCAAAGGGTTAGCTGTGAGTACACATAATGGCCCATATTTGTCAAAGTACATAGAAATCGGCACACATTTAGGTGTAGATATGATCATACGAAAAGGTCCACGTGGTATTTATGAAACCGTGTGTATCTGCTCATTCTCATTGTATACTGTTCAGTCATTGCTAAATCTGGTGGATGGAAATGATCTCACAACACCCAGGCCTCATCCTCAGGATTTACGACACAGCGGAACACAAGATGGCAAAAGAGAAACCTTTCCAAAGTAGAAATTGATATTACTGTAAGAGAACTGAACAATAATAAAGTAGAAATGTGTTGTAACCTCAAAAGTCACTTTAAATGCAAAAGAACCATGCTATGGAGGAGACTGGTGCTGTGCAACACCATTGGTTTGGCCAGCTGATCTCCAGGTGAGAATTATAATCTAAATCTTGGTTGATTTAGAATGATTAAATGTTGACCATTTTGTTGTTTTAAAGCATACTTGGCAGATATAATAATTTATTACTTACTTTTTAGAAGTGCAGAAAGACGTCCCCTCTCCAGCACAGTTGTCTTCTCTGTGCTCTTTGTATTGGCTTAGCTCAGCTATGGCTCTCTGGCACCCGGCAATATTGTGCAGAAACACATGGCAAAATAAAATACTGTCCCCACACTTTCTCTGGTGTGTACAGCAGAATTTCTCTCGTTAATGTGGAGCAGTTTTTTAAAAAACCCAGATGAAGCATATCACCTCGGCCGGGAACTTCTAGAATAGTATTTTAACACAGTGCTCACACAAGTGACTCCCTGTAGTACAAACATATATAGTGGTGTGAAAAAGTGATTGCCCCCTTCCTGATTTCTCATTTTTTGTATGTTTGTCACACTTACATGTTTCAGATCATCAAACAAATTTAAATATTAAAGATAGCACAAGTAAACACAAAGTGCAGTTTTTAAATGAAGGTGTTTATTATTAAGGGAAAAAAATCCAAACCTACATGGCCCTGTGTGAAAAAGTGATTGCCCCCCCAAACCGAATAACTGGTTGGGCCACCCTTAGAAAGAACAACTGCAATCAACCGTTTGCAATAACTGGCAATGATCTTTTACAGCGCTGTGGAGGAATTTTAGCCCACTCATCTTTGCAGAATTGTTGTAATTCAGCCACATTGGAGGGGTTTCCAGCATGAACCTTTTTAAGGTCATGCCACAGCATCTCAATCAGATTCAGGTCAGGACTTTGACTAGGCCACTCCAAAGTTTTCATTTTGCTTTTCTTAAGCCATTCAGAGGTGGACTTGCTGGTGTGTTTTGGATCATTGTCCTGCTGCAGAACCCAAGTGTGCTTCGGCTTGAGGTCACAAACAGATGGCCGGACATTCTCCTTCAGGATTTTTTGGTAGACAGCAGAATTCATGGCTCCATTTGCCACAGCAAATCTTCCGGGTCCTGAAGCAATAAAATAGCCCCAGAGCATCACACTACCACCACTATATTTTACTGTTGGTATGATGTTCCTTTTCTGAAATGCTGTGTACTTTTACGCCGGATGTAATGGGACACACACCTTCCAAAAAGTTCAGCTTTTGTCTCATCAGTCCAAAGAGTATTTTCCCAAAAGTCTTGGGGATCATCAAGATGTTTTCGGGCAAAACTGAGACAAGCCTTTATGTTCTTTTTGCTCAGAAGTGTTTTTTTGTCTTGGAATTCTGCCATGCAGGCCATTTTTGCCCAGTCTCTTTCTTATGGTGGAGTCATGAACATTGGCCTTAACTGAGTAAAGTGAGGCCTGCAGTTCTTTAGACGTTGTTGTGGGGTCTTTTGTGACCTCTTGGATGAGTCATCACTGCGGTCTTGAGGTAATTTTGGCTACTCCTGGGAAGGTTCACCACTGTTCCATGTTTTCGCCATTTGTAGATAATGGCTCTCACTGTGGTTCGCTGGAGTCCCAAAGCTTTAGAAATGGCTTTATAACCTTTTCCAAACTGACAGATCTCAATTACTTTGCTTCTCATTTGTTCCTGAATTTCTCTGGATCACAGCATGATGTCTAGCTTCTGAGGATCTTTTGGTCTACTTCACTTTGTCAGGCAGGTCCTATTTAAGTGATTTCTTGATTGAGAACAGGTGTGGCAGTAATCAGGCCTGGATATGGCTAGAGAAATTGAACTCAGCTTTCCAAAGATGTGATAAACCACAGTTAATTTATGTTTTAATGGGGGGCAATCAGTTTTTCACACAGGGCCATGTAGGTTTGAATTTTTTTTCCCTTAATAATAAACACCTTCATTTAAAAACTGCATTTTGTGTTTGCTTGTGTTATATTTGTCTAATATTTCAATTTGTTTGATGATCTGAAACATTTAAGTGTGACAAATATACAAAACAATGAGAAATCAGGGAGGGGCAAATAGTTTTTCACACCACTGTAAATACAGTAATAAATCTACAACTGGAAAAACCCTGAGTTCAACTGCAATAGTAAAAAATATGCTATAATTTGAGCACACATCACCTAATTTGAGTGCAGTCTGATACAGATTTGCAATGTGACGACGGCGTCCACTGTCAAATGTTTCGCCCCAAGAGATGAGCAATAAAAACTCTAAGCATGCCTTAGACCTTTTCATAATATTTCCATCTCTCAGATTTGACCTTTAATATTTTGACATTCGACTGAATTGAGAGAAGCCTAAGCCAATAACCCTGAGCTCATCCTGCTTTGTCTTCCATGGAGACTGACATCACCCTGCTTCAATCATGCAGATCACTCTGGGAAAGAGACTCTCTCTTGCCTACATTAGCTTTACTCAAGAGATGGCAACTCTTCAAAAAGCACTTCTGCATTGAGCTGAACCCACTGGTGATGGGGCTGCAAAGATGAGACAGTTGTTCAGAAAGGTTGTAAAACATGAAAAAATAAATCCATCTATGTCAAAGCACAGAATGAAGCTCAAGTTAGAACTCTCATAAAAACGTTAACCAAATAAAAACTAATTCAAGCTATTAACTAAATGAGGTTTATATACTGATAATTCAGATGTAGGATGAGCAGTATGATTTAGGTCAATCTGATCTGTTGTGTTCTTTGTCCAAATTTCTCTCCACTCTCTGTGGGCAAACTGAGCTCCACACACTCACAACTTCTCCTACTACGGGTAGGCAGATACAGCGCCTACTCCAGAGTGAGCATAAGCTAAAAGTTAGATTACATAAAGACAACTTTACAATTGGCAAAGTAAAGGTAGACAAAGTTTGTTGATTTATGCAAGCAAAAACTAAGATTAATGAGCACAAGGTTGATTTTGCTGCACATCTCCTTGGAGTATGGGTGCAGGATTTACCAGCGGAACCACTTAAAGCAACATTACGTAAGATTTTCCCCTTAAAATAATGTTTCCAAAATTATTTTGATGGTACATCAACCTTTGACCGGGTGAATGTCCCTTCCCACATAACCTGAATGGGCTCGCATTGCCTGCAACAAGTGTGTTCTTGGTAGGAACACTGAAAGGACTACAACTATGGTGACTATAACCTCAGTCCCAACAGTCAATCACAGGGCACAACTTTAGCTATCAGCAACTAAGCACCCTGTGATTGGTTGTTGGGACTGAGGTCTTAGTCACTATGGTTGCAGTCTTTTCAGTGTTCATACCCGGAAAAAGAAAGTTACATAGTGCTGCTTAAAAGACTAGACATTTTATCCAGCAAAAGAAATATTGTAATAATACATTTTCAATACTATTGCTGATGTCTACAAACCAGAGACTATTAACAGTGTTCAGTTTTCTCGTGTAGATTTGTTTAAACATGAAAACATTGTGTAGCTTCATTAAATATACTAAATACTATATATAGCTTACATAGCAAATCAAACAAATAATCAAAGCATAATAATGCAATAAAAATACTTCAACTAATGTGAGTCCTTCCAGCCAAAGACTTACATATCTGGCCAGTTGAAATCTGCGCATGTTAAAATTCACATTTGAGTTAAAATACAAAAGATGAACTTGACTACAGAAGAGCAGTGCCAGTAAACTGAAGAAAAAAAACAGCTTGTACTCCGAGGGTATGCAGGCATTTGTGCATGCATGGTTGTTTTTTGTTGAAGAGCTTTCCAGATATTGATTTTTAAACCACACTTCTACTTTGCATGCTCAGATTAGCTTTACAGGCTGTCATCACTTTGAATGTGTCTACAACTGAAGAGACACGTGACCTTACTGAACAACTTCTCTATCTGACCTGAGAATGTGTCAAAAACAACACAACTCTGCCTGGAAAATGAGAATAATGGGAACGGGGGGCGGGGTGCAAGCAGTAAATCACAATGTTTTCTTGCATGAAAGGAGTTTCTTGGAAAAATTCCAAGAGTTTTTTGAAGAAAAACAAACTTCACAAAGGAAGACCTGCTTTGTGCTGCAAGCAAAACAAGCTGAAGAACTTTTAAACGTTATTTAAACCTGTGGCAGAACCTCATAATGAGCTGTTCATTTTTTCCAGCTCATGAAGGAGGAAGTCAATTAATCCCAACAACAACGCCAACCAAATCAAGTTGTCACAGTGCAGTAACATTTAATACTGTTTATTGTTGCAGGCTGTGAGCAAATGTTGTTTCTGTTTGTGGCAGTCGGTGATAATGTATCAGTGCTGGAGTCTGCATCATACGGTATATCCTTCAGCTTTAAATTTGTCCTGCAAATACTCAAGTTGGATGCAGCTGAACACTGCTATATGGAAGAAGTTTTACTCTGGGGCTTTCTGCCAGAGAGACTTTATGGCAGACGACTTTCTTCTCTTTGATACTTTTTCACTTTATTCAGTGGCCGTTTGGTTGAGGCACAAAAATATTTTGTTAGACTGAGGGAAAAAGTTGTCCTGATTTATTTCAGACCTTTCAATACTTAGACTGACCATCAAGCGTAAAGACTATAAACCTGCTTTTCATTAGCCGTTTGTGACCATTAAGGAGGTGCCTGCTGGTGTAGGACCTGGGATGCTTTTGATTTTGATTTGTAAAAGACTTCCACATACAGTATATTTAGCATTTGATGTTTATGTAGTGACCAAATGGTGACATGGTCTTCAAAATATTTTCTGCTCAGTCTAAATGGTTACTGCCAGCCCAACAAATGGTGCTTTTTTTTCTACAATGCCCAAAGGTCCTATTTGTAAAGGTGCGTTCAGACCAAATGCGAAAGCGCAAATTTTCCGTGTGGTGGGATTACATGTAAACTCAAAGCAAAGACGTGTATTTGTGTCTGAGCGAGTTGGACAGGGGCAGTGTCGCCTTTATAACTTCTACAGCTGCTTTCTGCCTGTTGTGGAAATCCCCAAAATGCTGTCATATTTAGGTGTTCAATGTTACTCGACTAGGCACACAGCTAGGAAAATGTTAAAATTTTGTCTTTGTAGAATTTTAATCTTCTGAAATGTGTCTATTGGTCATGTGATTATTTAAAAACTATCAAAACACTCATGTCTCTCTAAACAAAAGCACAGCCTTTAGATCTGTCTGTGCCCAAATAGCTGTTTTGACTCTTCTGGATTTTCCATGGGACATCATTAACATAGTAAACCTAGTCCAGCGCCATCCTTGATACCCACCGACTAGCCTAGCTGTCTGTCATATAGTCAACAGTGTTACAAGAACCATGTTTATCAAGCACAGTTTATCTCGTTATTTTCTTCAGATTCCAGTCACCAGAATAGCTATCCCTGTTTCCACCTGGTTCACTAATCCATAGTTGATAATTATCAACACCAAATTTATTATCTAAGTTTTTTTTAGCTGATTTAGGACAATTTTGATGTGCTGAATCCAAAAATCACATTGGTTTTGCTCAATCAGGTCAACTTTTTGAACTATGGCCACATGTTTTTATGGCGGATGATAAAATAAAGGCAGCGATGTGAAGGTTTTAAGTAGGTTTATTAAATCATACCGCCGTCATAGGAACTCTGCTCCAGCCCAGTGTGAGCAGACTGGAGCGGGGTCCTCAGGCTCTCCAGCAAAGAGACACAGAGTGTGTGTGTCAGCAGCAGTTGAAGGAATGAGAGTGAGAGGCTGAATATGGATTTCAGTGAGCTTATATACCCAGTCATAGACAATACATGAAAGGCATGGTATCATCAAAGAGACCGCAGAACAGGCATGAGACATTTGCATTTGAGAGACACAGTAAGGACAGGATGCATGAACACAATGCATGAATGGCGCATTAACATCACAGTACATAGCCGGAAAAAGCCAGAAGGAGCGGGGCTGCCTGTAGACATCAATACACACATTTCACTGTTAAGTTAATTGCTCTAGTCGAGCGCTGTGTCTGTCCCAGTTTGTTGTGGGGGTTATCCCAAACTGCCACAGCTCCCCCCCAGAGGGCTCGGCAGGGGGCCGAGACCTCGATAGCCCAGCTTTGGCAGCGAGCAGGAAAAGCTCTGTGCAGGAGGAGGTGGAGGGGGGTGGGGGGTAGTAAGTGCCGGCAGGAGACGGTGAAATCGTCTGAGCCGCGCAAAAATTGCTTGTTGTTCCGCGATGTCGAGGGGCTGTCCCGTTGAACGTGCGGAGATCACAAGAAGAAAAATTAGTCACTGACTCCTCTCGCAATTAAGTCCTGCAAGGATTAATAGCGGCCGTGAAGAAAAAAAACAGGAGCGACGAGGCTGCGTGGCGGCTGTAAGAGAGAAAAAAAAAATAAATAAAAGCAGAGGGACTTGGCGTGTTGACTTTAGGTGCGGGCACAACCTTAAAGCTTTCGGGAACTGCAGGCTGCTGAATTCCCCTGTGCGCCATGGCTAAGACCATTAGAAATTCCAGTGAGCGAGCTGCTTGCGTGCTTCAGGTGAACGAGCAAGCCTGAAGGGCCAGTGTGCAGCGGCGAAGAAGGAAGGTGGTCAGTGGAGCCGTATGTGTCCCGTGCGTGGCGCGCCGTCCTTGTAACTCCCCGGTGCGTGTGCCGGGGCTCCGTGCGTGGGTGGGCCTGCTGGAGAGGAAGAGCCAGGGTCAGGGAGCTTAATCATCCCTGTTGTAGTTGTGTTGGAGCGGTGAAAGTGAGTAGACGATCTTTGTCCCTCAAGCTCGTGTAGATGCGTTGGAGCGGTGAGAGGGAGGAGACGATCTTTGTCACTAACTCGGCCATGGTGCGTTCAGGTCCACGCACTGCATTCTCCGTCGGCCATAGAGGTCGCCGTTGTGGAGAGGGGACGAGGTGCCTGCGCTCTCGTGTGGAGGAGCTGTGAGCATGGCCGGTCCAGCGTGGATGTGCCGATCTAGGCGTGCAGATCCCACCATGAAGTTTGCTGCGGCTTTCCCGGTCGTGGGTGATGTCCAGAGAGTTCCCTGAAGCAGAAGGGAGCTGCTGCGTTCGCTTGTCGTCGGAGCATCACCGCCGGGTGCTGCGTTCGCCGGCAGCGTGGCTGTCCAAGCCAGAAGGGTGCGTCGCACAAAACATGTGCGTCCTCGGGGTCACCAATATGGCAGATGATAAAATAAAGGCAGCGAAGTGAAGGTTTTAATCAGAATCAGAATCAGAATCAGAATCAGCTTTATTGGCCAAGTATGCACAACACATACAAGGAATTTGACTTTGGCTAAAAACTTGCTCTCGTTGTTCAGATGGAGGATTTAAATAAGGATTCAATGACAACAGAGTATGTACAGTAAATTACAGTCTGTCCACGTTTCTATAAAAGGATGCAAATATATACAGGAATATATGCAGTTATTTACTCAGACTAACCACACTTTGCAGAAATATATGAAAAAATATACAGTCACACAGTATTTCAATGTGAACTCAGATTCAGTGATATAATGTGAATGAAGTAAAAAGCAGTGTGAGAGTTATGTGCAATGTAATAATGGATGAAAAGTCATGAGTACAGCAACAGGTAGGACTAGGTGAATGTTAGGAGTTCATCAGAGTGATGGCTTGAGGAAAGAAACTGTTCCTGTGATGGGTGGTTTTGACCTTCAGTGATGTGTAACGAAGACCAGAAGATAGAAGTTCAAACAGTTTGTGGCCGGGGTGTGATGGGTCAGCACAGATGTTTCCCGCCCGTTTCCTGGTTATGGACCGATATAAGTTCTCAATGGAGGGTAGGTCGGTACCAATGATCCTCTCCGCAGACTTAATGATCCGCTGCAGTCTGGTCTTGTCCTGTTTAGTGGCAGATCCAAACCAGACAGTGATGGAAAAGCAGAGGACAGATTGGATGATGGCGGTGTAGAAGACAACCAGCAGCTCCTGAGGCAAATCAAACTTCTTGAGCTGACGCAGAAAAAACAACCTCTGCTGGGCCTTTTTCCGGACAGTGTCTATATGGGAGGACCACATCAGGTTCCGGGAGATTGTGGTACCCAGAAACTTGAAGGAGTCCACAGTGGACACTGTGCTGTTGAGGATGGTGAGTGGGGGGAATGAAGGGGGGTGTCGCCTTAAGTAGGCGCCTTAAGTAGGTTTTATTAAATCA
Source organism: Pholidichthys leucotaenia (assembly GCA_020510985.1). Taxonomy (NCBI): domain Eukaryota; kingdom Metazoa; phylum Chordata; class Actinopteri; order Cichliformes; family Pholidichthyidae; genus Pholidichthys; species Pholidichthys leucotaenia. Next base: position 57,447,412 of record CM035837.1, on the reverse strand, counting down.
TACCGCCGTCATAGGAACTCCACTCCAGCCCAGTGTGAGCAGACTGGAGCGGGGTCCTCAGGCTCTCCAGCAAAGAGACACAGAGTGTGTGTGTCAGCAGCAGTTGAAGGAATGAGAGTGAGAGGCTGAACATGGATTTCAGTGAGCTTATATACCCAGTCATAGACAATACATGAAAGGCATGGTATCATCAAAGAGACTGCAGAACAGGCATGAGACATTTGCATTTGAGAGACATCAGTAAGGACAGGATGCATGAACACAATGCATGAATGGCACATTAACATCACAGTACATAGCCGGAAAAAGCCAGAAGGAGAGTGGCTGCCTGTAGACATCAATACACACATTTCACTGTTAAGTTAATTGCTCTAGTCGAGCGCTGTGTCTGTCCCAGTTTGTTGTGGGGGTTATCCCAAACCGCCACAGTTTTTTACATTTTTGTTTACATGTATGGGTATTTTTGTGTTATATGATGCAAAATTCTTTTTTATTTCTTGAAATTCTCTGAATTTTGAACAATGATGATGTAACATTCAATTTATATGTATTTACTGTTATCAATGTTTACTATTCAGTTTACAGTACAACTGTACAACTGCTGTACAACTGCTTACAACTTAGCACAAAAACCTGACCTGATCGAGAGAAACGGATGTCATTTTCGGATTCAGCGGTGCAAAATTGTCTTAAATCAGTTGAAAAAACACAGACAACTTACAAAAAAATTGTTTTTGTTATGTTGTGTAATATATCTCACGTCATTCTTGCTTATTTTGTTATATTTTTGCCATGATGCTATATTGAACCATTAGCATTAGTGTGCTAGGTAGCAAAGTTGTTCATTGTAACCGGATACAGCTCGCCTCAGTAGGGAGGAGGGGAAGGAGATACCGCCTGGCACTATCTTAACTGTCGATCCGGCCAGTTTTGTTCACTATTTTCTATAAACTCTAGTCACACCCACTGGAATCCTTGTTCATCTACAACACTTGACCATATACGTTGCTCTTTGCTTATTTTATTGTAGTGTTATCAACAACTGGGACCAAAGGTAGCTAGCTGCAGCTAGCAGTTTAGTCAGTCATTCAGAAATGTTTATGTACTTATTGTATTCAGGGACCAATATAAAGGGACTTAAAGAGACATGCACTGAAACTAGGCATTCTGAGAAAGGCTGCAAAATTGGATTCACAAACATGCAGCAATAATTAAACAATTAAAGAAAATTTGACCAAAATATGTCACAAATATTTAATTAAGACCTGCGTGAGCTGTTAAAATGTGCAAAAAGTACAGTCAGTGCCCCCTTTAAACACAGCCAGGTCAGCAATATACAGTACAACACTGCTGGTCAAACAATAGTAACAGGATTTTGTCAATAGAGTGGCATGTGCACAAGCAGCGACCCAGCCAGGAACTTGTAGTTGATTAAGCAGGTTGGGGACCCAGTGGATTATGTAGAGTTTTTATGTTTTGTTTTGTTTTTCAGTATGTCTATTCATTTACCAGCTGGCCAAATAAATGTAATTCTTGGATAATAAAGTAAACTTGAACCTTAATAAAATCAGCACTATCATACCATTGCTCTTATCTGATGCAACCTAGCAACTTCAACATTAGGATATTCTACCTCTCAATGTTGGTCAGTGAAATCAAATTAGATATGTCCCTTTTACTCTGTGTAGAATGAAAAAATAGACTGTGGAGCTCAACACAAAGCTTGTATCTCTTGTCAACAGACTTTATAGAAAAAAGAACATAGTCTTCAGGTCTGAAATATATGGATGAAGCACAATTGTCGCTTGTTTTTCTCTCACTTGATTTATAACCACAGTAAATATTTCATTTGAGTTGATGATCTCACTCATGACTTTCAAGTCTTTTACAAGACAGCATGAAGTGCATTTTGTAAATAATGGCCACCTTTAGAGTAATGTGGACAATAAAGAACAGTACTTAAAGTTAGGTTGCAATTTCATTGACAAATCACTCTTTCTTCCAGTACAGCTTCATTATTAAAACTATGCGATGATGGTCAAAATGCCATATTTGGGGATTATAAACGGCATTCTACAAACCAATGGAGGGCATCATGGTAAAGTGGCCGTAGTAGTCGTAGTACTCCAGGAGTATATTTTTCAAGCGGCACTCCTTGAAGGTTGGGTGTCTTTAGGACTGTCAGTAAAATTAAAAAAAAAGTCCAGACTTTTGAGTTAACTTTTGTTGCCACTTTTCTCAGTTCTTTTTCCAGTGTCATTCCCCCATCCATCATCTTAATTTGTCCACCTGGCAGTAAATTTCTTCACCTAACAGTGAGCACTTATTTTGCACCATCTAGTGGACTGAAAACTCCGTTGGTTAAATGACATCCAAGAATTTGCAACATTTATATACACAATTTAATAAAAGATCAATATGTGGCATTTTGGGATCGATGCATCATTGTAAGTGCAAAGCATTGCAGTATTACAATGTATTGATCTTTTCTCCCACCCCTATTTTCTCTAAGTTTGCAGCACACAGTTTTCTCCACCACAAGAAAATGGCAATGCAGGAGGTTAAAACTTCATAGAACCAGAGTCGATCACTTCTGGTTTGAAGATGTAGTCTATGGCTGCATTCAGACCAGGATAGTCTGGGGGTCTTGGTTTTACTGGGTGGGGAATGCCGAGAATTTTCAGAGAATTTTCACACCTTTGGTTGGTTTGGTTTGCATTCACACTGCAGCGGACCAAACTGTCTGGACAATGTCACGCAGTTACAACAACTGCTCGTTTGGGGCACTGTAGCCAAAACCACACTGACCAGGAAGAAAAAATCTCGGCGAAGAAGAAAAATCCGATTCATCGATTGGCCAGGACCGAAAACAGAAACCCGTTCCCTTCAGCCGGGTTGTTTGTCCACTGCAAACGAAACATTTTTTAACTTTTCTCCTTGGCTTTAACCGGTAAAAAGATTTCTCGGATTTGTGCAATTGTCTATTGTTATTTTCTACCCAAAATGTACTACGGTAAACACCACTTCCTCATCTCAGACTACGTGTTGCTATGGTTACATAAACTCCGAGGGGCACTTCCGCCCTTTGGTTCACTGGATATTCCGTTTGGATTCACACTGCAAGCGAAACGCACCAGACTTCGTTTGCAAGAGAACTGAGACCCCTGTTTTCAGGGGGACCAGACTTCGCTTGTTTGCTGCACACCAGAATTCCAACGCGCATTCAGATGGCACCAAATGAACCAAACTATCCGTGGAAGCCACTGTTTGGTTCTTTGGTCTGGACCAAACAGCAGCCATCTGAATGTGCCCTATGTCTACACAAAACAAATATGAACAGATGGGAATATCCAATCTGTAAGGTTGTTGTTGGAGAAGCCATTTTTTTCAGCTTAAATGTTCAGTAATCTCTGGTGATGCCTTGTGATTTACTATATCTAGTTACTAGCTATTTACATACAGACAGCTCCTGATTTTTTTTTTCCTGCAACTGAATATTTTTTTTCTTGTAACTGCAAAAAGGACATTTATCCATCAATTAAAAACACAAGTACTGAACATTTGTATAATTCTATTCAGCACAGTCGAAGGTTTCATGGGTTTTTCAATTCAATTCAACTTTATTTATATAGCGCCATTTCACAACAGTCATCTCATAGCACTTTCAACTGTAGGGGAAACCCCACAATTGCAGAAAGACCCCAGCAATCAGGCGATCCCCTGTGAGCAAGCACTTGGCAATGGTGGAGACGAAAAACTCCCTTTTAACGGAAGAAACCTCCAGTAGAACCAGGCTCAGGGAGGGGCAGTCATCTGCTGCGACTGGCTGGGGGGTGAGGGGATAGAGAAGAAGAAGAAAAGAACAGACATGTAGAGAGCAAACAGTACGACGGGGACTCAATCTATGAGTGAGAACAAACAGATGTTAATGACCAGCAAAAATTTTCATTGGGAGTGAAGAAAGGAATGAAGCCCAGTGCATTGTTGGAGGTCCCCCAGCTGTCTAAACCTATTAGCAGCATAACTAAGGGAGGGTTCAGGGGCACATGATCCCACCCTAATTATAGGCTATATCAAAAAGGAAGGTTTTAACCCTATTCTTAAAAACAGAGATCGAGTCTGACTCCCAAATCGAGATTAGCAGCTGGTTCCACAGGAGAGGAGCTTGATAAGCTTGACAAGCTTTGCAATATCGGTTTAACCAATTTCTTGTGTGTGTTAAAAAACAACTACGGAATATTTCTTCTAATTAAAAGGACAGACAAACTAAATCAGCCCATTGTTTCTGAATTTCTGTAGAACTCAGACAATTCTTCATCATTCTGGCTTGCATGCTAAAAAGTTTGGACATCCTTGATCCCCCAACTTTCTTTTAAGTACTTCTTGTCTGTGCTAAACACGGCACCTCCATTTGCTAAAGACCTTTTAACACAGAGAGTGAGGAATCAATGTTCTGTTATCGGGGTCTCCATCTCTCTGCTCTTCTCCCTGAGTGCACCAAAGACGGCACCTCTACTGACCCTTTATTCAAGCTACTGAAGCCTGGAGAAAACATAACCGAGTGTTTCGATGGCGCATAAGAGGACCGACTGCTGTTTTAGAGAGCCAAAAACAACTTAAGACACTCATCTCGGGGACGGAACTGAATTCCCCATAAAAAAAACAAAAAAAAAAACAACTACAGCTTCTCATCTATTTATCAGTGATACGAGCAGAATGGGAATATCTCCAATCAGACAGCAGAAGATGTTTTCCCAGCACAATTTTTGGCAGCTGGTGGTGTCACCGTCAGTCCTGGTATAGTTCTGCAGATCCATCATCAAGCAGCCTCACACCATCCATCAGTGGCTGATATGGCCTTACCCCCGCCCCCCCCGCTGCACCAACAGAAGTGTGCAATTCACACACAGTGGGGATGACTGAATGCTGACTGCCTGAACTGAACACACCTGTACAATAACCGCACGGGAAATTTCCACCAACTGAGACAGCTCCATTTGGTTTACTTACATCACCTGCCACCACGACAGTCTCATCTCAAGGCAGATCCTTGAATGATACGGTTGAAACTATGCTTTTAGTTCTTCAATTACGCTGCTTTGCTCCCATCATTTGTCACAGTCACAAAGCATGACTACAAATGAAATGTTATTGTTTTGGATTCTTCTGTTTGAACATCTGATGTTGAGAATTTCTGACCGCTGTTGAGGTATGCACAACTTGGATTTTTTTTTAATTCAGCTTTTTTGCATTTTATCATTTTTAAGTACAACAGAGGCCACAAGTATAAGTACAAGTATATCGTAATAAATCGTTGATGTTCTTTTAAGTGGCTTAGTTTTCACATTCTCACAAATTCACAAGGAAAAGTCAAGTGAAAATTTTTACAGTAAATGCAAGAGCAATTAGTGTTTTTAGTATAATAGTATTGAATGTATTTTGATGATGGGATTTCAGAAACCGATTTTGAGGCTTAATTTTTTTAACCTTAACTCCCACCTCTAAGCATCTGAGGCCGAGGGCTTCAGAAACATCCAGACTGCCTGAAGCTGGATTTGTACCATAGACAGTGGTTGTAGCTTCAGCCATGGCAACTGCTGAAAAAAAACAAAAATGTTGCTGAAAAAACAACAAACTAGAGAAGCACTCAGAGAGTGCATATCTCTGCCAAGGCTTCCTCCGTCCATCATGGATCACCTCCAAAATGTAATGGGTTTGTGTGTAGGCAATGAGCCAGTTCTGGTGAAAATTGCAACAAAGTCTATCCAGTAGTTTTGGAGGATTCTTGCTAACACACTGTGAGAAGATAAGAGCCTTGGCAGGGGTATGCATTCTCGGATCATCACCAAAATGTTATTGGTTCCTTTCTAGGCCAAGGACCACCTCTGGTAAAAATTTCATCCAAATCCATCCAGTAGTTTTGGAGGATTCTTGCTAACACACTGTGAGAAGATAAGAGCTTTGGTGGAGGTAAAAATGTGTAGTTCGAGCAAAAACAGTGAACATTCGTAATATGAGTATGTATATTTAAATGAGCACAATTTTAAGGAATTCCACAGTCTACAAGAGGGCATTAGAAATCTAGATATGTGTCAAACAATCCATCCATCCACCCATCTTCTACTGCTTTTCCAGGTCTCCAGGTCATGGGGGCAGCATTCCAAGCAGAGTAGCCCAAACTGCAGCCCGGTTCACATAGCACCATGATCCCCGTGATCCCTCCTGCAGGTGGTGCGCCCACTGAAGGGCGGACCAACGTGTCTTTTTTGGGTACACTGGGTCCTTTTTACCCACCCCAACCGAGTGTCTGCGCACCTGCCTGTCTGTCTGCATATCTGGCCATGGGAGTACCATGTTTGGCTGTGCTTTTTGGGATCAAAAGGCCAAAGGTCAAGGTCACAGGGTCATAAAAGGTCCAAATCAGTTTTGGCTTATAGTGACTTTAATATGACAGGACCACCAAACTTTAACACAAGCTAGAATGGGGTCTGGGACACCTCTTGAATGCCTAATGACCTTCACCTTGTAGACTGGTCGGGTCTGAAAGTAGGTCATGGTGTTCCATCCGAATTGAAGCAGAAAGTCTACCTGGGATTTTGCCTACTCGATGACATTCCAACAGGGACAGGGCTTTAAGGCGTGGGTCTGCATCTCTGTCGAGTGCAATTCTAGTTGCAACTTTTTCACAGAGGTCCACTGGACTGTTCTTAGTCTGTCCCTTCACCCAGGACCAGCTTGGACCAGTTTATAGTTTAAAAAAAACACACATTTAAATGTATAGGAGCAGTCTCATTAATTGATGAAACACTTGATTAGCCAAAGAAGAAAAAAATCTAACAAAAGCAAAATGGTTGTAATTTGTACCACATGATAATTGATAAATAATTTTAAATGAAACATAATCATACATGACATGCATCTACCTGTATTGGTAAATCAATAGCAGAAGTGCTTTTTCCATTGATAGAACTACAATGTTTTGGGGGTTTAAAACATTCCATTTAGGTGTCAGAGAAAGTGATTACTGCACATCAATGTATCTTAAATTATAACTAAAAGTGAAAACTCAGACATCATTAATACTAATTACAGTGATAGAAAATGTCAAAACCACCACTGTGCAAATTTTCTATAAATAAATCGCAGAAGTGAGAAAAATCACTGCTACAAATTAGAAAGTGACATTAAGGCTGTGCAGATGTCTGTTCCCTCACTGATAGGCCACAGCACAACCTTCACATCCAGCCACCACTTGATTTTATTTGCTTCAATAAAAATCTGAAGACAGGCTTGAGTAGCTTCCAATATTTCCACTACAAATCAAGACAAAGTCAAGCAGTCAGGGTTCAAAACGGACATCGGTCACGTCCCTGTGTCCTTTCCCTGCATACAGAACACCATGAGGATTTCTTTGTGCACAGATGACCGTGAATCATTACCAATATGGACGATACCAACTACAGTGTGGCTCTCACTGAATGACAAATACAGTTGCTACAAGCACAAAAAAAAAGAAGTTACGTCTGAAAATGAGAATTAAGCTCTTATGGATAACAATTTTTTTTTAAATGAAAATGCTGCACAGACAGAAAACAAGTAATAAACATGCTTATTTGTACTCTGATGATGCATATTTAACCAAAATTACTTCACTCATTTTTGTGAATTCATCATTTTGATTCATTGAAATTAATGTAGAAATACTTAACTTATTACTGTTTAATGTTTGTTATGTGATTTGGATTATACAAGAAGATGCAACACATACTGTATATGTTTGCATTTTATTTTCCTCAGATGAGCAGTTTAAAGTTCATTATTCATATTAACTTTTCTAAAGAATGAACTTAAAGCAGTACTATGTAACTTTCCTGCTCCTGGTCTGGTAGGAACATTGAAAAGATGACAACTGTCATGTTTCCCAGCTTGTGATCCAGCAGCCAACCACATGGTCCTTTGTGAGTTGGTGGTCAAAGGCATTCACTGTGATTGGCTAATGGGACTCAGGCCATAAAATATGTGTTTCTATTTAGTTCAGTCTATATCTGTGTTCTGTGTCAGGTCTTTGAGTTGTCCGTAGTTGAGTTGAGTCAGGTCAACTGAAGTCTGGTCCAGTAATCTCAGTACTTAATTTTGTCACTATTAGGACGTGGACTGTGCCCCCATGCCCTCACTCTGATTTATAGTTTATATTCCTTGTCATCAGGATATGGGCTCCAGCCCACATCTTTGCTTTGACTTTATTTTTGTGAGATTCTCTGTTCTATTTCATTGGTGTTGTTGGTTCATGGTCTCTGTTTTGTGTTATTGATTTTCCCTGCTTATTATCAGTCATGGTTATGTTTTATTATTCTTGCCTTAGTTCTCCATTGCTCTACACAAACATGTGTTCTTTGTTTTGGTCTTTTGTTTAAGTTTGGGTGTTGTTTATTACTGCCTTAGTCTACCTTTGTTCTTGCTTTGTTGATTTCTTGATTATCCATGGCTGTGTGTATTCTGTGTTAATGAGTCCTGCTTTATAATGCTGCCCCTTACCTGGGTGCAGCGTCCTTTGTCATAGTGGTATGAACAACATGCTTTTGTTCTGCCAAGTCTGTAATTCTAGCCAAGGTGTTTTCTGTTTGTCTTGCCAAGTTTTTGTGTTCATTTCCAGCCATCACGCTGTCTTATTTTTGTGCTTTTGTTGATACTGTACAATAATATTACTAGTAAGAAAATGGTAGTAATTTGTGGAGATTTCAATATTGATTTACTAAATCCACATCAACAAAATGTAATTACAGAGTTCATGAACTCTATGTACAGCATGAGTCTATATCCCACAATAACACATCCCAGTAGAATCACAGTTCACACTGCTACACTTATTGACAACCTGTTTGTTAATATTATTGATAAGAAAATAGAAAGTGGATTATTGATAAATGATATAAGTGACCACTTGCCAACCTTTGCACTTATCCATGGCCACACGGGGGCCAATACAGAAAATATGTTAAAATCGTTCAGATACAAATCACCAAATGCAATCAGTTCTTTTAAAGAGGACTTGCTGAAGCAAGACTGGACAGAAGTCTATGTATCAGATGTAAATGAAGCCTATGACACATTTATAAACATTGTAACCACTCTTTATGAAAAAAACTGTCCATTAGTAAAAAAAAAAAGCTTAAACATAAATTTGCCGATAAGCCATGGTTAACCAAAGGATTACAAAAGGTGTGTAAAAAGAAAACTTTATTATATAAAGCTTTCCTAAAGAAAAGGACAAAAGAAGCAGAGCAGCGGTATAAAACATACAAAAATAAGTTAACATATATAATAAGATGTAGTAAGAGAGACTATTACAGTAAAGAACTGGAGAAAAACAGAGACAATATTAAAAATACATGGACAATACTTAACAGTATTCTTGGAAATAAAAGCAGAAACACAAGCTACCCAACCGATTTTTCAAAAAATAATAAAACGACTCAGAGTGTGAATGCAGCTTCACCTGCAGATGAATTTAATAACTTTTTTGTTAACATTGGTCCTAATTTGGGTCGAGAAATACCCATTACGGTGCCTACAGATGATATAATAAGCAATAACACTGTTATAAAAGACTCCATTTTCATAAAGAACACAGACGAGAGAGAGGTCATTGAAATTGTTAAATCGTTTAAAAGTAAAACATCTACGGACTGTGATGGTATTGACATGCTCTTAGTCAAAACTATTATTGAATGCTTAGTGAAACCACTGACGTATATCTGTAACCTGTCTCTCCAAACAGGTATATTTCCCAATGCAATGAAAATAGCTAAAGTAATTCCGATATACAAGACGGGTGACAGAGGGGAACTCTCAAACTATAGACCAATTTCACTATTGCCGCAATTTTCCAAGATACTTGAAAAAAATATTCTATGAGAGAATCGACAACTTCATACTGAAGAATAATTTATTGTGTGAGCAGCAATATGGGTTCAGACACAAGAGGACAACTGCATTTGCCCTAATGCAATTTATAGAAAAAATATCAACTGCCATTGAAAATAAAGAGTATTCAGTTGGGGTATTCCTGGATCTTAAAAAAGCATTTGATACAGTGGATCACAATTTATTATTAACCCTCAAGCGACCAAGCTATTTTACGGACTGAAATGACCAAGTGGAGTCATTTATGACCCCATTGTGCTCTGTACAGGGATCCTTATTATAAATGGCTGGTTGGAGGTTTATCATAGCAAAACTACTCCCTGTATTTAAGACAGGTATTTTATAATGATCTAATGTAAAATGTGTTTGCTAATAATACTTTTATTGCAAGAAATAACCAAAAAGCAGACTGTAAGAACAACATTACATTTATTTAGACAGTCCTTGTCAGTTCACTCTTGGAACATCATCATCATCATCATCATCATCGTTATTATCATCATAGTTACAATAATAGGTATCATCATCATCATCATCATCATAGTTACAACAATAATAGGTATCATCATCATCATCATAGTTACAACAATAATAGGTATCATCATCATCATCATCATAGTCATCATAGTCAGCATATCATCATCACGATGATGATGATACCTATTATTGTAGTTACGATGATGATCATGATACCTATTATGGCATTTTGCGTAATGGCAGTTTTCTTGTGGACGGTGATCCGGATCACCACCAAAATCTAATCATCTGTAGGATACCCCATTTCTGACAATCTGTGAAAATTTCATGAAAATCCGTCCATAACTTTTTGAGTTATCTTGCTAACAAACAGACAAACAGACAAATCCAGACAAACAGACAAATGTAAATCTTGCTATCCTAGGTCTGTTAGCCATGGTTCACTGCAATACAATATAAAGTACTGATTAGAAGTGGAAACCGGAGTGGTGGCTCAGTTGGTAGAGCATCCGCCCCACACCTGGGAGGCAGGGGTTCAAATCCCGGCCGGGTCATACCAAAGACCATATAAAAATGGTGCTTTCTGCCTTCTAGCGTGGTGCTCCGCATAATGGAATGGGGAAAGTAAAGTTACACACAGAGCTACCAGAGGACTGACCCCCCCCGTTGTAGCTTTCACTACTTACAGTAGCTGTGTGGCCTAAGGTCAGAGAAACGGAGATAGGCGCCGCCCATATACACCTTCAGGTGTGAAGGGATTAACTAACTAACTATTAGAAGTGGAACATTTGAATAAAATTTATAAAACCAATGTTTAAAAACCAGTGCTTCTCTTCGGGGTCATAAATGGCCCCACAAGAGTTTGCGATGTCTACGCCACACCAATTGGTTGATCCCTGCAAAAAACTATGAAAGTGTGTAGGATTAGTAGACTGACAAATTCATGCTAGGAAAGAAAATTTGGATAAAAAATAAAGAGACAGCACATTAAATTATATGGCTGGGGTCGTAAATGACCCCACTCGGTCGCTTGAGGGTTAAAGAAACTACAAAATTGTGGTATTAGAGGGGTAGCACTGTCCTGGTTAAGTAGTTACTTAAAGAATAGATATCAGTATGTATGTGTTGGTAACAAAAACTCACAGTTACTTGTGGAGTCCCACAGGGTTCAGTTTTGGGGCCATTATTATTCAATATATACAGTATATATAAATGATATATGTAAAGTTTCAGAAAAAATGGACTTAATATTGTTTGCCGATGACACTAATCTATTATGCAGTGGAAGCAATTTGGAACAACTTCTGGATACACTCGGAAAGGAATTAGGAAAGCTTAAACTGTGGTTTGATTCAAACAAATTAACGCTCAATTTAAGTAAGACAAAATTTATAGTCTTTAACAACCATCACAACAACTCAGTATCTAAACTTAGTGTAAATGGTGTAGAGATTGAAAGGGTATCTGAAACTAAATTTCTTGGAGTAATAATTGATAATAAACTGTGTTGGAAATCACATATTAATTATATTAAAGGTAAAATATCCAAGTCAACTGCAATATTACACAGAGTGAAATATTTGCTGAATCAACCCACACTATACACCTTGTATCATTCATTAATACTCCCATACATGACATATTGTAATGAAGTATGGGGAAATACATATAAAACAAACATATATCCACTCTTTATGCTTCAGAAGAGAGCTATTAGAATAATAAACAAAGCAGCTTACAGGGAACCAACAAACCCACTTTTTCTTAAATTAAAAGCTCTCAAGTTGAAAGATCTGGTTGACTTTAAAACTGCAATAATAATGTTTAAAGTGAAGAATCTATCACTGCCCACAAATATCCAAAAGTTGTTCCAAATAAGGGAGAAACAATATCATTTCAGAGGAACATGTATATTTCAAAAACCTTCAGTGAGAACTACCACCAAGCAACACTGTGTTTCAGTGCAGGGAGTCAGATTATGGAACAATTTTGGACCTGAATTAAAATCATGTACAACGCTTGGACAATTTAAACAAAAACTAAAGGAAGAAATACTCCAAACATATATACAAGATGACATGTAAAATCACATAAGGATTGTCATATCCAGCCTGTGTTGTGTTGTAACTTAGTTTTTTTCTGTCACATTTTGTCTTAGCTTCGTTTTTGACTTGTAATTGCTCTTGTCTTGTCTTTTTTTTTTTCTTTTGAATTCTTGGATGGAATATGGGTGGGCAATATAAGCTGCGGCTTCAGCCATCACCCATTTCGGATAACTTATGTTGAATTGTATAATCAGAGGAGTTATTGTCTAATTTGACCTTGTTGGATTTGCTTTCCCCGAACTTTGTTATATTATTCAGTTTCTTTTAACCTGTACTATCCGAAATAAAGATTCATTCATTCATAATAAACTATGCCAAGAAAACGCCACACACGTGAGTCCTGTCTTCTCCCCTGCCCAGGCACCAAGCGTGACAGTAGGACACTGCCCATAAAGGACTCAGCTGTCAAAATCAGTAGGAGGAATTGTCAGGGCTTCTCCACCGGACCACCTGCCTGTCAACCCAGTTTCTGGATCATTCCAACCCTTAGAAGGGGTTGAGGGACCTCGGGGCTATGGAGGAGCTGTTTCTCAGTTGCCCAGACCTCTTGTGTCTCCCCGAGGTAGTTGCAATTCACTGAAGCATAACACAACTCCGGCACATGCTTGAGAGAACTGACTGTCCACGTCATCTCTTCCAGCCTGGCTCCGGGTCATCGGTGCTTTCTCCTGCCTACGGTAAGCTGCCTCCTGCTTTTCCTGCCTGCCATCCACAGTTCACCAGTCATGGCAGTGGACACTATGAAACAGGAGGAGTGGAGGCAGGTGGTCCTCACACAGACGGACATCTTGCTGGAGTACAAGCCCTAGCTCACTCTGGAGGTGTTATTCCCGGCACGAGAGGACCAGCCGGTGTCTAAAGGGCCAGCAAGGAAACGGGCCTCAAGGAAGCATCACTCCGCTCGCCATCCGGACCCTTCACTTGAGGTTTCTGCTGCCGCGGCTCCACCCTCCTCAAGTGCTTCAGCAGCGGCAGCTTCAGCGGCTGGAGAGTGGGAGGTCAGCGTGCCCAGGCTGTCTGTTCCAGAGGCAGACATCACAGCTCCACACCATCGGGCAGAGGCGCTTTGTCAGACGAGTTCCAGCAGCTTATGGGAGGACTCGCCTGACACCCCAGCGGCAGCAGAGCAGGAACAAGGGCAAGTATCTTTTCATTATTTTACATCATTTGATGATAGGTCTTCCCCTGTTTCCGGCAGGGGGTGCGGGGAGAGTAGGAGGCTTAGCGAAAGCAACCTACCACCGCTGAGCTCCCCTCTGACTTTGCTGTTATCTTTGCTGCCGTTCCCATTCATCCATCCTCACCTGCTTCTCCCTTGTCTGTTTCTCCGAGCACCACGCCAGAGAGGATGGATGCCTCCACGAGCGGGTTCCCAGCACCTGCAGCCTCCAGAACTGGTGATCCATCAGCAGCCCGCTCCTCCAGCTCAACTGTGGGGGTCACCCCAGGCCAATGAGCCTCCTCCATGTGTTCTGGAGGCCAGTGAGCCTCCTCTGTGTGTTCCAGAGGCCGGTGAGCCTCCATAATTTGTTGTTGAGACTGGTGAGCCTCCATCATCTGTTCCTGAGGCCAATGAGCCTCCATCGTTTGCTGTTGTGGCCGGTGAGCCTCCATCATGTATTGCAGAAGCTGGTGCGCCGCCACCTGTCATTACAGAGACTGGCGCACCACCACCTGTCATTCCAGCGGCCAGTGCACCTCCACTTGCTGTTCTGGAGGCTGGGGAACCTCCACTCACTGTTCCAGAGCCCGGTGTGGCTTCCCCACCTGTTCCAGAGGCCAGTGTGCCTCTGTGGTCTCCTGCTGAGGTCAGTGCACCTCCACCATCTGCTTCTGAGGTCAGTGTGCTGCAGTCACCAGTCGCAGAGCATAGAGCTCCTTTGTTTGTGTTTGGCGAGCTCTGTGTTACTGCGGCCACTGTTCCACCTTGCTCTGTGGTTCGTTGGCTTAAGGATAGTGGCAGGCCGCCCAACCTGCCCTGTATTCCGGTCTGGGGGTCCATGGACTGGGGTAGGCCCCCTGACCCACCTTGTTCTTCAGTTCGGGGGCCCTTGGACTGGGGTAGGCCCCCTGACCTGCTGTATTCTGCGGACCAGTGACCCATGGACTTGGGTAGACTGCCCGAGCCACTTTGTTTTGGGGTTTGGGGCATTGGACTTTGTTTGGCCCATGAACTATATTCTTGCTTTGAACTCGGTGGGAGGGGGAAGGATTTGTTTTAGCCTGCCTGGCATTGTACCCCCACCACCCACCCTGTGAGTGTTTTGTTTTTCTTTTTGTTGGTGTTACTTTAGGGTCATCTGGAAGCTGATGTCAAGGATATGGGCTCCAGCCCACGTCCTGGCTTTGACTTTATTTTTGTGAGATGTTGTGTTCTATTTCATTGGTGTTTTTGGTTCATGGTCTCTGTTCTGTGTTTTTGATTTCCCCTGCCTATCCTGAGTATTGTTATTATCATAGTTGTTGTTTTGTTTTAGTATTCTTGCCTTAGTTCAACATTGCTTTGCTTATTATCTCAGTCATGTTTGTGCTCTTTGTTTTGGTCTTGGGTTTAAGTTTATGTGTGTTTATTACTGCCTTAATCTAGCTTGGTTCTTGTTCTGTTGATTTCTTGATTATCCATGGCTGTGTGTATTTTGGGTTAATGGGGAACCATTTGGGCACCATTTTTACTATGTCTCCCTGCCTATTAGGGTTTAGTTTTAATGGAGAAATACCCTCTTTACTCCAGCATGTTATCCAGTTAGCCAATTACTCAAACTTAACTTTGTTGTTTAAGTTTTGGTTTCATAATACATTAAAAAAAATATAAGAGAAGATATTAAAAAAAAACAAAAACAAAAACCAAAAGTGTGTAGGTAGAAGCAGAGCTTATATAACCTGTCAGACATCTTGCACAACTTCCTCAAACTTTGAGAGTCTGCATCAAATCAAATCTTACCAGACCAAAAATATTATATTAAAATATGATACCAATTTTATAGTTTGTCATGTGACTTGCACTAGCATTTTAACTGGACGGTTATGGACTTGGGTACTTCTTGCACTACATTTTAGTAATTTCAACAATGTCTACAGACCAGAGATATTCACAGGTAATTTTTTGCAAGTCCAAGTCAAGTCTCAAAGCTCAAGTCCAAGTCAAATCTTAAGTCACTTTATGGTTGTAACAGCTAAGGAATTTAAAAAAAAATGTAAATAGCATTTAGCAACAGAACTGGTCAGCAGTTGTATTTTATTACTTTAAATAGGCTGATGAAATGCAGTAAAAACACAGTGAAAGGAAAGTTTAGATTTAAAGGTGGAGTACATAATAATTAGTGCAATCCAGCAGTCAGAGGTCAAAATGCAAATATTTTCCCTTTTATTGTTCATTACTCGACGTCAGAGCTTTTAGGAGGCGTCACAGAAGTCATTTGTGTTGTTACAGTTTGACACATCAACTTGGAAAGACATTACATTGTTCCAAAATGGCCACCTACATGGAAGCAGACCCTCTTACGGTGTATCAAAAACAACTCTTATGATACAGAAAATACAACAAATGTTACTTATTAATGATTACATAACAATGGAAACAAAATTGTGATTTTATATTGCATTAAATTTCAGAATTCAGATTACCCAAAACATTACACCTGCATTTTTCCAAAAATTGACAGAAGCAGCAATGTTTTGTGGATCCAAATATCTGTGTTGTTTTAACAATGAAAATCACCTGACTTTATTCCTAATGGAAATTCAGTCTTTTGGATGTTTTTGATGAAAACATTGAAAATACAGTATTGTTCACAAGTCCCAAATCCCAAGCTCAAGTCAAGTCTCAAATCTTTTGAACCATAGTCAAGTGTGAAGCCCTTGTATGTGTGACTTAAAGGAGTCATTGACTTAAAAATGGTGTGTTTGTAGGCTTTAACTGTCTGAAATGAGTCTACTGGTCACCTAATTATCCCAACATTTTCAAAACAGTCAATTCTTAAAAAAAACCCGCACAGCCTTTACTTTGTTTTTCTCTCCCCAAAACAGCAGAAACGTTTTTGACTTTTCTAACTTAACATCACAAATAGAAAAAGCCAACCCACCGCCGTCCTTGAGACCAGCACACTGCTCTATTATTGGCCCGCCTAGCTGTCTGTCTGTCATGTAGATGGAGAGGTGCTAAAGGTAGCCTATTAGTCCCTGAGCTATTAGCCCCCAAGCTAATACCAGGAAGGATTGAATCAAGTGCAGCTTATACTGTCATTTTCTTCAGATCTTACTCACCCTAATAACCATCCCTGTTACCACCTGGTTCACCGGTCCACAGTCCACAATATACCTCAAGTTGCTACAGCCCATCTCCCAGTGGTTTTGCTGTGATTCTGCAACTGCCTACGGCGCGACCCAAGGCTGTTCCCCCGAGCTCCCCCACCATCCTCAGGATCCTCAGGGGCTCCGCGCAACTCTGCTCTACTCTCGTAAGCAAAGTAAGGGAGCCGCTTCATGACGGCGCATCCCCCAGCTGGCTGTGGGAGAGGAGTGGAGTCCCGCGGCGCGAGACACCGCACTTTGAGATCCCGTGGCTCGGCAGCTTGGCTCGGCAGCTTGGCTTGGCCAGCGGCCTCGAGTTGTGGCGATCAGAGGGTCGCCCGGCACGCGGTGCTGGTGACTTGTTACGCCATCCCGGCGAGGGAGATGGGTCGGAATGATGCGAGATACACAACCGACTGTGGATCAGTGAACCAGAGCTGCACATCCAAGCTAGAAGGAGGCTAGAAGCTACTCAGTTAACGGTTAACTGACATAAGAGGGAGAGAGGAGTTAAACAGCTGAAGGATGTTTCTTAAAGTGACAGGCTTTAAATCAGAGTGTTTAAAGAAAGCCAGGAAAAGTAAAAAAAAAAAAATTGCTTCAATAACTAAAAAATTAAAGAAAATGTGAAAAAAAAATGTCACAAACACTTCATTAAGATATGTGTGAGCTGTTAAAATGTGGAACAAGTGCAGTCATTTACCCCTTTAAGTGCAACTTGCATCCATGTCTCAGAACTCATGTCCCATCTCTGCTGCACACCAACATACTAGACTTGAGTACTTCTTTTTGGATTCATTTAGTATCAAATAATACTGTGGCCATTGCAGATTACAGTACTGGTGCCAGCTATTTTTTTTTAAATATGACTTAAGTACTTCTTGCACTCAGGTCTTCAATTTATTTATTTTTTTATCCATCTCTGATTAAGACTCGTCCAAAATCCTAAATGCAGCAGCATATCGACCATACGGCAGTAAAAAAAGCACACATAAACCAAGCAGCTAATGAGGAAAAGTTTTAGGGATGTTTGGCCTGGATGAAAGATTAAAACTTAACGATGAGCACTAGTGCCAGAACTTAAAAGAGAAATCAAGACAAATTTTTATCCACTCTTCGTTGGCTTCTAACAAAATGTTATATCATGTCGTGTGATGATGACACTCCAAGCTCACATAAAAGTGACTGATACATCACAACAATTGGCAGAAACTATTAATTACACATAAAATGAAGGGAAAACTGGTGGAAAGGCTTCCCCTGTCAGCCCCCCCCCCCACCCCTTCTCTGCTGTGTGTTTTAAAAAGCCCCCAAGATAAAACTTCACAATCCAATAAAAATGCCACTAAATAACAAAGGTATAGAACAACCCAGTGAACACCCCGAGATATCATCAATAAACAGCCATCAAAGATATTGCACTGCTGAGGATGGAGTGACGGGGAAGAAGTGTGTGGTTCTTTTCTTTGGCCCCCAAATTATCTCCCTGAAACCCAGCAGACCACAAAGGAGGAAGCGGTGTCACATTCACTGACCCTTAAAAAAGCCTTTTGCTTGTATGTCATCCTTCACTCCGCGACTGTACACACACAATCTTGGGTGAATCTGTGAGACTTATCGGAACTGGCAGGTTATGTTCTGAGGTTATGTCTGCCTTTTGCTACGGCTCATATCTGAAAATCTTCACTGTTCATTTTCAATGTGCCGCTATCCGTCCAACAGACGGAAATGAAATTGGAACAGCTGTATTCGAGGGGCTAATTTGGAATTCCAAGCCGTTTCTCCTGTTCTTTAATGTTGATGTGGCACATTCTCACACAAACACAAAATGCGTCACACACACACAAAAAAAAAGGTGTGTGAAAAGTCAAAATGTTCAAAGCACCTCAGCTGCATATTCCCCATAAACTTCAAATACATGCAGGCATATTTATGCACAGCACGCAGCCTACAAGAACAGCATGCCTAGCTCCAATTAAAGATTTTCCAGTCTTTTTTACACTTTTATTTTGAGGAATTAAAAGCAGGTGAGGGGGCTGAAGATGACATGCAATTATAACATATTTCAAAGCAACTTCAGTTTTGCTTCATTGTTGGTCAACAGCTTATAATGTGGTGGGATATGTGCAACTGCTTGTGAATTCATTAGTTTGGGCTCCCATTTTTCCCAGTTCTAAAACCATATATTTATTAGGAGTTAACTGCATTTGAAGCCTCAGTTAATAGCAGGGCAGTATCACATTTTAAAGAAAACTACAAGGGTTAACTGTGGAAAACAGCTTGCAACACTGGGAGACATGTAAAGAGATTAAACTGCTTTATCATACTTTCATCTTTGTCAGTGACTGAATTTTACTTATTACATTCTTTACATAAATTAATAGTGCAATGACAAATCCTGAGAAAACATCCATACGCCCTTTGCTGTGTACACCGTCTCGGCTTCGAAATTTGATCTTACGACCTGCACTTTTTTTTTTTTATTTCGTTTTGTTGAGTCAGAGTCTTGGCTTTGATCAGCAACTTTTCAAAGGGATGAAGATGTCAGTTACCATCAGGATTTTCTTTTAAAAATAAGATCAAATGAAATTCCAGCGACTCTATTTCCAATCGCGAGTATAAATACAATCTGTGTACTCTCCGTTCTTTCGTTATTTCAGTTCTGAAATGAAAATGAAACGACAGGAAACAGCAGTTATATATTTTTGGACTTGTCAAAATAAAATCGTAATTGAGCCAAAATGGGATGACAGATCTGATTTCATCAATTGTTTTTTTAATTTTATTTTTTTGGTCACAGCTGGAAATGCATATAAATTTTTGACATATTTAGACCTACTTATTCGTTTTTGTAAAGTATCAGATTTAGCTGTTGCTTTTGCCAATAAGGTTTGTTTTTATAGAAATAATCACTTTAGCTTTTCAATAAATTAACACAATACAAACTGTAAAGGCACATTTTTTTTTTTTTTGTAACTTCCAACTCTTATGTACAAAAATATATATATTATCTTGCTCTGGCACAATTACGATTTTATTTTGACAAGGTCAAAAGCATAACAACTGTTTATGGTTGTTTTGTTTTGTTTCAGAAACGAAATATTGAAAGAAGGAAGAGTACACAAATTAAGTAGGTACTGCGAGAGATCTCACGAAGCGATGCAATACTTATCATGATACTTGGGTCACAGTGCAATACTATCCTGATATTACAATTCTGTAAGTATTGTAATACCATATGGAATTAACGAAAGACTGATACATGCATTTCGAGATCGGTGCATCATCGTGAGTTTCAAGTATAGATGGCCTAAGTTACACCCCCTCTACTTCTGCATATTAGATCTTAAATCGAAAAAAATCTCCATTGAAATTAATGGCAAGAGCGAAATTATCTTTTGACCCCAGTTGAATTTTGCCATGCAATATGATGCTTGTGAATTTAAAAGATAATTTTCCACGTAATTAAGGTTGTCGACTGTTATATCCACCTTGTTCCTATCCCACATGATGCCTTGCGTGAATTATGGGCGCAACTTCCGGTACTAGTTTAGAAAGTGGGGTTGTCACTGAAACGGGACACTTTTCCTTGTTAAAAAAACAATGACTTCAGCATCACAAATGCGGGAACACGGCCTTTTGCACCTCAAAAGAGTAATATAATCATACCACTTCCCATGACTATTGAGGGATGAGAAGATGACCTTAAAAAGTGGCCTCGCAGACAGTAGCTGCGAGAAAAAAAAATACACCTATTTGATATCTTTCTTAAATCGTTAAACCTTAGGAAGCAAACTGTTACTATTTTTTTATTTATTATTTTACTTCATGCAGCCTTGCACCTGGTGACATATATGAACATCAGATCTGTGGCATTCATACGAGTGAAAACATACTTGGTGCTGTTGTGTCTGTCCTGTGTCTGTACCAACAATCACACGAACAATCCTTTAGTTTTCGGTGCATGATCTACGCATTGCTGTTGAAGCCACAGATTTAGCTGTGCTTGTGAGAAGCCTCACACCACGAACAGCAGCAAGTACCAGAACTATGCAAAAACATTCAAAAATACAAAAACTACAAGTGCCGAAATTATCGGCCCCTTGACTGCAAAACATGTAAATGGACTATACATTAAAATGAATTAGAAACCCTTTTAAAAAAACGCTATTTTAAATGCCCCACTACTCCACTCTTAATGACGGATTTAACACTACTTCAGCTGAAACTGGAAGTTGCCCCCATAATCGTTTCTACAGCAGCATCGTCAGGAATAAGGTGGATAAAAACAGAATAATATTTAGTTTTTGTGAAAACGCTTAGTGGACTACATCTCCTATCATCCCACATCACCAAACACGATCATGGGCAGTGGTGGCCTAATGGTCAGGAATGTGGACTGGTGAGCGGAGGGTCACGTGTTCGATACCTGGAGTGGCAGGATTAGATCTGGGTGGGACAGATGACAAAGCAGTGTTTACCCCACCCTCCTGAACCCCACTGTGGTTAAGGACCTTGAGCAAGGCCCTTAAAGCAATTGGGGTTAAGTTATCCCAGCTGCTCCAGTGGAGCTGCTCAGTGACCACAGGTCAGTCTGTGGTTGTACTGGGCAGCTTCCTGGTGTGAGTGTGAACAAGGCGTCCTTGAAAAAGAGAGGTTGCCTCTCAATAGAACTACCCTGTATAAATAAAGGTTAAAAAAATAATGGCGGGAGATTACTAAAACCTCACCTCCTGTTTTCAAAGAGGAGAAAAACAACAAAATTTATTGTTTTGTATTTTGAGAGCTGCAGCTGATCCAGAGGACTGTTAGTTACTTCCTCCTGGGCGCTCTTTGAAAACGTGATGTAGTTTAACATGTCTGTCTGTGTTTGTAGTTTTTTAATTTTCATATTTTCACAACCTTATACATTAACAGTTGGACAACAACCTACACCGTTATTTACGTGGAAGATTATTTTTAAATTGACAAACATAATATGTGTAACTCATGGCAAAATTTAACTGGGATCAAAAGATAATTTCACTCTTGCCATTCATTTCAATGGAGAATTTTTCCGATTTAAGGTCTCGTGTGGAATTAGAGGGGGCGTGATTTAGGCTCTCTATTGCAATACTATGCCAAATCAAGCATTTAGCCCACCCCTAGCACCATCTAATAAAACTGAAACGTCAAATGGGTTTTATTACTATGGTATTTCAATAAGCAAGTTTGTATTTGTAACATTTATTAATAATTTTTAATAAAGTATCACGATACTGTGTCTTTGAATCAATGTAGTATCACCTCCACAAAGTATTGCAATACTATGATGCATTGATTTTTTCCCCTCACCCCTACCTATGACTCTTTCATAAGGTGTAATATATTACTGTGAAGCTTTGGACTCCAACACAGACCCAACATGTAAATATTCCAAACTGAGAATATGTACAATGATTTTATTTTTTTTTGTTATTTTTGAGTTCCATCTTCCGTTCAACATGCAGGTCATACATGGCAAATTCTGAAAAAACACCAATTGTATATTTGTAAAACAAGAAAAAAAAAACAGTGAACAGAGTTTAAAGGTGGGCAGCTCAGTGGTGCAGTGTTTAGCACTGTGGCAGCACAGTAAGAAGGTCACGGGTTCAATTCCACTTTTGACCATCATGGGTTCAATCCCACCCCCTGACCATCAGTGACCCTTCTGTGTGGCGTTTGCATGTTCTCCCCATGTTTGCATGGGTTTTCCCCGGGTATTCCAGTTTCCTCCCACAGGCCAAAGACATGCAGGTTAGGTTAATTGGTATCAACTTCTTCTTTCGGCTGCTCCCTTTAGGGGTCACCACAGTAGATCATCTGCCTCCATAGGGCTATGCGATATGACCAAAATTTCATATCACGATGTAAGTAATCGTAGTACCGTAAGTAGTCCCGTTTACTGGGCTAAATATGTTTGTCCCGAGCAGGAAGTGGGTTGTCCCGTGTATTTAATGCCACCTTAATGAACGGGCTAGGATGGGCTGAAGCCCACGTGCGGAAGATGATCAGGGTCTTTCATGAGCCAATGAAAAAGATCAGTGTTGTTAACTGGTCAAATTCTATGTCCTGTATTCACAGACATTTTTAACACCTCCCTTAAGTTATGCCACGTGCCGTCCTGCCTCAAATCCTCCACCATCATCCCTGTCCCCAAGAAGCCACGGATCACTGGACTTAATGACTACAGACCTGTAGCGCTCACCTCTGTAGTCATGAAGTCCTTTGAGCGCCTGGTCCTGTCCCACCTCAAGTCCATCACCACCCCTCTCCTGGACCCGCTGCAGTTTGCCTACCGAGCCAACAGGTCTGTAGACGATGCAGTCAACCTGGCCCTCCACTCCATCCTGCAGCACCTGGACTCCCCGGGAACCTACGCCAGGATCCTGTTTGTGGACTTCAGCTCCGCATTCAACACCATCCACCCCACTCTGCTCCGGGACAAGCTGTCCCTGCTCAACGTGCCTGACTCCCTCTGCAGGTGGATCATCGACTTCCTGACGGACCGGAGGCAGCATGTGCGGCTGGGAAAGACTGTCTCAGACTATACTAGCATCAGCACCGGATCACCCCAGGGCTGTGTACTTTCCCCCCTACTCTTCTCCCTTTACACCAACTCCTGCACCTCCAGCCACCAGTCTGTCAAGTTGATCAAGTTTGCGGACGACACCACCCTCATCGGGCTCATCTCCAACGGCGACGAGTCCGCCTACAGGAGAGAGGTGGCCCAGCTGGCGTCCTGGTGCGACAATAACAACCTGCAGCTGAACGCTCTGAAGACAGTGGAGATGATTGTAGACTTCAGGAAAGTCACAACCCCTCTGCCCCCCCTCACCCTCTCAGGCTCTCCCATCACCACTGCTGATTCCTTCCGCTTCCTAGGCACTACCATCACCAGGGACCTCAAATGGGAGCTGACCATCAGCTCACTCATCAAAAAAGCCCAGCAGAGGATGTTCTTCCTGCGGCAGCTGAGGAAGCTCAAGCTACCCACCAAGATGTTAGTGCAGTTCTACACAGCCATCATCGAGTCCATCCTCACCACCTCCATAACCGTGTGGTACGCAGGAGCCACTGCCAGGGACAGACTAAGGCTGCAGCGCGTCGTGCGCACTGCTGAGAAGGTGATCGGCTGCAAGCTCCCATCTCTCCAGGATCTGTACATCTCCAGGACCCGGAGGCGTGCTGGCCGGATCATAGCCGATCCCTCACACCCTGGTCACGTACTGTTTGCCCCCCTCCCCTCTGGTAGAAGACTTCGGTCCATCCAGACTAAAACCTCCCGTCACATGAACAGCTTCTTCCCCTCTGCCATTAGACTGCTGAACACTAAGTGACTCTCGTGCACCATGTACAGCAGCTCAACCAGACTCATGTTAATCATCACTGTTTTCTTCCTGCATTACCGACTGCACTATATAGTTCTCCACAGTATCTGCTGCTGGCTAATATATATTTTAACTGTTGACCAGTATCACTTAATCTTATCCTACACTTTATTACATGTATAGTTTATTTCTGTTATCTTATCATGTTTAATGTTGCAGCACTGTACCGAGACAAATTCCTAGTTTGTGTACTACATGAACAATGGCAATAAACCTGATTCTGATTCTGATTCTGATTCTGATGTTCATGTGTGGCTGCCGATTGGTCTAATTTACAAGTGCCTCACATGGGTACCAGTGACAATAGCCTATCAGAGGAATTGTTTTGACATGTGACTATGCAAGCGCCAGTGAGAGGAAGCAATTAGCTCAGTCAAAATGTCTGGAAAAAAAGTTTGAAAATGGCACTCATAAAATTATTGAGAGGAAAAGAGCTTAGGGAAAACAAATTGCTCAAAAAATCCCGAAGCGTAAAGGATTTTTCTAAGCTGGAGCATGGAGTGGAGGAGGCTGCTAATTACTGCAGAGGAGACAGGTGGATCGTTAACCTGTGCAGGTTTTTCAATTTGCTGCTGTTGGGCATTGAATCAGGAATACTACATTGATGTAATTTTCTGTCATTCTGTAAAAATGGAAATCTCAGTAAGATAAAATATCCTAAATCAAAGCTTTATGCTTGTTTTTCTCTCACGAGATAATTTTGATAAGACAAGAATTTATTTTTGTTTTTGTTGTGCAGTTTTCTGTAAGATTTTGCTTGCTTTACAAAAGTTTTTACTTGTTTAAGCAATTAAATCTTACTCTGCACATATTTTTTTCTAATTTTAACTAGAATTATCTATTGCCAGAATTCTTTTTTTTTTTTGCTTATTTTAAGTAAAATTATCTGCCAACAGAGCAAGCAAATTTGACTTATCAAATTGCGTAAAACAAGTTAAAACTAGTGGAAAGCATGTAAAATTTCTTACACATAACTGCACAGCAAGAATAAATATTGTCAGACTCTTGTCAGACAAGAAAACAAGCATAAACAGCCTTAATTTATTTCATTTTACTTATATTTGACTTTTTTCAGTGTGGTTGTGTTTTCTAGCTCAAAGTTGTATTATTTCTCAAAGAGAAAGAAAATTGAGACCAGAGTGGCTCAGGAGGTAGAGCAGGTCACCCAATAACCAGCGGGTTGGCAGTTCGAATCCCACTCCCCCCACCTTGCTGTTGTGTCCTTGGGCAAGACACTTTGCCCATCTTGCTTCCAGTGTGTTTATGGTTCATGACACTGATGTATGAATGTGAATAAATGTTCGGTGGTGGTCAGAGAGCCGTTGGCATGGATTGGCAGCTATGTGTCCGTCAGTCTGCTACAGGGCAGCTGTGGCTACAGAGGTAGCTTACCACTATCATTGTCATGATGTGGAGCACAGTTGGAGAACCGTGCTCACACTCCTAAATTTGTTACATTGTTTTCTGTATTTCCCCATGTCTGTTTGATAGATTGTATGTAATGTGGGGGCATGGCAAGCCAGGGACGCGGACATTTGCGCACTCCAATCTGCGCCAACTGGATTAAGGCTGGAGAGCAGGGTGGTGCAAGAAGGGTGCCCTCCCTTGCTCTGCGACGTCTCCACCGGCCCCCCCACACCCGGTGGTTCCGAGGTTTTGGCGCCGCTGCATTTTTGAGTCGGTCCACTCCCTTTCACATCCAGGAGTGCTTCAGTGAAGCTAGTGGGGGCAAAATTCGTCTGTCCGCACTTGCGCAAGGACGTGAAAGAGTGGGCTGCTACTTGCGTTGTGTGCCAGCGGACCAAAGCGCACAAGCACACCAGAGCCCCCCTCAAGCCGTTCCAAATCCCGACTTGGGGGTTTGACCATGTCCACGTGGATTTGGTGGGACCTCTCCCGCCGTTGCAAGGTTTCACGCACCATTTGACAGTCGTGGACCGCACCACACGCTGGCCTGAAGTGGTCCCGCTGGCTTCTACCATGTCCGCAAAAGTGGTGCACACTTTTTTGTCAGCTTGGGTTGCACGTTTCGCATCTCCATCGGACATCACATCTGACAGGGGTCCACAATTCATTTTAGAACTCTGGTTCAATTCAATTCAATTCAATTCAACTTTATTTATATAGCGCCATTTCACAACAACAGTCATCTCATAGCACTATCAACTGTAGGGGGGAACCCCCACAGTTGCAGAAAGACCCCAGCAATCGGGTGATCCCCTGTGAGCAAGCACTTGGCGATGGTGGAGAGGAAAAACTCCCTTTTAACAGGAAGAAACCTCCAGCAGAACCAGGCTCAGGGAAGGGCAGTCATCTGCTGCGACTGGCTGGGGGGTGAGGGGACAGAGAAGATGAAAAGAACAGACATGTAGAGAGCAAACAGCACGATGGGGACTCAATCTATGGGAGAGAACAAACAAATGTTAATGACCAGCAAAAAAAAATATTTCATAGAGAGTGAGGAAAGGAGTGAGGCCCAGTGCATTACTGGAGGTCCCCCGGCTGACTAAACCTATTAGCAGCATAACTAAGGGAGGGTTCAGAAACACATGATCCCTCCCTAATTGTAGGCTATATCAAAAAGGTAGGTTTTAACCCTAATCTTAAAAACAGAGATCGAGTCTGACTCCCGAATCCAGATTGGCAGCTGATTCCACAGGAGAGGAGCTTGATAACTGAAGGCTCTGCCTCCCATTGTACTTTTGGAGATTCTAGGTATTACAAGTAGTCCTGCATTTTGGGAGCGTAGTGCTCTGTTAGGATAATACGGTAGTATCAGATCTTTTAAATAAAAAGGAGCCTGATTGTTTAGAGCTTTGTAAGTAAGAAGAAGGATTTTAAACTTAATTCTAAACTCTATGGGAAGCCAATGAAGGGAGGCCAGAACCGGAGAGATATGATCTCTCTTTCTAGTACCTGTTAAAACTCTTGCTGCAGCATTTTGGATCAGCTGAAGACTTTTTAAAGATGTTTTAGGACAACCTGATAATAAAGAATTACAATAATCTAATCTCGAGCTAACAAAAGCGTGGATCAGTTTCTCAGCATCACTCTGAGACAAGATGCTCCTAATCTTGGCAATATTACGCAAATGATAGAAGGCAGTCTTAGAAACAAATTTAATATGTGAATTGAAGGACAAATCCTGATCAAAAATAACTCCAAGGTTCCTCACAGAGCTATTAAGAGAAAGAGTAACTGCATCCAAACTGAAAGTTTGATTTGGAAAGGAATTTCTAAGGTTTTTTGGACCAACAAGAATAACTTCAGTCTTATCTGAATTTAATAGCAGGAAATTACAAGTCATCCAAGCTTTGATTTCCTTAAGACAGGCTTCTAACTTGGCTAATTGATTACTATCATCTGGCTTCATTGACAGGTATAATTGTGTGTCATCTGCATAACAATGAAAATGTATACAGTGCTTTCTAATAATGTTGCCTAACGGAAGCATATATAAACTAAAAAGAGTAGGGCCTAGCACAGATCCCTGTGGAACTCCATGACTAAGCTTTGAGTTGAAAGAAAACTCATTATTTACATGAACAAACTGGAACCTATCAGATAAATAAGATCTAAACCACTGCAACGAAGTTCCATTAAGTCCAACATAGTGTTCTAATCTATCAAGTAGAATATTATGATCGATAGTATCAAAAGCTGCACTAAGGTCTAAAAGGACAAGTACAGAAACTAGTCCATTATCAGATGCAATGAGGAGGTCGTTAGTGACCTTCGCTAAGGCTGTTTCAGTACTATGATGGATTCTAAACCCAGATTGAAACTCTTCAAGTAAACCATTTCCCTGCAGGTGGTCGAATAATTGCGTAGCAACAACTCTTTCTAAGATTTTTGAAATGAAAGGGAGATTAGAGATTGGTCTATAGTTAGCTAAAGCTCCTGGATCTAGCATTGGCTTTTTGAGTAAGGGTTTAATTACAGCTGTTTTAAAAGCCTGCGGTACATGGCCTAAAGTTAATGAAGAATTGATTATATGAAGAATAAAGCTACCAATAAGTGGTCTGGTCTGTAATGGCCCGGAGCCTGGGGGTCAAAATTCACCACACTACTGCGTACAACCCCCAGGCTAACGGGTTATGCGAGCGTTTTCATAGGTCGCTCAGAGCTTCGCTCACGGACACAAATTGGGTCCACCGCCTGCCCTGTGTTCTTTTAGAGTTGCGTTCCACACCTAAGTAGGATTTGGCAGCTTCCCCAGCAGAACTTGTTTTTTCTCAGCCGCTGCAGATCCCCGAAGAGTTTTTATCGGAAAACCCCGCACCCGAGGCTGATCCGCCCACACAATTTTTGCACAGTATGGAGGCTTTTAAAGTACCGGGCCTGGCCCACCATTGTTTTCCCCGCACCTTCATCCCAAAAAGCTTGCGGAATGTCAGTTTTGTTTTTGTCAGGCACGATGCGCACTGGACCCCGCTACGCCCACCATACGACGGACCATTCAGGGTGTTGGAACCTGGGGCGAAGCATTTTGTGTTAGACTTGGGCGGACATAGGGAGACCATCTGCATCAATAGGCTGAAGCCTGCTTTTGTGTTGGCAGACGAGCAGGTGGTGTTGGCCCAAGCTCCCCGGCGCGGATGACCACCGTTGGTGGCTCCGCAAGTTGGTGATCCCTCGGCAGGGACCTGCACTCGCGAAGCTGATGTGTTTTCTCCTCCTCCCCTTTTCCCTCCACAGACTGACGTGCCCTCCTATACACACCGCCAGCAGGGCGGTTCGACTGGATCGGCGACACCCTGCTACAGCCGCTATGGGAGACAGCTCAAGACCAAAGGACGAGGGGCTTAGTGCCTTTTCTGGATGTTCAGGGAGGGGGGCTGTGTGGGGGCATGGTGTGGGACTTTTCCACCCAGGGAACAATGGACCGAAATAGGAGGTGTTACTGGGGGTATCAGATGGGACAGTAAGGACTATGCGCCCCCTGGGGAGAGGAGTAAATGCCAGAGCCACTGGGAGAAGAAGAGTGTTGAAGGGGGGCCGGTGTTATGTTATGTTAATGTGCCACACAGTTCTTTGTTCAAACAACGTGTTATGGTCGGAAGTTCTGGGTCTTGATGCATGGAAATAAAGATATAAAAGAGGAATGCACGGAGACCCGGGTATCTCTTTTGCTGTAAAATATGTTGGAGAAAGAATAAAGTTACTGTGTCATCTAGCTCGTTGCCTCGACTGCCTCCTTTCTCCACAGTATTATAGTATTTGAGTTGTCTTTTGTTTTGGTTTGTTCATTAGTATTCCTGTTTCTTAAGTTAGTTATTTCCAGTCTCGTCTCATTACTTATTGTGCCCATCTATTTTTGTACTATTATTATTCACCAGTTTCTACATGAGCCTTCCCTCACCAGTTACCCTCAGTCCTCTTCTGTATCTTATTAGTATTTCAGCATTTGTATTTCTTGTTTTTCTATTTATCGTGTCCTTGCCTTGATGGTTCATTTCCCATGTTTATTATTATCTGATTTGTTCTCACGTTGTATTAATTCTATTTTTGTATTCAGTGGCCTTTCGCTGTGTTCTTCAGTGCTTTTAGTTTGACAGCGCCCTTTATTATTTCTGGGTGTCAAATTCTGTTCATGGGCTGTCACAGCTGTTTAGTTGTATCTGATTATCCTCACTCGTGCACCCACACCTGTACTCATTTGTATCAATTATCTGTACCTATTTAAGCCTGGCTGCAATGGACTGTAGTCCGTTGCAGCGGCGTACTGGTTGTTATTGTGAGTTACTGTGCTTTTCTGCGGAGCTGAACGGGTGTGCTCTGTCTAGAGTTAATCTTTATTTCCTTTTTTTTTTTCCCAGACGTGAGCCCCGTTTCCTTTCAGGTGTAAGTCCGTCTTTTCCCTCCAGACGTCAGCCCTGTTCTCCTCCGGCATCTTCCCACACGCCATTACTTTATTTGTAAGTGTTGTGTTTTCGTGTAGTTTTGTGTTTTTCATTATTAAATGTGTAAACTCACAGCCAGTGATTGGTGTCTTCAGTCCACCCTTGCCAGGGAATTCATGACAATCATTGTCTGTGGAGTGAATGAATAATGAACTCATTGTAAAGTGTCTTTGGGTGTCATGAAAAGTGCTATATAAACGCAATCCATTATTAGAAACATAGCTATTACACATTTTCAAACTGAGATTCTGTATTCTGTAAAATCTGAAATTTCTAGGTATACAGTGTGGTATTTTTTTCATCATAGTATTAAACATGACATTGAATATCAATATTTTTTAAGGTATTATCAAAGTAAAAAAATCCTAGTATTATGACAACACTAATGTCCACAACATTGTGGCACCGAGCAACAGTTATATTAGTTATATAGTCCCTTATATTTCTGTGAGAAAGTTGGCAACCCTAACCTCACCCTATCTCTTGCATCTTTCTCTGTAACAGCAACCCTCTACATGTCCTCCTTCACTATATCCATAAATCTTCTCTATGGTCTTCCTCTTTTCCTCCTGCCTGGCAGCTCCATCTTCAACATCCTTTGTCCAATATATCCACTATCCTTCCTCTGCACGTGTCCAAACCACCTCAGCCTTGCCTCTCTTACTTTGTCTCCAAACGGCTCAACCTGAGCTGTCCCTCTGATATACTCATTTCTAATCTTGTCCCTCCGAGTCATTCCCAATGAAAATTTTAACATCTTCAACTCTCCAACCACCAGCTCCATTTCCTGTCTTTTTGTCAGTGCCACCGTCTCCAAGCCATACATCATCGCAGGTCTCACTACCATCTTGTAAATCTTCCCTTTCACTCTTGCTGCGATCCTGTCACAAATCACCTCAACACTCGTCACCACCCACTCCACCCTGCCTGCAATCTCTTCTTCACCTCTCTTGTGCATTTTCCATTGCTTTAGATGGTTGACCCCAGGTATTTAAACTCTTATACTTTCACTACCTCTACTCCTTCGATTGTCATGTTACACCTGCCTCCCTCTCATTCACACTCATGTATTCTGTCTTGCTTCTACTGATTTTCATTCCTCTTCTCTCCAGAGCATATTTCCACCACTCCAGGTTCTCTTCCACCTGCTCCCTACTCTCACTACAGCTCACAATGTCATCTGCAAACATCATGGTCCACGGAGACTCCTGCCTGACCTCATCTGTCAGCCTGTTCATCACCATGGCAAACAAGAAGAGGCTAAGAGCTGATCCCTAATGCTACCCCACCTCCACCTTGAACCCATCTGTCACTTCTACAGCACACCTCACCACCGCCTCACTGTCTTCATACACGTCCTGCACTACCCTCGCATACTTCTCTGCCACACCTGACTTTCTCATACAGTACCACGCTTCCTTTCCTGGCACTGTAATCATATGTTTTTCCTAGATCCACAAAGACACAGTGCAACTGCTTCTGACCTTCTCTATACTTCTCCATCGGCCCTCTTAGAACAAACATTGCATCTGTAGTACTCTTTCCTGGCATGAAACCATACTGCTGCTCATTATCACCTCTCCTCTTAACCTGGCTTCAACAACTCTTTCCCATATCTTCATAGTGTGGCTGATCAACTTCATGCCTCTGTAGTTTCAACAGCTCTGAACATCACCTTTGTTATTGAAAATTGGTACCAAAACACTTCTCCACTCCTCTGGTATCCTCTCACTCTCCAAGATTTTGTTAAACAATCTGGTTTAAAAGTCCACTGCCATCTCTTCTAAACATCTCCATACCTCCACAGGTATGTCAACTGAACCAACTGCCTTTCCATTCTTCATCCTCTTCAGAGCTGCCCTCACTTCTGCCTTGCTAATCCTCGGGACTTCTTTGTTCACCATCTTTCCTTCATCCAGCCTCCTCTCTCTCACATTTTCTTTATTCATCAGTTATTCAAAGTACTTCTTCCACCTTCTCAACACACTCGTCATTTGTTAGGACATTACCATTTCTGTCCTTAATCAGTCTAACCTGCTTCACATCTTTTCCCGCTCGATTCCTCTGTCTAGCAAATTGATACAAGTCCTCTCCTTCCTTTGTGTCCAGCCTCTCATACAACTCACTATATGCCTTTTCCTTTGCCTTTGCCACCTCTCTCTTTGCCATGCGCCTAGATTCCAAATACTCCTGTCTACTGTCTTCATCTCCCTGACTATCTCACTTTTTCTTTGCTAACCTCTTCCTTTGAATACTTTCCTGTACCTCCTCATTCCACCACCAAGTCTCCTTGTCTTCCTTCCTCTGTTCACTGGATACACCACATACCTTTCTACCCATTTCCCTCAATACTTTTGCTGTACCTTCCCAGTCATCTGGTAATTCTTCCCTGCCACCCAGAGCCTGTATCAACTCCTTCCTGAACTCTGTGTGACCTTTTTCCTTCTGCAACTTCCCCCACTTAATCTTTGGCTCTGCCTTCACTCTCTTCCTTTTCTTGCTTTCCAAAGTCGTCCTACAGACTACCATCTGATGCTGTCTAGCTACATTCTCCCCTGCCACCACCTTGCAGTCTCCCATCTCTTTCAGGTCAGAATCTTTTATCGGTCCCTAAAACTCGCTATAAAACCAGAGGTGATCTGTCTTTCTTGTCCGTTGCTCCCCACTTGTGGAAAGCTCTTCCCTGTCTCTGTGTCTAACTGATTCAGTTGACTCTTTTAAAAAAAACAGTTGAAGACATCGTTATTTAGGTGAGCTTTCAACTGACTGGTGGCCTGGTTTTTATTTATTCTGTTATTTTATCATTTCAGTTGTATGTTTTAATGTTTGGGGTTTTTTTTTTGCTTAATTGCTGTGTTGTCTTTTTTCCTTGTTTTATACTACTCTGCATTTTTACTGTCAAAGCACTTTGTGATCTTTATCTGTGAAAAGTGCTATATAAATACAGTTCTTCTTTCATATTTCTCCTTCTGCATAAGATGTAGTCCACCTGTGTGCACTTTCCTCCACTCTTGTAAGTCTCCCTATGTTCCTCTCTCTTATTAAAGTATATGTTCACCACAGCCATTTCCATCCCTTTAGCAAAATCCACAACCATCTGTCCTTCCACATTTCTCTCCTTAAGACCAGAAACAGGAGCAGAGACAGGAGCAGAGACAACCCATCTTTTTGGCCTTTATTGATCTGACCAAGGCTTTTGACTTGGTCAGCAGGGATAGACTGTTTGCCCTCCTCCAACGAATTGGATGTCCCCCCAAGCTTTTGAGCATGATCAAGTCATTCCACCAGGACATGAACGGCATTGTCCAGTTTGATAGATTATCCTCAGACCCTTTCCCGATCAAGAACGGTGTGAAGCAGGGTTGTGTTCTGGCTCCTACCCTATTTGGCATCTTTTTCTTCCTGCTTCTGTGCTACGCCTTTCGGGACTCTGAAGACGGTGTCTTTCTCCATACCAGGAGCGACGGAGGCCTCTTCAACATGGCACGCCTCAGATCAAAGACCAAGGTGCGGAGCGTTCTAATCAGGGAGCTGCTCTTTGCTGATGATGCTGGTCTTGTTGCCCACACCGTGGAAGCGCTCCAGCGTCTCATCAACTGCTTTGCTCGTGCCTGCTCTGAGTTTGGCCTCACCATCAGCCTTAAAAAGACCGAGGTCATGGGCCAGGATGTCAGCAGTGCTCCCAGTATCAACATCGGCGACCACACACTTGCGGTGGTGGACAAGTTCACCTACCTTGGGTCGATCATCTCCAGCAATCTCTCCCTAGACGCCGAACTGAACGGCAAGGCATCGATGGTGATGGCCCGTCTGGCGAGGCGAGTCTGGGACAACTCTATGCTAACCACCAACACCAAGATAAGAGTCTACATGGCCTGCGTACTGAGTACTCTCCTATACGGCAGTGAAGCATGGACCCTCTACTCCTGCCAGGAACGCCGGCTGAACGCCTTCCACCAACGCTGCCTTTGCAGACTACTGCACATCACTTGGCAGGACCGTGTCTCCAACATCGACGTCCTGGCCAGAGCAGATGTGCCCAGTATGTTTGCCATCCTGACAAAGAGACGCTTGCGATGGCTTGGCCACGTCAACCGAATGGAGGATGGCCGCTTCCCCAAAGACTTACTGTATGGGGAGCTGGCTACTGGAACTAGATCAAAGGGACGTCCAACTCTCAGATTCAAGGATGTTTGCAAGCGTGACCTCAAGGCTGGAGGCTTTAACCCCTCCGACCTGGAGTCAGCCGCCTCCGTCCGCTCCAACTGGCGGACCATCACCCAGGATGTCATCCGAACAGCAGAGGAGAGAAGAGACACTCGCTGGGGGGAGAAGAGACTCCGCAGACAGAGGAGACTGTCGAGACCCCCACTACACTGTGAAGAATTTATCTGCAACGGCTGCGGCAGGACCTGCAGATCCCGTATCGGCCTCTACAGCCACGCCCGACCGTGCAGCTCCCTGAATGATGACCCAAGGCACAAACCCCCCCAATGATCTTTCGAGATCGATGGAGCCAATGACACACAATGACCCAGGACCTCCTCATCACCTCTGTTCCCTTCACCTACATACCCATTAAAGTCCACTCCAATCATCACTCTCTGAGAACACTCTCTACCACTTTATCCAACTTATTCCAGAATTCCTCTTTCTCTTCTACCTGACATTCAACTTGTGGGGCATACGCACTGACAACATTCAACATCACACCTTTGACTTCTAGCTTTAAACTCATGATTCTGTCCGACTCCCTCTTTACCTCCAGAACACTCTTCATATACTCTTCATTCACGATTACTCCTACTCCATTTCTCTTCCTATCTACACCATGGTAAAACAGTTTAAATCCCCCTCCAATGCTCCTAGCCTCTTCCCTTCCATCTGGTTTCCTGAACACACAGTATATCTACCTTTCTTCTCTCCACCATATCAGCCAACTCTCTGCCTTTACCAGTCATATCAATCAATCAATCAATCAAACTTTATAGTCCTTGCATTTAACATCCCTACTCTCACCTCCACACTTCTACCTTTCCTTTTTGCTCTCTCCCTCCTAACACACCTTCCCCCTCTCCTCCTCCTCAATCTTTGACCAACAGTAGCCCAATTTTCACTAGCACCCTGTCAGTTAACAGCACCGGTGGTGGTCGTTGTTAATCTGGGCCTTGACCGATCTGGTATGAAAGTCTCATTAGTCATCCTCCGCATGTTTGATTTGGCAAAGGTTTTACATCAGATGCCCTTCCTGACACAACCCTCCCCATTTACCCGGGCTTGGGACCGGGACTAGGAGTACACTGGCTTGTGCACCCCCTGTGGCTGGGTTTTAATTGGCATCAACTGGGGATTCTAAATTGTCCTCAGGGATGAATAAGAGAAGGAATGGCTGTCTGTGTTGGCCCTGCGATGTCCAGGGTGTACCCTGCCTCTCGCCCAAAGAAGCTGGGATAGGCTCCAGCCCGTTTGTGACCCGAAAAAGATTAAATGGTAGAAGATGGCTGGATGGAGTTAAAAGGTGTCAGTAAATAAATACGGATAAGGTGACATTATGCAGATAAGTTAATTGTGTTCCTTTTTTATTGTTTGTTCAAGACTCATGGCAGTGGGAATGAATTGATTCAATGAGATCTCAATGAGTGTTTTTCTTGACTAGAGGGACTTTATAGCAGTGGCCTGATGGTAGGAGCTGAAAGGACTTGTGCTGGGGGTGGGTGGGATCCTCTGTAATAACTCTGTCTTTCCTGTTAACTGTTTGAGTGTGTAGAACGGATAGTGGAGTTTGGGTTTTACCTGATATTTTACAAGCTTGATTGATGGCATGGAACAGCTTTGCTTGTCAGTTAGAGACAGGAATTAAAACAACTCCTGGGAATTAGTACTTCTTGATCAGGTTGTGGGTTTGCTTTAAACACCTCCCATACGTAAACAAGTGACCCCGCTCACTGATGTGTGACAACTTTTGACTATGTTATTTTAATGCCACAGCTCAGTGCATCACAATGTTAAACTACGTACTCTGACCAAAAGCCAGTATATCACGAGCCTGGAGTGCAGTAGCCAGAGGAAGCATGGAACGATCAGCTCAGTATTTCAGGATCTGATGGGGCTTGAACATGATGGAACAATAAAGTTAACTAGCCATAAAGGAAAGTAGTCATAGAAGGCAGAGATAAATAGGATCAATAAGTCAATATTTATAAGGCAGAAAGAGTAAAATCCTGAATGAATGGTAGAAACACAGTAAATCAAAAGTGTAGCTAACACCTGAAAAATAGCAGCCAACAGTTTGGAGAAACAAGTCAATCACTGTTCAGACAACATTCCTAATTTTGTTTTATATTCTTCTGTACAATGACAAGAAATGGTTTTGCAGTCTATTCTATTTCTCTATTTCAGCCAAATAAAAAAGTCAATAAGCATAATTGGTAAACAGTTTGTTAGTACGAAGCTAAAATCTTAATTAAAAGTTTTCTGACAGAAGTATTGATGGAAGAGAAAGAAGTGTACAATCCAACATCTAACAAAGTGGGCGATGTGTAGTCCATAAGCAATATAAGAAAAAATTTGCTTAATGGTGCTATAACTCTGTTAATGGATCTGTGATTGAAGCCAGGATCATTTCTAGCTTTTTGGGGGCCCTATGCAGGATTATGTTTAGGAGCCTTTTTTTTTTTTTTTTGTAAGAAGGTGGTGTTCAAACCCTTTAAGTTGATTTGAAGTGATATATAAATTCATCCATCCCTCCATCCCAGGGTCACAGAGGCAGCATTCTAAACAGAGAAGCCCAGATTTCCCTCTCCCCAGACATTCCTCCAGCTCCTCGGGGAGGATGCTAAGGTGTTCCCAGGTCATCTGGGAGACATAAAGTCAAAGTCACTTCCCCAAAGTCATGGGAAGTGGTATGATTATATTACTCTTTTGAGGTGCAAAAGGCCGTGTTCCCCCATTTGTGATGCTGAAGTCATTGTTTTTTAACAAGGAAAAGTGTCCCGTTTCAGTGACAACCCCACTTTCAAAACTAGTACTGGAAGTTGCGCCCATAATTCACGCAAGACATCATGTGGGATAGGAATAAGGTGGATATAACAGTCGACAACTTTAATTACATGGAAAATTATCTTTTAAATTCATTCCTTCTTTCTGATCCGGTGATAACTTTCTGATCCGGCACACCTTTCACTCTATATATATATCACGGACACACAGATCGCCCCAAAGGTCTCCCGAGTCGGCGGACGGAGCCACTGTCTACAGCAGGAGACGATACAGCAGGGAAGAGCTAGCTAGCACTCAACCGCCACCCGGTGCTAACGGAGAAACTCGACATACCAGGGAACTGAAGCGAAAACGACGCGGGTGCAGGGCTGGAGTTTAGGCGGCGTGCAAGAAATATAAGACAGAATAATAAAGAGCGATGGCAAGAACCAAGCAGACCGCCCGTAAATCTACTGGAGGAAAAGCCCCCCAGGAAGCAGCTAGCCACCAAGGCTGCTCGGAAAAGCGCTCCGGCCACTGGCGGAGTGAAGAAGCCTCACCGTTACAGGCCCGGTACCGTGGCTCTGAGAGAGATCCGTCACTACCAGAAATCCACGGAGCTGCTCATCTATAAGCTGCCCTTCCAGCGCCTGGTGAGGGAGACCGCTCAGGACTTCAAGACCGACCTGCGCTTCCAGAGCTCCGCCGTCATGGCTCTGCAGGAGGCCTACCTGGTGGGTCTCTTCGAGGACACCAACCTGTGTGCCATCCACGCCAAGAGGGTCACCATCATGCCCAAAGACATCCAGCTGGCCCGCCGCATCCGCGGAGAGAGAGCTTAGACTTTCTGCTGCACATCCACCAACCACAACGCTCCGCACTGTGTGTCTATATATATATATATATTTGTAGTAATATGTACATATGTATACTAGCTGCTCTTGTTTTTTCTTGCCTTCTGATTGTTGCTCTGAGTGTTGCTATCCCTGTGCTGTTGCAGTCCTGGAATTTCCCCATTGTGGGACTAATAAAGGCTTATCTTATCTTATCTTAATAACCTTTAATACGTAAATAGGAAATTTTCTGTCTTCTATCTTTTTGGCAAACATGGAACATTTTGCAACTCAAAAGGTTCCAGCTTGATTGTAATAAGTTGTAACACAAATTCAGATCAAAAACGAGAGAGTTCAATTACGCATTGACATATCTAGAAATTCCACATATTTAAGGAGCGAGGCTTACAAATACCTGGAAAAGAACATCATTGCCTCCTGTTATTTGGACACCAAACAAACAGCCTGAGTTGTTTGAGTGCTGCTCTAAATGCGTGTTTGCAAAGACTGCTTTATTCAGCATGCATGGAGAAAAGAGGTAAATTGAAGTTTATACACAAACCAAATTAACAACACACACTGTGCGAGCCACACATTGACTCTTAATAGAGGTGCTCCTCACCTTGAGAATGAAAATAAATAGCTCAAAATGAATCTCATAAAAAGAGTCGGCGAGTCTGTTTGTCATGATTTCAGGCGCTTGACTAAACCCATGTGCGGATGTGCTCTCTTTAAGGTTCCTGTAATAAATCCTAATTACAATAATGATGTTAGGGAGACTGACCTGCTTTTTCTCTAGGTGATTCTACACACACTGGGGCTCTATTGTAATGTCTGCATTAAGCACACTATAAAGAAATAAAATTTCAGTTTTAAAGGCTTAAATGAATTTTCTTCTTTGCATTCAATCAAAGCAGCTGAGGGCAGACTGCTGTTTTGAATAACGGCCACCTTCACATACTCTCTCAAAAGCTGTCTGCCACAAACTCATCTAAATTCATCTTAAATCAATTAATTCAGCACAACAACTGTGCCCAATACATTCCCTCAAACAGAAGCAGTGCAAAGTTTGTGCAGGCAGGTGCAGGAAACCTACAAGTATTAAAGGTTTCTTTATTTTTTCCCTTCTTCTTCTTCATCTTCTTTTCAAGGGGCGAGTAGCTGCTAGCTGTTAATAGTGAATATATTTAGAGTGCAATAATAAAAATTCTTCCATGACTCTCATTAGCATGCAAGGTGCTGATGGCAGCAACTCTGCATTTGTTAACAATATTCACAAAGAGTTTGCAAAGGCAAGGAAAAATGGAATAACAAAAAAAAAAAGGCCCAGACTACATGTGAAATAGCTGCAAGCATCTGACTCCCTTCTTTTACAGTTCAGGTATGAAATCAGGCTCATGACCAGCTTTTGCCTTGATTGTGATCAGTAGTAGGTGAACTACTATTGTGGCTTCAGACAAAAATGAGATCTTCAATTTTGCACTATGGGAGCTCATGTGTGAGCTAGAGAAACCCTTAAAATATCAGAGGATATATATTTCAACTTGCTACTGACAGCAAGAGATGTTCCCTTTTCAGAAAATACATGTTGAGGGAGTAAAAACTGAATCGCCCTAAGTGAGCTGTCAAGCTAAAAGCTGATTATCTTCATTAAGTGCCCAGATGACAGTTATCACCAGGCCAATTATCCATACCACATATCTGTCATCCTTCTGGAGAACCTGTCTGGAGGAACCGCAAGAGACATAACTTCCACATTGTAATTCACAAAGTTGTTTAGTCCAATTCTTAGCCTGTGGATTAGGCTTCTCTGTCAGCTCGGGATGAACTCTGCACAGTCTTCCTGCCGACTCTGCCCCTCTTGCTTTCCTTTTGTTGTTTAATGAATAAACGGCTCCATTATTGATGATCTTGGAGTTCTTTAATTATTTAAATGTGCCTGTAGTTGAAAGCAAAGCTGGGGTTAATGTGGGTGACATAGTGGCTTGAAGAGGAAAAACAACTGCTTCTTAATTGTGATGATTAGCTCTGGATGCCCACTACTGTTTTGGTTCGTGGAGTCACCAGCAGGAAAACTGCAGAGAAAAACACAATAAAAAAGGCACAGGTTTACAGTAAGATTACACTGTCAGACAGATAGAGGGGGTTCGGAGGAGTT
Organism: Pholidichthys leucotaenia; assembly: GCA_020510985.1. Taxonomy (NCBI): domain Eukaryota; kingdom Metazoa; phylum Chordata; class Actinopteri; order Cichliformes; family Pholidichthyidae; genus Pholidichthys; species Pholidichthys leucotaenia. The sequence continues at coordinate 57,407,335 of CM035837.1, read as the reverse complement.
GCAGGTTTTCTTTTTTTTTTTTTATCAAAGCCAAAATGTATCGTTAAATCCTTGAGCCAAACAGGCCTGAGAGCGTTACTATAAATAGGATCAATAAAAAAAAAAAGTACATAGAAGATGGAGGTGGTGTTTTTTCATGCTTTAGAAAGAGGGTGATTCACCAATTCAAGGGTGAGCTTGGTAGAAAAAAGAATTATATGGCAAGCAATACAATATTTGTGTACAGTTGTTAATTTATAATTCCACTGAAATTATTACAACACAATTACAGTGGTGCTTGAAGGCTTGTCAACCATTTAGAATCGTCTACATTTCTGCATAAATATACCTAAAATTTCATCAAATTTTCACACAAGCAATAAAAGTAGATAAAGAGAACCCAGTTAAATAAATGAGACAAAAATATTTCACTTTGTCCTTTAGTTATTCAGAAAAACAATCCAATAATACATATCTGTGTGTGTCAATAGTTTGTGAATGTCTACGAGTAGCAGGTAATTTGAAAGTGAAATTAGACTCAGGCGTTTTCAATCAGTGGGATGACAGTCAGGTGTGAGTGGGCACCCTGTTTTATTTAAAGAACATAGAGCTATCAAAATGTCAGCATGTTTGTGGAAGTGTTATCATGGCATGAATAAAGGAGGTTTCTGAGGACCTCAGAAAAAGGGCTGTTGTTGCTCATCAGGCTGGAAGAGGTTACAAAACCATCTCTAAAGAGTTTGGACTCCACGAAACCACAGTAAGACAGATTGTGTACAAATGGAGGCAATTTAAGACCATTGTGACCCTCCCCAATGTAGTGATTCCGAGCGCGGGTCTGTTCTGTGCTCAAGTCACTTATTATTTTCCCCATTCTCAGTTTGTATATTTGGTCTCATTTATTTTGGGGTTTATTTGGGCTCTTAGTTTGACAGCGCTATGGCAGGACTTCCGGCTGTCAAGCCTGCTCACGACCTGTCACAGCTGTGCGTGTTTAATGATTACTGTCTCTCCACACCTGTTTGTAGTTTGAGTTTTTTGTGTGCTATTTAAGATTGCTAGCGAGGGTTATTCCTCGCTGCGACCTCGCCCTACCTAGGCTGGAGTCCCCAACCCTGACTCCAGTCCCTGTTCAGCATAAGGTTTCGCCCTCACTATTTATATGTAAGTGTTTGTATTTTTCTCTTTTATGTCTCACGTTATCTCCCTGCGAGGTCGTGTGTATAGTTATTTGTATTCTGCCCATCGTGGCGCATTCCTTTGTTCCCTTTTCTTTAGTAAATAAGCAAACTCACTGCTGGCAATTGGTGCCTCATTTCTGCCCTGAAAGGGGCATTCATAACACCCAAGAGTGGTCAACCAACTAAGATCGCTCCAAGAGGAAAGTGTGTAACAGTCGGCGAGGACTCCAGCATAACTTCTAAACAACTGAAGGCCTCTATCACATTGACTAATGTTCATGAGTCGACCATTAGGAAAACACTGAACAACAATGCTGTGCATGCCAGGGCTGCAAGGAGAAAGCCACTGCTCTCTAAAAAGAACATCACTGCTCATCTGCAGTTTGCTAAAGATTAAGGACAAGCTTGAAAGCCATTGGAAAAATATCTTGTGGACGGATGAGACCAAAATAAAACAGTTTGGTTTGAATGAGAAGCGTTATGTTTGGAGAAAGGAAGACACTGAATTCCAGAATAAGAACCTTATCCTATCTGTGAAACATGGTGGTGGTAGTATCATGGTTTGGGCCTGTTTTGCTGCATCTGGGGCAGGACAGCTTGCCATCATTGATGGAACAATGAATTCTGAATTATACCAGGAAATACTAAAGGAAATGTCAGGACATCTGTCCATGAATTCAAGAGAAAGTGGGTTATGCAACAAGACAAATGATCCTAAACAAGTCGTTCTACCAAAGAATGGTTAAAGAAGAATACAGTTAATGTTTTGGAATGGGCAAGTCAAAGTCCTGACCTTAATCCAATTGACATGCTGTGGAAAAACCTGAAGCGAGCAGTTCATGCAAGAAAACCCACCAACATCCCAGAGTTGAAGCTGCTCTGTAATGAAGGAATGGGCTAAAGTTGCTCCAAGCTAATGTGCAGGACTTATCAACAGTTACCAGAAATATTTAGTTGCAGTTATTGCTGCAAAAGGGGTCACACCAGATACTGAAATCAAAGGTTCACAAATTTTTACCCCTTACAGATGTGTAATATTGGCTCATTTTCCTCAGTAAATAAATGTCAAGTAATTTTTTGTCCGATTTATTTAACTGGATTCTCTTTATCTACTTTTAGAATTTGTGTGAAAATCTGGTGATGTTTTAGGTCATATTTATGCAAAAACGTAGAAAATTCTAAAGGGTACACAAACTTTCAAGCACCACTGTATAATGGACATCCATCCATCCATCTTCTACCACTTTCCCAGTGGTCTGGGTTGTGGAGGCAGCAGTTCGAGCAGAGAAGCCCAGACTTCCCTCTCCCCAGCCACCTGCTCCAGCTCTTCAGAGAGGATACCAAAACATTCCCTGGCCATCTGGGAGATGTAGTCTCTCCAGCGTGTCCTGGGTCTGTCCCAGGGTCTCCTCCCAGCGGGACGTGCCCAAAATACCTCAAGTGAGAGGCGTCCAGGATGCATCCTGATAGATATCCAAACCACCTCAACTGGCTCCTTTTGACATGGAGGAGCAGCGGTTCTACTCTGAGCCTCTTGCGGATGACTGAACTCCTCACCCTATCTCTAAGGATGACTCCAGCAATCCTACAGAGAAAGTTCATTTCAGCCGCTTGTATTCGTGACCTCTTTCTTTCTGTCATTACCCAAAGCTGAATGATCGACATCCCAAAAGAAATGTAAAAGTACACTGCAGCCGTTCATTTCACTCTGACATGTTGGGTATTGTATGAAAGTAGGGACCCTAAGCTTTATAATGAAAGTGTAACAATCTGAGCCAGCTCACATAACACTCACAGCAAACATGTACCAAAGAATCACATTTTACAGTAAACATTCAAACTTAAAGGCCCATTTATTACATTTTTTCCACATCTTGACAGTTCCCACAGGTATAAATGAAGTGGCAGTGGTATGCTTTGATCAAACTGCTTTTTACTTGTTAAGTTATTGCAGCACCACTCTGGCTCATCTTTTACAGCTTACCTCAGAATGCCTCATTTCAGTGCATGTCTCTTTAAATGCTCATGAGCCCTGGTTCACCCCATACTCCCCGTTTCATCACTTTTGATGTCAGTTGTTGATGCCATATTGCTGATGTTAACTAGCTAGCTCCTAGATCAGGTAGCAAACAGCTGGAACAAGCTAACATAAATTCATGTTTAAAGAATCAATTAAATAAGTTAATTGTAAATTAGTAAAAAGGAAAATGTTAACAGCGGGTAGCCACCTTTGGTCCCTGCCAGAGAATAATAAATTATAGTAAAATAGTCTAAAATAACATCTAAGAAAGACATATATGGTCAAGTGCTGGTAGATGAACAATGATTCCAGTGGGGATGGAAAGAATTTATAGAAGATGACAATCAAAGCCTACAGTAGTTAAGTGATGCTAGGCCTGTCACCACTGAGAGGAATTCAAATGTGGAATAAGAGACCAACTCAGACTGCCTAGCTAAAGCTGATGTTCACCATTTGATCTACTAACTATCACGGTACAAATATAACGCAATAATCCATAATGACGTGAGCTGTGGACACAGCGATGTCTAGTACGGTGACTGGAATTTAAAGAAATTAACAATTTTAAAAAAACGTGCTTGGTAAGGTAACTTTATAGTAGTGCTGTTAGCTGTGAAGCTAATTCCTAGCTAATACTCAGAAACTCTGGGTGGGGACTTGAAATATCACAGCCAATAGCAGGTTGATAGGTTGTAACTGAAGACTAGTTTATGTGTCAAGCCCCTTTCAAACTACCTCGGCAACGCAGGTAAACCTAGTAAGATCCAGGTTTGTTCTGTCGTCTGAATAGGGTTACCTGGGCTACCTGACCCAGGCTAACTGACCCTGTAAGTGATGTGGGCCATTGCCCACCTCACCACAGCTCAACTGGCATTTGAATAGGACAATGCGGATCAACGCGTGATGGAAGAAGGCATCACCAACAACATCACAGCACAGTGACAGAGAGTGGAAATGAATCTCGAGGCTCTCCATCATTATTCTGACAGATTATATTAATTTTGAAGCTGCAACAGACTACTGTGTTGCACAAGTTCACAAATACAGCGGGGAAAATAAGTATTGAACACGTCAACATTTTTCTCATTAAACATATTTCTAATGGAGCCACTGACCTGAGATTTTCACCAGATATCAGTAACAACCCAAATAATCCATGCATACAAAGAAATCAAGGCAAGTGTGTTCACAAACAAATTATATTTAATAAAATGGAATGACACAGGGAGTAAGTATTGAACACACTTGGTGAAATTAATTTAATATTTAGCAGAAACGCTTTTGTTGGTAATGACAACTTCCAGACACTTCCTGTATGGAGAAACTAGGCACAGGCATTGCTCAGGAGTGATTTTAGTCCATTCTTCCACACAAACTGTCTTCAAATCGTGGAGGTTCCGTGGGTGTCTTCTATGAACTCTGATCTTCAGTTTGTTCCATAGATTTTCAATTTGATTCAGGTCAGGTGACTGACTGGGTCATTCTAGCAGCTTTATTTTCCTTCTCTGTAGCCAGTTGAGCGTTTCCTTGGCTGTGTGTTTGGGATCATTGTCTTGCTGAAATGTCCACCCTCATTTTATCTTCAGCATCTTGGCAGATAGCAACAGGTTCTTATCAAGGATGTCTCTGTACATTTGTTCATTCATCTTTCCTTCAATTATATGAAGTCTGCCTGTACCATGTGCTGAAAAACACCCCCACACCATGATGCTCCCACTTCCAAACTTCACTGGTGGTATGGTGTTTTGGGGCTGATGTGCAGTGTCATTTCTCCTCCAAACATGCTTTTTGTTGTGGCATCCATAAAGTTCAATTTTGGTCTCATCTCACCAGACTATATTCTCCCAGTGTTTTACTAGCTTGCCCAAATGTTGTGCAGCAAACTTTAAATGAGTTTCAACATGCTTTTCCTTCAGCAATGGAGTTTTGTGAGGTGAGCGGACATAGAGCCCATGACGATTGAGTGCATTACTTATTGTGTTCTTTGAAACAGCAGTACCTGCTAACTCCAGGTCTTTCTGGAGCGCTCCACAAGTAGTCTTTGGCTCTTGGATAACTCTTCTGATAATTCTTTTGACTCTGTCAGAAATCTTGCGAGGAGCTCCTAGTCGTGGTTTATGGAAAAATGATGTTCTTTCCACTTCCAAATGAGGGCTCCAACAGTGCTCACTGGAATATTCAGCAGTTTAGAAATGCACCTGTAACCAATGCTATCATTATGTTTTGCAACAATAAGGGTGTGAAGGTCTAGAGAGAGCTCTTTGCGTCTATCCATCATGATTCTTTGTGGTGTGGCAATCTGATATTCACAAACCTTTTTAAAGGTTATCAGTGAGGACTTAACCAGCTGAAATTAATTTGCACAGATGGGGGATGGGATGGCTTCCTAAATTCTGATGGATTCCAGCTGATTTCTTGGTTTTTTATGCCTTTATGCACCTCTGTTTCTTCATTGATATGTTCAATACTTATTTTTCCCATAGTATCACAGTGGCTGAGGGCGGAAAAAAAAATTTAAGTGCATTTTTTTAGTCAATTCCCGTCTAGAGTGGCAGTGACCGTTGCCAGCTGCTGTGGAGCCGAGACGAGCGTGTCCTGGTATGAAAGCTTTGGGAGACACATCGGTACAGTCTGGCATGGGACAGTTCCTGTTCGGCCCACACAGTGTGATCCTCTGCTTCATGCTTGTTCATTCATCCTAGTTCACACCGCATTAATGTGCACAGTGCAATCCCCAGCCCTTCACGTTTTCTGTGACAGCCTCCTTTGAAAAAAACCCCATTATCCTGCTTTGTGTGGCACTCGACATGAAAAAGTCACACACACACACACACACACACACACACACACACACACACACACACACACACACACACACGGACCCAACAAATAAGTACAAGCACACACACACACATCCCGTATCCTCATCTGTGCACTGAAAAATGTTATCCACAATCTATATGCCTGTGTTGTATTAATCAAAATTAATTAAGTTTTTAAAATAAAAATGTGAATAAGAAATCTATTCAGTGCTGATATGAAAAATAAAATGACAGTTATTATCACTGACATTTTACAACCATGTCCATTAAAATGGAAGACAACGAGCAGCAACTATTTAACTATATCCCTGCGTGTATTCCATTCAACCACTGATCTGCACTGAGTATGACAGAGAAACAAAATTAAGACTTGTAAAAATGCCCATGTCACCTATATTGTAATACAGATCAGTAGTGGTGACCAGCATAACCAGCAGGTTCACTGGCATGTTTGTGTGACATCTGCAATGTGAGGACATGAAACTTGACAGAATGGAGAAATGCACTGTTACCTGCAGGAGAGCAGACACTGCTCTGCTGGTAGTTTGAAAAAGCCATTGGGATTGCTTAGGTGTTACCCGGCGTGGCAGCCTAGAGGTAGAGCATCCGCCCCACAACCGGGAGGTCGGGGTTCAAGTCCCGGCCGGGTCATGCCAAAGACCATATAAAAAATGAAACTTCCTGCCATCCAGCTTGGTGCTCAGCAAAATTGGAATGGAGGGGGGAAATGTGGGTGGCAGTAGATCAGGAGGTAGAGCTAATAATAGACGGTTGGCGGTTCAAATCCCACTCTCCCCAGCCATCCTACTGTTGTGTCCCTGGGCAAGACCCTTTATCCACCTTGCCTCCAGTGTCCATGACACTGGGAATGAATGTGTATAAATGTGTGGTAGTGGTCGGAGAGGCCTTTGATGTGGATTGGCAGCCACATTTCCGTCAGTGGGGGCGGCAATGGCTCAGGAGGTGGAGCAGGTCGTCTAATAACCGGATGGTTGGTGGTTCGAATCCCGCTCTCCCCAGATATCCTGCCGTTGTGTCCCTGGGCAAGACACTTCACCCGCATTGCCTCCAGTGTCCATAACACTGGGTATGAATGTGTATAAATGTATAAAAATGTTTGGTGGTGGCCAGAAAGGCCGTTGGCGCAGATTGGCTGCCACGTTTCCGTCAGCCTGCCCCAGGGCAGCTGTGGCTGCAGAAGTAGCTTGCCACTACCACTGTCTGTCTGGAGTGAATGAATAATGTACCTATTTGTAAAGCGTCTTTGAGTATATATGATAAAGCGCTATATAAAATCGATGCATTATTATTATTATTATTAGTCTGCCAATGGGCAACTGTGGCTACAGTAGTAGCTTACCACTATCAATGTCTGTCTGGAGTGAATGAATAATGGACTCACTGTAAGCGCTTTGAGATGTCACTTGATATTTAAAGCGCCATATATATCTAATCCATTATTATTATTAAGTTATGCTAATGGAACCCATGATTTCAGCTCACCAACTGTACTCTGAGAGCAGCATTAGGGATAGAGGGAAACGGAACCCGGAAAAGCTACACTGTTGCATTGTATCTCAAACAGGTTCATTGTGTCTTCTTTATGATAAAACTGATATTGTTCTTCTGTTAAGACAAAGCAAAGAGATGTCTCATACCTCTGACATGTTTCAACTGTCATCTACAGTCTTCTTCAGAAAGTGTCATCTGGCGTCTGTGACGTGTCACATCAGCTGTTTTATCCTTTCTGTAGACGTGACCGACCTGACAGATTTGACAGATCTGCTAGGTCAGTCACACTCCCCGCCATGCGATGGTCTTTGGAGGAGAGAGTCCCTGTTGTGTGAGATCATGAAGGCTCCAGCATCTCAAATAAATAAAACCTCACACAAAACTGCAGCAGCTTTTGGTTCACCGCAAGGACAAAATACAACCAAACAAAAAATGCAACATAGTTTATGAAATACCATGCAAATCATGTGGGAAAACATACATACCTGTAGGAGAAATGGGGAGGATGTTTGCTACATGGAAAAAGGAACACCAAAAAGAATGTGAAAACTAAATGGCAGGGCGACTCACAAGAACCCAAAAAGAAAAAGCAGAACAGGAAAACCTCAAATCAGCAATATCAGATCACTGCAAGATAAACAACCACATCATGGACTGGAACAATGCAAAAATAATTGGATCAGAGGACTACAAACACAAACACTGGATCAAAGAAGCAACTGAAATCAGGAAGCGAGCCCACAACACCGTGAACCGAAATGATGGAGCCTTCATGCTCTCGCACACCTGGGACTCTCTCCTCTAGAGACCATTGCACGGCGGGGGGCGTGACCGACCTGGCAGATCTTACAAATCTGTCAGGTCGGTCACGCGTACAGAAAGGATAAAACAGCTGATGTGACACGTCACGGACATCAGATGACGCTTTCTGAAGAAGACTGCAGATGACAGTGGAAACATGTCAGATGTATGAGACATCTCTTTGCTTTGTCTTAATAGAAGAACAATATCAATTTTACTGTTACACTGTGCTGAAATCCATCCATCCATCCATCTTCTACCGCTTAATCCTTTTCGGGTCGCAGGGGGGCTGGAGCTTATCCCAGCATCTTTGGGCGAGAGGCAGGGTACTGAAATGTTAAAACATAAATATTTCTAAGTGAAGAAAATCTTTTATATTTTTACTTTAATCATATGGCCCAAGAAAGCATTTTAGAACCCACAAGCACACCAAGTTGTAGTCAATGGGACCTTTAAGGGTTTATAAATGATATTAAAATGTTAATATTTATGGTGATTTTAAACCTTTCTTACTATATTTTCTGACATTTAGTGCTATCACAGTATCTTTAGACAGTTAAACTTTTTATTGTAAAGCTTGCAGATGCCAGTGCCTTTACTAATGGGTGTTTTGGCAGCATTATGAGGCAACAGGCAGGTCCTCAGTTACTGGCTAATATTCCTGAAAGCACATTTGTTCAATTTACCTTAAGCTAAAAACAACAGCAAACAAATACTTTTCCTTCTTAATGATACATTTGGCTGCCTTATAAAAAATGGCAAATGAGCTGTGAAAGTAATTAAATTAAGATCTGAAATTCCACCTGTTACGAAAACAAACATATTGTGTATCAATTACAGTTACATGTAGTTCTGTTTTCCAACAATTCTCATTAAAACTAATATCTCATTCACTCTGCAAAACGAATTTCCCCAGTAAGGATTAATAAAGTATTTTCAATTTTCTGGACTATTAAAGCACCATAAGCTGTATTTCTGGGATGGTTCAAAACCTACTTAAACTCCACTGACTGACACGTTAAAAAATTCAACTTCAGAGCAGAAACAAACAGGCTTACAGTCTGACAGAAATGGTTTTCATTTTTAAATTTCTTGGAATGATCATTTTTATAATGATCAACTTTCAAAGCAAGGCTGCTTTGAGTTTACCACCAGCTGTCTGCTCAGCATAACCTCCACTAATTGGAGTCATTGAATTTGACCTCTAGACTGTATGTTTGCATTCTGGAGCAGCATTAATGTGATGTTCCAACAATGAACACAGATGTATGTAGTTTCGTTGAGGAAATTGCTAGTATTTCTGATTTGGTCCTGTTTTGATTTTGTTTTTTCTACACTCTCCAAATATGGTCCCTTCTGTGTCCAGTAATCTTAAAAAAAAAAAAAAAAAAAAAAAAAGGTTAATAAAAAGGCTAAATTTGCACCATTAAAACAGTGATTTTTTTCCAAACCAATCTCCATCTTTTATATGCAGGACAGTCTATATTAAAAAAAAAAAAAAAAAAAACAGGCTGTGGCAATTTTATCAAATTCAAGAAATTTCAAGAGATTATCATGAGCAATATCAGTTCCCTGGTTCTGTTATATACTCCTAACTATTCCACTGACTAAGCATTGCTTTTCATATTGCACAGCTCAGACACCTTATTATTTTTTTGTATTTTTTTTTTTTTTTATATTTTGTAAATTTTACTCAATATTTTATTGGAATTCTTTGAGTTCTCTTTTGTGCTCCTTTGCCTTTTAAAAGAACGGGATGTAATCCTGACTACTAACAAGCATTTTAAAGTTTTATCATAGTCCAAATACAAAACAGTGGGGGGTGTTAATGAGGAGTCACCAAGGTTGCCAAGATAACAAGACTGAGAACATACAGAAACCAGCAGGAGTTATAAGTCACAATGGTAAACAATGACGACTCCGGCACAGTAAGTAGTCCTGCTATGATACACGTTACAATATTGTCTCTTGCTTTTGAAACCATTTTTGGCTGCCAGACTTATCTATCTTTCAAATTTCTGTCAAATATTGACCATTGTTTTAGAATTTTTCATAAAAACTATTTTTAAAAATAATGCAGTACATCAACAAAGTGTTTAGAAAGGTGTAGAATTAAATCCTTTATATTCTTCAAAAAATTTTCCCCAAGAAGTGTTAAAAATGTCCTCGCTATGACTGGAAACTGTTTGCATCAAGTCCTAACTTGCATCTATGATATAATATTGAGGTCCAAAACTGCTTCCACCTCTTCGAAGAAGAGGAAAGCAGAGACCCTACCGAGAGATACCAACATTTTATCGATGCCAATGTAATGGCTTCAGAGATTTGTGTTCTGAGGAGGGTGGAATTGCATAAGCCATGAAGATCGAGGATTCCCAACATAGTGAGGGCAAGAGAGAAGCTGAAGACAGCGATACATGCTACTGCAGCTGACGCAGGTCAAGGCATGCGTGCAGCCATAGATGAGGCTAGGACCTCACTGTATGGAACCTATGAATGCCAAATGGCGGAAGATCTACAGTAGAGGAAAAAGTCACGAGAGTGGAACAAGCTCACTTACGCAGACAGTACAGTGAGACCTGGAAGGTTGTTAATGAGATTAGCGGTTGTAAAAAGTCAACAAGAGGCCAGATTGCAGAGGCAGGCCCAAAAGAACGAGTTACCAACTGGTTTATTCACTTTAAGAAGTTGCTTGGCAGCTCTTCTGACAGCCTGAACACGGAGGAGGATGATGTCCCAGATATTTTAAGCAACCTGGATATCGATGATGGTCCTTTCACTGTGGATAAGTATGAAGAGGTGAAGAAAACACTCCCTCTTGGAAAGAGCACAGGTCTGGATAACATCCCCCCAGAGGTCTTTAAAACCTTGGACCTGGATGATATCACTCTGGCCCTCTGCAATCTTGCACTAATGAATGATGGCAAACCAAACCAGTGGCTGCTTTCTAATATCATTCCACTACCTAAATAAGGCACTGATTACTACAGGGGAAAAAGCCTCACATGTGTCATAGCTAAGATGTTTAATCGGATGATAGCGAAACAAATCTGAGAACCTCTAGACTTCCACCACCGATTCGATCAAAATGGGTTCTGCCAAAATAGATCCACCACTAGTCACATTCTTGCCCTGCGCTGGATTCTATAGGAGGCACAGAAAAACAACCTCCCTGCAGTTCTGACATTCCCTGACTTTAGGAAAGCCTTCAGTTTGATTAACCATGAAATTATGTTCAACATACTGAAAGGCTTACAATATTCCATCAACGCTGTGTAACGCTATTCGGGCGACGTATACCGACACATGCACCAACGTTATCACTGCAGACAGCGAGTCGGATGAATTTGAGATCACTTCAGGAGTACTCCAGGGCGATACTTTGGCCCCGTTCCTGTTTGTTATCGTCCTAGACCTGCGGAAAGCCATTGATGGGAGAGAAGCAGAGCTGGGTTTAATGTTAACACCTCGTAGATCCCGAAGAATACCGGTGAAAGCAATAGCAGATCTGAACTATGCAGATGACATTGTTTTGCTGTCAAACAACATCTTATAGGCACAGAGATCTTTGTCGCTTGTGCAACTGGAATGCTCTTGGATTGGTCTCACCATTAATGACCAGAAGACCAAAGTGATGACACCCGGGGATGCTTCTAACTCTATATCTCCACTGATGACAAGTACCAGCAACTCTCTGGAAGTAGTCAACAACTTTAAGTACCTTGGCTCCTGGATAGGATCTACTAGTCATGATATGAAGGTGTGCAAGGCACTCGTGTGGGGTGCTTTCAATGATATGTGAGCTACAGACGTGGACAAAATTGTTGGTACCCCTCTGTTAATGAAAGAAAAACCCACAATGGTCACAGAAAAAACTTGAATCTGACAAAAGTGGTAATAAATAAAAATTCTATGAAAATTAACCAATGAAAATCAGACAATGCTTTTGAATTGTGGTTCAACAGAATTATTTTAAAAAACAAACTCATGAAACAGGCCTGGACAAAAATGATGGTAGCCCTAGAAAAGATTGAAAACTAGAAAAGCACTCATAGAAGTGCAAAAAACGGTGTCAAAAGACTGAACCATTCTTTGTGTAAATACGTCCAAAGTCCAGTTTTGACTGAGTTATGAAATTTAAAGAGGTGCCGTGACATTATGCAAATTAGATGTGTAAATTTATCCCTAACTGAAACTTTGGATCATATTTTTCATCTTTCTAATTGACAGTAAGCCATTATCTTTTACCACTTTCAAGTTATAGCCTTGGAAATCTGAATTATTTTCTTGACAAAAAATATTTCCCACTCTTGACCACTAGGGGTTATGTTGCAATTCGGCGACAGACACAGAGTTAAAATATATATATATGAAAAAATATTTAGAAAAATTTTTATGGGTCCAAAACAATCACAGTATTTACTGTACATCTGGAGAGTTAGAACATTGGCTGGCTGAAGAGACTACGGTGGCCAGTAAGGATGTCACAGCCGGTCACAGCCAATAGCATAACTACTGTAGGTTGATGTCATATGTCTCTACTAATCAGTTTTGGCAAGAGTAAGTGCAGCACCTACTGGCCAGGAGGTCAGAATGTTGTCTCTATTGTCTTTAACACTCTAGTGACAATTCTTGATTGTTTTTATGATTTATTACATAAATGTTGTTGCAGATAGTTTTTCATTTCTCCAGCACAGTCATTCACTTTGGGACTAATAAAATTCTATCTTACCTGCAACAAACCTCTAAATTTCATCTGAACATTAACCAAAAAATATAATTAAGAATCACTGCCTCAAACAAGCAGCCTCATCACAATGTAATATTCTCTATGCATATAATGGCAGGGGAATTAGATATACAGTATCTCACAGAAGTGAGTACACCCCTCACATTTTTGCAAATATTTTATTATATCTTTTCATGGGACAACACTGAAGATATGACACTTTGACACAATGTAAAGTAGTCAGTGTACAGCTTGTATAACAGTATAAGCTTGCTGTCTCCGCAAAATAATTCAACACACAGTCATTAATGTCTAAACCGCTGGCAACAAAAGTGAGCACACCCCTAAGTGAAAATGTCCAAATTGTGCCTAAAGTGTCAATATTTTGTGTGGCCACCGTTATTTTCCAGCACTGCCTTAACTCTGTTGGGCATGGAGTTCACTAGAGCTTCACAGGTTGCCACTGGAATCCTCTTCCACTCCTCCATGATGACATCACAGAGGTGGTGGATGTTAGAGACCTTGCACTCCTCCACCTTCCGTTTGAGGAATTCCCACAGATGCTCAATAGGGTTTAGGTCTGGAGACATGCTTGGCCAGTCCATCACCTTTCACTTCCGCCCTCCAAAGAGAGCAGACACCTTTTTTCTTCTCTCTTGCTCTGACTTATCTCCTTCCTCCCCTAACTAACTGGATCCCAGCTTGCTGTCGTCTGTCTGCGTGTCTTTACTGCAGATTATCGAAAGAAATTATGGAATTAATAAGCTGGGCTTTGAACGCAATTGACACTATTTTTTCAACGAGGAAAAGTGCCCCGGGGGAGGTTGTTTGCCCCGCAGGAACGGCTGCTGCGGGCTATTTGAGGGACACAAGTAATTGGAAACTCTTGTGCCTGTCTGATCTTTCCATCGAAGATGTAGAAGATTTGTACGTCTTCATAGTAATGGTGATTGGGATCGTTCTGATTGGATCTGGGATTGTCCTGGTGTACCGCAAATTGATGAAGATGGACACAACCTATCAAAACGCTGGCCAGGCGAGGTTCAACCATCAAATTGAAAAAAATGGAGAGGACTCTGATAGCGGCAAATGGAGAACTGTCTAGGAAGGTGGATTACATCATGATTACGCTCAGAGCCGTCCATGAAGGATTCAACGTCCAGCAATGAAGGATTAAGTACTGAATCTGTAAGAGAATATAAAGTTTTTTTTCTCTCTGAGATCAGTACTATTCGACGAATCTGACTTCCCTCACACAAATCCTCCAGATTATCTGCAGTTTTTTTGTTTTCAAAACATTGAGCTCACGGCCTTTTGGACAGCCAGCAGCTGCATGGCCCAAGGACAATGCCAGCAGCTAGACAAAACATCTCCTGCCAAAGAGACCTTGTTGTTCATAACTGATACAAACACCTACATTCAACATTACACCCACACTGATTCAAAAAACTGATGATAAAGATGATTCACTCACTGCTCTCTCTGTGTCCTTGTGAACTTTTTTGTCTGCTAACTGTGCATTGAGGGCTTTTTTTTCTTGTAATCATAATATTGATCATATATGACCACTATTCTGACAATCAATGGTTTTTTTGCTCCTTCCTATTGTATTATCCTTTCTTCCCTGCATCCTGTACCCTTCTGTTGACAGGCGCGTTCACAGATGCTGCCGTGTCACCGGAAATGCAGGTCGTTTTCTGTGTCAAGTCAAATCCCTCGTATGTTATCAGTCATCTGTTATCAGTTATCTGTTAATGTACTTGGCAATAAATCTTTTCTGAGTTCTGAGTTCTGAGTTTCCGAAGAGAGGGGATCATGCTCTGCTTCAGTATGTCACAGTACAGGCCGGCATTCATGGTTCCCTCAATGAACTGTAGCTCCCCAGTGCCGGCAGCACTCATGCAGCCCCAAACTATGACACTCCCACCACCATGCTTGACTGTAGGCAAGCCAGATTTGTCTTTGTACTCCTGACCTGGTTGCCGCCACACACCAAATAACCAAATTTGGACCAAATAAGTTTATCTTGGTCTCATCAGACTACAGGACATGGTTCCAGTAATCCATGTCCTTAGTATACTTGTCTTCAGCAAACTGTTTGCGTGCTTTCTTGTGCATCATTTTTAAAAGGGGCTTCCTTCTGGGATGGCAGCCATGAAGACCAATTTGATGCAGTGTGCGGCATATGGTCTGAGCACTGACAGGCTGACCCCCCCACCCTTTCAACCTCTGCAGCAATGCTGGCAGCACTCATACGTCTATTTAAAAAAAAAACAACCTCTAGATATGACGCTGAGCACGTTCACTCAACTTCTTTGGTCAACTATGGCGAGGCCTGTTCTGAGTGGAACCTGTCCTGTTAAATTCAATTCAGTTCAATTCAGCTTTATTTATATAGCGCCATATCACAACAGAAGTCATTTCATAACACTATCAAAAGTAGGGAAAACCCCACAATTGCAGAAAGACCCAGCAATCAGACGATCCCCTGTGAGCAAGCACTTAGCGACGGTGGAGAGGAAAAACTCCCATTTAACAGGAAGAAACCTCTAGCAGAACCGGGCTCAGGGAGGGGCAGTCATCTGCTGCGACTGGCTGGGGGTGAGGGGATAGAGAAGAAGAAAAGAACAGATATAAAGAGAGCAAACATTAACGGTGAGAAGCCAAGTACATTATTGGAGGTCACCCGGCAATCTGAATCTATTAACAGTAAAACAAAAGGGGGGTTAAGAGACACAAGATCCCTCCCTAATCGCAGGCTTTATTGAAAAGGAAGGTTTTTACCCTATTCTTAAAAACAGAGATCGAGTCTGACTCCTGGACCCAGAGTGATAACTGGTTCCACAGGAAAGGAGCTTGATAGCAGAAGGCTCTGCCTCCCATTGTACTTTTGGAGATTCTGGGTATTACAAGTAATCCAGCATTTTGGGAGCGTAGCGCTCTGTTAGGATGATAGGGTAATATCAGATCTTTTATATATAATGGGGCCTGATTATTAAGAGCTTTGTAAGTGAGAAGAAGGATTTTAAACTTAATTCTAAACTCTATGGGAAGCCAATGAAGGGAGGCCAGAACCAGAGAGATATGATCTCTCTTTCTGGAACCTGTTAAAACTCTTGCAGCAGCATTTTGGATCAACTGAAGACTTTTTAAAAATATTTTAGGACAACTTGATAATAACAAATTACAGTAATCTAATCTAGAACAAACAAAAGCGTGGATCAGTTTCTCAGCATCATTCAGAGACAAGATACTCCTAATCTTGGTAATATTGCGCAGATGATAGAAGGCAGTCTTAGAAACAAATTTAATATGTGAATTAAAGAACAGATCTTGACCAAAAATAACTCCAAGGTTCCTCACAGAACTATTCAGAGTGAGAGTAGCGGCACCCAAATTAAGAGTTTGATTTGGAAAGGTATTTCTAAGGTTTTCTGGACCAACAAGAACGACTTCAGTCTTATCAGGGGTTTAATAGCAGAAAATTACAAGTCATCCGAGCTTTGATTTCCTTAAGACAGGCATCTAACTCGGCCAACTGTTTACAGTCATCGGGCTTCATTGACAGGTATAATTGTGTGTCATCTGCGTAACAATGAAAATGTATACAGTGCTTTCTCATGATATTGCCTAACTGAAGCATATATAAACTAAAAAGAGTAGGGCCTAACACAGATCCCTGAGGAACTCCATGACTGAGCTTAGAGTTGGAAGAAAACTCATCATTGATGTGAACAAACTGAAGTCTATCGGACAAATAAGATCTAAACCACTGCAGTGAAGTTCCACTTAGTCCAACATAGTGTTCTAATCTATCAAGTAGAATGTCATGATCAATAGTATCAAAGGCTGCACTAAGATCTAAAAGGACAAGTACAGAAACAAGTCCATTATCAGATGCGATAAGGAGGTCATTAGTGACCTTCACTAAGGCTGTTTCAGTGCTGTGATGAACTCTGAACCCAGATTGAAACTCTTCAAATAAACCATTTCCCTACAAATGGTTAAACAATTGCACAGCAACAACTCTTTCTAAGATTTTTAAATGAAAGGCAGATTAGAGATTGGTCGATAGTTGGCCAAAACTCCTGGATCCAGCACTGGCTTTTTGAGTAAGGGTTTAATTACAGCAATTTTAAAAGCCTGAAGTACATAACCCAAAGTTAAAGATGAATTAATTATATGAAGAATACGGCTACCATTAATTGGGAAGACTATTTTAAATAACCTGGTAGGGATAGGGTGTAAAAAACAGGATGAAGGCTTGGATGAGGAGATGATTTTATCTAACTCTAAAAGGTCAGTTGGAGTAAACTTATCTAAACAGATATCAACTGAAGGAGTTGTGGAAGTTGCTGTGCTTAAGTTTACGGTGGGGAGAATGTGACTGATTTTATCTCTAATAGATCAAATTTTATGATTGAAAAAGTTCAAAAAGTCCTGACTAGAAAGCTCTAGGGGGATGTGAGGATTGACCAAGTCCTGACTCTTTGTCAGTCTGCCTATAGTGTTAAAAAGAAACCTGGGATTATTCTTATTCTCTTCTATTAATGCAGAGTAATAACTTGTTCTAGCTTTTCTAAGAGATTTTTTGTAAATTAAGAGATGATTTCTCCACTCTAAATAGAATTCATCTAAATTAGTAGAACGCCATTTTCTTTCTAATTGACAAGTCTTCTGTTTTAAGCTATGAGTTTCTGTGTTAAACCAAGGGGTTAGAAATCTCTGGTTAGACTTTTTCTTTTTTAAAGGGGCCACCAAATCTAGAGTCTGATGCAGAGAGGCTGTAACACTATCTACCATGCTATCAATTATGGAAGGAGCAAGCTCTCCATCTTTTATTTCCATTGTGTTGACACATGGTATAGAGACAATCTGCAAAAATTTGTTAACGTAATCTGAAAGACATCTGCTGTAGTAGTATTATTCTTTAGGAGTCAAATAATCAGAAATAGTGAAATCAAAGGTTAACAGACAATGGTCTGACAGTACAGGATTATGAGGAGACACTACCAGATTTTCTATTTCTATGCCATATGTTAGAACAAGGTCCAATGTGGGGTGGAGATAATGGGTAGAATTTTCTACTTTCTGGGAAAACTCCATTGAGTCTAAAATTGAATTGAATGCCTTATTGAGACAGTCACTATCTACAGCAACATGTATATTAAAATCCCCTACTATAATTATTCTATCTGGTTTCAGCACTAAATCAGCTAAAAATTCAGCAAATTCGGATAAAAACTCAGAGTAGGCCGAGGGAGGACAGTAAATTATGGCAAAGAAAACTGGGTTCAAGCCAAGATAGCCAACATGCCCCACACAGAGGACCAGGCCCTCAAAGGAATTAAAACATGATTTTTGCTTTACATTAACTAGTAATTTGAAATGGTAAATTGTCGCTACTCCACCTCCACAACCAGAACTTCTGGGATTATGATAGTTTAGATAACCAGAGGGAGTTGATTCATTCAAACCAACTTAATTATCTGGCCCTAGCCAAGTCTCTTTAAGGGATATTAGATCGATCTGATGACCAATTAATAGATCACGAACTAGTAGAGACTTGGGAGTTAGAGACCTAATATTTAACAATCCACATTTAATTTTTAAATTATGAGGAGGAACAGAGGCCAAATTATTAAATTTAGAGACTTGAGGTTTGATTTGGGTTTTACCAACATTTTGTTTAATCACTTTGGGATGTTTATGCATTGTATTTTTATTGACTTTAGGGGAAGTAGACAAAGGTTCTCTAAGGGAGAAGACAGGGGCAAAGTTGAGGGGTGGTGGATGAGGAGGCGCTGCAGAAAGACGTGTATTTATCAAGTTGTGTTGTATTTGTCTTGGGTTATAATATTTTGGGTAACGGGAGACAGACACAATCTCTATGGGGTTACAAATTGAAGACTGATCTAAACAGTGAGGATTATATGGATTAATAGGATTAATATGAGAAGTGGGAACAAAAAAGGGCTGGTTGGTAGGCCCAGGAATTTCGGAGTGAGTTAACTCACCAAATTTCAGTCACTGTATTAAAAACGCTGAATGGAATAGAACAGATTGTCCCTTAAAACACGTGCACCAAGTCTATTTGGATGGATGCCATCCGGCCTCATAAGTGATGGGCGGTTCCAAAACAGGTTGAAATTGTCAACAAAACCAATATTAAAAGTAGGACATGTAAAACACAACCAAGTATTAAGACTGAGAGTGTTATGACCCGAGCGTCGGTTCTGATCGCGCTCGGGCTAAGCTATGTCTCGCTGCCGGCCTTGACAGCTGCGGGCGGTATTCTGGCCTCTCCGGGCTCTTATTGTGAAAGTGCTCGGTGGGGCTTCCGCCTGTCAACGGTCGGTCAACTGAGTGTCATTATTGTCATTAGTGCTTCGCCCATTTAAGCCCAGCACTGGCGTCGGTAGGAAGCAGCAGTGCCTGGTCGCTTAACTGGTCACTAACCTGTTCACTCTTCTGTTCACCCACCGCCACGTTGCGGATGCCTGGACTACTTTCACACCTCGTCTGCTTTGGGTTTGGCCGTCGTTCCCCGGTACCAGTAAGTGTGCTTGTTAGCCTTATTCCTGCCGACGTGAATTGACCTGCAGTCCCGCCTTAGCAGCCTGTGTGTAATCATTACCAAGCCTGTCTGTGTGTGACTGTCTCCTGCTCTGGACCTATAGTGTGCTGTATAGCCCTATGCCTCCTGTTAGGTGAAGACTCTTGTCATTATCTCAGCAGCTTGTGTATCACCGTAATAAAACTCACTGAAAACTCACTGGTGACTCTGTGCGTCTTATGGTGGCTCGCGAGGGCCACCGCCTGACAGAGAGTTCTGCTAAAATAATTACAACCTCGTCTGAAAGGGGCCGAAGGCCCAGAAATAAACACACGTCTGCCACAGTTCATAAGAGTGGACAGAAGGCTCCTGAAGTCACTCTTTAAGATTTCCGATGCTCCATCAGGGATGTTGTTGCATCCAACATGAACTATGACAGTTTCAGCGTGGGGGAATTCATTTAATAGGTCAGGGGTAAGAGCCTCAATGTCCGACACTTTAGCCCCAGGAAAAAATTTAGTGATACAGTACCTGCTTCTGACATTCCTCATAATCAAGTCACCAATTACCAGCGTCGTCTGGGGGGGCTTTGTCAGTGGTTTCTGAAGTGGTGGATAATTTTGTCGATGTTATTGTTGTGATGGTGGGGTGATGCACTCTCTTCTTTTTGGAGCTGGTGTGGAATTTGGCACACCTAAAGTAGTCTTAATCCGGGGTTTGTGGGTTTGAGCCGCCGCAGAAGGAGGAGGAGGGGAGGTCATGGGCGGATGGTCTGTGTCCAGGTGGGGAAAATCTTCCAGAGAAAGGATGTCAAATCTGTTTTCCAAAAGCAAGGGAAGAGAAGAGGCACAGCCTTGTCTGGTCGATCGTCAATGATTACTAGTTGGCCCAACCACAGTCCAGGGTACGCATTGAGGATGAGAAAAATCACCTGGGGCTTTGGGTTTAGCTCTGAGTTGAAGCCAGTGATTAGTGCTGTGGTCATGGACATCTGAAGAGACCGGAGCAGGGGTGGAGGTGGATGGCGATGCACTGAATTCACCCAGGTAAGTAGCCGTCTCTGCCAGCTGTGAGTCGGTTGCCGGGGCCGCTGTTCACCCGAGAATTATGGTGTCAAGGTGGTCTTCAGCCTCCCGAATCTTATAGAAGTTGAATGGTCCGCTGTATGAAACCGCTGTATTGTCTTGACCACCATGCTGCAGCTCAGTTTCAGGGTGTTGGTAATTTTCTAATAGCCTAGGCCATCTTTATGTAGAGCAACAATTCTTTTTTTCAAATCTTCAGAGTTTTTTGCCATGAAGTGCCATGTTGAACTTCCAGTGACCAGTATGAGAGAGTATGAGAGCGATAACACCAAATTTAACACACCTGCTCCCCATTCACACCTGAGACCTTGTAACACTAATGAGTCACATGACACCGGGGAGGAAAAATGGTTAATTGGGCACAATTTGGACATTTTCACTTGGAGGTGTACTCACTTTCTCTTCAATCCCACTGACATGCCTTCCACAGAGGAAGGAGGGCTTGTGGACGAGGGGGACAACTCACCTATCACAGGGGCTGAGGTCGCCAAGGTAGCTTAAAATCTCTTTGGTGGCCCGGCCCTGGGGGTGGACGAGATTCGCCCTGAGTACCTCAAGGCCCTGGATGTTGTAGGGCTGTCATGTTTGACACGCCTCTCCAACATTGCATGGAGGTTGGGGGCAGTACCTTTGGCATGGCAAACTGGGGTGGTGGTTCCTCTCTTCAAAAAAGGGGACCTTTAGAAGGATCACACTCCTCAGCCTCCCTGGGAAGGTCTATGCCAAGGTACTGGAGAGGAGAGTCCGGCCGCTGGTTGAACCTCGGATTCAGGAGGAGCAATGTGGTTTTCGTTCTGGCCGTGGCACATCGGCCCAGCTCTTTGTCCTCTCAATAATCCTTGAGGGTTCATGGGAGTTTGCCCAACCAGTTAACATGTGTTTTGTGGACTTGGAGAAGGCATTCAACCGTGTCCCTCATGGTTTTTTGTGGGGATTTTTTGCTTCGGGAGTATGGGGCATCAGGCTTGTTGTTACAAGCTATTCGGTCTCTGTACGACCGTTGTGAGAGTTTGGTTCGTACTGCCAACATTCGGTCGAACTCATTCCCAGTGAGAGTTGGACTGCACCAGGGCTGCCCTTTGTCACTGATCCTGTTCACACTTTTTACTGGACAGGATTTCTAGGCGCAGCCAGGGAATGGAGGGTGTCATGCTTGGTGACCACAGGATCTTATCTCTGTTGTTTGCAGATGATATTGTCCTGCTGGCTTCATCCAGCAATGACCTACAGGTCTTACTGGGAAGGGTTGCCACTGAGTGTGAAGCAGCTGGGATGAGAATCAGCACCTCCAAGTCCATGGTCCTCTGTTGGAAAAAGGTGGATTGTCCTCTCTAGGCTGGGGACAAGCTCCTGCCCCAAGTGGACAAATTTAAGTATCTTGGGGTCTTATTCATGAGTGAGGGGAGAATGGAGCGAGAGATTGACAGACGGATCGGAGCAACATCTGCAGTGATGCGAACGTTGTACCAGTCTGTTGTCGTGAAGAGGGAGCTAAGCTCTAAGGCAAAGTGTCGATTTACTGGTCAATCTACGTTCCTACCCTCACCCATGTTCATGAGCTTTGGGTAATGACCGAAAGAGCAAGATCACAGATACAAGTGGCTGAAATGAGCTTACTTCATAGGATTGCTGAACTCACCCTCAGAGACAGGGTGAGGAGCTCAGTCATCCGGGAGAGGCTCAGAGTCAAACCGCTGCTCCTCCACATTGAAAGGAGCCAGTTGAGGTGGTATGGGCATCTAATCAGGATGCCTCCTGGATGCCTCCCACTTGAAGTGTTTCGAGCATGTCCCTCTGAGAGGAGACCCAGGGGCAGACCCAGGACTCACTGGAGAGACTATGTCTCCCAGCTGGTCTGGGAACGCCTTGGTATCCTCTCTGAAGAGCTGGAGCAGGTGGCTGGGGAGAGGGAAGTCTGGGCTTCTCTGCTTGAACTGCTGTCTCCACGATCCGGACCTCCGGAAAAGCGGTAGAAGATGGATGGATTGATGGATGGATGGATGGTGAGAGGTGTACTCACTTTTGTGAGATACTGTACCACTAAAGCAACAATACCTACTTTTTCCTCTGACGTGTTATGAGACAGCTGCACTTCAAGGTGTGTGGAGACAGTATTTCAGAGTGTGCAGAACACCAGCGAGAAGCTCCAGCAATAGAAAACAGCTGCCTTTGAATGGTGGATCAGGAGATTTGTTAGATTTATCATGCTCTCAACATGGGCACTTTTGACTTGAAATACACAAGCCCTTTGATTGCTACAGCCTCTGTGACACACATTTTCAATCAGACCCTTTGAGAACAATTCCCTGACCAGGCTTTGTCATCTATATTTCCACAACTGTTTAGAGCCTTGATTTTGAAAAGCACTCAGAGGCCGATCAGCCTTAATTCGCGTGACCTCCTCTCACCCTCCAGAGATGAAGAGACATCCAGTCCTTGTCAAAAAGTGTGGGCAAACTCAATTATCTGTAAGGTTTCTTTTATACAAAATTGTTTGCATTTCACTGACAGAATGTAATTATCTTTTTTATATGTAAAATAATCACCGCTTGATATGTACCAGAGACCTGCCCATAGATCGCTGTATTATTTTTTTCCATAATTTACTAATTTCATTAGTTGGATGTGCACAACGAGAATAGGGCAGTAAAAAAAACAATACAAAATGGCTTTGAATAAGAAATGTGAAGAAGCATGAAGTCAGCAGAGGCATGTTTAAGGTAGATAAGGTGAAACCAATTGACTGATCCTGCTCCTTCCCAGTGGCAACAGACGTTTTATTGGCAAGTCAGTGAGATAGTCTCCCCCTGCCCCAAGAATAAGTAAGAGAATTGCAACAGCTGGAAAAAATGCCATTGGTCACAGCAAGTCATTGCAAATGGAAGCCTCAGAGCTGTGAGCTTCTGCCATGAAATGCTGCTTTTACTCTTTCAGAAAGGTGTGGAGCATTTCTAATGAGATCCTTCCATCATATTTCCAGTCAGAATTCATAAAGCAATTAAAACATTCACAAAGGTGTACAGTCTCTTATGTTGTCTCTGCAATACCGTGATGATGCCTGAGTGGACTGTATACCAAGTTTTTTGAAAAAAATTTTCTAACTTCATGGCACAAGCTTTAAGAATAATGATTTAAAAAATTAAATAAATAAACATGCCTTTGCTTTGCTTGTCAAAGAAGCAGATCTCATGCCATGAGGGGAAACATCTTATCATAGATGTGTTAGTAGCTACAACCGACAGTTTAGTGAAAGGTGGCTGAGAAAATGTGTCACAGCGATGCTAAAATAGCCCTGGGATGATGTCCCTGGACACTTCAAATCTGGCATGTGCTCCTTGATCAGTGGGCTCGGGCGGCCAGGCACATAGTGGGAGGAGGGATTGGCAAACCGCAGTGAGCTTGCAGGACTGGTTGGATAAATGATTAAAACAGCATGATGGGCAGCTTTGTAACACACACGGGGTCACGGAGGGCTGGCAAGTCACTCCTTGACAGGAAGAAGAAGGGATGGAAAAAACAAATACACTCACAGAGCAAGCCACAACTAATTGGATTTGGCAGGCAGTAGAAACAGAGTTGAATTGTAATCTATTCATAATCATAATATTAGGAGGGATATTGGATTTGGCAAGTGGCAATGGATTCAACTATGTCCATGAAGTAAGAATTATGA
Source organism: Pholidichthys leucotaenia (assembly GCA_020510985.1). Classification (NCBI taxonomy): domain Eukaryota; kingdom Metazoa; phylum Chordata; class Actinopteri; order Cichliformes; family Pholidichthyidae; genus Pholidichthys; species Pholidichthys leucotaenia. The sequence goes on along the minus strand of CM035837.1, from coordinate 57,382,977 downwards.
TCACAGAGGCTTGTAAACATAGAAGTCTCCAGACAAGGTTACTAGAGTTATTACTGACCAATACGGGAAGTGACTGCAGCTAATGATCTGTTTTGTTATATGAATTGTTAAAAATCACACAGAACTAATACATTAATGCCCCCTCATCGCCACTCTCTTCAGATGACATATTCAGAACCAGACTGTCAGTGACGGAGCAGCTCGTTCTGGCCTGAAGAAATCACCCCGAGAGCGCTCAGATCTCATGACCGTTGACCTTGACATTGACCTTGACAATGAAGCACAGCCTAGATGCAGACCAATTTGAGGATCACTGTACATGAGTTTGCCATACACTGGAACAATTGCCTAGGAGGAGTAACAGTTTCTGTGAAATCATAAATGCCCAGATCACCTGACCTTTGACAATGACCTTGACCCAGAGCTTAACCTGGACGCAGACTTTGAGTTTGTTAAGAATTAGGGCAATTGCCAAGGAGGAGAAACAATTTTCATAAAATCATATGAGTGCTCAGATCTCCTGACCTTTGACCCTCACCTCGAGCACAACTTGGATGCAGACCCACCTGAGAATCACTGTGAATGAGTCTGGTGACTATCAAAGCAATTGACTAGGAGGAGTAGCGATTTCCTTCAAATATGGATACAGAGATGACAAGCACTGCATCATCAAATTAACTCATTTTTTGCTTCTCTGGAATTAGCAGAACAAAAAGCTTCTGGAAGCCCTGAACAAACTACATGCCTAACCTTAGGCTGAGCGACTCGCTCATAAATATAACTTTTCTGTTTAGGAGTCACATACTTTTTTGTAGTTATTAGCAAAACCGTGCTTGTGGTGGACTAATAATGTCTTTAATGATATATTGTACATACTATACATTATAGTATACATATACGACCCAGCCTCAAGACCAAGCTTGTAAGCGGCCCATTGTTCCACAACAAGACTTGATATTAGTGTCACAGTTTGTCTCAACAAACCATGGGGTTTGCATGCATGTGTGCGACTGGAGGCATGACCCGTTTTACCCTTTCAAAAACAGTGAAAATATAGAGAGATGGGTCGGGGATGGTCAGTGGTAATAAAGCCACAGTTTCACACAATAAACGCAAGTTTGCATTGAGTCCAAACTGTTTTCACCTCCACTTCCACCATCACATTTCACTTTCTTTTGGAATTCAATACACATTTTGTGGTTAACATTTGACTGTGGTTATAGTGAGGCACTCCTTAGGTAATGGCTAAGTTTAGGATTGTTGAAAGGTGAGGACACTCCGTTTAAAAAAAAAAAAAAAATTACAACCCCACTCACACTGCTCCCCTCTCACATCTCACTGCACAGACATGCATTCACAACCACTGTATGGTGCTATTTCCACTACACTCCTTGTCTCAAGCATGTTTCTGAAACTTGGTTGACATACAGCATTCCACTATGATGATGGATGCCCACAGAGAGCAAGGTTACAGTATACTAAGTCATCTGTAAGTTAATCAAAAACCTAAGCTTCAGCTAGCTCTTATATTTTTGTTTAGAAGCATTTATTTAACGTTTAATTCTTGTTGATGTCAAAAACAGCAGATTAAGTTAATAAAACATTGCTGGCAAATAGTTGTGTATCCTAATTGTCCTGTTTATCTATTGTGTTCAGTGAAAAGAATCAATGTTTGTGATTATGATTATTACTGTACACTCATATCAATACTGATACTGTATATAAGAAAGATCTCAGTATTACGAGAAAATAAATAAGTCTGCCTTTACAGATCACTAATCAGTTAGCAGGTTTACTGTAACTCTTAACTACAAACGATTAATAAAAACACATTCTTATACTGATCCCTCTTTCAGCTGCAACATAGTCCAAGCCTCTCTTATTATATTGTGTGACTGATTAATCCATACTAATTACTCAATCTAATTACCCAGACTGCCTCTCAATCTTGCCGTCTTTGACCCGACTCTCATGCTGCCTATCAATTTCACTCCAGTCTCAGCGACCCCACCTCCCCAGTGATGTTGATTGTTTTTCCTCTCACTGATATGATGCAGTGAGAGCTCTGCGATGTCGTCAGCTGTAACAGAGAGGAATACATCGAAAGATTTACGTTCATGTTTAATTTCATCTGCTTAGTCAGCTCAGGGTGTTTTCATTCCCATTGAGTTATGATATTGCTAGGAACTTATGATTTTCATAAGCTCATTAGTGTTTGCACCAGAGATCAGGCAGGTCAGGCCGAATTCTAATTACACTACAAGTGTAGAGGCCAGTTTATGATAAATATGTTAATCAATAATGACTGTAAGCAAACTGGCTAAAGCTATGAAAGCTAATCTTGTACCAAATTCAGTTACGTTTTACCAGAGGAATCGAACTGATGCAATATGCCCTGATGCTGTAAATCCACCCTAGATTTTCCAACATTTAGTGGACATTTACCAGAGGAACAATTATCAAAATGAGCGCTGTAGCAAAAGTGGTCATGAAGTCGAGCTGCAGCTAGTGAGTGCATTTTCCCTCCCTTCATTTGAATAGCATGACCTGAGGATGGGTTTGAATGAGGCGCAGGATCAGAAAGTAGGATTGTGAAAAGAGTTCTTCCTGTTGGCCTGTCTGAATGACTATGTAGGTGGCTGGGGAAGCAGCGGGGGCCCATGTGGAAATTAAACCTGATTAGAGGGTAAACAATATTATTTGTGATAAGCAGGCTCCCTTATTGTATCACTAATCACCAGAAAATTAATTCATAACAGCTTTAGTGTTTCCGAGGTTAACTTGTTATGGTGAGCAGTGCTGCTATTTCATTTTATTCTGAATTCGGTGATAAGACTGAGGATAGTTGGGTTATTTTAGCATTTGTGCTCAGTTTGAAAATATGAAAGCTTGCAGGAGTGAGTTTGTTGTTTCTTGTATTTCCTTCATCAGCTGCTGATCTCTCCCCTGCTTGTATAACAGTGCAAATTAACTTTTCATGAGGATGAGTTCAAGGGTAAAAAGCATGCAGTATGTGAACTACAAAGGTTTTTGTTCTTTTTGCTATTATTATAAAATTCAAATATCAGATACAATTTCACTACTAAGGCAGAATAGTAAAAGGAATCGTGTGCAAATGCAGCATTTCTTCTACAATTCATATTATCAGCACTTCATAGAGCCACATGGGAAAATCAAATTCCACCAACTGACAGCAAGTAATGTAGCACCATTTAATTCTGTGATTTTACTTGTATTTTCTGGGGCTGCAAAAAGTGGGTATCCCTCCTGTATTCACTATAATTCACTACATGTAACTTTTAAAATACATTTGGTAGGACACATGAATGCTTTTGGATTTTTTTTTCTTAAAATGTGATGAATACTGATAAATGGAGGAATCCAGCAGAGCAATTTTAACACACAAAATGTATCCCCAAACTCTTCTAGCAACTAGAAATTACTCAAGTACATAACTTTGCCAACCGTTAAGTGCTCTGACCAACTCTTCCACAATATTACTCCCACCTCTCAAACTCTAAAAGACAATCAGTTAATATTGCTTAGACAGACCAGGAACCTTGAAAAAACTAAACTAAGTGGAACAAAAATGTAAGTTGTAAATAAACATTTGTTGTTATGATTCCCCGTGCGCTATTACGCCGAGTACGGAAGAAGAAATGGAAAAACCCAATTGCTGGAGTAGAACATGCACTTTATTGACATAAACACCAAAAATGAAAAGTCCAGTAATGACCACGCTAATTACAGGGGGTTGGAATGATGAGCTTGAGGCCACCAGACATACAGGGACGCCACCTGGGTGTTCCAAAGCCTGGGAGAGGGAATGCCTAGTGCCGCCGTAGCAGTCAGCACAAAGAGAAAGGCAAACATGTACTTACGGCTGGAAGGATCCAGGGCTGTCCGTGTAGTCTGGTGGATGAGGGGGTAGGGCAGGGTCAGCCGCTAACACCAAAGGAAATGCACAATCTTGAAATGCTAGAGAAGACGGCAACGTCAGGCTGAATGTAAACATAGGTAGTAGAAACATACACGGAGGAACACGCTGCCATGTATGAAGCTGAATGCTCCGACGGTCTCTTCCTATTACTCCAGCGTTAAAGTACTAATGATACTAACAAGGGAAGAGACCGCCGGTGTCAGCATGCATGGGCTGAACAATAATTAACACCATGTGTGTATGTGTAAGTGTCTGAGCGTATGAATGGGAGTGAATGAGGTGTATGCATGTACATGTGTGAAACACCCAATAATGAAGCACAGCAGATGTCACTGACAGGAGGAGGAGGCGTCCCCGAGCTGTCAGGGAGCAAAGGACCCAAAACTCCCTGAAGCGCCTGATGGAAAATAGGGCAAAACAACCATAGGTCAGAACTGGGTTTGGAACCACCAAACCCCGGTTCATGACATTTGTTGTTTGAACTGCACTGTACAGTGTCCATATGACGACCAAGCTCACTGAGGCTATAGACCACAGTTTTCTCAGCATTTCACAGGTTGATGAGAACGAGCCAGGTGAAAATGATCTGTTATTTATCATCACAAAGTATTTATATCATAATTCAATCATTGAAGAAAATGTAGGTCACCTCATTGAGAGTGCACATGTACCTTTAAAGACACATTTTAGACAAAAGAATTATTATGTGGAAGCTTTTATGTCCTCTTGGTCCAAAGATTTTGTGATTAGCATGAATTATTGCATTAGTAAAATCAGTAAAATATCAATGAGCTTAAAAAAACTTTAAAAAGAATCAAAAATTACTTTAGCAACATTGCAGGCAAAGTTGGTGTTTCCGTGTAAACAACACCAGTGTTTCTTTTGTAACGAGTCTGTTCATCCAAGTAGATGTAAAACACGTCTCTATGTCAGGCTACCTTTTCGAATCTATAAAACTTTCACTAATAAGATTCTGAATAAATTCAATTCAATTTTATTTATATAGCGCCATTTCACAACAACAGTCATCTCATAGCACTATCAACTGTAGGGGGGAACCCCCACAGTTGCAGAAAGACCCCAGCAATCAGGCGATCCCCTGTGAGCAAGCACTTGGCGGCGGTGGAGAGGAAAAACTCCCTTTTAACAGGAAGAAACCTCCAGCAGAACCAGGCTCAGGGAGGGGCAGTCATCTGCTGCGACTGGCTGGGGGGTGAGGGGATAGAGAAGAAGAAAAGAACAGACATGAAGAGAGCAAACAGCACGATGGGGACTCAATCTATGGGAGAGAACAAACAGATGTTAATGACCAGCAAAAAAAAAATATTTCATAGAGAGTGAGGAAAGGAGTGAGGCCCAGTGCATTACTGGAGGTCCCCCGGCTGACTAAACCTATTAGCAGCATAACTAAGGGAGGGTTCAGAAACACATGATCCCTCCCTAATTGTAGGCTATATCAAAAAGGTAGGTTTTAGCCCTATTCTTAAAAACAGAGATCGAGTCTGACTCCCGAATCCAGATTGGCAGCTGATTCCACAGGAGAGGAGCTTGATAACTGAAGGCTCTGCCTCCCATTGTACTTTTGGAGATTCTAGGTATTACAAGTAATCCTGCATTTTGGAAGCGTAGTGCTCTGTTAGGATGATACGGTAGTATCAGATCTTTTAAATAAAAAGGAGCCTGATTGTTTAAAGCTTTGTAAGTAAGAAGAAGGATTTTAAACTTAATTCTAAACTCTATGGGAAGCCAATGAAGGGAGGCCAGAACCGGAGAGATATGATCTCTCTTTCTAGTACCTGTTAAAACTCTTGCTGCAGCATTTTGGATCAGCTGAAGACTTTTTAAAGATGTTTTAGGACAGCCTGATAATAAAGAATTACAATAATCTAATCTCGAGCTAACAAAAGCATGGATCAGCTTCTCAGCATCACTCTGAGACAAGATGCTCCTAATCTTGGCAATATTACGCAAATGATAGAAGGCAGTCTTAGAAACAAATTTAATATGTGAATTGAAGGACAAATCCTGATCAAAAATAACTCCAAGGTTCCTCACAGAGCTATTAAGAGAAAGAGTAACTGCATCCAAACTGAAAGTTTGATTTGGAAAGGAATTTCTAAGGTTTTTTGGACCAACAAGAATGACTTCAGTCTTATCTGAATTTAATAGCAGGAAATTACAAGTCATCCATTGATCCATACCATTGATAAATATCAAACAATGTACAGTACGGAGATTAACTTTTCATGGTGGATGTTTAACTGCAGGGACACCATTAGTATGTGAGCCTTTAAAGTTTTAAAGTTGGAATAGGCAAACTAATTTTGTTTAAATTTGAAAATAAAAGCAACGATCTCATAGCAATATGTAATGCAATTAGTCAGAGGACAGCTACACCGCAGCACCTAAACTCTGTGTATCCTGCACAAAACTTCACACATGTGAATAGCGGTTTCTTTGCCCATCACAGGTCTTGTCAACCAGAAAACTTTGCTACTAGCTGCCCTGCAAAACCTGATGCATCTCACAGTTGTGCCTTATGTTTAGCTGGGGTGTAATGTTGAGCAATGGTGATTTAAACAGAAATGAGGATATACTGAACTCTGTTACGTTATGCAAGCACTGGAACTGTGACAGCGAAGAATAGAAACTTTTCATTGAAAATGTGTTGGATATCGCCATCACTACTGTTTCCACCTTAAAAAGAACATCCCAGTCAAGTGGATGGTTACAGTGGTGTGACAAACTGCCCCCTTCCTGATTTCTCATTTTTTGTATGTTTGTCACACTTAAATGTTTCAGATCATCAAACAAAATTAAATATTAATCAAAGATAACACAAGTAAACACAAAATGCAGGTGTTTATTAAGGGGGAAAAAAATCCAAACCTACATGGCCCTGTGTGAAAAAGTGATTGCCCCCTAAATCTAATAACTGGTTGGGCCATCCTTAGCAGCAACAACTGCAATCAAGCATTTGTGATAACTGGTAATGAGTCTCTTACAGAACTGTAGAGGAATTTTGGCCCACTCATCTTTGCAGAATTGTTGTAATTCAGCCACACTGGAGGGTTTTCGAACACGAGCCGTCTTTTTAAGGTCATGCCACAGCATTTCAATAAGATTCAGGTCAGGACTTTGACTAGGCCACTCCAAAGTCTTCATTTTGTTTTTCTTAAGCCATTCAGAGGTGGACTTGCTGGTGCGTTTTGGATCATTGTCCTGCTGCAGAACTCAAGGGCACTTCAGCTTGAAGTCACAAACAGATAGCCAAACATTCTCTCCTTCAGGATTTTTTGGTAGACAGCAGAATTCATGGTTCCATTTACCACAGCAAGTCTTCCAGGTCCTGAAGCAGCAAAACAGCTCCAGACCATCACAATACCACCACCATATTTTAATGTTGCTATGATGTTCCTTTTCTGAAATGCTGTGTTACTTTTACGCCAGATGCAATGGGACACACACCTTCCAAAAAGTTCAACTTTTGTCTCATCAGTCCACAGGGTATTTTTCCAAAAGTCTTGGGGATGATCAAGATGTCTTCTGGCAAAAGTGAGACGAGCCTTTATGTTCTTTTTGCTCAGCAGTGGTTTTCGTCTTGGAACTCTGCCATGCAGGCCATTTTTACCCAGTCTCTTTCTTATGGTGGAGTCATGAACACTGACCTTAACTGAGGCAAGTGAGGCCTGCAGTTCTTTGGATGTTGTTGTGGGGTCTTTTATGACCTCTTGGATGAGTCGTTGCTGCGCTCTTGAGGTAATTTTGGTTGGCCGGCCACTCCTGGGAAGTTTCACCACTGTTCCATGTTTTTGCCATTTGTGGATAATGCCTCTCACTATGGTTCGCTGAAGTCCCAAAGCTTTAGAAATGGCTAGAAAATTGAACTCATCTTTCCAATGATGTGATAAACCACAGTTAATTCATGTTTTAACAGGGAGGAAATCACTTTTTCACACAAGGCCATGTAGGTTTTGATTATTTTTTTTTTGTTACCCTTAATAATAAACACCTTCATTTAAAAACTGCATTTTGTGTTTACTTGTGTTATCTTTGTCTAATATTTAAATTTGTTTGATGATCTGAAACATTTAAGTGTGACAAACATAAAAAAAAGAGAAATCAGGAAGGAGGCAAACACTTTTTCACGCCACTGTATGTGGAAGCCATAGTTCTTAATTCAGTGAACCAGCTTTTGCCTCACAAATCAGAATGTCAAAGCAAACATTTCTGGTGAGAGGTACTTCTTCAAGATTATACCATAAATTTGGGGGCAAATCATTTACTGTAACTGAAATTAATTATGCATAGGCCTATAACGATAACAAAGTTTGATGGACGATAAAACACAATGTTATCACGATAAACAGATATCATCATTGATGTCATGAAGGCCATTTTATGACCAGGGTATTGTGATATAATGATAACAGTCTATGTACAACTTTTCAATGAGCTTGAACTTTTATTTATGAACAATAATAAACACTGGAATAGAAATGAGGAAAAAAATATTTAAAATAGCCTAAATAAATAAAACAAACAAACAAAAAAATGTTTTGGCCATTAATGCTTATACGTTGCCATAGATGACTGAGACACGTGGCTTTACGTCATCGGTAAACACTATTTGTGGCACCGTTACAGGCCTAATCGTGCATCATCTTTGTAAGTAATAGCCGTTTTCCAAATTTAAGATTCTAGTATTTTTACACATTAGATCTTAGAGTATCCTCAAGGAATACATCATACAACTTCTGATTTCACACATTTAAAATACACTTTTTGTGGTTCCTTTGTGTCCATTGTGCTTTAAATAGGACATGGTTTGGAAAAAAACCTCTGACGCTACCACCAAATGGGCACAAACCTTTAGAGCCCAGTGAACTCCAGTGTACAAAATTTTACACAAACACGTCATTCAGTCTAGTAAAGTTGCAAACTCGTGCACAACGCTTTCACATTGAATTTGCCTATGCACTTCAGATGATCAGTGGTTTAGGAAAGGGAAAGGAGGGGGAGCAACAGAAGACACCAAGGCTTTTTGGTCCAGTTTTTTTTTTTTTTCTTTTTTTGCTGATTGCAGCTTTAAGTGAGTTTATTAGTAGCAGAAACAGCAGGAACCAAAATGCAGTTTATGTTTTACCTAAGCAATTGTTTAACCATTTTTTAAAAAGGCAAATCTGTGTTGGTTTGCAATACATTTACATTTTCAGCATCGCACTACAATTGCATATAAATATATGAATTTATATCTCCTACTGGGATAATTGTAGTCTTTGGGCTTCTGCTTCAGTAATGAGCATTATATAATGTGCTATTTATCCATATGCTTGTACTAGTTAGTGGGAACAATACCAATCAAAAACACAACTGTTGCCCACTACCAAAAATCTGTCTGTCTTGGCCAAATTTCACAAACCACAGGTGCTTACAGTACAGAGATGCCAGTTTTGTTTCTTTGACAGTGACGTCTCTCTCTCTCTCTCTCTCTTTTTCTTGCTATGCAGTTTTCATCATTTTTAACACATTGTTTTTGGGTTTTTTTCTGGCACCTTTGTTGTAAGATTTTCACCTTTATTCATACATGTATTACAGTGTGTGTCAGAGCACAGCATGCCGCTTTGTGTTTACACATCATTCATACAGTGAGCTATTCTGAGCGGGTGAAAATGACAAATACGTTGGAAAAATGTGCATCAGCTGATTATAATTCATTGAGCAAATCACGCATAAACTCAAGTGACACTGTGTGACCGATCGTCGGATATCAAAGCCCTTTTTTATTGAGACCTCGGGAATACATATCTGTGCCATGTAGCAATTGCGTGTTTTCACGGATTACATTTTCATATTGTACTTACACTCAGAGCTCGGCTGAAAGACCAGCTAAAGGAGGATATTTAATACCAGCCATGCAGCCCCCGACTAAAACGGTTGCTCCTGTGCACTGTACTTACAAATCTTATTACAGTTCATTCAGCGTTTTGCTTCATATAGCTACACCTACCCGCTCCAGTAGGCTATCTCAAGAGAATAGACTGGGAGAATTAGAGAGGGGCACTTAGCTCTGCTTACTCTCCGCCCCTCACTGTCAAATCCCAGCTCTTTTGAAAGCACACTGTGAAAAGATCAGATGACATAATGTGAAGACCATAAAGACTGAAAGGCTCTTTTTGATTCTCGTCTGACAAACTCAATCAAAGCATGACTATTTCATAATTAAAAACAGAAGCCAGTCATAAAAGATTGAAATATACAGTATATACAGGGTGAGCTTTCATTTGATGGTTCAGTGTAAATAAAGACCATGAGTAGAACACTTGAGAGGCAGTAGGAGTTGTGTTTTCTCTCTCATAATTATGGCACTACACACCGTTACAGTCGAATGTAGGTGACCATGTTTTGCTTTTCCACAGCTGCTGCCCCTTTAACAGTGGTGGCCGCAGGGCAGAACCATTGATCCGACGCCTGAATGTTTGAAATGGAAAAGATCAATCAAAAGCAAAAGGGTTATCAGATTGTATGAAATCTAATAATATGACTCTCACAAAAAGAGCTCTCTGCACCCGTGTAACCATCGACTGCTTTCTCAACTTGCCGTTTCAATTAGACAGGTCTTATCGGTGGTTTGGCCCTATGGAATTATGCCACCCTAAATAGATCACTATCTTTTATGTGCTGTCAAATACTACAAATATGTCCAATATTGTGAATGGGGGCCACTTGGGATACAAATCTGTGCACAGTATCACCGTTTGTGAGTCAAACTGTCACACAACGGGTTGGCTTGGCAGGGCAGAGCAAACAAAAATACCGGCAAGTGAGAACTTTCCATTTTGTTGTAGTGTCCCCAGTTGTACCATCAAAGACTTCCTCACTTATTCCAAGAGTGATGGGGACCCTTACAGATTTTGACAGCTGCTTGACGGAGGAGTTAGGTAGCAGGAAGATTTATTTTTGGGGTTGGATACTTGCCTTTTTGTTTTACTCATGTCTTTTTGGCAGAGGCATCCATTTCTTTCAGAGTAGACATTTTGAAAGCAATGGTCCCTGAAGAACATCTAATGATATCATCTCTTCCCCCACATAAGAAAATGGTGTGCTCTTTACCGAGCCATACAGACAAAATGACAAAGTGTCTTGCCAAAGAAGCCTCAATTATATCAACCCTGATGAATTTTTGTGGCCTCTCCAAAGGAATCTATTTTCCTTTTTAAAAATGTTTTTAAAATGCAGCTCGGGAATTCATAACTGTGAAGATAGCCTTATGTAAATCCCCATTTAATGTGACCTTCTTTTCCTTTCACGAAACAGAGATGAGTCACTGAAAAAGGGCGGCTCAAATTCCATTACCAAGGAGGCTTTTGGGCATAAGCTAAGAGTGAAGGCATGGCAACACCCAGCCAGAAATGAGTCCCAAAATAATTAGTTTGACTTGGATTACAAAAATGTGAAAATGAGGTGCTTCAGTGACAAAGGGAAAACATAATATTCATAATGCCTTATGCCAGCTGATTAAAGAAACTCTCCCAACAGATGTTTCTCTTTTTTTTTCTTCTTCTTTTTTTCCCTCCCTTTGGTCAAATATGGATTTGCTGAAACTTAGCAGAAATTTAATGCTGGATTTGACTCTTCCTCATCTCACTCACTTGCTACAATTCTTTTGATTCTCCCAAGCACCATCAAGAATATCAATCTTGCAGTAATATATTTCACTTTTAAGGGGATATGTCTGAGGCGGCAACTCCTGTCCACCTCCAAGTTGGCCTCTCTCACCTCTGCTGCCTCCATCATTGTAGGGACAAGTGTGTACCAGTGAAGTTATCAGCTTAGTGCCGTCTGGTTAAAATAGACCATGACTATCAGCGTTAGGAGGGGGGAAACAGGCTTAACACCGGCCTGTAAGCTGCCCATGCCTTTCATGTAAGCATAACTGTGGCTTATCAGCTGCCCCCGTGACATTTCACCCCCTTGATAACTGTGACTGCAAAACAGCCTCACAGGACGACTTTACAAGAATTACTCTATTGTGATGTTCAGAGGCTGAGCTAGAATTTATTGTCTATCATTTTGACAAAGAAGGTTGGAAAAATTCTTTCATGACTTATTATGATCCATTATAAATATACTGTATGCATATATAGATGTAATAGAAATAAATCTCTTAAAAAGTCCTTATTTTACTCAGTTAACTTATACGTATAACTAGCAAAATAAACACAATGTTGCATTTAAAAAAATATTGTGTGTATTTTAAAAAAAAGTCCCCCAAATCAGCATTGAATTACAACTAGCATAGACCTATTTAATTTAAAAAAATTATAATATCTGATAAGAAACTGATTATTATTAATCTAAATATATTTAAGCATCTTTTTCTAACAAAAAAAAATACTTGTAAATAATGAAAAAAACTGTTCATAAAAGGTGCAGGAATCACCCATTCATTTCAGTCCCATTTCAGTCACGTAGAGACTCCATTCCCGGAGAGGGAAAGAAATAGTTCAAGATAAAAGTTTAATCTGTTATAGATCTGGCATTAATCAGATCCATCCTTATGGGTGATGCTTGGCAGCAGCTGAAGGTGGACCTCCCAACAGTGGCTGCAGGCTCTGCAGATTCGCCTGGAGCAGACAGGGGCACAGAGGTTGGCTCACCCGATCTGACCCGACAACAGGTACCAGCCAGGAGTCAGCAGGGTCCAGTGAGCGCCATGAAGCAAAGAGGCGAGGAAACCAGACGTGCCAGGGGTGGGACAAACAGGCTGGGGCTAGGTAGAAATAAGCCGGTATTTTATCTTTCGTGGTCAAATTGCAGGAGTAAGTCAGCAGACAGATGAAGCTCCAAATCGCAAGCTGTCAAAATGATAGATGGCCTTGAAAAATTTACATCACTGCAAAAAATTACCCGTCAATGAAGGAGAATTTTTGGTTAACATGACCTCTGATCATGTTTCATACTTACGTCGTTCAATTGCATTTAGATACCCTTGATTTCTGAGAACTGTGGTAAAAGTTTAAGATAAAATGGTGCAATGTGGTGGTTTTAATGAGTGGAGGTTCACTGGAGGAATATAAAGCAACACGTGGCACTGATAATGACTGAATTACACCCATTATCGTAGCCTGTCACTGACAGCTGATCAAACGCCCACTGATTCTGCATTCATAACAACATCTTATATCTACAGGGGTAGCCATGCTCAAAGAAAATAATAAGAATTTGTACTCTGAGTGGATTGATTGTTCTTTTGTCTGATCTCATAGCGCCTTTTTTCAGAGAAATGGGGGGGAAAGGTTGCAGCTCAATTTAATATGCAACTAGAGCACGAGTCAGGCTGAGTTTCCGCTTGCACCTTTTGGGGTTTTCAGCACTCAGAAGTTATGGTAATACCTTTGTGGTGTTGGAGTACAGGACAGTGTAGGCCTAAGGGACTGTGGCCAATTCCACTGGGTATCGTAAGGCACTTTTGTAGTGCAGGAACCTTTTTCATAAAACTCTTGGAAGGTCCCCCTTTTTAACCCCGTTTGTGGAACATGTTTGAGGATCCGTACTCCGCAGCACAGATGGAACCTTCAAATGTAAGAGTGGGTTTTTGCAGAGGAAGCAACTAGCACAAATTGAAACCTCGAAAATTGTAACAAAACTTTATTAAGTCTTTTCAAAAAGTGGGAAGAAGGCTGTAATAGCATATTGTGTTGTTGTCAGTGAGCAGGTTTCTTACATTTTCTCTCAACAAGGTTCTCTTCAGCTTTAACGCACAGTAAGACTACATGGAGAGAAGCAGGAACCAGCCTACAGGAAAGTAAAAGAACAAGCTGGCTGTGTGTGGCAAGCGTTTCCCTGAAAAAAGGCTCCACTTTTCCACCTGTTTCACTCACTCTCTCTCTCTCTCTCTCTCACACACACACACACACACACACACACACACACACACACACACACACACACACACACACACACACACACACACACACACACACACCTAACAGCGTTTCAGCAGGTGGATAGCTCTAAAAAGTTATATTTCTTCCCTTCATTCTCCTTTGGCCGGCTATTTCCAATTTCCCTGCCTTTCCATCATGTTTTTATCATGAAATCTATAAAACATATAACAAGCTTCTAGTTCTTACCACCACATCTTCTATCGTGTTCTTTCTGTAGCTGTTGCCGTCCCGAATGCCAAGAGTACAGGAATGCAAACCATAAAAAAGCCCTTGAAGGTTTTAACTTCTTGCAGGAGCCTCGATCAAGCAGTTACCATCAGAGTACCTTGAATTCCTTGCTATGAAATCACCTGTATAGCTATAAGCAAGAAATACACCCGCACATTCATCCAAATGCCTTTCTAACTTGTGGTAATGCTGACATATGAGGCCATTGTTTGTCACTGTCATATTTTCAGAGCCTCACCTTAAGGGAGCATCCATGTGCAGTCGGCACTCATGCATTTTTCATGAATACCCACTAGAGTTCCTTTTGAAAGACCGCGTTCTATAGTCGCCATCGGTGTTTGGCTTCTGTGCCTGTGATATGTGGCTGAGGGGAGAAAATTGCATCGGCCTCTGAGAAAGGCCACAAAAGATGAATACACCCAGCGGAAAGCAGAGCCTTTCAAAGTGGGGCAGATTAATTAGAGTAACTGTGACCGAGTCACCAAACTTATCACAAATAAAGAGAAAAGTCATTGTTGGAGGTTTATCATCTTTTTAAATGTAATCACTCCCCTTCTCTTAGTGGTGTATTTCAAATAATCCCCTCGCTGACACACCAGACTTTTATTATTTCACAGCAGAAGCTACAGTTCAACAAATGCTATCAATCTCTGTAATACGGAAGTCTGCTTCAGACATCCGCTCCACTGCTTGGCCCCTCAGAGACTCGTGGACTGAATGGGACACAGTCAGCAGAAGAGAAGGAGGATAACAGAATGGGAGTGAACTCATTTAGCCACCAAAAAAACTCTTATCTAGTACAAGATGAAAAACATTATCAAACAGAAAGAGGAGGTGGGAGGGCTTCGACTTAAATGGGAACAAAAATGGACAAAACATCTACTGAGATGCTGATGACAAAAAAATATTCAAACTGAGCCCAAAAAATAAGAAAAATTGATGCAATAATGTGATCTTGGGGTGGAACTGCAGGGATTTTTTTTTTCCTGTTAAAAGTTAAATTCTTCATCCTTCTACTCCCAGAGGTTCGGATACATGCTGTAAGGAGGGGATGCTTAATTAACTTCAACTTGTTCACCTCTGTGCTCAATTTAAAAAAAAAGCTCCACAAAATGTCAAAAACACAATTATATGCTACACTTATTCCTGACAATTCAATTATCATGAAACATAAAAAGTCTTAATTTCACAGGCTGAACATTTTCAACAGCTCCATCGAATATATCTATACGCCGCACAAAAACTAGCTAAATGAGGTTTTAAAGAGTGTCATAACCGTCAGTAAAACATTTGAAAAAAAAAAGTTCTGTTCTGGCTTTAAGACCTGCAGCTGCCTGACTTACAGCATACAGGCTTTCAGGGCTGTAAGGGACAGATAGCATTCCTCCTCCAGATCATTTTCTTGAATGTCAGAGGTAGCCAGTGTTGGGAGTGACTCTGGGAAAATCTCCTTCCTCTGCATGACATCACACAAAGATTTGATTTACTGTTGCGTGCATCTGCACGAGAGTGATAAACACGTCTTCTTCCAGCTATTCAGGGGTTTCCTTCTCTTGTCCTTATGGCAGAAAATTAAAGAAGAACATGGAGAGTGCAGAAACTGCTTCCAAGTGTAGAAAATACATTACAACTTTGGGATGATATGACTTTAGAATTTTATATCCACACGACTAAAGAAAAAAGTAACAACCTGGATTTAAAGGTCCCATATTGTATATTTTCGAGGGATTAATTTTAAGTTCTGATATCCCCAAGGGCATATATGTATGAAGCTTTAAAGACCAAAAACCATTTCTGTATTGCGGTTGTTTAACAGCTCCTCAAAAACAGCTGTCTGTAAAGCTCTGTCATAATACTGCTCATCACTGTATAAAAGCACAAAATCTCTGTGTGTCCGTCTGTGTGTGTGTCTGTCACGTTCATAGGACATCATAGGACGGCCTATGATCTCAGGCATCATAGGACGACTCGCAATGCCTGTATGACGGCACATAGACAAATGTGTCTTTATGATGTCATATACATCAAGCCTGCCTTCATGTCTTTATAATGTCATATACAGTGAGTCCATGCCGGAAAGCCTCTTTTTGCTCAGATCCATTTTCATGATCCTGTCCATGAACTGGAATTATGATGCACTTACCCCTCAACCAGTGGTCTCAACAAAGAAGAAGAAGAAAGACCCACCAGATTGAGAGCAATAGAATGACGACAACTGCTGCACGTCAGAAAAGATGCATGAAGATGAAACACCTGAGGTTCCAGCAGTACATCGCACCCGTCTGAGACAGAAAGACACCCTTCACCAGCATAGGGTATGACAGACTTTAAAGCACATTTCTAGGACATCATAGGATGGCCTATGATCTCTGCCTCATCATCATAGCGTGTCCTATGAACTCAGGCATCATAGGACGACTCGCCATGCCTACATGACGGCAAATGTGTAACCTTGACGAATGCCAGTCTACACTACAAATGTGTAAAATGCCAAGCAAAGCACTGATTTTCTCTGGGTGCTCCGGTTTCTTGGTTTCTACGGGCATGCACGGGTGTTCCTGAACAGGGTTGAAAGCCACTTTTTCAGGATTGTGCCCATGAACAGGAATTACGACACACCTATCCCTCAACCAGTGGTCTGAACGAAGAAGACCCACCAGATGGAGAGCAATGGAATGAGGAGAACTGCTGCACATCAGAAAGGATGCTGTGAACATGAAACACCTCAGGTTTCACCAGTATGCCGCAGGCATGACTGTGAACAACACAGCCGTCTGAGACAGGAGGAGACCCTTCAGCAAAGGTCATGCAGAAATATTTGCTTATACTTGGTTTCTACGGGCATGGACGGGTATGCACAGGTATGTACTAGCTAATATAAATGAGCCCTTAATCTGGTTTAGTAAAGGCCATTTGTGCAGCCAATCACAAGTAACAAAGCAGTCAGGGTGAGTTTCTTATCTTAGAGAATGGAAGACGGCTTACAGTCTGCTAATTTCTGTAACGGTGCATTCATACCAAAGTGAAGTGAATTTTTCAGGCAGCGCAAATACATGTTAAGTCAACGTAAACATGCAAATAGATGTCAATTCATGTCCGAAGGATTTGGTGGCGCTAGCTAGTAATCAGCCTTGAGATTCTGCGGGGTAAAATTATCATTACTGGAGAGTAAACTAATTTGAAAATGAGACTGCCACTCACCTGCAGACAGAAGGACCGGGAGCTGAAACGGAGTGTCTGTTACTTATCCACCCACGTACTCTTGTTACGGATGTGCTAACGAGGGCTAACATTCTAGCAGTGCAAACAACTGTCATTCAGGTGCAGTTGTGGAGGAGGCTATGACAATTTTCCAAGAGAGGGCCCCACTGGATAACACTGTAAACTTAAACATGATGACGTTTTGGAGATTTCCATAGCAGGTAGGAATAATCTTTACCCCATGCTGAACAAGTTTCTGTGATTACAAACTGAACGATCACCAAAAAACAAACAAACAAAAACAACGATGTAATCACGCTGTCCAAAAAATTCCCACTTTCACATTTGGTCTGAACACACCTTAAGATTTTAGCTAAAAAAAAAGGCATTGTATGTCTTTGTGAAGTGAGCATTTTACGACTTAGACAGTGTGCATGCAACCCATTGATGCATTTTAGAATGTTAAAGCAAACAAAAACAGTTATTGCAGTCAACAGGGCCTTTAACTAAGCAAAAATGTAAGCATTCCATTGGATGATTAAGGCAGTGATTAGTATGATTCAGATGCCAACAAGGCATTTAACCCTAAACGATGCAATAAGCCTCTCATTTATTAAACAACCACACTGAAGACATATCTTATCATGAAAAACATGTTATTCACTTTCAGAGGGGTCAAATTCTTGGCCTACTACAAGCAAAAACAAACAAACAAAAAAAACAACTAAGAGAATTGCTGAAAAAAAAAAAAAAACTGGTTGGAGAAATGCCCAACTCATCGTTAAAACCTGATAGCGGTGAACAAACCTCTTCATCATCAACTCTCATTAGTATAAGATCCGGGTGAAAAATGAATGCAACTCTGGATCAAAATAATTGTTGAAACACTGCATAAAATTATCAAAATGAAAAGGCTCTGAAGACAAAGCCAGTCCAATAAAACAATATAGAGCGTGACTTTGGTTTTGTCCAGGCACTGTATATAAAAACATGGGAAAACAGCACATTTGCAAACCAAAACTTAAACACTTAAGGCATCACTAGAGATTCTCAGGGTGTTTTCACCCCTGAAAGTCTGCACCAAGGTCAGGAGTAACATTCAGGTTTTTCTTACATTGTATACAATTGTCTGGTTAGGTTTGGTTTCACACTGCTCTTTATTAAGCAAATTAAACTATTTTATGTGGCACACCTACATCTTGTTGTCATGACAATGTTTGTGTTGTTAGCACCACCAGTAGTTAGCAAACACCCTCCAAAGTGTTTTCTGCAGCTCTGGACAATTTGTATTAGTTTAGTAAGGCTACAATATTATCCAGGTCTTCATTAAAAAGGACTTTTGCCCTCCTCATCAGCTGTAATAATTTTCAAGGGGCATTGCTCATCTATTTTTTTTAAACTCTGCTGCATCCTCTCCCAAAATATCTGGTAAGTTTCTACATTTTTATTATTCTTTTTAAGTGACTATGCCAATAACGGCCAAATTTCCTCTGCCACAAATAATTTTTCCTCTTTTTGGCTTCCTTCCTGTGTTTGGTTCGAAAGTCTGAGTCTTTCTGAAAATCGCAACAAACCGGACCAAGGTTCTGTTTGATCCTGACTGAGACCATCTCTTTTTGCCAGACCACCGCTCTGTGGTCCAGACCGTGGTTCAGGGGAGGTTTCACACCTAAAGTTTTGGTCTAAATCAAACTGAAGACCAAACAGGTTAGATGTAAAAGCAACCTACGTAAATTAACTAAACAATTGGACAGTATTATTACTGGTGCTCTCAGCATTAATATCAAGTTAATGTAACTCCCCGTTTAACTGCGCTAATTTTATGCATGATTAACATGCTTATTTTCTGCACAGAAGACATGCACATGCATCAGCTAATCCACACCTGCCCGGTGCACATCCTGGATGAGTGAGGTGGACTGATGAGGTGAACAGCTGTCTGCTGCAGCACAATCAAATCCAGGGAGGATGGAGCCAAAAATATTTTAAACTTGTAAATTAATACTGATGCAAATCCAGTGTTCTTAGTTGCAACATATTTTTTTTAACCCTGTAGTATAAACCCTTGTGAGAAATTCAGGTTTGTACATGTGCAGAAAAGATGTGTATTTCCAAAGATAACATCTGAAATTACTCATATACTAAAAATATAAGTGCTTTTAGAAACATCTGCATACAAAAGTAGAAAACTGCACATAAAATTTTGTGTTGCCTTCTCTTTTTTGAATGTTTTCACACTGAACCAGATTCAGTGGCCCTCATTTACCAAACGCTCATCAGACAGAAAAGTGGTCTTACGATCATGTCAACACACAGATCGGTATTTATCAATTTGAACGTGATTGTGTGGTGCACATTGAAATCTCACGTCAGCTCTTGAGTTGGGGTATACAAATTTTCAAATTGCTGTAGACTTCCATGCAGCAGAGAAACTTGGCTGTGGGGGAGAATTATTTCACCATATGAAATTATAATGAGCAGTTTAACCTTTCACGTGATATGTTTGCCTTGTGTTATATTTAGATGAGCGATTTGATGATTTACTTTAATGACTAAAGAGTTAGTAAATGTTTTATCCATATTTATGTCACCGCAGCCAATATTAAAATAGATTTAAGCAGAATTAAAAAAAAACAACTAGTTATTTGATGGAATGCATAAAACTGAATTTAGTTTCTGAGTAGAGGTCAAGGGCCAGAGACAGACAGAGTGATGATATAGAGTGAAGTACGTGGCGGTAATGCACCTGTAAGCTGGTTGCCAACCACCAGTCTAAAAGAAGAAGAAGAAGAATTTAGTTTCTGATTTTTATTTTTTTTTTCCACCATTGCAGGGTTTTTTCAGTTGTTGTTTTATTACTGTAGTAGCAGTAATACCCGGTGAATAAGACATTCAGTCTTTAGCCCTGATGATACTACAAGAGTGATATCAAGGACATTCTGACCAACCTCTGCTCCTCTCAAAGTTCAGCTGGGCTGTAATGAATATATAGTTTATGTTGACCTGACGTGTCTCTCCAGAAATGTAATTACACATCGTGGCAACGTTTTGAATGGGATGGCCTTCCATACAGTTGGTCCATATTCCAGACAGAACCCTACATGTGACAATGTTGGAATTACATAATGTTGTATGTCAGTGTGATTTTAAAAAGCTGGTGTTTCCAAATGTTGGTAATGCGTTGTTTTCATGTAGCATTCACGGAGATTTATTGCGCCAGCATTCTTACATTCTCAAGGGTATATAAAGCATTAAACGTGTATTAATTTTTTCATTAGTTTTTTATTGCACAAAGTAAAATGCACCACGGGATGATAATAGCATGTAGCATAATTAGATTTTTTTTTTACCTCATTTACTTAATGCATCACTTTATTCTTCAGTCATGATATAGTGTTTTACTCATGTATGTCCCTTCATTTTTACTACCGTTTCTACTGTTTCACTTTAGTGAATTACTTTCACTTTTAGTAAATTAATTTTCTGAAATGTCTTACTTCTTTCTTGTAAATTTGCTGTTTTTGTCTCAGAAAAAAATCACTTTACCATTTACATTTCAGTCTGCCATAAATGTGCAACATTTTTCCTCAAATTTTACTTTTTGTTGTAAATTTGCAACTGTTCTTATAGAGCTGAAACTTCTCTCATAAACTTGCATGTTTTCCATCTTTGTCAATCTTACCCAATTTTCCCACATAAATCTACTTTTTCATGTAAATTTGCAATGTTCATAGGAATGCTGGTTAAATTTTTGTTCGATGTAATGGTTTATTTTTTCTGCAGATCTGGACAATGATCCAATTTTATTTTTTAATGTTTTTGTTGGAACATAATTTTCTTAATTTTGGGTCCATTTTAAGGTTTTGGTGATAGATGGATGCTCAAAAAAAGAAATTTTGCCGGGTCTTTATACAAACATTTTTAATCCACTATAATTCACACTTTCTATCAGTATGCTGTTAACCTTTAGACTGTGTTAATTTCTTGGACAGACCGCGCTCCTAGTGGCACAGCGCAGCGCTGCACCTGTCAAATGATATGACATGCCAAACACTCCCCAGCTGGCCTGAGGATTTGTACTGATCATGCCAGTTCACAACGTGGCAGACACGCATTGGAGGAATCCCGGCTGACATGGAATACACCAAGAGATTAGAAAACTAACTAACTAACTAACTAACCTGCACTTATATAGCGCTTTTCTAGTCACAAAGACCACTCAAAGCGCTTTCATTAATACTAACCCTCTATTCTAAGGGCCTATAGGAAACAGATATCTAGGGACAATTTAGAACAGCCAATTAACCTAACATGCATGTTTTTGGCATGTGGGAGGAAACCGGAGAAATCCCGGAGTAAACCCACGCAACACGGGGAGAACATGCAAACTCCACACAGATCACTGTTGGTCGGGGGCTGGGATCGAACCCACGATCCCACGATCCCCACAATCCCCCGGCCAAGGGTAAACTGTGCTGCCGCAGTGCTAACCACTGCGCCACCGTGCAGCCCAAACAAATATGGCCTTTACCCATCACTGTGAATATACTGAAATCGCAGACGGAGGAGCAAATTCGGGAGCATTTGGCCCCGAATTTGCCAACTACGATTCTAAAAAGAGATTATTTAGCTTATGAAGGTAGATGTTTACATGTTGTTACAACAGAGGGAGCACGATGCTGCCTGTATTCACCTGCTGCTGCTCTGCAGCACCATGTGACTACAGAACAATCACCCGGTTGTGTCATCATATAGAAGGCGTCATATAAGATAAATTGCCGTGGAATAAAAGCAAAATTGAGGTGGGATAATCATGAGTTTCTGGATGTGGGAGAGAAAGCACAACTGGCTGACAGAAGGCAAAATAACGACCAGGATGGACGAAAATGGACGAAGCCAGAAATTCGCCAGCTGTAAGTGACAAATTTCTTGGTTTCTTTACATTGTACTGATTTTCTGGTTCATATACTTTGAAGATAAGATAGCAAAATGACTTCAAACAAGAAACCATGACAAAAAGCAGAACCATTCTTTGTGTAAATATGTCCAAAGTCCACTTTTGACTGACAGTTATGCTATTCGATATGGGTGCCGTGGCATTATGCAAATTAGATGCATAAATTTACTCCTATATCAAACTTTGGATCATATTCTACATCTTTCTAATTGACAGTAAGCCATTATCTCTTACCACTTTCAAGTTATAGCCTTGGAAATCTCTGATATGGCTGCCATGGCATTATGCACAGCATAATGCAAATTAGATGCATAAATTTACTCCCATGTCAAACTTTAGATCATATTCTACATCTTTCTAATTGATAGTAAGCCATTATCTCTTACCACTTTCAAGTTATAGCCTTGGAAATTTCTGACATCTGATCTGAATATTTTCTTGAAAAAAATCATTACCACTTTTGACCACTAGGGGTTATGGCACAGTTTGGCGACATTCACAGTTAGGAGGTATTTCTCGCACTTACAAAACAAGTGGGACAAACAACAGTCCGAATTCAAAAGAATATTGAATAAGTTAACACAGAACATTAGTATGACTCATCCTAACCGTAATAATTATATACACTGTTAAATTATACATGACGACAGTGGATGTCGTCATGTATAATTTAACTATAGTTCAACTAATTTAGATGAATTCTACTTGGCGTGGATAAATCATCTCTTAATCTATAAAAAATCTCTTAGAAAAGCTCGATCAAGCTATTATTCTGCATTAATAGAAGCAAACAAGAATAACCCCAGGTTTCTCTTCAACGCTGTACCCAGGCTTACAAAGAGCCATGACTCGGTCATCCTCGCATCCCCCCTGAGCTTTCTAGTCAGGACTTTCTGAACTATTTCAATCTTAAAATTTTATCTATTAGAGATGAAATTAGTCAGATTCTTCCTACCGTAAACTCTAGTACATTAACTACTGCTGCTCCCTCAATTGATGTCTGCTTGGATAGATTTACTCCAATCGACCTCTTGGAGTTGGATAGGGTAGTTTTCTCTTCTAAGCCTTCATCTTGCCTTCTGGACCCTATTCCTTCCAGGTTATTTAAAATTATTTTCCCAATTATTAGTAGCCGTATTCTTCTTATCATTAATTCTTCTTTAACTCTGGGTTATGTTCCACCGGCTTTTAAAACTGCTGTAATTAAACCTTTACTTAAAAAAACCGACGCTCGATCCTGGAGTTTTGGCCAATTATCGACCAATCTCCAATTTGCCTTTCATTTCAAAAATCCTGGAAACAGTTGTTGCTGTGCAATTATCTGACCATTTGCAGGGAGTTGGTTTGTTTGAGGTGTTTCAATCTGGGTTCAGAGCTCATCACAGCACTGAAACTGCCTTAGTGAAGGTCTCTAATGACCTCCTGACTGCATCTGATAATGGACTTGTCTCTGTTCTTGTTCTTTTAGATCTCAGTGCAGCCTTTGACACTATCGATCATGCCGTTCTACTTGATAGATTGGAACACTTTGTTGGACTCAGTGGAACTCTGTTGTAGTGGTTTAGATCTTATTGGTCTGATAGATTTCAGTTTGTCCATGTCGATGATGGATTTTCTTCCAGCTCTAAGCTCACTCACGGAGTTCCACAGGGATCTGTGTTGGGCCCCACTCTTTTTAGTCTATATATGCTCCCGCTGGGCAATATCATCAGAAAGCACTGCATACATTTTCATTGTTACGCTGATGACACAACTATGCCTGTCAATGAAGCCCGATGACTGTGATCAGTTGGCCAAGCTAGATGCCTGTCTTAAGGACATCAAAGCTTGGATGACTTGTAATTTTTTACTATTGAACTCTGATAAGACTGAAGTCATTGTTGTTGGCCCAAAACATCTTAGAAATTCCTTTTCAGATTATGCCCTTAATTTAGATGCTGCCATTCTCACTCTGAACAGTTGTGTGAGGAACCTTGGAGTGATTTTTGACCAGGATTTGTCCTTTAATTCACATATTAAAACTGTTTCTAGGACCGCCTTATATCATCTGCGCAATATTGCTAAGATCAGGAGCATCTCGTCTCTGGGTGATGCTGAGAAACTGATTCACACCTTTGTCAGTTCGCGATTAGATTATTGTAATTCGCTATTATCTGGTTGTCCTAGAGTATCTTTAAAAAGTCTTCAATTGATTCAAAATGCTGCTGCTAGAGTTTTAACTGGTTCTAGAAAAAGAGATCATATTTCCCCGGTTCTGTCCTCCCTCCATTGGCTTCCCATTGAATTCAGAATCAAGTTTAAAATCCTTCTTCTTACTTTCAAAGATCTTAACAATCTGCCCCCCCCCCCAATATATAAAAGATCTGATATTACTTTACCATCCTAACAGAGCATTACGCTCCCAAAATGCTGGCTTACTTGTGGTGCCCAGAATCTCCAAAAGTACAGTGGGAGGCAGAGCCTTCTGCTACCAAGCCACTTCTCTCTGGAACCAGTTACCACTCTGGGTCCGGGAGTCAGACTCGGTCTCTGTCTTTAAGAACAGGGTAAAATCCTTCCTTTTTAATATAGCTTTCGTTTAAGGAGGGTATTTGTGTCTTTTAACCCCACTCTTGTTCTATTGTTATCTGATCCATACTGCTGGTTGATCTCCAATATTGTACTTGGCATCTTACTGCTATGTTCTTTATGTCTATCCTTTCCATCCTCCCTATCCCCTCATCCCCAGCCAGTCGCAGCAGACGACTGCCCCTCCCTGAGCCTGGTTCTGCTAGAGGTTTCTTCCTTCCAAATGGGAGTTTTTCCTCTCCACTGTCGCCTAGTGCATGCTCATGGGGGATCGCCTGACTGCTGGGTCTTTCTGTGACTGTGTGATTTTTTTTTTTTTTTTATCTGCACTGTGGCGCCACGAGACGACTTTTGTTGTGATGTGGCGCATTATAAATAAAGCTGAATTGAATGTATATACCAACTGCATAAGAAGTTGTTCCACGCTCTTTACACAATTTGAACAGAAGTTATTGGACATAGCAGAAAGCCATTTTAGTAACGCACAAGCACATTCAGCTTCCATTCACAGATGACACGAATGGCCAGGGTGCACTCGATTTGATCACCAGCGCACACCTCAATATCGGTTATATGAGCGGATTAAAGAGATAAATGTGAATATAATTAAATGTAAATATAGTTTTGATGTCCCAGCACCAGCGGTATCCAGTATTTCCGTTTCCCTGTCAGTCCACAGTGCCTGTATTGTGGAGAGAAACTCGTGAAACCTAAACTCCGCCGACTGTGTCAGGCGTGCTTGATTCTTCCCCCCGTACACCTCCACCGGTAAAGGTCAGTTAAAAAAGGTCACCTTTGACCTCATTTATGGTCAAGCAGTCAGTGAAACCATGTCAGGTACTGTGGCATCACCATGCAAAAGATTAATAAGAGTGTATCTTGCAGTTTGGGGAACAGGATTGTTCATTTACCATTCTAAATCATTATTTGGAAGTCTGTAGGTGCAGTTGCAGAGAAGCACCTCCAGGGGTAGACATAGTACAGCGGACATTTATGCCAAACTCTCCAGATTATTGTTTTTGAGTTGTTCTTGGGTGTTTTTAGCTGTGTGTTTTGGGTCATTTTCCTGTTGCAAGACCCGTGACCTGCGACTGAGACCAAGCTGTCTGACATTGGGCAGCACATTTCTCTCTAGAATACCTTGATAGTCTTGAGATTTCATTGTACTCTGAACAGATTCAAGACACCCTGTGCCAGATGCAGCAAAGCAGCCCCAGAACATAACAGAACTTCCTCCATGTTTCACAATAGGGACAGTGTTCTTTTCTTGGTACGCTTTATTTTTGCGTCTGTCAACATAGAGCTGATGTGCCTTGCCAGAAAGTTCCAGTTTTGTCTCGTCTGTCCATAGGACATTCTCCCAGAAGCTTTGTGTCTTGTCAACATGCAGTTTGGCAAATTCCAATCTGGCTTTTTTATGATTTGTTTTCAAAAGTGGTGTCCTCCTTGGTCATCTCCCATGAAGTTCACTTTGGCTCAAACAACGACGGATGGTGCGATCTGACACTGATGTACCTTGACCTTGGAGTTCACCATGAATGTGTTTAGAGGTTGTTCTGGGCTCTTTTGCTACCATTCGTATTATCCGTCTCCTCCTGCGGCCACATCCAGGGAGGTTGGCTACAGTCCTGTAGATCTTAAATTTCTGAATAATATGTGCAACTGTAGTCACAGGAACATCAAGCTGCTTGGAGATCGTCTTATAGATAAGATAAGATAAGATAAGATAAGCCTTTATTAGTCCCACAACGGGGAAATTCCAGGATTGCAACAGCACAGGGATAGCAACACTCAGAGCAACAATCAGAAGGCAAAAAAAAAACAAAAAAAAAAACAAGCAAGCAAGAGCAGCTAATATACATATGTACATATTACTATAAAATATATATATACACACACACACACACACAGACACACAGTGCAGAGCATTGTAGCTGGATGGAATAAATATATGAATATATGAACACACAGTGCAGAGCATTGTAGCTAGATGGAATAAATATGTAAATATATAAACACCCACAGTACGGAGCATTGCAGCTAGGTGGAATAAATATGCAAGTATATAAACACACACAGTGCGGAGCAATGTAGCTAGATGGAATAATATGTAGATATATAAAAACACAGTGCGGAGCATTGTAGCTAGATGGAATAAATATATAGATATATAAATATAAACACACCCAGTGCTGAGCATTGTAGCTAGATGGAATAAATATATAGATATATAAATAGAAACACACCCAGTGCAGAGCATTGTAGCTAGATGGAATAAATATGTAAATATATAAACACACACAGTGCAGAGCATTGTTGCTAGGTGGGATGAAACAGCATAACCGTCTATTTAGTTATCCTACATGGTATGATTATGTGCCCATACATATTCTCACCCTCCATAGCGACCGGTATGTTCCTAGTTGTATGCCGGAGAGGACCATTGTGTAAGTCTATTGCATCTTTTGCATTCAAAAAACTATTAGTTTGTTACGTCTTTTTGCTATCTCTGCGAGCAGCCCTGCTTAGGTTGTACAGTCTGACAGCCGTTGGTAGGAAGGACCTACGAAACCTCTCGGTTGTGCACCTGGGATGATGTAGTCTGCTGCTAAATGAGCTCCTCAGTGCATCCAGTATGTCCTGCATAGGGTGGAACTCGGACTCCAGCAGAGATGACAGTTTAGCCACCGTCCTTCTCTCTCCTATCTCCTCCATCGGATCAAGGCGTTGCCCCAGGACAGAGCTAGCTTTCTTAATCAGTTTGTTCAGTCTCTTCCTATCGGCTGCAGTAATGCCACTGCCCCAGCAGACCACTCCAAAAGTGATGGCTGATGCCACCACCGTGTCATAGAATGACTTCAGCAGCGCCCCTTGTACACCAAAAGACCTGAGTCTCCTCAGCAGGAACAGCCTGCGCTGTCCCTTCTTGTAGAGTGCGTCAGTATTGTGTGACCAGTCTAGTTTATTGTTCAGATGAATACCCAGGTACTTGTAGGATGTCACCATCTCGATGTCTGTTCCCTGTATATTTACTGGTGCTGTGAGGGGCTGCCCATGCCTGCGGCAGTCCACCACCAGCTCCTTAGTTTTCCTCGCGTTGATCTGGAGGCAGTTCCGATGGCACCAGTCCACAAAGTCCTGGATAAGCCCTCTGTACTCAGCTTCATCTCCGCTGGAGATGAGACCAACGATCGCAGAGTCATCAGAGAACTTCTGTAGATGGCAATGTGTTGTGTTGTGTGAGAAGTCCGCAGTATAAAGAGTGAACAGGAAGGGAGCCAGCACCGTTCCCTGGGGGGCCCCCGTGCTACTGATGATCGTGTCGGAAACACAGTCCCGGGTTCTCACAAACTGAGGCCGGTTCGTGAGGTAGTCCAGGATCCATGATGACAGGTGCTGGTCCACCCCTGCGCGCAGCAGCTTGTCCTTCAGGATCATTGGTTGGATGGTGTTGAAAGCACTGGAGAAGTCAAAGAACATGATCCTCACCATATTCCCGGGCTTCTCCAGGTGGGACAGAGAACGGTGAAGGAGGAAGATCACCGCATCCT
This sequence comes from Pholidichthys leucotaenia, assembly GCA_020510985.1. Classification (NCBI taxonomy): domain Eukaryota; kingdom Metazoa; phylum Chordata; class Actinopteri; order Cichliformes; family Pholidichthyidae; genus Pholidichthys; species Pholidichthys leucotaenia. Next base: position 57,354,582 of record CM035837.1, on the reverse strand, counting down.
CCACCCCAATGCCATGCTGGTAGGCGAACTGGAGTGGATCCATCGCTGGTTCCACCAGGGGGCGGAGATGAGCAAGGAGCAGTCTCTCCAGGGTCTTCATCAAGTGGGACGTCAAGGCCACCGGTCTGAAGCTGTTCAGGTCTTTGGGGTGGGAAGTTTTTGGTACAGGTACCACACAAGATGTTTTCCACAGCTGTGGTACCCTCCCCAGTTTCAGGCTCATGTTGAAGATATACGTCACAATCCCACACAGCTGGTCTGCACAGGACTTGAGGAGCTTTGCGCTGATGCCGTCCGGTCCCGACGCCTTCCTCGCCTTGATCTTCCTCAGCTCCGTCCTCACCTGGGTCTTGGTCAGGGTCAGGATGGGGGGCTGTGTGTTGGGAGTGGGGGGGGTGTCGGTGGAGTGGGGAGTGGGCAGCAGGACTTGATTTCTTAGTGGCAGCAGTGGTTGTTGTGCAGACAGGGGGGAGGGCGGTTGGTCAAATCTATTGAAAAACAGATTCAGGTTGTTCGCCCACTCCCTGCCCCCCGTGGCCTGGGGGGAGGTATTCTGGAGCCCCGAGATGGTTTTGAGGTTTCTCCAGACCCCGCTGATGTCGCTCTGTTGCAGCTTGTCCTCCATCTTCTTCCTGAAGCTGTCCTTGCCTTCTCTGATCTTTCTCCTCAGCTCCCTCTGTACGGACTTCAGCATCTCCCTGTTCCCCGACCTGAAGATCCTCTTCTTCTCTCTCAGAAGTGTTTTTATCTCAGGGTTGATCCAGGGTTTGTTGTTTGAGTGACGCCGTATGGTCTTGGTGGGAACGGATTTGTCCACACAGAAGCTGAGGTAGCCCGTGAAGGTGTGAATGAGGCCATCGATGTCCTCACCATGTGGATCGCAGAGCTGCTTCCAGGCGGTGGCTTCAAAACAGTCCTTTAGAGTGTCCATTGTCTCCTCAGACCATAACTCCACAGTGTGCATGGCCGGAGGTTGTCTGTGCACTAGGGGTTTGTACACCGGCCGGAGATGAACCAAGTTGTGATCCGATCTCCCAAGTGGGGGGAGTTGTGATGAGGTGTACGCCTCCTTAGTGTTTGCGTAGAACAAATCCAGTGTTTTATTGTCTCTAGTGTGGCATGTGACATACTGGGTGAAAGTGGGCAGAATGGGAGACAGTGAAACGTGGTTGAAATCGCCTGAGATGAGGAGAAGAGCATCTGGGTGTTCTGTCTGCAGCCTGCTGGTTACTGAATGGATGACGTCACGCGCTGTCCCAGCGTTCGCCGTCGGATTTGCATAAACAACAATGCAGATCACGTGTGAGTGTTCTCTCGGGAGATATGTAGGCCTCATGCTAACAGCTAGCAACTCAATGTCTTTGCTGCAGTGTCGTTGTTTAACAGTGATATGTCCCGGTCTACACCAGTTGTTGTTAACATACATTATCACTCCACCGCCCCTAGTTTTGCCACTCTCTGGTGTTCGGTCAGCTCGTATCGTGTGAAAACCCTCCAGCTCAATGTTAGCATCTGCTGCTAGTTCAGTTAGCCACGTCTCAGTAAACAAAAGGAGAGAGCACTCCCGGTAAGTGCTATCATAACGGGAGATAGCCGCTAGCTCATCTAACTTTCCCAGTATCGACCGTACATTTCCCATGAAAACAGATGGAAGGGAGGGTCTGTACCTTATATTTTTTGTCCTCCAACCTTACTCCAGCCCGGCAGCCGCGGCGTTTTCGCCTCAGTTCTCTCGGTATGTCGAGTTTTTCCAGTGGGACCGGGTGGCGGTTAAATGCTAGCAGCTCTTCCCTGTTGTATCGAATCCTGCTATAAACAGTGGCTCCGTCCACCGGCTCAGGAGACATTTGGGACGATCTGTGTGTCCGTGATATAAGTGGGGTGAAAAAAAAAAAAAAAAAGTGATCAAAAGAGAGAGGAAGGGAAAAAAAAACTCGGAATCGAGCCGCTGTTGCAAAAGGCAGCCGACTGGTGTGGCGCCGAGAGATGAATAGTGAATTATAGCCTTTACCTTTAACATGCTTGTCTATAGTTTTCTTTCTAATCTCCTGAGACAGCTCTCTCCTTTGCTTCCTCTGGTCCATGTTTAGTGTGGTACACACCATGTCAACAAACAGCACAGTGACTACTTGTCACCCTTTAAATAGGCTGACTGGCTGATTACAAGTTTGTAGACACCTGTGACGTTAATTAGAGGACACATCTTGGTGGAACATGTCCCTATGGTCACATTATTTTCAATCTTTTCTAGGGGTACCATCATTTTTGTCCAGGCCTGCTTCATGAGTTTGTTTTTTAAAGTAATTCTGTTGAACCACAATTCAAAAGCACTGTCTGATTTTCATCGGTTAATTTTCATAGAATTTTTATTTATTACCACTTTTGTCAGATTCAAGTTATTTCTGTGACCATTGTGGGTTTTTCTCTCATTAACAGAGGGGTACCAACAATTTTGTCCATGGCTGTATACTTTACGCACAGAAATGCGCGGTCGAGGTGATCCGCTGCATCTGGGTTTAAAAAAAAAAAAAAAAACTGCTCCAGATTAGCACGAGAAATTTGGAACTGCAGAGAAGATGTGGGGAAATTATTTTATTTTGCCCTGTATGTTTCTATACACTATTGAGAGATGTGGCTGAGCTGCAGCTATTGCGCACAGCTGTACATCAGACAGTTGTTCTGGATATGGGATGGCTTTCTACACTTCTAAATGGTAAGTAATACATTATCATATTTGACAAGTATGCTTTAAAATGACGAAATGGACAACATTTAGTCACCCAGTCATCTAAGTTTACATCTAAGGCTACAGATACAGTGCTGTGAAAAAGTATTTACCCCCTTCCTGATTTCTTAAATTTTTGCACATTTGTTAACACCTAAATGTTTCAAATCATCAAACAAATTTTAATATTAGACAAAGATAACCTGAGTAAATACAAAACATAGTTTGTAGATGATGATTTCATTTATTAAGGGAAAAAAATATCCAAACCTACCTGGCCCAGTGTGAAAAAAATAATTAAACCTAATAACTGGCTGTGCCACCATTGGTGCCAACAACTGGCAATGGGTCTTTTACATTGCTGTTGAGGAATTTTGACCCACTCTTCTGTGCAGAATTGTTTAAATTCAGTCACACTGGAGGGCTTCATGAACTGATGGCTGGACATTCTCCTTCAGGATTTTTTGGTTGAGAGCAGAATTCATGGTTCTGTCAATTAGGTCAAGCTGTCCAGGTCCTGAAGCAGCAAAGCAGCCCCAGACCATGACCCTACCACCCCCATATTTGACTGATGATGTGATGTTCTTTTTAATGAAATTCTGTGTTAGTTTTATGCCAGATAAAACAGGACAATCAAATCAGGTCATCCAAAAAGTTCAACTTTTGTCTCGTCAGTCCCCAGAATGTTTTCCTAAAAGTCTTGAGGATCATCTAGATGTTTTCTGGCAAATGTGAAACGAGTCTTTGTGTTCTTTTTGTCTAGCAGCGGTTTTTGTCTTTGAACTCTCCCATGGATGCCAATTTTGCAAAGTCTATTTCTTATTGTTCCATCATGGACCAGTGTCCAAACTGAGGCAAATGAGGCCTGTCGTTCTTTAGACGTTGTTCTGGGTTTTTGTTTCTCATCTGATCTTGAATTTCTTTAGATGTTTCTGTGGCTTCAACAGGTGTTTTCTCTGAATTTCTTCCCACTGATTGCTGATCAGTGAAAACACCTGCTGAAGAGACTGGGTGGAAGTAAAACCTGCAGGGTCTTGGCCCTCCATGGAATGAGTTTGACACCCCTGATTTACAACAAAAGAGTATAGATTTGGAAATTATGGCAGCGCCTTCATTTCAAACTCCCTAACCACAGCGTTCCCCCACCACTTGGTATTGAGTGCAGAGAAAAAAGAAATAATTTTTTCTGTTGCTCTGTACTATCAAAGTCTGTGTTTTTCTGAAAAAAGTTACTGAATATTCTCTCTCTTTCCATGCCTGACTTTTACCTGTCTATCTGTCTATGCGTCTTGACACACTCCCGTCTCATCAGATATTCATTTTTCCTTTACTGGGTATGTACCAAGAGGAGGGGCTTTCCTTGGGGGTTTGCCGGGTTCAGACCGCAGATTCACAGCTTTAAAGCTCATTGACAAGATACAGTAATGATTTTACCTCTTAATATGTATAAAATGTTCAACACTGGCTGCAGTGTTAGATTTGATTGTTTGTTTATGGTTTTATGGTGTCTCTCCTAATACACGCTCAAACAACTGGGCACTTTTCAGGCAGGTGGATTTTTTTTTACACAAACCCAGCACTTCGTACATGCAGTCAGGCCAGAGACGAGGGAGGTGTCCACTGACAGGCTGGGGGAGATGGAGGAAGGGACGGTATGGGAAAACTCGTTGGTGAGTGTTTTTTTTTTTAAATCATACACACCGTTTTTGCTGATGTGTTCCATTAATACTCACTGTAAACACAGAAGTGAATGCAGTGCAGTGGCACATTTGATTGGTTAGACTGAGCGTTTAAGCGCTACTCAGGGACAAATTTGATTGGCAAAATTGGCGGAGGGTGATGAGGATTGGCCAAAATTGTTGGAAAGTTGTGGCAATTGGACAAAGTTGCAAGGTCGCTCAAAACATGCGGCAAATCACTGATTTCGCGTAAATTAGTGTGTTCGCAACATCATAAAATCCTGGAGGGACTGACTAATATTCTTGGGTTTGCATGCTGCAGCCGCCTTTTTCAAATCCCACCAGAGACTGTCAATGAGGTTCAAGCCAGGTGTCTGTGATGGGCTCTAGTATCTTCCAGGACTTCTGAAACCAAACTTTGGTGGATGTTGAGGTATGCTTGGATAACTGTCCTGTTGGAAGATCCAAAGATGCTGCAGCTTTCTCACAGATGGCAGGACATTTTATCTCAGGATTTCCTGATACTTGATGAATTCATTTTACCCTCCACACGCTGCAGGTTTCCAATGCCAGAGAAAGTGAAGCAGCTCCAGAGCATCACTGAGCCACTGCCATGCTTCATTGTAGACAGGGTGTCCTCCTCCAGACATACCTCTGATTCACAGGCCTGAAAAGCTCCAGTTTTGTTTCATTGCTCCACACAGCAGAATCCCAAAACCTCTTTGGCTTACTTATATAGTTTTAAGCAAATTGGAGCCAACATTTCTTGTGCTTTTGGGTCAATAGTTGTGTACGTTTTGGAGTTCAAGCATGGAGCCCTTCGCATTTATTATGTACCTTATTGTGGAAATTGAAACCTCAGTGCCTGCTGCCACCAAGTCTTGCTGGAAGTCTTGTTGCAGTAAGTCAAGGGTTTTTGACCACCTGCTTCCTCAGGACTCTGGTGGCTGCCATTGATAGCGTCCTCTTTTTGCCACGTTCAGGTAGTGGAGCCACTGTTCCTTTAACTTTAAACTTATGAACTCTGCTTTTAACTGTATCTCTAGAAACATTCAGTTCCTTTGCTATCTTTTTGTATCATTTTCCTTATTTGTGCAAAGCAATGATGTCTGAACTTTTTAGACAATTCTCTTGACTTAGCCACATTTCTAACATGCAATCAAACATCACTGTCAACAATCCAGATATCTGAGGTGTTCTATCTCAAGCACACCTGAGGCAACTAATGAAGCCCTTGATCGGTTGCATCAGGTGTGTTGAGACCACGCCTGATTTGCAAATGGGCGCTCTTATGAAGAATTCTATTCAGGGGATTGAATAATTTTGAGACTGCAGTAGTCATTGAAAGTAGGATTAAGTGCTGAATTTGGGTAAAATCACCATAACATGTAAGTTCTATTTAACTACTTAAACTGTTCTTGGGTAATTCATTTATTGCAAACACCTGGAAAAATAAAATTTTGCCAATAAACCTAAAATGCAATGGGGGCTGAATAATTTTGATTGCAAATGTATACTGTATAAATGTACAGAATTAATTTATCCGTCCTATAACATTATTCATGTTTATATCATATATTATTAGAAATCGTAAAGCTTGGACTTGAATAAAAACTAAATAGTCCAACTATTATTATCAGAAATAATGTTGAGTATGAATAAATTTAGGTGAACTCTGTCTGTCCTCAAAAATGAGACAAACATTTTAGGTAATGAGCACCAATTATATTTCAGGCACAAATTATGTCAATCCTGGCTTCCTCCACCACTAATTGGATTGCGTGACAAAAGCACGAACTGGACACCACTTCGCCCATTTACCACATGAAATATTCACAGCTGAAGTGCAAGGCTGGCATTATCCCATATAATACACATAGATTATACAGTCTGAGCCCTAAAGTGCATCCTGATTGAGGAACATGCTCTCTGTTGATGCTTTTGTAGAAGATTTCAGATGGCAATGGGGGTTAATGGTATAACAACAATGGCTGCAGCGAGAATCAACCCAGTGTCTGTTTTCTGGTTGTTTTTGAGGTGTGCAAGATAAATATAAAATATCATCAGGTTGAGACATAGGGTGCTTTCACTCTTACCCCATTTGGTCTGGAGTTTTCAGATTTCAGCGTAATTTGGACCAGTATTTTAGGTGAACCCTCCCCTGAACCACCAAAGAACAAAAAAAAAAGACTTTGTCTCAGTCCCAATCAAACTGAAACTTGGTCCGGTTTGTTCAGAGTGCGAAAGTAATTTTCAGAAAGGTTCAGACTTTCAGACCAGACACAGAAAGTAAAGGCAGCTGATAAGAGGGAAAATGAGCCGTGGTATTATTAAACATGGCTATTAGCAGCATAAATAGTTACCCTGAAAATGCAGGAACTTACCAGATATTTTCAGAGGATGTGACTGAGTGTATTATTTTTTTTTTAAAATGGACCGGCAGCACCAACTGAAAATCATCACAGCTGATGAGAAGGGCAAACGTCCTTTTTAATAAAGACCTGGACAATATTCTAGCCCAGGGGTGTCCAATCATGCCCCATGGAGGGCCAAGACCCTGCAGGTTTTCTCTTCTACCAAGTCTCTTCAGCAGGTGTTTTCACTTATCAGCAATCAGTGGGAAGAAATTCAGTGAAATCTGCTGTTAAAGACACTGGTTGGAGGTAAAGCCTGCAGGGTCTTGGCCCTCCATGGAACATGACTGGACACCCCTATTCTAGCCTAACTAAACAAGTTCATCAAGATATGATGGAGTGCTCTCCAGTTTCAAATTAGTGAGGTTAAACCCCCTTTACACAAGGATGGCGATTATTGAGAGATCGTTGAGAGATCTGACCATTTTGTGATCTATCAATGATCTTCAATGATCTCCACAGTCTCCCCAAAGTTTTGACTCAGTCCAAAAGACACAAGAATCTCCAAAATGATCCCAAAGATCAACAAGAACACTCTGAGGCAAATGCAATATCCCCCGTTTCCATTTTCTTTGATGATCTCAATATTTACTGACGGAAAACAGTTTTCAACTTTTCAATTTAATTACTGTGGCAGAACCAAATTATGATAAACCCATCATCCACGAATATACAACAAAGTATACAACCCATAGTTGTAGAGCAGGATCCCGAGGTAAACTTGTGTAGCAAGTCTGGTGACCCTAGAGAGCTTTACAAGTTCTATAGTAAGACAGCATAGGGAGTGTCAATCTTGACCTTTGACCTTTTGACCCCAAACCTGTAGTCAGAGGTCATGATCTCAAAATGAACCTGCGTACGAGGTTCGGTGACCCTAGCTTTCTTTGTTGTTGAGATATAGTTTATAAGCCATTATGATGTTGACCTTTGACCTTGCGATCCTAAAACCATAGTCACACTTCAAAGTCACAGGGTGAACCTGTGTACTAAGTTTGGTGATCCTAGCATTACTCGTAGTACAATAATAAGGCATAGGGAATGTTAATGTTAACCTTTGACCTTTTGACCCCAAACCATAGTTAGAGGTCAGGATCCAAAGCTGAACCTGTATACTAGGTTTGGTGGATCCTAGCTTTACTGGTTTTATAGTAGTAGTAAATATAGCATTTACCATAGTACAAATGTAATGTTAACTACGAACTTTGACCTTTGACCCCTTGATCCCAAACTCATAGTTAGGTCAGGGTGTAAACTGTCCAAAATGCATCTTAGATACAACTACTGTATCTATTTGAAAAGCCTACATAATTTCCTTCAGTAGTTATTGTGCTTAGATTTAGGGAAAAAACTGACCTCTGACCTTTGACCTCAAAGTCATCCGAAGCAAGTAGGATGACCTGGCCTTTGCCCCAGTGTGAGATATTGATTTTACTGAACGAAATGGATTTTTATTTATTTACTTCTTTTACCTTTTATTTTATTGTTTCTATTGACTGTGGTTTCTCCTCGTGCCGAGTTTTATATTGTTTTGTTGGTTTTATATTGGTTTTCTGTTCGTGTTCTACTCCTTGCTTTTATGTTTTCATGTGCTTTCTTGTTGTACAGCACTGTGTGTAGCGAGTGTTGCTTTTTAAAGTGCTTTATAAATAAAGCTGATTGATTGCTTGATTGATTGAAATTGCAATATGCGCATCATCAGAGTATCAAACTATGGCACCAAGTTTCAAAACAATCAGAACCAAACTGTAGGAGGAGTTGATTTCACATAGGTAGGACAGATGGATGGACTGACGGACAGATGGACTGACCAACTGACCTACAGTATAACATAATCCCCCTTTGGGCTTCATCTGGCGTGGGATAAAAACTGGCCCAATCTCTCAGTGATCTCGGTGCTGTGTAAAGAGGCTCTTACTAATGTGTCCATAGCTGCAGAAATCACCTTGGAGGGTGAGTAGCATATTTGCTAACGGTCTGTGCCAACAACAGAAATGTCATCATTACAAACAGATGTAGGTGCATTTCAAAAAGTTGCTTAGTTCACTTGGAAAAGGAGCAGTGAACCTTGGTCTGGACCTTTGTGAAGACTTTCAGGTGGGAAAACTCTCTTAACTAACTAAATCATTTTCAATATTATATGCTGCAATTAATTAAATGAGAATTATTTTAAAGGTATGTGAATGCATCAAATTTTTGTAGATTTTGGACTTCATTTTTACACATTATATGTTGTGGTGGCCTAGTGGTAGAGTATTTGCACCACAGCTGGGAAGGTTGTGGAGTGGATACCAAAGACCATAAATATGGTACTTTCTACCTTCTAGCTTGGTGATCAGCTTATAAACAGAATGGGGAAAAGAAAGTTGGTTACCCAGCCACAGGAGGAAACACAAAATCAGTTTACTCCCCATGTGGGTCCCAAGCCCACGGTAAATGTGAGGGTTACATCAGGAAGGGCATCTGGTGTAAAAAAAAAAAAAAAAAAAAAAAAATCCTTGCCAAATCAATGTGCAGACCCAAGATCTGCTCTGGCAGCCCCAAATAGGGAACAGCTGAAAGTGTGTGTGTGTGCGTGTGTGTGTGTGTGTGTGTGTGTGTGTGTGTGTGTGTGTGTGTGTGTGTGTGTGTGTGTGTGTGTGTGTGTGTGTGTTGAGAGAAAACAAAACTTTGAGAGTGGAATTTTGTCAGTGAACTGTGAAGAGAAAGAACATTTTTGGCCTTTATTTGCATGCTTCACAATAACAGAGATAAACTGGGGAGTTTGGGTTTGCTTTATGAATAAGCAAATTATTCTGTTTACTTATCAAGCATGCTAAAAGTAAATTTTTATCTTTCAACAACTGTAGCCTTCAGTGCTGATTGGGGTTGGTGTTTTTCCTCCATCAAATTTTAACTAATTGTAAGTGTGTGAGAGCTTGCTGAAATGGTGTATTATTGAAGATTTTTATGGTGTTTATAATTTCACAACAAGTTCATCAGTGACTCCCTTATTGTCAGTAGGGTTGAGCTGATTTTTATGGTGCTGTGGACTGTGGGTGATATTTTTAGTTAGTGAGTGAAAATATGTGGGTCCAAGCCAGCTCTCTAGACTCACCAACAGCATCCTCTTTACTGCTTGTTTATGTTTTTGTTTTTTGTTTTTTTTTTACAATGTTACTGCTAATGAATCCCACTGCACCAAATATTATCTGAGGGTGTGTATGGTTTGTAATTCCAATTACATCAATAAAATAACGTTTAACTAAATAAAAATTCATTTTTATTGACTGGTGCCTTATTTTGCAATTTAGTCTTTTTTCTCTGTTACTGCATTAAAACTGACATGTTTTGTATGTCTAAATGTCTCGACTGGAACAGACTCCTTAGCCATTTTAATTGGAAGAAATTTGAAGGAGAAAGAAGAAGAGGGGTTTTTTTTTGTTTGTTTGTTTTTCCAAATGCCTGTCACAAACAACTGCAGTGATCCAGTTTGGCCTTACTGTACTTGAGATTAGTTTTCCATCGTTATTTATACAGACATGCTCAGATTTTCTGGTACCCTTACAGCTCACTGAAACAAGGCTTCATTTCTGTTGAAGTGATTCAGTTAAAAGAAATTTTCTGATGTATATCTGCATGCTTTTAATATGTGATAGAGTAAACCAATACAATTGTGAAAAGAAATAATTTGTTTATTTTACAAAGCTATGCTAAAATAGTATGGTCAGATTTGCTGGTACCCCTGAAGAAACTTGAACTGAAATGAAGATCCTTGCATGTTTCACACTAAGGGTTATATTACAAGGACGTAGTCCAAAATCAGTTGTCTGAGGCACTGGGTGCATTTATGGGGATTTCCAAGTTCATTTCACTATTACAGCTGTGCAAATCTGAATTTTCTGCTGGGCGCAAAGTCAAAAAAGGCTGTTCTAATGCTTTTAATTATTCAGAGGGGTGTTTGGGGAGTGATGTGAAATAAACCAATCACTGCCTTTGCTTTCATTCCCTTTAGAATAGGCTTTCATTGTCATTGTACAGTTACAAAGTACAACGAAATTGGGGGTACTCCACCAGGCTACTGCACAGTAAGTATAAAAAAAAGGATATAAATAAAACACCGTTACAAAACACACATTTGGATAAAAAAAAATTAAATTAAAATTAATAAACTGGGGACAAGATCAAAAGCATAATACTAACATCAAAGTGTTTAAATGGGAGGACAAATCTGTTTTGTGCTGAGGACAATGTGGGTTCATTTCCAAAATGAAAACGCATTTAAGAGCAAGGAGCTTTTAAGACGCTTTTCAACTGAACAGCCTTGCTTGCGCACGGATGAGAGCTGTCAGCTACAATTCAAAGATAATGCCAGTCTTTCTCTTTGTCCATGATTTTGACTGAGTTGTAAAATTTCCTTCAGTTATATTATCATTCATCGAAAACTTCTTTTAAACTGAGAAAGAGCAAAAGCCTCATTTCAACCTGAGCTCTAATAATCTGCTCTGCTGAATGCATACTTGTTTTAATTCAAAACAAATGTCAGGGTATTTTAATTGTGAATCAATTTTTTAAAAGAATAACAGTGAATGAGGTTAAAATTGTAAAAACTGTCATCATTAGATAATAATGAATTTGCACACCTGCCAGCTTTCCTCTGACCGTGATGATGCATCTACACCAGAACACACACACACTCACTATTCATTCATTCATTCCCCTAAAAAAATTAATACATTAATGCCTAATCTATACACTCCAATGGTAAGTCCGAAATTAAAATGAGAATGTGGATGGAATAAAATACTATTAGGTTTATCATCATATTATACTGTAATTAAAATGATGGGTATTTAGATTATAAGTGTTCCAACTCTCTTCATTAAAATAACAAAATCCCAGCACAAGCTGTTTTCTAATGAGCTCCTGAGCTTCGAAGCTCCATGATTTCCAAACACGTCACTGAAATAGCATCAAACAATGTGCTTCTGATGACAAACCTCCCTTTTCTTGATCAAAAGTGCATTGTCATAAAATACACCAAAATACTGATGCGCATGTGATTGTGCGCTGCCACACCCCTGAAATGAGCCTCCTCCTCCCAGCACAAAGTGTGCGCACTGTTTACTAGTAATGAGATGGTGTGAAAAAAGAGGCAGTGTACTGACAGAAACTAATAAAAACACCGGCGTAAGGCAGGACGTGTGGCACAAAAACGCACTGTTGACTGGCAGCAATAGAGCCCTAAGTGTTTAATCCTAGTTAGTATCACAGGTGCCTTTAAGCTTTTCATCAGCCATTCACCCTATTTAAAGGGAAAAATGTGCTACTGTGTAGTTCGGTATCATGTGCACCACGCTGAACATGGACCAGAGAAATCAAAGGAGAAAGCTGTCAAAGGAGCTAAGAAAGAGGATTATACACTACTCACAAAAAGTTGGGGATATTTGGCTTTCAGGTGAAATTTATGGAAAGTGTAAAAAGTTCACGCTCCAGTGATATTATATCATGAAAGAAGGGCATTTACAGTAAGTAGAAGCATGCAATGGTAATTTCCTCATCTCAAACAATTTATTGAAACAAAAGCCAACAATAGTGGTGGGTAAACCACAACAAAAAATGTCAGTTCTCAATAACTTGTCATGTGCCCTTGAGCATCAATTACAGCTTGACAACGACGTCTCATGCTGTTCACAACTTGACTTATTGTTTGCTGAGGCATGGCATTCCACTCTTCTTGAAGGGCGGCCCTCAGGTCATTGAGGCTGTGGGGTGCAGGGTTACAAGCCTCTACATGGCGATTCAGCTGATCCCATAGGTTTTCTATGGGATTCAGGTCTGGAGAAAGTGCAGGCCACTCCATTTGAGGTACCCCAGCCTCCAGCAGCCGTTCCCTAATGATGCGGCCTCGATGAGCTGGAGCATTGTCGTCCATGAAGATGAAATTAGGCCTGTGTTGTTTATGCAGGGGTACAATGGCTGGATTAATGATGTTATTCAGGTAGTATTGGCTTGTCACTGTACCATTCACAAGGTGTAGGGCAGTTCTGTATTGACTAGATACACCTGCCCAGACTGGAACACTACCACCACCAAAGGCTCGTCTGGTGACAACAGTGGCTGATGCATAGTGCTCTCCTTGATGTCTACAACATCGTTGACACCATCATTTCTGCTCAGAGTGAACTGACTTATCAGAGAACAGCACTGAGGCCCACTGGTCCCTTGTCCAGCGTAAATGCTCCTTGGCCAATGCAAGACGATGACACCTGTGCCTGGTGGTGTGGTCAGGTACCCTTGCAGGTTGTCTATCACGCAGACCACACTGATGTAAATGATTTTGAATGGTCTGACGTGACACTTGGGTGCCTCTCACCTCCCTTAAATATGCCTGGAGTTGAGTAGCATTCATCATCCGGTTCCACAGGGCTCTGTTCACAATAAAGCAGTCATCAGCGTGGGATGTGGCCAAAGGACATCCACTTCTATGCCTTTCTGTGACTCTCCCAGTCTCTCTGTATCTCTGTTGCAACCTGCTGATGACACTCTGTGACATTCTAAACTCAGTGGCTACTTCCCTCTGAGAACATCCTGTTTGAAGCCTCACAATGGCAAGGTACTGTTGATCAATTGTTAGGTGCTGTCTTGGTCTCATGATATCAAAATATGAACAGCATGATGAAGAGGACTGTTTAAATACCAGTTCTAATTGAACCAGACAATTTATTGGTCGACTGATGGATCAAACACCTGTTGTGAATTTTGCCTTTAAGCACCTTGTTAAAGAACAGCAAGTTATGCAAAAACTATTGGAACACTGAACAGTTGGAAATGTGCATTCAAAAGGGTAGAGAAGGTCAAATTAAGTTCACCTGTAAAGATTATAGTGCATTTTAGGTGCATCCTGAAATTTCACCTGAAAGCCAAATATCCCTAACTTTTTGTGAGTAGTGTAGATAACTATGTTAAAGGTAAAGGCAATAAGACCATCTCCAATCAGCTTCATATTCCTATGACCATAGTTACCAATGTTTTAAAAAACTACAAGGTTCATGAGACTGTAGCCAACCTCACAGCATGTGCACGCAAGAAGAAATGCAACCCCCAGGTTGATCAGAATAGTATGTATTGTAGAAAAAGAGCCTAGAAAACCATCCAAAATCATTCAAGCTGAACTCCAAGATCAAGGTATGTCACTTTCTGATCACACCATCCATCAGGCCATCATTGAGGTGATAGTGGCTCAGAAGTTACAGTATTTACATACAGTATTTATATACAGGGAATAGCTAGCTAGCACTCAACCGCCACCCGGTGCTAACGGAGAAACTCGACATACTGGGAGAACTGAAACGAAAATGACGCGGGTGCCGGGCTGGAGTTTAGGCGGCGTGCAAGAAATATAAGACAGAATAATAAAGAGCGATGGCAAGAACCAAGCAGACCAAGCTGCTCGGAAAAGCACTCCGGCCACCGGCGGAGTGAAGAAACCTCACCGTTACAGGCCCGGTACAGTGGCTCTGAGAGAGATCCGTCGCTACCAGACATCCACGGAGCTGCTCATCCGTAAGCTGCCCTTCCAGCACCTGGTGAGGGAGATCGCTCAGGACTTCAAGACCGACCTGCGCTTCCAGAGCTCCGCCGTCATGGCTCTGCAGGAGGCCAGCGAGGCCTACCTGGTGGGTCTCTTCGAGGACACCAACCTGTGCGCCATCCATGCCAAGAGGGTCACCATCATGCCCAAAGACATCCAGCTGGCCCGCCGCATCCGCGGGGAGAGAGCTTAGACTTTCTGCTGCACATCCACCAACCACAATGCTCCGCACTGTGTGTCTATATATATATATATATATATATATATATATATATATATATATATATATACAGTGGGGTAAAAAAGTATTTAGTCAGCCACCAATTGTGCACGTTCTCCCATTTAGAAGATGAGAGAGGTCTCCAATTTTCATCATAGGTATACCTCAACTATGAGAGACAAAATGAGAAAAAAAAATCCAGAAAATCACATTGTCTGATTTTTAAAGAATTTATTTGCAAATTATGGTGGAAAATAAGTATTTGGTTACCTACAAACAAACAAGGTTTCTGGCTCTCACAGACCTGTAACTTCTTCTTTAAGAGGCTCCTCTGTCCTCCACTCGTTACCTGTATTAATGGCACCTGTTTGAACTTGTTATCAGTATAAAAGACACCTGTCCACAACCTCAAACAGTCAGACTCCAAACTTCACTATGGCCAAGACCAAAGAGCTGTCAAAGGACACCAGAAACAAAATTGTAGACCTGCACCAGGCTGGGAAGACTGAATCTGCAATAGGTAAGCAGCTTGGTGTGAAGAAATCAACTGTGGGAGCAATTATTAGAAAATGGAAGACATACAAGACCACTGATAATCTCCCTCGATATGGTGCTCCACACAAGATCTCACCCCGTGGGGTCAAAATGATCACGAGAACGGTGAGCAAAAATCCCAGAACCACACGGGGGGACCTAGTGAATGACCTGCAGAGAGCTGGCACCAAAGTAACAAAGGCTACCATCAGTAACACACTACGCCGCCAGGGACTCAAATCCTGCAGTGCCAGATGTGTCCCCCTGCTTAGGCCAGTACATGTCCAGGCCAGTCTGAAGTTTGCTAGAGAGCATTTGGATGATCCAGAAGAGGATTGGGAGAATGTCATATGGTCAGATGAAACCAAAATAGAACTTTTTGGTAAAAACTCAACTTGTTGTGTTTGGAGAAGAAAGAACACCATACCTACTGTGAATCATGGGGGTGGAAACATCATGCTTTGGGGCTGTTTTTCTGCAAAGGGACCAGGACGACTGATCCGTGTAAAGGAAAGAATGAATGGGGCCATGTATCGTGAGATTTTGAGTGAAAACCTCCTTCCATCAGCAAGGGCATTGAAGATGAAACGTGGCTGGGTCTTTCAGTATGACAATGATCCCAAACACACCACCCGGGCAACGAAGGAGTGGCTTCGTAAGAAGCATTTCAAGGTCCTGGAGTGGCCGAGCCAGTCTCCAGATCTCAACCCCATAGAAAATCTTTGGAGGGAGTTGAAAGTCCGTGTTGCCCAGCGACAGCCCCAAAACATCACTGCTCTAGAGGAGATCTGCATGGAGAAATGGGCCAAAATACCAGCAACAGTGTGTGAAAACCTTGTGAAGACTTACAGAAAACGTTTGACCTCTGTCATTGCCAACAAAGAGTTTATAACAAAGTATTGAGATGAACTTTTGTTATTGACCAAATACTTATTTTCCACCATAATTTGCAAATAAATTCTTTAAAAATCAGACAATGTGATTTTCTGGATTTTTTTTTCTCATTTTGTCTCTCATAGTTGAGGTATACCTATGATGAAAATTGGAGACCTCTCTCATCTTTTAAGTGGGAGAACTTGCACAATTGGTGGCTGACTAAATACTTTTTTACCCCACTGTATATATATATATATATATATATATATATATATATTTATAGTAATATGTACATATGTATACGAGCTGCTCTTGTTTTTTCTTGCCTTCTGATTGTTGCTCTGAGTGTTGCTATCCCTGTGCTGTTGCAATCCTGGAATTTCCCCATTGTGGGACTAATAAAGGCTTATCTTATCTTATCTTATTTTGTCCAATAACTGGAGGATTGGTGGTTTAAACCCCACTCCCCCCAGCCATCCTGCCATTGTGTTCTTGGGCAAGACACTTCACCCACCTTGCCTCCAGTGTCTGTGACACTGGTGTATGAATGTGAATAAATGTTCGGTGATGGTCAGAGAGGCTGATGGTGCAGATCGCCAGCCATGTTTCAGTCAGTCTGCCCCAGGGCAGCTGGGGCTACAGAGGTAGCTTACCAGTGTACTTCTGTGGAGTGAATAAATAATGGACTTATTGTAAAGTGCTTTGGGTATCATGAAAGGTGCTATATAAGGTGCTCTACTACTTCCGGCGCCACACAAGCAGGCTGCCTTTTTGCAACAGTGCATCAATTTCTTCCTATTTCTATTTACTATCCCGCTTCTCTTGCTAATCTTTCTGATCCGGAAAGAAAGTACACCTTATACATCGGACGGACACACGGATCGCCCAAATGTCTCCTGAGCCGGCAGACGGAGCCACTGTTTTTAGCAGGATACGTTACAGCAGAGACCAGCTGCTAGCACTTAACCGGACCAAGATGCTAGCGCAAGACCTCGACATACCGGGTGAAATAAGACAGAAAAGACGTGGATGCCGTGCTGGAGCAAGACGGTGGGTGAGAAATATAAGGTACAGACCCGTCCTCCCATCTGTTATTATGGGGAACGTTCGATCGCTACTCAATAAGACCGACAAGCTAGCGGCTATCTCCCACTGCAAGAGCGTCTTCAGAGAGAGTAGCTTGATGTTGTTTACTGAGACGTGGCTAACCGAACTAGCAACAGATGCTAACATTGAACTGGAGGGTTTCCACGCAGTACGGGAAGACCAGACACCAGACAGTGGGAAGACAAGGGGCGGAAGAGTGATAATGTATGTCAATAACAGCTGGTGCAGACCGGGACATATCACGGTTAAACAACAACACTGCAACAAAGACATCAAGTTGCTAGCTGTTAGCATGCGGCCTACCTATCTCCCGAGGGAATACTCACACGTGATCTGCATTGTTATTTATGCAAATCCGACAGCGAACACGGGGACAGCGCGTGACGTCATCCACTCAGTAACTGGCAGGCTGCTGACAGAACATCCAGATGCTCTTCTCCTCATCTCAGGTGATTTCAACCATATTTCACTGTCCTCCATTCTGCCCACATTCACCCAGTATGTCACATGCCACACTAGAGACAATAAAACACTGGACTTATTCTATGCAAACACTAAGGAGGCGTACACCTCATCACCACTCCCCTCACTCGGGAGATCGGATCACAACTTGGTTCATCTCCTGCCGGTGTACAAACCCCTAGTACACAGACAACCTCCAGTCATGCGCACAGTGAAGATATGGTCGGAGGAGGCAATGGACGCTTTAAAGGACTGTCTTGAAACCACTGCCTGGGAGCAGCTCTGCGATCTACATGGTGAGGACATCGATGGCCTCACTCACAGCATCACGGACTACATCAACTTCTGCGTGGACAACACCGTACCCACCAAGACAATACGGTGTTGCTTGAACAACAAACCCTGGATCAACCCTGAGATAAAAACACTTCTGAGAGAGAAGAAGAGGATCTTCAGGTCGGGGAACAGGGAGATGCTGAAGTCTGTACAGAAGGAGCTGAGGAGGAAGATCAGAGAAGGCAAGGACAGGTCAGGAAGAAGATGGAGGACAAGCTGCAACAGAGCGACATCAGCGGGGTCTGGAGAAACCTCAAAGCCATCTCTGGGCTCCAGAATACCTCCTCCCAGGCCACGGGGGGCAGGGAGTGGGCAAACAATTTGAACCTGTTTTTTTAATAGGTTTGACCAACCGCCCTCCCCCCTGACTGCACAACAACCACTGCTGCCTCTAAAGTCATCGAGACCTGCTGTCCACACCCCACTCCACCAACACCCCCCCACTCCCAGCACACAGCCCCCCAACCTGACCCTCACTAAGACCCAGGTGAGGACGGAGCTGAGGAAGATCAAGACGAGGAAGGCCTCGGGACCGGACAGCATCAGTGCGAAGCTCCTCAAGTCCTGCGCAGACCAGCTGTGTGGGATTGTGGAGCACATCTTCAACCTGAGCCTGAAGCTGGGGAGGGTACCACAGTTGTGGAAAACATCTTGTGTGGTACCTGTACCAAAGACTTCCCACCCCAAAGACCTGAACAGCTACAGACCAGTGGCCCTGACATCTCACCTGATGAAGACCCTGGATAGACTGGTCCTTGCTCACCTCCGCCCCCTGGTGGGGCCAGCGATGGATCCACTCCAGTTCGCCTACCAGCATGGCATTGGGGTGGAGGATGCAGTGATCTTCCTCCTTCACCGTTCCCTGTCCCACCTGGAGAAACCCGGGAATGCGATGAGGATCATGTTCTTTGATTTCTCCAGTGCTTTCAACACCATCCAACCGATGATCCTGAAGGACAAGCTGCTGTGCGCAGGGGTGGACCAGCACCTGTCATCATGGATCCTGGACTACCTCACGAACCGGCCTCAGTTTGTGAGAACCCGGGACTGTGTTTCCGACACGATCATCAGTAGCACGGGGGCCCCCCAGGGAACGGTGCTGGCTCCCTTCCTGTTCACTCTTTATACTGCGGACTTCTCACACAACACAACACATTGCCATCTACAGAAGTTCTCTGACGACTCTGCGATCATCGGCCTTATCTCCAACGGAGATGAAGCTGAGTACAGAGGACTTATCCAGGACTTCGTGGACTGGTGCCATATGAACTGCCTCCAGATCAACGCGAGGAAAACTAAGGAGCTGGTGGTGGACTGCTGCAGGCAAGGACAACCCCTCACAGCACCAGTGAACATCCAGGGAACAGACATTGAGATGGTGACAGCCTACAAGTACCTGGGTGTTCATCTGAACAATAAACTAGACTGGTCACACAATACTGCCGGACTCTACAAGAAGGGACAGCGCAGGCTGTTCCTACTGAGGAGGCTCAGGTCTTTTGGTGTACAAGGGGTGCTCTTGAAGACATTCTACGACACGGTGGTGGCCTCAGCCATCACTTTTGGAGTGGTCTGCTGGGGCAACGGCATTACAGTAGCCGATAGGAAGAGACTGAACAAACTAATCAAGAAAGCTAGCTCTGTCCTGGGGCAGCGCCTTGATCCGATGGAGGAGATAGGAGAGAGAAGGACGGTGGCTAAACTGTCATCTCTGCTGGAGTCCGAGTTCCACCCTATGCAGGACATACTGGATGCACTGAGGAGCTCATTTAGCAGCAGACTACATCATCCCAGGTGCACAACCGAGAGGTTTCGTAGGTCCTTCCTACCAACGGCTGTCAGACTGTACAACCTAAGCAGGGCTGCTCGCAGAGATAGCAAAAAGTCGTAACAAACTAATAGTTTTTTTTTGAATGCAAAAGATGCAATAGACTTACACAATGGTCCTCTCTGGCATACAACTAGGAACATACCGGTCGCTATGGAGGGTGAGAATATGTATGGGCACATAATCATACCATGTAGGATAACTAAGTAGACGGTTATGCTGTTTCATCCTACCTAGCAACAATGCTCTGCACTGTGTGTGTTTATATATTTACATATTTATTCCATCTAGCTACAATGCTCCGCACTGTGTTTTTATATATCTACATATTATTCCATCTAGCTACATTGCTCCGCACTGTGTGTGTTTATATACTTGCATATTTATTCCACCTAGCTGCAATGCTCCGTACTGTGGGTGTTTATATATTTACATATTTATTCCATCTAGCTACAATGCTCTGCACTGTGTGTTCATATATTCATATATTTATTCCATCCAGCTACAATGCTCTGCACTGTGTGTCTGTGTGTGTGTGTGTATATATATATTTTATAGTAATATGTACATATGTATATTAGCTGCGCTTGCTTGCTTGTTTTTTTTTCTTGCCTTCTGATTGTTGCTCTGAGTGTTGCTATCCCTGTGCTGTTGCAATCCTGGAATTTCCCCGTTGTGGGACTAATAAAGGCTTATCTTATCTTATCTTAAAATGCCCGTGACATGTCTCTCCACTCATCGAACAAAGTGATGAACAGACTGGCATGCCAGTGCACCCGTGCCACCTAAAGAGCTGAGTCAAAACCCTATTGACAGAAAAACATTTTAAAAAGCCAGCCAAAACATGCTGACAAGCCCCAAAGTTTGTGTGAGTAAGCAATTAATTTAAACATAATAATCACGGCTTTCTGCCCACCAAAGTCACAGATTCCGAGGCAGTAAAAATTTTGGTGTCACAGGGGACTTCCAAAACTGGAAATATACCGATGAGGCAGTTTTGTTCTCTGATATCTTGAAAGCCAATCCAGCAAAAAGTGTTTCTAAAAACATTTAATGCAAAAAAATGTGTTAAGTTGATAAATCAGTTCTTACTTCACAACAACACCAACTGGTTTAAATGTGTAGTACAAGTTTAATGTATTTCTCTGGATGGAGCTCATTTCAGCTTGATGTTCCACCCATGTTGCAGTTCACAAGGAAGAGTCAACTATTTTGTGGTGCCCACCTGAATGGACAATCTTGGGCTCCATGTCAACCTATTATCTATCTGAAAGCAAAAGCTGGTTTGAAATGAGGGGTCAACACCACATCTGGCATGGAACCGCCTGTGTCTGAAAGCCCTACAAGTCCTCCTGAATCAGAATCAGAATCAGGTTTATTGCCATTGTTCATGTAGTACACAAACTAGGAATTTGTCTCGGTGCAATGCTGCAACATTAAACATGATAAGATAAAAGAAATAAACTATACATACAATAAAGTGTAGAATAAGAGTAAGTGATACTGGTCAGCAGTTAAAATATATTAGCGAGCAGCAGATACTGTGGAGAACTATATAGTGCAGTCGGTAATGCAGGAAGAAAACAGTGATGATTGACATGAGTCTGGTTGAGCTGCTGTACATAGTGCACGAGAGTCAATAAGTCACTTAGTGTTCAGCAGTCTGATGGCAGAGGGGAAGAAGCTGTTCATGTGACGGGAGGTTTTAGTCTGGATGGACCGAAGTCTTCTACCAGAGGGGAGGGGGGCAAACAGTACGTGACCAGGGTGTGAGGGATCGGCTATGATCCGGCCAGCACGTCTCCGGGTCCTGGAGATGTACAGATCCTGGAGAGATGGGAGCTTGCAGCCGATCACCTTCTCAGCAGTGCGCACAACGCGCTGCAGCCTTAGTCTGTCCCTGGCAGTGGCTCCTGCGTACCACACGGTTATGGAGGTGGTGAGGATGGACTCGATGATGGCTGTGTAGAACTGCACTAACATCTTGGTGGGTAGCTTGAGCTTCCTCAGCTGCCGCAGGAAGAACATCCTCTGCTGGGCTTTTTTGATGAGTGAGCTGATGGTCGACTCCCATTTGAGGTCCCTGGTGATGGTAGTGCCTAGAAAGCGGAAGGAATCAGCAGTGGTGATGGGAGAGCCTGAGAGGGTGAGGGGGGGCAGAGGGGTAGTGACTTTCCTGAAGTCTACAATCATCTCCACTGTCTTCACAGCGTTCAGCTGCAGGTTGTTATTGTTGCACCAGGACGCCAGCTGGGCCACCTCTCTCCTGTAGGCAGACTCGTCGCCGTTGGAGATGAGCCCGATGAGGGTGGTGTCATCCGCAAACTTGATCAACTTGACAGACTGGTGGCTGGAGGTGCAGGAGTTGGTGTAAAGGGAGAAGAGTAGGGGGGAAAGTACACAGCCCTGGGGTGATCCGGTGCTGATGCTAGTAGAGTCTGAGACAGTCTTTCCCAGCCGCACATGCTGCCTCCGGTCCGTCAGGAAGTCGGTGATCCACCTGCAGAGGGAGTCAGGCACGTTGAGCAGGGACAGCTTGTCCCGGAGCAGAGCGGGGCGGATGGTGTTGAATGCGGAGCTGAAGTCCACAAACAGGATCCTGGCGTAGGTTCCCGGGGAGTCCAGGTGCTGCAGGATGGAGTGGAGGGCCAGGTTGACTGCGTCGTCTACAGACCTGTTGGCTCGGTAGGCAAACTGCAGCGGGTCCAGGAGAGGGGTGGTGATGGACTTGAGGTGGGGCAGGACCAGGCACTCAAAGGACTTCATGACTACAGAGGTGAGCGCTACAGGTCTGTAGTCATTAAGTCCAGTGATCCGTGGCTTCTTGGGGACAGGGATGATGGTGGAGGATTTGAGGCAGGACGGCACGTGGCATAACTTAAGGGAGGTGTTAAAAATGTCTGTGAAGACAGGAGCCAGCTGTTTCGCACAGTGTCTCAGGGTGGAGGGAGACACGCCGTCCGGGCCGGGGGCCTTGCGCGGGTTCAGTCTGGAGAACTGTTTGAGCACATCCTGCTCACTGATGATAAGGGCAGGGGGGGAGGAGGGGGGGGTGTCTTTAATGAAGTAGGGATTGTGGAGGCTGTGGAGCTGGAGGGAGGGGGGGAGTTGGACACAGATGACGAGGTGTCAAAACGGGCATAGTGTTGGGACAGTCTTTGACAAAGGGCTTTGTCATCCTGACCTTTAGGAGCCTGAGGCCGATAGTTGGTGATTTGCCTCAGTCCTCTCCACACGGAAGCCGAATCATTAGCAGTGAACTGCTGCTGGAGTCTCTCTGAATACACAGATTTAGCTCTCCTCAGCTCTCTGTTAAACCGGTATTTAACCTCCCTGTAGCAGTCCCTGTCTCCACTTTTCAGCGCTGCTTCCTTCTCCTTCCTGATCTGTCTGAGCTTAGCTGTGAACCAGGGTTTGTCATTAGAGTAACTCACCCTGGTGCGCGATGGAAGAATGATCTCTTCACAAAAGTGGATATATGAGTTCACAGTGTCCGTGTACTCATCCAGATCATGCGTGGCTCCTTTAAACATGCCCCAGTCAGATATTTCCATGCACGTTTCCAGCTTCTCCTCAGCTTCACTGGTCCGTATCTTCGTAGTGCTCACAACAGGTTTAGTGAGCTTCAATCTCTGTCTGTGTGTGGGAATGAGGTGAACCATCACGTGATCAGATAATCCCAGCGCAGCGCGAGGAACAGCGCGATATGCGTCTTTCACTGTGGTGTAACAGTGATCCAGTGTGTTTAATCCTCTGGTGGGGCATTTAATAAACTGTTTGTAGCGGGGGAGATCGTGGCTCAGATTGCACTGATTAAAGTCGCCAGCCACAATAATCAGCGAGTCTGGGAAACTCCGCTCTGTGTGTTGAATGTGATCCGCGAGCACGCGCTGAGCTTCGCGCGTGTCCGCGTCGGGAGGGGCGTACACAGCGATCAGTATAAAAGAAGCAAACTCCCGCGGGGAATAAAAAGGCCTGCAGTTGATAACAAGAAATTCCAGGGCGGGAGAACAGTGTTTGGAAATTACCGTTACATCAGAGCACCAGCTGCAGTTGATGTAGAAGCAGACTCCGCCTCCTGTGGTCTTGCCGGAAAGCTCTGTGTCACGATCAGCACGGAAGAGCTGGAAGCCGTCGAGGCGCAGCGCGCTGTCCGGTATATTTTCCCGGAGCCAGGTCTCAGTAAAGCAGAGGGCAGCTGAGGAGGCGAGGTCCCTAAAACGCATCAGCAGTCTCAGTTCATCTACCTTGTTAGAGAGAGAGTTGGTATTGGACAGAAATATGCCAGGCAGCGCCGTTCGCGAGCCTCTCCTGCGAAGCCGCACGAGAGCACCCGCTCGTCTACCTCTCTTCCGCCGTCTCACTTTCCGAGCCAAGCAATGAACCAGATCGGCGGCAGGGGCTAAAAAAACTGGGAGGAGGTCCGTGGGGGTGAAAGTCCTGATATTTAGAAGTTCTTCACGGGTATAAGTGCAAGCAGACACACAATTGACAAACAAAAACAAACAAAGAGCGCAGCGAAGCACCATGTCGACCGCTGTAGGCGCCATCTTGGACCCAAAGTCCAAGACTCCTGAGACTGGGACCATGAAAAGTTGACTTGAGAACTTTTAAAATGTTAAACTTTTACACAATATCATGTTCCTGAATGGGCATGATGGAGGACATCTCTAGACCGTCAATGTGGTCAATTGGACAAAGAATGCACTACAGTTTTACCATTCCAGAGTAGAGCATGGAATGAATCCCACTACAATTCTATGCATGTTAAATGTAGATGTAAAAAGCAAATAGATGCAATTATAGTCTCTTTGCATACACATGCACATACTGGGGGGGAAACAGTTCTTTACACCATACAAGAGCAGACTAACACCTGTTCCCAGTAGTGCGTCTGCCATGTAATCCTTTCATTCCTCATATTTCTCCAAACAGCTGCTATAGCATTATCTGAACAGTCTGCACCCAACACTTGCACTATAATACAGATCGACATTTACTCTGCCATCTCCTATATTTAGCACACTTACATTGTGTGTGTGTGTGTGTGTGTGTGTTTTAACACTGAACAGTTGCACACCTTGTTGCATCACCCTCCTCCTACCAGGATCTGCTTGCCGTGCTTCCTTGTACTTTGTTCGCTGTGCAATGTGTGTCTGACAGAGTGCTGAAACCTGGAAACAAAACAGCTCTGATGCTCAAGTGTTCACAACCTTCAATTAACACTTGACAGACACTGAGAGCAAAAAAATAGATGGGGCTGACTCATTTGTGTGATGAAAACTTTGATCATATTTTTTGCACTTTGGGCCATCACTTTTGTCAGTAAAAATAATATACACTCAACAATTTGAATGTCAAAATATGAATAGCAGTATGGTTTGGTAAAAAAAAAAAAAAAAAAAAAAAGCTTTTATCTACATAGAATAAGACTTAAATGAAAAGAAATTAAAGATGCCAACAGCAGTCAAAATCTAAAAGCTCATACAAAGCCTGTCTTTCTCAACATTTCTCAACATGTCATCCCAGATGGTTGACTTGTAAATGACCAGTGAAACAGGTGGTTAACTGTTATTACAGTGCATCCAGAAAGTATTCACAGCGCTTCACTTTTTCCACATTTTGTTATGTCACAGTCTTATTCCAAAATGGATTAAATTCATATTTTTCCTCAAAATTCTATACACAATACTCCATAATGACAATGAGAAAAAAGTGTTGTTTTTTTTTTTTTAGATTTTTGCAAACTTATTAAAAATAAAAAAACTAAGAAATCACATGTACATAAGTATTCCCAGCCTTTGCCATAAAGCTCAAAATTGAGCTCAGGTACATCCTGTTTTCACTGATCATCCTTGAGATGTTTCTACAGCGGGAGTCCACCTGTGGTAAATTCAGTTGATTGGACATAATTTGGAAAGGCACACACCTGTCGATATAAGGTCCCACAGTTGACAGTGCACGTCAGAGCACAAACCAAGCATGAAGTCAAAGGAATTTTCTGTAGACCTCCGAGGCAGGATTGTCTCGAGGCACAAATCTGGGGAAGGGTCCAGAAAACTTTTTGCTGCTTTGAAAGTCCCAATAAGCGCAGTGGCCTCCATCATCTGTAAATGGAAGATGTTCGGAACCACCAGGACTCTTCCTAGAACTGGCTGGCCGTCTAAACTGAGCGATTGGGGAAAAAGAGCCTTAGTCAGGGAGGTGGCAAAAAACCTGATGGTCACTCTGTCAGTGCTCAACGTTCCTCTGTGGAGAGAGGAGAACCTTCCAAGACAACAATCTCTGCAGCTCTCCACCAATCAGGCCTGTATGGTAGAGGGGCCAGATGGAAGCCATTTCTTAGTAAAAGGCACATGGCAGCCCTCCTGGAGCTTGCCAAAAGGCACCTGAAGGACTCTCAGACCCTGAGAAACAAAATTCTCTGGTCTGATGAGAAAGATTGAACTCTTTGGTGTGAATGCCAGTCATGGAAACCAGGTACCGCTCATCACCAGGCAAATACCATTTCTACAGTGAAGCATGGTGGTGGTAGCACCATGCTGTGGGGATGTTTTTCAGCAACAGGAGTTGGGACACTAGTCAGGATAGAGGGAAAGATGAATGCAGCGATGTACAGAGACATCCTGGATGAAAACCTGTTTCAGAGCGCTCTTGACCTTAGACTGGGGTGACGGTTCATCTTTCAGCAGGACAACGACCCTAAGCATACAGCCAAGCTATCAAAGGAGTGACTTCAGGACAACTCCATGAATGCCACCTTGAATGGTCCAGCCAGAGCCCAAACGTGAATCCAAATGAACATCTCTTGAGAGATCTGAAAATTGGAGACTCTAAAGTGGCCCCAGATGTGAATGTGTGTGTGTGAATGGTGAAAGGGTTGGGCGCCGCACCAGTGGCTACCTCATCCGCTCATGTGGATGCCCTGTAATTTCCCCATTGTGGATGGGACTAATAAAGGAATCTAAAATCTAAAAATCTAATATGGCTGTGCACTGACACTTCCCATCCAACCCGATGGAGCTTGAGAGGTGCTGCAAAGAGGAATGGGCGAAACTACCCAAAGATAGGTGTGCCAAGCTTGTGGCATCATATTCAAAAAGACTTGAGGCTGTAATTGCTGCCAAAGGTGCATCAACAAAGTATTAAGCAAAGGCTGTGAATACTTATGTACATGTGATTTCTTAGTTTTTTATTTTTAATAAATTTGCAAAAATCTGAAAAAAAAAACTTTTCACATTGTCATAATGGGGTATTGTGTGTAGAATTTTGAGGAAAAAAATGAATTTAATCGATTTTGGAATAAGGCTGTAACATTACAAAATGTGGAAAAAGTGAAGTGCTGTGAATATTTTCAGGATGCACTGTAGGTGGATAACTGGTGAACTACTGTAGTGGCTGTTCAGATCCAGATTGGGCCATCACTACATAACAGATAACAGCAGTGTTTCCCACAACATTTTTTGAAACCATGGTGGCTGGACCATGTTCAGACGCTTCAGGGCATGGTACCCCAAAGTACCATCTTGTATATTTTAAAACTGAATACAACTGATGATTCATGGGCATAAAGAACAAGATTATGTGTTAAGATCTATTCAGAACAGTGTGCTTTTGGTGTTTTTGTGATTTAATGAGAACTCGCTGTATGAATGATACACCAATAAGGTCACCAACAAATAATTCGAAAGAGGTAAACAGTACAAATTATCAAAAAAAAGACAAAACAACACAGGCAGACATGAAAATTTTGGTTTATTTTTGTCCCCTTTTTCAAGAAAATCACAGGTACAGAGGGCCTGGAATGGCTATATCAGTCAGGACTGATGAAGCCATTTGAATGAATGATGAAACATTTCAGAGTAAAAAAAAAAAATACTTGAATCCAATTGACTTGACTGAGTTTTCATACAGTATTCTTACTTTCATGACTATTTTTCCTTTGCTTTCTTTACTAGTCTCTGGTCTTTGGTAGTTTTGCGTCCCTTTAAAATCTGTGATTTCACATAACAGGATGAAGCTGGGAGGCCGACAAGGCCAAAGAAAGAGTATGTCTACTTCTATTCTCTGCTAGCAACAGGTGTGACTAGGCTAACTTCTACCGGAGACTTTGAACGATAAACAAATATTATTTGAATTTGACAACCTGACCAGATGTCAAATTCATTTTTCTGTGTATAAACATATGTATGTTGATATGATGGCGGCGCGTGCACAACGCGAGGCCCAGCGTCTCTTCAGATTTTGCGGATTAGCAGTGATATTTCTGCTCATTTCGGGTCTGTTCGTTCAGAACAGCTTCGCTTTCACATCCTACACCTGAAATGAACTTTTGGACATTGGATTACAAAACAACGATCTTTTTATCAGCAACCTATGTCTCATCCCTGAGCTCTGGAGAACACCCGACGCTAGGCAAGCTACCCGGCCGACCGGAAGTGCTCGCAGGCGGCGTAGAGACCGTAAACAAAGGTGGGGGAAGCGCGGAGGGTTAAGAGCTAAGCTAAAGCTAACACCGCACCGGCTTTCTCTACTCAGCATTTTCCTCACTAATGTACGGTCACTGGCGAACAAAATGGATGAGCTACGGCTTCGGATCACCAACAATAAGAAACTTATGAACTGCAATATTATGATTCTCATGGAAACATGGCTACATAGTGGAATACCCGACAATGCTATCGAGCTAGCCGGACAACACACTCTCCGGACAGACAGAGCAGCTGATGACTCCGGTAAGACCAGAGGTGGGGGAGTATGCATTTATATTAACAAGGCTTGGTGCACGAACTCTGTCACTATTCGGAGACACTGCTCAGCTAACCTGGAGTTTCTCATGGTCAAATGTAGACCTTTCTATCTGCCACGGGAGTTCACTTGTACCATTATAGCAGCTGTTTATATCTCTTCGGATGCTAATACTGAGCTTGCTATGAACAAACTTCATGCAGCTATTAGCAAACAACAAACTGCACATCAAGAGGCAGCATTTATTGTGGCGGGTGATTTTAACCACTCTAACCTCAAGACAGTGCTTCCTAAATACTACCAGTATGTCTCCTGTCTCACAAGAGGGGACAAAACACTGGACCACATTTACACCAACATTGTGGGAGCCTACATAGCAACTCCCCTCCCCCACCTAGGTCAGTCTGATCACTTATCTTTGTTCCTCACCCCCAAGTATGTACCGCTCATCAACCGGGTGAAGCCATCAGTGAGGACCATCAAAGTGTGGCCAGAGGGGGTTGATTCTGTACTCCAGGAAAAGTTCAGGAACATAGACTGGAGTATGTTCACCTCTCAGGCTACTTGTGGTTCCCACATAAACATCGATTCTTACACCCACTCAGTCTTGGACCATATCAACACCACTACTGACAGTGTCACCATGGAAAGACAGATCACCACGTACCCAAATCAGAAGCTGTGGATGAACAGAGAAGTGCGGCTTCTGCTAAAGGCACGTAACAATGCCTTCAGATCTGATGACGCACAGGCCTACAGTTCATCCAGGGCAGATCTGAAGAGGGGCATCAAGAAGGCTAAGCACAGCTACAAGCTGAAGGTGGAGGAACACTTTGTGGACTCTGACCCCCGACGCATGTGGCAGGGCATTCAAGCTATCTCTGATTATAAGCCCAGCAACTCCACACCTACAGCCACGACTGTGTCCTTTCTCAATGAGCTAAATGACTTCTATGCTCGTTTTGACAAGGACAATAAAGAAAAGAATACCAATTACCCACCCTTTGACAACCTCCACTATCTCACACTCACACGAAACACTCAACACCATCGTGCCTAAATGACTATTGCCCTGTGGTACTGACGCCCATAGTCATGAAGTGCTTTGAGCGACTGGTCTTGGCACAGCTCAAAAAATGTCTGCCCCTCACACTGGACCCTCACGGTTTCTACAGTGCTGCACTGTGTACTCTCACATCTGGATGACAAGAACATCTACACAAGAATGCTGTTTGTGGACTTCAGCTCAGCATTCAACACCGTTATCCCCTCCAAGTTGACCACTAAACTTGGGGACCTGGGAATCAGTACCTCCACTTGCAACTGGATTATGGATTTTCTGACCAACAGACCCCAGTATGTTGGGTCAGGCCCCAACCGCTCTTTCACCATCACACTCAACACTGGTGTACCACAGGGCTGTGTGCTCAGCCCATTTCTCTACTCCCTCTTCACCCATGACTGCAGGCCTATGTATGGATCCAATTCCATCATAAAGTTTGCAAATGACACCGCGGTGATCGGACTCATCAGAGACAACGATGAGTCAGACTACAGAGCAGAGGTTGAGCACTTGGCTACTTGGTGCGCTGACAATAACCTGCTTCTTAACACCAGCAAAACCAAGGAGCTCATAGTGGACTACAGGAAGGAGAGGGGAGAGACACATGATCCCATCCATATCAACGGCATGGCTGTTGAACGTGTCTCCTGCTTCAAATTCCTGGGGACTCACATCTCAGAGGACCTGTCCTGGTCAGTCAACACCACCAGCCTGATCAAGAAGGCCAATCAGTGCCTCTTCTTCTTGAGGACACTGAAGAAGAACCACCTGTCAGCTGACATCTTGGGCAACTTCTACCGCTGCGTGATAGAGAGCATCCTGACCAACTGTGTCACAGTCTGGTATGGGAGCTGCTCTGCCGCTGACCGTAAGGCGCTGCAGCGGGTGGTGAAAACCGCCCAACGTATCACAGGGACTCCACTTTCAGCTATAGAGGACGTCTACAGGAAAAGATGTCTGCGTCGGGCACGCAGCATTCTTAGGGACTCCACCCATCCTGCCCATGGACTGTTCCAGCTCCTCCCCTCCAGAAGGCATTTCAGAAGCCTTCGGACTAGAACCAGCAGGTTTGGGAACAGCTTCTTCCCAACAGCTGTCACGCTATTCAACTCAGTTCCCCGCTGAACCTCCACTTTTCTCCCCTTTGACACTCTCTCCCTCCCCCCCGTGCCCCGCCCATGGATATACCACCCAGATCACTCTCCTGTATATATATTGTTATGGTCTTCTTATAGTCAGTTACAGCTTTCCTGGATTACTGTACATACAGTGTTATAGTCTTCTTATAGTTTGTTCAGCTCTTTAAATCAAATCAAACTTTATTGTCATATTGCTGTACATACAGCTGTAGTGCAGGCAAGATGAAATTGCGTTTCTCTCGGCATCCATATAAATAGAAGCAGCGTGATATAAGACACACTCACACATATCTTCACCCCCCCACACACACACCCCCATCCATTCACACATCCCTGAGACATACTTGGGAAAAACTAACTAACTATAATATACAAATAATATACATAATGTCCGTGGTGCAGTAGTGTATATGAGAGATTCCGGGTCAACTGTTCAGCATCCTGACAGCTTGTGGAAGGAAGCTGTTGATCAGTCTGGTGGTTCTGCCTCTGATGCTCCGGAATCGTTTACCAGATGGCAGAAGTTCAAAGTGTTTATGCAGAGGGTGAGAACGGTCCTTGACAATGTTCAGTGCCCTGCTCCTACAATGGTTCTGAAAAAGTTCTTGGACATAGGGGAGGGAGACTCCAATTACCCTCTCAGCTCCCTTGACTATCCTCTGCAGGGCTTTTTTTACATTACTGTATATACCACGGATGTGATTTTGGGTTGGGGAAATTATCTGAAAATTTAGCAGGGGGTCTGGGGGACGTAGTCCCCCAGCGGGGTCCGGGTCAGAGCTCCTGGGTTTTTATGATTTTTAAGTACCAGAACTGTGCTTAACCTGTTGCACTTCGGTGTACCGCAGGCGGGCACGTCTCTGTGTCCTAGAGCGCACGAGGGTGCCCTAGTACGCACACTGTGAGTCCTAGGGCGCACTGAAGAAAAAAAAAGCTGCATTTCCGTTCTTTCACTACAGACACAGCCGCGAACAGAAAGCCAAAGGAGTGCTTTGATTGGTTTAGATGTGATTGACCTCTCATTCGACTAATAAAAGCCTTGAATTAGGTTTCTGAAACCTTGAAGAACCAATGACTGAAAACCTAGCAAGAAGGACCCGCCTACCAACGGCTGTGAATACAGCCAGCCAATTGAAGCACAGAAGTTCGAAAGCTGTTTTGTGTAAGGCTGGGTGACACACAGGCGTTCGCCAGTCTTTTTTTCTTACTACTGTTTTTATTTGTTTTGAAAAATCGTTCGCCAAAACCGCAATCATGGAAGCGCAAAACCGCAATAATGGAATTATGGTTTGACCGGGTCGCGTGACCAGAACCACGAGTCCGTAACAAGCGGACCAGCTTCATGTTCGTCTGACAATGAGGAAGAGAAGTTCGCCAGCTACGCTGCTGTTGTGGGCAGGTAAGTGTTATAAGCTAAATTATTCTTTATCCCTGAAAATTGTAATCCAAATGACTTTTGACCGATCGGTAAATTACAACTCCGGGTCCGTCATGTTGCGAACGGCCCCCCCGTCATGTTGTGAACGCGCCCCCCCCCCCACTACTCTTCTGTAGCGGATTGCAGATATATTGCAGATATTTTAGTCCAACTGTGCGTAGTAGACCGTGGCGCACAGAGCGTGTACCGCGGCGCACGGACTGGACACGGTTCATGCGCAGCGTCCGGACCGTGAACGCCCCCCCCCCACACACTACTGTTCTGTAGCGGATTGCAGATATTTTAGTCCATCTGTGCGTATTAGACCGCGGTACACAGAGCATGTACCGCGGCACACGGACTGGACACGGTTCGTGCGCCACGTCCGGACCGTGAACACCCCCCCCCCCGCTACTGTTCTGTAGCAGATTGCAGATATTATTGCAGATATTTTAGTCCAACTGTGCGTATTAGACCGCGGCGCACCGTCACCGCTTTCCGTCATGTAGCGATGGCCGATGTCCGTCCTCTGTAGCAGGTGGGGGTGGGGGGGGGTGGAGTTGTTATCTTCTACATTACAAATATTCTAGTATAATTTTTAGTGAACTGTAGGTTATTTTTTCTTGTAAAAAAAAGCCAGACATTTTTTACGTGGCATACTTCTTTGTGTGTGGGGGCTTGTTTGTTCATTCATCATTATCTATTCCATAATAGAAATAAAATTCCAACATACCATTACTTTTTATAATTTCAGCATCCATTTCAGGTCACCAATTTCAATCTCCATTGAGT
This sequence comes from Pholidichthys leucotaenia, assembly GCA_020510985.1. Taxonomy (NCBI): domain Eukaryota; kingdom Metazoa; phylum Chordata; class Actinopteri; order Cichliformes; family Pholidichthyidae; genus Pholidichthys; species Pholidichthys leucotaenia. The sequence goes on along the minus strand of CM035837.1, from coordinate 57,321,672 downwards.
TTTGAGCAGTTCATTTTGCACAATCACTGATGTAGCTAAGTCTTAGAAATATTCAAAAGTTATGAGTCAATGTCCACTGTGCACTGCGTTAAAATATTTTTTAAATAAAGTCCAAAACATCTTCAGCAGGCAAGATGAAGAAAATATTAACTAGATGACATGTATACAAAAATATATCTACACATACGTTAAAATTCACTACTCTATCCGCAACTGGCACTGGTTGTTGGGGTGGATCATTCCTTTCGATTTCCGTGTCCGATCGTGTCGTTAAAGTGTGGAGGCTGTATGGTTTCGATGTTTTTTTCTGAACACCGAAAGTTCCAGCAATTGAATAATTAGTGGACCTCGATTTGACCCCTTGTACATGTTTTTTGCTCCCTCTTGTACATGTTTTCCGTGCCTTCTCGGCACTGTCGATTTTCCATATAAAATCGCTAAACAAATTTGTCACAGTTTTCTTACCAACATCCATTGCAATCTCCTTTTCTAGCCAATCCCAACGAAATTTGTTTTTCACGATCTTGCCAATTTCTTTAATTCTCGGAGCATCTTTTCGTTCAATCACCGACATCACTGCAACAGCCGCGTTCATTGGTCACTGCAAGGACGATCAGCCAATCAGGCGCGTAGTTTAATTACGGTTAGGGAATTACTAAAAGTCGGAATCCGGTCATATAATATTTTTTTTTTATTTTGGAAGATAAAAAAAAGCGGAATTCTGCGAATTAGAAGAAAAATCACATCCCTGATATACATTGTTGTATTTTTCTTATAGCCTGTTCATAGCTCTTTATATTACTGTATATTGTGGTAGTCTTCTTATAGTCTGGTCAGAGCTCTTCTACATTATTGTACATACACCGTTATATTCTTCTTATTGTTTTTAACTTCTTATAGTTTATTCACAACACTTTCTCAAACTGTATATATATATATATATATATCACACTTGCATATTGTCATTATATATTGATACATACTGCTCCTCTGTATATTATCGTCACTTATTTAACTACATACTGTTCTGTATATTGTCAATACATATGTATCTACGTACTGCTCTTCTGTATATTGTTAGTACATATTTATCTACATACTGTTCTCCTGTATATTGCCACTCTGTATAGTTAGATTGTCTGCTACTTACCTCACTTCACCTGTACTTTGTTCTTCTGTAATTTATGCTAACTTATTCTCACCTCTTACCACCCTTACCTGTACATAACTGCCCACCTACCTTATCTGTACATTATTGCACATAACTGTACTCCAACCTTCTACACTGACCTATCTGTATATATCTGCTTAAATTGTACATACTGTTAATTATTGTATATGCTGCACTGCTGTCCTTTGCACTTCTGATTGGATGCTAAACTGTATTTCGTTACTTTGTATTCATACATGTGTAACGACAATAAAGTTGAATCTAATCTAATCTAATAAACTGAGACACCGACCAGTGTGACCAGCATCCGGCTTCTGCGATTGTGACCTGAAGGAGCAGTGGCCAGTATCAGACTGTTTTGTGGCAGAACCTACCCTTTTCTCTCAACTTCACCAACGAACATCCATCTGGACCAAGGTTAGTACCTGGAAGGCCTGCTACCACCCTACAGGCACAATCTGACTTCATCTGCTGTGCTTAAGGTCTCTGTTTTTGGAATGCATTTTGGAATATGATTATAAATTTATCATAGAGACAGAGATAAAGAACCAGGGAGCGTTTGTACCATTTTTTGTGTTATTAGCACATTCATTTATCAACAGTGGTGTGAAAAAGTTTACCCCCTTCCGGAGGCGTGCTGGCCGGATCATAGCCGATCCCTCACACCCTGGTCACGTACTGTTTGCCCCCCTCCCCTCTGGTAGAAGACTTCGGTCCATCCAGACTAAAACCTCCCGTCACATGAACAGCTTCTTCCCCTCTGCCATCAGACTGCTGAACACTAAGTGACTTATTGACTCTCGTGCACTATGTACAGCAGCTCAACCAGACTCATGTCAATCATCACTGTTTTCTTCCTGCATTACCGACTGCACTATATAGTTCTCCACAGTATCTGCTGCTCGCTAATATATTTTAACTGCTGACCAGTATCACTTACTCTTATTCTACACTTTATTGTATGTATAGTTTATTTCTTTTATCTTATCATGTTTAATGTTGCAGCATTGCACCGAGACAAATTCCTAGTTTGTGTACTACATGAACAATGGCAATAAACCTGATTCTGATTCTGATTCTGATTTCTCTTTTTTTTTGTTTGTCACACTTTAATATTTAAACTTGTTTGATGATCTGAAACATTTGACACAGATAACACAAGTAAACACAAAATGCAGTTTTTAAATGAAGGTGTTTATTATTAAAGATAAAAAAAAATCCAAACCTACATGGCCCTGTGTGAAAAAGTGACTCCCCCCCCCCCCCCGTTCAAACAAATTAATTGTGGTTTATCACATCTTTGGAAAGCTGAGTTAAATTTCTCTAGCCACACCCTGGCCTGATTACTGCCACATTTGTTCTCAATCAAGAAATCACTTAAATAGGACCTGCCTGACAAAGTGAAGTAGACCAAAAGATCCTCAAAACCTAGACATCATGCTGTGATCCAGAGAAATTCAGGAACAAATGAGAAACAAAGTAATTGAGATCTAGCAGTCTGGAAAAGGCTATAAAACAATTTTTAAAGCTTTGGGACTCCAGTGAACCACAGTGAGAGCCATTATCCACAAACAGCGAAAACATGGAACAGTGGTGAACCTTCCCAGAAGTGGCCGGCCGACCAAAATTACCTCAAGAGCGCAGCAACGACTCATCCAAGAGGTCACAAAAGACCCCACAACAACATCCAAAGAACTGCAGGCCTCACTTGCTTCAGTTAGGGTCAGTGTTCATGACGCCACCATAAAAAAGACACTGGGCAAAAATGGCCTGCATGGCACAGTTCCAAGACAAAAACCACTGCTGAGCAAAAAGAACATAAAGGCTCATCTCAGTTTTGCCAGAAAACATTTTGATGATCCCCAAGACTTATTGGAAAATACTCTGTGGATTGACAAGACAAAAATTGAACTTTTTGGAAGGTGTGTGTCCCATTACATCTGGCATAAAAGTAACAGCATTTCAGAAAAGAAACATCACACTAACAGTAAAATATGGTGGTGGTAGTGTGATGGTCTGGAGCTGTTTTGCTCCTTCAGGACCTGGAAGACTTGCTGTGGTAAATGGAACCATGAATTCTGCTGTCTACCAAAAAATCCTGAAGAAGAATGTCCGGCCATCTGTTCGTGACCTCAAGCTGAAGTGCACTCGGGTTCTGCAGCAGGACAATGATCCAAAATACACCAGCAAGTCCACCTCTGAATGGCTTAAGAAAAGCAAAATAAAGACTTTGGAGTGGCCTAGTCAAAGTCCTGGCCTGAATCCAATTAGGATGCTGTGGCATGACCTTAAAAAGACGGTTCAAGCTCAAAAACCCTCCAATGTGGCTCACACAGGGCCATGTAGGTTTGGATTTTTTTTACCCTTAATAATAAACACCTTCATTTAAAAACTGTATTTTGTGTTTACTTGTGTTATCTTTGTCTAATATTTAAATTTGTTTGATAATCTGAAACATTTAAGTGTGACAAACATACAAAAAAATGAGAAATCAGGAAGGGGGCAAACACTTTCTCACACCACTGTATATATCCATTTATTAGCAATTTTATACCCATTTATTATCTTAATGTAACTAAGAGAACCCATCACTGCTGTCACAGATCAAAAGATGTCTTCATCCTGGACAGTTTGCTGGGTAAACACACAGACAATGACACACACTCATATTCATGCCTGAAGCCAATTCAGAATCCCCAATTAACCTAACAGTCACGTCTTTGAAATGTGGGAGGAAACCGAGCACCAAAAGTAAACCCACACAGGTTCAGGGAGAGCATGGAAACTCCACACAGAAATGCTCAACGGACCACCTTATCAGATTTGAGATACCGTTAGAGCCAAAGCTTGAGGTCTGTTCCTCCACTGCTGAAAATCTGCCCTTTTCCAGGGCAAACAGATACCAAACACACAATTTCTGAATTTACCAATGTACATTTCGCTCTGGTCAATGAGTGCTTGCTGATCAATGTACAATGAAACTCAGATAAATTTGATCACAGGCTGCCATTTTTGGAATGCTTTCAGGGCTTTTGTGGGATTGCTATGGTTGTGCGTCATGCTCTCCAGCACATTTTAAGATGCACCTTTTTGTTGCTTCAAAACTGAGTATTAATGCACAAATTGAAAATATGGATTCTGAGACATCTGAAGGCCTCGGCTAATAGCATTATGACTCACTTCTTAACACTTTCTGTTGTTATCTAACGCAGGAATGGCAAAATTGAATCAAAGCAGAGGTTCTTAATATTTTCATCAGAATGTCAACAGAAAACTACAGCTTAATGTGGTTAGTTTAATCAGGAGTTTCTGACAGGCATACCCAACAATATAAAAATACAGCTTCCATTGCGGTGGATGGCTGTAGACCCACAAACTTGACTCTAATCACACAGGATGTTGCTAATCCCGTTACTAGCTCTTGGTTTACTTTTTAAAATGTAAAGTCATTACTGAGTCTAGGGTTATTTTTTTCAGCTTGGTAGGCTGGCAACAGCTAAATCATTCATATGGGTTTGTTGATATTTTGACATTTTAAGGTATATTATGTATTTTCAAACACGATACAGTAAGACGTGAGGCAATGGTATTTGTATGAACGTAGTGTTGTGTTACATGACTTTTTTCTCACAACCTTTGTCAGTGTTTGCAACTCTTCTTCTTTTAGACTCTCTGCCACCACTCTGTTTTTACATCTCTGTGCCCCACTCACTATACTGTGGCAACCCAACAAAAACACTTCCCAAAGTCTGAATGCATCTGTCAGTTCAATGCTACGATTCTATTGCGTTAAACAACTGAAAAAGACTTGTTGATTGACCAACACTCTAAGACAGAAATTGCTCTGTTCAAAGCCACCACTGGGGGAAAAAAAAAAGAAAGTTTTTTTTGCTCACAAAACTGCACGGTTCATGGTACCGTTGTGTGATTTTTGTATTTTTAAAATGATACCTCAGGCGGCACGGTGGAGAAGTGGTTAGCACTGCGGCAGCACAGTAACTCACCCCTGGCCGGGGGATCCTGGGTTCGATCCCAGCCCCCGACCAACAGTGATCTGTGCAGAGTTTGCATGTTCTCCCCGTGTCTGCGTGGGTTTACTCCGGGATTTCTCCGGTTTCCTCCCACATGCCAAAAACATGCAAGTTAGGTTAATTGGCATCAAACTGGGGATTCTAAATTGTCCTTGGGTATGACTGTGAGAGTGAATGGTTGTCTGTCTCTGCGATGGCCTGGCGATCTGTCCAGGGTGTACCCTGCCTCTCACTCAAAGATGCGGGGATAGGCTCCAGCGCCCCCCCCCCCCCCCCCCGCAACCCAAAAAGGATTAAGCAGAAGAAGATGAATGAATGAATGAATAAAATTATACCACAGAGTACAAAATTGCTTATTAAGTAACAAATTGAAACCAAAGAAGAGCAGCAATCTCAAGGTAAAATTGTTGTTTTTTATTGATGGAATCTGGTTGACCTGAAGACAGCGATATAATGGCCTCAGTTCTCTGTCAAAATGTGCTGACTAGTCTGCATGCCTGGTTCATGTGTTACTTTTGCTTTTAGTTTTGCATTCAGCCCAAATATCAAGACATACAGCTCTGGAAAAAAACAAGATGCCAAAGAAACCATTGCAAAATTATCACGATCTAGTTTTACTATTTATGCATACAGTATGTGTTTAAATAAAATTAATAATTTTGTTTTATTCTCTAATGTACTGAAAACAACTCACCCAAATTCCAAGTCAAAATATCATCATGTAGAGCATTTATTTACAGAAAATGACAACCGGCCAAAACAACAAAAAAGATGTTCCTTGTAGATGTGCTTATGGATCAAATAATGCAAAGAAAAAAGTTCATGCTCATTCTTAAATACTACAATACTTAAGTTTTAACTTAAGAACTCAGAAATCTGCATTTATGTAATAATTGATTTTTATCCACAGCTTTCATGCGTCTTACCATGCTTAAACCTCTTAAAATCCTGGTGTTCCACCCATGGAACATTTCACATTGGCTGGAAATTGGCTAGAATGGTAAGGGGTTAAACGATCACCAAATCAGCACCTCCTTAATTAGATTGAGGGGTCTTGTGCTGGAATTGAACAGATACACTGAATGGCTGCCATACATGTAGAGATGCTAATTTATGAAAGATTTTGCAGTGGTCTCTTTTTTTCATTTTTCTTTTTTTTTCTTTTTTTTTCTTTTTTTCAGAACTGTATATACAATGGGGAAATAAGCATTAAATGCATTTAAGTTAGTGCATACATTATATTTCCAGTATGAGACTACATGCATGAAATTTTCACTAGATGTTAGTATTAACTCAAGAAATGCACACAAACAAAGTAGAGATGCAAGTTTTCGATTAATTCATTAATCATTAGTTGATTCACCATGGCAATTTTTCCTGAGAATCAGAATTTCCCTCAGTATAAAGCGGTCTTCTATAACATAAAAACCTAATTACTATTTTTGATATACTGAATAAAACATGCACATCACATCCCACAAGGATTTATTATACCATTTGCATTTATTTTTTACGACATATGATGCCATTTTTTCCCCTTTTATTTAACAAATTCTGTTCTGTATAGTGTGTACTATGTGTTGGTGCATCTCAGTAAATTAAACGGTCATGATTTACAACTTATTTTAAAAACTAACCAATATCATCAAATTCATTCAGAAAGATTTGAAATTGTTCCCTTTGTGTAATCAATATATAAAAGTTTGGGTTTTTTTTTTAGTTATTTTACAAAAAAAAAAAAAAAAAAAAAAAAAACTTTCAGAGTGTTTTAATTTACTGAGAAGCACTAGTTGACTGCTCTAACAGGAAAATAAGTTGTGAGCTGCTTCATCTGTTGAACAGTTCCTTTCATAGTGCCCCGGCATCCAGGAAAACCCAGTATGATCCTGGGTCCCTCTTGTACTACTTGCCATGGGCCAAATGACCCTGCAAATGGCGTAGTACATAGTACGTACCTCAGCTCAGCGGACATTTGAATAGAAAACGTAGATAAACACATGACGAAGTAGGTGTCACCGTCACCGTGTCACAGCACATCAACAGAGAGTGGAAATGAATCAGAAGGCTGTCTGTCATTATTCTGACAGATTATAGTAATTTTAAAGTTGCAGCAGACAGCTCTGTGTGCAACAACTACACAAATATGACAGCAGATGTGAGTGAGGTTTCTTTTAAGAGAATATTTTTCACTCACTCCTGCAGAGCGTCCAGCTGCTCTGACCATATCCATCTGCTCCGCATTCAACACCATCCGCCCCGCTCTGCTCCGGGACAAGCTGTCCCTGCTCAACGTGCCTGACTCCCTCTGCAGGTGGATCACCGACTTCCTGACGGACCGGAGGCAGCATGTGCGGCTGGGAAAGACTGTCTCAGACTCTACTAGCATCAGCACCGAATCACCCCAGGGCTGTGTACTTTCCCCCCTACTCTTCTCCCTTTATACCAACTCCTGCACCTCCAGCCACCAGTCTGTCAAGTTGATCAAGTTTGCGGACGACACCACCCTCATCGGGCTCATCTCCAATGGCGACGAGTCCGCCTACAGGAGAGAGGTGGCCCAGCTGGCGTCCTGGTGCAACAACAACAACCTGCAGCTGAATGCTCTGAAGACAGTGGAGATGATTGTGGACTTCAGGAAAGTCACAACCCCTCTGCCCCCCCTCACCCTCACAGGCTCTCCCATCACCACTGCTGATTCCTTCCGCTTCCTAGGCACTACCATCACCAGGGACCTCAAGTGGGAGCCGACCATCAGCTCACTCATCAAAAAAGCCCAGCAGAGGATGTTCTTCCTGCAGCAGCTGAGGAAGCTCAAGCTACCCACCAAGATGTTAGTGCAGTTCTACACAGCCATCATCGAGTCCATTCTCACCACCTCCATAACCGTGTGGTACGCAGGAGCCACTGCCAGGGACAGACTAAGGCTGCAGCGCGTCGTGCGCACTGCTGAGAAGGTGATCGGCTGCAAGCTCCCATCTCTCCAGGATCTGTACATCTCCAGGACCCCGGAGGCGTGCTGGCCGGATCATAGCCGATCCCTCACACCCTGGTCACGTACTGTTTGCCCCCCTCCCCTCAGGTAGAAGACTTCGGTCCATCCAGACTAAAACCTCCCGTCACATGAACAGCTTCTTCCCCTCTGCCATCAGACTGCTGAACACTAAGTGACTTATTGACTCTCGTGCACTATGTACAGCAGCTCAACCAGACTCATGTCAATCATCACTGTTTTCTTCCTGCATTACCGACTGCACTATATGGTTCTCCACAGTATCTGCTGCTCGCTAATATATTTTAACTGCTGACCAGTATACACTTTATTGCATGTATAGTTTATTTCTTTTATTTTATCATGTTTAATGTTGCAGCATTGCACCGAGACAAATTCCTAGTTTGTGTACTACATGAACAATGGCAATAAATCTGATTCTGATTCTTCTGCTGTGGAGCTGAATACCAGCCTGTTTTGTAAGTCCAAGCGGGGCTGCTCTTCCACTGTGTGTTGAAATGTTACGTCAGTGGTAGCTTGGGCCCGGTTTGCTTTCATGTCTCGCAGCAGGTTGAAGGCAACGGAGATGAGTTTTTGTGCTTGTGCAGTATTTTTTCCTTGCTCAGGTCCAGTTCTCCGCCCTGCTTATTTGAAGCAAGCAGAAGGATCTTCAAGCTCATGCGTTGACATACCCTGGAAGGAGGAGGCATTCCGCTCTCCTCAGCGCATGCACTTTGGGACTTGGCGTCTTCTTCTGTTGGTTTTGGTTGGAAGGCGACAATGGGTGACCACATGTGCCCCCACCTGGATGGCAACACCACTACAATTCATTGAATAAACTCTCACTGACAAGGACTGTTGAGTTATCATTTAATTGACAACTAATTTAATTTAGTCGACTAAATTCTTAATGACAATTAATCAGTCAGTTAATCAGTAGCAGCCCTAATACAAAGAAATTTTGAGAAATTAGGTCCATAAATAATGTTATGTAAAATAAAGTGAAATGATACAGGCAAAAAGTAATAAATATATTAGAAAAAGCAGTACCCCAAGGCATGGCAAGGCAAAGAATCAGCTGAAATCCATAAGTCATTAGAAAGTACTTCTGTCATCTATTTGTGGAAAATAATATCAGCCTGGGAGGTACTTACTGATTGGCTATAAAAAGGTTTTTGTTATCAAGGTGTCATACAAGAAAGATCTCATGATGAGTAAAAACCAAGAACTCTCCCAAGACCTTCACAACCTGACTGTTGCAAAACGTATTGACGGATTTGGTTATGGGTGTATATTAACCATTCTTGTGTCTTGGTTTCATGGATGTAGAAAGCGCCCTCACTGTCTATGTTGCAGTTCTGCGCCTGTCATGTGATGTGGCCATAAACCATAAAAAATCCCCACTTGTACTAAGTATTCCACCTCATAAGGTGGCAGACACGTATAACTTACTGCTCTTGCCTTGGAGGACTCATGTCTCCAAAATAACCACCCCAAAACTTCACTTCTGGGACACTAAAGAAGAAGAGTTTGTAAACAAATGTTGATGTGTGCCATCGCAACATGGAGGAGGCATTTGCTCCCAAATTTGCCAACTATGATTCTAAAAAGAGATTATTTAGCTTATGAAGGTGAATATCTACATTTTGTTATAACAGAGGGTGGCCAAAGCTGGTTAACTTTCACCTGCCATCGACCCCAGTGCCATGTGACTGGAGAGAACAATCGCACCAGTTCCATGTCGTCATGTAAGATAAATTGCGGTGGAATAAAAGCGAAATTGAGGTGGAATAATCATAAGAGTCTGGATGTGGGAGAGAAAGTGAAAATGACCAAGAAAAGACAAAATAATGACCAGGATGACGAAAATGAACGAAACGAGCCGTCTGGCCAGCGGTAAGTCTGACAAATTTCTCTGTTTGTTTACATTGTACTGATTTTCTGGTTCATATACTCTGAAGATAAAAAAAAACAACACAAACGGTGACAAAAAACAAAACCATCCTTTATGTAAATATGTCCAAAGTCCACTTTTGACTGAAAGTTATGTAATTCGATATGGCTGCCGTGGCATTATGCAAATTAGATGCGTAAATTTACTCCTATCTCAAATTTTGGATCATATTCTACATCTTTCTAATTGGCAGTAAGCCATTATCTCTTACCCCTTTCAAATTACAGCTTTGGAAATCTCTAACATCTAAACTGAATATTTTCTTGAAAAAAAAAATCTTGATCACCCGGAGGGGAGGTTGCCTGGAGCAAAAGTGCTCCACAGACAGTCATTGGGAACTTCTGAAATTTCCAGTCAGCACCATTGGGGCCATTATCAGCAAGTGGAAAGGAAATCATTCTACCATCTATCCGCCTGCACAGGAGCTCCACACAAGATATCTGACCAAGAAGTTAATGGATATGTGATGAATTGCCCAAAGGGCAAAGAGGAGAGACCCAGGCGCTGAACTGCAGTTTGTGGTATTTATTGAAAACAAAAACACAAAGTTCAAACAGTGCACCAACAAAATCCAAACTAATCCCAAAGCAAACTTATGAACGGTAGAATAAGATGACGACACAGAGCACACCAGAACAGGGGAAAAGTTCTGGTGGAGGTGAGTAGATAAGACTCCGGCAATGAGGAAGAAAATAACAGTCCTTAAATAGTGCTAGGAACAAATGAGCACAAATGATGGCAGGTGTGGATACCATGAGCGGGCAAGAGGTGACAATGATTACAACAGAAATCAGCTGGGGGTAGTGAGAGGGAGAAGATGGGACTGACAGCTGACAGAAGCGCCGCCCACAACAAAGCAAAAAACCCGGAAGTGCCACTGACAGTTGCATCCCCGAAGAGGGAGAGAGAGAGAGAGAAAACACAGCAGGATATGAATATAATACAATGGCAAGTAAAGGCAAGTAAATCCAAATATGTAAATAACAAAACTACAAAGAACGTAAACAGGAAAATAAAGCATACTAAGAAACCATACAGAATATATGAAAATTAACTAAAGATAAAAAAAAAATAGGAATAAGAACTCAAAAATACAACACCATACAACTATAGAATAAAGGCAAAGGGACGGAGCACGGCAGGATCCCCCATGCTCAGATCATGACAGGATAACCAGAAGAGTAACCAACAAGGCAAGGACAACTTGGTTAGAGGTCCAGAAAGGCTTGGAGGAAGCAGGTACATTTGTGACAGAGAAAACAAAAGCACTGCCCTCCACCACCATGGGCTCCATGCACACTCTCCTCACAAGACTCCATATTTAAAGAAAATGCATGCTGAAGTTCATTTAAAGCTTGCTTGGACAAGCCTTCAAAATACTAGGAAAATGTAATGTGATCAGATGAAACAAAAATAGAACCTTTTGGCTGTCAACACTACACAACGTTAAAAGGAGAAATGACACTACACATCACCCATTATGCACTACTCCAACAGTTAAGTTTGGTGGAAGCATCACTGGCAGACTTCATATAATTAATAGAACAATGAATGAAGCTAGACACTGGAGTATTCTTGAAAATAATCACCTGCCATCCTCCAGAATAATGAGGATGAGACAAGGGTGGACCTTTCCACAGGACAATGATGCCAAATACACAATGAAGGAGACTCTCAATTCATTAACAACAAATAAAATCAAGTTGTTAAATGTACCCCAGTCAATCACCTGACTTAAATCCAACAGAAAATTTGTTGAAAGAACTAAAGATCTGGATTCACAAGGCCTTCATAATTTTCAGGATTTAAAGGCAGTCTGTTTAGAAGAATGGGCCAAACTCCCACCAGAGCACTACAGAAGATTAGTTTCTCATACAGGAAGCATCTTGAAACTGTGAATGCAAACAAAGGCTTCACCACCAAGTATTAAATAAATTTCAGTTACCGTATTCAATGTTTTTTTTCACACATAACTTTATTTACAGACTTATACAGTATGTTTTGATTTCTTTATAGTGTGGATTTTTCAAGTTAATACCAATGACTGGTGAAAACGTCATAACAGTAGCCTCAATGGAAATGTACTGAAAAAATCTTGGCATGTTCAATACTTATTCCCCTCACTGTATATACAGTATATATTGCATGTTACCATTCAGCTTTGAAATAACAAGATATGTTCTAGTCTGTGTCTCAGTTAATTATGCATGTGTGTATGTATACAAACAGCGTCTCTCAGCTGTTACTGTGACAAAGTAACAGCTTGTTCACAAATTAACTGATTTACTTCAGCAATAGCAGGTGCACTCACTGTTTTTTTTTTAAGTTTCACAATATTGTCAAAAAATAATTTCTCACACAATGATGTTATTGTAGAAAATATGACATTTATATCAGAACAAGCATAAGAATAGGTTAACTTTAACAGCAAATGCATTAGACCAGTAGTGTAACTACATTTGCTTGGCTTTATAAGATAAATATACAATAAATATTGTTATGCCACCAACAAACATGTTCCAAAAGCAAAGAAATAAAGAGACACATGGGAGAATGTTCAAATGTATCTCTTTAAACATATCAAAGCATCAATAATCGAAATGAAACCGTGAGAAAATGCCCATGCTAAGTGCTCCAAGTCAAACAGGACTGAAACACCTAACACAGTATTGGTTAGAACTGATCAAACAGACAAACTTAGAATTCCCTTCCTGTCAGAATTCCTTTAATTGCTTCACTGATGCCGTTTTTTCCACACAGAACAATGAATGTTTTGACATATAAAGCTGCAAGAGATTAAGTGAAACCCATGGGGTTGGTATAATTGGTATACCCTTCTTTTGAAATTCAGTTGCTAGAAAGACTGCAAATATTAACTACAAACAAGTAACTTGTGTAAACTAATCTACACTAATTTTTGAAGCAGAATATGACAAGATATTTATTTGACAAGAGAATGCTAAAGGCGTCATTGCAATTATTAGTTTTTAAACCTTCCAGAAAGATGTGCTTTCCATTTTCATTTCTCCACTGCAGCAGGAACATTTTATTCATTTCCCTGCATTATTAACAGCTGAATGTGACACAGGGCTATCCTGAGGTAGCTTCCACCATGTGTACATTATGTTGGCAGAGGCTGGAAAGGCACGGCCAGGGCCTTTGTGTGCTGCATGTAACATCTCAGCCAGAGGCAGTTTTCATGGGAGTACGGGTTCCCAGATCTCTTCATCATCTAGAGCGTGCTAGGCGTGTGTGTAATGGTCTCTTCTCATGCCTCACTGCAGACTGTCTTCAGTCTGAGGAAACTACATACAGATTTGGATGGCAGGAAGGGTTGACAGACACTCTTTCACAATTCCCGACTGGTCCAATGGCCTTTTCACAAACAGCTTGGAAGCACTTAAGCACGAATACCCACACACACGCAAATGGCCACGTTACTCGACTGTGCACATGCATACACACATGAGCAAAGGGCACAGATGTCAGGTTTGTTTGCAGCTTCTCTGCACTGTTTGGCATTTGACGACTTCAGCGTTAGCCTGACAATCACCATAGGTCAATCCAAATTGTTGGTTTCCTGAAGTGTTCTGAAAACAAGCTCACCTGGATAATTACTTACTCGAGCATCCTCTCACATCTTCAGGAGAAACACTGGACACTTTATGGTGGGGGGTTTAATAAGTCCAATTTTGTGAATTTCAGATGTCCCTGTGAAAAAAAGCACCATAACAGGATTTGACTTCTCTCTTCACCGTGGTCTATCAAACATTAAAGCATCTTGGCAATCGATCTGCGCCACTCAGCCAAGCCGCTTGATAAGGAGTGCTCAGACTTCCCATAGAGAGCTGATTATGTTTTGTGGGCACAGCCTGGCCTTTTCCCTGCCTGACACCAGTCTACTACAGCAGTCATCAGTAAAGGTGTTGTGGGAATGATAAGGGCGAATGACTGGCCTCGACCATCAAAGATCAATATGTCATCTTGTCCAATAACAAACTACCCAGCCCTTCTGCCTGTCAACGGTTATATTAGAGAAGGGTGTGATATGAAGCTTCCGTGATAAATTCACATGTAGTAAGCCCACATGTTTTCACATCTGACTGACTTGATATCAGGTTATCTGTCACTGTGAGCCCAAATGTTGACCTCCAGTCAGCAGTTAGCAAAGGAATTTATACTACTATAAATTGTTGCATAAAAGTTTTGGCAATAAAAGCCAAGAGACATGGTTAGGGTTCATGTGGACACCGCTTTTGTTTAAATTTATTAAAAATTACTTCCCCTGCTCCACCTCCCGTGTTACCTTAGCCCATCCATTTCCACTGCTCTTGTCGCCTAGCAACAGCAAATAGAGTATACCCTAATGTGGAGACTGTACCATTAAATATACCAAGGAAGCAGTTTTCTTTTCCTCGTCATCTCATCTGACAAAGGAGTATTTTTCCTTACCACAGTTACAATCATCACATTAGCTCCTGCTTCCTCCATTTCATTAAAGAAAGAGCGTGGTTGATTCTTCCTCTTTCATCTGGATAAATGTTGAAGTTTCTGCCATTTTAAATTTCAAAGTAATAATTATCGCAAGAAACAAGTTTTGCTGTGAAAATTGAACCAGTGCTGAAGAGTATCAAAAGATGAAAGGAAAGTTTATAATAACAAATTCTGAACTGTGTTACCTACAGCTGCAGAAAGGTAAGTCTTCTTAATTGATCAAGCTTTAATTTCTTAACTTCCACTTAATGCACTTTGGTTTTCCTGTATTATTCCACAAACAAAAACTCTGCGTAAAAGTTCTTTTGCATTCCAGTTTTCAGAATACCCCTCTCAACCAGGCTTTTAATTATTGTTATTGTCCATTTAAGAGTTTTAAAGTTGTGGACTGTCCCATTTGTTAGGTTTTGGGCACTCTTGACTGTTAATCACTGTTTTGATAGCAACCCTGAAACATGCAAGTCTGAGGAAGACTAGCTCATTGTTGTAGAGTAGCAGCAAAAATGCTCAAGTGATTGCTGGGATTAGACATCCTTCCTCAGGCTTCTCTGTTATTGGAGGGATGATACGCCTTGTACACAACAGCAAGTGTTTACATTGAGTTTCATGTTTCCTAGCCAAACCACACAAATTAGATGCTCCTTGTAGTGGTATGTCACACTGATGATTTTCTATTCCTTGTAAGCTCAGAACAAAGTAGGTCCACGGGTATAATTCACTCTTCAGATAACCTATCATGAAAGGTTATGATGGCCTTTTTTGTCAGATTATAGCCTTTAAAAACTTGCAATTTCTACCATGATGAATGAGGCCATTTGAATACTTAACACATGAGGACCAATTTAATGTATACAGCAAAAATGTATTGTTGTGAAAGTTACTGCATAAGCAATCTCCCAATATTAGGCTGTTTCACCTGCATTACTGTCTCATCAATATCTGGCATCTGTCTGTGTCTCTGCATTTGAAACACCAGTAAAAAATTTGAGCAGAAGAAATACGAGCTGAGAGCTCCTTTATCTTAGTGTCATGTTAGCAACATTTTAAAAAAAACCTACCACATAACTGCAAGTAAATCAATAACTTTGTCAGGTAATGCACTTACTCTATTAAAAGTTAAATCAGCTCTGTTCTCCTCTGCTACTTTGATAGATATTAATATTGTATGATCATTGTTTATTTCTGAGTGAGCACACCTTCCTGCATCCTGTTTGTTTGCTTTTATTTCAATTTCCAGAGCACAGCTTAAAACTAGAAGTCAGTTTCCCGTGTTCAATAGGAGCACACCTGATGAAGCGAGAGTAAAAGGGAGAGTGCATTACACGCGTGAGAGAGTGAAGGTAACTACAGTGATGTGAAAAAGTATTTGCCCCTTCCTGATGTCTTATATTTTTGCTTATTTGTCACTTAAATGTTTCAGCTCATCAAACTAGAAAAGCACTCAAAGTGTACAGGTACATCTCAAAAAATTAGAATATCATGAAAAAGTTCAAATTTTTTTGTCACTCATTTCAGAAAGTGAAACCCATATATTATATAGATTCATTACACACAGAGTGATATATTTCAAGTGTTTATTTTAATTTTGACGATTATGGCTTACAGACCATGAAAACCCCAAATTCAGTTTCTCAAAAAATTAGAATATTACATGAAATTAATTTTAAAAAATATTTTTTTTTAATACAAATGTGGACCGACTGAAAAGTATGACCATGTACACACTCAATACTTGGTTGGGGCTCCTTTTGGATTAATTACTGTATCAATGTAGCGTGGCATGGAGGTGATCAGCCTGTGGCACTGCTGAGGTGTTATGAAGGTCCAGGTTGCTTTGATAGTGACCTTCAACTCGTCTGCATTGTTGGGTCTGGTGTCTCTCATCTTCCTCTTGACAATACTCCATAGATTCTCTATGGGGTTTAGGTCAGGAGAGTTTGCTGGCTAATCAAACACAGTGATGTCATGGTCATTAAACCAGGTTTTGATGCTTTTGGCAGTGTTGGGGGGGGGGGGGGGTGCCAAGTCCTGCTGGAAAATGAAATCAGCTTCTCCATAAAGCTTGTCATCAGAGGGAAGCATGAAGTGCTCTTAAATTTCCTGGTAGACGACTGCACTGACTTTGGTCTTGCTAAAACACAGTGGACAAACACCAGCAGATGACCTCTGTTCAGATAAAAGTAAATTTTGCATTTCTTTTGGAAAACAAAGTCCCAGAGTCTGGAGAAAGAGCGGAGAGGCACAGAATCTAAGTTGCTTGAGGTTTAGTGTGAAGTTTCCACAGTCAGTGATGATTTGAGGAACCATGTCATCTGCTGGTATTGGCTCACTGTGTTTTATCAAGACCAAAGTCAGCGCAGTTGTCTACCAGGAAATTTTAGAGCACTTCAAGCTTCCCTCTGCTGACAAGCTTTAGGGAGAAGCTGATTTCATTTTCCAGCAGGACTTAGCACCCCCCACACACACAAACACACACACACACACACACACACACTGCCAAAAGTATCAAAATCTGGTTTAATGACCATGGCATCACTGTGCTTGATTGGCCAGTAAACTGTCCTGACCTAAGTCCCATAGAGAATCTATGGAGGATTGTCAAGAGGAAGATGACAGACTCCAGACCCAACAATGCAGACTAGCTGAAGGTCACTATCAAAGCAACCTGGGCTTCCATAACACCTCAGCAGTTCCACAGGCTGATCACCTCAATGCCACGCCACACTGATACAGTAATTAATCCAAAAGGAGCCCCGACAAAGTATTGAGTGTATACATGGACATAGTTTTTTAATACAAATGTGGACCAACTGAAAAGTATTTTTTTTAATTAATTTTATGTAATATTCTAATTTTTTGAGAGACTGAATTTGGGGTTTTCATGGGCTGTAAGCCATAATCATCAAAATTAAAATAAATAAACACCTGAAATATTTCACTCTCTGTGTAATGAATCTATACAATATATGGGTTTCACTTTCTGAAATGAGTGACAAAAAATGCTGAACTTTTTCATGATATTTTAATTTTTTTGAGATGTACCTGTATACCTCCACCAAGGCTCTTTCTGTCCCTCATGGATCACCTCCAAAATGTAATGGGTTTATGTGTAGGCCTAGAGACACTTCTGGAGAAAATTGCATCAAAGTCTGTCCATTAGTTTTGGAGTATTGTTACTAACACGCTGTGAGAAGATAAGAGCTTTGGCTGAGGTATGCATTCTCAGATCACCACCAAAATGTAATGGGACTTTCTCTAGCCCAAGGACCACCTCTGGTGAAAATTTATTTCAAGTCCATCCAGTAGTTTTTGTGTAATCCAGCTTCACAAATACAAAAAGTCTTAAGTGGAGGTATGCACTCTCAGATCATCACCAAAATGTAATCATCTGTTCTGTGCCATTACACACCTTTCCTGAAAATTTCATCCAAATCTGTTCATAACTTTTTTAGTTTTTTTTTTGTTTTTTTTTCAACAGACAGATTAAAAATGTCATGAATGGCCCCTTGGGGCGGAGAGACAGACCCACGCACCAACTGAAGTTTGTGGTATTTATTAACGAAAAACACACAAAGTTCCAAAAGGGCATCAAAGCAAAAATCCAAACACAGATAATAAGGTAAACTTTCAAGCAGGAATGAACTTGGAATAAACTCACCAGAGCGGGGAAAGGGCTCTGGTGGCGAGAAGGAGAAATCACTATTATCAAGACTGCCGCAAAAATAAAATGAGAAAGCAGTCCTTAAATAGGATCAGAACAAATAACACAAGTGAAGACAGGTGTGGAATCACATGAGCGGGCAAAAGGGTAATAATGGTAGATGATAGGGATCAGCTGGAAATAATGAGAGGCGAGCGCACCAGCTGACAGGGCTATGATCACACGGAGCACCAACCAGGAATGCCCTGACAGCTGTCAACTGCAATAATAAGGAATTAGAATAAAATATAAACAAGTACAAACTGAGAAATAGATACTAATGAATACAGGATCAGAAAGTAGTAAAACTGAAACATAAACAGAAAAATAAAAAAACAAGCAGGGATAACAAAACCCAAAAGGCACAAAAATACAACAAATGTATATAAATACAGAGAAAAAAGCCACGAGACTGAGCCTGGCGGAACCTCCAGTGCTCAGCTCGTGACAAATAAATAAATAAATGCCAACAAAAACAATCTCCTTGGCGGAGGTAATAAATTTTAATATTAGACAAAGATGGGGGTGGACGAGATTCGCCCTGAGTACCTCAAGGCCCTGGATGTTGTTGGGCTGTCATGGTTGACACGCCTCTGCAACATTGCGTGGAGGTCGGGGGCAGTGCCTTTGGCATGGCAAACCGGGGTGGTGGTTCCTCTCTTCAAAAAAGGGGACCGGAGGGTGTGCTCTAACTTTAGAGGGATCACACTCCTCAGCCTCCCTGGGAAGGTCTAAGCCAAGGTACTGGAGAGGAGAGTCCGGCCGTTGGTCGAACCTCGGATTCAGGAGGAGCAATGTGGTTTTCGTCCTGGCCATGGCACATCGGACCAGCTCTTTACCCTCTCGAGAATCCTTGAGGGTTCGTGGGAGTTTGCCCAACCAGTTTACATGTGTTTTGTGGACTTGGAGAAGGCATTTGACCGCGTCCCTCGTGGATTTTTGTGGGGGGTGCTTCGGGAGTATGGGGTATCGGGCTTGTTGTTACGAGCTATTCGGTCTCTGTACGACCGTTGTGAGAGTTTGGTTTGTATTGCCAACACTCGGTCGGAGTCATTCCCAGTGAGAGTTGGACTCCGCCAGGGCTGCCCTTTGTCACCGATCCTGTTCATAATTTTTATGGACAGGATTTCTAGGCGCAGCCAGGGAATGGAGGGTGTCATGCTTGGTGACCACAGGATCTCATCTCTGTTGTTTGCAGATGATGTTGTCCTGTTGGCTTCATCCAGCAATGACCTACAGCTCTTGCTGGGACGGTTTTCCGCTGAGTGTGAAGCGGCTGGGATGAGAATCAGCACCTCCAAGTCCGAGTCCATGGTCCTCAGCCGGAAAAAGGTGGATTGTCCTCTCTGGGTTGGGGACAGGCTCCTGCCCCAAGTGGAGGAGTTTAAGTATCTTGGGGTCTTGTTCACGAGTGAGGGGAAAATGGAGTGAGAGATCGACAGACGGATTGGAGCAGCATCTGCAGTGATGCGGATGTTGTACCGGTCTGTTGTGGTGAAAAGGGAGCTGAGTTCTAAGGCAAAGCTGTCAATTTACCAGTCAATCTACGTTCCTACTCTCACCTATGGTCACGAGCTTTGGGTAATGACCGAAAGAACGAGATCGCAGATACAAGCGGCTGAAATGAGCTTTCTCCGTAGGATTGCTGGACTCACCCTCAGAGATAGGGTGAGGAGCTCAGTCATCCGGGAGAGGCGCAGAGTAGAACCGCTGCTCCTCCACATTGAAAGGAGTCAGTTGAGGTGGTATGGGCATCTGATTAGGATGCCTCCTGGACGCCTCCCACTTGAGGTGTTTCAGGCATGTCCCACTGGGAGGAGACCCCGGGGCAGACCCAGGACACGGTGGAGAGATTATGTCTCCCAGCTGGTCTGGGAACGCCTTGGTATCCTCTCTGAAGAGCAGGAGCAGGTGGCGGGGGAGAGGGAAGTCTGGGCTTCTCTGCTTGAACTGCTGCCTCCGCGACCCGGACCTCCGGAAAAGCGGTAGAAGATGGATGAATGGATCAGACAAAGATAATGAGAAAATACAAAATGTAGTTTTTAGATGATGATTTCATTTATTAAGGGAAAAGAAAAGCTATGCAAACCTATACCAGGCCCTATGTGAACAAGTAACTCCCCCGTTATATCATGAATTAACTGTGATTAACCACATTTTTTGGAAAGCTGAGTTCAATTTCACTAGCTACACCCGGACCTGATTACTGCCAGACCTGTTGAATCAAGAAATCACTTAACCTCTTGCGCTCTGTTGTCCCACGGGTGGGCAAGTCTCTGCGTCCTAGAGCGCACGAGGGCGCTCTCGTGCGCTCTAGGACGCATGATGGAGATTGTGATGTAGGTGGTGTATGGCGTCCAAGCGCGCACTGAAAATAAAAGCTGCAGACACAGCCGCGAACAGATTAGTTCATCTGATTGACCTCTCATTCGACTAATAAGAGCCTTGAATTGGGTTTCTGAAACCTTGAAGAACCAATGACTGAAAACTTGGCAAGAAGGACCCGCCTACCAATGCAGCGAGCCAATTGAAGCACAGAAGTTCGCTGAGCTGTTTTGTCTACAAAGGCTGGGTGAAGAGAGACTGCTTCAGCAGCCACAGGCAGTGCTTTATTATTTTTTTTTTTTAATTCCAGCAGAGTGTTTAGGATTCTCTTATATGGTCATCATAGACCGACGGAGGCCGACGACGAAGGTCGTAAATCATTCGCCAAAACCGCAATCATGGAATAATGTTTTGACCGGGTCGCGAGACCAGAACCACAAGCGGACCAGCGTCGTGTTCGTCTGACAATGAGGAAGAGAAGTTGGCCAGGACAATGTGGCTGTGAAGAGGTAAGGTGTTATAAGCCAAATTATTTTTTATCCCTGAAAATTGTAATCAAAAATGACTTTTGACCGATCGGTAAATTACAACTGTGCTTCGCGGTGCAGTTTGTGCGCCGCTGTACAAGGGGTTGTTCGCCGCATACAGACTGTGAATGCCCCCCCACCCCCGCTATTCTTCTGCAGCGAGGAAGGGGGGGAAGCCGCGGTGATTGCGCTGCTGTCCCGCATCACCACATGAGGCTAATCCGTTGTGTAGCGATGGCCGAAGTCCATCCTCTGTAGTGAGCGAGGGGGGGGGGGACAAACCCCCCCCCCCCCCCCCCCACACACACACAGACAGCCCTGAGTGTGACCTTTCATTAGAGCCCAAAATGAAGCTTCTATATTGAATCATTCAAAAATTACAGACGTTTTTCCAAACTGTGCCATTTGGCACAATTTGGCACAGTTCCAAAACGCCTGGGAACAGCCTGAGGAAAAAGCTGTGTAATATATTCATTTTTTGTGGTATTGTTACAAAATTTGGACCTCAGCTGGATAACACTTGGTTCTACATTTCTGTTGCATTTTCCAGCCCGGATCTGAAGCTATGTGTTATTTGCAAGCATTTGTATCCAAAAAAACACCCAGGCCAAATTTATTTTCTTCAAGTTCACTATGTTTAGACGACTGTAACTCAGTGGCCGGAGCACTTAGAGAGATCATGTTTTTTTTTGCCAAAAAATTCAAAGTGTTTTCTTTTAAATGAGACCAACCCCATGAAGATGCTGCAAAGGGTTGAAGAACAGCTTTCGATTTACTTTGGGCACATTATTTTTTGGCGTTTTTAGGGAAATTGACCGGAGTGCAAGGGGTTAAACAGATCCTGTCTGACAAAGTGAAGTAGGCTAAAAGATCTCAAAAAGCAACACATCATGATGTGATCTAAAGAAATTTAAGAACAGATGAGAAACAAAAATCCAGAACATCCAAAGAACTGCAGTCCTCACTTACCTTTGTTTGGACACTGGTCCATGATTCAACAATAAGAAAGAGGCTGGGCAAAAATGACATCCATGGGAGAGTTCCAAGATGAAAACCACTGCTGACCAAAAAGAACACAAAGGCTCATCTCACATTTGCCAAAAAACATCTTGATGATCCCTACAACTTCTGGGAGAATATTCTGTGGACTGTTGAGACAAAAGTTGAACTTTTTGGAAGGCGTGTGTCCTGTTACATCTGGTGTAAAACTAACACATCATTTCATAAAAAGAACATCATACCATCAGTCAAACATGGTGGTGGTAGTATGATGGTCTGGAGCCGTTTTGCTGCTTCAGAACCTTGACAACTTTCCATAATTGATGGAACCATGAATTCTGCTCTCTATCACAAAATCCTGAAGGAGAATGTTCAGACATCAGTTCATGGCCTCAAGGTCAAGCCTCTCCAATGTGGTTGAAATACAACAATTATGCAAAGAATAGTGGGACAAGATTCCTCAACAGCGATGTAAAAGACTCATTGCTAGTTATCGCAAACGCTTGATAACAGTCGTTGCCACCAAGGGTGGCGCAACCAGTTATTAGGTTCAGGGGGCAATTATTATTTCACACAGGGCCAGGTAGGTTTGGATAGCCTTTTTCCCTTTAATAAATGAAACCATCTTTTAAATACTGCATTTTGTATTTACTCAGGTTGTTTTTGATTAATATTAAAATTTGTTTGATGATCTGAAACATTTAAGTTTGACAAATATACAAAAATCTAAGAAATCAGGAAGGGGGCGAATACCTTTTCACATGACACAAATGACATACCACTTTAAATTGCCTCTGAAACATTGATGTCAGCTCAGTACTTAAGTAAATACTGTATGATATTATTTGACAATATGATTTGATATGTGCAGACGGGCATGCCCTGGCTAAATCATTTGGGCTAGTGTTAGGTTTGCTTTTCTATAGTTATTTGGAGAAAAATGCTGAAAATCTAGAACAGCTGAAGAATGTAAATTGGCATTTACAGGAAATGATGCAGGAAATTATGCTCCCTATCCCTAACAATGATCTTAAGAGGTAAGTGCAGTAATGCCAATTTGGCACGAAAAATCTGGCACACCTCTGGACATTTTAAATCCTCTTAACTGACCTGACCTACATGTGTTTGGACAGTGGGAGGAAAATAGAGCAGCAGGAAGAGGCTCACACAGCAGGAGGTGAGCATGCAGGAAGAAAAGAGGAATGAGATTTGAAAACAGATATCAACGCTGTGAAATAAATCCAAAGCTGCTGCAATCTGTCAGCTGTCCCTAAAAATAGGGGCATATATAGAATAAATCAACTGTAAAGCCACTAATTACTCAAATATATGTTTGAAGTAACAATGTAGTCCATTTTTAATGCAATTTAGAGTTATTTGGGCTCATTATAAGTCATTGTTAAGCTTTGACACTTTTATTGGCAAAGGCGTGTGTACAAAGCACTTCTGAAGCAGCTTCCCATTTTTAAGCTTTGCTTATTATGCTGCAAAATTATGAACAGGTCAGAGAAGCTGCTGCTACCTGCTGCTAATTTAACTGACATCAAGACAAAAATGTAAAGTTTGTCTTTGTCCAACAACAACTTTGGTCTCATTTTGTCTCATTTTTGTCTCATTTGTTCCACTAATATAGAGAATCAGGAGTTTTCTAAAATTATGTCAGCATAACTTCTTCAGTCATGATGACAGGGCATTCTTATTCATATTCAGGCCAGGGAAATAAGTTGATCAATTTTTCATATTGTTTAAATTTTTGTTAATTAAAATGATAAATAAAAATTCAACACTATTTTCTTTTCTAAGCAAACAGCTCCTGGTGTCTTATACGAGGGGGGGCTGAAAAGTTCATAGGCTGACTATGATGCAGTGGTCAAATTTGACCAAATGTGGTTTATTGCACCCCTAGTCTTAACAGTTCTCTCACTCTCAGCTCTGCTCTGTGCTCTGAAACACAAATACTACTGGCTCAGCACCTACAAGCATAACTCCTTCTTAGTCAGCCTATGAACTTTTCAGCATACATTGTCTTGAACTATCTGAGATACAATGACAAGAAAAAGTATGTGAACCCTTTGTAATTTCCTGGGTTTCTGCATTAATTGGTCATAAATTGTGATCTGATCTACTAAGTCCCAAGTATAATCAAAAACAATGTGCTTAAACTAACACCATACAAACAGTTATAATAGTTTGTCTTTATTGGACACATCCATTAAACATTCACAGTGCTAGTGGAAAAACTAAGTGAACCCTTGGATTTAATAACTGGTTCAACATCCTTTGGCAGCAATAATAAATGCTTCCAGTAGTTGCTGATGAGACCTGCACAATGTTCAGGAGGAATTTTGGACTATTCTTCCTGACAGAGCTGCTTATGTCTGGTGTGAGCGGCTCTCTTAACATCACTCCACAGCATCTCTATTGGATTGAGGTCTGGACTCTGCCTGGGCCACTCCAAAATGTGGATTGTTTTTTTGTTTTTTTTTTATTGAGGCCATTCTGTAGTAGATTTATTTCGGTGTTTAAGGTCATTGTCCTGCTGCATCACCCAACTTCTACTGAGCTTTAGCTGACAGGCAGGCACCCTGACATTATTCTATAGGATACCTTGATAAACTTGAGAATTCATTTTTCCCTCAATGATAGCAAGTGGTTGTGGCCACAAGGTAGCAAAGCAGCCCCGAATCATGATGCTCCCTCCACCGTATTTCACCACTGGAATGATGTTTTCATGTTGGTATGTGGTGCCCTTTTCACAGCCAAAGCGCAAAAGACACTATATATACAGTGCATCCAGAAAGTATTCACGGTGCGTCACTTTTTCCACATTTTGTTATGTTACAGCCTTATTCCACAATGGATTAAATTCAGTTTTTTCCTCAAAATTCTACACGCAATGTCCCATAATAACAAAATGAAAAAGGTTTTTGAGATTTTTGCAAATTTATTAAAAATAAAAAACTAAGAAATCACATGCACAAAAGTATTCACAGCCTTTGCCATGAAGCTCAAAATTGAGCTCAGGGGCATCCTGTTTCCACTGATCATCCTTGAGAGTTTTCTACAGCTTAATTGAAGTCCACCTGTGGTAAATTAAGCTGATTGGACACAATTTGGAAAGGCACACACCTGTCGATATATGGTCCCACAGTTGACAGTGCATGTCAGAGCACAAACCAAGCATCAAGTCAAAGGACTTGTCGTAGACGTCCGAGACAGGATTGTCTCAAGGTACAAATCTGGGGAAGGGTACAGAAAAATTTCTGCTGCTTTGAAGGTCCAAATGAGCACAGTGGCCTCCATCATCCATAAATGGAAGATGTTTGGAACCACCAGGACTCTTCCTAGAGCTGGCAGGCTGTCTAAACTGAGCAGTGAGGGGAGAAAGGCCTTAGTTAAGGCGGTAACCAAGAACCCGATGGTCACTCTGTCAGAGATCCAGTGTTCCTCTGTGGAGACGAGAAAGTTCCAGAAGGACAACCATCTCTGCACCAATCCACCAATCAGGCCTGTATGGTAGAGTGGCCAGACAGAAGCCACTGCTTAGTAAGAGGCACATGGCAGCCCCCCCTGGAGTTTGCCAAAAAGCACCTGAAGGACTCTCAGACCATGAGAAACAAAATTCTCTGGTCTGATGAGACAAAGATTGAACTCTTTGGCATGAATATCAGGCGTCATGTTTGGAGGAAACCAGGCACCGTTCATCACCAGGCCAATACCATCCCTACATTGAAGCATATTGGTGGCAGCATCATGCTGTAGGGATGTTTTTCAGTGGAATGAACTGGGAGACTAGTCAGGATAGAGGGAAAGATGAATGCAGCAATATACAGAGACATCCTGGATGAAAACCTGCTCCAGAGCGCTCTTGACCTCAGACTGGGCTGACTGGAATCAATACTTACTCCCTGTGTCATTCCACTTCATTAAATATAACTTTATTAAATAGAACACAGTTGCCTTGATTTCTCTGTATGTATGGATTACTTGGGTTGTTAATGATATCTGGTGAAAATCTCACATCAATGAGAAATATGTTTAATGACAAAAATGTTGACATGTTCAATACTTATTTTCCCAGCTGTATATACATTACTCACAAAAAGTTAGGGATATTTGACTTTCGGGTAAAATTTCAGGACGCACCTAACATGAACTATAACCTTTACAGGTGAACTTTATTTGACCTTCTCTAACCTTTTGAATGCACATGTACAGCTGTTCAATGTTCCAGTACTTTTTGCATAACTTGCTGTTCTCTAACAAGGTGCTTAATGGCAAAATACACAGCAGGTGTTTGATCCATGAATTTTCTGGTTCAATTAGAACTGGTATTTAAACAGTCCTCTTCATCATGCTGTTCACATTTTGACATCATGAGACCAAGATGGCACCTAGCAATTGATCAATAGTATCTCACCACTGCGAGGCTTCAAACAGGATGTTCTTAGGGGGAAGTGGCCACTGAGCTTAGAGTGTCACAGAGTGTCATCAGCAGGTTGCAACGGAGATACAGAGAGACTGGAAGAGTCACAGAAAGGCACAGAAGTGAACGTCCTTTGGCTACATCCCACGCTGATGGCTGCTTCTTTGTGAATAGTGCCCTGAGGAACTGGATGATGAATGGCCTTCAACTCCAGCACATTTAAGGTAGGTGAGAGGCACCCAAGTGTCATGCCAGACCATTTGAAACTGTTTACATCAGCGTGGTCTGCATGCTAGATGACCTGCAAGGGTACCTGACCACACCACCAGGCACAGGCGTCATCGTCTTGCATGGGCCAAGGAGCATTTACGCTGGACAAGGGACCAGTGGGCCTCAGTGCTGTTGTCTGGTGAAAGTTGATTCCCGTTAAGTAGAAATGATTGCTGATTGCTGGGGTCTTTCTGCAACAGTGGGGGTTCCCCCTACAGTTGATAGTGCTATGAGATGACTGTTGTTGTGAAATGGCGCTATATAAATAAAGTTGAATTGAGCTGAAATGATGGCCACCAACAATGTTGGAGGCATCAAGGAGAGCGCTATGCATCAGCCACTATTGTCACCAGACGATGCTTTGGTAGTGGTGGTGTTCCAGTCTGGGTAGGTGTGTCTAGTCAATACAGAACTGCCCTACACCTTGTGAATGGTACAGTGACAAGCCAATACTACCTGAATAACATCATTAATCCAGTCATTGTACCCCTGCATGAACAACAAAGGACTAATTTCATTTTCATGGATGACAATGCTCCAGCTCACCGAGGTTGCATCATTAGGGAACGACTATTGGAGGCTGGGGTACCTCAAATCAAGTGACCTGCACTTTCTCCAGACCTGAATCCCATAGAAAACCCATGGAATCAGCAGAGTTGCCATGTAGGGGCTCATAACCCTGCACCCCACAACCTCAATGACCTGAAGGCTGCCCTTCAAGAAGAGTGGAATGCCATGCCTCAGCAGACAATAAGTTGACTTGTGAACAGCATGAGACGTCATTGTCAAGCTGTAATTGATGCTCAATTGCACATGACAAGTTATTGAGACATTGACATATTTTGTTGTGGTATACCCGTCACTGTTGTTGGCTTTTGTTTCAATAAATTGTTTGAGATGAGGAAATCACCATTGCATGCTTCTATTTAAATGCCCTACTTTCACAGTATAATGTCACTGTAACGTGAACTTTTTACATTTTCCATAAATTTCACTTGAAAGCCAAATATCCCTCATATTATACTGTATATTGCATATATGTATATTTTTTTGCATTGTAGAGAATCATCTCCCATGTGAGTAGCACTTTATTAAATTAATATTCTAAAAAATAATTTTTTATATGCATTAGATATGCATTATGTAGTATTTGATATGGTTATCCCTCACAGATTTTCTATTAACTCCACTTAAACTACAACAGAGTTGATCAGAGCACACTGAAATGGGCCGTGATGCATTACATTGGGCTTAAAAAATGCTTACAAATCACCAGAGGAATTCTGTTGTACACACCACAGAAAATGGGGGGAAATTATTTTCTTCCACCGTGCATTTTTGCACAATATTGCCGGAGCTATGCCTGTGGCCAAGCTGAGCAAATGTGCAGAGCCAGAGGAGAGACTTCTTTCTGCACTTCTATAAGTAATATATTCCTATGTTTGACAAATATGCTTTAAAATGACCAGGCGAACTACATTTAGTCAAAAACTTGATTCACTTATTCCCACTTTTGTCTGTAACCGATGACGGTGGACTCACTCCTCTGCATTAAGTCCAACCACTTTATTTACATCAATATGAAGAATTGTGATTATATAGGTAATACAGCCCAAATAAATCATGGCTTTTCAAATTTAAGCTCAGCTGAAGACTAGCTGGTCAAATCAATGGTGTTGCGTAGCCCCGATTGCCTCCAAAACATGGTTCTTTTGCAATGAATGAGACTTTTGATGTTGCCACACAAGACAAGTTTTTTTTTCTTCTCTTAGGATAATGTCAATTTCTACAGCAGAGAAGTTTTTCTTTTGCCATTTTTCGTTCTGCTGTGTTGTAAATGCTGGAGGTGAGACATGGGTGTGGAATTTAAATGACGCTTGGATCCATCTGTTAGATTTATCAATGAGTGAACAATCGTATGATGAGATTGACCAGATACGCACGGTTTCATAAATACCACGTAGGCCTTTTTGTATGATTATATTTAGTAGGGCTGGGAATCATAACTAATTTCCAGTATTGATTTGATTCTGATTCTTCAGGTTCTGACCTGATTCCATTCCAATTTGATTTGATCCAATCTCAGTTCAATCAGGGAAATTACCATTTTTACCATTTTAATGGTTATTTTACCTGACAGGAAAAAAATCTTAGAGACCTAATGCTGCAAATTGTACCAGGAATACTCTAACTTTGTTAATAGGTAAGAACTGATCCAAAATCAGTTACAATAATGCACTTTTTATTATTTAACTTATGATTTCACAAAGTGCTCACAAGTGATTTCTTTAGTGCAAAGGGTGTGTAGTGTCAAGTTAACAACCCAGAGTCAGTAAACAAATTCAATGCATGAAGCATGTATACATAATCTCACTGTATTTCAGTCCCTCCAGGACTTCGCCGGCCATTTTTGTGATTGCTGTGACCCAAAAAGCCTGAATTTGTGGGAGCTTTTCCAAAAAGTTGCGATAAAAGTTGCAACATTTTTTAGAGTTTTTTTTGCACTGAAAGTTGTGTGGGGAAGTATAGATTTTAAAGTAGCTGCTTTTTCCATAGTTTACAGCGATGCTATTCTATGTAACATCACAAGAAAAGCACAGGATTGCCAAAAAATTCCTGTTAAACAGTGATTTACTTAGACTTAAATGGTCAGTAAAATTGACAAAAATGACCAACATTGCATTCTTGCTGAGAACTTAAATAAAAAAGATAAATTTTAAAAAATAGCCATTACAGCCATTATAAATTGCATTAAATGTACAGTATGATAGGATATGGAGCAAATTATGGCAGCACCTTCTTGAATCTTGAATTTGAAAACTAAGACCCCTGAAAGTTTTGAGGTCTTCTTCTGTGCTGAAATCCACAATGAAGGAGGGATGGCTCCTCCACTGACGACCTCGTCCCTTCAGAAGGTCTCAGTGCAGGATGGACCTCGGAGTGGAAACCCAGTCTTCACACATCTGAAGGGCAGATGAATAGGAGAATAGATTTCAAAGTAAAATTTGTCATAATTTTAAATTCCCACACCACAGTAGGGTTTAAGAATTTAGTTTCTTTTATTTTTATTTTTTTGTGTTGCTTATATTTTAATTACAAATTAACTTTAAATTATGGAAAAGGGTTTCAATTCATTTCCAGGGAAGCTTTGTTCATTTCAGTTTAGTTCAGTTGAGTAAAAATGACTCGTTGTACTGCAGCCTTTATTAATTCTGCCATTTTCATTTTATTGTGATTATCATTATCATCTTCAAATCTCTCACTTAAGTGCTAGAAGTCCAAAATTAACTGTCATTCAATACAAACATTACATGAAGGCAGCTGCCTGTCATGAAGCCCTGCAGTCCCGACGAAAAACGCATCCAACATTTTCATTATATTCTAATTTCATAAATACCTTTATTCTGCATTTATTTACAGCTCTTAACCAACAGTTACTACTGTATCTATAGTTTGCAAAAGTAAACGCCATCATGCTGGTTGAGTTATTAATTTACCACACAAATGTTAAACCGATATTTTACTCACCCAAGCAGCTACAGCAGTCTCCCTCTGTGTCTGGTCTGTTGTCTGTGAGTTCCAGCCAGTCTCCGTGTGTTTTCCAGTTTAAAAGTGTTTATCATGCATCAACTTTTGTTTATGTTCCAACACAAAGCTGCACGTAAACCAAAACAGTTTATCCCCGCGTTATGAAAACTATTCGGAAACTGTTGAGTCTTAAGCGGTGACTTTTGTAGATAAACTAAAAGACGTTATCACACACACCTCCGGTCATACAAACACAGAAGTGAAGACGTGAGCGTGTGGTGCAGGGAACTCCCACACGGTTGTTCAATTACGTGAGAGTTCAGCTGGCCCAAGGACCGCTTCTGTTCTGTGTTTCACAGACGTAAAAGCATCATATTAAAAGATCGAGTGTGGATTTCGTGGACTGAAATCAGCTCAGTCAAACGTGAATTAATTCAAATTGGTAAATCAATCTTTTGAACCTACCCCCTAATATTTACACCCAAAGGTGTGCCAATTTCTATGCACTTTTGATAAATGAGGGCCATTGTAGATGCACAATGTGCTTAACCTAAGCATATTGTGTTTGTCTATATATGGGACTTCGATGTAGATCAGATCACATTTTATGACCAATTAATGAAAAAAAACCCAACAAACTGGAAATTACAAAGAGTTCACATACTTTTTCTTGCCACTGTAGAGTGAAGAGTTGGATTTTCACTTAGCTTTCAATTACAGACATCATTTAAAGTTAAATATTAAGTCAGTAATGATTGCAAAAGTGAAAAAATACCTTTACTCCAGCAGAGGAGCATTCATTTAAACTATTGTTATATTTCATCTATTATACATCATTTCCCTCAAGATAAGCTAAACAATGGCTCTTTTAATAAGTCCAGAATAGGAAGCTAGTGAGCTGTGAAAAAAATAATCATGGCAACAAACCATCTGAGAAGTAATATGTGGAATAATTTCTCCGATCTGGCGCCACAGATGGAAAAAGAAATGTGCATAAAGGTAAGCCTTTTTGCTGCTTTTCAAAAGTGCCTCTAGCAGCTAACAGTGCCACTACACCAAATCTGTTACCATCATAATCAGACTTGAGTGCTACTTCTTTCACACCAAATAACTGAACATATTTCAGCTTTTGGGCCATTACTCAGAGTTCTGCTTGCGTGTCTCTCATGTGACAAAGCTGAGAAGCAACAGCTGAATTTAACATCACTTTGTCATCACACTGTAGGCTCGAGCTTAGAGGGTAACTCACAAGGAACAAAACACACTTCTTCCACACCATTTAAAACCTCACTAAAGCAACACATTTGAACCACCTCTGTCACATTAATAACTTTTTTAAAAAAAAATGCAAGGTAAAATACATTGTCAGTACAGTATATCAAGTTAGAGCAGTTTGTTTTATTGTTCATAGTATACTGAAAACATATGTCAACTACAGGAGAATTTTATGTATAAATAAACAGAAATATGCATCCTAAGAGCCTGTGAAACACACGTGCACTTTTGTGTTTAAACACATCCGCCCACAGACACACATGCACAAGTGTGGTTGGCATGTAATGCCAACCAACAGATGGTAGAAGGTCTGGATCTGGATTATGGGTGGAAAACTGTCAACTCTTAAGATACAGAAATGCTGTTAAGATTGATTTGCATTGAGAATGAGTGGCCTGCATCTGCCAAGATGAGATCATAACAAGATGAAATCACAGCATAAAACAATATAATTATGCAGGTGTGCAGGGAATGTAGTGGTTGACAAATATCCTACAGGGAAGAGGCCAGCACCACACTTCAGTGATTTGTTTCCTTAAAGGTCCTATTTACCACACTTTTTCTACATGCTGACAGTTCCCACAGGTCTTAATGAAATGTCTGTGACATATTTTGGCCAAATTGCCTTTATTGATTTAATTACTGCAGCATCATTGTGAATCATCCTTTGCAGTATTCATCAGAACAGTTTGCTTCAGTACATGACTCTTCAAAAGCCCAAGAGATGCAGTTAACGCCACCCTCCCTTTTTCATCACAATTATTTATTTTAGCTAGCTAACTCCTAGCTTGGGTAGCCCACATGATCCAATTAACGTAAATTCATCTTAAAGAACGAATCAAATGACGCATCACTGGTGGACAAGGGTGTGTGGTTTCAGTGGTCGAAAGGAGGTGACCGGTCCCTGAAGTACAATAACATTCATGAATGAGTGAGTGGCTCAACTGCTGGTGTCATCTAGCTGCCTTAGGTCTCAGTTAAAGAAAAAAAAAATCCAAGTAAATTAAAAACTCTGAAGAGCTGGAGCAGCTGGCCGGCAAGAGGGAAGTCTGGACTTCTCTGCTTGAGCTGCTGCCTCCGCAACCCAGACCTCCAGAAAAGTGGTAGAAGATGGAGGGATGAATGCAAACTAAAATAATGACTAATGACTAAAATAACATCTCAGAACGGCGTATTTGGTCAAGTTAGGGCTGGGCGATATGGCCTCTCAAAAAAATCCCAGATTTTTTCATGCCACATTCAGTTTAAAAAAAAAAATATATATATATGATTTTTTTTATTTCTATTTGGTAATAATATTAATAATAATAATAATAATAATAATAATAAACAACACATACAATAAGAACACACAAAAGAACAACCGAAAGGGTGTAGGCTGAAGCTAGTGCTTATACAGTGCCTACCCGTTACAATTTTAAAATCAATAACGTAAAAATTTAAGTCTTACCCAAAATCAGCAAAGAAAATCAAATAGAACAAGTAGACAAAAAAAACAACGAAAAAACCCCCAACCCTTTAAGTGATTACAAATTTATCTCCTAGCATTTACAGTGAGATACTGGGAGATTTTCTCATCTTTGTACAATTTTTTGAATTGCTTCAGAGTTGAACATGTTTTAATATTTTCAGAGCAACAGTTCCACAGTTTAACTCCAGTTACAGACATGCAATAATACTTTGTATTTGTTCTAACCTTTGCCTTATTAAAAACAGAGTTACCTCTTAGCTCATATTTGCTTTCCCTTTTTTTAAACAGTCTCTGAATATTTACAGGTAATTGGTTATTTGCTTTGTACATGATTTGAATGACATTATAATCTACCAGATCTCTAAATTTAAGAGTATGTAATTGAATGAATATTGGATTTGTTGGTTCACGGTAAGGTTTCTTTGATACAATGTGTACAGCTTTTTTCTGTAGTAAAAGATTAAGTTTGTGTTTGTTTTATGTGTTTCCCCAGATCTCCACACAGTATGTCATAAAAGGAACTATCAGTGAATTCTATAAAATGCAAAGAGACTTCTGACACAGGAGATCCTCAACTTTATACAGTACAGCAATGGATTTAGACATTTTAGTTTTGACATAATTTATGTGTGATTTCCAGTTTAGTTTGTTATCAACAATGAGCCCTAGGAACTTGGTTTCGAAAACTGTGTCAATTTCAACATTGTTTATTTTAATTTTTCTATGATTATATAATTTGCGGTTTCCAAATATTACACATTTTGTTTTTCCAAGGTCTGTCCAGGGTGTACCCTGCCTCTCACCCAAAAGATGCTGGGATAGGCTCCAGTCCCCCCGCTACCTGAAAAGGATGGATGGATGGATGGATGGATGGATAACTTATTGGCAGTGAACCATTGATTGATTTGTTTAAGTTCATTTTCTACTGAATCCAGAAGCTGCTTAAGATTTTCTCCACTACAAAAAAAAGTTGTGCATCTGAAATAAAATACACTTGAGCAATTTAGACACAGAACATAAATCATTAACATACAAAATAAACTGCAATGGACCAAGCACAGAACCTTGTGGTACCCCACACGTCATCTTCAGCAACTCAGAGTCTGTATTATTCACATGAACATATTGATATCTGTCGTCTAAATAGCTGTGTAACCAGCCAAAAGCAGTTCCTCTGATGCCATACTTATGTAATTTACTGAGGAGTAATTTATGGTCAACTGTATCAAATGCCTTTTGTAAGTCCAGAAATATTCCAACTGTGTATTCTCTTCTATCTGTTGCATCCATAATCTGTTCAACAAAGTCCATGAGTGCCAGTGAGGTGGTCCGGTTCTTCCTGAATCCATACTGTTGTTCACAGAGTATATTGTGCTTATCAATGAAATCATTTAGTCTCTTAACAAATATTTTTTCCAGTATTTTGGAGAACTGAGATAACAAGGAGATGGGTCTGTAGTTTGACAATGAGTGCTTGTCACCAGTCTTATACTGAGGAATGACTCTTGTTGTTTTCATTTTCTTTGGAAATTTACCAGCAGTAAGTGACATGTTGCATATGAAAGTGAAGTGTTTGACAATACAATCAATAATACCGGAGTGGTGGCTCAGTTGGTAGAGCATCCGCCCCACACCCGGGAGGCAGGGGTTCAAATCCCGGCCGGGTCATGCCGAAGACCATATAAAAAAAGCAGAACTTCCTGCCATCCAGCTTGGTGCTCAGCAATAATGGAAAGGAGGAGGGAAATCTGTGGCGGCACCTTGCATGGCAGCGGCCCTTCTGATTCTACACGTGGTGTGTGTGCTTGACACTGTAGATAGGATAAAGCACAATTTCGTTCTACTGTACATGTACTTCACACACTGCATTCACACTGATATCACATGACTGACATACACACACTGGTCTCTCTCTTGCTTTGTTAATGTGTGGATCTGTATTGTCTGCTAAGTGTGCAATTAGAGGGTTTTTTTTCTATGTGATCACAATCTTGCTCACTCAAGCTATATTTTGATAACTATGTTTTTTCTCTCTGCCCAATGTGTCACCCCCTCCCCTCCCCCTCTTTACCCCCCACTGTATGAGGCACCTGTATGGCTGCCGCGTCATTAGGGAGCGCTTAACACGAGCGCACCTTAGTGATAAGTAAAATTCATTGTATGTGTAAGCATACTTGGCAATAAAGTTGATTCTGATTCTGATTCTGATGTATGGTTGAATGACAATAAAGGGTGATTTAATAATACATTTAACCAAGAACATACTGAAATCATTACAATCAGTTGATTTTTTTGTCTTTGAATTTGTTAACAATGCCAAGAATTTCTTTTTCATCTGTTTCTTTCATAAACATTGAGTAAGCGTTTATGTTGACGACATTGTCAGCGCCACTTGTATTTGCTGATGATACAGTGGAGTTGGCGATCTTTTTTCCTATATTAACAAAATATTCATTAAACGTGTTGGAGATCAAGCTATTTTCATTGATTATTCCATTATCTGAATTTAAATAAGAGATGTGGTTTGAATTTAGTTTTCCTCTCTTTGTTATATTATTTAACACCTTCCATATATTACATGTATCAGTTTTGTTATTTTCCAATAATTTACTGTAATGTTTTTTTATTCGATCTTAAAATACTAATGAGTTTATTTTTATAAGTCTTGTATTTCTTTTCTGCTTCCACAGTTCTTAATTTCAGAAATGTTTTGTATAACAAGTTTTTCTTTTTACAAGCATTTTGCAGGCCCTTGGTGATCCAAGGCTTATCTCTGTATTTAACTTTAGTTTCTTTTACCACTAGAGGGCAATGTTTATTATATAGTTGTAATAAAATAGAGACAAATTCTCCATATGCTGTATCAATGTCATCAACATAAACACCGCTCCAGTCTTGTATTTTTAGGTCATTTCTAAGATTGTTGATTGCAGTTTCTGTAACAAGTCGTTTAAAAACCTGATCTATTTCAATGTTATGTGTTACACCAGTGTGTGAAGAAACAAAAACAGGCAGATAGTCTGTCACATCATTGATAATAAGGCCAGCAGTTCTATTCCCCTCAGTGACATTTGCGAAAATGTTATCAATAAGCATTGCTGAATGTGTTGTTATTCTAGTGGGGTGTGTTATTGAAGGGTAGAAACCCATACAAAACATGGAATTTATGAATTCACTTATTTGGATATGGTTATTTGGATTTAATAAATCAATATTGAAGTTTCCACAAATAAATACCAGCTTCTTATTACCTACTGCACTGAAAAGCTCAGACAATTTTTCTTTGAAAATGTCAATATCGGTACCCGGTGCTCTATAAATGAAACTTATTATGATGTTTTTTGTAGTTGTAATTAATTCCACAGTTACACTCTCCATGAGGTTTTCCATTTCAAAAGACATATTATCTACAACTTGGCTTTGGTAGCAGGACCTGATATATAAAGCAACACCACCACCCCTTTTTTTGACCTGCTTGTGGTATATAAATCATAGCCTCTCATTTGCACTGTATGAAGTTGGTCATTTTTTTTAGCCAAGTCTCAGAAATTGCAACAGCAGAAAAAAAAATTGTGTTATATTGCAACAAACTGTCCTGAATTTTGGAAAAATTCATGTTGAGACTTCTACTATTAAAGTGTATTATTGACAATGATTGGTCAGAAATTTTATTTTTTAGTTGGTCTGAGCTAAAGTATTTACACTGATGTTTTATTCTGTTGAAAAAGTGATTTTCAGGATCGGTTTCATATTCAACACTGTGTGGCTTATGCTCAGTATATTCGTACCCTTTAAAAATGAGGTTGTTTCCTATAAAAGTTTGTATCTTAATTATTCCAGTCAATTGAAACAAATGCACAGTTTATATCTCTAAGTTGATAATGAAATGTCAATCATTTCTGGTTGACATATATTTCTGGTACACACACACACACACACACACACACACACATATATATACGTGGACAAAATTGTTGGTACCCCTCTGTTAAAGAAAGAAAAACCCACAATGGTCACAGAAATAACTTGAATCTGACAAAAGTGGTAATAAATAAAAATTCTATGAAAATTAACCAATGAAAATCATATAATGCTTTTGAATTGTGGTTCAAGAGAATTATTTTAAAAAACAAACTCATGAAACAGGAAACAGGCCTGGACAAAAATGATGGTACCCCTAGAAAAGATTGAAAATAATGTGACCATAGGGACATGTTCAACCAAGATGTGTCCTCTAATTAACACCACAGGTGTCTACAAACTTATCTGTCAGTCGGCCTATTTAAAGGGTGACAAGTAGTCACTGTGCTGTTTGTTGACATGGTGTGTACCACACTAAACATGGACCAGAGGAAGCAAAGGAGAGAGTTGTCTCAGGAGATTAGAAAGAAAACTATAGACAAGCATGTTAAAGGTAAAGGCTATAAGACCATCTCCAAACAGCTTGATGTTCCTGTGACTACAGTTGCACATATTATTCAGAAATTTAAGATCCACAGGACTGTAGCCAACCTCCCTGGACGTGGCCGCAGGAGGAGACGGATAATACGAATGGTAACAAAAGAGCCCAGAACAACCTCTAAACACATTCATTGTAAACTCCAAGGTCAAGGTATATCAGTGTCAGATTGCACCATCCGTCGCTGTTCGAGCCAAAGTGGACTTCATGGGAGACGACCAAGGAGGACACCACTGTTGAAAACAAATGATAAAAAAGCCAGACTGCAATTTGCCAAACTGCATGTTGACAAGCCACAAAGCTTCTGGGAGAATGTCCTATGGACAGACGAGACAAAACTTTTTGGCAAGGCACATCAGCTCTATGTTCACAGACGCAAAAATGAAGCATACCAAGAAAAGAACACTGTCCCTACTGTGAAACATGGAGGAGGTTCTGTTATGTTCTGGGGTTGCTTTGCTGCATCTGGCACAGGGTGTCTTGAATTTGTGCAGGGTACAATGAATTCTCAAGACTATCAAGGTATTCTAGAGAGAAATGTGCTGCCCAGTGTCAGACAGCTTGGTCTCAGTCGCAGGTCATGGGTCTTGCAACAGGATAATGATCCAAAACTCACAGCTAAACACTCAAGAATGGCAAAGAGCGAAACATTGGACTATTCTAAAGTGGCCTTCTATGAGCCCTGATCTAAATCCTATTGAACATCTGTGGAAGGAGCTGAAACATGCCGTCTGGAGAAGGCAGCCTTCAAACCTGAGACAACTGGAGCAGTTTGCTCATGAGGAGTGGGCCAAAATACCTGCTGAGAGGTGCAGAAGTCTCATTGACAGTTACAGAAATCGTTTGTTTTCAGTGATTGCCTCAAAAGGTTGTGCAACAAAATATTAACTTAATGGTACTATCAATTTTGTCCAGGCCTGTTTCATGAGTTTGTTTTTTAAAATAATTCTGTTGAACCACAATTCAAAAGCATTGTCTGATTTTCACTGGTTAATTTTCATAGAATTTTTTATTTATTACCACTTTTGTCAGATTCAAGTTATTTCTGTGACCATTGTGGGTTTTTCTTTCATTAACAGAGGGGTACCAACAATTTTGTCCACGTCTGTCTGTGTATATATATATATATATATATATATATATATATATATATATATATATAT
Organism: Pholidichthys leucotaenia; assembly: GCA_020510985.1. Taxonomy (NCBI): domain Eukaryota; kingdom Metazoa; phylum Chordata; class Actinopteri; order Cichliformes; family Pholidichthyidae; genus Pholidichthys; species Pholidichthys leucotaenia. The sequence goes on along the minus strand of CM035837.1, from coordinate 57,282,890 downwards.
ATATATATATATATATATACTGTAATATATATATATAAAACTCCAAAAGACAAGGAATTATGATGAATCCATTCTTTTTATTTCAAACAAAACCTTTTTTTTTCAAATTGGGAATCAAGTGCAAACCAAACAAAACCTTTTAAAGCTTTGATCAAAGATGGATCCATAAATTTAGAATAAAGTGCCAACCTTTCATAACATTAACTTATTAAAACTAAAGGGTTTCTCTCTCATTAAGTTGAATACACAAAGTGCAAACTCACCTTATAGTTACCCTGTACAGAAAAGTTGAAAGCCTCCTTAAAATAAAAGGTTCACTTTCTCTTTTCCTTCATTTGAACATCTTTTACATTTTTTATTTACAACTTGTGTTTTTCAGACACATACAGTATATCCAATTGATGGCATTTCACAACTAGAAAAGAACTCTGAGAGTGCATCTCTCCACCAAGGCTCCTTCCGTCCCTCATGGATCAACTCCAAAATAATAGGTTTGTGTGTAGGCCTAGAGCCACTTCTGCTGAAAGTTGGATCAAAGTCTGTCTATTAGTTTTGAAGTATTGTTGCTAACACACTGTGAGAAGATAAGCGTCTTAGCTGAGGTATGTGTTCTCAGATCATCACCAAAATGTTATGGGTTCCTCTCTCTAGCCCAAGGACCACCTCTGGTGAACTGGTAAACTTTTGCCAACAGGCTAGTGTATGTGTAGCAGTTGCCAACTTAAGTTAACAAGCTAAGAATACTCAGCACAGGTCAGCTGACATCAGCGTCAGACGACGCTCATATAAAGAGCAGCGTTTGTGGAGGCTTCCTGCCATCCTGGACCTGCTTTTTTGGGCGAATTCACACTATGACATTTGGACCTACTTTTACTGACGTTTTGGCAAATGTCTGGCTCTGCTAGCTAAAGTTGATAAAAGTTCATGATTGTTGGTGTTTGTTGGCAAATGGTGGCGAAAGTTACATTCATTGAGAATTTTCAGCACGCTGAAAATGTGCCGACATTTGGAAATAAACATTGGTGAAAGTTGTGCTCTGTAAAATTTCCTGAATGCTGGGCTAAGTTATGCAGAGTTCACCTAAGTAAGCCTAAGTTCAGCTCCTTTGGCAAAGGCTGACTGAAATGTTGGTAAAAACACATGACATGCATGAAGGAAAGAGAAATAGAGAGAAGGGGGAATAAAAAAAGAAAATATATACGTATGAGGACAATGTACAGTATTTGTTTGGTGATAACAAGGTGTGTATGATGTTTTTATTTTATTTTTTTAATGTATGGGATAATATATTGATGGGAAAATTCTGTTACACTGAGTTATATGAATTTTTCTATGAAGCTTAATGTGTGATAATGTGTATACTGACTCAGGAAATCCTGTTACCATATAAGGAGTTGTTGAGTAGTGGAGAAAATACAGATAGAAGGATGCTGATGTGACTGTTAGTTTATCACTGTGAATGTTCAGTTCTATCACTGTGACTGTGTTTTGCTTTATCACTAGTGTTAACCGGTTTTTCTGCATGTACTCAGCTAGCTATAATCTTATCACACTGAGTCATGAATGAACAAATCAAGAAGGAACCCCATCCCGACGGTCTCTTGGGTATATATTAGACAGAATCACTCTGTTAAGTTAAAACAATATACTGACAGTTTGTGAGAACTGTGTTCTGTATTGTGTTCTGCTGATCAGCGCTCTCATTAAATATGCTGAAACTTTGATCCTGCCTGATCATTGATTGAGCATCTTATATCCTAACAGGGAATTTTTCCAACACACACACACACACACACACACACACACACACACACATATATATATATTTTCTTCCGCTTAATCCTTTTCAGGTCGCAGGGGGGCTGGAGCCTATCCCAGCATCTTAGGGCGAGAGGCAGGGTACACCCTGGACAGATCGCCAGTCCATTGCAGGGCCAACACAGAGAGACAGACAGCCATTCACTCTCACAGTCATACCTAAGGACAATTTAGAATCCCCAGTTTTGATGCCTATATATATATATAAATATACTACCGTTCAAAAGTTTGGGGTCACTTAGATATTTCCTTATTTTTGAAAGAAAAGTACTGTTTTTTTCAATGAAGATAACTTTAAACTAATCAGAAATACACTCTAATATCTAATATACATTGCTAATGTGGTAAATGACTATTCTAGCTGCAAATGTCTGGTTTAAGATAAGATAAGATAAGATAAGCCTTTATTAGTCCCACAATGGGGAAATTCCAGGATTGCAACAGCACAGGGATAGCAACACTCAGAGCAACAATCAGAAGGCAAGAAAAAACAACATCTAGTAAACATATGTCCATATTACTATAAATGTATATATATAGACACAGTGCAGAGCATTATGGTTGGTTGGTGAATGTGCAGCAGAAAGTCTAAGCTCTCTCTCCGCGGATGCGGCGGGCCAGCTGGAAGTCTTTGGGCATGATGGTGACCCCCTTAGCGAAGAAGAGACCACCAGGTGGGCCTCGCTGGTCTCCTGCAGAGCCATGACGGTGAAGCTCAGGAAACGCAGGACGGTCTTGAAGTCCTGAGCAATCTCCCTCACCAGGCGCTGGACGGGCAGCTTACGGATGAGCAGCTCCGTGGATTTCTGGTAGCGACGGATCTCTCTCAGAGCCACGGGCCTGTGACGGCGAGGCCTCTTCACTCTGCCGGTGGCCGGAGCGCCTCTCCGAGCAGCCCTGGTGGCTAGCTGTCTCCTGGGGGGCTTCTTCCTCCAGTAGATTTTACGGGCGGTCTGCTTGGTTCTTGCCATCGCTCTTTATTATTCTGTCTTATATTTCTTACACGCCGCCTAAACTCCAGCCCGGCACCCGCGACGTTTTCGCTACAGCTCCCGGTATGTCGAGTTTCCCATTAGCACCGGGCGGCGGCCAAGTGCTAGCTAGCACTAGCTCCTCCCCGCTGTAACGTCTCCCGCTGCAAACCGTGGCTCTGTCCGCCGACCCGGGAGACCCCCGGGGCGATCCGTGCGTCCGTGATATATATACAGAGTGAAAGGTGTAGAAAGAAGAAGGAAGATAAAAAAAAAGGCTGTTGCAACGGGCAGCCTACTCGTGTGGCGTTTTTGGTGCAATATCTACATAGGTGTATAGAGGCCCATTTCCAGCAACTATCACTCCAGTGTTCTAATGGTACAATGTGTTTGCTCATTGCGTCAGAAGGCTAATGGATGATTAGAAAACCCTTGTGCAATCATGTTAGCACAGCTGAAAACAGTTTAGCTGGTTAGAGAAGCTATAAAACTGACCTTCCTTTGAGCAGGTTGGGTATCTGGAAAAAATTATTATTTAAAATACATTATTTCTAACCTTGTCAATGTCTTGACTATATTTTCTATTCATTTTACAACTCATGGTGGTAAATAAGTGTGACTTTTCATGGAAAACAAAAAATAATTGTCTGGGTGACCCCAAATTTTTGAACGGTAGTGTACATATATATATATATATATACATATACTGTATATACTGTATATAAAAACACACATTTACACATATACATATATATGTACATCTATACGTATATATGTACACACACACACACACACACACACACACACACATACATATATATATATATACACTACCGTTCAAAAGTTTGGGGTCACCCAGACAATTATTTTGTGTTTTCCATGAAAAAGTCACACTTATTTACCACCATGAGTTGTAAAATGAATAGAAAATATAGTCAAGACATTGACAAGGTTAGAAATAAGATAAGATAAGATAAGATAAGATAAGCCTTTATTAGTCCCACAATGGGGAAATTCCAGGATTGCAACAGCACAGGGACAGCAACACTCAGAGCAACAATCAGAAGGCAAGAAAAAACAACATCTAGCAAACATATGTCCATATTACTATAAATGTATATATATAGACACACAGTGCAGAGCATTATGGCTGGTGGATGTGCAGCAGAAAGTCTAAGCTCTCTCTCCGCGGATGCAGCGGGCCAGCTGGAAGTCTTTGGGCATGATGGTGACCCCCTTAGCGAAGAAGAGACCACCAGGTGGGTCTCGCTGGTCTCCTGCAGAGCCATGACGGCGAAGCTCAGGAAACGCAGGACGGTCTTGAAGTCCTGAGCGATCTCCCTCACCAGGCGCTGGACGGGCAGCTTACGGATGAGCAGCTCCGTGGATTTCTGGTAGCGACGGATCTCTCTCAGAGCCACGGACCTGTGACGGCGAGGCCTCTTCACTCTGCCGGTGGCCAGAGCGCCTCTCCGAGCAGCCCTGGTGGCTAGCTGTCTCCTGGGGGGCTTCTTCCTCCAGTAGATTTTACGGGCGGTCTGCTTGGTTCTTGCCATCGCTCTTTATTATTCTGTCTTATATTTCTTTCACGCCGCCTAAACTCCAGCCCGGCACCCGCTTCGTTTTCGCTACAGCTCCCGGTATGTCGAGTTTCCCATTAGCACTGGGCGGCGGCCAAGTGCTAGCTAGCACTAGCTCCTCCCCGCTGTAACGTCTCCCGCTGCAAACCGTGGCTCCGTCCGCCGACCCGGGAGACCCCCGGGGCGATCCGTGCGTCCATGATATATATACAGAGTGAAAGGTGTAGAAAGAAGAAGGAAGATAAAAAAAAAAGGCTGTTGCAACAGGCAGCCGACTCGTGTGGCGCCGCCGGTCCGGCAGAGCCGGAACCGGAAAGGAAATAATGATCTGTATTTGAAATAATAATTTTTTCCTTCAAACTTTGCTTTCGTCAAAGAATCCTCCATTTGCAGCAATTACAGCATTGCAGACCTAACATGATTGCACAAGGGTTTTCTAATCATCCATTAGCCTTCTGATGCAATGAGCAAACACATTGTACCATTAGAACACTGGAGTGATAGTTGCTGGAAATGGGCCTCGATACACCTATGTAGATATTGCACCAAAAACCAGACATTTGCAGCTAGGATAGTCATTTACCACATTAGCAATGTATAGAGTGTATTTCTGATTAGTTTAAAGTTATCTTCATTGAAAAAAAGTGCTTTTCTTTCAAAAATAAGGAAATTTCTAAGTGACCCCAAACTTTTGAACGGTAGTGTATATATGTATGTACAGTATGTATAGGGCAGCGTGGTGGCGGAGTGGTTAGCACTGCAGCAGCACAGCAACTCACCCTTGGCCGGTGGATCCTGGGTTCGATTCTAGCCTCTGACCAACAGTGATCTGTGTGGAGTTTGCATGTTCTCCCCGTGTCTGTGTGGGTTTACTCCGGGATTTCTCTGGTTTCCTCCCACATGCCAAAAACATGCAAGTTAGGTTAATTGGCATCAACTGGGGATTCTAAATTGTCCTTAGGTATGACTATTAGAGTGAATGGTTGTCTGTCTCTCTGTGTTGGCCCTGCGATGGACTGGCAATCTGTCCAGGGTGTACCCTGCCTCTTGCCCAAAGATGCTGGGATAGGCTCCAGCCCCCTCGCGACCCGAAAGGATTATGCAGAAGAAGATGGATGGATGGATATAAATATATATACACACACACACACACACACATATACATCTGCTTTATTTATTATTATTATTGCTTTATTATTTTAGCAAAAATGGGGGTAATGAAAATAATATATACATACATTTTTTGTGGGAATGGGGGGAATCGATTCAATTGATTTCCATTTTAAAAAATCTTCCATTACTGATTTAAAATTGATTTATTGCCCAGCTTTCAGTCAAGTGTTGGTAGATGAACAAGGATTCCAGTGGGGGTGAATCTAATTTATAGAAAATAGTGATCAAAACCGGCCAGATCAAAAGTTCAGCTAACACCAGGTGGTCTGTCTGTCAGCCTCTCCCCACTAAGGCAAGTTCTAATGCGGTAAGACAGACCAACTTCAACCACCTAGCCAAGCTAATGCTAACAGTTCGATGTTGAATCACGGTGAAAATATAATAAAATAAGCTAAAATAACACCAGATATATTATGGATTTGTGAACTAGGTGAAAACAGGGATGTGTAATAGGGTGACTGAAATTTAAAGAAAATAAGCACTGTTACGACTTTGATTGATTCAGGGGCGAAGCAGAATTTTGCCTCCTCCCAACTCGTTTGGGAGATGGGTATTCCCACTACTAAATTATCCACTTCATTGAACGTCACTACTCTATCGGGCCAGAACATGGCGTCAGTCTCAGAATGCACGGCGCCTATTTCCGTCCTTCTGTCCAGGAACCACCGGGAGGAATTATTGGAATTATTGTTCCTAATTTTCCCAAATTCATCCTCTCCGGTGGTCCTGGGGTACCCTTGGCTCTGGAGGCATAATCCTATAATAAATTGGACACAAAACTCCATTTCCTCCTGGAGTCCATATTGTTTGGCATCCTGTTTGAGTTCAGCCAAGTGTTTATCATCTCTACCCATCTCCTCCCCTCCGGTAGAGCCACCAGACTTCACCCTCGTACCCGATGTTTATCATGACCTTGGGGAGGTCTTTAGTAAGTCAAGAGCGCTCTCTCTTGCACCTCACCGCTCATATGACCTCCCGGGTGCGCGGTGTCATGAACTGGGGTTGATGGGTTCAAACTCAGTTCCATGACGCTGTGGCTGCTTGGTCTTTTGTGTATTTTTGTTTCCTATTTGCCATCAGGCGCTCTCAGGGAGCCTCTGGGGTTCACTCGGCTCCCCGACAGCTCAGCCACGTTTCCCTCTCCTGTCAGTGATATCAGCTGTGTGTCATTATTGGTGTTCACGCACGCACACACACATATACAGTGGGGCAAAAAAGTATTTAGTCAGCCACCAATTGTGCAAGTTCTCCCACTTAAAAGATGAGAGAGGTCTCCAATTTTCATCTTAGGTATACCTCAACTATGAGAGACAAAATGAGAAAAAAAATCCAGAAAATCACATTGTCTGATTTTTAAAGAATTTATTTGCAAATTATGGTGGAAAATAAGTATTTGGTCACCTACAAACAAGCAAGATTTCTGGCTTTCACAGACCTGTAACGTCTACTTTAAGAGGCTCCTCTGTCCTCCACTCATTACCTGTATTAATGGCACCTGTTTGAACTCATTATCAGTATAAAAGACACCTGTCCACAACCTCGAACAGTCAGACTCCAAACCCCACTATGACCAAGACCAAAGAGCTGTCAAAGGAAACCAGAAACAAAATTGTAGACCTGCACCAGGCTGGGAAGACTGAATCTGCAATAGGTAAGCAGCTTGGTGTGAAAAAATCAACTGTGGGAGCAATTATTAGAAAATGGAAGACATACAAGACCACTGATAATCTCCCTCGATCTGGGGCTCCATGCAAGATCTCACCCCGTGGGGTCAAAATGATCACGAGAATGGTGAGCAAAAATCCCAGAACCACACGGGGGGACCTAGTGAATGACCTGCAGAGAGCTGGGACCAAAGTAACAAAGGCTACCATCAATAACACACTACGCCGCCAGGGACTCAAATCCTGCAGTGCCAGACGTGTCCCCCTGCTTAAGCCAGTACATGTCCAGGCCCATCTGAAGTTTGCTAGAGAGCATTTGGATGATCCAGAAGAGGATTGGGAGAATGTCATATGGTCAGATGAAACCAAAATAGAACTTTTTGGTAAAAACTCAACTTGTCGTGTTTGGAGGAGAAAGAACACCATACCTACTGTGAAGCATGGGGGTGGAAACATCGTGCTTTGAGGCTGTTTTTCTGCAAAGGGACCGGGACGACTGATCCGTTTAAAGGAAAGAATGAATGGGGCCATGTATTGTGAGATTTTGAGTGAAAACCTCCTTCCATCAGCAAGGGCACTGAAGATGAAACGTGGCTGGGTCTTTCAGCATGACAATGATCCCAAACACACCGCCCGGGCAACGAAGGAGTGGCTTCGTAAGAAGCATTTCAAGGTCCTGGAGTGGCCTAGCCAGTCTCCAGATCTCAACCCTATAGAAAATCTTTGGAGGGAGTTGAAAGTCTGTGTTGCCCAGCGACAGCCCCAAAACATCACTGCTCTAGAGGAGATCTGCATGGAGGAATGGGCCAAAATACCAGCAACAGTGTGTGAAAACCTTGTGAAGACTTACAGAAAACGTTTGACCTCTTTTATTGCCAACAAAGGGTATATAACAAAGTATTGAGATGAACTTTTGTTTTTGACCAAATACTTATTTTTCACCATAATTTGCAAATAAATTCTTTAAAAATCAGACAATGTGATTTTCTGGATTTTTTTTTTCTCATTTTGTCTCTCATAGTTGAGGTATACCTATGATGAAAATTGGAGACCTCTCTCATCTTTTAAGTGGGAGAACGTGCACAATTGGTGGCTGACTAAATACTTTTTTACCCCACTGTACATGCTTCCTCTCATTCTTACACTCATACACTAACTAACTACTAACTAACTAACCTGCACTTATATAGCGCTTTTCTAGTCACAAAGACCACTCAAAGCGCTTTCACTAATACTAACCCTCTATTCTAAGGGCCTATAGGAAACAGATATCTAGGGACAATTTAGAACAGCCAATTAACCTAACATGCATGTCTTTGGATTGTGGGAGGAAACCGGAGCCCCCGGAGTAAACCCACGCAGCACAGGGAGAACATGCAAACTCCACACAGAAAGGTTCCTACCCCTGCCAACCTGGGGATTCGAACCAGGAACCTTCTAGCTGTAAGGCAACAGTGCTAACCACTGCACCACCGTGCTGCCCACACACACACACACACCCACTCACACACCCACTCATCCTTACTCACACCGGCAATCTCTCTCCACATTAGGCTTGGCGTTATTTAAGCCCTGGTTCTGCTTGAGGAGATTGCCGGATTATTGTCCTCTACAGTGTTTGTACTGTGTGTTGTTCAGTTTATTTCTATGTATGCATGACTAGATACCCTGCCTGTTTTTTCGGTACTGTATCGCTCTGCATATCATCAGTGTTCCCCGTTTGTTTGCTCTGCACTACCTGATGCACTCCAAGCTTTCCTGCTGGCATTACCTGGTGCATCAGTTGTTTTGTTCCCTGCACTGTGGATCATACATGGACTGTCCCGGACTGCTCCAGGCCCTGTGAGTACAATTTGTTCCGCCCCTGCCGTCCAGTCCCGTCTGGAGGTTCTTTTGCCAGGCTCACTTAATCGTTCCCCCGCTGCAGTTCTGCCTGCCTGCACTTGGGAACATTTTCCCCTGTGTTGTACTCACTCATGCGCTGTAGAGCATTCTAGAGGTTATCCCTGCTCGTCCAGTGCACCTGTTTACTGTTTGTCTGAACCATCACATCTAAGCACAATAAAATGCACACAATTACCTCCTGCACATGGGTTTTTATTCTTCCTGCCTCAAATAGGCAGGAGATCACAACACGCGGCTGCCGTCCAGTCGACTTTATAGCATCTCTGGTCCAGAGAGGGAGGCAATGGAGAGAGATATTAAAGACTCATTGAATGCCAGCCTCATTCAGCCTTCCTCGGCTCCTCTTGGGGCAGGTTTCTTTTTGGTTGGTAAGAAGGACGGATCTCTGCGCCGGTGTATTGATTACCGGGAGCTGAATGCTATTACCATCAAAGACAAATATCCTCTGCCCCGATAAACTCTGCGTTCGAGCTCCTTCAGCACGCGTGGGTGTTCACCAAGCTTGATTTACGCAACGCGTATCATTTAATCCGTATTTGTGAGGCGGACGAATAGAAGACGGCATTAAAAACACACTTGGGGCAGTTTGAGTATCTGGTTATTCCCTTTGGGCTGACCAACGCCCCCGCCATCTTCCAACACCTCATTAATGACGTTCTCTGCGATATGGTGAATCAATTTGTTTTTGTATATTTGGATGATATTCTCGTTTTTTCTCGCATGCCAGAGGAACACAAGGTCCATGTCAGGGCCATGTTACAACGGCTCCTGGAGAACCAACTTTTTGTGAAGGCTGAAAAGAGAGAGTTTTCCACCAGCTCCACTTCCTTCCTGGGACTTATTGTGGTGGAGGGGGAGCTGAGAGCCGACCTGGCCAAGGTGAAGGCTGTGCTGGATTGGCCTACACCCCACTCCCACAAGGAGCTCCGGCGCTTCTTGGGGTTTGCAAACTTTTATCGCAGGTTCATCAGGAATTACAGTGGGGTAGCACAGCCTTTTACACAGCTGACCTCCGTTAACGTGCCATTTCTTTGGTCCAAGGCAGCCAAGCAGGCTTTTTCCAAATTAAACAGCCTGTTCTCCAATACGCCCATCTTGGCTCAGGTCGATCCTCAGCTCCAGTTTGCCCTAAAGGTGGATGCTTCTGATTCGGGTATGGGCGCGGCCCTCTCACAGCGCTCAACCTCCGATCAGAAACTCCAACCGTGCGTGTTTTTCTCTCGGCGGCTTACCCCAGCCGAGAGAAATTATAATGTAGGGGATTGATAGCTCCTAGCCATTAAGTTGGCTTTAGAGGAGTGGAGGCACTGGTTGGAGGGAGCGGTCCATCCTATAGCCGTGTGGACTGACCACAAGAATTTAGAGTACCTCCGGAAAGGAGTACCTCTGGGTGGAAAGTTATTTAAGTAACAGACTGTGGCACATATGTTGGTTACATATTCTCCACAAATGTGTTGCTGTATGTTTATTGGGTGCTTCACGTCTCATGGAACAAAAGGGACTGAGACTCTGGGATTCAGCAGAAGAGTGTGAGATTCGGCCTTTGTTTCCGGGAGACGACCGGGGAAGATTTCCGGACCACAGAGACTAGAGGACAATGGTGTGAGATCAAAGGGGTTACTTTGTGATTGAGATTAAGTACCATGTGACTGTATGTTTGATTAAACACCAGGTGACTGCTGTTTCGTGCCCGGGGTATAAAACCCCTGATGTGAGATGAAAACTTCCTCTTGACTTGCTTTGAGATTGTTGGAGATGTGATCTGTGAATAAAGCTGAACCTGAGGAACAAACTCAGCCTCATCCTTGAACACATTCTCCACACTGGTGACCTTACGACGTAAAATGAGCAGAAATAATTCTCCCGAGCGGGGCTCGGCAGAAGCCAGCCTGATGGCTGCCTCCACACTCCGGCTGCCCGACTTCTGGCAGCATAGTCCGCGCTCCTGGTTTAGCGCGGTCGAGGCGCAGTTCAACCTCCGGAGAATCTCGAAGGACGACACGAGATTCTACTATGTGGTGGCGAAGCTGGACAGCCACACAGTTCAGAGGGTGGAAGACCTGGTCAACCACCCACCGGACGGCGACAAATACGGCACCTTGAAAGCTGTGCTTATCAGCCATTTCACCCCCTCCGTGCAACAGCGAGCAGAGGGGCTCCTGGCGTTGACGGAGTCGGAGAACGACAGACCCGTAGACCTGATGGTCAAAATGCTGAGGCTGAAAGACTCTGAGGACTGCGAATTTATCTTCGCCCACCTTTTCCTCCGGACCCTGCCGCCAGTGGTGAGAGTTACCCTGGCAGATTCACCCCGGTTGGCCAAGCGAGACTACCACGGGCTGAGCAAGGAGGCACAGCGACTCGTCAACGCCCACAAGCGGAGCGCTGTTTCGGCTGCAACAGTGGAGCTAGGAGCAACGCCCGGAGACGGCATGGGGCCAGTGGTTGCAGCACCAGACGCGCCGCCGACAGCAGCAGTCAGCACCAAGCGACACGGAGCGGGCGACGTCCTTTGCTTCTATCATCGCCGTTTTGCAGAGAGGGCACACAAGTGCCTCCCACCGTGCCACTTCAAGCGTTTGGGAAACGCCAAGACCGAGGGTCGGTAGCGGCTGCAGCCCTCGGGGACGAGAACAAGCTGCTTTACCTGACGGATGTACGTTCGGGGAGACAATTCCTCATGGACACAGGCTCCCAGATGAGCTTCATCATGCCTTCCTACGCGGACCGGCTGATGCCGTCCAAGGTTCCCCGGGTGTCAGTGTCAGCAGCAAACGGCTCAGCTATTAAGACCTTCAGTGAGAGGACTCTGCTTCTGTCTTTGCAGGGTCGTTCATTTGAGTGGACTTTTGTTGTAGCTGCAGTCAGTTTCAACATGTTAGGGGCTGATTTCTTGTGCTCACATGGTTTATTGGTTGATCTTGCTAATAGACGTCTGGTTAATGCACTGTCTTTTCACTCTATTCCCTGCACAGCACGAGTGGCACCGCCAACTGCACAAGCCAACGTCACAACTGCGGGTGGTAAGTTCCACACACTCCTCACTCAGTTCCCAGCACTAACAGTCCCAACGTTTTCGGCGACAGTGGCCAAACATGGGGTGGATCATTATATCACTAGTACCGGGCCGCCCATTTTTGCAAAAGCGCCTGGACTCAGCTAAACTGACCATAGCACGCGAGGAGTTTGCCAACCTGGAAAAACTGGGCATCATCAGACGTTCGAAAAGCCCCTGGGCTTCACCATTGCACATGGTCCCAAAGACTGATGGCTCGTGGCGACCTTACGGTGATTTCCGCAGGTTGAATAACGCCACTGCACACGACCGCTACCCGATCCCACACATTCAAGATTTTTCGGTTCATTTGGCGGGGGCGCGCATTTTTTCTAAAATAGATTTAGTGCGCGGCTACCATCAGTTTCCAGTGCGTGCCCAGGACATACCCAAAACAGCGGTAATAACTCCTTTCGGGCTTTTTGAGTTTTTGCACATGCCTTTTGGACTCAAGGGGGCCGCGCAGACGTTCCAGCGCATGATGCACGCGGTTCTGCGCGACCTCCCTTTCGTGTTCGTCTACTTGGATGACATTTTGGTAGCCAGCACGTCCGAAGACAAACACGAAAACCACCTCACGGCAGTTTTCCGGAGGCTGGCAGAGCAAGGGTTAATAATTAACCCAGCGAAGTGTCAGTTTGGGGTAGCGCAGATTGATTTTTTGGGGCATCGCGTTTCGCCAGAAGGAGCGGTCCCTCTGCCCGATAAAGTGCGCGCAATAACAAATTTTCCCCAACCTCAAACGGTCAAAGCGTTACAGGAGTTTTTGGGAATGGTTAATTTTTAAAACCGTTTCCTCCCAAGAGCAGCGCGGCTCATGCAATCATTGTACGCGGCACTAAAAAAACAAAAACCCACAAATAAAATCAAATGGTCTCCTGAGCGGGAGCACGCATTCTCTCAAGTCAAAACAGCGCTGGCAAACGTGGCTTTGTTGGCACACCCAGTTCCAACAGCCCGCATGGCCCTCACCACTGACGCATCTGATTTAGCAGTAGGGGCGGTCGTTGAACAGTTTGTAGCGGGGACCTGGCAACCGCTCGCATTTTTCAGCAAAACCTTGCGCGATAGCGAGCGAAAATACAGCGCGTTCGACAGGGAGTTGTTGGCCCTACACTTGGCCATCCGCCATTTCCAGTTCTGGCTGGAAGGGTGCCATTTCACCGCGTTCGTGGACCACAAACCGCTGACTTTTGCGATGGCCAAGATTTCGGAACCTTGGTCGGGCCGGCAGCAAAGACAGCTGGCCGCGATATCAGAGTTCACCACCGATATCCAGCATGTCGCAGGTAAACATAATGTAGTGGCAGACTGCCTCTCGCATGCTGTGCCGGCGCCAGACCACGTGAGGGCAGACTCTGCAGCCATGGCCGCGGGCCAGGGTAATGACGCGGGAGCGTGCGCGGCCCCGGTCCGCGTAGGGTTAGATTATGCAGCCATGGCCGCGGAGCAGGTTAGCGATGCGGACGTGCGCGTGCTCCAGTCTGGACCAACAGGGTTAAGGCTGGAGGACAGGGTGCTGCAAATGGGTATGCCTCCCCTAATCTGCGATGTCTCCACGGGACGGCAGCACCCCGTGGTACCAGCTGCGTGGCGCCGCCGCGTTTTTGACTCGATCCATTCTCTGGCGCACCCGGGGGTGCGCGCATCGGTCAAAATGGTGGGGGAGAAATTTGTATGGCCGGGGTTGCGCAGACAGGTCAAGGAATGGGCGACAGCCTGCGTAGCGTGTCAGCGAGCCAAAATACACAAACACACTAGAGTTCCTTTGGAGCCTTTTCACATTCCTGCTAAGCGCTTTGATCATGTGCATGTCGACTTGGCAGGCCCCCTTCCGTCGTCACAGGGGTACACACACCTTTTGACGATGGTGGACCACACCACGCGTTGGCCGGAAGCGGTCCCTCTGGCATCAACCACAGCGGAGGAAGTGGCGCGCGCGTTTTTAATAGCTTGGGTAGCGCGTTTTGGAGTTCCATCGGACATAACGTCGGACAGAGGTCCTCAATTTGTTTCCGAACTCTGGTCGTCGATGGCCGGCAGCCTAGAGGTAAAGATCCACCGCACCACCGCGTACAACCCCCAGGCTAACGGTTTATGCGAGCATTTTCATAGGTCATTGAAAGCGGCCCTCAGAGCGTCGCTTATGGATACATATTGGGTTGACAAGTTACCATGGGTCTTATTGGGGTTGCGTTCTGCACCTAAAGAGGATTTGCAAGCCTCTTCAGCGGAATTAGTTTTTGCACAGCCTCTCCGTCTGCCAGAGGAATTTCTCCCCTGCCCCAAATTGCCCCCCCGCTCAGCTGTTGCAGAGCGGCACAGGATCAAACACGCTTCCTGGCCCGGTTCATCACAGTTTCCCACGCGTTTTTGTGCCGAAGGCTTTAAAAAATGCGGAATTTGTTTTTGTGAGACATGATGCTTGTCGCCCCAGCCTGCGCCCGCCTTACGATGGGCCGTACAAGGTGCTGGAAACAGGAGAGAAGCATTTTTTGCTAGATTTGGGAGACAGAAAAGAATTGATTTATATAAACAGACTCAAACCCGCTTTTGTTTTGGCGGAAGAGGAGGTGCAGTTGGTGAGAGCCCCCCGTCGCGGTAGACCCCCTAGAGGGCATTCTACAGGACTCCCACAGAGATCGACTAACAGTTCTAATCCACAGGTGCAGGAGGATGCTGCAGAAGCAGCAAAGCCGGCTTTCAGCAGATACGGCAGGAGACTGAGAGTTAAGCAACTGGTGGATTGATGTGTAGTAATGTTATTATGTCATGTGTCTCTGGTTATGTTTGTCCCATTTTAGACGTTTGGGGGGGTTATGTGGCACATATGTTGGTTACATATTCTCCACAAATGTGTTGCTGTATGTTTATTGTGTGCTTCACGTCTCATGGAACAAAAGGGACTGAGACTCTGGGATTCAGCAGAAGAGTGTGAGATTTGGCCTTTGTTTCCGGGAGACGACCGGGGAAGATTTCCGGACCACAGAGACTAGAGGACAATGGTGTGAGATCAAAGGGGTTACTTTGTGATTGAGATTAAGTACCATGTGACTGTATGTTTGATTAAACACCAGGTGACTGCTGTTTCGTGCCCAGGGTATAAAACCCCTGATGTGAGATGAAAACTTCCTCTTGACTTGCTTTGAGATTGTTGGAGATGTGATCTGTGAATAAAGCTGAATCTGAGGAACAAACTCAGCCTCATCCTTGAACACATTCTCCACAAGACAACAATTTGTACAAATTGGTGAGCACAAATCACCCTTCATGGACATCACTTGTGGTGTGCCCCAGGGGTCAGTTTTGGGACCCAAACTCTTTATTTTGTATATAAATGACATATGCCAAGTATCAAAAATTCTGAAATATATTTTGTTTGCGGATGACACAAATATCCTTTGCACTGGTGAGAATTTGCAGCAGGTTTTAGAGGTGGTCACAACTGAAATGAAAAAGTTAACGCAGTGGTTCAACAAAAATAAATTATCTCTAAATCTAAAAAAAAAAAAAGATTATGTTGTTTGGAAATTATAAAATAAATCATGAAATAATGGTAACGATAGATGATACCAGAATAGAAACAGTACAGGAAAATAAGTATCTGAGGGTGACGCTAGACAATAAAATCTGCTGGAAACCTCACATCAGTCACATCCGGGCCAAGTTAGCAAAATGTATAGGCATACTGGGGAAGACAAGACACATCTTGGACTATAAATCATTGGTCTTATTGTACAATTCACTGTTTTTACCTTATCTTAACTATTCTGTAGAAGTCTGGGGAAACACCTACAAGACCAACCTACAGCCAATATGCACATTACAAAAAAGAGCTATAAGGATAATAAACAATGTAGGATATAGAGACCATACCAACTCGTTGTTTTTAAAGTCACATGTCATAAAGTTCATCGATTTAGTTAAATTTAAGACAGCACAAGTAATGTACAGGGCAATTAATAATCAACTCCCAACTAATATACAAAAAATATTAAAAAAAAAGAGACAATGATCATAATTTGAGAGGAGACTTAAACTTTACAAAACCCAAGATACGAACAACTAAGAAAAGTAGAATCAGAATCAGAATCAGAATCATAATCAGAATCAGAATCAGAATCAGGTTTATTGCCATTGTTCATGTAGTACACAAACTAGGAATTTGTCTCGGTACAATGCTGCAACATTAAACATGATAAGATAAGAGAAATAAACTATACATGTAATAAAGTGTAGGATAAGATTAAGTGATACTGGTCAACAGTTAAAATATATATTAGCCAGCAGCAGATACTGTGGAGAACTATATAGTGCAGTCGGTAATGCAGGAAGAAAACAGTGATGATTGACATGAGTCTGGTTGAGCTGCTGTACATGGTGCACGAGAGTCACTTAGTGTTCAGCAGTCTAATGGCAGAGGGGAAGAAGCTGTTCATGTGACGGGAGGTTTTAGTCTGGATGGACCGAAGTCTTCTACCAGAGGGGAGGGGGGCAAACAGTACATGACCAGGGTGTGAGGGATCGGCTATGATCCGGCCAGCACGCCTCCGGGTCCTGGAGATGTACAGATCCTGGAGAGATGGGAGCTTGCAGCCGATCACCTTCTCAGCAGTGCGCACGACGCGCTGCAGCCTTAGTCTGTCCCTGGCAGTGGCTCCTGCGTACCACACGGTTATGGAGGTGGTGAGGATGGACTCGATGATGGCTGTGTAGAACTGCACTAACATCTTGGTGGGTAGCTTGAGCTTCCTCAGCTGCCGCAGGAAGAACATCCTCTGCTGGGCTTTTTTGATGAGTGAGCTGATGGTCAGCTCCCATTTGAGGTCCCTGGTGATGGTAGTGCCTAGGAAGCGGAAGGAATCAGCAGTGGTGATGGGAGAGCCTGAGAGGGTGAGGGGGGGCAGAGGAGTAGTGACTTTCCTGAAGTCTACAATCATCTCCACTGTCTTCAGAGCGTTCAGCTGCAGGTTGTTATTGCTGCACCAGGACGCCAGCTGGGCCACCTCTCTCCTGTAGGCGGACTCGTCGCCGTTGGAGATGAGCCCGATGAGGGTGGTGTCGTCCGCAAACTTGATCAACTTGACAGACTGGTGGCTGGAGGTGCAGGAGTTGGTGTAAAGGGAGAAGAGTAGGGGGGAAAGTACACAGCCCTGGGGTGATCCGGTGCTGATGCTAGTATAGTCTGAGACAGTCTTTCCCAGCCGCACATGCTGCCTCCGGTCCGTCAGGAAGTCGATGATCCACCTGCAGAGGGAGTCAGGCACGTTGAGCAGGGACAGCTTGTCCCGGAGCAGAGCGGGGCGGATGGTGTTGAATGCGGAGCTGAAGTCCACAAACAGGATCCTGGCGTAGGTTCCCGGGGAGTCCAGGTGCTGCAGGATGGAGTGGAGGGCCAGGTTGACTGCATCGTCTACAGACCTGTTGGCTCGGTAGGCAAACTGCAGCGGGTCCAGGAGAGGGGTGGTGATGGACTTGAGGTGGGACAGGACCAGGCGCTCAAAGGACTTCATGACTACAGAGGTGAGCGCTACAGGTCTGTAGTCATTAAGTCCAGTGATCCGTGGCTTCTTGGGGACAGGGATGATGGTGGAGGATTTGAGGCAGGACGGCACGTGGCATAACTTAAGGGAGGTGTTAAAAATGTCTGTGAATACAGGAGCCAGCTGTTTCGCACAGAGTCTCAGGGTGGAGGGAGACACGCCGTCTGGGCCGGGGGCCTTGCGCGGGTTCAGTCTGGAGAACTGTTTGAGCACATCCTGCTCACTGATGATAAGGGGAGGGGGGGAGGTGGGGGGGGGGGGTGCCTTAAATGAAGTAGGGAATGTGGAGGCTGTGGAGCTGGAGGGAGGGGGGGAGTTGGACACAGATGACGAGGTGTCAAAACGGGCATAGTGTTGGGACAGTCTCTGACAAAGGGCTTTGTCATCCTGACCTTTAGGAGCCTGAGGCCGATAGTTGGTGATCTGCCTCAGTCCTCTCCACACGGAAGCCGAATCATTAGCAGTGAACTGCTGCTGGAGTCTCTCTGAGTACACAGATTTAGCCCTCTTCAGCTCTCTGTTAAACCGGTATTTAACCTCCCTGTAGCAGTCCCTGTCTCCACTTTTCAGCGCTGCTTCCTTCTCCTTCCTGATCTGTCTGAGCTTAGCTGTGAACCAGGGTTTGTCATTAGAGTAACTCACCCTGGTGCGTGATGGAAGAATGTTCTCTTCACAAAAGTGGATATATGAGTTCACAGTGTCCGTGTACTCATCCAGATCATGCGTGGCTCCTTTAAGCATGCCCCAGTCAGATATTTCCATGCACGTTTCCAGCTTCTCCTCAGCATCACTGGTCCGTATCTTCGTAGTGCTCACAACAGGTTTAGTGAGCTTCAATCTCTGTCTGTATGTGGGAATGAGGTGAACCATCACGTGATCAGATAATCCCAGCGCAGCTCGAGGGACAGCGCGATATGCGTCTTTCACTGTGGTGTAACAGTGATCCAGTGTGTTTAATCCTCTGGTGGGGCATTTAATAAACTGTTTGTAGCGGGGGAGATCGTGGCTCAGATTGCACTGATTAAAGTCGCCAGCCACAATAATCAGCGAGTCTGGAAAACTCTGCTCTGTGTGTTGAATGTGATCCGCGAGCACGCGCTGAGCTTCGCGCGTGTCCGCGTCGGGAGGGGCGTACACAGCGATCAGTATAAAAGAAGCAAACTCCCGTGGGGAATAAAAAGGCTTGCAGTTGATAACAAGAAATTCCAAGGCAGGAGAACAGTGTTTGGAAATTTCCGTTACATCAGAGCACCAGCTACAGTTGATGTAGAAGCAGACACCGCCTCCTGTGGTCTTGCCGGAAAGCTCTGTGTCACGATCAGCACGGAAGAGCTGGAAGCCGTCGAGGCGCAGCGCGCTGTCCGGTATATTTTCCCAGAGCCAGGTCTCAGTAAAGCAGAGGACAGCTGAGGAGGCGAGGTCCTTAAAACGCATCAGCAGTCTCAGTTCATCCACCTTGTTAGAGAGAGAGTTGGTATTGGACAGAAATATGCCAGGCAGCGCCGTTCGCGAGCCTCTCCTGCGAAGTCGTACGAGAGCGCCCGCTCGTCTTCCTCTCTTCCACCGTCTCACTTTCCGAGCCAAACAATAAACCAGATCGGCGGCAGGGGCTAGAAAAACTGGGAGGAGGTCCGTGGGGGTCAAAGTCCTGATATTTAAAAGTTCTTCACGGGTATAAGTGCAAGCAGACACACAATTGACAAACAAAAACAAACAAAGAGCGCAGCGAAGCACCATGTCGACCGCTGTGGGCGCCATCTTGGCGCCCATACTTGGAAAAGTATGTGCATATCTGTCTGTGGGGTGGATTTGTGGAACAGTCTGGAGCCGGAACTGAAACTATGTACAAACAGAAATCAATTCAAAAAGAGGTATAAACATTATTTGCTGAAAGGATATATGTTAGAAGGGTAGTATTTATATGTACGATTCATTATGTTCACTCTGGGACATTATGGGACACTATGGAATGGTGGGTGGGACAGCACTGTGTATATCTGTGTTGTTTGAGGCTGGTTTTGATGTATGGACATCAATGTATGTTAGGATGGATGGGTGTTAATGTTGATTTGTAAAAAATACAGTAAATTGTTTACTTGGGGTCTTAAAGGTGGTAATTTGTATATAATTCACATGGGTGTATTTATGGAAAAGAGGAGATGGAATTAATAAGTGTTCACTTCTTCCTTCTCCCTTTCGAACAGTGTATACTGTTACTTTATTGCATTTGTCATTTGTTTTGTTTTTGTTATACTTTTTTTTGTTCAAAATAAAGTATCTATCTATCTATCTATCTATCTATCTATCTATCTATCTATGGTATCCCTGTGGACATCGTGTCTGACCAGGGCCCACAATTCACTTCGCAAGTCTGGAAATCCTTCTGTCAATCGCTTGGAACTACAGTCAGTCTCCCGTCTGGTTACCACCCCCAGAGCAACGGGCAGGTTGGGCATACCAACCAGTCACTGGAGGCCGCCTTCAGATGTGTAGCAGCCGAAAACCCTTCCTCTTGGAGTACGCATCTGATCTGGGTGGAATACGCCCACAACTCGGCTGTCTCCGCTGCCATGGGACTCACACCATTTGAAGTCTCTATGGGGTACCCCCCCCACCACCACCATTGCCCATGGTGGAGAGGGAAGTCACGGTGCGGTCCATGGTGACTCATGCACGCCCCTACCGCCAGCTCTGGAGGACCACCCGAGCCGCCCTCCTCTGCTCTACAGAGCATAACCGCCAGTATGCAGACCAGAAGCAAGCCCCAGCTACCAAGTACAAGGTTGGTCAGCAAGTGTGGCTATCGGCGGAGCAGATACCCTTGAAAATGGAATCTAGGACATTATCACCTCGCTTCTTGGGTCTGTTCCCCATCATCAGGATCCTCAATGATGCCACGGTCTGCCTACAGCTCCCACGGACTTTCCATGTCCACCTAACTTTTCACGTCTCCCAGATCAAACCCCTCTCCGCCAGTCCTCTCTGTTCCCCCCCTAAGCCGCCTCCTCCCCCTCAGACCCTCGACACCCAGACCACCTATACCGTCTGGAGAATTCTGGATGTTTGTCGCTGGGGCCGAGGCTTACAATATCTAGTCCACTGGGAGGGCTACGGCCCTGAAGAAAGGTCGTGGATCCCCAAATCTTACTTCCATGACAAAGGGATGGTCCGGGCCTTTCACCAAGCCCATCCGGATAAGCCCACTGGACCACCAGGAGGTGTTGCTTGGTGGGGGGGGGGGGCACTGTCATATTCAGGTGAGCGCACGCCCCCTCCTTACTGCTAAAGATTCCCCAGCTCCACAGGCAATCATCACACCTGCGTGAGTGGACACACCTGCCGCCTCTTCCTTGCCAGCGCTTATAAGATAAGAAAAGCCTTTATTAGTCCCACAATGGGGAAATTCCAAGATTGCAACAGCACAGGGACAGCAACACTCAGAGCAACAATCAAAAAGACAAGAAAAACAAGAGCAGCGAATATACATATGTACACATAAATATATAAATATATATACACACAGTGCAAAGCATTGTAGCTAGATGGAAAAAACAGCATAACCGTCTACTTAGTTATCCTACATAGTATGAATATGTACCCATACACAGGACAATCAAGTGGAAGGACCATCAAGGACCATCAAGGGCCATCAAGTGGAAGCTTCAGCACTGGCTCGTTGGGTTACTGCTATCCGTGTGGTGCGTCTCCAGGGATTATTGTGCGCTCACCTGCTCCATCATCCTCAACCCACCTCAGCTTCCTTTCTCCACCCGGCCAGACACCACCCAGCTCCAACCCCCAACCAACTTCATCCTTCTGCTTCGTCTATTCCTGCTGGGTTCTCTGTTGGGTTCTCTGCTTGGCTCACATAAGTGGCAAATTCGTCTTCCCACTTCCCTACCTCCCTTCTCTTATTGATTGCTCTCATCTCTGGCCACAGGCTGAGTTTTCCCTGGCAAGTGACGCTTTCTATAAGCAGTGCTCCTCTTTTGAAATTAAACTATTTAAACGCTGCTTCTCTGTGTCGTGAGTGTTTTCTCTGGTGTAGCATCCTGCACGTGAGCTGTTCATTCTATCAATATGACAAAAACCAGACAACATTTCCAACACAACAAAACTGAGCACATCAAAAGAGACAGACACACATACAAGCATGCAGACAAAAGCACAAACTCACAGGCTCATAACTGGACTTATCACAAACACACATACTGCATAATGTGAGGTTATAAAAATGCTCGTCGGTAGAGGTGGGTTTTCAAAAGTCAGGTTTGGTGGCTCTAGCTTTACTCGTTTTATAGTAATAGTAAATTTAGCATTTAGCATTTACCATAGTGCAACTGCAATGTTAACTTTGACCTGTGGACCTCAAATCCATAGTTAGGTGAGGGTGTAAGCCGTTCAAGATGCATATTACATACAACTACTGTATCAATTTGAAAAGCCTACATCGTTTCTTTCAGTAGTCATGGCATTTACAAGATTTAGGGAAAATGTGACCTCTGACGTTTGACCTCAAGGTCATCCGATGAACGTCAACTTGCAACATGCGTATCATCACTGTATATCAAACCACAGTGCCTAGTTTCAAAACAATTGGAGCAAAACTGTAGGAGGAGTTGATTTCACAAAAGTGGAACAGATGGACAGACAGACAGACTGACCCATAACATAATCCCCCTTTGGTCTTTGCCAAAAGGGCTCTTCGACCCCTTTGGGCTTCGACTGGCAGGGGCTAAAAAGATCCAAAAGAGCAAAACCAGATTCTACCAAAATGATGAAGAGGAAATTTTAATATTTTTATTGCCCTCATGTGACCCAAGAAAGCATTTTAGAAGGTTAAAACCCACAAACACACCATGTTTGAGTGAATGAGACCTTTAATGTGACAAAGAAGAAGAGCAAAAGAAAATACATAATTGGAGATGATAACTAGGAAGACAGTCAAGAAAATCTTTCTTATTTTTTTTTTTAAAAATTAAATCAGTTCTGAGCAAAACTCTATGCTCTACACTGGGGTTAAAAATAAATGTCTATCATGGTCCTCTGCATTGTCAAAACTTCTCTTTTTCAGATGAATGACTCATCATGAACAAAATACTCATTCTGCCACAAAATAACACACATGGAAAAATCAAAGGATAGTGAAGGATTTTAATGAAAGCAAGAGCAGCATCCAACAGTGAAGTCGAGACTCCGTATTTTCAGCAACTGACTTCCATGCCGTAATACCACAAAAACCCTAAAGCATCACATTTTTGTCTGGATATAAGAGATCATTTTTATTACGCATTCTGTATTTTAATGCACCCCTCCATGGATCACCACCTTATCGTGGTGGAGGGGTTTGGGTGCCCTAACGATCTCAGGAGTTATATTGTCAGGGGCAACTTGCCCCTGGTGGGGTGTCCCAAGACAAACTGGTCCTGGGTGAAGGGTCAGACTAAGAGCGGTCCAGTGGATCGCTATGAAAAAGTTACATTGAGGACCCAGTTTACCCAAAGACACCACATGGGTCCACCCTCCAGTGGGCTCAGCACCTGCAGGAGGGATCATGGGGATCACGGTGCAATGTGAACCGGGTGGCAATCTGAGCTACTCTGTTTGGGCTGTTGCCCCTGTGACCTGGATCCCTGGATAAGTGGTAGAAAATGGATGGATGGATATTTTAATGCATCTTTCTCATCAGGTACAGCAGTTTAATAAAAATTTTTTCTGGCCACATTTCAAAATCACAATTGCAAATACAAAGGGGTAATCAATAGCTTAGTGTTTAATGATTTATATACATTTATAATATCCCATATAAAAACTGACCAACAGGATCTCCTGACATGCCAAGAAATCATCATAAATACACAAACTGGGAAAAAGTATGAAAAAAAATGTTAAATATTAAGTAAAACATTTTCAGTGATATATATCTCATGAAAATCGCAGTAGTGTGGTGTAGGGGTTGAGACACTTGTTTGTTGTGCAGGAGCCCTGGGTTCAAATCCTTCTGGTAATGTGTTGTTCTTCAAAAGTGCACCATACCTCTTCTGGGCATTGGAAAACAATGTATAGTGCACATTAAGTCTTAAATGCTCTATTGCTGCTGGGAATCCTTTCAATCATTCGAGAAAGTTAGAGTGCAAGTTGAAGTAGTTGTGTGGTGTTGTGGTTTAGGTGAGTACCTTGTATGCAGGAGGTCCCACATTTGATTCTCGCCAGGGAGGTCTTGTTCTTCTGAACAACTGAAGTACAGTATGCCTGTCTACTTTTTTAAAGATACACCATGTAAGATATTCACCTCAAAATAATGTTTGCAAAATTATTTTGATGGTAGACCAACATTTGACCATGTGAATGTCACTTCCTCCATAGTCTTTTTGGTGTGATTACTGGGGGGGGGGGGGGGGGGGGCAGCAGATGTGGCCTCAGTCCCAGCAGCATATCACATGACACAACTTTAGCCACCAGCAACAAAAAGCCCCGTGGTTGGCTGTTGGGACTGGGATTGTGGTCGCCATGGTGCTGCTTTAAAAACTTACATGTAGCAGGCCTTAGGTTTTAAACGCTGCTGCTAAGCAATACAAGACCTTGAAGTCTATATGTGCTTGAAACCCACTTCTTCTTCTTCTTCTTTTTTCTCCGTTAAAATTGCATGGGGAGCAAAAACAGTAATATGTAGAAACATTAAATTTTAGTCTGATTAGAAATACTCCCCACTACTCAAAGACCAAAAATCAAGGCACTGCATATGTAGGTGGTGCTATAATAAACAATTTTACATTTTCTGCAAATACTCTATCTTGATAATGGCTGGGTCTAGACTAAAAATTCTTTCATCATTGTATTCTTGAAATATTCCGCAACTTTTCTTCAATGGTCACAAACTCTAAAAATGAAGTTTTCTGCACCATATTTTCAAAAATGTGCAAGTGAACTCAAATAACTCCTCTTAGGCCATTCACCCAAATTGCTTGAAATTAAGCAGAGATCATCTACAGACATTGATAATGAAAAGTTATTAAAATTATCGAAAAATGATTTCAAGGCCAATCAAGTTGTACAGTTTCTCTTTGGCATGTACGTATTTTTGGGCTTAACTTCTGATATAGTGATTCAAATCTGATGAAACTTCACACTCACAATCATAACAGTATTCTTCAGAAAAACACCGCATTCTATGCAATTCTGTAAAAGGGGTCACTGACCGAAAAATGGTGGGTTTGTACAAGGGGGGGCTCAAAAGTTCATAGACTGAAAAGTTCATAGTGGATGTGGTTTATTTTTCAACCGCAGGGACACAAGCACTGCAACACCAATGGAAGAAGTGTTTGGACCAAAGGGGAGACAATGTTGAAAAATAAACCACATTTGATCAAATTTGACCACTATGAACTTTTCATTCCCCCCCCCCCCCCCAGTAGGTTTTAACTGTCTGAAATGAGTCTACCGGTCACCTAATTATCCAAAAAATTTCAAAACAGTCAATTCTCTTAAAAAAAAAAAAAACACACACACACACACACACACACACACACACTTTATCTTGTTTTTCTCTCCCAGAAATGCCAGAAATGTTTTTGACTTTTCTGTGGCACTCTTATATGTCACATGTAGAAAAAGCCAACCCACCACTGTCCTTGAGATCAGCCCACTTCTCTATTACTGGCCCACCTAGCTGTCTGTCATGTAGATGGAAGGGGTGCTAAAGGTAGCCTATTATCCCCTGAGCTACTAGCCCCAAGCTAACAATGGTAACAGGAAGCTCAAACCAAGCACGTCTTATATAGTTATTTTCTTCAGCTCTTAGTCACCCTAATAACCATCCCTGTTACCGCCTGGTTTACCAGTCCGCAGTCCACAATGTGCCTCGCATCGCTCTGGCCCATCTCCCAGTGGTTTTGCCTGCATGCCGGTCATGGGGAACTGGCCATGAGAGTCAACAGCTCAAGACAGCAGCCCTGTGTCATGGCAACCACCTGCGCCCCAACCTGGGGCTGCTGGCTCTCACGGCCAGCTCCCCACCATCGTCCAGGCATACTCTCGCGGGCAGCATGGGGGAGCCGCTTCTTGACGGGGCATCCCCCGACTGGCCGTGGGAGAGGAGTGAATTACCGCGGAGTGAGACATTGCCCTTTGAGATCCTGTTTCTCAGCCAGTGGCCTCAGCTTGCTGTGAATGGTGGGTCACCCGGCGTGCGGCGCTGGTGATTTATTGTGGCATCTTAGCGGGGTTGTTGGGGGGTGGGCCGGAGTGACGCGAGATGCACAAACGACTGTGGATCAGTGAACCAGCACCGCTCATCCAAGCTAGAAGAAGGCTAGAAGCTACTCAGCTAATGGCTAACTGGCGTAAGGGGGAGGGTGGAGTTGAACAGTTGAAAGATGTTTCTTAAAGTGATAGGCTTTAAATCAGAGTGTTTCAAGAAAGCCAAGAAACAGCCAGGAAACATAAAAACAAATTTGCTTCAATAATTAACAAGAGCACTCTGAGGTGAGTGCAATATCCCCCACCTCCCTTTTCTTTGAAGAGCCCAATACTTACTGACGGAGAGCAGTTTTCAATTTTTCAAAATAATTACTGTGGCAGAATGAAATTATGATAAACCCATCATCCACCAATATACAACAAAGTATGCAAACCATAGTTGTAGGGTAGGATCCTGAGGTGAACCTGTGTAGCAAGTTTGGCGACCCTAGAGAGCGTTACATGTTCTATAGTAAGAGAGCATAGGCAGCGTCAACCTTGACCTCTGACCTTGCAATCCCAAAACCACAGTCACACTTCAGGGTCACACAGTGAACCTGTGTACCAAGTTTGGTGACCCTAACTTTACTTGTCGTACAGTAATACGGTATATGAAATGTTAACCTTGACCTTTGGCCTTTTGACCCCAAACCCATAGTCTGAGGTCAGGATCCCAAGGTGAACCTGTGTATCAGGTTTGATGGTCCTAGCTTTACTCATTTTATAGTAATAGTGCAAATGGAATGCTAACCTTGACCTTTGACCTTTTGACCCCAAACCCACATTCATAGGTAAGGATCCCAAGGTGAACTTGTGTACCAGGTTTGGTGGCCTTAGCTTTACTGGTTGTACAGTAATAAGGCATAAGGACTGCTAACCTTGACCTTTTACGTTTTGGCCCCAAACCCATAGTCAGAGGTCAGAATCCCAAGTTGAGCCTGTGTAGCAAGTTTGGTGACCCTAGATTTCTTTGTCGTTAAGCTATAGTTTATAATCCATTATGATGAGCCACCTGGAGAACCCAAGGAGCTACATGAGGATGCTCTTTGTGGACTATAGCTCAGCTTTCAATACCATCATACCGGACATCCTGATCAATAAACTGTGCCTCCTTCAGACCCCCCCACCACCACCACCTGCTCCTGGATAAAAAACTTTCTCACCAACCGCCCACAAACAGTAAGACTTGGCACCCACCACTCCTCCACACCGTCTCTCAGCACTGGCTCCCCCCAGGGCTGCATGCAAAGCCCTCTACTGTACTCCTTGAACACATATGAGCGTATTCCAACCCACCCAACAACCGTCATCGTGAAGTATGTGAATGATACCACCTTGGTTGGGCTCATCACCGATGACGATTAGAAGGAATACAGGGTGGAGGTAGAGAATCTGCTGCTGTGGTGCCAAGCAAACAACCTGAAACTGAATGTCCAAAAACCAACGAACTCATACCGGACTTCAGAAAGAATACCCCCCCATAAACAGTGACTGCGTGGAAACCGTCCCCGCTTTCAGGTTCCTGGGCACCCACATCTCCTGGACTGTCAACACAAAGGCCTTGGTGATGAAAACCCAGCAGCGGCTGCACTTTCTCCGTGTCCTGAGGAAGAACAACCTGGACCAGAAGCTGCTGCTGGCCTTCTATTGCTGCTCAGTGGAGAGTGTGCTCACCTGCTGTCTGGGTGCGTGGTACGCCCGCTCAACGGCCGAGAACAGGAAGGCTGTGCAGGGGGTCACCAACGCCGTCCAAAAAATCATTGGTGGCCCTCTGCCCTTCCTGAAGGACATCTCCAGAACCTCCTGTCTTAGAAGGATCAAGGCCATCACAGGAGACCCCTCACATCCCGCCCACCACCTGTTTGACCTGCTTTCATTTGGACGATGGTTCAGATCAATCAGGTCCCACACCTCCAGACTGACAGTTTCTTCCCCTGGACCATCCAAACTGCAAACAGCCAGTGGCCCCACCCTCTCCCTCCGAACGCTCACATGCACAGAACTGAGGACCTTTTTAATCACTTTCATGTATACTGACCCATCCATGAAACCACTATTATATATATTTTCTATAATCCTTGGGCCATTTTACTCAATTGTGTGTTTAATTGTGTGTTCTGCACTCTTATGGACATAGTTCCATCTGTAAAGCCACTACCATACCTGTGTATATTTCCAGAATTGTGGGCTATATTTTATTTCAGTCGTGTGTTTAATCGTGTGTTCTGTAACAGTGTTTTTATCTAATCCTTCTCTCTTAATTTATTGCACAGTAGGCTGGTGGAGCACCCACAATTTC
Source organism: Pholidichthys leucotaenia (assembly GCA_020510985.1). Taxonomy (NCBI): domain Eukaryota; kingdom Metazoa; phylum Chordata; class Actinopteri; order Cichliformes; family Pholidichthyidae; genus Pholidichthys; species Pholidichthys leucotaenia. The sequence continues at coordinate 57,254,644 of CM035837.1, read as the reverse complement.
ATTGTACTGTACAATTGTACAATGACAATAAGATAAGATAAGATAAGATAAGCCTTTATTAGTCCCACAACGGGGAAATTCCAGGATTGCAACAGCACAGGGATAGCAACACTCAGAGCAACAATCAGAAGGCAATAAAGCCTATTCTACTCTATGATGATGACCTTTGCCCTTGCGATCCCAAAGCCATAGTCACGTATCAAGGTCACAGGGTGAACACGTTTGGTGACCCTAGCTTTTCTCGTTGTACAGTAATAAGATACAGTGACTGTTAATGTTAACCTTTGACCTTTTGAACCCAAACCCATAGTCAGAGGTCAGGATCCCAAGGTAAACCTGTGTACCAGGTTTGGTGGCCCTAGCTTTACTCGTTTTATAGTAATAGTAAATGTAGCACTTATCATACTGAAACTGCAATGTTAACTTTGAATTTTGACCTTTGACCCCGTGACCCCAAACCCACAGTTAGGTCATCAATTTGAGAAGCCTACATCCTTTCTTCAATAGTTATTGTGTTTAGAAGATTTAGGGAAAATCTGACCTCTAACGTTTGACCTCAAGGTCATCCGATGAGAGTCAAATTGCGATATGCACATCATCAAAGTATATCAAACTATGGTACCAAGTTTCAAAACAATCGTAACAAAACTATAGGAAGAGTTGATTTCACAAGACATGAAGTGAGGTGAAATAAGAGGTCATAGGTCAGGGGCTACAAGTCCTGCAAAAATCATCCAATCAGAACCAAACAGTAATTTGTTTATCCTTAGTGTATATCAAACCATGGTACCAAGTTTCAAAACAATTGGAACAAAACTGTAGGAGGAGTTGATTTCACAAGACAGTTACTGTCTATGAAGTGAGGTGAAACAGGAGGTCATAGGTCAGGGGCTACAACTTTTGCAAAAATCATCCAAAACCATAGTACCACGTAGGAGGAGTTGATTTCACAAAAGTCGGACAGACGGACAGACCCATAACATAATCTCCTTTCAGCCTTTGCCCAAAGGGCTCTTTGGATGAAAGGGGTCGAACCCCTTTGGGCTTCGACCCCCTTGGGCTTTGACTGGTGGGGGTTAAAAAAATTAAAGGAAATGTGAACAAAATATGTCACAAACAGTTCATTAAGACACGAGTGTGCTGTTAAAATGTGGAAGAAGTGCAGTCAATGACCTCTTTAATGTTCCAAAAATCATATTTATGAAATGTCTTTTGGTCATTTTGTCTTGTAAATGGAACATTTTTGTTATGGTGTCAGGAAGTCACTGTGTGATCCAAAGCAATTGTTTGGTGTAGGGGTTAATAGCTTCTCTGTCATGCAGGAGACCGGTGTTCAAATCCTCCTGGTAACATGCCATTCTTTGGACATGCAAGATACCTCTTCTGTACATTTGAAAACAATGTGTAGTGGACATTAAGTTTTAATTGCTGTACTACTGCTGCTAGGAATCCTTTCAATCAAATATTTATCATTTGAGAAAGCTAGAGTGTGAGGTAAAGCAGCTGTACTTCAGAAGAGTCTTACTCTTCTGAAGTACAGCATGGCTCTCCTGCACATTTTAAAGCAACACAATGTCAAAATAATGTTTGCAAAATTATTTTGATGGTAGACTGCATTTGACTGAGTGACTGTCACTTCCTCCATTGCCTGAGTGGGCCCACATTGCCTCCAATAGCTCTTTTTTGTGTGGGATCACTGAGGGGACAGCAGTTGTGGCCTCGGCCCCAGCAGCATAACACAGGGGGTGACTTTATCCACCAATAACAAAAAGCCCTGTGGTTGGCTGTTGGGGCTGGGGTCATGGTCGCCGTGCTTTTCAATGTTCCACAAAGAACAAAAAAGTTACATAGCACTGCTTTAAAAACATGTATAGCAGACTTTATAGGTTTTAAATACTGTTGCTTAGCAATATAAGACCTTGGAGTGTACAACTACTTGGAATCTGATGATCGCCGCTTGCGGCTATATTTTGCATTTAAATTAGTTGATTCAAAGTCTAGGTTAAAGTCTCACAATGTATAGCTCTTATATAAGCCTCACGGCATAATGCATACTGTACTTCTGACTCTTGACATCAGCTAAAGATGCCAATAAGATTGTGGTCAAAAGAATGTCATCAAGAGTTTGATTCAGGTCTAGCCTCTGCACATCAAGCCACCACTTCCCAGTATTTTTGCTGCAAATGTCAAATCTATCATCAACAAGATAGATGAGCAGAGGCTGGATTTACCATGTAGATTGGTCCTTCAGACTAGCTGTGTGATAATATTAATAGCATTGTGGCTTCATCCTAGAATCTCGAACACAGCTGTAAGCTAGAAGGCCTCTCCACCAACACTATCAGACTTTTGGAGTCTGGAAAGGTACGTACGTATCTAAACTAAAACTGGTGGACAATAGCAGATTTCATTTAACGTGTAAAATGACAACAAAGCTATTATATTCTATATTAAGCTCTGTGCTTGTGTTAGCAATATTCAAGTGCAGTAGTCAGGAGCTACTTGTTTTGTGTAGCGATACTAGTTTTAGGACAACATAACATTAAAAAAAACAAATGATCATCTGTTGTCGCTTATTACTTTTCAACTTATTGTTTTTGAAAAACTGCTGTAAAACCAATATTCCACTCAAGGTCATGCAGTATCATGATTACAGCACTGCTGTGAACCGTTACAGGCCACATATTGCTTAAATTATTATTCTTCGTCTTTCGGCTGCTCCCTTTAGTGGTCGCCACAGCAGATCATCTGCCTCCATCTCACCATATCCCTTGCATCTTACTCTATAACACCAACCCTCTCCACGTCCTCCTTCACTACATCCATGAATCCTCTCTGTGTTCTTCCTCTTTTCCTCCTGCCTGGCAGCTCTGTCTTCAACACCCTTTGTCCAATATATCCACTATCCCTCCTCTACACATATCCAAACCATCTCAGCCTTGCCTCTCTTTGTCTCTAAACCGCTCAACCTGAGCTGTCTCTCTGATATATACTCATTTCTAATCTTGTCCCTCCTAGTCACTCCCAATACAAATTTTAGAATCTTCAACTCTGCCACATCCAGCTCCATCTCCTGTCTTTTTGTCAGCGCCACCATCTCCAAACCATACATCATAGCAGGTCTCGCTACAATCTTGTAACTCTTCCCTTTCACTCTTGTTGCTGCCCTTCTGACACTCATCTCCACCCACTTCACCCTGCCTGCACTCTCTTCTTCACCTCTCGTGCATTTTACATTGCTTTGGATGGTTGGCGCCAGGTATTTAAACTAATCTACTTTCACTATCACTGTTCTTTCCATCTTCACCGTTGCACCTGCCTCCCTCTCATTCACACTCATGTATTCTATCTTGCTTCTGCTGACTTTCATTCCTCTTAATAATCATAATAATGCATTTTATTTATATCGCACTTTACATTTAAAAGGAAATAAATCTCAGAGTGCCACAGAGTAAAAACTGTTAAAAAAATTAAAACAATAATAAAAGCAGGCCTGAAATCACATAAGTGACTATTGATATGCTTTATAAAAGAGAAGAGTTTTTAAAGACTTCTTGAAAGACTCCACTGTCTGTGGTGCTCTCAGGTAATCAGGGAGAGCATTCCACAACGGTGGAGCTGCTGCATGGAAAGCTCTGTCTCCCATTCTGCGTAGCTTAGACCTGGGGATGTGTAGTCGGTAGGTATTTGAGGAGCGGAGGCTTCTGGTGTGTTACTGATGTTGAAGTTCTTTTAAGTAATCAGGTGCCTTGCCATGTATGCATTGGTATGTGAGGAGACAGAGTTTATATTCAATCCTCACATTTACCGGGAGCCAGTGTAGAGAGTGATGTGGCCATATTTTCGCTTCCTCTTCAGGATCCTGGCAGCACTGTTCTGGATGTACTAGAGTCTCTGAAGGATCCTGCCAGGAACCACAATGATGAGCGCATTACAGTAGTCCCACCTGGAGGAAATGAAGGCATGGACCAGCTTCTCACATCTGGCAGGGAGAGGAAGGGCTGCAGTTTGGCTATGTTTTTCAAATGAAAGAAGGCAATTTTACAAAGTTGTTGAATGTGATGTTCAAATGTTAAATGGGGGTCAAATTGGACTCCGAGGTCACTCCAGAGCATACCTCCACCTCCACAGGTTCTCTTCCACCTGCTCCTTACTCTCACTGCAGATCACAATGTCATCTGAAAACATCATGGTCCATGGAGACTCCTGCCTGACCTCATCTGTCAGCCTGTCCATCACCATGGCAAACATGAAGGGGCTCAGAGCCGATCCCTGATGTAACCCCACCCCCACCTTGAACCCATTTGTCACTAATGCAGCACACCTCACCACTGTCTCGCTGTCTTCATACATGTCCTGGACCACCCTCACATACTTCTCTGCCACTCCTGACTTTCTCATACAGTACAACACTTCCTCTCTTGGCACCCAATCATATGTTTTCTCTAGATCCACAAAGACACAATGCAACTCCTTCTGATCTTCTCTATACTTGTCCATCAACTCTCTTAGAGCAAACATTGCATCTGTAGTACTCTTTCTTGGCATGAAACCATACTGCTGCTCACTGATTGTCACCTCTCCTCTTAACCTGGCTTCAACAAGTCTTTTCTATATCTTCATAGTGTGGCTGATCAACTTTATGCCTCTGTAGTTACTATAGCTCTGAGCATCACCTTTGTTCTTGAAAATTGGTACCAAAACACTTCTTCTCCACTACTCAGGCATCCTCTCACTCTCCAAGGTTGTGTTAAACAATCTGGTTAAAAAGTCCACTGCCATCTCTCCTCAATGTCTTCACACCTCCACAGGTATGTCATCTGGGCCAACAGCCTTTCTATTCTTCATCCCCTTCAGAGCTGCCCTCACTTCTGCCTTGCTAATCCTCGGGACTTCCTTGTTCACCATCTTTCCTCCATCCATCCTCCTCTCTCTCATTTTCTTCATTCATCAGCTCATCAAAGTACTCCTTCCACCTTCTCCACACACTCTCGTCATTTACTAGTACATTACCATTTCTATCCTTAATCAATCTAACCTGCTGTACATCCTTTCCAGCTATATCTCTCTGTCTAGCCAGACGATACAACTCCTCTTCCCCTTCCTTAGTGTCCAGCCTCTCATACAACTCACTATATGCCTTTCCCTTTGCCACCTCTCTCCTTGCCATGTGCCTAGATTCCATATACTCCTGTCTACTTCCTTCATCTCCCTATCCCACTTTTTCTTTGCCAACCTCTTCCTTTGAGTATGTTCCTGTACCTCCTCATTCCACCACCAAGTTCTCCTTATCTTCCTTCCTCTGTCCATTGAATGCACCACATACCTTTCTAACCGTTTCCCTTAACACTTTTGCTGTACTTTCCCAGTCATCTGGTAATTCTTCCCTACCACCCAGAGCCTGTATCAATTCCTTCTGGAACTCTGTGCAACCTTATTCCTTCTGTAGCTTCCCCCACTTAATTTTTGGCCCTGCCTTCACCATTTTCCTCTTCTTGCTTTGCAAAGTAATCCTACAGACTACCACCCGATGCTGTCTAGCTACATTCTCCCCTGCCACCACCTTGCAGTCTTCTATCTCTTTCAGATTTCTTCTTCTGTATAAGATGTAGTCCACCTATGTGCACCTTCCTCCACTCTTGCAAGTCACCCTATGTTCCTCTCTCTTCTTGAAGTATGTGTTCACCACAACCATTTCCATCCTTTTAGCAAAATCCACAACCATCTGCCCTTCCACACTTCTCGCCTTAACACCATATCTACCCAGGACCTCCTCATCACTTCTGTTCCCTTCATCTACATGTCCGTTGAAGTCCACTCCAGTCACCACTCTCTCCCTCGTGGGAACACTCTCTACCACTTCATCCAACTTACTACATAATTCCTCTTTCTCTTCCACTTGACATCCAACTTGTGGGGCGTACGCATGGACAACATTCAACATCACATCTTTGGCTTCTAGCTTCAAACTAATGATTCTGTCTGACTCCCTCTTTACCTCCTGAACACTCTACACATACTCTTCCTTCAATATTACTTCTACTCAATTTCTCTTATCCTCTACACCATGGTCGAACAGTTTAAATCCCCCTCCAGTGCTCCTAGCCTTGCTTCCCTTCCATCTGGTTTCTTGGACACACAGTACAGTACATCTGGAAAGTATTCACAGCGCTTCACTTTTTCCACATTTTATTATGTTACAGCCTTATTCCAAAATGGATTAAATTCATTTTTTTCCTCAAAATTCTACACACAATACCCCATATAATGACAACATGAAGAGGGTTTTTTTTAATATATTTTTGCAAATTAAAGAACATCCTGTTTCCACTGATCATCCTTGAGCTGTTTCTCCAGCTTAACTGGAGTCCAGCTGTAGTAAATTCAGTTGATTGGACATGATTTGGAAAGGCACACACCTGCCAATATAAAGTCCCACAGTTGACAGTGCATGTCAGCGCACAAACCAAGCATCAAGTCAAAGGAATCGTCTGTAGACCTGCAAGACAGGATTGTCTTGAGGCACAAATCTGAGGAAGGGTACAGAAAAAAATTCTGCTGCTTTGAAGGTCCCAGTGAGCACAGTGGTCTCCATCATCCTTAAATGGAAGACGTCCTTAAAGAAGACGTATTCTTTCCGGTTCCGGTTCCGCCGGACCGGTGGCGCCACACGAGTAGGCTGCCCGTTGCAACAGCCTTTTTTTTTAATCTTCCTTCTTCTTTCTACACCTTTCACTCTGTATATATATCACGGACGCACGGATCACCCCGGGGGTCTCCCGGGTAGGCGGACGGAGCCACGGTTTGCAGCGGGAGACGCTACAGCGGGGAGGAGCTAGTGCTAGCTAGCACTTGGCCGCCGCCTGGTGCTAATGGGAAACTCGACATACCGGGAGCTGTAGCGAAAACGACGCGGGTGCCGGGCTGGAGTTTAGGCGGCGTGCAAGAAATATAAGACAGAATAATAAAGAGCGATGGCAAGAACCAAGCAGACCGCTCGTAAAATCTACTGGAGGAAGAAGCTCCCCAGGAGACAGCTAGCCACCAGGGCTGCTCGGAGAGGCGCTCCGGCCACCGGCAGAGTGAAGAGGCCTCGCCGTCACAGGCCCGTGGCTCTGAGAGAGATCCGTCGCTGCCAGAAATCCACGGAGCTGCTCATCTGTAAGCTGCCCGTCCAGCGCCTGGTGAGGGAGATCGCTCAGGACTTCAAGACCGTCCTGCGTTTTCCTGAGCTTCGCCGTCATGGCTCTGCAGGAGACCAGCGAGGCCCACCTGGTTATCTTATCTTATCTTATCTTATCATATTGGGAGGAAATCAGGCACCGCTCATCACCAGGCCAATACCATCCCTACAGTGAAGCATGGTTGTGGCAGCATCATGCTGTGGGGATGTTTTTCAGTGGCAGGAAGTGGGAGACTAGTCAGGATAGAGGGAAAGATGAATGCAGCAATGTACAGAGACAGCCTGGATGAAAACCTGCTCCAGAGTGCTCTTGACCTCAGACTGGGGCAATGGTTCATCTTTCAGCAGGACAATGACCCTAAGCACACAGCCGAGATATCAAAGGAGTGGCTTCAGGACAACTCTGTGAATGTCCTTGAGTGGCCCAGCCAGAGCCCAGACTTGAATCCAATTGAACATCTCTGGAAAGATCTAAAAATGGCTATGCACTGACGCTTCCCATCCAACCTGATAGAGCTTGAAAGGTGCTGCAAAGAGGAATGGGCCAAACTGCCCAATGACAGGTGTGCCAAGCTTGTGGCATCATATTCAAAAAGACTTGAGGCTGTAATTGCTGCCAAAGGTGCATCAACAAAGTATTGAACAAAGGCTGTGAATACTTATTTACATGTGATTTCTTAGTTTTTTATTTTTAATAAATTTGCAAAAATCTCAAAAACTTTTTTCACGTTGTCATTTTGTGGTATTGTGTGTAGAATTTTGAGGAAAAAAATGAATTTAATCCATTTTGGAATAAGGCTGTAACATCACAAAATGTGTAAAAAGTGAAGTGCTGTGAATACTTTCCGGATGCAATGTATATCTACCTTTCTTCTCTCCATCATATCAGCGAACTCTCTGCCGTTGCCAGTCATAGTCCCTACATTTAATGTCCCTACTCTCACCTCCACACTTCTCCCTTTCCTTTTCTCTCTCTCCCTCCTAACACGCCTTCCTCCTTTCCTCCTCCTCCTCGATCTTCGACCAACAGTAGCCCAATTTCCACCGGCACCCTGTCAGTTAACAGCATTGGTGGCGGTCGTTGTTAACCCAGGCCTCGACCAATCTGGTATGAAAGTCTCATTTATCATGAGCCGCATGTCTGATTTGACAAACGTTTTACGTCAGATGCCCTTCCTGACACAACCCTCCCCATTTACCCGGGCTTGAGACCGGCACTAGGAGTACACTGGCTTGTGCACCTCGTGGCTGGGTTACATGAATACTAAAGTTAAGTTAATCCCTTCCACAGCATGTGGGACACCATGTGGTGTATGGGGTGGCACCTATCTCCGTTTCACTGACCCTAGGCCACATAGCTATTGTAAATAGTGAAAGCTACAGTGGGAGGTCAGTCCTCTGGTAGCTCTGTGTGTTAACTTTCCTTTCCCCACTCTATTATGCTGAGCACCAAGCTAGAAGGTGGAAAGTACCATTTTTATATGGTCTTTGGAATGACCCGACCAGGATTTGACCCCACGACCTCCTGGTTGTGGGGCAGATGCTCTACGAATACTAAAGATATTTGTTAAAAATTATCAAAAATAAGTTACCTTCTCATCACTAATAATTCTATTGAAACAGTAGTAGACTACAGCACATGTATGCATGTATTGACCCAGCTCAGTCAAGTTTGTCTAAGCTTTCATGTAACATATATATATATATATATATATATATATACAGTATATATACACTTATTTTTTTTTTCATTGTTCCTTTGTTTTTGGATCATTTTACTGGATCTAATTTCATAAAAGAATGTGTTTAAAACTGCAAGTAAAAGAGTCATATTTTGCCTGTGAGAACCCCATAAGAACTTGGCAGATTAAAAATAAAGAATAAAATGCACAGTTATGTAATCTTTTCTACCTTTTAATCTTTTTATCTCATTACACTTCCTCTCGAACCTTTACATCATTACCCTACAATACAACAGCATTTAAAGAAGACAAAAAAAGTTCTTTATACATATCTAACCAGTTGCAAGAGGTCATGGTGCTGCCATGTTACAAGGGAGAAAGTTAACAACAAAAAAGGAAGGAAGAGAAACTTGGTGTGCATACACAACCAGTGCCATTACATGATATTAAAAAATACTCTTTAGCTTCCTGCAGTGTGCAAGCCTGGAGATCAAGGTGGCAGATCCATAAGATCAAGGCTATTCAGAGGAAAGATGCAATTTTGGGGTGGCCTGATTGGGCATTTCTCCAAATCAGGAAGAAAAAAATTCCACAAATCACCTCTTTCATGTGTCAAGGCAGACAGAACTCTGTACTGCAGGTGCAGGCGTTGGATGCATGAGCAGAATGAAATGATGGCGATGGTCAAAGATCAACATGACACAGTGTAAAAACACCACAGGCTAATGAAAACCAAAAACAGACAGATCAATACTACTAATGTATGTATACTTAATATCAGAGACCAGACAGAAAGCAATTTAATAGCTGTACAATCAGACGGTCAGCATTTACAGTGGGGTAAAAAAGTGTTTAGTCAGCCACCAATTGTGCAAGTTCTCACACTTAAAAGATGAGAGAGGTCTCCAATTTTCATCATAGGTATACCTCAACTATGAGAGACAAAATAAGAAAAAAAAATCCAGAAAATCACATTGAAGGATTTTTAATGAATTAATTGGTAAATTCCTCGGTAAAATTTGGTCAATAACAAAAGTTCATCTCAATACTTTGTTATATACCCTTTGTTGGCAATGACAGAGGTCAAACGTTTTCTGTAAGTTTTCACAAGGTTTTCACACACTGTTGCTGGTATTTTGGCCCATTCCTCCATGCAGATCTCCTCTAGAGCAGTGATGTTTTGGGGCTGTCGCTGGGCAACACAGACTTTCAACTCCCTCCAAAGATTTTCTATGGGGTTGAGATCTGGAGACTGGCTAGGCCACTCCAGGACCTTGAAACGCTTCTTACGAAGCCACTCCTTCGTTGCCCGGGTGGTGTGTTTGGGATCATTGTCATGCTGAAAGACCCAGCCACGTTTCATCTTCAATGCCCTTGCTGATGGAAGGAGGTTTTCACTCAAAATCTCACGATACATGGCCCCATTCATTCTTTCCTTTACACGGATCAGTCGTCCTGGTCCCATTGCAGAAAAACAGCCCCAAAGTATGATGTTTCCAACCCCATGCTTCACAGTAGGTATGGTGTTCTTTCTCCTCCAAACACGACAAGTTGAGTTTTTACCAAAAAGTTCTATTTTGGTTTCATCTGACCATATGACATTCTCCCAATCCTCTTCTGGATCATCCAAATGCTCTCTAGCAAACTTCAGACGGGCCTGGACATGTACTGGCTTAAGCAGGGGGACACGTCTGGCACTGCAGGATTTGAGTCCCTGGTGGCGTAGTGTGTTTCTGATGTAGCCTTTGTTACTTTGGTCCCAGCTCTCTGCAGGTCATTCACTAGGTCCCCCCATGTGGTTCTGGGATTTTTGCTCACCGTTCTCGTGATAATTTTGACCCCACGGGGTGAGATCTTGGGTGCAGCCCCAGATCGAGGGAGATTATCAGTGGTCTTGTATGTCTTCCATTTTCTAATAATTGCTCCCACAGTTGATTTCTTCACACCAAGCTGCTTACCTATTGCAGATTCAGTCTTCCCAGCCTGGTGCAGGTCTACAATTTTGTTTCTGGTTTCCTTTGACAGCTCTTTGGTCTTGGCCGTAGTGGAGTTTGGAGTCTGACTGTTTGAGGTTGTGGACAGGTGTCTTTTATACTGATAACGAGTTCAAACAGGTGCCATTAATACAGGTAACGAGTGGAGGACAGAGGAACCTCTTAAAGAAGAAGTTACAGGTCTGTGAGAGCCAGAAATCTTGCTTGTTTGTAGGTGACCAAATACTTATTTTACCGAGGAATTTACCAATTAATTCATTAAAAATCCTTCAATGCGATTTTCTGGATTTTTTTTTCTCATTTTGTCTCTCATAGTTCATGCATACCTTTGATGAAAATTGGAGACCTCTCTCATCTTTTAAGTGGGAGAACTTGCACAGTTGGTGGCTGACTAAATATTTTTTGCCCCACTGTATTTAACACAGAATAGCACAGTGCAGACAGAGGAGAAGGTAAAGAAAAGAGAATACATAAATAAGGAGCCTGTTCTCCAGCAGAATATGTCCTGTATGTACTCTTGGAACATTAAATGACCTCCAGCGGTTGTGGTAATAATGACATGGAGAAACATGGTGAAGGGTTACAACTGCAATCAGTCTAAAGTAGTGCCCCGCATTTTCCTCAACTCACCTTAACAATTACCTTAAACTTACCTAAAATATTTCAACTGCCTAACCATACCCATTGCCTAACATAACAATCTAAAAATATGAATTTGACACATAACTCGGAAGTCTGAAACCAGAAAGACATAGTAAACACAGACTGCAGTGGCTGAAAGTCAAAGTGGCATCAAATTCTCGACTTCAGGGTTGAAATGCATTTTTAGTGTCATCCTCCACCCTCCACAATTTTAAAAAGGGAATCAGCATCTTCCATCCCTCCATCCATTCACCCATCCATCCTCTACCACTTATCTGGAAGTCTGGATTATGGAGGCTGCAGTTTAAGCTGAGAAGCCCAGACAATCCACACTATGATCACAATGATCCCTCCTGCAGGTGGTGAGCCTACTGGATAACGGACCCATGTGGCTCATTTTGGGCTGAGGCCAGTCAAATCCTGTGAGCAGAAACCCAGTCATCAGCCCCTCCTGGCTTGGCTCCAGAGCAGGGCCCCAGTAACCCCATACAGGCACAGTACACTATATCCTTGTTGTAGCTTCTTCATGGGGATCAACTGGACCTCTCTTGTACTGGACCTTCACAATTCTAACTTTAAACATGGCAGCTTGTTGCATGTACAGAATTGAAGCAGCCGATATGAACAATCATGCTGTCACTGGCTCACTGAATGAGAGGGCCTGGTTGAAGTGAGATGCCTCGACGGGGCTGATACTAGTTAATCTTGATTTAGCTGTCATCTCCCCCAAATGAGCTGATAAATCAATTCTGGCACAGGGCCGTCATTCTGCTGTGTCACTGGAAGGTTTATAGAGGGATAAAAACCATCTGAACAAGGTGAGATGAAGCATGAAATTTTATGACCCATTTTTTTCGTGTTTTAAGAGTTCACCGCGAGGGCCACAAGAGGGTTAAAATTAAAAGAAATCTATTGGAAACCAGATAATCTTCTATGCTCCAGAGCCCTTTAAAAGTGTAGGCAATCATGATGATGAAACGCAATAAACGGGGCAACTAATTTTCAGCCAAGCAGTGATGAAACCCAGTGTAAAGTAGTTAATGAAGGAGTGCCTTATTAAATAAAAGCATGCATGTTTGATTTTTAAAAACGGCAGAAACTTATATTTTATATTGATGAAAATATAAAGACATATTACAAATACCAAAGCTGCTGGAGATTTTCTTTTTTCCTCTAATCTAACTCTGTCTGGGTCCAAATTATGAATTAACTAAAAGTGTGCTTTTAAATTTGTAGATTTGATTAAAATTTCTATAGAGGCCCCATCCAGGTTATTACTTCATTTCATATGAGTACAGCCCAGTGGCAAAAAGATAAAATGGTGCTCAAATGATAAATTTTGAAAGGGAGGCAAGAATGAGATGGTTCTCAGAGAAAATCTATTATCAACTCAATGTTCATTAAATTGCCCATAGTCATAGGATTTATTTTTCTCCTTTAGTGTTACATAGCTGTTTGTGCATGTCAAACAGCTCAGTCACAGAGCTAAGAACCCATACCAAAAAGACATCACCCCCAAAAGAAAAAGTTGAGTTAAACTGCATAAAGTCCTTTTGTTAATATAAAGAGTTTTTCCCCCAATTAGCAGTAAGAAATTCTTTTTTTTTTTTTCCAGTTTAAACCAAGTGTGGCTTCCAGACTCTCTCCTGGGTCTGGCCTTGTCGTGGCGAGGGAGCTTGTGTGTTCCAATGATCCAAAGGGCGTTACCGTCTGGAGCTTGCTCCTGGTAGGGTCACCCTTGGCGGGTAGGTCTCTCGGGGAGGTTCCAGACAAACGGTGGCCCACAGCATGTCAGCACGCCATTAGATGGCAGCCCCATCATCCGAATATCCTGTGGAGGGCTAATAACCCACCCAGGAGAAACCTACTTTGTTATGAAACCAATCAGAAGAAACTGGGCTGCCCTTTGCGGAATTGGACCCCAGCATGCCCCCGACCAACGAGTACAGATTGACCTTTGCCACACCACCCGTGTTGCCACATGGAATGTCCAGACACTCCTTCGCACTGGAACAACCACACGGCTGTCCCAACAGCTTGCCCGCTACAACATCAACCTGGCGGGTCTCTGCGAATCACGGTAGCAAAGCAGCGGTGAAGCCATTGTAGGCGATTACTGTTTCATCTGGAGCGGCCCTGAGAAGCGGATGGACCTCTATGGTGTGGCACTTGCCATGCCAAAGCCCATCCACAAGTCACTCATCAGCTGGATACCTGTGAGCGACAGATTACTTTCGGCCCGCTTTCTTCACCAGCATGGAAAGATGACAGTTATTGTTGCCTATGCCCCCACCGAAGTTGCAGATGAAGAAGAGAAGGATGCATTCTTTGACCAGCTTCATCAGGTTGTTGGACAGGTTCCACCGCCCGACATCACCATCATTCTTATCAATGCCAATGCTACCCTCTCCTCCAGAGATCTGCTCCCAGCCCAGTCCCCCGGTCCACCTGTTGGCACCACCTTTGCCAACCCATCTACAAACGACAATGGTAACTGTCTCCTTCTGCTCTGTTACTCCCACAATCTCTGCATAGCCAACACCTGGTTTCCTCGGAAACTCATCCATCACTGGAGTTGGTACAGCCCGGATGGCAGAACTTGAAAGGCCCTCAACCATCATCTCCCGCCGCTGGAAGTCATTTGTGACAAACTGCCGTGCCGAGGTCGCGCAGCTTAAGCTGAAGCTATGGGCCAATCCTTCTGCCAAATACCAGCCTCACCTGGACTCCTCCCAGCTCCACGATCCCAACATTGCCACTGAGTTCCGATGTTCTATCAACAACTGCTTCGGTGCAAAGTGGGTGACTGGGAGATTTTCAAGAAAAACATCATCCAGTCTGCCCGCAATGCCCTGGGATGTTCACAATCTTCCCCAAAATGCCCTTGGATCTCTCGGCGGACCCTGGACATCATCGACTGTCGCCAAGAGGCCCGCCTCCGAGGCAACCTGATGGAGTACCGCAGATTAAACCATGTACGCAATGTGGCCATCAGAGAGGACAAAGAGAGGTACTGGTTGGAAGAAGCCGAGCGCCTGGAGTCAGTGGCCAGAAATAACAACATGAGTTGCATGTTCAGTATGCTCCGTCAAGCACACAATAGCCCACACACCAAGACAGCCCAGGTGAAGCACATCAACGTCAATCTGACCAAGATAAACAACAGGAAATCCCCTGGAATTTGTGCTTTTACCGCTGAAATGCTGAAGATGGGCGGAAATTGCACAATCCAGTGGCTCACTCACATCATCAATCATGTTTGGGTGACAGAGCAGCTCCCCAGTGACTGGATCAGGGGCATCATCCTCTTTCCTCTTCTGGAAAGAAAAGGGTGACAAACTCATCTGCAGCAATCACAGAGGCATCACTCTTTTGTCCATTCCTTGTAAGCTCTTCACCAGGATCCTCCTCAGTTGTGCCCTTCCAGCCATCAGAGGCGGCCATCGCCCTCAGCAGGCTGGCTTCATGCCCAACCACTCGATCTCAGACCACATCTCTGCTGTTCACCTATTAATAGAGAAGGCCTATGAATTCCACAAGGGCCGCCATCACTATATAGCTTTTACAGATCTTAAGGCTGTCTTCACCACCATGGACCACGCTTCTCTTTGGAGTATCCTGCAGACCCTCGGAGCCCCACCCAAGATCGTAGCCCTGTGTAAGCCACTCTACAGCAGCTTGGAAAGCTGCGTCCGTGTGAATGAAAAGGAGTCTGACTGGTTTCCCATCAACAGCGGGGTCCGACAAGGTTGTGCGGCCGCTGTTGATTGCTTCAATTGTGTCAGACTATCTGATGACCAAGGTCTGCGAGTGGGTCCCTGGCATACAGTTTGGCAACTACCATCTGGCTGACCCTGAATATGCTGATGATACCATCCTGTTCAGCCCATCCTACAAGTCAGATGAAAGATGGCCTAGTTGTCTACCATGAAGAGGCAGTGAAGCTGGGCCTTCAGGTGAGCTGGACGAAGACTAAGCTAATACATGTTGGCGACGGACCAGACCCACCCCCGTTACAGCTCAGAAATGATGTCGTCAAGTTTGTCAATTCCTTTGTGTATCTGGGCTCCACAGTGACCAACAATGGGAACATGAAACCACAGATCAACTGCAGACGTGGCTTCGCTGCATCAGCCCTGCAGACACTATGGAAACCCCTCTGGCGCCACTGTTAACTCTCTCGAAAGATGAAGCTCTGCATATACAATGCATCAATCCTCTCCATCCTACTCTATGGGTCAGAGACATAGGCACTGAATAAGACTCTGGCCTCGAGAGTGGATGGGTTTGACAGTCGGGCCCTCAGAACCACTGACAACATCAGGTGGCTCCAGCACACTTCTAATGACACACTCCGAGCCCGCACACATGAGCCTGCAGCATCCCACCTTATTGCACAGTGGCATATCCGCTGGTTTGGCCATGTTCTCCTCTTCCCACTAGAACACCCGACAAAAGCCATCCTCATTTTCAACCCCGGGGCTTCTGGGTGGAAAAGACCTTGGAGCAAACCACGCACCAGATGGTTAGATGTGGTAGAGAGAGACCTCTGACAGCTCGAAATCGCTGTTGACGACATGGAGGAGCTGGCCCAAAACTGGCAATGTTGGCATGCACTGGTTAACCTGATTGGCTCTACGCATGGTGATAGCCACCCAGCCCTCACCCCTCAGGAGTAGTAAGCAAGTAAGTGGCTTCCAGCAATTATGAAACATGATCAGATAATTATAGTTCTGCATTTATTGTTGCAATTATTTTTTTATATCTTGTCCTGTGAACATCCACCACTCAGTGGATGTTTTGACTGTATGAAATTTTGACATTTTAGGCATTCACAAAAGGTCTTAAAAGTTAATGTTTCCTTATTAACAAGAAAATACCTGGAGTTAACCGCTTAAGCAGCATGTGAGACTATGGCTAAAATTACATTATGTCCTTTGGTTTTTTGTTAAGCTGGGTTCACTCTATAGCATTTGGACTGACTTTTACAGATGTTTTGAAAAATCAGAAATTAGTCCAAACGTCGGTGAAATTACATTTGTGAGCGGGTTTTGCTTTAATCCAGTGCACACCAACTTTTACAAACTTTTAAAAACTTTTGCTAGCATTTGCCAGCGTTACATTTAGCATTGGCAAACTTTTGCCAACTTAGGATAGCGTATGTGTAGCTGTTCCCAACTTAGGTAAACTTAAGCAAATGAATAGTCAGCGCAGGCCAGCTGGCATCAGCATCAGGTGACGATCATATAAAGATCAGCATTTATGGAGGCTTCCAGCCATTCTGGACCTGCTTTTGGAGTGAGCACATCTTCTTTGGGCATACGTTGCAGTATTTATTTTCGTTTTATATTCCTATGTAGTTACTTCTGCGTGCCCCTTTTTCCCTGTCCATTCATTCATTCATTCCTTTAAAAAATACAATGCCTATCTATACACTCCAACAGTAAGTCTGCAATTAAAATGTGAATGTGGATGGAATTAAAAAAAAACAATTTAGTGTATCATCATATAAATAAAATGAGGGGTGATTACTATATTTTGACTGTTACAACTCTCTCCATTAAAATAACATAAAATCCTGTTAAATGTCTTTTACTTTTTGAGACCACATCAGCGCTGTTTGATTCCCCACAATGGAAGCCGACCCAATAAATCCTGGAGAATGATTACGCATGGAGCAGAAAATTAAGAGCAGTAAATTTCGCAATGAGGAGATTTTTGTTTTCTTTTGGGCTGTCACATTTTTGGGAGATTATGTATATTTTTTTCTTTTTTTAATTTCCTCTTCTCTCCACTTGCGTACATGCATGTTTGAAGTGAGTTTCGGTCTTCACCAGCATTTCAGTAAACGTTTGCCAATGAAGCTTAATTTAGGCCAACTCAGGCAAACTCTGCATAACTTAGCCCAGTGCTAAGGAACTTTTACAAACTGAGCACAACTTCGACCAAAGTGTATTTCCAAATGTCAGCAAATTTTTAGCATGCTGAAATTTTCAAAGACCAGAGCTTTTGCCAGCGTTTGCCAACAAACACCAACTATCATTAACTTTTACCAACTTTTGCCAACAGGGCCAGATGTTTGCCAAAACAGTAAAAGTTGGTCCAAACGTTGTAGTGTGAATCCACCCTTATGCTCCTTCACACTAATTCATTACAAATAATAACCGGTACTGCATTGTCAAAAAAAAAAAAAAAGCTGAAACAAATAAAGAGTTTGTTTGTAAAGACCGACAGACGCCACTTCCAAGAAAATTTTCCTCTTTACATCAAACAACTGTTAACATTATCTACTTATAGAAGTTCAAATTGTTTTTTTTCAGAATTTGATTTGTCCTATGTTATAGACACTACAAATTCATGTTGTTGTTTTTTTTTTTTCAGAAGCCGATAAACGCCGGAAGCGTTTTGTTTTTTTTGTTTTGTTTTTTTTTTAACCAAAGCAGATAACGCCACACGGCAAATCAGCCCTTGGTATTTGGGTCACGTGGCTCATCTTGGCTGCCTTCCCGGTTTGCTCGCTCTGACTGATTTCCCTGGCTGTGTTCGGAATGTTCACCCACTCCCTCCCTACTCGCTATATAGTGAATGTAGATATAGTGGACTATACAGTAAACTCAACATAATAATAAAATTAACCGCTTTCGGACACTACTGGGCTTGTTTTCGTGGCACGGTTAATGACATCATCACGTGAGACAGTAGAAAGGTAACAGACTTAACGGTGGTAAAAAAAAAAAAAAAAGAATACCTGCATGTAATTTGTAGTAAATATGTATTAAATCAAATAATTATTGCTGAATTATTAAACATAAATATCTTAAGGTAGTTTATGTTGTGATGTGAAGCTCTTCTCTCACTGCTCTGTTGGCTACGCATTCACTATATAGTACACTATATGGGGAAGGAGTGAGCATTTCAAACACAGCACCTGCTTGCTGTGAGTGATTTCCCTGCCAGTTTACAATTTTGTTGCATTTTATGTCAAATATGGATAATTTTGATGAAGCAGATGAACCAGTATTGCGTTCACTAGTAGGGCGCAAACGAGGTCGGAACAGCAAACAATATTCAGAATTCTTGCTGCTATTATCTTCTATTATCAGAATTCTTGCTACTTTGCTGCTGTATGTCTCTGCACATTAACATTAACCACAACCATTTGCACAAATGCCATATCTGCTGCCGTCTATATGTCTGTCACTGTAATACTGATCATGTGCAGTCCTATCTGTTACTATCTGCACCTACACTACCACACTGAACTGCAACTACAGGTATTACATCTCTAGTTGTCTGTATATAGGATTGCTGGGTTTTATCATCGTTAATCGTTTATCTCAATTTTGCACTATGGGAAGTCTGGGTCTTTCTTGTTGCCATTTGCACCACGGGTTGCATTACTGTACATACTGTATATTAGACTGCTGTCGTTGTTTTCTTTTTTTCCAGCCTTATTCCTTTTCTTTTTATACTGTGCACACCAATGAAGAGAGAGAGAAACACCATTTCAGTTCTCCTGTATGTCCTGTACATATAGTAGTATTGACAATAAAATCTTTGAATCATGAATTATAGCTTTATTATACAGTAGCTATATTATACCATTTTACTGAGTGGATATGCCTAAATCAGTGTGTCAGTCATACTACATTGATGCTTATAGACATTCAAGTATGTTCCAAGCTAGCATGGTTTTTGGGACATGTCTGTTTTTGCAAAAGAATGGCTTGTGGACGTATCTGGTTTTGTGAAAAAAGTACTAATAAATTGCCAATTGGCAATTTATTAGTACAAAAACAGATGAGCTGATGTTCGATTTTTTGCTTTATTGTGTCTGAGATACTCATATTTCAAGTGACCATGTCTTAGAAGCTGAATTGGAAATACTGACACCTATAAACCAGCAGATCAAAATTTTGTTTTTTCTCAATATTGAACAAATTGGACTTATCTGTTTTTGCAAAAGAACTCTTCAAATTAATCTAACAAGGCTGCACGGTGGCGCAGTGGTTTAGCACTGTGGCAGCACAGTTTTACCCTCGGCCGGGGGATCGCGGGGATCATGAGATCGTGGGTTTGATCCCAGCCCCCGACCAACAGTGAGCTGTGTGGAGTTTGCATGTTCTCCCCGTGTTGCGTGGGTTTACTCCGGGATTTCTCCGGTTTCCTCCCGCATACCAAAAACATGTAGGTTTAGGGCGCTCGCGCACGCAGCGACCGGCAGCCGGTGGCTTGTCACCAGACTGCAAACCAAATCTACCTACGGGTACAAATAAGTAACCAAAAAAAAAAAAAAAAAAAAAAAAAGCCTTACCTCTCTCGTATGAAATTTGGCTATGAAATTTTGTCCCTATTGTATGAAAGCATTCTATATCATTAGATTAGATTCAACTTTATTGTCATTACACATGTATGAATACAAGGTAACGAAACACAGTTTAGCATCCAATCAGAAGTGCAAAGGACAGCAGTGCAGTATATACAGTAATTAACAGTATGTGCAATTTAAGCAAATATATGCAAATATATGCAGCAGTGCAGAAAGTTAAGAGTACTGTTATGTGCAAATAATGTACAATAAGTTAGATGGGCAGTTATGTACAGGTGAGGATGGTAAGAGATGATGGTAAGAGAGTCGGCGGGGAACTAAGTTCAATAACGTGACAGCTGTTGGAAAGAAACTGTTCCTAAACCTGCTGGTTCTAGTCCGAAGGCTTCTGAAACGTCTTCTGGAGGGGAGAAGCTGGAACAGTCCATGAGCAGGATGGTTGGAGTCCCTAAGAATGCTGCGTGCCCGGCGCAGACATCTTTTCCTGTAGACGTCCTCTATAACTGAAATTTGTATCATATATAAAACTATAAACAATAGATTAAAAAAAGAGCAGATAGGGGCCAAACAACATTTTGGGAGTTGAGTCCCAAAGGGGAGAAACTCTAAATTCAAGTGTGACATACAGAAGTGGTTTGTAAGAATTACCCTCAAGTTCCTCGTCTGTTTACACTGTTCTGTTATGAAGCTTTGAGCTGCTGCAGTGTTGTTTTGAAACTGGATGACAAGCAAGGGCGTGAAAGCGAGGGAAACTGCACTCTCAGTTAGCAACGTGTCAGTCACAAGGTGAAAGGCACCAAAGAACACCAACAGACTCTATAGTAGGGCTCCTCAAATGGCAGACTCTGGTCTGGATCCGGACTGCGAGACTATTCTGTCCAGACCCAGAAGCCTTTTGATACAATTTGAAAAAAAAAAAAATTAAATAAAAAAAAAACTGCCTGTTTCATTTTGACGCAAAGAAAAAAAAACGGAACTCAAACATTGTAATGGCCACCAGCTGCACAGTTTATGGTGTAAGGACAGCCCTGGATGGAGTGAGATCTTTGAGGCTCCATCAACAACCCCCCACAGCACCGGTAAACATGCAGGGAACAGACATTGAGATGGGTGTTCACCTAAACAATAACCTGGACTGGTCACACAACACCAACACACTCTACAAGAAGGGGCAATGGAGGCTGTACCTCCTGAGGAGACTCAGGTCTTTTGGAGGGCAAGGGGTACTCCTGAAGACCTACGATTCTGTAGTGGCATCAGCCATCACATTTGGAGCGGTCTGTTGGGGCAGCGGCATCACGGCAGCCGACAGGAAGGGACTGAACAGGCTGTTCAAAAAAAGCTAGTTCTGTTGTGGGGCGATGCCTCGAACCAGTGGAGGAGATAGGAGAGAGGAAGATGGTGGCTAAGCTGTCATCTCTGCTGGAGTCCGAGTTCCACCCCATGTGGGACACGCTGAATGCATTGAGGAGCTCATTTAGTGGTAGGATGTGCCATCCTAAGCGCACGAGGGAGAGGTTACGCAGGGCCTTCCTATCTACGGCTGTCAGACTTTATAACCTAACCGGTGCTGCTAGTAGAGGTTGTTTTAAATGTACTAAGTGTAACAACTTTGCACAATAGAGATTGTCCTCTCCAACACACAACTAAGACAACTACAATTATTAGTGAGGGTGGCAACAACACTGTTGATTCAAATGTGAAATATACTGTCTGGGTACATATTTATATTCTGCCAGGTAATTTAACAAACTGTAATGCTGTTTATACCATCTAGCTGCAATGCTCCTGCACTGTGTATATAACTCAGTCCCTCCAGGATTTCGCGATATTGCGATTGCGTCAATTCACCAGAAATCAGCCAATCAGGGCAACTATGAATGAATGAATGACCTTGCAACTTTGTCCAATCACCGCAACTTTCCCGCAATTTTAGCCAATCCTCGTCAACTTCTGCCAGTTTCACCAATCAAATTTGTTTCTCACTGGTGCTCAAATGCTCAGTCTAACCAACCAAATGCATAGTTGCACCGCATTCACAGTGAGTATTAATGGAACACATCAGCAAACAGAGTTTGTGATATGAAAAAAACCCACTGACCCACAAGATTTCCAAAATCGTCCCTTCCTCCGTCTTCCCCAGTCTGCTGGTGGATGTCTCGCCACATCTCCATCCTGATCGCGTGTACGAAGCACTGCGTTTGTGTTTAAAAATGTCCGCCTGCCCCAAAAGTGCCCCATCCTTTTTTTTTTTTTTTTTTTTTTTGTTGTTACTTATTTGTACCCGTAGGTAGATTTGGTTTGCAGTCTGGTGACAAGCCACCGGCTGCCGGTCGCTGCGTGCGCGAGCGCCCTAAACCTACATGTTTTTGGTATGCGGGAGGAAACCGGAGAAATCCTGGAGTAAACCCACGCAACACGGGGAGAACATGCAAACTCCACACAGCTCACTGTTGGCCGGGGGCTGGGATCGAACCCACGATCTCGTGATCCCCGCGATCCCCCGGCCGAGGGTAAACTGTGCTGCCACAGTGCTAAACCACTGCGCCACCGTGCAGCCCTCCCTCATGGGAGCGCGTGTGAGGAGAGACGCCGTAAAACTATTAACATTACAGCGAGTGTCAACATTTTACACATCTTTAGAGGTAAAACCATTATTACATCTGGTCAATGAGCTTTAAAGCTGTGGATCTACAGTCTGGACGGACAAACACACCATCCTCCCCGCTGTCCCCCCGTAAATGAAAGACGTGTGTCTGAAGAGACAAGTGTGTGTGTCAAGACCGACGTGCAGCAGACAGACAGGTAGGCATGGAAAGAGAGAGAATATTCTCTGTATTTTTTTCTTCAGAAAAACACAGACTCCAATAGCCAATACAGAGCAACAGAATGAATAATTTATTTTTTCCTCTCTGCTCGGTACCAAGTGGTTGGGAACCGTAGGGAGTTTTCAAATGAAGGTGCTGCCAATAATTTCCAAATCTATACCCTTTAACATGCATTCAATGCAATTTAGCTGTTGTAATGGATATTGTGTTCATGTTTGTATTTGCTGTTGCACAAGAGTTTTTCTGTGTAGCAGAAGTTTCTGCTTAATTTACAAATCACTATAATAGGAAATTTTAGACAATCCTGTGCTTTTCTTGTATTGCTATATAGAATATCACTGCAGTAAACTGGAAAAAAGCATCTGCTTTAAAATTTGGAATTCTTCCCAAAACTTTTAGTGCAAAAAACACTCTAAAAACATCACAACTTTTATCGCAACTTTTTGAAAAAACCTCCAGCGAATTCAGGCTTTTTGGCATGCAACAATCATAAAAACATCCGGAGAAATCCTGGAGGGACTGAAAAATGTTTGGTGATGGTCAGAGAGGCTGATGGCGCAGATCGGCAGCGACGTTTCAACCAGTCTGCCCCAGGGCAGCTGTGGCTACAGAGGTAGCTTACCAGTGTACTTCTGTGGAGTGAATGAATCATGGACTCATTGTAAAGTGCTTTGGGTATCATGAAAGGTGCTACATAGATGCAATCCATTATTATTATTATTATCACATTTTGAAAAATAATGGGCTCCATTGAAGAAGATCAAAAGATAATCAGATGCAAAAGCAGTAAACACCAGAGCTTCCCTTCTGTGTAGTTGTCGTTGTTGCTAAAATGCCCGTGACACGTCTCTCCACTCATTGAACAAAGTGATGAACAAACTGGCATGCCAGTGCACCCGTGCCACCTAAAGAGCTGGGGCAAAACGCTATTGACAGAAAAACATTTTAAAAAGCCAGCCAAAACATGCTGACAAGCCCCAGAGTTTTTGTGAGTAAACAATTAATTTAAACATAATAATCACGGCTTTCTGCCCACCAAAGTCACAGATTCCGAGGCGGTAAAAATTTTGGTGTCACACAGGACTTCCAAAACTGGAAATATACCGATGAAGCAGTTTTGTTCTCTGATATCTTGAAAGCAAAACCAGCAAAAAGTGTTTCTAAAAACATTTAATGCAAAAAAATGCATTTAGTTGATAAATCAGTTCTTACTTCACAACAACACCAACTGGTTTAAATGTTTAGTACAAGTTTAATGTATTCCTCTGGATGGAGCTCATTTCAGCTTGATGTTACACCCATGTTGCGGTTCACAAGGAAGAGTCAACTATTTTGTGGTGCCCACCTGAATGGACAATCTTGGGCTCCATGTCAACCTATTATCTATCTGAAAGCAAAAGCTGGTTTGAAATGAGGGGCCAACACCACATCTGGCATTGAACCGCCTGTGTCTGAAAACCCTACAAGTCCTCCTGAGACTGGGACCATGAAAAGTTGACTTGAGAGCTTTTAAAATGTTAAACTTTTACGCAATATCATGCTCCTGAATGGGCATGATGGAGGACATCTCTAGACCGTCAATATGGTCAATAGGACAAAGAATGCACAACAATTTTACCATTCCAGAGTAGAGCATGGAATGAATCCCACTACAATTCTATGCATGTTAAAAGTAGATGTAAAAAGCAAAGAGATGCAATTATAGTCTCTTTGCATACACATGCACATACCGGGGGGGAAACAGTTCTTTATACCACACAAGAGCAGACTAACACCTGTTCCCAGTAGTGTGTCTGCCTTGTAATCCTTTCATTCCTCATATTTCTCCAAACAGCTGCTATAGCATTATCTGAACAGTCTGCACCCAACACTTGCACTATAATACAGATCGACATTTACTCTGCCATCTCCTATATTTAGCACACTTACATTGTGTGTGTGTAGAGTATCACTGCAGTAAATTGGAAAAAAACATCCGCTTTAAAATTTGTAATTCTTCCCACAACTTTTTGAGCAAAAAAACACTCCAAAAACATCTCAACTTTTACTGCAACTTTTTAACAAAGCTCCCGCGAATTCAGGCTTTTTGAGCCGCAACAATCATAAAAACATCCAGCAAAATCCTGGAGGGACTGATAACTGTGTACATATGTGTATTTATTTACTGCTTTGGCTAACAAGTTCTTATCTTATTGTAACGTGCTGCTCGACATGGCGACGTCCCACCGGGAGATTCGAACTCACGCCTCCCGCTCCAGAGTCCCGCACCCTACCTGTGTCGCCAATAGGGTCAACCCACTTGGCAAGCCAAGTAGGGTGCTCATATTGAGTTCGCTACACTACTCCCCTCTGGTTCTCGACATCGTCCCGATGTCAGCGCCCCATTACTGCTTTGGACAGGAGATCCCACTTCTGACACCAATGTAACGTGCTGCTCGACATGGCAACGTCCCACCGGGAGATTCGAACTCACGCCTCCCGCTCCAGAGTCCCGCACCCTACCTGTGTCGCCAATAGGGTCAACCCACTTGGCAAGCCAAGTAGGGTGCTCATATTGAGTTCGCTACATTATCTTATTTACTGTTGCTCTGAGTGCTGCTATCCCTTTACTACTGCAATCCTGGAATTTCCCCATTGTGGGACCAATAAAGGCTTATCTTATCTTATATAGCCCCTCCTCAAAAACAGCAGCCTAGCCATGATGTCAGCAGAGGGGCTAGAAGCCCATTGTTATTACTTGCAGCACTATGAGATGCCTTCTGTTGTGATGTGGCGCTATATAAATAAAGCTGAATTGAATTGAATTAATGAAAATCTGCAGTAATTCATCCTCATAATATGGTGAAAATGTAAGTCTGTATTCATATGAGGGACCACAGCCTTATATTTGTGAAAATGTTATACAGTACATCACTGAGATGAGGAATAGAGGAAGATTCCGAGAAATAATGACTACAGGCAAGAAACTGATCTTTGGCGTGAGGGAAATCAGATGGACAACTGCACATCCATTATGGTGAGTTGTTTACATTACATTTGTAAGCTTATGATAGTAAATATTGTGAGAAATCCTGTAAATTCATATCTGTCACAAAGAGCTTTATTTAAAGCAAACCTGCAAACTCAGAAAGGGTGAAAAATGTGACAAATTAAACCCCTGTAGGGGGGTCTGGAGACACCCCCCCCCCCCCGAAAAATTTAGTGATTTTAGCATGTAAGATTCAAAGATTTTTTTTTTTTTTTTTTTACAGGACATACAGTAGAATTGAAATACCATTTCTCTCTCTCTCTTGTTGTTCATCCGTCACTCTCGACAATGAAAAAAGGGCATCACAGGGAAGAGGACTGGGTGCAGTGTGTCTGGCTGTGGCTGATTAGTCTGATGCGGGCACAGAAGGCTCTGCCACAGGTCGGGCACAGGTGGTCTGCGCAGGAAGAAGATACAGGGGTGGCTCTGGACTTGCCAAGCTCACGTTTTCTCTGGGCCTTGGCAATCCAGGTCAACTCAAAGGAGGCAGCACTTTTGCTGGTACGGCTACGCCAGTCTGGTCAGTCTAGCACTAGGGTCTCCCAGGTGTCAGGACTCATGTCAAAGCTCTTCAGGGAGGCCTTAAGAGTGTCTTTGTAGTGCTTCTTCTGACCACCTTGTGAGCACTTGCCCTTTCCTAGTTCACCGTACAACAGTCTCTTTGGGAGGCATAAGTCAGGCATACAAACAAGGTGGCCAGCCCACCTAATCTGGGCTTTCTTGAGCAGGGTGTAGATGCTAAGCAGCTCAGCTCGGGTGAGGACCTCTGTGTCAGGGATTTTGTCCTGCCAGGTGATCTTCAGGAGCTTTCTGAGGCAGTTCAGGTCGAAGCAGTTTAGCTTTCTGGCATGGCGCTCATAGACTGTCCAGTTCTCGCAGGCGTACAGTAGGGAAGGCAGGACAACTGCCTTGCACACCTTTAGTTTTGTGGTCAGCCTGATGAATTTTCTTTCCCACACTGTTGCAAGTAGCCGTCCGAATGCTGAGCTTGCCTTGGCAATGCACAAATCGACCCCATCGTCGATGTTGACAGACCTGAAGAGTGTGCTGCCAATGTACGTGAACTTGTCAACAGCCTTGAGGGTCTGCCCGTTGACAGTGATGGCTGGTTCCACGTAAGTCTTCTGTGGTTCAGGTTGGTGCAGGACCTCAATTTTCTTCGTACTGATTGTGAGCCCAAAGTTGCTGCAAGCAGTGAAGAAGCAGTTCATGCTCTAATGCATCTGGGCCTCTGTAGCTGCGTTGAGTGCACAGTCATCTGTGAACAGGAAGTCACACACTGAGTCCCCTTCTACCATGATTTTGGCTTGGAGTCTCTGCAAGTTGAAGAGCCTGCCGTCCATCCTGTACCTAATCCTGATGACGCTTTCTTCATTGTCGCAGAAGGCATTAGACAGCATGGCTGTGAACATCATGCTGAAAAGTGTGGGTGCGAGTACACAGCCCTGCTTGACCCCGCTGGTAACTGGGGAAGCTTCGGAGGAGTCTCCATCATCCAGTACTTGAGCAAGCATGCCGTCATGGAACTGGCACACCATGCTGATAAACTTGTCTGGGCAGCCGAACTTCGCCATGATCTTCCACAGCCCCTCATGACTGATGGTATAAAAAGCCTTGGTCAGATCTACAAATGTTGTGTAGAGATCCCTGTTCTGCTCTTGACACTTCTCCTGAAGTTGGCGTGTGGCAAAGATCATGTCAGTAGTTTCCCGACCCTCTCTGAAGCCACACTGGCTCTCCGGCAGGTGACAGCTTTCCATGTGCTGAATGATGCGGTTGAGAAGGACTCTTGTGAGGATCTTGCCAGCCATGGCAAAGAGAGAGATCCCATGGTGGTTGTCACAGGACTGCCTGTTTCCTCTTCTCTTGTAGAGATGGACAATGGAGGTGTCCTTGAGCTCCCGGACGATAACTTTCTGCTGCCACATGGTCTGAAAGAGCTCGGTGAGTTTCTGTATTAGAACTGGTCCTCCTGCTTTGTAGATTTCAGCTGGGATGGAGTCAGAGCCTGGTGCTTTGCTGTTCAAAAGGAGTTTGATCGCTTTTTGGACTTCTGTCCAAGTGAGTGCGATGTCCGTTGGAGGTTCTGCCAGAGATGTGCTGACCTCTACTTGGGGCATGCGAGTGATGGCTTCTGCACTGATGGACGAAGGTCTGTTCAGGATGCTGCTGAAATGTTCTGCCCATCTTTCCAGGATTGCATTGCTGTCAGTGAGGAGAGTGGACCCGTCAGCACTGAGCAGTGGTGATGTTCCAGAAGACTGAGGCCCGTAGATGGTCTTAAGGGCATCGTAGAACTGTTTGGAGTTGTTGCTGTCAACGTACTGCTGTATTTCATCTGCCTTTTTGCTGAGCCAGAAGTCCTGCATCTCTGAGCTTTGCCTGTACTTTTCCTTTGATGGAGTTGAAGGTTGCCTTCTTAGAGGCAGATCTGCTGTCTTGCTGGTACGCTTTGTGGGCTTTACGCTTCTCGTCAAGCAACTTTTGGATGTCCTCATCATTTTCATCGAATCAGTCATGGTGTTTGTGCGTGTTCTGGCCCAGATGAGTGAGTGAGGTGTCATACACCATGTCTCTGAAAGCTACCCAGTCTTCTTCTGCTCCGTACGCCCCTACACCGAGCTGACTAAGCTTGCTGTCCAGGTCCTCACTGAGGTTCTGTCACACAGATTGCTGTTCCAACTTGCTGACACTGAGTGGCTTGTTTGCCTTTTTCCTCTATGGATGCTGTTTGGGCTGGATGTGCATGTTGAGGTTTGAGAGAATGAGTCTGTGATCCATTCAGCGGTCTGCGCCACACATCACCTTTGTCACTCTAATGTCCTGCCTGTCTCTCCTTCTCACAATGATGTAATCAATCAGATGCCAATGCTTGCTGCATGAATGCTTCCAGGAGGTCTTGTTGCGATTAGGCAAGCGGTAGACGGCATTAATGATCAGAAGGTCATGAGAGGCACACGTCTTCAACAGGGGAAGACTGTTGCTATTGCATTTTTCAACTCCATTTCTCCCAAGGACTCCCTCCCATGTCTGGTAGTCTGTACCAACTCTGGCGTTAAAGTCTCCAAGTACAATGAGTTTGTCCTCCTTCGATACGCCTTCAATGACAGTCTCTAAGTCCTCGTAAAACTTGTCTTTGATCTCATCTGGGTTTGTCATGGTGGGGGCATATGCACTGATGAATGTGGCAAGGCGTTTTCCTCAAAGGGGGAGCCACAGGGTCATGAGGCGGTCGTTGGTTCCTTTGGGGAGGCTGGTAAGCTTGCTGATCAGATTGGATCTGATCACGAAACCCACTCCTGCTTCATGGTGTTCTTCACTGCTTCTGCCACTTCAGAAAAAGGTGTAGCCAGCTTTGACTTCTGTCAGCTGACCTTCGTCTGCAAACCTGGTCTCACTCAGAGCTGCGATGTGGATGTTGTACCTGCTGAGTCCTCTTGTGACAAGTGCTGTCCGTCTCTCAGGTCTGTCCACTTTGGAGCTGTCCATGAGCATTCGCACATTCCAAGTGCCAATGATGAGTGATGTCACCTTAGTTGATTTCTTCTGAGAATTTCAACTGCTAGGGTGGGATCCCCGTCAGCCACGGTTTGCTGGCCAAAGTGTAGCAAAGCAGGCTATGTTTAGGGCACCTTTTCTAGCCCCTTCCTCAAGCCATGGAGGTAAGCACAGCAAATCCTAAAGAGGGCTGCTCAGACACCCAGGGGGCTGCCGAACTCCACTGCTGCTTCGGTCCTGTAGAGAGAGACCCTATGCCCTGGGCCGCCCGTGTGTGGGATTGTGGCTACAGCTTTCAATGTATCGGCACCTGCTGCCTTTGTCCCTTGCCCATCACCACAGGACTTGGGGGGGGGGGGGATGACTTGCCTTGCGTGTGAATTTGATTTAAGTGAGGAAGAGTTGTGCAGGGTCGTCAGCCTCACTCTCTCTTCCCAGCCTATCTGGATCCAGTGGCAAGACATAGTCAAGATGGCTGGAGATAGGTTAGGATGCAGTGGATGGCCAGCAGTGTCCTATGTGGAGCAAAACTGTGCCCTAGTTTTGCTCCACAATGCTTTGCTAGGTCTGCCTTTCTGCCCGTTGAGCCAATTTGGTAGTTTCCTCTGCTCAGTCTACCAGGTCCAGTCTACGCATGGGTAGGTAGACAAGCCCTACCTCACCGAGGGTTTCAAACCCATCGGCTACCCTCACCTGATTTCACCTGCCAGTCGAAGGGGTCTACTGGGGTGTGGCTGCTGTTGCATGCAAACAGCTAATTGGAGCCACAGGTGAGAATTGAGTGCCAAGTGGGAACCAAAGTGGACTGACCACCCGAAGGCGTGACTGTTGCCCCATCACAGGTACTGTCCCTCCCTGACACTCCATACACCCCAGTGTGTATGGTGTGCACAATATATAAGACAGTGGTGTGTGCAATATACGTATAAGATAAGGAGGAATAAGGATGGAAAACAACAACAACAATCTTTGCAAAGTAAACCATAATACCAGTAAATTTCAAGTTCAATGTAGTAATGAGGATGCAGACAGTGACAGATTGGTCTGCGCATGATCAGTATTGGATGGACTGACAGACTGACAGACGGACGGATGGACGGACGGATGGACAGATGTACTTTATTGGTCCCAAACTGAGAAATTACAGCAGGTATAGCATTAGTATATTGTGTTATACCGGATAGCAGCAGGTATGGCATTTGTGCAAATGGCTGCAGTAAGGTGCAGAGACATACAGCAGGAGCTGTATTACTGTTGGTGTGCCAAGTCTTTTTGTGCAAACAGCTGCGGTAGTTATTGTGTGGGTGAGTGTGATATGGTCCATGGGTGGCGGGGGGGCAGAGTTCAGGGTCCTGATGGCCTAGTGAACAAAGCTGTTTAACAGTTTTGTGGAGCGGGCCCATAGACCTTCTCCGGTACCTTCTCCCTGAGGGCAGAAGGCTGAAGAGGGAGTATGAGGGGTGGGAGGTGTCGCCTGCGATGTTGATGGCTCTGCAGGTGAGGCAGGTGTGGTAGATGTCTGAGAGGGAGGGCAGAGGGGCTCGATGATCTTGCTGGCTGCTTTCACTGTGTGTTGTAGTGTCTTCCAGCAGGAGGCAGTGCAGCTTCCATACCACACAGTGATGCAGCTGGTGAGGATGCTCTCAATGGTGCCCCGGTACAATAAGCACATGATGGGGGATGGGACTCGTGCTCTCCTCAGTTTGCGGAGGAAATAGAGTCTTCTTGGCCAGTGATCTGGTGTTGTTGGGCCAGGAGAGGTCCTTGGAGATATGCACCCCCAGGAATTTGGTGCTGCTCACTCTCTCCACAGCTGCTGAACAGAGGGGGATGTTGTGTGTGTCCTCTCCTGAAGTTGACCGCAATCCCCTTGGTTTTTCCCACATTCAGGAAGTGATTATTGTCTTTACACCACTGGACCAGTTGACTCACCTCATTTCAGTAGTCTGCCTTTTCACTGTTAGTGATGAGGCCCACCACCATCGTGTCATCTGTAAATTTGATGATATGGTTGGTGATGTAGGCTGGTACACAGTCATGGGTCAGCAGGGCGAAGAGCAGCAGGCTGAGCACACACCTTTGTGGGGCCCCTGTGTTCAGTGTGATGGTATTGTTGGTGTTGGTGTCAACCCGCACATTCTGGTGCCTCCCTGTGTGAAAGTTCAGCACCCAGTTACAGAGAGAGGTTTTGAGTCCCAAGTGTCTGAGTTTTTTTATTAGGTGCTGGGGGATGATTGTGTTGAATGCTGAACTGAAGTCCAAGAACAGCATTCGCACATAGGAGTTCTCTGAGCCCAGGTTAGTGAGGGCTGGATGGAGAGCAGCAAAGATGGCATCTTCTGTGGATCTGTTTGACCTGTATGCAAACTGAGATGGGTCGTGGGAGGAAGGAAGGGTGGACCTGATGTTCTGCATGACCAGCCACCCAAAGCACTTCATTATGATGGAGGTCAGTGCTACTGGCTGGTAATCATTGTAGCTGGATGAGATGGACTTCTTTGGGACTGGTATTATGGTAGCAGTTTTGAAACACATGGGGTCAATAGCTTGATTCAGGGAGATACTGAAGATGTCGGCCAGGACGTTCATGAGCTCGTCCGCATAGTCCTTCAGAACGCGACCTGGTATGTTGTCTGGTCCAGCTGCCTTGTGTGGGTTGATCCTGCAGAGGGTGCTCTTCACACTAGCCAGATCCAGACTTATAGTCTACTCGTCTGGGGGAGGAGTGGTCTTCTGTGCTGATGTGCTGTTTTGTATTTCAAAGCGGCCAAAGAAGTCATTTAGGTTGGTAAGCAGTGTGATGTCACTCGCACAGGTCTGAGGTGGAGGTTTGTAGTTGGTGAGGGTCTGTATGCCACACCAGAGAGACTGTGCATTTCTGGTGTTGCTGAAGTGTCTGAATATTTTCTTGCTGTACTGTCGTTTTGCTTCCTTGATGCCAAGGGACAGGTTGGCCCTAGCTGTTGTTCGTCCTGCAGTGTCACTGGCCCTGAAGGCTGCATCCCAAGCCCTCAGGAGCCTGTGAACCTCTGCGGTCATCCATGGCTTCTTGTTAACACAAACGGTGCAGTGAGTGACATCATCAATGCATTTAGCTGTGTAAGCTACAACAACTTCAGTGTACTCCTCTATGTTTGTGTGTTCATTGTGAGTGGCTGCATGCTTGAAAGTGTCCCAGTCTGTAGTGCTGAAGCAGTCTTTCAGAGCACCGGAGGCCCCCTCTGGCCACACACATACCTGCTTTTTATTGGTCTGATGGCTTTCACTCTGAGTCTGTATGCAGGATTTAGCAAGATGGTGATGTGATCAGAGAGACAAAGGTGTGTGTGTGTGTGTGTGGGGGGGGGTATGCTCTCTTGTGGATTGTGTATACCAGGTCCGGCAAGTTGCCTCCTCTTGTTGGAAAGACCACATGTTGGTGTAGTTTTGGTGGGAGGGCCTTTAAATCTGCATGGTTGAAGCCTCCTGCTGTGGTGGGGAATCCGTCTGGATGCGCTGTTTGTGTCTCGTTTATAGCCCGATAGAGTTCATTTAGTGTCTGACTCCTCTCGCCCTGGTGGCAATGGGCGGGACATACACAGCGACTAGCTGGACGGATGTAAATTCCCTTGGTAAGTAGAATGGTCGGCACTTGATGATCATAAACTCCGCCAACAGGGAACAGTGTTTGAGCACAACAGTCGCATCTCAGCACCAAGCATCATTGATGTAAACACACACACCTCCTCCTCAGGTTTTCCCTCCTTCCGTGAACACCCCAATAGCACGGAGGTATGTTAGCTCCACTAATTGAATAGCAGAGTCCAGGATATTGCCATTTAGCTACTTTTCCGTAAAAGATAAAAAGACAGCAGTTCTGCTCATCCCGTTGCGTAGATCTCAGGAGCTGCATGTGGTCTATTTTGTTGTCTAGTGAGCGTACGTTGGCCAGAATGAGGGTTGGAATATGTGATGGAATATATATGATGGCGCCCACCATTGGCGAACGTCTTTGCTCATTCTGCTCCCAAATGCTGACTTTTCTCCATTTTTGCATAGTTGCTGTTCTTTCTACAGTGCATAGAGGTCATGCACTGCTAACATACGACCGACAGAGACTACTGGATATCGCCAAGTCAAGCAGCCACACGGAGTTTACTGGCTTTATACCACCCGACCTGCAATGCATCGTCCGCCCCCGCGGTGACCATCAGCACCCCCAGGAAGGCCCCGAAGCACTGAGCCCATGTGACCATGCTGACCCCAAGGGAGCATGTCGGAGGCGGAGCCAAAGGCACCAAAAGCTAAGCAAGAGATGAGGGCTACATGCTAGGCTAAAAGCTCACCCTAGCCAGCCACCGCTACCCAGTCTCTTAATGGCAAACGTTTGGTCTTTGGAAAATAAGCTAGATGAACTAAGAGCAAGGATTGAAGACCAGCGGGAGACAAGAGAGTGCTGTGCCCTAATTTTCTGCCAGACCTGGCTTTCAGACAGAGTCCTGGAGAGCGCAATTCAGCAACAGACACACTCAACACACTGGGCAGACAGAACAGGAGACTCTGGTAATACAAGGTGTGCGTGTGTGTGTGTGTGTGTGTGTGTGTGTGTGTGTGTGTGTGTGTGTGTGTGTGTGTGTGTGTGTGTGTGTGTGTGTGTGTGTGTGTGTGTGTGTATTTATAAACCACTCGTGGTGCTGAGATGTACAAACCGTCTACAAGCACTGCTCGCCTGATGTGGAGTTTTTACTGCTGAAACAGCATCCTTATTATCTACCCAGGGAATTTACCGCTGTGTTTGTGGTTTTAAGGGGTTTTTGTATGAAGAATGAGCATTATAGATAGATAGATAGATAGATAGATAGATAGATAGATAGATAGATAGATAGATAGATAGATAGACTTAAAGGCACTGGTTGAGAATACTTACATAGTTATGTAACTCAAGTTTTGAATGCGGAACATGGGTCATATTTTGGATGTTATTAGACCGCTTTTACTGGATCTGAATACTTGTGTCGAGAGTCACACCTGGCCACAATTAACCCTAATGGTGGTCTCACGCTGCTCATCTATTTAAACAGCTAAGCCTATAAGCTTATATTCATGAATAAAAACATTTTTCTCAATGAATTTGGGCTCAAAAGAAAGGTAAGAGATTGATGTTGAAGTGTCAGAATCATTATTAAATGTACTGTTGTAAGAGGGATGTACTAAATGTAAGAGTAAACTCAGCTAGAAGACAGCAAAAACTATATAACTATACAGTATATGACTATAATTTTCAGCTCTGCCTAAAAATGTAATATGACTATATTTTTACGTGATTAGTACAGTGTTTAATGCTTTTTTTGTGAAGCTACCTGTTCTACCAGGGGTCCCCCGGGGGATCCTCGGGTAGAACACGTTGGAATCAGGTTACAATACAGATGCAGTGGAGACAGCCTTCCCAAAATTATTCATTTTGAACTGACTGATACTGTAGGCTAATATTAACACACAATTCACAAATGTTGACTGACCCCTTAACAAGCAGATGAGCTTTCCATTATAAAATTAAACATGTTGGAAAAGGTGCATGTGAACAGGCGGCGCGAATACATACAAAGTCAATGGAAAGAGGTGAGTACATGCAAATCTCGCGCATTTGTGCATTTATGTCCGAGGGATAGCACTAGCCTTCAGATTCTGCCATCACCAGAGTAAAAGTATCATTCATCAGTATCATCAGTAACATTGGAGAGTACACTAGTTTGAAAATGAGACTGCCACTCACCTGGAGACAGACAGACCGGGAGCTCTGCAGCTGGACTGGGATGTCAGAGTTTTTTTACCCAAGACTCCTGCCACAGACGTGCTAACAAGGCTAACAGGCTAGCAGTGTAAACAACCCATCATCCAAGTGATATTTTGGAGATAGGGACAATTTTTTCAGGTGAAACCCCGTCGGATAATGTAAACCTAAGCATGACGATGTTTTGGGAATTTCCATAGCAGGTTGAACACAGCTGCAGAAGTTATAAAGGCAATTTCATCTGTCTGCAACTCACTCAGATGGTGTATTCATGTCTATTCACGTGTTTAAAGGGTCTATGTTAAAGGGTAACTATATCTGTAGTCAAACTGTCATACACTCCATTATTAATGAGCTCCCATTTCCATTTCCCTCCCCGGTGTCATGTGACTCGTTAGTGATACAAGGTCTCAGGTGTGAATGGGGAGCAGATGTGTTAAATTTGGTGTGATCGCTCTCACACTCTCTCATACTGGTCACTGGAAGTTCAACATGACACCTCATGGCAAAGAACTTTCTGAGGATCTGAAAAAAAGAATTGTTGTTTTATATAAAGATGGCCTAGGCTATGAGAAGATTGCCAACACCCTGAAACTGAGCTGTAGCACGGTGGCCAAGACCATACAGCGGTTTAACAGGACAGGTTCTACTCAGAACAGGCCTCACCATGGTCAACCAAAGAAGTTGAGTGCACGTGCTCAGGGTCATATCCAGAGGTTGTCTTTTGAAAATAGATGTATGAGTGCTGCCAGCATTGTTGCAGAGGTTGAAGGGGTGGGGGATCAGCCTGTCAGTGCTCAGACCATACACCACACACTGCATCAAATTGGTCTGCATGGCTGTCGTCCCAGAAGGAAGCCCCTTTTAAAAATGATGCATAACAAAGCCCGTAAACAGTCTGCAGCAGACAAGCAGACTAAGGACATTTTCACTTAGGGGTGTACTCACTTTTGTTGCCAGCGGTTTAGACATTAATGGCTGTGTGTTGTTATTTTGAGGGGATAACAAATTTACACTGTTATACAAGCTGTACACTGACTACTTTACATTGTATCAAAGTGTCATATCTTCAGTGTTGTCTCATGAAAAGATATAATAAAGTATGTACAAAAATGGGAGGGGTGTACTCACTTTTTTTTGTTTTTTTGATTTTGTATACTTTATTGATCCCCAGAGGGGAAATTGAGGGCATCCACCTGGATGGATGAAGCAGCCAGGGTACGGCGCTATCCCTTAACTATTCACACACACATTCACACCTAGGGCCACTTTAGAGTCTCCAATTAACCTAACTTGCGTGTTTTTGGCATGTGGGAGGAAACTGGAGAAATCCCGGAGTAAACCCACGCAGATACGGGGAGAACATGCAAATTTCACACAGATCACTGTTGGTTAGGGGCTGGGATCGAACCAGGGATCCCATGACCAAGGGTGAGTTGCTGTGCTGGTGCAGTGCTAACCACTGTCTTTTGTGAGATACTGTAAAATAACTTAAAGGTTAGAGAAACCTGGAGCTGAGCAAAACTGGCTGTAATCAGCAGAAACTCTGAGTTCTGTGTTAAAGTCAGACTATGTTTAGAAAAATTAAAGAGCAAATGTCCTGACAACCCTGCTCAAACGACCTGTTCAAACACAGTCATTATTACTACAACCAGTAAATTACTACAGATATATTTAACTAACTGCACTGCTGTACAGAGAGCTGACATACTGTAGATGTTTCCCTCCTTTTACATAATATGATGCATTTTTAGGGGCAAAGAGCCATTTTAGGAGCAGACCTGAAAACTAACACTTTTAATCAAAATTTCTGCCTTTAGGAGCTGTAAACTCATTTAAATGATAAACTTCCAAGAGACCTTCTGAACAAATGTTTGATTTTTTTTTTCCTGGAATATGCACTTTAAATGAAATTGCATATTGTAGGCAGAAATTCATCAGTCAATCGTCATTGGTCATGAAACCCAACATGACCCATAAGCCATAGATTCCACCATCTTTGGACCATGAGATAAAATGCATGTCTTAGTTACATACAAGTCAGGGGTACACGGCGTTCGACTAATCCTGGCCAGGTAAGAGCTGCCCCACAGTGACTACTAACTCATCTGATGCAGCTGTCCATTGACCAAAAAGTAGAAGAAATATATGAGGGGGGTCTAAAAAGTTCACTGTGGTCAAATTTGACCAAATGTGGTTTATTTTTCAACAGTCTCCCCTTCAGTCCACATACTTCTTCCATCGGTGTTGCAGCACTTGGATCCCTGCAGTTGAAAAATAAACCACATTTGGTCAAACTTGACCACTATGAACTTTTCAGTTCCATCTCGTATGCACACCATCAAGTGAGCTCCAATGCCACAAACACTGTTCAATCCCCTATTCCCTCCTCCTTACATTTGTCCAAATTGTGATGTTATAGCCAGTAGTGGGGTGGGGACACCTTCCACTCCCATGTGGGTCCATCAGTCCTGCCTGCTGCCCCGCCATCCTTTGTATAAAGCCTATTAATAGCTGCACATAATACACTTACAAAAATTACAGCTTGTCAGTATGAAGATGATACAAAAATCAAAGAAACCAAAGATAAATCAGCCCAGACTTCATCTTCTATTCCCAACATCAGCTTCAAATTTCCTCAATTTTCTCCTCAAAGGGAAAAGAGCAAACTTTTGAGACTTTGTGGTGCATCATCTGATCGCACCAGAAAAACAAATTTTATCAAACCAGTTTGAAGCTAAAAAGCGTACAGGAGCATAAGATCGACTGGGGGAAAATAACCATTAACTTGCCAAAAGAGGTTGCAACAAAGCAGATGGCTTGCACCTCTGGGAGAGAAGGATGTGGCGGAGCTCTGACCACAAAACAGCTGCAGAAGAGATCAGCTCGCTCATTCAAGGAACCATGAAAGAGGCTGTCAACTGCTAATGATATCTGCCACACTCTCCACAGTTTGCTGTGACTGAGTTTCCGCCATAAAAACACTTTGAATGAGAGTGACACTGATGGCTTTTACTTTACAAGCTGTCATGTAATTACAGCTTTACTATACATGACTTTTTTTCCTAACAAGCACACATCTACTTTTACAAATTCAGGAATGAGTCACAGGAGCCAAAAAAAAAAAAAAAACACCTATAAAAGCAGATATGGGAAATGGGAAATTTCACAATATAAAGATAAGATAAGATAAGATAAGATAAGATAAGATAAGCCTTTATTAGTCCCACAACGGGGAAATTCCAGGATTGCAACAGCACAGGGATAGCAACACTCAGAGCAACAATCAGAAGGCAAGAAAAAAAAAAAAAAAAAAAAAAAACAAGCAAGAGCAGCTAATATACATATGTACATATTACTATAAAATATATATATACACACACACACACACACACAGACACACAGTGCAGAGCATTGTAGCTGGATGGAATAAATATATGAATATATGAACACAGTGCAGAGCATTGTAGCTAGATGGAATAAATATGTAAATATATAAACACCCACAGTACGGAGCATTGCAGCTAGGTGGAATAAATATGCAAGTATATAAACACACACAGTGCGGAGCAATGTAGCTAGATGGAATAATATGTAGATATATAAAAACACAGTGCGGAGCATTGTAGCTAGATGGAATAAATATATAGATATATAAATATAAACACACCCAGTGCTGAGCATTGTAGCTAGATGGAATAAATATATAGATATATAAATATAAACACACCCAGTGCAGAGCATTGTAGCTAGATGGAATAAATATGTAAATATATAAACACACACAGTGCAGAGCATTGTTGCTAGGTGGGATGAAACAGCATAACCGTCTATTTAGTTATCCTACATGGTATGATTATGTGCCCATACATATTCTCACCCTCCATAGCGACCGGTATGTTCCTAGTTGTATGCCGGAGAGGACCATTGTGTAAGTCTATTGCATCTTTTGCATTCAAAAAAAAAAAACAAAAAAAACCTATTAGTTTGTTACGTCTTTTTGCTATCTCTGCGAGCAGCCCTGCTTAGGTTGTACAGTCTGACAGCCGTTGGTAGGAAGGACCTACGAAACCTCTCGGTTGTGCACCTGGGATGATGTAGTCTGCTGCTAAATGAGCTCCTCAGTGCATCCAGTATGTCCTGCATAGGGTGGAACTCGGACTCCAGCAGAGATGACAGTTTAGCCACCGTCCTTCTCTCTCCTATCTCCTCCATCGGATCAAGGCGTTGCCCCAGGACAGAGCTAGCTTTCTTAATCAGTTTGTTCAGTCTCTTCCTATCGGCTGCAGTAATGCCACTGCCCCAGCAGACCACTCCAAAAGTGATGGCTGATGCCACCACCGTGTCATAGAATGACTTCAGCAGCGCCCCTTGTACACCAAAAGACCTGAGTCTCCTCAGCAGGAACAGCCTGCGCTGTCCCTTCTTGTAGAGTGCATCAGTATTGTGTGACCAGTCTAGTTTATTGTTCAGATGAATACCCAGGTACTTGTAGGATGTCACCATCTCGATGTCTGTTCCCTGTATATTTACTGGTGCTGTGAGGGGCTGCCCATGCCTGCGGCAGTCCACCACCAGCTCCTTAGTTTTCCTCGCGTTGATCTGGAGGCAGTTCCGATGGCACCAGTCCACGAAGTCCTGGATAAGCCCTCTGTACTCAGCTTCATCTCCGCTGGAGATGAGACCAACGATCGCAGAGTCATCAGAGAACTTCTGTAGATGGCAATGTGTTGTGTTGTGTGAGAAGTCCGCAGTATAAAGAGTGAACAGGAAGGGAGCCAGCACCGTTCCCTGGGGGGCCCCCGTGCTACTGATGATCGTGTCGGAAACACAGTCCCGGGTTCTCACAAACTGAGGCCGGTTCGTGAGGTAGTCCAGGATCCATGATGACAGGTGCTGGTCCACCCCTGCGCGCAGCAGCTTGTCCTTCAGGATCATCGGTTGGATGGTGTTGAAAGCACTGGAGAAGTCAAAGAACATGATCCTCACCATATTCCCGGGCTTCTCCAGGTGGGACAGAGAACGGTGAAGGAGGAAGATCACCGCATCCTCCACCCCAATGCCATGCTGGTAGGCGAACTGGAGTGGATCCATCGCTGGTTCCACCAGGGGGCGGAGATGAGCAAGGAGCAATCTCTCCAGCTAAATCAAAGGTGTTTGACATAATTTTTCCTATTGTGCAATCAAAACAAATACAGAGCTGTGAAAAAAACATTTTCCCTTTCACTGATTTCTTATATTTTTGCATATTTGTCACACTTAAATACTTCAGATCATCAAAGAAATTTTAATATTAGAAAAAGATAACCTGTGCAAATACAAAATGTAGTTTTTAAATGATGATTTCAATTATGTGTAAAAAGTAATTACCCTTAAACCTCATAACTGGTTGTGCCACTCTTGGCGGCAACAATATCTGGCATTTGCAATAACTGGAAATGAATCTTACACCACTGTTGAGGAATTTTGTCACACTCTTCTTTGCAGAATTGGAGGGCTTGAGCTCAAGGTCATGAACTAATGGCCAGACATTCTCCTCCTTGGTTTTCTAGTAGAAAGCAGAATTCATGGTTTCATCAATTATGGCAAGTCACACAGGTCTTGAAGCAGTAAAGCAACCCCAGATCATTACAGTACCACCACCATGTCTGTTGGTATGATGTTCTTTTTATGAACTGCTGTTAGTTTTACGCCAGATGTAATGGGATGCACACCTTCCAAAAAGTTCAGCTTTTGTCTCAACAGTCCACAGAATATTGTCCCAAAAGTCTTGGGGATCATCAAGATGTTTTTTTGTCAAATGTGAGACAAGCCTTTGTGCTCTTTTTAGTCAGCAGTGGTTTTCATCT
Organism: Pholidichthys leucotaenia; assembly: GCA_020510985.1. Lineage (NCBI taxonomy): Eukaryota > Metazoa > Chordata > Actinopteri > Cichliformes > Pholidichthyidae > Pholidichthys > Pholidichthys leucotaenia. Next base: position 57,213,841 of record CM035837.1, on the reverse strand, counting down.
TGGAACTCTCCCATGGATGCCATTTTTGCCCAGTTTCTTTCTTATTGTTGGACCAGTGTCCAAACTGAGGCAAGTAAAGCCTGCAATTTTTTAGATGTTGCTCTGGGTTTTTGTTTCTCATCTGTTCTTGAATTTCTTTAGATCGTGGCATGATGTGTTGCTTTTTGAGCTCCATTAGCCTGCTTCACTTTGTCAGGCAGGTTCTATTTAAAGACCCTGACAAGTGAAATCAGCATTTTTCTTCTCAACATTTTATATATACGTATATATATATATATATATATATATATATATATATATACAACAAATGTGGTGAAATGTGGTGCTTAAATCATGGTAAAAGGCTTATAAGTATACAGAGCAAAACAGCAGAGTTCCACTGCTGAACAATTTTCTGGCAGTTCTCTTGCCAGGATTTTTTGGGTGGGCCTTATGGCTTTAAGTAATGCCATCCTAACCCCACCCTGTCATGCCCCCAGAGATATAAATACCAGCCGTGCATGTGCAGTGGTTCTCTGCTTGCTCTTGTGTTTATTCATCCTGCTAATGTTTCCTTGCCTGCTGGTTAACTACATCCCTCCTCGACCACGAAAATGCATCTTTCCTGGATGTTGTAGGGTAACAAGTCTGTTGCAGCTGTAGCTGGGCTTTTTGAAGAGCCCATTGGTGCTCATAGATGTAGCCGGGCCTTGCCTCCTCTGCCTCACCAGGACACCTCCTCTTACCCAGAGAATAGTGAGTGTCAGCACCGCTGGGACTACGAACACAGGGTCAAAGAGTGTAATTAGTCTTGTATGCTAATTATAGTAAATTTAAACAAGTTTACCAAGTGCGAAAGAAGTTCAAATATCTAACGTAAGTTTATAGAGTATTATTTATAATAATGCTATATGAAATAATGCTAGCTTATGGTTAGAAATACCGTTACATTGGAGCATGAAATCTTGACAGTTTCAGCATCATTCTGTGATCAGAGTCATATCAGACATCACAGGACCAATGCATGGTTAATCATCCATGTGGTTTAATATATAGGCTGTTGTTGTATGTGTAGTGACACCCCCCCCCCCCCCGTATATTGGGGGAAACTTTTAAAAGTTTTCCATTAAAATGTAATTTTTTAAAATTTATTTATTTTGAATGTGCAACATCAAGCATTCAGTGACAGTGATGTAGGAAACATTGTTAAGAAAATAAAAATAAGGTATATATCAAAACACAAATCACCATATAAAACATAAGTTTCACTATGCACATAATTTACATACATATCAGAAAAGGAGTGGGAAGAAATCTAAACTTATTCAATCCCACCCCTTCTCCACAAATCATTGATTTCTATTCGTTTCCTAGCTATACACAACACAATATATATATCACTTAAATTAAATCATAGAAAATAATAATGCATACATTTAATAAACAATATTCAGAAACCTCTCTCTCTCTCTCTCTCTCTCTCTCTCTCTCTCCTGCCTAAAGTGTCAATATTTTGTGTGGCCACCATTATTTTCCAGCACTGCCTTAACTCTCTTGGGCATGGAGTTCACTAGAGCTTCACAGGTTGCCACTGGAATCCTCTTCCACTCCTCCATGACGACATCATGGAGCTGGTGGATGTTAGACACCTTGCGCTCCTCCACCTTCTGTTTGAAGATGCCCCACAGATGCTCAATAGGGTTTAGGTCTGGAGACATGTTTGGCCAGTCCATCACCTTTACCCCCAGTTTCTTTAGCAAGGCAGTTGTCATCTTGGAGGTGTATTTGGGGTCGTTATGTTGGAATACTGCCCTGCCGCCCAGTTTCTGAAGGGAGGAGATCATGCTCTGCTTCAGTATGTCACAGTACATGTTGGCATTCATGGTTTCCTCAATGAACTGTAGCTCCCCAGTGCCGGCAGCACTCATGCAGCCACTACCATGCTTGACTGTAGGCAAGATACACTTCTCTTTGCACTCCTTACCTGGTTTTCGCCACACACGCTTGACACCATCTGAACCAAAAAAGTTTATCTTGGTCTCATCAGCCCACAGGACATGGTTCCAGTAATCCATGACCTTAGTCTGCTTGTCTTCAGCAAACTGTTTGCAGGCTTTCTTATGCATCATCTTTAAAAGGGGCTTCCTTCTGGGACAACAGCCCTGCAGACCAATTTGATGCAGTGTGTGGTGTATGGTCTGAGCACTAACAGGCTGACCCCCCACCCCTTCAACCTCTGCAGCAATGCTGGCAGCACTCATACGTCAATCTTCAAAAGACAATCTCTGGATATGACACTGAGCACGAGCACTCAACTTCTTTGGTCGACCATGAAGAAGCCTGTTCTGAGTAGAACCTGTCCTGTTAAACCACTGTATGGTCTTGGCCAACGTGCTACAGCTCAGTTTCAGGGTGTTGGCAATCTTCTTATAGCCTAGGCCATTATTATATAAAGCATCAATTCTTTTTTTCAGATCCCCAGAAAGTTCTTTGCCATGAGGTGCCATGTTGAACTTCCAGTGACCAGTATGAGAGAGTGTGAGAGCGATCACACCAAATTTAACACATCTGCTCCCCATTCACACCTGAGACCTTGTAACACTAACGAGTCACATGACACCAGGGAGGGAAAAGGCTAATTGGGCACAATTTGGACATTTTCACTTAGGGGTGTACTCACTTTTGTTGCCAGTGGTTTAGACATTAATGGCTGTGTGTTTGAGTTATTTTGAGGGGACAGCAAATTTACATTGTTATACAAGCTGTACACTGACTACTTTACATTGTATCAAAGTGTCATATCTTCAGTGTTGTCCCATGAAAAGATATAATAAAGTATTTACAAAAATGTGAGGAGTGTACTCACTTTTGTGAGATACTGTATGTCACGATTCTCCCCGTGCGCGTTTACACAGCGCACGGTGCAGTAGAAGGATGACGGATTTAAGCGCAGGGTTACACCACAAACACATTTATTAACAAAAAGCAAACAGTTCCAAAAGAGCAGACGTACGTACGAAAAGACAAACAGGGTATACTACTGGCTTACACGGTTGGAGGTGAAGCGGGCAGACCACAGTGTACAGTGGCACAAAAAAGGCAAAACATAATACAAAAGACAACAGGGTACACTTACTGGCTTCTATGACGGGACATGAAGCGAGCAGGCCACAGTGTACAGTGGCACAATGGAAACAAATGACAATGTAATAGTCCAGCAATGCTTGACTGGCAAAGCGCTGCTTAAGTACAAGCATTGCTGGTAACGGAGATTAGGTGCACCTGGGCGTAAGAGCGGGAAGGGCAATTACCGGAGTGGAACCAGCTGGCTGTCAAGAGAGAGGAGGCGTGGTCAGACCGGCAAGTGTCAGACAGCACCCACACGAGTGTAGGCCAAAGGAGGCTGCCTCACAGCTGACAGCCAGAACGCAGTGGCTACAGGTAGGGAAATAAACAAAGGAAAATAGAAACTACAAGAAACTCAAAAGATAACACAATGCATAAATACACAGATAACCTGAGCCACAGAGAACGGTCAGAACCGAGCCTGAAGAGCAAACTGGCTCGGTTCATGACACTGTAGGCTTATGCACAACTGCAAGCCTGTGGAGGATCCTACTCCTTGACGTTCGTGGGACTCCAGAGGCACCAGCAGCTTTAAATACCTGTATTTGCTGCTTTGTAATGGCATGCTGATCTCTTAATCAGGTGAATTTGTCTGGCAGAAACCTTCCTCATTATGCCTTTCTCTGCACGAACCCGTCTGTGCCCTGAATCAGCCACAAATTTCTTCACAGTACAATGATCACGCCTAAGTTTTCATGATATATCTAATGTTTTCATACTTTGTCCAAGGCATTGCACTATTTGACGCTTTTCGGCAGTGGAGAGATCCTTTTTCTTTCCCATTTTTCTTTCCCATAGTGCTTGAAACCTGTGGCATGCTTAATAATGTGGAGCATCCTTCTTAAGTAGTTTTCCTTTAATTGGGCTCACCTGGCAAACTAATTATGACAGGTGTCTCAGACTGATATCAGTGATCAAAAGAGCCCTGAGACACAATACCATCCATGAGTTTAATTGAAAAACAAAAAATTTAATGTTTTTGACACTTGGGGGCAGATTAACGTGCTGTGCCATTGCAAAACCCTGTTTTGGATTTAAAAAAAAAAACTACTGTTGAGATTTACTAAAGGGCGCAGGGACAATGTTAATTTTACACCTGGCCTCATTATTTATGTATTTGTGGGAGTTGTCAAGTCAAAGCGCAAATTTGAAAGAGGAGAGTATTTAAATGACTGGCGCAAGGTGATTTACTAAGGTTTGCGGTTGTCAATCTCCTGCTAAATGTGCCAGGATTTAACACCCAAAAAATTAATTCATCTACTACAACTGCTGCTGCTACTACTACTACTACTACTACTACTAATAATAATAATAATAATAATAATAATTTACTTAATTTATAACGCACTTTACATTTCGGGGCAAAATCTCAAAGTGCTACACAAATAGGATTAAGAACAAGAATAAAAGCAAACATTCTCAGAGTTTCCTCTCTTTTCCATCAGACTCCCCCGAGCTTTTGAAACAAAAGCCCTTCACATTGTCAGTTTTCTTTGTTTTTTTTTTCCCTCTATCCATATTTCTGTATTTGTTTTATTTTGCTGTGCATAAAACGGTAATTCAGTTCCCTCTTCTCTCTCCCAGTTCAGGATACAATAGGAGGAACACAAAAAAGAGATGATTAAAAACAAAAAGAGCACAGATCCATTAATGACCCCCAAAATTGCAACATCGTAGTATGACAGCAGTCTCTGCTGTAGCTGTCCAAGGAATAAGTGAAATTGTGTGTGTTTAACTTTATTACATTCCAGACTTCAGAAACATAAAACACACATATTTATCAAAAGTCATGGACTGGGAGACCTGTAGATTTTGTTAAAACAAAGTTATTCACATAAAAATACCTCAGAGTCATCAGACCATCTTGACAGTTCTTGAGTTAATAAAATAAACACGTTGGTCAAATAATCAATTTATTCATGAGTAATCCTTTTTTTAAATTATGAACAAATACTAAATTTATACATGTTAAACAAAGGAGTCTGCCATGTGAAATGAAAATCAAAATTTTTTATTATGACAAAAATAAACTATTTTACTGGGTTTTGCGCTTAAACAAAAGCTTTAAGCTTTAAAAAAAACAAAAAACAAAACCCTCCTATATTATGTTCCTCCGAACTGGCTGTGCCTGTGTTGATGACCCGCTTCCTCAGGTGTGCCTGTGCGCAATTTTGCGGTGCTCTTGGTGGATGGGTGGTCATTACTGAAATGAAGTGACTGTGTCTGTGTTCATAATTTTGCGTGTTGTTAGCAGATCACTGGCAAAAACTGGCCACTCCCTTAGGCACTCTGTCTAATTTGCACACTTGTTAATTTGCACTGCCTCAGTAAATCTGCCCCTAAAATCCTATTTGCATAATAATTTGGAACGTGGTGTAGTTTGTCTGTTGGTGTGTTTGTCACATTAAATTAAAACTGCTGTCGAGCCTTATTTTTCCTTTCCCTTTTGCTGTTCATGCCTTGCAAAATGGGACTCCCAGAGGCTGTCTCCTTGATTCGTCAATGTTCTGTCTGGATCATTTCAGATGTACGGGGATAAGGCCCTGTACTTATATAGCGCATTTCTAGTCTGAAAGGCCACTCAAAGTGGCTCACTAGTATTAACCCTCTATTCTAAGGGCCTATCGGAGACAGATACTTGGGGACAATTTAGAATCACCAAAGAACCTAACATGCATGTCTTTAGAATGTGGGAGGAAACCAGAGCACCTGGAGTAAACCCACAGGGACGGGGAGAACATGCAAACTCCACACAGAAAGGTTCCTACCCCTGCCAGCCTGAGGATTTGAACTTGAGACCTTCTAGCTGTTAAGCAACAGTGCTAACCACTGAACTGACCACTGAGCAGGACCTGGACAGCATTTTGTAAAATGTATTTATATTTTCATTAAGCTTCCATGATAAGGTTTTCAGTTTTCAGATGCATTCCACTTTTCTGTGACATATAGTGGGTGTCCAAAAAAAAAGTGTCTCAGTGATATTTCTTTATAAAGCTTATGGAATGTCACATTTATTTCCATCCACTTTCAATATTTCCCAAAGATCTTGCATTGATAATGTGAAATGATGTGACCATGGGACACGGCTTCAATGTGGCTGTTTAAGAAATAAGCTACTCACTGCATCGGTTAGGTTTTCATAGCTTTTTAAATGTGGCAACATTTTTAATGGGTGTTGTGTAATTGTACCGTGCTATCACCTCCTTGGAGATCTCCGTTCTCCCCTTCAGAAAAGACAACATGGGTCTACAGTGGGCCTCAGTGTTACAGACTGTACCACAAAGTTTGATATTTCAAGTATTTTACTCTAAATCACCACACTTATACAACCTTGAAGACCTTTTAAATTCAACAGTTAACGGACTTCCACCATCTGTGATCACATTCTTTTTGTTGTTGTGATAAATAAAAATAAATAACTTCTTCATCTTCATGCCATATACATATACAGTATATGTGCTGTGACTATTGGGTAAAAACACTGTAGATAATGGGGGGAACTGACAAATCCACAGATGTCTCAGTTAATGGTCTGTATTTGCAGCTATTAGATGCTTTGAGATTTTTTTGTGTGGATCTTGTACTACTTAGCTAGTTTATCATTAATGTAAAGCTAAACTCTGTTTTTCAGTATATTAAATGTAAACAACAGACATTCCAAATAAATATTTTATTCTCTAACTTACACTGCTTTCTCCTTGATGTCCTGGAGCCCATGGTCTGCTTGTAAATGTCAGGGTAGTCTGTAGCGAATAGAGGTTCAGGTTCAGACGGGTTCCCGGTCTGGATGAAGAATCATCCACCGTGGATCTTCTGGCAGCTCTTAACAGCTATCCTGAACCTGTTAAAGAGTGTGTTATAAGACATTTTCGTACTCCAAATCTACTGTAGTAGTTATGTAATCATACATCACTCTGTTTTCTTAATGCATTAACCTTCTCCTGTACCTGTACAAATCATTTAACTTGTGGAACTATCAAGCTATTTGAATTCAAATTGGTGAGACTGTAATCATGACTCTTGACTAATTACTTAAGGTAATGCTACTTTTACTGGAGTACAGTTTGTGTATCCCCACCTCTGGCAGTCATTACGTTCAGAGCTTAATCTAAAACTCAGCTTATGTTTTAATGATGTTCAGCAATAAACACAGCAGTCAGAAGACTTATAAAAGGCTGCCCCAACATTATTTGCTTTTTCAGACTATAAAGAGTGTATGTTTGAGTGATATTTAATTTTTTTTTTTAATGAAGGTTTTATTTCCTTTAAATATGTTTAAAGTTGTTTGTTTAAGCTTCAGGCAGCCCTCCACATGTCTCAAATTGACAATAACATGACGCCACCTGTTAAATTTAACTCAGCTGTATTTAAGATAAGCTTGAAAAATGAAATCATGATGCTCCTACCCTGATCTATACGGAAAAATAAAACTACGGATGAAAAACGTTCTTTTCTTTGCTAGTGTAGCTAACTCTAATAAAAAGGAGAAATTTTTTTACCATTCTGTTACAGACAGGATGGATGGGGCTGATACTCTGATGAATCATTGTCCTCTGGCTCTTCTGGCTGAAAAAGTTAGCTGTATATTCCCAATTCTGTCCCCAGGGTTCAGCTGTGTTTGATTGACAGCTGACACTTGACACTGTTCCGGGAGAGGGCGTGGTTTCAGCGCCTACTGCAGACACGCCCCCACCATCTCAGAGCAGAGAGGGCCAGCTGATTTTTCGAGATTTTTAAAGCTGGTTTTACATAATTGGCGATATTTTTAAACATTCAAATTTGGCTGGACAGTTGATAATACACTTTTGTCTGGTATGGTAGACTCAAAACACATTTACAGATTCACTTGTCAGGGTTTTTAAGTTACTTCATGATTCAACGTGTCTGACAATAATGAGGCCGGAGTGTGGCTAGGGAAATTGAACTGAGCTTTTCAAAAACTGTGGTTAATCACAGTTAATTCATGATGTAACCGGGGGGAAGGGGGAATTAGTTTTTCCACCTAGGGCCAGGTAGGTTCGGATAGCTTTTTATGCCGCTGTGAAAACGGAGGCATACGGTAATCACTCAATGCGTCTGTGGTTGTGTCTGTCCACCTGTCTGTGTCAGCTCGCCCGGTCAAAATTAAATGGAACTAAAGGCTTGTATCATTGTATTGCCATATTTTCTCGACTTTTAATTCGCCAGAATTCCGAGATAAGGCTTTGTTTTTGAAATAAACACATATTTAACTCACCTGTACTGTCAATAGCGCTAGGAATAAAGGTATTGTAATAACTATGCCGGGCCACTAGAGGAGGCAGTGGAATTTTTTTTTAACAGCACAACACAGCACGTTTTTTTAACAGTACATGGAGCTGAACTGTGATAAAATAGTGGTTACTGAAAAAAATATGTATTCAGCAACTACAGCATTTATTCATCGCCAGTGTTGGGAAAGTGACTAAAAAATAGTAACTTGTTACAGTTACTAGTTATTTCTTTTCAAAAGTAGTAGAGTTACTTTTGAGTTACTGCATGATTAAAGTAACTAGTTACTTGGAAAAGTAACTTTCACATTACTTTTAAATTACCGGAGTGGTGGCTCAGTTGGTAGAGCATCCGCCCCACACCCGGGAGGCAGGGGTTCAAATCCTGGCTGGGTCATCCTGAAGACCATATCAATTAATCAATCAATGCATCAGATTTATATAGCGCTTTATCATAGACACTCAAAGACGTTTTACAGAAATTAAGGGTCATCCACCACCTGGATGGATGAAGCAGCCACAATACGGCGCCATCCCTTTTTAACCATTCACACCAAGGGCCACTTTAGAGTCTCCAATTAACCTAACCTGCATGTTTTTGGCATGTGGGAGGAAACCGGAGAAATCCCGGGGTAAACCCACGCATACACGGGGAGAACATGCAAACTCCAAACAGATCACTGTTGGTCGGGGGCTGGGATCGAACCCACGATCCCCACGATCCCCCGGCCAAGGGTAAACTGTGCTGCCGCAGTGCTAACCACTGCGCCACCGTGCAGCCCATATAAAAGTGGAGCTTCCTGCCGTCCAGCTTGGTGCTCAGCAATAATGGAATGGAGGAGGGAAATTTGTGGCGGCGCCTTGCATGGCAGCGGCCCTCTGATTCTACACTTGGGGTGTGTGTGATTAACACAGTAGATAGGTAAAACACAATCTCGTTCTACTGTACATGATTGGTTGTACAGTTGAATGACAATAAGGGTGACTTAATTTAACTTAATTTAAATGCATACTTAAATCATCTTGCACACATAGCAAGATCAAGTGCCCCTTGTTCTCATTAGAAAAAAGAAGAAAAAGAAAACTGATGAGAAAAAAAGTCTCATCTTACAGAGAAAAAATGTCTCAGATTTACATAAACTATTGTAATCAGTAGAAAGTCAGAAATTTACTGGAAATAAAGCTGTAAATTCACAGAGAAAACGTTGGACCCCCTGGTGGGCCGCCCACAAGCCCAGTGTTTGACACCCCTGGACCAGCCCATTAAAAATGCATATTTAGCGGATTTACTTCCGTGTAATAGTTGCATATCACAACAGCATGTAACTGAATGAGATCAAATAAAACCGAAAGTACAGATAAATGAAAGCTCACCACTTAGAAGCTGTTCTTTACTGCAACAAACTGAGTCACTTCTTCTTTGCGCATAAGAAAACACACACAATTACTTACACAACTTACACATTTAAACAACTGCGGACAAATGCAAGCTTCTTGCTTAAAAAATAGTCATGTTTAACCACAGAGGTAGGAACTGTTGGGGGGGCTGCTCACAGCTCGTACAACAGGTGATCAGGGCTTCATATGAGAAGTCACCATGGCGTGTCTTTCCACTGCAGGACAGGAAACCAACCCGCGGGGGAGGAGGCTGACAGCTGCGCCAGCTATGGTAAGGTCAGTTTATTTGCACTAAAATATCTATCCATATTAATAAAATGAGTAATGCAAGTAACGCATCTGATCAAATTTCTGTAACTGTAACGTATTACTGAATTTTTAAACAGTAATTTCGTTACAGAGCACGTTACTGCAAAAGTAGTGGCGTTACAGTAACGCGTTACTTTGTAACATATCACAACAGCATGCGTTACTTTGCAACACGTTACTCCCAACACTGTTCATCACATTGAATGTTTTCACACTGGTTTTGCTGTTTAGTTTTGCAGAGGAAGGATGAGGAAAAACTCGTTAAAAACTGACTAAAAACTCCAACTCCAAACATTCCTCACCCGCAAGTGGTCGCGGTGAACTGGGCATGCGCCCGGAAACTCCCGCCACAGGGAACTACTGAGGAATCCACCAATACTGGGTGAACAAATATCTTTTTGCCCATCTGTTTTCTTCCTCTGCCATTAAACAGCAAACGCTCCTGTTTGTCTTGTTTGTCATTGTATTCACGTACCCCCATCGCTTCCACCATTTAAAACGTCTGCCACCGTTCTCTTCTTTTGTGTTTGGATTGCAGCTGTTCAAATCAGTTTGGTGGCTCCTGGCTGCCGCAGGCAGCACGGACATGTGAACTGCAGATTATTTTCACTGTGCATGCGTGTACTCCAAAACCACTGGATGGATTTGGATGACATTTTTACCAGAGGTGTCATAAACCCCCTGTGTGCCCTTCCATTGCGCAACAGTGGAGAGAAGGAAGAATGAGGATTTAAATGCAGGGTTTCACCAAACACACATTTATTGACATAAACAGTTCAGAAACGGACAAACAGGTTAGTCAACAATACAATGAGAAGGAGGGCGAGGAAGACTACAGGGCGTTAAACTACTGTGGAACGTAAACTGTGCAACAGCCTAAGCATAGCAGTTATGCTGCAGGGAGAAGCGCCATCTGAAGCGTAGCAGAATTACTGTGAGAGGAAACGCTTCAGGTAGAGTGTAGCAGCGAACCGCAAAGAGAAACGCAACAGTTTACTCACAAGTAACAACAATCCCGAAAGTCCAATGCTCCCAGCGAGCGTAATCCAAAAGTCCTTCCGATGTGATGATCACACCATGGAGAGTAGAAGTGACTCGTACGATGACCCAGCGGCGTTTGTCTAGCAACAAGCTGCTTAAATCCAAACGCCACTGGCCATACAAATTGGGGACACCTGAGGCGCGGGAAAGATAATTACCGGGGCTGGGACAGCTGGTGGAATTATGGAGAGTGAGGGGGCGTGATAGGACCAACAGACTGTCAGCAGTGTGGGAAAAAGATCAGAGGCTGACTAACAGCTGCCGGTTGGACAGTGGCTAAGATGATGGAATGAATACATAAAATGCACATAAACAATGAAGCCAAAACCCACAGAGAGATCAGGGCCGAGCCGGGGAAAACCAAGCCAGCTCGGCTCATGACAAGAGGTGGTGCTTGGGCTAGAGAGGAACCCATAACATTTTGGTGATGATCCGAGAACGCATATCTCCGCCAAGGATCTGACACTGAGGCATCAGCACCTTGGTGCTTTCATTTCCCTTAGTAAATGAAATCATTTAAAAAAAAATGCACTTTGTATTTACTCTGGTTATCTTTGCAGGCATATACTTTTTCACAGCACTGTACGTTGCAAATCACCACGAGTCGGACACGCCTTGAATGATTATACTAGATGTGATTAGTTGGAATAGCGGATAATATATACACTACTCACAAAAAGTTAGGGATATTCGACTTGGGTAAAATTTCAAGATGCACCTAAAATGCACTATAACCTTTACAGGTGAACTTAATTTGACCTACTCTGACCTTTTAAATGCGCATGTCCAACTGTTCAGTGTTTCAGCACTTTTTGCATAACTTGCTGTTCTCTAACAAGGTGCTTAATGGCAAAATTCACAACAGGTGTTTGATCCATCAGTTGACCAATAAATTTTCTGGTTCAATTAGAATTGGTATTTTAACAGTCCTCTTCATCATGCTGTTCACATTTTGACATCATGAGACCAAGACGGCACCTCACAATTGATCAATAGCACCTCGCCATTGCGAGGCTTCAAACAGGATGTTCTCAGAGGGAAGTGGCCACTGAGCTTAGAGTGTCACAGAGTGTCATCAGCAGGTTGCAACAGAGAGACTGGAAGAGTCACAGAAAGGCATAGAAGTAGACGCCTTTGGCCACATCCCATGCTGATGACCACTTCATTGTGAACAGTGCTCTGCAGAACCGGATGATGAATGCCACTCAACTCCAGGAATATTTAAGGGAGGTGAGAGGCACCCAAGTGTCATGTCAGACCATTCAAAACTGTTTACATCAGTGTGGTCTGTGTGCTAGATGACCTGCAAGGGTACTTGACCACACCACCAGGCGCAGGCATCATCATTTAAATAAGTAAGTATTTATTTATATAGCACTTCTCACAGAAAGGATCACAAAGTGTTTCACAATAAAATAAAACACACAATCACAAATGCAACATTAAATGCATTAAAAACAAGTATAAAGACATTAAAACATAAAAACCATAATCCATAATCAAACTAAAAAGCCTGTTTAAACAGGAGTGTCTTCAGCTGCTTTTTAAAAGCGTCAACAGAGTCTTCTGAGTGCAGACAGTGGTAATTGTGGTTCCACAATTTTGGTGCCACTGCCTGAAAGGCTCTATCACTTCGAGTTTTAAAATGGGTTCGAGGGACAGCCAGTAAAAGTTGATCCGAGGATCTCAAAGACCATGAGGGGTTGTACACTTTAAGCAGCTAATGAATTTAGAGACCTGGTCATGAATAGCTCTAAAAACAAGAACTAAAATTTTAAACTGAATCCTAAAAACAGGGGCGGCACGGTGGAGGAGTGGTTAGCACTGCGGCAGCACAGCAACTCACCCTTGGCCGGGGGATCCTGGGTTCGATCCCAGCACCCAACCAACAGTGATCTGTGTGGAGTTTGCATGTTCTCCCCATGTCTGCGTGGGTTTACTCCGGGATTTCTCCGGTTTCCTCCCACATGCCAAAAACATGCAAGTTAGGTTAATTGGCATCAAACTGGGGATTCTAAATTGTCCTTAGGTATGACTGTGAGAGTGAATGGTTGTCTGTCTCTCTGTGTTGGCCCTGCGATGGACTGGCGATGTGTCCAGGGTGTACCCTGCCTCTCGCCCAAAGATGCTGGGATAGACTCCAGCCCCCCAGCGACCCGAAAAGGATTAAGCGGAAGAAGATGAATGAATGAATGAATGAATGAATCCTAAAAACAACTGGGAGCCAGTGAAGTGCTGCTAAAACCGGTGTAATGTGTGCCCTTTTCTTAGTGTGAGTTAAAAGTCTAGCAGCTGAATTTTGAACAACCTGGAGGCGTTGAAGATGCTTTTAGCTCAGACAGGTAAAAAGACTATTACAATAGTCTAAGTGAGAAGAAATAAAAGCATGTATAATCATCTCAAGTTCTGCCTTCGACACCAGTGTTCTCAACTTAGAAATAGTCTTCAGATGGAAGAAAAAATTTCTAATTAATTGATTAATGTGGTACTCAGGAGACAAAGCCAAGTCAAAACTAACACCAAGATTCCGAAGATTCGCCTGAACAGAGGAACCTAGGGTACCCATGTGGTGCTTAATAAGTGGAATCTTGTTTTCAGGAGCAATAATTAATGTCTCTGTCTTGTCTGAGTTAAGCTGTAAAAAGTTTGCACTTAACCACTGTTTGATGTTAGACAAGAAGTTAGTTAAAGATGACAGCATGTGAAACTCAGACTCTTTAAAAGAGCAATACAACTGAATATCGTCAGCATAAAGCTGATAAGAAATATCTTCAAACTGGCTAATTATCCGTCCCAGTGGCAAAACGTATATTAGAAATAAAATGGGTCCTAGAACTGAACCTTGTGGTACCCCACATGAATACTGTGCTATTTCAGAAAAGACCTGATTCACAGACACGTTAAAGGTTCTTCCGGTGAGGTATGATGAGAACCATTTTAAAACAGAACCAGACAGCCCTAGCTCTTGGAGTCTGTTGATCATAAAACAGTGATCAACAGTATCAAAGGCAGAAGAAAGATCCAATAAAATCAGAATTGTGTATTTACCAGTGTCAGCCGCCATCATAATGTCACTGGAGACTCTGACTAAAGCTGTTTTGGTAGAATGATTTTTCCGAAAGCCCGATTGAAATTTATCCATGATATTACAATTTGCCAAAAATGACATAAGCTGCTCAGCCACTACCTTTTCCAGAATTTGTGATATGAAAAATATTGATATGTCCATGATTTGCATGGGCCAGGGAACATTTACACTGGACAAGGGACCAGTGGGCCTCAATGCTGTTCTCTAAAGAAAGTCGATTCATGTTGAGCAGAAATGAGGGCCGCCAACAATGTTGAAGACGTCAAGGAGAGCGCTATGCATCAGCCACTGTTGTCACCATGTTACAGTTCTGAGGAGGTGTGTCTAGTCAATACAAAACTGCCCTACACCTTGTGAATGGTACAGTGACAAACCGATACTACCTGAATAACATCATTAATCCAGTCATTGTACCCCTGCATGAACAACACAGGCCCAATTTCATCTTCATGGACAACAATGCCCCAGCTCATTGAGGTCGCATCATTAGAGAACTGCTACTGGAAGCTGGGGTACCTAAAATGGAGTAGTCTGCACTTTCTCCAGGCCTGAATCCCATAGAAAACCTATGGGATCAGCTGTGTCACCGTGAAGAGGCTCATAACCCTGCACCCCACAAGCTCAATGGCCTGAGGGCCGCCCTTCAAGAAAAGTGGAATGCCATGCCTCAGCAGACAGTAAGTCTGTGATGATGCCGAGCACGGATCTGTTCCGCGCTCGGGTTTTTGTTATTATTCTTTTTCTGTGTATATATTTAGTTCTGTTCCTCTGTTGTTTGGGTTGTGCTTTTATTTTGACAGCGCTGTGACAGGACTTCCGGCTGTCAGTCTGTTCGGCCGGTCACAGCTGTCAATGCTTTACTGATTGCTTTCATTCAACACCTGTTTGTCCTTTGTGTTAGTAGTATTATTTAAGCTGGCGAGCGAGGCTTATTCCTCGCTGCGTCCTCGCTTCACTCAGGCTGGAGTCCCCTACCCTGACTCCAGTCCATTTTCAGCAGAAGGTTTCGTCCTCACCAGTTTATGTAAGTTGTTATATTGACTCTCCACTCTTTATGTACTTGGTATCACCCCAAGGGGCTTCATCCTTAGTTTTTGTACGTATGTCCCTCAAGTCAAGCGTTTGTATTGATTATTATTTCTTATTAAATCACCGAAATCACTGCAGGCGAGTGGTGCCTCATTAATGCTCTTAATGGGCCAAACATAACAGCAGGACGCAGCCCGAAAGGTGCCAGCGGCAGTGAGTTTGTGTTTTGTTTTTTTTCTTGGCTCTATTTTTCCTTTTGGGTGCCTGCGTTTTTTGGAGTGATGGCGTCATATGGTAAATGGTATCCGGCGAGCCTGGGTTTTGAACTCTGCAAGGCTCTTATGGAGATTGATGACCTCCTAGCCATTGCTCATAATTATTCCACTCCAAAAGACACTCTCTGGTATCTGGACTTCGCAGAGGCGACCGTGCTGCGTGATCCTCGCCTGTCGGAGTATGCCGAAGGAAGGGAAAGCTTATGCCAGTTGTCAGCGCTTCGACAGAGGAATCGTGAGCTGGAGAAGTATGTTACCAGGAAGCCTAATTCAGTGCCATCAGGGAGGCACTCTCGTGGCCCAATTCAAGCGACTCCTCACCAGGGTCCTGCTCCAGCTCCCGCTACACCGGCTAACAAACGCCACCTCCTGGCACAGAACTGTGCTTCCCCTCCGTGACACAACTGTACCTAAGTGGAGGGAGGAGAGCCACCGGGTGAATACGCCACAAGGTTCCCATCATTGTCCAGCCACGGGCCGCCAGAAGAATTCCTTTGCCTCCCAGCCAGCAGTTTTTTCTCTGCCATATCAGAGAGGTATGACAGCAGTCTCCACCTCCGGGGTTTCCTCCTCAGCTGTTTTGCCAGCTCCTTCTCCCCAGATCGTTTCAGCTGCCCCCACCCCCCACGGCACATTCTCTCACTGCTGGGAGCTCAGCTGTTTCTTTCCTGGCTCCGCCCATGACCATGCCTGCAGAAGCGGCTACTCCTCGTCTTTCAGAGGGGCCCACAACCTCCACAGTTATGGATAGGGAGAAAATTGAGCCTGCTGCAGCAGTCACCACCGTTCCCCAGAAGAATAGACAAGTGTTTTTGTTTTTGTTTTTTTTTTCATTCTAAGTCTCATTTTGGTGAATTACCTTGTCTGATTCCTGGGGGTGAAGCTGAGGTTTTTCAGTCCACTGAGCTTTCACCACCTGCTGCAGCCACAAGAAAATTACTTGTTACCTCTGTGTCTCCTCCTATACCCCTCGAGTGTCTGCCGAGTCCAGGATCAAGCCATTGGACGGAGGAGGAGCCTGTTGGCCTGGAGAGCCTGGTTCCAGCCTCACAGCCATGACACGGACAGAGGAGGAGGGCTGTCTGCACCCCTGTGCCGGAGCCGATGATGAAGCGTCCCCGGGTGTCACCGGAGCAGAGTTCAGCCCCAGCAAGAAGTGAACCTCCCGTCACTGTGCCGAGTGAGCCATCGGGGCGGGTTACATCGCCGGGGTGCTCAAGGACTGTCGAGTGGGAACCTGAGATGTGCCTCCTGAGGACCGAGCCCGAATCACTGTGACTGCCTGGATTGCCGGAGTCCTGGACGGCGATGGAGCTCAAGATCAGGCAAGTGCTCTATGTTGTCTTTCTGTTTTCTTTTTTGGAGCAATCTTGCCTGTCTCTTGGGGAGGAGAGCCGAGTGCAGCTGCCCGCTGCATCCGAGGTCACCTCACCGGGCTCCGCCGCTGCCAGTGACCATGACCTCCTTTGTCTCTCTCCTGTCTCTGAGCCTGCTCCCAGGGTCACCAGAGATGATCCAGCTTCGCCTGAGGTTTCCAAGGGTCCAGGTTTGCCTCTGGAGGTCATCCAGGGTGCAGCTTCCCCCCCGCCCGAGACCGTCGCTTGGGTCCCTCCTCGGGTTGAGTCGCCATGGGTGCTGCATCCAGGTCAGGGACCTTCGTGGATGCTGTGCCCCAGTGTCAGTCCTACGTGGGTGCTGTGCTCCTGCATGGGCCCGTCATGGGCGCTATGCTCCAACCCGGGTTCTGCCAAGGGTGCAGCTAGGCTTCAGCCTGGAGCAACCGCAGGTGCTTCATTGGCCAGGTCGGGGTCCACCGAGGGTGCAGCGTCGGCCCGGTGAGGGTCCACCAAGGGTGCAGCTAAACTCCAGTCTGGGGTCACCGCGGGTGCTTCACAGCTCCAGTCTGGGGTCACCGCGGGTGCTTTGTCAGCCCAGCCGGGGTCCACCATGGGTGCTGCTAAACTCCACTCTGACGCCGCCGTGGTTCCCCTCCCTTTTCCTTCACCAGACGCTGTTAGGGTCCCCCTCCTCCGGTCCGTCTTTCTGCTATTCAGCCTCCCGGTGGGAAAGCAGTCTCCTGTTTCACCCCTGCGGTGCTGGTGGCTTAAGAACTCTGGCTGGCCGCCTGAAAGACTGAGCCGCCGGGTCAGGTGGTCCATGTTCTCAGGCAGGCCACCCGACTCATTCCGTTCGGCCGTCCTGGGATTTCGGTCAGCCCCCCCAAACTTTTTTCTTCCAACTGGGGTCTCTGGGGACTTGGTTGGCTGCCTGGCCTTTTCCATTTGATGGTCGGGTGGAGCTAGGACACCGGGAGGCCACCTGAACTCTTTCTTCTTTCATTATGTATGATCCAGTTTTCTTCATGCTCTGTTTATTAGATTATGGTTCTGGGTTTGCAAGTTGTGTTGGTTTTTGTGTCTCTCCCTCTGGACCTGGATCCCCCCACCACCCTCCTGGGGTTGGTTATGTGTCTGGTACTGTTTGGGGGTGGTGGTCTCCTTTCCCTTTTTGATGTTACTGTGGGGTGTCTGGGGATCTACCCCTTAAGGAAGGGGCACTGTGATGATGCTGAGCACGGATCTGTTCTGCGCTTGGGTTTTTGTTATTATTCTTTTTCTGTGTGTATATTTAGTGCTGTTCCTCTGTTGTTTGGGTTTTGCTTTTATTTTGATAGCGGCATGACAGGACTTCCGGCTGTCAGTCTGTTCGCGGCCGATCACAGCTGTCAATGCTTTACTGATTGCTTTCATTCAACACCTGTTTGCCCTTTGTGTTAGTAATATTATTTAAGCTGGCGAGCGAGGCTTATTCCTCGCTGCGTCCTCGCTTCACTCAGGCTGGAGTCCCCTACCCTGACTCCAGTCCATTTTCAGCAGAAGGTTTCGTCCTCGCCAGTTTATGTAAGTTGTTATATTGACTCTCCACTCTTTATGTACTTGGTATCACCCCACAGGGGTTCATCCTTAGTTTTTGTATGTCCGTCCCTCGAGGCGAGTGTTTTGGTTTGATTATTATCCATCCATCTTCTACCGCTTAATCCTTCTGTCGGGTCGCGGCGGGCGGGGGGGGTGCCTGGAGCCTATCCCAGCATCTTTTGGCGAGAGGCAGGGTACACCCTGGACAGATCACCAGTCCATTTCTTATTAAATCACCGAACTCACTGCAGGCAAGTGGTGCCTCATTAATGCTCTTAATGGGCCAAACATAACAAAGTCAACTTGTGGACAGCATGAGACGTTGTTGTCAAGCTGTAATTGATGCTCAAGGGCACATGACAAGTTATTGAGACATTGACATTTTTTGTTGTGGTATACCCACCACTGTTGTTGGTTTTTGTTTCAATAAATTGTTTGAGATGAGGAAATCACTGTTGCATGCTTCTACTTAAATGCCCTACTTTCATGATATAATGTCACTGTAGCGTGAACTTTTTACATTTTCCATAAATTTCACCCGAAAGCCAAATATTCCTAACTTTTTGTGAGTAGTGTATTTTGTTATCATTCTTGCAGTGTATAATTCAATGCCATAATTTATTATTCATACATTTTTAAAAGCAATGTTATCAAGTACAAAGTCTCACAATAATTCATGAGAAAATTTGAGTTAAAAATGGCAGCTTGAGGCAATTTCCAATCAACTATTCATAACACTGCGTTCCCTCCATCATATCCGCTAAATATGGTTTCTGTATTTTGTTTACAGGCTTGAGTGTTTGTGAGGGATCAGCTGATTAAAACTAGAATTAACAAAATGTCATGTTTTAGCAGCACTGCAGAATCATTGGTTCCAAATTAATAAAGGTATTAATGTCTTTCTTTTATTCTTGAGACCTTTCTCTTACAAAGTGCAGGTGAAAAAAAACAACTCAGCTTGAGAGGAAAGCATGATCGTGAACCGGGAGACAGATGATGTTGGAATAAGTGGGATGCTGCAGGCCTGCATGCCCGTGCATGAAATAAGAGTCTTCTATTTTTCTTCCCCTAAATAGATCATTTTTTGATCTTTTCCGGGTCCTTTGTTACTGCAAGTCACCATTAAGTGAATGTGTGATGCTTTGTCCAGCCAGCAGTAAAGTGTAATGTCAGAGCAACAAAGAGCCAGCAAAATGCTTTCCAGTGAGTATTAAAGGCTAGAATGCTCTGAGCTCCTTATTCCTGGGTCACTGTCTCTCTGTTGTGCTACTCATGTGCACCACTGCTCAAATGATATTTATAAAAAAAAAATACCTTTTTCCCTCCTCTGATCCGCAGCCAAACTCATGTTGTCGTTGAGCTAAAGCGGAAATCCCTGTCAGTGTCTCCCCTCTGAGCTAACAAGCAAGGACAGATCTCGTAGTGTAATCTGCCTTTCGAGAGGATGCACATTTACGAACACATCTGCAACCAAAATGAAAAAAAAAAAAGTGTAATCATCTGGCGTGGCTCGTCTGTGATCGTAAATTATCGTCTCCCTGAATGCTTGTCATAGCAGCTCCCACTTCTTATAGAAACACGCTGAAAATATTCTCGGGCTGCAGCTCCTAGTCCCCGTGGTACCATTACATAAGGCTAGAGTAAAATATTCATCAGGCTGCTTTGGACCACATCTGTATGCAGCTGAGTGCTGAGGAAACACTTTTCTGTAAACCTGCTAACTACACCAGGGTGGCTGCTCCGGCTGTTGCTGCCTTTAAAGTGTTTTTTTTTTTTCTGCAAATATGCTTGATTGCTTTTGTATACGGTTGTGTTTCCTTGAGTGAAGCTTTTATATCGAAGGTGTGTGCATGCCTTTAAGTGCTATGTGGTTGTTCAAATGCGAAGGCATATCTCTGAGTCTTCATCAGTATGCTATCCTTGTATTCATGTGCATACAGTGCTCCTTTTTTATTAAACCAAACATTTGTGTCTAGCCGCAGTGCCAGTAAAGTGGTTGTCCCCTCTTCTCCCTGTATGCCAGATCATGCAGGAAATAATGGCTTGCTGCCGCAGAGTTCGTTATGAGGAAGCCGTAAAGTTAAAACCTTCCGGGCCCATCAGCGGAGGTCCGTCAGGGCCAGGAGAACCGGCTGGCATTTGGCTGACCTATGGATCCCTGGGAAACCATAACTCAGGCCCTCGCCTATACACACGCTCACACACACTGCTCTCCATTAAATGTTCAGCGTTTAATCTATGTAACCGACCAGACTAGTCCTCCCTCTCTCTCCTTTTATGTTGCTGCTGTAATGGCCGTTAACCAATTAGAGTGGATGTTGATTAATTGACCGCCGCCTTTTAAAGCGTTTGATTTTCACCGGAGTATGCTAAAGGCCTCACCCGAAGATAAACTGACTAAAATCCTTCTCAACCTCCTATTGGACAAGAGCCTCTTGCTTAACCTCTGACTGTCAAAGCACCAAAAACAGCAGAGGGGAAATCCTAACATATACATCGAGGATGAAGAGAACTGAGATCAGAGAAACCCATGTTAAATATGCAAGGACGCTGTGCATTAATGAAGAAGTAATAAGCACTGTGCTAATGACGGATTTGAGGCTCCCGCGTGAGAGCGGAATTAGGAATGCGCTGCAGGAAATGCTCATTACCGTGGCCCACACTGAATCTTACCTGTGTGAGCACACATATGGCCATATTTTATGAGCTCGAGATGGTGGAAAATGTAGAGTTCATGCACAAGGCTTTACAGGCCTGGATATACTGTATGTTTTTCGCATTCATATCAAACACCCATGCACAGACATACAGATGCAGGCAAAAACTGGAAAATGGAAAACGCAGATGCACACACACAGGCGAGGTGAAACTGAAACACATGAAGAATGCACAAATCCTTGGAGTGTGCGCTTTCTGTCACACTGGGTTCACACTGATTAACGCTGGGGGCCTCGACAAGGAGGATGCATCCCGTGTGGTTTGTAAAATTCTGGAATCAGGGAGCTTATCAAATAACACACAGACTGCAGGCTGTTGCTGTGGAGTATTAGATTAACTAATACATAAATAAGCGTGTAAGAAAACAAAATACAAGGCTCTATTTCATCATAGTCAAATTCTTCTGTTTTCTTATTTTGGTTTTTAAACATCGACATTAATACCCTTCACCTCATAGGATGACTAACGTTATAGTATTTGTGGCTTCTGTCCAGTGACACTACAGCGATCCCACACTTCACTCCTCCAGCATACGTCAGCCTGCACGTTCCACCTCACCTCAGTTTTTTGGGGGGGGTTTTTCCCACTTAAATAGCATCTAGACATGAGTGGTGTCAGGGATTAATATAGCATTGGAACAAATCCTGATTCTGTGATTTTTCAAAAACAGCAAAACAACAGAAAGTCTTGTAAACAGAAGGTTAAGTCACATGGGGTCATGAATACTAGTGTAGTGCATAAAAATCCCACTATGTCTCTGCAGGTAAAGGTGTGAAAAATGGCAACTGGAGGTGGAAAACAGAGCAGAACTTATACGTGTTTTGTGAGAACTGCATGTTTAATACCAAATGTGTTAAAGCTGCCACACCAGCGAAATCACTTCTCTTCCTTTACCATTTTTGCACTTGCATTTGTACATTTTTGCATTTGTACAGACCTGGGTTTAGAGCTGTGGTCAGAGCTGTGGTCAGAGCACGTCTCATGATGAGTGATGACTTGGCTGTCACTGGATTAAAAAAAGAGCAGAGTTTGAGCAGAGCTGACCAATGTGCTCACAGACTGGTCGACCTCACACAAGTGAGAGAGGCACTATTGCAAGGTGCGAGTCCCTCAACGGAGAAATCATGAGTCTTATGACACATAATGGCCCATGATAAAATGACTGACAGTCAAGCACAGTTCACATTTTCCTCCCTGATCTGATCTGACTCACCAACTCCTTCAGAGTGGACCATTTCATCCATGTAGCATTTCCATATTTTTGGACTAATGTTATCAGGACTAAACTGAATGCAGGTACTCGCTGCTTTAGTCAAGTGAATAAACTGCATGTCAGTTTACTCTACTATCCTTCATACAACCATATATTCAATCCATCTATCCATCTTCTACCGCTTATCCGGGGGTCCAGTCTGCGGGGGCAGCAGTCCAAGCAGAGCAGCCGAGACTGCCACATGGTTCACATAGCTCCATAATCCCTTCTGCATCCCTCCTGCACACAGCATACCTCCTGGAATCATTGGGCCACACAAACCCCTCCACCATGATAAGGTGGCAGTCCACAGAGGGAGCAACCATATATTTTTTTATTCTAAAAAAAAACAAGTTATCAGTATACATACTGCCAGACAACCATGAATTCATGGGAAAACATCTGCTTGCCAATGTGCAGCACAAAGTTGAAATGGTCAAGAAGAGTCAAGAAAAAAGTTACAACTTGGCAATTGAGAAATATCAGCATATCAATATTTGATCTGATTTCATATTATACTACATGTAAAGGTGATTGCAACAAAAATCAAACTAGAAAAGCACTCGGAGAGCGCAGACCTCCGCCAAGCGCCACAGTTCCCCCCATACAGTGTTTGTGTGCACGTTTTCAGATTCCTTGACCATGAAAACATATGACTAGCAATTGGATTGACAATGATAGGATTAGTGGTTCAGTAGTTATTCACGAAAATGGCATTTTCCGTAATGGCGGCCACAGTTCCCCCCATACAGTGTTTGTGTATACGTTTTCAGATTCCTTGACCATGAAAACATATGACTAGCAATTGGATTGACAATGATAGGATTAGTGGTTCAGTAGTTATTCACGAAAATGGCATTTTCCGTAATGGCGGTTTTCTTCTGGACGGTGATCCGGATCACCACCAAAATGTAATCATCTGTAGGATAGCCCATTTCTGACAATCTGTGAAAATTTCATGAAAATCTGTCCATAAGTTTTTGAGTTATCTTGCTAACAAACAAACAGACAAACAGACAGACAGACAAACCAACGCCGATGATCACATAACCTCCTTGGCGGAGGTAATAATAATGTATCAATGCTTGCACAATGTTCACACCTGTGCAATACTACACACAGTATTTATCACAAAACTGAAATATTTTACACACCATATATTTATCGCTACATACTGCTGACGAAACATAAGGCTGCTACCATTGTTGTGTGTGGAGTCATTCCACCTCAGTTCAACAGATTTGAGAGAAACTTTCCGCTTGACCATTTCAGATTTGCTTCAAAATTTCACAGCATAAAGAATAACCATTTAAAAAAAACACAGCCAGAATTTTAGCTTGATATACGTATCTAATACAGGCAGGGAAAAAAAAAATCTGAACATGTACCCCCTCACAATTTTTTGCCGCATTTACAGTATGCAATCATCTAAATCTACAGCAAAGTTTAGACTTCATTATCTCAAAAAGTTTTCAAGCTAGAGACTTCAAATTTTCTGTAAATTATGATTGCTACCTATAGACTCTACAGGTACATTTTTAAGGTGAATGTGTTGATAACGAGAGTGTTTCATGACTGTGAACTCTGGAAAAAAAAATCTCTGACAAAATGTTTGGCAAATGGCTGTGTTTCC
This sequence comes from Pholidichthys leucotaenia, assembly GCA_020510985.1. NCBI lineage: Eukaryota > Metazoa > Chordata > Actinopteri > Cichliformes > Pholidichthyidae > Pholidichthys > Pholidichthys leucotaenia. Next base: position 57,189,829 of record CM035837.1, on the reverse strand, counting down.
CTCTAGAGGTGTTTCAGCTGGCTTTAAATATAATTAAAAGGTGTCTATATTGCATTTTTGTTGGAATTATTTAAGCACTAAAGTGTAAAATAATTAATTTTGATCATATTTCACCTCCCCAGAGCAGATGTATGACAAGCTATACCAATGAAATGAACACATCTCCAGAAAGAGTACTGTATGTGCTTTCAGACTGTAAAATTTCAAGATGGCATTATGACAGCAACCCAGTAAATTTTGTTTTCAAAGTTTAGGTATATCGCTCATAATTCATGTCATCATAAACACCAGCTATTTGATCTGTTTTGAAACGTCATACCTCCTACTACTTTAGTTTGTTAAATAACACAAAATTTGATACAGAGAATGCAAAATTATTTAAATTTTGACCTAATTTATTCAGCAGTAACTATATAGAAGCAATATGCATACAAGTATGCTACAGATTTCCACATACAAACAACAATAACATCATCGCCCCTCTATTTCCAGTATCCATAGGTATCATATCAAACATAAGCTGGCACTATACGCCGATGATTTATTGCTTTTCATCTCAAACCCTTCTTCCACACCTCCTTCCATATTATCCCTATTTTCGGATTTTGGTCATTTTTCAGGTTACAAATTAAATTTGCACAAAAGTGAATTATTTCCTATAAATAACAAAGCTCTTGAGTTGGATCTTTCTTGTTTTCCTTTCAGGTTAGTAAAAGAACAATTTACTTATCTTGGAGTCAATGTTACAAGAAATCATAAATTAATGTTTAAAGAAAACCTTTTCAAAGTTTTAAATCAGGTTAAGCAGAGCTTGTCTAAGTGGTCACCCTTATCCACTACCTTAGCTGGATGAGGTAATTCTGTAAAAATGAATCTTCTCCCTAAATTCCTTTACCTCTTTCAGTCTATTGCAGTTTTTATCCCAAAGTCTTTTTTTGATTCTTTAGATTCAATACTTAGTTCTTACATTTGGAAAGGCAAACACCCTCGGGTTTCTAGAACACACCTACAGAAGTCGAAGCTAAATGGTGGGCTAGCACTACCCAATTTCTGTCTGTACTATTGGGCGGCTAATATCCGCCCTCTGTTATACTGGGCAAATGGTAGCCAGACCAGCTCTGCATCATGGTTGGCTATGGAAGTCAGCTCAGCTCAAAATATCCCTCTTGGCACTTTTTTGGGTGCTTCATATTCTCTCTCTACATCTCTGCCTATAACTAACCCAGTAGTCCGACAATCTTTCAGAGTGTGGGCTCAGTTCAGGAAACACTTTAAACTGTATGATTTTTCCCTTCAGAGCCCTATTTTTTCTAACTACTTTTTTCCTCCATCTACAGATCATGCCTTTAAGGACTGGCAGGCTATGGGCATTAAATATTTTAAGAATTTATTCATCAATGGAAATTTTGCTTCTTTTGATCAACTTTCTAATAAATTTGGACTCCCAAGAACTCATTTTTTCAGATATTTACAAATTAGGTATTTTCTTCAAAGTCAGTTACCAGTTTTCCCACAATTTCCTCAGAGCTCCTTAACAGAAGACATCCTAATCCTTAAGCCATCTGTCAGAGGTCTCATTTCAAAAGTCTACAATAAACTGACCTCTTTAAATCATACCTCCATGGCTAAGATCAGAGCAGCCTGGGAACAAGATCTGAACTTGCAATTATCAGATGATGCCTGGGATTCAATTTTTGGGCTTGTTTATTCTACCTCACTTTGATCTTGTCACTCTTTATTACAGTTTAAGGTTGTTCATCGTGGCCACATGTCTAAGGCTAGACTCTCTTGTATTTATTCTGACTTGAACCCTCAGTGTGACAAATGCGGCACTGATGAAGCAACTCTGATTCAATTGTTCTGGACCTGCCCCAGTCTTAGAACATTTTGGCAGGGGGTTTTTCAATCTCTTTCTATTGTTTCTGGTACGACTATTACTCCTGACCCTCTTTTAGCTGTATTTGGTTGTTTCTCAGGGAATCTTAATGTTCCCTTAAAGTGCGTTGTATGCTGTCCTTTGCCTCTCTCCTGGCCAGACGGGTTATCTTAGTAAGATGGAAGGGTGCTGCCCTGCCGACTCACACTCAGTGGTTGTCGGATGTCATGTCCTGTTTGAGTCTGGAAAAGATCCGGTATTCTGTTAAGAACCAAGGGGTGAAATTTAACAGTGTTTGGGGACCCTTTTTAAGACATTTCCTTGATCCCCACTGATCTCCTATGTTTGGTTGCATCCATTTTTTTTTTTGGTTAACTTTTTCTCTCATCTGTTTATACACATTGATTAATACAGAGAAGACCTGACTTCCAGCTTTATTAACTTTGTATCTTTTGCTTCTTTAAGGATTTGTCATTAGTCCCATCTTATACATATATTGGTTTCCGCCAGGTATATTATGAATAATATGTCCCCCACCCTTTTTTTTCTATTTTTTTTTGATGCAGTACACAATGTTTAGAGAATCATATTAATCTATTTGTTATTATGTTGTTATGTATCTTTATTTTGTTTACTGAAAAATTCAATAAAAAGATTGTTGATTGAAAAAACAACAATAACCAATGCATTTAAGTTTGGGTACAACTTGAATTTGGACTAACATCAGTTATTTCATTTTGTTCAAATGGTCTGTTGAAATCTTCTGAGCTGTCTCTGGGACTATATGGTTACTGTTGAATAAATTATGTAAAAATTCAATTAATTATGTAAAATTCTGAAGCAAATCTGAGATGGTCGAGCAGAAGGCATTTGTTGAATTGAGATGGAATGACCCTGTGTTGTTCCTTGATGATTACTTCATGGTCATGAGGTTGCCCCTAGCTTGAGAAATTATTTTTAAATTTCATAAGCACTATGAGTTATGTGTGACCAACACAGACCCCAGTAATAATTTATGCTAGTGATGATAACATTAGTTAGCTGAGCAGAAATAATACTACCATGTTGCATGGTAAGCTAGGTAACTGCCTGCTAATCATTTTGCAATTGTTATTACTAACAAAATCCTGCTTGTTAATAGTCTTGACCTGCTTCCACTGAGCATCTTTGACCACTGCACACTCTGGGAATCTGTGTAAACTGTGCAGTGTCAGACGGGGAGTTTTACTTTTGTTTCATTTTGGTCGCTCCAGCTTGATTTTATTCATCCACCCGAACAAAAAAAAAAAAAATCATTTCAGTGCAACGAGAGCCAAAAAGTCCCAGGAAATGTCGTGCAATGGAGACTACTGATGCAGGTAGGCTCATTCAGCAGAAAACCTTGACTACGTAAGTGCACTTACGATGTGATTTGTATTTTTTTCTTGTAGTATTTGATACAGAACAAAAAAAAAACATCTGAAACGCAACCTAAGCTGCTGTTTATAACCTGGAGAAATAAGAGTTTTTGTTTTGACTAAACTAAGTGCATTCCTGCACATGCCCGTAGAAACCAAGTATAAGCAAGTATTTCTGCATGCCCATAGAAAGCAGGTGTAAGCAAGCACGTCACCACTCGTTCAGTGATGACTGCCTTTGATCTTTGATGATGTCATAGCGAGTCCTATGATCATGAGTGATGCCTGCCTTTGATCTCATAGCAAGTCCTATGATCTTTTAGCGAGTCCTATAATCATGACATCTTGACAGAGATTTCTTGAATTACACTGGTCAACACCAAATTTATGGTCTAAGTTTTTTTTAGCTGATTTAGGACAATTTTGATGTGTTGAATCCAAAAATCACATTGGTTTTGCTCAATAAGGTCAACATTTTGAACTATGGCCACATGCTTTTTACATTTTTGTTTACATGTACAGGTATTTTCGCTTTATATGATGCAAAATTCTTTTTTATTTCTTGAAATTCTCTGAATTTTGAACAATGATGATGTAACATTCAATTTACGTGTACTTACCTTTATCATTATCTACTATTCAATTTGCAGTACAACTGTACAACTGCTGTACAACTGCTTATAACTTAGCATAAAAACCTGACCTGATTGAGAGAAACGGGTGCCATTTTCGGATTCAGCGGTGCAAAATTGTCTTAAATCAGTTGAAAAAACACAGACAACTTACAAAAAAATTATTTTTGTTATGTTGTGTTATATATAGAGTGATATGTTGAAGGCAAATAATCCTGGCCTGTGAAGCTGTTTTTTACAAATTAAATAGAAAAAAAAAATTGTGATATCGTGAACAATATCGTTATCGTGAAATTTGCAAAAATATTGAGATATCATTTTTAGGCCATATTGCCCGCCCCTATTGCAGTGTTGTAAGGACAACTTGTGCTCAACAAGCATGTATCTCTGCAAACAGTCAACACAGTAATGGCTACTTGTTTATTTCTGCTATTTCGCCAGATTGGTGAATTAGTAGAAGTAGCATTCCTCGTTCGAGCAGGGTTGGGTTCACACATCCCATGGTCATGTTCGTGTATGCATCCGTTGGGCCCAGGATGGTGGCCGGTACACATAATTTTACACTGATCGAATGATTTGGACTTTTGGGGTCCAAAGTCCTCAGTTTGATACCAATCTAACTGACAGCAGAGCAATGACGTACAGTAGCTCAGTTATGTATTACTGCAATTCATGTAAAAAAGTATTTATTAATTTACGAGAAATATGCTTGTGAATTCTTTCACACGCCCCCAACGCCATCTCTGTGTGAAACACTGCTCAGGGTATCAAACTTTAATTGTTTACTTGGCTAATCCTTCATATACCCAACTCACATTACAATTAATTAATGTACTATTTTTCTAAACATAAAATCGCTTCAGATACTGCACTACACTGCAAAATAGATGTACACTTGCCAAACCCTGTGATGTCAGACAAACTATCACTCATGGTATGACACAAATAAAATTCAGCATGCAGTGAAATAACAGGCACACATGCACGTCTCATCCCAGACAGCAGAGCATGTCTCCAACACACCGCTGGCACACACGGCACAACATTGATCAGACCAGGAAGGCAGCCGGTGAAGCAGTACCAGAATCTGGTCTGGTTCACTGCTTGTCTAGTACCTGGCATGGGAGCTGACGACATTAGCAGAGCAGGCAAAGTGAACGCCACATGAATCGTGCTTCCTTGCCTTTTCACTTCCAATATCCAATACGGCACATTATGATAAAGTCCATTACTCATGAATCAGCTAAATTGCTCTTAAAATATGTCATAAATAGCAAACATGTCCTTGTCTCCTTTACCTTGGATACCAGGTGTTTTTTTTAACCCAAAGATGTCAAGTTAAAATATAAAACATTTTCTGATGATTGTTTAAATGCCAGCAAATTAATTATTACTCCAGCTCCACCATCACCCTTGAATATAGTCAATATACTGTATATAGGCTTGCAGGTGTAGTTCTCTGTCGCCATCCAAAAATGTCCTCCAGTATAAAGCTACAACTTCTAAACTGATGTTTCAAATTACTGACATTGGTGTGCATGGTGGCACTAAATGAATGTGAAAGCTCCGTGCGATGACAGCGAACACCTTGTCTGTTGATGTGTCTGTAGGCAAAAGAGTGAATCAGCTGCAGGATGTTATTCTGTGAGTCAGTCTTCCTCTGGAATGGCGCTGCTTTTAATCCTCCCTAAAATAAAACTGAACACACTGGGCACATCTATGGCAGAATGAGTGAGCTTATCAATTTTGGAAATATAGGACATTGAAAGATCTGCCACCTTTAGAATATAGTTAAAAGAAATGCAACAGAGTGGGGGAGAGTAGCCATAAATCATACTCAGGTAAAAGTAGCTTTACTTTATTATATTAATGACTCAAGTATGCGTAAGAGTAGTCACCAAAAAGAATGTCCTTGAGTAAGACAAACAGCTATTTACTAAAATCCCTGTGTAGTCATTAACTTTGATCAGGTTAATTCTTATGAAGAACAAGTTATAAAGTGTTCATCTGGGAAAAATAAAATGAACTATCCATCTGCTGTCTCATAAAATATTCATCATATCATAAAAATGAAACAGTAAACAGAAGTATTTTAAACATCTTCTATGCCAGGCTAAAAAAAAAAAATATTTCAGCACTGATTCCAATGAAATAAAATGATAAATTCACAAAAAAATGATTACAGATGAAAGTACAAATAATAATGAACACACACTAGAATTAAAATGCAACAAAGACGTACATTTCAAACCAGTTTCCTTTCTGTTTTATGAGTAGGTATGTTGACAATAAGGGTTTAATTATGCTGGACAAAGTCTAATTTTAGTATGTTTAGAATTATAAGAGAAAATAGGAGAAATGTTTACATTCCTTATATGTAGAAGTATGTTGTCTATATGTCCCAGTTCTGCTGAACTTTCAAAAATTGCACATACTCGGCTTATATCAATGAAATAAAAATAAGTGTACAACCAAATATACTCAAGCAAAAGGACTTTTTTTTTTAAATGTGCTGATGCAAAAGTCAGGAAGTCTCCTATAATAAAATTGCTCAGCAGAGTAAAATTTTGTGGAAAAAGTTACTTGAATGTATGTACAATAAGAGTCCTCAGAAATAATGCCCTGGCTATGGTTGAGCAATATACTGAGTTTTGAGGATATATCAGTATATTTCCCATTTGAGACAAGGACAATATTGTATATATCGACATATCTAGCTGTATGATCTGGCTGTGTGGGGACTAAAAACATCTGCACTACCGCAAGGGAAGTTTAAAAACAAAATAAAAGCATGCAGCTCACATCTGGTCCGAGCAAACTCAAAATAGCAGCGAGCGCATCACCAAACTCACTGCTTTGTTTTCTCAGACACATCAAAAACAAAAATAAGCAACAAATTATACTTCTGGTAGCTGTTAAAGCAACACTACACAAGATTTTCACCTTAAAATAATATTTCCAAAATTATCTTGATAGTACTTCCACCACTGCCTGAGTGGGCCCACATGGCCTGTAACAGTTCTGTTCTCGGTGGGAACACTGAAAAAACTATAACTATGGTGACTATGACCTCAGTGCCAACAACCAATCACAGGGCACAACTACAGCCACTAACAACTACGCTCCCTGTGACTGGCTGTGGGGACTGAGGTCAAAGTTGTCATAGTTGTAGTCTTTTCAGTGTTCCTATCAGGAACAAGAAAGTTACATAGTGCTGCTTTAATACACCCGAAAGCTCATCTATTTCTGAACTCAGATATTTTTCTACCTCTGAATCCAAATTGATTTTTCATTCAAATGATTTACAACTCCTTTAGATTTTTTTACCACCATGGCTTTTCACATACGTGAAAGAGGATTACAGTTGGTCTTTTTGGCTGATCTCCCACATTCATATAGTCAAAGATTATTTTCACCAAGCTGTAGGTTTCCTGGTGCAATTTACAGCACTCAGTGTCTGAGAAATTCTTTCATATGTGAGGAAAATAGTTTTCAGAATGGCAGTACCCCTGGCTGAATCGATATTGAATGAAACAAAACGGAATGATTCTGGAAATTGTTTGATACCCAACCGTATTCCTTAATTTTATTTATTGTTTGCACTACATTAATTATTTCATTGACATGCTAAGTCTTGTGCAACTATAAGTGGAATAAACCCCTGTAGATATTCTGTATGTAATTGTATCTGTTTTACTAACAAGTGTTTGTAAGTGAAAAAGGTGACAACTCATCGTTCAGTCCACTACCCAGAAACACATCGATCTGGTGTATCAAGATAGAGAATAACTATATTAGGATCTAATTTCTGACCCACATTTTCCAGTCCTTGACCTAGCTTTTACTTGTGAGCAGTTTTTGCAGAGATTTGCCAGCCATTTCACTCTGTAGAATAAACTGTACAACACCACGTAAAAATACCTTATAGTGACACCATATAAACAATGATGGGGCCCCCTCTCTGCATTGTAATGTGTGCTAACTAGGGCTACAATGATTACTCGAATAATTCGATTACAAAAATTCCTCATTTCAAAATCTATGCTTTGATGTGTCGTTTAATGTAGCACTTCCAGTCTATATGACCTTCCAGTACAACCTTCTTCCGTTCACGTTACATAAACAAGATGCAACTTTGTTTAATGGCACCATGTCAGAGCCACATAGTTACAAGCCGGCAAAGAGGAGGAAAAATGTCAGAAAAAACGATAAATGTATCTCAAGTCTGGTATCATTTCAAGCACAAATTAAAGGAGAACATTGTGCAGTGTGTACACAGTAAAGCTGAGTGGCGAGCTAGCATCATGCAACGTCGATGTTACCGTGTCTTGGCAGAAAGCATCCTACATCATGCACAGCCAGTGCACCCGAGACAAGGGATGTGATTGAGATTTTAAATTAAGATGAATAGAAAGTAGTCAGCTATGCTAATTATGCTTATATAACCAAAGAACATATAGCCACTGCCGATAGCATCTGTTAGCAATATAACTTTATACGCTACGTTACACCTTCAAATTTTGTTCGCTAGCCATTAGCATCTGCTAGCAGCTAGTGCTAGCAGATGCTAACAGCTAGCGAAGAAAACTTTATGGTGTAACGTATAAAGTTACATTCTATGCAATAAACATTGCAATAAATGTGTACCTGTGTTATTGAGTGTTTGCTACAATTACTGCTGCTCTTCAGGAAAGAAAGTTCCACATATGTTGGTCAATGCAAGTTTCTTTAAAAAAGTATCCGATTACTTGAGTAATCTTTGATGAGAGTGGGCGATTACCCGAGATGTAAAATAGTCGTTAGCTGCAGCCCTAGAGTTAACGTTTTTTTTCTGTTGAAGGGTGTGGAAAGAAACCAGCTTAAAGCAAGGTTTGGGTTTTTTTGAGTAATCGATCATAATTTCTGGAATGAGGCATTGCTGTGATTTGTAAATTAATTTATTTGCGCTTTGAGCACCATATGGCAGGTGTCAAACAGCTCTTTATATAGCAGAGAACACAGACATCTGCACAGGCTCTTCTCAACAAAATAATATAAATAACAGCCCTACGGGCCTAAAGTTAAGGAGATACATATATAAATTTGTAGTTGGGGTTTAGGGGTGAACTGTCGCTTTAAGGGAGGTTGGAAAGAGTGTTATTTGGCTGAAAACATCAATTTTCATGCAGGATGAAGGAAAACCTAAATTTTAGGCTCTGAAAGACAAAGTAGTGGTTATCTGAGAAAAAGTCACTCATTTTAATTAAAACAGGATAAATATAAAAAAAAAGCCACTACCACACCAGTAACATTGAAAATGGTTTGACTATTTTTTGTGAATGTCTAATTACCCATGAAACCATTTCAAACACATAAGAGGTTTTTTATTTTTTTTTAAGTCAGAAAAGGTATATATATTTTTGCAGTGAGCCGGGTGGTAAATAGCAATCATACCTTCGTAAAGTAGAGAGGGGTCTATTACGCTCGCCATGACTGACTGGCTTGAAAATGAAATGTGTTAAATAATTCATCAGAAGTCCAAATGTCCATGAACAGAACACACATTTTTTTTCCACAAAGTAAGCAGATGTAGTGAGGAGAAAACTGTTGGAGAGAAAAGGCTATGGGGTAAAAAAAAAAAAAAAAGAAATTAAACTGAGTAGTATCCTATTAATGACTTGTGCATTGTGACAGGCAATACCTCTCACTGGTTAGCAGCCAACTTCTCCAGGGCTCCAGTTAAGTGTTGGGATTTACCCGCGGACCTTTCCGCTAAACATACCAAACTGTCCATCCTGCAGCAGCACATATCAAACACGCACTGTTTCAGCCACTCTTATTCAAATAAGTGCTGCATACTAGAAGATCATCAAAGCAAACGCTCTTCTTTCTTCATTTCATTCAGTCCTAACATAGCCGTCTTTAATTCTTACCTTGAACAGGCGGAGTATGTTGGCCACCATGATCGAAACGGAGCTGGAGGAGGCGCCGATGACACCCACCACCCTCTCAGGCTTGGTGATGATGGGCGCCCCCCCACCGAGACACTTCACGTCGGTCCCGTCCTTCTCGATCAGAGCCTGCACGAAGGTCAGGGACTGCTCCAAGGCGTGCGTGTCCCTGGAACAGGTGTCCAGGATCCGTGCCCCCAGAGTGATGTTGGGCAGTAGATTATGGTCATTATTGATGCGGTCAAGGGCAAACAGCATGGCCTCCAGTCTGTGTATACCCTTCTCCTTCTTCAGCTCCCCACATGGCTTACCATCGTGGCCCCTGGCATGTACTGGGAAGAGTCCGCCTAAAGAGATGTCTCCATCGATGCGGATAGAGTTCAAATGTGTGTGCCCTGGGCCTTTGGGCTTTGCGGCCTGCGTGGCCTTGAGTGAAGTGTGGAGAAGCAGCAGCAGCAACAGAGGCAGGCTGTTTCTGCAGCGGCCGGTCCGTCTGTACGGCAGGGACTGAAACATGACCACAGCTGCCGCACGCATGGCACCTTGCAACCAAGCCCGGCAATCAGAGAACAACAAAAGCCAGGTATTACTTTATGATGGCCACAGGGTTAATTGCAATACCTCTCGAAGCAGTTGGCAGAGAAAAGGCTTCCTCTCATGTCTCTCCTTTCTCCCAGGCATTCAATTAAGGCAGAATATGAGCTTGGCTCTTTCACAGGATGTAATCCTGTTCCCTTCTCCTCCCTTGCTGTCTTACTCCATCCTCTGACCACACCGGTGGGCAGCTGCTCCCGTGTCTGCTGTTATTCACAGACTTGCCTATGGAGATCCTTCACTGGGGGCATTAGGAAGAACAAAGGTGAACGATAAGCTTTCTTTCTGCGACTCTGCCTCCCTCTTGCCGTGTCTCTTTCCTCTCCACCTCAATCAGAAGTTTTTAATCTCCCCTGTTCCCCTGGGCAGGGATTTGGTATATGTCAGAGCCCTCAGGCCTGCTTAGGTCCACAGTCTTCAGAGCAAATTCCTGAAAGATGAAAAAGAGAAGAGACTTGAGACGGTGCAGAGAGAAAACAGAAATAAAGGCAAAGGGATTGGTATGGGTGTGAGGTTTTCAGTGTTTTTCTTCTTGCTTAACCTTTTTACAGCAGCATTATGTAGAATGAAAAGACAGTTGTGCTCCCAAACTAATTTCTTTCCCTCGCACAGTCTGCCTACATTTACTATTCTGAATTCAAAAGGTTGCCATGGACTCCCAAGGCTGAGGTGGCTGGGAGTCAGATGCCTCACACTTCATTTTCACCCATCAGCCATGTGAGCGGACGCACTCAGCCACTGTGGAAACACCGCCACATTCTGACACCATCACATTTCCTGTTTTTGCTGTCAATGTAACATCGATCTGACAAATGGGGGGGGGGGGGGAATCTGACATTTTATGGTCCCGGTAACAGAAGACTGTTCTGTCAGCACTGGCACAACAAAAAGGCTGCTCTCCTGTGTCAGTACTTTGCTGAGGAATTATTATTTAGCAGACAATGTATCACCGTTGCCACCATATCATACAGTTCTTCAAAGCCTGTCAAATCAGAAGAAACAGAAGGATGGGAGGCAAGTTCAAAGGGAATGAATCAACTACTGATGAAGTTAATGTCTGCATGAAGTAAGATGACTTCAGCATTACCTGAGTGTTTATGCTGACGACAGCCAAAAATCAACTCCCTCACTCTGTGTGCATTCATACGTACATCCAGCACACTCCCAAAGGTCAATTCAATAAAACGGTGTGTTTGTGGGGTTGAACCTCCTAATAGACTTTCTTGGGTCATATGATCACCGTGAAAACATTAAAATCTCTCTTCACTTAAGGTGGATTCACACTACAACGTTTGGACCGACTTTTAATGACGTTTTGGCAAACATCTCGCTCTGCTGGCAAAGGTTAATGACTGCTGGTGTTCGTTGGCAAACAATGGCAAAAGTTGTGCTCTTTGAAAATTTTCAGCCTGCTGAAAATTTACCGATGTACATTGGTGAAAGTTGTGCTCATTTTGCAAAAGTTCCTGAGCACTGGGCTAAGTTATGCACAGTTTACCTAAGTCAACCTAAGTTAAAACTGGGTTCACTCTATAGCGTTTGGACCGACTTTTACAGATGTTTTGAAAAATCAGAGAAATCCTCAGCACAGGTCAGCTGACATCAGTGTCAGGTGACGCTCATATAAAGATCAGTGTTTGTGGAGGCTTCCTGCCATTCTGGACCTGCTTCTGGAGTGAATCTCCCTTGGGCAGACTTATCAGTATTTATTTTTGTTTTTACATTCTTATGTAGTTACTTTTGCACACCCTTTTCCCTGTTCATTCATTCATTCATTCATCTAAAAAAATAATAAAACAATGCTATAGACTCCAACACTAAGTCTGCAATAAAAATGTGGATGGAATTACAAAAAAACAAACAAACTATTCAATGAATCATAATATAAATAAGATGATGGGCGATTATATTTTGACTGTTACACCTCTCTCCATTAAAATAACATAAAATCCCATTAAATGTCATTTACTTTTTGACACCACATCAGTGCTGTTTGATTTCCACAATGGAAGTGAGCCAATAAATGTTGGAGAATGATTACACACGGAGCAGGAAATTAAGAACAGTAAATTTCTCAATGAGATTTTTTTTCTTCTGGACTGTCACGTTTTTGGGAGATTATATATATATATATATATACAGTATATATACTGTATATATATATATATATATATGGGGGGGTTGTATGTGTGTAGCAGGCAGAGAGTAGACAGACTGAAAATTTCACGAAAAACCTTTATTCCGCAGGCCAAGAAAATGTTTTTTTCAGACAGCAAAAAAAAAAAAAAACGGCTGTTGTTTCCAAGGCAACCAGTACACGTTTGGTTTGTGCAACAGCACAGCCTAGTGAATGAAAAATAACACTGCAAAGACATGAAACCACCCACCAAACCACACCCATCACTTGCAAACAAACCCACAAATGTCCGTGTGTGTGTGTGTGTGTGTGTGTATAAATATATATATATATATATATACAGTATATATATACAGTATATATATATATATATATATATACAGTATATATATATATATATATATATATATACACCACACACATGTGGACAAAATTGTTGGTACCTCTCTGTTAATGAAAGAAAACCCACAATGGTCACAGAAATAACTTGAATCTGACAAAAGTGGTAATAAATAAAAATTCTATGAAAATTAACCAATGGAAATCACACAATGCTTTTGAATTGTGGTTCAACTGAATTATTTGACAAAACAAACTCACGAAACAGGCCCGGACAAAAATGATGGTACCCTTAACTTAATATTTTGTTGCACAACCTTTTGAGGCACTCACTGCAATCAAACGATTTCTGTAACTGTCAATGAGACTTCTGCACCTCTCAGCAGGTATTTTGGCCCTTTTTAATTTATTACCACTTTTGTCAGATTCAAGTTATTTCTGGGACCATTGTGGGTTTTTCTTTCATTAACAGGGGGTACTGTGGTCTATATTAATCATATATCCCATAACCTACATATGTATAAGCATGTGAGAATGTTTGGTGATTACATATGTAAAGCGACTTCACACCTCAGAACAGGACAAAGAGGTCTCAACCGCCAGTGAGGATCAAAGAGCATCCGAGGCACTGCGGTGGAGACTGGATAGGTCGCCCTGACCCCCCAGGGCCAGGTGGAGGGGTACGAAGACAAAAGAGGGGATTAAGATAGTGAGGGATGTCAGCTTTTGATATGCATGTCTTTTGTTATGTGCGAGTATAAGTTGGTAGAGCCGAAGGTGTTCGCTCTCTTACTTCTTCTGCTGCTGCACCTAGATGAGACTTGTTAGAGGAGCTGATAATAAACTTTGGTTTATGAATCACATCGCCTCGTTATTTCAAGCTCCTCTACACTGGTGACCCTGACGCGAGAATGGACCAGAGGCGTTCCCCCGCGATTGACTCATCTGTGGCGACCCAGGCAGACGCCGGCGCCCATGCAGACAGCGGAACAGATGGACGACGTTCCCCCACGGCAGAAGTGATAGAGAGGGCTCAACCGAGCACCAGCGCCGCGGAGAGAGCCGAAGCAAGGCACTCTCATCCTGCGGACACATCAGTGACAGTCCACACAAGCGCCGTCACCGTCAAGCTGCCGGACTTCTGGCAGGAAGACCCCGCCTCGTGGTTTCAGCAAGCTGAAGCCCAGTTTGCACTTGCGGGCATCACGGCTGACGATACAAAGTTCTATCACATCGTTGCCAAACTCGACGCCGCCACTTCGAGATGTGCGCGGAGCATAATCCAGCGGCCGCCGGCCCAGGACAAATATAAAGAACTGAAAGCGACCATCGTGGCAAATTACGTCCCCTCAGCCGAGGAGAGAGCCGAGAGGATCCTGGCGGTCTACGGCCACAGAAGATGCAGACCCAAGGCCCTCATGGAGGACTTGCTGCAACTTAAAGAAGAGGACAATGACAACTTCCTCTTCCAATTCATATTCCTCAGTACGCTGCCGCCACACATGAGAGGGACGCTTGCCAACATGCGATGCAGCACCCAGCAAGACTTCCGCACGCTGGCTCACGAAGCTCAACGGCTCGTCAACGCCTGCAAGGAGCAGACACCCACAGCAGCATCCGCAGACCTCAACGCTGATGTCCGGAGCCACGAGGAGCCACAAACCACCGAGCAGAATCAGCCCGCGGTGACAGCGACACGGCCAAGACGTAACAGACGGAGCGACGTTTGTTATTACCACCACAGCTTCGCCGAGAAGGCTTACAAATGCTTTCCCCCCTGCAAATTCACGATTTCGGGAAAACGCCAAAGCCGAGAGCCGTTAACAGCGGCGGTTCTCAACGAAAAAAGCAAGCTTTTATATGTGACGGACGGACACACCGGCAAGCAGTTCCTTATCGACACGGGAGCTCAACTAAGTTTTGTCATGCCCTCCCAAGCAGACCGGGCCATGGGCCCCCGGGGCAATGGAGCGGTGGCAGCCAACGGCTCCATCATCGACACTTTTGGCGAAAAGAGCCTGCCCCTCTGCTTCCACGGCCGCAACTACAGATAGACATTTGTTGTAGCGGTGGTGAGTTTTAGCTTGTTGGGCGCAGATTTTTTGTGTGCACATGGGTTATTAGTTGATCTAGCGAACAGACGCTTGGTTAATGCACTGTCCTTTGCTTCTATTCCCTGCTCAGCTCGAATTTCTCCACCACCCGTGCAGGCCAGCGTCACCACAGCAGGAGGTAAGCTTGATCAACTCCTCACCCAATTTCCAGCACTCACAATTCCCAAATTCTCAGCCACAGTGGCTAAACACGGGGTCGAACACTTTATTCCCACAACGGGCCCACCCGTATTCGCCAAAGCTCGGCGCTTAGACGCGACCAAGCTCGCCATAGCTCGGGACGAGTTTACCACCCTTGAAAAATTAGGCATTATCAGGCGCTTGAAAAGCCCCTGGGCGTCACCACTTCACATGGTCCCGAAATCCAACGGTTCTTGGAGACCGTGCGGCGATTACCGCAGATTAAACAATGCAACAGCGCATGACCGCTACCCAATTCCTCACATTCAAGATTTTTCACTACATCTGGCGGGTGCGCGCATTTTTTCAAAAATAGACCTGGTCCGCGGCTATCATCAAGTCTCAGTTCGAGCAGAGGACATTCCTAAAACAGCTGTAATAACCCCCTTCGGTCTTTTTGAATTTTTGCGGATGCCTTTCGGCCTCAAAGGCGCCGCTCAAACCTTTCAGCGGATGATGGACACGGTATTACGTGACCTCCCCTTCGTGTTCGTCTACCTCAACGATATGCTGGTAGCCAGCTCGTCTGAGGAAGAACACGAGCAGCATCTCACTATGGTTTTTCAGAGACTAGAAGAGCACGGGTTAATAATCAATCCAGCCAAATGCAAATTCAGCGTGTCTCAAATTGATTTTTTAGGACACAGAGTTTCACCGAAGGGGGCAGTCCCACTGCCAGACAAAGTTCACGCAGTAAAAAGTTTCCCACGGCCACAAACGGTGAAATCGCTTCAAGAATTTTTGGGAATGGTTAATTTTTACAACCGTTTCCTCCCCCACGCAGCTCAGCTCATGCAGCCCCTATATGACGCACTCAGAAAACAAAAACCTTCCAACGCGGTCGAATGGACCCCGGAGCGCGAACGTGCCTTCGCGGAAGTAAAAAGTGCCCTAGCTAATGTCACATTGTTGGTTCACCCCGATCCCTCGGCCCGCATTGCGCTAACCACAGACGCTTCAGACCTGGCCATAGGGGCAGTTGTCGAACAACACGTCAGCGGAATCTGGCAACCTTTGGCATTCTTCAGCAAATCGCTAAACCAAACTGAGCGTAAATACAGCACTTTTGACAGGGAGCTGCTAGCGCTTCATTTATCCATCCGCCACTTCCAGTTCTGGTTGGAAGGGCGGCGTTTCACGGCTTTTGTAGACCACAAACCGCTCACCTTTGCGATGGCTAAAATTTCCGAACCGTGGTCAGGCAGGCAACAGAGACAGCTAGCTGCGATTTCAGAGTTCACCACAGACATTCGACATGTGGCAGGCAAACTTAACGTGGTAGCAGACTGTCTCTCTCGCGCTGTGACATCGCCAGAGCACGAGGAGACAGATTATACTACCTCAGCCGCGAAACTCTTCACCAACATGGACACATACACGGCCCCAATCCATGCAGGGATAGATTATGCAGCCATGGCGGAGGAGCAAAGTAATGACGCGGACGTGCGCGCACTCCTGTCTGGACCAACAGGGTTAAGGCTGGAGGAAAGGGGTTTACGCGACAGTGTGCCCCCACTAATATGCGACATCTCAACCGACCGACCTCGCCCGTTAGTCCCAGCTGCATGGCGCCGCCGTATTTTCGACTCGATTCACTCCCTTGCGTACCCAGGTGTGCACGCTTCAGTTAAAATGGTCGCCGAAAAGTTTGTGTGGCCTGGCCTGTGCAAAAACGTAAAAGAATGGGCAAAGACTTGCATTTCTTGTCAGCGCGCCAAAGTACACAAACACACAAAAGCCCCTCTAGAGCCTTTTCGAATCCCTGCTAGAAGGTTCGACCACGTTCATGTCGACCTCGTGGGGCCACTACCTTCCTCCTAAGGTTTCACACATCTGTTAACAATAATAGACCGCACCACACGCTGGCCGGAGGCAATCCCTCTGGCGTCAACCACAGCGGAGGAAGTCGCTCGCGTTTTTTTGACAAACTGGGTGGCACGTTTCGGCGTCCCATCGGACATCACGTCCGATAGGGGGCCTCAATTTGTCTCGGAGCTTTGGTCAGCCATGGCCAGCAGCTTAGGGGCGACAATTCACCGCACCACCGCTTATCACCCTCAGGCTAATGGGTTATGCGAGCGTTTTCACAGATCTTTAAAGGCTGCCCTCAGAGCCTCACTAACGGATACAAATTGGGTAAATAAACTTCCCTGGGTTTTATTGGGGTTGCGTGCTGCGCCTAAAGAGGATCTAGACGCCTCCCCAGCAGAATTAGTTTTTGCACAACCTCTCAGGCTCCCAGGTGAATTTTTATCGGAGAACCCAGAGCCAGGGCATCTTCCTGCCCCGAGGTTTTTAGGCAGCAACGGACCTGACTCTCTCCCCGGACCGGCACATCACTCTTTTCCACGGGTTTTTGTCCCCCAAGCCTTAAAAAACGGTGAATTCGTTTTTGTTAGGCATGAAGCTTTAAAACCAACTTTCCGCCCACCATACGATGGACCATTCAGAGTGCTGGAACCTGATGATAAGCATTTTGTGCTTGATTTTGGGGATAGAAAAGAAACAGTCAGCACTGACAGACTTAAACCTGCCTTCTTGTTGAGAGACGAGCCTGCACGGTTGGCGAGAGCACCTCGGCGGGGTAGACCCCCCAAGAGAAAAGACTCAGCCCCCCTGCAGGGAACAAATAATCACTCTCCTCCCCAAGCTGCAGATTCCTTACAGGAAGGTCCCACCAGGACGCCCAAGCGGACCCACAGCAGATTCGAGAGAAGATTAAAACACAGACGGCACAGAGACTGATGCAAACTACTCAATAGTTGTTCACTAATTGTGCTGTAACAGTTTAGGACTGACTTGTGATATTACTATGCTGTTATGATTACCACTGAACTCTCTTAGGAGCATGGCTGCTGGAAAGTTTCTTCTGTGTCAAGAGGTGTAGCAGTTAGTATGTCATAATAATTATCTTAAACTGTGACTTTTTCTATTGTCCTTTTCTTAGTCGTTTGGGGGGGGCTGTGGTCTATATTAATCATATATCCCATAACCTACATATGTATAAGCATGTGAGAATGTTTGGTGATTACATATGTAAAGCGACTTCACACCTCAGAACAGGACAAAGAGGTCTCAACCGCCAGTGAAGATCAAAGAGCATCCGAGGCACTGCGGTGGAGACCAGATAGGTCGCCCTGACCCCCTAGGGCCAGGTGGAGGAGTACGAAGACAAAAGAGGGGATTAAGATAGTGAGGGATGTCAGCTTTTGATATGCATGTCTTTTGTTATGTGCGAGTATAAGTTGGTAGAGCCGAAGGTGTTCGCTGTCTTACTTCTTCTGCTGCTGCACCTAGATGAGACTTGTTAGAGGA
Source organism: Pholidichthys leucotaenia (assembly GCA_020510985.1). NCBI lineage: Eukaryota > Metazoa > Chordata > Actinopteri > Cichliformes > Pholidichthyidae > Pholidichthys > Pholidichthys leucotaenia. Next base: position 57,171,315 of record CM035837.1, on the reverse strand, counting down.
GATGATAATAAACTTTGGTTTATGAATCACATCGCCTCGTTATTTCAAGCTCCTCTACAGGTACCAACAATTTTGTCCACGGCTGTATATATATATATATATATATATATATATATATATATATATATATATATATATATACAGTATATATATACGTATATATATAAAACAGACATTTGTGTCCAAATGTTATAGTGTGAACCCAGCTTTAGAAATGTTTATACACTCTGGTAGAGCTCTCCCAGGTTATATTTCCCTACTTCAGTAAAATAAAAACCTATTCCTCATCACTGCATTATTGGCTTTGAGATCAATCCACTCAATGTTTCTCTGAGCCCGAGGCCCATTAGCATCAGGGCTAAAAGAAACAACACCAAATAAACTATAAAAACCCAACATGTTCTGCTGGGGACAAAATGGTCATTTATGCACTTCTGTGGAGTTAGTTTTTGATAAACACAGCTGCCTTGGACACAGCAGGTTAGCAGTTATAAGAAAAGTGACCTTAGTCAGCCTGTTAGCATCAAAATTAACGCTGACTAGCGGATTGACAAAAACAAAGTTTGGTTCACCACCTCATCATGGTGGAGGGTGCTGAGTGTCCTAATAATCCTAGGAGCTGTGTTGTTGGAGGAAACTTGCTGCTGGTAGGGTCTTCCAAGGCAAACTGGTCCTGAAAAAAGGACCAGATCAAGATCGGTGCAGTGGATCTTTATGAAAAAAGTCACAAGGACCCAGTGTAGCCAAATGAGCCCTACAGGTTCGCCCTCCAGTGGGCTCACCGGCTGCAGGAGGGATCACGGTGCTATGTGGAATGGGTGGCAGTCTGGCCTGCTGTGTTTGGACTGATGGATGGATGGATGGATGGATGGATGGATGGATGGATGGATGGATGGATGGAGTTGTGGTGGGACTAGTAATGGCTCAGTCTAACTTAGCAGTTAGCATAAGCAGCTAGCTTATACCCCCTTTACACAGGGGTGGAGATCATGGAGAGACCTGACTAATGTTTGATCTCTCAATGATCTTCAGTGATCTTCACAGTCACCATGGTCTCCTCAAAGTTTTGACTCAGTCCAAAACACACAAGGATCTCCCAAGCGATTGGTCTCTCAACAATCTCTGTGCTGTGTAGAGGGACTCTTAGTAGCATAGCAGTATTTGCTTCATGTGGGGGGAAAAAAAAAAACTTTGCACAATCGGACGAGAGGCTGAGAAATGTTCATGAGCAGACACAAAAAGGAGTCACAGGAGCCATTTTTTACGAGCTACAGTATAAAACAACACAGGAAGGACTTTTGGTCTTTCAAACTCTACACACATCATGGAGGATGTTAAAACATACAAGTAATCCTTAGAGATGGCAGTAAATGGGATGTTTCATGGGGGTATGCATGGAAGACTTGTGATGAACTTGTATTGGTCAGAATTACTGATAAACAATGCTGTTAGCAGTGCTCCTTTGTGTTTTTCAAAGCAAGGTTAATTCATTCTGATGCATTAACTAAATGAAATCCCAGCTATTGTGTTGTTTATCGCCCTTTTCTTCCTCTCTTCCATTTTGCCCTTCAAATGTTTACCCCTCAGTGAGCTTCTCTTGCCAGAGGCCTCTTCCTCTTCCTCCCACTGTTGTGGAGTGTCCGCTCACAGAGGATCACCAGATCATCTCTTAGTATTGTAACCTCATGGAGATTAAAACTGGTAAGAATATAAATCAGTATTAGTAGCAGTAAGAAAATGTATATTTTCCTTGGAAGGGGCGCAGGCACAGAGTACACAGCAGCTCAAGTAGATTTAGTTTATGTGTAGATTCCCAAACCCTAGCGGTGAGACACCTACAGTAGCTGCTCCTCACACATCAGAACACAGCTGCTTCTGTACTGCCACAAACATTGTTTCATCCCAGGGAAACACTGTATGAATATTGGCAAAATAGCCATGTCTAATTGAAATGAAATCCCCGTGTGTTCTTAGAGTCACTAGAGCATGTCTAATTAGTGTTATCTCAAAACCTATGGGGAGGCGAACAAATAAGCTCTGGGAGGCAATGGACTACCTGGCGGGACTGGGACGTAGCCTGCAGACATTCAGACCAGTTCAGACCAGTTGGTCACTGCCAAACACAAAGACAAAAACTTCTGTAAAAAAATGAAAGATGGCACACGATGGTTATCAAATCGATATTTACAGCCATGTTTTGTTCTCTGTGCAGATAGTTTACGTCCATGGGCTTTGGTTAATAAGACTGGGATTACAGGTGTGCTGCAAATGGAAATGACGGAAACTTCAGGAACAAACAAATGCTTCCCATACCAACAGATTTAACATGGTCATATACAGAATATTTTCAAACACACATTAAAAACATGGTGATGGGTGTACACGAAGAACAGGCAGGTGACAGGTGAAATAAAAGTATAGTATCTGTAAAAAAATCATTGAAGATGTATATCACACATGATAAGCTGCATGAGGACCAAATATATTGTTGTAAGGGCCCCTTTATACAGGCGGAGACTGCTGGGGAGCAACTGAGAGATCAAAAACTGACCTGATCTCTCAACGATCTCCTAAAGTCTCAAAAAAGCCTTTTCTATGTAAATGTTTGGGTGATTGTTGTAAGATTTTCATGGTGATCAAAAGAGATATTTGAAAGATCCTTGACAGATCACTGAGAGACCAGGAGAGATCATTCAGGGATCATTGAGAGTTTGTTGGGCAACTAAAGAGGTGAGAGGTTTCTAGTGCTCTTCTACCCCTTTACGCAGGGGTGGAGATTGCTGAAAGATGAAAAAATGTCTAGATCTCTCAACGATCATTCAGTGATCTCTCAGCAATTGCCAAGATCTCTGAATGATTTTCAAGTGATCTCCATGGTCTCCACAGTCGAGAGATTGTTTTGAATCAGTCCAGAACCATTTCTTAACAATATTTCAATGATCTTTCAACAAGAGCTCAATGATCTATCGGTCTCCTAATGATCTGTCAGCAATCTTTCAATGAACTCTTTTGGTCTTTCATCAAAACCCCAGTGATCTCTCATTGATCTCTTAGCCATCTCTACCTTTGGGGTGGAAAAATTTGGCATTCACTGAAAGATGGCTGAAAGATCATGGAAAGATCACTGAGAGATGATTGAGAGATCAATGAGATTGTTTAGCAATGAAGAAGCGCTCAAAGAGCACTCATTCTCTTTGATCACTGAATGATCTCTCTATGATCTTTCAATGAATGCCAAATTTTTCCTCTGTGTAAAGGGGGTATAAGACTCTTTAAGGGGAACATATTGTGAAATTTTCACTTTTTCTACAGCAATCTGTGGACAGGAAGTACATACTTAAAAAAAAGCTGAACTCTCACAATAAAAGCAATAATAAAATTAATTAATTAATTATGTATTTACTGGCTGCCCCTCCATAAACCCTTCATCCACCCCCCAACAAGTCTGGAAAACCAAAACTGAAGTAAACTGTTTTAAGTAATTTTGATGCAGTCGCGTCACCCAGCCCTATTTTACACTGCTGTAACAAGCTCATTAGAAGCTGCATTTTTAATTTCCAAGTTTCTACCCTCCAATTCCTAAGTATATACACTGCGACAGCACCAGTCCATCCACTTCATTTCCTCTGCCTGATACACACGCCGGCCAGACACAAGAAACATTTCACTACAAGCCATCCTGCGTGTACACGTCTCCACCCAGCTCATTCCTGAAGCTGTAACAGCCTCTGAAGGCACAATCTCCCTGCACACAGTCACACAATAGGGCTGTAGACATTGGTTTTCCAGAGCAGAGGGGCTGAGGCGCCGGATAGGCAATGGTTGAGATTCATTGAGAGCATATTGGAAGTGACAAGGTCCTTTGAATACACCCAACTATCTCCTACTGAGTGAGAAGTAATTTTTCAGGCTTGATTCACTACAGGTCCACAAACAGTGCTGCAGGGCAGATGACAAGTGGAGCTCACCTTAGCCCCCCCAAAGACCAGCCACACAGCAGCATGTCTGACATTAAAGCAAACACTGAGACCAAGGCGGTGGGAGCTGCTGCTGCCAAGATAGCGCGGTACAGATAGGCCAACGGAAGAAAAAAAACAATACAGCTGTAAACACTGAACAGTTCAAATGAGAAACTGTTCTGCAAGACTGCAGGTTTCAAGACAGATGTCATCCAATCATATGCCAGCACAGCAGCGGTAGGGTTGACAGCTCTGAATAACACATCAGTCTGTCCACGTATCACATGTGAAACCGAGAGAAGGAGATCATAAAACACACGTTACAGGAAGTCTTATCATTTTAATCAGTTTATCGCAATTTAGATTAAAATTGCTCTAAGCAGAATGCAGATACGTATATTTTAATTAAATTGTAAGGAATCTGGAGCAGTCAGGAAGGGCTACCTCATGATTATTCTCAGTGACGAGCACTGCTAAGCTGAAACTATCATTCCTATTTAATGAAGCATATGCATTATGACACAGCATGCAGTGGTCATGACTTAAACCAAAAGGAGATTTAAATGAAATTAATGATGCAGTTTTCAAGTTTTCACTATACTGTGCAGAACTTCAAAGGCCATATAGCCATGGGTGGATATTAGGGGTGGGAGAAAAGATCGATTCAGTGATGGATCGTGATACTTGGCACTGGCAACAATGCATCGATCCATAAACACATGGATCGATCTTTTATTTTGAAAAAATTTGCACCCATATAATTTTGGGTTATCAGTTAATCAGTGGTGTTTTCAGTCCACTAGATGGCACAAAGCAAACACTCAGTCAAGTGACGTCATATCTTGTCTTGGTGATTTGCAGCCAGCTTTGAAAGTTAGGAAGCAGTTAGCTCAAATGTCGGGTCTTTTTGGATTTTATAACAAAGATGGAAGGAAAGACCTTGACATGACACCCAACCAGCAAGAAGCACCGCACAAGAAAAAAAAAAAAAGAACTCCGTGAATACGGCGGGCCAGCACACGTCTTGGAACAGCGTTAGCAACAGCTAAGCTAAAGAGACACCGGCATGGAGCTTTTACTCTAAGCATCAAGTAAGTAAAGTTTATTTATGAAGCGCTTTTCAGAGACAGTCACAGAGCACTGCACTATAACATGGAATAAAAGGAAGTTGATAGATAAAAAATAATTTTAAAAATACTAAAACAAGATTAAAATAATTTTAAAATATCAGACTTACCATTAAAAAGCAGTTGAAACTCAACGGAAATCCTCGTGAAATAAAAAAGTTTTCAGCTGCTTTTTAAAAGAATCTACAGAGTCAGCTAGCCGTATCTGGAGTGGGAGTCTATTCCAAACACCGTCCACCACCCTCCCTGTGTGTAGAGATGAAGCCCCAACAATACTTTATTATATGAAAAAGATGTCAACAGTTTTACTTCGGGACATGATTTGAGGATGAACAAGATGAAAAAAATTTTGAAGTGTATGGGATCGTGATACTCAGTTGTCCTGATAGGATCGAATCGTGACCCCAAGAATCACTGATATTTCATGTCACTGATGGGGGGCTGGAGCAATAACCAGAACATTTTCTCCAGAGTAAATTGTCATGGGGTGCCTCCGGCAGACAGCAAAAACTGACTCCTTAAGGCAGGCATGGTGCAGTGCAAACAAGGATTTGTTCCAGGAGACAAGAAACATGAAGACAGCTTGGGGCAGTCTAACATACATAGACTTGGTTAGACTTGTGAGGCTAACCGATGTAACTTACAAGAACAGGTGCTGGAGGTTTGTCCCGTATCTCGACTCATGTCCCAGCACAAGGCAACAGAAAATGATGACTAATATAGGAAACTAATGGTTACCTAACATAAAACAGCTAGGACTAATCAGGGACTAAACAATAATGTACAGGAGCCAAACTGAGGACAGGAAACCAGACCAGAAAAAACAAAGGAACTTTTCAAGGTAAGAGCTGGTGCTAGATAACAGGGAAGACAAATATAATGATAACAGAATGACAGTAACGGTGCAACTAGTCCAAAAATATAACAAAATGCATGGACATGGCCAATGACCATGTCCAGATCATGACATAAGTACTGAGGGGGACATGATCAGTATTATTGTAGCCAAGACCATTCCTAGGTTGTTGGGGGGGGGGGGGGGTTTGGGGGGGGCAATATCCAAGATTTTGTAATGTGTAAAAATTTAAACCCAATCAAATGTGGAAAAAACATATGCGCATTTATGTAAAAATCTCCTTCTTCTTCTTCTTCTGTCAGCTGCTCCCTCTAGGGGTCGCCACAGTGGATCATCTGTCTCCATCTCACTCTATCCCTTGCAGCTTCCTCTATAATACCAACCCTCTCCATGTCCTCCTTCACTACATCCATGAATCTTCTCTGTGGTCTTCCTCTTTTCCTCCTGCCTGGCAGCTCCGTCTTTAACATCCTTAGTCCAATATACCCACTATCCCTCCTCTGCACATGTCCAAACCATCTCAGCCTTGCCTCTCTTACTTTGTCTCCAAACCGCTCAACCTGAGCTGTCCCTCTGATATATGCATTTCTATTCTTGTCCCGCTTAGTCACTCCCAATGAAAATCTTAGCATCTTCAACTCTGTCACCTCAAGCTCCATCTCCTGTCTTTTTGTCAGCACCACCGTCTCCAAACCATACATGATAGCAGGTCTCACTACTTTATTTCGAACATACTTTATTTCAAACAAAAAAGTAAAAAAAAAAAAAAAAAAATGACAAGTGCGATAAAGTGACAGTATACAGTGCTCGAAAGGGAGAAGGAAGAAGTGAACACTTATTAACTCCAACTCCTCTTTTCCATAAATACAACCCATGTGAAATATATACAATTTACCTCATTTAAGACCCCAAGTAAACAATTAACTATATTTTGTACATATCAACGTTAACACCCATCCATCCCAACATACATACAGTCCATACATCAAAACCAGCCCCAAACAACACAGATATACACAGTACTGTCCCACCTGCCATTCCATAGTGTCCCAGAGTGAGCATAGTGAATAGTACATATAAATACTACCCTTCTAACATATATTCTTTCAGCAAATAATGTTTATACCTATTTTTGAATTGATTTCTGTTTGTACATAGTTTCAGTTCCAGCTCCAGACTGTTCCACAAATCCACCCCACAGACAGATATGCACATACTTTTCTTAGTTGTTCGTACCTTCGGTTTTGTAAAGTTTAAGTCTCCTCTCAAATTATAATCATTATCTCTTTTTTTGAATATTTTTTGTATATTAGTTGGGAGTTGATTATTAATTGCCCTGTACATTACTCGTGCTGTCTTAAATTTAACTAAATCCATGAACTTTATGACATGTGACTTTAAAAACAACGAGTTGGTATGGTCTCTATATCCTACATTATTTATTATCTTTATAGCTTTTTTTTTGTAATGTGCATATTGGCTGTAGGTTGGTCTTGTAGGTGTTTCCCCAGACCTCTACACAGTAGTTAAGATAAGGTAGAAACAGTGAATTGTACAGTAAGAACAATGATTTATAGTCCAAGATGTGTCTTGTTTTCCCCAGTATCCCTACACATTTTGCCAACTTGGCCCGGATGTGACTGATGTGAGGTTTCCAGAAGATTTTATTGTCTAGCGTCACCCCCAAAAACTTATTTTCCTGTACTGTTTCTATTCTGGTATCATCTATCGTTACCATTATTTCATGATTTATTTTATAATTTCCAAACAACATAATCTTTGGGGGTTTTTTCAGATTTAGAGATAATTTATTTTTGTTGAACCACTGCATTAACCTTTTCATTTCAGTTGTGACCACCTCTAAAACCTGCTGCAAATTCTCGCCAGTGCAAAGGATATTTGTGTCATCCACAAACAAAATAAATTTCAGAATTTTTGATACTTGGCATATGTCATTTACTGTATATACAAGATCAAGAGTTTGGGTCCCAAAACTGACCCCTGGGGCACACCACAAGTGATGTCCATGAAGGGTGATTTGTGCTCTCCAATTTGTACAAATTGTTGTCTGTTACTTAAATAACTTTCCACCCAACTCAGTCCGACCCCTCTTATCCCATACCTTTCCAATTTCCTCAGTAAAATTCTGTGGTCGATAGTGTCAAAAGCTTTCTTTAAATCTATAAATACTCCTACAGCAAACTTTTTTATCTATACAACTAGTAATTTCTTCTATAAGTTGAATCAGTGCCAAAGATTTAGATTTATCTGCTCTAAAACCATACTGGCTGTCTGTAAGAAGGTTGTGTTTTTCAATGAAATCATCCAGTCTCTTAGAGAAGATTTTTTCAAGTATTTTGGAGAATTGTGAGAGTAAAGAGAGCGGCCTGTAATTTGTGAAATAATGACTGTCTCCTGTTTTGTATAGTGGTATTACTTTTGCTATTTTCATTTTGTTTGGAAATGTACCAGTTTGAAATGACAGGTTACAGATGTGGGTGAGTGGTTTAACAATTCCTTCACTTACTTTTTTCACTATTGTCATGTCAATTTCATTCCAGTCAGTTGATTTTTTGTTCTTAAATTTACTCACAGTCTCGATAAGTCTCGACTCACAGTCTCGTCTCGAGACTACCATCTTATAAATCTTCCCTTTCACTCTTGCTGCTACCCTTCTGTCACAAATCACCCCTGACACTCATCTCTACCCATTCCGCTCTGCCTGCACTTTTTTCTTCACCTCTCTTGTGCATTTTCCATTGCTTTGGGTAGATGACCCCAGGTATTTAAACTCATCTATTTTCACTACCTCTACTCCTTCCATCTTCACTGTTACACCTGTCTCCCTCTCATTCACACTCACGTATTCTGTCTTGCTTCTACTGACTTTTATTCCTCTTCTCTCCAGAGCATACCTCCACCTCTCCAGGTTATCTTCCACCTGCTCCCTACTCTCACTACAGATCACAATGTTGTCTGCAAACATTATGGTCCATGGAGACTCCTGTCTGACCTCATTTGCCAGTCTGCCCATCACCATAGCAAACAAGATGGGGCTTAGAGCTGATCCCTGATGTAATCCCACCCCCACCTTGAATCCATCCATCACTCCTACAGCACACTTCACCACCGTCTTGATGTCCTCATACATGGCCTGCACCACCGTCACATACTTCTCTGCCACTCCTGGCTTCCTCATACAGTACCACACCTCCTCTCTTGGCACCCTATCATATGCTTTCTCTAGAACCACAAAGACATAGTGCAACTCCTTCTGACCTTCTCTATACTTGTCCATCAACACTCTTAGAGCAAACATTGCATCTGTAGTACTCTTTCTTGGCATGAAACCGTACTGCTGCTCACTGATTGTCACCTCTCCTCTTAACCTGGCTTCAACAGTTCTTTCCCATATCTTCATAGTGTGGCTGATCAACTTTATGCCTCCAGTTACTACAGCTCTGATCATCACCTTTGTTCTTGAAAATTAGTACCAAAACACTTCTTCTCCACTCCTCAGGCATCCTCTTACTCTCCAAGAATGTGTTAAACAATCTGGTTAAAAAGTCCACTGCCATCTCTCCACAGGTATGTCATCTGGACCAACCGCCTTTCTATTCTTCATCCTCTTCAAAGCTGCCCTCACTTCCACCTTGCTAATCCTCGGGACTTCCTTGTTCACCATCTTTCCTTCATCCATCCTTCTCTCTCTCATTTTCTTCATTCATCAGCTCTTCAAAGTACTCCTTCCACCTTCTCAGCACACTCTCGTCATTTGTTAGTACATTACCATTTCTGTCCTTAATCAACCTAACCTGCTGTACATCCTTTCCAGCTCGATCTCTCAAGCCAGTCAATACAACTCCTTTTCTCCTTCCTTAGTGTCCAGCCTCTCATACAACTCACTATATGCCTTTGCCACCTTTCTCTTTGCCATGCACCTAGATTTCACATACTCCTGTCTACTTTCTTCATCTCCCTGACTATCCCACTTTTTCTTTGCTAACCTCTTCCTTTGAATACTTTCCTGTACCTCCTCATTCCACCACCAAGTCTCTTTGTCTTTCTTCTTTCTTTCTCTGTCTTTCTTTTCTTCTTTCTTCTTCCGGCTTTCAGAGAGAGCAGACGCTTTTCTCCTCCTCTCCTCTCCCTCCTACTCCCTTCTGATTCCAGCTTGCTGTGTCTTGTTTGTGTCGCTCTTCTTCTGGCTGAATCTTAATCCAAACGGAAATTATGGATCTGGAAAGCTGGGCTTTAAATGCGATTGACACCACTTTAAAAGAAGATCGGGCTAGGGGGAGCCCAAGTGGGGAGACTCATGGAAATTGGGAACTCATGTGTCTGTGGGATTCGACTGGAGATGCGGAAGACATCTATCTGTTTGGCTATGATCACAGGATTTCTACTTTGGCTTTGGAGTTTCCTGATGTATCAGAAATTAAAGAAGTTGGGAGAGCTGATCAAAATGCGGACCCGGCAAAGCTCCTTCAACAAATTCGACCAGTTGGGGAGGGCACTGATAGCGGCAAATGGTGAACTGAATGGCAGCTGATTCAGTAGGTGGTATACATCTTGGAGTCGCTGGTGCTCTCCAGGGAATGTTTTTAAGCCTGTATATGGAAATTATGAAGCACAGAATCGCATGTGAGATGAAAATTCTATGCTCTGAGTGAACTGTGCCTATTAGACCTTGATTCGGCGCCCTGTAGATTACATTCCTCCTGGATGAAGATAAGGCAGAAGAGAGTTTTGCTTTTTGCTTATCCCTAACATAAACATCTGGTGCGCAGTAATCTGATCTCTCAAGGACAGCGCTATGTGCCCAGCACGGAGTTTACCATCGGCCATGCACTGAGAGAATGAACTCTTACGGACATGCTATCTGTGTTTTGAGGACACTAAAGACATAACATCTAAACGTTGCCAAGGAGGATTTTTGCTGTCATCAGTAACTGATACATGCACTGCATACAACATCACATGACTGATACACATACACTGACACACACACATTCACACTGTCTCTCGCAACCGCTGCTTTGTTATTGTGAGATCTGTATTGTCTGCTAACTGTGCATTAGAGGGGGTTTTTCTATGTAATCACAATTTTGCTCATACGAGCTTTATTTTGATAAACTATGTTTTTTTCTCTCTGCCCAATGTGTCATCCCCCCCCATCCCCCTCTTTACCCTCCACTGTTGACAGGCGCCTTGCATGGCTGCCGCGTCACTGGGATGCGCTTATTGAGCGCGCCCAATGTCAAGTCAAATTCCTCGTATGTTTACAGCTGTAAACATGCTTGGCAATAAAGCTGATTCTGATTCTGATTCTTTGTCTTCCTTCTTCTGTCCACTGGATACACCACATACCTTTCTACCTGTTTCCCTCAATACTTTTGCTGTACTTTCCCAGTCATCTGGTAATTCTTCCCTACCACCCAGAGTCTAAATCAACTCCTTCCTGAACTCTGTGCGACCTTCTTCCTTCTATAACTTCCCCACTTAATCTTTGATTCTGATTTCACCACTTTCCTCTTCTTGCTCTACAAAGTCATCCTACAGACTCCCATCCAATGCAGTCTAGCTACATTCTCCCCTGCCACCACCTTGCAGTCTCCTATCTCTTTCAGATTTCTCCTTCTGCATAAGATGTAGTCCACCTGTTTGCACCTTCCTCCATTCTTGTAAGTCACCCTATGTTCCTCTCTCTTCTTGAAGTATGTGTTCACCACAGTCATTTCCATCCTTTTAGCAAAACCCACAACCATCTGTCCTTCCACATTTCTCTCCTTAACACCAGACCTACCCAGAACCTCCTCATCACCTCTGTTGCCTTCACCTACATGTCCATTAAAGTTTGCTCCAATCACCACTCTCTCCCCCCGGGAACACTCTGTACCACTTATCCAACTTACTCCAGAATTCCTCTTTCTCTTCTACCTGACATCCAACTTGTGGGGCATACGCACTGACAACGTTCAACATCACACCTTTGACTTCTAGCTTCAAACTCATGACTCTGTATGACTCCCTCTTTACCTCCTGAACACTCTTCACATACTCTTCCTTCAAGATTACTTCTACTCCATTTCTCTTCCTATCTACACCATAGCAGAACAGTTTAAATTCCCCTCCAATGCTCCTAGTCTTGCTTCCCTTCCATCTGATTTCTTGAATACACAGTATATCAACCTTTCTTCTCTCCATCATATCAGCCAACTCTCTGCCTTTACCAGTCATAGTCCCTACATTTAACATCCCTACTCTCACCTCCACACTTCTACCTTTCCGTTTTTCTCTCTCCCTTCTCACATGCCTTCCCCCTCTCCTCCTACTTGATCTTCGTCCAACCCAGCCACAGGGGGTGCACAAGCCCGTGTACTCCTAAAGCCGGTCCCAAGCCCAGGTAAATGGGGAGGGTTGTGTCAGGAAGGGCATCCAATGTAAAACCTTTGTCAAATCAAACATGTGGATCATGACAAATGAGTATATGTGTAAATATATATAACTTAAATAAAATAAAATGGGATCATTTCTGTAGACAAACATAAAAAATTAACGATCACATAGAATAAAAAAATTTGACCAGCATCCATATGAAGGTTCTGAAATTTATGAGAAAAAAGTCACAAATTTGACTTTTTTGTTCAAAATTGTTGTGAATTAACAAGGCAAAAGTTACAAATTAAGGAGAATAAGTTGCAAAATTCAGAAAAACGTTGCAAATTTAAATGAAAAAAGTTAAACAGTAATGAAAAAACTGAACATTGAGAAAAAACTTGAACATTAATGAGAAAAAAGTTTATTAATGAAAAAAAGTTGCAAATTTAAATTAAAAAGTTGCACATTAATGAGAAAAAGTTGCACATTAATGAGAAAAAGTTGCAAAATTAAGAAAAACATTGTAAATTTAAATGAAAAAGTTGTAAATTAATGAGGAAAAAAGTTGCAAATCTAAATGAAAAACGTTGCAAATTAAATGAAAAAACTTACACATTGAGGAAAAAGTTGCAAATTAATAAGAAAAAAGTCGCAAATTTATGAGGAAAAAAATCACAAATCTTTAAGAAAAATTACAACCTCCCCCCCAAAAAAAATTGTTTTGCATGTCTCCTTACCCAGGATTTACACTGACTCCAGGTGCAGTCCGTTGCAGATGCAGTATGAATGGCCCCTTGCGTCCCTCCCAACCAACTCCATTTGTGTTTTGCAGCGGTGTGGATCAGAACAGAGTTCGAAATACAAGCTCGCACAAGAATTATACAAAATAATGTGAGATCTCGAGAAAGACCCAAGAGTGACCAAGATGAGCAGATTGTGTTCACATGGTAACAACAAGAAAGTGTGATGTAGCGGCTCCCACCTGGATTTTTATGTTCTAAATAAAGCGTAAGTAGCCCATTAGTTTTAATTCTATGAAGTGTTTGTATGTTAACTCAAGTTTTTTCAATTCAATTCAATTCAATTCAACTTTATTTATATAGTGCCATATCACAACAATAGTCATCTTATAGCACTTTCAAATGTAGGGGAAACCCCACAATTGCAGAAAAACCCCAGCAATCAGGCAATCCCCTGTGAGCAAGCACTTGGCGATGGTGGAGAGGAAAAACTCCCTTTTAACAGGAAGAAACCTCTAGCAGAGCCAGGCTCAGGGAGGGGCAGTCATCTGCTGCGACTGGCTGGGGGGTGAGGGGATAGAGAAGATGAAAAGAACAGACAGAAAGAGAGCGAACATTAATGGGGAGAAGCAGAGTACATTATTGGAGGTCACCCGGCGGTCTAAATCTATTAACAGCAAAACAAAGAGAGGGTTCAGAGACACAGGATCCCTCCCTAATCATAGGCTATATTGAAGAGGAAGGTTTTTACCCTATTCTTAAAACAGAGATCGAGTCTGACTTCCGAACCCAGATTGCTAACTGGCTCCACAGGAAAGGAGCTTGATAGCAGAAGGCTTTGCCTCCCATTGTACTTTTGGAGATTCTAGGTATTACAAGTAATCCAGCATTTTGGGAGCGTAGTGCTCTGTTAGGATGATAGGGTAAAATCAGATCTTTTATATAAAAGGGGGCCTGATTATTAAGAGCTTTGTAAGTGAGAAGAAGGATTTAAAACTTAATTCTAAACTCTATGGGAAGCCAATGAAGGGAGGCCAGAACCAGAGAGCTATGATCTGTCTTTCTAGTACCTGTTTAAACATTTTGGATCAACTGAAAACTTTTTAAAGATATTTTAGGACAACCTGATAATAACGAGTTATAATAATCTAATCTAGAGCTAACAAAAGCGTGGATCAGTTTCTCAGCATCACTCAGAGACAAGATGCTTCTAATCTTGACAATATTGCACAGACGATAGAAGGCAGTCTTAGAAATAAATTTAATATGTGAATTAAAAAACAGATCTTGATCAAAAATAACTCCAAGTTTCCTCACAGAACTATTCAGAGTAAGAGTAGCCACTTCCAAATTAAGAGTTTGATTTGGAAAGGTATGTGTAAGGTTTTTTGGACCAACAAGAATGACTTCAGTCTTATCTGGGTTTAATAGCAGAAAATTACAAGTCATCCAAGCTTTGATTTCCTTAAGACAGGCATCTAACTTGGCTAATTGATTACAATCATCGGGCTTCATTGACAGGTATAGTTGTGTGTCATCTGCGTAACAATGAAAATGTATACAGTGCTTTCTAATGATGTTGCCTAATGGAAGCGTATATAAACTAAAAAGAGTAGGGCCTAACACAGATCCCTGTGGAACTCCAAAACTGAGCTTAGAGTTGGAAGAAAACTCATTATTGATATGAACAAACTGAAGTCTATCGGACAAATAAGATCTAAACCACTGCAGCGAAGTTCCATTTAGTCCAACACAGTGTTCTAATCTATCAAGTAAAATATCATGGTCGATAGTATCAAAGGCTGCACTAAGATCTAAAAGGACAAGTACAGAAACGAGTCCATTATCAGATGCGATAAGGAGGTCATTAGTGACCTTCACTAAGGCTGTTTCAGTACTATGATGAATTCTGAACCCAGATTGAAACTCTTCAAATAAACCATTTCCCTGCAAGTGGTCAAATAATTGCGTAGCAACAACTTTTTCTAAGATTTTTGAAATGAAAGGCAGATTAGAGATTGGTCAATAGTTAGCTAAAACTCCTCGATCGAGCGTTGGCTTTTTGAGTAAGGGTGTAATTACAGCAATTTTAAAAGCCTGCGGTACATGACCTAGGGTTAAAGAAGAATTGATTATTTGAAGAATACAGCTACCAATAAATGGGAAGACTGTTTTAAATAACCTGGTAGGAATAGGGTCTAAAAGACAAGTAGAAGGCTTGGATGAGGAGATTATTTTATCTAACTCTTAAAGGTCAATTGGAGTAAACTTATCCAAACAGATATCAATTGAAGGAGTTGTAGTAGTTGCTGTACTTAAGTTTATGGTGGGAAGAATCTGACTGATTTTATCTCTAATAGATAAAATTTTATGATTGAAAAAGTTCAAAAAGTCCTGACTAGTAAGCTCTAGGGGGATGCAAGGATTGACAGAGTCCTGACTCTTCGTCAGCCTGGCTACAGTGTTGAAAAGAAACCTGGGATTATTCTTATTCTCTTCTATTAATGCAGAGTAATAACTTGTTCTAGCTTTTCTAAGAGATTTTTTATAAATTAGGAGATGATTTCTCCATGCTAAATAGAATTCACCTAAATTAGTGGAATGCCATTTTCTTTCTAATTGACGAGTCTTCTGTTTTAAGCTATGAGTTTCTGTGTTAAACCAAGGGGTAAGAAATCTCTGATTAGACTTTTTCTTTTTTAAAGGGGCCACCAAGTCTAGAGTCTGATGCAGAGCGGCTGTAACACTATCTACCATGCTATCAATTACGGAAGGAGCAAGCTCTCCATCTTTTATTTCCGTTGTGTTGACACATGGTATAGAGGAGACAATCTGCAAAAAATTGGTAACAACATCATCTGAAAGACATCTGCTGTAGTAATATTTTTCTTTAGGAATCAAATAATCAGAAACAGTGAAATCAAAGGTTAACAGACAATGGTCTGACAGTACAGGATTATGAGGAGACACTACCAGATTTTCTATTTCTATACCATAAGTCAGAACAAGGTCCAATGTGTGGTGGCGATAATGGGTTGAATTTTCTACTTTCTGGGAAAACCCCATTGAGTCTAATATTGAATTGAATGCCTTATTAAGACAGTCACTATCTACATCAACATGCATATTAAAATCCCCTACTATAATTATTCTATCTGATTTCAGCACTAAATCAGCTAAAAATTCGGCAAATTCAGATAAAACCTCTGAGCAGGCTGAGGGAGGATGGTAAACTATGGCAAAGAAAACTGGGTTTAAGCTAAGATTGCTAACATGCCCCATACTGAGGACCAGGCCCTCAAAGGAATTAAAACATGATTTTTGCTTTACATTAACTAGTAATTTAGAATGGTAAATTGCCGCTACTCCACCTCCACGACCAGAACTTCGGGGATTATGATAGTTTAGATAACCAGAGGGAGCTGATTCATTTAAACCAACATAATCATCTTGCCCTAGCCAAGTCTCTGTCAGGGATCTTAAATCAATCTGATGATCAATTAATAGATCATGAACTAGTACAGACTTGGGAGTTAGAGACCTAATATTTAACAAACTACATTTAATTTTTAAATTATGAGGAGGAAGAGAGGCCAAATCATTAAATTTAGAGACTTGAGCTTTACCAACTTTTTGTTTAATCACTTTGGGATGTTTATGCATTATATTTTTATTAACTTTGTGGGGAGTAGACAAAGGTTCTCTGAGGGGGAAAACAGGGGCTAAGTTGAGGGGTAGCAGATGAGGAGGAGCTGCAGAAAGGCGTGTATTTATCAAGTTATGTTGTATTTGTCTTGGGTTATCATATTTTGGGCAACGGGAGACATACACAATCTCTATGGGGTTATAAATTGAAGACTGATCTAAACAGTGAAGATTATTTGGATTAATAGGATTAATATGAGAAGTGGAAACAAAGAAGGGCTGGTTGACAGACCCAGGAACTTCGGGGTGAGTTAACGCACCAAATTTCAGTCACTGTACTAAAAAACGCTGAATGGAATAGAACAGATTGCCCCTTAAAACACGTGCACCAAGTCCATTTGGATGGATGCCATCTGGCCTCATAAATGATGGGCGGTTCCAAAACAGGTTGAAATCGTCTACAAAACCAATGTTAAAAGTAAGACATGTAGAACACAACCAGGTATTAAGGCTGAGAGTTCTGCTAAAATAATTGCAACCTTGTCTGAAAGGTGCCAATGGCCCAGAAATAAACACACGTCTGCCACAGTTCATAAGAGTGGACAGAAGGCTCTTGAAGTCACTCATTAAGATCTCTGATGCTTCATTTGGGATGTTGTTGCATCCAACATGTACAATGACAGTTTTACCGTGGGTGAATTCATTTAATACATAGGTCAGGGGTAACAGCCTCAATGTCTAACACTTTAGCCCCAGGAAAAAATTTAGTGACACAGTACCTACTTCTGACATTCCTCATAATCAAATCACCAATTACCAACGTCATCTGGGGGGGCCTTGCCGGTGGCTTTTGAAATGATGGATAATTTTGCCCATGTTGTTGTTGTGATGGCGGGGTGATGCGCTCTCTTCTTTTTGGAGCTGGTGTATAGTTTGGCACACCTAAAGTAGTTTTAATCCGGGGCTTGCGGATTTGGGCTGCTGCTGAAGGAGGAGGAGGAGGAGGGGCGGCCATGGGAGGATGATCGACGTCCAGGTGGGGAAAATCTTCCAAGGAAAGGATGTCGAATTTGTTTTCCAGTAGCAGGGGAAGAGAGGAGGCACGGCCAAGTCTGGTCAGTCGCCGATGTTTGTTAGTTGGCCCAACCAAGGTCCAGGGCACACATTGAGGATGAGAAAAACCACCCGGGGCTTTGGGTTTAGCTCCGAGCTGAAGCCCATGTTTATTACTGGGGTCCTGGACAGCTGAGGAGACCGGAACAGGGGTGGAAGTGGATGGCAATGTGCTAAATTCACCCAGGTAAGTAGCCGTCTCTGCTAGCTGTGAGTCGGTTGCCGGGGCCGATGTTCGCCCGAAGATTATAGTGTCTAGGTGGTCTTCAGCCTCCCGAATCTTATTGATAACCGCGGCACATCCGGGTAACTGCGTGGTCACGTGGCGCAGAAAAGTCATAGCGCAGTGAAAACAAACCCACGTTGCAGCGTCGGCGGTGTGATAAGTTAGTTGGATTGGGTCGATTTCTGCGTTAAAATGCCGTCATCATGCGTGATATACGGCTGCACCAACCACAACATGATGAAAGACAGAAAGTTGAGTTTCTACAAGCTTCCCAGTCGAGACAGAAGCCCTGAGAGGAGAAACAAATGGATAGCATCATGCAAACAACAGAATGATGATGGGAGCAAGTGGTCTCCAGCCCGTATTTGCTAAAATTGCATTTTCCCCGTATTAAAATACGGCGAAACCGTATCACTTGACACCTATGCCATATTTTGTGTCATCTCCAACAAATGCCTCTGTCTCAACAGGCTATCTTAGACTGAAGTGTTTCATATGTGTTTGCCATATATGGATGATCCAATTGACAGACATTATGCATGAATTGTACCCCTGTCTCTCCAATCGCATGGACCCTGAAGTTAGTTTCAATACATCAATTAACACACACCCAATAGCTAGGCCTAACAGCATGGATTGAAAACATTTTGTAATTTGTTTTCTATGTGGAAATCTGACAAAAGCAAATTTCATAAAAGTGATTTATTCTTTCAGGTGTGTTTACTAGAGAGGCAATGAAGAATTTCCGTAGCCTTGAAGCATACAGGTTCTTCATGGATGGCTGGGTTGGTTCTGTTCGCTTTGTGAAGACTTCAGTGGGACACTTTGTGTTCCGAGCAGATGTCAAGCCATCCTTGAGAGTAAATGATGCACCACATCACCCATGGATCACAGTAGACAGCAAGGGGACTGTGATGGCAGCACACTGTGATTGTATGGCTGGCCTTGGTGAATCCTGCTCAAATTAAAATTGCTAGTCCCAAATCCTAACCAAATCAATGCACCAGCTTTAAATTATGGCCGAGAAAAGGAAAAAGTTGTCTTTGAGAATTTCTCTAAAAATATAGGGCCACTGATTCACAGTGACTTGAAAGTAAGTCAAGCTGGATTGAGAATATGTGCCATGGATCCTTGGCTTGCAGCCACAACTTGAAGAAATCTGAACAATATTATTGTCAAGTGCAAATCCAAATGTATGTGTATAACCTGAGTTGGTGATAAGTAAAATAACTCACCTGATGTCTGTAGTTTGGCGTTGTAGTGTGATTTTGCCGTAGGATCGAGCGTATTGCTGTACTCGTGCGCCATGGTAGCATGGAAAGCAAGCGGTGATAGCGGACACTTGGGTTTGTTTTCACTGCGGTCTATTTTTGGCAGCAGCCGTCACGTGACTGTGACGTTGCCTCGCGGTTATCAATAGAGGTTGGAGAGTCTCACTTCCAACTCAGAAACCTTCTTAAGGAGGGACACACACAGCTGACACACGTCAGGATGGAGTCATGACGTTCCAGGCGGGAAGTGGATAGCTAGCTAGCTAAAAACCAAAGTTTTTACCTTCTCTGACACAGTGGTGGAGTAGACCTCAGAAAATAACGGACGAGCCTTAAAACCTTTTTAATGAACAAACAGCTATTAAATACCGCAAGATACCGTGGGATTTCCTTGCGGATTGGATCTGGCATCTGTCAAAAATAGACTCGTTGCCTTTCATTCGCGAACCAAATCTGACCAGCTGGATTCATTCTGCAGTGGTCCGGACCAGGTGGAGATTAGAAAATCGATGAGAATGCGAACTATTTGCTGCGGAGGCTGGATCGCAGCCGTGACGTACTGCATCCGGAGTCAGTGTAAATCCAGGGTTAGCATTTGTGTTTAAAATGCATTTTATTCAGTTCTGTAACATGATACAGAAAGGTTTATGATATTGGGGAGGGCATCCCACTGCCCCTCCACCTTGATTTATACCTAAGCATATACCGTACACATACACAAGCTATCACAAACCTGTTTTACCTTTGAGCCATTGTATCAAGAAGAAAAACACACATATTAACAAAAATGTCCCTAAATAACACACCTCAATAAACACATACAATACAGGCTTCAGAAAAATGACCAAAAATACATACTAGTTACAAAATGTCAAAGACTGCTGCGGGATGGAGATTCATATCAGGAGAGAAACCTTTCCTTAGGTGCAAAATCATATTTCATAAGAGTCTGAGCATTCATTTTAAAAGGCCATCAAATAACCTTCAGGTAAATAAGTTATACAGTATTGTTACAGAGCCTTGAAAGATGGAGCAGCTGCTGAATCTACAGCAACTTTTTAGTAACTCTGCCAAACTAAAAAAAAAAAAAAAACATGTCAACAACACCACAGAGGTTAAAGAGAATCTGAATCATTACAGAGAGGATTATTTTGATGTCCAAAAACAAGCTTTGCATAAACAATTATAGGGATTTAAAGGAAAATCATTCATTGTTTGAACAGTCTGATGCCTATAAAGAGCGTGGCATATTGTGTCGACTATAAGACGACAACACAAAAATGGTATTAAGAAAATGACTTTCTGTTGCTGTACTGTGGTCAAGATTTTTCCCAGATAGCATTAATCCAATCAAAAGTCCTTACCACTGAAGCCTTTATCTTCCTAAAATGACACACGTGAAATAAGCTGATGGATGACTGGCACGTTTGTGTAGCGCTTCCTATCAGTCACACACTCACACTGCCTCCTGTCAGGCTCTTGAAGAAGTCCGAATCATTTTCTCTGACAGTTACGTACCACCCTTCAGACTTTTTTTTTTTTTTTTTTTTAGCTCATCATCTCCTTGGCTCTTGGCTGTCAGATTTTCTCTCTGTTCACTTAAAGACATCAGAGGACTCAATGGTTTTGGGACAAGCCCCTTAATTTATTTCCTCTATGCAAGGAAGGTTCGGTACATTTTTAGGACTGATGGAAACCTAAAAGCAAAACACAAAAGGAAAACAAAAAAAACAGAAACTGTGGACTTCAGAAGTGACAAACACTGCTGATCCTCCCACTAGCTTGGCGTTGTACCATGCTGGGTGCCCATTTGGCCATTTAACGTCTGATACTCTATAGCCTGATAGAGTTCAACAAGTGTCCCTTGGCGACTGAAACGGACCACAGTCAAAAGTGCTCTGCTGGTGTTGCTGGACATGTAACTATGGAAACAAAGGGTGCATAGCTGTGGTAGCCAACAGAGAGGAAAGCATCTGTCCACTGAGACTTTTTTTTTTCAAACCGCGTGGAGCAATGCAGACAAGTAAGCTATGACTGGTTTTTCCTGATGGGTTATTTATACAAGCAGGGTATTAATTAGGCTGTAAAATAAGCTAGTATAACAAATAGATAAAATAGGAAACAGTGACCCGTCTGTTCTCTCAAATGTCAGACATTAGTTAGATTACTCTGTTTTCTCATCAACTGGGTCATCACTATCAAGTTTTTAACAATAAATTATGAGCAATTAATAACTAGTTTTTCACATTTGGTAGTGGGGCTGCTTCTTGGTTTTGGGGGACCCCGTGCAAGACTGTGCTTTACAGCCCCCTATAGTGCACCAGGCTGGTACATGGGAAGAAAACAGGCTGCCCATTTCCCAGCAGATGGGACATGTTAAATGTTGGGAGATAAGCATCGTCTCCCTAGTTAGACTGCAAATGTACTCTGTGTATATACTGTACGTCCAAGGTTTGGGGGAAAAACATTGAGTTTTCACTTTTATGCACCATTATAGCTTTGCTGCACCATGAGTATAAGGGCTATGGCAGCACCCCCCCAGATCCCACGATCTCACTTCAGAGCCCCTCAGTCACTTGGGGCTCATTGTGCTTGAGTACACTGCCCTGTGGAGGAAGCGGGTATGTTTGGTAGTCAAATATTGATGTTTTCCCCCAAACTGCTAGATGTTAATAAAGGTAAATTATAGATTTGCTAAAAAAAGGGGGGGGGGGGCAAAATTAGGGGAGAAATGACACAAATTCACAAAATATGGACCAACTTGATGATAAAGTCACAAAATTTGTCAAAAAACAGCCACAACTTTGCATTGATAAATCTGCAAATACACAGGAGAAAGATTCAAATTTGGATGAGAAAAAATTAAAATTGTGAGGAAATAAAATCTCAAATTTACAGTAAAAGCTGCAAATTTATGAGGGAAAATTGCAAGAAAAAAGGGTGCAAATTTACATAAAGAAATTCTAGGTTTATCTAAAACAAAGTCAAAAAAAAATACTGAAAAACATTCATGCTGAGGCAGTCCATTAAAGGACTTTAAAAAAAAAACAAACCTACAGAATATCTGGATAGTCACTCTGGATTGCTCCCAAATGTTAGCCTCAAAACTGGTATTAAGCATTTCTAACAAAAAGGGTCTTAATATTGTGGAATATCTGTGTAATATGTTTTAAAACTTAATTATTATTGCTTACTCATGTTTTGTAAAGCATTTATAGCCTAATTAATAACCTTCTTATTAAGTGTAACTCCTTTATTTGTGTAGTGCTGTTGTAGTGGTTCTATTTTTCCTCTCTGAGCCCAATTAAAATCGCTATAGTCCTTAGATTTAACCATGTGATATAATTAAACTTAACTAGACAGAAATAGCAAAGGATAAAAGTGAGCTAAAAAAAAAAAAGAAGAAATCCCACGGTACATGTAACTGTGCCATATGCTGTTACTTCTGCTTTCTTATGAGTCCCTGTGTGACAGAAAATGACACTATAGGAGGATTCCTCTTGTGTCAAAATATTACAAGAAAAAGGAAAAGCTGTTGGCTTAGTGGTGAGGGTTCCTTCTATGTGGGCATAAAGCCCATAACTTGTATGTCCAAAGTTAATTCCTAGCACAGTATGTCCTTTTTTCTGTATTTCTCTCCACTATCCTATCAACAAAAGGCTTGAAATGCTGCCAACAAATTGCAAGAAACTATTACTGATTATCAATATATGACGAGGTGGGAGACTTGCTGCAGCGCTGCTAATAAAACATTAAAATTACATGCAAAAACTCAAAGTGTGGATGATTAACAAGCCCTGTTTTGTGTTTGCTAATGAACTAGGGATACAATCTCTGACCAACAATGCAAGAATTTTAAATTTCAGCAGCTGTTCCCTCGCAGAAGGAAGAGACTGAAGGGAAGAAGATTCATCTAACTCTTATATTTATAAGCACAGATATGACAATCTGACTTTAAAAGAATGTGGCGTAAAGCGATGTGTTCGATGGCCCCTCGACCCGCTGCTCGTGTCGCCTGTGGCTCCGAGCGACACTCCACAAGAGACTTACAGACAATCCTGCAGGTTAAACTGGGCCACCACAACACTTTAGGGCTGATTGACACTGAAAGGCAGAATGCACGGATTTACGGATTTGACACGGACCAGCAACACTAGGAAGGCAGCAAATCATTCAACAGCCATCGTAAAAGAACCGGTCCTCTTCCCAGTCACGATATCCGATGGTCTGAATATACTGTGTTCAGTGGTTTACATTTATCCGAGTACATGGATTGAACTAACTACTTGCAACAAAATTGTGTTTTGCAGGGTAGTTTTACATGATAACATTTACTCTTAATTGAGTTAATTACTGAAGAAAAATTGTACTTTTCTCCAACTACATGTGGAGTTACTCTTTGAATTACTTTATTTTGTGATTTGAATTGAATATTCAATTTTTTTGCTCATTTTCAGACACACTGAAATTTTTAAAATCTATTTCAAACAAGTGTTCTTGTATTTTAGCACAGAAAATATTACATAATTATTATGGATGGAACTCACCAGAGGCCCCATGATAAGATTTTATCACAATACTTGATATACTGCGACTTCCCATCTTTGCTTTGTCCAACTCCCGGCTAGATGTCAGGAGTCCCTCCTTTGCTGTGCTGACCTAACCAAACAGTGAACATTTAGCACCACCTAGTGGACTGAAAAGTCAGTTGGTTTTTATTACCAAAAACAGGTTAAGTTTGTATTTGCAACATTTGTTAATAACTTTTAATAAAGTATCACAATACTGGTGTCTCTAAATCTATACAATAAAATGGTAAATGGCGTTCATTTATATAGCACTTTTTCTCATCTCTGGATGATCGAAGTGCTTTACAGATCCTGCTATCTATCCATTCAATTTCACACACACACATTCACACACTGATGGCAGCAGAGGAGCAACTTGGGGTTCAGTGTCTTGCTCAAGGACACGTCGACATGCAGACCGCAGAGACAGTGGGAATCAAACCACTGGTTCTCCCATCAGTAGTCCACCACTCTACACCTGCGCCACAGCATTATGTCACAAAGAATCACAATATTACACTGTATCGATTTTTCCACCACACCTGATAATTATCTAATTTTTTACTTATTACTCTTTTTTCTTTATATGATTTTTTGATTATTTGACAAGAGTACATAAGATAAGATAAGATAAGATAAGATAAGATAAGCCTTTATTAGTCCCACAACGGGGAAATTGCAGGATTGCAACAGCACAGGGATAGCAACACTCAGAGCAACAATCAGAAGGCAAGAAAAAAGCAAGCAAGCAAGAGCAGCTAATATACATATGTACATATTACTATAAAATATATATATACACACACAGACACACAGTGCAGAGCATTGTAGTTGGATGGAATAAATATATGAATATATAAACACACAGTGCGGAGCATTGTAGCTAGATGGAATAAATATGTAGATATATAAACACCCACAGTACGGAGCATTGCAGCTAGGTGGAATAAATATGTAAATATATAAACCCACACAGTGCGGAGCAATGTAGCTAGATGGAATAATATGTAGATATATAAACACACAGTGCGGAGCATTGTAGCTAGATGGAAATGGATATGGATTATGGATATGGATATGGATACATATGGACAGTTTGTAATTATTTTCTGTAGACTAAGAAAACTCCATAAACTGGTGAGAGTAAAGTTGTTAATGTACAACTTTTTAAAAAAAAAGCAACAAATTTATCACAAAAAGTTGCAAACTAGTAGGAAAAAAATGCACGCAAGAAAAAATGCAATTTACTTTAAAGATGCACTCTGTTGAAAATAAATCCCATATAAAAATAAATCAACATTGTCTAAAATGGTCTCTTATGCCCTTTTTTCTCCAAAAACCCTTTTCATCGTCTTAAGGTACATTCAGACCAAACGCAACTAAATTTAGTCACGCGACGCTAGTACATGTTAATGCACTGTATTCACATGACCAATTTTAGTCGCACAACCAAATTTAGTCAAATATTGAGTTAACGTGTACTCCCATCGTGCAACTAAATTTAGCTGTGTTTGGTCTGAACACACAGTTACGGTTTTGTGTCAAAATCTTTTCACTTTGCGTCCTCCTTCAAATGCCAGGATCTGTGAATAATCCCACCCACATCGCACAAGGCTAACAGTGGAAAATGCTACATTAAACAGAATAAATCCTGTGATTAAAAGACTTTCACACTACAGACCTGCTATAGCTACGTCACCAAAAACACGCAGTCTAAATTTGCCTTTTTTCAGGGGGTGGGGCTTAATTTAAAATTCACAGCAAAAAAAAAAAAGAGACATGACAAATTTGAGTGATTTTGCTCCTGATACTGTATGTCTTGTAAGTCATTTAAAAAAAATGTTGGACATGTTATTAATGGAAAAAACTGTTTGTGGAGTGTCACTACAAAACTAAATTAAATTGCTTAAAACAAGTATAAACATCTTATAGCAAGGAAAACTTTCTTACAGAAAACTGCACGACAAGAAGAAATACCTTGTCAGACCAAAAACAAGCAAATATAGCCTTGATTTAAGATATTTTATCTCACTAAGATTTTATTTTTTGCTGTGAAAAAAATACAAGAATAAGTTCCCAAATTCATAAGAACCTCACAAATTTATGAATGCAAACTCTAAAATGTACAAGAAAAAAGTCACAAATTTAGGAGAAACCTCACAGTTTGGTAAGAGTGCCAGACCCTCAACGATGGAGTAGCTCATCCCGGCCTGATGAAATCACCCCGACTCAGATCTCCTGGCCGCTGACCTTGAGCACAGCCTACATACAGACCCACTTGAGTATCATTGTGCATAAGTTTGCCAAACACTGAGGGCAATTGCCTAGGAGGAGTAACAATTTTTTGTGAAATCCTAAATGCCCATATCTCCTGACCTTTGACAATGACCTTAAGCTCAACCTGAATGCAGACCAACCTGAGGATCATTGTGAGTGAGTTTAGTGTTCATCCGGGTAAATGCCTGGGGGGAAGAGCAGTTCACAGGAAATGGAGACAGATGGACGGGCAGACACTATGTCATCGCATTAGCTCCTTTTGGCTTTGCTGGAATGAGCTAAAAATTGTTACGACTCAAGTAAGTTTTTAAGATGATATTTTTTTGTATAACTACTCTTACTCATGCTTGAGTAATAACGATCATAAAGTAACACTACCTTTATTTGAGCATAACTTCTAGCTACTCTATCCACCTGTGACTGTGTGGAATTGAGTATAGGTGAAATATGTGACCAAAACCCCAAATAAACTGTTACAAAGCCAACAGGTTACATTCTGAAACCAAAGACAAAATTGTAATCCAGTGAGATCCGAGGGCATACTGCAGTTTTGGTTGCCAATAGTAACAAAAATCTTGTTTTTCTTACCACTCTGCTCAACTTGCCTGCCCTTAAAAACGCACTTCACCTAAGAAAAAAAAAACATAATATGTATCCTCTCAGCAGACAAATACATTCTGCCAGAATACCTGAACACCCTCATATTTTTAGCACTTCAAATCTGAAACACCATTACTCACGTCGGTAGCGTTTCACAGTCTAATCAGGGATGCGAAGACAGAGATGTGTATTTATTTTCTGCAGATTATCCCGCCCTTCATCTTCAGAGACCTGAGCAGCTGCTGGATGGCCCAGCATGCCACGGAAACTTTTAAAGATGCTGCAGACGGGCAGGAGGGCTTCTCTAATTGACACTCCAGCATGTTGATACCGCACGGCCGATCAATAGGAAGGTAGAAGTAGGCTTCCCTAAGGAAAATGAATGGAGGGAGTGGGGCTTAGCTACACACAAGGACTGGAGAGCTCAGAGTAGGCTGCCACAATGTTTCTAATGAAAGGAAAAAATGACCGAAATAAGCCTCAAAAAGACACATCGATCAGGTGGCTCAAACCTGTAAGTAGGCTGGGAAGTAACAGTTACTTTCTGAACAGTAAAACAAGAATATTGCAATATACTGTAGTTAGTGCAGTACACTAGCGTAAGCCTGTCACCTGTCAGTGAGCTATCCTCTAGCCACCATTAACACAAGATCCCACCTCAACACAGTGATGCTGTTTTATCAGAAAATGTCCCCATTTACTGAAGACTGTTATCCAAATTATTCTATAATTCTGTCTTTTATCATATAGTGCAGAACAGCTATCTACACTGCCTAGCCAAAAAATGTGACACTGATATTTTATTGGACTACCTTTAGCTTTAATCAAGGTACACATTCACTGCGGTATTTTTTTGATAAACTTCTGGTATGTAATGTCACAACATTTATTTCATCCATCTATGCAAAGATCTTGAGCCCTATTTTGACGGTCATCCACACACTTTTCCAACAGGCTTCCCGCCGTACGCCAGTGTTTTTGTTCGTTTCTGTCAGTGCATTGTCTGTTTTTTTATGCCTTGCGTCTGCCATCAAATTACCAGTAGACAGTGTGCCCGCTATGTGCTGGGAGGAGGAGGAGAATAATTTCAAAGAGGTGTGGTGGCGCACAATCTAATGCGCATTACTATTATTGTGCATTCCAGGAGAATCCGCTTTTGATCAGGAAAAAGGAGGTCTATCTTCAGAAGCGCATTGTTTAATGATATTTCAGTGGCGTGTTTTGAAATCACACAGCTCCGGAGCTCACGAGGAGCGTGCGCTGATCTTATTCATCTGGGGACGGCAGTAGCTCAGGAGGTAGAGCAGGTCGTCCAATAACCATATGGTGGCTGTTCGAATCCCGCTCTCCCCAGATATCCTGCTGTTGTGTCCCTGGGCAAGACACTTCACCCCAATTGCTCCTGGTGGGTCTGGAAGCGCCATGTTAGGCAGCATGCCACCATCAGTGTGTGAATGTGTGTATGAATGGGTGGATAGCAGGATCTGTAAAGCGCTTTGGTCATCAAGAGATGAGAATAAAAGCGCTATATAAGTGAGTGCCATTTATTGTAATAGAGTTGTAACAGTCATCATATAATTGCCTTTTATTTTAATTATATGATGATCACACTAGGTTTTTTTTTTTTTATTCCATCTACACTCTCATTTTAATTGCGGACTTACCACTGGAGTCTATAGATTAACCATTAATGTAGGATTTTTTTTAGGGGACCAAATGAACAGGCAGTGTGATGTGCGGAACAAGGTGGGGGGGGGGGGCGTGTTAGTCTGGTGAGTCGTATTCATTCACATTTTCGTTTTCATCATGGAATAATTAGGCATTAATGTGTTTATTTTTAGGGGAATAAATGAATGAACAAGGAGTGTGCAGTGTTTTACTTTTCACTGTAACTCCCCACAGAGACAGGAGATGCATCCACCCATCTGCCTTGGCTGCGCGCCCCGGGTTTCCAGCTGGTGCCTACACTGCACCAGATTGTGGTTCTCCACCACCAAGCTCCCCAGCTACCACCTGTCAGGGACTGACTGAAGCCGCCGAAAGCGGGCTCGCTTCAAGGCCGGGGAAGCCACACCGGATCTCCTCCTTTCCTCCATCTCCCGTGGGGAGATGGAGGAAAGGAAAAGAGGAAACGATGGCACGGAGCGACTTCCATGCCATCGTTAATGAAAGTTTATGAAAGTTTGCACGGGCATCATCCTCTTTTCCTGAAGTTTCAAACCCATTCATGTCTGTGTGTTGCATCCGTTCGCATTACATTAAACCATTCAGCTGATTTTTTAGTCCATCATTCCCCGTTTTTTGTTTCTAAAATAACTAACTGGACATCAACTGTGATTGATGTCTTCCTCATTACCAAGCAGCATTACTATCACGTGCATTTTGGCTCACACACACGGGCTTTGGTCAACTCAAAACCCATCTTAAACCGTCATGATCACAGTTCTCTTTAGATAATGCGCCTCTTCGCATTAAAGGTGGATAGGGAGGAGCGCTTTGTATTGGATTATCCAAAACACACCACTGAATGATTAGACTGGCTTCTTTGCATCATGCACCGGTGGAAAGTTTGTTTTTATGCCATTGTGATAAGGAAATGAACTTAGAAACACCCATAAATGCGTTCTGCGTCACTGACAACTAAACGGCTGCGTCGTAATACGTTGTTGTAATCTTATGTTGATGAGGCAAAAGGACTGAATCAGTTTGTTTTATTAACTATTTAGTAGGCCTGCAACTAACGATTATTTTTGTTACTGATAGCTCTGTCGATTTTTTATTTATTTTATTTTTGGATTAGTTGAACTAATCATTTGGATATTTGTGAAGGGCTTTCAACCTCAGAAATGTTTTACACTTTTAAATTTCCCCAATATGTTTTGACATTTTTTGCTTAAGTCTTTGACATTTTTCTCAGAAATGTTTGTTTGGACTTTTTCTCAAAAAAACTGAAACTTTTTTCCCCAAAATCTGTGTTTTTTTCTCTCTGAATTTTTTCCTAGTTTATATCAACTCTGGTACAATGCATCAGATGTCAACATTTATGTTTATTATGGTACATGGTCCCTTTTCAAATGAAATATATAAAGAAATAATAATTATTCTTGTGTCCATTAATTTGCATCTGTTTTCAAGACATTTGTGGGTTTTTTTCCTCAAAAATGTATGATTTTTTATTTATGTGTGTGAGTATGAGACTTTTTCATGTGAGCTTATAATGTTGTTCTCTAAAATTTGCACCTTTGTGTTTGGAAACTTGGAGAGAAAGACCTCACAAATTCACAAGAAAGAAGCAGCAAACTAATGATTCAGCAAACTAATGATTGGGGGGCAGCAAACTAATGATTGGGGGGCAATGGATCAGCGTTCTCGTCGCGCCCTCCGCCAGTACCCGGGCTCGCCTGGGGAAGCTAATGATCCTACCAGCAGACTAAATTCGAAGAGACGACGCCTCTGTGCCAAGTCAAAGAAGAATCCTAGTCACAGTCCTAAAGCCGAAAGCAAACAGCCCCAAGAGCACTTTGTGGTAGGATCGGCCCTTCGCATATTACAACTAAACGTTGAAGGCCTATCTGCAGCCAAGCGAAGCCTTATCGAAGTCCTCGCCTTCCAACATTCGATTGATGTAATCTGCCTCCAAGAGACTCATATTGGCACAGAGGAAGCTGGCCGCTTCACCATCAAAGGCTTTGACCTCCTGTGCTATGTTCTACATGCTAAACATGGACGTGCCACCTATGTGCGTTCTGACATAGTTGAAGCAAATCACCTGATAACAACACATTTCTCAGACACCATAATCATTGGTGGCTTCCATATTGTCAATGTGTACAAGCCCCCTAATGCCAACTGGGATCTGCAGGTCTTACCCACCCTACCCCACCCTGCCATCTATGTGGGGGACTTTAACAGCCATCACCCTGACTGGGGGTACCCAGCAGTGGACAGTGATGGGAAGGCACTTTCAGACTGGGCATCCAGAAATGACCTCGCTTTGATATACGACCCCAAACAAAGAGGAACCTTCCACTCTGCTAGGTGGAAGAAGGACTATTCTCCTGACCTGTGTTGGGTCAGCTCTTTGAATGGGGAGCCATATCCTACACAGATCCTCATTCTTGATGATTTTCCACACAGCCAACACCGGCCCCTGCTTGTACACATTGGCCTACAACTTCCAGTCATATACAGCCCAAGGAAGATGCGCTGGAACTTCCGCAAAGCCAACTGGAAGAAATTCAGTGAAACTCTGGACCGGAGCGTTGTTACCATCCCACTCCACACCATCACTGTAGATGAAGCATACAACCGCTTCTGCAGCGCAATCTTCAAGGCTGCCCATACTGCAATCCCACGAGGCTACCGACCCCTCTATGTCCCATGTTTGGACGGAGAAAGTGCTGCCCTCCTACAATCCTATCAAACATCAGGGGACCCAGAGATAGCAGACCATCTCATTGAATCGCTAAATACAGCTCGGCGAAAGAAATGGGAGGAGACAGTTGCTGACCGGAGCTTTACCCACTCTAGCAGGAAATGTTGGAGCCTCATCCGTCGCCTAGGAGCTGCACAGAAGCCCCCTAGCCAAAGCCGAGCATCCGTCACACCCAACCAAGTTGCATCCCACCTACTGACTATCGCCAAAGCACCCCAAGACAAAGACACCAAAAGAGCAGTTACAACTGAGCTAAAAAAACACCAAAAAATGCCTGTAGAGGAAACGAACCCTGAACCCTTCGAGGCTGCTGAACTGGAGAAAGTCCTACAGAGCCTGAAATGTGGAAAGGCAGCAGGATACGATAACATCTTCCCAGAATTCATGAAAAATCTTGGCCCCCGAGCCCTAACCTGGTTGACACAATTCTACACAAGGATCACACAAACAAACTCGATCCCAAAGAAATGGCGGACAGCAAAGGTCATTGCCATCCCAAAACCTGGCAAAGACCACAAATTACCAGCAAGCTACCGCCCAATCTCCCTACTCAGCGTTCCTTACAAAATCATGGAGCGCCTAATTCTGCAACGCATTTCCCCAGAGGTAGAGGATATTCTAAGTGTGGATCAAGCAGGTTTCCGCAAGGACCGCAGTACAGGAGAACAAGTACTGGCCCTAACCACCTTCATCGAAAATGGCTTCGAGAGCAGACTGAAGACAGGGGCTGTGTTTCTCGACCTTACAGCCGCCTATGATACGGTCTGGCACAAAGGCCTCCTCCTGAAACTTATAAAGGCGATCCCTGCTTGGGCAACAGCAATTATAAAAACCCTGCTGACCAACCGAAGGTTCAGAGTCCACCTCAGTCAGAAGACAAGTGCATGGAGAATGCAGAAAAACGGACTCCCACAAGGCTCAGTTCTAGCTCCAACTCTGTTCAACCTCTACATAAACGACCTGCCTACTACAAAATCCCGCAAATTCACCTATGCAGACGACATCTGTTTGGCATTCCAAGCACCAGACTTTGAACCACTGGAACGGGTGCTCACGGAAGATCTTGCCAAACTGGACCAGTTCTGCAAAATCTGGCGCCTAAAACCAAGCCCAGCAAAAACCGTCTCCAGTGTATTCCATCTCCACAATGCAAAAGCTGCCAGAGAACTAAACATCCACCTGAGCGGACTCAAGCTTAAGCATGCCCCAAATCCAACTTATCTTGGAGTGACCCTTGATAGGACCTTATCCTTCAAGGAACATCTAAAGGGGACGGCTGCTAAGGTGAAGGTACGAAACAACCTGCTCTGCAAGCTCGCTGGTGCAAAATGGGGGGCGGCAGTCTCCACCCTGCGCACCTCAGCACTGGCCCTTTCATACTCTGTAGCAGAATATTGTGCCCCTGTCTGGTCCAGGTCATCTTACACACACCATGTAGACACCCAGCTCAACACAACCATGAGAACTATAACTGGAACAATCTGCTCAACACCACTCCCCTGGCTCTCTGTACTGTCAAACATAGCCCCTCCACACATCCGGCGAGCAGCATTAACTCAAAGGATGCTCCAAAAAGTTAAAGATTCTCCTCACTTACCAATCCATGCAGATATCTACACCCCACCCACTGCCCGACTTCCATCCAGACGGCCGATTGGGAAAAACCCTCCCCCAGCTGACTTCACCATCCAGACAGCTTGGCAAGAGGAATGGGAGACCAAGGAGGTCCCAAACAAACAGCTGGTGATAAACCCCAACCAACAGGTCCCGGGCACCAACCTCCCAAGGAGACAGTGGTCTACACTCAATCGCTTCAGGACTGGACATGGCCCCTGCTTGGCCAGCCTTTACAGATGGGGCAGTAGCCCTAGCCCACTGTGCGCATGTGGAGAGGAGCAAACAATGGAACACATCATAGAGGCTTGCCCGCTCCAAAGACTGGAAGGAGGATTACACACCCTCCATACAGCAAACCAGGAGGCAACTGCTTGGCTTAAGGACTTTGCATTCGCTAAATAAATAAATAAATGATTCAAAAAGTCCCAAATTTACATGAGTGTATCAGTAAATATACATAAAAAAATAAAAACTGCTCGAAGAATTGAAATGTCATGACCACAATACTCTTAAATTTACTAGAAAAGCTGGAAATTTATGGAAAAACTGCATATTTATAAGAAAGAAAAGTGATACATTTACAAGAGAATTCACATATTTATAGGAAAATTAATTTTTTGGGAAAAAAAAGTGGAAATTTTCAAAAAAATATTAAAAGAAAAGTCACCAATTTCTGATAAGATGTTAATATTAATATAAAGAAAGACAACAAAAACAGAACATTATGATATTTGATATGGATTACTGATGACTCTTCAGCACCCCAAAAACATAATCAGGACAGTGCTAGTATTTAGTATTTTTGGAAATCTGACTGGTTTTCTTTGTTTGATCCAAGTCAATACATAGACCATTCTGAAACAAAGTAAAACATTTTCTACAAATACAAAATAGCTTTTCCCACATGAATGTTCAAGTAATAAGATGCTGTTCACTCCATCATTTGGGGTTAAATGGCTTAATCTCTGCAGTAATTATCCAATGGAAGGTTCTTTTTTTTGGAGGGAGACAGGCAACATATGAACACTATGCTTCTCAAACAAATACTGACATAGAAAAAAATATTTTGCATTTTGCAGATTTTATTCATTGAGAATGGATTTCTGTCCCCCACAGCTGCTGTCTCTGCACAGTTCTGACAAAGCAAATCTTCAAGCCGTCATACGCCTCCACATCGCACTACAGAAAAGGTCTTGATGACAAGAGTTTTATTGCCAGCTGTCAAACTTTGCGTTCGAGACAAAGAGGAATCCTGATACCCGTTCGTGTCATACTTCACAATAGAGAGCAGCTCAGATCTCCGCAGACAGAATGTGAGGGTTTCTTTCTCTTTTTGTTGTCAAGTTTCTAAGTGGCAGTGCTTCATAAAAGCCTAGCAGCTGAAAATGACGACCTCTAATTCAGCTCCAGTTTGCTTAATTTGGCTGACACAGCCACTGAACTACAGTCTGTGTTGAGACCAGATCACAGAGGCCACACCAGCCAAGGCACCTCCTGCCTTAACACCTTTCCTGGACGTACAGTCTGTGGTGAAAAGTAAAATGGGCACATTGCCTGTTCATTCATTCATTCATTCCCCATACATGATTGCCTAATCTTTAGGCTATACTTCTCCTGTAAGTTTGTGATTAAAATGAAAATGTGGATGAAATAAAAAAAAAACTATTAAGTGTATCGTCAAATTATAATTAAAATGATAGGTGATTAGATTATAACTGTCACAGATTTGTCCACTAAAATAACAGAAAATCCTTGCTGTGTTTATTCATGTGTTCCTGTTAACCAGTGCAATTTTAAAACATGGTGCTGCAATAGCATTAACAATGCACTTCTGACAAGAGACCTCCTTTTTCCTGATCAAAAGTGCATTGTCATAAAATGTATCAAAATACCAATGTGCTGAGATTGTGCCAGTACCACACCTCTTTTTTAAGTGTCCTCCTTGCAGCGTAAAGCAAGCACGTTTTGTGTACATATATACAGTATATATATATATGGCATGACACAAAGCATGAAAACAAACTACGCATTGGCATAAACTGACAAATCCACCAGTACAAATGGGAAGCATGTCACAAATGCACGTTGTTGATCGCCATAATAGAGCCTCAAATCTTAAAAGTGTTGAGACCAAGTCCATGCCAGGCAGAGACCACAATGAGACCAAGACCCATGTATATGTATTTCATGGTCTCGACTTGGTCTTGACCCCTTCTTTTCTGGCCTTGTCTTGGGAGACTCTGGTAAATGGTGTTCACTTATATAGCACTTTTTCTCATCTCTGGATGACCAAAGCACTTTACAGACCCTGCTATCTACCCATTCACGCACACATTCACACACTGATGGCGGCAGGGCTGCCATACACACAGAGGCAGTAGCCTGACCACCAGGAGCAACTGGGGGTTCAGTGACTTGCTCAAGAACACTTCGACATGCAGACTGCAGACAGAGTGGGAATCGAGCCCTCCGAACAGTAGTCGGCCACAATACATCTGCGCCACAGCCACCTGCCTTGGGAGACTCTGGTTTCAGTCTGGTCTCGATGAGGTTTGACTACAACACTACTGAACTGGTCCCATAACACCACCATAATGGAGAGACAGCGAGACAGACAACGTACTGGGCACAGTTTAGAAAATGTTTTTGTTGGAGCACTTTCTCTTTATTTAGCCCTGCTCTATTAAACCACCTCTTTAACCCAATGAAATGTATGGTGTGCTTCAAAGACTTCATTACTGAAAATAACCTTGTGTGGTGACCCAGCACGCTGTGGACAGATATTATCTCACACCCATCAGGGCTGGAGGAAGGGGAGGACAATTGACAGAGAGCCCTGGGGGGCAATCAGACTGGACTGTTATGTATGCGCCCCCTGAGGACGGAGAGGACATCCAGGCGCCAGCTGATGTCATGCTAATGATGTGTATTAGATGACAATAACTATGCTAATGTGCCATGCATTCTCTCTGTCTGTATAACGTGTATAAAAGCGCTTGTTACACATGCCTCAGCAGCGCAGTAGCTCACACGAGCTACGAAGCATGTTTCAGTATGTTGGAGGAATAAAACCTTGTACCCTTCCAGGTCGTTGCCTCTTGCCTGTTCTATTACCTCCACATTGGTGACCCTGACTGTGCATGGTGTGCCTCTCGCCCGCACTATTACCTCCACATTGGTGACCCTGGACATGGCATGGAACGTCTCGACTATGCCATTTTCTCCACACTGGTGACCTAACGGGAAATGGACTATCTCCCCCGTTGCCACACTGTGGACTCCCTCTTCATCCACACCGGAGCATGCTCGCTGGAGCGGGCGGCGCTGGGAATGAGACACACCATGATCGGCGACACGAGCAAACCAAAGGAAACAGCCTTAATGGGGAAAAACGGCACCGTCTGCATTGGTTTCCATCAAGCATCCCGACCATGACTCACCTCCAGACAGTGGAGTTTCAGCGCATAGAAGCCCCGTGCGCACACCGCAGGATTATGAGGACAGTGCAACTGGAAGCTACGTGGCTGCAGCGTGAGTCACGCACCAGGGACAAACCAGCTCCATTGACTTATACATCGTCTTCTGCCGCTGTACATCCCGGGGTCCATGGCCGATCACCATCCTCAGAATATTTAGGGCTGCCCTCGCACCTAAAGCAGCTGTGCAGCCCGCACACAGGACTTTGTATGGGTTTCACAGCCGTGGCGCACAATGGGAATTTAGCCGATCGCTTTCCCCAATGCCTTTAGGGCTGCTCCCGCACCTAAAGCAAAACTGCCAAGTCCCTGACACAGCTTCAGTTGTTTCACAGCCACTACGCATCCTTGAGGAATTAGGCTGTTCGCCTTCCTTACATCCTCGCAGGACTGGGCCCGCATGAGGAGTCAGAAACTTTTTTTTTTTTTCACAGCCACTGCGGATCACCGTCAGGTTTACTGGGAAAGTCCCTCACCCATGGCTGAGCCACACGCAATTTTTGCACGGCCCAGACACTTTTAACATCCCGGGCTGGCACTCCATAGATTCCCACCCACCTCCCCCTCGTCCTCCACATCGCTATGCCCGCACCTCTGCCCCAGAGACCTGCCGATCGCCAGCTTCGTTCCTTGCAACGCGCACTGGCCCCATGCGCCCATGATCCACAGCCGTTCAAAATGTTGCAACTCAGAACGGAGGAGACTGTGTTTTTCACCCCTCCCCGGTTCCCCTCACGGACTGACATGCCCTCCGACACTCCTCCACAGCAGGACAGTTCTATCGAAGCGGCAACCCCCACTGCATCCTCCACTGGTACCGACTGGAGCCCAAACGACCGGGGGGTTACAGTCCCTTCTGAGTGTTCGGGGGGAGCCTGTGTGGTGACCCAGCATGACATTATCTCACACCCATCAGGGCTGGAGGAAGGGGAGGACAATTGACAGAGAGCCCTGGGGGGCAATCAGACTGGACTGTTATATATGCGCCCCCCGAGGACGGAGAGGACATCCGGGCGCCAGCTGATGTCATGCTAATGATGTGCATTAATTCAATTCAATTCAATTCAATTCAACTTTATTTATATAGCGCCATTTCACAACAACAGTCATCTCATAGCACTATCAACTGTAGGGGGAACCCCCACAGTTGCAGAAAGACCCCAGCAATCAGGCGATTCCCCTGTGAGCAAGCACTTGGCGACGGTGGAGAGGAAAAACTCCCTTTTAACAGGAAGAAACCTCCAGCAGAACCAGGCTCAGGGAGGGGCAGTCATCTGCTGCGACTGGCTGGGGGGTGAGGGGATAGAGAAGAAGAAAAGAACAGACATGTAGAGAGCAAACAGCACGATGGGGACTCAATCTATGGGAGTGAACAAACAAATGTTAATGAGATGACAATCACTATGCTAATGTGCCATGCATTCTCTCTGTCTGTATAACATGTATAAAAGTGCTTGTTACACATGCCTCAGCAGCACAGTAGCTCACACGAGCTACGAAGCGTGTTTCAGTATGTTGGAGGAATAAAACCTTGTACCCTTCCAGCTCGTTGCCTTTCGCCTGTTCGATTACCTTCACATTTGCTTCATTTAAGACAAAAGTTCAGCCTTCCCATGAATTTTCAAGCAAGGCACTTTCTACTCTCTCAACTGGGTGGTGCATCCATACTCACAGAAATAGCAGTGGTTGATAAAGGTCCTTTCTTTGAATCCACTCTGTCAAAGAGTCATTTCTCATATACGGTGGTGTGAAAAAGTGTTTGCCTCCTTCCTGATTTTTCATTTTTTTTTGTATGTTCGTCACATTTAAATGTTTCAGATCATCAAACAAATTTAAATATTAAACAAAGATAACACAAGTAAACACAAAATGCAGTTTTTAAATGAAGGTGTTTATTATTAAGGATAAAAAAAATCCAAACCTACATGGCCCTGTGTGAAAAAGTGATCCCCCCCCCCCCGTTAAAACATAAATTAACTGTGGTTTGTCGCATCTTTGGAAAGCTGAGTTCAGTTTCTCGAGCCACACCCTGGCCTGATTACTGCCACACCTGTTCTCAATCAAGAAATCACTTAAATAGGACCTGCCTGACAAAGTGAAGTAGACCAAAAGATCCTCAAAAGCTAAACATCATGCTACAATCCAAAGAAATTTAGGAACAAATGAGAAACAAAGTAATTGAGATCTATCAGTCTGGAAAAGGTTATAAAGCCATTTCTAAAGCTTTGGGACTCCAGCGAACCACAGTGAGAGCCATTGTCCACAAATGGCGAAAACATGGAACAGTGGTGAACCTTCCCAGGAATGGCTGGCCGACAAAAATTACCCCAAGAGCACAGTGACGATTCATCCAAGAGGTCACAAAAGACCCTGCAACAACATCCAAAGAACTGCAGGCCTCACTTGCCTCAGTTAAGGTCAGTGTTCATGACGCCACCGTAAGAAAGAGACTGGGCAAAAATGGCCTGCATGGCAGAGTTCCAAGACAAAAACCACTGCTGAGCAAAAAGAACATAAAGGCTCATCGCAGTTTTGTCAGAAAACATCTTGATGATCCCCAAGACTTTTGGGAAAATACTCTGTGGACTGACGCGACAAAAGTTGAACTTTTTGGAAGGTGTGTGTCCCATTACATCCGGCGTAAAAGTAACACAGCATTTCAGAAAAGGAACATCATACCAACAGTAAAATATGGTGGTGGTAGTGTGATGGCGTGGGGCTGTTTTGCTGCTTCAGGACCTGGAAGACTTGCTGTGGTAAATGGAACCATGAATTCCACTGTCTACCAAAAAATCCTAAAGGAGAATGTCCGGCCATCTGTTCATGACCTCAAGCTGAAGCACACTTGGGTTCTGCAGCAGGACAATGATCCAAAACACACCAGAAAGTCCACCTCTGGATGGCTTAAGAAAAACAAAATGAAGACTTTGGAGGGGCCTAGTCAAAGTCCTGACCTGAATTCTATTGAGATGTTGTGGCATGACCTTAAAAAGGTGGTTCATGTCACGTGCTGAGCTGGCTTGGCTTTCCCCGGCTCGGTCTCGACCTCTCTGTGGGTTTTGGTTTTATTGTTTATATGCATTTTGTGTAGTTTGTACTTATTCCATATCCATAGCCACTCCCTGACCGG
The DNA here is from genome assembly GCA_020510985.1 of Pholidichthys leucotaenia. Taxonomy (NCBI): domain Eukaryota; kingdom Metazoa; phylum Chordata; class Actinopteri; order Cichliformes; family Pholidichthyidae; genus Pholidichthys; species Pholidichthys leucotaenia. Next base: position 57,131,894 of record CM035837.1, on the reverse strand, counting down.
CAGCTGTTAGTCAGCCTCGATGACCTACTTTCTCCCACGCTGCTGACAGTCTGTCGGTCCAGCCACGCCCCCTTGCTCTCCCTCTGGCTCTATCAGCTATTCCCAGCCCCAGTAATTATCTTCCCCAAGCCTCGCCCAGGTGTGCCCAATTTGTGTGGCCAGTGGTGTTTGTATTTAAGCGACTCCTTGTTAGACAAATACCGCTGGACCATTGTACGAGTTAGACGGTTGTTCTCCACCATTTGACCGTCACGTCCCAAAGGATTATTTGTGTGTGCTCGCGGTCAGACTTGGGCGACTCGGACTGTTCCTGCACGGTGAGTAAGAGCTTTTCTGCGTTTCTGTTTGCAGCTGCACGGTGGCGCAGTGGTTAGCACTGCGGCAGCACAGTTTACCCTTGGCCGGGGGATTGGGGATTGTGGGATCGTGGGTTCGATCCCAGCCCCCGACCAACAGTGATCTGTGTGGAGTTTGCATGTTCTCCCCGTGTTGCGTTGGTTTACTCCGGGATTTCTCCGGTTTCCTCCCACATGCCAAAAACATGCATGTTAGGTTAATTGGCTGTTCTAAATTGTCCCTAGATATCTGTTTCCTATAGGCCCTTAGAATAGAGGGTTAGTATTAATGAAAGCGCTTTGAGTGGTCTTTGTGACTAGAAAAGCGCTATATAAGTGCAGGTTAGTTAGTAGTTAGTTAGTTAGTTGTGCATGCCACTGTCACTCTGTTTAACATGCTTTTTAAACATCTGGATTTTAATGGGACACACGCCAGGCTTTTATTTGTGGACTTTTCTTCCACCTTTAATACAATCCAACCTCATATTTTAGTTGAAAGGCTCCTGCAACAATTTGATTTGAGTAATAATCTGGTGGGTTGGATTCTGGATTTTTTAACCAACAGGACACAGAGAGTAAGGGTCAATGGTACATTGTCTGACCTAAAGTGCTCTTCTACTGGCTCTCCGCCGGGGTGTGTGTTGTCACCACTACTCTTCATCCTGTACACAAACATGTGTCGGAGCAGACATGACAACAGACACATTATGAAGTATGCTGATGATTCAGTTGTTGTCAGTCTCCTCCAGGATGGTGAGAGTGGCCACGGCCCAGTAGTTGATGATTTTGTTCACTGGTGTGAGGATTCCTACCTGCAGCTGAATGCGACAAAAACTAAAGATATGATTATTGACTTTAGGAGGAAAACTCCCAGGCACGAAGTCACTGTACTAAAAGGCCAGACCACTGAATGTGTACAGTCCTACAAATATCTTGGGACGATTATTGATAGTAATTTAAACTTTGAAGAGAACTGTGAAAGGGTATGCAAAAAGGGTCAGCAACATTTGCATTGTTTAAGGAAACTTGCACGCTTCCAAATTGACCGAACCATAATGACAATGTTTTATCGGGCTTTTATTGAATCTGTTTTATCCTTTTTCTTTAGTGTCATAGTTTGGTCAGATAAAACTGAAACAGAAGAAATCCTTGGATCAGGTTGTTAGATGGTCCAGTCGGTTGCTTGGTGAGTCACAGCTGAGCCTGACATCCCTGTACACCAGACATGTACAGAGGATTGCTATCTCCATTTTAAATGATGACTCCCACCCTTTGCACTGCCACTTTCAGCTTCTTCCCTCCAGACGGAGGTTTGCTGTCCCAAAAAGTAAAACCCAGCGCTACAAAAACAGCTTTGTTCCTGCTGCTGTTAAAGAATTGAACAAGATGTAACAATATATTGCACATAATTTAATTACCTATTTAATTAATTTTATTTTATATTTACTTATTTTTGTAGGTTTTTTATTTGGGTTCTAAATCTTTTATTGGGTTTTAGACTTTTGAGTTTTTAACCTCTTTGACTAGTCTTTAACTTTTTAATATGACCCTTCTCTCTTATCTCTTTGTTTTTTCTCTGATCTCTTTGTCCTATGTCCTGATTGGTGGAGCCTTGAGCACTTTTATCATGTTTATAGTCAGCTTCATGTGTGCCTGTGTTTGTGTTCATGTTGAATGTAACTGCGGTTTGTAAATATGGATGTCACCTGACTGCAAAACAAATCTACCCACGGGTACAAATAAAGTAACCTGAACCCGAGTTTCCTCTTGCAGCACAACTGCTACACTCGAGCACTGCTGCCCGGCTCTTCTCCCGTGCCAGTCAAGCGTCTTTGAGAACTCTAAGTTTACCCGAGCATTTAGTCCTGTCAGTTTTTGTGGCCATGGTGCACAGTGGTCTGCCTGCTGCACGCTATTTGTGTGAGCCATTATGTGCAGAACTGTTCCATTTCTGCAAGTGTTTACTTTTTGAACTGTGTGTTGTCAATAAATGTGTGTTTGGTGTAACCCTGCGCGTAAATCCATCCATCCTTCTCTTCCTCCGTGCACTGTGAGAAGCGCACGGGGAAGTTTATGACAGTTCATGCTCGAAAACCCTTCAATGTGGCTGAATTACAACAATTCTGCAAAGATGAGTGGGCCAAAATTCCTCCACAGCGCTGTAAAAGACTCATTGCCAGTTATCGCAAACGCTTGATTGCAGTTGTTGCTGCTAAGGGTGGCCCAACCAGTTATTAGGTTTAGGGGCCAATCACTTATTCACACAGGGCCCTGTAGGTTTTAACTTTTTCCTCCTTAATAATAAACACCTTCATTTAAAAACTGCATTTTGTGTTTACTTGTGCTATCTTTGCCTAATATTTAAATTTGTTTGATGATCTGAAACATTTAAGTGTGACAAACGTACAAAAAAATGAGAAATCAGGATGGGGGCAAACACTTTTTCACACCACTGTATATGCTGTGCTATCTGACCTGAAACACCCCCCACCCACACACAGAAAGGCTTAGAACAGAATGGGAAACTGATTTAGGCACCTCTATAGCAGGTGTCACTTGGAATACTGTACTTAAACTGTTGAACACATCGATCTATTTCTGTCCAGTTTAAAGTGGTTCATATGGCTCACATCTCCAAAGCTAAACTATCCGGCATAAATCCTGAGGTTAGTCCTCTGTGTGATGAATATATCAGTGAAGAAGCCTCCCTTATCCATATGTACTGGTCATGCCCTACAATGAATAATTACTAGAAGGAGGGATTCCTCACTGTACCTTGTATACTAGGGGTATCCTTGAGTCCAGCGCCCCTGATCGTCATATTTGGGGCACTCTTTAGATGACTGATGCTTATCTGCAGAAAAATTATTAGCCTTTCTTCCCCTACTGTATCGGTGTACTATACTGCTCAGGTGGAGAGATGCCACTCACAATGACTAGCATATTTTGGAAAAAAAGTATATTCTCTTCAACATTCAGATAGGAAATGATTTTCCTTCTCTGAGCATGTTCCAGCATTTGTAAAGTCTAAACTAAGAGCAAGAGTAAATCCAGGGTAGGTGTAGGTATTTATTTTTGTTATATACTAGCAGTGATGGGTGGGATTGTGTCTGTGTGTAGGTTTGTTTCCTCCCTTATGGTTACTGTATGTATATTGTTAATGTCACCCTTAATACTCTAACTGTTAATACTACATTTGCTGTCTTTCCCTTCCCTTAGGATGTCATTTGTTTGTTTGTTTCGGGGTGCATTAGAAATTTAAAATTTCAATTAAAACATGGTAATTAAAGCTTGTTGCTGGGATGGCTCTGGAACCCCCGGAGTTCACAGTCGAGAGGAAAAAATGGCAAAAATATCACACTCATTACATGATCTGTTAACCAGACAATGCTGTTTTAAAGCAACACAATGTAAGATTTCCACCTTAACAGCATTTTCAAAATCATTTTGACAGCACATCAACTTTTGACTGAGTGAATGCCACTCCACCATAGCTTCAGTGAGCCCCAGATGCACTGCAACAGCACTATGCAACTTTGATGTTGGGCTAACACTGAAAAGACAACTGTTAGGGCTGGGCGACTAACCAAAATCGATTTTTCCCTCTTCCTGTTGGGTGCCTGCGTTCATGTCCTGCCCCTTTAACATGTGTGGTCATGTCACTTCACACCCCGGAATCCGCATTTAGCACTGTTTGGAAGCAGGAGAGCACAGCAGAAAATTTAAAATGGCTTACATTAAAAAATGCGGTGTCCGTCCACATAATACCTGATGATTGACTCTTTATTTCATCTGAATTTGCCAAGAAAAAGTGACTCAGTGCACTTAAACTAGCAGGGACTGCCACAAAGCTAAATCACTGTTAGCTGCTAATAACTACCCACATCAGCTTGACTGTTTTACAATGATAAAGGGACAACAAAATGGACAAACTGAGGTTGGATTTAAGAACCTGATCAGACAATCATAACCCCTATGTGGTGATAACATAATCATGGCCACAAAACAGACTCCCCCTACGCAGTTAAGAAGCTAATTAACCTCTTGCACTCCGGGATACCATGGGCGGTCACATCTCTGCGTCCTAGTGCGTCCTCGTGCATCCTAGTGCGCACTGTGTGTCTCAGTGTGCCCTGAAAAAAAAAAAAGCTGCATTTCCGTTCTTCCACTACAGACACAGCCGCGAACAGAAAGCCAAAGGAGTGCTTTGATTGGTTTAGATTTGATTGACCTCTCATTTGACTAATAAGAGCCTTGAATTGGGTTTCTGAAACCTTGAAGAACCAATGACTGAAAGCCTAGCAAGAAGGACCCACCTACCAACGGCTGCGAATACAGCCAGCCAATTGAAGCAGAGAAGTTTGACGATTGAAAGCGTGCATCCCGTGCGTAAAATCTGTTTTGTGTAAGCCGCTGTGTGTAACGGTAGCGTTCGCCAGTCTTTTTTTATTACTACTGTTCTTATTTGTTTTGAAAAATCGTTCGCCAAAACCGCAATCATGGAAGCGCAAAACCGCAATCATGGAATCATGGTTTGACCGGGTCACGTGACCAGAACCACGAGTCCGTATCAAGCGGACCAGCATCATGTTCGTCTGACAATGAGGAACAGATGTTCGCCAGCGACACTGCTGTTGTGGACAGGTAAGTGTTATACGCTAAATTATTCTTTATCACTGAAAATAGTAATCAAAATGACTTTTGACCGATCGGTGATTACAACCGTGCGTCATCGCCACATGACGGACCGTTGACGGACCGTTTTTTGGTGTGCCGTGTTCCTCTGTAGCGGGGGTGGGGGGAGTTGTTATCCTCTACATTGCAGATATTTTAGTATAATTTTTATTGCACTGTAGGTTATTTTTTCTTGTAAAAAAAGGCCACACATTTTTTACGTGGCATGCTTCTTTGTGTGTGGGGGGCTTGTTTGTTCATTCATTCATTCATGAATGAATAAACAACCCCCCCACACACACACACACAGCCCTGAGTGTCACCTTTCATTTGAGCCCAAGATGAAGCTTCTATATTGAATCATTCAAAAGTTACAGACGTTTTTCCAAACTGTGCCATTTGGCACAATTTGGCACAGTTCAAAAACGCCTGGGAACAACCTGAGAAAAAAGCTGTGTAATATATTCATTTTTTGTGGTATTGTTATAAAATTTTGACCTCAGCTGGATAACACTTGGTTCTACATTTCTGTTGCATTTTTCAGCCAGTATCTGAAGCTGTGTGTTATTTGCAAGCATTTGTATCTAAAAAAAAAACACCCAGGCGAACTTTATTTTCTTCAAGTTCAGTATGTTTAGATGACTGTTACTCAGTGGCAGGAGCACTTAGAGAGATTATGACTGTTTTGCCAAAAAATTCAAAGTGTTTTCTTTTAAATGAGACCAACCTCATGAAGATGCTGCAAAGGGTTGAAGAACAGCTTTTGATTTACTTTGGGTACGTTATTTTTAGGCGTTTTTAGGGAAATTGACCAGAGTGCAAGGGGTTAATCACTGCTGCGAGTCATGTGGCCCACAAAACCTCAAAAGGTATTTATATAAACACTGACTTCTGCACTGGACAGTATTTAATTTGGTCATATGTCTGTGAAATTATCATATTATGCTCATTTACTACCAAATCACCGGTGTGATATATTCATTGATACCACACTCTTGTGCAATGTTGCTTAATTACAAGCCTTGTCAGTTAACTGCAAGGGGAAAGAAAGGAGGAAAAAACATTATAAAAAGCCCAAACTGATGTGAAAGGGTCAAATAAGCGTGATGTTGATTTAAGGTCAAACTGCCAAGCTCTACAACTGGCACATTTTACAGCCTGCGTCCTAATGGCCAATCACAGAACACAGTGTTAGTCAGCCACTAACCATAGGCTGAAACGAACAATCTAGATTGATATTTTCAGAACAGACTTCATGGGAGGGCCGGAAAAGAAACTCGAAAGGATCTTGTCAGAGGAAACAAGGAAAAGACTAGAAAAGCACTCAGACAGCACATACCTCCACTATGACTCCCTCCCTCCCTTTGTCCATCCATCTGTCCGTACTACCCTGCCTCCATCCCTCCGTACATTGCAAGATAGGGTCTTGGTGGAGGTATGCGCTCTTGGATCACCTCCAAAATGTAATGGGTTCATGTGTAGCCCAAGGGCCACCTCTGGTGAAAATTTAATCAAAGTCAATCCAGTAGTTTCTGTGTAATCCTGCTGCACAAATATAAACAAGGACCTTGGCAGAGGTACGCCCACTCAGATCATCACCAAAATCTAAAATTTCATTGAAATTCGCTCAGTAGTTTTTGCGTGATCCTGCTAACAGACAAATGGACAAACACCAACAAAAACATAACCTCCTTGGCAGAGGTAAAAAGAAAAACTGATGCCAACCTTGGGCTTGTTACTATAGGAATAGTAAGTCAGATTTTTTTTGCTTACCCACTATGCTTTTTATTCCCCAATATTTCCAGGCTTCTGAATCTACCAGTCCCTTGTTGTCAGCTTGTAAACCAATGCTCATGGCTCACACTGCAACAAGTATTTATGATAGTGCACAACAGTAGGGAGACCCCAAGAGCAGTTCTTCCATAGTCTTGCTCTAAATGAGAGGTTTCTTCAACTCTCCTGCAGTAAGGAACGCTACAGAAAATCATTCCTGCCAACTATAAAACTACAATGAATCCTTTCTGAGCAAGAACAAACAACAAGGAATTTAATCTGATTTCTGTTTGTTGTTTTATAACTTATATGACATTTTGACTTCTTTGTGCTTCTTCAACATGACATTCTCTCCAGAGGACCATTTTTTTTTTTTTAAATCTGTGTATACATGTATCCTTCTTTTTCTTCTTTCAGCTGCTCCCTTTAGGGGCTGCCACAGCGGATCATCTGCTGCTATCTCACTCTAGGGCTGTGCAATATAACCAAAATTTCATATCCAGATTTAAGTAATCTTATATCTGGATAACAATATTTATCCTGATATACATTTTACGTAAATTCGATCGTCTAGATATACAGTATTAACCACATAAAAAGGACCATCTCTTGTTTTTACATTTTAAATGACATACTGAAAAAAATATTTTTTTCAAATTCATCTATCATTAATTTTATACAACCTTTTTCCTCATAATTTTGCTGTTTTTATAAAATTGTATTTTTAATGTGTATCTCATAATTTGACTTTTATCTTCTAAATCATGTTCAAAGATTCAAAGATTTTTATTTGTCACTACTACTATACGTACAGAATATACAGAATTGAAATAGTGCTTCCCTCTTTACTGGTGTGCACAATATAAAAAAAAGAAAAAGGAACAAGGCTTTAAAAAACAACAGCAGTCTATGTACAGTAATGCCACCCGTAGTGCAAATGGTGACAAAAGATAGACCCAGACCTCCCATAGTGCAAATAAAGATAAACGATGAGACCCAGCAATCTTTTATACATAAAAGTAGAGCAGTAATACTCATAGTACCAAGTTCAATGTGGTAGTGTAGGTGCAGAAAGTGACAGCTAGGACTGCACATGATCAGTATTGAAATCACAGACAGCAGCAGATACGGCATTTGTGCAAATGGTTGGAGTAAAGTGCAGAGACACACAACAGCAATGTATTATTGTTGGTTGTTGGTGTGCCAGTCTTTCTGTACCAACAGCTGAGGTAGTTATTGTGTGGGTGAGTGCGTTACAGTCCGGGGGGGGTGGGGGTGGGGGTGGACAGAGTTCAGGGTCTTGATGGCCTGATGAATAAAGCTGTTTAGCAGTCTTATGGAGCGGGCCCGGAGGCTCCGGTACCTTTTCCTCGAGGGCAGGGGGCTGAAGAGGGAGTGTGAGGGGTGGGAGGTGTCGTCAGCAATGTTGATGGCTCTGCTGGTGAGACGGGTGAGGTAGATGTCCGAGAAGGGGGGCAGAGGGGCACCGATGATCTTGCTGGCTGCTTTCACTGTGCATTGTAGTGTCTTCCGGCAGGAGGTGGTGCAGCTTCCATACCACACCGTGATGCAGCTGATAAGGATGCTTTCAATGGTGCCCCAGTAGAATGAGCACATGATGGGGGGTGGGACTCATGCTCGCCTCAGTTTGTGGAGGAAATGGAGGTGAGTTTAAGCCTTCTTGGCCAGTGATGTGGTGTTGCTGGACCAGGAGAGGTCCTCAGAGATGTGCACCCCCAGCAACTTGGTGCTGCTCACCCTCTCCACACATGCTCCATCAATGATCAGAGGGGGATGCTGTGTGTGTCCCCTCCTGAAGTCGACCACAATCTCCTTGGTTTTTCCCACGTTCAGGAAGAGGTTATTGTCTTTACACCACTGGACCAGTTGGCTCACCTCATTTCTGTAGTTGGCCTCCTTGTTGTTGGTGATGAGGCCCACCACCATCATGTCATCTGCAAACTTGATGATGTGGTTGGTGTCGTAGGCTGGTACACAATCATGGGTCAGCAGGGTGAAGAGCAACGGGCTGAGCACGCACCCTTGCGGGGCCCCTGTGCTCAGTGTGAGGGTCTTATGTAAAATGTAAATATATTAAGTAAAATATTTCCTGAGCCAGGGGATAAGAGCAGTAACTTAAAAAAAATGTCAGTCTGGTTTTCTTCACACCTGTTTGTTTGTTTCTTTGTAAAAATATTTCAGAATGGCTATGATCTGAAAATCAAAGGCACAAAAGGTAATGTAATAAAATACAACTGTATTCATTATTGCTACTTGACTAATTAAAATTATAAGAAATCAAGTAAGTTACATTAAGAGCCAATTTGCTCCTCCAACACATTTTAATTTATTTATTATTTATTCTGTGTGCATGTGCCACAATCACAAGGGATAGAGTGAGATGGAGGCAGATGATCCACTGTGGCGACCCCTAAAGAGAGCTGCCTAAAGAAGTATGTGCCGCTACCATGCACTTTTGCAACTACTATAATATAATTTTTTTCAGACAAAACTAAGACGCTCAGCAGTAATTTAAAACAAAGAAATGAAAAGGGAAAGAAAAAAAGGGAAAAAATAAAACAAAGAAACAATGGTCTGATACACTAATAATGTTTCCTATTAGCAATAGCTTAGCATCATCACTTAGCATTTGCTGCTTTACAATGATAAGAGTGAGATGGTGTTAACGTTGCTTACCTCCAATTAAAACAGTGTTAGAGGACTATTGTCTCTGATGCAGCACAGTGGAAAACAGTCCCACATCCCTGGCAAACAGAAGTAGCAGCTATCTGACCAAACCATTAATTTGGAGTCAGCTGTTCTGCTAACCACCGGAGTGACCCATCTACACCTGTTGTGCTGCGTGCATATGGGGGAGAAGTGGGGTGCTGACAAGTAGTGTGTGAGAAGTTTTGCTTAAGAAATAGGGGTATGTGTGCATTTTGCAAAATCCTGATATAAACGATAGACTTTAATATGAAACAATAGACATTTTTATCAGTCATCCGATACATATTGTCATATCGAACAGCCCTATCTCACTCTATCGCTCTGTAACACCAACCCTCTCCATGTCCTCCTTCACTACATCCATGAATTTTCTCTGTGGTTTTCCTCTTTTCCTCCTGCCTGGCAGCTCTATCTTCAACATCCTTTGTCCAATATATCCACTATCCCTCCTCTGCACATGCCCAAACCATCTCAGCCTTGCTTCTCTTACTTTGTCTCTAAACCACTCAACCTCAGCTGTCCTTCTGATATACTCATTTCTAATCCTGTACCTCCTAATCACTCCTAGTGAGAATCTTAGCATCTTCAACGCTGCCATCTCCAGCTCCACCTCCTGTCTTTTTGTCAGCACAACCGTCTCTAAACCATACATCAGAGCAGGTCTCACTACCGTCTTGTAAATCTTTCTTTTCACTCTAGCTGTTATCCTTCTGTCACAAATCACCCAACACTTTTCTCTACCCACTCCACCCTGTCTGCACTCTCTTCTTCATCTCTCGTGTGCATTTTTCATTGCTTTGGATGGTTGACCTCACGTATTTAAACTCATCTACCTTCACTATGGCCACTCCTTGCATCTTCACCATTATACCTGCCTCCCTCTCATTCACACTCATGTATTCTGTCTTGCTTCTACTGACTTTCATTCCTCTTCTCTCCAGAGCATGCCTCCACCTCTCCAGGTTCTCTTCCACCTGCTCACTACTCTCATTACAGCTCACAATGTTGTCTGGAAACATCATGGTCCACGGAGACTCCTGCCTGACCTCGTCTATGAGCCTGTCCATCACCATGGCAAACAAGAAGGGGCTTAGAGCTGATCCTTGATGCAACTCCACCCTCACCCTGAATCTATCTGTCACTCCTACAAAATACATGTCCTGTACCACCCTCACATACTTCTCTGCCACTCCTGACTTTCTCATACAGTACCATACTTTCTCTCTTGGCACCCTATCATATGCTTTCTCTAGATCCACAAAGACAAAGAGCAACTTCTTCTGACCTTCTCTATACTTCTCCATCAACACTCTTAAAGCACACTTTGAATTTGTAGTACTCTTTCTTGGCATGAAACCATACTGCTGCTCACTGATTGTCACCTCTCCTCTTAACCTGGCTTCAACAACTCTTTCCCATATCTTCATAGTGTGGCTATGAACCTGCAGTTTTGGGAGTCCCTGCCCCAGCCCTGCACCCATGTCGGGGACGTGCCCTGAATCCTGAGCCAATAGATAGGGGGTCCCCTGGGTTCAGTGGCACAGGAACCAGCACCAACGGTGAGGTGACCCCCAGCGTCAGTCACCCCGCCAGGAGATCCACCAGCGCTGGTCATTACACCTGGAGGTCCGCTGGCTGCATCCACCATCATGTCTGCTGCTAGAGCTTCTGCAGCAGGATAGCTGGAGTCCTGGACGGTGGTGGAGCTCGAGCTCAGGCAAGTGCTCTTTCTTGTTTTCATGTTCTTTGTTTTAGAAAGATCTTGCCTGGCCCTTGGTGGAGAGGTCCAGGTGCTGCCGTCAGCTTCACCTGAGCCCTCCTCGCCAGGCTCCACTGCTGCCGGTAACCCTGACCCAGTGTGTGTGTTTGTCTCTGTTCCTTCACCTAAGTCACTATCCAGGGTCACCAAGGTCTCCGTGGACGCTGCTCCCCCTCCGTCCGAGGTCTCCGTGGGTGCTGCTCCCCCTCCGCTCGAGATCTCCATGGGTGCTGCTCACCCTCTGTCCGAAGTCTCCGTGGGTGCTGCTCCCCCTCCGCTCGAGATCTTCATGGGTGCTGCTCCCCCTCTGTTTGAGGTCTCAATGGGTGCTGCTCCCCCTCCGTTTGAAGTCTCCATGGGTGCAGCTACGCCTTAGCCCGGGGCCTCCGAGGGTGCAGCTACGCCCCTGTCTGGGGACTCCGTGGGTGCAGCTACACTCCAGTCTAGGGCCACCGTGGGTGCAGCGCGTCCATCCAAGGGTCCGTTGATTGACTGCTTCCTTAGCCTGGTTCTCTCAGGGGTCAAGCATTTCCTTGTGGGTGCTACGCCCCAGCCCGGGGCCGCCATGGGTGCATCGCTCCAGCCCGAGGCCGCCGTGGGTGCCACACCTCAGCCCGAGGCTGCCGTGGGTGGCGCGCCTCAGCCTGAGGCCACCGTGGGTGCCGTGTCTCTGTCCGGGGCCTCTGAGGGTGCTGCTTTCCCGCCATCTATGGTCTCCGAGGATGCTGCTTTCCCACCGTCTATGATCCTCGAAGGTGCTGTGTTCCCGCCATCCGAGGGTGCTGCCATGCCCCAGTCCGGGGCCACCACAGGTGCAGCTACAGCCCAGCCCAGGGCCATCGCTGATGTTACGTCTTCGTCTGAGGTCGTCTTTGATCCCCTCACCTTGTCAAAGGTCCCTGCCGAGCTGCCACTCCCCTCAACTAGTGGGTTGCTGCCGCCTCCGAGGGGGGGGGAAGACCAATGTGGCATGTCTTGTGGAACCAGCTGCCAATCTGGATTCGGGAGTCAGACTCAATCTGTGTTTTTAAGAATAGGGTTAAAACCTTCCTTTTTGATATAGCCTACAATTAGGGAGGGATCATGTGTTTCCGAATCCTCCCTTAGTTATGTTGCTATTAGGTTTAGACAGCCGGGGGACCTCCAGTTATTGCATTGGGCTTCACTCCTTTCTTCACTCTCAATGAATTTTTTTTTTTTTTTTTGCTAGTCATTAACATCTATTTGTTCTCTCCCATAGATTGAGTCCCCATCGTACTGTTTGCTCACTACGTGCCTGTTCTTTTCATCTTCTCTACCCCCTCACCCCCCAGCCAGTCACAGCAGATGACTGCCCCTCCCTGAGCCTGGTTCTGCTGGAGGTTTCTTCCTGTTAAAATGGAGTTTTTCCTCTCCACCGTCGCCAAGTGCTTGCTCACAGGGGATCGCCTGATTGCTGGGGTCTTTCTGCAATTGTGGGGGTTTCCCCTACAGTTGAAAGTGCTATGAGATGACTGTTGTTGTGAAATGGCGCTATATACATAAAGTTGAATTGAATTGAACTGAATTGAATGTGGTGCCCCGCGGTCCGCTGGCCCATGAACTCTGGAAGGCAACCTGATTCATCCTGCTGTGGTGGTTGTGGAGTTCGGGGAGGCCACCCGACTTACTCCACCACAAGCGCCAGTGGCCTTGGGACTCGGGTAGACCACCTAAACTGTCTTTTTCCACCTTATAGTTCCCCAGAGTTCGGAAACACCTTATCTGTGGCCGTGTGTGGGTCATGAGTGTTTTCTTTTTGGGTTTTTTTTTTTTTTTTTTTTTTGTTACTTATTTGTACCCGTAGGTAGACTTGGTTTGCAGTCTGGTGACAAGCCACCGGCTGCTGGTCGCTGCGTGCACGAGCGCCCTAAACCTACATGTTTTTGGTGTGCGGGAGGAAACCGGAGAAATCCCGGAGTAAACCCGCGCAACACGGGTTTGCTTTGTTTGTTGTTTGTTTGACATCAGTCCCTCTGTGCCTGGGTTCCCCCCCCCCCGAGGTGGGTTGTTTTACTTGTTGGGGGGGGTCTTCTGTGTGTGTGGGGGGGGGGGGGGGTTTGTGCGTGTAATGTTACCCTGGAGTGTCTGGGTCCCACCCCTTGAGGAGGGGGCTCTGTCATGATCCTGGGGCAGGGGTGGGTGTCGTGCCCAGTTTCCTGTTTAGTGTTTTTCTATCTGCTTGTTTCCTTGTTTTCATGTCTGCTATATTTGATTCCTGTTTTATCCTTGTCATTTGGTGTCTGTAGTATTATTATGTTCATTTTTGGGGTTCTGTTGTGTTTGTATCATTATGGTTTCCGGTTATGTTTTATTTTGACAGCAATGTGCAGCTTCCGGTTGTCAACTGGCTGGAGCTGCACACCTGTTATTCATTCTGTTACTTTCTCCACTCATGCAGCCACACCTGTTTGTGATTATGTGAAGGGTATTTAAGGGGCACGACAACCTTCCCCGTTGCTGCGCCCTACTGATACTTCCTCTGATGTTCAGTTACTGTCTGAGTGTTGTCTGCCGTCACCATTGAGGAGAGTGCGTTGAGCTCAGACCAGGTATCATCCTCCTCCCCATTTCCCTCAGCCGTGAGTCCCGCTGCTTCCCAGGATGGCTCCGGATGTATTTGTCTCTTGCTCCCCAGCGTCCTGGTGTGCCTCAGCCGCGGTGTCCCCGGGCTGTTCTGCCTGTTCTGGTCATGAGAGCCGCCCTCCTCCGGTACGCGTATTTTCCCATTTTATTTTCCCATTAGTCCTGTGTTCCTTATTCATGTGTTTTTACTTTAATAAATATGCCAATTCACTGAGAGCATTTGGTGTCCCTGTTTACGCCCTTGAAAAGGGCGTTTTGTGACACACTTATGCCTTGCTAATCCTCGGGACTTCCTTGTTCACCATCTTTCCTTCATCCATCCTCCTGTCTCTTATTTTCTTCATTCATCACCTCCCCAAAGTACTACTTCCACCTTCAGCACACTCTCGTCACTTGTTAGTATGTTACCATTTCTGTCCTTATTCAACCTAACCTGCTGCACATCCTTTCCAGCTCGATCACTCTGTCTAGCTAATTGATACAAGTCCTTTTCCCCTTCCTTAGTGTCCAGCCTCTCATACAACTCACTATATTTCTTTTCCTTTGCCATGCACCTAGATTCCAAATACTCCAGTTTACTTTTTTCCATCACCTTGACTATCCCACTTTTTCTTTGTAAACCTATTCCTTTGAATACTTTCCTGCACCTCCTCATTCCACCAAGTCTCCTTGTCTTCCTTCCTCTGTCCAGAGGATACATAGGGTTTCCTCTGGTAACATTTCTGTGTGGCAGCCCACCACCCTAAGGAAGTATGCCGCCATGCCTATGATATATTAATTTAAGAAAAATTAAATATGAAAGAAATGCTCCATAAGCACGCACACAAACAACGCGCGTGACCGTCATCCACGCGGCAGCACCCCGCCCGCCCAGTGCCTGCATGACCATTTATGCAGGCCAGGCAGAAAGTGTCTCTCTAGCGTTGCTGTCCGAGAGAAGCATGAGCTTATTAAAGTACTTTAAACGTGGGAAAAAAGTACAAGAGATAAACAGTGGAGGCATTTATGGTGGTTTTAACCCATTAGTAACTGGAACAACAATGAGGAGTCGCTTAGCTAACAGGTCTGGTGAAGCTTCATTGCAAGAAAAGGCAAGAGTGACTGATGAACCGCTGAGGATTTACTTCACCAGCTACTACAATATTAACTAATAATTTATGTTCATTATTATGTACCTGGCAGGTTAAGATGACCAAAATCCACAAAGTCAGTGACTTTAATCCATCAGCAGCCTTCAGAGAAACTAAACTTGCCAACATTTGGATTTCAAAATAAGGGAGGTTTTTCCTGCTGTCTGGTTGGTGAGGAGATTTCTAAAAAAAACCAACTATAAATATATAGAAATATTATAACAGAAATAACTGCATATGTGGTCATTTAATTTATTTCTTTAAATGTAATTTTAATAATTATATTTCTTTGAATTCAGAGTTAAAGTTATTGCTCTGTTCTGGCTCTACAAAATTATGGTCAAAACTTTAAATTGAATGAGGGAAAAAAGTAAAAGATTTGCCACATTCTGTTACAAATTTATTTTTTAAAAAAACAGTAATTTTATTATAATCTGCCTTTGTCCATTAGCCAGGCCTCTTCACTGTCCAGTTTTAAAACTCCTCTTAAAACCCATTTTTATTCTCTGGCTTTTGACCCAGTTTCAAACATTAATTTTATTTGTTCTTATTGTCTCTATTGTATAACTATTGTTTTGTTTGTACTGTTTTGTACTTTAGCTGTATTTTATTGTTTTTATATTTTATTTATCGTTGATGTACAGCACTTTGTGTCAAATGTCGTTTTTAAAGAACTTTATAAATAAAGTTGGATTGGATTAAAAAAGATGAACATTAGCCATAAAATAATCCTCAAAATTATAATAGTCTCAAATGGACAAGAAAAGTCATAATTTTACAAGAGAAAATTACAAATTTGAGGAAAATAGTTGCAAATTTAGACAAATTTACAGAGAAAAAGTAGAAAACTATAAAAAAAAAATGTTTAAAATTTTGGAGAAAAACCTCAAACCTTCAAACTAAAGTCATTACTCAAGTTTTTAAGTAGGTGCTCTTTGTACACTTAATTAGAAATTTTTGGTTGTCTACTTTTAATTATTAATTTCATAGTACTGCTTTTACATGAGTAGAATTTCTGGCTACTACACCCACCTCTGATCATATAATTTAAGTATACGTGAGTAAATTACTATTATGAATGTTTTTCCCCCTTCCCTTTCCTATTCTTTGTCAATGGAAAAAAAGAAACACTAGAATAAAAATACAAAAAATACACATTTTTGTTATTTATGTAAACCATGAAATAAAATCCTGCAGGACAAAACATGACACTTGGTATTTTCTAACCTGTTTGTATACCACCATAGACAGAGAGAGAACCTGAATTAGACAGGGCTCAGAGAGGGAAAGATGAGACAGAAGAGAGGAGCCAAGGAGAGGAAAGGGATCAGGCAGAGGGTCCAGGAGAGGTGAGAGCAGAGGGAGGACAGAAGGATGACACCAGTAGAAAGTCCAAACACAGGACATCTGGGTGGGACTCCAACTAGCCCAATATGCCAACATTCAAGCCTTGGTTGTACAATACTTCAAATGGTAAGTTCCATTATGCAATATTACTGTGCAAAATTTTTTAAAAAAAGAAAGAAAGAGTGTAAAATTAATATATTCCGGTTACAATCGTGTCATGTGTTTTCTGCCCCCCCCCCAACACACACCGAAAAACATGTTGCCACTGCGGCAAGGTCTTTAAGCCAGAGGAAACATTGATATATCACATACCTTTCTACACATTTCCCTCAATACTTTTGCTGTACTTTCTCAGTCATCTGGTAATTCTTCCCTACCACCCAGAGCCTGTATCAACTCCTTCCTGAACTCTGGGCAACCTTCTTCCTTCTGTAGCTTCCCATACTTAATCTTTGGCTCTGCCCTCACTCACTTCCTCTTCTTTTTTCCCTAAGTCATCCTACAGACTACCATCCAATGCTGTCTAGTTATGGGGGGGCTGAAAAGTTCATGGGCTGACTAAGGAGGAGTTATGCTCGTAGGTGCTGAGCCAATAGTATTTGTGCTTGAGTGGCCAAGGAACAAGAGAGCAGAGCAGAGCTGAGAGTGAGAGAACTGTCAAGAGTATGGGTACAATAAACCACATTTGGTCAAATTTGACCACTGCATCATGGTCAACTTATGAACTTTTCAGCCCCGCCCCCATACATTCTCCCCTGCCACCACCTTGCAGTCTCCTATCTCTTTCAGATTTCTCCTTCTGCATAAGATGTAGTCCACCTGTGTACACCCTCCTCCACTCTTGTAAATCACCCGATGTTCCTCTCTCTTCTTGAAATATCTGTTCATCACAACCATTCCCATCCTCTTAGCAAAATCCACAACAATCTGTCCTTCCACATTTCTCTCCTTAACACCAGACCTACCCAGAACCTCCTCATCACCTCTGTTCCCTTCACCTACATGTCCATTAAAGTCTGCTCCAATCACTACTCTCTCCCCCCATGGGAACACCTCTACCACTTCATCCAACTTACTCCAAAATTCCTCTTTCTCTTCTATCCAACATCCAACGTGTGGGACATACGCACTGACAACATTCAACATCACACCTTCAACTTCTTACTTGAAACTTGTGATCCTGTCTGACTCCCTCTTTACCTCCTAAACTCTCTTCGCATACTCTTCCTTCAAGATTACTCCTACTCCATTTCTCTTCCTAGCGGCACCATGGTAGAGCAGTTTAAATCCCCCTCCAATGCTCCTAGCCTTGCTTCCCTTCAATCTGGTTTCTTGAACACACAGTATATCTACCTTTCTTCTCTCCATCAAATCAGCCAGCTGTCTACCTTTACCAGTCATAGTTCCTGCATTTAAAGTCACAACTCTCACCTCCACACTTCTACCTTTCCTTTTGTCTCTCTCCCTCCTAATACACCTTCCCCCCTCCTCCTCCTCCTCAATCTTTGACCAACAGTAGCTCAATTTCTACTGGCACCCTGTCGGTTAGCAGCACCGGCGGTGGTCATTGTTAACCCAGACCTCGACTGATCCGGTATAGAAGTGTCATTCAACATGATCCGTATGTTTGATTTGGCAAAGGTTTTACATCGGATGCCCTTCCTGACATGACAATCCCTTACTTGGCCTTGGGACTGGCACTAGGATTACACTGGCTTGTGCACCCCCTGTGGCTGGGTTGTCTGTATACATGTATCCATTTATCCATAAAACACTTTAAGAACACTTTAAACCATAAACAGGGCAGTGGTGCCCTATTGATTAAAGGGTTCATTGACTGCACTTTTTCCACATTTTAACAGCTCACACATGTCTTAATGAAGTGTTTGTGGTATATTTTGCTCACATTTTCTTTAATTTTTTAATTATTGAAGCAAATTAGTTTTTTTTATTTTATTTTTCCTGGCTTTCTTGAAACACTCTGATTTAAAGCCTGTCACCTTAAGAAACATCCTTCAGCTGTTCAACTCCGCCCTCCCTCTTACGCCAGTTAGCCATCAACTGAGTAGCTTCTAGTCTCCTTCTAGCTTGGATGAGCAGTGCTGGTTCACTGATCCATAGTCGGTTGTGTGTCTCACGTCATTCCGGCCCATCTCCCAATGGTCTCACTGGGATGCCACAACAAATCGCCGGCGCTGGGCAACTCGCCGATCACAGCAACTCAAGCCGAGCTGCTGGATCTCAAAGTGCAGTGTCTCGCTCTGTGGGACTTCGCTCCTCTCCCACGGCCAGCTGGGGGATGCACCATCACCAAGTGGCTCCCCAACGTTACCTGTGGAGGTGGAGCGGAGTCATGCGGGACTCCAGAGGATGATGGGGAAGCTCTGGGGCGCAGCCTCGGCTTGCACTGTAGATGGTTGCCGTGACTGGCGCAACGGCACCTGCTGCGGGGTCACGGCAGGGCTGCTTGTGGGGGTGGGCCGTAGCAGTATGGGGTATATTGCTGACTGTGGACCGGTGAACCAGGTGGTAACAGGGATGGTGATTAGGGTAACTAAGATCTGAAGAAAATAACAATATAAGCCATACTTGGTTCGAGCTTCTTGGTATTAGCTTGGGGGCTAATAGCTCAGGGACTAATAGGCTACCTTTAGCACCCCTCCATCTACATAATAGACAGCTAGGTGGGCCAATAATAGAGCAGTGGGCCAGTCTCAAGGACGACAGTGGGTGAGTTTTTTGAACACTTGACGTAAAAGAACTACCAGGATGAGTCAAAAAACGTTTTGGGGAGTTTCTTAGAGAAAAATGAGATAAAGGCAGTGTGCTTTTTTTCAGATCGTTGACTGTTTGGAAAAATTTTTTGGGCTAATTACATAACCCGCTGACACATTTGAGACAGTTACAGTGGGGTAAAAAAGTATTTAGTCAGCCACCAATTGTGCAAGTTCTCCCACTTAAAAGATAAGAGAGGTCTCCAATTTTCATTATAGGTATACCTCAACTATGAGAGACAAAATGAGGGGGAAAAAAATCCAGAAAATCACATTGTCTGATTTTTAAAGAATTTATTTTCAAATTATGGTGGAAAATAAGTATTTGGTCAATAACAAAAGTTCAGCTCAATACTTTGTTATATACCCTTTGTTGGCAATGACAGAGGTCAAACGTTTTCTGTAAGTCTTCACAAGGTTTTCACACACTGTGGCTGGTATTTTGGCCCATTCCTCCATGCAGATCTCCTCTAGAGCAGTGATGTTTTGGGGCTGTCGCTGGGCAACACGGACTTTCAACTCCCTCCAAAGATTTTCTATGGGGTTGAGATCTGGAGGCTGGCTAGGCCACTCCAGGACCTTGAAATGCTTCTTACGAAGCCACTCCTTCGTTGCCCGGGTGGTGTGTTTGGGATCATTGTCATGCTGAAAGACCCAGCCATGTTTCATCTTCAATGCCCTTGCTGATGGAAGGAGGTTTTCACTCAAAATCTCACGATACATGGCCCCATTCATTCTTTCCTTTACACGGATCAGTCATCCTGGTCCCTTTGCAGAAAAACAGCCCCAAAGCATGATGTTTCCACCCCCATGCTTCACAGTAGGTATGGTGTTCTTTGGATGCAACTCAGCATTCTTTCTCCTCCCAACACAACAAGGTGAGTTTTTACCAAAAAGTTCTATTTTGGTTTCATCTGACCATATGAACATTCTCCCAGTCCTCTTCTGGATCATCCAAATGCTCTCTAGCAAACTTCAGATGGGCCTGGACATGTACTGGCTTAAGCAGGGGGACACATCTGGCACTGCAGGATTTGAGTCCCTGGCGGCGTAGTGTGTTACTGATGGTAGCCTTTGTTACTTTGGTCCCAGCTCTCTGCAGGTCATTCACTAGGTCCCCCCCATGTGGTTCTGGGATTTTTGTTCACTGTTCTCGTGATCATTTTGACCCCATAGGGTGAGATCTTGCGTGGAGCCCCAGATCGAGGGAGATTATCAGTGGTCTTGTATGTCTTCTATTTTCTAATAATTGCTCCCACAGTTGATTTCTTCACACCAAGCTGCTTACCTATTGCAGATTCAGTCTTCCCAGCCTGGTGCAGGTCTACAATTTTGTTTCTGGTGTCCTTTGACAGCTCTTTGATCTTGGCCATAGTGGAGTTTGGAGTCTGACTGTTTGAGGTTGTGGACAGGTGTCTTTTATACTGATAACGAGTTCAAACAGGTGCCATTAATACAGGTAACGAGTGGAGGACAGAGCAGCCTCTTAAAGAAGAAGTTACAGGTCTGTGAGAGCCAGAAATCTTGCTTGTTTGTAGGTGACCAAATACTTATTTTCCACCATAATTTGCAATTAAATTCTTTAAAAATCAGATGTGATTTTCTGGATTTTTTTTTCTCATTTTGTCTCTCATAGTTGAGGTATACCTATGATGAAAATTGTAGACCTCTCTCATCTTTTAAGTGGGAGAACTTGCACAATTGGTGGATGACTAAATACTTTTTTGCCCCACTGTAAAACCTGCAAACACACCCTTTTTCAGTCAATGACCCCTTTTAGGATGTGGACTGCTAACTGGAGGGGTGCCGGTTCAATTCCTAGACTGGCAGGATCAGATCTGGGTGGGACAGATAACATAGCAATGTTTGCCCCACCCTCGTGGCTGCTTCGTCCATCCAGGTGGATGCCCTCAATTTCCCCTCTGGGGATCAATAAAGTATACAAAATCAAAAAAAAAAAAAAATTAACCCCACTGTGGTGCCCTTGAGCGAGGCCCTTAACCTCAACTTTTCCAGTGGAGCTACTCAGTGGCCACAGGTCAGTCTATGGTTGTACTGGGCAGCTTCCATGTGTGAATGTGTGAGTGTCAACAGGGCGTCCTTGAATAAGAGAAGTTGTCTCTCAATGGACCGCCCCGATTGAATAAAGGTTAAATAAATAAAATAAAGGAATAGCTTTTGTTCCTTGCATCTCTGGTGAAAAGAATATTCACAGAAATATTTTTAAGCATCCATCAACAAAAGACACAACAACAATAATCATCACATTCTTTTTTTCTTTTTAATAAGACCTTTGAAATATAAGACTGATGTCATAAATTGCTGGTGTAAAAATGAAATTGTACTGAACCAAGGTTTTAATGCGCCCCATTTGAGCCTCACAATATTATGGTTATCCTCAACAGACGGCTGTCATGACAATGAACATTGTTTTTTAAAAAATATATATTTTAAAAAATATTACATTTGGAGCATCAATATTTTAAGGCACCTCTTAGGTTTTTCTGTTCTAAAAATCAGTAACTTTAGCACAGTCTACACCCTGTCATTGTTTTAGTTCCTACATTAAAACAAATATTACTGGTGAATATAAAAAACAGAGCTACCTGTACCTGAAATTTGATAAAGAAGATGATCTGGGCGGTGCGGTGGCGGAGTGGTTAGCACTGCGGCAGCACAGCAACTCACCCTTGGCCTGGGGATCCTGGGTTCGATGCCACCCTCCGACCAACAGTGATCTGTGTGGAGTTTGCATGTTCTCCCCGTGTCTGTGTGGGTTTACTCCAGGATTTCTCCGGTTTCCTCCCACATGCCAAAAACATGCAAGTTAGGTTAATTTGCATCAAAACTGGGGATTCTAAATTGTCCTTAGGTATGACTGTGAGAGTGAATGGTTGTCTGTCTCTGTGTTGGCCCTGCGATGGACTGGCGATCTGTCCAGGGTGTACCCTGCCTCTCGCCCAAAAGATGCTGGAATAGGCTCCAGCCCCCCGTGACCCGAAAAGGATTAAGCAGAAGAAGATGAATGAAAGATGATTTATTAAATCCACATAAGTGATTAATTCACCACTTGAGATTCTGGCCTGCCTTATTGTGGTAATATTTCTAAAATATCTAAATCTGTTGATATATTTATTTTTATGTGATGTACTTTTTGCACAGAGCTGCAATTTAAAGCCCACGATCTCACATTTTACATCCCTGTGCTCTGCAATGAAAGAACAATGAAATACAGCGGAACAGCGTAGCCCCTTTCAGACAGGATTTATTTCTCTGAGAATGGCTGGGTGATTTAATTATTACCTGCCCTGGTCAGTGGTTTTAAATCAGTGTGGAGCACATGTGTGGGTAATTTTTCCTCACCCTCCTCCCCATTAATAATTCAGCCTCCCCCCAAAAAATCCCTGCTGTTTGTCAGCAGACTCACCAGGCTTTCAGTAATGGAATTTAAAGTCCATCTGAAATGAAATCTTTGCATTTTTAAGTCTCCCAGTTTTTGCTTTTTCGTTCATAGTATCAGCTCAGTGTGATGCCCACATGTGGAAAATGGAAGATTTTTTTTAATATTTTAACACCACGAAAAGCAATGAGTTGTGCATGACAGCTACAGATATTTAATGCTTTTTCTTTTGGGCGTTTATTTAATCTTATATTAGTTTATAATTCATAAGGCGCGTGTCCACCATATGTGTTTTTTCTGCTGTGGATGACTATTTCTATTCATTCTCTATGTAGTCCAGCGTATGAAGCGCTGAGTGCCCTCAACGCTAAAATACTTTCAGCAGTGACTGGTTTTTTGTTGCGGCGCTGAGGGTGCTGAGAGCTGAAAAAAGTTCAACTTTTTAGAGTACAGCTGCGCTCGTCAATGTCAAACCTTTCTAACCAGCCAATCAGAATTAAGGAAGGGCAGAACATACAGTAGGTTGCCGGTGTTCTGACATTTTATCATACTTATCAGAACGGCCATACCCTGGGTCCATTTACTGCACATGTACATGCATGCCACACATGCATAGTAAAAGGAAATATGCTTCCGCTCATAATTTCAGCATACGATACAGCTGACGGAAACAGCCGACGGCACTACACCGTGATTGGCTGATCCAAAAATGTGGCGTGTTTTCAATGTGTGTCTATATATATTATATATATTTCTTGCTATTAAAAATTACTCAATACAGCTGACGGAAGGTAAACAATAGCATACCGTGTCCCAGCTGATGGAAGGTAAGCAATTATGTAATGTTAGTGGCATAGCTGCAGTGCAGCTGATTCTGACAAAGTATGCTAAACTGACAGCTATGTCTATCAGTTTGCCATAGGGTATGGTATTCTGATAAAGTATGGTAAAATGGCAGAACACCGGTACAGGAAGGAGAGAACGGTACGATGGCGGGGTAGAACTTGATCTTTGCTGCATCAGACAACCCGGTACTCTTTGATCTGAGACTGAAAGGATACCATGATCGAAATTTGAAAGCGAACACTTGGAGGAATGTGTCCACATCTGTCGGCCTGTCAGGTGAGTATTTGTGCCTTTGTCACGGTCATATTTCTTACAAGTTTGTTGCAGTAGATAAGGCAGGTAACTGATACTATGTGAATTTGTACAGCTGATGACTGCAAAAAAATGGAAATACCTCCAATGTGAAATGTGATCATATACCGACAGTCATTTATAAGTATAGGAAACTGTGTGTTGAGCATATCTGTGTGAGTTTTACGAAGATACATGTAAAAATAAACAAAATTTTGACCATAGACTACTCACCTCACAAGGGCTCTCTGTAATTATGAGGGTGGGCCGAAAAGTTCATAGTGGTCAAATTTGACCAAATGAGATTTATTTTTCAACATAGTCTCCCCTTCGGTCCACACACTTCTTCCATCGGTGTTGCAGCGCTTGGATCCTTGCAGTTGAAAAATAAACCACACTTGAACAAATTTGACCACTATGAACTTCTCAGAACTTTTCAGACCCCCCTTCGTAGTCTAGATCTGAGAATTGACAGGTCAATCTTTTCCAAAACCAATTCAAACTGACTCTTCGTCAATCTAGAATACTCCTTCAAATGGACACCATTAAGGCACAACTCCTGTACAAGTTTGGTGCTACTCTCCCAGCTGTTTCCTTGACTAGTTGATGTCTGTACCCAAACTCTTGTTTTCTTTTCCGTGTCATCATATTTTGCATCCAGAGCTGCTCCCAGTGCCAGAATGCGTTTCCTGTCCATCATTATTTAGAGACTACTATTAAAAAATAAGTAGAAAGTCTCGATGGGAAATGCAGAAGTGCTGAGCTGTGAGTGACAAGCTGTTGCTATGAGACAGGGCACAGACTTTTTTTTCCAGAGCACTGTAAAAAAGAGGTTTGGGGCAGTCAGGTGACAAAAAACTCACTGGGTGGACACGTAGCCTAAAGCTGGTGACATTACACATATGCATAATTAGTAGTTGCAAGGTTTCCACTGGTAACATTTCTGCGTGGCGGCCCACCATGCCAGAAACTGTGCTGCCACGCTAATAAAATAAATAAAGGAATGATGTTCCACAAGCGTGAATGCAAACAACGCACGTGACGTTCTTCTGCATGTTGGAATTCGAAAGCGTACCACCCTTGTGACAGTTCCAGTCGGCAGGCAGACATGTTTGTCTAGCGTCGCTGTGCAAAAGAAGTATGAGCTTATTAAAGTACTTTAAATGAGGAAAAAAGGCAGAAGAGGTATGTAAGCAGTGGAGGCATTTATTGTGGTTTTAACCTGCTGGTAACAGGAACAATAATGAAGAGTCGCTTAGCAAACAGGAGTGGTTAGGCTTCATATGCAGGCTAATTGACGGAAAGACAAGAGTGGCTGATGAATTGCTAAGGATTTACTTCTCCAGCCACTACAATATTAACTAATTTATGTTCATTATTATGTACTTGGAAAGTTAAGATGACCAAAATTCACGAAGTCAATGACTTTAATCTGTCAACATCCTCCAGCATTCAGACAAACTAAACGTGCCAACATTTAGATTTCAAAATATGGGAGGTTTTTCCTGTTGTCT
The DNA here is from genome assembly GCA_020510985.1 of Pholidichthys leucotaenia. Lineage (NCBI taxonomy): Eukaryota > Metazoa > Chordata > Actinopteri > Cichliformes > Pholidichthyidae > Pholidichthys > Pholidichthys leucotaenia. The sequence continues at coordinate 57,106,717 of CM035837.1, read as the reverse complement.
GGTTGGTGAGGAGAGTTGTAAAAAACTATAAATATACAAAAATATTATCACAGAAATAACTGCATCTTTGGTCATTTTAGTTAACTTATTTCATTAAAAATAATTTTATTAATGTTGTTTCTTTGAAATCAGAGTTAAAATTATTGTTCTCTTTCTGCAAAATTATGGTCAAAAGTTTAAATTGTATGAGGAAAAAGGTCAAAATTTTACCACTATCTGATTCAGAGTCATAAAAAAACTGTCATTTTATTAAAAAAAAAAAAAAATAGACAAATTAGCCATAAAATAATCCACAAGTTTATAATAAAGTCTCAAATGTACAAGAAAAGTCATAATTTTACAAGAGGAAATTAAAAATTTGAGGAAAATGGTTGCAAATTTAGGTAAAAAAAAATTTACAGAGAAAAAAAGTAGAAAACTACAAGAAAATGGTTATAAATTTAGGAGAAAAACCTCAAACCTTCAAGACGAAAGTTATTACTCAAGTATTTTTTTTAACTGGGTGCTTCTGTATTCTTACACAACTCAATTAGTAATTTTTGGGTGTCTACTTTTAATTAGTAATTTTATAAGATAACACTGCTTTTACATGAGTGCAATTTCTGGCTACTATACCCACCTCTGATCATATAATTTAAGTATGCGCAAGTAAATTACTACAGTATTATGAATGTTCTTTACTTTGAGTGTTGTGTTTTCTCATTTTTACACATGCGTGGCATACAACCCCCCCCCCAAAAAAAGAAGAAAATAGGTTGACACCATACCAAAGTCTTTAAGCCAGAGGAAACACTGAGTTACTATCTATAAATGTGTAAAAAATATAAACCATGTTCGTTCTGAGGTTAGTTTTTCAGTGTCATTACACGCTAATTTATAGGCTGTTATTCATTTTTATTTACTTGTTTTGGCACATCTAGTTAAATCTTTATGAGAAAAATCCTGCCCCAAATGATTATTATAATCACCAAATCCACAGGGAATATTTCATCCTCTCTGCCCCCCCCCCCCATAAATGCTAATCCCATCCAAATCAGGGCTCATGAATGTCTAACTTAAGTGATTATGAGAAAGTACATGCCTTTATCTTTGTTTGTCATCACTGCTGATCACTAGTACAAATAAAGCAGGATAAACAGTAGGGGATTATGATTTTTTTAACTAATCAGTTATTTAAAGAGCCCCAGTTATGCACTTTTTGCACACCTTGGTACAGTTTCCAGAAGTGTAAATGAAATGTCTGTGACATGCTTTGCTCAAAACAATTAATGGTTTATTCACTGCAGAAGAGTTTTCGAGATGGAGAAGGATGTTTTCTAGTGTACGGCTATAAGTACTAATGAGCCCCGGCTCACCCTCCCTCTTCTGTCACTTTGCTGAGCTTTTGTGTTTTGATGGTAAAGTCACGTTTGAGGCTAACATTTACTTTTAGCTGAAGTTGTCAGACAAAGTACTTCAAAGGGCAAAAAAAAAAAAAAAAAAAATCAGATGCAGGGGTGTGTGGTTTGAGTGGTTGACAGCATATGATCGGTCCCTGGGGTGTAAGGAAAGAACCTGAGTGAGCAAGCTCACATACCCCAAGCATCTGCATGTCATTGGCCCCTAATGAGAATTGTGATCAACATAAAATGGAATGAAAAAAAATAAGTCCCCCTCCCCAAAAACAGAACCCCTCACTTCAGTCAAAGCTTCTGTAGACAATAAATAGGAGGTCAATGTGATAGAAATGTAAAAGTTATACTGGTGACAACATAAAATGGAGAGAAAAAGTACAAGCCCCCCCCCCCAAAAAAATGGAACCCGTCATTAGATTTATAAATCTGATGTCAGTCTGATCAGAAATGTAGATGCTATAGTGGCGACAACAGAAAAATGTCCCTCCTCTAAATAAACGGAACCCTTCTTTAGATGTGTTTGAAAAGCGAATGTGTCCAAGCTATTGATGAGTCAAACTTTTGTGCAAATTTGAAGTGAATCCGATCAGAAATGTTGAAGCTATAATGGCAACGTGTCAAATGAATGAACAAACAAACGGATGGACAGATGGATGCATGGGTCAAAAACATTATACCTTCTGCAACTTCATTGCATGAGGTATAACAAGCACAGAGCTAACCCTGAATGAATGATTTGCTAACACTGCTAACAGTAGGTAAATCAAAGAGGTGTTTTGTTAAGAGTATAATAAACTATAATTAAATAACTTTTATGAATGAACTATACAGCTGGGTAAGTATGTGTCTAGCAGGAATATTAAACTATTAATCCCAGAGGGAAACTCAAGGGCATCCATGGTGTGGCCCCAACCCCTTCACCATTCTTACACACATTCACACCAAATGCCATTTCAGCCTCTTCAATTAACTCAACGTGTTTTTGGAATGTGGGGGGGAAACCGGAGCAAACCCACCCAAGCATGGGGAGAACATGCAAACTCCACACAGATAAGCCTTGCTGGCTGGTGGATTTGAACCCACAACCTTCTCACTGTGAGTCAATAGTGCTAACCACTACACCACACTGCCCCAATGGAATGGACAGAATATATAAAAAATAGATATACATAAATGGACATCTAGGAGCCAAGCTAGTGGACTCCCATTTTGACTCCGGCCGGTCGACCTTGAAGTCGGTCAGAAATCCTGGCTGTGGCCACTCAATAAGCCAGAATGGTACAAGATATATATTGTGGATTAATATCCCCTTTACACAGGGGTGGAAATCATTGAGAGATCATTGAGAGATCTGGCCATTTTTCATCTACAGTGATCTCCTCTCTACGGTCTCCTCAAAGTTTTGACTCAGTCCAGAACACGGAAGGATCTCCAAACAATCCCAAAGATCAAAAATTGGCCCAATCTCTCAACGATCTCTGTGCTGTGTAAAGGCCCTGTCACACCTTGACGATTACGGCAGCGTTTGCCAAACATATAAAAATTGGTCTAAAACGCCACCATATGTCAAAATTTTCACTTTTGGCCATATGCATTGAATATCTATAACAACTTGGACATACACATAACATATTAGTAACTTATATAGAATATTTCCATAACTTATAAATAACTTAAACTAATGAATGCTTAGCATGTTGCCAACTTTCACAACTTACACACAACAATAGTCTAACTTATGCATAACTTATGCATATCATGGTCATGCCAAACTGCCATCACCTCCTGATCCATGAATCCTAGGTGTACAAGTGGAAAACAGCTAAGCTCTGTGCTTTAGGCGATCAGCTGATTGGATCCACCTCCTGTTCTGACATTTTGGCATATCTATCAGAACAGCACTGGACAGCTGATGGTAGAGACTGCAGTCAAAGGTTAAAAAAAAACATGGTAAGGAGGGCTAAACAGCAATTTGGATCTTTATCCTGTAGCTTGAAAATGCTGGGACACATCTCCGACAGGTCCCATTACATGAAAAAGTATGTGTGTTTAGCTCTGTGTACGTGTATGCGCTGCAAGCAGCAACTGAGCTCTGTACAGGTTTTTTCTGTGAGCCAACACTGCAAATACACCATTATAGGGTAGCTGTAAGTTAGAAACCCATTCAGTAAGTTACACCTAGGTTCAAAGAGTGTTACCCATATGCTAGAAATAAGTCTCGGATATGGTAGACATTTATCTCAACGTATTTTGACTTATGAGCAACTTGTGAGCTGCTTACAAGTAACATGTGTGAACAAACGCATAACTTCCCTACAACTTACCCAGCAGGCACAAGATATTGATTCAACGTTGTATTCTCGTTGATCTATGTCATGACATTGTGCAATGCAAAATCAACGTTGTTTCAACGTTGATTTGTTTCATCTAAACAACATGATGAATCAACGTTGATTCATGGTCGGATGCTCAACAAGTAGCCATACCTGTACGTTTGGTTCTATGTATCCCATGATTCATTGCGTCATTTTGTCAAGCAAGCGCCATTTTGGAAACTTTTCTGAAGAAACCTGGGATCTGCCGGAGAAACTGTTTTTAACATGCACACTTTGATGAACCTGGACAGCTGGAGTAAAGTTAAAAAAAAATATTGAAGTTTTTGCACAGAACTGAACTGTATGGGACAATTTGAGCTACAGCTGCAAACCTGAAGTATGAACTGTGGAGGGCAGCAATATGCCATTGATGCATCTAGTCTGCCTTACTCAAGAAGAAGAACTTTTCTGAAACTTCCAAAGGAGATATCTTGTTCATTGGGAAGCAGATTAATGCTCTTAAAGGTAAGAAAATCTTCATCAGGGGTGTTATTTCTTTTGAGGAGTATATAATATACCCAGATAAGACCATATTTTGTTCTTGCAATCGATATATTACATGTACGTATATGTGCTTATCAGTGTTCACATGTGAATGAGCAGTGTGGGCATGTTTTTTTTTAATATATATTTATAACGCATCCACTAATCTAAATATTATATTTATAATGACAAAACAGCATACATCACTGATTTGTTGTTTTTGTTATTCAAAATTTCATAAATAAATAGAAATTCACAATGCCCATTCCACATGGTGAAATTATACCAGTGATCAAGCATGTTAGGCCTACATCATCTGTGACAAGCGGCGTTTTCATTTTGTATTGTTCAAAGTGAATTTACCAATTGATCATGCTGATTGTAATAAATGTGTGCTTTTTTGTTCTGGTTTTGAAAAATTCACTTTAAAAGCAGCTGTCCTGTTTAAATAAGCTGAATGCCGCTGCAGTCTCCAGTCCACACATCCTGTAACTGAAATACTGGAGTTACCGTCACGTGAAAATGATTGGGTTTTTTTTTTTAAATTGAATCAGCAGTTCATGTCTGTAGAAAGCTGGCTGGTGAGGCTGGGGATGCCTGTTTAATACAGTCTGGCCAAGCTATTTTTTTAGTCCAAGTTTTTGTCCCACATCATACAATAAGTATAGTAGTACATGGACAAAGTTGTATACATGTTGTTCAAGAAATGTTGGAGGCAAAAAATCATTAATAGCATATTTTCTAGATTTAGAGGTTAATTCTGACCAATCTGTCATGTATTGGTCATTTATTAGGCCTATAGGCCTATTTATTTTTATGTTTAATGTATGTGGAGGCTGGGGGAATGGAGAATGAGTTGTAATTATTTCGTTGAAATACTTCAGGTTGAATAGTTCATTTACATTAGTTTTAGTGCAATTTACTTTTTTTTTACATTACAAAGTGATCAGTTTCAATTGAACTGAATGTATCATTTCATTCATCTGTGCACAAACACATGCAGTTTTATCATTTCCTTTTTCTTTTTTTTTTTTACTTCACAGAAACAGCAGCTGATAAAAGTAGGAGGGGTGAGCCTCAAAGAAAATGTGAGGAGGATCTGCCACAGGTACATTCATTGTTTTGAAATAAATTATTTGGTCTTTATTGCTTATATTGAATAATGCCTGCAGATATTTCATGCTATATGCAAATTTACATTTTATTATTTTGTTTTCAGAAAATAGACTGATGACCAATGACCTGATGGCAAAAATGAACTTTCAGGGGAAGAGGGAAAGTTGAGTTTTGGAGGAACCAAACTTTATAAAATTATTGAAGGTAATACTTAATAGGTGTTTAAATATAAACTTACAGCATATGCCATATGAGTAAATCAAGCATTTATATAAATATAAGTGTGTGTGTGTGTGTGTGTGTGTGTGTGTGTGTGTGTGTATGTATATATAACGAGCTGAATGACACATGAACTTTATTCCTTCTCCAACATATTGTACAGTAAAAGAGCTCCTGGGTCTCTGTGCATTCCTCTTTTATATCTTGAATACCATGCATTGACACCCGGAACTTCCGATCATAATACATTGTTGTTTAGACAAAGACCTGTGTGGCACATTAACATAACATAACATAACGCAGGCACCGCTCTCACACCCTTTTCTATTCCAGCAAGTCCGGCAGTTCCTCCTCTCCCCGGGGGGCGCATAGTCCTTACTGTCCCATCTGATACCCCCCGGTGACATCTCCACTTTCGGTCTATTGTTCCCCCCTTCCCCAGCTGCCTTCTCTGGGTGGAGAACTCCCACACCATGCCCCCACAATATAGAATTTTTTGTATATTTCACAATGTGTCCTTCTGCACCATAAAGGAACACAAGATGTACAGGCAGCCTGTACATCGTTCCTGAAATATGCCCCCAACAGGGCTGGAGGTGGCATGAAGAACCAGGAGCAGTCATCAAATCTAGAGATAAGAAAACCCAGCATATATGTTTTAGGTTACGAGACCTTTTATGTCTGATAACCTACTGTCACGGTTTTTTGTCCACTGGATCATATACATATAAGACTGATATTTTTAATGTGACCTTATATGACCTCATATGGGGGGGGGCTTTCTTTGGTATGTGTATGACATCTATCGTATTTGTAGTGTTTTGTTATAATTAATAAAAGTGTGACACTTTGATTGGCTTCATGTTTTATCATGTTTAGTAGTATATCCTGCAAATTTATATTCTACAGATACAGTGTCAGTGTGGAGGATGATCAAGTTTCGTAGTGTGTGTGTGGGGGAAGATGTAGTACAAATTTTTACAGTGGCATGAGATTGATGTTAGATTTTTTTTTTTTTTTGGGGGGGGGGGGGAGGTGAAAGAACACAAAGTATTAAACTATAAGGTTTTCTTGGCAGCAGCTTCTGAGGATAGAATTAGCTTTTCAAATGACTTTCCAGTGCTGATGGCGACACTGCAAAAGGTTCCTGGGGCTAGAAATGGCAAACTGTTGGAAAAAGCACTTAGCAGAAGAAGAGCAAAACTCGGGGGAAAAAGGGGAGGCATATCCCAACAGCCACAAGACGCTGGATCAACGTTGAAAGAACAGTTATTGCCAACACTGAAACTATGTTGAAAATAAATTGTATTTGTAAATTGTATCAACGTAGTGTGTTCAGCGTTGGAACAACGTTGCATTTTCAACGTTGGAACAATGTTGAAACTGCAACGTCCATCAGCACTGGACAGCTGATGGTAGAGACTGCAGTCAAAGGTAAAAAACATGGCAAGGAGGGCTAAACAGTGATTTGGATCTGTAGCTTGAAAGTGCTGGGACACATCCCCGACAGGTCCTGTTATAAGAAAAAGTATGTGTGTTTAGCTCTGTGTTTGTGTATGCGCTGTAAACAGCAGCTGAGCTCTGTACTGTCACAAGCCTCCCTGTGTGCTTTTACGCAGCGCACGGAGGAGTGAAGAGGAAAGATGGATTTACTCGCGGGGTTACACCACAAGTATATTTATTAACAGAAAAGCACACAGTTCCAAAATAATAACATACTAAAAGGGAACAGGGCACACTAAAGAGCTCACATGCCCAGCGTGCGGCGGGCATACCACAGTGTGCAGTGGCCACAAAAATGAGCAGTTCAAAATGCAAATTGACACACAAAAGGAGACAAATGTCCACTTACAGCTCGCACACAATGTGCAGCAGGCAGACCACAGTGGACCGTGGCCAAACGTTCCTCAGTGACAAACACAAGACAATGCACATCCATATACAGTAATACTGCACTCCAGTGACTATGTACAATGGACCAGCAACGCTTGACTGGCAAAGGCCGCCTAAGTACAAGCGTTGCTGGCACCACAAATTGGGTGCACCTGAGCAAGGCACGGGGAAGACAATTACCGGGGAGGAATCAGCTGGCTGTCAAGAGAGAGAGGGGGCGTGGTCAGACCGGCGAGTGTTAGACAATGTCCACACGAATGTGGGTCAAAGAGGCTGCCTAATAGCTACCGGCCACAGTGGTGGCTACAGGCACGGAAACAAAAGAGAACAGAGACATAAAGACAAGAACTCAAAATATAACACCATACATAAATAACCCGATACCTGAGCCACAGAGAACGGTCAGAATCGAGCCAGAAGGACAACACCAGCTCGGTTTGTGACATGTACAGGTTTTTCCTGTGAGCCAACGCCGCAAATACGCCATTATAGGGTAGCTCTAAGTTACAATCCTATTCAGTAAGTTACACCTAGGTTCAAAGAGCATTACCCATATGTTAGAAATAAGTTTTGAGTATATTAGACATTTATCTCAACGTATTTTGACTTATGAGTAACTTGTGAGTCACTTACAAGTAACGTGTGTGAAAGAATGCATAACTTCCCTACAGCTTATGCTCCGCTTATGCAGGATGTTTTAGCCATGCGCTGGGTATGTTGGAAAATTTTCAGCATGCTGAAAATTTTCAGAGGAGCTCGCCGTACAACTCCATATACCAGCGTGCTTCAGAGCTGATTTGACGTACTGCAGCATATTCTCCAAATTTTTCATACATTTGGCAAACGCTGCCTAAATCGTCCAAGACAGGGCCTGAAAGGGGCCCTAACGAACAAGCTGGTCTAATGAACGGGTTGGTCTAATGATGACAATTTACCAAAAAGAGGCTCAATATCTCCGATTGCTCTGATTTGGATCATGAAGCTTGCCAGGCCAGTTGCTTGCTTGCTAGCTAAGTTAGATGCACAGGAGCAACGTGAGCTCTGAGGTTCAGTGAGGAACTTCTTCTCCTCTGAAGACAGGATGTGCCAGACTACAAAGGTTGCTGGTTTTCATCAAGTCTGGATTGTTTGGCTTTGCAGCTATATTATGTCACAAAAATCCTACATAATGCGCTAGAAGGGGCAAACTCCAAAAAGCATAATAGGGACACTTTAACTAATCAAATAGGTATGAAGAAAAAATGTGTGGAAAAATAAAATCTTTAAGATGAAGCATGTAATACAGTATGTAATGATATCGGCATTCATAGAAAGTGGTGGGATCCTGCCCAGAATAATGTATGATGAAGCACATCACTGCCAGGGGAGACCACCAGGGAAAGCATTTAACAGAAGAGAAACTGATTGAAATAATCCCAATTCCATTCCCTCGACGTCCGATGTGTTTTGTCACTGTTAGATATAAAGAGAGATGGGAGCTGGGAGTTTGAATATTTAACTCTGGGGCGCATTAATTTCAGAAACAGCAAAATGCAGATGACAGTTGTGATTTATTTAGAACCCTGAGATATGTGCTAAATCTTGCTAAGACATGGTATTATGCAATAGCTGACTGCGGCCGTTTGATTTCCCTTCGCTGAGAACCCCGAGGAAACAAGGGTATAATTTATCTCTTGAAATATCAGCTTTATGACAACCACACCAGAGAGCCGCTCCAATTCTGTGCCAAGTAGAGAAATTTGAGGACATGCAAACAAGGCTTATTAACACGATGCAGCACTTTTTCCATCAGGGCAATTGCAATGTGTTGCTCTGAAGACACCGGAAGACATTTGAGAAACAAGGTTTAAAACGACGGGAAGGGGGAGGGAGATGGGACATGCTTAAATTTTTATTGTCTGCTAGCACTGGATGTTTTTCAGCAGTGGCTAATGGAGGGCTAAGGTCACAGAGATGCATCTAGCAGGAGATAAATGGACTGAAAAGTGAGAAGAAAGATTCCCATGCCCTGGAAGAGCGGTGGGAGAAAATGCAGACTGCTTAAAGAGGATGTAGATGCTACAAGACGGGAGAGGGGGCTTCCTGTTCACAGACTCGGTGACTATCATCTTGCTGCAATAACCAAATACGTACACACACCCGCAATCCTCAGTTCCCACCTGTGCTCCTCACAGAGTTTTATCCTTGAGTCACCAAGTCTCCTATGCCGTTCTTTAGGCTCACCTGTTGGGGGTAAAAGATATCAAACCTACTTGGTATTCATCACCATAACTTCCCCCCTGTTATAAAGCTTTCAATTTCTACCCATCATCTCATGCACACCTTGGGGGCCTGAATTGAATATGATTCAGAGGGCAGGCTTGAATCTTGAATCTACAGGTTAAAATATATCCAAACACCTTAGTGTGTGAAAGCCCCTGGCACCGAGGGCTGCTCTCTCATCCACTGTATGAGAGCCTGGTTAATGGCCCAGTGAAAAGATGGTATGAGGTGAACCATCTCCGGCCTCCTGTTGACTCTAAGCGCTGCTTGGTAATGATGCCTCACATACTTCATCTTGTGGGTCAAATGCGCCCTCTTTTTTTCCCCAACTGCATTTTACAATACAGCACATGAGAGTTTCATAATTCTGAAAGTGAAGACAGACTACATAAGAAGTCATCATTGTTTGCTTTGTCCTAGATAGTGTCTACGTGTCAAGCATGGCGGGTGGGGGAGGTCACAGTCAATACAGAAGGCTGCTACCTCTCAGACACACTGATTGATTTACTGTATCTGCTGGGCTAGGCCTGCCCGCCTGTCAGGATTAAGGAATTATGTCTTATCAAATCTGTTCCCCTGACAGACCTATTTTCAACAGAATCACTTGCAGCTGCAGCATAAGGAAAACTGGGGCATATCAGCAAGAATAAGGAGTTTGTGTGTGTTTGGCAGATTTTTCAAGATAATTGGAATACCTTGATGTGCAGTCGCACAAACACTAAAAGGTCCCATGTAATAGAAATGCATTCGATAGTGTTTTGAGATGTAGCTTGCAGATGTTTAATAAAAGCCATAAAGATTTGAAGCTGCTTACTAGTGCTATTCCACAGCCCCTGAAAGGTACTGTGTACGGAGTATCATCCAGATTTTTAAAGTCAGTTAAACTTGAAAAATTTGACAACCACTAGATACTAAGCTAAAATCTGCCTCTAGTGCTGTCCTTGCATGGCCCCACAGCAAGCAGAGGCAATATATTTTAATAAGGATGCACACAATCCAATATGGATTCTGACACCACTCAAAATCACTGGTTTGGTAACAGAAACAGAGCCCTCGATCCATTCAAATTCAGTTCTGCTCAGCTAATGTTGTAGTTGAGACCTCGTCAACACCAAGACCAAGACCAAGACCTACATACTAGGGGTGGGAATCGTGAGGGACCTCACGATTCAGATCACGATTCTTGGGTCACGATTCGATCCTAACACAATTCAACAATAACCACAATACCACTGTAATCAAGTATCATGATACCATATATTTCATTTTTTTTTCACCTTGTTCAACCTCAAATCATGTCCCAAAGTAAAACTGTTGACATCTCTTTCATATAATAAAGTATTTTTGGGGCTTCATCTCTGCACAAAGGGAGGGTGATGGACGATGTTTGGAATAGACTCCCACTCCACATACGTCCAGATGACTCTGTGGACTCTTTTAAAAAGCAGCTAAAACCTTTTTTATTTAGAAAGGATTTCTGTTGAGTTTCAACTGCTTTTTTAATGGCAGGTCTGATGTTTATAAATAATTTTAATCTTGTGTTTTAACTTGTTTTTGTATTTTTAAAATTATTTTTATCTATCAACTTCCTTTTGTTCTATTTTATAGTGCAGCGCTCTGTGACTATATGTCTCTGACACGCGTTTCGTAAATAAACTTTACTTACTTGACGCTTGGAGAAAAAGCTCTATGCTGGTGTCTCTTTAGCTTAGCTGTTGCTAATGCTGCTCCGAGACGTGTGCTGGCCCGCCGTATTCTGAGTGTTTTTTCTTTTTTTTGTGCATTGCTTCTTGGGGGTTGTGTGTCATGTCAAGGTCTTTCCTTCCATCTTTGTTATGAAATCCAAAAAAGGCCCGACATTTGAGCTAACTGAACTAACTGCTTCCTACTTTCAAAACTAGCTGCAAATCACCAAAACAAACTATGATGTCACTTGACTGTGTGTTTGCTTTGCACCATCTAGTGGACTGAAAATGCCATTGATTAACTGAAAACCCCAAAGTATATGTGTGTGCATTTTTTTAAAATAAAAGATTGATCCATGGATGGTTGCATTGTTGCCAGTGCCAAGTATCACGACCCATCACGGAATCAATGCTTTTTCCCACTCCTATTACACACACAATGGTCTTGGTCTTAACTTGGTCTTGGTTGACTCTGATCTCTGTCTGGTCCATTTCTGGTCTGGACTATTACACTATGCTCAGCTAACGTTAGACAGCAGGGGCAGGGCGATTAACCAGAATAAAAACAGAACCGGGTTTGGGGTGCAGAACTGAAGTAATCTTGCTCATGCTGGGTTTCTTTTGTTTTTGGTTTTTTTTTGTTTGTTTGTTTTTCACCTCTCCCTGTTGTGTGCATGTATGTCAGAACTTTTCATGTACTGCCCTTTAAAACGTGCCTGCAAAGTTACAGGCATGGGAACGTAACTCTGGAAGTGCAATGTCTGTGCTGTTCAGATGCAGCAAAACACGGGAGGAACAATTAAAGACAGTTTGTAATGAAAACAAACGCGGTCTTCTTCTACATACAGTGATGTGAAAAAGTATTTGCCCCCTTCCTGATTTCTTATATTTTTGCATGTTTATCACACCTCAGTGTTTCAGATCATCAAACAAATTCTAATATCAGACAAAGATAACCTGAATAAATACAAAATGCAGTTTTCAAATGATGATTTCATTTATTAAAGGGGAAAAAAATTATCCAAACCTACCTGGCCCTATGTGAAAAAGCAATTGCCCCTCTTGTTACATCATGAATTAACTGTGATTACCACTTTTTTTTTTTGGGAAAGCCGAGTACAGTTTCAGTAGCTACACCTGAGCCTGATTACTACCAGACTTGTTGAATCAAGAAATCACTTAAATAGAATCTTTCTGACAACCTGAAGTAGGCTAAAAGATTTCAAAAAGCAACACATCCCACTGTGATCTAAAGACATTCAAGGTCAGATGAGAAACAAAAAACCAGAACAACGTCTAAAGAACTACAGGCCTCACTTGCCTCAGTTTGGACACTGTCCATGATGAAACAATAAGAAAGAGACTGGGCAAAAATGGCATCCATGGGTGAGTTCCAAGACAAAAACCGCTGCTGGACAAAAAGAACACAAAGACTCGTCTCACATTTGCCAGAAAACATCTAGATGATCCTCAAGACTTTTAGGAAAATATTCTGGGGACTGACGAGACAAAAGTTGAACTTTTTGGAAGACATGTCCTGTTTTATCTGGCATAAAACTAACACAGAATTTCATGAAAAAAACATTGTGTCAACAGTTAAACATGGTGGTAGTAGTGTCATGGTCTGGGGTTGCTTTGCTGCTTCAGGACCTGGACAGCTTGTCCTAATTGACAGAACCATGAATTCTGCTCTCAACCAAAAAATCCTGAGGGAGAATGTCTGGCCAACAGTTCATGAAGCCCTTCAGTGTGACAGAATTTAAACAGTTCTGCACAGAAGAGTGGGTCAAAATTCCTCAACAGCGATGTAAAAGACTCATTGCCAGTTGTTGGCACCAATGGTGGCACAACCAGTTACTAGGTTTAGGGGGCAGTTGGGGGGCAATTACTTTTTCACATAGAGCCAGGTAGGTTTGGATAGCTTTTTTCCCTTAATAAATGAAACTATCATCTAAAAACTGCATTTTGTATTTACTCAGGTTATCTTTGTTTAATATTAAATTTGATGATCTGAAACATTTAGGTGGAACAAATATGCAAAAATTTAGGAAATCATGAAGGGGGCAAATACTTTTTCACATCACTGTAGCATGTGATGATTGACTCTTTATTTCATCTGAAGATGCCAAGAAAAAGCGAGCAAAGTGCATGGATACTAGCCCTAAAAGAAGCAGAAGCTAAGTCGCTGTTAGCCTCTGACAGTTGACAGCGTCATCTCAACCGTTTTACAGAGGAAATGACACCGACCTGAACGACCTGTACTCCTCTCTTGTCTCCCTCTGCGTGAGTCACACAGTCGCCTTGCAGTGGATTCCTTCCCATTGCGGTGTGTTTGGTAATGAGACCGCTGACTCCCTAGCTAAAGAGGGATCAACGTGGGAACGGGTGAACAGGTCTACTAGTTACGCAGAAGTTAAAAGTATCATCAGGGCCAAACAGCAGATTAAATGGAGGCAGCAGCATCCAAGCTATAACGGAGAAGATCCATACTTCTTGCTGACCCGGCGTGAGCAAGTAGCTTTAGTCAGGCTTAGAACAGGCCACAACTGACTGAACTATCACCTATACACAAAATTCCGTATCGGTAATACAGAGCAGTGCCCCTGTAGGTCAGGCAGTCAGACGGCAGAACATTTGCTCCAGTCCCGCCCACTGCATGGAGCTCTCAGAGAGAGGACCTGGCCCACCCCAATCCCAGTGGCCCGGAAGCTCTACGGCGAGTTGGGGGACTTGCAGCGTACTGTTGCCTTCATTGAAGAGGAGAGAGTATCCATCTGACGAACGAGAAGAAGAAGAAGAAGACAGAGGAAATGGGCATGCTAAGGCTGTATTTAAGAACCCAGTAAGGGACTCAACCACTCTGTGGTGGTAACACAATCAGGGGTGCATCAGGGACTACCCCAGCACAGCTAACAAACTAATTAGCTGCCGTGCATGTGATGTGATCTACAAACCCTAAAGAGGTACTGTATATGTTGTAAACACTGGACGATGTTTATTTTATGTGGTAAATGACAACAAACCAGTTTTTTTATTATATTATGCTCATGTACTACTGCACCGCAGTGACAAGATACCACACTATTGTGTAATAGTGCTTAATTACGAGCTTTGTCAGTAAGAAGAAAGGAGGGGAAAAAAATAATTGAAAAACACAAAAAAACTGGCATAAAAGCATCTATTAACCATGATGCTGATTTAAGGTCAGATTGTCCAGTCCTATCAGACAGTGTTATCCGATGTGGATGATCACCTGTACAATGCTGTTCTGATAAAGAAAAAGAGAAAAATAATAATAACATGGAAATATACTGTTTATAATTGTGTAACAATGAAATACAGTTATTTGTTAAGTGGAACTGTTGCACATTTTAAAGATTGCTCACAAAGTTACATTTCTATTAAATTTTAATGTTTTTCTTTTTCTTATTTTGTATTATAAAATTTAAAAATATTGTTTAATTTACACCAAATGTTGCTGGAGAAACCCCAGTATTTTCCTCATCATTAAGAGTAATTTAACTTTTCATTTTTACGCTGGTAATGGATTGGCTCAGTATTGGTATGGGCAGACTGGACTGGTAACCAAAAAAGCCAAATCAGTGAAGCCCTCATTTTTAAGGACATTTTTAAAATGTTCTCACCAGGTTTATAGTCCTTCCTTAATAAGAAGTTAAAGTCTGTGAAATACACCCAATTCCACTGACAATTTTTTTTATTAATTTTACCCCCCAGATTACAAAACTTGCTAGTTAATGTATGCTTCTTTCGGCAACTTTGTGTTACTGCATAACTTTGCTGTTTAACATGTCACATTTGATGCAAACTAGGCTGTTAAAACATCAAAAACTGCACAGCTGTAGAACAGCCACCTGCTGGGTTTTGTGAAGTAAAATCAGTCTTGTTGGCGAATGAGTCTGGTGGCTTTAATGAGAGCAATAAAACAGCATCATAAAGAGCTATCTGACAGCAAGTGAAGAAGTCGGGTTTCAGGCAGCTGAAGGACTGTTAGCTTGATTGCAGCTGAAAATCGATCAACATCAAACCGGTTGACAAAGTTGCTGTGCTTTTGTGCATGCAGCTTCAGTATCACACTAATAGCCCAAACAAAGCTCCCATCATTAACATTTTTGTTTCTGATGTCAGCCAACAAATTAAAACTATTTCATTTTGTCAGACAAAATGATAATTGGCATATGCTGAAGTAATGATTGTGCTGAGAACTCCAGTGTATTTACATATAAAAGGATCAGTCAAAGAGAAGCTAAACTGTTGCCAACTGAACGTTCTGCAGGCATTAGCTCCACCTGCTTCCTTCTTATGAAATGCTAAGCAGCGTTTACAATTAAAGCTACAGATAGTGAAAAATTCCACGCTGACATGTGAGAGCTTGGGGTGGGCAGAAATGTTGAAATGTCTTGGTTATCAAGTAACCGATTAGTTTTCAACATAGCTGCAGCAGTCAAGGTTGTGCATCTACTAAACCCCACCTCTGCCATCACTTCTGTATTTCCTTCTATCCAGAATAGGGGCGGGAATCGCGAGGGATCTCACAATCTGACTCAGATTGCGATACTTGGGTCATGATCCAGTACTATCACTATCCCATCACTATTACGAACCATTACGACACCATACACCCCCCCTCCCATATCAATGTCAAATTTTGTCCCGAAAGTACAACTTTCAATATCTGTTTCATGTAAAGTTTTAACACTTTTCAACTCACCACGGCCGCTTTTGTTGTGGTGGCTGGTGGCTCTCAGTCCTGCGGCTGCTGTGGTCCTTTCTGCTGCCGACATTCTCGGGGCTTCATTTTCCGTGAAGAAACGTCTCTGCACACAGGTTGATGGTGGCAGGCCTCCAGAGTTTGCTGGTCAGCGCCACTCAGAGGAAAAGCAAGCTACACGCTGGTGTGTTTTTAGCTTAGCCGTTGCTACTACTCTGAGATGTGTGCTGGCTGGCGTGTTCGAGTGTTTGTTTGTTTTTTTGTGCAGCGCTTCTTGCAGGTTGTGTGTCATATCAGGGCAGCTCGGTGGAACAGTGGTTAGCGCTGTGGCAGCACAGTAAGAAGGTCGTGGGTTCGATCCACCACCACCCCCCGGCCATCAGTGGTTGTGTGTGGAGTTTGCATGTTCTCCCTGTGTCTGCGTGGGTTTACCCCAGGTACTCTGGTTTCCTCCCACAGGTCAAAAACATACAAGTTAGGTTAATTGGAGACTCTAAAGTGGCCCTAGATGTGAATGTGTGTGTGAATGGTGAAGGGATTGGCGCTGCACCGTGGCTTCTCATCCATCCACGTGGATGACCTGAATTTGCCTCTGGGATTAATAAAAGTATACAAAATACATATATATATATATATATATATATATATATATATATATATATATATATATATATATATATATATATATATACAGTATGTATATGTGTGTGTGTATATATATATATATATATATATATATATATATATATATATATATATAAAACAATATCAAGGTCTTCCACTCCATCTGTTATAAAATCAAAAAAAATGTGTGACATTTCAGCTAACTTTTTGCTACATATAAATGGTCAATCAGAAAGCAACTCATACCAGCTCGGACATCACCCGGGTAGATGGGGTCGGGGGTTCTTGGCGGCGGAGGGTGGGGGACAGAGCTGCGTGGAGGAATCTGATCAGACCTACATGAAACAGTCATTGTCGCCCCCGACAGACTGCTATGATGATGATCTGCTTTCTAACTTTCAAAGGTGGCTGCAAATCTCACGAGACAAGATATGATTTCTTCTTCTTCTTCTTCTTCTTCTTCTTCTTCTTCTTCTTCTTCTTCTTCTTCTTCTTCTTCTTCTTCTTCTTCTTCTTCTTCTTCTTCTTCTTCTTCTTCTTCTTCTTCTTCTTCTTCTTCTTCTTCTTCTTCTTCTTCTTCTTCCAGCTGCTCCCTTTAGGGGTCTCCACAGCAGATCATCTGCCTCCATCTCACCATGTCCCTTGCATCTTCCTCTGTAACACCAACCCTCTCCATGTCCTCCTTCACTACATCCATGAATCTTCTCTGTGGTCTTCCTCTTTTCCTCCTGCCTGGCAGCTCCATCTTCAACATCCTTCGTCCAGTATATCCACTATCCCTCCTCTGCACATGTCCAAACCATCTCAGCCTTGCCTCTCTTACTTTGTCTCTAAACCGCTCAACCTGAGCTGTCCCTCTGATATACACATCTCTAATCTTGTCTCTCCTAGTCACTCCCAAAGAGAATCTTAGCATCTTCAGCTCTGCCACCTCCAGCTCCATCTCCTGTCTTTTTGTCAGTACCACCATCTCCAAACCATACATCATCGCAGGTCTTACTACTGTCTTGTAAATCTTCCCTTTCACTCCTGCTGCTACCTTTCTGTCACAAATCACCCCTGACACTCGTCTCCATCCACTCCACCCTGCCTGCACTTTTTTCTTCACCTCTCTCGTGCATTTTCCATTGCTTTGGATGGTTGACCCCAGGTATTTAAACTCATCTACTTTCACTACCTCTGCTCCTTCCATCGTCACTGTTACACCTGCCTCCCTCTCATTCACACTCATGTATTCTGTCTTGCTTCTACTGACTTTTATTCCTCTTCTCTCCAGAGCATATCTCCACCTCTTCAGGTTCTCTTCCACCTGCTCCCTACTCTCACTACAGATCACAATGTCGTCTGCAAACATCACAGTCCACAGAGACTCCTGCCTGACCTCATCTGTCAGCCTGTCCATCACTGTGGCAAACAAGAAGGGGCTCAGAGCCGATCCCTGATGTAACCCCACCCCCACCTTGAACTCATTTGTCACTAATACAGCACACCTTACCACTGTCTCGCTGCCTTCATACATATCCTGGACCACCCTCACATACTTCTCTGCCACTCCTGACTTTCTCATACAGTACAACACTTCCTCTCTTGGCACCCTATCATATGCTTTCTCTAGATCCACAAAGACACAATGCAACTCCTTCTGACCTTCTCTATACTTGTCCATCAACACTCTTAGAGCAAACATTGCATCTGTAGCACTCTTTCTTGGCATGAAACCATACTGCTGCTCACTGACTGTCACCTTCCCTCTTAACCTGGTTTCAACAACTCTTTCCCATATCTTCATAGTGTGGCTGATCAACATTATGCTTCTGTAGTTACTACAGCTCTGAGCATCATCTTTGTTCTTGAAAATTGGTACCAAAACACTTTTTCTCCACTCCTCAGGCATCCTCTCACTCTCCAAAATTGTGTTAAACAATCTGGTTAAAAAGTCCACTGCCATCTCTCCTAAACATCTCCATACCTCCACAGGTATGTCATCTGGACCAACAGCCTTTCCATTCTTCATCCTCTTCAAAGCTGCCCTCACTTCTGCCTTGCTAATCCTCGGGACTTCCTTGTTCATGATCTTTTCTTCATCCATCTTCCTGTCTCTCTCATATTCGTTATTCATCAGCTCTTCAAGTACTCCTTCCACCTTCTCAACACACTCTCGTCATTTGTTAGTACATTACCATTTCTGTCAGAATCAGAATCAGAATCAGAATCAGAATCAGGTTTATTGCCATTGTTCATGTAGTACACAAACTAGGAATTTGTCTCGGTACAATGCTGCAACATTAAACATGATAAGATAAGAGAAATAAACTATACATGTAATAAAGTGTAGGATAAGATTAAGTGATACTGGTCAACAGTTAAAATATATATTAGCCAGCAGCAGATACTGTGGAGAACTATATAGTGCAGTCGGTAATGCAGGAAGAAAACAGTGATGATTGACATGAGTCTGGTTGAGCTGCTGTACATGGTGCACGAGAGTCACTTAGTGTTCAGCAGTCTAATGGCAGAGGGGAAGAAGCTGTTCATGTGACGGGAGGTTTTAGTCTGGATGGACCGAAGTCTTCTACCAGAGGGGAGGGGGGCAAACAGTACGTGACCAGGGTGTGAGGGATCGGCCATGATCCGGCCAGCACGCCTCCGGGTCCTGGAGATGTACAGATCCTGGAGAGATGGGAGCTTGCAGCCGATCACCTTCTCAGCAGTGCGCACGACGCGCTGCAGCCTTAGTCTGTCCCTGGCAGTGGCTCCTGCGTACCACACGGTTATGGAGGTGGTGAGGATGGACTCGATGATGGCTGTGTAGAACTGCACTAACATCTTGGTGGGTAGCTTGAGCTTCCTCAGCTGCCGCAGGAAGAACATCCTCTGCTGGGCTTTTTTGATGAGTGAGCTGATGGTCAGCTCCCATTTGAGGTCCCTGGTGATGGTAGTGCCTAGGAAGCGGAAGGAATCAGCAGTGGTGATGGGAGAGCCTGAGAGGGTGAGGGGGGGCAGAGGAGTAGTGACTTTCCTGAAGTCTACAATCATCTCCACTGTCTTCAGAGCGTTCAGCTGCAGGTTGTTATTGCTGCACCAGGACGCCAGCTGGGCCACCTCTCTCCTGTAGGCGGACTCGTCGCCGTTGGAGATGAGCCCGATGAGGGTGGTGTCGTCCGCAAACTTGATCAACTTGACAGACTGGTGGCTGGAGGTGCAGGAGTTGGTGTAAAGGGAGAAGAGTAGGGGGGAAAGTACACAGCCCTGGGGTGATCCGGTGCTGATGCTAGTATAGTCTGAGACAGTCTTTCCCAGCCGCACATGCTGCCTCCGGTCCGTCAGGAAGTCGATGATCCACCTGCAGAGGGAGTCAGGCACGTTGAGCAGGGACAGCTTGTCCCGGAGCAGAGCGGGGCGGATGGTGTTGAATGCGGAGCTGAAGTCCACAAACAGGATCCTGGCGTAGGTTCCCGGGGAGTCCAGGTGCTGCAGGATGGAGTGGAGGGCCAGGTTGACTGCATCGTCTACAGACCTGTTGGCTCGGTAGGCAAACTGCAGCGGGTCCAGGAGAGGGGTGGTGATGGACTTGAGGTGGGACAGGACCAGGCGCTCAAAGGACTTCATGACTACAGAGGTGAGCGCTACAGGTCTGTAGTCATTAAGTCCAGTGATCTGTGGCTTCTTGGGGACAGGGATGATGGTGGAGGATTTGAGGCAGGACAGCACGTGGCATAACTTAAGGGAGGTGTTAAAAATGTCTGTGAATACAGGAGCCAGCTGTTTCGCACAGAGTCTCAGGGTGGAGGGAGACACGCCGTCTGGGCCGGGGGCCTTGCGCGGGTTCAGTCTGGAGAACTGTTTGAGCACATCCTGCTCACTGATGATAAGGGGAGGGGGGGAGGAGGGGGGGGTGCCTTAAATGAAGTAGGGAATGTGGAGGCTGTGGAGCTGGAGGGGGGGGGGGGAGTTGGACACAGATGACGAGGTGTCAAAACGGGCATAGTGTTGGGACAGTCTTTGACAAAGGGCTTTGTCATCCTGACCTTTAGGAGCCTGAGGCCGATAGTTGGTGATTTGCCTCAGTCCTCTCCACACGGAAGCCGAATCATTAGCAGTGAACTGCTGCTGGAGTCTCTCTGAGTACACAGATTTAGCCCTCTTCAGCTCTCTGTTAAACCGGTATTTAACCTCCCTGTAGCAGTCCCTGTCTCCACTTTTCAGCGCTGCTTCCTTCTCCTTCCTGATCTGTCTGAGCTTAGCTGTGAACCAGGGTTTGTCATTAGAGTAACTCACCCTGGTGCGTGATGGAAGAATGTTCTCTTCACAAAAGTGGATATATGAGTTCACAGTGTCCGTGTACTCATCCAGATCATGCGTGGCTCCTTTAAGCATGCCCCAGTCAGATATTTCCATGCACGTTTCCAGCTTCTCCTCAGCATCACTGGTCCGTATCTTCGTAGTGCTCACAACAGGTTTAGTGAGCTTCAATCTCTGTCTGTATGTGGGAATGAGGTGAACCATCACGTGATCAGATAATCCCAGCGCAGCTCGAGGGACAGCGCGATACTCTCTTACTTCCGCCCTCCCAAGAGAGCAGACGCTTTTTTCTTCTCTCCTGCTGATTTTTTCCTCCCCTCCTACTACTGGATCCCAGCTTGCTGTTGTCTGTCTGCGTCTAACTGCGACCGCCGAAAAGAAATTATGGAGTTAATAAGCTGGGCTTTGAACACAATTGACACTATTTTTTCAACAAGGAAAAGTGCTCCGGGGGAAGCTGTCTGCCCCGCTGGAACGGCTCCAGTGGGCTATCTATGTGACACAGGTAATTGGAAAATGCTGTGTCTCTCTAATCTCTCTATCGAAGATATTGAAGATTTGTTTATCTTCGTAATCTTGGTGATTGGGATAATTCTGATTGGGACGGGAATTGTCTTGGTTTACCGCAAATTGCTGAAGATGGATTCAACCTATCAAAATGCTGGCCAGGCGAGGTGCATCCAACAAATTGAGAAACTGGAGAAGACCCTGATAGCGACTACTGGAGAACTGTCTCGTAAGGTGGATTACATCATGGGTTCGCTCAGGTCTTTCCACGACGAATTCAAAGCTGCGCAATGAAGGATTAATGTACTGAATCTACAGAAGAAATACAAGTCTTCTCTGTGATCAGTCCTATTTGGCATTATTATTCCCCATGAAAATTCCTCCTGGCTGTCTGCAGACTGTGTTTTTTCAAAATCATGAGCACAAGGCCTTGGACAGCCAGCTGCAGCGCCAGATAAGACTGGGCGCCAGACAGACAAAACATCTTCTGCCAAGGGTCCTTGGGTCTCTCTTATTATCATCAACACTGCTCAACACCGCACACACATTGATTCATGAACTGATTAAAGATATACTGTACACTGCTCTCTTGTGTCTTGTGAAATTCTGAGTTGTTGCTCTGTGCTATTGAGAGATTTTTTTTCATTGTAATCATAATCTGCTTAAAAAATAAGCTGTATTCTGATAACGAAGTTTTTTTTCTCCTCCCCCCTCGTGTCGTTCCCTCCCTTCCCCTCCCTTTCTTATCTATCTCTGTTTGATGAGGCGCCTATTATGGCTGCCGTGTCGTTGTGTCGCGCGCATGCGCACCAATGTCAAGTCAAGTTCCTCGTGTGTTTTTTACATGCTTGGCAATAAAGTTTATTCTGATTCTGATTCTGATTCTGATATGCGTCTTTCACTGTGGTGTAACAGTGATCCAGTGTGTTTAATCCTCTGGTGGGACATTTAATAAACTGTTTGTAGCGGGGGAGATCGTGGCTCAGATTGCACTGATTAAAGTCGCCAGCCACAATAATCAGCGAGTCTGGGAAACTCCGCTCTGTGTGTTGAATGTGATCCGCGAGCACGCGCTGAGCTTCGCGCGTGTCCGCGTCGGGAGGGGCGTACACAGCGATCATTATGAAAGAAGCAAACTCCCGCGGGGAATAGAAGGGCTTGCAATTGATAACAAGAAATTCCAAGGCAGGAGAACAGTGTTTGGAAATTTCCGTTACATCAGAGCACCAGCTGCAGTTGATGTAGAAGCAGACACCGCCTCCTGTGGTCTTGCCGGAAAGCTCTGTGTCACGATCAGCACGGAAGAGCTGAAAGCCGTCGAGGCGCAGCGCGCTGTCCGGTATATTTTCCCGGAGCCAGGTCTCAGTAAAGCAGAGG
Source organism: Pholidichthys leucotaenia (assembly GCA_020510985.1). NCBI lineage: Eukaryota > Metazoa > Chordata > Actinopteri > Cichliformes > Pholidichthyidae > Pholidichthys > Pholidichthys leucotaenia. Next base: position 57,083,751 of record CM035837.1, on the reverse strand, counting down.
ACAGCTGAGGAGGCGAGGTCCTTAAAACGCATCAGCAGTCTCAGTTCATCCACCTTGTTAGAGAGAGAGTTGGTATTGGACAGAAATATGCCAGGCAGCGCCGTTCGCGAGCCTCTCCTGCGAAGTCGTACGAGAGCGCCCGCTCGTCTTCCTCTCTTCCGCCGTCTCACTTTCCGAGCCAAACAATAAATCAGATCGGCGGCAGGGGCTAGAAAAACTGGGAGGAGGTCCGTGGGGGTCAAAGTCCTGATATTTAAAAGTTCTTCACGGGTATAAGTGCAAGCAGACACACAATTGACAAACAAAAACAAACAAAGAGCGCAGCGAAGCACCATGTCGACCGCTGTGGGCGCCATCTTGGATCGGAGTCCTTAATCAGCCTAACCTGCTGCACATCTTTTCCAGCTTGATCTCTCTGTCTAGCCAATTGATACAAGTCTTTTTCTCCTTCTTTACTGTTTAGCCTAGGGGTGTCCAATCATGTGCCATGGAGGGGCCAATACCTTGCAGGCTTTACCTCCAAACAGTATCTTTAACAGCAGATTTCACTGAACTTCCCACTGGTTACTGATCAGTGAAAACACCTGCTGAAGAGACTGGGTAGAAGAGAAAACCTGCAGAGTCTTGGCCCTCCATGGCACATGATTGGACACCCCTGGTTTAGCCTCTCACACATCTCACTATATGCCTTTTTCTTTGCCTTTGCCACCTCTCCCTTTGCCATGCACCTAGATTCCAAATACTCCTACTTTCTTCATCTCCCTGACTATCCCACTTTTTCTTTGCTAATGTCTTCCTTTGAATACTTTCTTGTACTTCCTCATTCCACCACCAAGTCTCTTTGTCTTCTTTCCTTTGTCCACTGGATACAACACATACCCTTCTACCCATTTCCCTCAATACTTTTTCTGTACTTTCCAAGTCATCTGGTAATTCTTCCCTACCACCCTATCACCGCCTGTATCAACTCCTTCCTGAACTCTGTGCAACCTTCTTCCTTTTGTAACTTCTCCCACTTAATCTTTGGCTCTACCTTCACTGTTTTCCTCTTCTTGCTCTCCATAGTCATCCTACAGACTACCATCCAATGCTGTCTAGCTACATTCTCCCCTGCCACCACCTTGCTGTCTCCAATCTCTTTCAGATTTCTCCTTCTACATAAGATGTTGTCCACTTGTGTGCACTTTCCTCCACTCTTGTCAGTCATCCTATGTTCCTCTCTCTTCTTAAAGTATGTGTTCACCACAGCCATTTCCATCCTTTTAGCAAAATCCACAACCATCTGTCCTTCCACATTTCTCTCCTTAAGACCATACCTTAGGGGTGTGCCATATCGTATCATTCACGATAATACCGGTATAAATTTCGATACCGGTGTAAAAATGAATATCGCGATATTTGGGGTCTATTACGCTGCCAACGGAAGTTATGTGTTTCCATAGAAACAGGAAAAAACATGGTGCGGGAAAGCGGCGCTCTCTGCTTGGAACATCTTCGTCTGGTTATGAGGAAGTAATTTAGTTCTAAGGCCGTTTCAGACTCCTGCCTTCTTAAAAAAACAAACAAAAAAAAAAAAACGGTGCAGCAATGCGGATAATCTGCCCGCATTTTTTTCTGCGTGTCAACAACGCCACTTCGGGGAAAAGTTTTACTTCGCCCTGAAGCAGTGTTGCTGACATCCGAAGTGTCCAGAGATTTATTTTCATTCCCTTGTGGCTGCTCCAGCATGATTTATTCAACCATCCGAAAGAAAAATAATCAATTAACAGCCCCAGGAGTTGTCTGTGCAACAGAGATTTCTAACGCGGGTAAACTGAGAGAAAGAGAGAGAGACTGGAGGTCTTACCAGCAGAAGTGTCTTGGGAAACGACAGACAGGAAGGCTAGCATATATTCAATATGATAAAAATGATGAAATAATAGTTTTAAATAAGCCCACTATCTCCATTTTATTTAGACCCTCTTCCTGACCCGATGAAATAACATGCTAGACTAAATTAATTTAATATGTTAAAATGACCAAAACCCCCTCATGTCCCAGAGAAGGAAATGAGATAAAGACAGAAGTAATGTGTTTAGGGTTTATGTTTTTTAATGTAATAAATAGGCTACATTAACTATAGCTAAACTGCTCTTACATTCATAAGGCAATATTTTCAGGACTATTCAGAAGTTTTAAGAAAAATCTGCAGATTTTCAAAACTATGGGCTATATGTAGTCTGCAGTACCAACTTTACTCTCATCTGCTTGCTACCATTCTCTCCTAAATTTGTTTTTTCTCATTAAACATCTTCATAAAGGTACATTTTTTTTTAATTTTGAACATTTTTGGTGACAAATTTGTGACCTTTTTCATGCAGAATTGTAACTTTTTACCTAAAGCCTCTTACCTTGTGTTTTTACTCTGAAAAGTTAAAAAAAAAATCAGAAGCAACAGCAGATATAAATTAACATGAGTCAATTAGTTGTTTTAATAATCAATAGATCAGTTTACTATTACAATCCAAATTTATAATTTTCATCCCACCCAAAGGTTATAATAATTACATTTATAACTAGACTGATACCTGTTATTTTAAAATATTAACCTACTAAAACTGCAGTGGTTTCTGGTTTCCAACAACATGGTGGCTTAGGATGAAGTCAAATTCCCGGCCTAAATTTTTGTCCCAGTCCACCCCTCAGTTCACTTAAGATGTGGTGGTTTATAATATTTCCTGGTAATATTTGATACAGAATTTTTTAAAAAAAGTTTTAAACGCATTCTAAATTGCTCTTTAAAAACAGGAGAAATAAGAGTTTTTGTTTTGTTTTTACTGAATATGTTGAACATAATTAACACTGGCCTATGAAACTGTACTTTATAAATTTAAAAGAAAAAACTGTATTCCACGATATCGTGAAGAATATCGTTATCGTGAAAATTCACAGAAATATCGTGATATCATTTTTAGGCCGTATTGCCCACCCCTACCATACCTACCCAGAACCTCCTCATCACCTCTGTTCCCTTCACCTACATGTCCATTGAAGTCCGCTCCAATCACCACTCTCTCCCCCCGGGAACACTCTCTACCACTTCATCCAACTTACTCCAGAATTCCTCTTTCTCTTCTACCTGACATCCAACTTGTGGGGCATACGCACTGACAACATTCAACATCACACCTTTGACTTCTAGCTTCAAACTCATGATTCTGTCTGACTCCCTCTTTACCTCCTCAACACTCTTCACATACTCTTCCTTCAAGGACTACTCCATTTCTCTTCCTATCTACACCATGGTAGAACAGTTTAAACCCACCTCCAATGCTCCTAGCCTTGCTTCCCTTCAATCTGGTTTCTTGAACACACAGTATATCATCTTCTCTCCATCATATCAGCCAACTTTCTGCCTTTACCAGTCATAGTCCCTACATTTAACGTCCCTACTCTCACCTCCACCCTTTTACCTTTCTTTTTCTCTCTCTCCCTCCTAGCTCGCCTTCCCCCTTTCCTCCTCTGCGATCTTCGATCAACAGTAGCCCAATTTCCATCAGTGTCCTGTTGGTTAACAGCACTAGTGGCAGCCGTTGTTAACCCGAGCCTCAACTGATCCGGTATGAAAGTCTCATTCATTATGATCCGCATGTTTGATTTGGCAAAGGTTTTATGTCAGATGCCCTTCCTGACACAACCCTCTCCATTTACCCGGGTTTGGGAAGGGCACAAGGAGTACACTGGGTTGTGCATCCCCTGAGGCTGGGTTTTGCTTCACACCATCTAGTGGACTGAAAACATAATTGGTTGATTGATACCCAAGAGTATGCAATGTTACATAAATATATATAAATAATAAAAGATCGATCTATACAGTTAGGGATCGGTGGATCACCGTTAGTGTCAAATATCGCGATCCATCCCTAAATCGATCTTTTGTCCCACCCCCAATCCAGAAGGTGAAGAATATTCAACTAACTTGACAGGGAATGAGGCTACAGCCACTAAACTTGGTACATAGGTTGACCTTGGGACTAGCACCTAGGCTATGCTTTTGGGGTCAAAAGGTCAAAGGTCAGTGTTTGCATCCCCTATGCCCTATTGCTATAGAACGAGTAAAGCTAGCATCACCAAACTTGGTACACAGGTTTACATTAAGATCCCAAAACCATAGTCACAGTTCAGGATATTGCATATTTTCACATATGCAAATGTTAAAAAAAACTGTTTAAAAAGTGAGCGTGCACAGAATAAACAGACTGCTTGGCAATCTTGATTTCTCATGATCTATTAATGGCCTTTATCCAATATAAAACATCAAATGATGCTATATGAATAATCGGGTAACCTCAGAAACAATAATTGGTTTAACACACATAAATAGCAAAAAATTGTGTAACTAAATATATACATGCTGTCACAATTGTTTTTATACATACTTAAGCACAATTTCTCATGCTCATATTAATTAATATAGGCTACTTTAAATATAATTTATCTTGTCAGTTAAAAAAGCAGACTTAGACAGTAACTGGGGAGAAATCAGAATTCTAACACGCGTCGTTACATGAACTGTGGGAAGAAAGACAAAAATGCATGAGCGAGTTAAGTATTTTAAGACCAGAGACATCACCTTGCATTACTCAGACAAAACTGTACAAACACTTTTAATCTAATGGAACTAATACAAAATGCATAAGGCCCAGAACCTCAGGGGAGTAAACCCTAAATCTCAAGGCCACCCTCCCAAGAACAACTCCATAATCTGCACCACATGCCGAGTGAGAAACTTTGCCTTGCCAGTGAATCTGAGAGGAGATACAGGATGGCCTGATTATGTGAAAATTCCACTGTCTGCACCTCACAATTTACAAACCAGCAAAAACACTGAGAGTCAACAGGGAATGAGCTAACAAACCACTCCGTATATCCCCAATGTTAACAATATGGCTGTCACTCTGCTGTCGTTTCTGCAACGCAGCACAAAATAAGCAGGAATGTTGGGAAAATTGCACAACCTAAATATGGTTAAAAAAAAAAAAGCCAGCTTGAGTCCGCCTTTTCACAACCTTGGCTTATTAATTTTAATACAGTTGCTTGTGTATGCTGCAGTCCTTCACCACAACCATGAGAGCACCCAATTAACCCCCCCCACACACACACACTTAAAGAAAATACTTGCTGAAATAACAAAACTGTGGCTTAGATTAATGCTCAAATAAGAAGAAACAAGAGAAAATATCACAGAGTCAAGAAAGTGTTGCAGTATATACCAGGTTGGTAATTTGTGCCTGCACACATTTGAACAGAAGCTCTTCTTTCCCGTCAAATAGATGATTACTGAATTGTCAACAATAATCTTTTTTTTCAAACCACAATGTCCAATTATGTGTTCAATATATATGACAATTTGGTCTCCAGGATATTCTAACACACATTTTTAGCATCTCATATTTCATTTTATTTCCAGTAGTTAAACAAAACATCAAACAGAGCAACAGATCCTATCATTAAAAGCCGGCATGCACAGTAGAAAATAGCAATGCAGGTGTCAAAAGCACGACTTTGCACGCTATTCCTGCATGCATTACACTGACTTCTTCTTATCTATTCAATGCACACATCCAGTATTCCCTATACAGTAAGGCAGCGCTTGAAAGCAGCAATGCAGAGCTGATATAATACTAAATAGGTGATCTGATCGCCAATTTATTCAGCCTAATGAGCTCCATCCTGAAGCTTTGTAGCTCTCCGTGCACTGTCAGCATGTGCCGTCAACCTTCCCACACCTGAATGGTGCGCATCCAGACAAACGAGGTAAATGGACAATAGAGCCATGAACAACTGTCCAGTTTAAACACAAACCCACAACGTGAATATTCTGTTCTTTGCCTTTTTCATCTCCAGTGTTAGTCAGAATGGTAAACAGAACAAAGTACATTACAACCCCAACCATCAGAGGTGTGTGGTAACTACAGTAGTTACATTTACTTAAAGGTGTACTAGACAGTATTTTCATGAAAACAAGTATTTCAAAAGTGTTTAGAAAGGTGCAGAATTAAAGAACTTATTTTCTTCAAAGAAATAATACAGTGATAAAAAAAAAATTAAAAATTTTACCGGTCCAAAACAATCATAATATTTACATGTGAGCAGATGGATAGCGAGATGACGGTGCCCGATAAGGCTGTCACAGCCAATAGCATAACTACACTGATGTCACATTTCATCACCTCATATTAAGTTCATACCATAAAATAGTCCTCGTTTGACATGCTGTATCTGACTCATAATCACCAAAGAACCGAGACGGTAGAATATTCTGTGCTGCGTGTTGATGTTTGTTTCTACCAACCAGCTGGGCAAGAGTAAGCGTGACACTTACTGGCCAGGAGGTCAAAATGTTGTCTATCACCTTCAAGTACTTATACTCGAGTAACTTTGTAACAGAACTGTATTTTTGTGAGTTGTTTTAATGCGAGATACTTTTTACTCTTACCCGAGTTCATTGTTAAGAAAAACCTATACTTTTACTCAAGTACATTAGATAGTATTTTATGATTTCACAGATTTGAAATTAGTGAGAGTCAAGTTTTCCTCATCAGATTTGAAATACTGTATTAATAATCTGGCTCTGGAGATATTTCTTTTATTACTGTTTCTATATATGATGATATGATATGATATGACAAAAGGGCACACATATGTTACTTACACATCTAACAAAAACCTGAAAATTGCAAATTTTCCATTTAGAAAGTTGTAAATCTATAAAAAAATAAAAGCTATAGCTACACTTGTATGGAAAAAAGTCACAAAATGTACCAAAAAAATAAATCTGTGAGTAAAAAAAGTGGTAAATTTGCCTGAAAAAGTCACAAGATTATCATAAAAAGTTGCACATTACAAACATCACAAAAATGGAAAAGAAAAACATCACAAATTTACAAGGAAAAAAACTCACTTATTGGGAAGAATAATAGCATTACTTACTGTTAAAGTAACTTTAGTAGACAGGCTATTTTCTTATTCTTACTCAAGTATTTTTTTTTATTTTATTTTATTATTTTTTGTGACTACTCCTATTTGTACTTAAGTGATTAATTTCAAAAGGTAAAACTACTTTTCGCCGTGTACACCGTCTGGCTTCTCTACCCACCTCTGCCTCCGAACCTCGAAGGTCAAAGACACAGCTAGCTAGCATGCTACATCCATTGCCGATTTTCCAGCTGATTCCTGGGACTCATTTTCACTCACCGTTTATCTTCAGCATCTTTTTTCCTCTCACCTCTATGTATTAATATTGTCATTTATCAGTCCAGTGGAACAGGCGCATTTCTTCTATCTATAAATTCAAGACATCTCTGCCTGTCTCTGTGTGTGTGTGTGTGTGTGTGTGTGTGTGTGTGTGTGTGTGTGTGTGTTCCTCAGATATCTCTGAAACCGTTTGTCACACTAACCAAAAATTTTAAACGTTCTTTACTGAAGCTACGAGGGTGTGCATCCTCGAATATGGAATCACTCAGTCAAAATATGTAATTTTTATCAATAAAAGTTTAGCCACCGCTGTGTGACTGCTCTGTCTTCATCCCCTGGCTTCAAGAAGTGTGGGTGGGGTTTCGGATTGACTCAGTGCTCATTGGAGAATACGCCACATCACGGCCATGCTGATTGGCAAACACAGCATCACGACCTGTCAGTCACCACAACGCTTGCTGCTGAGGTTACGAGGATGTGCATCCATGTGTATGGAGCCGCTCAATCAAAATATTTATCACAAAGTTGCGTATTCGCCATAGAGAACGCGAGGGGGGGGGGAGCTGCCGGGGACCCGCACATCCATGAGTATGGAGCCAGTCAGTCAAAATATATACCATAAAGTTGTGTAGGTCTAATGGATATATTTGCCATAGAAAACACGAAGTGTGGGTGGGGGGGGGGGGTGGCTGCCTGGGACCCGTGGTGCTGCAGTGACATTACTGGTACACGGGTAAGGCAGCAGCCGAGACTCCCGTTAACTGACCAACACCGGTGTCCCACCGTGTGCTCCACGAACATTTCGGGGAGGGGGGGGGGGCACACTCAGCCTGCCCGGTCAGTGGCACATGAAAGTCCCGACTGCTGCTTCATTGTGGAGCAGAATGACCAGATCAACTGCATATTACATGGGGACACATGCTTTGACTAAACGACAGCAAGACGCAAAAATGTCCAAATAAAATAAATATTTTTTTATTTAAATATTTACAGACAAATGGGCAACACTGATGCAAAACTTGCAGCCAAATGGCTCATTTTGCAATGTGTGTGTGTGTGTGTGTGTGTGTGTGTGTGTGTGTGTGTGTGTGTGTGTGTCTGACACTGGTGAAGGGCTCGGCGCTGTACCGTGGATGCCCTGAATTTCCCTCTGGGGATCAATAAAGTATACATGATACAAATACAAATAATAATAATAATGTTGAGTATTTTGTACTTATAATATTGCTAAAATATAAAAGGATGCACTACAATCGGTCTCAAATATTTGCAGACGTGTTCTGTTATAGTACAGCATGACTTTATTGACGATAGACTATAAACTACACATATAAACTACATTATAATGGTAACGGAACAATTCCCATTCCCCAAAGTGCAAAATACAACATTTGTGAATATAACTCATAAAAGATCACACAAATAAGTGATATGACAAAAAATAAACAAGTGGTTCTTAAACAGTGGCTAATATTGGATGCCCCATTCATTTTCACTTATTCTGTAATTAATATTCACACAATCAAATAAATCTCAGTTCAGCCCCTTTCATATTTGTCAAAATCTAACACGTGTGATTGCCGACATATAGGCTACACGTCTGTATTCCCCTTTCAAACACAGCCTACGTTTGGGCCTGTAAAGCCTGATTGCGCTACCTGCTTCAGACAGGAATACTTGCGTCCTACGGGCATGCACTAGCTTCTAGACAAATTTTATTTCTATCACCACGGCTTTCTTTCGCTTGACTGAGATGAGCCCCTCTCTGCATCTGGGGGCGCTAAAGTGAGTTTGGCCACAGAGACAATCTTGCCTTTCTTCTGAAAAAGTTCAAGATTTTCTTTTTCTGTTAAAAAGAACAAAGAGTGGCTTTGTCAGCTGGTGATGATGGTTATTGATTCAGCTTTGGGCAAAAAACAGCATTACATAAAAGCAGCAATCAATTGTCTGTTCAGATTCAGACTTCCTATGAATTTAAGTCTAAAAACCTTCTGCTTCTGCTGAAAGTAAAGCTGTGCAATTTCTTAGCCTTATTTTTAAAACCAGCATATTTGAAAATGGTTTATGTATAATGTTCTTTTCTCTTCCTGTGTGCCTTGTAGACTTAGGCTTCTTTTCCTCATATTGCTATCATATTTCTCACTATTATTACACTTTTCTCTTTTGCGACTAATATAAATATTGCTCACTTGCTTGTTTATTTTCATTTATTTTGCTCTAGCAAAAAAACAAACAAACAACAACATATATATGCACAGCCCATAGTAAAGGTCAGATTATCTGTTCTTTTATGTTATATTCTGCCAGGGCTCTACCAGCCACATTTAAGTTTGTATTATTCTACTGTGTTTACAATTTAAACTTTTTTTTTCTTCCATGCATACTCCTTTTTTCATATAGTTACACTTTTTGGTAATATTGCTTAAATAAGGTACAAACATATGACTGTAAATTAAGTCATATGTTTGCAAGAATAAAGGTGCAAAAACATGATAAAAGATGCTAAGTGATCATTTTAAAAAGTCACAAATTTACCATGAGCAATTCCTAAATTTGCAAGAAGAAAAGGTTACAAATGAGTGAGGGGAAAAAACACGTTTCTAAGAAAAAATTAATTCACAAGAGTAAAGCCACAAATATTTAAAAAAAAATAAAAAAATATGCATGATTTGCAATTTTCAAACTTTGCAAATTTACTAAAACAAAATTTGCACATTAGTATAAATTTGGCACTTTTGTCCTGATAAATGGTGTATTTTCTCTCCAATTTGTGGAATTTACACCTTTCTTGCTGGTAAATTTGTGACTTCAAATAAATGGAGTTCCTTTTTCCTATAAATTTCCTATAAATTAGTAAGAATTTCATTGCTCAGGAAATGTTGCATTTCTTAACTGTGCACATGATAATAAAGCCTTTGAATAAATCAACTACTTTTTGTGATAAATGTGTTATCTTTTTCAACACAAATTTACACCTACAGTATATATAAATTTTAAACTTTTTTTCATTTGCAACTTTTTTCTCAGAAATTTTCTGTTTATTTCCTCCTAAATTCCGATTGTTTTATCACAAATTTGTGACTTTTTCTCATAAATTTGCTATTTTTTCCTCGTAAATTTGTGATTTTTTTCTCATAAATTTGCTTTTACCTCGTAATTTTTACCTCCTTTTGTCTCAAATTTTCAGCTTCTTTCCTCATCAGTTTGCTTATTTTTCTCAAAAATTTACATTTTTTTCTCAAATTTATTTTCTTTTACTCGTAGCTGTGACTTTGTCCTCATAAATTTGCTACTTTTTCCTCGTAAATTGGTGACTTTTTTCCTAGAAATTTACTATTTTTTAAATAAATTTGTTACCCTTTTCCCACTCAAATTTACACCTACAGTATATAAAAAGTTAATGTTTTCTGTTCCATTTGAAACTTTTTTCTCACAATTTTTTAAAAAAAATTTCTTGACATTTGCAAATATATTTTCACCCATTCGTGACTCTTCAGATAGATGAATCAGTCTGAGGAAAATCATACAAATGCCACATAAGTCATGAAAGTAGAATTTAGGGGAAAACAACTTGATTACATGTAAATGTTACTATAGCCTAATGTTGCACTCTTCACTGGGATGGAGATGGGGGGATGACAGGTTAACGAGGGGGATCGCATCCCCCATCACCCCCCCCTCAAATCACCTACTGACTATGTGTGTGTCAGTTACGTTTATGAATTTCTGTTTCGTCTGCACCCTTCAGTGGATCACCACCATCGTGGTGGAGGGGTTTGTGTGCCCTAATGACGCCAGGAGCTACAGTATGTTGCCAGGAGCAACTTGCCCCTGGTGGGGTTTCTAAATGCAAACTGGTCCTGCCACCCCGGACGGGGAAGTATTGGCGAGGGTAAACAGATGTGCATGTGTTTCGCTATTAAAACAGTTTCACATAACCCTGAAATAAACGTTGTGCATTCTTCTACTGTGAAGTGGCTCATCTGTCAGTTTTTCACCCAGAGCACCAAAACAGTAAATTATATTCCGACCTGTTTCGCTGCTTTGTGTTTCTCCGTAGCTTGTGACAGCAGCTGCTACAGGTGTGGTTTGGGGCTGGGGAAAATTGTTTCAGTCACTTTATGGTAAATATACTGTATATCTAAGACATTTAATCCACAGGTTACTAAAAGTTAAAAAAAAAAAAAAACTGCCAGTGAGCAATGGTTTCTTACTACAGAACGTGTAAAGCTCTTTAAGGTCACCATACTTGCTACACAGATTCACCTTGGGATCCTGACCTACAGTTATGGGTTGAATACTTTGTTGTGTATGTGTGGATGATGAGCTTATCATAATTTGGCTCTGCCACAGTAATTATATTGAAAAGTTGAAAACTGCTCTCTGTCAGTAAGTATCGGGATCTTCAAAAAAAAAAACGTTAGTGGGGGATATTGCACTCGCCTCAGGGTGCTCTTGTTATTTCTTGTGTGGTATAGACGAGTCTGTGTTTCATGTGTGGTGCTGTTAGATATGCAGCACTGGATTTTGCAAAAGAAACAAGAGAATAAATCTTGTTTTGGTGGGCACACTCCCAGTTACAATACTTGTAAATGTTCCTTAAATCGAATTCAGATTGATTTTGCACTTGCTGTGTCAGACTGGAATTCATCACCACAATCCCATTGTTGCAACTGTCCTCTTCCGCAGACTGTCCGGTGACCACAGCTTCACCATCCTGCAACCCTGCAGTAGAATGCATCAACCACAATGAAAATGTTTGCTTTTGTCTGCAGGGTGTCTGAGAGCGTGCACCGCTTTATTATGTGCAGGGATTTACTTTTTATGCATAACTGATTACATTGCACTGGCAGCACATGAGCACTAACACCTGTTCTACAACCCGAAAAAAAATGTAGCATTCACTTTGAATTTACTCTCCAGCTTTCTTTGTAGATTATAGGTGTGGATCTCATTTCGGTGTTTTTCAAGAACACAGCTCTTATCATCCAACTCTTGTTCGGATTAAAGGCAGACTTAAGTACAAGCTTCCAATCCCCAGAGACCTGCAGCAGATGTTGACAGTGAGGGTCTTTTTTTTTTTTTTTTCCAGAGCTGCAATTGAGAATGGGTATTCACAATGTAAGCTATAGTTAGTGGTGGTGGGATGGGAGGAATTCAGCTCAGCAGCTCGGTAACGGTACTTGGCAAGAGTGGCCATAGCTGTCTTTTGTCACAGTGAAATAGCAATGGGGATTTTTGACAGGCCTTGTCAATATGGACTAAGAAATTGTTTTAGTGAAATGTCACACTAACCTTCCTGGACTGGAGTTTTATTCAACTTAAGTTTTTGGTTTTTGGTTGTTTTTTTTTAAAGGAGAGCAGTTCTGCAGCAGGTTTCAGCAGTAAGAGTATAGTATGGTGCCGCTATGTGAGGTGCATATGCTTTCCAGGGAATTACCAGAGTATGCAAGCAGAGGACTGTGAGTGTTATAAGAAGTGTCGTTCAACAATAACTGTGATATTTCAAAACACAGTGTCAAGTGAAGACACAGCAAAAAGTAAAAAAAAAAAAAATGCTTCAGTGATGTCCGCTGTGGTTAAGAAAGAGATTAGCTTGAAAGCAAAGCTGCTGATTTTCAGAGCATTCCCGACTGTTGGTCACTAAGTTTGGTAAGTGACCGACAGAATAAGATCACGGCCAAGCTGAGCTGTGCATTCAGGGTGGCTGGAGACACTTTTGGAGGATTTGGAGCTTGGCCATTTGGAAGAGGCTCAGAGTAGAGCTGCTGCTACATTTAAAGGGGTCAATAACGACACTTTTTCCACATTTTAACAGCTCACACGTGTCTTAATGAAGTGCTTGGGACATGGTTTGTTCACATTTTCTTTAATTTTTTTAATTACTGAAGCAAATTTGTTTTGTATTTTCCTGGCTTTCTTGAAATGCTCTGATTTAAAGCCTATCACTTTAAGACACATCCTTCACTTCTTCAACTCCACCCTCCTCCTTATGTCAGCCATTAGCTGACTAGCTTCTAGCCTTCAGCCTCCTAGCTCAGATGAGCGGCGCTGGTTCACTGATCCACAGCCGATGGTGCATCTCGCGTCACTCCAGCCCGTCTCCCAGTAATTTCACCGTGATTCCACAACAAATCAATCATGTTATCAGAATTTTCTCATAAATTTGCAGTTTTTTACTTGTACATTTGCAGCTTTTTTTTGTCTGAAAATTTTTTATCATAAATTTTCTACTTTTTTCTCATTAATTTGCAGCTTGTTTCTTGTAAATTTGCAACTTTTTTTGCAAATTTTCAGCATTTTTCTTTCAAATTTGCAACTTTTTTATCATATATTTATAACTTTTTTGTAAATTGGCAACTTTTCTTCTCATATATTAAAAACTTTTTTCTCATAAATTTGCAACTTTTTTCTTTTAAATCTGCAGCTTTTTTATTGTAAATTTGCAACTTTTTCTCATAAATTTGCAATTTGGGGGGGAAATTTGTAACTTTTTTCATTAAATTAAGCAATTTTTTCTTATAAATTTGCCCCTTTTTTCTCATAAATTGAAAACTTTTTCTCATAAATTTGCATCTCTGTCATTGTAAATTTACAACTTTTTTCCTCATAAATGGAAAAAAGTTGTTTACAACGTTTACAACATTTACAAAAAATTTATTTTTTGTAAACATTGGTCCTGAATTAGCAAAATCAATAGTGACACCAGAAACAAACAACAGTGGTTCTGTAAATGAAATAGAAGATAGAAATCCAAACACAATCTTTTTGGGTGCAGTTACTGAAAAGGAAATTATCCAGACTGTGAGTAATTTTAAGAACAAAAAATCAACTGACTGGAATGAAATTGACATGACAATAGTGAAAAAAGTAATTGAAGGAATTGTTAAACCACTCACCCACATCTGTAACCTGTCATTTCAAACTGGTAAATTTCCAAACAAAATGAAAATAGCAAAAGTAATACCACTATACAAAACAGGAGACAGTCATTATTTCACAAATTACAGGCTGGTCTTTTTACTCTCACAATTCACCAAAATACTTGAAAAATCTTCACTAAGAGACTGGATGATTTCATTGAAAAACACAACCGCCTTACAGACAGCTAGTATGGTTTTAGAGCAGATAAATCTACATCTTTGGCACTGATCAAACTTATAAAAGAAATTACTAGTTGTATAGATAAAAAAAAAAGTTTGCTGTAGGAGTATTTATGGATTTAAAGAAAGCTTCTGACACCATTGACCACAGAATTCTACTGAGGAAACTGGAAAGGTATGGGATAAGAGGAGTCGGACTGAGTTGGGTGGAAAGTTATTTAAGTAACAGACAACAATTTGTACAAATTGGAGAGCACAAATCACCCTTCATGGACATCACTTGTGGTGTGCCCCAGGGGTCAGTTTTGGGACCCAAACTCTTTATCTTGTATATAAATGACATATGCCAAATATCAAAAATTCTGAAATTTATTTTGTTTGCGGATGACACAAATATCCTTTGCACTGGTGAGAATTTGCAGCAGGTTTTAGAGGTGGTCACAACTGAAATGAAAAGGTTAACGCAGTGGTTCAACAAAAATAAATTATCTCTAAATCTGAAAAAAACAAAGATTATGTTGTTTGGAAATTATAAAATAAATCTTGAAATAATGGTAACGATAGATGATACCAGAATAGAAACAGTACAGGAAAATAAGTTTCTGGGGGTGACGCTAGACAATAAAATCTGCTGGAAACCTCACATCAGTCACATCCGGGCCAAGTTGACAAAATGTATAGGGATACTGGGGAAAACAAGACACATCTTGGACTATAAATCATTGTTCTTACTGTACAATTCACTGTTTCTACATTATCTTAACTACTGTGTAGAGGTCTGGGGAAACACCTACAAGACCAACCTACAGCCAATATGCACATTACAAAAAAAGGCTATAAGGATAATAAATAATGTAGGATATAGAGACCATACCAATTTGTTGTTTTTAAAGTCACATGTCACAAAGTTCATGGATTTAGTTAAATTTAAGACAGCAAGTCATGTACAGGACAATTAATAATCAACTCCCAACTAATATACAAAAAATATTCAAAAAAAGAGACAGTGATTATAATTTGAGAGGAGACTTAAACTTTACAAAACCCAAGATACGAACAACTAAGAAAAGTATGTGCATATCTCTCTGTGGGGTGGATTTGTGGAACAGTCTGGAGCTGGAACTGAAACTATGTACAAACAGAAATCAATTCAAAAATAGGTATAAACATTATTTGCTGAAAGAATATATGTTAGAAGGGTAGTATTTATATGTACTATTCACTATGCTCACTCTGGGACACTATGGAATGGCAGGTGGGACAGTACTGTGTATATCTGTGTTGTTTAGGGCTGGTTTTGATGTATGGACTGTATGTATGTTGGGATGGATGGGTGTTAATGTTGATATGTACAAAATATAGTTTACTAAATTTATTTATTAAATTTATTAAATTAATAAATTAATTAAAATAAATTATTAAATTAATAAATTATTAAATTAAATTTATTAAATTGTTTACTTGGGGTCTTAAATTAGGAAAATAGTATATATTTCACATGGGTTGTATTTATGGAAAAGAGGAGTTGGAGTTAAAAAGTGTTCACTTCTTCCTTCTCCCTTTCAAGCACTGTATACTGTCACTTTATCGCACTTGTCATTTGTTTTTGTTTTTTTTTTACTTTTTTGTTCGAAATAAAGTAAGTATCTATCTATCTATCTAATGTGCAGCTTTTTACTTGTAAATTTGCAACTTCTTTCTTGTAAACTTGCAACTTTTTTCTTTGAAAAATGCAACTTTTTTCTTGTAAATTTGCAACTTTTTTCTCAGAAATGTCATTATTTTCTTGTAAATTTTCACATTTTTTCTTTTAAATCTGCAACTTTTTCTTGTATAATTGCAAATTTCTTCCCTCATGAATGTGTGATTTTTTTTCTTCATAAATTCACTACTTTTTTGTCATAAATCTACAGTTTTTTCTTGTAAACAAGACTTTTTTTCTTCTAAAATTGCAACATTCATATGGACACTGGTTTTAATTTTATTCTGTGTAATTGATTAAATTTTATTTGTTCATCTACACAATGGCTCAAGTTTTTATAATATTTTTGTTTTTAAGGGTTTGAGCTCTTCTCTATTACAAATATAGGTGCCCCTAAACACAATCTTGCATAGGGCCCCGACTACAGTAACACTTATAGTGACCCCCTCAATCTTTACTCTTGAGAAAATGTTCTGCTTATTGTCCCCCCAACAGTGAAATGAAATATCCACCCATGGTTTAGGAACCAATAAAAATGGGTTTACATGTGATATTCCAATCCATTAAATTAATCAAATTAAACATCCACATGTTTTGTTTGTTTGATTTAGATGGTGCATCTCCCCAATACATTATAAGATGCGTTGTTTTTGTGTAGCATTCAGGGAGATTTATTTCTCCACTATTCCTACATTCTCAAGGATATATAAAGCATTAAACATGTAATTTTTTTCATGAATTTTTCATTGCACAAAGTAAAATGCACCACGGGATGATAATAGCATGTAGACATAATTTACATTTATTTACCTCATTACCTCCGCCAAGGAGGTTATGTTTTCATCGGCGTTGGTTTGTCTGTCTTTCTGTCTGTCTGTCTGTTTGTCTGGCTGTCTGTTTGTTTGTTAGCAAGATAACTCATAAAGTTATGGATGGATTTTCATGAAATTTTCACAGATTGTCAGAAATGGGGTATCCTACAGATGATTAGATTTTGGTGGTGATCCGGATCACCGTCCACAAGAAAACCGCCATTACGCAAAATGCCATTTTCGTGAATAACTGCTGAACCACTAATCCTATCATTGTCAATCCAATTGCTTGTCATATGTTTTCATGGTCAAGGAATCTGAAAACGTACACACAAACACTGTATGGGGGGAACTGTGGCGCTTGGCGGAGGTCTGCGCTCTCCGAGTGCTTTTCTAGTTTACTTAATGCATCACTTTTTCTTCAGTCATCTTTTACTCTTCTATGTCGTTTAACTTTTACCACTGTTTCACTTTAGTGAAATTAATGTCTTTTCTGAAATGTCCCACTTCTTTCTTGTAAATTTGCTGTCAAAAATTTGACTTTCCATTTACATTTGTGTCTGTTATAAATGTGCAACATTTTTTCCTCAAATTTGACTTTTTCTTGAAAATGTACAATTTTTCTTAGAGTTGAAATATTTTAATAAACTTGCAGTTTCTTTCCTTCAATTAGCTTTTTTTCTTGTAAATTAAAAACTTTGTCAAACTTACCAATTTTTTCCCCATAAATCTGCTACTTTTTAATGTAAATTTGCAATGTTCATAAGGATGCTGGTTAATTTTTTGTTCCATGTAATGGCTTATTTTTTTCTGTAGATCTGGATAATGATCCAGGTTTTTTTTTTCTTTTTTTAGTCCATTTTAAGGTTTTGGTGATAGATGGATGGATGTTCAAAAAAGAAATTTTCCTGGGTGTTTTTACAAAACATTTTTAATCCATAATAAGTCACACTTTCTATCAGTTTACTGTTACTATTTCCCACACTTACAAAGCAAGTGGGATAAACAACAGTCCAAATTCAAAAGAATATTGAATATCCTAACCCTAATAATTATATACACTGTTAAATTACATGATGGCAGCGGGTGTACGAGGGGAGGCTGAAAAGTTGGTAGTGGTCAAATTTGACCAAATGTGTGTTGATTTTTTTTTTCAACATAGTCTCCCCTTCAGTCCACACACTTCTTCCATTGGTGTTGCAGCACTTGGATCCCTGCAGTTGAAAAATAAACCACATTTGGTCAAATTTGACCACTGCCAACTTTTCAGCCTCCCCTCGTACACCCGCTGCCATCATGTAATTTAACAGTGTATATAATTATTAGGGTTAGGATATTGGATCCCTGCAGTTGAAAAATAAACCACATTTGGTCAAATTTCACCACTATGAACTTTTCAGCCCCCCTTTGTACATACCAGTTGCATTAGAAGTTGTTCTCCGCTCTTGACACGCTTTGAAAGAAGTTAATGGACATAGCAGAAAGCTGTTTTGGTAACGCACAAACACATCCAGCTTCCAGTCACAGCCGACACGAATGGCCAGGGTGCACTTGATTCTGTCACCAGCGTACACATCAATATGGGTTATATGAGCAGATTAAAGAAATAAATGTAAATATAGCTAAATGTAAATATAGTTTTGGTGTCCCAGCACCAGCAGGATCCAGTACTTCCGTCAGTCCACAGCGCCTGTATAGTGACGAGAGACCCATGGATCTTAAACTCTGCTGACAGCAGTCAGGTGCATTTGATTCTTCCCCAGCCGTACACCCCCACTGGTAAAGGCTAATTAAAAAAGTCACCTTTGACCTCTTCTATGATCAAGTGGTCAGTGAAATCATGCCAAGATTACTCTTCAGGTATTGAAGCATTTGCCATGCAAGAGATGAGCATCCAGAGTAAAGTGACTTCTGAGTTAGTAGGGGGACAAGGTTTCTGCCACATACACATACAGCGGGGAAAATAAGTATTGAACATGTCAACATTTTTCTCATTAAACATATTGTATTTCTGATGGAGCCATTGACCAGAGATTTTCACCAGATATCAGTAACAACCCAAGTAATCCATACATACAAAGAAATCAAGGCAACTGTGTTCACAAAACAAGTTATATTTAATAAATTGGAATGACACAGGGAATAAGTATTGAACACGTGAAGAAAAAGACATGCAAAAAGGCATAAAATGCTAAGAAACCAGCTGAAATCCATTACAATTTAGGAAGCCATCCCATCCTCTATCAGTGCAAATTAATTTCAGCTGGTTCAGTCCTGACTGATAGCCTTTAAAAAGGTGTGTGAATATCAGATTATCATGCCACAAACAATTATGATGAGTAGAAGCAGAGTTCTCTCTAGACCTTTGCAACCTTATTGTTGCAAAACATAATGATGGCATTGGTTACAGGCACATTTCTAAACTGCTGAATGTTCCAGTGAGCACTGTTGGAGCCATCATTTGGAAGTGGAAAAAAGATCATTTTACCATAAACTGGCCATGACAAGGAGCTCCTCACAAGATTTCTGACAGAGGAGTCAAAAGAATTATCAGAAGTGCTATCCAAGAGGCAAAGACCACTTGTGGAGAGATCCAGAAAGACCTGGAGTTAGCAGGTACTGCTGTTTCAAAGAAAATAATAAGTAATGCACTCAAATGATGTCATGAATCGCCTTTTTAAGGGCTATTGAAGGACACCAAACTGTGAGTTTGCACATTTATTAACTGAAAGATAAGCATAACAAAAACACTACATTTACATATAATGGAAGCGGAGATGTGCTGGAGAAGGACGGGGCTCATGACAACAGGAGGAAAAACAGCCTGGAAGAAAGCACAAGCTGAAGTGCTCGGACGCACCAGGGAAAAGACATGAACCCCAGCCGGAGTCTCACCCGAAAGGAAACAGGGCTCATGGCTGAGGAAAACGAAAAAGAGAAAATACACCTGGTCGGAGCGCACCCATCTACCTCTGCGGAAAACCAAACTTACTCAGAGAATAACTGAAACTTCTGAGGAAGCTAACAGTAGGACACGGCAACAGGGAAAATGTTGCTGTATCCTTAAATAGGTAAATGGAACAAAAGATTGATGACTGACAGGTGTGGGTACATGGATGAGGAAATAATCAAAAACCACAAGTGACAGCTGTGCAGCCCGTGAAACCAAGTTTGACAGCCAGAAGCTGCACTGCGCTATCAACATAAAAGCACAAACCAGAAACTAAATAATAATACAAAAATAAGATGACACAACCCCAAAAGATGTAAATAATATCATAATATAAAATGAAACACAATAACTAGACAAGACTATCAGGACAACACTAAGAATACAAACAACCCATAAATAAACAGAAACCAATTACAGCAGACATAATACCTGCACATAACAGAGAAGCAAACAAACAGAATAGGACTAAACTTAAACTGGAGACTGAGCACGTCACCAACTGTGTTCAGGATCATGACAACTGACATGGGCTCTATGCCCCCTCACCTCGCAAGACTCCATTGCTGAAGAAAACCCATGGTGAAGCTTGTTTAAAGTTTCCTGCACAACATTTGGGAAAGCCAGTAAAATACTGGGAGAATATATTCTGGTCAGATGAAACCAAAATTGAACTTTTTGGATGTCATAGCTAAAAGCATGTTTGGAGGAGAAATGGCACTGCACATCAGCTCAAAAACACCATACCAACAGTGAAGTTTGGAGGTGGGAGCATCATGGTTTGGGGATGTTTTTCAGCACATGGTACAGGCAGATTTAATATAATAAAGAATAAAGAAAAAAGAGATCAATAAGAATAAATATTTTAAAAACAAGGTTTTAGTTGATCAGCAGCACAATTTTAATGCTACTACTGAACCCAGAAATGTAAACATAAGGAATACTACAGTCACAAGTAAGTCAGTTGGTGGTAAAATAATAACTTGTATGTATACAAATATTGACATTTTTACTAGAGAGAAAAAACATGAACTTTTAGCACGTCTAGGTCAACTGGATTATATTGTTGACATTATTGCAATAGCTGGAGTTAAACCAAAAAACTATAAATTTGCGGTGACAGTAAATGATTATCTCTTAGATAATTATCATATTGAAGAAAGAAATTTGGAATGTAGCCATGGGAGAGGCCTTATTTTATACATACATAATACTCTTCAATATAATATTGATGGATTTTATAGTTTGGATTTTTCTGGATACTTGGTATGCAATATAAAATTACCAGGAGATGTCCTGACATTTGGATTGCTGTACAGAAGTCCAAACTCGAGTGATGAAAATAATTTAAACTTGAACAAATAAATAACAGAAATAGGAGCAAGGAAAAATTCTGTGATATTAGTGGGAGATTTTAATTATCCTGCTATCAACTGGAACACTTTCATATGCAACGCACCAATTAACAGTTCTGAATTTGCATTTGTTGAAGCTATGAGAGATAGTTTTATGACCCAACTGATAAAGGAGCCAAGTAGGGAAAGAGGTAATAATAAATCTTCACTGTTAGATCTGATGTTGACTAATTTGCCCATTACTTCACTTGCTGTAAATTTAGAATCACCAACTGGGAAGAGTGACTATGCTGTACACAGACCAGACTCAGCCTGGATTTGAGGAAACCCTGTTTAAATAAAATTAGTCATTATAATTATAGAAGAGGGGACTACAGAAATCTAAAGAAATCTCTGAACATTGATTGGCAGCATCCACTTGTCTTATTTGGCAATGTGAACAAAATATGGAATTTTATTAGCAAAAAAATTAATAATGCAGTAACGGAAAATGTGCCAGTTATGTCAACAAAGGTAAAGAAATATACAGTACATTATTTTTGAATCGAAGCATTCATTCAAAAATAAATATGAAGAACAGACTTTGGAAAGGATATAAAAACTAACCATTCTAATGATTTTAAAGAATACTGCAGAGTGAGGAATGAAGTTAGACGTCTTACAAGAACAGCCCAGAAGCTGTATGAGCAAGATACTGCTAAAATGCGAAGAGAAATCCCAAAAAATTCTGGAGGTTTGTCAAATCCAGAACCAAATATATCAGTGGTATTCCAGATCTTATTAAGAGCAATGATGATATATTAACAAATAATGATAAGGAGAAGGCAGATACTTTGGCAGACTTTTTTGGTTCAGTCTTTACAGTGGAACCAGTGGGAGAACTGCCTATATATCTATGTAGGGAAATTAGTAGGGATTTTGAATTGAAAATTACTCCCGAAACAGTAAGGGAAAAACTTATAAAATTAAATCCAGCTAAATCCCCGGGGCCAGATGCAATTCATCCACGAGTTTTAAGGGAATTGGGAGACATTCTGAATATACCGTTGAGCATATTATTCAATGCATCGTTGGCCACAGGGGAATTACCAGACATTTGAAAAACGGCAAACATTTCAGCAATATATAAGAAAAGTGATAAAAAGTTTGCAGGAAATTATAGACCAGTCAGTTTAACTTGTATTTGTTGTAAGATTTTAGAATCATTATTGAGGGATTCTATTTATGGATTTTCTTTTGGATAATAAATTGATAGTGAATAAGCAGTTTGGATTCATTCCTAAATGCTCGGTAGTGTTGCAGTTATTAAAAGTAATGGAAGACTGGACTGAAATACTTGACAAGGGTGGAGAAATTGATGTAATATATTGTGATTTCCTTAAAGCATTTGATAAAGTACCACATTTGAGATTAATAAATAAACTTAGATCTTATAGGATTCTGGATATAGTAATAACTTGGATTTTTTTTTTTTTTTTTTTTGCCTTCTGATTGTTGCTCTGAGTGTTGCTATCCCTGTGCTGTTGCAATCCTGGAATTTCCCGTTGTGGGACTAATAAAGGCTTATCTTATCTTATCTTATCTTATCTTATCTTAAAGCATTCTTATTAAATAGAAAGCAAAGAGTGGTTATTCAAGGTACATGCTCAGAGTGGAAAGATGTGTTGAGTGGGATACCTCAAGGGTCAGTGCTTGGACCATTGTTGTTTGTGCTATATATAAATGATTTAGTCTGCCAAGGTCTCCGCCTTTGACTGCCAAGGTGGTCGATGCATCTCGTGGTGGCAACCCCCAAACCAAGTGGTGGACACCAGTGGTGAGGGGGACCATTAAGCTGAAGAAGGAGTCCTATCAAGCTTGGTTGGCTTGTGGGACTCCCGAAGCAGCTGAGGTGTACCGGCAGGCCAAGCGGAGTGCAGCTCGGGTGCTTGCTGAAGCAAAAACCCGGGTATGAGAGGAGTTTGGTGAGGCCATGGAACAAGACTTTCGGTCGGCCTCGAAGAGATTCTGGCAAACTGTCCGGTGGCTCAGGAGAGGAAAGCAGCTCCCTGTCCACACTGTGTATGGTGCGGATGGGGCACTGTTGACTTCGACTGGGGATATCGTCGGGCGGCGGAAGGAATACTTCGAGGATCTCCTCAATCCCACTGATAAGCCTTCCACGGAGGAAGCAGGGTTTGGGGATGAGGGGGATGACTCGCCTATCACAGAGGCTGAGGTCGCCAAGGTAGTTAAAAATCTCCTTGGTGGCCTGGCCCCGGGGGTGGACGAGATTTGCCCTGAGTACCTCAAGGCCCTGGATGTTGTTGGGCTGTCATGGTTGACATGCCTCTGCAACATTGCGTGGAGGTCAGGGGCAGTGCCTTTGGCATGGCAAACCGGGGTGGTGGTTCCTCTCTTCAAAAAAGGGGACCGGAGGGATCACACTCCTCAGCCTACCTGGGAAGGTCTATGCCAAGGTACTGGAAAGGAGAGTCCGGCCGTTGGTCGAACCTCGGATTCAGGAGGAGCAGTGTGGTTTTCGTCCTGGCCGTGGCACGTCGGACCAGCTCTTTACCCTCTTGAGAATTCTCGAGGGTTCATGGGAGTTTGCCCAACCAGTTTACATGTGTTTTGTGGACTTGAAGAAGGCATTTGACCACATCCCTCATGGTTTTTTGTGGGGGGGTGCTTCAGGAGTATGGGGTATCGGGCTTGTTGTTACGAGCTATTCGGTCTCTGTACGACCGTTGCGAGAGTTTGGTTCGTATTGCCAACACTCGGTCGGAGTCATTCCCATTGAGAGTTGGACTCCGCCAGGGCTGCCCTTTGTCACCGATCCTGTTCATAATTTTTATGGACAGGATTTCTAGGTGCAGCCAGGGAATGGAGGTTGTCATGCTTGGTGACCACAGGATCTCATCTCTGTTGTTTGCAGATGATGTTGTCCTGTTGGCTTCATCCAGCAATGACCTACAGCCCTTGCTGGGACGGTTTGCCGCTGAGTGTGAAGCGGCTGGGAAGAGAATCAGCACCTCCAAGTCCGAGTCCACGGTCCTCAGCCAGAAAAAGGTGGATTATCCTCTCTGGGTTGGGAATAGGCTCCTGCCCCAAGTGGAGAAGTTTAAGTATCTTGGAGTCTTGTTCACGAGTGAGGGGAAAATGGAGCGAGAGATTGACAGACAGACTGGAGCAGCATCTGCAGTGATGTGGACGTTGTACCAGTCTGTTGTGGTGAAGAGGGAGCTTAGTTCTAAGGCAAAGCTGTCAATTTACCAGTCAATCTACGTTCCTACTCTCACCTATGGTCACGAGCTTTGGGTAATGACCGAAAGAACAAGATCACGGATACAAGCGGCTGAAATGAGCTTTCTCCGTAGGATTGCTGGACTCACCCTCAGAGATAGGGTGAGGAGCTCAGTCATCCGGGAGAGGCTCAGAGTAGAACCGCTGCTCCTCCACATTGAAAGGAGTCAATTGAGGTGGTATGGGCCTCTGATTAGGATGCCTCCTGGACGCCTCCCACTTGAGGTGTTTCGGGCACGTCCCTCTGGGAGGAGACCCTGGGGCAGACCCAGGACTCAGTGGAGAGACTATGTCTCCCAGATGGTCTGGGAACGCCTTGGTATCCTCTCTGAAGAGCTGGAGTAGGTGGCTGGGGAGAGGGAAGTCTGGGCTTCTCTGCTTGAACTGCTGCCTCCGTGACCCGGACCTCCAGAAAAGCGGTAGAAGATGGATGGATGGATGGATAAATGATTTACCTGAAGTGTCATCACAGAGATCCTTAGTATATTTATTTGCTGATGATACTAAGATATACAGATCTATTTAAAACAAAGAGGACTGTGTAAAACTTCAGGATGATCTGAATTCCATCATAAATTAGACAGATTCATCTCTTTTAAAACTACACCCAGATAAATGTAAGCATATGAGGATAACTAACAAAAAATGGGGAATGCAATTACATTTTATGAGTTAGGGAATGTAGGGGAATTTATTAACCAGGTTAGAGAAGAAAAGGATCTTGGAGTAATTATAGATAAGTTAAACTTCGGTCAACAAGATTAATAAAGCTAATAAAATGTTAGGTATCATTAGAAGAAAATTCGAATATTTGGATCAGATCAATTTTAAATTATTATATAAAGCATTGGTGAGACCTCATCTGGAATATGCTAATCAAGTCTGGGCACCCTACTTACAGAAACATATACATGCCATTGAGAATGTTCAGTGGAGAGCAACAAAATATGTGCCAGGACTTAAGGATCTGCCTTACTCAGAACGATTAAAAAAATTGAATTTACCATCATTATCTTACCGCAGACTACGAGGTGACATGATTGAATTATATAAAGTTTTGATGAGGAAATATGACCCTGATGTGGCAGATTTTATTAAACTGAATGCACAGAATATGACAACTAGGGGACATCAACTAAAAATAGAGAGGATCAGACCAAGGACTCGTTTAAGGCAGAATGCGTTTACTGTGCGATCTGCAGATATATGGAATAAACTTCCGGATTATGTTATAAATGCTCCAAGTGCCAATAGTTTTAAGAGCAGGCTGGGTAAGTACTGGAGTAGGACATCAATATACTTTAACTCTGAGGAGGCTTTTAACCCTAGAGAAGTAGGGATGGTCCCTGAGGACGGGCTGGATGCTGCTGTGGCAGAAGGACTAGATAGATGATTCTTAGGACTGACATTAGAGGTCCTCGGACCTATGGTCAGCAATACTCGATATGATATGATATAATTGAAGGAAAGATGAATGGACAAATGTACAGAGACATCCTTGATAAGAAGCTGTTGCCATCTACCAAGATGCTGAAGATTAAAACGAGGGTGAACATTTCAGCAAGGCAATGATCCCAAACACGCAGCCAAGTAAACTCACAACTGGCTCCAGAGAAGGAAAATAAAGCTGTGGGAATGGCCCAGTCAGTCACCTGACCTGAATCCAATTGAAAATCTATGGAACAAACTGAAGATCAGAGTTCATAGAAGACACCCACGGAAACTTCAAGATTTGAAGACAGTTTGTGTGGAAGAATGGGCTAAAATCACTCCTGAGCAATGTCTGTGCCTAGTTTCTCCATACAGGAGGCGTCTGAAAGCTGTTATTACCAGTAAAGACTTTTCTACTAAATATTAAATGAACTTCACCAAGCATGTTCAATACTTATTCCCTGTGTTGATCCACTTTATTAACTATAACTTGTTTTGTGAATACAGTTGCCTTGATTTTTTTTTGTATGTATGGATTACTTGGGTTGTTACTGATATCTGGTGAAAATCTCTAGTCAATGGTTCCATGAGAAGTATGTTTAATGAGAAAAATGTTGATGTGTTCAATACTTATTTTCCCCCCTGTACATACAGACAATATAAAGACTACCACAAGTTAGTGCCCTCCTAGTGCCGGTTCCAAGCCCAGGTAAATGGGGATGGTTGTGTCAGGAAGGGCATCTGGCATAAAATCTTTGCCAAATTAAACTGCAGATCAAGATGAATGAGACTTCCATATCAGATCGGCTAAGGCAAGGTTAACAATGACTGCCATCCACCACCTTGTTAATTGACAGGGTGCCAGTGGAAAATAGGCTACTGTTGGTCGAAGATCGAGGAGGAGGAGGAGAGGGGGAAGGCTTGTTTAGGGGCAGAGAGAGAAAAGGAAAGATAGAAGTGTGGAAGCAAGAGTAGGGACTTTAAATGTAGGGACTGGTAAAGGGAGAGAGTTGGCTGATGTGATTGAGCGAAGAAAAACAGATATACTTGTGAATTTTTAGCTTAGCTTTAGTTAAATGGGCTTTTGTCTGGGTAACAATAGCTCATACCTGTGCATGTCCTTCCTAGTTACATTTACTCAATATAAATACGAGGGGGCTGAAAGTTCCTAGAGGTCAAATTTGACCAAATGTGGTTTATTTTTCAACATAGTCTCTCCTACGGTCCACACACTTCTTCCATCGGTGTTGCAGTGCTTGGATCCCTGCAGTTGGAAAATAAACCGCATTTGGTCAAATTTCACCACTATGAACTTTTCAGTCTCCCATCGTAAGTTAGGCAATATTAGCTGAGAGGCTTACCAGAGTAGTAATTGATTAAAATGTTTGTGTATTCAATTCAATTCAACTTTATTTATATAGCGCCATTTCACAACAACAGTCATCTCATAGCACTATCAACTGTAGGGGGGACCCCCACAGTTGCAGAAAGACCCCAGCAATCAGGCATAATGAAGTGTTATTAAAAAATTTTGTACAAAAAAAATCTAATAATAAAAATGATTCAGAAAACATTAGTCTATAGGCTATGATCATCTAAGAACTTCCATTGCATCTCTCTAGAGAAGAAGACAAAGGTGGTTAAAAAAAGCAAGCAAGCACCAGAACTTCCCAGCATATCCGCCTGCAAATAAGAATAACGTGCACTTGTCTGAACTGCACAGCCCCATAGGTCTTTGCAAGTGTGTAATTGCTATGTGACACTCTGGAAGACAGCGCAACAATACAATCTCATATAAGATTATCTGCATGAAAAAGAAGGAGACATTGTTGGAGGAGAAAGACGTCTGTTCCAGAAAATAATGCCGCCTCTCTGCATTCATGTCACAGACCAAACATCAGTTTACACTGCCATGCCTTCACAAGTTGCCCTGAACACTGTAACAAGTCTTCGGGGGCAGGAGAGAAGGATGTCACTGCCAATTTTGTGGAGCATGAAGCCTGACTGCTAATGAGATTTTTTCTTCCCACCAGCAGCAAATATAACAAGTCATTTCCGGTTCTTAAAAAAAAGAAGAAAAATACACAGCAGAGAGGTTGATTAAGATTTAATTTGTTTTCTTGTTGCAATGCACGACTAAATCAACTAGCATCAATTCTCCATTTTGTTACTTATTTTTCTACAAAGGTTTTGTGGAATTTTCTTTCGTTTTACACACCGCAGACTTTAGAGTGCCCCTGTGAAATACTCACAATAAATTCCTCCGATTACTAAGAACATTTTTGCTTAATGGGCATACTTTTGATCCCATTCACAGCCTCAGCCCACAGTAAGGCGGAGACATCGCCACTGACCATTTAAGCAGGTGCTAATTAACTGACACAACCTTGGAAACCAATTTGTGATTATTTCTTTTTTACATTCCCAGCACCATTACACCTAACAAAGGTATGTTCAGAAATCCATTTGAAAGGTGCCACTGTTTGTTTGCCCATATCCAAGCTAGTAACTAAACAAGCAAATGACAGTAAATGGGTTTTATTTTAAAAAGTTAGAGCCACACACTGCATTTAATTTGCTCTGATGAGTGTAAGCATTGAACTAGCACATCAAGTCCATCACTGCATTCACATGCCAAACAATAATACCTGAGAATGTGAAAATTTGCAAATAAGTGTGGCTGATGAGACCGCAATAAATTTACGAACAGATGTAATGTGCTCTATAAAGACTTAGAATGGCCTTTTATCACCAAGTGAGAGCAATGGCAAATTAATGAGAAACTGCAACTGCAAATTAGTTCTTCATACATACAAAACAATGTCATGCTGGGAACTATAAGACAGAGCTCAAATGACAAAGGTTGAACTACAGTAACATCACACTGACATGAACTTTTTTGCTCACCAACCACACTGACTAGTAGTTTTCCAAAGATCCTAGCCTTGCAGCATTCTTTCAAGTTATGGCTGTAGTTGGGAAGTCAGTCCCACACTTTAGATTATATTTGGGCAAACAGGCCACACTATAGTAGTCACCACAAGTAAAATTTGCCATTTATTTTTAATTTATTTACTCTGTCAGAGAGAACAACACACTGAATTTATCATTTGTCAATTTCCGTTCTCTTTTATTACCTCCGCCAAGGAGATAATGTAATTGGGGCAGTTTGTCTGTCTGTCTGTCAGTTAGCAGGATTACATGAAAAACTGCTCAACAGATTTTGATGAAATTTTCACCAGAGGTGGCCTTTGGCCTAAGGGTGAACCCATTACATCTGGAAGTGATCTGAGAGCGCATACCTCTGCCAAGGCCCTATACTAACTAACTAACTAACTAACCCACACTTATATAGCGCTTTTCTAGTCACAAAGACCACTCAAAGCGCTTTCATTAATACTAACCCTCAATTCTAAGGGCCTATAGGAAACAGATATCTAGGGACAATTTAGAACAGCCAATTAACCTAACATGCATGTCTTTGGCATGTGGGAGGAAACCGGAGAAATCCCGGAGTAAACCCACGCAACACGGGGAGAACATGCAAACTCCACACAGATCACTGTTGGTCGGGGGCTGGGATCGAACCCACGATCCCCACAATCCCCCGGCCAAGGGTAAACTGTGCTGCCGCAGTGCTAACCACTGCGCCACCGTGCTCTGCAAGGTCCTATCCTCTTGCAGCATGTTAGGAGGATTACACAAAACTACTAGACAGATTTGGATGAAATTTTCACCAGAGGTGGCCACTGGGTTACAGATGAACCCATTCGATTTTGGAGATGATCCAAGAGTGCATACCTCCACCAAGGCCCTATCTCATAATGTACAGACGGACGGAAGGACGAGGTGCGGACTGATGGAAAAAGGGAGGGAGAGAGAGAGAGCCTTGGTTGAGGTATGTGCTCTTTGAGTGCCCTCTAGTTTTGATTTTTGCCATTAGCACCCTTGGTCTGCTGGTTTCCTTTTCATGCACTTGGGCTATTCTTGTGTACAGTAGCTACTGTATGTTGGTGCTGGATTCAGCAGCATTAATCAGCTTTATACAACAATCAATAATCAATCAATACATCAGATTTATATAGCGCTTTATCATAGACACTCAAAGACGCTTTACAGAAATTAAGGGTCATCCACCACCTGGATGGATGAAGCAGCCACAATACGGCGCCATCCCTTTAACCATTCACACACACACATTCACACCAAGGGCAACTTTAGAGTCTCCAATTAACCTAACCTGCATGTTTTTGGCATGTGGGAGGAAACCGGAGAAATCCCGGGATAAACCCACGCATACACGGGGAGAACATGCAAACTCCACACAGATCACTGTTGGTCGGGGGCTGGGATCGAACCCACGATCCCACGATCCCCCGGCCAAGGGTAAATTGTGCTGCCGCAGTGCTAACCGCTGTGCCAACCGTGCAGCCCAAAACAGTTAACTCCGAGTTAACTGATCAGATCAGAGTTAACAACAGTTAACTCTGATCAGTTTGATGGGACAAAAAGCATTCTATGAAGGCTGATACAAGCTACAGTACACAGCAATGGGGTGTTTAACTACTATATATTCATCACTGTGTTTCACAGGTCTTCTAATAATCATTATGCACATTATTATCTGTTGCTAGCCAAATGATAAATTGTAAGAAATTACTACAAAAAGGTGGGATTGTTTTTCTAGAAATAGCATTATACCATACCATACCATACTCTCCCCTCCCTTACCACAACATACCAAGCAATACCATACCATACCATACCATACCATACCATACCATATCATGCCATGCCACTTTATTTAGAAAGTCATTAAAAAGCAACAAAAGGGTAAAAGATGCAAAGATACAAAAGAATTATATGAGTTAACAATAAGGAGTAGATATAAAAGGGTAAATTAAAATCATAGTCAACATTTCACACTGGGTCAAAGGTCACTGAGTAAAAGTGTGTTTGTTTTTAAACCACATTTAAAAAGAGCACGTGAAGGAGCTTGTTTGACAAACAATGGCAGCTTGTTTCAAAGTTTGAATAATGAATGAATGGGGAGAAAGTAAAAAAATAAAATCAGGATACCTCAGTCTAAACTGTTCTTTGTGCTTTTATGACGCCAAACAAATTGTGGACGAGCAAAAATGAAGCTAACACAGTAAGGCAAAGTCTAAACACAGTTTAAAGTCTTGGCTTTGTCTGAAAAGATAAACAGTGACCTTAAGCCCATTAAGAGGACTGAACTGAATGCTAACTTTACTAAATAACATAAAACAGGCAAACAACTCACAATCTGTTGTCACCACTGACGTGCTGGTGAGTTCATGGCTGGTGAGGCTGTGATGCTTTCAGAGTCAGATTTACAAACCAGATTTTATGAGTAATTTTAACAAAACAAGTGTAAGGTATTTTATTGAATTACCTCGTAATCGAATAAGGCAGTAATAAAAGTCCATGTTTTCATTTAATAACTCCTTGAGTGTAGAAAATGTGCAAAGACCCTCGGTTACACAACTATAATGTATTAAGATATTTTACAAACAAGTTTTTTGGGCACAAAATTCCTTATAACTTTGTGTGTTGCACCTCCACAATTTACACTTATTTTTACAAATTATTATTCGTATTTAAAACTACTATGCATACATGGTCGTAACTTTACTTGTAAATGAAATACCATTTGCCAGTCCTTCTGGACAAAACTCACTGTGACTTTGTTTTTAAAAAAAATGTCCTTAAATCCTTTTAGTTTAAAAAAAAATCCTGTGCTTACAGTGCTCAAGCATGCCCCCTCTCGTTGGGGCAATGGTACTGCGCAGCCTCTTATTGTGATTTTCAGCCTCACCCTGACTGCACGTCACTGGTTGTCACTTATTTCTGTCATCTAATAAATGACAGCAGAACAACTGTATAAAAGCAATAACACATGACAGTACAGCAACACTCCCTCCCATATGAAATTGTTCTTGATTATGTGGGCATGCAGTTCATGCCTTCCAACCTCTCAATGTCTCAATGAAATACCAGCTGATTATTGTTCCATTAGTCTCTGTCATAAAGCTTTATATTATTTAAAACTGAAGTTATTAAAGCAACAGCATGCTTCCTTTAGGCCACAAGTACAGATGCACCTACTTCAAGGCATCACTGGTGCGTAAAAATGTAACAAAGTGTGTGCAGGTGCTCATGGGAGTTGCAGTATTGTACTGTTTCAGCAGTATTACTTCACTCTTGGGAAGACTAATAAGAGTGGATTATATGGCAAAAATATTTCTCATGGACCCCCAATATGTCAAAGACTCCTGCTGTCATACCAATCCCACTGATTAGAATGAATAACCTGTCTATTTAAAGTTATAGATTTGACCTTAAAATTAATATAATATCTGTGGAAATATGTGGATAAATTTCATTGGATAACTGCAAAATGTGACCTTTCCATATCAAGACTGAAGGAATTACCAATGTTAGCTTCGTCCTCTCTTGGGAGCATTTAATGTACCATATGTCTGTAAAAACATTTTAGATCAGTCTATATTATAATTACAATGAGCCGAGCTATTTCAGTCTAAACAAAGTGCCATCTGACCGATCAACATTTCCATCTCAGATCCTTTAATACTTTACAATAACAACAAATCTTCATAGTTGAAGCAAAGCAGCAGCACAATTAGACTGTCTATATGAATCGCTCTCTCTCTCTCAGTACATATAATCTATCACAATAATGTAGTTTGCATGTCATAGGAGAACCCTACTTAGGCATGCATTTCTCAGACTTCCCATTAAGACAATAACATGTCTTGAAATGGCTCTGTGGATGCCCGTAAAAGCTGAAGCTATGTTTTTTTTTAAATACTAATTGTGCTAACAAAGCACAGCACAAATTCCATGTTACTCATGTTCCAGCCTTAATCACTTCATAACTGGATTTTCCATATAAGACATGCAAATATGATCAATGGAGGAGAAATTGTGGTTCCACAGTAATGACCAAATAGAGGAATTGTAAAGTGAATATTTAATGTGACTGATAAATAGAAAGTCTTTTATACATGTACAGCAATAGGGACATTTCTCTAACGCTCTCTGCAGCGCACCCTGAGATTCTTACTTACCCCACTTTGCATCCTTCCTCCTAAACCAGAGCAATTCAATGTGACAGTGTTAAATTTAACATAGATTGTTGTCAATCCTGACATAAGGAATAGTGCCATTTTGTCAAAGTCACTGGAACAGCAAGTTCTTCTATATCATTAATAAAACAGTCCAAAGCTATACAACCATAGGCAGTGTTACAGCTGTAAAGGGGCTTGTTTTAAGCAAACCCACAATCATTTCCCATCCCCAACCAAGTAGTTTTCATGCTCAGTCCTAATCAAGAAGTTTCTAAATCCAAGTTTTATAACGTATCCACAAGAAACAAGAAGGGGCTCAGAGCCAATCCCTGAAGTATTCCCACCCCCACCTTGAATCCATCTGACACACCTACAGCACACCTCACTACCGTCTCGCCGTCCTCATACATGTCCTGCACCACCCTCATACTTCTCTGCCACTCCTGACTTCCTCATACAATACCACAGTTCCTATCACAGTGTTTTTCAACCAGGGGTCCCTGGAATGTTCAGGTTTCTGTGGGAAATGTTCTAATTTCACTTCTTAATTGTTCCCAAAAATGTTAAATAATTTGCGTTGTTGTGTACGGGTTCTACCCAAGCACCCACACCATCCAAATTATTTGCAATTTTTTAGACCAATTAAGAACTGAAATTAGAAGATTTCCTGTAGAAACCTGAACATTCCAGGGACCCCTGGTTGAAAAACACTGCCCTATCATATGCTTTCTCTAGATCTACAAATAGACAGTGCAACTCTGTCTGAGTTTCTTTAGTTGATCCTGTATGTCTGGATTTAAATCTGGATTCAGATACCTTTCAAATTCTTTACTACTGTGTGGGAGGAAAACTAAATACATTTAAAAAGCAATAGACGGAAACATTATAGTTCTTACAGTGCATCTGGAAAGTATTCACAGCACTTCACTTTTTCCACATTTTGTTATGTTACAGCCTTATTCCAAAATGGATTAAATTCACTTTTTCATCAAAATTCTACACACAACACCCCATAATAACAACATGAAAAAGGTTTTTTGAGATTTTTGCAAATTTATTACAAATAAAAAACTATCACATGTACATAAGTATTCACAGCCTTTGCCATGAAGCTCACAATTGAGTTCAGGTGCATCCTGTTTCCACTGATCATCCTTGAGATGTTTCTACAGCTTAACTGGAGTCCACCTGTGGTAAATTCAGTTGATTGGACATGATTTGGAAAGGCACACACCTGTCTACTTAAGGTCCCACAGTTGAGCGTGCATGTCAGAGCACAAACCAAGCATGAAGTCAAAGGACTTGTCTGTAGACCTCCGAGACAGGATTGTCTTGAGGCATAAATCTGGGGAAGGGTACAAAAAAACTTCTGCTGCTTTGAAGGTCCCAGTGAGCAGAATGGCCTCCATCATCCATAAATGGAAGAAGTTCAGAACCACCAGGACTCTTCCTAGAGCTGGCCGGCCATCTAAACTGAAGGGCTTTAGTCAGGGAGGTGACCAAGAACCCGATGGTCACTCTGTCAGAGCTCCGGTGTTCCTCTGTGAAGAGAGAACCTTCCAGGAGGACAACCATCTCTGCAGCAATCCACCAGTCAGACCTATATGGTAGAGTGGCCAGACGGAAGCCACTCCTTAGTAAAAGGCACATGGCAGCCCCCCTGGAGTTTGCCAAAAGGTACATGAAGGACTCTCAAGTCCTTCATGTACTACTTCATGGTGGGTACTACTCAAGCTACCCACCAAGATGTTAGTGTAGTTCTACACAGCCATCATCGAGTCCATCCTCACCACCTCCATAACCGTGTGGTACGCAGGAGCCACTGCCAGGGACAGACTAAGGCTGCAGCGCGTCGTGCGCACTGCTGAGAAGGTGATCGGCTGCAAGCTCCCATCTCTCCAGGATCTGTACATCTCCAGGACCCGGAGGCGTGCTGGCCGGATCATAGCCGATCCCTCACACCCTGGTCATGTACTGTTTGCCCCCCTCCCCTCTGGTAGAAGACTTCGGTCCATCCAGACTAAAACCTCCCGTCACATGAACAGCTTCTTCCCCTCTGCCATTAGACTGCTGAACACTAAGTGACTCTCGTGCACCATGTACAGCAGCTCAACCAGACTCATGTCAATCATCACTGTTTTCTTCCTGCATTACCGACTGCACTATATAGTTCTCCACAGTATCTGCTGCTGGCTAATATATATTTTAACTGTTGACCAGTATCACTTAATCTTATCCTACACTTTATTACATGTATAGTTTATTTCTCTTATCTTATCATGTTTAATGTTGCAGCATTGTACCGAGACAAATTCCTAGTTTGTGTACTACATGAACAATGGCAATAAACCTGATTCTGATTCTGATTCTGATTCTCAGACAATGAGAAACAAAATTCTCTGGTCTGATGAGACAAAGATTGAACTCTTTGGCGTGAATGCCAGGTATCATGTTTGGAGGAAACCAGGCACCGCTCATCACCAGGCCAATACCATCCCTTCCTGTCGTTATGGGGTACTGTGTGTAGAATTTTGAGGGGAAAAAAATGAATTTATTCCATTTTGGAATAAGGCTGTAACATAACAAAATGTGAAAAAAAAAAAAGTGAAGCACTGAATACTTTCTGAATGCACTGTAAATGGTTCTTCTCAGAGCCATCACTTGCTGAAGGACCTCAATTTAAAGGATGCTTTTTGCGTTCTTTACATGGTTCCTCAAAGAACTGAGTTGTTAATTTGCACTGAAGTTGTATGGAAGCATAAAACTGAGCATTTCTGAAAAAGTTCTTTTAAGAACCTTTTGCTAAAAGGCTGTTTATGGAATTCTGTCACCATGGGTTGAGATGCCGTCTCGGCACTCAGCCCATGTTT
The DNA here is from genome assembly GCA_020510985.1 of Pholidichthys leucotaenia. NCBI lineage: Eukaryota > Metazoa > Chordata > Actinopteri > Cichliformes > Pholidichthyidae > Pholidichthys > Pholidichthys leucotaenia. The sequence continues at coordinate 57,047,895 of CM035837.1, read as the reverse complement.
TCCCTCATCCCTGCTTCCCATTGAGCAGCGTCTCAGCTGGCCCCCAGCTGGCAGCATTATGGACGGCTGGGGCCAATTAGTCTTCATCAGCTGGGGCGCTGCCAATGAGGATAAATAGGAGCAGCCTCGATGACTCGGGGCTGCGACATAAACACATTGCTAAGCTGAAGCCCCTTCGTCTGGTGTCAGCTTATACTCCTCTTGCAGCATTCCTGTGTTTGTATCCCGCTGTGAGGATGTACGTCTTGTTACCCCCACGTCCGGTACGAGCTGCTTACCTCTGCGCTGTGCAACCTGTGAGTGTACGTCTGCATGAGTATCTGTGCTCTCCTCATCCCTTCCCCTTTACCCTGAATAAAATATCACGACTCACTGGCTTGTCCCTGGCTCTGATTGCCCGGCTCCCTAGAGCCGGATATGACAGTATGTCGCAGCCAGAAGAGTTGCCGGCGGCCGTGAGTCGCTGTGGAAATGTACCTTTCTGTCCGGGTGTCAGCGCTGCTAGCATGCCGTTTCCCAGGAGTCACTTCCGGCGCCAGGGCGACGAGCTGAGGTCCATCTCGGAGGCTGTCGACGGGACGCTCTTCACCCTGCACGACGCCTCCAACGCGAGACGCTGGCATCCGGGCCGTGCTGAGGAACTCCTGGACTGTCACCCTCACTCTGTGTACCATCTGGAGGACAGTGCCAGGATAGACGCTGCAGGTACACAGCGAGAGAAGCTCCACGGGGTGGATGGAAATCCCGGCAGGGAGTCGAAGTGGGCGACGTCTTTCCCCGCTTCGGAGTCCCGTTCCTGCCGTTATTCCAGTCCGGGAGTTCGCGCCAACCAGAGGACTTCCCCCCGACCTGCGCCACGTCACTCGGGATTCCCTTCAAGGAGCCGCAGCTGACAGCAGTTATGTCCGGGGTCGAGTGGCTGTCGCGAGCTCTACTGTGTTTCCTGTCACCACCTTCAGGCATGTGGCGGCGGCAGTGAGGTTGATGGAGAGGACTTCAGGGCTACGAAGCTTTCCCGTGCTCGGCGCCTTCCTCGCCTCGATCTCCAATCTGGAGCGGCGAATCCTGGGTTTCCCCCTCGCTTCGTTCCCCGGGAATAGCCGCCATCACATCGCCGAGTCACCTCTGCACGAACCTCGTCCGGATCCAGTTCTGAGCCATCGTCAGGACAGTTCCTCCCACGCAGCTGTCACCTCTTCGCCTCGTCTGTGTGGAGATTCTACAGCCCCGTTCCCTGAGCCTCATTTCCCCGCTGTCATTCCTGGACATTCGGGCTGGCTCACCCCGGCTGTTTCCCCCTCCTCCTCGACGCGCTTCCTGACTGCTGTGTGTGCCTGGAATCCCGGCCTGGTGAGCTCTCTGCTGGAGACAACGCGAGCGACCCTCAGACGAATTCCCGGGGGGTCCTCCGTTATCGCCGGGCGGGGAGAGGAAGAAGCAGAATCCACTACAGCAGGCGATACTCAACCTCCAGGGGGCAGGCAAGTCATTGTTTTTTCACACCTGCTTAATGATTTGCTCTGTCACATCCCTGGAGAAGTTCAGGGTTCGCAGCTCCCTGAACTCTCCCCACCTGCTGTAACCTGTATGCCTAATCCCGCATCCTGTGTCTCTCTCCGCCGAGCGGTCCCCGGCTCCGGGTCAACGTGGTGGGATATGGAGAGGGCCTGTGGTTCCGCAGCTACATTGCGGACGGAGGAGGGGGACTGACTGCTGCGTGGAGTCTACGCCGACGATTGAGCGTCCCCGGGTCTCCACGGAGGAGCGGTTCGGTCCGGCGGGACGAGATTCTTCTGGCTTCACGCCGAGTGGATCGTCGGCGGGGTTACCTGAGCTGGAGGGATCTCAAGCTGCGCTGACCATCGTGCTGGCTGCGGGGCCCGACGCGGCTAGATGGGAGCCTGACAACGACCTCCTGACGACGGATCCTGGATCTTCGCAGTCCTGGACGGCGTCAGAACCCGAGATCAGGCGAGTGCTCTCCTTTCTTTTCTCTCTTTTTATCCCCGAGCACTTCAGCCTATCTCTAGGGGAGACGAGCCGGGTGCAGCCGCCCGCTGCGTCTGAACTCGTCTCGCCGGGTTCTGGCGCTGCCGGTGATCCTGATCCCGGTTCTGTTTTCTCTTCTGAGCCTTCTTCTAGGGTCACCGGCAAGGAGTTGCTGTTCCTCGTGGTGCTGGAGGGTCCGGGTTCAACGTTGGAGGTCGGTTCTGGTGCAGTATTCAACGTGGGTTCGCCCGAGACCCGATCGGGGTCCAACGTGGGTTCGCCTGAGGCCAGATCGGGGTCCGACGTGGGTGCTGCCCCAGTATTGTCCAGGTCCGGTGAGGAGGTGGCCGTTTTCCTGCGGCCTGACGCCCGCCGCCCTCGTCATCGGCTCTCCCCTGAGCCTCTTCCACCGGGATCCGCTCTGATCCTTCGCCCGTCTCAACGGTCCTGGTGGTTGAGTGATGCGGGTCGACGACCCGACCCACAGAACTTTCGGTTCGGTGATCTGGTTCCCCCCACTGGTCTGTTTCCCTCTGGGCAGCCTGGTTCGGCTGCCGGTGGACTGGATTCCTGGGATCTGGGTCCAGAGTTCGCCGTCCGAACACTTCTCTTTCCCTGATTCGCCAGCTGGACAATGGGCGGGGAGATCTCCGGAGCCATCTCGGCCATTTTTGGACTCTGCCTGCCGTTCACCTCAGGTGTCACTACTTCTTTTGTTATTAAGGTCACTCGGGTGTAATGTTTTGTCCTGTTGGTGGATTCGTTTTTATAGTGCTGTGTTTTCCATCGCTCATGCTCAGCATTTTACTTTTTGTGCCATGTTTTTAGCCTCGTTTTTTGCATTGTAGAGTTATGTTTTGTTTTCCGTAACACCATGCTCTGCAGTTATCCATTTATTCCAGTCACTTTCATTTCTTTAGGTGACTGGGTATTTATATATTCGTGTGTGTGGGTTTTTCTTTGCCTGCACTCAGTATTTCTTTTTTGTCCTGTTGGTTCATTATAGAGTCATGTGCCTTGTTTTCCGTAACACCATGCTCTATAATTGTCATTTGTTCCAGTCACCCTCACTTTTCTTGGTGACTGTGTGTGTATGTACTTAAATTAGCGCTGTGTATAGGTTCCCCTTTATTTAACCGTACTCAGCATTTTTTGCCCTGTACCTTTTTGGTGGTTCTTTTTTTTCCTTGCTCTGGGTCACGCATGGTTGGTACTCTCTGGATAGTATGTAACCGGCGTGCTGACCCAGTTCTTCTCCCCATCTGTACCTGGGTTAATTATTCTGTTTTGTCAGTATTGTATTTGGGTTTTTCTTTCCCGCTACCCTACATTGCCCCATTGGTGTTGTCCTTCCCTTGGCTTCTTCCCCTCCGGTCCGCCTCCCTTCCTCCCACCCTTGGTGGGGGGGGGGGGGGGGCTGGGATGTTCCTGGTCGTTCAGGAGCCCGACCTTGAGGGAGGGGCTCTGTCACCATGGGTTGAGATGCCGTCTCGGCACTCAGCCCATGTTTTCCCTCATCCCTGCTTCCCATTGAGCAGCGTCTCAGCTGGCCCCCAGCTGGCAGCATTATGGACGGCTGGGGCCAATTAGTCTTCATCAGCTGGGGCGCTGCCAATGAGGATAAATAGGAGCAGCCTCGATGACTCGGGGCTGCGACATAAACACATTGCTAAGCTGAAGCCCCTTCGTCTGGTGTCAGCTTATACTCCTCTTGCAGCATTCCTGTGTTTGTATCCCGCTGTGAGGATGTACGTCTTGTTACCCCCACGTCCGGTACGAGCTGCTTACCTCTGCGCTGTGCAACCTGTGAGTGTACGTCTGCATGAGTATCTGTGCTCTCCTCATCCCTTCCCCTTTACCCTGAATAAAATATCACGACTCACTGGCTTGTCCCTGGCTCTGATTGCCCGGCTCCCTAGAGCCGGATATGACAAATTCAAATCACTCTGAAAAACCTTTTGACTCCCAATGATCAACTATATTTTTCTGTGTAGACTAGACTGCCTTGAGAAGAAAATTCACAAAGTAAACCCAAATGAGATACTTTTCTTGATCCATCGACACAGCTTATGCATGAAGAGAAGATGTCATCGCTGACTGAGGTGTGTGTGTGTGTTACCAATAACCTCTGCCAGGATTACCTGGGTTACTACATAGCTGAATTTGAACATTTTAGACCTGAAGCTGGGGTTATCAGTACAGTTTGAAGATAGATCATAACTTTTTACAGGAGAAGCTCAGTGAATTTGCTCGAAAATAGCAACTGCATCTGTAACCTAACGACTGCAACAAATGTGTGTCTGGACTGAGGTGATTTTAAAATAGAACTCCCAAATATTAAAACTCCAGCACACAGTGAAATGACAGCTCATCAGCATAGAAAGGAAAACTCTGCTTTGAGCAACTGATACTTACACCTTAATAAGGTCTAGCATAGTAAGATGAAAAAGAAAACAAATTAGAAGACTTTTCAATTAGAAAGAAAATGGCGCTCTACTAATTTAGATGAAATTATTTAGCTTGGAGAAATCATCTTTTAATTTATAAAAAATCTCTTAGAAAAGCTAGAACGAGTTATTACTCTGCATTAATAGAAGAGAACAAGAATAATCCCAGGTTTCTTTTCAGTACTGTAGCCAGGTTGACAAAGAGTCAGGACTCTGTCAATCCTAGCATCCCCTTAGAGCTTACTAGTCAGGACTTTATGAACTTTTTCAATAATAAAATTTCATCCATCAGAGATAAAATCAGATTCTTCCCACAGTTAACTTAAATACTGTAACTACTACAACTCCTTCTATTGATGTCTGTCTTGATGAGTTTACTCCAATCGACCTTTGTGAGTTAGACAAAATAGTTTCCTCATCCAAACCTTCAACTTGTCTTTTAGACCCTATTCCTACCAGGTTATTTAAAGAAGTCTTCCCACTTATTGGTAGCTTTATTCTTCATATAATCAATTCTTCATTAACTTTAGGCCATGTACCGCAGGCTTTTAAAACGGCTGTAATTAAACCCTTACTCAAAAAGCCAACGCTAGATCCAGGAGCTTTAGCTAACTATAGACCAATCTCTAATCTCCCTTTCATTTCAAAAATCTTAGAGTTGTTGCTACGCAATTATTTGACCACCTGCAGGGAAATGGTTTATTTGAGGAGTTTCAATCTGGGTTTAGAATCCATCATAGCACTGAAACAGCCTTAGCGAAGGTCACTAACGACCTCCTCATTGCATCTGATAATGGACTAGTTTCTGTACTTGTCCTTTTAGATCTTAGTGCAGCTTTTGATACTATTGATCATAATATTCTACTTGATAGATTAGAACACTATGTTGGACTTAATGGAACTTCCTTGCAGTGGTTTAGATCTTATTTATCTGATAGGTTCCAGTTTGTTCATGTAAATGATGAGTTTTCTCTCAGCTCAAAGCTTAGTCATGGAGTTCCACAGGGATCTGTGCTTGGCCCTACTCTTTTTAGTTTATATATGCTTCCGTTAGGCAACATTATTAGAAAGCACTGTATACATTTTCACTGTTATGCAGATGACACACAATTATACCTGTCAATGAAGCCAGATGATACTAATCAATTAGCCAAGTTAGAAGCCTGTCTTAAGGAAATCAAAGTTTGGATGACTTGTAATTTCCTGCTATTAAATTCAGATAAGACTGAAGTCATTCTTGTTGGTCCAAAAAACCTTAGAAATTCCTTTCCAAATCAAACTTTCAGTTTGGATGCAGTTACTCTTTCTCTTAATAGCTCTGTGAGGAACCTTGGAGTTATTTTTGATCAGGATTTGTCCTTCAATTCACATATTAAATTTGTTTCTAAGACTGCCTTCTATCATTTGCGTAATATTGCCAAGATTAGGAGCATCTTGTCTCAGAGTGATGCTGAGAAGCTGATCCACGCTTTTGTTAGCTCGAGATTAGATTATTGTAATTCTTTATTATCAGGTTGTCCTAAAACATCTTTAAAAAGTCTTCAGCTGATCCAAAATGCTGCAGCAAGAGTTTTAACAGGTACTAGAAAGAGAGATCATATCTCTCCGGTTCTGGCCTCCCTTCATTGGCTTCCCATAGAGTTTAGAATTAAGTTTAAAATCCTTCTTCTTACTTACAAAGCTCTAAACAATCAGGCTCCTTTTTATTTAAAAGATCTGATACTACCGTATCATCCTAACAGAGCACTACGCTCCCAAAATGAAGGTTTACTTGTAATACCTAGAATCTCCAAAAGTACAATGGGAGGCAGAGCCTTCAGTTATCAAGCTCCTCTCCTGTGGAATCAGCTGCCAATCTGGATTCGGGAGTCAGACTCGATCTCTGTTTTTAAGAATAGGGCTAAAACCTACCTTTTTGATATAGCCTACAATTAGGGAGGGATCATGTGTTTTCTGAACCCTCCCTTAGTTATGCTGGGATTATATAATAGGTTTAGTCAGCCGGGGGACCTCCAGTAATGCACTGGGCCTCACTCCTTTCCTCACTCTCTATGAAATATTTTTTTTTTGCTGGTCATTAACATTTGTTTGTTCTCTCCCATAGATTGAGTCCCCATCGTGCTGTTTGCTCTCTACATGTCTGTTCTTTTCTTCTTCTCTATCCCCTCACCCCCCAGCCAGTCGCAGCAGATGACTGCCCCTCCCTGAGCCTGGTTCTGCTGGAGGTTTCTTCCTGTTAAAAGGGAGTTTTTCCTCTCCACCGTCGCCAAGTGCTTGCTCACAGGGGATCGCCTGATTGCTGGGGTCTTTCTGCAACTGTGGGGGTCCTCCCTACAGTTGATAGTGCTATGAGATGACTGTTGTTGTGAAATGGCGCTATATAAATAAAGTTGAATTGAATTGAATTGAATTGAATTAGTTTGGCTTTCATATGACATCCATGCACATCTGAAGGGATAATTACTGGGGGGGGGGCATTGTAGTCCTTCTATTAAGGTTAAAAGAAAAACTTTTGGGTTTTCACAGGTGATATACCTACATATGTTAATGAATCCATTTAATATTCTTTTCATCTTGTTTTTTTAATGTTTTAAATTATCTGATTTTAAAATAGCACTAAGAACACCAGCTTTTTCCTTCCATTTCTTCGCTTACACTGTGCACCTTCATAGCTTTAAAAATATCAAACCGGACAATAAGGGAAAAGGAGAGGGGGGGGAAAAAATCAATGTAATTGAACACGGTGTGGCCACTGAGATAGGGAGAGATACAATTCCCTACTGTTAAACAGGATAGTGTTGATTATATTCAGCCTGCACTTGTACATGTACAAGCTACAAGTGAACAAATTCCAACAACTGAAGTGCCTGAGTTGTTGATAGTTCATGAGGCCAGCATCGAAGAAAGAGCAAAGGAAGACCCAAGGATAGACTGCTCATTTTCTGCAGTCCTTGTTGTTATGGAGGTAGTAACATGTTGTAATGTCAGGGATTGATGTTGTTCATTAGGCCAGTAATGATTTGTGGATGGATGGTAGGTGTGGGGAGCCGAGTCTCGTTTGAAGCCATATGCTGGCAGCCGGGGTACTTCAGTTCTCTGTGTTTACTGAGAGATCCAAGCTATTTTATTGCTCCTAATGTTATAATTTACATTCAGCTAGTGGACGTTAATGGATCCAATGCTCCACATCTTCCTTTTTTGTTCGGCTGAATAATCAGAATGAGGGAAATGGAAATGTAGGTTTCAATCTTTTTGATCTTACAGCACAGTGTAATTGCATTTATTATGGTATTACTATGTGTTGAAGTCTCAGAGGTGGCACTATTATTATTATTATTATTACTATTATTATTATTATTATTGACATGGCTGGATAATGTATAGCCCCAAGGGATCATATACAGAGGCTAATTCATCTGTTTTTGTTCTTGGTTTTTTTTTTTTTGCCTGTGATGAGCTGCTATCCAGTGATTTGTCTTTATGCCACACAATATACCATACCTCTTAACTCCCTAAAAGATACTGAACATCTGTCAAAATCAATAGTGTGACACTGTGTTGCCAATGACATTCAGTATTGTAGCTGTAATATGTAATGTTGCAAGCTCTGTGTTACATTTTGAAGCTACAGCGGGTAACATTTTCATTTTAAAACACATTATTTTCTCAGACTGTGGGCCAGTGAACCCTCAGAGTCACTGAGATTGATTAAATCTAGTACTGACTATCCACAAAAATGACTAAGGTTTAAAATGGGAAGACATGGATGGAAACAGAGTGGTGCCCTGACCAGATAAAGCCAGAGTTAGAAATATTGTTTTCATTTTTTCTCGATGAGTTGTATTATTTATGTGAAATGCCCTCTGTTCTAAATCTGCAAATCATATGTTAATTAAATGATCTGCAATGCAAAGAATTAGAAGCAGCAAATCAATGGTTCAGCATCAATAAACTATCTTTAAACATAAGTAAAACCTAACTTATAATATTCAGTAATTGAGCAGTAGATTTTAGAAACAAAATTATGGTAAAATATGTAAAATATATAAAATACAGTGGTGTGAAAAAGTGAAAAAGTGCCCCCTTCTTGATTTCTCTTTTTTTGTATGTTTGTCACACTTAAATGTATCAGATCATTAAACAAATCTAAATATCAGACAAAGATAACACAATTAATCAAAAAATGCAGTTTTTAAATGAAAGTGTTTATTATTAAGGGTAAAAAAAAATCCAAACCTACATGGCCCTGTGTGAAAAAGTGATTGCCCTCTAAACCTAATAACTGGTTGGGCCACCCTGAGCAGCAACAACTGCAATCAAGTGTGATAACTGGAAATGAGTCTTTTACAGCTCTGTGGAGGAATTTTGGCCCACTCATCTTTGCAGAAATGTTGTAATTCAGCCACACTGGAGGGTTTTCGAGCATGAACCACCTTTTTAATGTCATGCCACAGCATCTCAGTCAGATTCAGGTCAGGACTTTGACTAGGCTACTCCAAAGTCTTCATTTTGTTTTTCTTAAGCCATTCAGAGGTGGACTTGCTGGTGTGTTTTGGATCCTTGTCCTGCTGCAGAACCTAAGTGCACTTCAACTTGAGGTCACAGACAGATGGCTGGACATTCTCCTTTAGGATTTTTGGTAGACAGCAGAATTTATGCTTCCATTTACCACAGCAAGTTTTCCAGGTCCTGAAGCAGCAAAACAGCCCCACACCATCACACTACCACCACCATATTTTACTGATGGTATGATGTTCCTTTTCTGAAATGCCGTGTTACTTTTACGCGAGATGCAATGGGACACGCGCCTTCCAAAAAGTTCAACTTTTGTCTTGTCAGTCCACAGAGTATTTTCCCAAAAGTCTTGGGGATCATCAAGATGTTTTCTGGCAAAACTGAGATCAGCCTTTATCTTCTTTTTGCCCACCAGTGGTTTTCGTCTTGGAACTCTGCCATGCAGGCCATTTTTGCCCAGTCTCTTTCTTATGATGGAGTCATAAACACTGACCTTAACTGAGTAAAGTGAGGCCTGCAGTTCTTTGGATGTTGTTGTGGGATCTTTTGTGACCTCTTGGATGAGTCGGCACTGCGCTCTTGGGGTAATTTTGGTGGGCCAGCCACTCCTGGGAAGGTTCACCACTGTTCCATGTTTTTGCCATTTGTGGACAATGGCTCTCACTGTGGTCCGCTGGAGTCCCAAAGCTTTAGAAATGGCTGTATAACCTTTTCCAGACTGATAGATCTCAATTACTTTGTTTCTCATTTGTTCCTGAATTTCTTTGGATCGAAGAATGATGTCTAGCTTTTGAGGATCTTTTGGTCTACTTCACTTTGTCAGGCAAGTCCTATTTAAGTGATTTCTTGATTGAGAACAGGTGTGGCAGTAATCAGGCCAGGGTGTGGCTAGAGAAATTGAACTCAGCTTTCCAAAGATGTGATAAACCACAGTTAATTTATGTTTTAACGGGGAGGGGGGGGGGATCACTTTTTCACACAGGGCCATGTAGGTTTGGATTTTGTTTTTACCCTTAATAAACACCTTCATTTAAAAACTGCATTTTTTGCTTACTTGTGTTATTTTTGTCTAATATTTAAATTTGTTTGATGATCTGAAACATTTAAGTGTGACAAACACAAAAAAATGAGAAATCAGGAAGGTGGCAAACACTTTTTCACACCACTGTTTATCACAACTAAAATATCTAAGTCTACTGCAATGCTACATAAAGCAAAATATTTCTTACATCAGGATTCACTATATACATTATACTGCTCATTAGTAGTTCCATATATGTCATCCAGAGTGGAGGTTTTGGAAAACACCTACAAAACTACCACAAATTCAGTATTTTTATTGCAGAAAAAACAATTAGGGTTATATGTAATACAAGGCATTATGTAATAAAAATCTACTTTTTATTCAGATGAATACACTAAAATTCAGAGAATTAACTGAATTTAGAATTATGCAAATTATGTACAAAGTAAAAAATTATCAAATGCCACCTAGTATCCGGGAGTTGTTTCAGTTTAGACTTAGCAGATTCAACCTGAGAAGCATGTGTGTCTTTAAGAAATCTAAAATAAGGACCAATACAAAAAGTCATCGTTTTTCTTTTGAAGGGATAAATGTATGGAATAACTGCAGTGATGATTTAGAAATGTGTAGCACAATCAGTTCTTCATTTTCTTTTGCTTTTGGCTGCTTCTGTTAGGAGTCGCCACAGAGGATCTCATTTTCCATTACATTGGATGGTTGACCCCAGATATTTAAACTCATAATATTGATTGTACCACAATCAATAAGTTTAATAAATGGCTAGACATTACCTGTTAAATAAATATTAAGTTATGACAGTGAGGGCATAGTTTATTCTAATTATATTACTGATTATTAAAAATAGAATGGCTGTGTTGATGTGTTTCACTAAGCAGCCAAATTTGAGTTCTATATGAGGGGTAGGTATTATACTGTAAGCTTGTGCTTTGATCTACACCCTTTTGTTTGTGTACAGATGTTTGTTTTGTTCTGGAAGTTTGTTGCCTGTATATACATATATTATTGTTTTGTTTTTTGAAACACAAACAAAATAAGCTAAACTAAAAGCAATGACTACAATTTGTGGCAAAATTCAATTATTTTTAATAACACTGTTCCAGCCTCAGCAGGTACATTTTCCTACACTTTTCATTGTAGACCCCAGAAATTTTTGAGTGTGTGTCATGGTGACATACTGGAATTCTTGGCATATAAAACTGGCAGAGTATAAGAGTCTGGGCCCCTAGGCTCACTCTTCCAAACCCGGTCCTTTAACTTTGACATTAAGCCCAGGACATGCTCTTTCATAGGAAAAGCCTGGTTTCTTCCTTTTAATGAAAGGTGTTCATCATCACCTTGTCACCAACAGTGTATGACTGGGACAGGTTGACACCACTTAGTCTCCCTGAGGGGAGCTTGTGCTGTCAAGCAGAATTTGCAGTCCTGCCATTTCACTTAGACATACGAACCAACCTGGATCGGACTGGAAGGCAGGGTCACATAATGAGCCCTCCAATAGTCTTCACCTTTTTAAAAAAAAGCGAATTGGATGACATTTGTGTCTTATTTGGGTGCTTGGCTGGGTCTCGCTCTGCTGTGCTAGTCATTCTGTGTTTACACCAACAGATGAATTAGAGCGTTGCTTTCACCATCATTCATCGCCCACGCCGTCCTGTCACAATCGCTGAAAAGCCCTTAAAGGTCAGTGTGGCAGAGATGACCGGTCTCTTCTTCGGTTGTTACGATCGAGCAACTCCGCCGTGCTCCAGTTACCCGGCACGGCTTGGTTTGGCCCTGATTGCAAGCATACGGGGGGTTACCCTAATGTTAACTGACATCCTGAGGAGTTGTGATTGCTTAGAGGGCTTTGTGGGTGGGCTGGGTAAAGGGTGTGGGTGGCAATGGGGAAGGGGGGGTTATAGAGACCGCATCTCACAAGGACCTTTAACAGCCTTTTAAAAGCTCAGAGAAGGCCAGCCTGACGCCAGCCATTCACAGGAGAGAAATTGCTGACAGAGCTTAAGAGAGAGACAGAGAAAGTGGTGCGGAAGTGGAGAGCGGGAGTGTGCCGCAGTTCCTGGAATGCCTCTGAGTTGACTGTGTAGCCCCGTGATCCCTGCACTGATCTCGACACACCAGAACCTAATCGCCCCCACTGTAGTCGCTGTGTAATTACAACCATGTGCACTAAATAATTCACCAGAAGCAACCGCTGAAATAACATCCAGCACTCATGGAATGCACTTCTGCAAGCTTTTCCGCTGCAGCCTATTATACCACTTTAGTCTCTGCCGGGTCGGGCTGGCCACTGAGATAGAAACATTGTGCATTTCAATCTTCTGACCTAGCACCGCTCTCAGCAAGCTCACAGAGTACAGTTTGACCTAAAGGTTTGGCTAAATTGGCGGGTACTACACTGTGTGCCAGTGAATCTTCTCTTTCTGCGGACAAGCATCCAGTGTTAGATGGAAAAAAAGGCATTATCCATAAAGAACAATAAAGTCCCAGGAAGCTGTATTACTCTCATTTCTTCAATAACTCTTTCAGACTTCCAGTTGCGTGCCATATTTCATCCTGGCGCTGAAGAATGAGCACTCTGACAGTGAACATAAGAAATGCAAGAGACTCAATGGGCACGACTGGAGGGGGGGCAGCCTACCCACAGAAGATCACAGCAGTGGCAACGAATGCATCAGAAAACACCGCTGTAGGCGAGCATAAGTCAACAGTGCCTAATGTGAGCCTTTGGTATGCATGATGTTAAATAGATTGTGAAAATGCTCTTTTCATGACTAAGATGGAGCTTTTCATTAATCCTGGAGCTGAACCTGCCTCCGCAAAACAACGAGCATCCCTCGCGGGAAAGACAAAACACCCACGGTGGGCTAGAGGGATCTCAAAAGAGCTCTCGCACAGCTCATGGACATACTCATCCGCCCCCGCAGCTGTACGTGCATTTGTGATTTGCATGTTTCTACGGATAAATGTTAGGTGTCATATGTGTAGCATGCGTTTTTTACGTGTCTGTCTGCCTAATAAACGTGGCGTTTGCTGTATGCATCAGTATCTGTGTGTATGTGGCTCTCCAAAGCACAAACATATGCTTTTATGCTTGGTGTAGGTGGATGTGGTTGAGACGGATATTCACAAAACTGAAATCATATTCTGTCTTTTCATGTGTGCGTGTGCAGCAGTTGGTCAGAGCAGATACAGGGTTTGGGTTTTATTTTAGGACGCCCCTGTTAATGATGTCCACATGTTGAGGAATGAAGCAAAGACATTCAGAGAACAGTTGCATGTGTGTGATCAAGAGATATAATTCATTCAATGCGTGATTTATTCCAACATATTCATCATGAATATGTTGGAATAAATCACACATCTCCATACAGCACAGAACTGCCTTTCTGGTTCTAGTCCTTCCTTCCTTCCTTATTTCATTCCTTCTTCCTTCCTTCCTTCCTTGATTGCATGATTCCTTCCTCCCATCCTTCCTTCTTTTCTTCCTTCCTTCTGTCCTTTCCTTCCTTCCTTCCTTCCTTCCTTCATCTCTCCCTCCCTCCCTCCCTTCCTTAATTCCTCACTTATTTCCTTCCTTCCATTCCTTCTTCCTTCCTTCCTTCCTTCCTTCCTTCCTTGATTGCATGATTCCTTCCTCCCATCCTTCCTTCTTTTCTTCCTTCCTTCCTTCCTTCATCTCTCCCTCCCTCCCTCCCTTCCTTAATTCCTTACTTATTTCATTCCTTCCATTCCTTTTTCCTTCCTTCCTTCCTTCCTTGATTCCATGATTCTTTCCTCCCATCCTTCCTTCATTTCTTCCTTCCTTCTGTCCTTTCCTTTCTTCCTCCCTTTCTTCCTTCCTTCCTCCCTCCTTCCCTCCCTTCCTTCCTTCCTTCCTTCCTGATCACTTCCTTCCCTCTGATTCTTTCTTTCTTTCCTACTTTCCTTCATTCCTTCCTTCTGTCTTCTTCCTTTCTTCCTTCCTTCCTTCCTTCTTTTCTTCCTTCCTTCCTTCCTTCCTTCCTTCCTGATCACTTCCTTCCTTCTTTGATTCTTTCTTTCTTTCCTTCCTTCCTTTCTTCAGTCTTCTTACTTCTTACTTACTTCTCACTTTTTTTGCAAGCTTCTGGACAATTTTCCTTCCTTCCTTCCTTCCTTCCTTCCTTCTTTCCCTCTCTACTTCCTTCCTTCCTTCCTTCCTTCCTTCCTTCCTTCCGACCTTCCAGCTGTCCATTCTTGCCACAGTACATCAGGGCTGCAATGACTAGTCGACAAATAATCAACGTCAAAATTCATCAACAATTAATTTAGTAGTCAACGCGTCGTTAGTGACGTCATCGTGTATATCCCACGGCATGTAATGCCACACTAAGCAATGTTTCACTGTAGCCAAGTAGCTCAGAGTGAGACATCACCCTTTTCCCAGCTCTTTGGTGCACTGACAGAGCATGCGCGCTAGTGACTGGGAACAGAGCAGGGGTGACATAATGACTGGACCCAGGGGACAGAAGACAGACTCGAGGTGTCACAATCAACCTTTTATTCACCCAGGTGAAGAGTGTGAGTGAGTGTGTGTATGTGTGGTAGTGTGGTGTGCTGGGCTCGTGCTGGAGCTGAGCAGGTCTCTGTGCTGCCTGGCAACCCTAGGGGGACAGAGCAGAGTAATTAGTTCTGCACCGCAGCGGGAGATGTGACAAGAACTGCTGCTTACTTGCAGGTGGCGATGCTGGGCCTCTGCTTGCTCTGTGAGCGACTGCCAGGAGGGGAGCGCCCTGCTCGGTGTTGTGAAGAGGAGGGAAGACTCCGGTGCCGGAGAGGAGCTGAGCCGCTGCCGGGGAGAGATAATCCGCCACCTGGAGGATACACCTGTGCACAGGGGAGAATAGCTTGGCAAGGTAAGGGCTTGGAATGCTTACGTGGCAAGACATGACAAACTTGGTCAGGCGTAGAGTCAATCTGAGATTGAAAACGAGGGACGTGCCTCCGTGACGATGACAGACGGCTCCGTGCTGAGTCGCTAGCAGGTCTGGCTCTTATAGGCCGCTGGGAATTAGCGACAGGTGTGCACACAGCTGGGACTGATGATGGCCCCGCGGCCGCCATGACAGTACTCCCCCCTCTAGAGGTGCCTCCTGGCACCTGTCCTATCCTACCTGGATGCGCCCGATGGAAGTCATGGATAAGCTGCTTATCGAGAATCAAGGCCAGGCGTGTCCAGGATCTATGTTCGGGGCCGAATCCTTCCCAATCCACCAGATATTGCAAGCCACGCTCCCGCCGGCGGACATCCAAGATAGCAGTAACCCCCCATGCAGGGTGGCCATCGATCATCCTGGGGGGGGACACTGCGGGGGGGCGGGCAGAGGGGATCGGCAACGACGGGCTTAACCTGAGAAACATGAAAGGTGGGACAGATGCGCATAGAAGGGGGGAGAGCTAAGCGAACAGCCACAGGGTTAATTATACGGACAATGGGACAAGGCCCAATGAAACGCTTAGTCAACTTGCATTTCTCTGCCTTCACATTGACGTTGCGAGTGGAGATCCAAACCTGCTGACCCACCTTGTACTCGGATGCCGGTCTCCTGCGGCGATTGGCCATCCTGATATTGCGTTCTGTGGTCCGGAGGAGGACTCTGCGGGTGGTGGTCCAGAGCCGGCAGCAGCGCCTGACATGAGCGAGGACAGAAGGCACTGCCACCTCCTTCTCCTCCTCCGGGAACAGCGGCGGGTCATACCCCAATGAAGACCTGAAGGGGGACATCCCAGTTGCAGAGGACACCGTGGAGTTGTGGGCGTATTCGATCCATGGCAGGTAGCTGCTCCACGAAGAGGAGCTGGACGCAATGGCGCAGCAAAGGGCGGCCTCCAGCTCCTGATTCACCTGCTCACACTGCCCATTACGCTGGGGATGGTAACCCGATGACAGGCTCGCCATCGACCCCAACGCCTGGCAGAACGTCTTCCAAACCTGAGACACAAACTGGCGGCCCCGATCAGAGACGACGTCCGTGGGAATTCCATGGAGGCGGACTACATGTTGCACCAGAAGGTCCGCCGTCTCCCGCGCCATCGGAAACCCCCAAAGGGACACAAAGTGGGCCGCCTTGGAGAAGCGATCGATGATGGTAAGGATCGTGGTGAACTGGTTGGATGTGGGGAGGCCTGTCACGAATTCCAGAGCAACATGCGACCAAGGGCGACTAGGAACCGGCAGAGGATGGAGCAGTCCGGCCGGGGGAGAGGAGAAGGACTTCCCAGTGGCGCATTGGGCACAGGCTCGGATGTAGTTGTTGACATCTCTCTGCAGCCCCGGCCACCAGAACACCCTTTGGAGAAGAGCAACAGTGCGAGACACCCCAGGGTGACATGCCAACTTCGAGGCGTGGGCCCACAGGACAACCTCGCCCCGGACTGGCGTAGGAACGAACAATCGCCCCGGGGGGCCACCTCCCAGATCGGGCTCAGCCTCCTGCGCCTTCATCACCTTTTCCCGGATGTCCCACACGAGGGCCCCCACAACACAGGACGGAGGGAGGATGGTCTCCTCTTGATCCTCGGATGCCTCCGCCAAGAACTGCCTGGAAAGGGCGTCTGGCTTCTGATTCTTGCTTCCGGGGTGGTAGGTGATGGTAAAGTTGAACCGACCAAAAAAACGGGACCAGCGGGCCTGACGAGAGTTCAACTGCCTCGCAGTCCTCAGATATTCCAAGTTCTTGTGGTCGGTCCATACCACAAAAGGCTGAACAGCACCCTCCAGCAAGTGACGCCACTCCTCCAAGGCAAGCTTAACCGCCAGTAGCTCCCTGTCACCAATGTTGTAGTTCCTCTCTGTGGGCTGTAGGCGGTGAGAGAAGAAGGCGCAGGGCCGGATCACTCTGTCGGCTGGAGAGCGCTGGGAGATAACTGCCCCCACCCCGGAGTCTGAAGCGTCCACCTCCACCAGGCATTGGAGATTCAGGTCTACCTGCGTCAGGATGCGGGACGATGCAAACTCCCTCTTAAGCATCTCGAATGCCGCTGCAGCCTCCTCCGTCCAGCAGAAGGGGATCTTGGGGGACGTGAGATTGGTCAGCGGGCGAGCTATTATGCCAAACCTAGGCACAAAGCGGCGATAAAAATTAGCAAATCCCAAAAATTGCTGCAGTTGCTTCCTGGACGGGGGAGGGGGGTGCAATCCACCACCGCCTTGACCTTGGCTGGGTCGGGAAGGACCTGGTTGTACGAGATCATGAACCCCAAAAAGGACGTCTTCCTGGCGTGAATCTCGCACTTCTCGGCTTTGACAAACAGCTGATTCTCCAGGAGCCGCTGGAGGACCCACCTCACGTGTACCTGATGTTCCTCCAAGGACCGGGAGAAGATGAGGATGTCGTTGAGATATACGAAGACGGAAGCGCCCAGGAAGTCCCGGAGGATGTCGTTGATCAAGCACTGGAAGACGGCCGGAGCGTTGGTCAGCCCAAACGGCATCACCAGATACTCAAAGTGGCCGCTTGGGGTCCGGAAGCCCGTCTTCCACTCATCGCCCTCCCTGATCCACATGAGATAGCATGCGTTGCGAAGATCCAACTTGGTGAACCAAGAGGCCCCCTGGAGAGAGTCAAAAGCCGAGTCCATAAGAGGCAGTGTGTACTTGTCTTTAATTGTGATGTCGTTAAGGCCCCTAAAATCAATACACGGGCGCAGGGAGCCATCCTTCTTGCCAACAAAAAAAAAATCCCGCCCCCACCGCTGAGGAAGACGGGCAGATGATCCCGGAGCTGAGCAATTCCTTAATGTAGGTGTCCATCGCCTCCCATTCCGGAGCAGACAGGCTGTATAAACGGCTCAACAGAAGCGGGGCACCAGCTCGGAGATTAATGGTGCAGTCGGGGTGGGTGGGGGTGGGGGGACAGCGCCCGTGATTTACTGAAGACAGCCCCCAGATCGTGACATTCCTCCGGTACTCTGGACAGGTCCGTGGGAGGCGATGCACGTGGGGCCACAGACACCGACGGGGCACATGCCGCCGACTGCAGGCATGCGCTGAGACAAAAAGGGCTCCATGAAACGATGTTTCCAGTCTGCCAATCAAATGACGGGTTATGTAATCGCAGCCAGGGGTAGCCCAGGATGACTGGAGAGGTGGAGGAGGGCAGCACCAGAAAACGAAGGCCCTCCCGGTGGTTTCCAGAGACGATCACTGACACCGGGGCAGTCTGCTGAGGGACAGCTGTTAACGGGGCTTTTGACAGAGTGATCAGCTTGAGAGGAGGCTGAAGAGTTTGACACGGGAGGCCCAACCGGGTTGCCAGGTCTCTTGAAATGAAACTCTGCTCAGCCCCCGAATCAATCAGTGCATGAGTGGAGGGTTCAATATGTTTGGATATAAGCCGAATGGGAACGAGGCAGCTGGTGAGGGGTTTTGACTGGGACGCATCCGTGAGTCCCCCTACTGTGACCCACGGACCTCCTCTTTTCCCCGATTCGGACATTCAGCCAACTCATGTGAAGCACTCCCACAATAATAACACAACCCCAACTCTCTACGGCGCTGTCTTTCAGCGGTCGAAATCCCAGAGCGCCCAATGACCATATCCTCCTGCCCCGGAAGTTCCTCTGAGGAGGGCAGGGCCAACTGGGACGGCCGAGAGGAACGAGGATACTGCGCGCTCGAGCGGCTAGAAGCTCTTCGCTCGGCGGCACGCTGCTTCAGTCTATTATCTAAACTGATGGTAAGAGAAATTAGCTCATTTAACCGATCTGGCTTATCTGAGGTAGCTAACTCATCCCTTAGCCCAGGGCTTAGACTACGGATAAATATGTTACATAGCGAAGCATCCTCCCACCCGACCTCTGCCGCTACTACCCGGAAGTCGACTGCGTAGTCCGCAGCGGACCTGCCGCCCTGTCGAAGATTTAATAACCGGGTAGTAAGCACAGAGTCCCGATCGGTGTGGTCAAACACTTCGGTGAATTGGGCCAGAAACTGCTGGTAAGTTAAATTGGCGTAGCTGGGCTTGGCCATAACTGCATAGGCCCAAGCTAACGCCCTACCCTCTAGTAGGTTAGCTATGTAGCCAATCTTACTATGGTCAGTGGGAAAATCCCCCAGTACCCGATGGAAAACTGTCTCACATTGTAAGAGAAACCCCCGAGCCTCCCCGAGCTTCCCACTGAAGCGAGTGGGCATAGGCACCGGTGTGAGACAGGTTGGGGGAGTCTGGCTAACCTGGCTAGGCAGGGAGCTAGCGGGGCCCGGTAGAATCCCAGAAGCCGGTGGAAACGCCCACTGTCCTTCCAGGCAATCCAATCGGCTGTTAATCTGAATTAAATGGGTGAGGATGACATTTTGCTGAAAAGTTAACTGCTCAACTCGAGCGTCAATAGTGTTAAGACGGCGTGCTAGCGCACTGTCCTCTGGGTCACTTTGACGGAGCCGTACTGACATAATGACTGGACCCAGGGGACAGAAGACAGACTCGAGGTGTCACAATTAACCTTTTATTCATCCAAGTGAAGAGTATGAGTGCGTGTATGTGTGGTAGTGTGGTGTGCTGGGCTCGTACTGGAGCTGAGCAGGTCGCCGTGCTGCCTGGCAACCCTAGGGAGACAAAGCAGAGTAATTAGTACTGCACCGCAGCAGGAGATGTGACAAGAACTGCTGCTTACTTGCAGGTGGCGATGCTGGGCCTCTGCTTGCTCTGTAAGCGACTGCCAGGAAGGGAGCGCCCTGCTCGGTGTCGTGAAGCAGAGGGAAGACTCCGGTGCCGGGGAGGAGCTGAGCCACTGCCGGGGAGAGATAATCCGCCGCCTGGAGGATCCACCTGTGCACAGGGGAGAATAGCTTGGCAAGGTAAGGGCTTGGAATGCTTACGTGGCAAGACGTGACGAACTTGGTCAGACGTAGAGTCAATCCGAGATTGAGAATGAGGGACGTGCCTCCGTGACGATGACAGACGGCACCGTGCTGAGTCGCAAGCAGGTCTGGCTCTTATAGGCCGCTGGGAATTAGCGACAGGTGTGCACGCAGCTGGGACTGATGATGGCCTCGCTGCCGCCATGACAAGGGGAAGCAGCACCATGGCAGAGGCTGAAGCGGAGCTCACGCGAAACAAATGTTCCATAGTTTAGGAATATTTTGTACATGGCTCAGGCAACAAAACTGTTCAATGCTAGCTCTGTAAAGTGAGTCTTGCATACTATAGGGCCACTACGGCGATACACGAGCATTTGAAGAGGAAACACATTTTGGAAGAGTCAGTCGACTCTCGATAAGATAATTAGCTCCCATGCTAGTAGCTAGCCTATTACTGTAGGTGCGTGTGGAGGATCATGACAGTTTAAAGAGTAATGTCACTTTGTCTGACAATTTCATTATAAAATTTATGCAGTGTAAAGAAGAAGACAGGGACCATGGATGGCTTTTTGCATAAAAAGTCAGTTCTTTGCAGAAAGCGTCACTTCTAAACATGATGGTCAAAGACACGAGGCCACTTTCCATGGTTGACGGTGAAGGATTTCAACAAATGATTCACCAGTTCAACCCTGAATATACGCTGCCATTCAGAACCCATTTCATCCACTTGTTGGAGAAGAAATATGAGACAACCCTTACAAACGTAAATGATTTTATCTTTCTTGCGCACGCATACACACACACACACACACACACACACACACACACACACACAAACACTTTTAACAAATGTTAAATGTTATGCATTGTTATGCAAAAAATGCACTTTAAGAAAAAAATGTTTATTTTATTGCTGATTGCAATTCTTGTTCTTGTTCACCAAATGCTCTATTATTTTAAAAGGAAAATGTTTCTTTTTTGCAATAAAAAGGAAATGAGAGATTGTTTTTTTGTGTGCAGTTCTTAATTAGTCGACTAGTCGTTAAAATAGTTGGTGACTAGTCTTGAAATAGTTGTTAGTTGCAGCCCTACATTACTTGTTCCTCCCCCCCTTCCTTCCTTCCTTCCTCGATTGAATTCTCTCTTCCATAAATAAAAAAAAACGATTTTATAAGAATGTGTGCTTTTTAAAAATACCACATGCACACTCATTTTCAGCCCTTATTTAAAACTTAAATTGCAGTGTTAGGAGTTGCAGTAGTAGGAGATTATCACATAAATGAAGTTATGTACCAGCTCCCCTTTGGGTTCCTGCATGTGCATCTGCACCGCTGATTGCAACTTTCTCTTTAATATGGTGGTGTCACTGATAACTGTAAACGCTGCAATGCAGAGTCCAAATAAAACAGGTTTCATTGTCAAACTGTCATCTTGTCATGCTCTGTTAAAAAGGAGCCAGAGACAGTTTAATCAGGCGTTGCAAAGTTAAATGAATCACCACGGGCCATCAGAGGACTCAGCCTTCACTTTGGTGCCCATAGACGTTAATTCTAGGCAACATCATCCATAGTGCAGCAATCGAGATCTCTTCTGTCAAAGCTCCAGAACCTGCAACACATTAATCTCATCATAGCACGTCAATCTATTTTTTTTTTAAATCAAACACCTTCCTCTCAATCGGCAGAGTGTGACTGAGCAAGCAGGAGCTGTCCCAAGGTAACAACCCAGGCATCCATTTGTAATGCAGGTGTCTGAGCCATAATTGTAGCCACTTCATCAACACCTGTGCCAATGGTGAAGTGATGATTGCATACAGATCTTAACTGCTGCATAGAAAGCCATAGGGGGGGAAAATGACCTAAAACCTGCATTTAACACCATCAATACTCTAAACTTCTTTTGAGACTGGCTAAAAGTAGTTCATCTGCAAGGTCTCATCGTGGATCACAGTATCCACTGGAAATGAAAACCACTCAACAAGCATGCCACCTTTAATGTGTTGAATGGTTGATTTCAAGTAGAAAATAAAAGCGGAATATATGATTCAGACTTGTTCCCACGACAGAAAAGAAAGCATTCAGGGAGAGGTTTTATTGCACCAGAAGCCTCTGAACATCTGTGTGTGCACTGGGTCTCTTCAACAGAAATCCTGGGGGGTGTTATTATCACTAGAATGGATCTTATTTTGCCCATGACTGCAATAACTAGAACAAGGCCTGGATTTTAGAGAACAACAGAAACTTCTGAATCATCTAGAGTTGCAAGAAATTTCTTATCTAGTGGTGTTGAATATATTTACGTGACAAATTGAAGGAAAATGGGAAGGGAAAATGCTTGAATGAAACAGTGGAGCTCAGTCTGCAGACGTCAAATGTGCCTTTCAGTCAGAGTTGCTGGCATGTTTGCAAACACAGAAGGTGCCATTTGGCTTGATTTAGTAGTGCACTGAGCTGTAGCAATATCACCCAAAAGGCATTACATAACGTGGTGTTTTTACTGTAAAGGGCTGTGTTTAAAGCAAACGCACAATGTTTCCTTTAGTCTAACCAAGTATTGGTAGTGCCTAAACCTAACAAAGTGTTTGTTTTGTTCCCAAACCTAACCAGTGAGTGAAGGTGAAAATATAACCAACAACTTGGATATAAATATATTGGTTTCATAAGTAAGAAACATGGAGCATATTTTACAGGAACTTTTCATGCTGCACCAAGGACCTCAAATAATGTGTATCACAAATGTTCACAAGTCATTTTTTGCAAGTCCAAGTCAAGTCTAAATTCTTGAAGCTCAAGTCCAAGTCCAGTCTTGAGTCACTTTGTGATTGTAATGATCGATTTATCATCTGCTGCAAGCCGTCTGGTCTGCTTAGGACAATGTATTGTCGTATCTAAGGATTTCAAAATATGTACTGTATTATCCTTTATCTATTTGCATTTAGTAACAGCACTGATCCTGTGTTTGATATCTAGTGTTGTAGTATTCAGGATCAGTCCTGGTCTTGAGACTGGACATGAGACCACATCTTAAAGGTCTTGGTCTTGTCTTGGAATCAGAGTCATTTCTACTCGGTCTAAGTCTCAGACAAAAGAGACTCGGGATTTTAAATCAAGACCATTCAAGACCAGGCCTTGTTTATTTGTCCACAAAATTAGTATGATTGCAAAGAAATATCCCCCTTAAATGTAACAATAGAGTCATTTTCAGGTTTAATTTTATGTAACTGCTAACAGTCACAACCCCTGCCTCCTTTACACAAGCAGAAGAAAATGACAGGAAACAAAGAGGAGGGGAGAGTTGCAACCGAACTCTTGTTTAAACATTTTTCCATTGATGAGAATTTTGAGAACATGTGGACAGTTCATGTTTGCATTATTACAGATGGGATGAGGATGTCCGAGTCATTTGTAGCATCAATTTCTCCTCAGGCCAATCCAGAAGATCACTTTTTTTCATTTTAAAGAAATTTCACTTTTCTTCATTTTAAAGCAACTCTCACTCAAGGTCTGGTCAAGAATGCTGTGTGTCTTCAACAGGACCCCAGTGTAAACAATTTCACTTTTGTAGAGAAACTTGATAAGGATTTGCTTTTAAAGGCTTAAGTGGACCATAAACTCTTGGAGTCAAATCCCAACTGGACAGTTCATGTTGATAATATCCGTTCGTACCAGGAACTGATACTCTTAAAAAGTCATAAACTTCTTAAGCTGGCAGATATATAGCCCCCTCCTTCTTTTAGACATATCCCAGAACCCTCTAGGCCCCCCGCTCACATTCCAAAGACCTAAAAAAAATGATCTACAGCTCAACAGTACCTCCTAGTGGACATCTACGGAATATGTTTCATTGCGCAATCTAAGACTGTTTATTCTGACTAAACATCAAGTTTTTCTTCCAGCTCACTTCCCAGGATTCTAAGGACACTGTGAAAATCATCACCCTTTTGATCACCAACAATAGTTTGCAGTAAATCATTAATCCTTGATTTAAATGTGAGTGCATGTCTTAGGAATGTTTTATTTTCATGAGTGTTATTCAAATGAATGTTAAAATTATTAGTAATGGTATAAATGCATGGTCTCTGAATATTAGCCTTGAGTCACTTAAATTAGTTAGATTTTATATTGAGTATATAATTCCATAAGAACCGAATGTTTTATCAATCTCTGTCCATCTTCTCTCTCTGTTGGATAACACTCCTTGCATTTGATTAGCTGTTTACAAACAAAGGAATGTTCTCTCATCGAACAAAAGCCCATTCAAACTCCTCTTTATGGAAGATGATTGGTCCACCTTGCGGCTGGTCCCGTTTTATGACCCAGCAGCGTGCTTCAGTTAAATGCATCAAAGTCGCCCTGCATACTCAGTTTTTTTTTTGTTTTCACTTCTTCTAGAGACTCCTTCTGAGTTCTTCAGAGTTTTCTGTTCTTTGTACTTCCTTGCCGTTTTCTTTTGTCTAAATTGTTCTGTGAGTTTTAAGAAGTCTTTTGTGTGTGTGAACCTTGTCAAGTCCTGCGTGAATTTTCCTAAATCGTCTTTTGATAAGTTCTACTTGTTTTCTGGTTAACTGAGGAGAAATCATCCTTTTTCTTATGAGCTCATCTTTAAAGAGAGTTAAAGTCTCAAATCTCTTTTTTCCTTCGCCTCAGAAGCCATTCTTATCCTATTTGAATGTTTTTCTTGGATTTTTAATTTTCCTGTTTTAAAGTGGACTGATAGAGATTTTGGACTTTCTTTTCCTGCCTCATCCACGTCTGAGTCCATTTAGTAACCAGGAACTCGTGGGTGAAACTGACTAAAACATTTTTCCTTCAGCCTTTGGTTTTTGACCCTGTGGGCCAGAAGACATCCTAAATTTGGACTGGTTGCCAAAGGACTCCACGCCTGTTCCGGGGCCAGCCTTCACTCTGCCACCGGTTCCTAGCCGCAAGCCCCATGGGAGCCCCCAGCCGAGTCTAGCCTTCTCACAGCTGGAATGATCTGAAAGCCGACCAGCAGTTGCTTTCTCCCGGTGTTCCTAACGCTGTCTGGAAGAGCCGTTGAGCCTTCTCAAACTTATACCACCGGCTGGTGCTGACCACCGCTGAACACCTGGACCTACAGCTGTTTGTAAGTGAGACTTCAATTTCCCTATCTGCTGGGTTTAAACAAGATGTCCTAAAATATCAATCACAATTGGACATAACCAGTATTTCATGGTACAATTAGTCCCTCAGCCATAGGACAAAGCTATAAACTGAAGGAAAATTCTTATTCATTTTTAAGTAGCCTCCTTTCATTTTTGTAGATTAATTCAGAAGTTCCTTATTAGATAATCAGCTTGTGGAATTTTTCCCCATAAAATTGTGTTCTGATTTTGTTAGATACTTCAGCCTTCCATTGCATTACAGTTGAAACATAAAATCTGGTTTCCTCTTGGTTCCACAAAGGTTTAACTATAGATTTTATGTTCAGGAATCCACTAACAGTTGATGTGATATCGAACACCTGTTTATCATTTGAATCTGTTTACCCATCATTTGAATGCCATGTCATGTAACCTGAATGAGTTTCATTTAATAAAATTGTAAACAAGAGAAGTTGACGCGTTTTTCCTTTGCATATATGTTTTCTAGGTCACGGCAGTAAAAGAACTCATTAAATTTTGAGACTGATTCATTAAGTAATTGAAGGTACGGAAATTAATTAATTGAAATTAATTCATTAACAAGTTGTTCTTTTAGAACTGGTTCCCCCTTTTTACAAGTGCTTTCCTATTTTATTTAGTGAGTGTTGGGGTGACTGTTCAACTCTGTCCCCTCCCACACCCACTATTAAATAAAATAAATCATTCCTGTACCTTATTACACTATATTTTTTTAAATATTGCTACACATTTAAAGATGGTTATTTTGATTTCGGCACCCTTGCATTTGTTCAAGAAGAAACTAATATGTATACAATACATGGTATAGAAGGGGAGGCTGAAAAGTTCATAGTGGTCAAATTTGACCAAATGTGGTTTATTTTTCAGCATAGTCTCCCCTTTGGTCCACACACTTCTTCCATCGGTATTGCAGCGCTTGGATCCCTGCAGTTGAAAAATAAACCACATTTTAGTCAAATTTCAGCACAATGAACTTTTCAGCCCACCCACCCCCCACACCCCCCATCTTCAACTGCTTAATCCTTTTTTGGGTCACAGAGGGGCTGGAGTCTATCCTAGCATCTTTGGGCGAGAGGCAGGATACACCCTGCACAGATCACCAGTCCATCGCAGGGCCAACACAGAAAGACAGACAACCATTCGCTCTCACTCATATCTGAGGACAATTTAGAATCCCCAGTTGAAATCATTTAACCTAACCTGTCTGTTTTTGGCCTCCCACACAGACATGGGAAGAACATGCAAACTCCACACGGAAGGGTCACTGATGGTCAGTGGGTGGGATTGAAGCCATGGCCCTCTTGCTGTGTTGCCACAGTGCTAACCACTGTACCACCAAGCTGCCCCTTATGCATCAACATGCAGTCTGCATGTCAAAGTGTCCTTGAGCAAGACACTGAACCCCCAGTTGCTCCTGGTGGGTCAGGCGAACGCCTGTGTTTGGCGGCTCCGCTGCCATCAGTGTGTAAGTATGTGTGTGAATGGCTGGATAGCAGGATCTGTAAAGCGCTTTGGTCATCCAGAAATGAGTAAAATGCGCTATATAAGTGAACGCTATTTATCATTTACAAAGCAGTCATATTGTGTGAGCATCAGCTAGCTTTTATTCCTAAAGGAAATTGAGTGTTTTTGCATGTTTTGATGAAAATACTAAAAATAAAATATTGTTCAGAAGCCCCAAATCACAAGTCCGAATCAAGTTTCAAGTCTTTTACGTACAAGTCCAAGGTAAGTCTAAAGTCATTGGTCTATGCAACTTAAGTGTGATTGAGTCCAAGTCAAAGACATCTCTGATGTATATTCTGACATTCAAATATTGATGCAGTGGGTTTACATTAGAGTCTATCACGCAATAAAGCAGAGGATCAGGTTCAGGTTCAGGTTACTTTATTTGTACCCGTAGGTAGATTTGTTTTGCAGTCAGGTGACATCCATATTTACAAACCACAACAACAACAACATAAAACATAAACATTCAACATAAACACAAACACAGGCACACACGAAGCTGACTATAAACATGATAAAAATACTCAAGGCTCCATCAATCAGGATATAAGACAAAAAGATGAGAGAAAAACCAGAGATAAGAGAGAAGGGTCATATTAAAAAGTTAAAGACTAGTCAAAGAGGTTAAAAACTCAAAAGTCTAAAACCCAATAAAAGATTTAGAACCCAAATAGACAACCTACAAAAATCAGTAAATATAAAATGAAATTAATAAATAGGTAACTAAATTATGTGCACTATATTGTTACAACTTGTTCAACTCTTTGACAGCAACAGGAACAAAGCTGTTTTTGTAGCGCTGGGTTTTACTTTTTGGGACAGCAAACCTCCGTCTGGAGGGAAGAAGCTGAAAGTGGCAGTGCAAAGGGTGGGAGTCATCATTTAAAAAGGAGGTAGCAATCCTCTGTACCTGTCTGGTGTACAGGGATGTCAGGCTCAACTGTGACTCACCAAGCAAACGACTGGACCATCTAACTACCTGATCCAAGGATTTCCTCTGTTTCAGTTTTATCTGACCAAACCATGACACTAAAGAAAAGGATAAAACAGAGTCAATAAAAGCCCGATAAAACATTGTCATTATGGTTCGGTCAATTTGAAAGCGTGCAAGTTTCCTTAAACAATGCAAATGTTGCTGACCCTTTTTGCACACCCTTTCACAATTCTCTTCAAAGTTTAAATTACTATCAATAATCGTCCCAAGATATTTGCAGGATTGTACACATTCAGTGGTCTGGCCTTTTAGTACGGTGACTTTGTGCCTGGGATTTTTCCTCCTAAAGTCAATAATCATATCTTTAGTTTTTGTCATATTCAGCTGCAGATAGGAATTCTCACACCAGTGAACAAAATCATCAACTACTGGGCCGTGGCCACTCTCACCATCCTGGAGGAGACTGACAATATCTGAATCATCAGCATACTTTATAATGTGTCTGTTGTCATGTCTGCTCTGACACATGTTTGTGTACAGGATGAAGAGTAGTGGTGACAACACACACCCCTGAGGAGAGCCAGTAGAAGAGCATTTTTGGTCAGACAATGTACCATTGACCCTTACTCTCTATGTCCTGTTGGTTAAAAAATCCAGAATCCAACCCACCAGATTATTGCTCAAATCAAATTGTTGCAGGAGCCTTTCAACTAAAATATGAGGTTGGATTGTATTAAAGGCGGAAGAAAAGTCCACAAGTAAAAGCTTGGCGTGTGTCCCGTTAAAATCCAGATGTTTAAAAAGCATGTTAAACAGAGTGACAGTGGCATCCTCCACTCCTCTGTGAGGCCTATAGGCAAACTGCAGAGGATCCTATGCATGCCCAGTCTGCTTTAGGACCTCAAATCTGACCAGTTTTTCAAAAATTTTGATTAAAATTGAAGTCAAAGCAACTGGTCTAAAGTTGTTTACCGTTTTAGGACAGCTGGATTTTGGAACGGGGACAACCACAGCATCTTTCCAGATCTTAGGCACATGTTGTGTCTGTAAGGACTTATTGAAAATGTAGTGAAATACAGGACTCAATTCATGTGCACAGGACTTTACCAGTCGCCCACATATATTATCAGGGCCCTGACTTTTGCTCACTTTTACAGCACAGAACGCCCTTTAAATATCCTGCACCTCAATATTAAAGTGCTGATTGTCTTTGAGTTTCTGTTTCAAATCTTGGGTTTCTGTGCTAAAATCAGAGGAATCAAAACAACCATAAAAACAATTAAGAGCATTAGCCAGCTCTGTGTCTGAATTAAAACCATCTAAAAACACATGATTACTGCGCTCTGTGCTCTGAAGGCCTGCAATAGTTTTCATACTGGCCCAGGCTGAACCAAGTTTCTTTGTTGCCATCTTGCTTTCCAACTCTGATTTATAGTTCTGTTTTGCTCTTAAAATTTCGGACTTCAGCTCTTTTGTGGCAACCTGTAGCTCAGAAACAGACCCCTGTTTAAAGGCAAGTGCTTTCCTCTGTAAGCAGGATTTAACTGATTTTGTAACCCATAACTTGTTGTTGGGATATATTTTGACACGTTTACGTGGAACAATCATATCTCTACAGAAAGCCATGTATGAGCATGTGACATCCACCAAAGAGTCCAAATCATCCCCGCAGGACAGTGTGAAAACCTCCCAGTCTGTACAGTTAAAGCATTTCTGGAGGCAGTGCACTGAATCCTCTGTCCACACATCTATGTCTCTGGTCTTCACCTTGCCTCTTTTGAGAGCAGTTTTATATGTGGGCAGCAAATGTGCACTGTTGTGGTCTGAGGATCCTAAAGGAGGAAGGGGAAGTGATTTATAGGCCCTCTCAATGGATCCATTGCACAGGTCCAATGTCTTTTTTCACCTGGTTGGGCAGGAGACATACTGATAAAAGTTTTTAAGGGTCTTCTTTAAAGAAACATGGTTAAAATCCCCAAGAATAAAGTTTGGAGCCTCTGGGGAAATCGACTGCAACCGCTGGACCGCATCAAAGACGGTGCTGGAGGCGGAGTCAGCATCTGCGCTCGGGTGAATGTACACAGTCGTTATGAAAAGTTGGGGGAACTCGCGGGGCAGATAAAAGGGGCGTAGTGACACGGACAGAAGCTCCACATCGGGTGTACAGATGCGCTCTCTGACCGTGACGGATGTGCAGTACTATTTATTAATGTATAAACATACGCCGCCCTCCTGACGTTTTCCCGTTACCTCTTCCTGCCTATCCGAGTGAAGTGGGGCTCCAAAGCCGCCAATCCACAGGTCCGCATCCGGATCATGCGCCGTAAGCCACGTCTCCGTGTAAGCCATGACATAGCAGTTCTTGAAGTCCTTCTGATATTGTTCATTCCCTTGAATTTCATCCACTTTATTTCTCAGGGATTGTATGTTCCCCATAATCATGGAAGGAAGAGGAATGCTGTTAAGCTGACGTCAACTCAGGCTTAAAGTAGAACTGAACTGAACAGCATTGAACGGCACTGGGTGATAGTACATACAATTGTAAAGATAATTTATCATTGGCACCCCCTCCACAAATCCCGGAATCTTGGAGAAAATCGCGATTTTGAATTTCCCGCCCTGAAAAATCAGACAAATCCGCCGAAGTGCAGCCGGAGTTCCGCGTGACGTCACGAGTGTGACACAGTCCTCCATGTTTACCATTGCGAGCACGTCAACACTGGTTGTTTTTGGTACATTTTGTCGTGATAGTCGACTACAAAACACTTCCAACACCTGGGAAGATCTGTTCAGTGGCCAAGGAAAGCTGTCATGGCGACAAAAGAAAAGAAAGGGGGAGGAAAAGCGACCAGGAAGCGATGCGTTTCTAGATATACAGTGATCCCTCACTTATCACATTTAATGGGGACCAGAACCGACCGCGAAAAGTGAAAAACCGCGAAGTAGCGTCACCCCCCCCAAGGGCGTCACAAGCACTATTTTGCACAAAAAGGCACAAGAGAACAGCGAAAAGTGCCACTAAGCAACACGAGCGATAAAGAACAATGAATGCGGTCTTCCTTCGCTGGGTAAAACGTCTCGGCCAATCAGCTTGCGAGATTCCCGAGCGGTGAAGAGGTGGGCGGAGAGGAGTGGAGCGGTGGTCAGAGAGGTAGATTTTGAGTTGTGCGGGCTCTCCGTGTTGATACCTGATGTTCTAATGTAGAAGGCAGGGAGAAGGCAGGGAGAGTACATTAGAACATCAGGTATCAACACGGAGAGCCCGCACAACTCAAAATCCACCTCTCTGACCACCGCTCCACTCCTCTCCGCCCACCTCTTCACCGCTCGGGAATCTCGCAAGCTGATTGGCCGAGACGTTTTACCCAGCTTCGCTCCCTGCCGAGCGCCTATACCCAGCGAAGGAAGACCGCATTCATTGTTCTTTATCGCTCGTGTTGCTTAGTGGCACTTTTCGCTGTTCTCTTGTGCCTTTTTGTGCAAAATAGTGCTTGTGACGCCCTTGGGGGGGGGTGACGCTACTTCGCGATTTTTCACTTTTCGCGGTCGGTTCTGGTCCCCATTAAACGCGATAAGTGAGGGATCACTGTAATAAGTTGGAAAAATGCTGATGGGTTTTTTTTCCCTTTCTTTTTTATTGTTAATTTTCCTTATCCTGACACCCCAAACATGCCAAAGTAAAGACTCACCATTCTGTATTCAATAAGCGACTCTCCTCCCCATCACTGCCGCGGTCTGAGTCGGTGCCGGAATCCCCCGAAAATTCTGGCTCTAATCTGTACGGTTCGATGCCTCCCTCACTCTCTTCCTGTTCACTTGACACTCCTGCATCCTCCTCTGTCTTGTCACCGATCCTGATTGCCTCTTCACTCTGAAAACTCTGGTGTTCTTGACTGCTGGAACTGCTATCATCTGCCATTGTTGTTTTGATAAGGGTCACACTCGTGACGTCACGCAGCGTCGTCTGCACTACTTCCGGTTTGTTTGGCACTGCCAGCCAGAGGCAAAAGTTTATCGGCTTATAGTTTGGCCATCGCACGGCCTAAAAATTTCTTTTATGTGTTGAAAAATACAATAGGTAATAAGGAATTAATCTGTTATTCTACTTTTTTGGCAAAAAGGTGAGTTCAGTTCTACTTTAATGTTACGCCTCCACGCTTTCCGCGTTTCCTCCTCTTGTCTCTCTTTTCATCGCTGTGTCCATGAAAATCTCTTAAAATAAAGTCCGGCAGTTGCGGCACAGACTCAATCACAGATGCTGCATTATCCGTGTTTAAATGCAGTAACATGTCTCTGGAATACTGTATTCTTCCGGCATGATCGTGATTGAGCTTACCTCAGAGACAAAGAGCCGGTAGGAAAGAAACAACAGTGCAAAAATAAGGAGATCCATACTGATGGAGCCAGGGAGCTCTTCATTATATAGTCCACAAACATTCAAGGACAAAAATGACACAGAGAATTTCTTTAAAACACATTAAAGTGCGTAAAAACAGAGACACAGACGTCAGACTTTTTTCACCAGCTGCCGGTCGCTGCGTGCGCATGCGCCCAAGACCCAAGGATTACAGTTGTAATGTGTTTAAAGTTGTGGTGTCTGTGTTACTGTCACGATCCTGGGCACGGGTGGGCGCCGTGCCCAGTCTCCAGTTTAAGTTTAGTCTTCTTTTGTCTGTTTCTCTGTTATTTTGTCCAGTTATTGTCATTTTGTATTTGTAACATGTTTACATTTTGTGGTTGTGTTGTTGTCTCATTATGGTTTCTGGTTTGTGTTTTTTTTCCCCCCACAGAGCTATTAAGGGAAAGAGTAACCGCATCCAAACTAAAAGTTTGATTTGGAAAGGTATTTCTAAGGGTCTTTTTGGACCAACAAGAATGACTTCAGTCTTGTCTGAATTTAATAGCAGGAAATTACAAGTCATCCAAGCTTTGATTTCCTTAAGACAGGCTTCTTTCTAACTTGGCTAATTGATTACTATCATCTGGTTTTATTGACAGGTATAATTGTGTGTCATCTGCATAACAATGAAAATAAATACAGTGCTTTCTAATAATGTTGCCTAACGGAAGCATATATAAACTAAAAAGAGTAGAGCCTAGCACAGATCCCTGTGGGACTGAGCTTTGAGTTGAAAGAAAACTCGTTATTGACATGAACTGTCATAAACTCCCTGTGCACTTCTCCACAGCGCACGGAGGAGGAGAAGGTAGGATGGACTTAAGCGCAGGGTTACACCAAACACACATTTATTGATAAACAGTTCAAAAGTAAAGACTTACAGAAATGTAACGGTTGTGCACAAAAAGGCTCACATGGATTGTGTGCAGAAAGCAGACCACTGTGCACCGTGGCCACAAAAACAGACAGGACAAAATACTCAGGTAAACTTCGAGTTCTCCAGGACGCTCGACTGGCACGGGAGAAGAGCTGGGCAACAGTGCCAAAGCGTAGCAGTTGTGCCACAAGGGGAAACGCTACAGACAAGCGTAGCAGAACAACTGCAAACATAAATGCAGACAGCTCTTACTCACTGTGCAGGAACAGTCCGAGTCGTCCAAGTTCGCCAGCGAGCACAAACACAAACAATCCTTCATGACGTGACGGTCACACGGCAACGAACAACTATATGAGGACGTACAATGGTCCAGCGGTGTTTGACTAGCAAAAAGCTGCTTAAGTACAAACACTGCTGGCATAATAAATTGGGAACACCTGAGCGAGGCACGGGAAGGATGATAAACGGGACTGGGAACAGCTGATGGAAATGAGAGAGAGGGGGAGCATGGCCGGACCAGCAGACTATCAGCAGTGTCACAGAAAGTAGGTCACAGCAGCTGTGCAACAGCTGCCAGTCAGGCAGTGGCTATGAATAAGGAAACGGCACAGAACACATAATAAGCACATGCACAGTGGAACCAAAACCCACAGAGAGATCAGGGCCAAGCTGGGGGGAAGCCAAGCTGGCTCGGCTCCTGACATGAACAAACTGGAACCTATCAAATAAATAAGATCTAAACCACTGCAACGAAGTTCCATTAAGTCCAGCATTATGTTCTAATCTATCAAGTAGAATATTATGATTGATAGTATCAAAAGCTGCACTAAGGTCTAAAAGGACAAGTACAGAAACAAGTCCATTATCAGATGCGATAAGGAGGTCATTAGTGACCTTCACTAAGGCTGTTTCAGTACTATGATGGATTCTAAACCCAGATTAAAACTCTTCAAATAAACCATTTCCCTGCAAGTGGTCAAATAATTGCATAGCAACAACTCTTTCTAAGATTTTTAAAATGAAAGGCAGATTAAAGATTGGTCTATAGTTAGCTAAAACTCCTGGATCCAGCGTTGGCTTTTTGAGTAAGGGTTTAATTACAGCAGTTTTAAAAGCCTGCGGTACATGGCCTAAAATTAATGAAGAATTGACTATTTGAAGAATAAAGCTACCAATAAATGGGAAGCCTTCTTTAAATAACCTGGTAAGAATAGGGTCTAAAAGACAAGTTGAAGGCTTGGATGAGGAAATTATTTTGTCTAACTCTAAAAGGTCAAATGGAGTAAACTGATCCAAACAGATATCAATTGAAGGAGTTGTTGTAGTTAATGTATTTAAGTTAATGGTGGGAAGAATCTGACTGATTTTATCTCTGATAGATGAAATTTTATTATTGAAAAAGTTCATAAAGTCCTGACTAGTAAGCTCTAAGGGAATGCTAGGATTGACAGAGTCCTGACTCTTTGTCAGCCTGGCTACAGTGCTGAAAAGAAACCTGGGATTATTCTTGTTCTTTTCTAAGAGATTTTTTAAAAATTAAAAGATGATTTCTCCAAGCTAAATAAATTTCATCTAAATTAGTGGAGCACCATTTTCTTTCTAATTGATGAGTCTTCTGTTTTAAGCTATGAGTTTCTGTGTTGAACCAAGGAGTTAGAAATCTCTGATTAGACTTTTTCTTTTTTAAAGGGGCCACCATGTCTAGAGTCTGATGCAGAGAAGCTGTAACACTATCTACCATGCTATCAATTACAGAAGGAGCAAGCTGTCTATAGCTTATTTCCATTGTGTTGACACATGGCATAGAGGAAACAATCTGCATAAATTTGGTAACAACATTATCTGAGAGGCATCTACTATAGTAATATTTTTCTTTCAGAGCCAAATAGTCAGAAATAGTAAAATCCAAGGTTAACAAACAATGGTCTGACAGTACAGGGTTATGAGGAGACACTACCACTACGTTTCTATTTCTATGCCATATATCAGAACAAGGTCCAACGTGTGGTGGAGATGATGGGTAGAATTTCCTACTTTCTGAGAAAACCCCATCGAGTCTAATATAGAATTAAATGCCATATTGAGGCAATCACTATCTACATCTACATGTATATTAAAGTCCCCTACTATAATTATTCTATCTGATTTCAGCACTAAATCAGCTAAGAATTTGGCAAATTCAGATAAAAACTCAGTAGGTTGGTGGAGGACGATAAACTATGGCCAATAAAATTGGGTTTAGCCTAAAATTGCTACCAGGCCCTCAAAGGAATGATAACATGTTTTTTGCTTTACTTTAACTAGTAATTTGGAATGGTAAATTGTTGCTACTCCTCCTCCACGACCAGAACTTCTGGGATTTTGACAGTTTAAATAACCAGAGGGACTTGAATCATTTAAACCAACATAATCCTGAATGAATGAATGAATGAATTTATTTATTTGAATGAATGAATGAATTCATTCATTCATGAATTCATTCATTCATCCTCTTACCTTAACCAAGTCTCTATAAGGGATATTAAATCAATCTGATGATCAATTAACAGATCATGGACTAGCAGAGACTTGGGAGTTAGAGACCTAATATTTAACAAACTGCATATAATTTTTAAATTATGAGGAGGAACAGAGGCCAAATCATTCAATTTAGAGGCTTCATGTTTAATTTGAGTTTTACCAGCTTATTGTTTTATCACTTTGGGATGCTTATACATTATATTTTTATTTACTTTGGAGGGAGCGGACAATGATTCTCTGATGGGGAAGACAGGGCCTAAGTTGAGGGGTGGCGGATGAAGAGGAGCTGCAGAGAGGCGTGTAAGACTGCGACTCTGCTTCCTGGTCCCAACTCTGAATTGTCAGTGTTTTGGAAATTTGGATAAAAATGATGCCAGATTGTTAGATAAATGAGACACACCATCCAAAGTGGGATGGACGCCATCTCATCTAATGAGACCAGGTTTTCCCCAAAATGAACTCCAATTGTCTATGTAGTCCACATCATTTGCAGGACACCACACAGACAGCCAGCGGTTGAAGGATGACAAGCGGCTAAACATGTCATCACTGGTCAGATTGGGGAGGGGCCCAGAGAACACTACAGAGGCAAACATTGTTTTTGCAAAGTCACACACGATTCCACTTTAAGTTTTGTGACTTCCAACTGCCGGAGTCGGATGTCATTAATGCCGACATGGATAACAATTGTGGAGTATTTACAGTTACTTTTAGCCAGCATTTTCAAATTTGACTCAATGTCGCCTGCTCTGGCCCCGGGAATGCATTTGACTATGGCCGCTGGAGTCTCTAGGTTCACGTTTCTGACTACAGATTCGCCAATGATCAGAGTTTTTTCCTCAGCGGGTGTGTCGCTGAGCAGGGAAAAGCGCTTAGAAACATGAACAGGTTGGTGGTGAAGCAGGGCCTTGCAACTAGGCTTCCTTCTCACCGTCACCCACCCAGTCTCCTCGCTGCTGAGGAGGATCGGAGGACCGCTAGCAGGCTGCCCTATGCTAGGGAGCTCCGCTGCAGCTAAGGGGCGTCCGTCATTATTAACTGGCGCAGACGGTGTTTCAATGCAGCGGAGCCGGGATTCCAAATCAGACAACCTCACCTTGAGCACCTCAAAAAGACAACATTTATTACATTTACCATTATCACTAAAAGAGGCAGAGGTGTAGCTAAACATCTGACAGAAAAAGCACACCAGAGGAGGAGGGGAAGGAGAGGTAGCAGCCATAACTAGTGACTAACCCGAAGCTAACAAAAACACAGATGAAAGGTGAACAGAAGGCTAAAGAGGGTGATTAGATGACACTGAGTGTGCACACAGGTGCAAGAGGCTTGATAAACAGAAGTGAGAGTTAACGGTAGATGGAAAAAAGTGATTAAAATCCATTTAAAGGCAAAAATCCTCAGGAGAATGAGGCGAGCTAACCACACAGACAGCCAGCAACACAGGAAGTGACGATACGTTACCACAGGAAGCCACGAGGCAGGTTAAGAGGCGAGATCACAGTCAGTGAGTAGCAGTACGGTTCCATGCCTAGAAAGAGTACTACAGACGAAATGTTTGCTCTAAGAGTGCTGATGGAGAAGTATACAGGAGGTCAGAAGGAGTTGCACTTTGTCTTTGTGGATCTAGAAAAAGCATATGATAGGGTGCCAAGAGAGGAAGTGTGGTACTGTATGAGAAAGTCAGGAGTGGCAGAGAAGTATGTGAGGGTGGTGCAGGACATGTATGAGGACAACGAGACAGTGGTGAGGTGTGCTATTGGAGTGACAGATGGATTCAAGGTGGGGGTGGGGTTACATCAGGGATCAGCTCTGAGCCCCTTCTTGTTTGCCATGGTGATGGACAGGCTGACAGGTCAGGCAGGAGTCTCCATGGAGCATGATGTTTGCAGATGACACTGTGATCTGTAGTGAGAGTAGGGAGCAGGGTTAACAGAACCTAGAGAAGTGAAGGTATGCTTTGGGAAGAAGAGGAATGAAAGTCAGTCGAAGCTAGACAGAATACAGTACACAAGTGTAAATGAGAGGGAGGCAGGTGTAATGGTGAAGATGGAAGGAGTAGCGGTAGTGAACGTAAATGAGTTTAAATACCTGGGGTCAATCATCCTAAGCAATGGAAAATGCACAAGAGAGGTGAAGAAGAGAGTGCAGGCAGGGTGGAGTGGGTGGAGATGAACGTCAGTGGTGATTTGTGAGTGAAGGATAGCAGCTAGAGTGAAAGGGAAGATTTACAAAACGGTCGTGAAATCTGCTATGATGTATGGTTTGGAGACAGTGACACTGACAAAAACACAGGAGGCAGAGCTGGAGGTGGCACAGTTGAAGATGATAAGATTCTCATTGGGAGTGACTAGGAGGGACAGGATTAGAAATGATTATATCAGAGGGACAGCTCAGGTTAAGCAGTTTGGAGACAAAGTAAGAGAGGCAAGGCTGAGATGGTTTGGACATGTGCAGAGGAGGGATAGTGGATATATTGGACAAAGGATGTTGAAGACGGAGCCGCCAGGCAGGAGGAAAAGAGGAAAACCATAGAGACGATTCATGGATGTAGTGAAGGAGGACATGGAGACAGTTGGTATTACAGAGGAAGATGCAAGGGATAGGGTGAGATGGAGGCAGATGATCCGCTGTGGTAACTCCTAAAGGGAGGAGCCAAAAGAAGAAGAAAAAGAAAATCATAAATCCAAACCTTTTGTTTATAAATCCAGAAATTATGCATGTTGAGCTGAATCTCGTGAGCAGGACCTCCTCTGAAAGATGCTGGACATGCCTTTGTAGGCAATTGTTGATCTGAGCGACACCTTGTTAGTAAACAAGTGAAAGAGACCATGTGGAAAAGACAGAAAATCAATGTGCAGGTATGTATACACTATACTTCCATCAATGTAACAGGAAGTATGTTGTTTTTGATCCAGTGCATGAAAATTGTTTCTGTTTCATAATATGTGATGCTGTCATTTCTTAAGAAACATATTGGTGGCTAAACATGGACAAAATTATGTATAAACCATTTTTTAACCCATTAGAACTTCACAAATCGTTCAACAAAGGTAATCCACGTGCAACAGTTCAAACACTGCATTGTTAAAATTGATTGGAAGAAAGTTGTATGCAAACATACTTGTTCATTGATTTTCTGTCCTCTGAGCACCCCGTCTTTCTCCACTGACTCCATTTCTCATTTGCTAAATGTGGCTTTCACCAGGCTGACAATTGGAATGAACATACCTCACACAGCCTAACTGAGCTAAACAGCAAGCAAATCTTTGGGACTGGTAAAGAAAACTGTTCAGATTTAACAAACAAAAACCTTTACCTTTTTCCATTTGTACAGTTTTGTTTTGGTTTGTTTTTTGTTTTGTTTTTTGTTTTTTTAAATCAGTCGTCCATTCTTTGTAAGCCAGTTCCACTTCATTGTATAATAATGGCATAAAAGTACTATGATAATTCTGAAATTTATCTTAAAGTGTCTGTGACACAATATAAGACCTATGGATCAATATTCAGTATGAATTTATCTTCAATCGTCCACATAGTTAGTTCTGTTGACTTAGAATGCTAAATAAGTGGAAAAATATTTCTAAGTGAATTCAAATTTAGCGCCGTGTTGCAGTAATGCGATATCTGGAGACTCGCCTCGTTTCCGGATATGACATCATGAGGAGAGTTTCCTCTTGGCTGATCCGCGTGCTGTCAATATAAGCAAGCTGTTCAGCTTCTATATCAGCGAAGAAATGCCGAAACGTTGTGTGGCAGCTGGGTGTTCTAATTGCTCCAGTGAACGTATAAGCCTGTTCTCATTCCCAAAAGATCCAGCTCTTCTTAAAAAATGGGCGAAGCAAGTACAGTGAGCAAGGGACAAATGGCAACCAACACCATCTTCTGTACTCTGTAGCGATCATTTCACTGCAGACAGTTTTGAGGAGGTGCCTGCTATACAGGAATCTTTAGGCTTGAAAGTTTGTTACAAACGGGTTCTAAAACTGACTGCCATACCTACGGTTTTTAAACGAAAACCCACAGCTCAAGACGATATCAACATATCAAAACAGCGCAGAGAAGCAACATTGTAAAAACTTGCCTGGAAAAGAGTTTGTGTAATTGATTTTTTTTTCCACATAAGGCGATCGTGATTTTATTATATTTTTTCCGCCGAAAGTAAAATCCTCCCCTATGAATTTTGAAGCCGAGTGTTGACTTTACTCCAAATGGAACAACTTTGTGTTAAAAAACATTATATTACTTTTTTCAGTTTTCCATCCATCTTCTACCGCTTTTCCGGAGGTCCGGGTTGCGGAGGCAGCATTTCAAGCAGAGAAGCCCAGACTTCCCTCTCCCCAGCCACCTGCTCCAGCTCTTCAGAGGGGATACCAAGGCGTTCCCAGACCAGCTGGGAGACATAGTCTCTCCACCGAGTCCTGGGTCTGCCCCGGGGTCTCCTCCCAGTGGGACGTACCTGAAACACCTCAAGTGGGAGGCATCCAGGAGGCATCCTAATCAGATGCCCATACCACCTCAACTGACTCCTTTCAATGTGGAGGAGCAGCGGTTCTACTCTGAGCCTCTCCCGGATGACTGAGCTCCTCACCCTATCTCTGAGGGTGAGTCCAGCAATCCTACGGAGAAAGCTCATTTCCGCCGCTTGTATCCGCGATCTCGTTCTTTCGGTCATTACCCAAAGCTTGTGACCATAGGTGAGAGTAGGAACGTAGATTGACTGGTAAATCGACAGCTTTGCCTTAGAACTAAGCTCCCTCTTCACCACAACAGACCGGTACAACGTCCGCATCACTGCAGATGCTGCTCCGATCCGTCTGTCGATCTCTCGCTCCATTTTCCCCTCACTCGTGAACAAGACCCCAAGATACTTAAACTCCTCCACTTGGGGCAGGAGCCTGTCCCCAACCCGGAGAGGACAATCCACCTTTTTCCGGCTGAAGACCATGGACTCAGACTTGGAGGTGCCGATTCTCATCCCAGCCACTTCACACTCAGCGGAAAACCGTCCCAGCAAGAGCTGTAGGTCATTGCTGGATGAAGCCAACAGGACAACATCATCTGCAAACAACAGAGATGAGATCCTGTGGTCACCAAGCATGACACCCTCCATTCCCTGGCTGAGCCTAGAAATCCTGTCCATAAAAATTATGAACAGGATCGGTGACAAAGGGCAGCCCCGGCGGAGTCCAACTCTCACTGGGAATGACTCCGACCGAGTGTTGGCAATACGAACCAAACTCTCACAACGGTCGTACAGAGACCGAATAGCTCGTAACAACAAGCCCGATACCCCATACTCCCGAAGCACCCCCCACAAAAATCCACAGGGGACGCAGTCAAATGCCTTCTCCAAGTCCACAAAACACATGTAAACTGGTTGGGCAAACTCCCACAAACCCTCAAGAATTCTCGAGAGGGTAAAGAGCTGGTCCGATGTGCCACGGCCAGGACGAAAACCACATTGCTCCTCCTGAATCCGAGGTTCGACCAACGGCCGGACTCTCCTCTCCAGTACCTTGGCATAGACCTTCCCAGGGAGGCTGAGGAGTGTGATCCCTCTAAAGTTGGAGCACACCCTCCGGTCCCCTTTTTTGAAGAGAGGAACCACCACCCCGGTTTGCCATGCCAAAGGCACTGCCCCCGACCTCCACGCAATGTTGCAGAGGCGTGTCAACCATGACAACCCAACA
This sequence comes from Pholidichthys leucotaenia, assembly GCA_020510985.1. Taxonomy (NCBI): domain Eukaryota; kingdom Metazoa; phylum Chordata; class Actinopteri; order Cichliformes; family Pholidichthyidae; genus Pholidichthys; species Pholidichthys leucotaenia. The sequence goes on along the minus strand of CM035837.1, from coordinate 57,007,007 downwards.
ACATCCAGGGCCTTGAGGTACTCAGGGCGAATCTCGTCCACCCCCGGGGCCCGGCCACCAAAGAGATTTTTAACCACCTTGGCGACCTCAGCCCCTGTGATAGGCGAGTCATCCCCCTCGTCCCCAAACCCTGCTTCCTCTATGGAAGGCGTATCAGTGGGATTGAGGAGATCCTCGAAGTATTCCTTCCACCGCCCGACAATATCCCCAGTTGAAGTCAACAGTGTCCCATCCGCACCATACACAGTGTGGACGGGGAGCTGCTTTCCCCTCCTGAGCCGCCGAACAGTTTGCCAGAATCTCTTTGAAGCCGACCGAAAGTCTTGTTCCATGGCCTCACCGAACTCCTCCCATACCCGCGTTTTTGCTTCAGCAACCACCCGAGCTGCACTCTACTTGGCCTGCCGGTACACCTCAGCTGCTTCGGGAGTCCCACAAGCCAACCAAGCCTGATAGGACTCCTTCTTCAGCTTAATGGCCCCCCTCACCACTGGTGTCCACCACTTGGTTCGGGGGTTGCCACCACGAGATGCACCGACCACCTTGCAGCCGCAGCTCTGGGCCGCCGCTTCAACAACAGAGGTGGAGAACATGGCCCATTCAGACTCCATGTCTCCAGACTCCCTCGGAATGTGGTTGAAGTTCTTCCGGAGGTGGGAGTTGAAGACCTCCCGGACAGGGGCCTCAGCCAGACGCTCCCAGCACACCCTCACTATATGTTTGGGTCTACCAGGTCTGAATGGCTTCCTCCCCTGCCATCGGATCCAACTCACCACCAGGTGGTGATCAGTTGACAGTTCTGCACCTCTCTTTACTCGGGTGTCCAAGACATACGGTCGCAGGTCTGATGATACGATAACAAAATCGATCATCGACCTGCGACCTAGGGTGTCCTGGTGCCAGGTGCACATATGGACACCCTTATGCTTGAACATGGTGTTCGTTATGGACAGACTGTGGTTAGCACAGAAGTCCAATAACTGAACACCACTCGGGTTCAGATCGGGCAGGCCGTTCCTCCCAATCACCCCCCTCCAGGTTTCACTGTCATTGCCCACGTGCGCATTGAAGTCCCCCAGTAGGACAATGGAGTCTCCAGGAGGAGTACCCTCCAGCACCCCAGTCACAGACTCCAAAAAGGGTGGGTACTCTGAAACATCAATTGGTGCATAGGCACAAATGATGGTCAGGACCTGTTTCCCAACCCGAAGGCGCAGGGAAGCAACCCTTTCGTCCACCGGGGAAAACTCCGATATAGAGGCAGCAAGGTGGGGCGATACAAGAATACCCACCCCTGCTCGTCGCCTCTCGCCCGGGGCAACTCCAGAAAAGGCCAAGCTCCAGCCCCTCTCCAGGAGACTAGTTCCGGAACCGGAGCTGTGTGTTGAGGTGAGGCCGACTATATCTAGCCGGTATCGCTCAACCTCGTACACCAGCTCAGGCTCCTTCCCCACCAGAGAGGTGACATTCCACGTACCAAAAGCCAGTTTAGAAAGCTTGGGATCAGTCCGCCAAGGTCTCCGCCTTTGACCGCCACCTAATCCACATAGCACCGGACCCCCATGATCCCTCCTGCAGGTGGTGAACCCACTGGAGGGCGGACCCATGTAACTCCTTCGGGCTGAGCCCGGCCGGGTCCCATGGGTGGAAACCCGGCCACCAGACACTAGCCTTCGAGCCCCTCCCCCAGGCCTGGCTCCAAAACCTGGCCCGTGATCCAAGGCTGCTGACTGAGCTGAGCTTCCAAGCCAATGAATCTCAAAGGGCAATGTCTGGCTTTGTGCAACTCCACTCTGCTCCCACGGCCAGCTGGGAGCTGGAGCGACTACGCTGCCCGCAAGAGCGGACCGGAGTTGTGCAGAGCCCCAGAGGATGGTGGGGGAGCTGGCTCTAGCCAGCAGCCTCTGGTCCCAGGCCATTTTAATTGCAGCGACCCTGGAGGCTTCTAGTTCTTGCGATCGGCTAAAGGTAGCCTATTGGCCCCTGAGCTTTTAGCCCCTGAGCTAACACTGGGACTAGGACGCTGGTTGTAAGCTCAGCTTACATTGTTATTTTCTTCAGAGCTTCGTCACCCTAATAATCCCCGTTACCACCCAGTTCACTCCGGCCCATGTCCCAGTGGTTTCATCATGATTCCACGGCTGATCACCCATACCGGTGTTATGATGAGAACTCCCCTGCCTGCCGAGAATTGCATCCGGGGGAATTCTTGGCGTAACACCGGCCAGTAGCCTCTGGTCCTGGGCCATTTTGACTGAAGCGACCAGTGTGCCAGTACAGGTGATCCACCACGGAATTACGACAAAACCACTGGGAGATGGGCCAGAGTGGCCCAGATGATAACAGGGATGGCTATTAGGGTGTCTAAGATCTGAAGAAAATGACAGTATAAGCTGCACTTACAGAGAGTGTCCTGGTACCAGTGTTAGCTCAGGGGCTAATAGCTGAGGGGCCAATAAGCTACCTTTAGCCTTGAACTGGCCATGCAAGCCTTCAGCCTCCGGTATGGGTGATCTGTCATGGAATCATGACGAAACCACAGGGAAATGGGCAAAATGACACGAGGCACACCGGCAAACCAGGTAGTAAAAGTGATGGCTATTAAGGTGACTAAGATCTGAAGAAAAAAACAATATAAGCCATGCTTGGTGCGAGGCTCCTGGTACCAGTGTTAGCTCAGGCTACCTTTAGCCACCCCTTCCATCTCCATGACAGACAGTTAGGTGGGCCAATAATAAAGCAGTGGGCAGGTCTCAAAGATGGCGGTGGGTTGCCTTTTTCCAACCTTGACGTCTAAGGTTTACCCGGAAGAGTAAAAAAGGTTTACCCGGAAAAGTAAAAAACGTTTCTGGCATTTCTTGGGAGAGAAAAATGAGATAAAGGCTGTATGTTTTTTAAGAGCACTGACTGCCTGGAATTTTTTTTTTTTTTTTGATAATTACTTGATCAGTAGACTCATTTCAGACAGTTGAAACCTACAACATACTACTACTACACTACAACTAGTACTACACACCATTTTTCAGTCAATGACCCATTTAACCTTCGGAAATTCATCTATTGTTCACATGATTATCGGAAAAAAAACAATGCTCACATCTCTTAAAAACACACACAGCGTTTATATCATTTTTGTGTCTAAAGGTGCATCAGACCAAACACGAACAGGCAACATGAATCCATACAAAGTGAATGGAAAGAGGCGAGTACACGCGAAATTGTGCATTCGCATGTTCACGTCCGACGTAGTATGCTAGCTTTGAGATTGCACGGTGAGATTGCACCGGCTGCACGGTGGCGCAGTGGTTTAGCACTGTGGCAGCACAGTTTTACCCTCGGCTGGGGGATCGCGGGGATCATGAGATCGTGGGTTCGATCCCAGCCCCCGACCAACAGTGAGCTGTGTGGAGTTTGCATGTTCTCCCCGTGTTGCGCGGGTTTACTCCGGGATTTCTCCGGTTTCCTCCCGCATACCAAAAACATGTAGGTTTAGGGCGCTCACGCACGCGGCGACCAGCAGCCGGTGGCTTGTCACCAGACTGCAAACCAAGTCTACCTACGGGTACAAATAAGTAACAAAAAAAAAAAAAAAAAAAAAAAAAAAGGGTAACATGGAAACCTAATATTTACAGTTAAGAATGTGAAGTACAGGAACATGTCCAGGTAATTTACAAACAAAAAAAGAAGTAAAGTCAATCATTACCTTGGGCTGCACGGTGGCGCAGTGGTTAGCACTGCGGCAGCACAGTTTACCCTTGGCCGGGGGATTGTGGGGATCGTGGGATCGTGGGTTCGATCCCAGCCCCCGACCAACAGTGATCTGTGTGGAGTTTGCATGTTCTCCCCGTGTTGCGTGGGTTTACTCCGGGATTTCTCCGGTTTCCTCCCACATGCCAAAAACATGCATGTTAGGTTAATTGGCTGTTCTAAATTGTCCCTAGATATCTGTTTCCTATAGGCCCTTAGAATAGAGGGTTAGTATTAATGAAAGCGCCTTGAGTGGTCTTTGTGACTAGAAAAGCGCTATATAAGTGCAGGTTAGTTAGTTAGTTAGTTAGATTCTGCCGTCACTGGAGTAAAAGTGTCACCATTGCAGAGTAAACTAGTTTGAAAATGAGACTGCTACTCACCTGGAAACAGGAGGACCGGGAGCTTTGCAGCTAAATCATGATTTCGGAGTTATTTACCCACGGATTCCTGCCACAGATGTGCTAACAAGGCTAGCAAGCTAGCAACGGAAACACTCATCATCTTGTAAAGTTTTGGAGACAGGGACAACTTTTTCAGGTGAGCCCCCCATCGGATAATGTAAACCTAACGCATGACGTTATTTTGGAGATTTCCACAGTAGGTTGAACACTACTGCAGAAGTTATAAAGGCCACTTTGCCTGTTTGCATCTCACTCAGACCATGAATTCACATCTATTTGCTTGTTTACATTACATTTTAATGTAATCACACTGCACAAAAAATTTGCCCGCTCACATTTGGTCTGAACGCACCTTAAGAAGCCATTTTAACTCTTCCAGGTTTGTGAAAAAATGCTACAAACATAGTAAATTTAGCCCAGTGATATCCTTGATACCTGCCTGGTGCTGTATTGTTCAACAGCTAGCTGTCTGTCACATATAGAACAGTCAGCAAACAGTGTTACTAGGAAGTTAGCTTACCAAATGCAGTTAATATTGTTTTTTTTTTCTTTAGATTTTAGTTGCCCTAATAGACATCCCTGTTTCCACCTGGTTCACTAATCCAGTCGATAATATAGTATGTCATATCAATGTAGCTTATTTTGTTTTATTTTCAGTGTGTTGGTACATCGAACGGCTAGCATTAGCTTGGCTATGCAGTCTTACAGGCCATCTGGCATTAGCTTAACTGTCGATCCAGCTGGTATCGATCCTTATTTTCTATGAATTTTATTCACCCCACACTGGGATCCTTGTTCATCTGCTAACATTTGACCATATATGTCGTTCTTAGACATTATTTTTGCTAGGCAGTTAGCGCCTTGGGGCATCAGCGAGGCACTTGAGGCCCATTCACTCACTCACACTTCTGTGTTATTGTACTTCAGGGACCAGTCATATCCCATCAGCAACTGAAACCACACACGCCTGTCCACCAGTGATGCTTAGTCATTCTTTTAGGCAAATTCATGTTATTTGGTTCAGGTTCCCTAGCAAGTTAATATTAGCAATAGTGACATAAGAAGAAAGGCAGAATTAACAGTGGTTCTCTGGTATTTACAGAGACATGCGATGAAACAAGTTGTTCTGAGGAAGGCTGCAAAAGATGATTTACAATGATGCTGCAATAATTAAAGAAAATTTCATCATCTCAAAACCCTCCTAAAACTATAAAAGAAACAACATAATATATAGTCTATAAAAAATATTGTTTGTGGAGCTGTTGCTAGTCATCTAGCTATATTTGCAGAGGATAATGAGCAGAATCACCTTTCAGCAATATGTGTTTGATAAAATTGCCTCAAAGTATTAAAACTAAATATCATAATTCCTATTTCCTGTGGGGTTTAGCTAAACCTCATGAGAAAAATTTCAATTATTTTCATGAATATTTACAGACCAAATCTTTTTTTTTTTATTATGATGTTCTATGTGACAGGGGGAAAGGCTGACAAATTCATAAAATATTGGCTTGCTTTAACATCCAAAAACTGATTAGAAAGCAAAAGAACTGGACCCCAGCTGGTGGGAAGATGGCTATCACTCTGAAATGATTTTTAACGCAGATAACGGTTTTAATTCACAAGGAAAAATTGAAAATGTGCTCTCGGTTTTAATGTGTATTCTGTTTGATAATGAAAATATTTTGCTGTCATTTGGTGTTTGGCTAAAAGAAAGTCTTACCGTCAATTGTACTCCCATGGGCTTTTAAGGAAAAATGCACAGGAAGAATCCACTGCTGAATGCAATCTGAATGCAAAGGGCAAAAAGATAGTAAGAAAACAGCAGTAATTAATAGAGAATTATAACACAATTTATTTTCTCAAGTGCTGATTTTCTTTTTTTTTTTTTACTTTGCATACAGAATGGTCTGCAAGGCATCCAAATTAAAACCAGCCAAAAGCATAAAAGGGAGGTGCTTCCTGTTTTTGACCCAAACACCAAATTCTATACCCTATGTTCCTCTAAAACCCTAGTTCAATGCAGCCTTCAGCTGATCCCCAGACAAATATACACATATACAGAGTCCATTGTGATTTAAAGTTCAACTCCTGGCAAAAATTATAGAATCACAGCTATTCCATGTTGATTCAGATAGTTTATTTTGTAAACCAAAATAAATGAATAAATACATTTTTTTTTTAAAATCACAGATATGTCACAAAACTATTTTTATTTAACAGCTCAACATCCTGGCTACGTAAAACCTACTTTATAAAAAAAAAAAAAAAAAAATTCTCTGATTAATAACATTTTTTTTGTCTGACCAGTTAGAGGAAATAATCATGGAAAAAGTGTGGAATCATCTTGTAATTTCCACTGATAAAACAAATACCTGTACAAATCTAAATATGCAAATTACTCTGCAGTTAAGAGAGTCTTTGCAGACCTTAATGAGCCATTTCATCTGGCTGATTGACAGGAAACATGACTCCTACAACAGAGCTGTCAGTGGAAACAGCAGAAAGGCTTTAAAAACATCCTTCAAGAAGTGAATTTGACATAAAACGTGTCACAAGGTGATAGCTGTTCCTGGTCAGCTGTGTCTAAAATTTGGAGTAAATACAAAGGAAAATGGAAGCTTATAAATGGAAAACATATAGACAGACCAACGAAGATGTCAAAGCATCAGGAAACTCAAAGCTTTATGCCTTAAAAATAGAAAATGCACCACTAAAAAAATGAAAAACAAATGGGCTGAAACAGGAGCCAGTGCATGTGAAAAAAAAAAAAACATTAAATGAGCTAAAGGAAATGGGATTTTCTTACAGAAAAAAAAACTAATATAAACCATTCTCAACACCCAAACAGAAGAAAACAAGGTTAAAGTGGGGCAAAGAGAAGCAGTCATGGACTGTGGATGATTGGATGAAAGTAATATTCAGTAAATATTTACAAATCTGTATTAGGGAAGGAGATTTGCTTAGTGCAATTCCAATGAAACACATAAAAGTGAGTGCCTGAAGAAAATAAAGAAATTTCCAGTCATTGATAAGCAGTGTTGGAAGTAAGATAAAATAAGATAAGATAAGCCTTAATTAGTCCCACAATGGGGAAATTCCAGGATTGCAACAGCACAGGGATAGCAACACTCAGAGCAATAATTTAGAAGATAAGAAAATAAGAGCAGTGAATATACATATATACATATAAATATAGTATATACACAGTGCGGAGCATTGTAGCTAGATGGAATAAACAGCATAACCGTCTATTTAGTTACCCTACATGGTATGAATATGTACCCATACATATTGTCACCTTCCATAGCGACTGATATTGTCCTAGTTGTATACTGGAGGGGACCATTAGTGTAAGTCTGTTGCATCTTTTGTATTCAATACTATTAGGTCGTCACGTTTTTTTTGCTATCTCTGCGAGCAGCCCTGCTTAGGTTATACAGTCTGACAGCCGTAGGTAGGAAGGAGCTGCGAAACCTCTCAGTCACGCATCTAGGATGAAGTAGTCTACTGCTAAATGAGCTCCTCAGTGCGTCCAGTATGTCCTGCATAGGGTGGGACTCGGACTCCAGCAGAGATGACAGTTTAGCCACCATCCTTCTCTCTCCTATCTCCTCCACTGGGTCAAGGCGTTGCCACAGGACAGAGCTAGCTTTCTTGATCAGTTTGTTCAGTCTCTTCCTATCGGCTGCTGTAATGCCGTTGCCCCAACAGACCACTCCAAAAGTGATGGCTGATGCCACCACCGTGTCATAGAATGTCTTCAAGAGCACCCCTTATACACCAAAAGACCTGAGCCTCCTCAGTAGGAACAGCCTGTGCTGTCCCTTCTTGTAGAGTGCGTCAGTATTGTGTGACCAGTCTAGTTTATTGTTCAGATGAACACCCAGGTACTTGTAGGATGTCACCATCTCAATGTCTGTTCCCTGGATGTTCACTGGTGCTGTGAGGGGTTGTCCTTGCCTGCGGCAGTCCACCACCAGCTCCTTAGTTTTCCTTGCGTTGATCTGGAGGCAGTTCCGATGGCACCAGTCCACGAAGTCCTGGATAAGTCCTCTGTACTCAGCTTCATCTCCGTTGGAGATGAGGCCGATGATCGCAGAGTTGTCAGAGAACTTCTGTAGATGGCAGTGTGTTGTGTTGTAGGAGAAGTCCGCAGTATAAAGGGTGAACAGGAAGGGAGCCAAAACCGTTCCCTGGGGGGCCCCCGTGCTACCGATGATCGTGTCGGACACACAATCCCAGGTTCTCACAAACTGTGGCTGGTTAGTGAGGTAGTCCAGGATCCATGATGACAGGTGCTGGTCCACCCCTGCGCACAGCAGCTTGTCCTTCAGGATCATCGGTTGGATGGTGTTGAACGCACTGGAGAAGTCAAAGAACATGATCCTCACCGCATTCCCGGGCTTCTCCAGGTGGGACAGTGAACGGTGAAGGAGGAAGATCACTGCATCCTCCACCCCAATGCCATGCTGGTAGGCAAACTGGAGTGGATCCATCGCTGGTCCCACCAGGAGGCGGACGTGAGCAAGGAGCAGTCTCTCCAGGGTCTTCATCATGTGAGACGTCAGGGCCACTGGCCTGTAGCTATTCAGGTCTTTGGGGTGGGGAGTCTTTGGTACATGTACCACACAAGATGTTTTCCACAACTGTGGTACCCTCCCCAGCTTCAGGCTCAGGTTGAAGATGTGCTCCACAATCCCACACAGCTGGTCTGCACAGGACTTGAGGAGCTTTGCGCTGATGCCGTCCGGTCCCGAGGCCTTCCTCGCCTTGATCTTCCTCAGCTCCGTCCTCACCTGGGTCTTAGTGAGGGTCAGGTTGGGGGGCTGTGTGCTGGGAGTGGGGGGGTGTTGGTGAAGTGGGGTGTGGACAGCAGGTCTCGATGACTTTAGAGGCAGCAGTGGTTGGTGTCCAGTCGGGGGGGGGGGGGGGGGGGGAGGGCGGTTGGTCAAACCTATTAAAAAACAGATTCAGATTGTTCGCCCACTCCCTGCCCCCCGTGGCCTGGGGGGAGGTATTCTGGAGCCCAGAGATGGTTTTAAGGTTTCTCCAGACCCCGCTGATGTCGCTCTGTTGCAGCTTGTCCTCCATCTTCTTCCTGAAGCTGTCCTTGCCTTCTCTGATCTTCCTCCTCAGCTCCCTCTGTACGGACTTCAGCATCTCCCTGTTCCCCGACCTGAAGATCCTTGTCTTCTCTCTCAGAAGTGTTTTTATCTCAGGGTTGATCCAGGGTTTGTTGTTTGAGCAAAACCGTATGGTCTTGGTGGGCACGGTGTTGTCCACACAGAAGTTGACGTAGTCCGTGATGGTGTGAGTGAGGCCATCGATGTCCTCACCATGTGGATCGCAGAGCTGCTCCCAGGCAGTGATTTCAAAACAGTCCTTTAGAGCGTCCATTGCCTCCTCAAACCATATCTTCACCGTGCGCATGACCGGAGGCTGTCTGTGTACTAGAGGTTTGTACACCGGCAGGAGATGAACCAAGTTGTGATCCGGTCTCCCGAGTGGGGGGAGTGGTGATGAGGTGTATGCCTCCTTAGTGTTAGCATAGAATAAGTCCAGTGTTTTATTGTCTCCAGTGTGGCATGTGACATACTGGGTGAACGTGGGCAGAATGAGGGACAGTGAAATATGGTTGAAATCACCTGAGATGAGGAGAAGAGCATCTGGGTGTTCTGTCAGAAGCCTGCCGGTTACTGAGTGAATGGCGTCACGTGCTGTCCCAGCATTCGCAGTCGGATTTGCATAAATAACAATGCAGATCACGTGTGAGTATTCCATCAGGAGAGAGGTAGGCCGCATGCTAACAGCTAGCAGCTCAGTGTCTTTGCTGCAGTGATGTTGTTTAACCGTGATGTGTCCCGGTCTCCACCAGCTGTTAATGACATACATTATCACTCCTCCGCCCCTTGCCTTCCCACTGTCTGGTGTCCGGTCTGCCCGTATTGCATGGAAACCCTCCAGTTCAATGATAGCATCTGTTGCTAGTTCTGTTAGCCACGTCTCAGTAAACAACATCAAGCTAATCTCTCTGAAGACGCTCTCGTAGCAGGAGATAGCCGCTAGCTCATCTGTCTTATTGAGTAGCGATCAAACGTTCCCCATAATAACGGATGGAAGGACGGGTCTGTACCTTATATTTCTCGCCCGCCGTCTTGCTCCAGCATGGCATCCACGTCGTTTCTGTCTTATTTCACCCGGTATGTCAAGGTCTTGCGCTTGCATCTTGGTCCGGTTAAGTGCTAACAGCTGGTCTCTGCTGTAACGTATCCTGCTAAAAACAGTGGCTCCGTCTGCTAGCTCAGGAGACATTTGGTCGATCCGTGTGTCCGTCCGATGCATAAGGTGTCGCCGGCTCAGAAAGATTAGCAAGAGAAGCCAGATAGTAAATAGAAATAGGAAGAAATTGATCCGCTGATGCAAAAAGGCAGCCTACTTGTGTGGCGCCGGAAGTCATAACCGGAAGTAACACGTTACTATAACGCCACTACTTTTGCAGTAATGTGCTTTGTAATGAAATTACTGTTTAAAAATTCAGTAATGCATTACAGTTACTGAAATTTGATCAGATGTGTTACTCGAGTTACTCATTTTATTAATATAGATAGATACTTTTAGCACAAATAAACAGACCCTACCATAGCTGGTGCAGCTGTCAGTCTCCTCCGCGGGTCGATTTCCTGTCCTGCCCCAGTTCAGGCTACAGCCCGGTTGGAAGAAATGCCGTGGCGGTGGCAACTTCTCATATTGAGCTCTGATTGCCTGTTGTCCGAGCGGTGAGTAGCTCTTACAGCTCCTACCTCTGTGGTTAAATATGAGTATTTTTTTAGCAAGAAGCTCACATTTAATGTCCACATTAAATGCATTTAAAGTTTTCTTACGCACAGAAAAAAGCGACTGTGATTTGCTGCAGTAAAGAACAGCTTCTTGGAAGCGGTGAATTTTCATTTATCTGTGCTTTCTGTTTTATTTTATCTCATTCATTTACATGCTGTTGTGATATGCAACTATTTCATGGAAGTAAATCCTCTAAATATGTGTTTTTAATGGGCTGGTCCAGGGGTGTCAAACATATAGCTCATGGGCTAAAAATGGCCCACCAGGGGGTCCGAAGTTTTCTTTGTGAATTTATAGCTTTATTTCTAGTAAATTTCTGACTTTCTACTGATTACAATAGTTTATGTAAATCTGAGACATTTTTTCTCTGTAAGATGAGACTTTTTTTTCTCATCAGTTTTCTGTTTCTTCTTTTTTCTGATGAGAACAAGGGGCCCTTGATCTTGCTATGTGTACAAGATGATTTAAGTATGCATTTAAAAGTAACATGAAAGTTACTTTTCTAAGTAGCTAGTTACTTTAATCATGCAGTAACTCAAAAGTAACTCAGTTACCTTTGAAAAGAAGTAACTAGTAACTGTAACTAGTTACTATATTTTAGTAACTTGCCCAACACTGTTGAAAAGTAAAGGACCAGGCGAAGGCAGTCCTTATTTCACAGTAAATGCACAGGTGTAGTTATAGACACTTTTCTCGTGTCATCAACTTAAAGCAGGTTTGGTGATGATGAACTCAATTTTCGGGATGATAATGCATCTTGCCACCAAGGAAAGGAGTCAAAACTTTTCTTCATGCATACATACAGTATCAGCTCAATGACATGACCAGCTAGCAATCCACATCTCAAGATTGAATATTTATGGTGGAAATTGAAGAAAACAGTCCATGACAAGGCTCCATACTGCAAAGCTGATCTAACTTGGGTGGTGCGGTGGTGCAGTGGTTAGCACTGCGGCAGCACAGCAACTCACCCTTGGCCATGGGATCCCTGGTTCGATCCCAGCCCCTGACCAACAGTGATCTGTGTGGAGTTTGCATGTTCTCCCCGGGTCTGCGTGGGTTTACTCCAGGAGTTCTCCGGTTTCCTCCCACAGGCCAAAAACATGCAGGTTAGGTTAATTGGAGACTCTAAAAGTGGCCCTAGGTGTGAATGTGTGTGTGAATGGTAAAGGGATAGCGCCGTACTGTGACTGCTTCATCCATCCAGGTGGATGCCCTCAATTTCCCCTCTGGGGATCAATAAAGTATACAAAATCAAAAAAATAACTGTTATATGATAAAGTTTTGTCATGTCTGCAATTAGATTTTTTTTCCTGCAAAATAAAACAGCTGAATGAACATCATCGAAAAGTAGTGACTCCATAATTTTTGCTGCGGGTTTGCAGTGAGAGATGTTTACCCATCAGTGTTTAAGTGGAAGAGATCAGGTGCGTGAGAAGGCAGTGAGTCACACTGAAGACTTGCATTGCTCTGGGTTTGTTTCATTTAAGCTGCACTCAGCGGCAGCATGTGTCCCTCATTTGCTTGGTTGTAAACCAATTTGTTATCTTCAAAAACCAGAGATTGGGATTTTAGGTAATGTGGTTTGTGACTTCAGCCATATTTCAGTGGGTAGAATCCATGAAGCCTCTTTGTCAGCTATGCCGGTTTCAGCAGTGAGCAGTTCATCTGGAGGGGGGCCAGTTACTGGTTCATGCATAAGTCCTCCCACATCACTGTCTACAGAAAGAGAAAAACCTCGAGCCTTGTGGATGTCTGTTTGATGTGCAAAGAAGAGAAATTTAATAAGTTTACCTGTTTTAGGAAGATATATTTATCATTAAATGTGAAAAAAATGAGTATTACAGTTTTAAAAGGTAATGTGTCATATGCTAAAAATCTTTAATGGCTCAGTGTTTCAAATTACACTCATGATGTCTAAGATTTTAGTACCTTTATTGTTCAGTCTAGATCATGGCTGTCTCAAGCTTTTTGGGGATCTTATGCAAGATTGTGTTTGGGGGCCCCAATTTTTGGAATAGGGAAAAATTAAATCCCTTTAAAATGATTTCGGACACAGCCAGCGGTGCGATTTAGACACATCATCAGTGATGAACCCAGGATTACAGGGTGTCAGGTCTGAGACTATCAGACACCCTCACCTGTGCAACTCAGCCGGGCTGATCAGTCCTGGGCTTGTGTCCAAGTTGCACGCTGCACCATGGATCACCCCTCTTGATCCACAACCACCTTGAAGCTTTTTCTGCAGTTTCAGACATACTCCTGATGGCTCTCCTTTCCTACAACCCTCTGAGGAAGGAGTCCAAGTGTATGATGTAAAGACTGTCCTCCATAGCCCCTGCAGCCCACCTCAATGGTGTCACAGTACCACCACCCCCACCCCAATCCCATGCCTTCTACAGTTCTCTGTCAGTTCTAGATATTTGGACTTGACCTCTTGTGCTCTTGGGCCTCCTCTATCTGGTCTTCCCAGGGGACAGTGAGTTCTACTATAACCACCTGCTTGGAACTGTCAGATGTTAGCGTCAGGTCTGGTCTTACGATCGTCCTGGTAGTGTGATCAAGGAACTTCAGCTGCACAGTCATGAGCTGTGGCTAGCAGCCCAGTGGAGTTCCTAGGTTCCCCCTGAGGTTTCTCTCCCACTCTGACAAAAGAGATGATATACCCTGTTGGGAGCTGATGTTTAATATCCTGGACTCCTGAGCAGATGGTGTCCACTACTGCCTTCAGCACCTAGACATGGCACCACCTTTACCTCCCCTCTACCAAGGCTTTCAGGCAGCCGTCAGGATATGCTCCAAGGAATCTCTTGCTGGGCACAGCGGGTTGGATGGACTTGGAAGGACATTGTATGTACACTGACTGGATCAGAAATTTGAAACCGAGCAGGTTCTGACTTCCAAAGTTCTGCCCAGGTGATCTTACAAGCCATTGTATGATCCCAATTAGTCCAAGCACCCTACCTGTACACAGCCACTGTCCTACTCCAGTGTTCCTCTTCCCTCTCTGCTTGGATCTCTCCCTGGATCAGCTGATGTCCCTCTTGCCCCTGGGATTTGTCATAGCATGGCCCTGTATTGGTACCAATCCCAGCTTGTCCAGCTGCCACAGAGCCAATCAGCATGCCATATCTCAGCCTTTCTTCTGCCCAGTGAAATTAGAAAAACCCTCTCATCTCCCAACAAAAACATTTTAAAAAATAAACCTGGGTTGTTGTCTAGATGAAGAGAAAAAATTAAACCATTACATAAAATAAATATCTAAGTAGCATCCTTATAAACTTTGCAAGTTTATACAAAAGAAGTCACACATTTACAAGAAAAAAATTGCAAATTTGCATCAAAATATGAGCAAATTTACCAAAAAAGACAGATTTATGAGAAAAAAAATTAAAATTTGCATGAAAAAATAAGCAAATTTACAAAAACAGAGAAATTTATGAGACATCAGTTGAAAATTTACAAGAAAAAAATGCAAATTTACAAGAAAATCCAGAAACAGCTCTGATCTCAATATATTCAGTAGAACAGATCCTGAAGTATAACAACTTGTCAGATTTGTGTTACGTTACAGGAAGTATGCATAAAAAAATGCAAGCTTGTATGAGAAAAAGAAGAAATAATATCATTTACTTTATATAAAAATGAAGAAGAAAAGCCGCCAAGCTTCTTCTGAATCATATTTCAAGGGAAAATCAACGCAAATTTGTGCATCAAGATCACTGTGGTGTCTCACCCACAGGAGTTTCGTTTTACTCATGCCACCTTTGGTATTTTTAGTCAAAGCACCCTAAAGCACCTTCCGCATGCACCTGGCTTTCCTCTGTTGCATCCATATGCAGGTGCAATACAGGGAAATCATTGCAATCAGCAAACATTACCCAAGCATCCCTGAAAGCTGAAGAGAAATCACATGTGATAGCTGGAGAAGCTAGGAAGGCAACCATTATTAGTAACATCAGCACTGTCACAGCGCTCATTCTCTGCAAAAACTCTCATATCTGACAACAGTGTCAGTGTCGTTCTTTGAGTGGAAAAGAAGAAATAGGCTCGATGGAAAAGCCTGCAGCTCAGTTTTATGGCACCAATAATTTGGTGTCAGCAAAAATATCCGTTAGGTTGTAATGAAGACATTCTCACGCTAGGTACAGAGGTGGGAGTATCCAGAAATTGAACTCAAGTAAAAGTAGCTTTACTTCATGATTTTAAGTACTCAAGTACAAGTCACCAAAAAATTACTTGAGTAAGAGTAAGAAAGTATCTATGTACTGATGAAGTTATTTGAGTAGTAATGGGTTCACTCTCATAAATGTGATATTTTCTTTTAAATTTAAGATGTATTTTTTTTTATAAATTTTTTTTTCTTCATATATTGGTGACTCTCTTTATTTTTTATTATAAATTTGTAACTTTTTGTAATAGATTTATGAAATTTTTCATACAAATTTGTCACCATTGACTCATAAATTTGCAACTGTTTTCTTGTAAATTTGTGACTTTTTTCTCAGAAAGTTTGCAACTTTTTGCTTAGAAATTTGCTGCTTTTTTCTTGTAATTTTGGGATATTTTAAAATAAATTTGTGGCATTTTCTCTCATAAAGCTGCAACTTTTCCAATAAATTTGCTTTTTTTTTCTTTTAAATTTGCTACGTGTTATTTGAAAGTTGCACAATTTTTTGTAAATTTTTATCTTTTTCTCATAAATTTGCAACTTTTTTATTTGTAAATTTGCAGTTTGGATTTTTTTCTCTTAGATGTAATAGACTAAAATATAAACTAGCCACATACGCGATCTAACAACAATAATACTACATGTAATAACACAGTAATAAGAATTAGGGCTGGGATAATTAATGAATTAACTTTTTTTGATTAATGTGAGCCAATTAACACATTTAAAAAATGTATGCAGCCTGGTGGTGTCGGCAGTGGTGACTGGTTTATCTCAACAACTGGCTCAGCTTAAAACAAGAGTAAGTTTGAAAACATTAATTTCAAATCTAATGATGACAGGAAAAAAATGACTTGCACTAACTTAAAATAAATAAAATCAACTGTCAGTAAAATAGTACAAATGTACTCACATAAGAGTAAAAAGTATCCTACAATAAAACTTCTCACAAAATTACAATTTTGTGGAAAAAGTTACGTGAGTATATATACTTAAACTTAGATGTAACCTCTCCACACCTCATCCTTATTATTGGTAGATTTCAGAGGATGATGTTTGATTTTAGGCTTTCGTGACTATGCCTCAGTTCAGATAAATTAATATTTTAAAAGACATCCAAAGAAACCTAAAGTTACGTAAAAGGATGTCTGAAATATAAAACCAATAACATGATGGGATATGAGTTGGGAACCTAAGTCTGAAAACGAGATGCAAAGGTCCATGTTCTTATGTTACAGTTCTGTCCTTGAGTGTCACTTGATACCCCATCAACTTCCCCACCCCACCCGCGGTAAACTCTGTTGAGCTTCATTACATTAGCTATAGAAGCATCAATAACACCGAGACACAGGATGTTTTTAAAAAGCTACGTACATGCAGCTACTCAGTGCATTTATAAGCACAAACAAATCACAGGGATTATGTAACAACTATGGCAGAGAAGAAGCTGTAGCTAACTGCAGGAGCACTACACCCGTATGTTTAAAATTGTTTAGAAGCTTGTTTTGTGATGGAACAAGTAACATGTGTGTAAATCTATGAATAATAGGGTTTTAAAATAGTTTTAGCATTTAGTGCTTGTTTTGTCAAATGGAGCTGCTAATACCAGAGAGAAGTATGAAAAAAGACTAAAGGCCGCACATTGTTAAAAAAAAAAAAAAGAGTTTTGTGGATTTTACTGTATATCTACTGGTCACATGTATGCTGTTAAAATGTTTAAACTGTCACTTCACAAAGAAATCCATCCATCCATCCATCCATCTTCTTCCACTTAATCCTTTATTCGGGTTGCGGGGGGGCTGGAGCCTATCCCAGCATCTTTGGGCGAGAGGCAGGGTACACCAAAGAAATCTACAGTCTTTATTTCCTACTTTGCTTCAGAGAGGGAGTAATGGGTCTGTTTTCAAATCTTGCAGCCCTCACAGCTCCCCTTGGAAGTGCGATACATGAACGCGGGAAGCTTGCAAACAGGAAATAGGAGTTTCTTATGGTTAGTTGGGAAAAACAGGCTAAATTTCCCAAACCCACACCTTACACTGAGAGGAGAAGACTGTTGCACCGCAGTTTCAACCCGGTCTCAGTAAAAAAACATATCTAATAAACGTTTTCCCACCCCTCTAAAAACACACATTTGCATGTTAAATTTAAAAAAAAAAAACATGCCTCGGTACGTTTTTACAAGTTCACTCACTGCTCATACAGTCTTCACCGCGCATGCGCAGAACAACGCATCTCTTACTTTTGTTTCCCAACGTTCATTCAGTTGGTGGGAAGGGGATGGCGGATGATTACCTACACAGCCGTCTCAAGCAATACACACAAAAACACACAAGTTCGACTCCCACTCTCGTCTGTCATTGATTTCTTTCTTCGTTTTTTTTTTCCTTACTTTGTTTTTCACTCCACTATTGAAAGGTTCCTGTGAGGTTAGAGTTAGGGATTAAAGTATGGGGTAGTTGGTTGATTCTGAAAGACAATAAAAGTGAAAATAAACTGCCATTACACAGCGTTCTTAAAGCTGTAAACGCCACATACCCACTGCACGTCAAAAATCTTTTTTACATGCCTCTGTACGTTTTCTCTGAGTGATAAAATGTGCAATTGAACATTTTTTTTGCTGAGACTGGGCTCGCAGTTTAGTGGTACAACCCAACCCAGATCTGCCCGGGACAAAGTCTACCTGAGTCTGGGACAAATATCCTCAACTGACCACAAAAACCAACAAGCCCTGCCTTCAGTTGTCCATATTAGCGACACAAACACATTCAATTCAACTTTATTTATATAGCGCCATTTCACAACAACAGTCATCTCATAGCACTATCAACTGTAGGGGGGGAACCCCCACAGTTGCAGAAAGACCCCAGCAATCAGGCGATCCCCTGTGAGCAAGCACTTGGCGACGGTGGAGAGGAAAAACTCCCTTTTAACAGGAAGAAACCTCCAGCAGAACCAGGCTCAGGGAGGGGCAGTCATCTGCTGCGACTGGCTGGGGGGTGAGGGGATAGAGAAGAAGAAAAGAACAGACATGTAGAGAGCAAACAGCACGATGGGGACTCAATCTATGGGAGAGAACAAACAGATGTTAATGACCAGCAAAAAAAAAATATTTCATAGAGAGTGAGGAAAGGAGTGAGGCCCAGTGCATTACTGGAGGTCCCCCGGCTGACTAAACCTATTAGCAGCATAACTAAGGGAGGGTTCAGAAACACATGATCCCTCCCTAATTGTAGGCTATATCAAAAAGGTAGGTTTTAGCCCTGTTCTTAAAAACAGAGATCGAGTCTGACTCCCGAATCCAGATTGGCAGCTGATTCCACAGGAGAGGAGCTTGATAACTGAAGGCTCTGCCTCCCATTGTACTTTTGGAGATTCTAGGTATTACAAGTAATCCTGCATTTTGGGAGCGTAGTGCTCTGTTAGGATAATACGGTAGTATCAGATCTTTTAAATAAAAAGGAGCCTGATTGTTTAGAGCTTTGTAAGTAAGAAGAAGGATTTTAAACTTAATTCTAAACTCTATGGGAAGCCAATGAAGAGAGGCCAGAACCAGAGAGATATGATCTCTCTTTCTAGTACCTGTTAAAACTCTTGCTGCAGCATTTTGGATCAGCTGAAGACTTTTTAAAGATGTTTTAGGACAGCCTGATAATAAAGAATTACAATAACCTAATCTCGAGCTAACAAAAGCGTGGATCAGTTTCTCAGCATCACTCTGAGACAAGATGCTCCTAATCTTGGCAATATTACGCAAATGATAGAAGGCAGTCTTAGAAACAAATTTAATATGTGAATTGAAGGACAAATCCTGATCAAAAATAACTCCAAGGTTCCTCACAGAGCTATTAAGAGAAAGAGTAACCGCATCCAAACTGAAAGTTTGATTTGGAAAGGAATTTCTAAGGTTTTTTGGACCAACAAGAATGACTTCAGTCTTATCTGAATTTAATAGCAGGAAATTACAAGTCATCCAAGCTTTGATTTCCTTAAGACAGGCTTCTAACTTGGCTAATTGATTAGTATCATCTGGCTTCATTGACAGGTATAATTGTGTGTCATCTGCATAACAATGAAAATGTATACAGTGCTTTCGAATAATGTTGCCTAACGGAAGCATATATAAACTAAAAAGAGTAGGGCCTAGCACAGATCCCTGTGGAACTCCATGACTAAGCTTTGAGTTGAAAGAAAACTCATTATTTACATGAACAAACTGGAACCTATCAGATAAATAAGATCTAAACCATTGCAACGAAGTTCCATTAAGTCCAACATAGTGTTCTAATCTATCAAGTAGAATATTATGATCGATAGTATCAAAAGCTGCACTAAGGTCTAAAAGGACAAGTACAGAAACTAGTCCATTATCAGATGCAATGAGGAGGTCGTTAGTGACCTTCGCTAAGGCTGTTTCAGTACTATGATGGATTCTAAACCCAGATTGAAACTCTTCAAGTAAACCATTTCCCTGCAGGTGGTCAAATAATTGCGTAGCAACAACTCTTTCTAAGACATCCTGACTGCCTCCTCACTTGTGACTCAGAAAATCTTTACCCAACCAGATCAGAGGCTCATTAATATTAATGTTCAAAATGAAACCTATTTCAGGGTGTTACAGGTAGCTACTTGACGAGCTGTAAAACAACGCAGACATGTCTTTGGTATTTAAAACTACACATATATGTACTTGATGTCAAATTTTAAAATTGATCTGTGGAAAATGCACAATATAGGACTTTTAAAGGTACCAAGACAGCATTTTCCAGTGAAGCACACCTACCATTAAAGTATGTACATTGGTTTCCTTCACTGCCTGGCCACAACAGTGCATATGTAACATGTATGGGTGCATTTTTCCGATTAAGACATGAATAATAATTTATTGTCTTCCGTTCACTGCTATAATAGAAGGCAGCAGCTTCTGCCTCTTCCATTTCAGCAAACTGCTTCTGGTCAACTCTTAAATGCTGAGGTAATTACACTGTTCAGTTAAGTACTGTAAGTAGTAAGTCGTTGTGTCTTTCTAAGTATTTGTTTGGTGAAGGGAGGACTGGGAGAAAACTGTTGAGTGAAAGCAAATTTCATACATATCCTATCTAAATACTGATTTTGACATTATGCATTAGCAAACTAGGTTTGAACAATATAGAAGTTCAAAAGAGTCACTGACTGAAAAATGATTCTATGAAAAAGTGATTGTAGGTTTTAACTGTCTGAAATGTGTCTATTGATCACGTAATTATCAAAAAAAAAATATATATATATATATGGACAAAATTGTTGGTACCCCTCTGTTAATGAAAGAAAAACCTGCGATGGTCACAGAAATAACTTGAATCCGACAAAAGTGGTAATAAATAAAAATTCTATGAAAATTAACCAATAAAAATCAGACAATGCTTTTGAATTGTGGTTCAGCTGAATTATTTTAAAAAACAAACTCATGAAACAGGCCTGGACAAAAATGATGGCACCCTGAACTTAATATTTTGTTGCACAACCTTTTGAGGCAATCACTGCAATCAAACAATTCCTGTAACTGTCAATGAGACTTCTGCACCTCTCAGCAGGTATTTTGGCCCACTTCTCATGAGCAAACTGCTCCAGTTGCCTCAGGTTTGAAGGGTGCCTTCTCCAGACGGCATGTTTCAGCTCCTTCCACAGATGTTCAATAGGATTTAGATCAGGGCTCATAGAAGGCCACTTTAGAATAGTCCAATGTTTTGCTCTTAGCCATTCTTGGTTGTTTTTAGCTGTGTGTTTTGGGTCATTATCCTGTTGCAAGACCCATGACCTGCGACTGAGACCAAGCTGTCTGACACTGGGCAGCACATTTCACTCTAGAATTCCTTGATAGTCTTGAGATTTCATTGTACCCTGCACACATTCAAGACACCCTGTGCCAGATGCAGCAAAGCAGCCCCAGAACACAACAGAACCTCCTCCATGTTTCACAGTAGGGACAGTGTTCTTTTCTTGGTATGCTTCATTTTTGCCTGTGAACATGCTCCATTTTTGTCTGTGAACATAGAGCTGATGTGCCTTGCCAAAAAGTTCCAGTTTTGTCTCATCTCCATAGGACATTCTCCCAGAAGCTTTGTGGCTTGTCAACATGCAGTTTAGCAAATTCCAGTCTGGCTTTTTTATGATTTGTTTTCAACAGTGGTGTCCTCCTTGGTCGTCTCCCATGAAGTCCACTTTGGCTCTAACAACGACGGATGGTGTGATCTGACACTGATGTACCTTGACTTTGGAGTTCACCATGAATGTGTTTAGAGGTTGTTCTGGGCTCTTTTGTATTCGTATTATCCGTCTCCTCCTGCGGCCACATCCAGGGAGGCTGGCTACAGTCCCGTGGAGCTTAAATTTCTGAATAATATGTGCAACTGTAGTCACAGGAACATCAAGCTGCTTGGAGATGGTCTTATAGCCTTTACCTTTAACATGCTTGTCTATAATTTTCTTTCTAATCTCCTGAGACAACTCTCTCCTTTGCTTGCTCTGGTCCATGTTTAGTGTGGTACACACCATGTCACCAAACAGCACAGTGATTACTTGTCACCCTTTAAATAGGCCGACTGACTGATTACAAGTTTGTAGACACCTGTGATGTTAATTATAGGACACATCTTGGTTGAACATGTCCCTATGGTCACATTATTTTCAATCTTTTCTAGGGGTACCATCATTTTTGTCCAGGCCTGTTTCAAGAGTTTGTTTTTTAAAGTAATCCTTTTGAACCACAATTCAAAAGCACTGTCTGATTTTCATTGGTTAATTTTCATAGATTTTTTATTTATTACCACTTTTGTCAGATTCAAGTTATTTCTGTGACCATTGTGGGTTTTTCTTTCATTAACAGAGGGGTACCAACAATTTTGTAAACGGCTGAATATTAAAACTGCCAATTCTCTAAAAAAAAAGCACAGCCTTTCTCTTGTTTTTCTTTCCTAGAAATGCCAGAAACATTTTTTGACTCTTCTGGGTAAATCGTATACATCATGATTTGACAAAGTCAACCCACCGCCACTCTTGAGACCCGTCCACTGCTTTATTATTGGTCCACTTTGCTGTCTGTCATATAGATGGAAGGGGTGCTAAAGGTAGCTTATTAGCCCCTGAGCTATTAACCCCCCAGTTAACACTGGTACCAGGAGGCTCACACCAAGCATGTCATAAATCCCCATGCGCATTACATGGCACACAAGGGAGGAAATGAGAAACCCAAAAGCGAGAGTAGATTGTGCACTTTTATTAATATACCCAATGAAAATAACCAGCCCAGTAATGTCCACAAATACAGAGAATTGCAATGATGAGTAAAATGGTCACCAGACATACAGGGTGCCGCCCGGATGCTCTACAGCCCGGCGACGGGAAAGCCTAGTGCCGAAAATAGCTGTCAGCACAGGGAGAAAGGCAATAACTCACCAAACTGGAGTGATCCGGGGCTTCCCGTGTAGTCTGGTGGATTGAAGAAAACAAGCTGGGTCAGCTGCTAACATCCAGGAAGGAACGTCTGAAAATGTCAGGCTGAATGTGCGAAGAAAGTTGTACAACATCCGTGGAGAACTAGCTGCCACGAATGAGGGCGAATGCTGCGGCGATCTCTTCCTACTAACTCCTCACTTAAATAATAATAAACTTAACAAGGAAAGAGATCGCCAGTGTGGGAAAGCATGGGCTAGACAATGAACCTCAGGTGTGCATGAGTGAGTGTCTGCGCGTGTGAATGAGAATGAATGGAGTGTGTGTGTGCACGTGTGTATGTGTGTGGGAACACCCATTAACAGAGCACAGCTGATGGCACTGACAGAAGAAGGGGGCGTGCCCGAGCTGTCAGGAAGCAAAGACCAAAAGCTCCCTGACGCGCCAGATAGAAAATAGGGAAAATAAATAATAAGTCCGAACTGGGTTTGGCTGCTCAAACCCGGATTCATGACAAAGCATGGCTTATATTGTTATTTTCTTCAGATCTTAGTCACCCCAATAGCCATCCCTGTTACCATCTGGTTCACCAGTCCACAGTCAACAATACGCCTCACATCACCCCGGCCCATCTACCATTAATTTGCCACAACAAATCGCTAGGACCGGCTATTATATACAACTTTTGGTAAATTGGGTTTTACTGACACCTTCTGGTCACTGAGCAAACTGCAGCCCTAATTACATGTTTTAAAAGGACTCAGCGCCAGAGTTACATTGAGTAGGCTACCTTTAACAATTACTCTAATTCATATGACATATTTATTTGTTTGTGAAATTTTGTCAATACTTTACATAAGCAAGTAACTTCATTTCTATATAAAACATTTTATTCTAATTTAAATATGCTGAATGTTAAAGCCTATCCCATACTCTAATTAATAATTATGGTTTCGTGTTTCCACTACTAATGAAATATTGTCAAAATATATTTATTGCATTAAATTTCCATTAAAACAAATTGCAATTTAAAAACTAACCACTTCTCAGTAACATTTAAGATTTGCAGTTTAGAAATGCTCTGCTCATGAGATGTACATGTCCTTCTTCTGTTCATCTTGCTTGAGTTTTTATTTACAGTCTTTTCCCAAAAATACCACAGAAAAGTGACTCACAATAATTTCTAGAAAATAAGGAACATGGATATGGGAGCTATCTGACCACCCCGCACACATGTGGTTGTACCTGTGATCTTGGTTCCCCCTTTTACTAAAAACGCAGCATTTTTCTACCACTGCATTTGATCTGTAGAGGCCACTTATGGAGGAGGAAGTAAAAGTGAAAGTGAAGGAGTGCCACCTCTTCCCGTTCTGTGATGTGGTTTCAGTACTCCCTGAGCAATTGTTCAACATTTGGTGCACAAAGGAGCTGCCCTTCTTTCGGCACACACTATATCTCTTTCTCTTCTAATAAAAAATGGCCTTATATGTGTAAAATGGAAAAAAAAATATAGTACATATATATCAAAAACTGTCTGCCCATTGCAGGAATATCATTATGTTCCAAAATTCTGTATATTTGGCTTCTTAAAAATGCAAAAAGGTTTCCAAATAATATATGGTGTCATGAGTGCCCTTCGGGGCAGGAAGGTGAGACCCACGTGCTGGACTGTGTTTGTGACCTTTTTTGCAAAAACAACAAACGTAAAGTTCAACAAAGTGCTCAACATACAAAATACAGAGAGAGAAAAACTTACAAAGGTTGTGCACCAGAGTGAGGCAGGGCTCTGGCAGAGGCAAGGGAGAATAACCAATTCAGTGGCAATGAAGGAATGAAAATAAAGTCCTTAATAGGGTTCAAAAACCATTTACATAATAAATGACAGGTGTGGGTACCTGAACGGGCAGGAGAAGGCAATGATACACAATACGGATCAGCTGGGGTAGTGAGAGAGAGGCGAGCCAAGACTGACGGCTGACAGGGCAACGCCCACACGAAGCTTCACGCCTCTGACAGCTGTCAACCAGTAAAAGAATAATACTAAAGATATAAAGAATAAAATAACAACCCACATATACCAAAAATGAAAATATAAATACAAAATAAAAGTGTTACACAAACAGGAAAATGGCAAGCAGAACATGAATACATAAAACCCAAAAGGCATAAAATGCAAGAAATAAGTAAATAAAACAGAGAAAGCCATAAAACCAAGTCTGGCGGAGACCTCCAGCTCTCAGCTCATGACATATGGTATGTGCACATGGTGGGGATATGGTGTATGTTCATGGTAGATATGTCCAGAGTTCTAAAAAGTAAGGTCATTAATCCATAAGAGAAATGTCAGTGTTTGGTTTCTGAGCTTTTTCAGTGCTTGCATCTTTCTGACATCAAAAATGAAGGAACTGTCCCTATAAAAGTCTCTAGCCTGCTGTTGATATCGTCTGCTGAGGGGCAAAGAATCAGAAAAAAGAAGGCCACACATTTTGATAATGGGAAGTCATTTTAAATTCTTTCAGGCACCAAGTCACGAATTCTGTGAAGTAAATCATTTGTTTAAATGGTTAAGATGTGACACTTAACTTCTTAACTTGTTTTGTTACTATTTGCAGTGGTTCACATATATAAATAAATAGTTTAGCAACTGCGGGATGTGCAATAATCTTAAGACGTCTTGAGACATTAAAAATTTTAAAACTTCCTTAACACCTGAAGACATTTAGAACAGGCATATTAACATGGCATGATGTCTGACCAGGGCTTGACATTCACTTTTTTGCTCACCAGCCACTGTGGCTAGTGATTTTCCAAAGTTACTAGCCACTCAGCCTTTTCACTAGCCACAATTTTGTAGTTGAAAAATTATGTTTAAAATGATCAAATTTGAGCATCGCATGCTAAAATTTAGTTGAATTACAACCTCTTTAAATGTAAATGACCCATGTGCATACATAAAAACAGCAAGAAAAACACTGTTTAATTATTTATTGATAGCAGTAAATCCTGTAAAATAGTCGAGAAAAATTGATTGATTGATTGATTGATTCTGTTTATTTTGAACAAAACAAAATAAAAACGAGAAAAAAAACTTTAAAAAAAATTTCAATGCTGTCCAAAAAGGAACAGGATTGAAGCAAAGCTTATCATGTCCTATTCCATCCTTAACCAATTAACATACCTATGTAGTGTACCTTCATGCCCATATACTTCCATCCAGCTACAATGCTCTGCACTGTGTGTCTGTGTGTGTGTATATATATATTTTATAGTAATATGTACATATGTATATTAGCAGCTTGCTTGCTTGTTTTTTTTCTTGCCTTCTGATTGTTGCTCTGAGTGTTGCTATCCCTGTGCTGTTGCAATCCTGGAATTTCCCCGTTGTGGGACTAATAAAGGCTTATCTTATCTTATCTTATACACATACATACATACTGTATATACATACATTGCCACAACAGCAATAGGAACACAATGAGTAAATGAACAAATCTCAACACTCATTTCAAAATCTAATTACTTATTAAAAATAGTAGGAATTCAAAATAAAATACAATGAACAAACAAATTTCCACTAATTATATAGTCTATTCCCAACCAACCCTAGTGATTAACAGAACCACCTTCCTCCCTGTATTTATCTAATTTCTCCTTTTTGTGCTTTTTTTAAAAACTCAAAATGTTTGGACATTGTTTTAACTCCGTATTTAATCCATTCCATAATTTAACCCCACAGATCGAAACACAAAAGCTTCTTATTGTTCATGCACCCACTGTCTTTAAAAGTAACCCCCCCCCCAAATGATAACCCTTTTGTCTTTCAACAAACATGTTTTGGATGTTGACTGGCTGTAAATTATTCCTTACTTTTTACATTATTATTTGTACATTATTATAAATATTTGCAGTGCAAGAGTGAAGTACAGGAAGATTTGGGGTCCGTCCCAATTTTCATTTCTACCTCTTCCCCTTTGCCTACCCCTTGGCCCTTGAAATCAAGGGCCCCTTGTTCTCATCAGAAAAAAAAGAAAAAGAAAATTGATGAGAAAAGTCGCATACAGTATATGGAGAAAATTTTCTCAAATTTACATAAACAATTCTAACCAGCAGAAAAAGTCAGAAATTTTCTAGAAGTAAAGTTGTTAATTCACAGAGAAAAATTTGGACCCTCTGGATGGCCGTTTTTGGCCTGCGGGTCATATGTTTGACACCCCTGGACCAACCCATTAAAAATACATACTGTATTTAGAGGATTTACTTCCATGAAATAGCTGCATGCCACAACAGCATGTAAAATGAATAAGATAAAACTAGAAAAGCACTCAGAGAGCACATACCCCCACTAAGGCTCTTTCTGTCCCTCATGGATCACCTCCAAAATGTAATGGGTTTGTGTGTAGGCCTAGACACTTTTGGTGAAAATTGCATCAAAGTCTGTCCATTAGTTTTGAAGTATTGTTCCTGTCACGGGCAGCGGGAGCGCGCCCGTCCTGTCTCACATTCATTAATTCATCACGGCACCTGAGGCACAAGACACAACTGCGCCCGCTCATCAGCCAGCATACTTAAGGAGGCTCTCTCCACGTAGTCTACGCTGGCTCGTCTGGGTATACTGCCCGTGATAAGGCAAGCTCTCTACAAGCTTTAGTGTTAACACACCATTAACATTATTTCTCTTCTCTTTTTCAGGTTGCTGCCACCGTGCAGGTGTGTCTCCCGGACTGCACACGCTCTCCTGCCACATCTCACTGTTCCACAGCATCCTACTCCACCCGGTCAGGCACCTTCAGCTCTTCATTTCCCCCTACCCTACTGGTTCGTTCATTCCTCGCTGGGTCCCTGCCGGTCCTCATTGGATTTCCCAAGTAAGTGGTAATTTTTTCCCTTTCTCCACTCCTCAGCTCACGGCTCTCTTTTTCTCTCTTTTCCTGTGGTTATGGGCAGCACGGTGGTGCAGTGGTTAGCACTGTTGCCTGACAGCTAGAAGGTTCCAGGTTCGAATCCCCAGGCTGGCAGGGGTAGGAACCTTTTTGTGTGGAGTTTGCATGCTCTCCCTGTGCTGCATGGGTTTACTCTGGGGGCTCCGGCTTCCTCCCACAATCCAAAGACATGCATGTTAGGTTAATTGGTTGTTCTAAATTGTCCCTAAATATCTGTCTCCTATAGGCCCTTGGAATAGAGGGTTAGTACTAGTGAAGCACTTTGAGTGGTCTTTGAGACTAGAAAAGCACTATATAAGTGCAGGTCCTTACCCCTTATCCCTCTCCACAGGGCCCTTCTTCTGGCGAGGGATTGTTTCTGCAGCTGTGCGCTTTGGATTTTTGGTATTTAATAAAACTATCAAACGTGCCCCTCTGTGTGGTTCCTTCCTGTGTTTGGCATCGTGCGCGTGAGCTGTCATTTGTAATCCGCCATGACAGTTGCTAACACACTGTGAGAAGAGAAGAACCTTGGCTTAGGTATGCATTTTCAGATCATCACCAAAACGTAACGAGTTCCTCTCTAGCCCAAGAGCCATGTCTGGTGAAAATTTCATCCAAATCCAGCCAGTAGTTTTTCTGTAATCCTGCTGCACAAGTACAAACAAAGCCCTTGGTGGAGGTATCCACTCTCAAATCATCACCAAAATCTAATCATCTGCTCCCTGTGCCATTACACACCTTTCCTGTAAATTTCATCAAAATCTGTGTATAAATTTTTGAGTAATGTTGCTAAAAGACAGACAAACAAACCAACAAACCAACGCCGGCAAAAACATAACCTCCTTGGCGGAGGTAATAATAAAATAGAAAGCATAAACAAAGGTCACCTCAAAAGAAGCTTAATTTGTTCTTTACAGCAACAAATTAACATGCAGTCACTTTTCTCTGCATCGTAAGCAGTGTTGGGAGTAACGCATTACAAAGTAACGTGTTACAAAGTAATGCGTTACTGTAATGCCACTATTTTTGCAGTAATGTGCTGTGTAACGAAATTACTGTTTAAAAATTCAGTAATGCATTACAGTTAGTGAAATCTGATCAGCTGCATTACTTGTTACTTGTTTTATTAATATGGATAGTTATTTTTAGCGCATATAAATGAATATACAAACTGACCCTACCGTAGCTAAGACGAGCCATCAGTCGACATAACCTGTTGCAGAGAGCCAAGTCTTCACTACTGAACAGAGAGAAAGATGAAGCTACTTTGTTTTTTTTGTGAAAATAGACAGATTATTTTTCTTTTGCCACGATTAAGGACAAAAGCATATTGGTGGGTTGGAAGCTAAGTGCCGGTTGAGACCTACTGCAATCTTCAGAAGCGCTTGAAACAGCAACAAAACTCCAACAAAGCTAGTGCTAAGTCACGGCTAGCTATGCTAACAACGCCATGTTAGTGGATCTATGCTATCTGAACACTCTCAACAGCCACGGCTGGATTTCAAGCACAGGTATCTGGACAGTTTGTGACCCAGCAAGAATTAAACCGATTGATTGCCAGATACCTCATTACAAACTGAAGACATGATATATACAGTGACTTTCCATCAGACAGCTGAGCCTATGAGCCACTGAAGTTAAAACACATTTACTTGCTACCTGGATAAAGATAATTCAAAAATGGATTTTGATCTTCAAAGGGAATTTGAGGGGCTGGATCATGTCTCTGTCACAGCAGACCTTTGGACTGTGGATAATGGACATCAGATGAATCCATATCATAAATGTAAGATAAACATGGACAGCTTTACACAGTGTTTCCAACTCTCACTTCAAAATGAGGAAATTATTGGCGATATCATGTTGATTTTCTTCAGATTTTTCCCACAATAAGAGCTCTCAAGGCAGGATAAAGCAGACTGAACATGTTCTAAAAGCTGTCTGAAACAGTCTGTTTTCAGCCTGACATTAATAAGCCCGTCATGTAATCCATCAATTAAATTATCTTGCTATGTGTGCAAGATGATTTAAGTATGCATTTAAAAGTAATGTGAAAGTTACTTTTCCAAGTAACTAGTTACTTTAATCATGCAGTAATTGGTAAAGTAACTCAATTACTTTTGAAAAGAAGTAACAACTGTAATTAGTTACTATTTTTTACTAACTTGTCCAACACTGGTCATAAGAAAACTTAAATTTGCACAACTGTGGACATCAAACGGGAGCTTCTTTCTCTAAAAATAATCATGTTTAACCACAGAGGTAGGAGCTGATGTTGGGGACTACTCCACTCGGACAACAGGGGATCAGGGTCAGTTGTCTCAATGAGCTGATCACTGAGAGCAGGGACAAGTGTGTTCTGCCGGCTGTTGTCTGTTTGTCCACAATGAGTTCACTTTGCAGCCAGTTTGGAGAAATGGCAACAGAGTCTGGCTCCACTCTGGGCTCGGTACAAGAAGTCGCCACCCACCACCGCATTTCTTCCCACCGGGCTGCAGTGTGAACTGGGGCAAGACAGGAGACCGACCTGTGGAAGAGACTGTCAGTGGCTTCTCCTTTACAGGGGTCCAGCCCAACCCCATCCACAGTGACAGTGGACCAATGAGCACACACTGAGTGCAGATAGTGCTTCTGGTAGTTGTAGTTTCATAGTCTCGCATTGCAGATAGGTTTTATTTTAGATGCCATCTAAGAAAATTACGACCTGTCAAAGTGGCTAGTGGGAGTCGCTGTCTTACCGGCCACTGAATTTGAGTGTGAGTTTCCGTAGTAGCTGCTCTTTTCTGATGCAGTCTATTGAGGCAAAGGAAAAAATATACAGAATCACTCCTGAACACTGGGAATGCCAAGACTGGCATTCAGGACAGCCTTAAAAAGAAAATAAGCATTGTGATTGGATATTCATAGAGTTTGAATTTAACTCACAGTTACTGTATCTCCCACCCTGCTGTTTGATACAAAATGATATCACATAATTATATAAACTCCTTCTGTTTATGCAGACAAAACAGGAAGACAATATCTGTCCTGGATTTAGTAAGACAGTTTCTTTGCTGTAATGGAAGAACCAGCAGCTGCTCATAGCTGTACCAGTGAAAAGAAGTGACATACTGTAACTTGACTAACTCATGGTTTGCTGTCAACAGCAGATTCAGAGGAAAGGTAGCCATATATAAGCCATCACTGAAAGACAACTGGGAAATCAAATGCTGTACTTCAGCACCACTCCAAACAGCACGAGGAACTCATTTGGGAAAAGTTGCCATTGGCGCCTTTAAACAGTTAACCCTCCACTAGAATTGTGGGAAATGAAGAAAAAGGACTTCCATCTGGAGTTGTTCTCAGAAATTGACATCTGCTCAAGCATGGCGACAAACTTCTCGTTGTGATAGGAGTTGCCAAATGTAATCGCTGAGTCACCTGGAGAACCAAGGAGCCATGTGAGGATGCTCTTTGTGGACTACAGTTCAGCTTTTAACACCATCATCCTGGACATCCTGATCAACAAATTGCACCTCATCCAGACCCCCCCCCCCCAACACACACACCTGCTCATGAATAAAGAACTTTCTCACCAACTGCCCACAAACAGTCAGACTCAGCCCCACCGCTCCTCCGCACTGTCCCTCAGCACTGGCTCCCCCCAAGGCTGTGTGCTCAGCCCTCAGCTATACTCCCTGTACACCTTTGACTGTATTCCAATCCACCCAACCACCGTCACCATGAAATACACGGATGACACCACCTTGGTCGGGCTCATCACTGACGATGATGAGAAGGCATACAGGCGGAGGTAGAGAATCTGCTGCTGTGATGCCAAGGAAACAACCTGAAACTGAATGTCCAAAAAACTAAAGAACTCATACTGGACTTCAGGAAGAACAGACAGGACCCCCTCCCCCCCATAAATGGCGACCATGTGGAAAACGTTCCTCCCTTCAGGTTCCTGGGCACCCACATCTCCTCTGACTTCTCCTGGACTGTCAACACCAAGGCCCTGGTGAAGAAAGCCCAGCAGCGGCTGCATCTCCTCCGTGTCCTGAGGAAGCACAACCTGGACCAGAAGCTGCTGCTGGTCTTCTATTGCTGTTCAGTGGAGAGCATTCTCACCTACTGTCTGGGTGTGTGGTACGCTGGCTCCACGGCCGAGAACAGGAAGGCTGTGCAGAGGGTCATCAACACCAATTAAAAAGTCACTGGCGGCCCTCTGCCCTCCCTGGAAGACATCTCCAGATCCTCCTTTCTCAGAAGGATCAAGGCCATCACAGGAGACCCCTCACATCCCGCCCACCTGCTTGACCTGCTTCCCTCTGGAGGACGCTTCAGATCTATCAGGTCCCACACCTCCAGACTGACAAACAGTTTCTTCCCCTGGGCCATCCGAACTGCAAACAGTCAGATGCCCCACCCCCTTCCTCCGAATGCTCACATGCACAGAACTGAGGACCTTTTAATTATCACTATAACTCATCTGTCTTTGCGCTCTTTACCTTCATTCAATTCAATTCAATTCAACTTTATTTATATAGCGCCATTTCACAACAACAGTCATCTCATAGCACTATCAACTGTAGGGGGGAACTCCCACAGTTGCAGAAAGACCCCAGCAATCAGGCGATCCCCTGTGAGCAAGCACTTGGCGACGGTGGAGAGGAAAAACTCCCTTTTAACAGGAAGAAACCTCCAGCAGAACCAGGCTCAGGGAGGGGCAGTCATCTGCTGCGACTGGCTGGGGGGTGAGGGGGTAGAGAAGAAGAAAAGAACAGACATGTAGAGAGCAAACAGCACGATGGGGACTCAATCTATGGGAGAGAACAAACAAATGTTAATGACCAGCAAAAAAAAAATATTTCATAGAGAGTGAGGAAAGGAGTGAGGCCCAGTGCATTACTGGAGGTCCCCCGGCTGACTAAACCTATTAGCAGCATAACTAAGGGAGGGTTCAGAAACACATGATCCCTCCCTAATTGTAGGCTATATCAAAAAGGTAGGTTTTAGCCCTATTCTTAAAAACAGAGATCGAGTCTGACTCCCGAATCCAGATTGGCAGCTGATTCCACAGGAGAGGAGCTTGATAACTGAAGGCTCTGCCTCCCATTGTACTTTTGGAGATTCTAGGTATTACAAGTAATCCTGCATTTTGGGAGCGTAGTGCTCTGTTAGGATGATACGGTAGTATCAGATCTTTTAAATAAAAAGGAGCCTGATTGTTTAAAGCTTTGTAAGTAAGAAGAAGGATTTTAAACTTAATTCTAAACTCTATGGGAAGCCAATGAAGGGAGGCCAGAACCGGAGAGATATGATCTCTCTTTCTAGTACCTGTTAAAACTCTTGCTGCAGCATTTTGGATCAGCTGAAGACTTTTTAAAGATGTTTTAGGACAGCCTGATAATAAAGAATTACAATAATCTAATCTCGAGCTAACAAAAGCGTGGATCAGCTTCTCAGCATCACTCTGAGACAAGATGCTCCTAATCTTGGCAATATTACGCAAATGATAGAAGGCAGTCTTAGAAACAAATTTAATATGTGAATTGAAGGACAAATCCTGATCAAAAATAACTCCAAGGTTCCTCACAGAGCTATTAAGAGAAAGAGTAACTGCATCCAAACTGAAAGTTTGATTTGGAAAGGAATTTCTAAGGTTTTTTGGACCAACAAGAATGACTTCAGTCTTATCTGAATTTAATAGCAGGAAATTACAAGTCATCCAAGCTTTGATTTCCTTAAGACAGGCTTCTAACTTGGCTAATTGATTAGTATCATCTGGCTTCATTGACAGGTATAATTGTGTGTCATCTGCATAACAATGAAAATGTATACAGTGCTTTCGAATAATGTTGCCTAACGGAAGCATATATAAACTAAAAAGAGTAGGGCCTAGCACAGATCCCTGTGGAACTCCATGACTAAGCTTTGAGCTGAGAGAAAACTCATCATTTACATGAACAAACTGGAACCTATCAGATAAATAAGATCTAAACCACTGCAACGAAGTTCCATTAAGTCCAACATAGTGTTCTAATCTATCAAGTAGAATATTATGATCAATAGTATCAAAAGCTGCACTAAGATCTAAAAGGACAAGTACAGAAACTAGTCCATTATCATGTATATTGACCCATAATAAATAATAATAAAATAGCCCATATCCCTATGGGCTATGGCTAAAATAGCCCATATTCCTATGGGCTATTTTATTTTTATTTTTATTTCAGTCGTGTGTTTAATGGTGTGTTCTGTAACTGTGTTTTATTCAAATTCTTCTCTCTTACTTTATTGCGCAGTAGTCTGGTGGAGCACACACAATTTCATTTTGCTGTACAACTGTACTTACTTAAGCCCATAGCTCACCATGGAGCATAGGCCATCAATGACCCTCCGCCATCACACTCGGTTCTGGGCTGCTCTCTCTCCTTGACTCCAGTTGGTTCCCTGCTGTTTCAGCTCTGCCTCAGTGCTTTGTCTCCAGCTGTTTCGAGGCCGGCCTCTCTTTCTCTTTCGCTGCGGGTTCCAGGTCAGGACTTGGCGTGTGATTCTGGATGCTGGTTTCCTGAGGGTGTGTCCAATCCAGTCCCACTTCCACCACAGAATCTGTTCTGCCACTGGTTTCTGTCCTGCTTGCTCCCACAGGTCTTCATTCCTGATCCTCTCCGGCCACCTTATGTTAAAGATGCACCTCAGGCATTTGTTAAAGAAAGTCTGGATCTTCTGTTGCATCATTTTGTCATCCTCCAGGTCTCACATCTGTAGAACAGACTTGATGTTAGAGTTGAAGATGCAAAGTTTTGCTCTCGTACAGATCTCTTTTGATGGCCAGGTATTCTTCAGTATGATAAAAACTGCTCTTGCCTTGCCAATCCTGGCTGTGATGTCTCGGTCTGTGACCCCCTGTCAATCCACCACACTTCCCAGGTAGACAAAAGACTCCACCTCTCTGATGGGCTCTCCTCCAACTGTGACTGGTGTGTTGGTAGTGGTGTTAATCGTCATCAGCTCAGTCTTCTTCTTATTGATCTGGAGTCCTGTCCCGGCTGATGTGGTCTCCAGGCAAGTAGTCTTGTCTTGCATCTAGCTGTGGTTATGTGACAGGAGTACCAGGTCGTCAGCAAATTCGAGGCCATCCAGGTGCATCCAGATTGTCCACTGCATCCCATTTTTCCTGCCTGTTGTTGTGATCTTCATGATGTAATTGACGGCCAAGAGGAAGAGAAACGGTGACAGCAAGTACCCCTGGTGGACTCCGGTCTTCACCTCCAAGCTTTCTGACAGCTGGCCAGAGTGTGCAATCCAGCATCTCATGTCCTGGTAGATGCACTGGATGAGGGAGATGATCTTCTCGGGAACTCCATAATGCCTCAGCAACTTCCACAGCATCTCACGGTCCACACTGTCGAAGGCCTACTCATAGTCTATGAAGCTGATATAGAGGGGTGAGTTCCACTCCAGCGATTGCTCCACAATGATGCGTAGGCTGGCAATCTGGTCGGCACAGGATCTGTTCTCGCGGAAGCCTGCCTGCTGATCTCGGAGCTTGGGTTCAACTGCTTCCTTCAACCTCTCCAGCAGAACTCAGTTAAAAACCTTGCTCAGCATTGACAGGAGCATGATCCCTCAGTAGTTGCTGCAGTCTCTGAGGTTCCCCTTCTTCGGCAGCTTGATGACAATCCCTTCCTTCCACTGGGCTCATACCTCTTCCTTCTCCCAAATCTTGCTGAAGAGGCCGTGTAGCATGTTCACGGCTGCGTCAATGTCATTTTTGATGGCTTCTGCCGGTATCTCATCTGGTCCTGCAGCTTTCTCATTCCTCAAGGTCATGATGGCCTTCTTGATCTCCGCTTTTGAGGGCTTGTCACAGTTGACTGGTAGTGTTGTCTCTGCTGGTGTGATGTCTAGTGGTGTTTTGAGGGCTGGGCGGTTCAGCAGCTCTCTGAAGTGCTCTGCCCATCGCTTCAGCTGTTCCCCAGTTGGGGAACAGCTGAAGCGATGGGTTTCCATTTTTGTCTTTCACTGGCTTGTCAGTCTGCTGGACCTTGCCTGATAGCGTCTTGATCACCAAGTACAGGTCCTTCAGGTTCCTCTGTCAAGCTGCTTCTTCTCCGTGACTGGCCAGGTTGTCGATGGAATCTCTCTTGTCCTTCTTGATGCTTTTCTACACTTCCTTGTCCACTACTGTATACTCCTCTTGTGCTCTTGCTTTAACTGCTCTTGTCCAGCATATGTTCAAGATGGTTTTCTTCCCTTTCCTTTCTTCCAGTTTCTGTACAACTGTACAATGGCAATAAAGCCTATTCTATTCTATTCTAATTCCTGTTTATGCTCAGTATCCAGCTACATCCACATCTTTTTAAATGTCTGTACAATCTACCAAAAATAAATGTAAATGATGTGGCTCATATCATTGATTCCAGTTCCCTGTTTCAGAAGCAAGCAGAAAAAGGGATTCAAGCTTTAGATCTTATTTCCATAAGGGTATGTACTATTAGCTAGTGATCATCATCATCATCATCATGATCATAGCAGTCTGTCAGGGGCGACAATGTTTCATTTAGGTCTGATCAGATTCCTCCACGCAGCTCTGTAATTCGCCTTCCGCTGCCAGGAACTCCTGACCTTGTTAACCCGGGCGACATCGGAGCCTGTATGAGTTGCTCTCTGACTGACCATTTCATGAAACTGCTTGCAAAGCATTTGAGTACCGCTAGCTTTTGCTGGACTAGTGACACATTCTTGGCAGATAGAGGTATTAACAGTGGCAAGGACAGGCCAAGACAAATTGACTCCAGTATCTGTTGCAGTGACTGACCAGATGATAGGTTTGTTTATTTCTGCTCTTTGTGTAGTGCATGTCACGATTCACCAACTGGCAAAA
Source organism: Pholidichthys leucotaenia (assembly GCA_020510985.1). Lineage (NCBI taxonomy): Eukaryota > Metazoa > Chordata > Actinopteri > Cichliformes > Pholidichthyidae > Pholidichthys > Pholidichthys leucotaenia. The sequence continues at coordinate 56,970,623 of CM035837.1, read as the reverse complement.
GTCGACCACAGACTTTGCGACAGATGTGCTTTTCTGCCAGGATATCCAGTCTCACCCCATATAACTGGGAATGGTCCACCACAGACCTGGTTTTACCCACGAGGCGTTTTTCTCCCTCTGAGATGCACAAGACAGTTGACTCCCTTATCAAACTTCAGAGTGGCACAAAAATAGCCATAAAAATCCAGGACTCACCTGTAATACTGAACAAGAGGTGGAATAATGCAACCTTCTTCTGCTGTCTGAAGTACCTCCAGTCAGAGGACACGAGCATCTTTAAACGCAGCGCAGTCTCCGGCTACAGGACCAGGGCGGAGGATCTCCTGGTATTTCTCGGTTTTGTGGTGGAGTGTGAAACATACTAGCTATAGCATTCCATTTATTTACAATATTATCTTGTTGAGAATTTATTAGTGAGGGGACAAAGCAACTGGAAATTTAGTTTGTAAAGGAAGTGAAATTTTGCACTTCTGATTAAAAACACTAACACTGCAAATAAATGCAAAGTTATAGTTAGTACATTGCTAACTATGGCTAGCTAACTGTTACACGAGCTATGGAAATAACTCGCTATGTAGGGCTTGAATCACTTGTCCTGTTTGGTTCTGGGAGCAGGAAACTGTAAATATTGTAAATTAAATGCAACGCTATAGTTCGCATATTGCTAACTATGCAAGCTAACAGTAGCTCTGTAGTTATGCAAATAACCTAATATGTAGAACTTTAATCCCCTTTCCTAATTATGCCTTGGTGCGCACGTTTGTGTCATTTTGTTTGTGTGTGTGTCCGTCTGTTACCATATTTTCACCTCACCCATTGAAAATCAAGTGGAACTAAAGGCCTGTATCAATGTATCTCCATGGTTTCTTGACTTTTAGTTTGCCAGAGTTTCGAGCTAAGGCTTTGTTGTCAAGATAAGTCATTATTTGCTCACCTCAAAGGTTCTTGTGAGGGATCAAAGCTTTCCCAAAGAACTATGCTGGGCCAGTAGGTAGCAGTGCTACTTTTTTACAGCATGACTTACAACTTCCTGTCATCCGCGTGCTGAACTTTTAAAATAGCGGTTGTCAGTGAAAAGTAAATACATATTCAGCAATTACACCATTTATTTCTCATCTTGATTGTTTTCAGAAATATGTTTTGCTGTTTAGATTTGAGCAGCATGGTAGTACAGTGGTTAGCACTGTATCCTCACAGCTCAAAGGTTCCAGGTTCAAATCACCAGGCTGGCAGGGATGGGAACCTTTCTGTGTGGCGTTTGCATGTTCTCCCTGTGCTGTGTGGATTTGCTCTGGTTTCCTCCCACAATCCAAAGACATGCATGTTAGGTTAATTGGTGACTCTAAATTGTCCCTAGGTATCTGTCTCTGATAAGCCTTTAGAATAAAGTCGCTACTGGTTAAGCACTTTGAGTGGTCTTTGTTGCTAGAAAAAGCGCTATATAAGTATAGTTCCTTACTATATAACAAAGTTTAAAATCCCAGCGCCCATCTTGGATGGGGATGAACAGACTTGAACTGACCGTCTTCCAGGAGACACAACAATCAATGAAGGTAACAGTGACAGCAGTCTCAAAGGTATATGAATGGGGAATGACTGATGTTTTTATGTGTTGCTGGCTGTTTTCTCCCGTGCACATGGAGGGAAAATGGTGCACTTTCCCTTGTAAACAAATATCAACAATTTCAAAAGCTTGTATGCATGGACTGATGCAATATTTAACTATTCCATGCTACCACGCCACAAGCACTGAGGCATCAGCACCTATAGTGCTTTCATTACATCTGAGAACAGGAAAATGGTATCAACAACGTGATGAAGGTTTACATGTCCATCAATCTTGTAGACATTGCAGAAAAAAATGTCTTTTGGATGCATGGAGACTGGATGTAAACAGAAAATAGGTTTGGCAACTCCTAGTGCATCCGAAAGTTCTTCGGCATGTTTGTGCAAAGAGTTAATTAATAGTGTGGACTGAGCTGCAGTTCACTCATTGACCAAAGGTGTCAGTAAATCCACAACATTCTGTAAAGTACATTTAAAACTAATGTTTGACTAAACTAGCAGGCTGCAACAAGACCCAGTACATGATGAATAAGGATTATTTTAAAATATGACCCAAACAAAGCTACTCAATAGATTTCACTGAAGCATCACAGAGGTATGTATTCAAATTAAACCCCATACCTATTCATCACAGCTACAGTATTCACATCCACATTTACATTACTCTCAATAAAATGGAAAAATAAGGAACAAAAGAAAGTTTAGACATTCCGAAAGTCAGCTTAAGCACTTTTTGGCATTGAGCTATTCATCAGTCACAAATTATGCAGGCCGTATCCCAAATAAGCCAAACTAACACCCGCAGAATTCTTTGAAGATGTTATTTCACTCGGGTCTGGAACTGTGAGCGTGGATTGATTGAGCAAATGGATCCAGGCTTGTGGGAAACATTAAGCGGACTTGAGGAAAGGTGAATGTAACCTGATGACAGATTCCCAGGCAGGAGGCAAGATGCTCTCGAACCCTAGTGTAAGATAATGTGCATAATCCACTGCAGGGATGTTAAGTGCACTCATTTCACACTCCATTTCACACAATGCTGCCCTAGGAAGAATCTGTGTGTATGATGACTCAGGAAGCACACAACATCAGTCTTCTGCATCTAGCCTTTGTTGTTTCTCCCCTTTGTTAATATTTGGAATCAATTGTTTCGCCACTTTTATACTTTAGAATTAATGATGTGTCAAAGAATAAAATCTCTGCTGTGTACAAAATTCATACCAGCCAACAGAAGACAGTGTTTTGCTGTGAATTACAGTACTTCAAAAGATATATTATTGACATAAAATGCTTTTTGGAGGTCTAACCTGTTACCTGTTGCATTATTCTAAATTTACAACTTCCAAACACCCAGCTTTGAGTGGAATATGGTGTCTGTGTGCACGCACTATACTGTGAAATACAGCATCTATCAAGCAAAGACTCTTCTGCTTCATTAAAACCAATCATTTACACGTCATGCATGTTTTACTTCAAGCATCGCAGACACTTATATATTTGAAAAACAAATGTATTTTTAAAAAATACAAACAACTGCCATCATAGAGAGAAAATGGTTCCTGCTAATTGCAGGGTGAGCTCTTGAAAAGCTGACAGACTGTTACTGTCAGTGTTTAAATGCATGTTGCAGGAATATTGTCATCATTTGTGCATGTATATATATATATATATGTACAGTATGTATGCATATGTAAATGCAGCGTGAGGGCATAACAGTATGGGTGGATATTTCATTTCACTGTTTTTTTTTGGGGGGGGGGGTTGGGGAGGAGCAATAAACAGAACATTTTCTCAAGAGTAAAGATTGAGGGAGACACTATAGGTGTTACTGTAGTCAGGAACCTATCCAAGATTGTGTTTAGGGCCTCCTATATTTGTAATAGAGTTCAAACCCTTAAAAACAAAAACATCATAAAAACTTGAGACAAAGAAAATGCAATTGCACGGAATAAGAAATAAACTGGCATTCACATGAATAGTGTAAATTTAGAAGAAAAATGTTCTCAAATTTACAAGAAAAAGTTTCAGATTTATGGCAAAAAAAAGTGAATTTATGAAGAAAAAACAGCAAATTCATGAGGAATAACGTTGCAAATTTACAAGAAAAAATTGAAGATTTAAAAGTAAAAGATGCAAATTTACAAGAAAATTTCTGAGGAAACAAGAACATTTACCAGAAAAAAAAGTTTTAAATGTATGAGGGAGAAGTTTATAATTTACATGCCCCCCACTCCCCATTTACGCCTATGCTTCAAAAGATGGAAACATATCGCAGACATAGTATGTCTGAAAAATACATTTATTTAAAAAAAAAAACCCATACAAACAGCTACCATCAGACATAACTGCAGGGTGAAAAGCTGACCAGCTGTTACCATCAGTGTTGCATGTTGCAGGAATGTTGTTGACATCTGTGCATGCATATATGTATATATACTGTATATATGCATGTATGCATATGAGGGCATAATCAGTGCGAAGCTTTAAAGTAGCACTGCTATGTAAAGGCTATTCTTTTATTATTTTTCTTCCTGGTTTGCTGTTATTTATTTTAAAGGGGGAAATGTGCAGTCTGTGTAGTGTAGCCATGTTTCTTTTACCCCCTGTCTTCACTATTGAATTGTTTGGAAAACCTCCCCAGTGAGCAGATGGCGTCTGCTGGGAGGAGGACGAAGCTGGAACCTGGGCCTTATAGGCTGCACACACATCCCCCCCCCCCCACACACACACACACCCTCGTTTTCCAGCACACGCCTTTGTTAAAAGGGAACAACAGAGGTCTATTGGGATTTTATCCATGGGTCTGTTTTGGGAAACGGTGCACACATTTGTTTATTGCAGCCTTGTTCTTGCTACAGTAAATGCTGAGGATACTGGAGGGTGTCTGTGCATCAATCCGCCACCGCCACCACCACCATCACCACCGCCGCCCCTTCTTCCTGGGAGTATTTCAATCACTTTGATCATCATGGTTTCCATCATGGATGAGATGTGCTTATTAACAGAGCTCAACAGAGGGAGACATAAAGAAGTGTTTGTATTGTCTGGGTGAGCTAGTCCACCGCGTGCTGGTGAGTGCTCCTGTATTATTTAACAGAGAATGAGGCAACGCTGCTTCCACTGTAGCCAATACTTTATTAAAGCGAACTTAGCAGCAGGCAAACCAGGGGTCTTACGCTGACTCTGCACTTGCTAAACTAACTCAGAGAACGAGATAAGCCAGGCAAAGCTTGGAAAAGTAAATCTAAGGCTGTTTGAATAAGCCCTGCACCTCTCTGCCAGCGACAATCTGCACACAGAACATTGCAGTCAATCCCTCTCCGGGGGAGATTTCTTATGCGGCGCTTTGTTGCCAGATCCAGGTAGGCTATCAGTCACTGCAGCTGTGAAGAACATGCCAACAAGAATAACCCCGACACAAGACATAAAATCCATCCCAAAGGAGCTCGGGGGTGCTGGTGGAGGCTGAATTAAAAAATCTCTTTTTTGCTGAGTCACACTGTTTAGATAATTACCCACTGATATGAAGAACATTTCCCCACTTGGCTGTAAGTTCAGAGGGAATGCAGACAGTGGCATATTTGGCCCTAATCATAGCAGCCCCCCACCATGAAGTGAAGCTATGAGAGCAAGATAGCACAAAGCTAATCTCTGGCTCCACAAAAAAAAAAAAAAGAGGCCCCTGGGGGCCAGCATGGACTGGAGACACTATTAGGACCATGGTTCCTCTGTGCGTCAGGTATATTTGCTCCTCACACGAACACTGACCACTTTCTGCATCCTCTTGTTAATATAAACGCGCAAATGTCAATGAAACAACCATGCATGCCTAAACAATCTATTCAAATTTCCCCTGGGGTGTGTGTGGGGAGTGGGGTGGGAGGGGGGGGTGCACAGCAGCAACCCCCTGCCACTGGCTCCAATCTGGCTCCCGCTGCCAGGAGGCTGCACATCTGCACAGCGCAGTGACTGACAATCGATGGTTCACACACACCCACCCTCACAAAGAACCCCCACCCAGCCGGCCAGCCAAGGTGCTCCCCTGTGTGACTCAACTTGTTTCAGGGCTGAGAGGGGAGACACCGAGGGAGAGGTGGGGGGTGAGATAAACCTGGGGGAGCCGTGGGGATGATGGAGCGGCCGCTCGCACCCCTGCCGTCGGCCCTGCGCGTGCACAGGAGATTTTATCCACGGTCTGAAGCCAGGAGACCCGCGCGCTACATTAAAAAAACCCGCAGCCGCAGCAGTTTGAACGAGCCTTCCTTTTATCATATTTCTGTGAGACTCGAGGCACCTTTGCAGCGCAGCGAGGCGCGCGGCTCCGCGCACACGCTGCGCCTTATCACGCGTAAAAAACAATCAATGCACTTACAGTCCTGGGCGTTGCACTCTTGTCTTTTTTTTAACATCCAAATCGTGCTTTACTTTTGCAAAAAAAAAAAAATGTAACATAAACCATTTATGCATAAGTACTTTACAGCGCCTGAATATGCATGAAATGTGATTATTTTTTTAATCACAAACCCCAGTTGTCTATTGAAACAAATTTAAGTCACGACGTTTGTCTGGCTATTCGATTGCCATCCATAACCCGTTTTTTTTTTCTTTTTGTTTTCAGCTCGAGTAATTGCTCTTACCCCAGTCTCCCGTCCACGAAGAATCCTTCCTTAACAAGTGACCCATATCCAAGGCGAATTCGCATTCCTTTTTTTTACGCCACGTCAATACGAGAAGAGAGGATTTCCTTAGCGCTTCTGTGTCGAAAAAAAACCCAAAACAATACCATCTCAACATTTCTTTCTTGAACGGTATCCAAAAAGAGAGTCCACGCGCTTTCTGGAGGCGCCCGTCAGTCAATCCCCAGAAATCCTCGCGAGCGCTGTCCACGGCAAAAGTGGTGCTGAAAAGTCTCAAGTCCCAACTTCAGCCGGCGCGCCAGCGGGGAATTAAAAAAAGGCACGTCGGCTAGAGCCACTTGCCGCCGAATAGGGGGAGACGATGTCTTTTCGAGGGATAATCGAGCGGGGAAGCGCGTAACGCACACCCGAGGCGAGAGCGCTTTCCCCCGCGGAGAGACGGAGGACTATACGCGCCCCTTTGCGCTGGATGCGAGTGATGCCGAACGCGTCGCAGCACGCCGCCTTTATCTGGATGAAGAAATGCACCGTCGGCGAACGAGGGGGAAAGGTGTGAATGCTCACATTAAAGCATGAAACACCGCTGGCAGCGGCGCGTTAGTTACGAGTGGGACACGCAGCCCCTTTTTTGTTTTTTTCCGCTCCAATTTGTTAAATTTTGACGTCGGTTTGGCCGCCTGGCGCCTCTCCTCTCAGCACTCTCAGACTTCAGTGTCGGGCTTTGTGGGTTTTTTTTTTTTTTTTTTTGTCTTCATCTATGTGGTGACAACCGAGAGCAGAAACCACCGTCTGCCCCCACTGACAGCCAAACCCAATTAAGTGGATGCTTCTTCCTTCTTTTTTTTTAAAGAATATCTCAATGCTGCAGTGGTTTTAGCTGACAAAAACAAGGATAAAATAATTCCACTTTCCAGTTTTATCCACCTGATATCCCCTACTCCACCTTAATGATTTGCTGTGACGTTTTCGATAACGCGCAATCAGCGCAGTCTTGGCCGCAGACATGCTTGCCTGTTAATGCACGCTGCACAGGTGCTGCTGCGCGGTCTATGCAGCATGTTGAGAGTCTCGGAAGGCTTGGGATGCTGTGCGTAAGACCATGACGAGCACGTCGAGTCCAATCACCGAGAGCGAGAACTCAGTCTAGTGATCCTAGGTGTGCGTGCGTGCGTGCGTGCGTGTTCACTGACTGACAGCAGCAACACTCTGCAGCGCTTTTATGAAATTATGTCCAAGGGCACGCCAATATATGTCCCAGATTATCCAGGAAAAAAAGGCGAGAAATTATTTTTAAACCAGGCATGGTGATGTTATTGCTGAATGCTGAATGATGGAGCCTTTTTTTGGTGGGGGGGGGGGGGACGCTATTAACCTTCAAAATTGTACAACGTGGTGTTGGCGGGGAAGACAAAGGGACTTCCCGATTAATCGGTTTAACCGTGGCATTAGCTGCATCTTCGAATTCTTGATCGATTAATTTCCCACGCTGTCCAATAGAAAGCTCCGCTGTGGCTGCTGGGCCTTTTTTTGCCTCAGCTGCTCCTTCTGCCCCCCAGGGCTGAGGTGTGCCTGTGCAACCCGGTCTCAATTTTAAAAAAAAAAACGTATCTAATAAACGTTTTCCATCCATCCATCCATCCATCTTCTACCGCTTTTCCGGAGGTCCGGGTCGCGGAGGCAGCAGTTCAAGCAGAGAAGCCCAGACTTCCCTCTCCCCAGCCACCTGCTCCAGCTCTTCAGAGGGGATACCAAGGCGTTCCCAGACCAGCTGAGAGACATAGTCTCTCCACCGAGTCCTGGGTCTGCCCCGGGGTCTCCTCCCAGTGGGACGTGCCTGAAACACCTCAAGTGGGAGGCGTCCAGGAGGCATCCTAATCAGATGCCCATACCACCTCAACTGACTCCTTTCAATGTGGAGGAGCAGCGGTTCTACTCTGAGCCTCTCCCGGATGACTGAGCTCCTCACCCTATCTCTGAGGGTGAGTCCAGCAATCCTACGGAGAAAGCACATTTCAGCCGCTTGTATCCGCGATCTCGTTCTTTCGGTCATTACCCAAAGCTCGTGACCATAGGTGAGAGTAGGAACGTAGATTGACTGGTAAATCGACAGCTTTGCCTTAGAACTAAGCTCCCTCTTCACCACAACAGACCGGTACAACGTCCACATCACTGCAGATGCTGCTCCAATCCGTCTGTCGATCTCTCGCTCCATTTTCCCCTCACTCATGAACAAGACCCCAAGATACTTAAACTCCTCCACTTGGGGCAGTAGCCTGTTCCCAACCCGGAGAGGACAATCCACCTTTTTCCGGCTGAGTGACCATGGACTCGGACTTGGAGGTGCTGATTCTCATCCCAGCCGCTTCACACTCAGCGGCGAACCGTCCCAGCAAGAGCTGTAGGTCATTGCTGGATGAAGCCAACAGGACAACATCATCTGCAAACAACAGAGATGAGATCCTGTGGTCACCAAGCATGACACCCTCCATTCCCTGGCTGCGCCTAGAAATCCTGTCCATAAAAATTATGAACAGGATCGGTGACAAAGGGCAGCCCTGGCGGAGTCCAACTCTCACTGGGAATGACTCCGACCGAGTGTTGGCAATACGAACCAAACTCTCACAACGGTCGTACAGAGACCGAATAGCTCGTAACAACAAGCCCGATACCCCATACTCCCGAAGCACCCCACACAAAAATCCACGAGGGACGCGGTCAAATGCCTTCTCCAAGTCCACAAAACACATGTAAACTGGTTGGGCAAACTCCCACGAACCCTCAAGAATTCTCGAGAGGGTAAAGAGCTGGTCCGATGTGCCACGGCCAGGACGAAAACCACATTGCTCCTCCTGAATCCGAGGTTCGACCAACGGCCGGACTCTCCTCTCCAGTACCTTGGGACGTTTTCCACACCTCTAAAATCGTACATTTGCACGCCTCAGCAGGTATTTACAAGCTCCCTCACCGTGCATGCGCAAAATATTCCTAAACAGTCCTCACCGCGCACGCGCAGAACGACATCTTTTACTTTGGTTTCCCAATGCTCATTCAGTCGGTGGGAGGGGGACGGCGGACAGTTTGTTTTTTTCACTCCACTAATGAAAGGTTCCTGTGAGGTTAGGGTTAAGCTGGGGTCGTGCTGCGCCTCTGCTGTCCGCGTACGTGTAACCGCAAACTTCGTGTGACAAAATTTACGTCATCGTCTGCACTCCACTAGTGTCCGCAGTGACTGAACGTCCCATTCACGAGACGGCAATGTCGGCACAGAATACCAAGACAAAGTAGACGAAGAAGACAACGAGGAAGCGGAAGACAAGAATAAACATACATGAATCATACATAAATGCTTCAGCAGCAGCAGCATCTTCGTGGAAAAGGAGTGAAAACCGGGAAGTCAAGCAGCAGAAAGCAAGTAGTGTTCCTTCGTTGGTGAAAATCTTGGCACGTCAGCACATTGGCACAAATGATGGTTGTGCACATGCGTCAACCACTTGGCCTGCGTAGATGAAAAAAGTGAGCATGAACAGCACTGCATCCGTGCCGGGCTCGTCCAAAGCGCACAGGGACCAAAGCGGACTGGAAGGGAAATGCAGCATGAATAAGGCTTTAGGGAAAATGTGCAATTTCACGTTTTTGGGGGGGGGAGACTGGGCTGGCATGTGCGTGCCTGCGTGGGTGCGTGTGCGCGCGTGTAGGCTTTCCGCGGGTCTGAGTGGGTCACACCTGTGGAGTGCTGGACTGGCTCCATGACATCAGTGGAAACCGGAGGAGTCAGTGTGTGTGTGTGCCTGTGACTGCTGATGGAGGAGGGGGGGGGGGGGGGGTTGGGGGTCCTTGGAGGGATGTGTGTGCCGGGTCCCTGTGGGTCTTGGAGGCAGCTGAGCCTCTGAATATTCATCCCCACCTCTGCCGGAGCAAATTCCAGCTACACAGTCAGACTGACTGAAAGTCTTTGGAGCTGTCATAAGCCACGCAGAAAAAAAAAATCATAGCTAACTTGTGCACATTATTAAACAGGGTGTTTTACATCTCTTTATTACCCCACAAAGCACCGACTCCCTTCCATCTGTCAGCTCCTCAAACCAAAGTTCTACTTCTGTTTAGCATAGCTGGCATAATAAGTGAATTATTTAGCGGTGGAGAATGGATACAAAAGTTATTTGCAGCAGGAGGGCCATTTCTGCGTCACCCTCCACTGCAGTGCACTGTCTGCTCTGAGGATAACATGTTATGCCACTGAGTCCGCCCCAGCCCTCTGTGAGAGACAAACTCAGGAGAATTACTTGTTTCAATTAGCTATGGGGCGGGGAGAATTTAAGCCATGTTAATTCCAGTCACTAGTGAAAATCCCAGCCAAAGAGACTAGCCACTCAGGCATAATCGCCTGCCCCCAGACGTCTCTCATTTCATGGGTACATTAGGGAAATTAGACAAAATGTAAATTCTGGGGTCAAAAGAGTTTTGCTCATTAAAGACCAAATGCTGTGACTCTGGCACTGCTGGGTTTTGTGCATATTCACTCATTTCTCAATCAAGATTTGTGAAATGAGTTGTAAATCCAATTGATTTGTTGCTTTGAATGTTCAGTATAAGGAACTAGACGGTCAATGACTGAGTAACTCATGAAATCGCCCTGAAAGTGCTCAGATCTCCTGATCGTTGACCTTAAGCACAGCATAGATGCAGACCCACCTGAGGATCATTGTGCATGAGCTACCAAACAATGGGGAAATTGCCTAGGAGTAATAATTTTCATGAAATCATAAATGCCCAGATGTTCTAACCTTTGACAATGACCTTGACTTTGAGCTTAACCCGAATGCAGACCAATCTGAGGATCATTGTGAGTGAGTCTGGTGAGCATCGAGGCAACTGCCTAGGAGTAGTGCTTCTTCTAAAATCATATAAGAATCCAGATCTCCTGACCTTTGACCTTGACTTTGGTGACCATCAGGGCAAATGTCTAGGAGAGGTTTCTGTGCGATTCCTGTGAAATGTGGACAGACAGATGGATAGATGGACAATTGCATTAGCTTCTTTGGGATTTTTGCTGGAATGAGCTAAAAAACAAACTGAACAATATTGTCATAACAGTTCACTAAAGTAATTGTGAATCAGATGTTTTCTCTATCAGCCCTCTATTCTCACCAGGTTCTGAGGAAAGCTCAGTTATTTCTAGCAAATTCACTTCATCCTCTCAGTGAAGAATTTCAAATCCTTCCGTCATGTCAGAGGTTCAAGCACAAAGGGCAAAGTGCAGTAGATATCAATTCTTTCATCCCATGTGCTTTAAATTCAATAAGCTTGTAAAATTTGGTCAAGATTTTCAGTGTATTTTATATTCTATGTTGTATATTTTTTTCACTTCACATGCTGTGCTCTCAATAGGCTGCAAAATAAATTTCATCTTGTAGGTAAATTGAACTAAATGATGAGCTGAGGAGGAGCTGTTTTGAAAGATAAAGAAAAAAAAACAAAGATAATAAGGCACCAATGTTTGTCACTCAGATAAATAAGAATCTGATAGCTGGAACAAAAGATGATGCTTGAGTCAGACATCTTTTCAGCGGCATCTGTGTCATCTAACAGTGAACCCTGAGGATTCACAGAGTATCCACTAACATTTGATTATCTAAAATTGATACTCTGTCTGCCTCACATAACCACAAGTGGGAAGACAAAGAAATGAGTCAGTTATTCCACTCTCGTTTGAAGCAATGTTTTATCAAGATGAAAGAGTCCATGGCGGGGGGGGGGGGGGGGGCAGATAGGCTGTGAGCTCCTGCTTAACAGAGATATTTTACTGGGATGCTGGCTGGCTGACAGCTGTCACAGCTGTGACCTCTGACCTCTAAGAACCTTGTTATATAATTGGCTGACTAGAGTGCAAATTACATCTATAGAGCACATTGTGCACACATGGAAAAAAAAAGTGCAGTATGCCTCAAAACACTGAGACAGCTGCACTTTATCTCTGTGTGCAGAGACGTGAATAATAGAAAACACAAATAGGAGGGAAGTCATTACTGCTGTAGTGTTATAAGACAATGGGTCATTAAGACGTAAAATACAGAAGAATAACATATTAACAAGAACTATAAAGATATAAATAAGTGGTATATATAGAAGCGATTCAAGGTCATATTCTGATTATTTCTTTACAGAATAAATAATTTAAAGACCAATATGGAACTTAAATTGCAAACAGAAATTATTTTAAAAAAATGCTGAGTATGAAATGCAATTAGTGGTCATATCTACTCTCATAACATTTATATTGCTGTATTATGTGCATGATATTTCCCCCTCCAAGTTATTAAATAGATAAGGTGTGTGTTTATGTGTAGTGAGGAGGTGTTAAAGTTATAAGTGGTCGGAAATATGGGCTTGGGCATCTTGTAAGTGGCACGATAGCAACCCCTGCTGGTTAAGACATTGAATACCCTCGTGAGCAGCATTATAACACACCCAATTATGACATTTTCAGTACTTTTAATCTATGCACGGCTTTTAGTTTTGATTTATCTGCTTTAATCTAGGTCTAATTTGTGAACTGCTATCATGATTAGCTACAGCACAGAAAAGAATGACTATCTGATAGTTAGAAAAACAAATACCCTTTAGACTTACAAGAAGCAAAAGCTTTATTTAGTATTCAGAGATGCATTGAATAAAAGGTCACGCATGTGATAGGTTATAATGCAGCGCAGATGCAGTTTATTACATCATCTCAATGTCATCTTTTTGCAGAAGTATCACATGCAAGTCACAGGGCAATGTCACTTTAAACCTGAGACGTCACAATGCAGTAAATTGCTCCTCTTAAGTGTGGAGCCCAACACAATCTATTCTGGCCTCAGGCTAGACAACACAATCTCCTCCTTGTTTACTCATTAGCGTGCATATTTACCTGGCTAGAAAAGGTGCTTGAAAGGTTAATGCTGCCAATATCTTAGGAGGCTTCGATTAAACAATCTCAGCCGCCGCTATAGCCTGTGGTTGTATGACATCTTCAGGGACTGCTATATTAAGAGATGTAGAGCCAAAGCTGAGTTTTCCCGTTCCTGTCCCCTGGCCATGGCGGAGCCCTGTTTATGACTGCCACAACTGCTGCACAGTTCTGACACAGGATATGTCTATTTCATAGATGTTTTTGTGTCAAGATATGCTGAACAGTTGCTACAAGCCATATAAGGCTATTCATGGATACATAAATAGATATGTAAGTATGGACTGTATATAAAAGAAGAAGAACAAGACTTTCCTGACTAAAACATGAGAGGAGAAATGACTGTTGGGTAATTATTTAATTTCAGTTCACTTTGGCTGTTTGCATTACATCCATTATTGAGTAATGACGATTATTTTTTTATCAGATCAGATTTGTTCACATTTAATTAATTACAAGTGACTTTTGCCTAAATCCAATATAACAAACTTCTTACAAAGAGCTTGTATGTATGCATCATCAACAACAAAAGATACCATAATTTAGGCAATCATTCAGCTGCATTTTTAGCAAAGATATGCTTGGGATTTTGTTCTAAGGGACTTCAGCAGTTAGTTGATTGTATTTAATGAGGTCCAGAAGAAGGAATTAAGCTAGATGGAGGCACAGAGCTGTTTTACATTATTCATTCACTCCATAGGCCATGGTAGTTGTAAGCTACTACTGTAGCCACAGCTGCCCTAGGACAGACTGATGGAAACGTGGCTGCCAATCTGTACCAATGGCCTCTCCGACCACTACCAAGCATTTATACACATTCATGCCCAGTGTCATGGACACTGGAGGCAAGGTGGGTAAAGTGTCTTGCCCAGGGACAGAACTGCAGGATGTCTGGTGAGAGTGGGATTTGAACCGCCAACTCTTCGGTTATTAGATGACCCGCTCTACCTCCTGAGCCACTACCACCCATATATGCACGTAATGCAATAAAAGAAAACAGGGCGATGAAAACCCCCCATAGATTATGCTAAAATTTGCATTATTTTCTCCCCAGAAATGCATAAATGCACAGTAGACATCCTGCTTCCTGCATTTACCTTTCCTGTTCTCGCGGCAAAAAATCTGACCAATAGGACCAGAGAATGTTCTGACGTAAGTCTTGCAGGATTTAATGTGATGCATTTTGGTCCGCTTGAATTTTTGCCTGTGTGAAAGGGAACCGAACCAAGGAGATAATATATCTTGCATCATTCTGTTTTTTTTGGTGTACTTTCACTGTGATAGTTGGTAGATTGAACTGTTAACATTAACTTGGCTAGGCGGTGGCAGCCAGTCTATCTAATCTCATCAGTGTTGCTAACTTGGTGACTTTCTCGCTAAATCTGGTGCCTAGGTCCCAGGGAATGGCATTAGCCCTGCTGGGGGGGGCAGGGATTGGCCGGTCCGGGGGGGTGGGCCGGCCGCGCTGGCCACTTGGCAGCCCAGCCTCCCTTGGCTGTCCTTCGTGGGGCGGATGCCTGGCTGTCCTGGGGCTTGTTGGCCTCGGAACATTGTGCCCTGTGGGGGTTGGTGGCATCGTCCTGCTTGCTCGGGGTTTCCGGGGGAGGGGGAGTTGCTGTGACGGGCTGCCCTTTTCGTATATTTCCTGACAAACCACTGACATGCACACACTTATTTTGCACACGCTGTCATACACACGCACACGTATACACACACACATATGTCTCTCCTTTAGCAAGTCCAGATACCAGAATCATGTTGAGACCTCTTCAGTGGAGGAAACAATCTGTCTTCTGTTTGTTTCAGTTGTTAGTTTGTCTTCTTCATCTGTTCCTCTCCCTTTTCTTTCTCCTTCCCACCCCTCCTTTCCCCACCCCCACCCCCGTCGGGTCCTTCATGGGTGGAATAATTTAAATAAAGTATTAAAAGTTATTACAAGAGGAGTTTATAATAATATGCAGTACATATACATATATGCACTGTATAAAGCTGCTTTTGGCAAAATAAATCTGTTTGGCACAATAACGGAAGCAGATTTCTGTTCTGCTTACCTAGCTGACAGACAGGACAAGGGGAAAAAATGTCTGGCGACTTTTCAAATCCTCTTGGTGACTTTTTTGTCAAAAGCAACTAACGATCTAATCTAGTGACTTTCTCTGGTGTTATTGGAGACTTTTCTGGTATTTTGGAGACTCTGACATGAAAGCAATATTGCTCTGCAGTTACTGTCCTCAACAAGCAGCAGGTGCTACCGTGAGCCTCTCCCCACCCCAAAGCACTCACAGGTCATCAGTATCACAGTAGCCTCATGCAGCAGTTAACTACAGTCAGAGAGGAGACCCACGCCACTCGCATCCAGACTGCAAATGAGTTGAATGTGCACAAACCCCCCACCAATCCCACCCTGTTTTACAGAGCGGGATGTAAATGTTTCTTCACTGTCAGTGTCACACTAATAAGATAAGATAAGATAAGCCTTTATTAGTCCCACAGTGGGGAAATTCCAGGATTGCAACAGCACAGGGATAGCAACACTCAGAGCAATGATTTAGAAGATAAGAAAATAAGAGCAGTGAATATACATATGTACACATAAATATATAAATATACGTATATACATAGTGCGGAGCATTGTAGCTTGATGGAATAAACAGCATAACAGTCTATTTAGTTACCCCACATAGTATGAATATGTACCCATACATATTGTCACCCTCCGTAGCGATTGATATTGTCCCAGTTGTATACTGGAGGGGGACCATTTTGTGTAAGTTTGTTGGGTCTTTTGCATTCAATACTATTAGGTCGTAACGTTTTGTTTTTTTTTTACTATCTCTGCAAGCAGCCTTGTTTAGGTTATAAAGTCTGACAGCTGTAGGTAGGAAGGATCTGCAAAACCTCTTGGTTGCGCACCTAGGATGATGCAGCCTACTGCTAAATGAGCTCCTCAGTACGTTCAGTATGTCCTTCTTAGGGTGGGACTCGGACTCCAGCAGAGATGACAGCATAGCCACCATCCTTCTCTCTCCTATCTCCTCCACTGGGTCAATGTGCTGCCCCAGGACAGAGCTAGCTTTCTTGATCAGTTTGTTCAGTCTCTTCCTATTGGCTGCTGTGATGCCGCTGCCCCAGCAGACCACTCCAAAAGTGATGGCTGAAGCCACCACCGAATCGTAGAAGGTCTTCAGGAGCACCCCTTGTACACCAAAAGTAGGAATAGCCTGCGCTGTCCCTTCTTCTAGAGTGTGTCGGTGTTGTGTGACCAGTCTAGTTTATTGTTCAAATGAACACCCAGGTACTTGTAGGATGTCACCATTTCAATGTCTGTTCCCTGGATGTTTACTGGTGCTGTGAGGGGTTGTCCTTGCCTGCGGCAGTCCACCACCAGTTCCTTAGTTTTTCTCCCGTTGATCTGGAGGCAGTTCCGATGGCACCAGTCCGCAAAGTCCTGGATAAGTCCTCTGTACTCAGCTTCATCTCCATTGGAGATGAGGCCGACGATCGCAGAGTCATCAGAGAACTTCTGTAGATGGCAGTGTGTTGTGTTGTGTGAGAAGTCCACAGTATAAAGGGTGAACAGGAAGGGAGCCAAAACCATTCCCTGGGGGGCCCCCATACTGCCGATGATCATGTCGGACACACAATCCTGGGTTCTCACAAAGTCATGTACTCACCTTGTCTACTGTGTTTGTGTCTTTCTGTGACATAAGCTAAAAATCTAGCTAGCTAGCTCATCATGTCGCAGTCTAAACTGTATGTTCAAAAATACAGAAAGGAGTGGGAATCAAACCCTGAATTTAAAGGCTGGTTGAAGCTGTTTATTGGAGATGATACGCAGGCATACTGCCTGTACTGTCCCAAGCCCAGATAAAGGAGGAAGGTTGGACGATAACAGTCTTTTGATTAAATTTGATATTCTAACATAACAATGCAGGACAAAACTGATTTATGTAATGTGGGTCTAGACCAGGGGTATCCAATCATGTGCCATGGAGGGCCAAGACCCTGCAAGTTTTCTCTTCTACCCAGTCTCTTCAGCAGGTTTTCACTTAGCAATCAGTGGGAAGAAATTCAGTGAAATCTGCTGTTGAAGACACTGGATGGAGGCAAAGCCTGCAGGGTCTTGGCCCTTCATGGCACATGATTGGATACCCCTGGTCTAGACAAAGCATTAAAGTCATGAAGTTATTTTGAGAAGTGATGGCCTATTTAAATGGCAAAATTAAAACAAACCAAGAATCAACAGAAGAAAGTTAATTTGTAGTTCTAAACATATTTATTGTTTCTTTACTCACTTTTTGTCTCTCCCATGACATTATTCTTCTCTCCTACAGCATCCATTACAATTACATGCAAATGACCAATTATGCAAATTAGACGATGACGTCATTTAGCAGCTTCTAGCGACTTTTAGCCAATAGCTACTTTCCTTACTGAGGAGTTGGCAATACTGAACCTCATTAGAGCTCCAATGAGCTGGTAGGGAGAGGCTGACAGGCCAGGCCGCCTAGTGTTAGCTTAACTGTAACGATAATACTGGTTTTTAATCGCTATTTTCTATAAACTCTGTCCACCTCCACTTGATATCCTTGTTCATTTAAAAACACTTGACCATATATGTCATTCTTATATGTTATTTTAGCTTATTTTACTAGTTTATAATACTCTAACCAGGACCAAAGGCAGCTAGCTGGTATTAGCAGTTTCCCATTCACTCATTCACAATTGTTTCTGCGCTTATTGTACTCCAGGGGTCGCTCATATTCTGTCATCCACAGGAACCACACACCCCTGACTCCCAGTGATGCTTTATTTCATTCATTCTTTCAGACAATTTTACTTTAGTTGACTCGGGCTGTGTTTGCTACCTGAGCTGGAAATTAGCCAGTTAACATCAGCAATATAGCGTCAACAACTGATATCATAAGTAATGAAAAAAGGAGGGTGGCCATAACTGTGACTCATGAACATTAAGGGGCAGATTTACTAAGGCAGTGCAAATTAGCGAGTGCGGAAATTAGACAGAGTGCCTCAGGGAGTGGCCAATTTTTGCCGGTGATCTACTAACAACGCGCAAAATTATGAACACAGACACAGACACTTCATTTCAGTAATGACTACCCATCAACCAAAGAGCACCGCAAAATTGCACACAGGCACGCCTGATGAGGAAGCGGGTCATCAGTAAAGGCACAGCCAGTTTGTTGGAGCATAATATAGTTTTTTAAAGCTTTTTTAAGCTTTTGTTTAAGCACAAACCCCAGTAAAATAGTTTATATTTGTTCATCATATATCAAAGTACTGATTTTCATTTCACACGGCAGGCTCCTTTGTTTAATATGTATAAATTAAGGACTACTCATGAATAAACCAGAGTGGTGGCCTAGTTGGTAAAGCATCCGCCCCACAACTGGGAGGCCGGGATTCAAATCCCAGCTGAGTCATACCAAAGACAATAAAAAAATGGTACTTTCCGCCTTCTAGCTTGGTGTTCAGCATGATGGAATGGGGAAAGGAAAGTTGACGCACAGAGCTACCAGAGGACTGACCCCCCACTGTAGCTTTCACTACTTACAGTAGCTGTGTGGCCTAGGGTCAGTGAAATGGAGTTAGGTGCCACCCCATACACCACAGGTGTGGAAGGGATTAACTTAACTCATGAATAAATTGATTATTGACCAATGTGTTTATTTTATTAACACAAGAACCATTAAGATGGTCTGATGGAGCCTCTGGGGTTTTATTATGTAAGTGAATAACTTTGTTTTAACAAAATCTACAGGTCTCCCATTCCATGATTTTTCATAAATACTGTATGTGCATTTTATCTTTTCTGAAGTCTGGAACATAATAAAATTAAACACACATGATTTCACTTATTCCTCGAACAGCCACAGCAGAGACTGCTGTCATTGAGTTACTACGATGTTGCAATATCGGGAGACGTTATGGATCTGTGCTTTTATTTTGTCCACTCCAGGAAGGAAGGGCTATCCTATTTTATGGATACAAATTCATTGTTTAGGAAAGCATTTTCATTTTATTTATTTGACCTTTATTTTACCAGGTAAAATATCTGAGAGCAATTCTCACCAGGGATGTCCTGGTGTGTCATCGTATGTACTTAATGTTTGCTTTTATTTTTGCTCTTAATCCTATTTGTGGAGATTTTGCCACGAGATGTAAAGTGCATTATAAATGAAATAAAGTATTATTATTATCATTATTATTATTATTATTATTATTATTAGGCTATATACAGTATAAACCAATGAAATTTTTAAAAAATCCTCTGACGGCTGATGTCCAGTTCAGCTTCTTCTTCTTCTTCTTCCGGCTTTCAGAGAGAGCAGACACTTTTCTCTTCCTCTCCCACCTCCCATTCCCTTACTGATCCCAGCTTGCTGTGTTCTGTCTGTGTCGCTCTTCTTCTGGCTGAATCTTATTCCAAATGGAAAATTATGGATTTGGTTGGATTTGGTGGGCTTTATATGCGATTGACACCACTTCAAAAGAAGATCGGGCTAGGGGGAGCCCAAGTGGACTCATGGACAATTGGGAATTCATGTGTCTGTGTGATTCGACTGAGATGCGGAAGACATCTCTATTTGTTTGGCTTTTGATCACAGGATTTCTATTTTGGCTCTGGAGTTTCCTGATGTATCAGAAATTAAATAAGTTGGGAGAGCTGATCAAAATGCGGACCCGGCAAAGCTCCTTCAACAACAAATTCGACCAGTTGGGGAGTGCACTGATAGCGGCAATGGTGAACTGAATGGTGGCTGATTCAGTAGGTGGTATACATCTGAAGTCGCTGGTGCTCTCCAGGGAATGATTTTAAAGCCTGTATATGGAAATTATGAAGCACAGAATCGCAAGAGAGATGGAAATTCTATGCTCTGAGTGAACTGTGCCTTTGACCTTGATTCGGTGCCCTCTCCTCCTGGATGAAGACAAAACAGAAGAGAGTTTGGCTTCTTCTTAACCCAAACAAGTAACATCAATTGCTGTTGTTCAGCAGACCGGACTCTTCAAGGACAGCGCTATCATGTGTCTAATACAGAACTTTGCCATCTGGCATGCACGAAGAGAGAGAGACTCTGGGACATGCTTATCTGTGTTTTGAATACATGAACATAACAACTATCCGTTGCCAGGAGGCGCCCCCCTTTGTTGTACATCAGCAACTGATACATTCAACACTGCACTCACACTGATTATTATTTACATGCTGACTACACACACACTGGTCTCTCTTCGCTCCTTTGTATTGTGTGATCTGTATTAGTCTGCTAATTGTGCTTAGAGGGTTTTTTTTCTATGTAATCACAATTTGGATTATCTATGTAATCTTTATTTTGATTAACTATGTTTTTTCTCTCTGCCTATTGTGTCATTCCCTCCCCCATTCCCCCTCTTTACCCTCCACTGATGACAGGCGCCCTCGTGGCAGCCACGTCACTGGAGGCGCTTATCGCGCGCCCAATGTCAAGTCAAATTCCTCGTTTGTTTACACTGTAAACATGCTTGGCAATAAAGCTTTCTGATTCTGATTCTGATTCTGATTCAGCACAACACCGACCTCTGTGAGATCATTTCTGTTCATATTAATCTGTTCTGTCATGCCAAATCAAGTCAGGGAGAAGCTTCTCTCTCATAGGCCATGCACCCTCAGTTCTCACTGGTGTCTCCTGGCACCAGTGATCGCTGTCATCAGGTGCAGATGAATTAAGACAATCTTTTTTTGGACGTTAAATCCTGGCGCATTTACCAGGAGATTGACAACCATAAACCTTAACAAATCACCTTGCGCCAGTCATTTAAATACACTCCTCCCTCAAATTTGCGAGATGACATGACAACTCCCACAAATACATATGCAATGAGGCCAGGCACAAAATTAACATAGTACACACCTTTCCACCACTAACTTTGCCCTGCGTCCTTTAGTAAATCTCAACAGTAGTGTTTTAACACCAAAACTGTGGTGATTCACTCTGCCTGCTTATTATCCTCAGCTGTGCGCACACGTGCGCGTCATCATCACCAGAGCTATTTAGACTGCGCTGCCCTCAGATCGGCGCAGAGTCGTCTTTCTCCATGGTCAGATGAGACCAGCACACGCCTTCGTCTTCTTCACAGTTCTCTTCGTCGCATCCTACACTCTCCTAGAACCTCGCTTCTTTTCGTCGATCGTCAGGAAAGATTCTCACCTCCACGACAAGTAAGCCATCTCTATACTCATCATTGTCTACGCTCATCCCCTGTGCACAGGCGGAGATCCGTGGCAGCGGACCTCTCTCTCCTGGCGGCAGACCAAGCTACACTCCCCTCTACATGAGCACTTCCATCCTCTCCAGCAGCTACCGGGACAGCGGACGCTGTCTTCCTTGCCAGAGCCTTCGGGTCGAACCTGAGCACTACACCTTCTCACCGCACAGTAAGCACTGGACATTCCTGTACGTCCCCTCTGGAGTTAAACGCTAATTCTCCCAGTCTCTGCTTGTCCATAGGGTTGCCAGGCTGCACGGTGCTCTGCTCACCCCCGGCTGCCACAGCTACACACACACGCACGCACACACACACTCAGTACATAAAAAAAGATAATTGAATCTGCTTTTGAGTCTGTGTCTATTCACTGGGTCCTAAAACCATGTCAGTACAGCTCCGCCAAAATGACCAAGCAGACAGCGCGCTAGCATGCAAGGTAAACAACTTAGAGGCTCGAGTGGATCAGTTATCTTACCAGCAGCAGGTTATTCTCACTCAGCTGGTTCAAATTAATGACCGGTTGGATCGCCTGTCAGGTCCGCAGACCGTCCCTCTGTCTTCAGTTAGCGCCTCTGCTCTCACTAGCTCTCAACCTGTTCAGGCTTCATCGTCCTGGCTGACACTGATTCACACGCCCACTCGCTTCAGCGGCAAGCTAGGGGAGGCTAGGGGGTTCCTACTCCAGTGCAGGATAGTTTTCCAGCGGGTACCCGGGGACTTCCCCACCAATCACAGCCGAATATGTTATGTTGTCAATCACCTGGAGGGGCGGGCGCTAGCCTGGGCTTATGCAGTGATGGCTAGGGCTGATTATGCTAACATGACATACGACCAGTTCATCAGCGAGTTTAACGAGGTGTTCGACCACTCCGACCATGACAGTGTGCTTACCTCGCGGCTGCTTAACTTAAGACAAGGAAGCAAGTCTGTAGCCAACTATGCCATCAGTTTCTGGGTGGTGGCCACAGAGGTGGGGTGGGAGGACGCCTCGCTCTGTAGCATATTTGTCAGGAGCCTTAGCCCTAGCCTGCGGGATGAGTTAGCCCGCTTGGAAAAAACTAGTAGGTTAACTGAGCTAATTTCTCTAGCCATTAGCCTAGATAATAGGCTAAGGGAGCGGGCTACCGAGCGTAAGACTTCCGGTTGCTTGGGTGCCCAGTTTTGCCGCTCCCTGCAGCCCCCCCTGTTGGCCCTACCTCCCTCAGATTCTGTAGATGCCCCTGAGCCAATGGTAGTTGGGCAGTCTAAACTGCCGTTTGCAGAGAAACAGTGCCACCGTGAGCTTGGGCTATGTCTCTATTGTGGCAGTGAGGCGCACAAGGTAGCATCCTGTCCTATACGGCCAAAAGAGAGAGTCTGTGCGTCAGAGTAGGGGGGCTCACGGACTCACCTCAGTCTAATCCCCTCACTAGATTCCTTTGACCCATCTGCTTTATCCACAACCAGACTGAGATAGCCACACACGCTTTAGTTGATTCGGGGGCCGAGCAGCGCTTCATTTCTGGGGAACTGGCAACCCGGCTGGGGCTTCCCTGCCACCCATTAAAGACCCCACTGAAGCTTATTGCCCTGTCGAAAGCCCCCCTTGCTGTAGTGTCTAAACAGACCGCTCCTGTGTCAGTCATTGTGTCTGGAAATCATCAGGAGGAGCTCAGGTTGTTTGTGCTGCCGGTTTCCACCTCCCCCGTTATCCTCGGCTACCCCTTGCTCCGATTACACAACCCTTCTGTTGACTGGCGCTCGGAGAGTGTAGTTTCGTGGAGTTCATTCTGCCTCAGTGCCTGCCTGCAATCTGCTGCTTGCTCGCCATCCGTGCCCCTCAGTGCCCCCGTCACCCCCACTCCCAACCTGTCCAAAGTTCCCCCGCAATATCACGACCTGGGGGCCGCATTCAGTAAGACCCAAGCTCTATCTTTCCCCCCCCCCCCCCACCGCCCATACAATTGTGCCATCAACCTCCGGGCTGGAGCCCCGCTGCCTTCGAGTCGACTTTACAGCCTATCAGCACCAGAGTGGGAGGCTATGGAGATCTACGTATATTAAGGAGTCTTTAAACTCGGGCATAATCCGGCCTTCATCCTCGGCGGTGGGAGCAGGGGGGTTTTTTGTGGGCAAGAAGGATGGTTCGCTGATGCCCTGCATCGACTTCCGGGAGCTTAATAATATCACTATCAAGGACAAATACACGTTCCCCTTGATTAATAGGGCGTTCGATTCCCTCCGGGGGGCCTCCTGGTTCACCCAACTGGACCTCCGCAATGCATACCATCTGGTGCGGATCCAGGAGGGCGACGAGTGGAAGACAGGATTCCAGACCCCTAGCAGGCATTTCGAATACCTCGTTATGCCGTTTGGGCTGACCAACGCCCCTGCCGTATTCCAGCGCCTCATTAATGATGTAATTAGGGACTTTTTGGGCTCATTCTTCTTTGTATACTTGGATAATATTTTGATTTTTTTCTCAGTCCTTGGATGAGCATCGGGTGCATGTGAGGGGAGTCTTGCAGCAGCTCCTCGAGAACAAACTCTTCATGAAGGCTGAGAAATGTGAATTCCACACCTCCAAAACATCATTCCTTGGGTTCATCATTTCTCACAATGAAGTCATCGTGGACCCCGATAAGGTAAAAGCGGTGGTAGAGTGGCCCACTCCCTTCTCCAGAAAGCAGCTTCAGCAGTTTCTAGGATTTGCCAATTTCTACTGCCGCTTCATCAGGAACTATAGCATTATTGCCCTCCCTCTGACCCGTCTCACCTCCTCCAAGGTGCCCTTTCGGTGGACGGAGGAGGCTGAGGCGGCTTTTACCGACCTGAAGTCTAAATTTTCTTCCTCTCCCATCTTGGCACAGGTGGATCCCGCTCTACAATGCCTGATAGAGATGGACGCCTCGGACTCAGGGGTTGGAGCCGTGCTGTCCCAGCGCTCTCCGATTGATGACAAGATCTGCCCCTGTGCATTCTTCTCCCATTGTCTCTCCCCGGCGGAGAGGAATTATGATATCGGAGACAGGGAGCTCCTGACGGTCAAGCTTGCGCTGGAAGAGTGGCTCCATTGGCTGGAGGGGGCTTCCCAGCCGTTCGTCATTTGGACAGACCACAAAAACCTGGAGTACCTCAGGACGGCCAAGCGCCTGAATGCGCGCCAGGCCCGCTGGTCCCTGTTTTTTGGCCGCTTCGATTTCACCATTACCTACCGTCCCGGGTCCAAAAATACCAAGCCGGACGCCTTGTCCAGGCAGTTCACCTCGGATGCAGCGGAGGTGTCAGAGCATCCCATCGTCCCCCATCGTGCATCGTGGGTGCCCTCTCGTGGGGTATCAAAGAAAAGTTCCTGAGAGGCTGTTTGTCCCATCTGCCGTTCGAGGCGAGGTGATCAACTGGGCCCACTCTTCCAAGCTCTCGTGCCACCCTGGGATGGCACACACGGTGGCGCTTCTACAGAGGACGTTTTGGTAGCCTTCGCTCCGGAAGGACGTCGGCGAATACATCCGCGCCTGCCCCCAGTGCGCCACCGGCAAGACATCCTCCTCTCCTCCGGCCAGTCTGCTCCACCCTCTTCCCACCCCTGGCAGGCCCTGGTCCCACGTGGCCCTGGACTTCATTACCGGTCTCCCACCCTCTAACCACCACACCGTCATCCTCACCATCGTAGACAGGTTCTCGAAGGCAGCCCACTTCATCCCTCTACAGGGGCTGCCCACGGCAAGAGACACGGCGGATGTTCTCGTCCTTCACGTGGTGAGGGTGCACGGCATCTCCCTGGACATCGTCTCCGACCGGGGGCCCCAGTTTATTTCCCAGGTGTGGAGATCTTTTTGCAACACCATCGAGGCTACGGTGAGCCTGTCTTCGGGGTACCACCCGCAAAGTAATGGATAGTGTGAACGGGCGAACCAGGAGTTGGAGACTGCGCTGCGGTGTGTCGCCACCAGCGTCTTGGAGCACCCACCTCCCGTGGATTGAGTATGCACACAACACCACCATGTCATCAGCTATAGGCATGTCCCCTTTTGAGGCCTCTCTGGGCTACAATCCTCCGTTGTTCCCTGAGGAGGGGGACATTGCTGTCCCATCCATCTGAGCCCACCTGAGGCGCTGTCGCCGGTTGTGGAGAGTGGCCCGGACTACACTGCGGCGCACGGCGGAACACAACACCACGATCGCCAATCGTCGCAGGACGCCAGCTCCCCCCTACCAGGTGGGTCATCAGGTATGGCTCTCAACCAAACAAATCAACCTCAAGGCTGAGGCGAGGAAACTGTCTCAGCAGTTTATTGGGCCCTTTGCCAATTTAAGCAAGACAAAATTTATAGTCTTTAACAACCATCACAACAACCCAGTACCCAAACTCAGTGTAAATGGTGTAGAGATTGAAAGGGTATCCGAAACTAAATTCCTTGGAGTAATAATTGATAACAAACTGTGTTGGAAGCCACATATTAACTATATTAAAGGTAAAGTATCCAAATCAATTGCAATATTACACAGAGTGAAAAATTTGCTGAATCAACCCACACTATACACCTTGTATCATTCATTAATACTCCCATACATGACATATTGTAATGAAGTATGGGGAAATACATATAAAACAAACATATATCCACTCTTTATGCTTCAAAAGAGAGCTATTAGAATAATCAACAAAGCAGCTTACAGGGAACCAACAAACCCACTTTTTCTTAAACAAAAAACTCTCAAGTTGAAAGATCTGATTGACTTTAAAACTGCAATAATAATGTTCAAAGTGAAGAATCTATCTATGCCCGCAAATATCCAAAAGTTGTTCCAAACAAGGGAGAAACGATATCACCTCAGAGGAACATGTATATTTCAAAAGCCTACAGTGAGAACAACCACCAAGCAACACTGTATTTCAGTGCAAGGAGTCAGATTATGGAACGATTTTGGACCTGAATTAAAATCATGTACAACGCTTGGACAATTTAAACAAAAACTAAAGGAAGAAATACTCCAAACATATTTACAAGACGACATGTAAACTCACATAAGGATTGACATTTCCAGCCTGTGTTATGTTGTAGCTTAGTTTTTCTTTTTTTCTCTGTGACATTATGTCTTAGATTTGTTTTTGAATAGTAACCGCTTAACTTAGACTAGCTCAGTTTTCTTTTTTCTCTCAGTCACATTTTGTCTTAGCCTTGTTTTAAATTGTAATCGCTCTTGTCTTGTTTTTCTCTTTTTTCTCCTTTGAATTCTTGGATGGAATATGGGTGGGCAATATAAGCTGCGGCTTCAGCCATCACCCATTTCGGATAACTCACGTGGAATTGTATAGTAGAAGGAGTCTTTGTCTAATTTGACCTTGTTGTTTTATTATACAGTTTCTTTTAACCTGTAATGTACTATCCGAAATAAATAAATCCATATTGTTAACCCTGTGGCTGTGCGCCTAGCTCTCCCCCCCTCCCTCCGCATCTGTCCCACCTTTCATGTCTCGAAGGTCAAGCCGTTCTGTTCCAGCCCTCTGTGCCCTCCTCCCAAGATGCCATCTCCACCAGTGGTGATTGATGGCGACCCGGACCTGGAAGGTCAACGCCATCCTGGATGTCTGTCGCCGGGGTCGGGCCTACAGTACCTGGTGGACTGGGAGGGTTACAGCCCGGAGTGGAGGTCCTGGGTTCATCCCTCCTTCGTATTGGATCCTCAACTCATCAGAGACTTCCACCGGACGCACCTGGGTAAGCTGGATCGGCCGCCGAGAGGCGCCTCATGGGGGGGAATACTGTGATGATTCGCTCTGCCTGCTTATTATCCTCAGCTGTGCGCACACCTGCTCTTCATCATCACCAGAGCTATTTAGACCACGCTGCCCTTAGATCAGCGTGGAGTCGTCTTTCTCCACGGTCAGATGAGACCAGCTCATGCCTTCGTCTTCTTCACAGTTCTCCTCGTCGTAGCCTACACTCTCCTAGAACCTCGCTTCTTTTCGTCGGTCGTCAGGAAGGATTCTCACCTCCACGACAAATAAGCCATCTCTATGCTCATCATTGTCTACGCTCACCCCCTGTGCACAGGCGGAGATCCGTGGCCATGGACCTCTCTCTCCTAACGGCGGACCAAGCTACACTCCCCTCTACACGAGCACTTCCATCCTCTCCAGCAGCTACTGGGACAGCGGGCGCTGTCTTCCTGGCCAGAGCCTTCGGATCAAACCTGAGCACTACACCTTCTCACCGCACAGTAAGCACTGGACATTCCTGTATGTCCCCTATGGGGTTAAACACTAATCCTCCCTGTCTCTGCTTGTCCATAGGGTTGCCAGGCTGCACAGTGCTCTGCCGCCCCCGGTTGCCACATCTACACACACATGCACACATGCACACACACACTCAGTACATAATAAAGATAATTGAATCTGCTTTTGAGTCTGTGTCTGCTCACTGGGTCCTAAAACCATGTCAAAAACAGGGTTTTGCGATGGCACGGCATGTTAGAAAATCTGCCCCTAAGAGTGAAATGATTGAAATGAACTGTTCTGAGGAAAAGACTGGTCCCAGCAGTACTTAAGTGGTTAAATCCTGAGACATTTTGACCAAAGCATGTCCTAAACATTTCATTAAGGCCTGTGGAAACTGTGTCACCATGTGGGAAAATTGCAGTGAATGTCTCCTTTAAACTATAAGGGGGTGCTGAAAAGTTCATAGGCTGAAAAGTTCGTTCGTAGTGGTCAAATTTGACCAAATGTGGTTTATTTTTCAACATAGTCTCCCCTTCGGTTCACACACTTCTTCCATCGGTGCTGCAGCGCTTGGATCCCTGCGGTTGAAAAATAAACCACATTTTTCATATACTACTGTACATGTGCTGCCACTTGCCCAAGTGGTAATGCATTTTGACTGTTTCAGTGATTAATACACTGATTGACAAATTGATTGCAGGTGTGGCAGTCATCCACTCCCAGATAACTCAGAGGAAGAAAGATAGAGAGAGAGTGTGTGTGTGGGGGGGGGGGGGGAGGTAAGTAGCAGTTGTTACACATGGTTACAACACTGGGCATTGTGATGTATGGATGTGTGCATGCTCACTTAAGTGATGTCAGCACGTTCGGGTGTGTTGGTAGCACAGCATAGCGCCACAGTTAAGTCTGTATTAGGCTGTTAAGCTAATAAAGCTATAATAAGCACATGGCTATTGTCCACCTATTTTTTCCAGACATAATACTGGCAACAAGGATAATGGAAACGCTGCTGACACCTCTACAACTGTTTCTGGCCCTGCCTGGTGAGCCGCCCATCCCTTGGTTGAGATGGTTTGAGTCATTCGAGACGTTTGTATCCGCCACCGACTGGGCTAAAGCTAGCAAGGCTAGGCTACAAGCTATACTCCATAGCCTGGGCAACGAGGGACAACATATCTTCTGAACTCTCAGACCTGCAGACACGTATGACGACTGTGTGGCTTTATTGACTGATTATTTAGCTAATAAACGGAATCAGATGGCCCGGTGCTGGATTTCCTCAACTGCAAACAGCGAACGGATAAGTCAGTCCAGCAGTGCATAACCGACCTCCGTTGTTTAACTAGTGTATGTAACTTTGGCAACACAGAGGAAATGATGATACGGAGCCAGTTAGCGAGGTGCTCTACAATTCAAAGCTGTGGGAAAAGCTGATAATGAAGCCAGACAACTTGCCGCTAGCCAGGGCAGTGGAGATAGTGTCCCAACTGAAAGCGACCAGTCAGTTAGCATCCCAGCTAGTGGGCCATGATCCACCCCCCTCACATCCAGTGCCATCAGCACAGGTCGTGGTTCCGGCAGCTAAGCTCCCCAACCCCATGTCCCCTCATGGGGACCCCGAGGAAGACATCGCAGGACAATAAAGTACCATGATGAGCCAACGCGGCAGTGACTGCAGTTTTCCCTAGCACCCCACCTTGGTCTGGGCAAGCTCACCGCCTCACCCGCCCACCCAACCCAACCCAGCCACCATCCACTCGGTAGGTGTCAACAATTGGCCGTTCAAATGGTGCACAGTGGAACTCAATAACGTCGGTCTGTCGCTGCTGCTGGACACAGCTGCCTCAAGATCTCTATTAAATGAGATTACAGTTAGAAAGCTGTTTCCCCGAAAGAAGATTAACGCAAATGCAGAGGACCTGTTTGGCTACGGCACATTAAGATCAGCATGGTGGGAACAGTCACCTTCTCGGTATGCTGCGGCCCCAAAGTTCTCCCCGCATTCATGTTTCAAGTGACCCGTCAAGACACTAATCTTCTGGGCATCAGCCTAATTAATGAACTGGGTTTTTCCATCACAGACCCCACGGGCTCCGTCGTGTTGACAGTTGCCACAACCTAGCAACATCACTGGCTGGGGCTCTTCATGGGCCTGGGCTGCATCACCATTTTCAACCACCAGCCGCTCATCGACCCGTCAGTGTCCCCGGTCATTCAACCTCTTCGCCGACTGCCCCTTGCTCTACTTTATGAGGTCACATCAGAGCTGCAGAAACTCTTAGATGTGGGCATCATCAAACGAATTAACGCGTCACCCTGGATCTTCAATTTGGTGGTGGCAAAGAAGAAATCGGGTGACCTACAGCTCTGCAAACAAGGCGGTGATCCCCAACAAATACCTCCTGCCCTCGATGGAGGAACTAGCCACCACATTCCATGGCTCAGTCTTCTCCAAACTAGACCTCCACCAAGGATACCTCCAGGTGCCCCTGCACCCAGACAGCTGCAACCTCACGGCTTTCGTGACCCAAATGGGAGTTATTGCTTACACCCGTGTGCCTTTTGGCCTCAGCTTGGCATCAAGCTGCTTCCAGAAGATCATGGCCACCATCTTTGCTGGTCTTCCGGGCATGGTAGTGTACTTGGACAACATTGTGGTGCATGGCGCAACAACATCTTCACATGACGCCCGCCTCTCCAAGGTGATGGAGGTGTTGGCCAGTCACGACCTCAAGTTGAACAGGGAAAAGTGCATCTTCGCAGCACCCACCATTGAGTTTGTGGGATTCTGCCTGACAGCCGGAGGCCTGTGCCCACTGCACTCAATCATCAAAGCGATATTACACCTACCTGAACCATCATGCCCCGCCCAACTTTCCTTATTCCTGGGTTTGACAACCTTCTGTGGCCGTTTTATTCCCCACTACTCGGAGACAATAGAGCCGCTATGCGCCCTCCTGAAACAGGACACACCTTGGTCATGGACTCCCAGATGTTCCGCTGCCATCCATCGACTCAAAACACAGCTCACCTCACCACCTGTGCTTGCCTATTTTGACCTGCAGAGCCCCACATTTGTGACCTGTGACACCTCTAACACCACTGTAGGGGCTGTGCTGTCCCAGTTCCAAGGAGATGCCAAGCGTCCAATGGCCTATCTCATCTCATCTCATCTCTCTCATCTCTCTTTGCCTCAAGGTCACTCTCACCAACAGAACAGAGGTACTCGGTGGGGAAGAGAGAATCCCTAGCTTGCATCTGGGCATGTGAAAGAAGGCACATGTACCTGCACGGGTGGCACTTCGCGCTCTGAACAGATCACTGGGCCCTCACAGCCCTGTTAGAGATGTCAGGATAAGGACACAAGCCACTACGCATTTACAGGTGGACTGAAAGACTGCAAGCATACAACTTCACCACCCAATTTATGCCTGGCAGGGAGAACATAGTAGCGGACCTACTCTCCCAGGCTACTCTCGGCCACACACCTGACACCAACCAGGACCCCCTAGAACTGGAGCTGATCCTCATTTTGCACAGACCCCTTCAAGCCACCGTCTCACTGCAGGAGCTCCAAACTGCATCAGAACAAGACCCTACATTGACTCGACTACGCACGTTCATTTGTGAGGGCTGGCCATCTAAGGTACCAGAGGAACTTGCACCCTTCCACAGAGTCTAAGATGATCTATCATGCTGGAATGACGTTTGCATGATAAGGGGGCTCTGCAGGGTGGTCCCTGAAGCCCTGAGGGGTCACATCCTGACCGTGGTACACAAAGGACACCTGGGTATCGTGAGAGTCAAACAGCACTGCTGGAGCTCAGTCTGATGGCCAGGTATCGACAAGGACATGGAGACTATGGTGAAGGACAGCATGGCCTGCCTGGCTAGTGGAAAGACCAGCTTACCACCGCCTCCACCTTTGCAACCTCTGCTGTGGCCACCTACCCCATAGATGCACATCCAATTGGACATCTGCGGCAAACTCCATGGTGCCCCGCAACAACAACACTTATTACTGGTAGCCTACGACCTTCACTCTAAATGGCCCGAGGTGCACCCCACCGGCTTGGTCACTACAGAGGTGGTCACTGATTTCCTCTCCTCCCTGTTCATTCATTGAGGCGTACTCAATGCTATCATGATAGATAACAGACCACAGTTCATCTTGGCGGACTTTGAAGCATTCACGGAAGAGACAGGGATCAAGCACATCAGAACTGCCTTTTACCACCCTCAAGCCAATGGGGGTGTGGAGAGGTTTAACCAGACCCTAAAAAATGGACTCAGGGCACACCTAGCAGATGGATAATCATTCCTTGTCACACTCCAAAGCACTCTGTTGCACTACAGAGCGACGCCGCACGCTGTAACAGGCAGCTCCCCAGCTCTCCTCATGCTAGGATGCGATATACGCCTTCCCCTAGACTGTCTACGCACCCCCAGTGAACGATGCTCCTGTGGCAACATCATCCACTAATGACAGGGTGACCTAGCATCAACATCGCATGAAGCACAGGTTCGACAACAAACAACAGGCGAAGCGTTCTCCGATTGCAGTGCACGACTGGGTCCGGATTCGCCGGCCCACCTGTTCGCACCAACTGCAGCTGTTCTGGACAATGCCGATGCAGGTTGATACTCAGCTAGGGCCAGTTACCTTCCAACTAGCAGACGGATCACGTTGGCATGCTAGCCGCCTCAGAAAGGTAACCCTGCCCCGCTTTGGACCAGGAGGCCGTGGCTGATTTGACGGGTCAGGACTGGGACCTTGCTGAAATGTGGCTTACTACTCCTGCGGGATGACCACCGGAGCCAGAGCAACCCAGGCGCCCTGCTCGAGCACAAAGGAGGCCTTGTTACCTTGAGGACTTTATAACAAACTTTTGATAATACAGTATGTCATTAGCTAGAGCATGACCTATCGAGTGGCAGAATAACCCACAAGGTCATACAGGCACACTGGTAGTCTACCTGGTTGCTCAGTTAGGAGTGTTATGGTTGTAAGTATGTTATAATGAGTTCTGTTGCCAACCAGTCCGGTCAGTTAATTACATCACAATACGCTGTTGAATAACCCAGGTTATCCAACACACAGATACCGTTAACAAACTAGGTTTTTCAAGGGAGGGGTAAATGTGATGTATGGATGTGTGCACGCTCATGTAGGTGACATCACCACATTCGAGTGTGTTGGTGGCACAGCAGAGTGTCACAGTTCAGTCTGTATTAGGGTGTTAAATTAATAAAGCTACAATAAGCACTTGGCCGTCGTCCGCCTATTTTTTCCAGACATAACAGGCATAATTTTCAAAAAATGAAGTCCCGCTACAACTTACCGACATCATGCCAGCTAGCATCTCATTAATACCTGTCTGGTGCTTATATGGATGTAAAACTGATCACTAGGCTACAGCTCATGGATCTAAGTAAACTGATTGGATGTAAATAATTTTCTGATTGTAATTTCTCTATCTGTATGAAATATGCAGCGTGTTTGCAACAAAAAATATTTCACACTAATTACCACTGTGTCATTTTGATCAACAGCAACCTCATACTGTAGCATGCAGATTTTATTTTTTAATAACAAAACTGAAGAGTCTGTCTTTACATGCAGATCATCTGTTTTTACTGGGTTTACTTTGGTTGAAATTTTACAGATCAGATGAGACTTCAATGTTTTTGATAAATCACAATGTAGTATTACTTATATATTTATATATATACACTTATATATTACATACTGTATGTACTTAAGCTAGTTTACAGTGGTGTGGAAAAAGTGCTTGACCCCTTCCTGATTTCTTATTTTTTTGTATGTTTGTCACACTTAAATATTTCAGATCATCAAACAAATTTAAATATTAGACAAAAATAACACAAGTAAACACAAAATGCAGTTTTTAAATGAAGGTGTTTATTATTAAGGGTAAAAAATCCAAACCTACATGGCCCTGTGTGAAAAAGTGATTGCCCCCCACCCCTGTTAAAACATAAATTAACTGTGTTTTATCACATCTTTGGAAAGCTGAGTTCAATTTCTCTAGGCACACCCAGGCCTGATTACTGCCACACCTATTCTCAATCAAGAAATCATTTAAATAGGACCTGCCTGACAAAGTGAAGTAGACCAAAAGACCCTCAAAAGCTTGACATTATGCTGCGATGCAAAGAAATTTAGGAACAAATGAGAAACAAAGTAAGATCTATCTATCAGTCCGGAAAAGGTTATAAAGCCATTTCTAAAGCTTTGGGACTCCAGCGAACCACAGTAGCCATGGTTACATGGGCAAAATTTCTTCAATCTGATTACAATTCAGATTAGAACTTTACTGTTTACATGGATCCTGAAAAAATTGATCCAATTAGGACGTACGTTTCTATGTGTCACACATTTGAACGGACTAAATCATTTTGACATGTGCACAATTATCTGACATTCCGGAAATAGTAGAAGAAGAAGCAACTTCCAATGTAAACAAACCCACTTTGTGTGTCTTTCTCTTTTTGAAATGGACCTGTATTGCGTTATTCAGGCTGTACTTTTGCTTCTCCTGGTCTCCGTAATGAAGCTACAAGTACATACTTCTGCATATGACAAACAGAGGGAGACAGCAGGACGATACAGACCAGTTTTGTTTTACTCTCGCCATGTCTTCCGCTAGCTGCTGTAAAGGCAGTAATACGTCACGTCGACGTGTGGCTGACGTACAGACATGCGCAGTAAACATATTTTCTGCCCAAGCTTCGGAATAAGTGTTTATATGCTACCAATCGGATTAACAATTGGCATAACCCACCCATCTCAATCAGAAGGAAATTTTGATCCGAATGAGTGGGATTGGGTCAGAATATTCAGATTGGCGTATTTATGTGACTGAGATCATCCTGCGCAGTTCGCCCCACACGGGACACGAACCCACGACCTCTCAGTCAACTACACAGTTCGAG
Organism: Pholidichthys leucotaenia; assembly: GCA_020510985.1. Classification (NCBI taxonomy): domain Eukaryota; kingdom Metazoa; phylum Chordata; class Actinopteri; order Cichliformes; family Pholidichthyidae; genus Pholidichthys; species Pholidichthys leucotaenia. Next base: position 56,936,041 of record CM035837.1, on the reverse strand, counting down.
CATGGGAGACAGCACGATCGCGCTGAGCTAAAGGTCCGACCGATAGCTCAGCGCTACCGATACTGTATGAGGCTTTTTTCGGGAGGGAGGTTTATTAACGTTCTACGCCAAACAGTGCTAGTTGGCATCCGTTACACTCTCCCCCTTAAACCTCACTCCCATCCGGGTCACGGCACCATTGTGACTGAGATCATCCTGCGCAGTTCGCCCCACACAGGACACGAACCCGCGACCTCTCAGTCAACTACACAGTTCAAGCATGGGAGACACAGCACGATCGCGCTGAGCTAAAGGTCCGACCGATAGCTCAGCGCTACCGATACTGTATGAGGCTTTCGGGAGGGAGGTTTACTAACGTTCTACGCCAAACAGTGCTAGTTGGCATCCGTTACACTCTCCTCCTTAAACCTCACTCCCATCCGGGTCACGGCACCATTGTGACAGAGATCATCCTGCGCAGTTCGCCCCACACGGGACACGAACCCGCGACCTCTCAGTCAACTACACAGTTCGAGCATGGGAGACACAGCACGATCGCGCTGAGCTAAAGGTCCGACCGATAGCTCAGCGCTACCGATACTGTATGAGGCTTTCGGGAGGGAGGTTTACTAACGTTCTCCGCCGAGCAGTACTAGTTGGCATCCGTTACATTTACATTAAGCATTTTTATTCTGATCAGGCTTTTAATCTGGCTACTTGTGTCCATGTAAACATGGCTAGTGAGAGCAACTATCCACAAATGGCAAAAACATGGAACAGTGGTGAACCTTCCCAGGAGTGGCCGACCAACCAAAATTACCCCAAAAGTGCAGTGACGACTCATCCAAAAGGTCACAAAAGACCTCACAACAACATCCAAAGAACTGCAGGCCTCACTTGCCTCAGTTAAGGTCAGTGTTCATGACTCCACCATGAAGTCAAAGTCAAAGTGCTTTTATTGTCATTCCACTGCTAAAAAACAATACAACAAAATTGAGATGCTGCTCCCTAAAACAAACTATCACACTCACAGTTCATTCATGAATTTAACATCCTCATAATTACAACAATAAATAATGCTTAAAACAATAATATCTAAAAAAGTTAAATACAATATGTACATAGCAACAATAAAAACATACTGAGCAATAAATAAATAAGATCATCTTATACACAAGGTTATTGCCACAAAATAACCTAAAATAACATCAGCAGTCTGTATGTGTTACATAAGTCCATTCAAAATACGTACTGCTGTTGGGAAAAAACTATGATTAAAAAAAATCCAAACTTACATGGCCCTGTGTGAAAATGTGACACCCCACCCCCACCCCCGTTAAAATATAAATTAACTGTGGTTTATCACATCTTTGAAAAGCTGGGTTCAATTTATCTAGCCACACCCAGGTGTGATTACTGCCACACCTGTTCTCAATCAAGAAATCACTTAAATAGGACCTGCCTGACAAAGTGAAGTACCACAAGTTGGATGTCAGATAGAAGAGAAAGAAGAATTCTGGAGTAAGTTGGATGAAGTGGTAGAGAGTGTTCCTGGGGGGAGAGAGTAGTGAATGAAGTGAACATTAATGTGGCATGTAGGTGAAGGGAACAGAGGTGATGAGGAGGTTCTGGGTAGGTATAGTCTTAAGGAGAGAAATGTGGAAGGACAGATGGTTGTGGATTTTGGTAAAAGGATGGAAATGGCTGTGGTGAACACATACTTTAAGAAGTGAAAAGAACATAAGGTGACTTACAATAGTGGAGGAAGGTGCACACAAGTGGACAATATCTTATGCAGAAGGAGAAATCTCAAATAGATAGGAGACTGCAAGGTGGTGGCAGGGGAGAATGTAGCTAGACATAATCAGATGGTAGTCTGTAGGATGACTTTGGAAAGCAAGAAGAGGGAGAGAGTGAAGACAGAGCCAAAGATTAGGTGGGGAAGATACAGAAGGAAGAAGGTCACACAGAGTTCAGGAAGGAGTTGATACAGGCTCTGGGGGGTAGGGAAGAATTACCAGATGACTGGGAAAGTACACCAAAAGTACTGAGGGAAATGGGTTGAAAGGTATGTGGTGTATCCCGAGGAAGGAAGACAAGGAGACTTGGTGATGGAATGAGGAGGTACAGGAAAGTATTCAAAGGAAGAGGTTAGCAAAGAAAAAGTGGGATAGTCAGGGAGATGAAGAAGGTCGACAGGAGGAGTATTTGGAATCTAGGCACATGGCAAAGAGAGAGAAGGCAAAGGAAAAGGAAAAGTTATATAATGAGTTGTATGAGAGGCTAAACACTAGGGAAGGAGAAAAGGACTTGTATTGATTGGCTAGAAAGAGAGATTGCGCTGGAAAGGATGTGCAGCAGGTTAGGCTGATTAAGGACAGAAATGTTAATGTACTAACAAATGACGAGAGTGTGGTGAGAAGGTGAAAGGAGTACTGAGAGAAAGAGGAGGATGGATGAAGGAAAGATGGTGAACAAGGAAGTCCCGAGGATTACCAAGGCAGAAGTGAGGGCAGCTTTGAAGAGGATGAAGAATGGAAAGGCGGTTGGTTCAGATGACATACCTGTGGAGGTATGGAGATGTTTAGGAGAGATGGCAGTGGACTTTTTAACCAGATTGTTTAACACAATCTTGGAGAGTGAGAGGATGCCTGAGAAGTGGAGAAGAAGTGTTTAGGTACCAATTTCAAGAACGAGGTGGTGCTCAGAGCCGTAGTAACTACAGAGGCATAAAGTTAATTAGCTCCACTATGAAGATATGAGAAAGAGCTGTTGAAGCCATGTTAAGAGGAGAGGTGACAATCAGTGAGCAGCAGTACGGTTTCATGCCAAGAAAGAGTACTACAGATGCAATGTTTGCTCTAAAGGCGCTTTTCCACTAGGGTCAGTACGGTATTGTTCGGGACGGGACGGGACGGTACAGTTCGGCCCGCTTTGTGTTTCCACTGCACTAGGTCCCATTTGAAGTGGGTGGGAATATAGTTATAGGGAGGCTGCGCAACCCTCTCCCTCCCGTTATGTAAAACCAGCGTAACTGGTGTAAAACAAGCGTAGCGTTACGCAAAACACAAGCTGGCAGGTTACGCGGCGTCTGCCTTCTCTGTCTTTTTTTGCCTGAATAAATGCAAAAAAGGAGAACAAAGCAGAGGCAGCGATATGACACACTCTGGAAAAGGACTGGAGCGTTTAGGAAACAATAGAGCAGTATAAAGGAGAAGCCATGAGGATACAAAGTACATCACACATCAAGGTAAGCTAACGATTGCTAATGCTACTTTGCTTTTAAGTCCGCCGTACAACATTGTAATGTCGGCAAGTTATCGATATTAGGTACTAAAATACAGTATGTATTCTGTGCATGTGTGTGTGTTTCAGATGGCTCTCTTGTGGCAAAAATATCGCTTCAAATGGTCGGCGTTAACGTTCAACACAGTGATGTGACCCCAACTTCACAAACGCGAAGTGGCTATAATGTCTGTAATGTCTGAAATGTTGAGCTTCGTGTGCAACAAATTGCTCTGATCTGTGTCAAAATCATGGAGAGACTGTTGAGACGTCATGGAATTTACCTGCTCCAGCCAGTGGTGTCGTGGCAAAACATGGACCAGTCAGGTGCCATATTGTAGTATATGAGCCGTTAAATATATACAGTATTTCAACAGGTAAACAGTACTGAGTTAGGCATAAGATATATTTAACAATTATGATGCATTTTAAGCCAAAACAATTGGATCTAGGATTAAAAGTAATTAAAATAATGCAGACACAAGGTTACATGGATTAACTGGAAATATATCGTATTGAGTATTGCTGACTACATGTAGATACTGTATAAATATATATTCTCTGCATCAACAGTGAACTATACATGTATTCATGTAGTATTGCCCTGGGAATTTTGACAATAAACCTTTGTACTTTTGCAGATGTCTCTATTTTGTTTTACAGTCTTCAGCAAATAATTGTTTTGGTTACTTTTCTTAAAAATGAACCATTATTTTCAAAGTCACTGATAAATGGTACTGTTGACTCTTTTCCCACCGGTGTCTGAACAGACAAAATAAACTATAAAAAAAAAAAAGAAACTGGAATGGGTCACACACGCCAGCCACGCTGCCTCACTGAGAAGCAACTGGATCGGCCCCTTGTACTGGTCCCGGTTCAGCCTGCATCTCTGTAAATAGTGAGGCAAGGTCCGGTTTGGGTGGATCGTTTTCCCTTTGCCTAGATGAAAGACAGAAATGGGTGGTGGATAATTAAAGCAAGTTTAAAACATATTTGAGAAATGAATGAATGAATGAATGAATGAATCTTTATTTTGGATAGATTAGATTAAAAGAAAGGAACAGAATAATAGAACAAAGGGGAAAAAACCCCAACAAGGTCAAATTAAACAGCAACTCCTCGGATTATACAGTTCAACATAAGTTATGTGAAATGGGTGATGGCCGAAGCCGGAGCTTATATTGCCCACCCATGTTCCATCTAAGAATTCAAAAAGAAAATAAAATAAGTGTGATTACAAATCAGAACAAAGCCAAGACAAAACGTGACAAAAACCAAGCAACAGCACAACACAGACTGGATATGATAGTCCTTATGTGATTTTACATGTCATCTTGCATATATGTTTGGAGTATTTCTTCCTTTAGTTTTTGTTTAAATTGTCCAAGCGTTGTACATGACTTTAATTCAGGTCCAAAATCGTTCCATAATCTGACTCCTTGCACTGAAACACAGTGTTGCTTGGTGGTAGTTCTCACTGAAGGTTTTTGAAATATACATGTTCCTCTGAAATGATATTGTTTCTCCCTTATTTGGAACAACTTCTGGATATTTGCAGGCAGTGATAGATTCTTAGCTTTAAACATTATTACTGCAGTTTTAAAGTCAACCAGATCTTTCAACTTGAGAGCTTTTAATTTAAGAAAAAGAGGGTTTGTTGGTTCCCTGTGAGCAGCTTTGTTTATTATTCTAATAGCTCTCTTCTGAAGTATAAAGACTGGATATATGTTTGTTTTATATGTATTTCCCCATACTTCAGTACAATATGTCATGTATGGGAGTATTAATGAATGATACAAACTATACAGTGTGGGTTGATTCAGCAAATATTTCACTCTGTGCAGTATTGCAATTGATTTGCATATTTTACCTTAAATAAGATAAGATAAGATAAGCCTTTATTAGTCCCACAATGGGGAAATTCCAGGATTGCAACAGCACAGGGACAGCAACACTCAGAGCAACAATCAGAAGGCAAGAAAAAACAACATCTAGCAAACATATGTCCATATTACTATAAATGTATATATATAGACACACAGTGCAGAGCATTATGGCTGGTGAATGTGCAGCAGAAAGTCTAAGCTCTCTCTCCGCGGATGCAGCGGGCCAGCTGGAAGTCTTTGGGCATGATGGTGACCCCCTTAGCGAAGAAGAGACCCACCAGGTGGGTCTCGCTGGTCTCCTGCAGAGCCATGACGGCGAAACTCAGGAAACGCAGGACGGTCTTGAAGTCCTGAGCGATCTCCCTCACCAGGCGCTGGACGGGCAGCTTACGGATGAGCAGCTCCGTGGATTTCTGGTAGCGACGGATCTCTCTCAGAGCCACGGACCTGTGACGGCGAGGCCTCTTCACTCTGCCGGTGGCCAGAGCGCCTCTCCGAGCAGCCCTGGTGGCTAGCTGTCTCCTGGGGGGCTTCTTCCTCCAGTAGATTTTACGGGCGGTCTGCTTGGTTCTTGCCATCGCTCTTTATTATTCTGTCTTATATTTCTTTCACGCCGCCTAAACTCCAGCCCGGCACCCGCTTCGTTTTCGCTACAGCTCCCGGTATGTCGAGTTTCCCATTAGCACTGGGCGGCGGCCAAGTGCTAGCTAGCACTAGCTCCTCCCCGCTGTAACGTCTCCCGCTGCAAACCGTGGCTCCGTCCGCCGACCCGGGAGACCCCCGGGGCGATCCGTGCGTCCATGATATATATACAGAGTGAAAGGTGTAGAAAGAAGAAGGAAGATAAAAAAAAAAAGGCTGTTGCAACAGGCAGCCGACTCGTGTGGCGCCGCCGGTCCGGCAGAGCCGGAACCGGAAAAGTAATTAATTATTACTAGTTATTATTATTAGTATTAAATATAATTAATATGTGACTTCCAACACAGTTTATTATCAATTATTACACCAAGGATTTTAATTTTGGATACCCTTTCAATCTCTACACCATTTACACTGAGTTTAGATACTGAGTTGTTGTCCATCCATCCATCTTCTTCTGCTTAATCCTTTTCGGGTCGCGGGGGTGCTGGAGCCTATCCCAGCATCTTTGGGCGAGAGGCAGGGTACACCCTAGACAGATCGCCAGTCCATTGCAGGGCCAACACAGAGAGAGAGACAATCATTCACTCTCACAGTCATACCTAAGGACAATTTAGAATCCCCAGTTTGATGCCAATTAACCTAACTTGCATGTTTTTGGCATGTGGGAGGAAACTGGAGAAATCCCAGAGTAAACCCACGCAGACACGGGGAGAACATGCAAACTCCACACAGATCACTGTTGGTCGGGGGCTGGGATCAAACCCAGGATCCCCCGGCCAAGGGTGAGTTGCTGTGCTGCCGCAGTGCTAACCACTCCACCACCGCACTGCCCCTGAGTTGTTGTGATGTTGTGAAATAACATTATCAATAAAAGTTTAGCCACCGCTGTGTCGCCCTGGTTTCAAGTGTGGGTGGTGTTTTGTGCTTGTATTGCTAAAATATAAAAGGAAGCACTACAATGGGTCTCAAATATTTGCAATGTGTTCTTTTACTGGATGAGTTTAAAGATGAAATACTATAGACTACACATATAAACTAAATTCTAATGGTGACTGAACCACTCCCATTCCCCAAGGTTCAAGATACACTATTATGACTATAACTCATAAAGGATCACAGAAATGATATGATAAAAAATAAATAAACAAGAGGTTTACAGTGGCTATTTTTGGATGCACCATTCATTTTCAATTACTCTGTAATTAATATTCACACAAATAAATCTCAATTCAGTCCCTTTCATATTAAGTGGAAATTGTGGTACTTTAAATTTGGCACTTTACCTATACTTTAACTTAAAAAGCAACAGATTTGACTATAAATATGATGTGTTGTTTACCTGTCACAATACATTGGTGTCAAAACGTCACCATTCCGAGCAGATCCTGTTTGGACTCTACAATGAAATACACACAAATTAAGTACATGCACAGCACGAAAGTGCAACATGTAAAAAAAAAAAAACAACACCTTTTTAACCAGAATTACAACTAGCTTATGTCATCAGATATTGTCAACACAAAAAAGCAACATACAAGGACGGACGTAGCATTGAGCTAGGTCATCATTTAAACACGATTAAGTTTTCGTCTGTCCTAAGTGAACTTTCCACTGCTGGAAAAAATAACGTAAAACATGAATATCACATCACTCACTGTCTCTATATCACAATATCACGGCTTCAACTGCTGAAGTTGAGTGCTGTCGCGGCCGTACATTCAATTCAATTCGGGTGGCTGGGTCTAATTCCCGGTGCGTCTCCGTCTATTGTCTGCTTGTGCTTCCCACTGCAAGCTCAGTCGGCTTCTCTCTGCATTCTTTCATCAGCTGAAATGCACAGAAAACTCTGCTGGACCGCGGTGTTGATTTCTGCTGATTTCTGTTAAGCCATTCTATCGTTGTTGTATATAATATCACTTGTTGGCTGGCTCACGGATGAATAATTGCAAATGGCGGCCCGCGAGCGATTCAGGAACGTCAGCGTAACACCGACTCTGATAACGCTACGCCCAAACCAATCAATGGCCAGCAGTGGCTTGATGTAACCGGGCCGGTACGCTTCGGACCTGCTCTTCAGCGGTCCGAAAAAATAGGAACAGTTCCCACAAAACAGAACTGTAGGGACTGCGGGTCCCTAGTGGAAAAGCGGACAAACTGTGCAGAACCATACCGAACCGTACCGTACTGACCCTAGTGGAAAAGCGCCTTAAGAGTGCTGATGGAGAAGTATAGAGAAGGTCAGAAGGAGATGCACTGTGTCTTTGTGGATCTAGAGTAAGCATATGATAGGGTGTCAAGAGAAGAAGTGTGGTGCTGTATGAGAAAGTCAGGAGTGGCAGAGAAGTATGTGAGGGTGGTGCAGGATATGTATGAGCACAGCGAGACTGTGGTGAGGTGTGCTGTAGGAGTGACAGATGGGTTCAAGGTGGGGGTGGGGTTACATCAGGGATCAGCTCTGAGCCCCTTCTTGTTTGCCATGGTGATGGACAGGCAGACAGACGAGGTCAGGCAGGAGTATCCGTGGACCATGATGTTTTCAGTTGACATTGTGATCTGTAGTGAGAGTAGGGAGCAAGTGGAAGAGAACCTAGAGAGGTGGAGGTATGCTTTGGAGAGGAGAAGAAGAATGAAAGTCAATAGAAGCAAGGCAGAATATGTAAGTGTGAATGAGAGGGAGGCAGGTGTAATGGTGAAGATGGAAGGAGTAGAGGTAGTGAAAGTAGATGAGTTTAAAAACCTGGCGTCAACCATCCAAAGCAATGGAAAATGCACAAGAGAGGTGAAGAAGAGAGTGCAGGCAGGGTGGAGTGGGTGGAGACAAGTGTCAGGGGTGATTTATGACATAAAGGTAGCAGCAGAAGTGAAAGAGAAGATTTACAAGATGGTAGTGAGATCTGCGATGGAAGTATGGTTTGGAGATGATGATGCTGACAAAAAGACAGGAAATGAAGCTGGAGATGGCACAGTTTAAAATGTTAAGATTTTCACTGGGAGTGACTAGGATGGGCAAGATTAGTGTCTGAGGTTCTATGTCATCCTAGACCTCAGACACAGGTTATTGTTGTATTTTGTCTCCTTATTTTGTCCACTTATTGTCTGGGATTATTCTGTGTTTTGTTCTGCCTCTCTCTCTGCCTCCAGGCACTCCCCATTGGCTGCTCTGCCTGCTGTTGCAGTGTGCAGCCGTAATCAGTACACCTGTTGCTGCCACACACCTGTATTCACTGTGCACCATTAGTTGACTGTGTATTTATTTCCTGTCATTTCATTCACTCTTTGTCACAGCTTTAGTCAGCATCCTGCCAGCAGTCAGTGCTCCGTTCAGCCTATTTCTTGTGTTTGGACTACTTTTCCCAGGACTAAGTTTGATGTTGTTTTTTCCCAGAGCCCAGGAGTGCTCTGACCCATCAATGTAAGTTCTCCATTTCCTAGTTCATGTTTCCTGTTTTCCTCCAGTGGTCAGTTTCACCCTGGGGCTGACATGAACTGCTTCCCTCATAGCCAAACCTGTCTCTGCTGAACAATACTCACCTGCTGAGTTGCTTATTATTTTTTGGACTCTTATGTTGGGCACTTGTTGCTTTGACTCCTTATTTAATAAACACACTCCTCACCAGCAAGTGGGCTCCTCTCTCTCCATTTGTGCGTGCGTAAAAGCGCACGTACATGACAGAATGCTGTGACCAGAATAGAGCCCAGCAGTGAAGCAGTGTATTTTCTTTTTTCACCCTTCTTCGTTTTATCTCATCTGTTAAAAGCCCAGCATGGATTTTTCAGTTTTTGGACTGAATCCGGAGGAGTGTGCGGCAGCCGAGTGAGCGGTAAACTTCGCTTCCTGGGCTCATGCTACCCACTCCCCAGAGATTAACTTCTATTTGCTGGACATTGCTGTCGGGGTGATGCAAACGTGCCCGGGTCTCTGGAAGTATCCGGGGCTGGTGCTGCTGCTCACCCAGATTTGTGAATCACGGCAGCACTTCGAGGAGGCAGTGAGAGGGTCCTCCGCAGTTCCACCGAGGCAGTCAAAGAAGCGCTCCCGGAGGCCGAAAGCCCATCACGCACCTTCTCAGTCGGTGTCCTCCTCTCCCTGCCAGACTCATCGTTCTACTCTCGGGGAGACAGAGCAGGACATTGATACAGCAGCTGACGTCATTACCAACCAAGAATTCAGGCAAGTGCTTCTCCAATCTCTCGCACTCTCACCTGATGTGATTTGTCAGATTCCCATGGAGGAGCTCCAGATTCTGCAGTCCTCTGGGGCTCCCCAGCCTGCTGTTGTTCCCGCTCCTCAACTTTTTCCCTCTGTCTCCCCTAATTCTCCGTCGGTCCCGGGAGCAAGCAGCCGGATGCCGAGGGAGCCAGAGGACGTTGGAGAGTCTACGCCACGGCGAGTGGGTCCTTCTGCATCGATGCACCGTAAGAAGCCTATCACCTCATCAGCGGCCGAACTGCCGACGTCAGGTCCGTCCACTCCTGCGGCGAAGCCATCCTCCAAGCCGACTGTTATGCCAGCCTGCGCCTTCTCAGCTTCTGCCACAGCATCTGTTGATGAGACATCCTTTCCTGCCACCAAGGAGACCTCCAGGGCTTCCCCCGTCACGCCCACTCCCGCGTCAGCCAAGCTGGCTCCTCCACAATCCTCTGGGGGGCCTAGGATGGCCGTGGATGCAGAGGAGGATGACAGCTCACTGCCAGCAGCAGCCTACATCCAGACCCAGGAAAGCAGGCAAGTGTGTTTTCATTCTATTTCAGTAAATAATGATAAACCTTGTCTGTCTCCTGGAAGAGAGCCTCAGGTTAGGCAGTCACCTGAGTGCTCTCCTTCTGCTGCTGTTAATGAAGACTCAGCTATCCCCTCCATGTCTCCTCCCTTTATTCCCGGGCACCCGCCGGAACCAGGCCGCCGGACTGTGGAGGAGCTAGTGGTTCTGGTTAATCCTACAGCAGAGCTAGCAGGGAGTGGACCCCCAGCGGTCATGCCGGAGGAGCCATCAGCGTGGGGGGATTCACCTGGGGGCATGAGGACTGCCATCTCCACCTTGCCTGCTGCGGAGGTCACCGCAGCAGATTCTGCACCGGAACTGGATAACTTTGAGGCCGGGCCCAAGACATCATCTGGATCAACGGAGTCCTGGACGGCAGTGGAGCTCGAGTGCAGGCAAGTGCTCTTTTTGGTTTTTTCCTGCCTGTCCTAGAGAAATCTTGCCTGGCTCTTGGTGAGGAGAGCCAGGGGCAGCCGGCTGCTGCACCCGCTGAGCCCGAGTTCAGGCGAGTATGCTCCTTAGTTTCTCTTCTGTCTATTTTGGCGCCACCTTGCCTGACTGTTGGTGAGGAGAGCCAGGGGTAGTTCGCCCTTGCACCGGGGCTCACCTCGCCAGGCTCTGCCGCTGTCGGCGACCTTGACCCAGTCTCTCTCGCTCTCTCTCCTGTCTCTGAGTTTCCTGCCAGGGTCACCGGAGAGCAGCCAACGCTACCTGAGGCCTCGGAGGATCCAGGTTCACCGGCCAAGCTCACTGCGGAGGCCTCTACGGGTGCTACGTTGTCCCAGCCCGGGATCTCCGAGGGTGCTGCAGAGCTTGCTGGAGTCCACCGCGGGTGCTGCAGAGCTCCAGCCGGAGTCCACCGCAGGTGCAGCATTGGCCTCGTCTGGGTCCACCGCCAGTGCAGCCGAGTCCCAAGCCAGGTCCACCGCCGGTGCAGCCGAGTCCCAAGCCGGGACCACCGCCGGTGCAGCCGAGTCCCAAGCTGGGACCACCGCCGGTGCAACCAGCCAGCCAGAGGACACCAAGGCCTCCTTTCCCCTTTTTGAGACCTTCGGGGTGTCCCTTCCTTCCCTGCCAGGTACCGCTGTGGTCCACCATCCTCCGTCACCAGGAGCCGTTGGGGTCCACCTTCACTGGTCTGGCTTCCTATCTTTAAGCCTGCCGGTAGGTAAGCCGCCTCCTCATTCACCCCTCTGGTCCTGGAGGCTTAACTATGCTGGTTGGCCACCCGAAGGACTGAGTCTCTGGGTTGGGTGGCCCATTTGCTCTGGCAGGTTGCCTGACACTGCTCAGCGGGCCACCTGCTGGCCCTGGGATTTTGGTCGGCCACCCGAACCCTGGAGCCTTGTGACTATGGGGGCTTAGGGGCTTGTTGGGGCACAGGTGCTATGTACTGATGACTCTTACCTCCTAGCTGTTTCCCCCACCTCCCTCCCTGGGTGATGTTCCTCGTTTTTTTTTTTTCTTTTCCTTTTTCTTTTTTTTTGCATGGGGGGGGGGGGTTGGCCTTGGGTGTTATTTGGGGGTGTCTGAGGTTCTAGGTCATCCTAGACCTCAGACACAGGTTATTGTTGTATTTTGTCTCCTTATTTTGCCCACTTATTGTCTGGGATTATTCTGTGTTTTGTTCTGCCTCTCTCTCTCTGCCTTCAGGCACTCCCCATTGGCTGCTCTGCCTGCTGTTGCAGTGTGCAGCCGCAATCAGAACACCTGTTGCTGCCACACATCTGTTTTCACTCTGCACCATTAGTTGACTGTGTATTTATTTCCTGTCATTTCATTCACTCTTTGTCACAGCGTTAGTCAGCATCCTGCCAGCAGTCAGTGCTCCATTCAGCCTACTTCTTGCGTTTGGACTACTTTTCCCAGGACTAAGTTTGGTGTTGTTTTTTTCCCAGAGCCCAGGAGTGCTCTGACCCATCCATGGAAGTCCTCCATTTCCTAGTTCATGTTTCCTGTTTTCCTCCAGTGGTCAGTTTCACCCTGGGGCTGACATGAACTGCTTCCCTCATAGCCAAACCTGTCTCTGCTGAACAATACTCACCTGCTGAGTTGCTTATTATTTTTTGGACTCTTATGTTGGACACTTGTTGCTTTGACTCCTTATTTAATAAACACACTCCTCACCAGCAAGTGGGCTCGTCTCTCTCCATCTGTGCGTGCGTAAAAGTGCACGTACATGACAGAAATGAGTATATCAGAGGGACAACTCAGGTTGAGCGGTTTGGTGACAAAGTAAGAGAGGCAAGACTGAGATGGTTTGGACATGAGCAGAGGAAGGATAGTGGATATATTGGGCAAAGGATGTTGAAGATGGAGCTGCCAGGCAGGAAGAAAAGAGGAAGACCACAGAGAAGATTCATGGATGTAGTGAAGGAGGACATGGAAAGGGTTGGTGTTACAGAGAAAGATGCAAGGGATAGGATGAGATGGAGACAGATGATCCGCTGTGGCGACCCCTAAAGGGAGCAGCCAAAAGAAGAATAAAAGAAGAAAGAAGATAGTAATTCCTGGAATCCCTACTGTCCTATCAGATTGCTTGGTCAGAACTGACTGTTGTGTGATCTACCATACGTACTGCATTTTGGTCTATTAGCTCTCATTCTCTCAGGGATGCACATGACTTTTTTGGTCTTGTTCTCAGGGAAGGACCTGAGATTGTTGCTTGGTCCTTTTTTTTTTTTTTTTCCTTGACCCACCTCACAAAAGAGAGGAATACTGTATGTGGATAACGTGACATACATTTTAATTTCAACTGAAAATGAATGAAAGCATTACAACTAAATGTCTGTTCTTAAAGCTCCATAGTATGTAATTTTATAATGAAATGATTGAGCTTCAAGCACTGAAAACTAAATTTTCAAACAATGAAAACCAAATGAAATGACAGCTTTTTAAGCACTGACAGCGGTTATTGCTATTTAAAAGCACAGAATGATTCTTGAGAATGATAAGCGGTCCCAACATTAACTCCTCGCCTTTTGAGAAGTGGAATGGCCTCCTCATATGGACACATAGGACGTGCATGTTTCGCTTTGTGAAAGGCCAACAGAAAAATGTTAGTGCTTGATGCTGTTCTGCATTCAGTTTGTCTTGCCATCTGTCAAGAGGACCACTGGGCCTCTGGCCCCAGTTGCGCATGCTAGCAACGTCAATCGCTTGCACTGCTTTCTGGTGCTCTTTGCTGTTCGCATGCTTATCAAAAGCTGGATGATTAAAGATTTTAGTACCTGTATAAAAGGCACTGTTTTTATCTGCCAGAGTGGGATTTTCACGACATACAGTGGGGCAAAAAAGTATTTAGTCAGCCACCAATTGTGCAAGTTCCCCCACTTAAAAGATGAGAGAGGTCTCCAATTTTCATCATAGGTATACCTCAACTATGAGAGACAAAATGAGAAAAAAAAAATCCAGAAAATCACATTGAAGGATTTTTAATGAATTAATTGGTAAATTCCTCAGTAAAATAAGTATTTGGTCACCTACAAACAAGCAAGATTTCTGGCTCTCACAGACCTGTAACTTCTTCTTTAAGAGGCTCCTCTGTCCTCCACTCGTTACCTGTATTAATGGCACCTGTTTGAACTCGTTATCAGTATAAAAGACACCTGTCCACAACCTCAAACAGTCAGACTCCAAACTCCACTATGGCCAAGACCAAAGAGCTGTCAAAGGACACCAGAAACAAAATTGTAGACCTGCACCAGGCTGGGAAGACTGAATCTGCAATAGGTAAGCAGCTTGGTGTGAAGAAATCAACTGTGGGAGCAATTATTAGAAAATGGAAGACATACAAGACCACTGATAATCTCCCTCGATCTGGGGCTCCACGCAAGATCTCACCCCGTGGGGTCAAAATGATCACGAGAACGGTGAGCAAAAATCCCAGAACCACACTGGGGGACCTAGTGAATGACCTGCAGAGAGCTGGGACCAAAGTAACAAGGCTACCATCTGTAACACACTATGCCGCCAGGGACTCAAATCCTGCAGTGCCAGACGTGTCCCCCCTGCTTAAGCCAGTACATGTCCAGGCCCGTCTGAAGTTTGCTAGAGAGCATTTGGATGATCCAGAAGAGGACTGGGAGAATGTCATATGGTCAGATGAAACCAAAATAGAACTTTTTGGTAAAAACTCAACTTGTCGTGTTTGGAGAAGAAAGAACACCATACCTACTGTGAAGTATGGGAGTGGAAACATCATACTTTGGGGCTGTTTTTCTGCAAAGGGACCAGGACGACTGATCCGTGTAAAGGAAAGAATGAATGGGGCCATGTATCGTGAGATTTTGAGTGAAAACCTCCTTCCACCAGCAAGGGCATTGAAGATGAAACATGGCTGGGTCTTTCAGCATGACAATGATCCCAAACACACCACCCGGGCAACGAAGGAGTGGCTTCGTAAGAAGCATTTCAAGGTCCTGGAGTGGCCTAGCCAGTCTCCAGATCTCAATCCCATAGAAAATCTTTGGAGGGAGTTGAAAGTCCGTGTTGCCCAGCGACAGCCCCAAAACATCACTGCTCTAGAGGAGATCTGCATGGAGGAATGGGCCAATATACCAGCAACAGTGTGTGAAAACCTTGTGAAAACTTACAGAAAACGTTTGACCTCTGTCATTGCCAACAAAGGGTATATAACAAAGTATTGAGATGAACTTTTGTTATTGACCAAATACTTATTTTACCAAGGAATTTACCAATTAATTCATTAAAAATCCTTCAGTGTGATTTTCTGGATTTTTTTTTCTTATTTTGTCTCTCATAGTTGAGGTATACCTATGATGAAAATTGGAGACCTCTCTCATCTTTTAAGTGGGAGAACTTGCACAATTGGTGGCTGACTAAATACTTTTTTACCCCACTGTAGTTTGCACCACATCTCGGTGCAGGTGTCAGTTGTTGAAAGCCAGCTGACCTCCTGCAGCCACTTTTCCGAGAACGCACGCTTCTTTTGTGGTTCAGGTTCAGTCTGGCATTTCTTTGGAGGTGGAGGAACACCACAGTAATCGCTTAACGGAGCTTGCTTCTTGGACATTTTAATGAAAGGAGAAAATCCTAAAAGCAGTGGCTCATACTCTGCACTGCAGTCCAATGTTTAGAATTTATCTGTCCCGAGGTACGCAAATGCACATTACAACATTTGATCTGGCGCGCATTGCTTATTTTGATTGCACATGAGCACTTGCGCACCACTTATGTGCACACCTGCATTCTCTGGTTTGACCAGTAACTAACATTTGTGTTAACATCCTATTTTGCCTGTGCTTGACTTGACCATAAGGTTCATAAATGGGCATGTTAGGCATAAAATGCATGTTATCCTTCATTGATATCAGCCTCCACAAGCTTAAAGAAGAAGCCAACTTTGCTGTCATTCAATCTATACAGCCAGTCATGTACAGTAGAACGAAATTACGTTTCTCCTATCTACAAAGTTAATCACATCTAGAATCAGAGAGGCCACTGTTATGCAAGGCACTGCCACAAACAACTCTTCCTTCCCACATTCTATTATGCTGAGCGCCAAGCTAGAAGACAGAAAGTACCATTTTACTATGGTCTTTGGTATGACCCCTCCGAGGCTTGAGGCTCTATCAACTAGGCTATGAATGCAATCTGGTCCACTTTTGTCTGTGTGTATAAACAAAGCTACACATTGTCTTCAGGAACCTTCATTCTCCATGAAAATATATAGATAAAACAGAAACAATCTCTTGATTTGAGAAAGTCCAAAGGAAATTGAAGCCTCTGTGTTTAAGGTGTAAAAAACACAAAAAGTGAATTTTTAAAAATACAGACTATAAACTATAAAACATTTTCAAACAATGCATATACAATATTTTTGTGGATTTTTTTTTTTTTTTTTTGTGTCTCATTATCAAAAACCAAACTCCAGTAACACGTTCTAAAGGAGTTGTGCGCCCTCTTTTGTTCACATATGGGACTGTATCTCTGCGGCATCTTGTGAATGGTTCGTCTGAGACTGGCAAAGAGAATGGGTTGCCGTAGCAACAGCAGATAGTAAAAGTGCAACCTCTTGAGTGTGATCCTACACTGATATTTCTAATTGTGTGAGACCAGCTCTCCACCTCCTCCTGAAGGAATAAAGAGGCAGAACGGAAGGAAACAGAGGAGAGGTTTTATTTCTTTTCCTGGCTGTAAAAACATTTCTCCACCGCAGATGAAAATTTTTAGATTTGTCCCTTTAGAATCTGTTCTTTAAAGCCTGCACATACTGTATATTCAATAAGGTCCACTTACAATGGGCTAATCTTGAAATCAGAATCAGTAGGTGGAAACTGACCTAAAATCACCCCCTTGTTAACATGCCAACCCCCACCCCCAATCACAGTTTATAGGTGTAAATCGGGGGGGGGGGGGGCTTTCACCCCCAACCTGGAAAAAAGACAGAATTGTCTCTCCCAATATCAGTATACAGTAAACCTTTCATGTAATGGAATTCATTAGCACTAATGCACCTATTCTAAGAGAATTTTTTTTAAAAAAATCTTGTAAATTTGCAGTGTTTTCCGCATAAATTTTCAACTTGTTTCTTGTAAATTTGCAGCTTTTTTCTCATAAA
This sequence comes from Pholidichthys leucotaenia, assembly GCA_020510985.1. NCBI lineage: Eukaryota > Metazoa > Chordata > Actinopteri > Cichliformes > Pholidichthyidae > Pholidichthys > Pholidichthys leucotaenia. Next base: position 56,918,903 of record CM035837.1, on the reverse strand, counting down.
TCTGCAACTTTTTCCTCATAAATTTGCAATTTTTTTTCATAAAATTGTAACTTTTTCTTGTAAATTTGCAACTTTTTTCTCATAAATTTGTAACTTTTTCATTGTAAAATTGTAATTTTTGTTCTTATAAATTTGCAACTTTTTCTCATAAATTTGTGACTTAATTTTCTTAAATTTGCGACTTTTTTTTGCAAAAGTGCAACTTTTTTTCTCATAAATTTATAACTTATCCTGCAAATTTTCAATTTTTTTCTTGTAAATTTGCAACTTTTTCTTATAAAATTGCAACTTTTTCTTGTAAATTTTTATCTTTTTTCTAATAAATTGTAACTAGTTAGTTAATTCCCTTCCACAGCATGTGAGACACCATATGGTGTGAAAAGGCAACACCTATCTCCGTTTCACTGACCCTAGGCCACACAGCTACTGTAAGAAGTGAACGCTACAGTGGGCGGTCAGTCCTCTGGTAGCTCTGCGCGTAACTTTCCTTTCCCCATTCTATTATGCAAAGCACAAAGTTCTATTTTTATATGGTTTTTGGTATGACCTGGCTGGGATTTGAACCATGGCCTCCCAGTTGTGGAGCGGATGCTCTACCAACTAGGCCACCACTCTGGTAAAACTGCAACTATTCCTCATAAATTTGCAACTTTTTTTCTTGCAAAATGTCAACTTTTTCTTGTAAATTTGCACATCACTCTATAAAAGCAAGAAATCTGTGTCTGTCACTCTTCATAGGACATCATAGGACGGCCTATGATCTCTGCCTGAACATCATAGGACATCCTATGAACTCAGGCACAGAGATCATAGGATGTCCTACAGGACACATAGACAAATGTGTATTTATGATGTCATATAGACCATGTGTCTTTGTGATTTTCATGATCCTGTCCATGAACTGGAATTACGACGCACCTATCCTTCAACCAGTGGTCTCAACAAAGAAGAAAAAGGAGAGACCCACCAGATGGAGAGCAATAGAATGACGACAACTGCTGCACGTCAGAAAAGATGCCATGAAGATGAAACACCTGAGGTTCCAGCAGTACATCGCACCCGTCTGAGACAGGAGGACACCCTTCACCAGCATAGGGTACGACAGACTTTAAAGCACGTTTCTAGGACATCATAGGATGGCCTATGATCTCTGCCTCATCATCATAGCGCATCCTATGAACTCAGGCATCATAGGACGAGTTGCCATGCCTACGCAACGGCAAATGTGTAACCTTGACGAATGCCAGTCTACACTACAAATGTGGACAATGCCAAGCAAAGCGCTGATTTTCTCCGGGTGCTCTGGTTTCTTGGTTTCTACAGGTATGCAGGGGCGCTCCTGAACAGGGTCAAAAGCCACTTTTTCAGGATCGTGCCCATGAACTGGAATTAGGACGCACCTATTCCTCAACCAGTGGTCTGATTGAAGAAGAAGAAGACCCACCAGATGATGTCTATATGACGGCACATAGACAGAGCACATGACTCCCTACAAGACATACAGTATACTGTATATAGACACAGGAAAGCAACATAACACAGAGCAGTGACAGGCAGGAGAAGAAGTAACAAGCGGGGCAAACAGCCCCAGATGGCAGGGCATATTTTGTGTGATTTTTATGTTTTGCTGCATACAAAAGCCGTCACATGTGATTGCCACTTAATGCTGTGTTGCTATACCAACTGTCCTGTAACTGGCAAAAATTCTGTTCCATTGCATCCACTCTACGGGCATGCACGGGTTTCTACGGGCATGCACGGGTATGCACTAGTTTATTTGGATGTTAGTTAAATTTTTATCTATGTAATTAAATTATAATTTCCATCTTTTTAAATTTTTAATTTGGCATCTTTTATCATGTTTTTGCACCTTTATTCTCACAAATTTGTACCTAATTTATATTTATACATTTGTACCTTAAGCTAAATTTGTGAATATCCCCCTTCCCCCTTGTTAAAACAATAACAAATCGCCTGCTGCTTGAAATCCTTTCAGACTTAGCCTCAATACTATTTAACCCAGAACTGTTAGAACATGAAATTATTGAGATTAAACAATTAACTAATTAAGAGTGTGAAATGTATTTTTAGTCAAAGCAATCCCAGCTCCATTCATCATTTGGTGTCAGATCATTGACTGTGCAGATTTCTGATTTATATAATTGGGTTTACGTCAGATAAAAGGGATGGAAATGGTGTTTTTCATTGTTCTAAATTTCTTTGTACTTTGTTTATTTGTATTTTTCATGTTAAATTACATTCTATTTACTAGATAATCTATGCAGCACTTTGATGAAGCTGTTACTTTTTTTTGGGGGGGGGGCATATATTTGTATGTAAAGGCATTTTTTAAACACACACACAACCCTCTGATAATCTCCATGTGGTTAACAGTGAGACCATAGTGGTGCTGTGCATGTGTAGTTACAGTACTGTGTAACGGTTTCTCTTCCCACCACTGAGAATATGTTGACCCGACTACTGCGCTTAGAAAAACACTTTTCATTGCCATTTCATTTTAATTACATTTATATGATAATGCTGCACATTTACTGCTTTCTGTTAGCTGGGGGCAACGCATCTAATAACATTTTTCACTCCTGCACTGGTGTAATGTATTTTAATGATTACACACAGATGGGGGAGGTGGACACAATATTGGGAACACCTACTGGTCTGCACAATTAGTTTGACTTCTGGAGGGCTCGGACTTTCCTCAGGACTCCATCAGAAATGTGTTCGCTTAAACGTGATGCACCATGGAAGAGAATATGAGCTACACATTTTTTTCCTTCTTTGCTTGTAAAAAGTACAGACGTGGACAAAATTGTTGGTACTCCTCTGTTAATGAAAGAAAAACCCACAATGATCACAAAAATAACTTGAATCTGACAAAAGTGGTAATAAATAAAAATTCTATGAAAATTAACCAATGAAAATCAGGCAATGCTTTTGAGTTGTGGTTCAACAGAATTATTTTAAAAAACAAACTCACGAAACAGGCCTGGACAAAAATGATGGTACACTTAACTTAATATTTTGTTGCACAACCTTTTGAGGTAATCACCGCAATCAAACGATTTCTGTAACTGTCAATGAGACTTCTGCACCTCTCAGCAGGTATTTTGGCCCACTCCTCATGAGCAAACTGCTCCAGTTGTCTCAGGTTTGAAGGGTGCCTTCTCCAGATGGCATGTTTCAGCTCCTTCCACAGATGTTCAATAGGATTTAGATCAGGGCTCATAGAAGGCCACTTTAGAATAGTCCAATGTTTTGCTCTTAGCCATTCTTGGGTGTTTTTAGCTGTGTGTTTTGGGTCATTATCCTGTTGCAAGACCCATGACCTGCGACTGAGACCAAGCTGTCTGACACTGGGCAGCACATTTCTCTCTAGAATACCTTGATAGTCTTGAGATTTCATTATACCCTGCACAGATTCAAGACACCCTGTGCCAGATGCAGCAAAGCAGCCCCAGAACATAACAGAACCTCCTCCATGTTTCACAGTAGGAACAGTGTTCTTTTTCTTGGTATGCTTCATTTTTGCGTCTGTGAACATAGAGATGATGTGCCTTGCCAAAAAGTTCCAGTTTTGTCTCGTCTGTCCATAGGACATTCTCCCAGAAGCTTTGCGGCTTGTCAACATGCAGTTTGGCAAATTCCAGTCTGGCTTTTTTATGATTTGTTTTCAACAGTGGTGTCCTCCTTGGTCGTCTCCCATGAAGTCCACTTTGGCTGAAACAACGACGGATGGTGTGATCTGACACTGATGTACCTTGACCTTGGGAGTTCACCATGAATGTGTTTAGAGGTTGTTCTGGGCTCTTTTGTTACCATTCATATTATCCGTCTCCTCCTGCGGCCACATCCAGGGAGGTTGGCTACAGTCCTGTGGATCTTAAATTTCTGAATAATACGTGCAACTGTAGTCACAGGAACATCAAGCTGCTTGGAGATGGTCTTATAGCCTTTACCTTTAACATGCTTGTCTATAATTTTATTTCTAATCTCCTGAGATAACTCTCTCCTTTGCTTCCTCTGGTCCATGTTTAGTGTGGTACTGCAATCCCACGAGGCTACCGACCCCTCTATGTCCCATGTTTGGACAGAGAAAGTGCTGCCCTCCTACAATCCTATCAAACATCAGGGGACCCAGAGATAGCAGACGATCTCATCTCATTTAGCGATCTCATTGAATCGCTAAATACAGCCCGGCGAAAGAAATGGGAGGAGACAGTTGCTGACCGGAGCTTTACCCACTCTAGCAGGAAATGTTGGAGCCTCATCCGTCGCCTAGGAGCTGCACAGAAGCCCCCTAGCCAAAGCTGAGCATCCGTCACACCCAACCAAGTTGCATCCCACCTACTGACTATCGCCAAAGCACCCCAAGACAAAGACACCAGAAGAGCAGTTACAACTGAGCTAAAAAAAACACCAAAAAATGCCTGTAGAGGAAATGAACCCTGAACCCTTCGAGGCTGCTGAACTGGAGAAAGTCCTACAGGGCCTGAAATGTGGAAAAGCAGCAGGATATGATAACATCTTCCCAGAATTCATGAAAAATCTTGGCCCCCGAGCCCTAACCTGGTTGACACAATTCTACACAAGGATCACACAAACAAACTCGATCCCAAAGAAATGGCGGACAGCAAAGGTCATTGCCATCCCAAAACCTGGCAAAGACCACAAACTACCAGCAAGCTACCGCCCAATCTCCCTACTCAGCGTTCCTTACAAAATCATGGAGCGCCTAATACTGCAACGCATTTCCCCAGAAATAGAGGATATTCTAAGTGTGGATCAAGCAGGTTTCCGCAAGGACCGCAGTACAGGAGAACAAGTACTGGCCCTAACCACCTTCATCGAAAATGGCTTTGAGAGCAGACTGAAGACAGGGGCTGTGTTTCTCGATCTTACAGCCGCCTATGATACGGTCTGGCACAAAGGCCTCCTCCTGAAACTTATAAAGGCGATCCCTGCTTGGGCAACAGCAATTATAAAAACCCTGCTGACCAACCGAAGGTTCAGAGTCCACCTCAGTCAGAACACAAGTGCATGGAGAATGCAGAAAAACGGACTCCCACAAGGCTCAGTTCTAGCTCCAACTCTGTTCAACCTCTACATAAACGACCTGCCTACTACAAAATCCCGCAAATTCATCTATGCAGACGACATCTGTTTGGCATTCCAAGCACCAGACTTTGAACCACTGGAACGGGTGCTCACGGAAGATCTTGCCAAACTGAACCAGTTCTGCAAAATCTGGCGCCTAAAACCAAGCCCAGCAAAAAACCGTCTCCAGTGTATTCCATCTCCACAATGCAAAAGCTGCCAGAGAACTAAACATCCACCTGAGCGGACTCAAGCTTAAGCATGCCCCAAATCCAACTTATCTTGGAGTGACCCTTGATAGGACCTTATCCTTCAAGGAACATCTAAAGGGGACGGCTGCTAAGGTGAAGGTACGAAACAACCTGCTCTGCAAGCTCGCTGGTGCAAAATGGGGGGCGGCAATCTCCACCCTGCGCACCTCAGCACTGGCCCTTTCATACTCTGTAGCAGAATATTGTGCCCCTGTCTGGTCCAGGTCATCTTACACACACCATGTAGACACCCAGCTCAACTCAACCATGAGAACTATAACTGGAACAATCCGCTCAACACCACTCCCCTGGCTCTCTGTACTGTCAAACATAGCCCCTCCACACATCCGGCGAGCAGCATTAACTCAAAGGATGCTCCAAAAAGTTAAAGATTTTCCTCACTTACCAATCCATGCAGATATCTACACCCCACCCACTGCCCGACTTTCATCCAGACGGCCGATTTGGAAAAACCCTCCCCCAGCTGACTTTACCATCCAGACAGCTTGGCAAGAGGAATGGGAGACCAAGGAGGTCCCAAACAAACAGCTGGTGATAAACCCCAACCAACAGGTCCCGGGCACCAACCTCCCAAGGAGACAGTGGTCTACACTCAATCGCTTCAGGACTGGACATGGCCCCTGCTTGGCCAGCCTTCACAGATGGGGCAGTAGCCCTAGCCCACTGTGCGCATGTGGAGAGGAGCAAACAATGGAACACATCATAGAGGTTTGCCCGCTCCAAAGACTGGAAGGAGGATTACACACCCTCCATACAGCAAACCAGGAGGCAGCTGCTTGGCTTAAGGACTTTGCATTCGCTAAATAAATAAATAAATAGTGTGGTACACACCATGTCACCAAACAGCACAGTGACTACTTGTCACCCTTTAAATAGGCCAACTGACTGATTACAAGTTTGTAGACACCTGTGATGTTAATTAGAGGACACATCTTGGTTGAACATGTCCCTATGGTCACATTATTATCTTTTCTAGGGGTACCATCATTTTTGTCCAGGCCTGTTTCATGAGTTTGTTTTTTAAGATAATTCTGTTGAACCACAATTCAAAAGCATTGTCTGATTTTCATTGACTAATTTTCATAGAATTTTTATTTATTACCACTTTTGTCAGATTCAAGTTATTTCAGTGACCATTGTGGGTTTTTCTTTCATTAACAGAGGGGTACCAACAATTTTGTCCACATCTGTATGTTTGCACAATGTTATATATTCACTAATAAGAAGAATAATGAAATTAATATACAAATACTAAGGCACTAATGCCATATAGATAGATAGATAGATAGATAGATACTTTATTATTTCGAACAAAAAAGTAAAACAAAAACAAAACAAATGACAAGTGCAATAAAGTTACAGTATACAGTGTTCAAAAGGGAGAAGGAAGAAGTGAACACTTATTAATTCCAACTCCTCTTTTCCATAAATACAAGCCATGTGAAATATATACAAATTACCACATTTAAGACCCCAAGTAAACAATTAACTATATTTTGTACATATTAACATTAACACCCATCCATCCCAACATACATACAGTCCATACATCAAAATCAGCCCCAAACAACACAGATATACACAGTGCTGTCCCACCTACCATTCCATAGTGTCCCAGAGTGAGCATAGTGAATCATACATATAAATACTACCCTTCTAACATATATTCTTTCAGCAAATAATGTTTATACCTCTTTTTGAATTGATTTCTGTTTGTACATAGTTTCAGTTCCGGCCCCAGACTGTTCCACAAATCCACCCCACAGACAGATATGCACATACTTTTCTTAGTTGTTTGTATCTTGGGTTTTGTAAAGTTTAAGTCTCCTCTCAAATTATAATCATTGTCTCTTTTTTTAAATATTTTTTGTATATTAGTTGGGAGTTGATTATTAATTGCCCTGTACATGACTTGTGCTGTCTTAAATTTAACTAAATCCATGAACTTTATGACCTGTGACTTTAAAAACAACGAATTGGTATGGTCTCTATATCCTACATTATTTATTATTTTTATAGCTCTTTTTTGTAATGTGCATATTGACTGTAGGTTGGTCTTGTAGGTGTTTCCCCAGACTTCTACACAGTAGTTAAGATAAGGTAGAAACAGTGAATTGTACAGTAAGAACAATGATTCATAGTCCAAGATGCCCGGATGTGACTGATGTGAGGTTTCCAGCAGATTTTATTGTCTAGGGTCACCCCCAGAAACTTATTTTCCTGTACTGTTTCTATTCTGGTATCATCTATCGTTACCATTATTTCGTGATTTATTTTATAATTTCCAAACAACATAATCTTTGTTGTTTTTTTCTTTTTTTTCAGATTTAGAGATAATTTATTTTTGTTGAACCACTGTGTTAACCTTTTCATTTCAGTTGTGACCACCTCTAAAACCTGCTGCAAATTCTCACCAGTGCAAAGGATATCTGTGTCATCCGCAAACAAAATAAATTTCAGAATTTTTGATACTTGGCATATGTCATTTATATACAAGATAAAGAGTTTGGGTCCCAAAACTGACCCCTGGGGCACACCACAAGTGATGTCCATGAAGGGTGATTTGTGCTCACCAATTTGTACAAATTGTTGTCTGTTACTTAAATAACTTTCCACCCAACTCAGTCCGACCCCTCTAATCCCATACCTTTCCAGTTTCCGTAGTAGAATTCTGTGGTCAATGATGTCAAAAGCTTTCTTTAAATCTATAAATACTACTGCAGCAAACTTTTTTTTTTATCTATACAACTAGTAGTTTCTTCAATAAGTTTGATCAGTGCCAAAGATGTAGATTTATCTGCTCTAAAACCATACTGGCTGTCTGTAAGGAGGTTGTGTTTTTCAATGAAATCATCCAGTCTCTTAGTGAAGATTTTTTCAAGTATTTTGGAGAATTGTGAGAGTAAAGAGACTGGCCTGTAATTTGTGAAATAATGACTGTCTCCTGTTTTGTATAGTGGTATTACTTTTGCTATTTTCATTTTGTTTGGAAATGTACCAGTTTGAAATGACAGGTTACAGATGTGGGTGAGTGGCTTAACAATTGCTTCAATTACTTTTTTCACTATCGTCATGTCAATTTCATTCCAGTCCGTTGATTTTTTGTTCTTAAATTTACTCACAGTCTCGATAATTTCCTTTTCAGTAACTGCACCCAAAAAGATTGTGTTTGGATTTCTATCTTCTATTTCATTTCTAGAACCACTGTTTGTTTGTTTCTGGTGTCGCTATTGATTTTGCTAATTCAGGACCAACGTTTACAAAAAATTTATTGAAACCACTGACCACATCCTCCATATTATTTATCAAATTGCCATTTTCAATAAAATATTCTGGATAATTAGCATTCTTAGGTCGATTACTAATAATCCCATTGAGTACTTGCCATATTCCTCTTAAGTTATTTTTATTATCCTCTAATATTCTGTTGTAGTATTCTTTCTTACAAGTCCTCATTATATTAGTAAGCTTATTTTTATATCTTTTATATTTGATCTCAGCCTCCACTGTTCTGCACTTAATGAATTGTTTATATAATGTATTCTTCTTTTTACATGTATTTAGTAACCTCTTGGTGACCCAAGGAATATTTTTGTTTTGTTGTCTGTCACTGTATTGTTTTATAGGACAGTTTTTATTGTACAATGATTGAAATATCAGTAAAAATTTATCATGTGCTTTATTTATATCATTTTCATCATAAACTATCTCCCAGTCTTGTATTAATAATTCCTTTGCCAGTAAATACATAGATTCTTCAGTTCTTATTCTTTTATATTTAATATTTTTGGTACACTTTTTCTTCCTATAATCACATTGATAGACAACAAAAATCGGCAGGTGGTCACTGATATCATTCAATAAAAGCCCACTCCTGATATTTCATAATGTTTGTGAACATGTTATCTATTAGTGTGGCACTGTGTGACGCGATTCTGCTAGGTCCGGTAATTGTTGGATGTAAGCCCATACTGTACATTGTGTTGATAAATTCTTCTGTCAAACTATGTTGTTTTGAATTCATGAGATCTATATTGAAATCCCCACAGATGAACATAACTTTATGTTAGTTTTGCATATATTTTTTATATCTCTTAGAAAAGCATTACTAAATTTATGCTGTACGTCAGTGCCTATGACAGAAAAATCTGCTGAATTGCCTTTTTTCCACACAACATTAAAAGGCATAAAGTTAAGCACCTGCTTTTATCAGATGTTTATTGATGGCCAGTATAATCAATTTATACTTTTTGTGTTTGTGCTTGAGAAGGACATGCCGGATGCTGCTTGGCCCATCTGCAGGGGTGTTGGTCTTGTGGGTCGCTCTAGCTTGGGTGGGTGGGGCCTTTATGCCACTGTCTACAGCTGTGGTGTGGGCCCCGGCCTGTCCTAGGTGGGGCGGCCTCTGTGGCATGCCCTGTGGTTATGGGCTGTGTGGTCTCCTGGCATGGGGGGCTCCACAGGATGGTTGCTCCTTCACATGGGGCCTCGGTGCTGAGCAAGGTCTCTTTTATTTTATATGTGCATAAGAAGTAGGGGTGGTGTGTGTGTGTGTGTGTGTGTGTGTGTGCGTTGTGGGTATATTTATGGGAGTGTTGGAAGGGGTGGGGATCTATTGTGTAAATATATATGACTAAATGTGTCTACTGTTTTTATCTATGTAAAGCACTTTGCGCAGCATCTAATGTTTGAAAAGTGCTATACACATAACGTTTGATTGATTGATTGGTTGATAGATGAGACATTTTTATGAATGGCCAGCAGCTCACATTCTCAACACTCACGTAAAAATTCACAAATCTTTATTCCAACTGTATGAGTTCAGTTGTGATCGGCAAGTGTGTATACCAAAGGCTTTTAGAGTTTTGTGATTTAGTTTGTCATTAGCAAGGCTAAACTGTCTATTTCAAAACCTAATCAAGCTTGGAAGAAGTGAATCCCTTTGGATGAGAGGGGGCACACCCTGGACAGCTCAGCAGTCCATCACAGGGCCAATATAGACAGACAGACATTCACTCTAACATTCATGCCTATGGGCAATTTTGAATCCCCAGTTAATGCAAATTAACCAAATGTCCATGTCTTTGGGCTGTTGTAGGAAGCCAGAAAACCTGGAGGGAACCCTGCAGACACTGCAGAACATGCAAACTCCACGCATAAAGGGCAGCACGGTGGTGCAGTGGTTAGCACTGTTGCCTTACAGCTAAAAGGTTCCTGGTTCGAATCCCCAGGCTGGCAGGGGTTGGAACCTTTCTGTATGGAGTTTGCATGTTCTCCCTGTGCTGTGTGGGTTTACTCCGGGGGCTCCGGTTTCCTCCCACAATCCAAAGACATGCATGTTAGGTTAATTGGCTGTTCTAAATTGTCCCTGGATATCTGTTTCCTATAGGCCCTTAGAATAGAGGGTTAGTACTAGTGAAAGCGCTTTGAGTGGTCTTTGTGACTAGAAAAGCGCTATATAAGTGCAGGTTAGTTAGTTAGTTAGTTAGTTAGTAAAGGTCCAAGCTGGCTGACTAATGGATTTGAACCCATGACCTTCTTGCTATGAGGCTATAATGCTAACCACTGCAACAATGTGCTGATTGGTGTCAACAATTAAGTGAATTAATTATGCAGTAATAAGGCAAAATATGACTACACAGTCACAGGCATGTGCACACACTGTAACAAATAAGTACATCCCTGTAAGGTTAAACTTGATAAGTTTTTCAGGGCATAAAAATGACAAAGATTTAGATCTATCTTGTAATTAAAATCTTCATTCTCATATGGGCCAGGATACAGAAGATCAGCCACTTTAAAGGTCCCCTGTTTTGTAAAATTGTGCTTCACCCCATGAAATATGGCCATGGGTTACTATACCATTAAATTATTAAAATGCTCACTTCACAGAAAAATACACAGAGTTTGCTTAGGGTGACTTCAGGTAAATTGACCCACTTTTTGGTAACTCACTTAGAAAATTAACAAACAAGAAATGTATGACCCTGAATTGTGTTTGCATAATTAAAAACACTTGTTTTTAATATTTCTGTGTTGAATTTATTTAATAGTATACAATTGTTTAGGCTCTAAAGCAATTTAAACATCAGCTGTTGTATATTCTTGAGATGAACAGTGTTCAGCTAAAATGAGCCATTCATCAGATAAACTGGGCCATGCAGACTGCAATGCAAAACGGAGTCAGTTCTGGCAAAACAAATTAACTTTAATTTTAATACACATATTACACAGCATAACGCTACAATAAACTAATTTAACCATTTTTAAAATCAGTTCAATAAATCATGAAACATTAAAAACATTAAGAATTTGTAGAATACTACAACAACATTACCATTTACAAAACAATTTGAACTCCTGGTCTGCAGTAATAACCAGACTGTCAATAACAGAGCAGCTCATTCTGGCCTGATGAAATCACCCAGACAGTGGCGGACTCAGATATAGGCCACGTCGGCAAGTGCCCCGGACGCCATTCTTTTGATGGCGCCATGAGAATCAAAAGAATCAAAATAATAATAAAAGATTCATAATTATGTGTGCTGAGCGTGTATTTGGGGCAAATGGGCGCCCTCTACAGGCGAGATGCCGGCGCCCTCTGGCTGCAGCTGGCAGACAGACTCCACAGATCAAACAGCAATATGGCCCATTCAAAGCGCAGCAAAGAAAGAAAGAAAAAAAAACATTAAAAGTATTTTTTTTTCTTAAATTTTGCAATGGTTTGAAATTTAAAACTCTGAGCCCTAAAATGGCAACATTTTGTTATCACAGCTTATGTTAAGTAACAAATTTTCTCCAATGTGTTGTTGTCGGCTTCAGTTTAGTGGCCACATGAATTAATTTCAAGACTGTGCAGAAACCATTTGAGAGGCAAGGGCACAAATTAATTTTTTTTAAAAAAAGGGCACATGGAATGAGATTTGTTAAAAATATATGTTACTTAGCTGGTATCTCTTTTACTTTAATAACTATACACTCAGGGACATATTTAATATCCCACAGATTTTTACAAACTATCAACTGCCACAGAGACCACAACCTTCATTATTAATTATGTAAAGGTCAATGACAAAAATAAAATTAAAAATGGGCAGCTTCCACTGAAAAATAATTATCTCTTCAAAATAAAACATCTTTGCAAAAATCTGAAAAAAAAGCTTTTCTTTCAATAAATAAATTATTAAAACTTCATTCAAATGACTAAATCATTGCAAAAAAAAAAAAAATTAAAAAGGCCATTCGCCTAGTCAGCAAAATGAGCCCAAACCATCCCTCTGTGAAACTTCTCCCCTCCATCTCCACAAAGACTGCAAGGATAGTTTATGCAGGACAGCGTAGTACAGGTGCATCTCAATAAATTAAAATGTCATAGAAAAGTTGATTTATTTCAGTAATTCAGTAAAAAAAAAAAAAAATGAAAGTCATATACTATATGACTATATGACCGGCGCCACACGAGTCGGCCGCCCTTTGCAACAGCGGCTCGATTCCGAGTCTTTTTCCCTTCCTCTCTCTTTTTGATCTGTCTTTTTTTCACTCCACTTATATCACGGACACACAGATCGTCCCAAATGTCTCCTGAGCCGGTGGACGGAGCCACTGTTTATAGCAGGATACGATACAGCAGGGAAGAGCTGCTAGCATTCAACCGCCACCCGGTCCCATTGGAAAAACTCGACATACCGAGAGAACTGAGGCGAAAACGCCGCGGCTGCCGGGCTGGAGTAAGGCGGAGGACAAAAAATATAAGGTACAGACCCTCCCTTCCATCTATTGTCATGGGAAATGTACGGTCGTTACTGGGAAAGGTAGATGAGCTAGCGGCTATCTGCCGTTACGATAGCACATATCGGGAGTGCTCTCTCCTTTTGTTTTCTGAGACGTGGCTAACTGAACTAGCAGCAGATGCTAACATTGAGCTGGAGGGTTTCCACATGATACGGGCTGACCGAACACCAGACAGTGGCAAAGCAAGGGGCGGTGGAGTGATAATCTATGTTAACAACAACTGGTGCAGACCGGGACATATCACTGTTAAACAACGACACTGCAGCAAAGACATTGAGTTGCTAGCTGTTAGCATGCGGCCTACATATCTCCCGAGAGAACACTCACACGTGATCTGCATTGTTGTTTATGCAAATCCGACGGCGAACGCTGGGACAGCGCGTGACGTCATCCATTCAGTAACCAGCAGGCTGCAGACAGACCACCCAGATGCTCTTTTCCTCATCTCAGGCGATTTCAACCATGTTTCACTGTCTCCCATTCTACCCACGTTCACCCAGTATGTCACATGCCACACTAGAGACAATAAAACACTGGACTTATTCTACGCAAACACTAAGGAGGCGTACACCTCATCACAACTCCCCCCACTCGGGAGATCGGATCACAACTTGGTTCATCTCCGGTCGGTGTACAAACCCGTAGTGCACAGACAACCTCCGGCCATGCGCACAGTGGAGTTATGGTCTGAGGAGACAATGGACACTCTAAAGGGCTGTTTTGAAGCCACCACCTGGAAGCAGCTCTGCGATCCACATGGTGAGGACATCGATGGCCTCACTCACACCTTCACGGACTACCTCAGCTTCTGTGTGGACAAATCCGTTCCCACCAAGACCATACGGCGTTGCTCAAACAACAAACCCTGGATCAACCCTGAGATAAAAACACTTCTGAGAGAGAAGAAGAGGATCTTCAGGTCGGGGAATAGGGAGATGCTGAAGTCCGTACAGAGGGAGCTGAGGAGAAAGATCAGAGAAGGCAAGGACAACTTCAGGAAGAAGATGGAGGACAAGCTGCAACAGAGCGACATCAGCGGGGTCTGGAGAAACCTCAAAACCATCTCTGGGCTCCAGAATACCTCCCCCCAGGCCACGGGGGGCAGGGAGTGGGCGAACAACCTGAATCTGTTTTTCAATAGGTTTGACCAACCGCCCTCCCCCCTGACTGCACAACAACCACTGCTGCCTCTAAAGAAATCAAGTCCTGCTGCCCACTCCCCACTCCACCAACACACCCCCACTCCCAACACACAGCCCCCCATCCTGACCCTGACCAGGACCCAGGTGAGGACGGAGCTGAGGAAGATCAAGGCGAGGAAGGCGTCGGGACCGGACGGCATCAGCGCAAAGCTCCTCAAGTCCTGTGCAGACCAGCTGTGTGGGATTGTGACGTACATCTTCAACCCGAGCCTGAAGCTGGGGAGGGTACCATAGCTGTGGAAAACATCTTGTGTGGTACCTGTACCAAAAACTTCCCACCCCAAAGACCTGAACAGCTACAGACCGGTGGCCTTGATGTCCCACTTGATGAAGACCCTGGAGAGACTGCTCCTTGCTCACCTCCGCCCCCTGGTGGAACCAGCGATGGATCCACTCCAGTTCGCCTACCAGCATGGCATTGGGGTGGAGGATGCGGTGAGCTTCCTCCTTCACCGTTCTCTGTCCCACCTGGAGAAGCCTGGGAATATGGTGAGGATCATGTTCTTTGACTTCTCCAGTGCTTTCAACACCATCCAACCGATGATCCTGAAGGACAAGCTGCTGCGCGCAGGGGTGGACCAGCACCTGTCATCATGGATCCTGGACTACCTCACGAACCGGCCTCAGTTTGTGAGAACCCGGAACTGTGTGTCCGACACGATCATTGGTAGTACGGGGGCCCCCCAGGGAACGGTGCTGGCTCCCTTCCTGTTCACTCTTTATACTGCAGACTTCTCACACAACACAACACACTGCCATCTACAGAAGTTCTCTGATGACTCTGCGATCGTTGGCCTCATCTCCAATGGAGATGAAGCTGAGTACAGAGGGCTTATCCAGGACTTCGTGGACTGGTGCCATCGGAACTGCCTCCAGATCAATGCGAGGAAAACTAAGGAGCTGGTGGTGGACTGCCGCAGGCATGGGCAACCCCTCACAGCACCAGTAAATATACAGGGAACAGACATCGAGATGGTGACATCCTATAAGTACCTGGGTGTTCATCTGAACAATAAACTAGACTGGTCACACAATACTGACGCACTCTACAAGAAGGGACAGTGCAGGCTGTTCCTGCTGAGGAGACTCAGGTCTTTTGGTGTACAAGGGGCGCTGCTGAAGACATTCTATGACACGGTGGTGGCATCAGCCATCACTTTTGGAGTGGTCTGCTGGGGCAGTGGCATTACTGCAGCCGATAGGAAGAGACTGAACAAACTGATCAAGAAAGCTAGCTCTGTCCTGGGGCAGCGCCTTGATCCGGTGGAGGAGATAGGAGAGAGAAGGACGGTGGTTAAACTGTCATCTCTGCTGGAGTCCGAGTTCCACCCTATGCAGGACATACTGAATGCACTGAGGAGCTCATTTAGCAGCAGACTACATCATCCCAGGTGCACAACCGAGAGGTTTCGCAGGTCCTTCCTACCAACGGCTGTCAGACTGTACAACCTAAGCAGGGCTGCTCGCAGAGATAGCAAAAAGACGTAACAAACTAATAGTTTTTTGAATGCAAAAGATGCAATAGACTTACACAATGGTCCCCTCCGGCATACAACTAGGAAAATACCGGTCGCTATGGAGGGTGAGAATATGTATGGGCACATAATCGTACCATGTAGGATAACTAAGTAGACGGTTATGCTGTTTCATCCCATCTAGCAACAATGCTCTGCACTGTGTGTGTTTATATATTTACATATTTATTCCATCTAGCTACAATGCTCCACACTGGGTGTGTTTATATTTATATATCTATATATTTATTCCATCTAGCTACAATGCTCCGCACTGTGTGTTTATATATCTACATATTATTCCATCTAGCTACATTGCTCCGCACTGTGTGTGTTTATATATTTACATATTTATTCCATCCAGCTACAATGCTCTGCACTGTGTGTCTCTGTGTGTGTATATATGTATTTTATAGTAATATGTACATATGTATATTAGCTGCTCTTGCTTGCTTGCTTTTTTTCTTGCCTTCTGATTGTTGCTCTGAGTGTTGCTATCCCTGTGCTGTTGCAATCCTGGAATTTCCCCGTTGTGGGACTAATAAAGGCTTATCTTATCTTATCTTATCTTATATAGATTCATTACACACAGAGTGATATATTTCAAGTGTTTATGACTTTTAATGTTGATGGTTATGGCTTATAACTCATGAAAAGCCCAAATTTAGTTTCCCAAAAAAGTAGAAGATTACATATAATTAATTTTTTTTTAAAAATGGATTTTTAATAGAAATGATGATGTATACACTCAATACTTGGTCGGGGCTCCTTTTGCATGAATTACTGCATCAGTGCAGCATGGCATGGAGGTGATCAGCTTGTGTTACTGCTGAGGTGTTATGAAGGTCCATGTTGCTTTGATAATGACCTTCAGCTCGTCAGCATTGTTGGGTCTGGTGTCTCTCATCTTCCTCTTGACAATCCTCCATAGATTCTCTATGGGGTTTAGGTCAGGAGAGTTTGCTGGCCAATCAAACACAGTGATGCCATGGTCATTAAACCAGGTTTTGGTACTTTTGGCAGTGTGTGTGTGTGTGTGTGGGGGGGGGGGGGGTGTCATGTCCTGCTGGAAAATGAAATCAGCATCTCCATAAAGCTTGTCAGCAGAGGTAAGCATGAAGTGCAGTAAAATTTCCCGGTAGACGACTGCATTGACTTTGAATTTAAAAAAAAATAAATCAGTTTTTTAAAATTAATTTTATGTAATATTCCCTTTTTTTTGAGAAATTGAATTTACGGTTTTCATTAGCTGTAAGCCATAACCATCAAAATTAAAAGGAATAAACACTTGAAATATATCACTCTGTGTGTAATGAATCTAGTTTTATTTTTTAATTGAATTACTAAAATAAATCAACTTTTTGATGACATTCTAATTTATTGAGACTAGTGCATGCCCGTAAAAAGCAAGTATTCCTGACTGAAACAGGTAGCCCAGTCAGGCTTTACAGGCCCAAACGTAGGCTGTGTTTGAAAGTGGAATACAGAGGTGTAGCCTACAATATATGTAGGCAATCACACGTGTGTCAAGGATGGCCCTCACGAGCCATCATAAGAAGCCACGAGTCACCGGTGAGTTTGCAGTTTTATTAATGAACAGAAAAGAACACAAAATAACGAGCCACGATGGGCTAAAACATACTACACTACATACAGACGACCTTAAGGCAATAAGGAAGCACACTTACGATCATAGCAGTAGAATGGTCAGTGTACGAACCGAGGGATGCTCGCTCACGTCTGACAATGGAGAAGTTTTGACGAGACTGCCGCGTCTTTTCGCTCCCAGCTGCCCTCTTAAGTGGAGGGCCGCTGATGAGGCGAAATGCGGCTCAGCTGTCAAGTTTGACAGCTGGAAGCCCCTCCGAGCGCCGTCACAATAAAGGCTCGGGGAGCCAAAAGGGACACACAGCCGTCAAACACCTAAAGATAGTGCATGGCTCGAGCGCGGACGGGATCGGCGCTCGAACCATGACAACGTGTTAGACTTTGACAAATATGAAAGGGACTGCACTGAGATTTATTTGATTGTGTGAATATTAATTACAAAATAAGTGAATATAAATGGGACATCCAATATTAGCCACTGTTTAAGAACGTTTATTTTTTGTCAGATCACTTATTTGTGTGATCTTTTATGAGTTATATTCATAACAGTGTATTTTGCACTTTGGGGAATGGGAGTTGTTCCGTCACCATTATCATTTAGTTTTTTATGTGTAGTTTATAGTCTATTGTCAATAAACTCATGCAGTACTATAGCAGGACACGTTTACAAATATTTACGACCCATTGTAATGCATCCTTTTATATTTTAGCAATATTGTAAATATAAAACACCAAACATTATTTATTTATATATTTTTGTATTTTGTATACTTTATTGATCCCCAGAGGGAAATTCAGAGCATCCATCTGGATGGATGAGGCAGCCATGGTACAGTGCCAATCCCTTCACCATTCACACCTAGGGCCACTTTAGAGTCTCCAATTAACCTAACTTGCATTTTTTTTTATACACAGCAGAATGACCCGTTTGCCTGCAACTGTTGCATCAGTGTTTCCCATTTGTCTGTAAATATTTTTTAAAAAATGATTTATTTCGCTTTTGGGGCATTTTTGCATCTTGTTGCCTTGTTGTTGCATATGTGTCTACATATGATATGCAGTTGATCTGGCCATTCCGTTCCACAATGAAGCAGCAGTCGGGACCGCCATCTACCACTGACCAGGCACGTTTACAAATATTTGAGACCCATTCTAGTGCATCCTTTTATATTTTAGGAATATTATAAGTACAAAACACCAATATTATACACAGCAGAATGACCTGTTTGGCCGCAACTGTTGTATCATTGTTGCCCATTTGTCAGTAAATATTTAAAGAATTATTTATTTCATTATTTGTGTTTTTGTGTCCAGTTTGGTGACGTTGTCATTTAGTCAAACCGTCCATGTAGCCGCATATGACATGCAGTTGATGTAGGCTTTCTGCTCCACAATTATTAACTTTTAATTTTTAGATAGCCGTGCAAGCACATCAAGAGGAGTGCCATCGGCGATGGTGAGTCATGGTCCTGCAAAGGTACTCCCATCTACCGCTGACCGGGCAGCCTGGGCTTGCTTCGATGCGAAGGACCGCGTTCCGCCCACTGTGTTAGAGAAGGCAGACCCCAGGTCCCTGCTGGCATTCCCCAAATTATCCTTTAGAAGTATGCAATCATGGCAACATTATAGTATAATTTTTTAAGCATTACTGTTATGATGGGATTTGGTGCAATATGCAGCGTGATGACGCAGACGACTGGTGACGTCATCACGCAAGCATATATATGAGGGAGTCCGCCATTACAGGGCTCTCTTGTCCTGGTGACTCGGTGCAGTAACGGCGTGTGTAGTGTACTGTTGACCAGCTCTATAATAAAGTCCAGTTCCACTGCAGCATCCTCATCCATCTATTTACTGCCAGGTTTGTGGACATAACATTTGGCAACGGAGGATTAACCATGGAGGCATGCGTAACACCACTGCGGCCTTTCCTTGAGCTCCCAGGAGAACCGTCAGTTCCATGGCCACGTTGGCTGGAGGTGTTTGAAACGTATGTTACAGCATTGGACCTGGGAAAGTTGGATAAGGTGAGGATAAGGGATAAGGGATAAGGACCTGTACTTATATAGGTCCTACTCTTTTTAGTTTATATATGCTTCCGTTAGGCAATATCATTAGAAAGCACTGTATACATTTTCATTGTTACGCAGACGACACACAACTATACCTGTCAATGAAGCCCGATGATTGTAATCAATTAGCCAAATTAGATGCCTGTGTTAAGGAAATCAAAGCCTGGATGACTTGTAATTTTCTGCTACTAAACTCAGATAAGACTGAAGTCATTCTTGTTGGCCCAAAAAAACCTTAGAAATTCCTTTCCAAATCATACTCTTAATTTGGATGCCGCCACTCTCACTCTGAATAGTTCTGTGAGGAACCTTGGAGTTATTTTTGATCAAGATCTGTCCTTTAATTCACATATTAAATTTGTTTCTAAGACTGCCTTCTATCATCTGCACAATATTGCCAAGATTAGGAGCATCTTGTCTCTGAATGATGCTGAGAAACTGATCCATGCCTTTGTCAGCTCTCGACTAGATTATTGTAACTCGTTATTATCAGGTTGTCCCAAAATATCCTTAAAAAGTCTTCAGTTGATCCAAAATGCTGCTGCAAGAGTTTTAACTGGTTCTAGAAAGAGAGATCATATCTCTCCAGTTTTGTCCTCCCTTCATTGGCTTCCCATAGAGTTTAGAATTAAGTTTAAAATCCTTCTTCTCACTTTCAAAGCTCTTAATAATCAGGCCCCCTTATATATAAAAGATCTGATATTACCCTATCATCCTAATAGAGCTCTACGCTCCGAAAATGCTGGCTTGCTTGTGATGCCCAGAATCTCCAGAAGTACATTGGGAGGCAGAGCCTTCTGCTATCAAGCTCCTTCTTTGTGGAACCAGTTACCACTCTGGGTCCGGGAGTCAGACTCGGTCTCTGTTTTTAAGAACAGGGTAAAGTCCTTCCTTTTCAATATAGCCTACGATTAGGGAGGGATTTTGTGTCTCTTAACCCCGCTTCTGTTCTGCTGTTAATAGATTCAGACTGCTGGATAACCGCCAATAATGTACTTGGTTTTCACTGTTTCAGGTTTTTTATGTCTGTTCTTTTCGTCCTCTCTATCCCCTCACCCCCAGCTAGCTGCAGCAGATGGCTGCCCCTCCATGAGCCTGGTTCTGCTAGAGGTTTCTTCCTGTTAAATGGAAGTTTTTCCTCTCCACCGTTGCTAAGTGCTTGCTCATAGGGGATCGTCTGATTGCTGGGTCTTTCTGAAATTGTGGGGTTTTCTCTGCATTTTGTAGCGCTATGAGATGACCTTTGTTGTGATGTGGCGCTATATAAATAAAGCTAAATTGAATTATATAACGCTTTTCTAGTCTCAAAGACCACTCAAAGCGCTTCACTAGTACTAGCCCTCTATTCTAAGGGCCTATAGGAGATAGATATCTAGGGACAATTTTAGAACAACCAATTAACCTAACAAACCGGAGTGGTGGCTCAGTTGGTAGAGCATCCGCCCCACACCCGGGAGGCAGGGGTTCAAATCCCGGCCGGGTCATACCAAAGACCATATAAAAATGGTGCTTTCTGCCTTCTAGCGTGGTGCTCCACATAATGGAATGGGGAAAGTAAAGTTACACACAGAGCTACCAGAGGACTGACCCCCCGCTGTAGCTTTCACTACTTACAGTAGCTGTGTGGCCTAGGGTCAGAGGAACGGAGATAGGCGCCGCCCATATACACCAACATGGTGTGAAGGGATTAACTAACTAACTAATTAACCTAACATGCATGTCTTTGGATTGCGGGAGGAAACCGGAGCCCCCGGAGTAAACCCACGCAGCACAGGGAGAACATGCAAACTCCACACAGAAAGGTTCCTACCCCTGCCAGCCTGGGGATTCAAACCTGGAACCTTCTAGCTGTTAGGCAACAGTGCTAACCACTGCACCACCGTGCTGCCCAGGATGGGAGCGCTACTTGTCCACAACCTAGGCATAGAGGGCCAAAGGATTCCCCACACACTCGGCGCAACAGAATCATATGAGGAAGTTGTGGAGCTGCTAGCTAATTATTTCACCATGTTGGACAGCGTGACGGTACAACGGATTCGCTTTCGCCAGAGATGACAAAGAGTCGGTGAGCCAATACAGCAGTTTGTCGCTGACCTGAGATAGTTAGGTAGTGTGTGCCGTTTTGGGCCATTGGAGGACGAAATGGTGCGGGATCAGTTGGCCGAACACACATGTAACGCTGGACTATGAGCTAGGTTGCTAAAGGCGCCAAATGACCTGACGCTAGTTAGAGCAGTTGAGCTAGCACTCCAATTGGAGGTAGCAGAAAAGTTAGCCTCGGAGCTAAATTGGCGCCAGGCACAGAAGTCGCCCAAACAGACGATGTCAGCCAATGCGGTGGACTCGGAAAACGAAGAGTGCACGGCAGAAGAATACGAGGTTAATGCAGTGAACTGAAGATTCACTCCAAGAGGCCCCATTTGCGTGGATTGTGGGTCCCCAACGCACCAGAACAAAGCACGAGTTTGCTCGGCAAGAGGGAAACGGTGCAGCAAGTGTGGGCGCATGAACCATTTCACCAGGGTATGCCCGTCGCCAGCGCCTTGGAGCCTGCCAAGCAAGCCAGCCCGCCTACCAGCAACGACCATCCACTTGGTGAGTCCCTACGTCAATTGTTATTCGTACTGTACGGTGGAATTGGACGGAGTAGCTATACCACTCCTGCTCAACACGGCAGCAGTGCGATCGATGCTAAACTGGGCCACAGTAAAAAAAAGTTTTTCCCCTACCACAGAAACAGAAAGAACCCAATGCCACTGTATGGGTATAGTGGTCACAGGCTGTGCAATGTCGGAACAGTGGAACTGACTGCTCGCTACTAGTCCAAAACTGTGCACGACTTCATGTTCCAGGTGGCAGCACATGGTGACAACATTATGGGATGCGACATTTTCTACGAACTGGGTTTCGCCATTAGGGACAGCTATGGGTTTGAATGGTCCAGGTGCGGCCATTGGGACTCGCCGGACCTGGAGGACAACATCGTGGTGTGGGATGAGGTAACTACGGACCGTACCGACACCAAAGCACACACTTCATGCTCTTGGGAGGAGAGCTGCCCAGAAGGGGAACCGGACTGCTTCAGTACCCGCGCTCAACCGGCTGCAGTGGGGGCGACCAAGCTGACGGGTGAAGAGTCCACCCCGTCAAGCGACGCCAGGGAGGCACCAGACACCTTCAGTACCCATGATGAGCTTCAGCCGGTGACGGGTGAAGGGTCCGCTGTGAACACGGTGACTGCTGAGCCACCGCAGCATGACGGAGGTACCAAGTTGAATGAGCGCGCAGAGCCACCGAGAGCACAGCAGCACATAAAGCCAAGCAAGGTACCACCCCAGGTCATGGACTGGGTTTGGGTTTGTGCCAACAAGAGACCGGGGTGACGTGTGGCCAGACCACAGCCAGCGAATCAATGAGCGTCGCTGAGGATCATGGCGAAGCTGGGGGCGGTGTGTTTCCGGCTGGCAGATGGCTCGGTTCGACATGCAAACCAGCTGTGGCATGTCTAGGTGGCTGCTCTGGGTGACGAGGCTGCACGGGAGTCAGTGGATGTGGTGTGGGATCCGGGCTCCTGCATGATGAAGATCGGCCCTTGTCCAGGGGGTCTGGCACCCCCAGGGGCGAGTCCGCCGCAGCCCACCCCCCCACCCCCCCGGTAGACCCACCCTTACCGTAGGAGATTGTGTAAAAAAAAAAGAAAGAAAAAAGATTGTTTAGTTAGGGGTACGGCTGGGAAAAAACAAGTGTCAGAATACTCCACTTAGCCGTGCCGGGTCTGGTGGCAGTCTACCCACAGACCCTAGTTTTAGGTTCTGGTTGTTGTTTTAATGTATGTTGAGTGTTTTAGTGTGTTTGTTGGTGTTTCTAGTATTCCAAATTGGGGAGGGTCTTAATTAGATCTGTTTTGTGTTTTGCAAAGGGGGGGGATGTTATGATGGGATTTAGTGCAATATGCGGCGTGATGACACAGCCGGCTGGTGACATCATCACGTTGGCATATATATGGTGGAGTCCGCCATTACAGGGCTCTCTTGCCCTGGTGACTCGGTGTAGTAACAGCATGTGTAGTGTACTGTTGACCAGTTCTATAATAAAGTCCAGTTCCAGTGCAGCATCCTTGTCCATCTCTTTACTGCCGGGTTTGTGGACATAAACGGGGTCTGGAGAAACCTCAAAACCATCTCGGGGCTCCAGAATACCTCCCCCCAGGCCACGGGGGGCAGGGAGTGGGCGAACAACCTGAATCTGTTTTTCAATAGATTTGACCAACCGCCCTCCCCACTGTCTGCACAACAACCACTGCTGCCTCTAAAGAAATCAAGTCCTGCTGCCCACTCCCCACTCCACCAACACCCCCCCACTCCCAACACACAGCCCCCCATCCTGACCCTGACCGAGACCCAGGTGAGGACGGAGCTGAGGAAGATCAAAGCGAGGAAGGCGCCGGGACCGGACGGCATCAGCGCAAAGCTCCTCAAGTCCTGTGCAGACCAGCTGTGTGGGATTGTGACGTATATCTTCAACATGAGCCTGAAACTGGGGAGGGTACCACAGCTGTGGAAAACATCTTGTGTGGTACCTGTACCAAAAACTTCCCACCCCAAAGACCTGAACAGCTACAGACCGGTGGCCTTGACGTCCCACTTGATGAAGACCCTGGAGAGACTGCTCCTTGCTCACCTCCGCCCCCTGGTGGAACCAGCGATGGATCCACTCCAGTTCGCCTACCAGCATGGCATTGGGGTGGAGGATGCGGTGATCTTCCTCCTTCACCGTTCTCTGTCCCACCTGGAGAAGCCCGGGAATATGGTGAGGATCATGTTCTTTGACTTCTCCAGTGCTTTCAACACCATCCAACCGATGATCCTGAAGGACAAGCTGCTGCGCGCAGGGGTGGACCAGCACCTGTCATCATGGATCCTGGACTACCTCACGAACCGGCCTCAGTTTGTGAGAACCCGGGACTGTGTGTCCGACACGATCATCAGTAGCACGGGGGCCCCCCAGGGAACGGTGCTGGCTCCCTTCCTGTTCACTCTTTATACTGCAGACTTCTCACACAACACAACACACTGCCATCTACAGAAGTTCTCTGATGACTCTGCGATCGTTGGCCTCATCTCCAATGGAGATGAAGCTGAGTACAGAGGGCTTATCCAGGACTTCGTGGACTGGTGCCATCGGAACTGCCTCCAGATCAACGCGAGGAAAACTAAGGAGCTGGTGGTGGACTGCCGCAGGCATGGGCAGCCCCTCACAGCACCAGTAAATATACAGGGAACAGACATCGAGATGGTGACATCCTATAAGTACCTGGGTGTTCATCTGAACAATAAACTAGACTGGTCACACAATACTGACGCACTCTACAAGAAGGGACAGCGCAGGCTGTTCCTGCTGAGGAGACTCAGGTCTTTTGGTGTACAAGGGGCGCTGCTGAAGTCATTCTATGACACGGTGGTGGCATCAGCCATCACTTTTGGAGTGGTCTGCTGGGGCAGTGGCATTACTGCAGCCGATAGGAAGAGACTGAACAAACTGATTAAGAAAGCTAGCTCTGTCCTGGGGCAACGCCTTGATCCGATGGAGGAGATAGGAGAGAGAAGGACGGTGGCTAAACTGTCATCTCTGCTGGAGTCCGAGTTCCACCCTATGCAGGACATACTGGATGCACTGAGGAGCTCATTTAGCAGCAGACTACATCATCCCAGGTGCACAACCGAGAGGTTTCGTAGGTCCTTCCTACCAATGGCTGTCAGACTGTACAACCTAAGCAGGGCTGCTCGCAGAGATAGCAAAAAGACGTAACAAACTAATAGTTTTTTGAATGCAAAAGATGCAATAGACTTACACAATGGTCCCCTCTGGCATACAACTAGGAACATACCGGTCGCTATGGAGGGTGAGAATATGTATGGGCACATAATCATACCATGTAGGATAACTAAATAGACGGTTATGCTGTTTCATCCCACCTAGCAACAATGCTCTGCACTGTGTGTGTTTATATATTTACATATTTATTCCATCTAGCTACAATGCTCAGCACTGGGTGTGTTTATATCTATATATCTATATATTTATTCCATCTAGCTACAATGCTCCGCACTGTGTTTTTATATATCTACATATTATTCCATCTAGCTACATTGCTCCGCACTGTGTGTGTTTATATACTTGCATATTTATTCCACCTAGCTGCAATGCTCCGTACTGTGGGTGTTTATATATTTACATATTTATTCCATCTAGCTACAATGCTCTGCACTGTGTGTTCATATACTCATATATTTATTCCATCCAGCTACAATGCTCTGCACTGTGTGTCTGTGTGTGTGTGTGTGTGTGTATATATTTATTTTATAGTAATATGTACATATGTATATTAGCTGCTCTTGCTTGCTTGTTTTTTTCTTGCCTTCTGATTGTTGCTCTGAGTGTTGCTATCCCTGTGCTGTTGCAATCCTGGAATTTCCCCGTTGTGGGACTAATAAAGGCTTATCTTATCTTATAACAATTACATATTCACTGTTCTCTCTTTCTTGTCAAATTTTGTCACTTTTCACTTCCTTTGTCTGCGAAGAGCTGTGGTTACTTGACTGCTCGTCACACTGCACATTAGCCAATCAGCATGGTCGTGATGTTGTGTATTATCCAATCAGCATGGCCATGATGCCGCGTATCAGCACGGAGTCAATCTGATAACCTGCACATACTGAAGGGCATGAAGAGACAGAGATGTGAATAAACTTTTATTGATAAAAATTACATATTTTGACTGAGCGACTCCATACTCGGGGAAGCACACCCTCGTAACCTCAGCAAAGCACTTATAAAATCTGAGGTCACTCTGAGGAATGGTTCAAAAAATATGTGTGGAACAGACAGACACACACAAACACACTCACAGACAGAGACTTCATGCATTTATACATAGATAGATAGATAGATGCACCTATCAGTGAGAGGATAGGTACAAAGGTACGAGGGGGCGGCAGTGGCTCAGAAAGTAGAGCAGGTCGTCCAATAACCACATGGTTGGCGGTTCGAATCCCGCTCTCCCCAGATATCCTGCCGTTGTGTCCCTGGGCAAGACACTTCACCCCAATTGCCCCTGGTGGGTCTGGAAGCGCTATGTTAGGCAGCATGCCACCATCAGTGTGTGTGAATGTTTGATTGTGTTGTACTGTAAAGCACTTTGTCACCTTGTATGTCTGTGAAAAGTGCTATAAAAATAAATTAAATTAAAATATACAAGAAAATCATGAAAATATGAGGAAAAAAGGTGAAACATGGCAAAAGTTAAAAAGTAATAAACTTGGCAGGAAAAAGTTGAAAAAAAACCTCACTAATTGTTGAGAAAATTGGACATTTAAGAGAGAAATAAAAAGTTTTTAAAAAAGTGTGGGGGTGGGGGGGTCTGCCCAGGGGGTCATACAAGCCAGGAACCACCACCCCCACCCCCGCACCCAGAGAGTGCTCAGACTTCTTCACCTTTGACCTTGACCACAGCCTAGATGCAGGCCTACTGGAGGATCACTGTGCATGAGTTTGCCAAACACTGGGACAGTTGCCTAGGAGAAGTAACAATTTTCATAAAATCATATAAGCACTGAGATCTCCTGACCTCTGAGCCTGACCTTGAACACAGCATTGATGCAGACCCACCTGAGGATCATTATGAGTGAGTATGGTGGCCATCGCTGCAAATGCCTAGAAGGAGTAGTGATTCTCATGAAATGTGGACGGATGGACAGACTGGTGTTGTCATAGACATGCACTACATGGTGTGTCCTCTTTCTTCTTCTTGCCTTCTCTCTTTTCTTGCCTTGTCTGCCTTCTTTTTCTTGTTGTTAGATTTCTTTGCTTTTGTGGAAATGTATTCTTGATGTTCCTGACTTGTAAGGACATAATTAGCCTACATAATAATTAGAAGGGAAATGTTAAACATGAAGCATGTAATAAATGTTTTAACATATTCACATATTCATTAATATGCTTTGAAATAAGAGGAACCTTCAAAATATCTGCTGAAACTCAACCCTTGAGGTGGCCCATTTTCGGTGAAATGCATGGCACAATTTACCTCAATACATTAAGGAAAATTGGGCCACCGTCAAAAAATGAATTTTCATAAAAAATAAGGTGTAAGATATGGAAAAGGCTGGTAGTAGTAAGATGGCGGACGGGTTGGACGTGGGATAGATCGGGGTGGCTGACTGCCGGTTTCCGGTGGTGACACCACCCATGGTATAAAGGAGGCGGGCGGAAGAGGCTAATCCTCTTTCATCGTGGGAGCCACCTGGCATGCAGGCGAGTGCCATAAGCCTTACTGTATATAGTTGGCATCCTGTAATAAAGCCCTGTTAACTGAGTTATTGATATCTCGTTATTCCTACAATTATGGACACAACATTTGGCAACGAGGTAAAAGCGGTAATGGAAAGATCTGTTGCCAGCTTTCGGACGTTTTTGGAGGCCCCGGGTGAGCCGCCCGTGCTGTGGCCTTGCTGGTTTGCTGCTTTTACAAACTACCTCACAGTTTTAAACCTTGGCGAGATGGAGAAGCTCCAAGCGAGAGCTGTGTTGGTCCATAATTTGGGAATGGAAAGGCAGAGGATCCTGGAGAACCTTGGAGGTGCTGATAACTTCGATGAGGTAGTGGAGCTAATGGCACGCTACTTTTGCGCGCCGGGAAACGTCACAGTCCGACGCATTCAGTTTCGACAGTGCCGCCAGTGGTCAGGAGAGCCAGTTAAAAGATTCTTGATGGACCTCTGTGAACTGGCGAGGGAGTGTAAGTTTGGACCCCTGGAGGACAAGATGATTCGGGACCAGTTGGCAGAGCACTCGCTGCCCGGCGGCCCGGTCCAGGTTGTTGACACACCTAGGAGAGTTGACGTTAGCTGCAGCTATTGAGCTTGCCCAACAGTTCGAGGTGGCAGAGACCATCGCAAGAGGCCTTACTGAAGGGGCTTCTCTGGGTGAGGGTGAGTCTTGCGCTGAGGCACTGTTCCTGGACCCTGGTGTTGGTGAGTGCGGAGAGGATGATTTTGCCTCCACGGTCAAGATAAGGTCCGTCCCAGGTATGCCGCACTGTTATGGATGTGGGTCCACTGATCACCACTATAAGTCAAGGGTGTGCCCGGCGAAAGGAAAGCATTGTGGCAAGTGTGGTGTGTTGAATCACTTTGCCAGGATGTGCGTGAACTTCGAACGCAGGAGCCGAAGGGGTGAACCAGGTGCTGCGCAGAAGACTCCAACAATTGTGCATACGGTCTCCCGGAGACGACGGGGAGGATCGGTTGCAATGTCATGCTAGATGCTGTCGAGGTCCCGCTGTTGGTGGACACAGGAGTGGCCATTTCCGTTCTGGACTTGGTGAGCATGGAAAGTCTGTTTCCCCACCGACAGATCAGAAGGCAACACAAAGAGTATTTTGGATATGGACGGAACAGGTTGGCCATTTTGGGCTATGTGGAGATGGAGGCCCAATATAAGGAGATCGTTGTGCCCAAAGTCCGCATCAATGTTTCTGCGTCCGGAGTCAACATTATGGGGTGTAACCTTTTTTACAGCCTTGGGTTCTCCATATCTAACGTGACGGGTGAGGAATGGTCCAGATGTGGACTTTGGTGCCGGCCTGTTCCAGTGGTGGAGGGTGCTGAAGTGTGGGACTCAGACTGGCTGGACAGAGTTACAGAAGGAGAGTACATTTGGCACCACGCGGCGCCGCCTCAGGATGGACCCGATGCTGTTATTCGGGCTGCCCTAGACGAGGGTGCCAGACGGCACGCTGGGACCCCCGATGCGGCACATAAGGATGAGGTGCCCGCGCCGGGAGAAAAAAGGGTGAGACCGCTGAGCGTGGTGTTGGTAAAGCGCTCCCAGCGATGGCCTGCCAAGAGGAGACCGAACCGGACACGTGGGAAGGATGGATCGGTGACGGAGGCCAGTCGCAGGAAAGGTGATCCAGACAGGAAGAGGAGGGCTCCCTCATTGACCAAGGTTGAAGCTCGAGTATGACAGGATCATGGTCCTTGCGAGCAGCGGGACGACCAGAGGCGGTTCCAGGTGGAGCCCGACTGGATGGAGGTGCACCGGCATAGGTCAGTTTATACTTGGAGGCACCCGAGGGAGTGGCGGCTGCCGGTGGCGGACAGGAGAGGAGACAATGCAGCAGGGGTCCTTTTTAAACGGTGGAGACGCCTAGAGAGAGATCCATCCAAGGACTAAGGGTTTTGTGTGTGTTTTGTGTTACCTTAGTCCTGTTTGTGTGCAGTTGTTATTACTTGGTGTCCCAGTAAATAAAAAAAAAAAAAAAGAAGAAGAAGTGAACAGAGGAGGTGTTTTGATGTAGACTGATTTTGGGTGTTTATATTTTGAAATTTTGATAGCCAGGATGGTGGTGGATTAGTAGTTTGTAAACAGTGTATGGTAAGACTGAGCCCACTATTGGTTGGTTTGAATAATTCTAATTGAATACCCAACACGGTTTTATGTTATGAATGCCCATTGTGGGGTGGGTGTTGGGGTGGGGGCCGCCTATAGTGTGTAGATATCTATTGTGGTATTGTATGTCCTGTTTATGTAATAATAAGATAAGATAAGATAAGATAAGATAAGATAAGCCTTTATTAGTCCCACAATGAGGAAATTACAGGATTGCAACAGCACAGGGATTGCAACACTCAGAGCAATAATTAAGAAGATACGAAAAATATAAATAAGAGCAGTGGATATACATACGTACACATAAATATATAAATATATATACAAAGTGCGGAGCATTGTAGCAAGATGGAATAAACAGCATAACCGTCTACTTAGTTATCCTACATAGTATGAATATGTACCCATACATATTATCACCCTCCGTAGCGACTGATATTGTCCTAGTTGGTGGCATCAGCCATCACTTTTGGAGTGGTCTGCTGGGGCAGTGGCATTACTGCAGCCGATAGGAAGAGACTGAACAAACTGATCAAGAAAGCTAGCTCTGTCCTGGGGCAGCGCCTTGACCCGGTGGAGGAGATAGGAGAGAGAAGGATGGTGGCTAAACTGTCATCTCTGCTGGAGTCCGAGTTCCACCCTATGCAGGACATACTGAATGCACTGAGGAGCTCATTTAGCAGCAGACTACATCATCCCAGGTGCACAACCGAGAGGTTTCGCAGGTCCTTCCTACCAACGGCTGTCAGACTGTACAACCTAAGCAGGGCTGCTCACAGAGATAGCAAAAAAGACGTAACAACCAAATAGTTTTTTGAATGCAAAAGATGCAATAGACTTACACAATGGTCCCCTCCGGCATACAACTAGGAAAATACCGGTCGCTATGGAGGATGAGAATATGTATGGGCACATAATCATACCATGTAGGATAACTAAGTAGACGGTTATGCTGTTTCATCCCATCTAGCAACAATGCTCTGCACTGTGTGTGTTTATATATTTACATATTTATTCCACCTAGCTACAATGCTCTGTACTGTGGGTGTTTATATATCTACATATTTATTCCATCTAGCTACAATGCTCCGCACTGTGTGTTTATATACTCATATATTTATTCCATCCAGCTACAGTGCTCTGCACTGTGTGTCTGTGTGTGTCTATATATATTTATAGTAATATGTACATATGTATATTAGCTGCTCTTGCTTTTTTTTCTTGCCTTCTGATTGTTGCTCTGAGTGTTGCTATCCCTGTGCTGTTGCAATCCTGGAATTTCCCCGTTGTGGGACTAATAAAGGCTTATCTTATCTTATCTTATGCTGGAGGGGACCATTTGTGTAAGTCTGTTGCGTCTTTTGCATTCAATACTATTAGGTCCTCACGTTTTTTTGCTATCTCTGCGAGCATCCCTGCTTAGGTTATACAGTCTGACAGCCGTAGGTAGGAAGGACCTGCGAAACTTCTCGGTTGCGCACCTAGGATGATGTAGTCTACTGCTAAATGAGCTCCTCAGTGCGTTCAATATGTCCTGCATAGGGTGGAACTCGGACTCCAGCAGAGATGACAGTTTAGCCACCATCCTTCTCTCTCCTATCTCCTCCACTGGGTCAAGGCGTTGCCCCAGGACAGATCTAGCTTTCTTGATCAGTTTGTTTAGTCTCTTCCTATCGGCTGCTGTAATGCCGTTGCCCAAGCAGACCACTCCAAAAGTGATGGCTGATGCCACCACCGTGTCATAGAATGTCTTCAGCAGCGCCCCTTGTATACCAAAAGACCTGAGCCTCCTCAGTAGGAACAACCTGCACTGTCCCTTCTTGTAGAGTGTGTCGGTATTGTGTGACCAGTCTAGTTTACTGTTCAGATGAACACCAAGGTACTTGTAGGATGTCACCATCTCAATGTCTGTTCCCTGTATGTTTACTGGTGCTGCGAGGGGTTGTCCTTGCCTGCGGCAGTCCACCACCAGCTCCTTAGTTTTCCTTACGTTGATCTGGAGGCAGTTCCGATGGCACCAGTCCACGAAGTCCTGGATAAGTCCTCTGTACTCAGCTTCATCTCCGTTGGAGATGAGGCCGACGATCGCAGAGTCGTCAGAGAACTTCTGTAGATGGCAGTGTGTTGTGTTGTGTGAGAAGTCCGCAGTATAAAGGGTGAACAGGAAGGGAGCCAAAACCATTCCCTGGGGGGCCCACGTGCTGCCGATGATCGTGTTGGACACACAATCCTGGGTTCTCACAAACTGAGGCCGGTTTGTGAGGTAGTCCAGGATCCACGATGACAGGTGCTGGTCCATCCCTGTGCACAACAGCTTGTCCCTCAGGATCATCGGTTGGATGGTGTTGAAAGCACTGGAGAAGTCAAAGAACATGATCCTCACCGCATTCCCAGGCTTCTCCAGGTGGAACAGGGAACGGTGAAGGAGGAAGATCACTGCATCCTCCACCCCGATGCCATGCTGGTAGGCGAACTGGAGTGGATCCATCGCTGGTTCCACCAGGGGGCGGAGGTGAGCAAGGAGCAGTCTCTCCAGGTTCTTCATCAGATGAGACGTCAGGGCCACTGGTCCGTAGCTGTTCAGGTCTCTGGGGTGGGAAGTCTTTGGTACGGGTACCACACAAGATGTTTTCCACAACTATGGTACCTTCCTCAGCTTCAGGCTCAGATTGAAGATGTTCTCCACAATCCCACACAGCTGGTCTGCGCTGGACTTGAGTAGCTTTGCGCTGATGCAGTCCGGATCCGAGGCCTTCCTCGCCTTGATCTTCCTCAGCTCCGCCCTCACCTGGGTCTTAGTGATGGTCAGGTTGGGGGGCTGTGTGCTGGGAGTGGGGGGGGGTGTTGGTGGAGGGGAGTGTGGACAGCTGGTCTCAATGACTTTAGAGGCAGCAGTGGTTGTTGTGCAGGCGGGGGGGAGGACGGTTGGTCAAACCTATTAAAAAACAGGTTCAGATTGTTCACCCAGTCCCTGCCCCCGATGGCCTGGGGGGAGGTATTCTGGAGCCCAGAGATGGTTTTGAGGTTCCTCCAGACCCCGCCGATGTCGCTCTGTTGCAGCTTGTCCTCCATCTTCTTCCTGAAGCTGTCCTTGCCTTCTCTGATCTTCCTCCTCAGCTCCCTCTGTACGGACTTCAGCATCTCCCTGTTCCCCGACCTGAAGATCCTCTTCTTCTCTCTCAGTAGTGATTTTATCTCGGGGTTGATCCAGGGTTTGTTGTTCGAGCAACACCGTATGATCGTGGTGGGTACGGTGTTGTCCACACAGAAGTTGATGTCGTCCATGATGGTGTCAGTGAGGCTGTCGATGTCCTCACCATGTGGATCGCAGAGCTGTTCCCCGGCAATGATTTCAAAAAAGTCAAGGGTCATTTACATAAGGGTCATTTACATTTAAAAAGGTTGTAAATTTAGTTCAAGTAAATTTTAGCATGTGAGAGTCAAATTCAATCATATTAAACATAATTTTCCAACCACAAAATTGGGGCTAGTGAAAAGACTGAGTGGCTAGTAACTTTGGAAAATGTCTAGCCACAGTGGCTGGTGAGCAAAAAAGTTTATGTCAAGCCCTGTTTACTTTTCATATTGTTAGGAAGGAGTTAGCTAAGACAGCTAGTAGCAGACGTTGCATTGTCAGTCAACCACTGTGTGCTGTTTGAATTTGAGAGAAAGCTGTTGTTGTTTTGGTATTAGCAAAATATTAAAGCGACACTGTCACTGTTTTTATGTATCATCACGTACCATGTTCACTAATTAGAAGCCAGGGAGGAGATGTATGAAAGTTGATGACTAACAAAATAACACTTGTGTGTGTGGGGGGGGGGGGTGCCCATCCCCCATCATCCTTATGGACATAAAGTTTTTTCAGAGAAAAAAGCTAGGTTCAGGCGTTCATAAGCCCAACAATATAATGATCATTCTATCAGCTGAAAAACATCGTTAAAATGACATCCCTGCATGTGCCTTTACATCATATCCTTAGAATCTGTAAATGGTCTCCATAACATCAAGAAAATCAGTGTGTTTTTAATCTAAATTATTCACATTTTTGTAATAAGACACACTGGCCACGATTACATGGGCAAAATTTCTTCAATCTGATTATAATTCAGATCAGAATTTTACTGATTACATGGATCCTGAAAAAGCTGATCTGATTAGGACGTGCGTTTCCATGTGTCACACATTTGAACGGAATAAATCATTTTGACATGCGCACGTTGACATTTCGACATTCAGAAAATAGTAGAAAAAGAAGCAACTTCCGGTGTTAGCAAGCCCCACTTTGTGTCGAAATTGACCTGTATTGTGTTATTCAGACTGTACTTTTGTTTCTGCTGGTCTCCGTAATGAAGCTACAAGTACATACTTCTGCATATGATGAAGAGAGGGAGACAGCAGGACGATACAGACCAGTTTTGTTTTACTCCCACTATGTTTTCCGCTAGCTGCTGCTAAGGCGGAAATACGTCACGTCGACGTGCAGCTGGTGTACAGACATGCGTATGGCTGTGTTGTGAGACATGTATATGTTGGACACTGCATATGTGATTTAACCACGATGAAGGAGAGCCAGCCCCCTGCGGTGCGGAGCCACAGAGCCTGGACCCCCTGCGGAGGACAGGGGACAGAAGACTTCCTGACCACTGACGCTCGGGAAGAGAGAAGGGGGAGTTATGTAAATAAAAGGCTAATGAATGTGAATAAAGAGATTTTGAGAGAGATGTGTGATTTCCCCCGCGAGGGAAATGGTTTGATGTCAGAATGTTTAAATGAGAGAACTTTGATGTGTTCACTCTCTTTGTTCGCTGCTCAAGAATAAGAGCAGACAGTGGAATGATTTCTTGAATAAACTGGAATGAAAGACAATTCGGTTTCGTTATTCAAGTCTCCCCACATTGGTGACTGACGACGTTGAGAATGAACGAAGAAATTCTCAGGGTCCCGGACTCACAGCGCTCAGAGCTGGCGAGCGCAGTGGCTGTTAAGCTGCCTGATTTCTGGCAGGATAACCCACGGTCGTGGTTTCTGCAAGCAGAGTCGCAGTTCGCGCTCGCAGGAGTAACGGTGGATGACACTAAGTTCCACCATGTCATCGCTAAACTGGACAACAGCACAGCTCGGTGCGTGCAAAGCTTGGTGGAGCAGCCACCCGCGACCGACAGGTACGGCAAGCTGAAATCCACCCTCATCAAGTTTTTCACCCCCTCGGCTGAAGTGAGGGCGAGGAGGATCCTGTCTTTGCTAGACCAAGGTGGACACAGGCCGAGCGCCCTGATGGAGGAGATGATACAGCTGAGAGGTTTGGACAACGATGATTTCATTTTTCAGTTCATTTTCCTCTCCAACCTCCCGGCGCATGCGAGAAGCACGCTGGCCGGCAAAAAGTGTCACACCCTGGAGGAGTTCCGGGAGCTGGCCCAGGAGGCAGATGGGATCCTGGACGCCTGCGGCGGGCAAGCAACCACTGAACCAGACTGGCCGACGACGGCGGCAACACGGCCGCGACGAGGGGGAGCCAATAGCCCGGCGGCAGAAGCGCGGGCACGACACAGCGGAGGAGAAGATCTCTGCTTTTATCATCGGAGGTTCGCAGAGAAGGCACGCAGGTGTGTGCCGCCCTGCATCTTCAGGAGTTCGGGAAACGGCAAGACCGGGGGTCGCTAGCAGCTTCGACCCTCGGAGAACGCAACAAGCTGCTCTACATCACGGATGCGCGCTCCGGACGAGTGTTCTTCATCGACACCGGAGCACAAGTGAGTTTCATCACCCCAACATACGCGGACCGGGTGGCTGGACCCCACGGTAACGGAGCTACAGCGGCAAATGGCTCGAACATCAACACCTACGGGAGAAGGACCTTGCCTTTATGCTTACATGGCCGCACATATGAATGGACTTTTGTGATAGCGGCGGTGAGTTTCAACATGTTGGGCGCGGATTTTTTGTGTTCACACAATCTGTTAGTTGATCTTGCTAATAGACGGCTGGTAAATGCACTCTCTTTTTACTCTCTCCCCTGTTCAGCTCGAGTGTCCCCGCCACCAGTACAGACCCACGTCGCTACAGCAGGTGGTAAGTTTCACACACTCCTCACCCAATTTCCAGCGCTCACTGTGCCCACTTTTTCAGCGACGGTCGCGAAGCACGGGGTGAAACACTTTATCCCCACTTCTGGTCCTCCCGTGTTTGCAAAAGCTCGGCGCTTGGATGCAGTTAAGCTCGCCATTGCGCGCGAGGAGTTCGCCAGCCTGGAGAGGCTGGGCATCGTTCGTAGGTCGAAGAGCCCGTGGGCTTCGCCGCTGCACATGGTACCGAAAGCCGATGGCTCCTGGAGACCGTGCGGGGATTACCGCAGGCTAAACAACGCTACGGCGCACGATCGTTATCCCATCCCGCACATTCAGGATTTTTCGGTGCACCTGGCGGGGGCGCGCATTTTTTCAAAGATTGATCTAGTTCGCGGCTATCACCAAGTCCCGGTCCAACCGGAGGACATTCCTAAAACAGCGGTAATAACCCCGTTCGGACTTTTCGAATTTTTACGCATGCCGTTTGGTCTCAAAGGGGCGGCGCAAACATTTCAGCGGATGATGGATGCCGTGTTACGCGATCTCCCTTTCGTGTTTGTGTACCTCGACGACATTTTGGTCGCGAGTACTTCAGAGGACGAACACGAAACGCACCTCACAGCAGTTTTTAGGAGGCTGGGAGAGCACGGCTTAATAGTTAACCCAGCCAAGTGCCAGTTCGGCGTCGAGCGGATCGATTTTTTGGGTCACCGCGTCTCCCCGGAGGGAGCGGTTCCGTTACCAGAGAAAGTACGCGCGGTAGCGGATTTTCCCCGTCCACAAACGGTCAAATCACTACAGGAATTCTTGGGGATGGTGAATTTTTATAACCGATTCCTGCCCCACGCAGCTCAAATCATGCAACCGTTATATGCCGCGCTCAAAAAACAAAAACCGACCAGGCGGTCGAATGGTCCCCGGAGCGGGAGCGCGCGTTCACAGAGGTTAAAAAAGCCTTGGCTGACGCTGCGCTCCTGGCCCACCCAGACCCTGCAGCACGTATCGCGCTGACGACAGACGCTTCAGATTTAGCCATAGGGGCCGTTATTGAGCAACAGGTAGCCGGAGTTTGGCAGCCTTTGGCTTTCTTTAGCAAATCTTTAAGCGCGGCTGAACGAAAATACAGCGCGTTTGACAGAGAACTGTTGGCGCTGCATTTGGCTATTCGTCATTTCCAGTTCTGGCTGGAAGGACGGTGCTTCACCGCTTATGTGGACCACAAGCCGCTCACATACGCCATGGCCAAAATTTCAGACCCGTGGTCCGGCAGGCAGCAGAGGCAGCTGGCCGCAATCTCGGAATTTACCACTGACATTAGGCACGTTGCGGGCAAATTCAATGTAGTAGCGGATTGTCTCTCACGCGCGTTCACGACCCCAACACGCGCAGAGGCAGAACGGGCCACCGTGACCGCGCCGCAGGAGAGCGGCACGGTGGCGCGCGCAGCCCCGGTGCACGTGGGTATAGATTACGCAGCCATGGCAGCGGACCAGGGGGCGGACGCAGACGTGCGCACGCTCCAGTCTGGACCAACAGGGTTGAGGCTGGAGAGCAAGTGTTTACAAACCGGTATGCCCCCCCTGATCTGCGACGTGTCGACGGGGCGCCCGCGTCCGGTGGTTCCGGCCACGTGGCGCCGCCGTGTTTTTGACTCGGTCCACTCACTGGCGCACCCGGGGGTGCGCGCGTCGGTGAAACTAGTGGCGGAAAAGTTTGTTTGGCCGTGCCTGCGCAAGCACGTGAAGGAATGGGCAAAAACCTGCATTTCCTGTCAACGGGCCAAAATTCACAGGCACACAAGAGCCCCGTTAGAACCGTTCCGCATTCCGGCCAGAAGGTTCGACCATGTGCACGTCGACCTTGTGGGCCCCCTACCGGCATCACAGGGGTTCACGTATCTTTTGACAATGGTGGACCGCACCACACGTTGGCCGGAAGTGGTCCCACTTGCGACGACCACGGCCGCGGAGGTGGCTCGCGTTTTTTTTAACGGCTTGGGTGGCGCGTTTCGGGGTTCCGTCGGACATTACATCCGATAGAGGACCGCAATTCATCTCTGAGCTGTGGTCAGCGATGGCCAACGGCTTAGGAGCCAAAATTCACCGCACTACGGCTTACCACCCTCAGGCCAATGGTTTATGCGAGCGTTTTCATAGGTCTTTGAAGGCAGCACTCAGAGCGTCGCTCACGGATGCAGATTGGGTGAATAAACTTCCATGGGTTTTATTAGGGTTGCGTTCTGCGCCTAAAGAGGACTTAGACGCCTCCCCAGCGGAGCTGGTATTCGCACAAACTCTGAGGCTGCCGGGCGAGTTTTTACCAGAGCACCCAGAGCCCCCACCTCTCTCGGCTCTGGGACCGTTAGTCGGCACGGGGGCAGACACGCTCCCGGGTCCGGTTCATCACGCTTTTCCACGAGTTTTCGTCCCCAAGGCTTTGAAAAATGCCGATTTCGTTTTTGTCAGGCGCGAAGCCCTAAAAGCAACGCTCAAAACGCCTTACGAAGGGCCATTTCGAGTGCTGGAGGCAGGTGATAAGCAATTTGTGCTGGATTTTGGAGACAGAAAAGAGACAGTCAGTATTGACAGACTAAAACCTGCTTTTGTCATGAAGGACGTGTCTGTACCGGTCGCGGTGGCGCCTCGACGAGGCAGGCCCCCGCAGAAGGCAATTAACCACTCTCTCCCTCAGTCAACAGCGCCGAAGCAGAAACGCACCGCAGGCAAGGCGGGGCCAACGCACAGCAGATTCGGCAGACGGCTGAAGCCCAAGCGGCGCACAGACTGAATGTTGGTGTTGATTATTCAGTAGTGAGTAAGGTGCTATTTAATTTTAGGAATTAGTCTGTTCTTCATCGTTTGGGGGGGGGTTATATGGCTGTGTTGTGAGACATGTATATGTTGGACACTGCATATGTGATTTAACCACGATGAAGGAGAGCCAGCCCCCTGCGGTGCGGAGCCACAGAGCCTGGACCCCCTGCGGAGGACAGGGGACAGAAGACTTCCTGACCACTGAGGCTCGGGAAGAGAGAAGGGGGAGTTATGTAAATAAAAGGCTAATGAATGTGAATAAAGAGATTTTGAGAGAGATGTGTGATTTCCCCCGCGAGGGAAATGGTTTGATGTCAGAATGTTTAAATGAGAGAACTTTGGTGTGTTCACTCTCTTTGTTCGCTGCTCAAGAATAAGAGCAGACAGTGGAATGATTTCTTGAATAAACTGGAATGAAAGACAATTCGGTTTCGTTATTCAAGTCTCCCCACAATGCGCAGTAAACATATTTTCTGCCCTACGTTTGGAATAAGTGTTTTCATGCACACCATTCGGATTAACAATCGGCATAACCCACCCATCTCAATCGGAATGAAATTTTGATCCGAATGAGGGTGATCGGGTTAGAATATTCAGATTGGCGTGTTTACATGAAGCATTTATATTCCAATCAGGCTTTTAATCTGATTACTTGTGTCCATGTAAACATAGCTACTGACTGTCATATTTATGCCCCTACGGGGCAGGGAGACAGACTCAAACGCCGGATTATACTCATGACATTATTAAAGAAAAGAACAGAAGTCCAAAAACTATGTAACATACAAAAAGTGCAAACAAGAGAAAGACTTACAGCTGGCATCCCTGGGCCGGCATCGCCCAGCGAATGCGAGAGGAATACTGAGGAATGAACAAGTTGATGATCAATAGTGCAGCAAGGAATGAATGAGAGGAGCAGACTAAATACAGGCAGATAACAATGTAAATTACCACAGGTGTGACTGCACCTGAGCGAGGGAAAGGAGAGAATCGTAATGGTGATTGGGATCCGCTGGTAATGATGAGAGGGGAGTAGCTGGACTGACAGAGTGACAGGCAACACCCACGCAAAGTGAAGACCCAGAAATGCTGCCTGCCAGCTGCCAGCCCAGAGAACCAATATAAGAAATAAACACTCAAAAACAGACTGGAAATTAATTGCACATGAAACAAAACATGACCAAAACAGACTGACCATAACAAGGAAAATGGAAGGCAATATGATAACTCAAAAGGGCATAACAATACAACAGATAAATATGAATACAGAGAAAAGCCACGAGACTGACCTTGGGAGAACATCCAAGCTCAGTTCGTGACAGAGCCCCCCTCTGAAGGGGTGGTACCCAGACACCCCAAGGTAACATCAAAAGAAAAAGAAAAACCTACCCCCCCTTCCCCAGCAGGAACCACCACGATCTACCCAGGGTGGGTGGTGGGCGAACAGGCCAGGAGGGAACAAAACAACCCCGCTCAGGACCCACACCAGAAAATACAGAGTTAGGCCCCACGGCCCGCAGAGCCCAAAAGTTCAGGGGGCCGACCAAAGTCCCAGGCCCAGCGGGCGGCAAGGTGGAACAGGTCAGATGGCCTGCCAAAGTCCCAGGCCAACCGGACAGCCAGGTGGAACGAATCAGGTGGCCTGCTGTAAAATATGGACCACCCGACCCAGCAGCTCAGTCTTTCTGGTGGACGGCCCGAGTTCTTAAGCCACCAGGACTGCAGGGGTGACCCAGGGGGTAGCTCCCCCACCGGAAGGCCCAATGGCAGGAAGCAGGACCAGAGGAGGGTGACCCCAACAGTGTCTGGTGGCGGATGAAGGGGGACCATGACGGTGTCCGGCAGAGAAGAAATGGCCTCGGCGTCCTCCAGTTGGCCAGCAGCACCCTCAGTGGTCCCGGTTTGGGACACGGTAGCACCCGCGGTGGCTCCGGGCTGGAGCACTGCAGCACCCTCGGTGGACCCCGGGCTGGGGGGTAGCACCCATGGCGGTCCCATGCTGGAGCACAGCACGCACGTTGGGCTAATACTGGGGCGCAGCACCCACGAGGGTCCCTGGCCAGGACGCAGCACCCACGGAGACTCAGACCAAGGAGGAGCCCACACGATGGCCTCAGGCAGAGGGGAAGCTACGCCCACAGTGGTCCCAGGCTGGGACGGGGCACCCACGATGACCTTGACGGGAGAAACTGGACACTGAAAGACCTCCAGCGGCAAACCTGGACCCTCGGAGACCTCTGGCGGTGTTGGATCCTCTCCGGTGACGCTGGGAGAGAGCTCAGATACAGCACAAAGAGAAGGGGGTCAGGGTCACTGGCAGCGGCAGAGCCCGGCGAGGTGAGCTCAGGTGCAGTGGGCAGCTGCACCTGGCTCTCCTCACCAAGAGTCAGGCAAGATTGCTCAAGGACAGAGAGGAGAAAAACAAAAGAGGGCACTTACCTGAGCTCGAGCTCCACTGCTGTCCAGGACTCCAACGATCCAGGTTACGATGATTCTTCTGGCTCAGCCCTCAGGAGGTCCATCTTGGACTCCCACTCTGCTGCGGAGGCCTCCACAGCAGGCATGATGGTCATTGCAGTCTCAAGACCACGCTGGAGGCTCGTCAGCTGGGGGTCGGTTCTGTGCTGGCACTGGAAAAGAAACTTCCAGGACCACAAGCTCCCCCATCGTCTGGTGCCTCGGTTCAGGAGCCGGTGGACACTCAAAAACAGAGGGGACACGGAGAGGACAGGTGAGGAATTATTGGCTGCAGCAGGTGGGGAGAGCTCAGGGGACTGCATTTCCAGAGTCTCCCTACTGGGAATCAGGCAAGACATGTCATCAAAAATAGAAATGGAATGAAATGTAACTTGCCTGTCATCCCGGTGGGCAATGTAATCTGCTGCAGCCGGTGAACAGTCATCCCTCTCCGTGTCTGGAGAGCTGGGGCCCCTCAGAGGATTGTGGAAGGACCGCCTCAGCTGACACAGAAGTGGGCGCTACCGGGGAAAGCCTGGAGAACCTCTCAGCAGCAGGAGGATTCGTCGAGGTGACGGAGGTTGCAGCAGAGGGAGATGAGGCTGGCGAAGCAGCCAACGAAGAAGAGCGAGAGAGGGACCCTGCTGCGGGAATAGTCAGGCTCGACGTGGGGGGAATGGCTGTCGAAGAGGAGGAAAGCTTCCTCCAACGGTTAGCTGCAGATAAACAGAAAAGCTACGAGACTGAGCTTGGGAGAACATCCAAGCTCAGTTCATGACACTGACTTCAACTTTCCTGCCCTGAATTTCACTTATTCAATTCAATTCTATTTATTTTCTGGTTGATCACAATATATTTGTTTGACTGTCAGTGCAAAAGGGAAGAGAGGAGGATGGAGAAGGAGAGAGGGAGAAAGTGAAGGAAGGAAGACCGAGGTGAGATAATAATAATAATAATAACTAGAAAAGCACTCGGAGAGTGCAGACCTCCGCCAAGCGCCACAGTTCCCCCCATACAGTCTTCAGATTCCTTGACCATGAAAACATATCAGTGGTTCAGTAGTTATTCATGAAAATGGCATTTTCCGTAATGGCGGCCACAGTTCCCCCCATACAGTGTTTGTGTGTACGTTTTCAGATTCCTTGACCATGAAAACATATGACAAGCAATTGGATTGACAATGATAGGATTAGTGGTTCAGTAGTTATTGACGAAAATGGCATTTTCCGTAATGGTGGTTTAGCGCCACAGTTCCCCCATACAGTGTTTGTGACAATGATAGGATTAGTGGTTCAGTAGTTTTATTCTTGAAAATGGCATTTTCCGTAATGGCGGCCACAGTTCCCCCCATACAGTGTTTGTGTGTACATTTTCAGATTCCTTGACCATGAAAACATATGACAAGCAATTGGATTGACAATGATAGGATTAGTGGTTCAGTAGTTATTGACGAAAATGGCATTTTCCGTAATGGCGGTTTAGCGCCACAGTTCCCCCATACAGTGTTTGTGACAATGATAGGATTAGTGGTTCAGTAGTTATTCTTGAAAATGGCATTTTCCGTAATGGCGGCCACAGTTCCCCCCATACAGTGTTTGTGTGTACTTTTTCAGATTCCTTGGCCATGAAAACATATGACAAGCAATTGGATTGACAATGATAGGATTAGTGGTTCAGTAGTTATTGACGAAAATGGCATTTTCCGTAATGGCGGTTTAGCGCCACAGTTCCCCCCCATACAGTGTTTGTGTGTACGTTTTCAGATTCCTTGACCATGAAAACATATGACAAGCAATTGGATTGACAATGATAGGATTAGTGGTTTAGTAGTTATTCACGAAAATGGCATTTTGCATAATGGCGGTTTTCTTGTGGACGGTGATCCGGATCACCACCAAAATCTAATCATCTGTAGGATACCCCATTTCTGACAATCTGTGAAAATTTCATGAAAATCCGTCCATAACTTTTTGAGTTATCTTGCTAACAAACAGACAAACAGACAAACAAACAGACAAACCAACGCCGATGATC
This sequence comes from Pholidichthys leucotaenia, assembly GCA_020510985.1. Classification (NCBI taxonomy): domain Eukaryota; kingdom Metazoa; phylum Chordata; class Actinopteri; order Cichliformes; family Pholidichthyidae; genus Pholidichthys; species Pholidichthys leucotaenia. Next base: position 56,875,505 of record CM035837.1, on the reverse strand, counting down.
ACATAACCTCCCCCTTTGGCGGAGGTAATAATAATAAGTTCTCTGATGACTCTGCTATCGTCGGCCTCATCTCTGATAGAGATGATGCGGAGTACAGAGGACTTATCTAGGACTTCATGGACTGGTGTCTATGGAACTCCCTCCAGATCAATGCAAGGAAAACTAAGGAACTGATGGTGGACTGCTGCAGGCGAGGACAACCCCCCACAGCACCGGTAAACATCCACGGAACAGACATTGAGATGGTGACATCCTACAAGTATCTGGGTGTTCACCTGAACATTTCTATTTCCTTCTTGCCTTGAGAGAGAGCAGTCGCATTTTTCTTCCCTCCTCTCCTGCCTTCCTGATCTATTCCCAGCTTTTGCAATGTTGCGTTTTTGTCTGTGTTTAGTCACTCTTCTTCTGCTGAATCTTAATCTAAATGGAAATAATGGATTTGGAAGCCGCTTAAATGTGCTATTGTCACTATTTTTCAACAAGAATTGGGCCAAGGGGGAGCCCAAGAATTGGAGCCTACGAGGAGACTCATGGACATTGGAATTCATGCGTCTGTGGAAACATTATTGGTTATGATCTCAGGACTTCTATTTTTGGCTGTGGAGTTCCCTGATGCATCAGAAATTGTGCCCTTCAGAGGTAAAGTGGGCTATCCCACAAAACCATTATTTTGAGAAAATGAGCTCTAAAGTTTATGTGATTTAAATATATTTTCATATTTAAGTCACACCTTGAAGGTAATTATAGGGGGTAACTTTTTAATGATATAGGCACACTGATTTTTTGAGAATATTTCAACTTTAGAGCTCATTTTCTCAAAATAATGGTTTTGTGGGATAGCCCACTTTACCTCTGAAGGGCACAATTGAAGGAAGGTGAGAGAGCTGATCAAAGCGGACCAGGCAAGCTCCTTCATCAAATTCGACCAGTTGGGGAGGGCACGAGTAGTGGCAAACGGTGAACTGAATGACAGTGATTCAGTGAAGGAATACATCTGAAAGCCCTGTGCTCTCCATGGAAAAACAGTTTAAGCCTGTACATATAATGGAAGCACAGAATTACACGGGTGAGAACAAATTCTATTCTCTGAGTGCACTGTGCTGATTTGATTTGATTTGACCTTGTTTGCCCCGTGTTTACATTCCTCCCGATTGAGATAAGCGGAAGGACCGGCTATGTCTACCCAAACAATCAACAATCAGTTGTTGTCGTCAGCGGATTGGACCCTCAAGGACAATGCCCATGTGCCTTCTGCAAGCAAGAGAGAGAGCAAGAGAGATAGACTCTGGACTCTGGACTCTGGACTTGTTTATAAGTCACATGATTATAACATCTATCCACTGCCAGGAGGCGCCCTCTGCTGCTCACTAACAACTGTTACATTTACACTACACAATGCATACAACATTACATGCATACAATACACTGCCTCTCAACTTTTGTGTGTGATCTCCTGCTAAATGTCTGCTAAATGTGCATTGAGGGTTTTTTTTTGCCTGCAATCAAAATTTCGCTCACTTCGAGCGTCATTCTGATAAAACATGTTTTTTTTTCTCTCGCCTACTGTGTCATATCCATTTTCTTTTTCTTCTTTTTCCCTTTCTTCTTTATGACTGGCGCCTAGCGGTTGCCCCGGCCTTGGATGCGCTCTGCAGAGCGTGCCCAAATGCCAAGTCACGTTTCGTTACCTTGTATTCATACATGTGTAATGACAATAAAGTTGAATCTCATCTCATCTCAACAATAAACTGGACTGGTCACACAACACCAATGCCCTCTACAAGAAGGGGCAGTGCAGGCTGTTCCTCCTGAGGAGACTCAGGTTGTTTGGAGTGCAAGGGGCACTCCTGAAGACCTTCTGTGATTCAGTGGTGGCAACAGCCATCACATTTGGAGTGGTCTGCTGGGGCAATGGTATCGCAACAGCTGACAGGAAGAGACTGAACAAGCTGATCAAAAAAGCTAGCTGTGTTCTGGGGTGATGCCTCGACCCAGTGGAGGAATTAGGAGAGAGGAGGATGGTGGGTAAGCTGTCATCTCTGCTGGAGTCCAAGTCCCACCCCATGCAGGACACGCTGAATGCACTGAGGAACTCATTTAGCGGTAGGCTGTGCCATCCTAGATGCACAACGGAGAGGTTCCGCAGGTCCTTCCTACCTACTGCTGTCAGACTTTATAACCTAACCAAGGCTGCTCATAGAGGCCATGTTAAATGTACTAAACGTAACAACTTTGCACAATAGAGATCGTCCCGTCCAATACACAACTAGGACAGTAACAATCATTACCGAGGATGGCAACAACACTGTTGATTCAAATGCAAAATATACTGTCTGGGTACATATTCATATTCTGCAAGATAATTTAACAAACCAAAATGCTGTTTATTCCATCCATCCATCCATCCATCCATTTTCTTCCGCTTAATCCTTTTCAGGTCGCGGGGGTGGGATAGGGGGGTGGGGGCTGGAGCCTATCCCAGCATCTTTGGGCAAGAGGCAGGGTACACCCTGAACAGATCGCCACTCCATCGCAGGGCCAACACAGAGAGACAGACAACCATTCACTCTCACAGTCATACCTAAAGACAATTTAGAATCCCCAGTTTGATGCCAATTAACCTAACTTGCATGTTTTTGGCATGTGGGAGGAAACCAGAGAAATCCTGGAGTAAACCCACACAGACACGGGGAGAACATGCAAACTCCACACAGATCACTGTTGGTCGGGGGCTGGGATTAAACCCAGGATCCCCCGGCCAAGGGTGAGTTGCTGTGCTGCCGCAGTGCTAACCACTCCGCCACCACACTGCCCGCCATCTAGCTGTAATGTTCCTGCACTGTGTATATAACTGTGTACATATGTATATTCATTTACTGCTTTGGCTAACCAGTTCTTATTATCTTGTTGTCTATTGCTCTGAGTGCTGCTATCCCTTTGCTGCTGTAATCCTGGAATTTCCCCACTGTGGGACTAATAAAGGCTTATCTTCATAATAACTAGTGCACACCCGTGCATACCCATAGAAACCAAGTATAAGCAAGTATATCTGCATGCCCGTAGAAAGCAGGTGTAAGCAAGGATTTCTGCATGCCCATCGAAAGTTACTGTTGCCATTGCAACAGTAACCATGGTAATGCCTGCTTTTGATCTTTGGCATGGTTACATGTGAACAACTCCTTTCATGGTCATGTGTCCAGAATTCTATGACCTCATATCAGAACATAGTGTGTCTATGATGTCATAGCTATGTCATAGCTATGAATGCCCACAGCTCCCCTAAGGATGTTCATTAAAGATATCCCCTCCTAAACTTCTACATATCCGGGGAGGCTGAAATTCAGGGATGCACACCCTCGTAACCTCAGCAAAGTACGTATAAAATCTGAGGCCAATCCGATGAACGGTTCAGCAGATATGCGCAGAACAGAGACACACACACACACATACACACAGAGATTCCTTCCTATGATGCCTGCATTTGGTCTTTGCTGATGTCATAGCGAGTCCTATGATCTTTGCTGATGTCATAGCGAGTCCTATGATCGTGAGTGATGCCTGCGTTTGATCTTTGATGATATCATAGAGAGTCCTATGATTATGATAGATAGATAGATAGATAGATAGATAGATAGATCTTTAATTGTCATTGTCACAAGTACAACGAAATTCAAAGTGCTCTCCAGTCAGTGCCCCATTTATAAAAACATTGCCCTATTTATAAAAAAAAACATAAACCTAAAAATACTAAAAGTCAAATAAAAATAATTTAAAAAGAATAAATATCTAGCCACATTCACACAGACATCAACACAGGACATCATGCACACATAGTCATTGCAAAGAGCATTCAACAACATTCAATCATGTCCATTTTGCACATTACTTCCTCAATTTGTTCAGAATGGCTATTGCTGTTGGGTAAAAGCTATGTTTGAGTCTGTTTGTCCTTGTGTTCATTAGTCTATATCGTTTCCCAGATGGCAGTAGTTCAAACAGTGAGTGCCCAGGATGTGAAGTATCCTTTAAGATATTTTGGGCTTTCTTCTGGCAACGGGAGCGGTGTTCTTCCAGCGGGAGGAGAGGGCAGCCAATGATCTTCTGGGCGGTATCGATGACCCTCTGGAGTGCTTTCCTCTGAGCTACTGTACAGTATATTAATATGCTTTCAATGGAAGCTCGATAAAAGGACACCAGCAGTCTCTGTGTGATGTTCTCCTTCCTGAGAATCCTCAGGAAGTACAGTCTCTGCTAGGCCTTTTTCACCAGCTCAGAGGTGTTCACACTCCAGGACAGGTTCTCCTCTATGTGGACTCCCAGGAAACGGAAGTCAGCTACCCTCTCTACACAGTCCCCGCTGATGATGAGAGGGGGAATCTCTGTCTTCTTCCTCCTGTAGTCTATTATCAACTCTTTGGTCTTGGAGGTGTTCAGGAGAAGGTTATTATCTTTGCACCATGATGACAGCCGCACCACCTCATCTCTGTAGGCAGACTCGTCCCCCCCCAAGATGAGACCCACCACTGTAGTGTCGTCTGCAAACTTCACGATGGTGTTGTTGTGATGGGCGGGGGTGCAGTCGTATGTATACAGACAGTAGAGCAGGGGACTCAACACACAGCCCTGGGGGGAGCCGGTACTGAGGCTTAGGGCCGTGGATGTGTGATGGCCCACCCTGACTCTCTGTCTGCGACCAGAGAGGAAGCTGCTGATCCATGTACATATGGCCTGAGGAAACCCCAGGTCCCCCAGCTTGACCACCAGTTTGTGTGGGAGGATGGTGTTAAATGCAGAGCTGTAATCTGCCTTTGTTACATAGGAACATCATAAGACCTTTCACAAATAAGGAATCATACATAGGAACATCCTAGGACATCATGCAGACATCATAGGAACATCATTGGTGGTTCTATGATCTTTGGCCATGACACACTGACAGACACACACACTGACAAGAGATTTCTTGAATTTATAGAGTGACACCTGATGTCCTATGATGATCCTATGATCTCAGGCATCATAGGACTCGCGATGCCGTCATAAAGATATGATGTCTATATGACTTAAGATTGTTCCACGTAAACGTGTCAAAATATATCCCAACAACAAACCATGGGTTACAAAATCAGTTAAATCCTGCTTACAGAGGAAAGCACTTGCCTTTAAACAGGGGTCTGTTTCTGAGCTACAGGTTGCCACAAAAGAGCTGAAGGCCGAAATTTTAAGAGCAAAACAGAATTGTGCCCTTCAGAGGTAAAGTGGGCTATCCCACAAAACCATTATTTTGAGAAAATGAGCTCATTTTCTCAAAATAATGGTTTTGTGGGATAGCCCACTTTACCTCTGAAGGGCACAATTATAAATCAGAGTTGGAAAGCAAGATGGCAACAAAGAAACTTGGTTCAGCCTGGGCCAGTATGAAAACTATTGCAGACCTTCAGAGCACAGAGTGCAGTAATCGTGTGTTTTTAGATGGTTTTAATTCAGACACAGAGCTGGCTAATGCTCTTAATTGTTTTTATGGTCGTTTTGATTCCTTGGATTTTAGCACAGAAACCCAAGATTTGAAACAGAAACTCAAAGACAATCAGCACTTTAATATTGAGGTGCAGGATGTTAAAAGGGAGTTCTGCACTGTAAAAGTGAACAAAAGTCAAGGCCCTGATAATATATGTGGGCGCTTGGTAAAATCCTGTGCACATGAACTGAGTCCTATATTTCATTACATTTTCAATAAGTCCTTACAGACACAACATGTGCCTAAGATCTGGAAAGAAGCCGTGGTTGTTCCCGTTCCAAAATCCAGCTGTCCTAAAACGGTAAACGACTTTAGACCAGTTGCTTTGACTTCAATTTTAATGAAAATTTTTGAAAAACTGGTCAGATGTGAGGTCCTAAAGCAGACTGAGCATGCATTGGATCCTCTGCAGTTTGCCTATAGGCCTCACAGAGGAGTGGAGGATGCCACTGTCACTCTGTTTAACATGCTTTTTAAACATCTGGATTTCAATGGGACACACGCCAGGCTTTTATTTGTGGACTTTTCCTCTGCCTTTAGTACAATCCAACCTCATATTTTAGTTGAAAGGCTCCTGCAACAATTTGATTTGAGCAATAATCTGGTGGGTTGGATTCTGGATTTCTTAACCAACAGGACGCAGAGAGTAAGGGTCAATGGTACATTGTCTGACCTAAAGTGCTCTTCTACTGGCTCTCCTCAGGCGTGTGTGTTGTCACCACTACTCTTCATCCTGTGCACAAACATGTGTCGGAGCAGACATGACAACAGACACATTATAAAGTATGCTGATGACTCAGTTATTGTCAGTCTCCTCCAGGATGGTGAGAATGGCCACGGCCCAGTAGTTGATGATTTTGTTCACTGGTGTGAGGATTCCTACCTGCAGCTGAATACGACAACAACTAAAGACATGATTATTGACTTTAGGAGGAAAAATCCCAGGCACAAAGTCACCGTACTAAAAGGCCAGACCACTGAATGTGTACAATCCTACAAATATCTTGGGACGATTATTGATAGTAATTTAAACTTTGAAGAGAACTGTGAAAGGGTGTGCAAAAAGGGTCAGCAACATTTGCATTGCTTGAGAAAATTTGCACGCTTCCAAGTTGACCGAACCATAATGACAATGTTTTATCGGGCTTTTATTGAATCTGTTTTATCCTTTTCTTTAGTGTCATGGTTTGGTCAGATAAAACTGAAACAGAGGAAATCCTTGGATCAGGTAGTTAGATGATCCAGTCGTTTGCTTGGTGAGCCACAGCTGAGCCTGACATCCCTGTACACCAGACAAGTACAGAGGATTGCTACCTCCATTTTAAATGATGACTCCCACCCTTTGCACTGCCACTTTCAGCTTCTTCCCTCAAGACGGAGGTTTGCTGTCCCAAAAAGTAAAACCCAGCGCTACAAAAACAGCTTTGTCCCTGCTGCTGTCAAAGAGTTGAACAAGCTGTAACAATATATTGCACATAATTTAGGTACCTATTTATTAACTCCATTTTATATTTACTTATTTTTATAGGATGTCACTTGGGTTCTAAATATTTTATTGGGTTTTAGACCTTTAAGTTTTTAACCTCTCTGACTAGTTTTTAACTTTTAATATGACCCTTCTCTCTTACCTCTGGTTTTTCTCCCATCTCTTTGTCTTTTTATACCCTGATTGATGGAGCCTTGAGTATTCTTATCATGTTTATAGTCAGCTTCATGTGTGCCTGTGTTTGTGTCTATGTTGAATGTAATTTGTGGCTTGTAAATATGGATGTCACCAGACTGCAAAACAAATCTACCTACGGGTACAAATAAAGTAACCTGAACCTGAACCTGACATCATATTATTTGTGGACTTTTCCTCCGCTTTTAATACAATCCAACCTCATATCTTAGTTGAAAGGCTCCTGCAACAATTTGATTTGAGCAATAATCTGGTGGGTTGGATTCTGGATTTCTTAACCAACAGGACGCAGAGAGTAAGGGTCAATGGTACATTGTCTGACCTAAAGTGCTCTTCTACTGGCTCTCCTCAGGGGTGTGTGTTCTCACCACTACTCTTCATCCTGTACACAGACATGTGTCGGAGCAGACATGACAACAGACACATTATAAAGTATGCTGATGACTCAGTTATTGTCAGTCTCCTCCAGGATGGTGAGAGTGGCCACGGCCCAGTAGTTGATGATTTTGTTCACTGGTGTGAGGATTCCTACCTGCAGCTGAATACGACAACAACTAAAGACATGATTATTGACTTTAGGAGGACAACTCCCAGGCACAAAGTCACCGTACTAAAAGGCCAGACCACTGAATGTGTACAATCCTACAAATATCGTGAGACGATTATTGATAGTAATTTAAACTTTGAAGAGAACTGTGAAAGGGTGTGCAAAAAGGGTCAGCAACATTTGCATTGCTTGAGAAAATTTGCACGCTTCCAAGTTGACCGAACCATAATGACAATGTTTTATCGGGCTTTTATTGAATCTGTTTTATCCTTTTCTTTAGTGTCATGGTTTGGTCAGATAAAACTGAAACAGAGGAAATCCTTGGATCAGGTAGTTAGATGGTCCAGTCGTTTGTTTGGTGAGCCACAGCTGAGCCTGACATCCCTGTACACCAGACAAGTACAGAGGATTGCTACCTCCATTTTAAATGATGACTCCCACCCTTTGCACTGCCACTTTCAGCTTCTTCCCTCAAGACGGAGGTTTGCTGTCCTAAAAAGTAGAACCCAGCGCTACAAAAACAGCTTTGTCCCTGCTGCTGTCAAAGAGTTGAACAAGCTGTAACAATATATTGCACATAATTTAGGTACCTATTTATTAACTCCATTTTATATTTACTTATTTTTGTAGGATGTCACTTGTGTTCTAAATATTTTATTGGGTTTTAGACCTTTAAGTTTTTAACCTCTTTGACTAGTTTTTAACTTTTAATATGACCCTTCTCTCTTACCTCTGGTTTTTCTCCCATCTCTTTGTCTTTTTATACCCTGATTGATGGAGCCTTGGGTATTCTTATCATGTTTATAGTCAGCTTCATATGTGCCTATGTTTGTGTCTATGTTGAATGTAATTTGTGGCTTGTAATATGGATGTCACCAGACTGCAAAACAAATCTACCTATGGGTACAAATAAAGTAACCTGAACCTGAACCTGAACCTGACATCATATACACATAGCACATCATAGGACGCCCTATGATGTCAGCATGATGTCCTATGAGGCATGATGTCCTATGATGATCCTATGATATCAGGCAACAAAGGACTCGCGATGCCGTCATGTAGACAAATGTGTCTAAATGTGTCTTTATGATGTCATATAGACCATCACTCACGATGCCTACACTAATGTGTATTTATGATGTCATATGGCTCAAAATTGGCAAGGTGAATAAGTCATCATCCATCCATCCATCTTCTTCCACTTATTCCTTTTAGGGTCACGGGGGGCTGGAGCCTATCCCAGTATCTCTGGGCGAGAGGCAATACTGTATAATTCAAGAAATCGCTGTCTGTGTGTGTCTGTCTGTCTGTCTGCTTGTCTGTGTGTGTCACTATCATAGGACTTTGTGTTGCCATGGTAACCATGTCAAAGATCAAAGGCAGGCATGCAGCAGGGGTTATACAGGCATGCACAGGTACCATGTCAACATCCCGGAATTTCAGCCTCCCTGGATATGCGGAAGTTTGGGAGGGGAAATCTTTAATGAACATCCACAAAGGAGCCATAGGGGAGCTGTGGGTGTTCATAGCTATGACATCACAGGTGCACACTGTGTTCCTATGATGTCACATGACCATATAGAGTTCTGAACAACTCCTTTGAACCACTCCTTCTATGATGTCATACAGACATCATAGGTACCCTATGAGGTCAGAACACTCTTTTTACAGGCATGCAGGAATGCTTGCTTACACTTGCTTTCTACGGGCATGCAGAAATACTTGCTTAACCATGTCAAAGATCAAAGGCAGGGATCACCATGGCACTGTTGCCATGGTAACAATAACTTTCTACAGGCATGCAGAAATGCTTGCTTACACTTGCTTTTGACGGGCATGCACAGGTATGCACTAGGAATAATAATCCCAAACTGTATTAGACTATACAGGTTGATTTGTGTGTGTATTTGTGTGTGTGCATGTGTGTGGGTAAAAAGGGTGGGTGTGTGGAGGTGGTTGAGCTCATTGGGTGCTCAGCACCCCCAAAAGCTCTGATCCTAGAACTGCCCCTGGTTGGAGTAATAATTTAAAATAATTTGCACCCATTGGCTGCTAAAATTAAAGAGCCAAGAAGTCCAAAACTTAAATGGCCCATTTTACCTCTTGACCCAATTTACCTGAAGTCACCCTAGTCAAACTCTTAATAAATCAGTCCCTCCAGGATTTCGCGGGATGTTTTTTATTGTTACCACCCAAAAAGCCTTAATTTGCAGGAGCTTTTTTTAAAAATTGCAATAAAAGTTGCTATGTTTTGGGAGTTTTTTCTACACTAAAAGTTGTGGGAAGCATTACAGTTGTTAAAGCAGATGCTTTTCTATAGTTTACTGCAATGATATTCTATATAACACCACAAGAAAAGCACAGGATAGTCAAAAAATTGTTATGACCCGAGCGCCGGTTCTGATCGCGCTCGGGTTAAAGTTATGTCTCGCTGCCGGCCTTGACAGCTGCGGGCTGTATTCTGGCCTCACCGGGCTCTTATTGTGAAGGTGCTCGGTGGGGTTTCCGCCTGTCAACGGTCGGCCAGCTGAGTGTCATTACCGTCCTTAGTGTTTCGCTATATAAGCCCAGCACTGGCGACGGTATGACGCAGCAGTGTCAGTCGTTATACGTCTGAGTTACGAATGACTTGGACTATCATCTACCTTGTCTGCTTGTGGTTGACCGTCATTTCTCCGGCACCAGTAAGTGAGCTTTTAGCCTTATCCCTTCCGGTGAAAATAGACCTTTGTGTGTCTTTGCTTCAGCAGCCCTGTGTAGCCAATTATCTAAACAACCTTTGCCCGTGTATGACCGTCTCCTCTTAAGGACCCGTAAGAGAGCTGTCTAGCCTTACGCCTCCGGAAGTGTATGGACTTATGTGTCATTGCCCCTGCATCTTGTGTTGTTAACTTTTCACCGTAAATAAACTCACTGAAAACTCACTGGTGACTCTATGCGTCTCTAGCTGGCTCGCGAGGGCCAGCGCATGACAAAAATTCCTATTAAACAGTGATTTGTCAATTAAGCAAAACTTGCTATACAGAAAAACACTTTTGTGCAACAGCAAATACAGACTTTAACACAATTAAGTGAGAATGAAGTAGCTACTCATAAATTTGTCATAAAAATGACCAACACTGTAGGTTACTCTTGCCGAGAACTTGAATAAAAAAGGATGAATAAAATAATTATCCATGACTACAGCTAAATTGCACTGAATTCATGCTTAAGAGTATAGATTTGGAAATTATAGCAGCACCTTAATTTGAAAACTCCCTAACTGCAGCGGTCCCCAGCCACTCAGTACTGAGCACAGAAAAAAAAAGAAATAATATGTTTTTTCTGAAAAAATTACTGTATATTCTCTCTTTCCATTCCTGACTCCTACCTGTCTGTCTATCTGCTACGCATCTTGACACACACCTCTCATCAGATACTCATCTTTCCTTTACCGGGAATCGTACTGGGAGGAGGGGCTCTCCTTGGGGGTTTGCTGGGTGCACGTTGGTCCATGTCCAGACCAGAGATTCACAGCTTTAAAGCTCACTGACAAGATGTAGTAATGATTTTACCCCTAAAAGATGTATAAAATGATCAAACACTGGCTGTAGTGTTATATTTGCTCGTTTGTTTGTGGTTTTATGACGTTTCTCCTCACGTGTGCTCCTGTGATGGGGTGCTTTTCAGGCAGGCAGACTTTTTTCAACACAAACCCAGCACTTCGTACACGCGATCAAGATGGAGACGTGAGGAGACATCCACCGGCGGGCCTGGGGAGACGGAGGAAGGGACGGTGTGAGAAAACTCACAGGTGAGTGTTTTTTTAAAATCACTGTTTTTTGCTGATCCAGCCATCCATCTTCTACTGCTTTTCTGGAGGTCCGGGTCACAGAGGCAGCAGCTCAAGCAGAGTAGCCCAGACTTCCCTCTCCCTGGCCACCTGCTCCAGCTCTTCAGAGAGGACACCAAGACATTCCCAGGCCAGCTGAGAGACGTAGTCTCACCAGCGTGTCCTGGGTCTGCCCCGGGGTATCTTCCCTGTGGGACGTACCCAAAACACCTCAAGTGGGAGGTGTCAAGGATGCATCCTTATCAGATGCCCAAACCACCACAACTGGCTCCTTTCGATATGGAGGACCAGTGGTTCTACTCTGAGCCTCTCCCAGATGACTGAGCTCCTCACCCTATCTCTAAGGGTGAGTCTAGCAGTCCCACATTTTTTGCTGATGTGTTCCATTAATACTCAGTGTAAATACGGAAGTGTTGATTGGTTAGACTAAGCATTTCAGCGCTACTCTGGGATAAATTTGATTGGCGAAATTGGCGGAAGTTGATGAGGATTGGCCAAAATTGTGGGAAAGTTGCAGTGATTGGACAAAGTTGCAAGGTTGCACAAAAGATGCAATGATGGCCTGATTTTGCGTGAATTAGTGCAATCGCAACATCGTGAAATCCTGGAGGAATGATAAAGAAACAAGATCAGACATCCCAAACAAACAAGCCCCACCTTCACTGCTCTAAATTAGCAAAAAAAAAAAAACAAACACTCAAACTGCCTCCTTAATTGTGATTAAACCACTCAAACAAAAAGCCTTTACTCAACCTGATTAATATGAGCAGAACAAAAAAATGATAGTTTAAAACTAAACTGTACAGGCAGCTTTTTTTCCAGCTGTAAAACAACAGAGAAATGTTTTTTGGTCATTAAATCTAAATATAGTACATATTCTTGGGGATGTCAATACTTGAAATGAATCTGTGAAAATTCACAACAGTCAAACTTTCATCTGAAAAACTGGATGAAATTGATTATGGTCCTGTTGTGGATGAGTTTGTCACTTGGTGTAACACAGCATTCCTGAAGTTAAATGTAGCTAAAACTACAAAGTAAAGAGATTCATATTGATTTTCGATGTGAGTCCCCTGCTTCACAGAGCATCAGCATTAAGGAAGAGGTGGTGGAAGTCCTACAAATATCTTGGATGTGTCATTGACAGCAACTTAAATTTTAACCCTAATACAGAGTTGCTGTATAAGAAAGGCCAGTAGCGTCTGTTCTGTCCATGAAAACTGTCAAAGTTTAAAGACTTTATGACCATCTTCTACAAATCACATATCCAGTGTTTTAACTTTTTGTACACTCTGCTGGTATGGAAATCTGAATGGAGGAGCCAAAAATTCTCTGTCTAAAATAGTGAAGATCAGCAGCAAAATCCTCAGCACTCAACAAAATAATCTCACTAAACTGTGCAATAGTCGAGTGATTCAAAAAGCCAAATCCGTCTCGTCAATCTGTGCTCACCCTCTTCACCCTGAGTTTCAGCGACTCCTCTCCGGCTCCTGCTTCAGATTTCCAGTAGTTCAGAGCAGCCGATACAAACACCCTTTCATCCCCTCCACTAGCTCACTCCTGAATTCTGACTTGGCCAGGCCAGCATGTTGTGGTGTTATTTCTGTTGTTTGATTGACTACTACATACTCGTGCATACCCGTCCATGCCCGTAGAAGCCAAGTATAAGCAAGTATTTCTGCATGCCCGTTGCTGAAGGGTCTCCTCCTGTCTCAGACGGCTGTGTTGTTCACAGTCATGCCTGCGGCTTACTGCTGGAACCTGAGGTGTTTCACGTTCATGGCATCTTTTCTGACATCAGTTCAGGCAGCAGTTCTCCTCATTCTATTGTTCTCCATCTGGTGGGTCTTATTATTATTATTCGTTCAGATCCACTGGTCGAGGGATAGGTGCATCATAATTCTAGTTCATGGGCAGGATCATGAAAATAGATCTGAGTAAAAAGTGGCTTTCGACCCTGTTTAGGAAGGCCCATGCATGCCCGTAGAAACCAAGAAACTGGAGAACCCAGAGAAAATCAATCTGTTGTACAGAAAACATGAATGCGCTGTAAAGACTGGCCCTGTGACTTATTCACCTTGCCAATTTTGAGCCATATGACATCATAAAGACACATTAGTCTAGGCATCGTGAGTGATGGTCTATATGACATCATAAAGACACATTTGTCTATGTGCCGTCATATAGACATCATACCTTTATGACAGCATTGCGAATCCTATGATGCCTGAGTTCATAGGACGTCCTACGATGATCAGGCAGAGATCATAGGCCATCCTATGATGTCCTATAAACGTGACAGACACACACACAGAGATTTCTTGCTTTAATAGAGTGATGTATTTTGGTCCTGTTGATGGTAATGATGATGATGTGGATACTGATGATGGGTGACATCTATTGGTGAGATTTGATTAATTATAGGTAGGACTTTATTATTTATTGTATTTAATTTTTGATCTATGTGGTAATTATTTTCTGCATCATATTATGTACACTTTTCTCTTGTCTTGTTCTATTGCTGCATCACAAATCAGCCCTTTGGAGACAATATCAAGAAAGCTGAGTTGGCAGTTATAGAATAACACTTCCAAGAAGCAATGAAGATGCAACTACAGTATTCTGTGAAATGTCACTAAAGATTTGAGCTTGTGCTTTTATATAGAGACTCTTTTGTGACTTTATGCATTTTCATTACTGATAAATTCATTTGCAAAAAACGTAAAACACACAACAGAGAATTATGTACTCAACCAAAGTTCAAAACTTTTTAGTCCCATTGTTATAAGATAAACCTTTATTAGTCTCACAATGGGGAAATTACAGGATTGCAGCAACAAAGGGATAGCAACACTCAGAACAATAATAAATACGATTTTTTTTAATTGGGAAGAAAAACAGTATATATACACACATATATACTATACAGTATATATACACAGTGCAAGATAATTACAGTTAAATGGTATTTACTGTCACCATGGGATGAGACGCCGGGTCCCGGCGCTCAGACCATGGTGACAGACAGGCGCTCAGACCATGCTCTTCTCATCCCTGCCTCTCATTGGGCAGCGTCTCAGCAGGCTCCCAGCTGTCAGTGTTACGGGACGGCTGGGGCCAATTAATCCTCATCAGCTGGGGCACTGCTAATGAGGATAAAAAGGAGCAGCCTCGATCACTCGGGGCTGCAACTTAAAGCACTGAAGGCTGGAACCCCTACGTCTGGCGCCAGCCCCTTACTCCTCTTGCAGTATTCTTGTGAGTGTTACCCCGCTGTGAGTACTTATGCCTTGGTATCCTATGTCCGGTGCCAGCCCGCTACTCCTGTGCCGTACTACTCTTGAGTGTTACCCTGTATATGAGTAGTTGTGCTTTCGGTCTGCAAGACCGTGTTCCTTTCCCGTGTTCCTTATCCCTTATTCCTTACCCCTTATTTATAATAAACATCACAACTCACTGGCTCGCCCTCGGCTCTCATCGTGTGGCTCCCCAGAGCCACACGTAACAGTAAGTCGCAGCCAGACGAGTTGCCGGCAGCCGTGAGCTGTTGTGGATTTGTACCTTCCTGTCTGGGTGTCAGCGTTGTTAGCATGCCGTCTCCCAGGAGTCATGTTCGACGCCAGGGCGACGAGCTGAGATCCATCTCGGGGGTTGTCGACGGGATGCTCTTCACCACCACCCCGCACGACGCCTCCAACTCGAGACGCTGGCATCTGGGCCGTGCTGAGAGTCTCCTGGACAGTCACCTTCGCCGTTCATACCATCTCGAGGCCTGTGCCAGGAGGGACGCCATGGCTGCCCTGCGAGAGAAGCTCCGCGGGTTGGATGGAAATCCCGGCAGGAAGCCGAAGCGGATGAGATGTCGCCCCCCACTTCAGGATCCCGTTCCTGTCTCTATTCCAGCCCGGGAGTTCGCGCTGCCCGGAGGGCTTCCCCCGTTCTGCACAACGTCACTCGGGATTCCCCCGAAGGAGCCGCAGCTGACAGCAGTTAACGTCTGGGACCGAGTGGCTGTTGCGAGCTCCGCTGGGCACCCGTTTACCATCATCAGGCATGTGGCGGCGGCGGTGAGATTGGTGGAGAGGAGTCCAGGGCTACGAAGCTTTCCCGAGTTCAACGCCTTCCTCGCCTCGGTCTCTGCTCAGGTGCGGCAATTCCTGGGTTCCCCCCTCGCTTCGTCCCCTGGGAATAGCCGTCATCACATCGCCAAGTCGCCTCTGCACGAACCCTGTCCGGATCCAGTTCTGGGCTGCCGCCAGGACCTTTCCCCCCACGCAACTGTCACCTCTTCGTCTCGTCAGCGTGGAGATCTCACAGCCTCGTTCCCTGAGCCTCGTTCCCCCGCTGTCACTCCAGGGCATTCGGGCTGGCTCACCCCGGCTGTCACCCCCTCCTCCTCGACGTGCTTCCCGACTGCTGTGTGTGCCTGGAATTCCGGCCTGGTGAGCCCTCTCCTGGAGACAACGCGAGCGGTCCCCAGACAACTTCTCAGGGGGTCCCCCGTTATCGCCCGGCGGGGAGAGGAAGAAGCAATTTCCACCACAGCAGGCGCCATCCAACCTCCAGGAGACAGGCAAGTCCCAGTTTGTTCACATCAGTTTTATGATTTGCTCTGTCATACTCCTGGAGGTGGAGTTCGGGGTCCGCAGCTCCCTGAACTCCCACCACCTGCTGTAATCTGTATCCTTAATCCTGCATCCTCTGTGTCTCTCTCCGCCGAGCGGTCCCCAGCCCCGGGTCAACGTCGCGGGACCAGGAGAGCGCCTGCGGTTCTGGTTCCACAGCTGCGTGGTGGACGGAGGAGGAAGACTGACTGCTATGTGGAGTCTGCGCCGACGACTAAGCGTCCCCGGGTCTCCACGGAGGAGCGGTTCGGTCCAGCGGGACGAGATTCTTCTGCCTTCACGCCGTGTGGATCGTCGGCGTGGTTTCCTGAGCTGGAGGGATCTCAAGCTGCGCTGACCATTGTGCTGGCTGCGGGGCCCGACGCAGCTGAATGGGAGCCTGACAACGATCTCCTGACGACGGATCCTGGATCTTCGCAGTCCTGGACGGCGTCAGAACCCGAGATCAGGCGAGTGCTCTCCTTTCTTTTCTCCCTTCATATCTTTGAGCACTTTAGCCTGTCTCTAGGGGAGATGAGCCGGGTGCAGCCGCCCGCTGCGTCCGAGCTCGTCTCGCCGGGTTCTGGCGCTGCCGGTGACCCTGATCCCGGTTCTGTTTTCTCTCCTGAGCCTTCTTCCAGGGTCGCCGGCGAGGAGTGGCCGTCTCTCGTGGTGCTGGAGGGTCCAGGTTCAACGTTGGAGGTCAGTTCTGGTGCGGTGCTGACACAGTCAGGGTCCGTCGTGGGTGCTGCTCCAGCGGTGTCCAATGTGGGTTCGCCCGAGACCCAATCGGGGTCCGACGTGGGTGCTGCTCCAGCGGTGTCCGACGTGGGTTCGCCTAAGACCCAATCGGGGTCCGACGTGGGTGCTGCTCCAGTGTTGTCCAGGTCCGGTGAGGAGGTGGCTGTTTCCCTGCGGCCTGACACTCGTCGCCCTCGTCATCGGCTCTCCCCTGAGCCTCTTCCACCAGGGTCCGCATTGACCCTTCGCCCGTCTCAACTGTCCTGGTGGTTGAGTGATGCGGGTCGGCGGCCCGACCCGCAAGACTTCCGGTTCGGCGATCTGGTCCAACCCCCCGACGAACTGTGTTTGTTTCTGGGTGGCCTGGCACGGCTACCGGTGGACTCGTTTCTTCGGACCTGGGTCTGGAGTTGGCCACCCGAACGTTTCCTTTTCCCCGGCTCACCAACTGGACAATGGGTGGAGAGACCACCGGAACTATCCCGGCCTTTTTGGACTCTGCCTGCCGTCTCCTCGGGTGCCGCTTACCTTTCTGTAATTATTAAGGTCACTCGGGTGTAGTTTCTTTGTCCTTTAGGGGAATATATATTCTTGTGCTGTGTATTGTGTTTTTTTTTTTTTATTAACTGTACTCAGCATTTTTCCTCATTTGTTATCCTGCTCCTATCCTGTCACCTTTATTCCTCTAGGTGACCCTCTTTATATATAGTGCTGTGTATTATGTTTTTCTTGTTACCCGTACTCAGCGTTTTCATCATCCTTACCCTATTTCTTAACCTCGCCGGTGCATTATGGAGTGATGTGTTTGGTTCCCTTCGACTCTGTGATCACCTTATCTTTTCCTGTTATCTTTGCGGGTGGCTTTCCTTAGCCCCGTCTTAAACATTGACTGTGTGTTATTGTATGGAGTAATGTGTTTTGTTTCTCACTTAACCGTACTCTGTGATTGCCTTATTTTGTTCCATATAGCGCTGTGTATTGTTTTTTTCTATTACCCGTACTCAGCGTTTTTGTCATTTTTTGTCCGGTTCCTAGTCTTGTTTTTGCGTTATGGAGTAGTGTGTTTTGTTTCCCCTTGACCGTACTCTGTAACTGCTTTGTTCGTTCCTGTCACCTTTTTTGGTGGGCTTTGTTTCTTTTTCTTTGGCCCGGTCTACACGTCATTTGTGTGTTTTGAGTAGTGGGTTTTATCTGTAGCTATACTTAGTATTTTCCCCATCTGTGCCCTGGGTTTTTTTTTTGGTGCGATATAGCGTATTGTATTTGGGGTTTTTTTTCTTTTCTCTCTCTGCCCTGTTACTCTATATTGGTCCATTGGTTTTTTTTGTCTTTCCCTCTGCTTCTCTCCCTCCGGTCCTGCCTCCCTTCTGCCCACCCTAGGTGGTGGTGGTGGGGGGAGGCTGGGATGTTCCTGGTCGTTTGGAGCCCGACCGTGAGGGGGAGACTCTGTCACCATGGGATGAGACGCCGGGTCCCGGTGCTCAGACCATGCCCTTCTCATCCCTGCCTCTCATTGGGCAGCGTCTCAGCAGGCTCCCAGCTGTCAGTGTTACGGGACGGCTGGGGCCAATTAATCCTCATCAGCTGGGGCGCTGCTAATGAGGATAAAAAGGAGCAGCCTCGATCACTCGGGGCTGCGACTTAAAGCACTGAAGGCTGGAACCCCTACATCTGGCGCCAGCCCCTTACTCCTCTTGCAGTATTCTTGTGAGTGTTACCCCGCTGTGAGTACTTATGCCTTGGTATCCTATGTTCGGTGCCAGCCCGCTACTCCTGTGCCGTACTACTCTTGAGTGTTACCCTGTATATGAGTAGTTGTGCTTTCGGTCTGCAAGACCGTGTTCCTTTCCCGTGTTCCTTATCCCTTGTTCCTTATCCCTTATTTATAATAAACATCACAACTCACTGGCTCGCCCTTGGCTCTCATTGTGTGGCTCCCCAGAGCCACACGTAACATTTACAACATTGCAGTTAGTTAAATTATCCGGCAATATATAGATATACAGTGATCCCTCGCTACTTCGCGCTTCACCTTTCGCGCCCTCAGTGCATCGCGGATTTTTCAAAAATATTCATCAAAAATTCAAAATTGAGAAATAATGGGCGGGCGCTAGCAGAAGGCAGGGAGACTACATTAGACCATCAGGTATCAACACTGAGAGCCCCACCTCTCTGTTCGCTGTTCTCGTGTTGGCTCGGCTCGGGAATCTCGCAAGCTGATTGGCCGAGACGTTTCACCCCGCAAGCTGATTGGCCGAGACATTTCACCCAGCTTCTGTCCCTGCCAAGCGCCAATGCATCGAAGGAAGACCGCATTCATTGCTCTTTATCGCTCGTGTTGCTTAGTAAAGCCGCGTGGAACTTTTTGCTGTTCTCTTGTGCCATTTTGTGCGAAATAGTCTTCCCGTCGAGCCACTACGCCGCCTCCTGCAGCTTCTCCAGCTCTATCGGAAGATGCCCTCGACGATCCTGCGCTTCTAGCACCTGACGATGAGGCGTCACCTGAGGAGCAGTAAAGCTCTCATTAACCTGTGCAGTAAATCATTTTCATCTTGAGTTACGTATCTTGTTATAAGAATAAAAGAGTTCTAAAAACATATTTATGTACACTTTATTTACATCTACGTATGTATGTACACTTACACACACACACACACGTATCACACGAGAGAGAGAGTGAGAGAATGAACGTACGTATTATTTATGGGTGACGTCATTAGGGGTGACGCTACTTCGCGGTTTTTCACTTTTCGCGGTCGGTTCTGGAACCCATTAACCGCGATAAGTGAGGGATCACTGTAAATCCAGAAAATATATTTCACAGTTGAATGAACAGTGTTGCTGCCACCTTCAATAATAATTGTAATTGTATTAGTAGTGTATTGGAAGGGAATGAACCCTATTGTGAAAAGTAATGGTGTTACTGTATGTAGGTTCTCTGTGAGCAGCGCAAATTATAAAGTCTGACAGCAGCAGGTAGGAAGGACCTGCGGAACCTCTCCCTCGAGCATTTAGGATGGCGCAACCTGCCACTAAATGAGCTCTTCATTTAGCATGTCCTGCATGGGGTAGGACTTAGACTCCAGCAGAGATGACAGCTTAACTACCATCCTCCTCTCTCCTATTTCCTCCACTGGGTCAAGGTGGTGCCCCAGAACAGAGCTGGCTTTTTCGATCAGCCTGTTTAGTCTCTTCCTGTCAGCTGCCAGGATGCGGCTGCACAAGTAGACCACTCCTTACGTGATGGCTAATGCCATCACAGAGTCATAGAAGGTCTTCAGGAGTGCCGCCTGCACTCCAAAAACCTGAGTCTCCTCAGGAGGATCAGCCTGCACTGCCCCTTCTTATAGAGCATGTTGGTGTTGTGTGACCAGTCCAGTTTATTGTTCGGGTGAATACCCAGTTACTTGTAATATGTCACCATCTCAATGTCTGTTCCCTGGATGTTTACCGATGCTGTGGGGGATTGTCCATACCTGTGGTAGTCCACCACCAGTTCCTTGGTCTACCTTGCATTGATCTGTAGGCAGTTCCGCAGGCATCAGTCCACAAAGTCCTGGATCAGTCCTCTGTACTCTGAGTCATCCCCATCAGAGATGAGGCTGATGATCGCAGAGTTATCAGAGAACTTCTGTAGATGGCAGTGTGGTGTGTTGCGTGAAAAGTCAGCAGTGTAGAGAGTGAACAGGAAGGGAGCCAGAACTGTTCCCTGGGGGGCCCCGTACTGCAGATGATGGTGTCAGACACACAGTTCTGGGTCCTCACAAACTGTAGCTGGTCTGTGAGGTAGTCCACGATCTACGATGACAGGTGCTGGTCCACCCCTGCACACAGCAGCTTGTCCCTCAGTAGCACTGGTGGAATGGTGTTGAAAGCACTGGAGAAATTGAAGAAAATGATCCTCACAGTGGTCCCAGGCTTCTCCAGGTGAGACAGGGAATGGTGTAGGAGGAAGATCACGATCCACCCCGATGTCATGCCGGTAGACAAACTGAAGTGGGTCCATCGCTGGTCTCACCAGAGGGCGGAGATGGGCAAGGAGCAATTTCTCCAGAGTCTTCATCAGGTGCAATGTGAGGGCCACAGGTCTGTAGCTGTTCAGGTCCTTGGGGCACGGGGTCCTTGGCACGGGCACTATGCAGGATGTTTTCCACATCTATGGTACCCTCCCTAGCTTCAGGCTCAAGCTGGAGATGTGCTCCAGAATCCCACACAGCTGGTCTGCACAGAACTTGAGGAGCCTCGAGCTGATGCCATCTGGACCTGCATTCTTCCTTGCGTTGATCTTCTTCAGCTCAGCTCTCCCCTGGGCAAGGGTGTAACTTTGTTTCAAACATTGGGGGGCTTGAGATCTCTGCCCGTAAAAGGATTTTTAAAAAACATTTTTATTATAGGAATGTCAGCACATCAGTACAGGCAGTTGTCTCCAATGTCTTTGTTTTCATTGTAAAAGGAAAATAATTTAAGTAAAAAATGACACTAGGCAGTGCATGAACAGAGGCCTCCCCTCTCTCTTCGTGTTTGTGCTGTTTAGTGCTATGCCTAAGTGTATATTCATGTGTTTAATGTCCACATATGATGTTGCACACAAGCTACAGTCGCCACAACCTTCTGGAGATAAGGAATATGACCAACATTATGTCTTCAACAGGAGCGTTACAGAGGAACTCCGTGGCCTAGGTTCAGGTTCAGGTTCAGGTTACTTTATTTGTACCCGTAGGTAGATTTGTTTTGCAGTCTGGTGACATCCATATTTACAAGCCACAAGTTAAGTTCAACATAGACACAAACACAGGCACACATGAAGCTGACTATAAACATGATAAAAATACTCAAGGCTCCATCAATCACGGTATATTTAGAACCCAAATAACATCCTACAAAAATAAGTAAATATAAAATGGAGTTAATAAATAGGTACCTAAATTATGTGTAATATATTGTTACAACTTGTTCAACTCTTTGACAGCAGCAGGAACAAAGCTGTTTTTGTAGTGCTGGGTTTTACTTTTTGGGACAGCAAACCTCCGTCTTGAGGGAAGAAGCTGAAAATTGCAGTGCAAAGGGTGGGAGTTGTGGTCTATATTAACCATATATTCCATAACCTACATATGTTGAAGCATGTGGAAATGTTTGGTGATTACATATGTAAAGAACCGAGTGAAGAACAAAGACGTTCCCGGACGCGGCGGAGGAGACCGGAGGAGCCACCCTCACCCCCCAAGGCGAGGAGAGGAAATACCAGGACAATGGGGGGATTAAGATAATGAGGGATGTCAGCCTTTGTTATGCATGTCTTTTGTTGTGTGCATGTATATAATCAGTGAGTTGGAGAGATTCTCTCTCTTTTCCCTTCTGCCACTCTCTGCACCAGATGAGACTTGTTAGAAGAGCTGAATATTAAAGCTTTGCTTATAAACCAAATCGCCTCTTCTTTTCCAAGCTCTTCTACACCGGTGACCTTAACGCGAGTATGGACCTGAGGCGTTCCCCCGCAATCGACTCATCCGCGGCGACCCAGGCAGACGCCAGCCGCCACGCAGACGAGGGAGCAGATGGACAACTGTTCCCCCCGGCAGAAGAGATTGACAGGGCTCAACCGAGCACCAGCACCGCCGCGAGAGCCGAGGCAAGGCACTCTCACCCGGCGGGCACAACAGTGATGGTGTGCACGAATGCCGTCGCTGTCCAACTGCCAGACTTCTGGCAAGAAGACCCCGCCTCTTGGTTTCAGCAGGCTGAAGCCCAATTTGCACTGGCGGGCATCACGGCTGATGACACCAAATTTTATCATATCGTCTCCAAACTCAACGCCGCCACTTCGAAGTGTGTGCGGAGCATGATCCGGCGACCACCGGCCCGGGACAAATACGAGACGCTCAAAGCAACCATCGTGGCGAACTACGTCCCACCAGCGGAAGAGAGAGCCGAGAAGATCCTGGCGGTCTACGGCCACAGAGGGTGCAAACCGAAGGCCCTCATGGAGGATTTGCTACAGCTCAAAGAAGAGGACAATGACAACTTCCTCTTCCAGTTTATTTTCCTCAGCACGCTGCCGCCACACATGAGAGGGACACTCGCCAGCATGAAATGCAACAACCACCAAGACTTCCGCGTGCTGGCCAATGAAGCTCATTGGCTCGTCAACGCCTGCAAGGAGCTGACACCCACAGCAGCATCCGCAGACCTTAAAGCTGACGCCCCGAGCCACGAGGAGCCACAACCCACGGAGCAGACCCAGCCCACGGTGACAGCGACACGGCCAAGACGTAACAGATGGAGCGATGTTTGTTATTACCACCACCGCTTCGCCGAGAAGGCTCACAAATGCGTTCCCCCCTGCAAATTTAAACGCCAAAGCCGAGAGCCGTTAACGGCAGTAGCTCTCGGCGAGAAAAACAAGCTGTTGTACGTGACGGATGGACACTCAGGCAAGCAGTTCCTCATCGACACAGGAGCCCAGCTGAGTTTCGTCATGCCCTCCCACACAGATCGAGCCACGGGCACCCGGGGCAACGGAGCCGTGGCAGCCAACGGCTCTAGCATCGACACCTTCGGCGAAAAGAGCCTGCACCTCCTCATCCACGGCCGCAGCTACAGATGGACATTTGTTGTAGCGGCGGTGAGTTTTAACTTATTAGGCGCAGATTTTTTGTGTGCACATGGGTTATTAGTGGATCTAGCAAATAGGCGCCTGGTTAATGCACTGTCCTTTGCTTCTATTCCATGCTCAGCCCAAGTTTCTCCGCCACCTGTGCAGGCCAACGTCACCACAGCAGGAGGTAAGTTTGAGCAACTCCTCACCCAATTTCCAGCACTCACAATCCCCAAATTCTCAGCCACTGTGGCTAAACACGGGGTTGAACACTTCATTCCCACAACGGGACCTCCCGTTTTTGCCAAAGCTCGCCGCTTAGACGCGGCCAAGCTCAACATAGCACGGGACGAGTTTACAACTCTTGAAAAATTGGGCATTGTTAGACGCTCGAAGAGCCCCTGGACCTCACCACTTCACATGGTTCCGAAATCCGACGGTTCTTGGAGACCGTGCGGAGATTACCGCAGATTAAACAACGCTACAGCGCATGACCGTTACCCAATCCCTCACATTCAAGATTTTTCACTACATCTAGCGGGTGCGTGCATTTTTTCAAAAATAGACTGAGTCCGCAGTTATCACCAAGTCCCAGTCCGAGCAGAAGACGTTCCTAAAACAGCGGTAATAACCCCTTTCGGCCTTTTTGAATTCCTGCGAATGCCTTTCGGCCTCAAAGGCGCTGCTCAAACTTTTCAACGAATGATGGACGCGGTCATACGCGACCTTCCTTTTGTTTTCGTCTACCTCGACGACATGCTGGTAGCCAGCTCGTCTGAGGAAGAACACGAGCAGCACCTCACTACGGTTTTTCAGAGGCTAGAAGAGCACGGGCTAATAATCAATCCAGCCAAATGCAAATTCGGCATGTCACAAATTGATTTTTTAGGACACAAAGTCTCTCCGAAGGGGGCAGTTCCACTTCCAGACAAAGTTCATGCGATAGAAAGTTTTCCACGGCCACAAACGGTCAAATCGCTACAGGAATTTTTAGGGATGGTTAATTTTTACAACCGCTTCCTCCCCCACGCAGCTCAGCTCATGCAGCCCCTATATGATGCGCTCAAAAAAAAGAAAGCTTCCAACGCGGTCGAATGGACCCCGGAGCGCGAACGCGCTTTCGCGGAAGTAAAAAGCGCCCTAGCTAACGCCACATTGTTAGTTCACCCAGATCCCTTGGCCCGCATTGCACTAACCACAGATGCTTCAGACCTAGCTATAGGGGCAGTTGTAGAACAACTTGTCAGCGGGGTCTGGCAACCTTTAGCATTCTTTAGCAAATTGCTAAACCAAACTGAACGCAAATACAGCACTTTTGACAGAGAGCTGCTGGCGTTTCATTTATCCATCCGCCACTTCCAGTTCTGGTTAGAAGGGCGGAGTTTCACGGCTTTTGTAGACCATAAACCGCTCACTTTTGCTATAGCTAAAATTTCAGAAACATGGTCAGGCAGGCAACAAAGACAGCTAGCTGCAATTTCAGAGTTCACCACAGACATTCGACACGTGGCAGGCAAACTTAACGTAGTAGCGGACTGTCTCTCTCGCGCTGTGACACCACCAGAGCGCGGGGAGACAGATTATACTGCCTCAGCAGCAGAACTCTTCACTAACGCAGACACATACACAGCACCTATCCATGCAGGGATAGATTATGCAGCCATAGTGGAGGAACAAAACAGTGACGCGGACATGCGCACACTCCTGTCTGGACCAACAGGGTTAAGGCTGGAGAAAAAGGGTTTACGCGACGGCGTGCCCCCCCAATATGCGATGTTTCAACCGGCCGACCTCACCCGTTAGTACCAGCTACATGGCGCCGCCGTATTTTCGACTCAATTCACTCCCTCGCGCACCCAGGTGTGCGCGCCTCGGTTAAAATGGTCGCCGAAAAGTTTGTGTGGCCAGGCCTGCGCAAAAACGTAAAAGAATGGGCAAAAACTTGCATTTCTTGTCAACGCGCCAAAATACACAGACACACAAAAGCCCCTCTGGAGCCTTTTCCAATCCCTGCTAGAAGGTTCGACCACGTTCATGTCGACCTCGTGGGGCCACTACCTTCCTCCCAAGGTTTCACACACCTGTTAACAATGATAGACCGCACCACACGCTGGCCAGAGGCAGTCCCTCTAGCGGCAACCACAGCGGAGGAAGTCGCTCGCGTTTTTTTGACAAACTGGGTGGCACGTTTCGGCGTCCCATCGGACATCACGTCCGATAGGGGGCCTCAATTTGTCTCAGAGCTCTGGTCAGCCATGTCCAGCAGCTTAGGGGCAACAATTCACCGCACCACCGCTTATCACCCTCAGGCTAATGGGTTATGCGAGCGTTTTCACAGGTCTTTAAAGGCTGCCCTCAGAGCCTCACTAACGGACACAAATTGGGTAAATAAACTTCCCTGGGTTTTATTGGGGTTGCGTGCTGCGCCTAAAGAGGATCTAGACGCCTCTCCCGCAGAATTAGTCTTTGCACAACCTCTCAGGCTCCCAGGTGAATTTTTACCAGAGAACCCAGAGCCAGGGCGCCTTCCAGTCCCAAGGTTTTTAGGCAGCAATGGACCGAACTCTCTCCCTGGTCCAGCTCATCACTCCTTCCCACGGGTTTTTGTCCCTCAGGCTTTAAAAAACGCTGAGTTTGTTTTTGTTAAGCATGAAGCTTTAAAACCTACCTTTCGCCCAGTATACAATGGGCCATACAGAGTGCTGGAACATGGTGATAAACACTTTGTGCTTGATTTTGGGGATAGAAAAGAAACAGTCAGCATTGACAGACTTAAACCTGCCTTCTTGTTGAAAGACGAGCCTGCACAGTTGGCGAGAGCACTTCGGCGGGGTAGACCCCCCAAGAGAAAAGACTCAGCCCCCCAGCAGGGAACAGTTAACCTCTCTCCTTCCCACACTGCAGATCCCTCTCAAGAAGGTCCCATCAGGGCGCCTAAACCAACCTACAGCAGTTTTGGGAGAAGATTAAAACCCAGACAGCACAGGGACTGATACAAACCACTCCACAATTTTTCACTAATTGTGCTGCAACAGTTTAGGACTGACTTATGATTTTACTATGCTGTTATAATTACCACTGAACTCTCCTAGGAGCATGGCTGCTAGAAAGTTTCTTCCGTGGCAACAGATGTAACACTTAGTATGTCATAATAACTATCTTAGACTGTGAACCTTCCTGTTGTCCTTTCTTAGTTGTTTGGGGGGCCTGTGGTCTATATTAACCATATATTCCATAACCTACATATGTTGAAGCATGTGGAAATGTTTGGTGATTACATATGTAAAGAACTTCACACCTCTGAAAGGACAAAGGACTCTCACCCGCCGAGTGAAGAACAAAGACGTTCCCGGACGCGGCGGAGGAGACCGGAGGAGCCACCCTCACCCCCCAAGGCGAGGAGAGGAAATACCAGGACAATGGGGAGATTAAGATAATAAGGGATGTCAGCCTTTGTTATGCATGTCTTTTGTTGTGTGCATGTATATAATCAGTGAGTTGGAGAGATTCTCTCTCTTTTCCCTTCTGCCACTCTCTGCACCAGATGAGACTTGTTAGAAGAGCTGAATATTAAAGCTTTGCTTATAAACCAAATCGCCTCTTCATTTCCAAGCTCTTCTACAGGAGTCATCATTTAAAATGGAGGTAGCAATCCTCTGTACCTGTCTGGTGTACAGGGATGTCATGCTCAGCTGTGACTCACCAAGCAAACGACTGGAACATCTAACTACCTGATCCAAGGATTTCCTCTGTTTCAGTTTTATCTGACCAAACCATGACACTAAAGAAAGGGATAAAACAGATTCAATAAAAGCCTGATAAAACATTGTCATTATGGTTCGGTCAATTTGGAAGCGTGCAAGTTTTCTCAAGCAATGCAAATGTTGCTGACCCTTTTTGCACACCCTTCAAAGTTTAAATTACTATCAATAATCGTCCCAAGATATTTGTAGGATTGTACACATTCGGTGGTCTGGCCTTTTAGTACGGTGACTTTGTGCCTGGGCATTTTCTTCCTAAAGTCAATAATCATGCCTTTAGTTTTTGTCGTATTCAGCTGCAGGTAGGAATCCTCACACCAGTGAACAAAATCATCAACTACTGGGCCGTGGCCGCTCTCACCATCCTGGAGGAGACTGACAATAACTGAGTCATCAGCATACTTTATCATGTGTCTGTTGTCATGTCTGCTCCAACACATGTTTGTGTACAGGATGAAGAGTAGTGGTGACAACACACACCCCTGAGGAGAGCCAGTAGAAGAGCACTTTAGGTCAGACAATGTACCATTGACCCTTACTCTCTACGTCCTGTTGGTTAAGAAATCCAGAATCCAACCCACCAGATTATTGCTCAAATCAAATTGTTGCAGGAGCCTTTCAACTAAAATATGAGGTTGGATTGTATTAAAGGCGGAGGGAAAGTCCACAAATAAAAGTCTGGCGTGTGTCCCATTAAAATCCAGATGTTTAAAAAGCATGTTAAACAGAGTGACAGTGGCATCCTCCACTCCTCTGTGAGGCCTATAGGCAAACTGCAGAGGATCCACTGCATGCTCAGTCTGCTTTAGGACCTCACATCTGACCAGTTTTTCAAAAATTTTCATTAAAATTGAAGTCAAAGCAACTGGTCTAAAGTCGCTTACCGTTTTAGGACAGCTGGATTTTGGAACGGGAACAACCACGGCTTCTTTCCAGATCTTAGGCACATGTTGTGTCTGTAAGGACTTATTGAAAATGTAATGAAATATAGGATTCAGTTCATGTGCACAGGACTTTACCAATCGCCCACATATATTATCAGGGCCCTGACTTTTATTCACTTTTACAGCGCAGAATTCCCTTTTAACATCCTGCACCTCAATATTAAAGTGCTGATTGTCTTT
The DNA here is from genome assembly GCA_020510985.1 of Pholidichthys leucotaenia. Classification (NCBI taxonomy): domain Eukaryota; kingdom Metazoa; phylum Chordata; class Actinopteri; order Cichliformes; family Pholidichthyidae; genus Pholidichthys; species Pholidichthys leucotaenia. Next base: position 56,847,099 of record CM035837.1, on the reverse strand, counting down.
GAGTTTCTGTTTCAAATCTTGGGTTTCTGTGCTAAAATCAAAGGAGTCAAAACGACCATAAAAACAATTAAGAGCAATAGCCAGCTCTGTGTCTGAATTAAAACCATCTAAAAACACACGATTGCTGCGTTCTGTGCTCTGAAGGCCTGCAATAGTTTTCATACTGGCCCAGGCTGAACCAAGTTTCTTTGTTGCCATCTTGCTTTCCAACTCTGATTTATAATTCTGTTTTGCTCTTAAAATTTCGGACTTCAGCTCTTTTGTGGCAACCTGTAGCTCAGAAACAGACCCCTGTTTAAAGGCAAGTGCTTTCCTCTGTAAGCAGGATTTAACTGATTTTGTAACCCATGGCTTGTTGTTGGGATATATTTTGACACGTTTACGTGGAACGATCATATTTTTACAGAAAGCCATGTATGAGCATGTGACGTCCACCAAAGAGTCCAAATCATCCCCGCAGGACAGTGTGAACATCTCCCAGTCTGTACAGTTAAAGCATTCCTGGAGGCTGTGCACTGAATCCTCTGTCCACACATCTATGTCTCTCGTCTCCACCTTGCCTCTTCTGAGAGCAGTTTTATATGTGGGCAGCAAATGTACACAGTTGTGATCTGAGGATCCTAAAGGAGGAAGGGGAAGTGATTTATAGGTCCTCTCTATGGATCCATAGCACAGGTCCAATGTCTTTTTTCACCTGGTTGGGTAGGATACATACTGATAGAAGTTTTTAAGTGTCTTCTTTAAAGAAACATGGTTAAAATCCCCAAGAATAAAGTTTGGTGCCTCTGGAGAAATTGACTGCAGCCGCTGGACCACATCAAAGATGGTGCTGGAGGCGGAGTCAGCATCTGTCCTCGGGTGGATGTACACAGTCGTGATAAAAAGCTGGGGGAACTCGTGAGGCAAATAAAAGGGGCGTAGTGACACAGACAGCAGCTCCACATTGGGTGTACAGATGCACTCTCTGACCGTGACAGATGTGCAGTACTGCTTATTAATATATAAACATACGCCGCCCCCCTGACGCTTCCCCGTTACCTCTTCCTGCCGATCAGAGCGGAGTGGGGCTCCAAAGCCGTCAATCTACAGGTCCGCATCCTGGTCATGCGCAGTAAGCCAAGACTCGGTGAAAGCCATGACACAGCAGTTCTTAAAGTCCTTCTGGTAGCGTACATTCCCTTGAATTTCATCCACCTTGTTCCTCAGAGATTGTACGTTCCCAAAAATCATAGAAGGAAGAGGAATGTTACCAAACTGACATCTTCTCAGGTGCAATTTCACGCCTCCATGCTTTCCGTGTTTCCTTCTCCCGTCTCTCTTTTCACCGCTGTGTCCATGAACGTCACTCAAAATAAAGTCCGGCAGTTGCGGCTTAGACTCAATCACAGATGCTGCATCAACCGTGTTTAAATGCAGCAACATGTCCCTGGAATAATGTATTCTGCCTGCCATGATCCCGATCGCGTTTACCTCAGAGACAAAGAGCCGGTGGAAAAGTAGCAGCAGTGCAAAAAAGGGGAGGAAGTCCATATTGATGGAACCAGGGAGCTCTTCGCCATACAGTCCAGAATCAGAATCAGATTTATTGCCATTGTTCATGTAGTACACAAACTAGGAATTTGTCTCGGTGCAATGCTGCAACATTAAACATGATAAAATAAAAGAAATAAACTATACATGCAATAAAGTGTAGAATAAGGAGTAATACTGGTCAGCAGTTAAAATATATTAGCGAGCAGCAGATAATGTGGAGAACCATATAGTGCAGTCGGTAATGAAGGAAGAAAACAGTGATGATTGACATGAGTCTGGTTGAGCTGCTGTACATAGTGCACGAGAGTCAATAAGTCACTTAGTGTTCAGCAGTCTGATGGCAGAGGGGAAGAAGCTGTTCATGTGACGGGAGGTTTTAGTCTGGATGGACCGAAGTCTTCTACCTGAGGGGAGGGGGGCAAACAGTACGTGACCAGGGTGTGAGGGATCGGCTATGATCCGGCCAGCACGCCTCTGGGTCCTGGAGATGTACAGATCCTGGAGAGATGGGAGCTTGCAGCCGATCACCTTCTCAGCAGTGCGCACGACGCGCTGCAGCCTTAGTCTGTCCCTGGCAGTGGCTCCTGCGTACCACACGGTTATGGAGGTGGTGAGGATGGACTCGATGATGGCTGTGTAGAACTGCACTAACATCTTGGTGAGCAGCTTGAGCTTCCTCAGCTGCCGCAGGAAGAACATCCTCTGCTGGGCCTTTTTGATGAGGGAGCTGATGGTCGGCTCCCACTTGAGGTCCCTGGTGATGGTGGTGCCTAGGAAGCGGAAGGAATCAGCAGTGGTGATGGGAGAGCCTGTGAGGGTGAGGGGGGGCAGAGGGGTTGTGACTTTCCTGAAGTCCACAATCATCTCCACTGTCTTCAGAGCGTTCAGCTGCAGGTTGTTGTTGTTGCACCAGGACACCAGCTGGGCCACCTCTCTCCTGTAGGCGGACTCGTCGCCGTTGGAGATGAGCCCGATGAGGGTGGTGTCGTCCGCAAACTTGATCAACTTGACAGACTGGTGGCTGGAGGTGCAGGAGTTGGTATAAAGGGAGAAGAGTAGGGGGGAAGTACACAGCCCTGGGGTGATCCGGTGCTGATGCTAGCAGAGTCTGAGACAGTCTTTCCCAGCCGCACATGCTGCCTCCGGTCCATCAGGAAGTTGGTGATCCACCTGCAGAGGGAGTCAGGCACGTTGAGCAGGGACAGCTTGTCCCGGAGCAGAGCGGGGCGGATGGTGTTGAATGCGGAGCTGAAGTCCACAAACAGGATCCTGGCGTAGGTTCCCGGGGAGTCCAGGTGCTGCAGGATGGAGTGGAGGGCCAGGTTGACTGCGTCGTCTACAGACCTGTTGGCTCGGTAGGCAAACTGCAGCGGGTCCAGGAGAGGGGTGGTGATGGACTTGAGGTGGGGCAGGACCAGGCGCTCAAAGGACTTCATGACTACAGAGGTGAGCGCTACAGGTCTGTAGTCGTTAAGTCCAGTGATCCGTGGCTTCTTGGGGACAGGGATGATGGTGGAGGATTTAAGGCAGGACGGCACGTGGCATAGCTTAAGGGAGGTGTTAAAAATGTCTGTGAAGACAGGAGCCAGCTCTTTCGCACAGTGTCTCAGGGTGGAGGGAGACACGCCGTCCGGACCGGGGGCCTTGCGCGGGTTCAGTCTGGAGAACTGTTTGAGCACGTCCTGCTCACTGATGACAAGGGCAGGGGGGAGGGGGGGGGCTTTGATGAAGTAGGGATCGTGGAGGCTGTGGAGCTGGAGGGAGGGGGGGAGTTGGACACAGATGACGGGGTGTCAAAACAGGCATAGTGTTGGGACAGTCTTTGACAAAGGGCTTTGTCATCCTGACCTTTAGGAGCCTGAGGCCGATAATTGGTGATTTGCCTCAGTCCTCTCCACACAGAAGCCGAGTCATTAGCAGTGAACTGCTGCTGGAGTCTCTCAGAATACACAGATTTAGCTCTCCTCAGCTCTCTGTTAAACCGATATTTAACCTCCCTGTAGCAGCCCCTGTCTCCACTTTTCAACGCTGCTTCCTTCTCCTTCCTGATCTGTCTGAGCTTAGCTGTGAACCAGGACTTGTCATTAGAGTACCTCACCCTGGTGCGCGATGGAAGAATGCTCTCCTCACAAAAGTGGATATATGAGTTCACAGTGTCCACGTACTCATCCAGATCATGCGTGGCTCCTTTAAACATGCCCCAATCAGTTATTTCCATGCACGTTTCCAGCTTCTCCTCAGCTTCACTGGTCCGTTTCTTCATAGTGCTCACAACAGGTTTAGTGAGCTTCAATCTCTGTCTGTATGTGGGAATGACGTGGACCATCACGTGATCAGATAATCCGAGCGCAGCGCGGGGGACAGCGCGATATGCGTCTTTCACTGTGGTGTAACAGTGATCCAGCGTGTTTATTCCTCTGGTGGGGCATTTAATAAACTGTTTGTATCAGGGGAGATCGTGGCTCAGATTGCTCTGGTTAAAGTCGCCAACCACAATAACCAGAGAGTCTGGAAAAATCCGCTCCGTGTGTTGGATGTGATCCGCGAGCACGCGCTGAGCTTCGCGCGTGTCCGCGTCGGGAGGGACGTACACAGCGGCGAGGATGAATGAGGCGAACTCCCGCGGGGAATAAAATGGCTTGCAGTTAATAAAAAGAAATTCCAGGGCGGGAGAACAGTGTTTGGAAATCACCGTTACATCAGAGCACCAGCTGCTGTTGATGTAAAAGCAGACTCCGCCTCCTGAGGATTTACCGGAGAGCTCTGTGTCATGATCAGCACGAAACAGCTGAAATCCCTCGAGGTGCAGCGCGCTGTCCGGAGTGTTTTCCCTGAGCCAGGTCTCGGTAAAACAGAGGGCAGCCGAGGAAGAGAGGTCCTTAAAACGCATCAGCAGTCTCAGTTCATCTACCTTGTTAGAGACAGAGTTGGTATTGGACAGAAATATGCCAGGCAACGCCGTGCGCGTGCCTCTCCTGCGAAGCCGGACGAGAGCGCCCGCTCGTCTTCCTCTCTTTCGTCCACAAACATTCCAGGACAGAAAGGACACAGAGAATTTCGTAAAAACACATTAAAGGGCATAAAAACAGACACACAGACGACGGCTGCCGGTCGCTGCGTGCGCTTGCGCCCTAGGACTTCTCCACCAGACTTCCACACCCCCGGACTCAACCGCTGCATCTCATCCCAAATGGAGATGCCATAGACAGTGTGAGAGGAGGCAGAAATGAGGTAAGCATGGAGATGTCTGAGCGATGCTAGCCGCTAAAACTGACTTCCTATTCCAACCCTCATTTTGGCCAACATACACTCACTAAACAACAAAATAGACCACATACAATTCCTCAGATCTATGCAACATGATGCACGGAACTGCTGTGTTTTTATTTTTACAGAAGCATGGCTAAATGACAATATCCCAGACTCTGCTATTCAGCTAGAAGGGTTAACATGCTTCTGCGCTGATCGGGTGTTCATGGAAGGAGGGAAAATCCGAGGAGGAGGCGTGTGTCTATATATATAGAGTGATATTCAAGAAATCTCTGTCACGATGTCATGATGTCACGATCATAGGACTCACTACAACATCATAGGACTGGCTATGAGATCAAAGGCAGGCTGCACTCACGATCATAGGACACGCTATGACATCATCAAAAATCAAAGGCAGGCATTACTCATGATCATAGCACTCGCTATGACATTATCACAGATCAAAGGCAGGCATCAACGAACGAGTGGTGACGTCAAACATCCAAGGCAGGTTTCACCATGGTTGCTGTTACCATGGTAACAGTAACTTTCTACGGGCATGCAGAAATGTTTGCTTACACTTGCTTTCTATGGGCATGCATGGGTATGCACGGGCATGCACAGGTATGCAGTAGTTTTCCTTAATGAGATATTTTAAAAATGGCCTATGAAATGCATCTATTGCTTTCATTCATGTATTTGGTGTTTTTTCTTATATATTTATTTAGATACTCTTTTGTGCAGTTGTGGGATTTTAACAGAGGATAGAAGATGTGAAAATGATCTGCAGGGAAAATAATCAATTTCTTTTAACATGGATATTTAAGAATGGCCTTCACAGTGACTTAGTCTATAATCAAAAGTGGTAAAACTTGAATTTTATAATTATCAAAATAATGACATTTTAAAATATAAAACAGTTTAAGGTTAACTTGAATTTTGTGGGGATGACAAGCAATATTTAAATGCGTTTATATTTAACAACCAGTGGTCGGAGTAGATTTTTGTTTGTACTTGATAAATGTTCTGAGCTGCTAACATTCTGAGTGCTGAAATATACAGTTTTACTCTAACAGCTGATGAGTAAATCCATTCTGATCACATTTCATGATGATTAATACAATGTAAAGACCAAATTTGCATGAGAAAAGCTAATCATTTCTCAGATCAGCTAAATCCTACCAGGCAGCACATTTATTCTGGGGTGTACTCCCACAGCTTTAACTCACATTAGTGTAACCCACATGATAAAATGGGCCACATATAAGACACGAAACATGCAGAGCATCAAAGATAAAATAATTAATTAAAATTAGTTACTCTTTTAAATTTTTGCTCAGTGAAAGATATCAATTATTGTGCTAAGAATGTATTGGTGTGCTTTCTCCCGCTCCCTTTTTCCCTCCTCAGACTAATTCTGCTAAGAACAGAAGAGGATAAGTGGGCTGCAAAAATTAGCCGTATGAAACAACATTTAGGCATTGTCAAGCCTGCTAGTAGTATCAGCAAGCAGCGTGTCATTCCACAACTGTATGCTGCACATGCCACTACTGATCCAGTACACAGTACTGAAATCAAAGACACTGAAAAGCCAAATAGCTGACCTCAGTGCTCAGCTTAGTAGCATAGCAGCTGAGAAACACCAGCTGAAACAACCTAAACAGCACAACGCTAAATCATTTGTTTCTAGTGCCAAAGCGAAGCTCATCGTGCAAGAAACAAAGCAGCATGTTAGCAGACCCCAACAGCCAGTGTTAGCAGCAAACCACGCTTTCAGTGTGGGGAAGATGGCCATGTTGTCTCAGCTTGTAGTAATGATCCCCATCCTTCTCTTGTTGCAGCTAAGAAAAAACAGCTCAGAGAAAGACAAGCTGCCTGGGAAGCCCCTAATGTTTCCAGAGGTGAGACACATTTAAACTGATACCTGCTCCCATAGCGGGACATATGGGAGCAACTTCTTGCAAACTTGGTCCCAAAATTAAGACAACTGCCTTAAAGAGAGTTCAGAGTAAACAGTGTTCCATCAAACTCCCAAGAGGCCTTGTAGGAACCAAAACTACCGCTCAAGTAGTTATTGCAGGAAAAATCACTGTCTTTTTATTTTATTTTTACTTTGTCATTTTAGATACAGGGTCCCAGGTGACCACTGTACCTCAATCCTTTTATGTGCAACACCTTTCAGATCTGACCATTCATCCACTCCAAAACATTCTTGATGTGGAGGGTGCCAATGGCCAATCAATCCCCTACTTGGCATACATTGAGCTCTCAATCACTTTTCCTAAAGACTTCTTAGGGTCTGAAATTGAAGTGCACACGTTGGCTCTTGTCATTCCCCCTCTTCACTATGCAGCAAATGAGCAGGTGCTTATAGGCACCAATACTCTTGATGTTCTTTATGCTGACCTTCAGGCTAACCCCAAATTCTCTGCTTTTCAGCCTTTATCCTATGGCTACTGAGCTCTGCTCAAAGTCCTTGAAATGCGCCAGACCACCTCTAGCAGCAGTAATCTTGGCTGTGCAAAGTTAACTGGACAGGCGCCTGAAGTTGTCCCTGCAGGACAAACTGTCGTTCTTGAAGGTTTGGTCAACATCTCCAAAGCTTCTGCAGAGAAAGATGTTATCATTGAACAGCCTTCAGCCTTTTCTTTGCCCAGTGGTCTTTTGACAGTCTCGAGCTTGAGTAGCTTGCCCAGAAAACAACCTTGCTACTTGCCTGTTGTGCTGAAAAATGAAACGGCGCATGACATAGTCATACCACCCAAGACAATACTGTCTGACATTAATGCTGTTGGGCGAGTACTGCACAAAGAGCAAACCCTTTAAGAGCCCAACATCCCTGACATGCAGTTTCAGTCCACTCAACCAGCAAAGCTGAACTTTAATTTCAAAGACTCTTCCCTGTCTTCTGAATGGAAAGAATGAGTAACAAATCTGATGAATTCCATGCCAGATGTGTTTTCACAACATGACCTTGATTTTGGACATAAAGTTAAAGTCAAACACCATATCAAGTTGAGTGATGAGACTCCATTCAAACATAGACCACGTCCAATACATCCTCATGATGTGGACGCTGTGCGAAAACATCTCCAGGAGCTCCTTGATGCTGGTGTTACACGAGAATCAGAATCCCCCTTTGCTTCTCCTATCGTTGTTGTTAGGAAGAAGGATGGCTCTGTTCGTCTTTGTATGTGGGCAGCACGGTGGTGCAGTGGTTAGCACTGTTGCGTTACAGCTAGAAGGTTCCTGGTTCGAATCCCCAGGTTGGCAGGGGTTGGAACCTTTCTGTGTGGAGTTTGCATGTTCTCCCTGTGCTGCGTGGGTTTACTCCGGGGGCTCCGGTTTCCTCCCACAATCCAAAGACATGTATGTTACGTTAATTGGCTGTTCTAAATTGTCCCTAGATATCTGTTTCCCATAGGCCCTTAGAATAGAGGGTTAGTATTAGTGAAAGCGCTTTGAGTGGTCTTTGTGACTAGAAAAGCGCTATATAAGTGCAGGTTAGTTAGTATAGACTTCAGAAAACTAAACTTTCAGACCATCAAAGATGCTTATGCTCTTGCAAAGTTGGAGGAGTCATTCTCTGCCCTAGCTGGGTCAAAGTGGTTCTCTGTTTTGGACCTCAAATCGGGGTACTATCAGATTGAGATGGAGGAATCAAACAAACATAAGACCGCCTTTGTCTGTCCACTGGGGTTTTGGGAATTCAACAGGATTCCCCAGGGAATTACAAATGCACCCTCAACCTTCCAACGCCTCATGGAGAGGTGTGTGGGAGAGCTGAACCTAAAAGTGGTTTTAGTGTGGATTGACAACCTAATCATTTTCTCATCTTCCTTAGAAGAGCACAAGCAGCGTCTGAAACGTGTCTTGCAATGACTGAGAGAATTTGGCTTGAAATTGGCTCCAGAAAAATGCAAATTTTTCCAGACCTCTGTGAAATATCTGGGCCATGTAGTTTCAGAGAAGGGTGTAGAAATTGATCCAGATAAGGTAAATGCCCTAAAAACTTGGCCTATCTCCACCAAACTGAAAGAGCCTCAGTCCTTTCTAGGTTTTGCAGGATATTACCGCAGGTTCATTCAGGGGTATTCTCACATAGTAAAGCCACTAAACGAACTTACCTCTGGTTATCCCACCCTTCGAAAAGGCAACAAAAGGGCCAAACAGGGCATAAACAAAGACTATTATCATCCAAAAGAGCCTTTTGGTCAAAGGTGGACCCCACAGCGTCATCAGGCTTTTGACCTGATAATTGAAAAATTGACATCAGCTCTAGTGCTAGGCTTTGCAGACCCCCAGCTTCCATACATCCTACATACAGATGCAAGCACCATCGGTTTAGAGGCTGCACTGTATCAGGTCCAGAAAGAGCAACCCAGAGTCATAGCTTTTGTAAGTCGAGGGCTCTCTAAGAGCGAAAGAAAGTACCCTGCGCATAAGCTAGAATTCTTAGCTACTAGGTGGGCCGTCACCAAAATGTTTTCTGATTACCTGTATGGCACAGACTTTACAATGGTAACTGACAGCAACCCACTAACTTACCTCTTAACATCAGCAAAATTGGATGCAACAGGTTATAGGTGGCTGTCCAATCTCTCCACTTACTCTTTTAAACTTCAGTATAGAGCTGGCAAGCAAAACTTGGATGCTGATGCTTTTTCTCGCCGCTCTCATGGCCTGCCAAAAGATGACCATGCATCGCTAAAAGAGAGCAAGAGAATTCAACAATTTCCTCCTTACCACCTGAGTGATTCTGAAAATGCTCACATTGTTCCCCAAGATGTGATCAAAGCCATTTGTGACCGCACCATTGTCAGCATTGATGCAGGAATCAGATGATGCATCTCACAATTCTGGATAAACATTGGTTGAGTCCCTTGCTCATCAGTCCACAGCAATCCCAGATTCCTATCAGGAGGAGCAAGTAGATGGTTTCCTTCCTATACCATCAGTTTCTGAGGAAGAACTGTGACAAAAGGAGAGTTTAAATCCTGCAATAAACCAAGTGATTTTACAGATTGAGACTGGCTAAACCCCACCACCCAGCCTCAAAGCAGAGCTTCCTGAGCTTCCCTTACTCTTGCATGAGCTTAGCAAGTTGGAGCTTGCTAAGCTCATGCAAGCTCCAACTCGCCCCTGAGCAAGCCGCTCCACTAGTGAATATCAAGACCTGCAGACCTCTTGAACTTGTCTGCATAGATTTCTTATCCTTGGAACCTGATCGGTCAAACACAAAAGATATACTGGTCATCACTGATCATTTCACTAAGTATGCGGTAGCTTTACCAACTCCCAACCAACGAGCACGCACAGTTGCAAAGTACCTGTGGGAAAACTTCATTGTGCATTATGGTTTTCCTGAGAGATTACATAGTGACCAAGACCCTGATTTCCAATCAGCCACCATCAAAGGGCTCTGTGAGCTCACTGGTATAAAGAAGGTATGCACGACCCCATACCATCCCAGAGGCAACCCGGTCGAGCAATTCAACCGTACGCTCCTTCAAATGCTTGGTACACTGAATCAGTCTGACAAACTTCACTGGAAAGATTTTGTAAAGCCCCTTGTGCATGCATATAATTGCACAAAAAATGATGACTGGATTTTCCCCTTACGAACTAATGTTTGGGAGACAACCAAGACTTCCAATTGACCTAGCAATTGGGGTGCCCACCAGCACCAATAAGCCAACCCATTCCCAGTATGTCAGTAATTTAAAAAGTCGCCTTGAAGAAAGCTAGAGTTGCTATCACCAATGCTACAAAGAATGCTGATCGCAACAAGGCTTGATTTGATAAGTGCATTGTGGAATCAACCTTGGCAAAGGGCGATCGAGTACTTGTCTGTAATGTCAAGTTGCATGGAAAGCACAAGCTAGCCAACAAGTGGGAGGATGATGTCTATGTGGTCCTCAAGCAAGCTGGTGACATGCCTGTCTATACAGTGAAGCCTGAAGGAAAGGATGGGCCTGTACGCACACTCCATTGTGATCTTCTTCTTCTTCTCTCGGTTACTGGCGGATAGCAAACAACTGAAAGGTGCATACCGCCACCCACTGTACAACAGTGTGTAACATTATGTCATTTGAGCCCGACCCCTAAATTGTATGACTTAATCCTGTTATTTATAAAAGAGAAAAGAGTCCTTCTCGTGATTATTATTGCCTCTCCATCTCCATCTGTTCCCAGAATCCCAGTTAAATCCTATTCCCTACCGGCCTCTCAAACTTCATTTTTCATTATCTCTCTTTCATTTCCACACTTGTGACAGTGTAATAAGATGTGCTCGACATTTTCTTTTACTTCACATTCTCTACATTTGTCACTTTCGCTTTTCCCCATGGTGAATAAAGTACTGTTTAAACCTGTATAATCCAGTCTGAGTCTTGCCATAATGATGTCTTCCCTCCTTTTTGTCGTTATGTAATTCTTTATTGCAATAGATTTTTGTATTTTGTAATACAATCTACCTTTATGATCGTCTTCCCATCTTTTTTGCCATAGCTCAATTCCTTTTTTCTTGATTACTGCTTTCCCTTCACCTTTTCCAAGAGACAATGGTATAGTTATTTCTTTCCCCAGAGCACTTCTTGCTAATTTGTCTGCACAGTCATTCCCTTTCGACCCTTCATGTGCACGAACCCAACAAAACTGAACTTGTCCACTACCCCTGTGTACCCTAAAAAAACTGTGATATAGCTCAATCACCAAGTCTTCCCTTGTAGATTTTAGTGTCTGTATGGTTTTTAAAGCTGCAAGTGAATCTGTGCACACCACCACCTGGTCCGGTCTAACCTCCTCCACCCATTGCAAAGCAATAATTATTGCCACCATCTCTGCTGTAAACACGGATGTATTGTTCGAGAGTCTTTTTGCGATGGTCACTTTAAACTCTGGAATGTATACTCCAACTCCAACAGAGCCATCTTTTTTCTTTGAACCGTCAGTATAGAGCTGTAAGAAGTTATAGTAATTGTTCCTGAGGTAAATGCTTGTTTTAACACCAACTTCACTCATATGCCAATCCTTTTTCCTCATTAGCAGACTAGCGTCTACTTCTTTTCCCGGAAAAAGCCAAGGGGGAACATTACTCACTGGACTGGTGTTAGCGATATCAATAGTGTGTAGCCCATACATTCTGGCTTTTCTTTCAATTGTCCACCCAAACCCAAGTCCATGGAAGTTAGAATATTCCCAGCAGTCTTGTAGTGTTGTTTTTGAAATATTCGCTTCCTCACTTCCTTTCAGCTTGACCCAGTATGCTAATGCGAGTTTATCTCTTCTCAAATCCATTGGCATTTCTCCTGGTTCTATTAAAACTGCATTGTTTGGTGTTCTTTTGATGGCTCCAATGCACAGGCGAAGCACTCTATGTTGCATTCTGTCTATTTTTTCCAGAGTTGTCTTTGCTGCTGCTCCATAAATCATGCATCCATAGTCTATTGTCAATCGCATTAGTGCTCTGTAAATGTCAATTAATGCCTGTTTACCTGCACCCCATTCGTGTCCAGCTACAGCTTTTATGAGATTAATGACTTTTTTGCACTTTGTCTCCAGATTTTCCACATGAACTCTCCATGTGTATCCACTATCAAACCACATTCCTAGATATTTGAACTCACTGACTTTCTCTATTGGTTGATTATATAATGTTAATGGTTCTGTACCAGTTCTGTGTTTTTTTTTGTTTTTTTTTTCTTGTTTTGTTTTTTTTTGTGAAAGTCATATAGCAGGTTTTACTGTTTGAAAATTTAAATCCCCAGTCATATGACCACTTTTCCACTTTCTCCATTGCTTTCCTGATGTTTTTGAAAGCAAATTTCTCATTTCTTCCCCTTCGTCCATATGGCTCCATCATCTGCAAATAGTGCTGTTTTGATGGATTCCTCTTGATCCTCAAACATGTCATTAATCATTATGTTGAATAAAACTCGGCTTATCACATTCCCCTGAGGAGCACCATTTTCTATTTCAAAGTCATTAGAAACTTCTGATCCTACTTTAACCCTAATTGTCCTGTATGTAAAAAAAAAAAAAATCCATTATCCAATTATACATCCTACCACCAATTCCCATTTTATTAATTTTGATAAGAAGTCCATCCCTCCACAGTGAGTCATAACCCTTTTCAATATCCAGATAAACTATAACCATTACTTCTTTCATTCTGAGTCTTTTCAATATCATTACTTACCCTAACTAGAGCATCCACTGTGGATCTTCCTCTTCTAAAACCATTCTGATAGTCGTTTATTAATCGTTTTTGCTCTAGTACATATGAGAGTCTGTAAACTAACACCTTCTCCATCCATTTCCCTAAGTGTGACGTTAATGCTATTGGCCTGTAGTTGCCTGGATGCGCTGGATCTTTCCCTGGCTTATTAAATGGTAAAATTACAGCCTTTTTCCACCCACTTGGGATTACCCCCTCCTTCCATATTCTGTTCAACAATTTCAGCACCAGTTCCATTGATTGCATAGGCAACTGCCGGAACATAGCATAGCTTAACTGATCATATCCTGGAGCTGTGTATCCACTATCTTGCAAAGCTCTCTTAAGCGCTGACATTGTGAGCTCAAGGTCTAACGCAGTCATATCTTCTTTCACTTCATTTTTTAAGCTTGCATTTTCTCTGAGTTTATGCTCCCTTTGCTGTCTATGACTCTTACCAAGATGGTCTCCTCTATGCACTGCTGCAAATGCTCTACCTAGGACTTCTGCCTTTTCTTTGTCTGATACAGCCACCTTGTTCCCATCCACTAGAGCTGGAGTTTTAATTGATACCCTTTTCCCACTCATTTTTTAAACATACCCCAGACATCACCTAGTTCTGTACCAAGGGTGGAACAAAATTCTCCCCATGTTGACCTTTTCCTGTTTTTAATAATCCTTCGAGCTACTGCCCTTTTCTTTTTGTACCCTATTAAGTCTTCACCATTCATATTCTTCCTCAGCTCTCTGAATGCCTTGTTTCGCTCTTTTATCGCAATACTACATTCGTCATTCCACCAGGGTACAACCTTCTTCCTACCCTGTGTTAAGATAAGATAAGATAAGCCTTTATTAGTCCCACAACGGGGAAATTCCAGGATTGCAACAGCACAGGGATAGCAACACTCAGAGCAACAATCAGAAGGCAAGAAAAAAAAAAAAAAACAAGCAAGCAAGAGCAGCTAATATACATATGTACATATTACTATAAAATGTATATATACACACACACAGACACACAGTGCAGAGCATTGTAGCTGGATGGAATAAATATATGAATATATAAACACACAGTGCGGAGCATTGTAGCTAGATGGAATAAATATGTAAATATATAAACACCCACAGTACGGAGCATTGCAGCTAGGTGGAATAAATATGTAAATATATAAACACACACAGTGTGGCGCAATGTAGCTAGATGGAATAATATGTAGATATATAAACACACAGTGCGGAGCATTGTAGCTAGATGGAATAAATATATAGATATATAAATATAAACACACCCAGTGCGGAGCATTGTAGCTAGATGGAATAAATATGTAAATATATAAACACACACAGTGCAGAGCATTGTTGCTAGATGGGATGAAACAGCATAACCATCTACTTAGTTATCCTACATGGTATGATTATGTGCCCATACATATTCTCACTCTCCATAGCGACTGGTATTTTCCTAGTTGTATGCCGGAGGGGACCATTGTGTAAGTCTATTGCATCTTTTGCATTCAAAAAACTATTAGGTTGTTACGTCTTTTTGCTATCTCTGCGAGCAGCCCTGCTTAGGTTGTACAGTCTGACAGCCGCTGGTAGGAAGGACCTGCGAAACCTCTCGGTTGTGCACCTGGGATGATGTAGTCTGCTGCTAAATGAGCTCCTCCTGTGTTGTTTTCTTAGGTACAGCATTCAGAATATGATTGGTTACCTGACTTGAACACTCTCCTATGCCACCTTCTAATGTTACCAAATGACACGATTGAACACAGTATTGCCTAAATTTTCCCCAGTCTGCCTTGTCAAAAGACCATCTTGTAAAACATCTTCCCTCTTGTATACATACTTCAGTTTTAATGACTAAGTATTGGGAAGTGATCACTTCCCATAGTTGTTCTGTTCATAACTGTCCATTCACAGGCGCTCACTAAAGAATCAGATACCAGAGTCAGGTCAATACATGATAGTGTGCCCCTATGCGCATCCACCCTGGTACCTTCACCACTGTTTAGACAAATTAACGATCTTTCATCTAACATCTCTTCAACAACATTTCCATTGTTATCTGTATGTGTGCTTCCCCACAAGCTATTATGGGAATTAAAGTCTCCACACCATACCTCTTTCATATGCCCTTCCCCTGCCATAATACTGAAAATATCTGCTACTAACTTCCTACATGGGTTGTAATAATTAATCAGCTTAATATTTCCTTGTCCATTTGGCCTACATATTTCAATAATATTACACTCTATATCCTCAGGGGAGGGAATCACCCTATGCGCCAGGCCATCTTTAATGAAAGTGGCACATTCTCCTCCATTTACAGTGTTAATTCTATCCTGTCTGATTGAACTGTATCTTGGAATAACAAAATCTAAGTGAGGTTGAATCCATGTCTCCTGTACACACACTACCTGTGGAACAACTTCTAGTTCATAATGATACTTCTTGAGTTCTTGTCCGTTTGCTATAAGACTCCTCGCATTCCATTGTAGTACGCGTAGCACCATAATTAAGGTCTTGTTTCAGCATGTGCAGTCTCCCCAGTTTCAGCTTTCAATAAAGCATGAATCTGGTCAGCTGTGATATCTTTCACATCTAGGAAGCTTCCTGTTGCTTCCACAATGGTTTTGATTCTGTCACTTTTCTTCTTTAGCTGTGCAGCAACACTAATGGTGTAGCAGACAAAAGCTACAAAATTTGTCCTCTTAACTATCAATGTGTCATCATCCATTTTGCATTTGTGAACACAAACATTCCTTGCAGCAGCATGATGTTGTGTTTGTGTGGGATTTGTTGATGACTGGGCTTCCATTTGAACTGAATTTCTTTGAGGAAGGCCTGTTGTGTTTCTGACTATTCCTGCCTGTCTAACTGTCTTTAGAGCTTCCGCATACGAGATTTTCTTAGTTATTCTGATTTCCTGGGCTTGTCTGGCTTCCCTCTGCACAGCATATCCTCCATATGCAGCACTGTGCTCACCCCCACAGTTGCAACACTTTACTTTGGCGTCCTTGTCACATTTACCATATTCGTGCTCCCCTCCACATCTAGCACATCTTAACTTTCCCTTACACTGCTGAGCAGTGTGACCCATCCTTTGACATTTGTAGCACCTGAGTGGCTTTGGGACGTATTCTCTGACACTGTAATACAGGTATCCTATTTAGACTGATTTAGGGAGTGTTTCCTCAAACTGAATCATTACAGACAGTGTGTCCTTCAGTGAACCTTCTCTTTTACGCTTTAACCATTTCACATCCTTCACCTTTCCTCCTTGGAGCTCGTTTTTCACTTCTTCCATAGACATGCTCAAAGGGACACCTGATATAATTCCCCTCAAGTTTGCTGTTGCACCAGGAACATGCACCTTCATTTGTTCTCCGTTTAGAAATGTCATTGCCAGTATTTTCTCTTGCTGTTGTTTACTTGTTGCATGAATTAACAGCCGGTTATTATTCAAGAACTTTGCAAACTTAACTCTCCCAATTTCTTTCTCAATTACTTTTGTTAGCTTAACCGGGTGAAAGTGCCCCCCAACCTGATTGAACTCAATGACAGCCTTCCAGTCATTCCCTACATCATCAAACTGCCATCCATTTTGGCTAGTTCATCTTTTCTTCGCATTGTTACTTCCTCCCGCATCACTGTCATCTGACCCACTTCTAGGTCTTGTTGCCCCCCTAGCTGCTCTTTTCCGCCCCCCCCCCCCCCAAGACCTGGATAGTGTCCAGTCCACCTCATCTTTATCGTACCCATCAGAGCTAGATGCCATAATGTTACAGTCAGCGTACAGTTTTTGCTATCCACCACAAACAAATCACTCCTACCGCCAGCCAAACACAGACGTAAATGCGGTCTCAACCTTCCACCTGTCAAAGTCCGTCTGTCTGTCTGTGTGTGTCCAGATCTCTCTAAGCAAGTTTGCTTCTACCTTGTGGCTTTCTACCTGCAAGCACAACAACCAAGCCTGTCAAGCAGCCTCAAGTCAAAACACCCAGACCACGACAGTCCCCAATCACTGAGAGTGAGGAGGAAGGTGACTCAGACACTGAAATGGTGCCTATTTGGACATTTACCCCTTCACGATTGTTGGCACCTCCAGTATATGTCACTGTCCATGACACTCACAAGTCGAGGGATCCTCCTTGTGCAATCAATCCATCAACTGAACTTGACATGTCAACTGCCCCTGCTCTTCCTATTCTTCCTGCAGTTGAAGTCTCCTCGGAAGACAGGAAAAAGACATCTGTGCAGAGTTTACCAGATTCGGCCATCCCACCGGAACGAGACAATTTACCTAATGAAAGAATTCTACCCGAACAAGACAACTTACCTGCACAAGACTCCACGCTTGAATGTGACCTACCTGATAATCCTCTTCAGAGCACTGTTCCACAATCCCCTGAAGAACTACCCCCCACTGGAAATGAAACATGCCCAGTATCACCTGATGTGGGCAGGCAAGGACAGGAGATAGCAGAAAGGCTTGAACCTGTGACTGAGCAGCCCAGCTCCAAAGAGATGCAGGATGATGTGCCTCAAACTGCTGAACCCCTTCTTTGCCGTTCTCAAAGACAGCTTGAAAAGCCTGAAAGACTTCACTACTCATGACTAGGCAATCCCTTATTAATGGTAGTGAACTCCCTTTTCCAAGGCTTTAGTGAGGCTATTGCAAGTTACATGCATGATAATGAAGGCACAGAATGGCCACCATATCAGAGAATTGAGAGCTTTGCAATTTAGTTGTCATATGTGGATGCCCAGGGACGGGCATACTGTCAAGAGGGGAGAGTGTAACCCACAAGATAAAATGGGCTACATATAAGACACTAAACATGCAGAACATCAAAGATAAAATAGTTAATTAAAATTAGTTACTCTTTTAAATTTTTGCTAAGTGGAAGATATCAATTATTGCGCTGAGGGAAAGAATATACAGTATTTCTATATCATTTTTGTTGCCGTTATCACTCTATATCAAGAAATGTCTGTCTGTCCCGATCACAGGACATCATAGGGCGACCTATGATGTCTGCAGGATGTCCTATGATGATCCTATGATCTCAGGGTACATAGGACTCACGATGATGTCATATAGGCGATGCCGTCATATAGGCAATAGGACTGGCTACCTGTGATGGAGTGTCCTATGATGTCAGCCTGGATGTCTTTATGATGTCATATAGACCATCAGGCTACCTGTGATGTAGTGTCCTATGATGCCAGCCTGGATGTCTTTATGATGCCATATAGACCATCACTCACGATGCCTGCCTACCTATTATGTAGTGTTCTATGATGCCTGCCACAGGAGGAGACCCTTCGCCAGCATAGGGCACAACAGACAAGGGATGCGCAGACAGACAGGAAATGTGTGGCAGTGCGCCATGCACGTGCTGAGTCACTTGAAGCCTGAAATGCCCGCAAAGCGAGCAACGCTGCATGCCACACAAGGCACAGACAAGCTGAGACCCAGGAGATGCGGAATAGTCAGCTGGCCACCAATGCTGCATGCCAGGCAAGGCACAGAGAAGCTGAGACCGAATATGACACACTACTTTAAACCACACCCATTCGAACCAGGACATCGGGACATCTCACTCAGTAAGGCAGAAGGCACTCTATAAATTCAAGAAATCTCTGTCAGTGATGCCTACGGCATGACTGTGAACAACACAGCAATCTCACACAGGAGGAGACCCTTCAGCAACAGACATGCAGAAATACTTGCTTGGTATGCATGGGTATGTACTAGTTTGTCAAATATGAAGTGGCACATTTTCACCCAATGAACAGTTCAGACTGTAGTTACAAGATTGACTCGGCCAGTCCGAGAGTTGCCCGCGGCAGCTAGTCCCGCCCACCTGCTAGGAGTGTGGGTAACGCTGTTGTTGGGTCAGACAGACATTTGGATTTCAGCAGGAGAGTATATGATCACAGTGTGCGTGAGCAGGAGTACACGGTAAGAAGCGGAGTGAGAGTGGAACGAGATAAACCTACAATATACGGAAGGTAAATTACTTTTACTAAAGCAGTGACTGTAAAAAGTGAGTAAAGGAAATGTCGAGCACATCTTATTACACTGTCACAAATACGGAAATGAAAGACAGATAATGGAAAATGAAGTTCGAGAAGCCGGTAGGGAATGGGATTTAACTGGGATTCTGGGAACAGATGGAGATGAGAGGCAATAAGAATCACGAGGAGGGCACTTTTCTCTTTTTTAAATAACACAGGATTAAGTCATAGAATTTAGGGGTTGACTTCACACCTTAAGAGGAAGACGTGTCTGCACCCCCTGGGGACTCAGGAGAGAGGAGAAGATTACCCGGCCTGACCTTTGGGGGTCAGAAAGGAGAACAGAAGGACTCTGGGTGTTCTATTACAGATGAAAGGATGTAGCTGAGTATTGAGACTTTTGTGTGATGTATTGTTAGAGATGAGTGTATAAATGTACAGTATGTGTGTGACTGCGTCCTGTCTCTTTTCACTCCAATCGAGAGAGGATGTAGGATGAATGAGGATTAAAGCAGATACTGGAAAAATCATCCAGTCTCCTCAATTCTTGACTCTACAATTAGGGTGACCTACGCATGAATCTGAGCACGCCTAGGCTGGAGGACAGCCTCGTGATCGATATGGAAGAGCTGGGAGACAAGCCGCTCAGACCCGGATTCACCGGGGAATGCCAGCAGGGGCACAAGACTAATTAAGCTCCCAGAGAGTTCTGGCAAAGCGACCCGCACTCGTGGTTCCAGCATGTGGAAGTCGCGGTTCCTGCTCGGGGGGAGTTTCAGCGGATGACATTAAAATTCCATAATGTCATCGCGACGCTCGACAGCCGCACAGCTCGGTGTTGTGTGGAGCCTGGTGCCAGCAACCACCCGCTGTCGGCAAATAGGACGCACTGAAAGCCCACCCTCATCAGGAGCTTTGTGCCGTCGTCGTCTGAGGCAAGAGCCAGGCAGCTACTGGACCTGCGCGACAGAGGTGACGCAGGCCAACTGTCCTCATGGAGGACATGCTACAAATGATCGGGACGGACAACGACGCGTTCCTTTTCAAACATATTTTCCTGAGAACCCTCCAGCGCACACGAGAGGTTCCCTGTCCAGCAGGGAGATGTGTGACCCAGCAGGACTTCCGCGACCTGGCCCCAAGAGGCGGAGCGGCTCCTCAACGCCTGCGAGGAACAAGAGGCTTCCGTGGCAGCGGGCAGACCTCGGCGCGGCGGCCGGGGGCAGTGTGGAGCCAGAGACAGCAGTGACCCACCTCAGCGGCGACAAGCAGCGGCGAGATTCCGTAGCAGGGGAGATGACGGCCTCTGTTTTTACCATCGACGTTTTGCTGGGAAGGCGCACAAATGCATCCCGCCCTGCAAGTTCAAAAAGCAGGGAAACGACCAGGCCGGAAGCCGTTAGCAGCTTCCACTCTCAGCAAACGGAACAAGCTGCTTTATCTGACAGACGCAGGCTCCGGGCGGCAATTCCTAGTGGATACCGGAGCCCAGAGGAGCTTCATCACTGCCACCTATGCTGATCGGGTCGCGGGACCCCGCGGAGATGGAGCGACAGCGGCCAACGGCTCCAGCATCAAGACGTACGGAGAGAGAACCTTGTCTCTGTCCTTCCACGGCCGCACCTATGAGTGGAATTTCATCGTGGCGGCAGTGAGCTTCAATATGTTAGGTGCTGATTTTCTGTGTTCACATGGTTTGTTAGTTGATCTGGCCAACAAACGACTAGTAAATGCACTCTCTTTCTGTTCTATCCCTTGTGCAGCTCGGGTGTGTCCGCCGCCAGTTCAGACCAACGTCGCCACAGCAGGTGGTAAGTTTCACAGCCTTCTACACCAGTTCCCAGCACTCACAGTTCCTACTTTTTCAGCTAAGGTGGCGAAGCACGGGGTGGAGCACTTTATTACCACGAGTGGCCCACCCGTTTTTGCGAAGGCTCGACGCTTGGATGCAGCTAAACTCTCCATTGCGCACGAGAAGTTCGCCAGCCTGGAAAGGTTGGGCATAATTTGCCGCTCGAAGAGCGCCTGGGCTTCCCCCCTCCACATGGTACCTAAAGCTGACGGCTCATGGAGACCTTGTGGCGATTACCGCAGGTTGAACAATGCCACAGCGTAGGACCGGTACCCGATTCCGCATATCCAGGGACTCTTTCGGTGTCACTTGGCGGAAGGCGCGCATTTTTTCTAAAATAGACCTGGTCCGCGGTTATCACCAAGTCCCGGTCCGACCAGAAGGACATCCCCCAAAACAGCCGTAATAACCCCGTTCGGGCATTTTGAGTTTTTACGAATGTCTGTTTGGCCTTAAAGGCGCCGCACAAACCTTCCAACGGATGATGGATGCAGTGTTGCGCGACCCTTTCTTTCGTTTTTTGTCTATTTAGACGACATTTTGGTAGCCAGCACCTCCGAGGAGGAGTACGCAAAACACCTCACGACAGTTTTTCAGAGGTTAGGAGAGCATGGGTTGATAATCAACCCGGCCAAGTGCCATTTTGGCGTGGCACAAATCGATTTTTATAGGGCACCGGTTCCTTGGAGGGAGCAGTTCCTCTGCCGGCCAAAGTACGCGCAGTGGCAGATTTTCCCCAGCCTCGAACGGTAAAAGCGTTGCAAGAATTTTTGGGGATGGTAAATTTTTATAACCGTTTCATACCCCACGCAGCGCAGCTTATGCAGCCCTTGTACACCGCGCTCAAAAAGCAGAAGCCCTCCCATGTGATTGAATGGTCCCCGGAGCGGGAGCACGCATTCACAGAGGTTAAACGGGCACTGGCAAACGCGGCACTGTTGGCCCACCCAGACCCGGCAGCCCGCATAGCGCTAACCACAGACGCGTCAGATGTGGCCATAGGGGCCGTAGTAGAACAGCAGGTTGCCGGGGTTTGGCAACCACTCGCATTCTTCAGCAGATCCCTACGCGAGGCTGAGCGAAAATACAGCGCGTTTGACAGGGAGCTGCTGGCGCTCCACTTGGCTATTCGCCATTTCCAGTTCTGGCTGGAGGGGCGGCGTTTCACCGCGTTTGTCAACCACAAACCGCTCACTTTTGCAATGTCCAAAACTTCAGAACCGTGGTCAGGGCGGCAACAGAGACAGCTGGCTGCAATTTCTGAATTTACCACCGATATTCAGCACGTAGCCGGTAAAATCAATGTGGTGGCAGACTGTCTGTCACACGCGGTAACAGCACCCGTCCGCGCGGAAACGGATTGCGCGGCCGCTTACCCAGAGCGCGGTAACAGCGCGGACACGCGCGCGGCTCCGGTCCACGTGGGAATAGATTATGCAGCCATGGAGGCGGAGCAGAGCGAGGACGCGGACGTGCGCGCGCTCCTGTCTGGACCAACAGGGTTAAGGCTGGAACGCAGAAATCTACAAACCGGTTTCACCCCGCTGATCTGCGATGTATCCACAGGGCGACCGCGCCCGGTGGTGCCAGCCGCGTGGCACCGTCGCGTTTTTGACGCCGTGCACTCCCTAGCGCACCCAGGGGTGCGCGCTTCGGTGAAAATGGTGGCGGAGAAGTTTGTTTGGCCGAGCCTGCGCAAGCACATGAAGGAGTGGGCTAAAACCTGCATGGCTTGCCAGCGGGCTAAAATTCACAGGCACACTAAGGCGCTCTTAGAACCGTTCCACATTCCGGCTAAAAGGTTCGATCATGTGCACGTGGACCTCGTGGGCCCCCTGCCCACTTCACAAGGGTTCACGCATCTCTTGACAATGGTAGACCGAACCACATTGGCTGGAAGTGGTCCCGTTAACATCGACCACAGCGGCAGAGGCGGCACGCGCTTTTTTAACAGCCTGGGTAGCGCGGTTCGGGGTCCCGTCAGATATTACGTCTGATAGGGGACCTCAATTTGCGTCGGAACTGTGGTCAGCAGTGGCCAGCGGCTTAGGAGCGGCGGTACATCGCACGACCGCTTACCATCCCCAGGCCAACGGTTTATGCGAGCGTTTTCACAGGTCTTTGAAGGCAGCCCTCAGAGCGTCACTGACGGACACAGATTGGGTAAACAAACTACCATGGGTTTTATTGGGGTTGCGTTCGGCACCCAAAGAGGATCTAGATGCCTCACCAGCAGAATTGGTCTTCGCGCAACCGCTCAGGCTGCCAGGCGAGTTTTTACCCGACCACTTCACCAGGGCCCCCCCCCCCCCCGATCCGGGGGTCTCTGAGTAACACGGGAGCAGAAATGCTCCCGGGCCCCGCTCATCACTCTTTCCCACGTGTGTTCGTGCCCCAGGCTTTACGAGACACAGAGTTTGTTTTTGTCAGGCACGATGCGCAGAGGCATAGCCTCCGCCCACCTTACGACGGTCCATTTCGAGTGCTGGAAACCGGGGAGAAATATTTTGGGCTAGATTTGGGGGGCAGGAGGGAGACATCATAGTGATAGATTAAAGCCTGCTTTTGTGTGCATAACGAGTCTGTACGGCCGCGGGCGTGCCTTGACGCGGCAGGCCCCGAAGGGGCGGCCCCGGGACCCCCCACGGGGGGCAGAATAACCCTTCTCTCCCTCACTCCACAGATGCACAGCAGGACGCCCAACACAGAGCAGGAGACCTGCATACAGCAGATTCGGAGAAGATTGAAACCTAAGCTGCATGCGGAATGATGTGTTTTTTTGGTCAGGTTGTTTAGGTTGCTGTGAGATTCTGTTGGGGGGGGGTGACGTGCTGTATGACTGTTGTATGACTGTATGTGGGTGCCCAGTCTTTCGCGTGGAAGGGGGGAGTGATGTGGGGCCCATAGTTATAACCTATGTGACTCACATGTGGCTGGCTGAATTCAGCCAAGAGAGACTTTGAGCTAGCCATGTGTATTGACTTCACACCTCAAGAGGAAGACGTGTCTGCACCCCCTGGGGACTCAGGAGAGAGGTGAAGATTACCCGGCCTGACCTTTGGGGGTCAGAAAGGAGAACAGAAGGACTCTGGGTGTTCTATTACAGATGAAAGGATGTAGCTGGAGTATTGAGACTTTGTGTGACGTATTGTTAGAGATGAGTGTATAAATGTATGTGTGTGACTGTGTCCTGTCTCTTTTCACTCCGATCGAGAGAGGATGTAGGATGAATGAGGATTAAAGCAGATACTGGAAAAATCATCCAGTCTCCTCAATTCTTGACTCCTACAAAGTAACCATAAGTGAGCTAAATCAGCTCAATAGATACCGATTAGCACTAAATGCTAAGCTAAGTCTCCATTTAACTGTCGTCCCTTGTGCAGCTGAAAAAGTGAAGCTTCCCAATGGTTTTCTACAACTTGTCCTTTACTGCCTGAAGTCAAAAGGTAACACATATGACGTCAATTAATGTAGTTGTTTAATTTGGTTCGTCAGTATAAGCTAACTTGTCTGGAAAGTAAAAGATTGCACTGCTGTATGTTTGTGTTTAGAGGCCTGTGGTTAGCTGGGCACCTCCATTTCAACGCCAGTGCCACCATTTTTGGCGCCGTGTGCAAAACCCCCCAGACAGATTGGTGAGCAGGAGTTTTACTGTCCATAGAGGGATTTCATATAGTTTGCACCTTGTTTGTTTATTGCAAAATTCTGGATTTTCTACTGAATTTATAGCCGTTGAATGTAAGGTTTATTTGTCATGTTTGTTCAGTGAATATAAGCTATTGCATTTTTCTACTTGTTAAAGGAAAAAGTTATTTCATGGTAATTTGCCATATGCACTGATTTCATGGTGAAACATTTTAAGGAAATGTAAACAGTGAAACATTTCATGTTAACTGATGTATTTTATTTTATTGTTAAAAAGAAGTCAGTATTTCATGATGTGACTGCAGTTAAAAAGAGAACTATTTAGATATTTGACTTATGATATTTCTCTGACCCTGTCTGACGACAGGTCAGGTTTTTTGGGTTTTTTTTTAATGTGCCTTGATTCTACGATGATTGCCCTGCATGAATCTGTCCTGTGAGTATCCATGCTTTGACTTTGATGGTGAGCCGTCCCAATAGGATCTAGAAAGAATCATCAAGATATCACTGGATGCTGGATCAGTTCTGCTGCACTCCTCGGTGTGGTAGGGCCAGTATCTCCTTTCTCCCAACATCACACACACATTTCCCCTTTTTTCCCTTGGACTCTGGACACCACTGAAATTTTTTTCTTTTTTCTTTTCCTGGGAACTGAGGACTTATTTTTGTGTTTTTGACTGTTTCTAATATTTTGGACTTATTTCAACTACTGATTGCTAATGACTAAAATTGTTATACGTTGTACTGAAATGTAGGGTATCCTCCCTGTCTGAATGGTGTTTGTTAATAACTGATTTGCACAGTGAACTGTGAAACCTAGAACCGAATTAGATAACTTGGCTTTTAAGTTACACTCCAAACCTGAGGTAACAAGGGTGCACCCGAGATCAAATTTAACTCCGCTGAGATATTTGAAGAACAAAGGTAAACTGTGGTCTGATATTATCCATATATTCCATAACCTACATATGTTAAAGCATGTGGAAATGGTTTTGGTGATTACATATGTAAAGAACTTCACACCTCTGAAAGGACAAAGGGACTCCTCACCCGCCGAGTGAAGAACAAAGACGTTCCCGACGCGGCGGAGGAGACCGGAGGAGCCACCCTCACCCCCCAAAGGCGAGGAGAGGAAATACCAGGACAATGGGGGTATTAAGATAATGAGGGATGTCAGCCTTTTGTTATGCATGTCTTTTGGTTGTGTGCATGTATATAACCAGTGAGGTGGTGA
Organism: Pholidichthys leucotaenia; assembly: GCA_020510985.1. Taxonomy (NCBI): domain Eukaryota; kingdom Metazoa; phylum Chordata; class Actinopteri; order Cichliformes; family Pholidichthyidae; genus Pholidichthys; species Pholidichthys leucotaenia. The sequence continues at coordinate 56,821,341 of CM035837.1, read as the reverse complement.
GAGATTCTGCCTCTTTTCCCTTCTGCCTCTCTCTGCACCAGATTGAGACTTGTTAGAAGAGGCTGAATATTAAAGCTTTCGCTTATAAACCAAATCGCCTCTTTCATTTCCAAGCTCTTCACACTGGTGACCTTGACGGCGAGTATGGACCTGAGGCGTTCCCCCCCGCAATCGACTCATCCGCGGTGACCCAGGCAGACGCCTAGCCGCCACGCAGACGAGGGAGCAGATGGACAACTGTTCCCCCCGGCAGAAGAGATTGAGAGGGCTCAACCGAGCACCAGCACCGCCGCGAGAGCCGAGGCAAGGCACTCTCACCCGGCGGGCACAACAGTGATGGTGTGCACAAATGCCGTCGCTGTCCAGCTGCCAGACTTCTGGCAAGAAGACCCCGCCTCTTGGTTTCAGCAGGCTGAAGCCCAATTTGCACTGGCGGGCACCACGGCTGATGACACCAAATTTTATCATATCGTCTCCAAACTCAACGCCGCCACTTCGAAGTGTGTGCGGAGCATGATCCGGCGACCACCAGCCCGGGACAAATACGAGACGCTCAAAGCAACCATCGTGGCGAACTACGTCCCATCAGCGGAAGAGAGAGCCGAGAAGATCCTGGTGGTCTACGGCCACAGAGGGTGCAAACCGAAGGCCCTCATGGAGGATTTGCTACAGCTCAAAGAAGAGGACAATGACAACTTCCTCTTCCAGTTTATTTTCCTCAGCACGCTGCCGCCACACATGAGAGGGACACTCGCCAGCATGAAGTGCAACAACCACCAAGACTTCCGCGTGCTGGCCAATGAAGCTCATCGGCTCGTCAACGCCTGCAGGGAGCTGACACCCACAGCAGCATCCGCAGACCTCAAAGCTGACGCCCCGAGCCACGAGGAGCCACAGCCCACGGTGACAGCGACACGGCCAAGACGTAACAGACGGAGCGATGTTTGTTATTACCACCACCGCTTCGCCGAGAAGGTTCACAAATGCGTTCCCCCCTGCAAATTTAAACGCCAAAGCCGAGAGCCGTTAACGGCAGCGGCTCTCAGCGAGAAAAACAAGCTGTTGTACGTGACGGATGGACACTCAGGCAAGCAGTTCCTCATCGACACAGGAGCCCAGCTGAGTTTCGTCATGCCCTCCCATGCAGATCGAGCCACGGGCACCCGGGGCAACGGAGCCGTGGCAGCCAACGGCTCTAGCATCGACACCTTCGGCGAAAAGAGCCTGCACCTCCTCATCCACGGCCGCAGCTACAGATGGATATTTGTTGTAGCAGCGGTGAGTTTTAACTTATTAGGCGCAGATTTTTTGTGTGCACATGGGTTATTAGTGGATCTAGCAAATAAGCGCCTGGTTAATGCACTGTCCTTTGCTTCTATTCCATGCTCAGCCCGAGTTTCTCCACCACCTGTGCAGGCTAGCATCACCACGGCAGGAGGTAAGTTTGAGCAACTCCTCACCCAATTTCCAGCACTCACAATCCCCAAATTCTCAGCCACTGTGGCTAAACACGGGGTGGAACACTTCATTCCCACAACGGGACCTCCCGTTTTTGCCAAAGCGCGCCGCTTAGACGTGGCCAAGCTCAACATAGCACGGGACGAGTTTACAACTCTTGAAAAATTGGGCATTGTTAGACGCTCGAAGAGCCCCTGGGCCTCACCACTTCACATGGTTCCAAAATCCGATGGTTCTTGGAGACCGTGCGGAGATTACCGCAGATTAAACAACGCTACAGCGCATGACCGTTACCCAATCCCTCACATTCAAGATTTTTCACTACATCTAGCGGGTGCGCGCATTTTTTCAAAAATAGACTTAGTCCGCGGTTATCACCAAGTCCCAGTCCGAGCAGAAGACGTTCCTAAAACAGCGGTAATAACCCCTTTCGGCCTTTTTGAATTCCTGCGAATGCTTTTCGGCCTCAAAGGCACTGCTCAAACTTTTCAACGAATGATGGACGCGGTCCTACGCAACCTCCCTTTTGTTTTTGTCTACCTCGACGACATGCTGGTAGCCAGCTCGTCTGAGGAAGAACACGAGCAGCACCTCACTACGGTTTTTCAGAGGCTAGAAGAGCACGGGCTAATAATCAATCCAGCCAAATGCAAATTCGGCATGTCACAAATTGATTTTTTAGGACACAAAGTCTCTCCGAAGGGGGCAGTTCCACTTCCAGACAAAGTTCATGCGATAGAAAGTTTTCCACGGCCACAAACGGTCAAATCACTACAGGAATTTTTAGGGATGGTTAATTTTTACAACCGTTTCCTCCCCCACGCAGCTCAGCTCATGCAGCCCCTATATGACGCGCTCAAAAAAAAGAAAGCTTCCAACGCGGTCGAATGGACCCCGGAGCGCGAACGCGCTTTCGCGGAAGTAAAAAGTGCCCTAGCTAACGCCACATTGTTAGTTCACCCAGATCCCTTGGCCCGCATCGCACTAACCACAGATGCTTCAGACCTAGCTATAGGGGCAGTTGTAGAACAACTTGTCAGCGGGGTCTGGCAACCTTTAGCATTCTTTAGCAAATCGCTAAACCAAACTGAACGCAAATACAGCACTTTTGACAGAGAGCTGCTGGCGCTTCATTTATCCATCCGCCACTTCCAGTTCTGGTTAGAAGGGCGGAGTTTCACGGCTTTTGTAGACCATAAACCGCTCACTTTTGCTATGGCTAAAATTTCAGAACCATGGTCAGGCAGGCAACAAAGACAGCTAGCTGCGATTTCAGAGTTCACCACAGACATTCGACACGTGGCAGGCAAACTTTCAACCGACCGACCTCGCCCGTTAGTACCAGCTACATGGCGCCGCCGTATTTTTGACGCAATTCACTCCCTCGCGCACCCAGGTGTGCGCGCCTCGGTTAAAATGGTCGCCGAAAAGTTTGTGTGGCCAGGCCTGCGCAAAAACGTAAAAGAATGGGCAAAAACTTGCATTTCTTGTCAACGCGCCAAAATACACAGACACACAAAAGCCCCTCTGGAGCCTTTTCCAATCCCTGCTAGAAGGTTCGACCACGTTCATGTCGACCTCGTGGGGCCACTACCTTCCTCCCAAGGTTTCACACACCTGTTAACAATGATAGACCGCACCACACGCTGGCCAGAGGCAGTCCCTCTAGCGGCAACCACAGCGGAGGAAGTCGCTCGCGTTTTTTTGACAAACTGGGTGGCACGTTTCGGCGTCCCATCGGACATCACGTCCGATAGGGGGCCTCAATTTGTCTCAGAGCTCTGGTCAGCCATGTCCAGCAGCTTAGGGGCAACAATTCATCGCACCACCGCTTATCACCCTCAGGCTAATAGGTTATGCGAGCGTTTTCACAGGTCTTTAAAGGCCGCCCTCAGAGCCTCACTAACGGACACAAATTGGGTAAATAAACTTCCCTGGGTTTTATTAGGGTTGCGTGCTGCGCCTAAAGAGGATCTAGACGCCTCTCCCGCAGAATTAGTCTTTGCACAACCTCTCAGGCTCCCAGGTGAATTTTTACCAGAGAACCCAGAGCCAGGGCGCCTTCCAGTCCCAAGGTTTTTAGGCAGCAACGGACCGAACTCTCTCCCCGGTCCAGCTCATCACTCCTTCCCACGGGTTTTTGTCCCTCAGGCTTTAAAAAACGCTGAGTTCGTTTTTGTTAAGCATGAAGCTTTAAAACCTACCTTTCGCCCAGTATACGATGGGCCATACAGAGTGCTGGAACATGGTGATAAACACTTTGTGCTTGATTTTGGGGATAGAAAAGAAACAGTCAGCATTGACAGACTTAAACCTGCCTTCTTGTGGAAAGACGAGCCTGCACAGTTGGCGAGAGCACCTCGGCGGGGTAGACCCCCCAAGAGAAAAGACTCAGCCCCCCAGCAGGGAACAGTTAACCTCTCTCCTTCCCACACTGCAGATCCCTCTCAAGAAGGTCCCAGCAGGGCGCCTAAACCAACCTCCAGCAGTTTTTGGAGAAGATTAAAACCCAGACAGCACAGGGACTGATACAAACCACTCCACAATTATTCACTAATTGTGCTGCAACAGTTTAGGACTGACTTATGATTTTACTATGCTGTTATAATTACCACTGAACTCTCCTAGGAGCATGGCTGCTAGAAAGTTTCTTCCGTGGCAACAGATGTAACACTTAGTATGTCATAATAACTATCTTAGACTGTGAACCTTCCTGTTGTCCTTTCTTAGTTGTTTGGGGGGCCTGTGGTCTATATTAACCATATATTCCATAACCTACATATGTTAAAGCATGTGGAAATGTTTGGTGATTACATATGTAAAGAACTTCACACCTCTGAAAGGACAAAGGACTCTCACCCGCCGAGTGAAGAACAAAGACGTTCCCGGACGCGGCGGAGGAGACCGGAGGAGCCACCCTCACCCCCCAAGGCGAGGAGAGGAAATACCAGGACAATGGGGAGATTAAGATAATGAGGGATGTCAGCCTTTGTTATGCATGTCTTTTGTTGTGTGCATGTATATAATCAGTGAGTGGGAGAGATTCTGCCTCTTTTCCCTTCTGCCACTCTCTGCACCAGATGAGACTTGTTAGAAGAGCTGAATATTAAAGCTTCGCTTATAAACCAAATCGCCTCTTCATTTCCAAGCTCTTCTACAGTAACACACTTTTGGTTTGGTTTTGACCATTCTCATGGTGGATGTTATATCCATTTCAGTTGTATGCTGCTAAATGTCTTTTCGTCTTTTTATTTTTTCCATTCTTTCACATTTTTTTCATTTATTCACTAAAGCCGGCAATTATTCAACTTTATATTGCTGTCTCCGAGTCTCATTTGAATGTTCCACTTTGCTCCAGCAACCGAACCTACTGGTGCAGTTGAGTAACTTGTATTGGCTAATCACTTATTTATATTGAGTGACATAAATTATACACACAAGTTACATACCTGTGGTTGTTAATATATGCTACAGGTGTTATTACCGAATACGGGGTTACATTAGTAAACTAGCAACCAGCTAACTTCAGACAATCCACGAGCTAAATCAATCATATGATATTTACTTCCTTTTGGACAGAGGGGTTAGTCCTTTATTTGACAACCTATTTAAAATGGTTTGTTACCCTTGTGGAGCTCTATTCATTTTCTCTCGTGAGCTGAATGCATTCTAAAAGAGCATCCCCACCTGCTGCCCATACAACTGACTCCTACTCAGTGAAGACGCAAAGACCAGTTGGGCAATACCAAGTCTGCGGGGAGCGGGGTTGGGGATGCATTGTCTGATTATTAGAAATGTTACTTTTTGCTGTTTGCAAATGAAAAAATGACAACTTCTACACACTCGCTTGTGGATGTTTTTTAATTACCTCCGCCAAGGAGGCTATGTTTTCATCAGCGTTGGTTTGTCTGTCTGTTTGTCTGTTTGTTTGTTAGCAAGATAACTCAAAAAGTTACGGACGGATTTTCATGACATTTTCAGAGATTGTCAGAAATGGGGTATCCTACAGATGATTAGATTTTGGTGGTGATCCGGATCACCGTCCAGAAGAAAACCGCCATTACGGAAAATGCCATTTTCGTGAATAACTACTGAACCACTAATCCTATCATTGTCAATCCAATTGCTAGTCATATGTTTTCATGGTCAAGGAATCTGAAAACGTACACACAAACACTGTATGGGGGGAACTGTGGCGCTTGGCGGAGATCTGCGCTCTCCGAGTGCTTTTCTAGTTATAATTATATGATTACTAGGGGGGTATATTGGCCATAGGTGAGGGTAGGAACGTAGACTGACCGGTAAATCGACAGCTTTGCCTTAGAGCTTAGCTCCCTCTTCATCACAACAGACCGGTACGACATCCGCATCACTGCAGATGCTGCTCCGATCCATCTGTCAATCTCTCGCTCCATTCTCCCTTCACTCGTGAATAAGACCCCGAGATACTTAAACTCCCCCACTTGGGGCAGAAGCTTGTCCCCAACCTGAAGAGAACAATCCACCTTTTTCTGGCTGAGGACCATGGACTCGGACTTGGAGGTGCTGATTCTCATTCCAGCCGCTTCACACTCAGCAGCAAACTGTCCCAGTAAGACCTGTAGGTCATTGCTGGATGAAGCCAGCAGGACAACATCATCTGCAAACAACAGAGGTGAGATCCTGTGGTCACCAAGCATGACACCCTCCATTCCCTGGCTGCGCCTAGAAATCCTGTCCATAAAAATCATGAACAGGATCGGTGACAAAGAGCAGCCCTGGTGGAGTCCAACTCTCACTGGGAATGAGTCCGACCGAGTGCTGACAATACGAACCAAACTCTCACAATGGTCATATAGAGACCAGATAGCTCGTAACAACAAGCCCAATACCCCATACTCCTGAAGCACCCCCCACAAAAAAACACAAGGGACGCGGTCGAATGCCTTCTCCAAGTCCACAAAACATATGTAAACTGGTTGGGCAAACTCCCACGAACCCTCGAGGATTCTTGAGAGGGTAAAGAGCTGGTCCGATGTGCCATGGCCAGGACGAAAACCACATTGCTCCTCCTGAATCCAAGGTTCGACCAACAGTACCTTGGCATAGACCTTCCCAGGGAGGCTGAAGAGTGTGATCCCTCTAACGTTGGAGCACACCCTCCGGTCCCCTTTCTTGAAGAGAGGAACCACCACCCCGGTTTGTCATGCCAAAGGCACTGTCCCCAACCTCCACGCAGTGTTGCAGAGGAATGTCAACCATGACAGCCCTCCAACATCCAGGGCCTTGAGGTACTCAGGGCGAATCTCGTCCACCCCCAAGGCCCGGCCACCAAGGAGCTTTTTAACCACCTTGGCATCCTCAGCCCCTGTGATGGGCGAGTCGTCCCCCTCGTCCACAAGCCCTGCTTCCTCTGTGGAAGGCGTGTCAGTGGGATTGAGAAGATCCTCGAAGTATTCCTTCCACCGCCCGACGATATCCCCAGTCAAAGTCAGCAGTGCCCCATCCGCACCATACACAGTGTGGACAGGGAGCTGCTTCCCCCTCCTGAGCCACCGGACAGTTTGCCAGAATCTCTTCAACGCTGACCGAAAGTCTTGTTCCATGGCCTCACCGAACTCCTCCCATACCCGAGTTTTTGCTTCAGCAACCACCCAAGCTGCACTCTGCTTGGCCTGCTGGTACGCCTCAGTTGCTTTGGGAGTCCCACAAGCCAACCAAGCTTGATAGGACTCCTTCTTCAGCTTAATGGCCCCCCTTACCACTGGAGTCCACCACTTGGTTCGGGAGTTGCCACCACGAGATGCACCAACGACCTTGCGGCCGCAGCTCTGGGCAGCTGCTTCAACAGTGGAGGTGGAGAACATGGCCCATTCAGACTCCATGTCTCCAGACTCCCTCAGAATATGGGCGAAGTTCTTCCGGATCAATCACAGCAACGTGTGAAAATTTCCTCGGTAGATAGTACGGCCTCATGCTAACGGTTAACAACTCAATGTCCTTTCAACAGTGTTGTTCTTTAGTGTTAAAATAAGTCTTTTTTTCTGTGCATGCAAAGGCACATTTCTTATAAATTTTGAGCACAATTTCTATTTAAATTCATGTTCGTGAGAAAAAATAATCCTTCCTTCCTCCTGACAGGTATGGCATATCCAGATATTTATTAAACAGCATGATTGTAGGACAGAAGTAGAGTGAAGTGGTCATAAAACATCAACAAAGGAGAAGTTCACACTAACACAGATTTAAAATGTGGGCAGAAATACCCCCTTCTGTGCTCACAGAAAAAGTCCCAGATTGTCTACTTGGAAAATGGGAGCATAACTTTGTGTATGTTCATCCATGGCAACACCAGAAGTTGAACTACTTGATTTTTTTTTTTGTCAAACTAATGTTTTTTTTTTTTGTAAAATTTATAGATCCAGTTATCTTTCTTTGATACTAAATACCATTATGTGTTGAAGTCATGTCTATATTATTCTTTAATATAGTAATGAAAGTTCAAGTCTGTTTTGTGGGTACATGATCATTAGTCAGATGCTGTAAAAACAACTAAAAATAAGAAAAATGAAAAAAAAAATGACAGGAAGAGCCCACAAACTTTTATGCTCCCAACAGCTTTTTTTTTAACTGCTGGTCTATCAAGGAAAAAAACATTTTCATGGTGTTCACATGTGTTCTAAGAAGAAAAATATCACAAACTGGTGAGTATAGATGCAAATGTTGAAATATTATGATGGAAAAAAGTTGCAAATTCATTAAAAAAAATATTGTGTTGAAAAAGGTTTAAAAAAATTGATCGGAAAAAAGTCCTGATTTTACTAGGAAACTCTAAATTGGACTATGCTCTGTACAAGGCAATGAAAGTATTCATATTACAATATGCTTACCACATTAATAATAAGTGAGGGTTTTTTGTAAATGTGTCTCTGTTTTCTTGTAAATGTGTGGCTTTTTCTTGTAAAGCTGCAACTTTGTCGTGTAAATTTGTAACTATTCTTGTTTCTTGGAAATGTGTTTTTCCCTGTTTGTTTTTAATGTATCACCTTTTTCATGTTATTCTAAATTTAAATGAGCATCACTTGTCATATTTCTGCACCCATACTCTTGCAAATTTGAACTTGTTGCGTCATCCCACTTAAAAATTAACAAATTAACATTTTTCCACATTATAATATGATAAGCATATTGTATATTTTTCATGTTAAAGCATAAGTTTATTGTAGAGCAATATTTGTCTTACCCATATTTCTGATAACTCCATTTCACATAATAACGTGAAAACTGTATTGCTCTAACAATACACTTATTACATTATAATGCGAAAAAATATATTATAGATATTATTATACGACCCCCATGGACTGTACACCTTATCATGGAGGTGGTGGTGGGGGGGGGGAGGGGGGTGCGTGCCCCAGTGATCTCAGGAGCTATGTTGTCCGGGACAATTTGCCTCTGGTAGGGTCACCCAAGACAAACCTGGTCCTAGGTGAAGGGCCAGAGTAAGAACGATTCACAGACTTCCATGATGAATGCTAGAACAAGGATTCAGTGTACCCCGCATGGTATGGGGTTACCGGGGCCCCACCCTGGAGCCAGACCTGGGGGAGGGGCTCGATGCTAGTGTCTGGTGGCCGGGCTTCTGCCCATGGGACCTGGCTGGGCTCAGCCCGATGGAGTTACTGGGTCGCCCTCCAGTGGGCTCACCACCCACCACCTGCAGGAGGGGACCATGGGGGTCCGGTGCTATGTGGATCAGGTGGCAGTCAAAGGCGGAGACCTTGGCAGTATGATCCAAGCTTCCTAAACTGGCTTTTGGGATGTGGAAATGTCACCTCTCTGGTGGGGGGAGGAGCCTGAGCTGGTGCATGAGGTTGAGAGATACCGGCTTGATATAATCGGCCTCACCTCAACACACAGCTCCGGTTCCGGAACCAGTCTCCTGGAGAGGGGCTGGAGCTTGGCCTACTCGGGAGTTGCCCCGGGCGAGAGGCGACAAGCAGAGGTGGGTATTCTTGCATCCCCCCACCTTGCTGCCTCTATATTGGAGTTTTCCCCGGTGGATGAAAGGGTTGCTTCCCTGCACTTTCGGGTTGGGAAATGGGTCCTGACCATCATTTGTGCCTATGCACCAAATGATGGTTCAGAGTACCCACCCTTTTTGGAGTCTCTGACTGGGGTGCTGAAGAGTGCTCCTCTTGGAGACTCCATTGTCCTACTGGGGGACTTCAATGCGCACGTGGGCAATGACAGTCAAACCTGGAGGGGGGTGATTGGGAGGAATGGCCTGCCCGATCTGAACCCGAGTGGTGTTCAGTTATTGGACTTCTGTGCTAACCATAGTTTGTCCATAACGAACACCATGTTCATGCATAAGGGTGACCATATGTGCACCTGGCACCAGGACACCCTAGGTCGCAGGTCGATGATTGATTTTGTTATCGTGTCATCAGACCTGCAACCGTATGTCTTGGACACTCGGGTAAAGAGAGGTGCAGAGCTGTCAATTGATCACCACCTGGTGATGAGTTTGATCCGATGGCAGGGGGGGATGACATTCAGACTTGGTAGACCAAAACGTATAGTGAGGTGTGCTGGGAACATCTGGCTGAGGCCCCTGTCTGGGAGGTCTTCAACTCCCACCTCTGGCAGAGCTTCAACCACCATTCCGAGGGAGTCTGGAGACATGGGAGTCTGAATGGGCCATGTTCTCCACCTCCATTGTTGAAGTGGCTACCCAGAGCTGCAGCCGCAAGGTTGTCAGTGCATCTCGTGGTGGCAATCTCCGAACCAAGTGGTGGACACCACTGGTGAGGGGGGCCATTAAGCTGAAGAAGGAGTCCTATCAAGCTTGGTTGGCTTGTGGGACTCCTGAAGCAGCTGAGGTGTACCGGCCGGCCAAGCGGAGTGCAGTTCAGGTGGTTGCTGAAGCAAAAACTCGGGTATGGGAGGAGTTCGGTGAGGCCATGGAACAAGACTTTCGGTCAGCCTCGAAGAGATTCTGGCAAACTGTCTGGTGGCTCAGGAGGGGGAAGCAGCTCCCTGTCCACATTTGTGTATGGTGCGGATGGGGCACTGCTGACTTCGACTGGGGATATCGTTGGGCGGTGGAAGGAATACTTTGACAATCTCCTCAATCCCACTGTCACGCCTTCCACAGAGGAAGCAGGGCTTGTGGACGAGGGGGGATGACTCGCCTATCACAGGGGCTGAGGTCACCAAGTTGGTTAAAAATCTCTTTGGTGGCCGGGCCCCGGGGGTGGACAAGATTCACCCTGAGTACCTCAAGGCCCTGGATGTTGTAGGGCTGTAATGGTTGACATGCCTCTGCAACATTGCGTGGAGGTTGGGGACAGTGCCTTTGGCATGACAAACCAGGGTGGTGGTTCCTGTCTTCATAAAAGGAGACCGGGGGGTGTGCTCTAACTTTAGAGGGATCACACTCCTCAGCCTCCCTGGAAGGTCTATGCCAAGGTACTGGAGAGGAGAGGTCCAGCCGTTTGGTCGAAACTTCGATTCAGGAGGAGCAATGTGGTTTCATCCTGGCTTGTGGCACATCGGACCAGCTCTTTACTCTCTCGAGAATCCTCAAGGGTTCGTGGGAGTTTGCCCAACCAGTTTACATGCGTTTTGTGGACTTGGAGAAGGCATTCGACTGCATCCCTCGTGGTTTTTTGTGGTAGGTGATTCGGGAGTATGGGGTATTGGGCTTGTTGTTATGAGCTATTTGGTCTCTGTATGACTGTTGTGAGAGTTTGGTTCGTATTGCCAACACTCGGTCGGACTCATTCCCAGTGAGAGCTGGACTTCGCCAGGGCTGCCCTTTGTCACTGATCCTGTTCATAATTTTTATGGACAGGATTTCTAGGTGCAGCCAGGGAATGGAGGGTGTCATGCTTGGTGACCACAGGATCTCATCTCTGTTGTTTGCAAATGATGTTGTCCTGCTAGCTTCATCCAGCAATGACCTACAGGTCTTACTGGGACAGTTTGCTGCTGAGTGTGAAGTGGCTGGGATGAGAATTAGTACTTCCAAGTCCGAATCCATGGTTCTCAGCCAGAAAAAGGTGGATTGTCCTCTCTGGGTTGGGGACAAGTTCCTGCCCCAAGTGGAGGAGTTTAAGTATCTTGGGGTCTTATTCACGAGTGAGGGGAGAATGGAGCGAGAGATTGATAGATGGCTTGGAGCAGCATCTACAGTGATGCGGATGTTGTACTGGTCTGTTGTGGTGAAGAGGGAGCTAAGCTCTAAAGCAAAGCTGTTGATTTACCAGTCATTCTATGTTCCTACCCTCACCTATGGTCATGAGCTTTGGGTAATGACCGAAAGAACAAGATTGTGGATACAAGCGGCTGAAATGAGCTTTCTTCGTAGGATCGCTGGACTCACCCTCAGAGATAGGATGAGGAGCTCAGTCATCCAGGAGAGGCTCAAAGTAGAACTGCTGCTCCTCCACACTGAAAGGAGCCAGTTGAGGTGGTATGGGCATCTGATCAGGATGCCTCCTGGACGCCTCCCACATGAGGTGTTTCGGGCACGCTCCTCTGGGAGGAGACCCCGGGGGCAGACCCAGGACTTCGCTGGAGAGACTATGTCTCCCAGCTGGTCTGGGAACGCCTTGGTATCTTCTCTGAAGTGCTGGAGCAGGTGGCTGGGGAGAGGGAAGTCTGGGCTTCTCTGCTTCAACTGCTGCCTCCGCAACCCGGACCTCTGGAAAAGCGGCAGAAGATGGATGGATGGATGGATATTATTATAGATAAAATTTTCATGTTATTACATGAAACAGAGTTATCATGAAATAAGGTGTTCTAACATTAAAGTTTTTGTTATAACGTCATACTCAGCCATTTATTTCTTTCCCTGGTATGGCAGCAATATGATTCCGTAGAATACAATACTGTACTTCCCATTGTTGAGTCTCTTTTTAAAGATGGTACCTGCGCTGTCCATTTCCTGTGGTGCTGAAAGCGAAGAATGACTCAGGTGTCTCCTTAAAGCTGCACAATATGACAGATTTGTCAACGATAGATTTACATCGTTGTTTTTTGCAGTGGTTTGAACTCAAACAAGTGTCTGGTCCAGCTAGTTGAAGACCAAAGTGTCTGCTCCCCTCACCGGCTCGCTCCAGTCACAGCGTGGTGCTGCGCGTTGTTGCTCCAATTCTCCAAACCATCCTAGGCCGTTTTCTTACGTCCGCCGAGCCATTAAAGGTTAAACTACGTCGTGGGCGTAGCGGCTCCTTGTAATGGCGACCGTGCCGTGATGTGCCTAGGGTTTGTGAAAATGAAGCGGAGAAGAAGTTATTTCTTTTGAGCAAAACGCCGAGGTTCCCCACAGGAGGACTTTGGAGTGTACGACAGGCGTCTTCATAACTGGTAAAACTTAGCTGTACTTTTTAACTTTCACGCCTCTCACAATGATAAAGCTGAAGTCAAACCAAACCCGGACGTACGACGGGGATGGCTACAAGAAGCGGGCCGCCTGCCTGTGCTTCAGGAGTGAATCCGAGGAGGAGGTGAGTCCGAGGATGATGTCTGGCGGGCCAAGCTAACGTTAGCCGCTGTATGTCATCCCAGTGTTTCCGCTGCGTGTAGTTCTTTACATTTATAAACATATTTGTGATAATACGCTTATGGGGAGCATTTATTCAGGTTCTCATGTCGTCTCTCGAGGTTGCTCATTAATCGCTAATTTTCAGCTTCTACGTACCTACGCGTTATGCAAGCCTCTTAACCGGTGCAAGTAGCCCCCTCTGCTTTTTCTTATAATTAACTCTGATAGTTGCACGCTAATGCTAACGCTAGCCTGCTAACCTCCCGTGTTGCTGCTGTAGACAGCCGGCTTTCAGCCAGCGACCACAGCCCACAGCAGCCTGTGGACAACGAGACTTGTCTTCAGAGGGAAATAAATTATTGACTACCAGAGACACCCATTTGTTAGTGTTTATTGATAATTTGGAGAACCACATAGGCTAAATGCATTGTTTAATAGCCAGACATTTAAGTGATGTGTAGCTATTGGCGACGCTACCGTAAACTTACGGATAACCGTGTGACCCTGTGATAGCCAGCAGTGTTCGACAGAAGACATTACACGGGATACTTCAGAATTAGCACTGCTTTTGGAAGCAGCAATATAGCAATAAAATCAGATCCGCTGCTTTATGTAACATCCAGTATTGAAGCTCGCAGACATAACTGTCAGATGTATCATTTACTATCAATAGAGTCACATCAGACTCCCAGGTTTGCTCGCGGTTCGTTATTAGAGGTCAGAGGCGATTTAGGAGGCTGATGTGCAGTCAAGAGCAAACACAAAGATGCCTTTGTAACAGAAGCATTTTACCAGGGGAGGAGACGGGACAAAACCATTTCCTACCAATTCTGATGAAAGTAGGAGTGCGACTTCAAACGACATTTCCAGCATATTCTGAAGAATGCACCAGTATCTCCAGCATACCGCAATAAATTGATTATAGCTCAGCTGAGACCCATCTGTTTAACATATTAACATCAGTCAGAACACACACTTATGTTAAAAATAAATTATAAGTGATTTATTTTCTTTATCTTGTTATTCTGGGTTGTGAAATTTGTTGTACAGCAGCCCATATAATTATAGTGGAAGTTTACATTTAGTGAATATGCAACAGTTTGACATATTTTCTTAATTTTTATTGTGGTGCAGTTGCCAATGACATACCATCCAGATGACTAAAATAATAGACTGACAGTTGTGATATTGTTATATTTATTCCTGCAGGTTGAAAGGGGTGGTGGCATATGTACAAATGAGTGAATCTACTGGTTTACATCTTTTGATGGTTGCTTGTATTTTGGCCGTGGAAGGCTGAAACAGTGATTTGCTTGTGGCTGGTACAATAGCTAGTTTGTTCATCATCATTAGGGACCAGGCCATTTCTGTTGCAGTTTGGCACTCAGTGATGCCATTTGTCATAGTGATAACAAAATCATTTGAACCCTATTCACAAATAAAGTGGAATTGGACTGTAAAGCCTATCCTCTCTCTTATGGGAAACATTGCAGGTGCTATTGGTGAGCAGTAGTCGACATCCTGACAAATGGATTGTTCCCGGAGGAGGAATGGAACCTGATGAGGAGCCCAGTGTTGCCGCAGCACGAGAAGTGTGCGAAGAGGTGAGTTTTCTGTGTATTATCTTATGCATTTTTTCATATATAAGCCTATACTACATGTCTCTTTTGTTTCCCCCTCCCCATAAATTTGCTTTTAAACAATTACAGTATTTTGTAAAGATGGGGTTTTTTTTAATGCGTGTAAACCTGTTGATAAATGGGGATTTACTCCGCTTTCAGTGCCAGCAGCCCTGTTTATGATCTGTAGCAGTTTGTCTTTTCTGTTCTTTTTCACTGCGTCAAGTTTGATGTCATCACATTGATTTTTGTCACACACTCATTGGAAAACTGTTGTAAACCTTCAGGGGTAGCAGTGGCACAGGGTGTAGCGTGTGGGTCAAACTGATTGGAGGGTCAGTGGTGCGATTTCTGCTCTCTCTGCAGTCTGCATGTTAAAGTGTCCTTGAGGAAGACACTGAACCCCGAGTTGCTCCTGGAGGGTCAGGCCAGCGCCTTGCAGGGCAGCTGTTACGCCATCAGTGTGTAAATGTGTGTGAATGGGTAGATAGCCAAATCTGTAAAGCGCTTTGGTCATCCATGGATGAGGAAAAAAGCCCTATATAAGTGAACGCTGTTTACCTTCTTCTTCTTCCTCTTTCGGCTGCTCCCTTAGGGGTCGCCACAGTGGATCATCTGCCTCCATCTCACCCCATCCCTTGCGTCTTCTTCTGTAACACCAGCCCTCTCCATGTCCCCCTTCACTACATCCATGAATCTTCTCTGTGGTTTTCCTCTTTTCCTCCTGCTTGGCAGCACCATCTTCACCATCCTTTGTCCAGTATATCCACTATCCCTCCGCTGCACATGTCCAGGCCATCTCAGTCTTGCCTCTCTTACTTTGTCTCCAAACTGCTCAACCTGAGCTATCCCTCTGATATAGTCATTTCTAATCTTGTCCCCCCTAATCACTTCCAATGAAAATCTTAGCATCTTCAACTCTTCCACTTCCAACTCCGTCTCCTGTCTTTTTCAATTCAATTCAACTTTATTTATATAGCGCCATTTCACAACAGTCATCTCATAGCACTGTCAACTGTAGGGGGAACCCCCACAGTTGCAGAAAGACCCCAGCAATCAGGCGATCCCCTGTGAGCAAGCACTTGGCGACGGTGGAGAGGAAAAACTCCCTTTTAACAGGAAGAAACCTCCAGCAGAACCAGGCTCAGGGAGGGGCAGTCATCTGCTGCGACTGGCTGGGGGGTGAGGGGATAGAGAAGAAGAAAAGAACAGACATGTAGAGAGCAAACAGCATGATGGGGACTCAATCTATGGGAGAGAACAAACAAATGTTTAATGACCAGCAAAAAAAAATAGTTCATTGAGAGTGAGGAAAGGAGTGAGGCCCAGTGCATTACTGGAGGTCCCCCGGCTGACTAAACCTATTAGCAGCATAACTAAGGGAGGGTTCAGAAACACATGATCCCTCCCTAATTGTAGGCTATATCAAAAAGGTAGGTTTTAGCCCTATTCTTAAAAACAGAGATTGAGTCTGACTCCCGAATCCAGATTGGCAGCTTATTCCACAGGAGAGGAGCTTGATTGAGCTTGCTTTTGTCAGCACTGTCTCCAAACCATACATTCAATTCAATTCAACTTTATTTATATAGCGCCATTTCACAACAACAGTCATCTCATAGAACTTTCAACTGTAGGGGAAACCCCCACAATTGTAGAAAGACCCCAGCAATCAGGCGATCCACTATGAGCAAGTGCTTGGCGACGGTGGAGAGAAAAAACTTTTAATAGGAAGAAACCTCCAGCAGAACCAGGCTCAGGGAGGGGCAGTCAGTGTAACCATACATCATAACAGGTCTCACTACCTTCTTGTAAATCTTTCCTTTCATTCTTGCTGCTACCCTTCTATCACAAATCACCCTTGACACTCGTCTCCACCCTGCTGACATTCTTTTCTTCACCTCTCGTGCATTTTCCATTGCTTAGGATGGTTGACCTCAGGTATTTAAACTCATCTACTTTCACTACCTCTACACCTTACATCTTCACTGCTACACCTGCCTCCCTCTCAGTCACACTCATGTATTTTGTCTTGCTTCTACTGGCTTTCATTTTTCTTCTCTCTAGAGCTTACCTCCACCTCTCCAGGTTCTCTTCCACCTGTTCCTTACTCTCACTACAGATCACAGTGTCGTCTGCAAACATCATGGTCCATGGAGACTCCTGTCTGACCTCATCTGTCTGCCTGTCCATCACCATGGCAAACAAGAAGAGGCTCAAAGCCAATCCCTGATGTAACCCCACCCCCATCTTGAACCCATCTGTCACTCCTATAGCACACCTCACCACAGTCTTGCTGTCCTCATACATGTCCTGCACCACCCTCATATACTTCTCTGCCACTCCTGATTTTCTCATACAGGACCACACTTCCTCTTTTGGCACCCTATCATATGCTTTCTCTAGATCCACAAAGACACAGTGCAGCTCCTTCTGACCTTCTCTATACTTCTCCATCAAGACTCATAGAGCAAACATTGCATCTGTAGTACTCTTTCTTGGCAAGAAACCCTACTATTGTGAATGCTATTTATTTACCATAAATTGAAGAAATCCGTATCAAAAGTCAGTGACATCATGGTCAACTTTATCTTTTTAATATCTTACCTTGGCAGCATTTCATAATTACCCGGATCATGAAGTCGCTGTTGTACACTGAACCCACTCACAGTATTATTTGTTCTTCGGTCACCAACTCAGTTTTTTGAGTTCTTAGGTATAGCCATGATGCTTTGACGTAGTGACACTGACACCTACGCCACTACATAAATTTGCATGTTTATATTGCATCTGAGTGGAGGTAAAGATGTTAAAAATTTGTTTCTATAGAGGGCATGCAATGACGTCACTTCGCTTACAGTCATGCCCCCCTCCTTCCAGATTGAGCGGCAAAACAAATCAAAGATGGCTATGTGTAGCAGTAAAAACGCCGACACAGAGAGGAATACAAATGATTCTATGCTCAAACTGAAGGCAGCTGGACTGAACAGCGACCCTCTTGGCTTTCAAAAGAATCAGTGGTCCGCTAACATTCTCATATGGCCAGAAAATGGGTTTCCTATATTTATATGTACTTAATTTTGACACCAGTAAAATATACAAAGCAGAGCCTGAAAGCATTTAAAAGCCTGGACGCTTGGTCACACTTCAAGGCAGGATTTGTAGGCGAAATTAAAGTAACAAAGACACCTATGGATATTCTGGTTGTCTGTGGACAGGTATGTATATATCATTATTACTATTTTTTTTTTTTTAAATTTTTTAATGTTGCTACCGTTAGCTAACCTAGCATTAGCTAGCTATCATTTCACGTTTTTCCCCACATCTTAACGGCTACTCATTAATTGTGCAGGTATAACACAGCTAGTGAATGGCTTTAATAAGCTAATAAATCACCATCCTCTTTACAGTAAACAAATCCAACATACCTGTGACAAAATGAGAATAAAGCCATGTTTCGGTGTGTGGATTCCAGTTGCTTCTGCCGATTGCAGCAACCCAATTGCTTCTCCTTTCTTTAGTTTTTGTCAGTCTGTAAAAGGATAGCTCAGACTTCTTGGAGAATCTGTTTGAACAGTCAATTGCATAACAGCTCTTCCCCATTTTAGATGTGCTTTGAAGGCATTAAAGGGCAGGAAAGTGGCAGAAATAGTAGTAGTGTTAGCTGGATTGCCTTGAAAACCAGCGGAATCCTCAGACAAAGTTGCAGTATCTGTTATATCACAGACACCTAGAAAAGCCTCCAGTTGAGCCCTCTCCTCAGGTCGGTGCTACTGACTGTGCCAGGAAGCTAGGCTAACGCACGGTTAGCCCCTAACTAACAAAACCGGACTTTCTGGGTGACCTTACACTGTAAAAAATGATTTAAAAAATAATCTAAAATTTAAAAAATTAGAGCATACTCAGGATTTCAAACATGTCGCCTCAAAAGTTGATTAAACCAGCCTGTCCTCATTTTAGGTGTTTTTTGCTGCATTCAAATGATTCAAACCAATGGTGGCACACATTCCTTTTGCCACTCAGTGCTGAGAAAACACCATAACTTCCGGGATTTTGACGTCATGTGGCATCATGCACTTGCTCTCAATTGACTCCCATCTTACCCAGGAGTGAATGATGGATGAATGCTTTCCCATTGCTGACAGAAAACCTGATGTTTTGGGGTTTTAAGTGGATTTTTTGGGCAGGAATGGCGCTTAAGTCGCTGCTGTTGTAAAACAAGTGTCACTGCAACTGCTGCCTCCTCTCCTGGCATCCTATACTTGACCCTGTTGGAATCATGGATGTGAAACATGCCTCTCTAGACGTAATCAACAGCCGGGAATATATTTCTGAGAATGGATTTCCATTTTCAGCCTGGCAAATTTGTTCAAGTATAGGCTCATAACGGGTATTATGTTACACATCCATTAACTCATGTCTGTATTTAACACAGGGCATAATGTTTCTCTCCAAAGTCCATTTTGTCAATGCCGTTATCCAGTTTGCCTGGTTAGGGAGGGTGAGCCTAGCAACTTGTAAGCTGTACCAAAGCATCATGTTACAAAGCACTGTTTAGGTGTCAACAGAAGCAAATGCTGAGATTGAGCACTGGTTGCCCAGTAGTTTCTCTGATGTGATGATTCAGTCCAACATTATACTTGTTGGACTTGATTTGTTATACACAAATGAAGATGAGCATTTGACATTTTTGGGGGTCCAGAAGTTTATTGGAGGTGTCTTTAGTGGGATGGACAGGTAACAACAAAACTGTAAAACCATTTTGAACCCAATATACTGCTCAAAGTGCCTATTTCCATCCTTTAAATCAGGTGTTTTCAAAGTGTATGTGCTGTTCATCCTTTGGACATTTTGATCAGAATGGGCACAGGACTCTGAAGACACTGAATCTCTCCTGGCTGTCTGTTCTTGGTGGGTCGCTGACCTCAAAAAGCCTATTCTCTGTGTGTGATCCATCACACTGAGGGAGGCTGATATCATCTCTTATCCTGGCTCCTGCTGTTTGGTGGCTTTGGTGTTTGCAGGACACTGGCGTGCCAGCTTATTTTCACAGGGTCAGAAACAATGTCACATCACCACTGAGGCTCCTCGTGTGCTAAAAGGCCACAGTCAGAAAGTTTATGGTGACTTTCAGTCGCACTCAACACATTGCCAGCCACTCCGGCGTTTTAAGCCTCTTATTGGATGGTGGTGTAACAGGACATATCCTAATCCTGACTAATCAAATGTTTTTTTCTTATTGGTTTGGACTCTGCCCAGAAATGGCAGTGAAGACACTGAAAACCAGCAGCAAGCCACAGGTTACAGAGCATGCCTTTGTCTGCCTGACGATTCACTGCCTCAGCTGTTGTATCCCACTGATGGACTCCAGTCCTACACCATGAAGACCCATTGCGTAACATGTAATGCAGCCTCAGTGTGCTACATCCTCTTCCCAAATGATGCCCAGTAGGTCTTCAGTTACACAAATGCCTGAACCAGGAGACATTTTCCATCACATAAAAATGATAAGGTTGACCTTTGGCCTCTTACTTAATTCTTGGCTAATCATTTGGGCCTGTTCTCTTCCATATGGTCGAGCTGAAAGCAAGGAGTGCAATGCTGGTTTCCTGGTACAGTGCATAGAGTCAACAGTTATTTTTAGATTGAAACTGGAACCTGGAGAAGAACCTGAAAAAATGTCAGCAAGTGGAACGACTGTGTTTCTGAATCTGACCCACTGTTCACCTCTGGGAGGTAAAATCTTGGTGTTAGAATTTGCTTAAAGGTAAAGGCTAAGTGATATTCAAGTAGTCCTCTCTGAAGGGAAGGTTATGACATTTGCTTGGCTTCATTTTTGAGATTGTGAGAAGAGATAAATAACTGACAGGACAGCGAAGGGGGTTAATGTCTTTTTTGGTTCTGACCTTTTCACATGATCCTGAGGTGTCTTAAAATATTCTTGAGGGAGGCTATCAAAATGTGATGGCAAGGGTTAAACAATACTTGATAATTAGGAATTTGGACAGGCGTTTCATTAAGATTGATCAGATGGATGGTTATCATAACTAACCACTGAAAATATAGTTCTGTGATTGGTTCAAATAGTTTGTTTTGTGAGCAAAACTACTCAAGGAGCTGTAGTTAATAAAACAAACTGATCCAAACCTCTTTTGTTGTCATTATAAGGACTGTTTACAATTCTGAAACTGAACAATTAGTTGTGGAAAAAATTTGGACACCCCTTTAAATATTCAGTTCTTTATTAAAGAAATGTTCACATATCTATGTCTAACCTTGTTTTTGTTTTTATTTGCATTTTTACATTTATTTTAGCCATTGGAAGTGGGAATGAATGTTGGCATGTCCTAAAAAAGATGGGGGGGATGTCCTAATGTATTCTTCACTATTTGTTTAGAATTACATTTTACAGAAAATTTGAAAAAATCTTAATTCATTTTTAATTTAGTTGTATTACATGAACCTCCCAGTATTTTTAACATTGATGTTAAATATCCATATGTCCAAATATGTAAAAAAAAAAAAAAAAAAAAAACACCACAGGTTTATACAGAGTTTCTTAATTTTTTCACAACTGTATATGTACATTATATATCACATACTCACAAATACCCCTCATGGATCGTCACCTTATTGGGGGGTGGGGAGGGTTTACATGCCCTAGTGATCCCAGGAGCTACAGTATGTTGTCTGGGGCAATTTGCCTCTGGTAGGGTCACCCATGATAAACCGGTCCTGGGTGAAGGGCCAGGCTAAGAACGATCCAACAGACTCTCATGATGAATGTTAGAGCAAGGATTGCTGGGATAGGCTCCAGCCCCCCCGCAGCCTGAAAAGGATTAAGCGGAAGAAGATGGATGGATGGATTCAGTGTACCCCGCTCAATATGGGGTTACTGGGGCCCTGCTCCGGAGCCAGGCCTTCAGCCGGGTTTCAGCCCATGGGACCCGGCCGGGTTCAGCCCGAAGGAGTTGCATGGGCCCACCCTCCTGTGGGCTCACCACCTGCAGGACAGACTATGGGAGTCCGGTGCTATGGGGATCTGGTGGCGGTTGAAGGCAGAGATCTTGGCGGTCTAATCCCCGGCTTCTTAAACTGGCTTTTGGGATGTGGAATGTCACCTCCCTGGTGGGGAAGGAGCCTGTGTTGGTGTATGAGGTGGATAGATACTGGCTAGATATAGTTGGGATCACCTCAACGCACAGCTCCGGTTCTGGAACCAGTCTCCTGGAGAGGGGCTGGAGCTTGACCCTACCCTGGAGTTGCTCCGGGCGAGAGGCAACGAGCAGGAGTGGGTATTCTTGTATCCCCCTGCCTTGCTGCCTCTACATTGTTTACCCCAGTGCAAGAAAGGGTTGTTTCCCTGGACCTTCATGTTGGGAAACGGGGTCCTGAACATCATTTGTGCCTATGCACCAGATGATGGTTCAGAGTGCCCACACTTTTTGGAGTCTCTGAATGGGGTGCTAGAGAGTGTTCCTCTTGGAGACTCCATTGTCCTACTGGGGGACTTCAATGCACACATGGGCAATGATAGTAAAACCTGGAGGGGTGTGATTGTGAGAAATGGCTTGCTTGATCTGAACCTCAGTGGTGTTCAGTTATTGGACTTCTGTGCCAGCCACAGTTTATCCATAATAAACACCATCCTTATAAGGATGTCCATATGTGCACCTGGCACTAGGACACCCTAAGTTGCAGGTCGATGATTGATTTTGTTGTCGTGTCATCAGCTTTTGTGTCATCAGATATTTAAGGAGTTATTACCCCTCCTATCATGCAAGACCTTGACCTATCGTATCCGCGGGCATATTTTTAACACCTGTGTGAGAACTGCTCTCATGTATGGCAGCGAGTGTTGGCTGGTAAAAAGATGACATGAAATGGTTGGAAAGAAATGAGAACCATGCCAAGATGGATGTGTCACTTTAAGGCAGATGACGATGTCAGTTACAACAGTCTCTGCAGTAGGCTTGGGCTAGCCCCTGTGGAGCTCGATATGCGTTACTGACACCTCCGCTGGTTCGGCCACATTCACAGAAGTAGTACTGCTACCGGATGCATTGTAGATCTGCCATTGGATGGTTTCAGTAAGAGAGGACGCCCACGTAAGACCTGGGGAGAAACGGTTAAGCGAGACCTGAAAGAATGTGGGTCTTACTGCTGGGGATGCCCTCGACAGAGACCTCTGGAGAAGAAAGCTACGGGCATATCGTGCAACGTCCACCACATGTACTTGGGATGTTAAGGACGTTAATAGGATAGTAGTAGACCTGCGATCATATGTTCAGTTCAGTTGTTTATTTCGGTCATAGTATTCAATATAGAACACAAATTACATAGACACAAACAAAACAATGACCAAAAAGGTGTAGGTTGAAGCTGTAGCTTATTTCACCTACCCATTGTCTTGGACACTCGGGTAAAGAGAGGTGCAGAGCTGTTAGCTGATCACCACCTGGTGGTGAGTTGGATCTGATGGCAGAGGAGGATGCCATTCAGGACCAGGTAGACCCAAATGTATAGTGAGGGTGTGTTGGGAACGTCTGGCTGAGGCCCCTGTCCGGGAGATCTTCAACTCTCACCTCCGGAAGAACTTCAACCATATTCTGAGGGAGTCTGGAGACATGGAGTCTGCATGGGCCATGCTCTCCACCTCCATTGTTGAAGCATTTGCCCAGAGCTGTGGCCGCAAGGTCATCGGTGCATCTCGTGATGGCAACCCCCCAAACCAAGTGGTGGACACCATTGGTGAGGGGGGGCCATCAAGCTGAAGGAGTCCTATTAAGCTTGGTTGGCTTGTGGGACCCAGAAGCAGCTGAGGTGTACTGGCAGGCCAAATGGAGTGCAGCTCAGGTGGTTGCTGAAGAAAAAACTTGGCATGGGAGGAGTTCAGTGAGGCCATGGAACAAGACTTTCGGTCGGCCTCAAAGAGATTCTGGCAAACCGTCCAGCAACTCAGAAGGGGGAAGCAGCTCCCTGTCCACACTGTGTATGGTACGGATGGGGCACTGCTGACTTCGACTGGGGATATCGTCGGGCGGTGGAAGGAATACTTTGAGGATCTCCTCAATCCCACTGACACACCTTCCACAAAGGAAGCAGAGCTTGAGGGCGAGTGGGTTGACTTGCCCATCACAAGAGCTGAGGTCACCGAAGAGGTTAAACACGTATGTGGCCGGGCCCCGGGGGTGGACGAGATTCACTCTGAGTACCTCAAGGCTCTGGATGTTGTTGGGCTTTCATGGCTGACATGCCTCTGCAACATTGCGTGGAAGTTGGGGACAGTACCTTTAGCATGGCAAACTGGGTGGTGGTTCCTCTCTTAAGAAGGGGGACCGGAGGGTGTGTTTCAACTTTTGGGGGATCACACTCCTCAGCCTCCCTGGGAAGGTCTATGCCAGAGTACTGGAAAAGATGGTCCAGCTGTTGGTTGAACCTTGGATTCAGAAGGAGCAATGTGGTTTTCGTCCTGGCTGTGGCACATCGGACCAACTCTTTACCATATCGAGAATCCGTGCGAGTTTGCCCAACCAGTCTACCTATGTTTTGTGGACTTGGAGAAGGCGTTTGACCGTGTGCCTCGTGGTTTTTGGGGGGTGCTTTGGGAGTATGGGGTGTCAAGCTTGTTGTTACGAGTAATCCAGTTTCTATACGACAGTTGTGAGAGTTTTGGTTCGTATTGCCAACACTCAGTTGGACTTGTTTCCAGTGAGAGTTGGACTCCACCAGGACTGCTCTTTGTCACCAATCTTGTTCATAATTTTTATGCACAGGATTTCTAGGCACAGCCAAGGAATGGAGGGTGTCATGTTTGGTGACCACAGGATTGTATCTCTGCTGTTTGCAGATAATGTTGTCCTGTTGGCTGTAATTTCCACATTGTGGGACTAATAAAGGTTTATCTTATCTTCATCGAGCAATGACCTACAGGTCTTACTTGGACAGTTTGCTACTGAGTGTGATGCAGCTGTGATGAGAATCGGCACCTCCAAGTCCATGGTTCTCAGCCAGAAAAGGGTGGATTGTTCTCTCTGGGTCGGGGATAAGCTCCTGCCCCACGTGGAGGAGTTTAAGTATCCCAGGGTCTCGTTCACAAGTGAGGGGAGAATGGAGCGAGAGATTGACAGACTGATCCGAGCAGCATCCAGTGTTAAAGACCTTGGTGCAGTGGCCACATATTTTCCGGGGGGGGGGGGGCAGGAAACACATGACACTATTGTAACCAGAATATGTTAATGTTATACTATTTATTTTTCCTTTTTTAAAATTTTGCACAGTAACTTTGCATATGGAACTTGCCATTTGAAGTATTGTACAACAAAGGCTTGACTCTTGTAATACTGGGCCGGTTGGGGTCCCACCCAGACGCCTTGTATTTGGACTTTTTACTGGTGTTATCCTTCTCTCCTTCCTCTCTTGCACCCTCTGCCTGAATGCTTTCCTCTCCTTGGCTCATCTCTTCTATCTCATCTTTCCCTCTCTGAGCTCTGTCTTATTCAGGTTTTCTCTCTTTCTGTGGTGGTGTAGAAACAGGCTAGAAATTATAAAGTGTCATATTTTGTCCTGCATGATTTTTTTTTGTCATGATTTACATAAATGACACAAATATATATATTTTGTATTTTTATTAAATGTTTCTTTTTTCCATTGAGAGAGTAGGAAAGAGAAGGAGGAAAAAAACTTTCATAATAGCAATTAACTCACGTATACTTAAATTATATGATCAGAGGTGGGTATAGTAGCCAGAAATTCTACTCATGTAAAGCAGTGTTATCTTATGAAATTAATAAGTAAAAGTAGACGCATAAAAATTTCTAAGTAAGGATACAAAATGCACCCACTTAAATTAAATTTTTGAGTAATGACTACAGTCTTGAAGGTTTGAGGTTTTTCTCCAAAATTTGTTTTCTTAGTTTTCTACTTTTTTCTGTAAATTTATCTTAAATTTGAACCCAATTTCCTCCAAAGATGCTGTTTTTTCTGTTATAATATTTCTATATTTTTACAGTTTGTTTTTTTTTAGAACTCTACTCACCACCCAGACAACAGGAAAAACCTTATTTTGAAATCTAAATGTTGGCAGGTTTAGTTTGTCTGAAAGATGGAGGATGTTGATGGATTTAAGTCACTGACTTTGTGAGTTTTGGACATTTTAACTTGCCAGGTACATAAAAATGAACATAAATTACTTAATATTGTTGTGGTTGGTGAAGTAAATCCTCAATAATTCAGTCACCCTTACCTTTCCCTCAATTAGCCTGCATATGAAGCCTATAACCACACCTGTTTGCTAAGCGACTCATCATTGTTCCCATTACCAGAGGGTTAAAACTATGATAAATGCCTCCACTACTTACATGCCTCTTCTTTTCTTTATTTTTTTCTCCTCGTTAAAGTACTTGAATAAGCTTGCGCTTTACTCTGACTCAGAATCAGGTTTGCCACAGACAGAGATGCTAGGTAGGTCTGCCTGCCAACTGGAACTGTCACACGGGCGGCTCGCTCCAGAACTCCGATGCCTCTTGTGCACTGTTTGCGTGTGTTCTTGTGGAACTCATTCCTTCCATTTATTTCTTAGCGTGGCAGATCAGGTCTCTGGCATGGCATACCCACACAGAAATGTTACCAGCAGAAACCCTGGCATCTGCAGTGATGTGAACATTGTACTGATCTGTCGTGGTGAAGAGGGAGCTGAGCTCTAAGACAAAGCTGTCAATTTACCCCTCAATCTACGTTCCTACCCTCACATATGGTCCTGACCTTTGGGTAATCACTGAAAGAATGAGATTGTGGATACAAGTGGCTGAAATTGGCTTTCTCCATAGGATTGCTGGACTCACCCTTAGAGATGGGGTGAGGAGCTCAGACATCTGGGAGATGCTCAGAGTAGAACTGTTGCTCTTCCACATCGAAAGGAGCCAGTTGAGGTGGTTTGGGCACCTGATTAGGATGTCTTCTGGACACCTCCCACTTGAGGTGTTTCGGAGGCGATCCCAGCACAGACCCAGGACACGCTGGAGAGACTACATCTCCCAGCTGGCCTGGAAGCACTTTGGCGTCCTTGCAGAAGAGCTGGAGTAGGTGGCTGGGGAGAGGGAAGTCTGGACTTCTCTGCTTGTACTGCTGCCTCCCCAACCCGGCCCTCCAGAAAGGCGGTAGAAGATGGATGGATATTCACAAATACAAATCAAAAGAGAAGTGTCCAGGGCAGCCAAATTAACAGTGGCTGCAAAAGTAGGAGTTGGTAATCCACCCTAACTCAGACGAAGAGTCAGGGTGGATGCCAACCACAGAAGAAAGAAGTTTATAGTGTGGTGAGCATGATGGTTGAAGAAGATGGAGATGGTGTAGCACAGGGGTCACCAACTAAAAGTGCAAGAGGTCCGATAAGTCAGTCCACCTCCCCAGCTGAGGTCCGAATTAGTTCTGGGGATCTTTAGCCACCTCATGATACAATTATGATTCAGGGTCTCCGATTTGATTCTAAAACGATTCTCAATGCATTTTTTGTTTGTTTTTTTGTTTTTTTTGTTTTTTTTTTCCTCCAGGATTGTTTTCCTCTCACTGTGTGACAGCTTGGTACTTTTAAAGCCAAGTGTTTGCAGTGACCCATGAATTTACTTCAAACATCTTTTAATAAAAGAAATGGAAGAGAAATGTGACAAGTCACATGGACAAATTTATCTGAAAATGTGCTTTTAAAAACTGTCATCTTTTCATGGACATTCTTTAAGAAGACCACAGCTGTCTCCAGCAGGCCAATATCATTTGCTTTTACATATTTTATTAAGCAGATGTTTTAGCTGCTTTTAGTTCTGTATTATTTTTTAAACAAAAAAAATCAAATAAATTCTTTGCTCGATTTCAAATAAAGTGTGTAATAATTTAATCATAGTAATACAGGGGAATACTAAATGTGTTTTTGACTCCAAATAAATGCCTCTAAAATCTACAACTTAAATCCTAAAAATGGAAAGTTTTACAGGAGAACACAAACTAAATTACATACATTTATAAAGATTAGTTTCTAAAAAACAAAATCTCGCAAAAGTCTACCTCTATACTATATTTTCAGTATTAAAATAAACGTTTAAAACTGTAAGCCTAAAAAATAGACAGAAAATATAATTAATTCCACACTCCAGAATTCCTTTGGAGGTTTTTTAATGTCAACAACATTTTTATCTTTTTAAGCTCATCTGTGTCTGTCTGGGTATCACGCTGTCACAGCGAGAGAGGAGGTGGATGTGTGTGGAACTTTTCATGTTCAGTAACACACAGAGCAAATTACTTTTTTAACATGATATCAAGGGGTCGCGGAAATTACCTCCATAAACAACGTCGTGCAGCCCAACGGGAATGCTGTCCCAGGAAGGTGTGGAGGACCCACGGGGACCTTCTGTCAACAAACCCCCAGGTGGCAACGTACCATCGGAGGCAACCAGAGTGGCGGTGGACACGATTTCACAACAGCCTTTCATTCCTTGGGTTACACCGAGAAGGAAGCGTGGCTGTCCGCCCACAGCAAACAATGAGTTTACCTCCCGCTGTATCCCACGGAGAACGTCCAAGGTCCCAAGCTATAAAATGTTTAGGTGGCCGCCGATACAGCACTTCAGTTCTGCTTTTTCATTTGGTTGAAATAAAACAGTATAATTTTTCCCCATATTATATTAGAAAGCTTTGGAGTCCAGATGGAGGACTCTCAAGGTCCGGATCCAGACCGGAGACTACCAGTTGGTGACCCCTGGTGTAGCAAAATGTGGGTGAAAAAGAAACACCAACATGGTATACTTGAGTACAGTGGGGCAAAAAAGTATTTAGTCAGTCACCAATTGTGCAGGTTCTCCCACTTAAAACATGAGCGAGGTCTCCAATTTTCATCATAGGTATACCTCAACTATGAGAGACAAAATGAGGGGAAAAAAAATCCACAAAATCACATTGTCTGATGTTTAAAGAATTTCTTTGCAAATTATGGTGGAAAATAAAGTATTTGGTCAATAACAAAAGTTCATCTCAATACTTTGTTATATACCCTTTGTTGGCAATGACAGAGGTCAAACGTTTTCTGTAAGTCTTCACAAGGTTTTCACACACTGTTGCTGATATTTTGGCCCATTCCTCCATGCAGATCTCCTCTAGAGCAGTGATGTTTTGGGGCTGTCGCTGGGCAACACGGACTTTCAACTCCGTCCAAAGATTTTCTATGGGGTTGAGATCTGGAGACTGGCTAGGCCACTCCAGGACCTTGAAATGCTTCTTACGAAGCCACTCCTTCGTTGCCCGGGCGGTGTGTTTGGGATCATTGTCGTGCTGAAAGACCCAGCCACGTTTCATCTTCAATGCCCTTGCTGATGGAAGAAGGTTTTCACTCAAAATCTCATGATACATGGCCTCATTCATTCTTTCCTTTACACGGATCAATCGTCCTGGTCCCTTTGCAGAAAAACAGCCCCAAAGCATGATGTTTCCACCCCCATGCTTCACAGTAGGTATGGTGTTCTTTGGATGCAACTCCACGTTCTTTCTCCTCCAAACACGACAAGTTGAGTTTTTACCAAAAAGTTCTATTTTGGTTTCATCTGACCATATGACATTCTCCCAATCCTCTTCTGGATCATCCAAATGCTCTCTAGCAAACTCCAGACGGGCCTGGACATGTACTGGCTTAAGCAGGGGGACATGTCTGGCACTGCAGGATTTGAGTCTCTGGCGGTGTAGTGTGTTACTGATGGTAGCCTTTGTTACTTTGGTCCCAGCCCTCTGCAGGTCATTCACTAGGTCCCCCCGTGTGGTTCTGGGATTTTTGCTCACCGTTCTTGTGATCATTTTGACCCCACGGGGTGAGATCTTGCGTGGAGCCCCAGATCGAGGGAGATTATCAGTGGTCTTGTATGTCTTCCATTTTCTAATAATTGCTCCCACAGTTGATTTCTTCACACCAAGCTGCTTACCTATTGCAGATTCAGTCTTCCCAGCCTGGTGCAGGTCTACAATTTTGTTTCTGGTGTTCTTTGACAGCTCTTTGGTCTTGGCCATAGTGGAGTTTGGAGTCTGACTGTTTGAGGTTGTGGACAGGTGTCTTCTATACTGATAAAGAGTTCAAACAGGTGCCATTAATACAGGTAACGAGTGGAGGACAGAGGAGCCTCTTAAAGAAGTTACAGGTCTGTGAGAGCCAGAAATCTTGCTTGTTTGTAGGTGACCAAATACTTATTTTCCACCATAAATTGCAAATAAATTCTTTAAACATCAGACAATGTTATTTTCTGGATTTTTTTTTTTTTCTCATTTTGTCTCTCATAGTTGAGGTATACCTATGATGAAAATTGGAGACCTCTCTCATCTTTTAAGTGGGAGAACTTGCACAATTGGTGGCTGACTAAGTACTTTTTGCCCCACTGTATATGTTTAGATACCAAGTTATATTGTTATTGCAGTATTCAACAGCATCGTATATTGCACATTTTGCTAATATCGTGCAGCCCTGGTACAGCTTGCCATTAATGAGTTGGCTCCCCATTGCCTTTAGCAGTGCCTTAATTCTTCATGGAATAATTCCACAAGAGGCTGGAAGCATTCCTCAGAGATATTAGTTCATATTGATATTATAGCATCAGACAGTTGCTGCAGATTTGTTGGCTGCACATCCATGATGCTCCATGCATGCGTCCATTCTTTATGTACAATGAATTCTGACCCTGCCATCCCAGTGTTGCAGCAAAAATTGAGTCAGAACCGGCAATTTATTCCCAGCTAATATTTTTTTCTATTGTTTTGGTTTTGATGAGCCTGTGTGAACTGTACCTTCAATTTCCTGTTCTTGGCAGACAGGAGTGGCAGCAGTTGAGGCCTGCAGCTGTAGTCCCGTCTGCTTCAAGGGTCAGTGTGTTGTTCCTTCAGAGATGCTCGTCTGTGCGCCTCATGTAATGAGTGGTTATCTGAGTTACTGTTGCCTTTCTGTCAGCTGGAACCAATCTGTTCAATCTCTTCTAACCTCTGACATCAACAAGGCATTTGGGCCCAGAGAACTGCTGCTCACAGGATATTTTTTTTTCTCTTTTTCAGACCATTTTCTGTAAACCCTAGAGATGGTTGTGGGTGAAAATCCCAGTAGATGAGCTACCCTATGAGTTAATTTCTATAGTAAAAGTGTTACACAGTGTTATAATGTAAGCTCCTGCCAAAAAAGAAACATGATTGCCTGGAATCATTTCAGCCAAACATTATGGGACATACTATTGTTGGGCTTTTAGAGAGGTATTACACTTGACAAGTGATTTTGTATAGATGCCTCTTTTGTCTTCATATCAAACAAACCTACTTTAGCCTCTTCATATTCATTTCTATTTGCAGGCCGGTGTGAAGGGGACCTTAGGTCGCTTAGTCGGTGTATTTGAGGTGAGCTGCAGTCAGTTTTTTTTAATTGTTATTATTATTTTTAATCAATTGTAAATGTAGTGAAATGAAAATACCCCATTGTTTTTCTCCCACAGAACCAGGAGAGAAAACACAGAACCTACGTGTACGTTCTTATTGTAACAGAGGTGCTGGAGGACTGGGAGGACTCAGTCAACATTGGTAAAGCACTGTTTGTTTACTTGCAAAATGGGGATCATATGGACAAAGTTCTCAGGCAGTCACATGCTAGACTGTAGCTTTTTTTTTTTTCTTCAGGCTTCAGTAACATTAGCATTCAGAGATTTTAGTGTATGTCTGCTGCGGGAGGATTATAATACCAGCTTTGTTGCCAGCCTTGTGATTTTCACATTAGTTTTGTGCTCAGCCCTGATACTTTGTCAAAACATGTTTTCTCTACACTGCTTTTATTTTTTTCTTGTTGTTAACTCTCTCTACAATGCTTTCTTGTTCTGTCAACAGGGAGAAAAAGGGAATGGTTTAAAATAGACGATGCCATACAAGTTTTGCAGTGTCACAAGCCTGTGCAGGCCACTTACTTTGAGGCTCTCCAGGAGAGTTGCCTGACCAGTAACGGAACACCATTGGTGGCCACGATAGGTGGGGACCTCTCCCCTTCCTACAGCATCAATCAGAGCTCCGTATCAAGTATCAGATAACTAAAACCATAACTCTGACACCCCAGGAGCTTTCACCATCACCTGCGCTCTTACTTGTGTCATCTCTCTTCTCTACTCTTCTTTTTTTTCCCCCTTTTGTCTCAGTAACATGGTTTGCCTTGCCATCTCCTTCATGCCAGAACTCTGGCACACACTCAACAAGTGTTGGGTGAATAGTCTGAAACACTTTGTAAATGTAATTTTTGACCCCTCTTTTGTTCCTTGTTTCTTTTTATTGATAACTGCATGAAGTATCCCCTCATTCCCTCTCCTTAACACGCCCTTACCGTGGTGTTTATTGAATGCAAAAACTACTTTTTACTGTTGTAATGTAAAACTGTATATTTAGTGCTTAAGCTGGAGGGTTTTGATGGTCTTTTAATGTCTCCTCCATTTTTTTTTTTTTAATTTTTGTTATTTTTCTGTGAATGAATGTGCCCATTAGTGTATTCCCTCCCGTTATCAGGATCTGAACCGTTGTGAGAAGTGACTTGTCTTGCATGAGCACTGCGGTGTTGTGTCTCACTCACCTGAGTGATCTGATGGTGACTGTGCAACAGCTGTGCTAAGGGCTTTAGCTTCTTTTTTTTCCCCTCCATTCTTCCTATTGTTGTAGTTGATGTCTTTTTTTTTTTTTTAATCCAGATGCGGCCCATAAGTAGACTTTCAGTTTCAAGTGTCAACTGCATTTCTCTGAGGGGAGCTAGCCCAGCACTCCACTCACTCCAAAACCAACCGTCTACAGCATGCTGTGTAGGGAGTGAAGGAATGTCAATTTGTAATCTACAAAAACCCAAACTTTTTCCTCAGTGTCTTTACCTCACTTATCCCCCCCCTGCCCTTTTTTTAAGATGCTTTCTTGTGACTGACTGCAGTGTCTTCCTGCACACACTGAGAGGGAAGAATGAGTAGATTTTAGAATCATGGACTTGTAATTTCAACAATGCAGCACATATCACTTAAGTTATTAAAACCCATTTCCATATTTTACTCCTCACATTCAGTTTGGATTAAAGTAATTGTTTATTGTTTACATTGTGTTTGTAACATAGCACAGGTGACTTTAGTGGGCACTTTCATTATGGTCATGATTTTTTTTTTTTTTTTAAACCCTTCCTCTAGTATTTATTCTGCATCCCCCAAAAACATTGAGAACAGCTGCGTGGCATTGAAAAGTGATGGATCTTTAAATTCTGTCTTTGCAAGATGCAGAACAAACAAGCCTTGTACAGTTTGAGACCTTGTTTTTAACATGTAAAATGCTTTTGGATACTAGTTTTTTTGTTTGTTTGTTTTCCTCTGTCTGGCAAAAGTCTCGTTAGCCGGGCTGCGTCACTTGGCCTTGATGTGGCGTGAGGCAGCCGGCTCAATACTGTGAAACTGGAGGCGCTGTAGATAGCATGTAAGAGGTTTTTATTGTAAATTGTTTATTTCTGTATAGAACAAACGCGAGAGTACAAATAACAAAAACACCTCTTACACATCTGTGAGTGCTCCATGTCATTTCAATTAAGGCTGGAAAAACTGAAGTCGTTGGCTGCGAAGTCATCAGGGATTTTCCTCCAGATAAGATTCAGTACATCAGAGGCTAAAGGAATGTGGCTGTGGGTGAGATTAAAGAGCCTATTTATAAAAGAATATTCCTTAAACCATTATTTTTATTTGACTTAAACAAAAAAAGTAACTGTAAGGGATTTGTTTTATTCTTCACTGGCCACACTATAAAATGAAGTGCAGCTGCAGGCTGAGTCTGAAGTCTGATGCCTTTTCCTGCTCGAGTTTGTTCCACTAGATTTAATCAGCATATTTCCCCCAATGACGATTTCCTTCATTAGATTTATTCAAAACCTCACAAATTATTTTGTAGTATTGCGTGCGTGCATATTTTTTTGTCTACTTGTGAATGCATTTGTAAAAAAGGGGGGGAAAAACAAATTAATTTCTTATCATGTTGCAAATTAATATAAATAACATTTTGGATATTTTGTCTACTGGTCCTCACCAGTTGCAGTGAAACTCAAAATTTTTTGTGTACCAAATTATCAGTTTCTTTGAATTTCTGGCTCCCTGGATTGTTCTTCCACTTTGTTTAAATGCCCCATATTGTGCAAAATTTTGGTTTTGTGGATTGTAACCTTATAAAATTTGTCCCTGGGTCACGTGTATCTTTAAAATGGTAAAAGTCTAAATTCACAGCACAATACACACTGCTTTTAATTTAGTGATGACATTACAAACTAGCAAGCCAGGTCTTTGGTTATCAAAGCTAGCAAAACAAACAGCCTGATTAAAAGCGCATTAATATAAATGAGCAGGCTAAAAAGTAATTGTTCAGACTGGGATTTACAGACGACTTTTTTTTTTTTTTTTTTTTTTTTTTAAGAGCTGTAAACCAAATCATTTTTGATCTTAAAGTGCAACATTTAAGTACATTTGCAGTGCAGACAAACCAAAAGGATATGAAATATGCATTTTTAAAAAAGGAAAATGAGTTGCCATTGGGGTGGGGGGAAAAAATCAATGCATTGTAATATTGCAACACTTTGGTGGTGATACTGCTTTGATTTAGAGATACTAGTATTGTGATACGTTAAGATTATTAATAAATCTTGCCAAAGACAAACTTGCCTATTTAGGTACCAGAGTTGACTTTTCAAACCATTAGGTGGTGCTAAATGCTCACTGTCTGGTTAGGTCAACACAGCAAAGGAGTGACTCCTGAAAATCTAGCTGGGAGTTGAACAAGACAAAGATCGGGATGGGAAATTACATTATATGATATCACAATACTCAGCATATTGCAAGATTGCAACAGTATCGCACCGTGGTCCAAGTATTGTGATAGTGTTGTATTGTGTGGCCTCTGGTGATTCCCACCCCTAAGTTGCCACTTAACACCCCCCCCCCCCTTTACACAGGGGTGGAGATCGCTGAGTGATCTGGCCAGTTTTTGATCTATCATTGATCTTGAGTGATCTCTACAAAGTTTTGACTGTGTCCAAAACACACAAAGATCTTCCAAACAATCCCAAAGATCAAAAATTGGCCCAGTCTCTCAATGATCTCCGTGCCGTGTAAATGGGCTCTTAATAATACAATTTGGATTTCCGTATTTCTTAAAATATAAAGTTGACATATGTACATTGACTCTGGAAAGCTGTAGTTTTGATTTAATAAATTTGAGGGATTAACTGTTGAACAGTGATTGTTCTGCATCAAGTATCCATGGAAAAACTCCAGTACCATTCACAAACTGATAAGAAACATGAGAACGGAAATGTAGTGGAACAAAGCTTATCTATTAACAGAGCAGGACGGTGGCGTTTTAGGCAGTGGTTGGTATCACTGAGTAAATACAGCTTTAGACAGGCTCCTGATATTGTTCTGCGGTAATCCTGGAATTAAGACGTTTTCTGAATGCCAGTGTGGGCAAACGGGGTCTAAAGTCCCATCCAGGCGGGAGACTTTGAGCCAGTTTTACTGCTGTGTGTCGAGGTGTGGTGGCCAAAGTCTCATTTTACAGCGCCCTTCCTGGCACTACACGTTGATCAGACTGCTCATCTGTTATCCAAATATGGCATTAGATATTTCACTTTTAATATGGTGTGAAGACATAGGCCCCCAGAGTAACTGGCACTGATTGAATTTGCTCTTTGTGGTTTGATGCGGTAGCAGGTACTGTCAAAATGAATGTGAGGAGGATTTCCACAAGTAACAGCCAGTGATTTTAATAATTAATGACCACTTGTTCTTCATTAATATCCTTTTTTTTTTTTTTTTTTTTTTTTTTTAAGACAAGCTAATGTTTTTATAGAGCTAATGGCACTGTCACAGCTAAAGGACACACTTTGGTTAATTATTGTCCCTTTTATTAAAAAAAAAAAAAAACTTCTTACAAAAATCCAGGTAGTTCCTATTGTAATTTAGGGTGAAGTAATAAAATCTCATTTTCAATTTAATGTTGCGTTGAGAGGGTGCAAATGCATGTGCTGTTAATTCTGGAATAATTCTGCTATCAATTGGCTCTTTTAAATAGCACAGAAGCAGAGGTGGGTAGTAACGGCTACATTTACTCGAGTAGTTTTCTTCCAAAAAAAAAAAAAATGTGCGCACACATTGTTTTAACGTAGGAAACTTCTAGAGTGTATTTTGCAAAAAAAAAAAAAAAAAAAAAACTTAAGTAGATTTCATCATACTTTAAAACCATGAACCTTCTGTGGTCTTCCTCTTTTCCTCCTGCCGGCAGCTCCATCTTCAACATCCTTTGTCCAATATATCCACTGTCCCTCCTCTGCACATGTCCAAACCATCTCAGCCTTGCCTTGCTTACTTTCTCCAAACTGCTCAACATGAGCTGTCCCTGATGCACCCATTTCTAATCCCATCTCTCCTAGTCACTCCCAATAACAATCTTAGCAACTTCAACTCTGTCACCTCCTGTCTTTTCATCAGTGACGTTGTCTCCAAACCATACATTATAGCATGTCTCACTGCTGTCTTCCAAACCTTTCCTTTCACTTAAGCTGCTATCCTGTCACAAATTACCCCAACTCCTGTCTCCATCCACTTCACCCTGCCTACACATTCTTCTTCACCTCATGTGCATTGTCCATTGCTTTGGATGGTTGACCCCAGGTATTTAAACTCACCTACTTCACTACCTCTACTCCGTTACATCTGCCTCCCTCTCATTCACACGCATGTATTGTTGCTTCTACTGACTTTCCTCGCTCTTATCTCCATAGCATACCTCCACCTCTCCAGATTCTCTTCCACCTACTCCCTACTCTTACTAGTGGATATGCTGCAAAAAGCATGGTCCAGAAATGTGCTTACGTGAAACGACTCTGTACATTTTAGTAAATTGTGTATTTGTTAATGTATTTGGGCTTGTTTTTAAAGGAATGAGAAAGTTTCCATTTTTTAGAGAAACAGTGTAATTTTTTTATTAAGTTGTAAAATTAGCCATAGATTTAAGAGAAAAAAAAAAAGTAAGTGATTTAACAGAAAAATATCAAAGGTATGAGTAAAAACTCAAATTTGTAAAAACAAATGTACTAGAAAAGCCACAAATGACTAAAATTTGTATGGTAAAAATATGTGTGGGGGGGAAAAGGCTCTCAAATTTAAAAGGGTACATTCACAAGAAAAAGACCCTAAATGTACGAGGGAAAAAATTGCAAATTTCGGAATCACAAGTTTGGGAGAAAAATGTCAAATTGGCAAGTTTCTTTTTGTAGGTAACACTTAAATTTTGGCGACTACTTGTACTTGCGCATCATAAGGTAAACGCTATAGTTTCTGGCTACTCTACCCACCTCTGCACTGAAGCTTGTTGACTTTTAGATTTATTCAGAGCTTCAGTCACTTCCTTTTTAATTCACCACACTGGGTTGTTAAGGTCGTGGTTAGCTGCCCCATCTTGTGGCCAACGCAAAAAAGTATTAAAAGCACAGCTCTGAGCAGCCGAGGATTGTATATTCAGTTTTCTTCTAGCGTGACTGTTTTTAAGCAGATGACTGACTAGGGAGGGAATAACACCCATCTCACCCCCATAAAAATACTTGGAATTGAAGAACAAACCTGTCATGGTTGGCCTCAGCCTTGAAGTTGTTTTTGAGTTCTTTTCTCTTTTGTCATTTGGGACTGTGGAATAAGACCAGTGCAAGACTTAAGATTGTAATATAAATGTGCCAACAAATAAACACCAGATTTCACATTCAGATAAGTGTCTTTTGTTCTTGTCATGTTTTATTTTTTTTAAATGACATTACACTATGAAAAATGTAGTGATAGGCCAATTATGAGAGCAAGCTTCACTTTTTTGCAACACCTTAAGTGTAATATTAAGAAGATTTGTAACTAAATGTGCTTCTTTGAGGTGCAACAATAAGCCCGGAGGTGCAAGAACTTTCCAAACTTATAAATTGCCAATTCTAGCATTTAAGGATTTCAAGCACCTGTCCAAACCCTTGTGGTGCTAAATTTCAGAAGGCTTGTAAGGCTTCCAACTTTGTCCCACATCCAGAGTTGACTTGTAAGTGGCCTATTAACGTAAAATGAGTTGTAGTATACTGCATTCATCTATAACAAAAGGTTATGAAGTTTGCTTTTTGAGCCGAGATAAGGGTCAGTTAGATTTGAGAAAGTGCTTCACATACCTAATCGGTTATAAATTATACCAAGATGATGGAAATTGGTATGTTTTTTTTTGTACAGCCACAGAATCTTTATATAGGCACTAACAGTCCTATTGTAGTTTCACTAGGTGAACCTTAAAATAATCATACCTTGTACTACCTCAGTAACCTAAAATATTTTCTGCACCACCTATGAGAATCTTTGTCTATACAGTAGACATTTACAGTTGGGGGATCCACAGATGATGGCCTTACGTCAGAATCGGCGGATATTCAAAGGACGACTGCTTTTCATCTTCAATTATGTTGGCCGATACTTAACTGGTGTCACCGATTTTGGACAGAAAACGAACAGACTACAGCTGTAAATTTATAAACATCTGGGACTGAATCATTAAAAGTTTTTCAGATATTTCTAATGCAGGTCATGGGCCCCAAATTTCACAATCGCTGCATCCCCATCTATAAAGGCAACATTTTTTTTGTGTATCTGTTCCATGCATATCTCTGAACCGTTCTTCAGTTTTATACGTTTTGCTGAGGTGATGAGGATGTGCAGCCTCAAGTATGGAAGTCACCAAGTCAAAATGTCATTTTTACAATATATTAAGTTTAGCCACCGCCCTCTCTTCATGAAGTGTGGGTGGGGTTTCAGATTGACACTGTGCTGATTGGATAATACACGGCACCGCAACCTGTCAGTCACCACAGTGTTCCTGGACAAAACAAGGAAGTGAAAAAATGGCAAATTTGACTAGAAAAACAATACTGAAGATTTAATGCTTAAAAAAAATTAATACATGAAGTTGCCGTGATTGCGTAGGTCTAAAGGATAATTCGGCATATGTGCAGAACATGAGGTGCGTGAGTAAATTGGGGCAAGCGGTCAGCGGGACCAGGTCTGGTAAATCAACACAGAACATGCCGGGAGAAGCAGCGGCCAGACACGACGTGGCTCAAGGCACGCTAACTTATGTTATTTCAATTAAGTGAAAAAAAGAATGCATGGATTGTGTGCTTTTCCCCGAGGCTGATTTATCCATAGAAAACAGCTGAACTCTGTGGTTTGAGCGATCAGCTGATTGGATCTACCTGCTCCAGTGTTGACATTTCAGCACATCTATCGAACAGCTGCTATACTGTACGTTACAGGACATACAGGAGAAGTGCCTTGGTGTTTCTCTCTTCAGTGGATGTGCACAACATAAAAACAAAAGGAATAAGGCTGGAAAAACAGCAGCAGTCCATGTACAGTAATGCTACCCATAGTGCAAAAAGCGACAAAAGATAGACTTAAGGTTTAATGCTTAAAAAAATACCAAAGTTGCCGTGATTGCGTAGGTCTAAAGGATAATTCGGCAGGAAGAACGGGGGGGGGGGGGGGGGGGGGGGGGGGGGGCAGCAGCTGAACTGGTGGATTGCAGTCCTTTTGGAGGCACACGGGTAAAGCAGCAGCCAATGGGTCTCAAATATTTATAAACATGTCCTGTTATAGTACTGCATGAGTATGATACACAAAAGAAATTCAGTATTACATTGAACTCCATCACTGAACATTAATATAAACTAATTATGAATGAACAATTCCCATTCCCCAAAGTGCAAGATACACTTATCTTGAATATGTGATCAAAGATCACACAAATAAGGGATCTGAAACAGTTGCTAATAATGGATGTCCCCATTCATTTTCATATTATAGGTATTTGTAATTAATATTACACACAAATAGACCTTAGTGCCAATCATTCCCTTTATATTTGTCAATATCTAACGTGACTGCCTACACATGGGCTATACCTCTTTGTTTCCACTTTCAAGCACAGCCTACATTTGGGCCTGGTTACCATCACTCAGAAATAAACTTATGAAGCACAGTAATATAATTCAACTCAAAAATAATTATAAAAACGCTTCAGTTGTGTTTTGATTTTCTTTATTGTACAGGAAGAGTGAAATTTATTGAGGCTGCTGTCCTCTGCCGCGTCAAAGCCACCCCGCTGTAAAAGAAAATTTTGTCAGTGTCATCAGTTAACTAAATATTCAACACAGACTTAAGTTTTATGATGCGTTAACACTAGATTTAGGCTCCCTTTCCCTTCTCATTGAAACACAAAACCACTCCCACATTACAGGAATGTTTTTGTTGTATGACTGCTATGGGAAACAGAAAAACATTCAACCCAAATCCCCCCCCCCCAAAAAAAAAACCCCAAACAAAACAGAAAAAAAATGTACTTACGAACTGGAATTCGTGGCAGCTCCGGGCACCGGCTTCTGCTTTCTTGTCAGCACCAGCTGAAAGAAGTTATGAATAAATAAACCAGGGAAAACAACTTTGACTTTAATAATGCTCATTATATGCTCCTTTTTCTGCCAGTCACAGTGTGTGGAAATGTTGCTGTGATTCAGTAGAGACACCAAGTTAAAAATTTTCTTCAGATTATTTTTTTTAACCTCCCCACAGTATCTTTGTACAGACCCATCACCTCACATCAGCTAAAAGCATATGAAGTTAACAGCGCTATGCAAAAATGTAGCCACCATACATACTTAGTTTAATTGAAAAGATGGAAACAGTCTTGGTAGTGATATGGCAAGAACATACAATATTGCCAGCAAGATTAAATGCATAGTAACTTTAACTTCACAAACAACAAAAAATGAAATAAAACAGACCGTCAATAATGGGGAGGTAGCTCATTCTGGCCCGGTGAAATCACCCGATGTGGTTCAGATCTCCTGATCACTGATCTTGACTGTAAAGCACAGCCTAGATGCAGACCCGTCTAAGACGTGCTTAAGGTCAAGGTCAATGGCCAAGGAGGACTAACAGTTTTCGTAAAATCATAAATGTCCAGATCTCCTGACCTCTGACAATGGCCTTGACTTGAATGCAGACCCACTTGAGGATTACTGAGTGAGTTTGGTGAGCGTCAGGGCAAATGCCTAGGAGTAGCGATTACCATGAAATGTGGATGGACGGACAGCCAATCAGACGGCATGTCATCACATCAGCTTCTCCGGAATGAGCTAAACAATATTAAAGTGTAAAAAGTGCTAAAGTTTGGGCAGCTTACACACTTAATAAACACACCAATTAAAAAGAAAACCTCCAAATATGCCACCTGCAAAGAGCCGCCCAAAATTTTGCATACAACAGTTTCATTTCTTAGCCATAAGAGATGTGTGCCGCCACTGTTAAAGCAACAAGGTGGGCCTGCAGGTCATTTATTAATAAAGCCATACACACAAATGTTGCAGATTTTACAGCATCTTAAAAGTAGTACAGCTGAGTAATATTTCAATCTGCTTTATTTAATGCCTGTATTCAGCACTCTTAAACAAATGGCACAAGACCAACTCGACCCATAATGTGACATGTATATTTAGTACTTACGAGGTGCAGCAGATCGCCTGTAGGCATCTCTGTCTGCCTCGCCACGGTTAAGGCGGGCGGGCCCTCTCTCCTTCCATTCCTGGAAAAAAAAAAAAAAAAAGAGCACAATAAGCCCAAGTTTTACTAGAGTCAGAAAAATTTTGGGGGAAAATGTAAAATTAGTCAAAACATCCCAGTATGTGCTACTGTACACAGTTTTCAAGCTTTATCTACACTGTTGAGTTCTTAGTACTAAACTTGCAGTTGAAGACAAAAAGAAAATCCAATGCTAGGACAGAATTTTTTAATACCTTGAAAATGTCTGAAAGTGTGAAGTGTTTTACAAAAATCACAAGCTGTGATGAGCAGCTGGATTTCCAACTCGTCACCCACAGGTGCATTTATACACCGTGCGAATTGTAAAACTGGAATAACGACATACAACAAACAACTCACCCTTGGGCCTGGGCCGCGCGGTCTCTGGGCGGGTCTGGCGGCGCAGGGTGGCTGGGCACAATTTCAGGTGGAAGGTGGAGGAAGTCTCTCAAGTACTGGATTCCCTCGTTGGTGAGGTACCAGTAAAAATGACGCCAGGCAAATTGCTCCTTGACATACCCACGGGACTTCAGGGACTGAAAGAACACACAGGTAGCACATATTTTTACATCAACTAATAACATGAAACACTCCAAAAGTAGCTGTAAAAATTGTACATATTTAGGTGAAAAGATTTGTCCTTTTAATTCCTTTTTTTCAATTAAAGATAATTCTTAAGTTTTTGGTGATTTTCAGTGACATGCACAGGTAGCAGGACACTGTGTCAAGCTAGCGACAATAACAGCTCTTCTGTTATCACAATAGTTTGTGACTTCACCACAGACTGAGGATGTGAGTTTAAGTGACATAAAAAGTGTTATTTTTTGCTTTTTTTTTTTAGAAGCTTTTCTCCGAGAATTATAAATGACATCATAGTGAATGATTTTCATTCACTACTACAGGGTTTCCTCTGGTAATATTTCTCGGTGGCAGCCCGCCGCGCCAGAAATTTACCGCCAGCGCAAGACGGGAGATATGAATTTAAGAAAAATATATGAAGCAATGACTTTCCACAAGTGCACATACAAACAACGTGCGTGGCCGTCATCCACGTGGAGTTTAGAAGCGCCCTGCCCACCGCGAGCTTTCCAGTCAGTCAGCAGGCAGTTGTCTCGCTAGCGGCAAGCAGCATCTCAATGGAAAAGGAGTGAAAACTGGGAAGTCAAACAGCAGGAATGGATTCTATTTGAAGAGAAACTTTGTGAAGAAGTTTCTCTGTTGGTGAAAATCCTGGCGCGTAAGCGCCTTGGAGCTACCTATTGGGGTGGGAGTGAAACTACAAATGATGGTTCTGTGCATGCGTCAACCACTTGTCCTGGGTAGATGAAAAAAGTGAGCATGAACATCGCCGCGTGCGTGCTGGGCTCATCCAAAGCGTACACGGACCAAGGCAGACTAGAGGGGAAATGCAATAATGGGAGCAATAACGGAAGAGTTGCTTAGCTAAGAGATGTGGTTAGAATTCAAATGCAGTCGGCTTCATATGAAGGGAAAGACGAGGGGGACTGATGAATTGCTGAGGATATATTTCACCAGCCACTACAATATTAAGTTATGTTCCCTATTATGTACCTGGCAGGTTAAGATGACCAAAATTCACTAAGTCAATGACTAATCAGTCATCAGCCTTCAGACAAACTAAACGTGCCAACATTTGGACTTCAAAATAAGGGAGGTTTTTCTTGGTGGTGGTGAGATTTCTAAAAAAAAAACAAAAAAACAAAAAAAAACTATAAATATATAGAAATATTATAACAGAAATAATGGCATCATTTATTATTAACTTGTATTTAAGTTAATTTAAACCATTAAATACAATTTTATTAATTTTTTTTCTTCGTATTAAGAGTTAAATTATTGCTCTGTTCTGACTGCAAAGTTATGGTCAAAGATATAAATTGTTACAAGTAAAAAGTAAAAAAAAAAAAAAAATACCACAGTCTGTTTCAAATTTATTTAAAAAACAGTATTTTATTTAAAAAAACAAACAAAAATTTGCCATAAAATAATCCACAAATTTATAATAAAGTTTCAAATGTGTAAAAAAAGTAATTTTTACAAGAGGAAATTACAAATTTGAGGAAAATGGTTTCAAATTTACAGTGGGACAAAAAAGTATTTAGTCAGGCACCAATTGTGCAAGTTCTCCCACTTAAAAGATGAGAGAGGTCTCCAATTTTCATCATAGGTATACCTCAACTATGAGAGACAAAACGAGAAAAAAAATCCAGAAAATCACATTGAAGGATTTTTAATGAATTAATTGGTAAATTCCTCAGTAAAATAAGTATTTGGTCACCTACAAACAAGCAAGATTTCTGGCTCTCACAGACCTGTAACAACTTCTTTAAGAGGCTCCTCTGTCCTCCACTCGTTACCTGTATTAATGGCACCTGTTTGAACTCGTTATCAGTATAAAAGACACCTGTCCACACCCTCAAACAGTCAGACTCCAAACT
The DNA here is from genome assembly GCA_020510985.1 of Pholidichthys leucotaenia. Lineage (NCBI taxonomy): Eukaryota > Metazoa > Chordata > Actinopteri > Cichliformes > Pholidichthyidae > Pholidichthys > Pholidichthys leucotaenia. The sequence goes on along the minus strand of CM035837.1, from coordinate 56,777,573 downwards.
CCACTATGGCCAAGACCAAAGAGCTGTCAAAGGACACCAGAAACAAAATTGTAGACCTGCACCAGGCTGGGAAGACTGAATCTGCAATAGGTAAGCAGCTTGGTGTGAAGAAATCAACTGTGGGAGCAATTATTAGAAAATGCAAGACATACAAGACCACTGATAATCTCCCTCGATCTGGGGCTCCACGCAAGAGCTCACCCCATGGGGTCAAAATGATCACGAGAACAGTGAGCAAAAATCCCAGAACCACATGGGGGGACCTAGTGAATGACCTGCAGAGAGCTGGGACCAAAGTAACAAAGGTTACATCAGAAACACACTACGCCGCCAGGGACTCAAATCCTGCAGTGCCAGACGTGTCCCCCTGCTTAAGCCAGTACATGTCCAGGCCCGTCTGAAGTTTGCTAGAGAGCATTTGGATGATCCAGAAGAGGATTGGGAGAATGTCATATGGTCAGATGAAACCAAAATAGAACTTTATTGTTAAAAACTCAACTTGTCGTGTTTGGAGGAGAAAGAACACCATACCTACTGTGAAGCATGGGGGTGGAAACATCATGCTTTGGGGCTGTTTTTTCTACAAAGGGACCAGGACGACTGATCCGTGTAAAGGAAAGAATGAATGGGGCCATGTATCGTGAGATTTTGAGTGAAAACCTCCTTCCATCAGCAAGGGCATTGAAGATGAAACATGGCTGGGTCTTTCAGCATGACAATGATCCCAAACACACCACCCGGGCAACGAAGGGGTGGCTTCGTAAGAAGCATTTCAAGGTCCTGGAGTGGCCTAGCCAGTCTCCAGATCTCAATCCCATAGAAAATCTTTGGAGGGAGTGAAGTCCGTGTTGCCCAGCGACAGCCCCAAAACATCACTGCTCTAGAGGAGATCTGCATGGAGGAATGGGCCAAAATACCAGCAACAGTGTGTGAAAACCTTGTGAAGACTTACAGAAAAAGTTTGACCTCTGTCATTACCAACAAAGGGTATATAACAAAGTATTGAGATGAACTTTTGTTATTGACCAAATACTTATTTTACCGAGGAATTTACCAATTAATTCATTTAAAAATCCTTCAATGTGATTTTCTGCATTTTTTTTTTTCTCATTTTGTCTCTCATAGTTGAGGTATACCTATGATGAAAATTGGAGACCTCTCTCATCTTTTAAGTGGGAGAACTTGCACAATTGGTGGCTGACTAAATACTTTTTTGCCCCACTGTAGATAAATTTACAGAGAAAAGTAGAAAACTATAAGAAAATTGTTTTAAATTTTGGAGAAAAACCTCAAACCTTCAGGACTGAAATCATTACTCGTTTTAAGTGGCTGCTCTTTGTACCCTTAACTAGAAATTTTTGGTTGTCTCCTTTAATTTACACGACACTTTATATTTTCTAACCTGTTTGTATACCTCCACAGACAAAGAGAGAGAAGCTGAATTAGAGCTCAGAGAGGGCAAGATGAGACAGAAGAGAGGAGCCAAGGAGAGGAAAGTGTTCAGGCAGAGGAAGGAGAGAAAGATACAGCCGTGGACAAAATTGTTGGTACCCCTCTGTTAATGAAAGAAAAGCCCACAATGGTCACAGAAATAACTTATCTGACAAAAGTGGTAGTAAATAAAAATTCTATGAAAATTAACCAATGAAAATCAGTCAATGCTTTTGAACTGTGGTTCAACAGAATTATTTTAAAAAAACAAACTCATGAAACAGGCCTGGACAAAAATGATGGTACCCTTAACTTAATATTTTGTTGCACAACCTTTTGAGGCAATCACTGCAATCAAACGATTTCTGTAACTGTCAATGAGACTTCTGCACCTCTCAGCAGGTATTTTGGCCCACTCCTCATGAGCAAACTGCTCCAGTTGTCTCAGGTTTGAAGGGTGCCTTCTCCAGATGGCATGTTTCAGCTCCTTCTGCAGATGTTCAATAGGATTTAGATCAGGGCTCATAGAAGCAGGGATGGCAACAGGAAATTCTGATTTCAGCCGAAATCTAATTTGGTCGACTGACGCTGGGAGGTTTTCAGTAAAACAGACTCTGAACTTTGAACTTCATTTTTCTGGTTTCTTCAGAAACTGTCCGAGTGTTTCTGTTACCTCGTCGAACTTTGAGCCAATTTTCACCTTTACTGTCACTTTTCTCTCAAGCCAATCCCATCGGAACTTATTTTTGACACTTCTGTCTATTTCTAGCACTGATGACTCCTGATCCTTCGATAAAAATCTCATAATTCCGCTGAAAACAATACCGAAAGCTCAGAATTCCAACATGAACCAGGGATGTGATTTGGGGTTGGTGAAATTATCTGAAAACTTTGCAGGGGGTCTGGGGGACGCATTCCCCCAGCGGGGTTATGCCCCCTGAAGCTCCTGGGTTTTTATGATTTTTAAGTACCAGAACTGTGCTTAAATGATATAAAACAAACAGCTGAATGCCACTTATTACTGTATAATATTGACTTATGTTCCAAGAAGACAGCATTCCTAAAATATTCCAACAAGCATTATCCATCACATGCTTTTAACACTTGATCAAATCAAAATCAGTGAATTTTATCTATTCCATAATAGAAATAAAATTCCAACATACCATTACTTTTTATAATTTCAGCATTCATTTCAGATCACCAGTTTCAATCTCCATTGAGACTTGAGCAGTTCATTTTGCACAATCACTGATGCAGCCAAGTCTTAGAAATATTCAAAATTTATGTGTCAATATCCACTGTGCACTGTCAATTTCAAACTGTTTGAAATCATAAAAGTAATTAAATTGTTTTGCTATTTTTTTCTCCTCAACATCAATGTCAGGGCGCTGCATGAGTTTTGGGGGATGGTTAACTTTTATAACCGTTTCCTCCCCCGCACAGCCCAGCTCATACAGCCGTTGTACGCTGCACTCAAATGGAAACCGGCGGACAGAGTCGACTGGACTTCTGAACGGGAGCAGGCGTTCTGAGGTTAAAACAGCACTCACTACCGATGCCTTGGACATGGGCATAGCGGCCGTCGTGGAGCAATGCGTTGCGGTTCTTGGCAGCCGCTCACCTTTTTTTTTTTAGCAGGTCTTTGCACGACAGTGAGCGTAAATACAGTGTGTTCGACAGAGTTAATGGCTCTCCACCTGGCCATACGCCACTTCCAGTTCTGCCTGAAAGGGCGCACCTTCACTGCGTTCGTGGACCACAAGTCGCTAACGTACTTAACATACTTTATCTTCCTGGAAGATAAAATAAAGCCGAATTCGTCGAATTACCGGAAAAATCACATCCCTGAGAACAAGCCGCCATGAATTTTTGACAAAGCATACAACGAGCCATTTGATTGGTCCAATCGTTTGCAACTATCCAATCGCAGGGCTGTTTACAATACAGCAGTAGCTTGAGTACATCCGGGTTATCGCGGGAGACTTGACCCGGGAAGCGCCGAGCGCTTATGTAATCGTGATTTTCGCTAAAATCAGTAACAATAAGGTACCTTACCCCCCCCCTAAAATTTTCTCAACGGATTTAGACGATTCACAGAAATGATCAATTTGAAAATAAATCGGTGGAAATCCACGGATCGGCGGAAAATTGCCATCCCTGTAGAAGGCCACTTTAGAATAGTCCAATGTTTCGCTCTTAGCCATTCTTGGGTGTTTTAGCTGTGTGTTTTGGGTCATTATCCTGTTGCAAGACCCATGACCTGCGACTGAGACCAAGCTGTCTGACACTGGGCAGCACATTTCTCTCTAGAATACCTTGATAGTCTTGAGATTTCATTGTACCCTGAACAGATTCAAGACACCCTGTGCCAGATGCAGCAAAGCAGCCCCAGAACATAACAGAACCTCCTCCATGTTTCACAGTAAGGACAGTGTTCTTTTCATGGTATGCTTCATTTTTGCGTCTGTGAACATAGAGCTGATGTGCCTTGCCAAAAAGTTCCAGTTTTGTCTCGTCTGTCCATAGGACATTCTCCCAGAAGCTTTGTGGCTTGTCAACATGCAGTTTGGCAAATTCCAGTCTGGCTTTTTTATCAATTGTTTTCAACAGTGGTGTCCTCCTTGGTCGTCTCCCATGAAGTCCACTTTGGCTCAAACAACGACGGATGGTGCGATCTGACACTGATGTACCTTGAAGTTCACCACGATTGTGTTTAGAGGTTGTTCTGGGCTCTTTTGTTACCATTCGTATTATCCGTCTCCTCCTGCAGCCACGTCCAGGGAGGTTGGCTACAGTCCCATGGATCTTAAATTTCTGAATAATATGTGCAACTGTAGTCACAGGAACATCAAGCTGCTTGGAGATGGTCTTATAGCCTTTACCTTTAACATGCGTATCTATAATTTTCTTTCTAATCTCCTGAGACAACTCTCTCCTTTGCTTCCTCTGGTCCATGTTTAGCGTGGTACACCCCATGTCACCAAACAGCACAGTGACTACTTGTCACCCTTTAAATAGGCCGACTAACTGATTACAAGTTTGTAGAGACACCTGTGATGTTAATTAGAGGACACATCTTGGTTGAACATGTCCCTATGGTCACATTATTTTCAATCTTTTCTAGGGGTACCATCATTTTTGTCCAGGCCTGTTTCATGAGTTTGATTTTTAAAATAATTCTGTTGAACCACAATTCAAAAGCACGGTCTGATTTTCATTGGTTAATTTTCATATAATTTTTATTTACTACCACTTTTGTCAGATTCAGGTTATTTCTGTGACCATTGTGGGTTTTTCTTTCATTAACAGAGGGGTACCAACAATTTTGTCCACCTGTGTAACACCACTAAAAAGTCTAAAGACAGATGTCTGGGTGGGACCCCAACTGGCCCAACATTCAAGCCTCGGTTGTACAATACTTCAAATGCTAACTTTCATATGCAATGTTACTGTGTAAAATTTTAAAAATAAATAAATAGTGCAAAATTAACATATTCATACATATGCGTTTTCTGTGTCTTGTTTGGGGGAAATGGCAGACAGGTAGGCCAGACTATATTCAATATGATAAAAAATGATGAAATAATAGTTTTAAATAAGCCCACTCCCTCCCTGTTTTATTTAGACCCTCTTCCTGACCCAGTGAAATAACAGACTAGACTAAATTAATATGTTAAAATGACCAAAAGCCCCTCATGCCCCAGAGCATAGAAATGAGAAGTAATGTGGTGAATGAGTATTCATGGTTATAATATACAACTTGTTCTTTTTTTTAGATTTGATTGGCAGTTGGCAACCAGCTTACAGGTGCATTGCCGCCACGTACTTCACTCTATCTGGTGGTTATAATAAACTGAAACTATGGGCTATATGTAGTCTGCAGTACCAACTTTACTCTCATCTGCTTGTTACTGTTCTCCCCTAAATTTGTTTTATTTTCTCATTTTTTAAACATCTTTTTATAAAGGTACTTTTTTAATAAAAAATTTTGAATGTTTTTGGTGACAAATTTGTGACCCTTTTCATGCAGAATTGTAACTTTTTACCTAGTGTCTTACCTTGTCTTTTTATTCGGAAAAGGTGAAGAAATCAGAAGCAGCACCAGATTAAAATTAAAATTAGTCAATCAGTTGTTTTAATAAGCAATAATCAGTTGACTATTAAAATCCAAATTTATAATTTTCCGCCCAGCTGAAGTTTATGGTAACATTTATAACTAGTTTGATACCTGTTATTTTAAAATGTTGGCCTACTAAAACTGTGATGGTTTCTGGTTTCCAACAACAGGGTGGCCTAGAATGAAGTCAAATTCCCGGCCTGAATTTTTGTCCCGGTCCACCCCTCAGCGCGTTTAAGATGTGGTGGTTTATAATATTTCCTGGTAGTATTTGATACAGAATAAAAAAACAGTTTGAAACACATTCTAAACTGCTCTTTATAAACTGGAGAAATAAGAGTTTTTGGTTTTACTGAATATGTTGAATGCTGGCCTGTGAAATTGTACTTTATAAATTTAAAAGAAAAAAACAGTACTCTGTGACATCAGGAAGAGTATAGTTATCGTGAAAATTCACAAATATATTTTTTGGCCATATCGCTCACCTAGGGGGAAGGAAAAATTGTAACCCACGGACAACAGGTAGAAATTAGCCAGTCGCTACAATCTGGCAAGTTTACACTGATTGATATCAATGTTAATCAACTTGCACTGTCCTTAAAAAACAGCAATTTACAACAGCAATCAAGTTTTATATAAAGTGAGAAGTGCTGAAAGTGGTAGAAAATATCTCACTTTAAAAATAAAGCAACATATTTGGCCAGTTTTTTGGTTAGCTCGTCGATGTGACATTTGAAATTGAGAAATTCATTGACGATGACCCCCAGGAATTCTGCACAGCCAACTCTTGTAATATTCTGTCCATTGATTATAAAGTTACACATTATAAGGTTTCGTTTGGGCACCATTTACTTTGATGATGGAAATTGTATTAGCTGTGACGTTATTTTTATAACCTTATGCAATGTCACATTTATTTCCATCCAGAGTTGCATGAATTGTTTCCCAACAAAATGTTGCATTTTTTCCTGACCACACTTTTGTTTTTGGAAGATGATGGTTCTCCATTGTCCTTCCAGGTTTAAATAATGTTGGAAAGTCCTGAATTTTAGTAGTTTCAGCAATCTGTTTAGTTGTTTGCTTTAGGCAGGCCAATAATTTGACCCTTTTGAAATGGTAACATTTTCACTACCAGGGAATGTGTCTTACTGTAAAACGGGGCTATAAGGGACGGCGGGGTAATAAGGGACACTTTTCTGGGAAATGTTTTAAATGTAATTCTGCTTTTTTTATTTTGAGCAGGACGCTGAGTTGTGTTGTTATTGTCTTTCCTGTAGATAGGTATTAGTTTTAAGAAATTTATCACCGTTATATTTAAGGAAAATTCGAAAAAAAAAAGTGTCCCTTATTACCCCGCCGTCCCTTATAGCCCCGTTTTACGGTACCACAGAGTTGTCTTAAAAAAAAAAAAACAAAAACAAAAAAAACTACTCACTGCATCAGTTAGGGTTAAGAAGTTGTTGCTAACTGAAACATGCTATGTAAAACATCCACTCACTCCCTAATAGGGGTTGGCAATATGGCCTAAAAATGATATCATGGTACTTCTGTGAATTTTCACAATATTTTTTTCCGCAACATTACAGAATAGATAAGATGTACTTTATTGATCCCAAACTGGGAAATTACAGTGTAACAGCAGCATGACACAGACAACCCAACCAACAGAAATACACGCAGCATAACAGAAAAGCAGGTACCAAGGGAAGTAAAGTAAAAATGCTTAGATAACTTTATATACAATTAGGGCTGTCACGGTAGCAGAATTTCCCCTGCGGTGACGGTGGATAGCTCAATACCACGATATGGGGTATTATTGCAAATGTTTTTAGGACCCTGTGGTCTTGTAATTTAAACAGGGTTCATAACTTATGTGGCAAACGATGGAAGCTGTGAGAAACTCGCTGCAGTTCCGCGCTCAACTCTGTGTGTGACAATTGTGCAGAGCTCTGGTCTTTCTAGGCATGAACTGCTGATTCTGTTTAAAAAAAAAAAAAAAGAAAAAAAAAACGATCATTTTCATAAAGCAGTGGCGTAACTATGGTGTGTGTGTGTGTGGACTGGAGACTGCAGTGACATTCAGCTTATTTAAACAGGACAGCCTCTGTACAGGACCCTGTGTGGCTCTTGTCTCTGTGTTTTTTGCCACTGTCTGAAAAATCACGTTCAAACGAGCAATACACTATGCAGTAGTTTCGCTCCCGGAGCTCAATTGTCAGGATCATAAACACTCCGCTCAGAAGGAAATAACACGCTTTATGCCCTTTCAGTGCTCACTGTCATGGCTGTATTTAGCAAGGAGTTCAAACGCTTTGGCCACTAACTGCCTGCTGGAGTCCGTCTGGAGAGAGTGTGACGGCAGCAGCACCATATGCTGTGGAAGCTTCCACAGTACCGGGTGCAAACATGCTGCTGGCAATAAAAATACACTTAACATTTACCAATTTATTTAATAGTCAATCGGGGCACATAAGTGAACAATGATATAGCCACACACAAAAAAAGTGAACGCCACGGTTCCTCGTTTTCCTCCACAGTAGGCTTGTCCCTAGCACAGTATTACATAACTGTGGTTATCACAACAACCCTATTTACAACATAGGCTTATTTATTTATTTATTTAGCGAATGCAAAGTCCTTAAGCCAAGCAGTTGCCTCCTGGTTTGCTGTATGGAGGGTGTGTAATCCTCCTTCCAGTCTTTGGAGCGGGCAAGCCTCTATGATGTGTTCCATTGTTTGCTCCTCTCCACATGCGCACAGTGGGCTAGGGCTACTGCCCCATCTGTAAAGGCTGGCCAAGCAGGGGCCATGTCCAGTCCTGAAGCGATTGAGTGTAGACCACTGTCTCCTTGGGAGGTTGGTGCCCGGGACCTGTTGGTTGGGGTTTATCACCAGCTGTTTGTTTGGGACCTCCTTGGTCTCCCATTCCTCTTGCCAAGCTGTCTGGATGGTAAAGTCAGCTGGGGGAGGGTTTTTCCAAATCGGCCGTCTGGATGAAAGTCGGGCAGTGGGTGGAGTGTAGATATCTGCATGGATTGGTAAGTGAGGAGAATCTTTAACTTTTTGGAGCATCCTTTGAGTTAATGCTGCTCGCCGGATGTGTGGAGGGGCTATGTTTGACAGTACAGAGAGCCAGGGGAGTGGTGTTGAGCGGATTGTTCCAGTTATAGTTCTCATGGTTGTGTTGAGCTGGGTGTCTACATGGTGTGTGTAAGATGACCTGGACCAGACAGGGGCACAATATTCTGCTACAGAGTATGAAAGGGCCAGTGCTGAGGTGCGCAGGGTGGAGACTGCCGCCCCCCATTTTGCACCAGCGAGCTTGCAGAGCAGGTTGTTTCGTACCTTCACCTTAGCAGCCGTCCCCTTTAGATGTTCCTTGAAGGATAAGGTCCTATCAAGGGTCACTCCAAGATAAGTTGGATTTGGGGCATGCTTAAGCTTGAGTCCGCTCAGGTGGATGTTTAGTTCTCTGGCAGCTTTTGCATTGTGGAGATGGAATACACTGGAGACGGTTTTTGCTGGGCTTGGTTTTAGGCGCCAGATTTTGCAGAACTGGTCCAGTTTGGCAAGATCTTCCGTGAGCACCCGTTCCAGTGGTTCAAAGTCTGGTGCTTGGAATGCCAAACAGATGTCGTCTGCATAGGTGAATTTGCGGGATTTTGTAGTAGGCAGGTCGTTTATGTAGAGGTTGAACAGAGTTGGAGCTAGAACTGAGCCTTGTGGGAGTCCGTTTTTCTGCATTCTCCATGCACTTGTCTTCTGACTGAGGTGGACTCTGAACCTTCGGTTGGTCAGCAGGGTTTTTATAATTTCTGTTGCCCAAGCAGGGATCGCCTTTATAAGTTTCAGGAGGAGGCCTTTGTGCCAGACCGTATCATAGGCGGCTGTAAGGTCGAGAAACACAGCCCCTGTCTTCAGTCTGCTCTCGAAGCCATTTTCGATGAAGGTGGTTAGGGCCAGTACTTGTTCTCCTGTACTGCGGTCCTTGCGGAAACCTGCTTGATCCACACTTAGAATATCCTCTACCTCTGGGGAAATGCGTTGCAGAATTAGGCGCTCCATGATTTTGTAAGGAACGCTGAGTAGGGAGATTGGGCGGTAGCTTGCTGGTAATTTGTGGTCTTTGCCAGGTTTTGGGATGGCAATGACCTTTGCTGTCCGCCATTTCTTTGGGATCGAGTTTGTTTGTGTGATCCTTGTGTAGAATTGTGTCAACCAGGTTAGGGCTCGGGGGCCAAGATTTTTCATGAATTCTGGGAAGATGTTATCGTATCCTGCTGCCTTTCCACATTTCAGGCTCTGTAGGACTTTCTCCAGTTCAGCAGCCTCGAAGGGTTCAGGGTTCGTTTCCTCTACAGGCATTTTTTGGTGTTTTTTTAGCTCAGTTGTAACTGCTCTTTTGGTGTCTTTGTCTTGGGGTGCTTTGGCGATAGTCAGTAGGTGGGATGCAACTTGGTTGGGTGTGACGGATGCTCGGCTTTGGCTAGGGGGCTTCTGTGCAGCTCCTAGGCGACGGATGAGGCTCCAACATTTCCTGCTAGAGTGGGTAAAGCTCCGGTCAGCAACTGTCTCCTCCCATTTCTTTCGCCGAGCTGTATTTAGCGATTCAATGAGATGGTCTGCTATCTCTGGGTCCCCTGATGTTTGATAGGATTGTAGGAGGGCAACATAAGCTACTACTAAGTTATGTAAACAGATGATCTTTACGAGTCTATGGATAGTACTGACTGTACAAAGAAGGATTATAAGGAGTAGGGTGAAATACGAGGTACCAATTATACTGTAAGGTGCAGTATGGCAGCACTGTACAGGGTTTGTTTGTTTTTTCTTTTAAATTTATCCAAAAAGGACAGTTTCACAGGCCAGTGTTATTTACCTTCAACATGTTCAGGAAAAACAAAACAAAAACTCTTATTTCTCCAGTTTATAAACAGCAGCTCAGATTTAGTTTAATTTTTTTTCTGTATCAAATATTACAAGAAAATAATATAAACTGTTACATCTTAAGTGCACAGAGATGTCGGGTTTCATGCTGAATCACTTTACCCGCATTGTAACTCCTGTTGCGCAGCCTTCTCCTGGGGCTTTTTGGCTCTCGTCACACTGAACGGACCTGCATCATGTCGATACCACTGGCACTCATGTGCCAGTTTGAATGGGTTGTTCCACTGCCAAAACGGGTTTCTGCTGACATGCAGAGAGATTTGTGTTCGTCATGTGTTTTTGTTTATTAAATAACAGACAAGAGCAGATTCTGATGGAATTGGAACTAATAAATGTTTTAAAACGAAAGCAACGTTTCATACAGTCACTGCAACAAAGGGGAAAAAAAGAAAATGTTACAGTATGTCTGACCACCACCGCAGCCGTCATTTGACAATCTATGTAATCAGTGGGGTTAGGATTGGTCATACAAATGCCATCTCTCTGCTTAACTTCCTCAATCTTTTGAATTTACTTTGTTTATCTGACTCGCTTTGGAAGTGGTGCTGCAGTGAATGAGCAGAGCACCAGGAAATGTGAAGGAAAGCGAACCAATCACAGCTCTTGCGGTCTGTGTTGCCAACATGCACCTCTCCATCTCGACAGGTGCATGTCTAGCAACGCAAGGGAGCACTGTGTCGCAACTGTGGGTGTGTTAGGGCTGTTGCGATAACTACAACAACCGCAGCGCTCACTTTGTGTGTGTGGCTAAATATTCTTGTTCACTTATGCTCCCCATTGAATATTAAATAAACTGTTAAATGTTAGGTGTATTTTTATTGGCAGCAGCATGTTTGCAGAGCATAAAGCATGTTTGATGTACTACTTCTGGTGAGATCAGATTGCTTGTGGCAGGTTTTGGGGAGGGGGGGTGAACGAGGTGAGAAAATATCCTAAATTTCATAAAAGAATGGCTGGATGGGCTCCTTCTGAGCGGAGTGTTTATGATCCTGACGATTAAGCTCTGCTACTGCATAGTGCATTGCTTGTTTGCTGTGTGAACGTGATTTTTCGGACAGCGGCATTATCCAAAAATCACTATGAAGAGACATGGAGACAAGAGCCAGTGGGGTCCTGCATGAACTCTGTCCTGTTTAAATAAACTGAATGTCGCAGCTGTCTCCAACCAGTCCACACACACTGTAGTTGAAATGCTGGAGTTACCGTCACTGCTTCATGAAAATGATTTTTTTTTTTTTTTTTTTTACAGAATCAGCAGTTCATGACTGTAGGAAGACCTGAGCTCCGCACAATTGTCACACACGCACATAAGCTGAGAGCGGAGCTGCAACAATTCTCTACATAGCGTCCATCATTTGCCACATCAGTTATGAACCCTGTCTAAATTACGAGCCCACAGGGTCCTAAAAACATCTGCAATACCACTGCATATTGCGCTGTTGAGCTATCCACTGTCACCGCAGGGGAAATTCCTTCACCTTGACAGCCTTAGGGTGCATAAATCCAGCTTTATCCTGAGCACCAAGATAGAAAGCAGGAAGTACAATTTTTATATGGTCTTTAATATGACCCCAGCGAGGGCCTTGAATCTACGACCTCCCAGCTGTGGGGTGGATGCTCTACTACTAGGCCACCACTCCAATATCATACCTGCCAACTTTTCAAACCTGAAAAGCCTAGTAGCTAGCCGGGGTCCAGGGGCCAAACAAATATTAGCATTAAATCAAGTTAAAATGTGGCTAACAACCTCATATTTCTTCAACAATCATGTTTCTATTTTCCTTAAACTGTCAATGCAGATATGCTGATGGAAAAGATCAAGGACAAACTCTATGGTAACATTCTCTTAGTACACAATCATGCATTTAACGAATGTTGATAAATGACATTTCACTTGACCTTTTCCCTCAGCAAATGTGAAAGGTGTAAAAATTTAAAAAAAAAACACAAAGGGGAAACATTTCACAATCAACCAAACATTTAATATATAATTATTGTTTGAAAAGTACATTGAATTTTAAAACAACTGAAACATGAACAGAAAGACAATACCTACATTGTTGTTGTTTCACAAATACAAAACTCAAATATGAAAGGCATCAAGATTACATTGTTCAAAATTGTGAATACATTGCACATTCTAGTAAACATTTTGTTGAATTTTCATGTACATTAGCAACATGTAATATACTTTGTAATATGGGCCATGGCCTTGAATACCATAATAAAACTGTCTGTCCCTATCACACAAGTCCAGTCTCAACTCAAGATTGTTGTTTTTCCATGGTGCACCTCTTAGCTTTCTTCAGTAGGTCTTTTGAATGGGACACACTGTGGCACTTGTTACCCAAAGCTGTCATCATCATTTTCCTGGTCATGAGGTTGCCCAGAACTTTAGTTGACAGACTGGACCTCTACTCAGTTTTGTTCTTGTTCCCATGGCTGAATATGCACTCACAGTCCGCAGTAATAATTCCTGGAAATGCTTTGAAGTATTCCTCACGAAAAGACTTGCCATGTGTGTGGACATGGATTATCATAGTCTCTTAATTTTCTTAATCAGTGTTCATCTATATTTATTTAAGTTGGCAAGATCTCTGATTATCATACTCTTTTGCTTCCTCAGGTGTTCCATTTAGTTTGATCCAAACTGTACAATTTCTTGTGGGGGCGCAAGGAGGGCGAAGCCCCCCGAAGCTCCTGGGTTTTTATGATTTTTAAGTACCAGAACTGTGCTTAAATGACATAAAACAAACTGCTGAATGCCACTTATTACTGTATAATATTGACTTATGTTCCAAGAAGATAAAATCTCTGAACTTAGTTCAGAGATTTTTTGATCGCTTCCATTTCCTCCTTCTTTGGTGGCATTTTTACTGACCTGTTGATAGTAAAACAATCTCTGCTGGTGTCGCCGGTATCCGATCCGACCGACCTTGAATCCAGCTGGGCCTCTGCTAGCCCCCTCCGCTGCTAGTCCCGCTGCTTACCGCCGCTGCAATTGAGCTCCTGTCCAGCCGGGGTACTGGCAGCTCCTCCACTGAGTCCCGCCGCCCACCGCCACTGTAGTTGAGCTCCGATCCGGCTCCCGTCCAACTGTTGCCTCGGTTGGTTCCTCCGGCGAGCCCCAATCACCGGGGACAGAGTCGCTTCTTTGTATCGGTGTTAGGTGCTACGACTAGCGATAGCGTTAGCTTAGCAAACGCTTCAGGTAAATTTAGATACGATTCCTAGCGATCTCGTGTTTGGAATTGCTTTCGTGGTTTTTTTTTACGATTTAAAATTTTTGGACCGAATTTTTAGTGAAAAAACGTAATTTTGATTAATAAAGCCGTAACCCGGAATGGGGTCTTGAAAACCGTAACCATTACGGCAAAACCGGAGTAGTTGGCAGGTATGCAATATCAAGAGAATAAATAAAGCTTTTGGACTACTACTACTTGGTTTATTTTCACTGTGCTGGTAATTATGTTACTATGGGGACAGTAAAACTTAGATTAAGTTGTATAAAACATCAATTTCAGTGTATTAATAAATATGATTAAGGCGGTTTGTGCTGTGATAGTAAGAGCTCATCTCTGCTAGTTGGCTGGGCACTGAAAATGGGATACATTGGCTAATATAGTGCATACATACATATGTGTGTGTGTGTGTGTATATACTGTATATATTATTGTGGGATATTTAAGGGCACTATATAGTGAGTACTCATTTAAAATTTCAAACAGCACTGCTGAATGGCTGATTCACGACATAGAACACAATGTAGAGAAAGAGTGTACATTTCAAACACAACATTCACTGCAATAATTACTGAATAGACGACCCTTGCCTATTTTCTTAGTTAAATCCAGGGAACACAGGTCAAATGGACCCCTGACAGTGTGTTAGTTATTAGGTTTTCCAAAAAAGTCTTACCTGCATCGCTTTCATCACATGAAGGTTGGGCACATTCTTGTCAGCAAGCTCGGGATGCTTGGCCAGGTGGACGTCTTTCTTGGCCACCATGACTCCCTCCTTGAAGAGGAGTTCATAGATAGCAATGCGATTCTTCTTAGGCATCAGCATCTATGTTTAGAAACAAATTGGAAATGAGTTTCTGCAAACACACACGGGACTCAAGGCAGAGTCCATGATAGCATGCTAACCGGCTAGCAGAGCCGCTGGTTTAGATCTAACACTGTAAACAGCAAACCACCGCACAATTAGTTATATTAACACAATACTGTGATTTTACAGTTCCATGTGAGGGCGGAGGCAGTTTAAAAAAAAAAACATTAACACGGTTTAATGTTATCAGCGGTAAAGACGAAAAAATGGCAGCAGTTCGCTAATCACAAGAGCTAGGATCACTTCCCCACTTTTAACACAATATTCACGACTAACATCCATCCGGCACTAAAATATATTCACCACCATAACTAAGACTTTCATAACTAACGAACACTCGTCATTATTATACAACAAAACATCAGATGGTTAAGATATATTTTGATTTTTTAACGCCAGTTGTATCCTCACCTTTCCACTTGTTTGGAGATTGGAGCCGGAAGGAACGACTGTCGCTGAACAGGAAGAATTAGTCTGTCAGGGAGTGTTTGGAGGAGAGCGTTGCCCTCTGCTGATGTGGAGGAGAAGTACACATGGGCAAATTTTGGAGAAAAAGTGCCAAATTTAACCCCCCACCCCTCAAAAAAGTGGCAAATACAGTTGCATCTCAAAAAATAGAATACCTTCATAAATTTCCTATACTTTTTTCACAGTTTAATGCCAAAAGTAAACTTTTATATATTTTATAACCCTTAGTAATAGAGTTTGTTTTAATGTTGATGATTACAATGATTATGCCTGTTAAAATCAGACTTCTAGTATCTCAAGTTTTTAGATTATTTAATTTAAAGTTTGAATAAATTGCTATTCAAATAGCATAAACACTGTGTGACAAGTTCATGACTTACACACAAGCACAGTCATGGGAGAGACCACTGACCAGAAAACAATCATCCACGCTCCACAAGGAGGGTAAGCCATAGAGGTCACTGCTGAAAAGACTGGCTGTTCACAGAGTGCTGTATCAAAGTGTATTAATGAAAAGCTGACTCAAAGGATCAAAGGAAAAAGTGTGGTAGAAAAAGTTGCACAAGCAACAGGGATGATTCTCAAGAAAAGTGGATTGTGGATTCTCAAGAAAAGTGGATTCAAGAACTTGGGGGAGCTTCACAAGGAGTGGACTGAGTCTGGTGTCATTGCATCAAGAGCCACCATGCACAGACGTCTTCAGGAAAGGGAGTACATACTAAGACACTCCTGAACCAGACAATGTCAGAATAGACAGACAGACAGATAGATAGACAGATAGACAGATAGATAGATAGATAGACAGGTAGATAGATAGATAGATAGACTTTATTGATCCCAAACTGGAAAATTACAGTGTAAAGCCTGCTTCATGCTACACCTCTGCTGTCCGTGAACGCGTAACTGGAAACCTCGTGTGACGACATTTACGTCATTGTCTCCACTCCGCTAGTGTCCGCAGTGCTCGACCACGGACGACGGCATGCAGTCCAAATTTTGTGACCGCGCCGCGTGTCCATGACCTGAACGCGTTGAAAAGTGCATGCGCAACACTGAACATCCCATTCACGAGGTGGCGATGTTGGCACAGTATACATCAGTAGACAAAGAAGACAACGAGGAGGCGGAAAACAAGAATAAAAACATCCATGAATCATACATACATACTTTCCTTCACAGTGGCAGCAGCATCTTCGTGAAAAAGGAGTGAAAACCGGGAAGTCAAACAGCAGAAATGGACTATATTTGAAGAGAAACTTTGTGAAGAAGTCCACCACTTCTTTGTTGGTGAAAATCGTGGTGCGTCAGCGCCTTGGCGCTACCTATCGGGTGGGAGTGAAATTACAAATGATGGTTGTGCGCATGCGTCAACTGCTTGGCCTGAGTCATAGGGCCAGTCAAAAAAGAGATCTGACAGAAGAAGAGGGGTGGCGGCCCCTCCGGGGGCCGTGGCAGTTGCCACGGCCAAGATGTGTGAAGTGATGATATAGAGTGAAGTATGAGGAGATGAAGAAGAGTGATGTCTGAAGATACAGTTGAGGTTCGATTGGACACAGCAATGATGATAGAAGGACTACAGCTCCTGACGAGATAGTGATGATATAGAGTGAAGTACGTGGCGGTAATGCACCTGTAAGCTGGTTGCCAACTGCCAGTCAAATCTAAAAGAAGAAGAACTGCTTGGCCTGGGTAGATGAAAAAAATGAGCATGAGCAGCGCCACATGTGTACCGGGCTCGTCCAAAGCGTACGCGGACCACAGCGGACTAGAGGGAAATGTAGCACGAAGCAGGCTTAATAGCAGTATGACACAGACAACCCAACCAACAGAACTACACACAGCATAATAGAAAAAGGAGTTACCCAGGAAAGTAACGTAAAAAGGCTTAGATAACTTTATATACAACACAGGCTATTACTAGGTTAAATAGATGATAATGTGGGACACATATGTGGGTTTCATATGCACAAATGTATATCACCTTATGCTTCATATGTATATCACTGTATGCTTACTGTATGCTCCACGTCTCAGATGAACAAAGGACTGAGCCTCCTCGGAGATAACAGGAGAATGTGAAATGTGGTCTATGGTATGCAAAGAGATGGCCGTGGGGGATTTCCTGACTGCCAGTGACTTTGGGGTGGGGGTGATAAGATCTGAAAGGGATGCATTGTTACTGGGGATTAAATGCATTGTGACTGGAGCTTTGAAGCTCCTGGGGTATAGAGTTTTTGCGTATGACGTCAGGGGGCGTGCCGCACTGGCCCGTTAGAGTGTTCCGCCATATTGGATGGATTTTTTTTTCCTTTTTTCCTTCTTGCCTTGAGAGAGAGCAGTCGCATTTTCCTTCCCTCCTCCCCTGCCTTCCTGACCTATTCCCAGCTTTTGCAATGTTGCGTTTTTGTCTGTGTTTAGTCGCTCTTCTTCTGCTGAATCTTAATCTAAACGGAAATTATGGATTTGGAAGCGGCTTAAATGTGCTATTGTCACTATTTTTCAACAAGAATTGGGCCAAGGGGGAGCCCAAGAATTGGAACCTACGAGAGACTCATGGACATTGGAATCCATGCGTCTATGGAAATATTATTGGCTATGATCTCAGGACTTCTATTTTTGGCTGTGGAGTTCCCTGATGCATCAGAAATTGAAGGAAGGTGAGAAAGCGGATCAAGCGGACCCAGCCAGCTCCTTCATCAAATTCGACCAGTTGGGGAGGGCACGAGTAGCGGCAAACGGTGAACTGAATGACAGTGATTCAGTGAAGGAATACATCTGAAGCCCTGTGCTCTCTATGGAAAAACAGTTTAAGCCTGCATATATAATGGAAGCACAGAATTACACGGGTGAGGACAAAATTCTACTCTCTGAGTGCACTGTGCTGATTTGATTTGATTTGACCTTGTTTGCCCCGTGTTTACATTCCTCCTGACTGAGATTAGCGGAAGAACCGGCTCTTATGTCTACCCATACAATCAACAATCAGTTGTTGTCGTCAGCGGATTGGACTCTCAAGGACAATGCCCATGTGCCTTCTGCAAGCAAGAGAGAAAGAGAGATAGACTCTGAACTCTGGACTTGTTTATAAGTCACATGATTATAACATCTATCCACTGCCAGGAGGCGCCCTCTGCTGCTCACTAACAACTGTTACATTTACACTACACAATGACATGCAAATATACACACACTGCTCTCCCTCCCTCTGCTGTGTGATTGTTCACTAATGTCTGCTAAATATGCATTGAGGGTTTTTTTGCCTGCAATCAAAATTCCGCTTACCCATTAAGCGTCAATTTGATAAAACATGTTTTTTTCTCTCGCCTATTGTGTCATATCATTTCTTTTCTTTTTTCTTTTCTTCTTTATGACTGGCGCCTAGCGGCTGCCCCGGCCTTGGATGCGCTCTGCAGAGCGTGCCCAAATGCCAAGTCACATTTCGTTACCTTGTATTCATACATGTGTAATGACAATAAAGTTGAATCTCATCTCATCTTATCTCATCAAGAAACAACAGCAGCAGCAGGGTGAAACAAACCACATAGCTCACGTGTACCTACAAACTCGGCAAAATGGTGTACTCCTGTTGTTCCCCCTGATAAGGGGATAAGCGGGGAATTAAATGGCCGGTGTGAAATGCAAAAAAAAAAAACAAAAAAAAAAAAGTTGGATTTTTGAATAATTACCTTCACTGACGTAATCTCTCGCTTTCTCATAACGGGCTGCACGGTGGCGCAATGGTTTAGCACTGTGGCAGCACAGTTTACCCTCGGCCAGGGGATCGCGGGGATCATGATACCGTGGGCTCGATCACAGCCCCCGACCAACAGTGAGCTGTGTGGAGTTTGCATGTTCTCCCCGTGTTGCATGGATTTACTCTGGGATTTCTCCGGTTTCCTCCCGCATATCAAAAACATGTAGGTTTAGCTCGCGCACGCAGCGACCAGCAGCCGGTGGCTTGTCACCAGACTGCAAACCAAATCTACCTACGGGTACAAATAAGTAACAAAAAAAAAAAAAAAAAAAAAAAAAAAAAAAACCTTTCTGAGTCGGGTCTGGTTTGGGGGCGCCTCTCTACTTGCAACAAAGGACAATGCACACATGAAAGGGGAGAAAACTATTGTAAATGTGCATAAAATCAGGTACATTTTAACGCGGCGGGGCATGGAGAGCCTTTAAAAAAAAAAACACGCAGCGCGCTTCACTCACCTCCGAGTCCGACGAGCTGCTGTTGTTTTCCGACTCGTTCACCAGCGAAGACTTCACATCATCCAGATCCCTTTCCGCTGACACGTTTTCCGATATCTTTTCCTCCTGCTCCCCTTCGTCTGTGAAAGATATCATCTCATCGTTTGCCCCCAAATCATCCCCGCTGAGCAGATTACTGGCAGTCGTTGTTCTGCTAATTGCTCCAGCTGTGCGCTCTGCTTGTCCGTGGCTGTGGGGGTTACCCCACACCCGCCACCTCCGTCCAACTGAGGCATTTTGGCACACCAGAGGAGCGCACGGGAGCAAGATTAAAAACACTTGTCTGCTGTTATAACTGCTGACAATGACTCCACTGAATCTGACACAGACATCGCAGACACAGTGTCAGAGGCCACAG
The DNA here is from genome assembly GCA_020510985.1 of Pholidichthys leucotaenia. Classification (NCBI taxonomy): domain Eukaryota; kingdom Metazoa; phylum Chordata; class Actinopteri; order Cichliformes; family Pholidichthyidae; genus Pholidichthys; species Pholidichthys leucotaenia. The sequence goes on along the minus strand of CM035837.1, from coordinate 56,757,891 downwards.
TGTCAGTTGTTGAAGAGGATGATAGGGATGTTATTATGTCAGACTGTGACTGTGTGTTCTCCTCACTCATTCTGATCGCTAAACAGTACAAGTTACGCCTGGGTTGTCACAGTGCAACTGCTGCTCTTGCCATCCAAGATGGCGGCACCTACGGCGTGTTTATATTTACCCCCGCGAGTCACATGAATTTTATGAGCCTACGCAAAAACTCTATAAAAAAGGGATGAAGGTCTGGTTTCTTCCTCTTCTGTATTGTTGATGTTGGAGAATGTGAATAAACCTGACTCGTGAGATAAACTCTGCCTCATCCTTTCACATTTCCACACTGGTGACCCTAAGATGATGAGTGAAAGAAATTCCCCTGAACCAGCCAAGTCAGGAGCTCCCAGCCAGGTGTATGCCGCTACCGTCCAGCTACCGGACTTTTGGCAAGACAACCCGTGCTCCTGGTTCCTCTTGGTCGAAGCACAGTTCGCTCTCCGGGGGATAACGGTAGATGAGATGAAATTCTACCATGTAATTGCCAAGCTCGACAACCGCACGGCTTGGTACGTGCAGAGCTTTTTGGTGAAGCCACCGGCCGACGACAAATACAGCGCGTTGAAGGCTGCGCTCATCCAGCGCTTCACTCTCTCAGTCCAGGAGAGAGCGGAGAGACTCCTGGCTCTGAACGACTCGGGAGATGGCACGCCCGTTGACCTGATGGAGGACATGCTGAGGTTGAGGGGCTCAGACGGCGACGACTTCCTCTTCACCCACATTTTCCTGAGAACCCTACCGTCGGCCACGAGAGCGACCCTGGCCGGTTCGCCGTTGTTGGCCCAGCGGGACTTCCGCGCGCTGGCCCAGGAGGCGCACCGGATTCTCAATGCCAGCAAACAGCACGCGGCCACCGCAGCAGCGACGGAGTGCGACGCGACGGCTGGAGACGGCGAGGGGCCAGAGACGGCGGTAGCAGACCCACCGACGACAGCGGCGGCGGGGGCCAAGGATCGCGGAGGAGACACCCTCTGTTTCTACCTTCGGTGCTTTGCAGAAAAGGCACGCAAATGTATACCACCGTGCCATTTCAAGCGCTCGGGAAACGCCAAGACCGGGGGTCGGTAGCAGCTGCGGCCCTTGGGGAGGAGAACAAGCTGCTCTACTTGAAGGATGCGCGCTCGGGGAGGCATTTCCTCGTGGACACAGGCTCCCAGTTGAGTTTCATCACACCTACCTCCGCTGACCGGCTGGCGCCTTCCAGGGGTCCAGGGGTCCAGGGGTGTCAGCAGCGAACGGCTCGGCGATTAAGACATTTGGTGAGAGGGCTCTGCTTCTGTCCCTACACGGCCGCACATTTGAGTGGACTTTCGTCATAGCTGCAGTGAATTTCAATATGTTAGGGGCTGATTTTCTGTGCTCACATGGTTTGTTGGTTGATCTTGCTAACAGGCGCCTGGTTAATGCACTCTCTTTTTATTCTATTCCCTGTACAGCTCGAGTGGCCCCGCCAACAGCACAAGCCAACGTCACAGCTGCAAGTGGTAAGTTCCACACACTGCTCACTCAGTTCCCAGCACTCACGGTCCCAACATTTTCGGCAGCCGTGGCTAAACACAGGGTGGAACATTTTATTACTACCACCGGATCGCCCGTTTTTGCAAAAGCCCAGCGCTTGGATTCAGCTAAACTGACCATAGTGCGCGAGGAGTTCGCCAACCTGGAAAAGTTGGGCATCATCAGGCGTTCGAAAAGCCCATGGGCTTCACCGCTTCACATGGTCCCGAAAGCTGATGGCTCGTGGCGACCTTGCGGAGATTTCCGCAGGTTGAACAACGCTACAGCGCACGACCGCTACCCAATCCCGCATATCCAAGATTTTTCAGTTCATTTGGCGGGGGGGCGCGTTTTTTGTAAAATAGACTTGGTACGCAGTTACCACCAGGTCCCAGTACGCGCTGAGGACATACCCAAAACAGCGGTAATAACTCCGTTCGGTCTATTCGAGTTTTTGCGCATGCCGTTTGGGCTTAAAGGCGCGGCGCAGACGTTCCAACGCATGATGGACGCGGTGTTGCGCGATCTCCCCTTCGTGTTCGTCTACCTGGACGATATTTTGGTAGCCAGCGCGTCCGAAGACAAACACGAAAACCACCTCACAGCAGTTTTCCGGAGGTTGGGAGAGCACGGGTTAATAATCAACCCAGCGAAGTGTCAGTTCGGGGTGACGCAGATTGATTTTTTGGGGCATCGCGTCTCTCCAGAAGGAACGGTTCCTCTGCCTGACAATGTGCACGCGGTAACAAATTTTCCCCAGCCACAAACGGTCAAAGCGTTACAGGAGTTTTTGGGAATGGTGAATTTTTATAACCGTTTCCTCCCCTGCGCAGCACAGCTCATGCAACCATTATATGCCGCACTAAAAAAACAAAAACCCACAAATAAAATTGAATGGTCTCCGGAGGGAGAGCGAGCATTCTCGGAAGTCAAAACAGCCCTGGCAAACGCTGCGTTGTTAGCACATCCAGACCCAACGGCCCGCATAGCGCTCACTACTGACGCGTCAGATGTGGCCATAGGGGCGGTCGTGGAGCAGCATGTAGCTGGGGCTTGGCAACCGCTCGCCTTTTTCAGCAGGACCTTGCGCGATAGTGAACGAAAATACAGTGCATTTGACAGGGAGTTGTTAGCTCTCCACTTGGCCATTCGCCACTTCCAGTTCTGGCTGGAGGGACGCCGTTTCACCGCGTTCGTTGATCACAAGCCGCTGACTTTCGCGATGGCCAAGGTTTCAGAACCGTGGTCAGGCCGGCAGCAGAGACAGCTGGCTGCGATCTCAGAGTTTACTACCGATATCCAGCATGTGGCGGGTAAACTTAATGTAGTGGCAGACTGCCTCTCGCGCGCCGTGGCGGCTCCAGTCCGCGTGGGGGTAGATTATGCAGCCATGGCCGCAGATCAGGTTAGTGACGCGGACGTGCGCGCGCTCCAGTCTGGACCAACAGGGTTAAGACTGGAGAACAGGGTGCTGCAAGACGGTATGCCCCCCTAATCTGCGATGTCTCCACTGGGCGACCGCATCCGGTGGTACCCGCCGCGTGGCGTCGCCGCGTTTTTGACTCGATTCATTCTCTGGCGCACCCGGGAGTGCGCGCGTCGGTCAAAATGGTGGGAGAGAAATTTGTATGGCCTAGCCTGCGCAAACAAGTTAGGGAGTGGGCAGCAGCCTGCATGGCCTGTCAACGAGCCAAGGTACACAAACACACGAGAGCTCCTTTGGAGCCGTTTCACATCCCGGCTAAGAGGTTCGATCATGTTCACGTGGACCTCGTAGGCCCCCTTCCGCCGTCACAGGGGTGCACACACCTTCTGACAATGGTAGACCGCACCATGCGCTGGCCGGAAGTGGTCCCACTTGAGTCAACCACAGCCGAGGAGGTGGCGCGCGCGTTTTTAACAGCATGGGTAGCGCGTTTTGGAGTCCCGTCGGACGTTACGTCCAACAGAGGCCCTCAATATGTTTCAGAGCTTTGGTCAGCAATGGCCCACAGCCTGGGGGTAACGATCCACCGCACAACCGCATACAATCCACAGGCTAACGGGTTATGCAAACGTTTTCACAGGTCATTGAAAGCGGCTCTCAGAGCGTCGCTTACGGATGCAAATTGGGTGGACAGGCTACCATGGGTTTTATTGGGATTGCGTTCTGCACCTAAAGAGGATTTAGAAGCCTCCTCGGCAGAGCTAGTTTTTGCGCAGCCACTTCGGCTGCCCGGAGAGTTTCTCCCAGATAATCCTGCGCCAGAATGTTCCCCGACTCAGCGGTTGCAGCATGGCACGGAATCGGGAGTGCTGCCTGGCCCCGTTCACCACAATTTTCCGTGCGTTTTTATACCTAAGGCTTTAAAAAACGCGGAGTTTGTTTTTGTCAGACACGATGCCCATCGCCCGCCGCTACGACCACCTTATGATGGGCCATTTAGAGTGCTGGAAACAGGGGATAAGCATTTTTTGCTAGATTTGGGGGGCAGGAAGGAGAAGATTGGCATTAACAGGCTCAAACCCGCCTTTGTGGTGGCGGACGACGATGTGCTGTTGGCTAGGGCTCCTCGGCGCGCAGACCCCCTAGAGAACGTCCCCCAGAACACCCACAGGGATTGACTAACAATTCTCACCCTCAGACAGCAGCCCCCCAGCAGGATGGCGCCACGGAAGTGTTGAAGCCGGCTTACAGCAGATACAGGAGGAGACTGAGGCCCAAGCAACACGTGGGCTGATGTGTAATGATTTTATCATGACAGGCTGACTGTTATTCCGTTGTTATATCTTAGACGTTTGGGGGGGGAGGTCATGTGGGACACATATGTGGGTTTCATATGCACAAATGTATATCACCTTATGCTTCATATGTATATCACTGTATGCTTACTGTATGCTCCACGTCTCAGATGAACAAAGGACTGAGCCTGAGATAACAGGAGGATGTGAAATGTGGTCTATGGTATGCAAAGAGATGGCCGTGGGGGATTTCCTGGCTGCCAGTGACTTTGGGGTTTGGGTGATAAGATCTGAAAGGGATGCATTGTTACTGGGGATTAAATGCATTGTGACTGGAGCTTTGAAGCTCCTGGGGTATAAAAAAGGGATGAAGGTCTGGTTTCTTCCTCTTCTGTATTGTTGATGTTGGAGAATGTGAATAAACCTGACTTGTGAGATAAACTCTGCCTCGTCCTTTCACATTTCCACAATAATAGATAAATAAGCTTAAGCCTTATTCATGCTGCATTTCCCCTCTAGTCCGCTTTGGTCCGCGTGCGCTTTGAACGAACCCGGTACACACGCGACGCTGTTCATGCTCACTTTTTTCATCTACCCAGGCCAAGCGGTTGACGCATGCGCACAACCATCATTTGTAGTTTCACTTCCGCCAATGCACTGATGCGCCAGGATTCTCACCAACGAAGAGATGCTGCTTGCTTTCTGCTGCTTGACTTCCCGGTTTTTACTCCTTTTCCACGAAGATGCTGCTGCTGCTGCTACTGCTAAAGTATTTATGTACGATTCGTATTCTCGTCTTCTGCTTCTTCGTTGTCTTCTTCGTCTACTTTGTCTTGGTATTCTGTGCCGATATCGCCACCTCGTGAATGGGACGTTCGGTCTTGCGCATGCGCTTTTCAATGCGTTCAGGTCGTGGGCAGGCAGTGCGGTCACAAAATTTGGGCTGCACGAGGTCGTCCGCGGTCGAGCACTGCTGACACTAGCGGAGTGGAGTATTGAGGTAAACTTTGTCACACGAGGTTTCCGGTTACACGTACACGGACAGCAGAGGTGCAGCATGAAGAAGTCGAAGAGTGATTTAAAGTGAAGTCTGTGGCGGCCAATCAAATCTAAAAGAAGAAGAAGAAAGTAATGCACCTGTAAGCTGGTTGCTCCTTATACAAAGATATAGAGTGATGATAATCAAGTCAGTGGCGGTAATGCACCTGTAAGCTGGTTGCTAACCGCCAATCAAATCTAAAAGAAGAAGAATCAGCTTTATTAACTGAGCTAAAGAGAAGAACTGTTGTGCACATATCACATTAGTATCACTAATTAATATTAAAAATATGTCTTTGGACTGTGGGAGGAAAGCTGGAGTACATCCACACATCCAAAGTCGGAACATACAAACTCCAAAAACAATTACCTGGGTTAGCATGAGGATTCTGTGATGCTAGTTTACTGTTAAAGTTTACTTTTGAGATTAAAATGAGGAATTAATGAAAATTTTCAAATGATATTATTTGGGATGCACATGTATATTAGGGGGAAAAGGTACAATATTTATGAGGAAAAATAAAAAATTTATCAGGGAAGAAAATTGCAAATTTACTAGACAATTGTGGCAAAATTTCAGGTATCGGGCTTGTTGTTACAAGCTATTCTGTCTCTGTACGACCGTTGTGAGAGTTTGGTTCGTATTGCCAACACCTGGTCAGAGTCATTCCCAGTGAGAGTTGGACTCCGCCAGTGCTGCCCTTTATCACTGATCCTGTTCATAATTTTTATGGACAGGATTTCTAGGTGCAGCCAGGAAATAGAGGGTGTCATGCTTGGTGACCACAGGATCTCATCTCTGTTGTTTGCAGATGATGTTGTCCTGTTGGCTTCATCTAGCAATGACCTACAGCTCTTGCTGGGACGGTTTGCCGCTGAGTGTGAAGCGGCTGGGATGAGAATCAGCACCTCCAAGTCCGAGTCCATGGTCCTCAGCCGGAAAAAGGTGGATTGTCCTCTCTGGGTTGGGGACAGGCTCCTGCCCCAAGTGGAGGAGTTTAAGTATCTTGGGGTCTTGTTCACGAGTGAGGGGAAAATGGAGCGAGAGATTGACAGGCGGATTGGAGCAGCATCTGCAGTGATGCGGACGTTGTACTGGTCTGTTGTGGTGAAGAGGGAGCTGAGTTCTAAGGCAAAGCTGTCAATTTACCAGTCAATCTACATTCCTACTCTCACCTATGGTCACGAGCTTTGGGTAATGACCGAAAGAACAAGATCGCGGATACAAGCGGCTGAAATGAGCTTTCTCCGTAGGATTGCTGGACTCGCCCTCAGAGATAGGGTGAGGAGCTCAGTCATCTGGGAGAGGCTCAGAGTAGAACCGCTGCTCCTCCACATTGAAAGGAGTCAGTTGAGGTGGTATGGGCATCTGATTAGGATGCCTCCTGGACGCCTCCCACTTGAGGTGTTTCAGGCACGTCCCACTGGGAGGAGACCCCGGGGCAGACCCAGGACTCGGTGGAGAGACTATAGGCCCTTTTCCACTAGCCTCACTTAGCCCTACACCGCACCACTCAGCCCGCTTTAGGCGCTTTTCCATCAGCCCCAGCACCGGTTAGCAGGTACTTTTTTAGTACCTGATCCAGGGCAGGGTCTAACCGGGCTGAGTAGGGCTGAGTATGGCTGTGATATGACGTTAAGAGACTGGTCGCCGCTGATTGGTCAGGTCGTAACGTCACGAAAGCGACTTTTTCTGCTGAATTTACTCCACGACTGCCATTTGTAATTGTTCAGCCAGTGAACACTGTGCGCCCCTTTAATACGGTATATTATATTTATATACTGTATAATATACTTATATAATAATATACTCCTAATATTATATATTAGGAGGTGCGCAATTTTCTTTCTATATTAGGCGACGATCGCATCCAGCGCGAGTTGGACGGATCTACTTGAAATGCAGGTGTCCGAGCAGATGGCTTCCCAAGGGCACATCCATACTGCCAAACAGTGTCGGGAGAAGCTGAAAAAGCTGAAAAGCGATTACCGATCAGTGAAGGACCACAATCCTTGAAGTGCAGCGGCTCGGAAGGAGTGGAAGTGGTTTGCTGAGAGACATTGGGCTCGACATGGCCACTGTCACGGTCACGGCCTTGGAAACTGTGGATGGTGAGTGTTGTTTTGATATTGCGCATCTTTTCGCCACTTTATCCTTTCTGTGCCAAGCTCACTGTTTTTAAGAAATAGGAAGGTTGTTAGATTGTGGGTAATGGTTGTTACTGAGTCTTGCCTATTGTTTTGCAGCCAACTGCAGATTCACACTTGCTTTGTGTTAAGTATTAGCGCGAACAAAACGCTGAATTACGCTTATTGTATTCCGGTTAAAAACTTTAGAGTGTTGTGTACATGTTGCACTGTGGTGTTAAGTTTTAAATTGCGTGCATTTTCTTTCTAGAATCGCAGTTCATATCACAGGGGTCCACCTCAGTGGACATGGACACACCGGACTCTCCTGGCGCTGTGTCTGCGTGTGCGTCTGCCGGAGCACCAGCTGGATCGACTCCACATCACCAGCTCCATCTGGATCATGTTCAAGTGCCGGTAAGGCACAATAACCACAATTTTTTTTTTTGGTTGAAACAGGTCCAGCAGCGGAAACCAGGGTCGAAAATCCATCCATCCAACCATCCATCTTCTACCGCTTAATCCTTTACAGGTCGCGGGGGGGCTGGAGCCTAACAAGTTATGTCCCAAATTGATTAATGCAATTTCCTGTAGCTGCATATTAATTAATTGAAAATGTCTTTTTAAATGTACAAAAAGGTTATTCTTTGGTCTTCACTTATCGGTGTTCCACAACCATTTTTAGGTGTGGTGATTGGTGCTGTTGTAATTCCTGTTTTATAAAAACAAATAAAGCTGATGAACTGCCGTTGAAATCAACACGCTTCATTGAAATGCTTTGCGTCAGCTGACTGTATTAACCCATTCAGATTTCTGCGGCCACACTACAAGCAACTAGTTTAAACATTACCCATCCATCCATCCATATTCTTAATCTTAATCCTTTTTAGTTTTGCAGGGGGGCTGCAGCCGAAGACAGCACACTGCGTGTTGCAAAATCTGCTCTACTGAGGGGCAGCAACATGACAGTTCAGCTTATATACAGCAATGAAGCATAATATAATAGTGACATTCCACCACAGACTTTCACCTGTGTAATTCCATAATATATGTAGTGATCCAGCTTTAACAACCATGCCTTTCTGTCTTTCCATCTTGGCAAGACGAAAACAGACAACTCCCATCGCTGACCTTACATTAGCGATGGTCAACATGCATGATGAAGACATGCGGCTCTTGGAACGGCAACATGACCAGCGGCAAGAATCAGGAGTACATGCAGCATTTGCGACAGGTGGCCGCAGATGTGCGGGCAGATACGCGTGAAGCCCTGGAGCAGGACGCTGCGTTACGAAGGGAAAAGCTCGCAGAGATGTCATCGCCCAGTCTGTTTTTTTGTTTGTAAATTTTGCTTCTGGAATAAAACTGTATTGTTTGCATCAAAAGTCTGGTTTATCTGTTATGACACCGTATGAGAAAGGCCAATAATTACATACACATTCCATTCTCTGTTCACTCCACATGCTGCTGTTCATCAGGTCAGGTGTATAGCCTTCTAATGGTAATTTAATTTTTAACAACACAACGAAACATAATGTCTTGGTAGGTTTTTTTTTTAATTTTAAACAAATTTGCAATGCTGAATCCATTTCTCTTGAACGGGTACATTTTTTAGGTTATAAGCAGTTGTACAGGTGTGCTTGAACTTGTAGACACTGCTAAAGGTAAGTACGTGTAAGTTGAATGTTGCATCACCAGTCAAAATTTAATAAATTAAGAAGGAATCTAGCAAAAATTTGGCACTAATAACAGTAGACAAATCGGACAAGGATACACAACTGTGTTTTTGTTGCACACAACTGTTGTTACCAACAAGTACAAAATTTATATTCCCTTTTCCCAAAAATTAAAAATCAATTTGTAAGTAAAAGTGGGAGACCTTTACATGGGAAAATATGACATGTATCAGCACATGATTTATAGTTCAATTTGCATTTCCACCTAAGCAAAAGTGGCTTGTCGAGCTGGATTTTTGTGAAGATGGCCTGTGTGGTGTTTCTGCATGTAATTACATACCTGTCAAGTGATACAGTTTCACCGTATTTTAATACGGGGAAAATGCAATTTTAGCAAATACGGGCGTATTGCCATTTCTGTACGCCAAAGAGAAAAATATACGGGAAAAAAAATTATTGAGAGTGTGGGGAGGAACACGTCGTGTGTGTGACCCCCACAGCGTACGGGGCTGTCAGAGCGCTCAGCGTGAGCAATTATCACAACAGAAGTGTGGACTCATCATTAGGCTGATGGCTTCGCACCTTCTTAACAGATAAGCGTTATGAACAACAGGACAGGTAGATGGACCATGCACAACATTTTATTTACAAAAAACATTTTTGAAATATGTATGCACATAAATGTGGACAAAATAGACAAGTACTGCATCACAACATTATATTGTAACGTGCAGCTCGACATGGCAACATCCCACCGGCAGGTTCGAACTCACGCCTCTCACTCCAGAGTCCCGCACTCTACCTGTGTGGCCAATAGGGTCAACCTTGGCAAGCCAAGTAGGGTGCTTATATTGAGTTCGCTACAATATCACCACCCTGCTCCTCTGCTCTCTGTGCCGCTGCCACCACTGGTTCATCTACTGCATCATCCAATGTAGTGTCAAACGTCTCTCCATGACTCTCACACAGATTGTGCAGAGCACAACAAGTCAGCACCATAGATTTAACCAGTTTCATGTCACAGTCATTCCTCTCTCCTTCCTCCTTCCTTCTCTCCTTGTCATCAGCCATTTTGTTTGTTGTGGAGGATTCGGTCGCGTGTTTCACGTCACGAGGGTGTGGCGCCGCCTGCTGTTCAACAAATCCCACCCACAGCAGGTGTGCCAGCAGTAGTTGAAAAGCAACTGAGGCCGAACCGAACCGAAGTGAGTAGAGTCGGGTTTTCAATCGGCGCTGAGCAGGGCTAGTGGAAAAGCGCCTTATGTCTCCCAGCTAGTCTGGGAACGCCTTGGTATCCTCTCTGAAGAGCTGGAGCAGGTGGCTGGGGAGAGGGAAGTCTGGGCTTCTCTGCTTGAACTGCTGCCTCCGCTACCTGGACCTCCGGAAAAGCGGTAGAAGATGGATGGATGATTGGATTGGCAAATTTTTGAGAAAAATGTTAAATTAACAAGGAAAAAAATGTCCAGTTTAGGATAAAAAGTGTACGAAATTTATGAGAACAAATTAGCAAATTTAGGAGGAAAATGGGTAAAATGTAGAAGATAATAGTGCCAAGTATTTGAGCAAAAAGGGACAAATTTATGAGGAAAAGGTTGCTAATTTATGAGGAAAAAGTGGCAAAATCACCAAAAAGAGGAATTTACAAGGGAAAAATGGGAAGATTAAGAGGGAAAAAAAACTTTGAGCGCTCAAACTCAAACCATCCTTATTGCTAATAGCTGAAAAGTACAATTTAATTAGGTCGTCCATTGCAGACACAACGGGACACCCAACCTTGCCAAGAAGCGGAATGGTTCTTCGACCAAAATCTACACCTTTATTTTGAAAATGCCTCCCGGAAGTCCACCTGTCCTCCAGCTTGACTCTCTTGGACCATCCCCCATCTGGCGGCTCCTTTCAGAAACACTTGACCACCAGCGCTACATCAGAGGCAGTCCCTGCTGACGGACAACATGATTACGGTTTAAAACAACAAAGGAAGCTGGATTCTGATTTAATGTAGGTAAGCTGGTCATTCATCCTCGCATATATAACCGAGTGTCAGGTGTCTGGGGTTGTTTCTTATTAAATAATCGCAGCACGGACAGAGTCGTTAATCTCGGCTGGAAAAAGCAGTCAGAATAAATTAAAGTGCCCTGAATTAGAAGTTAATTGTTAAGAGGATGGTCTTGTTCGCAGTATCTTCAGTGGTTTTCCCTAAACATGCAATTTGTGCTACAGCTGTGACTTGAACTCCTGCGACCATATTGCATTTCAGTGTTGTGTGACAGACGAAAAATTCACATGATTAATAGATGAGAAAAGAAACCACACGTTTGCAGACTGACTTTGGGTCCGTTTGGCCATCAGCTGTAGAAGTTTGCAGACCCAGCAGCAAGTGCAGGCTGCAGACGGAGGCAGGGTGGATCTGCTGTGAGGTGAAGCACTCCTCTCTGGGGACACCTTGTTTCCTCCACACCAGACTCGCATTTCTTTGATGTGTGGTCTGAGGGCAGCTGGTGGTGGGTCGGGTCTGAGCTGCTGACCTCCCGTGGTGCAGAGGCTCTCATCAGTGGCTGAGCTCTATCCGCGGTTCTGAACCCTGATGACTGTGGGGAGACTTGAATAACGAAACCGAATTGCCTTTCATTCCAGTTTATTCAAGTAATCATTCCACTGTCTGCTCTCATACTTGAGCAGCGAACAAAGAGAGTGAACACACCAAAGTTCTCTCATTTAAAAATTCTGACATCAAACCATTTCCCTCGCGGGGGAAATCACACATCTCTCTCAAAATCTCTTTATTCACATTCATTAGCCTTTTATTTACATAACTCCCCCTTCTCTCTTCCCGAGCCTCAGTGGTCAGGAAGTCTTCTGTCCCCTGTCCTCCGCAGGGGGTCCAGGCTCTGTGGCTCCGCACCGCAGGGGGCTGGCTCTCCTTCATCGTGGTTAAATCACATATGCAGTGTCCAACATATACATGTCTCACAACACAGCCATATAACCCCCCCCCAAACGATGAAGAACACACTAATTCCTAAAATTAAATAGCACCTTACTCACTACTGAATAATCAACACCAACATTCAGTCTGTGCGCCGCTTGGGCTTCAGCCGTCTGCCGAATCTGCTGTGCGTTGGCCCCGCCTTGCCTGCGGTGCGTTTCTGCTTCGGGTCTGTTGACTGAGGGAGAGAGTGATTAATTGCCCCCTGCGGGGGCCTGCCTCGTCGAGGCGCCACTGCGACCGGTACAGACACGTCCTTCATGACAAAAGCAGGTTTTAGTCTGTCAATACTGACTGTCTCTTTTCTGTCTCCAAAATCTAGCACAAATTGCTTATCACCTGCCTCCAGCACTGGAAATGGCCCTTCGTAAGGTGGTTTGAGCGTTGCTTTTAGGGCTTCGCGCCTGACAAAAACGAAATCGGCATTTTTCAAAGCCTTGGGGACGAAAACTCGTGGAAAAGCGTGATGAACCGGACCCGGGAGCGTGTCTGCCCCCGTGCCGACTAACGGTCCCAGAGCCGAGAGAGGTGGGGGCTCTGGTAAAAACTCGCCCGGCAGCCTCAGAGTTTGTGCGAATACCAGCTCCGCTGGGGAGGCGTCTAAGTCCTCTTTAGGCGCAGAACGCAACCCTAATAAAACCCATGGAAGTTTATTCACCCAATCTGCATCCGTGAGCGACGCTCTGAGTGCTGCCTTCAAAGACCTATGAAAACGCTCGCATAAACCATTGGCCTGAGGGTGGTAAGCCGTAGTGCGGTGAATTTTGGCTTCTAAGCCGTTGGCCATCGCTGACCACAGCTCAGAGATGAATTGCGGTCCTCTATCGGACGTAATGTCCGACGGAACCCCGAAACGCGCCACCCAAGCCGTTAAAAAAACACGAGCCACCTCCGCGGCCGTGGTCGTCGCAAGTGGGACCACTTCCGGCCAACGTGTGGTGCGGTCCACCATTGTCAAAAGATACGTGAACCCCTGTGATGCCGGTAGGGGGCCCACAAGGTCGACGTGCACATGGTCGAACCTTCTGGCCGGAATGCGGAACAGTTCTAACGGGGCTCTTGTGTGCCTGTGAATTTTGGCTCGCTGACAGGAAATGCAGGTTTTTGCCCATTCCTTCACGTGCTTGCGCAGGCACGGCCAAACAAACTTTTCCGCCACTAGTTTCACCGACGCGCGCACCCCCGGGTGCGCCAGTGAGTGGACCGAGTCAAAAACACGGCGGCGCCACGTGGCCGGAACCACCGGACGCGGGCGCCCCGTCGACATGTCGCAGATCAGGGGGGGCATACCGGTTTGTAAACACTTGCTCTCCAGCCTCAACCCTGTTGGTCCAGACTGGAGCGCGCGCACGTCTGCGTCCGCCGCCTGGTCCGCTGCCATGGCTGCGTAATCTATACCCACGTGCACCGGGGCTGCGCGCGCCACCGTGCCGCTCTCCTGCGGCGCGGTCACGGTGGCCCGTTCTGCCTCTGCGCGTGTTGGGGTCGTGAACGCGCGTGAGAGACAATCTGCTACTACATTTAATTTGCCCGCGACGTGCCTAATGTCAGTGGTAAATTCCGAGATTGCGGCCAGCTGCCTCTGCTGCCTGCCGGACCACGGGTCTGAAATTTTGGCCATGGCGTATGTGAGCGGCTTGTGGTCCACATAAGCGGTGAAGCACCGTCCTTCCAGCCAGAACTGGAAATGACGAATAGCCAAATGCAGCGCCAACAGTTCTCTGTCAAACGCGCTGTATTTTCGTTCAGCCGCGCTTAAAGATTTGCTAAAGAAAGCCAAAGGCTGCCAAACTCCGGCTACCTGTTGCTCAATAACGGCCCCTATGGCTAAATCTGAAGCGTCTGTCGTCAGCGCGATACGTGCTGCAGGGTCTGGGTGGGCCAGGAGCGCAGCGTCAGCCAAGGCTTTTTTAACCTCTGTGAACGCGCGCTCCCGCTCCGGGGACCATTCGACCGCCTGGGTCGTTTTTTGTTTTTTGAGCGCGGCATATAACGGTTGCATGATTTGAGCTGCGTGGGGCAGGAATCGGTTATAAAAATTCACCATCCCCAAGAATTCCTGTAGTGATTTGACCGTTTGTGGACGGGGAAAATCCGCTACCGCGCGTACTTTCTCTGGTAACGGAACCGCTCCCTCCGGGGAGACGCGGTGACCCAAAAAATCGATCCGCTCGACGCCGAACTGGCACTTGGCTGGGTTAACTATTAAGCCGTGCTCTCCCAGCCTCCTAAAAACTGCTGTGAGGTGCGTTTCGTGTTCGTCCTCTGAAGTACTCGCGACCAAAATGTCGTCGAGGTACACAAACACGAAAGGGAGATCGCGTAACACGGCATCCATCATCCGCTGAAATGTTTGCGCCGCCCCTTTGAGACCAAACGGCATGCGTAAAAATTCGAAAAGTCCGAACGGGGTTATTACCACTGTTTTAGGAATGTCCTCCGGTTGGACCGGGACTTGGTGATAGCCGCGAACTAGATCAATCTTTGAAAAAATGCGCGCCCCCGCCAGGTGCACCGAAAAATCCTGAATGTGCGGGATGGGATAACGATCGTGCGCCGTAGCGTTGTTTAGCCTGCGGTAATCCCCGCACGGTCTCCAGGAGCCATTGGCTTTCGGTACCATGTGCAGCGGCGAAGCCCACGGGCTCTTCGACCTACGAACGATGCCCAGCCTCTCCAGGCTGGCGAACTCCTCGCGCGCAATGGCGAGCTTAACTGCATCCAAGCGCCGAGCTTTTGCAAACACGGGAGGACCAGAAGTGGGGATAAAGTGTTTCACCCCGTGCTTCGCGACCGTCGCTGAAAAAGTGGGCACAGTGAGCGCTGGAAATTGGGTGAGGAGTGTGTGAAACTTACCACCTGCTGTAGCGACGTGGGTCTGTACTGGTGGCGGGGACACTCGAGCTGAACAGGGGAGAGAGTAAAAAGAGAGTGCATTTACCAGCCGTCTATTAGCAAGATCAACTAACAGATTGTGTGAACACAAAAAATCCGCGCCCAACATGTTGAAACTCACCGCCGCTATCACAAAAGTCCATTCATATGTGCGGCCATGTAAGCATAAAGGCAAGGTCCTTCTCCCGTAGGTGTTGATGTTCGAGCCATTTGCCGCTGTAGCTCCGCTACCGTGGGGTCCAGCCACCCGGTCCGCGTATGTTGGGGTGATGAAGCTCACTTGTGCTCCGGTGTCGATGAGGAACTCTCGTCCGGAGCGCGCATCCGTGATGTAGAGCAGCTTGTTGCGTTCTCCGAGGGTCGAAGCTGCTAGCGACCCCCGGTCTTGCCGTTTCCCGAACTCCTGAAGATGCAGGGCGGCACACACCTGCGTGCCTTCTCTGCGAACCTCCGATGGTAAAAGCAGAGATCTTCTCCCCCACTGTGTCGTGCCCGCGCCTCTGCCGCCGGGCTATTGGCTCCCCCTCGTCGCGGCCGTGTTGCCGCCGTCGTCGGCCAGTCTGGTTCTGCCGCCTCTGGCTCCCCGCTGTCTCGGGTCGCTGCTGTGGTTGCTTGCCCGCCGCAGGCGTCCAGGATCCCATCTGCCTCCTGGGCCAGCTCCCGGAACTCCTCCAGGGTGTGACACTTTTTGCCGGCCAGCGTGCTTCTCGCATGCGCCGGGAGGTTGGAGAGGAAGATGAACTGAAAAATGAAATCATCGTTGTCCAACCCTCTCAGCTGTATCATCTCCTCCATCAGGGCGCTCGGCCTGTGTCCACCTTGGTCTAGCAAAGACAGGATCCTCCTCGCCCTCACTTCAGCCGAGGGGGTGAAAAACTTGATGAGGGTGGATTTCAGCTTGCCGTACCTGTCGGTCGCGGGTGGCTGCTCCACTAAGCTTTGCACGCACCGAGCTGTGCTGTTGTCCAGTTTAGCGATGACATGGTGGAACTTAGTGTCATCCACCGTTACTCCTGCGAGCGCGAACTGCGACTCTGCTTGCAGAAACCACGACCGTGGGTTATCCTGCCAGAAATCAGGCAGCTTAACGGCCACTGCGCTCGCCAGCTCTGAGCGCTGTGAGTCCGGGACCCTGAGAATTTCTTCGTTCATTCTCAACGTCGTCAGTCACCAATGTGGGGAGACTTGAATAACGAAACCGAATTGCCTTTCATTCCAGTTTATTCAAGTAATCATTCCACTGTCTGCTCTCATACTTGAGCAGCGAACAAAGAGAGTGAACACACCAAAGTTCTCTCATTTAAAAATTCTGACATCAAACCATTTCCCTCGCGGGGGAAATCACACATCTCTCTCAAAATCTCTTTATTCACATTCATTAGCCTTTTATTTACATAACTCCCCCTTCTCTCTTCCCGAGCCTCAGTGGTCAGGAAGTCTTCTGTCCCCTGTCCTCCGCAGGGGGTCCAGGCTCTGTGGCTCCGCACCGCAGGGGGCTGGCTCTCCTTCATCGTGGTTAAATCACATATGCAGTGTCCAACATATACATGTCTCACAACACAGCCATAATGACCACTGATTGACATGTGGAGAAAAGGTGTTTAAGGTTATACTTGGAGTCAGGGGGTGGCATTAGCTTTAAATTCTTACAGGTACTATACCACGAAATTTCATCGGTTCATATTCTTCATCCTTGATTTATGAATCCCCCTACAAAATTGGGCCACCTCCCGACAAACAGCATATTTTTATGGGAGTGTCTATAGATATGGAAGAGTTGACCAATCTGACAAAACCTTTTCAGATCAATTCAAGTTCTCTGCTGCTGTGGCACATGTAGAGTGTGGTCAACCTCGATCGGAGGGTCGCTTCCTGTTCTCGCTGCCATGTCCATGCTATTTTACTTGACATGAGATGGAATTTAGAATTCTAAATTAAAATTAAGAGGTTAGCCTTAGAGATCTGGTAAAAGGTGAGGTTAAAAGGGTAATAAATAGATATTAATTTAAAAAATGAAACAGATTATGGGTTAATATGAGAAATTGAAGACTTTCATATCTGTAGCTGTTGCCTTTAAGGTATGGCGTTAATAAAATGTACTAGCCAATCAGATTTGAGCCATATCAGTAGTAAGTATTCTACACGTATGGTTCCGTACCTGTAGCCACTGCCTATTTTTATTTAAGCAATATTACACAAGACAGAGTTATGGTATTGTGATCATAGTAACTGCGACTGTGATGTGGCTTAATGAATATCACAGCCGTAGTTGGTATAATCATGATAACATAACAACGTTGAGTGTAATGTTGCTTTTATACAACAGTTCCGGCAAGCAAAATTTATTAAATAACAGCAATACTGGACAAAATATTATGATTTGTTTGTTTAACCAGTTATTTTATGCAGCTGAGAAAAAAATAGTCCCTAAATCTATCCAGTAACTGTTGCTAAACTTCTCAATCAGCATGAAGACGTTTATTGTCATTTCACACACATTTAAACAAATTAAATATTATCAAGCGTGAACGTAATAAGTGTTTATAAAACATATACCTGTTGAGCCGGTTACTGCAGAAAACCCCAGATCAAAACATATCCAATAGCTAGTAGTTAGCATGCTAGCAATTTAGCACATGCTAGCGATTGAGCACATTTTGCTTGCTTTTCTTTGCATTTTCAGATGAAACAAAAAGTCCATCACCACAAAGGCATTGTGGTTTGTTAATTGAGATAATATCAAACTCTAGCACTGCCTATTTTTTTTTAAACAGATGTGAAATTGCTTAATGTAAAATGACTGGGTAGACCACAGGTGTCAAACTCATTCCATGGAGGGCCAAGACCCTGCAGGTTTTACCTCCACCCAGTGTCTTCAACAGGTAATTTCTCTGAATTTCTTTCCACTGATTGCTGATCAGTAAAAACACCTGCTGAAGAGATTGGGTGGAAGTAAAACCTGCAGGGTCTTGGCCCTCCATGGAATGAGTTTGACACCACTGGGGTAGACGGAAGTAGACCTTTGCAAAAGGGTGGGACTTCCGGGTCACGGATGTTTAATTTTTTGTCAAACAGCACTTCACTGTGGAAATTAAGGTATCTAAAACAGTACTGCAGTTGTCAAGAGTTGATAGAAAAAAAAATAGTAATTAATGTCACTATAACACCTTTGAAG
This sequence comes from Pholidichthys leucotaenia, assembly GCA_020510985.1. Taxonomy (NCBI): domain Eukaryota; kingdom Metazoa; phylum Chordata; class Actinopteri; order Cichliformes; family Pholidichthyidae; genus Pholidichthys; species Pholidichthys leucotaenia. Next base: position 56,739,737 of record CM035837.1, on the reverse strand, counting down.
TAGAGTGATGCATATCCAGTGAAATTGGAGTGCAATTATCGTGGATTGTAGTAACTCCTGGAATCCCTATTGTCCAATCAAATTGCTTGGTCAGAACTGTTGTATAACTGAAAAGATGTAACCACAGTTTCTGTAGGATATGGGGAAAATGACAATATTGCCAGCAAACATTAATGCATACTGTAGTTACTTTTTGAAGAACTAGTACATACCCATGCATGCCTGTGCATACCCATGCATGCCCATAGAAACCAAGCATAAGCAAGTATTTCTGCATGCCCGTACAAAGCAGGTGTAAGCAAGGGTGTAATCAAGCACATCAGCACTCATTCAGTGATGCCTGCCTTTGATCTTTGATGGTGTCTTCGTGAGTCCTATGGTCTTTGATGATACAGTGCAAGTGCTATGATCATGAGTCATGCCTGCGTTTGATCTTTGAAGATGTCCTATAGCTTATGATCTTTGATGATGGCATAGCGATGATGTACTGCTTCGAATGGGTGTAATATTTCCAGATTTACACCCAAACTGACAGAGATTTCTTGAATTTATCAAGTGATATTTTTTAAGATTTCCAGATTTACTGCTTCGAATGGATATGCTGTTTCCTGTTGTGTATACTAGTACAGACCCGTGCATACCCATCCATGCCCATAGAAACCAAGTATAAGCAAGTATTTCTGCATGCCCGTTGCTGAAGGGTCTCCTCCTGTCTCAGACGGCTGTGTTGTTCACAGTCAATCCTGCGGCGTACTGCTGGAACCTTAGGTGTTTCATGTTCACGGCATCTTTTCTGATGTGCAGCAGTTCTCCTCATTCTATTGCTCTCCATCTGGTGGGTCTTCTTCTTCATTCAGACCACTGGTTGAGGGATTGGTGCATTGTAATTCCAGTTCATGGACAGGATCATAAAAATAGATCTGAGCAAAAAGTGGCTTTCGACCCTGTTCAGGAAGGCCCGTGCATGCCCGTAGAAACCAAGAAACTGTAGCACCCAGAGAAAATCAGCGCTTTGCTTGACATTTTACACAGTTGTAGTATAGACTGGCATTCTTCAAGATTACACATTTTTACTGTGTCAGCACCTCTTTAAAACAACATTGCTGGGAAAGTGACGCTTTTGCTTAGTTTCTTCATCTTGAGCAACAATACGAAGACTGCTTGATCTGGAAACTCTGCTCGTGGTAACGTAGAATTGGCCATGGCTGCAGAAAGTCTGTTGTGCAGAAAATACAAAACGCGCTGTAAAGACTGGCCCTGTGACTTATTCACCTTGCCAAGGTTACACATTTTTACTGTCAGCACCTCTTTAAAAATGACATTGCTGACAAAGCGACGCTTTTTCTTGGAAACATGAAAGTGCTGTAAAGACTGGCCCTGTGACTTATTCACCTTGCCAATTTTGAGCCATATGACATCATAAAGACACATTAGTCTAGGCATCGTGAGTGATGGTCTATATGGCATGATAAAGACACATTTGTCTATGTGCCGTCATATAGACATCATGTCTTTTGACGGCATCGCGAGTCTATGATACCTGAGTTCATAGGCCGTCCTATGATGTCCTATAAATGTGACACACATGCACACAGAGATTTCTTGCTTTAATAGAGTGATAGGCATTTTACACATTTGTAGTGTAGACTGGCATTCTTCAAGGTTACACATTTTTACTGTGTCAGCACCTCTTTAAAAATGACATTGCTGAGAAAGCGACACTTTTGCTTAGAAACACAAACGCGCTGTAAAGACTGGCCCTGTGACTTATTCACCTTGCCAATTTTGAGCCATATGACATAAAGACACATTAGTCTAGGCATCGTGAGTGATGGTCTATGTGACATCATAAAGACACATTTGTCTATGTGCCATCATATAGACATCATATCATGTCTTTATGATGGCATCGCGAGTCCTATGATGCCTGAGCTCATAGGACGTCCTATGATGTCCAGGCAGAGATCATAGGCCGTCCTATGATGTCCTACAAACATGACACACAGATTTCACAGAACACTAACGTTGGGTGATTTTCACCCGATGTTAATGGAGATGCTAGTGTTACTAGCTTAACATTGGTGTTCTAGGGTTAAACGATGATGACGGCATCGCGAGTCCTGATGTTCACTGTATATGACATCATAAAGACATCAAGGATAGCATCATATCATATGCTGTCAGGCAGGCGTCACTGACATCATAGGCACATCATAGGGCATCCTATGATGTCCTATAATCGTGACACACACACACAGATTTCTTGAGTTATGACATCATAAAGACATCAAGGACAGCGTCATATCATATGCTGTCAGGCAGGCATCACTGTATATGACATCATAAAAACATGAAGGCAGGCTTGATGTCCTATGATGCAGACATCATAGGCACATCATAGGCTGTAATATGATGTCCTATGGTCGTGACACACAGACACACACAGATTTCTTGAATTTATAGAGTGATGATGATAGTTCTATTAAAGCAATTGTTTTGTCTTAAGAACAAGACCAGTTTTATCATTAAGAAGACAAAATGAACCTGTTTGAGATAAAACCATAGATAACTACACAACTATGATGTGCAATAGTCTTAAGACATCTTAAAATGTTTAAATTTGCCATGTTAATATGGTGTAGCATGACATAAAAAAAATTGTCCTAAAATGCAAAAAAAAACCCAAAGCTGCTGCATTTTCACGTGTTAACACACCAGCAACGTTGACATTTTGGACCTTTTGGCTTTCCATAGAAAAGTTCATTTTAACAGGCATTTTTTTTTTTACTGTCAAGATATAAGGTGTTAACACAGATGTCAAACTTGATATTTTAGGCCTTTCAACTTTCAATATAGTATTAGCCACCAGCAATGTGTATCAGGAAACTGGTGCTCATGAAAGTCAGCTGGGATTCTGTCCATAGATCATTGATCAAAACACAGCAGGGAAGGTGCAGAAGCAATTCAGAACAACTTTGTAGCATTAAATAAGGAGAAGGTAAATGTTGTTTAAGGACTGATGTCAGATGAGTTTTGGTGCTGAAAGTGTGAGAGTGTGACTGGTTGTGAGCGTATGTTTTCAGTAAGATCTGCTCCACCCTCTTTCCTATACTGCTTCAGAATCTTTTAATGGTACTTAACCTCTTCAGCCATATTTCACTGTCCCCCATTCTACCCACGTTCACCCAGTATGTCACATGCCACACTAGAGACAATAAAACACTGGACTTATTCTATGCAAATACTAAGGACGCGTACACCTCATCACCACTCCCCCCTCTCGGGAGATCGGATCACAACTTGGTTCATCATCCTGCCGGTGTACAAACCGCTAGTACACAGACAACATCCGGTCATGCGCACAGTGAAGTTATGGTCTGAGGAGGCAATGGATGCTCTAAAGAACTGTTTTGAAACCACTGCCTGGGAGCAGCTCTGCGATCCACATGGTGAGGACATCGATGGCCTCACTCACACCATCACGGACTACATCAGCTTCTGTGTGGACAACACTGTACCCACCAAGACCATACAGTGTTGCTCAAACAACAAACCCTGGATCAACCCTGAGATAAAAACACTTCTGAGAGAGAAGAAGAGGATCTTCAGGTCGGGGAACAGGGAGATGCTGAAGTCCGTTCAGAGGGAGCTGAGGAGGAAGATCAGAGAAGGCAAGGACAGCTTCAGGAAGAAGATGGAGGACAAGCTGCAACAGAGCGACATTGGCGGGGTCTGGAGAAACCTTAAAACCATCTCTGGGCTCCAGAATACCTCCCCCCAGGCCACGGGGGGCAGGGAGTGGGCGAACAATTTGAACCTGTGTTTTAATAGGTTTGACCAACCGCCCTCCCCTCCGACTGCACAACAACCACTGCTGCCTCTAAAGTCATCGAGACCTGCTGTCCACACCCCACTCCACCAACACCCCCCCACTTCCAGCACACAGCCCCCCAACCTGACCCTCACTAAGACTATTTATTAACTCCATTTTATATTTACTTATTTTTGTAGGATGTTACTTGGGTTCTAAATATTTTATTGGGTTTTAGACCTTTGAGTTTTTAACCTCTTTGACTAGTTTTTAACTTTTAATATGACCCTTCTCTCTTACCTCTGGTTTTTCTCCTATCTCTTTGTCTTTTTATAACCTGATTGATGGAGCCTTGAGTATTTTTTTCATGTTTATAGTCAGCTTCATGTGTGCCTGTGTTTGTGTCTATGTTGAATGTAATTTGTGGCTTGTAAATATGGATGTCACCAGACTGCAAAACAAATCTACCTACGGGTACAAATAAAGTAACCTGAACCTGAACCTGACCCAGGTGAGGACGGAGCTGAGGAAGATCAAGGCGAGGAAGGCCTCGGGACCGGACGGCATCAGCGCAAAGCTCCTCAAGTCCTGTGCAGACCAGCTGTGTGGGATTGTGGAGCACATCTTCAACCTGAGCCTGAAGCTGGGGAGGGTACCACAGTTGTGGAAAACATCTTGTGTGGTACCTGTACCAAAGACTTCCCACCCCAAAGACCTGAACAGCTACAGACCAGTGGCTCTGACGTGTCACATGATGAAGACCCTGGAGAGACTGCTCCTTGCTCACCTCCGCCCCCTGGTGGAACCAGTGATGGAACCACTCCAGTTCGCCTACCAGCATGGCATCGGGGTGGAGGATGCAGTGATCTTCCTCCTTCACCGTTCTCTGTCCCACCTGGAGAAGCCCGGGAATGCGGTGAGGATCATGTTCTTTGACTTCTGCAGTGCTTTCAACACCATCCAACCGATGATCCTGAAGGACAAGCTGCTGTGCACAGGGGTGGACCAGCACCTGTCATCATGGATCCTGGACTACCTCACTAACTGGCCACAGTTTGTGAGAACCCGGGATTGTGTGTCAGGGAACGGTTTTGGCTCCCTTCCTGTTCACCCTTTATACTGCGGACTTCTCACACAACACAACACACTGCCATCTACAGAAGTTCTCTGACGACTCTGCGATCGTCGGCCTCATCTCCAACGGAGATGAAGATGAGTACAGAGGACTTATCCAGGACTTCGTGGACTGGTGCCATCGGAACTACCTCCAGATCAACGCGAGGAAAACTAAGGAGCTGGTGGTGGACTGCCGCAGGCAAGGACAACCCCTCACAGCATCCGTAAACATACAGGGAACAGACATTGAGATGGTGACATCCTACAAGTACCTGGGTGTTCATCTGAACAATAAACTAGACTGGTCACACAATACCGATGCACTCTACAAGAAGGGACAGCGCAGGCTGTTCCTACTGAGGTGGCTCAGGTCTTTTGGTGTACAAGGGGCGCTGCTGAAGACATTCTACGACACAGTGGTGGCATCAGCCATCAGTTTTGGAGTGGTCTGCTGGGGCAGTGACATCACAGCAGCCAATAGGAAGAGACTGAACAAACTAATCAAGAAAGCTAGCTCTGTCCTGGGGCAGCGCCATGACCCAGTGGAGGAGATGGGAGAGAGAAGGATGGTGGCTAAGCTGTCATCTCTGCTGGAGTCCGAGTCCCACCCTATGCAGGACATACTGAACGCACTGAGGAGCTCATTTAGCAGTAGACTACATCATCCTAGGTGCACAACCGAGAGGTTTCGCAGGTCCTTCCTACCTATGGCTGTCAGACTGTGTAACTTAAGCAGGGCTGCTCGCAGAGATAGCAAAAAAACGTGACGACCTAATAGTATTGAATGCAAAAGACGCAGTAGACTTAACACAAATGGTCCCCTCCAGTATACAGCTAGGACAATATCAGTCGCTACGGCGGGTGACAATATGTATGGGTACATATTCATACTATGTAGGATAACTAAGTAGACGGTTATGCTGTTTATTACATCTAGCTACAATGCTCCGCACTGTGTATATATATTTATATATTTATGTGTACATATGTATATTCACTGCTCTTATTTTTCTTATCTTCTTAATTATTGCTCTGAGTGTTGCTATCCCTGTGCTGTTGCAATCCTGGAATTTCCCCATTGTGGGACTAATAAAGGCTTATCTTGTCTTATCTTAATATTGGACAGTACCACCTGTCACTCCTGGTTGGAGTACAGCCAATTTAAAAACAAAGGTGGACTCTCCTAATTTTTACAGGATCAAGATCAGTTTAAATGCTCTCAGTGGCCACTCAGTTTGGGTTTGTGCATCATTATACCTCGGTGCAACAGAGGCATATGGTAATCACTCAGTGTGTCTGCAGTGGTTGGTTGTGTGTGTGTGTATCTGTCTGTTACCAGCTTTTCAGTGCACCCAGTCAAAATCAAGTGGAACTAAAGGCTTATATCATTATATCGCTATATTTTCTCAACTTTTAATTTGCCTGAATTTCGAGATAAGGCTTTGTTTTCAAAATAAACACAAATTTAACTCACCATTATACCCTCAATGGAGTTGTGAAAAAAAGTATTGTAATAACTAGGCCAGGCCAATAGAGATTGCACCAAGGCAGCTGCACCTTGGTGCTTTCATTAATTAAAGGGCTCACTGACTGAAAAATTGTGTTTTTGAAAATTCTAACGTTCTGATATGTATCTATTGGTGGCGTAATTATCGAAAAAATATCAAAACACACACAACCTCTGTCTTGTTTTTCTCTCCAAGAAGCCATTTTTACTCATCCAGGTATGTTCTTGTATATCAAGAACTAGGAAATGTCACTAGCCTTGTTACCTGCCCGCTGCTCTATTGGCCAGCCTAACTGTCTATCATGTAGATGAGTGGGGAGCCAAATGTATTGGCTTAAGTGTTAACAGTGGTACTAGGAAACTTATCATGATATTACGCTGTATCCATTTTTGCTTCCAACTGTAGGAATCATGTCTAAGCTTGGAAAAAACCAAGCTTCCAAAACTTACATCTCCAAACATGCTTGTTATGAGAAAAATTATATCAGCTTATTTCTGCTCCTCAACCTCCCTTTTTGTTTGGATGCACAACCAGTTGTTTATTGAGTGGGTGAAAGTCTGTCCATGTTATTTGTGAGCCACAGGGCAAAAAAGTATTTAGTCAGCCACTAATTGTGCGAGTTCTCCCACTTAAAAGATGAGAGAGGTCTCCAATTTTCATCATAGGTATACCTCAACTATGAAAGACAAAATGAGAAAAAAAAAAAATCCAGAAAATCACATTGAAGGATTTTTAATGAATTAATTGGTAAATTCCTCGGTAAAATAAGTATTTGGTCAATAACAAAAGTTCATCTCAATACTTTGACCACTGTCATTGCCAACAAAGGGTATATAACAAACGTTTTCTGTAAGTCTTCACAAGGTTTTCACACACTGTTGCTGGTATTTTGGCCCATTCCTCCATGCAGATCTCCTCTAGAGCAGTGATGTTTTGGGGCTGTCGCTGGGCAACATGGACTTTCAACTCCCTCTGGAGACTGGCTAGGCCACTCCAGGACCTTGAAATGCTTCTTACGAAGCCACCCCTCCGTTGCCCGGGCGGTGTGTTTGGGATCATTGTCATGCTGAAAGACCCAGCCATGTTTCATCTTCAATGCCCTTGCTGATGGAAGGAGGTTTTCACTCAAAATCTCACGATACATGGCCCCATTCATTCTTTCCTTTACACGGATCAGTCATCCTGGTCCCTTTGCAGAAAAACAGCCCCAAAGCATGATGTTTTCACCCCCATGCTTCACAGTAGGTATGGTGTTCTTTCTCCTCCAAACACGACAAGTTGAGTTTTTACCAAAAAGTTCTATTTTGGTTTCATCTGACCATATGACATTCTCCCAATCCTCTTCTGGATCATCCAAATGCTCTCTAGCAAACTTTGGACGGGCCTGGACTTATACTGGCTTAAGCAGGGGAACACGTCTGGCACTGCAGGATTTGAGTCCCTGGCGGCGTAGTGTGTTACTGATGGTAGCCTTTGTTACTTTGGTCCCAGCTCTCTGCAGGTCATTCACTAGGTCCCCTCGTGTGGTTCTGGGATTTTTGCTCACTGTTCTCGTGATCATTTTGACCCCACGGGGTGAGATCTTGCGTGGAGTCCCAGATCGAGGGAGATTATCAGTGGTCTTGTATGTCTTCCATTTTCTAATAATTGCTCCCACAGTTGATTTCTTCACACCAAGCTGCTTACCTATTGCAGATTCAGTCTTCCCAGCCTGGTGTAGGTCTACAATTTTGTTTCTGGTGTCCTTTGACAGCTCTTTGGTGTTGGCCATAGTGGAGTTTGGAGTCTGACTGTTTGAGGTTGTGGACAGGTGTCTTTTATACTGATAAAGAGTTCAAACAGGTGCCATTAATACAGGTAACGAGTGGAGGACAGAGGAGCCTCTTAAAGAAGAGGTTACAGGTCTGTGAGAGCCAGAAATCTTGCTTGTTTGTAGGTGACCAAATACTTATCTTCCACCATAATGTGCAAATAAATTCTTTAAAAATCAGACAGTGTGATTTTCTGGATTTTTTTTTCTCATTTTGTCTCTCATAGTTGAGGTATACCTATGATGAAAATTGGAGACCTCTCTCATCTTTTAAGTGGGAGAACTTGCACAATTGGTGGCTGACTAAATACTTTTTTACCCAACTGTATTTCACCAGGTAATACGTCAAACAGGTTCATTTTGTCTTCTTTTAATTATTTATCCTTTTTATTTTTTTCCTTTGAAAGACAAAAGAAGGAAAAAAAAAAAAAAAAAAAAAAAAAAAGGATAAATGTATTTCACCAGAATCCAGCTGAGGGACTTAATTCTTTTTTCCATGCATGTTAAAGTGTTTTTATTTGTGTGTCTGCTTGGATTAATTCATTGGATAAATTGTAGCACCCTCATTTGATTTGTGGCAGTGGGTTCAAGCTCCGCTTCTGTTCTTGCTGGAGGCATGATGTACGAAGTGTCACTGCTAATGTGATCAATTATTCTAAACGCCAACTCCTCTTTCCTCTCTGCCCCTCACTCTGGATGAATAATGGTGGATATGATAGTCCCAGTGGGTAAAAGTCACAACAGTTTGCTTCCAATTTCCATTTGTACTTACCAAGTTTGGCATGTCACATCTGCCACTTCCCTGCCAACATTAAATGATTAAAAGAATGTAATTAACCTTAAGTGGTCTTTTTCTATTAGTTCATTTAACCTTTGTAACCACAGACATGGCTTCAGTTATTGCAAACATTTCCATTTATTTCCAGCTTTAAATCAGTTAGATTTTCTTTTCTATCTCAGCTATCAAAATAAAACCAGTAAAATGGTTTTCTGAGTTTTCCGCTCTTCTTATGAATACAGTAAAATGCTTCTTGTTCTGGAGCAACTCTCAAGCTGATAATTTAAGGAGAGGATTCTTTTAAAGATAAATACAAAGAGTCAAGCACTTTCCAATATGCTGAAAGAAAAACATGACTTTTCTGGCTTTTCATACACTTAAGGATATCAGATTTTCACTGGGCTTTGCTGTACCTTATAAAGTACAGCCATGGATAACATACAGCTGAAATATTAAAATGATCTTTCACAAAGAAATACCAGTTTTCCCCCTATTATTACCCCCCCCCAGAGTGTCAAGTTAATCTTGAATCTATGTAGAAAGGGTAGTCCCCATAATTGATGATCAGAAAATGGGTCCCCATAAAACATGAATACCAATAAGCCCTTGTTCAGTGAAATGGCATGTGGCAGAAAAGATTTCCTGTACCTGGCCATCCGGCAGCGAAGCTGTAGCAGTCTGCTGGAGAAAGTGCTCCACTGTCTGTCCAGTGTGTGGTAGACGGGGTGATCAGGATTGTCTATGATGGATTGCAGTTTGTTCAGTGTCCTCCTCTCCACCACAGACTACTCAAAGGTCTCCGGCCTGAGACCATTCACAGAGAATCAGAATCAACTTTATTGCCAAGTATGCTTACACATACAAAGAATTTTACTTATCACTAAGGTGCGCTCGTTTCTAAGCGCTCCTTAATGACGCGGCAGCCATACAAGGCGCCTCATACAGTGGGGGGTAAAGAGGGGGAGCGGGTGACACATTGGGCAGAGAGAAAAAACAAAGTTATCAAAATAGAGCTCAAGTGAGCAAGATTGTGATCACATAGAAAAAAAACCCTCTAATTGCACAATTAGCAGACCAGATACAAATCTACACATTAACAAAGCAAGAGAGAGACCAGTGTGTGTATGTCAGTCATGTGATATCAGTGTGAGTGCAGTGTGAATGTATCAGTTACTGGTGCACAACAAAAAATCCTCTCCTAGGCAACGGCTAGATGTTATGTCCATGTATTCTAAATATAGATAAACATGTCCACAGAGTCCATCTCTCTTCAGTGCATGCCAGATGGTAAAATTCCATGTTAGGCACATGATGACGCTGTCCTTGGAGAGTTCAGATTGCTGCACATCAGCAATTGTTTGGGTTAGAGAAAAGCCAAAACTCCCTTCTGCTTTATCTCTTCTCCTGGAGGAATGAGTTCTCCCAAGGACGCCGAATCAAGGCCTGATGAGCACAGATCACTTAGAGCATAGAAATTTCCTCTCTCATGCGATTCTGTGAATCACAATTTACATTAACATTCACAGGCTTTAAAATCATTCCCTGGAGAGCACCCAGCGACTCCGAGATGTTTCCCACCTTCCGATTCAGTTCGCCATTTGCCGCTATCGGTGCTCTCCCCAGCTGGTTGAATTGTTGAAGGAGCTTCGCCGGGTCCGCATTTTGATTAGCTCTTCGAACTTCTTTAATTTCCGATACACCAGGAAAACTCCAAAGCCAAACAGCAGAAATCCTGTGGTCATGAAGCCAAAACAGGTAGATGTCTTCCACATCTTCAATCGAATCACACAGACACATGAGTTCCAATTGTCCCATGAGTCTCTCCACTTGGGCTCCCCCTGGCCCGATTTTCTGTTTAAAAGTGGTGTCAATTGCATTTAAAGCCCAGCTCACCAATTCCATAATTTTCCGTTTGGGTCGAGATGCAGCAGAAGAAGAGCGAGACACAGACAGGACACAGCAAGCTGGGATCAGTAAAGGGAGGAGGAGAAGGGAGAGGAGAAGAAATGCGCCTGCTCTCTCTGATAGCCGGAAGAAGAAAAAAAGCCAGCCTTCTTGATAATCTTGTCAAGTCTGTTGGTGTCGCTGGCTCTGATACTACTACCCTAGCAAACAGCAGCAAAGAAGATGGCACTGGCAACAATGGCCTGGTAGAAAAGCTCCAGCATTTTGCTGCACACACTGAAGGATCTCAGCTTCCTCAGAAAGTAGAGTCTGCTCATCCCCTTCTTGTACGCAGCATCAGTGTTAGATTTCCAGTACAGTCCGTTGCTGATCACGACACCCAGGTATTTGTAGTCCTCCTCATTCTGAATAGGCTGGAATGATGTTAGATATACAGTGGATATAAAAAGTCTACACACCCCTGTTCAAATGCCAGGTTTTTGTGATGTAAAAAAATGAGACCAAGATAAATCATTTCAAAATTTTTCCACTATTAATGTGACTTATAACCTGTACAACCCAATTGAAAAACAAACTGAAATCTTTTAAGGGGGAAAATAAAAAATAAAAAACTTACAATAACCTGGTTGCATAAATATGCACACCCTGTTATAACTGGGGATGTGGCTGTGGCTGTGGGATGTGGCTGTGTTCAGAATTAACCAATCGTATTCAAACTCCTATTAAATGGGAGTCACCACACACCTGCCACCATTTAAAGTGCCTCTGTTTAACCCCAAATAAAGTTCAGCTGTTCTAGTAGGCTTTTCCTGACATTTTTGTAGTCACATCTTACAGCACAAGCCATGGTCCGCAGAGACCTTCCACAGCATCAGAGCGATCTGATTATTCAAAGGTATCCATCAGGAGAAGGGTATAAAAGAATTTCCAAGGCTTTAAATACACCATGGAACACAGTGAAGACAGTCATCAAGTGGAGAAAATATGGCACATGGTGACATTATCAAGAACTGGACGTCCCTCCAAAATTGATGAAAAGACGAGAAGAAAACTGGTCAGGGAGGCTGCCAAGAGGCCGACAGCAACATTGAAAGAGTTGCAGGAATTTCTGGCTGGCTTTTTAGTACATGTGACAACAATCTCCCGTCTTCTTCATATGTCTGGGCTATGGGGTAGGGTGGCAAGATGGAAGCCTTATCTTACGAAGAAAAACATCCAAGTCTGACTACATTTTGCAAAAACACATTTGAAATCTCCCAAGCACATGTGGGAAAATGTGTTATGGTCCAATCAAACCACGGTTGAACTTTTTGACCATAATTCCAAAAGGTATATTTGGCGCAAACACAACACTGCTCATCACCAAAAGAACACCATACCTACAGTGAAGCATGATGGTGGCAGCATCATGCTTTGGAGCTGTTTTTATTCAGCCTGAACTGGGGCCTTAGTCAAGGTGGAGGGAATTATGAACAGTTCCAAATACCAGTCAGTGTTGGCACAAAACCTTCAGGCTTCTGCTAGAAAGCTGAAGATGAAGAGGAATGCCATCTTTCAGCACGATAGTGACCCAAAGCACACATCCAAATCAACAAAAGAATTGCTTCACCAGAAGAAGATTAAGATTTTAGAATGGCCCAGCCAGAGTCCAGACCTGAATCCAATCGAACATGTGTGGGGTAATCTGAAGAGGGCTGTGCACAGGAAATTCCCTCATAATCTGACAGATTTGGAGTGTTTTTGCAAAGAAGAGTGGGCAAATATTGCCACATCAAGATTTACCACGCTGATAGACTCCTACCTAAGAAGACTGAGTGCTGTAATAAAAGCCAAAGGTGCTGCAACAAAGTATTAGTTTAAGGGTGTGCATATTTATGCAACCAGGTTACTGTAAGTTTTTTATTTTTTCCTTAATCAATTTCAGTTTGTTTTTCAATTGGGTTGTACAGGTTATAGGTCACATTAATGGTGGAAAAAGTTTTAAAATGATTTATCTTGGTCTCGTTTTTTTTTTTTTACATCACAAAAACCTGGCATTTGAACAGGGGTGTGTAGACTTTTTATATAGACTGTGGATTAATGAAGAGCTGGGACCACAGATGTTTAATGGGGTGGCTAGAATCTACAGAAAAAAGCTCAGCTTTTTCGCTTTGCTAAGGTAGCTGCACTGAGGAGCATGAGGTTTGAAGTTCAGTGGGAAACGTCCATCTCTCTTCTCATCCAAGGAGAGGGTGTGTCAGATTAGCCGGGGGGAGGTCTGTATGACACGCTAATGCCACAGAAGAGAACAGCAAATCCAGATGAGGCCTTTTAGGCAGATTTGTAGTCTTGGTTTTTGTGAGAGAGAACGCCTGTGTAGGTGGACTTTGGGCTGTTTGACTTTGCAGACCATTTAGGTGCTACAAAAATTCTACATAATGCACTAAAATAAAGGGAAACCCCAAAAAGCATAATGGGGAACTTTAATTTTCAAGCTGAAAATGGCTGTTTCAGACTGAGTGTTAAAGACAGCTGTTTTGATGAGCTGCAAAATAATAGAAAATGATTTTGATCTTGTATATTTAAGGATGTCACAATTTTTTAATTAATCCCTAGAAAATGTACATTATGGGACCTTTGAAGCTTATTCTCTGCATTCTTAGTAGTCCAGGCCTGCAGGCTGAATGGCTGAAAGAGCAGGACTTTGGCTTTGCCTCAGACTGAACTGTGAAGTAATTGGATCCTGAGATAGGCTCCTCACTGGGGAGCATAGTCAGGCTGCACTGTAGTTCCAGGGTTTGGCTCCTCTGTTTCTATACAGCTGATGTCGCACACAAAAACATTAACACAGTGTTGACTTGTGATGATGTGTGGGGGAATTGACTGTAATTTTCAGGACAGGAATTTTGTTACTTTGTAGTGCAGCTGTTGTGTGTGCAGTGTGTGTCAGGTGGAACAGTTGCATAAAACGTTTTGGCAAAATGCCCACTGATCCATTTTCGATGTGTTTGCATTGTCTTGCCTGTGCAGGGGAAAATTTTAATGATGGTGTCAGAGCTCAGTGTTCACACTAAACAACATGGGAAATAAAATCATCTTTACATTGTAAAATAAATCAAAACCATAAAATAATTCATAATGTGTGTATTTACAGAAGTTGTTGATGTCAATTAGCACGTAACCGTTTTTCAGCCTTTTCTCCAAACAGGAAGACAACAAGATTTTGGCTTTGTGAGTGCTATTCATTAATTTATTAACATTTTAAACTGATCTATTTCATACCATCCTTGTTGATCTTAAAAACAATGAGTATTAGTCTATATCAGATTATACCACATCTATAAACTCTGAATCAGCAACATCTCACTTGCAGGATGAACTGTACTGTCACGGTTTAACAAGGTTTGGACCCAATAGCAGAACACAATAAAAGGGGACACACGTTGAGCCAAGTGAGAGATCTTTATTAAACTATTTACAGAAGGTGGACCCACAGTGTGGGGAGTTTGAATCCTGCAGGGAACAGAATTGAGATGGCTAAGTAACTGGAGTTACTGGATGGTAAGTGCCGACTGAGTAATTGAAGGAGAGGGTTCTTACTTGGGAAGTGTGGCATCTGGCAGGTAAGGGTTTCCAACCCACAGGTTATAGGCCACTGAGGGTCCTGAGGCAAGAGTTCATTAAAGCAAGGGATGAGTTTAAGCCCTTACTTGAGTTCCTTCAGAGGCAGGGGGTTCAGGAGAGAGTCTTCACAGAGATGAGCATGAGTAATCCCTAGATTCCGAGGTGAAAAGGTTAATTTGATATTAAGGGTTGGTTTGATTTCCTTACTTGAGCATTCTTCCTGGGAAGAGTGAATCCAGGTGAGGTTTCCAGTCTGAGGAGGTAGACAGCCAGAAGTGGGCAAGTAGCTGGGTGAGCACGAGGGGCTAAGGAGGTAACGGTGGCAGGCTGGCAGGCAGGTTTGACCTAGGGGAGAAGGAAGAGAAATTAGGTGAGTAGAAATTAGAGTACTGAGGCAAAGAGCTCATTTAAGTCCTGGAGGTCACAAGAGTTTACTGACATGATAGCCCTGCAACGATCGGCTCCCAGACTTTAGCCAGTATAGTCATGGGACTGTGATTATCTGCAGGTGAGGGTGATCAGCCAGCGGCCAACGTTTAATCTCCTAGCTTCTGATGAGAGAGTTATGCAACAGCAAAAAAATAATATAGTGCAAGGCAAGATGGTTCTGTACTCACCCTGATTCATGACACTGTACAGTCCATGTAAATACTTTAGCATTATGCTTTTAATAAGAGTTTAAGAAATGCTGCAAAAATCTTTAAACTTGCTTGTATCTATTTTTAAAAAAGGAAAAAAAAAACTGATGTTAAATAATCTTGGGTTGGACTTTGTCTTCTTCGCCTGTAGCTCTTTATAAACAATAAAATAATTACTTGCTCAACAAGGGAGTTGTCAGATAAATCAATGTTGAAAATGATTTTGAATTACAGCCCTAATGAAAAACCCTATCCAGTTCTCTGCCTAAAGACAAATCAGGCCTCCTGGGCAGCTCATTTAATTAACTATTTTTTTCTCCAGATTTAAATTGATGTATTTGGGCAAACTAAATATTTCTACCTCTTCTAACAATGAAAACGCTCACTTGCAGCACATTTTCCAGCTCCTTTAATATAAATCAGCCGTGTAAGAGTATTGATGAGAGCGTCATTGAGCAAACACAGTTGGATGAGTCAGTCTGACATGCATGATGTGAACTCATATGCTTCCACTTTCTGGAGTGTAATAAATCTGCATGTATCTCAGGGGTGTCTGTGTTGCCGATGGTGCATTCCAAGAGCATCTCGCAGCTTAAGGGGGAACAAGCGGAGAAGCTATTAGATTTTGTCGGCTGGAGGTTTGCCGTGCTCCTCTGCAGCTCAGTGCATCGGATTTATGGTATCAGTGGAGGGCTTCAGAGCCAAGCAGGAGGACAGAAGAGGGCTTGATGTTGCCATGGTGATAAAGATGAGGTCTGTGTGCTGTCGTGGATGTGTTTGTATTTGCAAATGTGCACATAGGTTTGTGTGGAACAAATGTTTTCAGTATTGATTCACCTGTTGGTGATTTTTATATGCTACTACAGTCAGTGATAATCAGAATTACCAGCCCAGGTTAGGGTTGTCATATACTAATTCCTCGCGGGGAGGCAAGCCCAGCTTGCCAGGTCAGCAGTAGACTGGCATTCCGGCTGCTGCTTCATGTGCCACAACTGTGCTTTGCAGGACCACAAGTCCCCACTGGCACTCCCCCCGGAGTGCTTGCTTATCTAAAAATGAAACCTAAATAATAATACAGCCATGATTGTAAAATGAAACCTAAATAATAATACAGCCATGATTGTGGAGCAGAATGGCCAGATCAGTTGCATATCATATGCGGCTACATATCCACACTTGGACTAAAGGACGACCGTCACCAAACAGGACACAAAAGCCCCTTTTCCATTGGCACCTACTCAGCCCTACTTGCCTTGACTCTACTCAGCTCGACACAGTGTGGTTGGTTTTCCATTTCAGCTGAGTACCACCTGAAGTGGGTGGGTTCATTACAGGAAGGCAGCCCGTTATCCTGTTATGTTGTTTACATGCTGATGTTTTCACTGATAAATAACGTAAAAAATGCTTAAAATCACAAAGCGCTCACCATCTTCCCCGTGAGCAGCCATCAGCTCGGAGACCTCCTGGTATACTTTTTCATTTTGGGTTGCTCCACTGCAGCAGGGCCGATGGGGCTGAAAAGTTCATAGTTGTCAAATTTGACGAAATGTAGATTATTTTTCAAGCGCAGGGATCCAAGCACTGTAACACCAATGGAAGAACTGTGTGCAATGACGGGGAGACTGTTGAAAAATAATAACATCCATCCATCTTCTACCGCTTTTCCGGAGGTCCGGGTCGCGGAGGCAGCAGTTCAAGCAGAGAAGCCCAGACTTCCCTCTCCCCAGCCACCTGCTCCAGCTCTTCAGAGGGGATACCAAGGCGTTCCCAGACTAGCTGGGAGACATAGTCTCTCCACCGAGTCCTGGGTCTGCCCCGGGGTCTCCTCCCAGTGGGACGTGCCTGAAACACCTCAAGTGGGAGGCGTCCAGGAGGCATCCTAATCAGATGCCCATACCACCTCAACTGACTCCTTTCAATGTGGAGGAGCAGCGGTTCTACTCTGAGCCTCTCCCGGATGACTGAGCTCCTCACCCTATCTCTGAGGGTGAGTCCAGCAATCCTACGGAGAAAGCTCATTTCAGCCGCTTGTATCCGCGATCTCGTTCTTTCGGTCATTACCCAAAGCTCGTGACCATAGGTGAGAGTAGGAACGTAGATTGACTGGTAAATCGACAGCTTTGCCTTAGAACTAAGCTCCCTCTTCACCACAACAGACCGGTACAACGTCCGCATCACTGCAGATGCTGCTCCAATCCGTCTGTCGATCTCTCGCTCCATTTTCCCCTCACTTGTGAACAAGACCCCAAGATACTTAAACTCCTCCACTTGGGGCAGGAGCCTGTCCCCAACCCAACCCAATAATAACATTTGGTCAAAAATTTGCCCACAATATGACTTTTCAGTGACGGCGGAGTGTTCCGAAATAAAATACCAGGAGGTCTCCGAGCTGATGGCTGCTCACGGGGAAGATGGTGAGTGTTTTGTGATGGTGTTGATTTGTGTGTAGCCATTTATTTCATTGATTATCACAGAAATAATAAAAACTCACGGCCAAATTTACAAATAACGGTTTTGAATCTGGTCAAGACATTGCTGTCATCCACTGACGTTCCGCCCTGACAATCTGTTGTCACATTTTCAGCTCGACTCAGCACGGTTGGAACCTCACTGAAGTAGGTCCCCAAAAAGTACCAGGTACTAATGGAAAATCCTGCAAACTAAGTGGAGTTGAGACAAGTAGGGCTGAGTAGGTACTAGTGGAAAAGGGGGGGGGGGGACGCCCAGATAACAAAATAAACTAGAAAAGCACTCGGAGAGCGCAGACCTCCGCCAAGCACCACAGTTTCCCCCATACAGTGTTTGTGCGTACGTTTTCAGATTCCTTGACCACGAAAACATATGACTAGCAATTGGATTGACAATGATAGGATTAGTGGTTCAGTAGTTATTCACGAAAATGGCATTTTCTGTAATGGCGGCCACAGTTCCCCCCGTACAGTGTTTGTGTGTACGTTTTCAGATTCCTTGACCACGAAAACATATGACTAGCAATTGGACTGACAATGATAGGATTAGTGGTTCAGTAGTTATTCACGAAAATGGCAATTTCCGTAATGGCGGCCACAGTTCCCCCCCATACAGTGTTTGTGTGTACGTTTTCAGATTCCTTGGCCATGAAAACATATGACTAGCAATTGGATTGACAATGATAGGATTAGTGGTTCAGTAGTTATTCACGAAAATGGCATTTTCCGTAATGGCGGTTTTCTTCTGGACGGTGATCCGGATCACCACCAAAATGTAATCATCTGTAGGATACCCCATTTCTGACAATCTGTGAAAATTTCATGAAAATCCGTCCATAAGTTTTCGAGTTATCTTGCTAACAAACAAACAAACAGACAGACAAACCGACGCCAATGATCACATAACCTCCTTGGCGGAGGGAATAATGTTTAGTTAAATAAATGGGCAACACTGATGCAGTGGTTGCAGTAAAACAGGTCCTTCTGCTGTGTATAATGTTGGGTATTTTGTACTTAATTTGATTACTATTTTAAAAACCTTTTAACAACCAAATATTGCTACAATATAAAAGGATGCACTAGAATGGGTCTCAAATATTTGTAAACGTGTCCTGTTATAATACTGCATGAGCTTATTGACGATACACAGAAAAAATTCAATATTACACTTGCCTCCATCATTGAACAGTGATATAAACTAAAATAATTGTAATGGTGCAAGATACGACACTATTATGAATCTAAGTCATAAAAGATCACACAAATAAGTGATCTGATAAACAAGGGTTCCTAAAACAGTCGCTACCGTTCAGTCACTTTCATATTTGTCAAAGTCTAATGTATGATTGCCTACATATAGGTTACACCCCTTTGTATTCCACTTTTACACACCTTACATTTGGGCCTGTAAAGTCTAATTGAGATACCTGTTTCAGACAGGAATACTTGCATTCTACGGGCAATGCACTCGTACCATGAAAAAGAAGTATGTTGAATTTATTCAGGCCACAAGCTGCATATCAGTTTTGTATTTGTATTGGCAGATGCCCACATTTTTTAAAAAAAAAATTTTTATAAGCTGGATAGGGCATTTAAAAAGCAGTATCGTTACATCCCTACTTCTAACTACCTGAATCCATCCATCCATCCATCTTCTACCGCTTTTCCGGAGGTCCGGGTCGCGGAGGCAGCAGTTCAAGCAGAGAAGCCCAGACTTCCCTCTCCCCAGCCACCTGCTCCAGCTCTTCAGAGGGGATACCAAGGCGTTCCCAGACTAGCTGGGAGACATAGTCTCTCCACCGAGTCCTGGGTCTGCCCCGGGGTCTCCTCCCAGTGGGACGTGCCTGAAACACCTCAAGTGGGAGGCGTCCAGGAGGCATCCTAATCAGATGCCCATACCACCTCAACTGACTCCTTTCAATGTGGAGGAGCAGCGGTTCTACTCTGAGCCTCTCCCGGATGACTGAGCTCCTCACCCTATCTCTGAGGGTGAGTCCAGCAATCCTACGGAGAAAGCTCATTTCAGCCGCTTGTATCCGCGATCTCGTTCTTTCGGTCATTACCCAAAGCTCGTGACCATAGGTGAGAGTAGGAACGTAGATTGACTGGTAAATCGACAGCTTTGCCTTAGAACTAAGCTCCCTCTTCACCACAACAGACCGGTACAACGTCCGCATCACTGCAGATGCTGCTCCAATCCGTCTGTCGATCTCTCGCTCCATTTTCCCCTCACTCGTGAACAAGACCCCAAGATACTTAAACTCCTCCACTTGGGGCAGGAGCCTGTCCCCAACCCGGAGAGGACAATCCACCTTTTTCCGGCTGAGGACCATGGACTCGGACTTGGAGGTGCTGATTCTCATCCCAGCCGCTTCACACTCAGCGGCAAACCATCCCAGCAAGAGCTGTAGGTCATTGCTGGATGAAGCCAACAGGACAACATCATCTGCAAACAACAGAGATGAGATCCTGTGGTCACCAAGCATGACACCCTCCATTCCCTGGCTGCGCCTAGAAATCCTGTCCATAAAAATTATGAACAGGACCGGTGACAAAGGGCAGCCCTGGCGGAGTCCAACTCTCACTGGGAATGACTCCGACCGAGTGTTGGCAATGCGAACTAAACTCTCACAACGGTCGTACAGAGACCGAATAGCTCGTAACAACAAGCCCGATACCCCATACTCCCGAAGCACCCCCCACAAAAATCCACGAGGGACGCGGTCAAATGCCTTCTCCAAGTCCACAAAACACATGTAAACTGGTTGGGCAAACTCCCACGAACCCTCAAGAATTCTCGAGAGGGTAAAGAGCTGGTCCGATGTGCCACGGCCAGGACGAAAACCACATTGCTCCTCCTGAATCCGAGGTTCGACCAACGGCCGGACTCTCCTCTCCAGTACCTTGGCATAGACCTTCCCAGGGAGGCTGAGGAGTGTGATCCCTCTAAAGTTGGAGCACACCCTCCGGTCCCCTTTTTTGAAGAGAGGAACCACCACCCCGGTTTGCCATGCCAAAGGCACTGCCCCCGACCTCCACGCAATGTTGCAGAGGCGTGTCAACCATGACAACCCAACAACATCCAGGGCCTTGAGGTACTCGGGGCGAATCTCGTCCACCCCCGGGGCCCGGCCACCAAGGAGATTTTTAACCACCTTGGCGACCTCAGCCCCTGTGATAGGCGAGTCATCCCCCTCGTCCCCAAACCCTGCTTCCTCTGTGGAAGGCGTATCAGTGGGATTGAGGAGATCCTCGAAGTATTCCTTCCACCGCCCGACGATATCCCCAGTTGAAGTCAACAGTGTCCCATCCGCACCATACACAGTGTGGACGGGGAGCTGCTTTCCCCTCCTGAGCCGCCGAACAGTTTGCCAGAATCTCTTTGAAGCCGACCGAAAGTCTTGTTCCATGGCCTCACCGAACTCCTCCCATACCCGGGTTTTTGCTTCAGCAACCACCCGAGCTGCACTCCGCTTGGCCTGCCGGTACACCTCAGCTGCTTCGGGAGTCCCACAAGCCAACCAAGCTTGATAGGACTCCTTCTTCAGCTTAATGGCCCCCCTCACCACTGGTGTCCACCACTTGGTTCGGGGGTTGCCACCACGAGATGCACCGACCACCTTGCGGCCGCAGCTCTGGGCTGCCGCTTCAACAACAGAGGTGGAGAACATGGCCCATTCAGACTCCATGTCTCCAGACTCCCTCGGAATGTGGTTGAAGTTCTTCCGGAGGTGGGAGTTGAAGACCTCCCGGACAGGGGCCTCAGCCAGACGCTCCCAGCACACCCTCACTATACGTTTGGGTCTACCAGGTCTGAATGGCTTCCTCCCCTGCCATCGGATCCAACTCACCACCAGGTGGTGATCAGTTGACAGCTCTGCACCTCTCTTTACTCGGGTGTCCAAGACATACGGTCGCAGGTCTGATGATACGATAACAAAATCGATCATCGACCTGCGGCCTAGGGTGTCCTGGTGCCAGGTGCACATATGGACACCCTTATGCTTGAACATGGTGTTCGTTATAGACAGACTGTGGTTAGCACAGAAGTCCAATAACTGAACACCACTCGGGTTCAGATCGGGCAGGCCGTTCCTCCCAATCACCCCCCTCCAGGTTTCACTGTCGTTGCCCACGTGCGCATTGAAGTCCCCCAGTAGGACAATGGAGTCTCCAGGAGGAGCACCCTCCAGCACCCCAGTCACAGACTCCAAAAAGGGTGGGTACTCTGAAACATCATTTGGTGCATAGGCACAAATGATGGTCAGGACCCGTTTCCCAACCCGAAGGCGCAGGGAAGCAACCCTTTCGTCCACCGGGGAAAACTCCAATATAGAGGCAGCAAGGTGGGGCGATACAAGAATACCTACCACCTGCAGGAGGGATCATGGAAGTCCGGTGCTATGTGGATTAGGTGGCAGTCAAAGGCGGAGACCTTGGCGGACTGATCCCAAGCTTTCTAAACTGGCTTTTGGTACTACCTGAATATATCTTCTTTTTTACACTTTTTTTTGCAGTGACAACCCTGCTTGAGGAGGATTCTTTTTTGATCAGTTTAAAAAAACAAATCCCATGTTTACTGTTTACTGAATGTAGAGATAATACTGTTTTCATCTTGCCATGTGAGCCTATTGACAACTCTTACTCTGCTCACCTGAAAAGTTGAATTTCAGTTTCTATGTAACACAAAGCTTCATCTTTCAAATTAAAGTGATGTTGTGTGTTCAGTGTTCAAGCAGATATATTTCAAGGTCACATTATAAGGTCTGTTTTTCATTGGTAAGGTCATGTCAACTTGTTGCTCTGCTTTTATGTATCAAAATTATTTGAATTTTTAAATTAAATTTTATTTTCCCACAGTTCAAAGTAACATTGACATTGTTTTTCCTCAGAGTCATTGACACTGACAAGAAACAAACAATCGAAATAAAGAAGCTCAGAGAATTCTTGAAATTTCTGAACTTATGAATGAGTTTATTGGTTATAGTTTTCTTAGCAAACATCAGAAGCTTTTCTATGAATTTATTTGGCTTCTTAGATAGTAATACTTAACTAAATATAAGGAATATCCAGAATCACTTTATTTTACATCAAAGAAACAATATTTCTTGTACATACTAGAGATTTTGTTGAATCGATCAGTGATTTACACTTTTTATTTTGTTGATTGAAGAGCAGTCTAGTTTGCGCTCAGATGACGTTTCCTGTGAATGGACCTCACTTTCAACAGCCTGAGGAGTTTTCCTTCACGAGAACAGCAGAAGCTTGTGTGTGTTTGTATCACATAGCCTTCAGCAGCTGCACTGAATGAGTCATTTCCATTTTCACCCACTGAGATTCCTGCCCAGCATTAGTATCATTCACTCCAGGGCTCGGTTTGTGTGCACACTTATTACCCCAGCAGCTGAAGCAGGGACTTCAATAAACGCCCTGTCCACACTTCCTTTCTTCATTAGGCAGTCAGGAGGAAAGGTTATTGATTACAAACTGGGTTGAAAAAACAGTGAGGTCTTCCATGCATGCTCTATAGAGTATTTGTTCAATTTCTTTGACCCAGAGTGTGAGAAATTGGCTCAATACTGAACACTAGGCACAATAAAACATAACAATATGCAGCTTTATATTTTCTGTTTGAAACCTGATGTACATACAGAGCCTACACAAACTTTCAGAACACACAAAATGCAAAAAGATTCCTAGACCACCAGGAGAAAATGGATCATAAGATCAGAAGAAATCATGTAGTTATTCCATATGTTGGCTAGGCTTTCTAAGAAGTTTCAAAGGATTTTCTCTTAACATAATATTCTTGTGTATTTCAAACTTAAAAGCACTCTCTGACAATAGTTGGTCAGTCGTAAAGATTGGATCCTTGAACATCAAAAGACCAACCTGGAATATGCAGTCAAATGCAGCAGGTTGTGTAAAGATCTGTATATTGTGGAAACCAAACAGTACCTCTATACGCGGACACTGCAGCACCGGGAAGAAAATTCCTCTGGACACCCACTTGTAACAAAAACAGAGATGAAGATGTATACATCTTGGACGGAGAAGATGGGTGGTTTGAAAGAGATGTTAAAGCCCCGTCACACCTTGACAATTTAGGGAGCATATCCTGACGTATAAAAAATTTGGAGAATACGCTGGCATGTGTCGAGTAAGGTATGGGCAAGTTTTGTGTAAGTTAAAAGCATGCTGAAGCATGCTGGTATACTTCATTGTACAGCGAGGTCATCAGAAAATTTTCGACATATCCAGCGTATGGCTCATACGCCTGCAAGTTATATGTAAGTTATGTGATCACACACGTTACTTGTAAGTTACTCATAAGTCGAAATACATTGAGATGATGTCTAGCTTAAACAAAACTTATTTCTAACCTATGAGTAATGCTCTTTGAACCTATGTGTAACATACTGAATGGGTTTCTAACTTACAGCTACCGTATAATGGTGTATTGGCAGCGTTGGTTCACAGGAGTAACCCTTCAGTACTCCATGGTGAGCAGATGTCCATGTCAAACTGGTCTTGTTCTTCTATTCAGCCAACTTAAGTGTAACACTTTCAAACTACAGGATATTATGAAGATCCAAATTGCTGTTTAGCCCTCCTTGCCATGTTTTTACCTTTGACTGCAGTCTGTACCATCAACTGATATGTATGCCAAAATGTCAGAACACTGGAGGAGGTGGATCCAATCAGCTGATGAGATCGCCTGAAACACAGAGCTCAGCTGTTTTCCATCAGCTGTTGTTGGATGATAAATCCCACTTCCTGTGCAGCGGTGGCTGACCCTGTTGCTCTTCCTTGGCTGCGGCTCTCTGCTGTTTTTGGGTACACACTGGTGAAAGTACACTCCATGCATTATCTTGTTTTTTTCACTTTATTGAAAATAAGTTTTTTAATCACCATCAGTTTGCATACCTTTGTCATACATTAACTGTTGAGCCAGGTTGTGACAACTGAACTGGCTCAACAACTAAAAAAAACTGTCAACTGATGTTTGTGACATGTCACATCAGCTGTTTTAGACGCAATTGACCTGACAGATTTGACAGCTCTGCCAGGTCGGTCACGCCCCCCACCGTACGATGGTCTTTGGAGGGGAGAATTAGCTCGGTTGAACAGAGGTAATCTCTCACACACCTAGGATTCATGGATCAGGAGGCGACAGCAGTTTAGCATGACCACGCTATGCATGTTATGCATAAGTTAGACTATCGTTGCTCATAAGTTGTGAACACCAACATGCTTAACAGTCGTTGGTACAAGTTATTCATAAGTTATCGAAACATTCTATACTAATACGTTATATAAGCATCCAACTTGTTATGGATACGCGATGCATTGAAAATTGAAAATTTTGGGCGTATGTCAGCATTTTAGAGGAATTTTGATATGTCAGCAAATAGGGCTGAGGAATCTGATTGGACCTGGGTAAAACAGTAATTGTCGCCCCCGACAGACTGCTGTGATGATGATGATGATGATGATGATGATGATGATGATGATGATGAGGGTTGTGCGATAAGACAAAAAATTCATATCACGATATAAGTCATCTTATGTCACGATAACAATATATATCACGATATGCATTTTCTATAAATTCTACAGTTTAGATAATAACATGAAAAGGACCATCTTTTTTTTTTTTAACTTTTTTACATGTAGCGTTTTCCCCTCATAATTTTGCAGTGTTATAAAATAGTTTTTTTAATGTGCATTTGAGACTTGATTCTCATAAATTTCAGGTTTTTCTTCTAAATCATATATGAATAAAAAGTAAACATCAATAAGTTAAATATTTCCTGAGCCAGAGGAGAAATGCAAAAAAAAAAAAAAATAACGGATAACAAAAAAATGTCTGAAAATAAGAAAATTACCCATGGCAGTGACCTACAGATATAAATTAGCTGTTAGTTTAAATCAGTGAAAATTTAAGGGTAAACCTGCAGCCTAAAGACTGCCATTCTAGCCCGATTTAACCTGTTTGCTTCTTAGTAAAAATATTTCAGATTGGTCATGATCTGAAAATCAAAGACACAAAAGGTAATGTAATAAAATACATGTGATGACTTTAACTTTATTCATTATCAATTCTTGACTAATTAAAATGATTAGAAATCAAATAAATTACATTAACCCTTTGCACTCTGGTCAATTTCCCTAAAAACGCCAAAAAATAACGTACCCAAAGTAAATCAAAAGCTGTTCAACCCTTTGCAGCATCTTCATGGGGTTGGTCTCATTTAAAAGAAAACACTTTGAATTTTTTGGCAAAACAGTCATAATCTCTCTAAGTGCTCCTGCCACTGAGTAACAGTCATCTAAACATACTGAACTTGAAGAAAATAAATTTCGCCTGGGTGTTTTTTTGGATACAAATGCTTGCAAATAACACACAGCTTCAGATACTGGCTGGAAAATGCAACAGAAATGTAGAACCAAGTGTTATCCAGCTGAGGTCAAAATTTTGTAACAATGCCATAAAAAATGAATATATTACACAGCTTTTTTCTTAGGTTGTTCCCAGGCGTTTTTGAACTGTGCCAAATTGTGCCAAATGGCACAGTTTGGAAAAACGTCTGTAACTTTTGAATGATTCAATATAGAAGCTCCATCTTGGGCTCTAATGAAAGGTGAAGGGCTGTGTGTGAGTGTGTGTGTGTGTGTGGGGGGGGTTGTTTATTCATTCATGAATGAATGAATGAACAAACAAGCCCCCACACACAAAGAAGCATGCCACGTAAAAAATGTGTGGCTTTTTTTTTTTACAAGAAAAAATAACCTACAGTGCACTAAAAATTATACTAGAATATCTGTAATATAGAAGATAACAACTCCCACCGCCCCCCCCACTACAGAGGACGGACATCGCCCATCGCTACATGACGGAAAGCGGTGACGGTGCGCCGCGGTCTACTACGCACAGTTGCACTAAAATATCTGCAATATATCTGCAATCCGCTACAGAAGAGTAGCGGGGGGGGGGCGTTCACAACATGATGGGGGGGCCATCATGTTGTGAACAACATGACGGCCATGACGTCCGTGCCCGTCCCCCGTCGTGTTGTGAACAACATGACGGGGGACCGGGTCCGTCATGTTGCGATAGCGCACAGTTGTAATTTACCGATCGGTCAAAAGTCATTTGGATTACAATTTTCAGGGATAAAGAATAATTTAGCTTATAAATTCACACCATCAGTATGTGAATGTGTGTGTGAATGGGTGGACAGCAGGATCTGTAAAGCGGTTTGGTCATCAAGAGATGAGAATAAAAGTGCTATATAAGTGAGTGCCATTTACCATTTACCATAACACTTACCGTCCACAACAGCAATGTCGCTGGCGAACTTCTCTTCCTCATTGTCAGATGAACATGACGCTGGTCCGCTTGTTACGGACTCGTGGTTCTGGTCACACGACCCGGTCAAACCATAATTCCATTATTGCGGTTTTGCGCTTCCATGATTGCGGTTTTGGCGAACGATTTTTCAAAACAAATAAGAACAGTAGTTAGAAAAAAAGACTGGCGAACGCTTGTGTGTCACCCAGCCTTACACAAAACAGCTTTTGAACTTCTGTGCTTCAATTGGCTGGCTGTATTCGCAGCCGTTGGTAGGCGGGTCCTTCTTGCTAGGTTTTCAGTCATTGGTTCTTCAAGGTTTCAGAAACCCAATTCAAGGCTCTTATTAGTCGAATGAGAGGTCAATCACATCTAAACCAATCAAAGCACTCCTTTGGCTTTCTGTTCGCGGCTGTGTCTGTAGTGGAAGAACGGAATTGCAGCTTTTTTTTACAGTGCGCTCTAGGACGCAGCGCCCTCGTGCGCTCTAGGACACAGAGACATGTCCACCCGCGGTACACCGGAGTGCAAGAGGTTAAGAGCCAACTTGCTCCTCCAACCCATTTTAATGTATTTATTATTTATTTTGCGTGAATGTGCCACCATCTTATACTTTTGCTGCTTTAATAAAAAAAAATTTCAGACAAAACTAAGAAACTCGGCAGCAATTTAAACCCCAAAAAAAACTCCAACAACAACAATGGTCTGCTAAGGTTTCCAGTTAGCACAACTTAACATCGTCATTTACATTTTATGAGACGTCGTGTTAACGTTACTTACCTCCTATTAAAACGAGGTTAGCAAACTATCCTCTCTGATGCAGCATAATGAAGAACAGTCCTACAGCCCTGGCAAACAGGAATAGCAGCTATCTGAACCAGTCGTTTGCAGTTAGCATTAGCATCCACCTGACTGAAGCCTAGCCACCCACATCACACCTGTTCCGCTGTGCGCACTGCAGAGTAGAGGTGGGGCACAAGGTGTGGCACGGCCTTAAGGAAGCTATACATGTTAAAGTGGAACAATCCTCACTTAACAGAGGAGGACTGAGAGATCTTCTGTCCCCATAAACTTCCTTGGTGCTTTATGGACAAATCAACCTGCTCCACCTCTCAGTCAGGAGCAGGAGTACAACCATAAGCTATAGGGACCACTCTGTTTTGGCAACACACGATAGACTACGTCTTCTACAAGTCATGTGACTTCATTTTATGTGCTTGTTAGGTGACTTCTGTGTGCATTTACAGTGGTGTGGAAAAAGTGTTTGCCCCCTTCCTGATTTCTCATTTTTGTGTTTGTCACATTTAAATGTTTCAAATCATCAAACAAATTTAAATATTAGACAAAGATAACACAAGTAAACACAAAATGCAGTTTTTAGATGAAGGTGTTTATTATTAAGGGAGAAAAAAAATCCAAACCTACATGGCCCTATGTGAAATGTGATTGCTCCCCCTGTTAAAACATAAATTAACTGTGGGTTATCACATCTTTGGAAAGCTGAGTTCAATTTCTCAAGCCACACCCAGGCCTGATTAATCCCACACCTGTTCTCAATCAAGAAATCACTTACACACGTGGACAAAATTGTTGGTACCCCTCTGTTAATGAAAGAAAAATCTACAATGGTCACAGAAATAACTTGAATCTGACAAAAGTGTAATAAATAAAAATTCTATGAAAATTAATCAATGAAAATCAGACAATGCTTTTGAATTGTGGTTCAACAGAATTACTTTAAAAAAACAAACTCATGAAACAGGCCTGGACAAAAATGATGGTACCCCTAGAAAAGATTGAAAATAATGTGACCATAGGGACATGTTCAACCAAGATGTGTCCTCTAATTAACATCACAGGTGTCTACAAACTTGTAATCAGTCAGTCAGCCTATTTAACTAACTAACTAACTAACCTGCACTTATATAGCGCTTTTAAAGGGTGACAAGTAGTCACTGTGCTGTTTGGTGACATGGTGTGTCCCACACTAAACATGGACCAGAGGAAGCAAAGGAGAGAGTTGTCTCAGGTGATTAGAAAGAAAATTATAGACAAGCATGTTAAAGGTAAAGGCTATAAGACCATCTCCAAGCAGCTTGATGTTCCTGTGACTACAGTTGCACATATTATTCAGAAATTTAAGATCCACGGGACTGTAGCCAACCTCCCTGGACGTGGCCGCAGGAGGAAACTTGATGAAAAATGGAAGAGACGGATAATACGAATGATAACAAAAGAGCCCAGAACAACCTCTAAACACATTCATGGTGAACTCCAAGGTCAAGGTACATCAGTGTCAGATCGCACCATCCGTTGTTGTTTGAGCCAAAGTGGACTTCATGGGAGACGACCAAGGAGGACACCACTGTTGAAAACAAATGATAAAAAAGCCAGACTGGAATTTGCCAAACTGCATGTTGACAAGCCACAAAGCTTCTGGGAGAATGTCGTATGGACAGACGAGACAAAACTGGAACTTTTTTTGTGCTCCCACACCTAAAGCAAAACTACCAATCCCCCTCGTCCTTCACATCGCTACACCCGCACCTCTGTCCCAGAGACCTGCCGATCGCCAGCTTTGTTCCTTCAGCGCGATGCGCACCGGCCCCATGCGCCCACGATCCACAGACGTTCAACGTGTTGCAACTCGGAGCAGAGCAGACTGTGTTTTTCACCCCTCCCCCGTTCCCCCCACAGACTGACATGCCCTCTGACACCCCTCTACAGCAGGACAGTTCTACCGGAGTGGCAACCCCCGCTGCAGCCTCCACGGGCGCCGACTTCAGCCCAAGTGACCGGGGGGGTCACAGCCCCTTCTTGGTGTTCGGGGGGTGGGGGTTGTGTGGTTTATTTATTTAGCGAATGCAAAGTCCTTAAGCCAAGCAGTTGCCTCCTGGTTTGCTGTATGGAGGGTGTGTAATCCTCCTTCCAGTCTTTGGAGCGGGCAAGTCTCTATGATGTGTTCCATAGTTTGCTCCTCTCCACATGCGCACAGTGGGCTAGGGCTACTGCCCCATCTGTGAAGGCTGGCCAAGCAGGGGCCATGTCCAGTCCTGAAGCGATTGAGTGTAGACCACTGTCTCCTTGGGAGGTTGGTGCCCGGGACCTGTTGGTTGGGGTTTATCACCAGCTGTTTGTTTGGGACCTCCTTGGTCTCCCATTCCTCTTGCCAAGCTGTCTGGATGGTAAAGTCAGCTGGGGGAGGGTTTTTCCAAATCGGCCGTCTGGATGAAAGTCGGGCAGTGGGTGGGGTGTAGATATCTGCATGGATTGGTAAGTGAGGAAAATCTTTAACTTTTTGGAGCATCCTTTGAGTTAATGCTGCTCGCCAGATGTGTGGAGGGGCTATGTTTGACAGTACAGAGAGCCAGGGGAGTGGTGTTGAGCGGATTGTTCCAGTTATAGTTCTCATGGTTGAGTTGAGCTGGGTGTCTACATAGTGTGTGTAAGATGACCTGGACCAGGCAGGGGCACAATATTCTGCTACAGAGTATGAAAGGGCCAGTGCTGAGGTGCGCAGGGTGGAGACTGCCGCCCCCCATTTTGCACCAGCGAGCTTGCAGAGCAGGTTGTTTCGTACTTTCACCTTAGCAGCCGTCCCCTTTAGATGTTCCTTGAAGGATAAGGTCCTATCAAGGGTCACTCCAAGATAAGTTGGATTTGGGGCATGCTTAAGCTTGAGTCCGCTCAGGTGGATGTTTAGTTCTCTGGCAGCTTTTGCATTGTGGAGATGAAATACACTGGAGACGGTTTTTGCTGGGCTTGGTTTTAGGCGCCAGATTTTGCAGAACTGGTCCAGTTTAGCAAGATCTTCCGTGAGCACCCGTTCCAGTGGTTCAAAGTCTGGTGCTTGGAATGCCAAACAGATGTCGTCTGCATAGATGAATTTGCGGGATTTTGTAATAGGCAGGTCGTTTATGTAGAGGTTGAACAGAGTTGGAGCTAGAACTGAGCCTTGTGGGAGTCCGTTTTTCTGCATTCTCCATGCACTTGTGTTCTGACTGAGGTGGACTCTGAACCTTCGGTTGGTCAGCAGCGTTTTTATAATTGCTGTTGCCCAAGCAGGGATCGCCTTTTTAAGTTTCAGGAGGAGGCCTTTGTGCCAGACCGTATCATAGGCGGCTGTAAGATCGAGAAACACAGCCCCTGTCTTCAGTCTGCTCTCGAAGCCATTTTCAATGAAGGTGGTTAGGGCCAGTACTTGTTCTCCTGTACTGCGGTCCTTGCGGAAGCCTGCTTGATCCACACTTAGAATATCCTCTATTTCTGGGGAAATGCGTTGCAGTATTAGGCGCTCCAGGATTTTGTAAGGAACGCTGAGTAGGGAGATTGGGCGGTAGCTTGCTGGTAGTTTGTGGTCTTTGCCAGGTTTTGGGATGGCAATGACCTTTGCTGTCCGCCATTTCTTTGGGATCGAGTTTGTTTGTGTGATCCTTGTGTAGAATTGTGTCAACCAGGTTAGGGCTCGGGGGCCAAGATTTTTCATGAATTCTGGGAAGATGTTATCGTATCCTGCTGCCTTTCCACATTTCAGGCCCTGTAGGACTTTCTCCAGTTCAGTAGCCTCGAAGGGTTCAGGGTTCGTTTCCTCTACAGGCATTTTTTGGTGTTTTTTTTAGCTCAGTTGTAACTGCTCTTCTGGTGTCTTTGTCTTGGGGTGCTTTGGCGATAGTCAGTAAGTGGGATGCAACTTGGTTGGGTGTGACGGATGCTCGGCTTTGGCTAGGGGGCTTCTGTGCAGCTCCTAGGTGACGAATGAGGCTCCAACATTTCCTGCTAGAGTGGGTAAAGCTCCGGTCAGCAACTGTCTCCTCCCATTTCTTTCGCCGGGCTGTATTTAGCGATTCAATGAGATGGTCTGCTATCTCTGGGTCCCCTGATGTTTGATAGGATTGTAGGAGGGCAGCACTTTCTCCGTCCAAACATGGGACATAGAGGGGTCGGTAGCCTCGTGGGATTGCAGTATGGGCAGCCTTGAAGATTGCACTGCAGAAGCGGTTGTATGCTTCATCTACAGTGATGGTGTGGAGTGGGATGGTAACAACGCTCCGGTCCAGAGTTTCACTGAATTTCTTCCAGTTGGCTTTGCGGAAGTTCCAGCGCATCTTCCTTGGGCTGTATATGACTGGAAGTTGTAGGCCAATGTGTACAAGCAGGGGCCGGTGTTGGCTGTGTGGAAAATCATCAAGAATGAGGATCTGTGTAGGATATGGCTCCCCATTCAAAGAGCTGACCCAACACAGGTCAGGAGAATAGTCCTTCTTCCACCTAGCAGAGTGGAAGGTTCCTCTTTGTTTGGGGTCGTATATCAAAGCGAGGTCATTTCTGGATGCCCAGTCTGAAAGTGCCTCCCCATCACTGTCCACTGCTGGGTACCCCCAGTCAGGGTGATGGCTGTTAAAGTCCCCCACATAGATGGCAGGGTGGGGTAGGGTGGGAAAGACCTGCAGATCCCAGTTGGCATTAGGGGGCTTGTACACATTGACAATATGGAAGCCACCAATGATTATGGTGTCTGAGAAATGTGTTGTTATCAGGTGATTTGCTTCAACTATGTCAGAACGCACATAGGTGGCACGTCCATGTTTAGCATGTAGAACATAGCACAGGAGGTCAAAGCCTTTGATGGTGAAGCGGCCAGCTTCCTCTGTGCCAATATGAGTCTCTTGGAGGCAGATTACATCAATCGAATGTTGGAAGGCGAGGACTTCAATAAGGCTTCGCTTGGCTGCAGATAGGCCTTCAACGTTTAGTTGTAATATGCGAAGGGCAGATCCTACCACAAAGTGCTCTTGGGGCTGTTTGCTTTCGGCTTTAGGACTGTGACTAGGATTCTTCTTTGACTTGGCACAGAGGCGTCGTCTCTTCGAATTTAGTCTGCTGGTAGGATCATTAGCTTCCCCAGGCGAGCCCGGGTACTGGCGGAGGGCGCGACGAGAACGCTGATCCATTGCCCCCCTGTGTGCTGGTGTGGTGACACCAGCACACGGCGGATGGACATTAACTCACACTCAGAAGCAGACAGAGGGGGCTGAACAATGGACTGAGGGAGGTAGCCCCCCACAGGGGTAATTACACCAGACTTTAAGGTGCCTGCTGCTATAAGCTACAGCACAGGGAGGTGAATGTATTGTAGGAAGGTAACGTGTTATGTTAATTGTGCCACATGGTGCTTTTGTATGTAACATGTGTTATTATAATCTCATTGCCATAACTCATGGCCTTTGTCAGACCTTATGTAATATGCGCCAACCTCAGTTTCTATGTGCAGGTCAATAAAGCTTTATAACAGAGCACAAACTGAGGCATGCCTGTCCAGACTAGGCTCTTCACGGCCCTAGCGTCCACGCTGGGGTCACAGGCTGTACATATGATAGAGGGTTCAATAAAGAATCTGTGTTGACCTACGCTCGTCCCTCGCCTCCACAGCCTTCCCTTTTACCCTCTACAATATAACCTTAAGCTTGTGATAATTAATACAGCTTTCTTGTTTTTTTGTATTTAGCTCTGGAAACTGCTTATAAAATGTTATTTTAAAGCAGGGACTGACAACAAGGTGATTTTTTTGTATACTTTATTGATCCCAGAGGGTAGATTTCACAGGTCTGCATGCTTAAACATCTGGTGAGGTAAAATATACACTAGAGCCCCAACAGGAAGCAGAGATGGCGGACATGAGAAATAATCGCGATTAGTCAACTAATCAAAACAATAGTCGTTAGATTAGTCGACTACCAAAATAATTGTTTGTTGCAGCCCTACATGCATGTAGGCATGTTCTTAAATGTCCCAACTTTAAAGTATAATAAGAATCTTTGTTCCTTTGATTCAAATGAAATGTAGTAAAACCACATTTGAAATGAAGAAGCTCCTCTGCGAAACAGTTGGATTTTAAGAGTTCTTGACATGGATCATATCTAAAGGATGGACATAGATTGGCCAAATACAGAATTTTCTTAAACCGACTTCGTGTCCCTGTTGATTTCTGGAACTCCACCTCCTGCTACTGCAAAAGAAATTGTGTACTTGGTTCAGTTTTAATTATCCACCAACAAATGTAGGTTCTGTGTCCACAGCAAACATTGTTTTCCTTTGAAAGTGCTCTGGACCAATTTTTCAGGGAGCTTTGCAGGCATTCTAAAAAAAAAAAGGTCTCCGCCCTGTATCCTAGCAACAGCTTGACATGTCACTCACAGCTCTGTGCTTCAGCATTTTGTGTGGAGACTCTTTACTTACACAACATACTGGTAAGAAAACACACATCCTCAAAGTTTTTCCTTTCAGAAATTGGTCGCGGTGTGGCACATATGTTGGGTTCATATTTTCCACAAATGTATTGCTGTATGTGTATTGGGTGCTTCACGTCTCGCTGGACAAAGAAGGTCTGGATCTGCAGAGGTCTGCAGGAGATAACGATGAGGTGTGAGATTTGGCCTTTGTCTCAGAGAAGACGCCCCAGAAGGATTTCTGGATCATTGAAGAATGAGAGACAATGGTGAAAGATCAAAGAGTTGCATTGTGACTGGGATTAAGTACCATGTGACTGTATGTTTGCTAAAGCACCATGTGACTTAGGTTTCGATGCTCCAGGAGTATAAAAGTGTGATGTTCCATTGATCAGTCTCTTTGGTCATGGTCCTCTCGACATCGATTGCTCTTAAGGACAAACTCGAGGTTGATTGGTGGATGACTACGAGGCAGACCCGCGTGCAGCATTTTCTTCATGGTTGATTCTGCTGACTTTTGATCATATGTGATTACGAGCTCACGGAGCCCCACGATTGGCGTGCAGCGTTTTCTTCACCTCACGGACGTCGGAACGGACTAGACTGAGTGGAAGAACGAATCGACAGAAAGCGGTACTGGCATATTTTTGCTTGATACTGACTCAGAATGGCATGTAGTAGTAGCGGGGGTCTGACTGATGACGAAGATATGGAGATGGGATGGAATTCAGTAAGGAGTAGGAAGAGTAAAGTAGGAAAGAGCAAGAGTGAAGGAGACGTAAAGCAGAATGGCAAGCGGCAGCTATCAGGTGACGAGGAAAGACGCGAGGTGAGGAGGAAAATAGTAGCGGAAGAATTCAAAATTATCTTGAGGTTTAAACCAGGACAAGAAATTACAGCTGTGAGCCCACTAGCTCTAACCAATGGATTAAGAAGTGCCATTGGAGACATAGAAATGGCCAAAGTGTTAAGAGATGGAAATCTCCTAGTGAAATGTAAGAATGTAGAGCAAAAGAACAAAGCACTCCAGCTGCAGAGAGTGTGCAAGAAAGAGATTGCAGAAAGGAAAGAAGTCACAGGGTTTGATGGTGTTAGGGGGGTGATATCTGGAATCCCAGTGGGGGAAAACTTGGAAGAACTAAAAAAAATGGTTAAAGGAGGAACAGTTGTGGGGATTAGACGCCTACAAGCAGTCAGGAATGGGGAAAAGGTGGATAGCCCATCTGTAATGCTGGAATTTAGAGACAAGACCTTGCCAGAAAAAGTGCTGATTGGATACTTGAGTTTTCCTGTTAGGGCTTATATCCCCCCTCCTCTCAGGTGTTATAAATGCCAGAGATATGGGCATATTGCTAGTGTGTGCAAAGGAAAGCAGAGGTGTGGAAGATGTGGTGGTGAGCACAGTTATGGAGAATGTGGAAGTGACAGCATAATTAAATGCTGTAATTGTGGAGGGAATCACACAGCAGCTTATGGAGGCTGTGTAGTGAGAAAACAGGCAGTAGAAATCCAGCAAGCAAGAGTAGAGAAGAAGTTGACATACGCAGAAGCAGCAAGGGTCGTGAATCAACAGGAGAAAGAAGAACACACTGTCAATAACAAGGAAGTAGAACCACCAAATTGCCAGACTAATATCACAACAGATGAGCTTGTTCTTTTTCTAGCCTATGTCATCAACTGCTCGGAGCAGGCCAAGACTAGAACTGAGAAGATAAAGATCATTGTGAAAGTGGCAACAAAATTCTTTAATACCAAGGATCTATCCTGGGAAAAAATCCATACAGAACTGAGTCAAGGAGAGGGAGCTGTAGAGGGGAGCCATCAGGTTAACTCATGACAACCATCCTCCAGTGGAACGCAAGGAGTCTGATTGCAAACGGGCAGGAATTTAAAGGATTTCTTCAGAAACTGACAACAAAACCAGATATTATTTGTGTGCAGGAGACATGGTTTAAACCATCACTAGATTTCACAATTAAGGGATATTCTGGAATGCGTAAAGATAGGAAGGATGGGGGAGGTGGGGGTTGTGCAGTTTTCGTTAGACAAGGGGTGAAGTATAGGCAACTGATCACAGTACAAGAGCTGGAAGTAATTGTCATCGAGATATGGACTAAAGAGGGCAGTATGAAAATAATCAATTTCTACAATCCATGTAAGCAATTAGTCAAAAGTGAGTTGGAGACAATTCTCCAGGACTGGAGGGGGAGAGTGGTCTGGTGTGGGGATTTCAATGCGCATAGTACACTATGGGGGAAGCAAGATGACCCTAGCGGAGAGGTTATAGAAGAGATCATGGAGGACAAGGAGTTAGTGTGTTTGAATGATGGTTCAGGCACTAGGGTGAATTTGGCGAGGGGGACAGATAGATAGATTAGTTTATTTGACAGGGACAGTGCAATAAACATAGACAATTAATCAATGACAATCAATCTGATGTGTTGCACATAGAGTGTATAGCTATTAGCTAATTTGCAACTCTTGTCCCTGGATGGACTTTAGAAAAGAGAATCAAGTAAAGAAAAGAAAAGAAATAAAAAAAAAAACACAATAACCACATACATCAATGCAAAAAGATTATAAATACACAATTATAAATATTATAAATATTATAAATACACAAATATAACAACCTGACTCACATTTGCCTATTTCAGGCCTCCCTCCCTTCATCACTCACTATAAACAAACACATTCATTTCTTCCCTTCATTCACTCTCACCTTGTAGACAATCAATTCATACATGAGTACATTCTTGTTTATTTTTCAGCCAGTTTTTAACCTTTTTAGTGAATGTTTTAAAGTCCGTTATTATTTTAATTTCATTTGGCATTGTGTTCCAGATGTGACTGCCCTTTATAGAGAAAGCTGTTTGTCCAAATGTGGTTCTGCGGTGGAATATTTTACAGTTATTGTTAACAGAACTCCTGGTGGCTCTGCTGCTGTCCTGTCTTTGGATGCAACCAGCAAGTGGCTCGGGTGCTGATTTATGGAAACATTTGAACGTTAATTTCAGAAAACAGAGGTCAATGAAACTCTCAAAACTCAATAGGTTGTATTTTTTTAAAACATTACAGTGATGCCACCTAATGGGCTTTTTGTCCAAGATTTTTAGGGTTTGATTAAATAATGAACCTATACAGTATGTGTTATTGTGGAAGGGGCTGCTTGAGCCCAGACTGTCAAACAGTATGATATATGAGAAAAAACCATAGAATGCATATACAGTACAGCTGCTTCGTAGGGTATGTAATATCTAATTAATTTAAAAAATCTGCTATTGATCTCACTTTGATCTCACAAAGCTTGGCTGGTAGGTGCAGGTGGAGGGTAATAAGGGAAAGCACTCAAGGAAGTGATCACTTCCCAATAGTGGTTGATATTGGAGCAGGAAATGATATTGACCAAGAAGGAAGAGACAAGAGGTGGGCATTTGATAAGGCAGATTGGGGAAAATTTACAATTTTAAGTGAGAGGAAACTGAAGGAAATAAAACTAAACGAGACAGTGGAAGAGATGAATGCAGGAATCACAACAGCAATCATTAAAGCAGCAAAGGAAACCATCCCAGGAAGAGGTTGGGGAAAAAGGAAAAAGCTAGTTCCTTGGTGGACTCCAGAGTGTTCTGAAGCAGTTAAAAATCGGAACAAAGCTTTTAAAGTTTTAAAAAATGTATTGAGTACGGATAACTTGATCAGTTATAAACGGGAGCAGGCTAAAGTGCGGAGAATAATTAAACAGACCAAAAAAGAGTTTTGGAGGAAATACTGTGATTCACTGGGAAGAAATACCCCCTTGGAGAAGGTATGGGGAACAATCAAAAGGATGTCTGGGATAAGGAGGGAGCTAAAGTATCCAATTATGGAGATCGGGGACAGTTTGATAGTGGATGACAATGAAAAGGCAGAGCATTTAGTTAAAATTTTCAGTAAAATAAGTAGTGCAGATAATTTGAGCTTTGAGGAAAAAAAATGGAAGAGAGCAGACAAAATTAAATAATGCGGAAGCGTTGCAAGCTGAGGGAGAATTTGAGAATGGGCTAAATCGGGAGTTTTCAATGGTTGAATTAAATCATACGTTAAGGAAAATATGTAAGACAACTCCAGGGAAAGATCAAGTGACGTATAAAATGATTAAAAACCTGAGTGACGCTGGTAAAAAGACATTATTAAAGTTGTACAACAAGGTTTGGGAAGAAGGGACATTGCCTACTTCATGGAAAGAAGCGGTTGTTGTCCCAATATGCAAGCCAGGTAAAAATCCAGGTTTAGGTGAGAGTTACAGACCGATCGCGCTAACATCCCATGTTGGTAAAACTATGGAAAGAATGATTAATAAAAGGCTAACATATTATCTGGAGTCTAGAGAGGCATTAAAAAATTACCAAAGCGGATTTAGAAAAGGGAGAATTACTACTGATTCTGCTGTCTGTTTGGAACATGAGATTAGGAAGGCCCAGGTGAATAGGGAAAGTGTGGTAGCGGTGTTTTTGGATGTTGAGAAGGCGTATGACATGATGTGGAAGGAGGGGCTGATTATCAAACTACATAAGCTAGGCATTAGAGGGAGAATGAAAAGATGGATTAAAAATTTTCTGAATGACAGGAAAATTTGGGTAAGAATAGGGAAGCAGTATAGCTCAAGCCAAATGATAGAAAATGGAACCCCACAAGGCAGTAGTAT
The DNA here is from genome assembly GCA_020510985.1 of Pholidichthys leucotaenia. NCBI lineage: Eukaryota > Metazoa > Chordata > Actinopteri > Cichliformes > Pholidichthyidae > Pholidichthys > Pholidichthys leucotaenia. The sequence continues at coordinate 56,700,835 of CM035837.1, read as the reverse complement.
TAGTCCCATTTTGTTTTCAGTCATGATCAATGACATTTTTTCTAGAGTTAAGAGTTCTGTTGGTGTCTCTTTGTTTGCAGATGATGGTGCTATGTGGACAAGAGGGAAAAATCTATCATTTATTGTTAAAAAGTTGCAGCAGGCAATTAATGAAATTGAGGCTTGGGCAGTGGAATGGGGATTTAGGTTTTCGGTGGGAAAAACAAAGGCTGTGGTCTTCACAAGGAAGAGAACAAACAATCAAGTAAATCTTAAAATATATGATCAAAACATAGAAACTGTGGAGTGTTTCAAGTATTTGGGAGTGTGGTTTGATAAGGGTTATTCTTGGAAGATTCACGTTGAGAAAATTGTGGCAAAATCTAAGAAGGTCTTAAATATTATTAGATGTTTGAGGGGAAGAGAATGGGGAGCAAGTAGAGGAGCTTTAAAAACATTATATGCAGCATTAATTAGGTCAGTGTTTGATTACGGGTGTGTTATATATGGATCAGCGTCAGAAACATTATTGAAAAAATTGGACATAATTCAATACCAAGCTCTGAGGCTATGCTGTGGGGCCATAAAAACTACTCCAGTGACAGCACTCCAGGTGGAGATGGGTGAAATGCCTCTGGAGTTAAGAAGAACTCAAATAGCAGCTACATACTGGGCCAACATCAGAGGATTCAGTGACAGTCACCCAGTGCACAGTATACTGAAACCTTGCCAAGAGAAGGAAAAGAGGCAAATGAGAAGCTTTGGATGGACAATAAAGAATAAAGTCAGGGAGCTAAGGGTTGCTGATAAAGCAGTATGTCCAACAGTCCCTCTTTCTGCAGAACCACCATGGAGTCTGGAAGAAGTAAAGGTGGATTTTAGACTTTTAACAAATGACATAAGAGGGAGGATAAACAAGAAGGAGGTCAATAACTATTTAGACTGTAACTATCCTGACTTTACAAAGATTTATATGGATGCATCTAAATCGACAAAGAACATTGTGGGAATAGCATTCATCATTCCAGAATTAGATGTCATGAAGAAGGAAAGGGTTAGTGATGACCTGGCTGTGTGTACTGGGGACCTTCTGGCAATCTGCTTGGCATTGGGCTGGGTGGAAGAAGTAAAGCCCAGAAAGGTTTTGATAGGGTCTGACTCTAGCAGCGCAATGGAAAGTATTGGGCAAATGCATTCAGAGTCAAGACAGGACTTGGTGATGGAAATTGTACATTCAGTAGGGAGAATCTCAAAGGCAGGTGTGAACATCAGATTCATTTGGATCCCGGCGCACATTGGAGTGGAGGGGAATGAGCTAGCAGATAAATATGCAAAAAGAGCAACTAGGATGAGTCAAGTTAGTTGGAATGTGAAACATAGTAAAGCAGAGATCAAGAGCATTATCAAAAGACAATTTAAAAAGAAGTGGCAGGAAGAGTGGGACAAAGGAAGTAAAGGACGAAGCCTGTATGGCATACAAAAGAAAGTAGGGGGAGCTAGAGAAGGACAAAGGAGCAGAAAGGAGGAGGACATCATATCCAGGTTAAGATTAGGTCACACAGGGCTGAATAGTACATTAGTTATCATGGAAAAATACCCAAATGGAAAATGTGATTATTGTGGAAACGATGAAACAGTTGAACATATTTTTATGCACTGTCCAAAGTATGAGTTTGCACGGTTAGCATTGGTGGACAGTCTATACAGGAACAAAACCCAGCTCAGTATGAAAGACATTTTGCAGAGAAATTCAGGGGATGCGGTCTATAAAGCAGTTTTTAGGTTTATGAGGGCAACAGGATTAATTTCAAGGATATAGGAGAGTAATGCCATTTTGAATCACACTCCATTCCAGAAGTTGGCGGTAATGCACCTACAAGATGTTTGCCAACCGCCATAAAACATCATAAGAAGAAGAAGAAGAAGAAGATCAGTCTCTTTTCTTGTTGAGAGGTTGATAGAGCATGCGTTCTGACAATAAAGCTGAACCTGAGAAATAAACTCAGTCTCATCCTTGAGCACATCCTCTACAGCGGTATCCTTTTAGATTAATTATAATTTGCTGGTTAGGTTAATTGGCATCAAAACTGGGGATTCTAAATTGTCCTTAGGTATGACTGTGAGAGTGAATGGTTGTCTGTCTTTCTGTGTTGGCCCTGCGATGGACTGGCGATCTGTCCAGGGTGTACCCTGCCTCTCGCCCAAAGATGCTGGGATAGGCTCCAGCACCCCCGCGACCCGAAAAGGATTAAGCGGAAGAAGATGAATGAATGAATGGTTAGAAAGGTGTGCCACTAATGAGTGATGCAGCATTCCAAAAGTTGAACTTTTTTCAACTATTAGCACTCTAGTCAAAAACTACTGACCTCTGAGAGTGTTTTTGCATTGAGCACATTAATGCTCGGCAATGTAGAAAATGAACAGAAAATGGATGCTTCCAGTGGAAAAAATATAGTTTTCTTATTCGTCTGAAAGGACATTGCAATTAATTTATTATTTAGATCTTCTTGCTCTTATTTTGAATGTTTGTTTTTTGCTGTCTAGCTAGTTCCACTCTGTCCAGTTCCATACAATCACAGGGTTGTTGTGTAAATATGTGATAGCACTAAATTCAGCAGATTTGCTCAGCTTTGTCCCATAAATGTGATTCGTTACTGCACAGCACTATTGCAAGCACAAAATCAGCTCAACACTGTCCGCAGTGCCTGGCTTTCTGTTAGCCTAGGATTGCTTGGATTTGTTTTTAGCCAGACTGTTAAAAGAACCATGGCTATGAAATCCAGAGTTTGTGCAAAACATTTATCATTCCACAGAAAGAGAAATAACCAGGTGATTATTTGCAGCCTATCCCAACACCAGTTTTACAACTGAGACTTTATATGTATACACACTTACGGCCAAGGTGGTCTCAAAATACAGTCCTGTGCTAAATATAAACAACTAATTGGAAATAACAATCACCTTATTGCTAAAGTGTTCCAAGCTGAAATGCATTGGATTTATCTGTGTGTATCAAATATTAAACACTAATGCTTGTTTTTGGTTCACTAGCAGCACTGTTGGATATTGGTCCATCTATCTGAAATGCCCCGACACAAAAATCCAATATAGTCACATCACAGCAGACAGACTCTATTACAGGACTGTGTTTTCTGTGTTTTGTAGTCTGACCTGCAGCACTTTCTGTTCTTTTTTTCCTTGCATTTTGGTCGTAAATTACTTACCACATTAATGAGATATAACACCGGGGTCAATGGGGTCAGCCCCAGTGGGAGGAACATGATTGGATGACACACAGATGTCACAGACGGGAGTGATGAGTGTGTCTGTCTGAGTGCACTGAAAACAGGTTTCCTCTATTACATGGCACAATAATATAATTAGTCCCAGAGTTGTTTCTGCCAAAAAAAGCAGACTACACAAATTCTACGGCTCCCCGTCAGCCGCTAGGGGGCCTCCAAGATACAAGTTTACCCCTCAATGTTTTTTGAGGGGAGTATTGAAATTGTATGCATTTTTACCACTTAGCATCTAAAAGGCTAAATGGGTATCAGGTCCTGACCATCATTTGTGCCTATGCACCAAATGATGGCTCCAGTACCCACCCTTTTTGGAGTTTCTGACTGGGATGCTGGAGAGTGCTCCTCTTGGAGACTCCATTGTCCTATTAGGGGACTTCACTGCACATGTGGGAAATGACAGTGAAACCTGGAGGGGTGTGATTGGGAGGAACAGCCTGCCCGACATGAACCCGAGTGGTGTTCAGTATTGGACTTCAGTGCCAACCACAGTTTGTCTATAATGAACACCATGTTCAAGCATAAGGGCGTCCCATGTGTGCACCTAGCACCAGGACACCCTAGGTTGCAGGTCGATGATCGATTTTGTTATTGTGTCATCAGACCTGTGACCATATGTCTTGGACACTTGGGTAAAGAGAGGTGCAGAGCTGTCAGCTGATCACCACCTGGTGGCGAGTTGGATCCGATGGCAGGGGAGGATGCCACTCAGACCTGGTAACCTAAACGTATAGTGAGGGTGTGCTGGGAACGTCTGCCTGAGGCCCCTGTCTGGAAGTTCTTCACCTCCCACTTCCAGAAGAACTTCAACCACATTCCAAGGGAGTCTGGAGACATGGAGTGTGAATGGGCCATGTTTGCCACTGCCATTGTTGAAACGGCTGCGCAGAGCTGCAGCCGCAAGGGCATCGGTGCATCTCGTGGTGGACACCAGTGGTAAGGGGGGCCATCAAGCTGAAGAAGGAGTCCTGTCGAGCTTGGTTGGCTTGTGGGACTCCCGAAGCATGCAGCTCAGGTGGTTGCTGAAGCAAAAACTCAGATCTGGGAGGAGTTTGGTGAGGCCATGGAACGAGACATTTGGTCAGCCTCAAAGAGATTCTGGCAAACTGTACGACGACTCAAGATAGGGAAACGGCTCCCTGTCCACATTGTGGTGGAAGGAATGCTTCGAGGATCTCCTCAATCCCACTGACATGCCTTCCACAGAGGAAGCAGGACTTGTGGATGAGGGGGACGACTCGCCCATCTCAGAGACTGAGGTCGCTGAAGTGTTTAAAAAACTCTTCGGTGGCCGGGCCCCAGGGGTGGATGAGATTCGCCCCGAGTACCTCAAGGCTCTGGATGTTTTAGGGCTGTCATTGCTGACATACCTCTGCAACATTGCGTGGAAGTTGGAGACAGTACGTTTGAAATGGCAAACCGGGGTGGTGGTTCCTCTCTTCAAGAAGGGGGACCGGAGGGTGTGTTCTAACTTTAGGGGAATCACACGCCTCAGCCTCCCTGGGAAGGTCTATGCTAGAGTACTAGAGAGGACAGTGCAGCTGTTGGTTGAAACTCAGAATCAGGAGGAGCAATGTGGTTTTTGTCCTGACCGTGGCACATTGGACCAGCGCTTTACCCTCTTGAGTCCTCGAGGGCTCGTGGGAGTTTGCCCAACTATGTTTCTCAGCTGTTGTGGGAACGCTTTAGCATCCTCTTGGAAGAGCTGGAGGAGATAGCTGGGGAAAGGGAAGTCTAGGCTTCTCTGCTTGAAATGCTGCCTCCGTAACCCGCATCTCTAAAAACAGCGGTAGAAGATGGATGGATGGGTATAGTCGTCACCTCACTGGGCGGATGGACGTTGGCTTCGACATCGACTCTGCCAACATCTACTTTGTGAGCGTAATAACTAAAGAAAAATGATGTAGGCTTTTCAAATCAATGCTATAGTTGTATCTTAAGCTGGATTTATGCACCCGCATCACGTCGATGCCATTACCGGTGTCTGTCGCAGATGCAGTAATTGGCAATTTTTTTCTTGTGTGTTTGGTGAAATGCTTTGCTCCGTTACCAAAATGGATTTCAGCCGATGTGTGTAGTGATTTGTGTTTGTCGTGTGCTTTTGCTTATGAAATAGCGACGGACAAGAATAGATTGTGATGGAGTTGGAGATAAATGGGAAGAAAAAGCAACTTTTAATATGATCGTTACACAGTGAAAAAGAGAAGTTGGAGAAAACAGTGCGTGTGACCACCGCTGTTGCTGTTTTGACAGTCTGTGTAATTACTGGGGTTATGATGAGCCACAAAATGCTCTGTATGTGCTTTCTTCCTCAATATTCGCTTGAATTTGGACCGCCGTTTAACCGACTTGCCTTGGAAGTTGTGCCTCTATGAACACGCAGAGTGAAGCAGCAACAAGAACCAGGAAATGTGAAGAGGAGACAAAGCGGACCAATCACAGCCCTTAGGGCCTGCGTCGCTGACGTGCACCTCTCCTTCTCTGGAGAGGAGCATTTCGGGTGAAGCAATAGGAATGCACGTCGACGCCCATCACAGCTGCGTCGGGTCAACTCGGGTCCATAACTTGTGCATAAGACACATCTTTGACTGGCTAGACCCTCACCTCTGACTGTGGGTTTGGGGTCAAAGGTCAAGGTTTGCATTCCCTATGTCCTATTACTAGAGAATGAGGAAAGCTCTGTTCACCAAACTTTGTACACAGCTTCACCTTGTGACCCCGAATTGTGACTATGGTTTAAGGATCACAAGGTTGAAGGTCAAGGTCAAGATGCCATATAAACTATCTCAACGACAAAGAAAGAGATTGAGGGGTACCACTGGCAACCAACAATAATTTTTTTTGTAAATTTACAACTTTTTCTTTTTGCCTTTTTCTCATAAATCAGCTACTTTTTTCATTGTAAATTTGTGTATTTTTTCTTGTAAATTTGTGGCTATTTTTTTTGTAAATTTGCAACTTTTTGCAAATTTTTATTAAGCGAAACATTTTTCTGTTGATCTAAAATAAAAAAAAAATTCTCATTTTAAATAGTTTGAACTCTTCCCCATGAAAAAATTGGACCCCCCAATACATTCTTGCATGAAAATCTCCCCCAAAAGCTATAAATGGCCCTGGTTTCCAGATTTGTTCTTTCACTCTTAAGATTATTTCTCATTTAAAGGTCATAGCATTGCTTCTAGGCTTCATGTGTCACCACGTTGTGGCTCAGACGATTTAGACTTCATATCAGCAAATCTTTATTGATTGAGTGTTGCATGGCTGAACTGATGCCACCGATGTTGACTCATCCTCTTCTGTCCTCCTCTGATCAGCCCTTATCTGACCACCACCATGACTTTCTGTTAGAATAATTTTCAGTATAATTAATCTGAGTCAAAAATCAGGCAGAAAATTTGGATATAAGTACATTTATTTATACAGCTGGTGATTAAAATTGCTAACTCAGGCACACTCACACACAGGCCGGGGCTGTTCAAGGCCATACATGAATCACAAGTCATATAATATGAAATATAATATGGAAGAATAATATAAAGTAATGTTTGAACTTATCCTGCATGGAATACACATATAAACATCAGACATGAAATAGGAAAGGCATGATACATCTTAATTATAATAATACATTATTAATAACAATAATAATGTGGATAATATGGAATTTTTCTATCACTTTCTCTTCTGTTTGTCCTTCCTGACTGTCTTAGTCTTTCAGATGAGAAACATTGTCTCTTTCTTCATTCTCAGAAGTGGTAGTAAGGAAGAAGGAGTCCTATCAAGCTTGGTTGGCTTGTGGGACTCCCGAAGCAGCTGAGGTGTACCGGCAGGCCAAGCGGAGTGCAGCTCGGGTGGTTGCTGAAGCAAAAACCCGGGTATGGGAGGAGTTCGGTGAGGCCATGGAACAAGACTTTCGGTCGGCCTCAAAGAGATTCTGGCAAACTGTCCGGCGCCTCAGGAGGGGAAAGCAGCTCCCTGTCCACACTGTGTATGGTGCGGATGGGACACTGTTGACTTCGACTGGGGATATCGTCGGGCGGTGGAAGGAATACTTTGAGGATCTCCTCAATCCCACTGATACGCCTTTCACAGAGGAAGCAGGGTTTGGGGATGGGGGGGATGACTCGCCTATCACAGGGGCTGAGGTCGCCAAGGTGGTTAAAAATCTCCTTGGTGGCCGGGCCCCGGGGGTGGACGAGATTCGCCCTGAGTACCTCAAGGCCCTGGATGTTGTTGGGCTGTCATGGTTGACACGCCTCTGCAACATTGCGTGGAGGTCGGGGGCAGTGCCTTTGGCATGGCAAACCGGGGTGGTGGTTCCTCTCTTCAAAAAAGGGGACCGGAGGGTGTGCTCCAACTTTAGAGGGATCACACTCCTCAGCCTCCCTGGGAAGGTCTATGCCAAGGTACTGGAGAGGAGTGTCCGGCCGTTGGTCGAACCTCGGATTCAGGAGGAGCAATGTGGTTTTCGTCCTGGCCGTGGCACATCGGACCAGCTCTTTACCCTCTCGAGAATTCTTGAGGGTTCGTGGGAGTTTGCCCAACCAGTTTACATGTGTTTTGTGGACTTGGAGAAGGCATTTGACCGCGTCCCTCGTGGTTTTTTGTGGGGGGTGCTTCGGGAGTATGGGGTATCTGGCTTGTTGTTACGAGCTATTCGGTCTCTGTACGACCGTTGTGAGAGTTTGGTTCGTATTGCCAACACTCGGTCGGAGTCATTCCCAGTGAGAGTTGGACTCCGCCAGGGCTGCCCTTTGTCACCGATCGTGTTCATAATTTTTATGGACAGGATTTCTAGGCGCAGCCAGGGAATGGAGGGTGTCATGCTTGGTGACCACAGGATCTCATCTCTGTTGTTTGCAGATGATGTTGTCCTGCTGGTTTCATCCAGCAATGACCTACAGCTCTTGCTGGGACGGTTTGCCGCTGAGTGTGAAGCGGCTGGGATGAGAATCAGCACCTCCAAGTCCGAGTCCATGGTCCTCAGCCAGAAAAAGGTGAATTGTCCTCTCTGGGTTGGGGACAGGCTCCTGCCCCAAGTGGAGGAGTTTAAGTATCTTGGGGTCTTGTTCATGAGTGAGGGGAACCTGGAGCGAGAGATTGACAGACGGATCGGAGCAGCATCTGCAGTGATGCGGACGTTGTACCGGTCTGTTGTGGTGAAGAGGGAGCTTAGTTCTAAGGCAAAGCTGTGGATTTACAAGTCAATCTACGTTCCTACTCTCACCTATGGTCACGAGCTTTGGGTAATGACCGAAAGAACAAGATCGCGGATACAAGCGGCTGAAATGAGCTTTCTCCGTAGGATTGCTGGACTCACCCTCAGAGATAGGGTGAGGAGCTCAGTCATCCGGGAGAGGCTCAGAGTAGAACCGCTGCTCCTCCACATTGAAAGGAGTCAGTTGAGGTGGTATGGGCATCTGATTAGGATGCCTCCTGGACGCCTCCCACTTGAGGTGTTTCAGGCACGTCCCTCTGGGAGGAGACCACGGGGCAGACCCAGGACTCGGTGGAGAGACTATGTCTCCCAGCTGGTCTGGGAACGCCTTGGTATCCTCTCTGAAGAGCTGGAGCAGGTGGCTGGGGAGAGGGAAGTCTGGCTTCTCTGCTTGAACTGCTGCCTCCGCGACCCGGACCTCCGGAAAAGCGGTAGAAGATGGATGGATGGATTGATGGTAGTAAGGAATTGTATCTACTGAAGTACATGCATTCAAGAAAGTTCACAAAATTGTACTTTTCTGACTAGTTTTATTGTAGGGCACTTTTTTTAACCTTTAAGTATATTTATGAAGAAAAAAGTACTTTCACTGTACTCAAACATTTCATTATTTTAATTTGCGTTTGTCTCCAGCTTTTTGCTTATTTTTAGACTTTTAAAAATTTCATTTAAAGGTGCAGTCAGATTTCAAAATGTAGCTGTTTTCCATTATAATTGTCATTACTCCCAAAAGTATTTACAATAACCTACAGAAGTCATTTGTGTAATTACAGTTTTACATATGAACTTAGAAAGTCATTATGGTGGTTGAAAATGGCCAGCTATGTGAAAGGGGACCATTTGTATAAAACAAACAAACTGATCTTACATTACTGGAAATATGCCAATTTTTACTGAAGAATTTTTTTTTTATGATTATATAACAATGATAACAAAATATGAATTAATGCAACAATTACTTTCAGAATTCAGATTACCCAAAATATTACATACTGCACCTTTATTTTAACTCATTGTTTCATTCCGGATGAGGAAATATCAATATCAAGAAATCATATTGTTAAGTGTAATTTATTAATGTTTACTTTTTATTTTCATTATACAGTATGGATTATATTGGATGGAACTTTTTTCTAGCTTTATTCCCACATTCTGGTGTGGTTGCTGTGGTGGACGTCGACGTATCTGCCATAGGTTGAAGCTGAGTTTTACGCTGGATGCCTTTCCTGACGTAACCCTGCCCATTTTTATTCGGGCTTGGGACTGGCACAGGCAGTACACTGGCTTGTGCACCCGCTGTAGCTGGGTAACCTACATTCCCCTCCTCTGTTCCATTATTGCTGAGCACCAAGCTGGATGGCAAGAAGTTCCATTTTTTTTTATATACAGTGAATCTGAAAAGTATTCACAGCGCTTCACTTTTACCAAACTTTGTTCCAAAATGGATTAAATTAATTTCCTTCCTCAAAATTCTACACATAACACCTCATAATGACAATGTGAAAAAAGTTTTTTTTAGGTATTTGCAAATTTATCCACCTTATTTCTGCCTTATTCCTGGGGGTGCCACTGCAGGAACGATTATGGGCGGAACGTCCGGTTTCGGCTGAAGTAGCGTTAAATCAGTCAAGAGTGGAGTAGCAGGGGCATTCAAAATAGGGTTTTTAAAAGTTTTTCAAATTCATTTTAATGTATAGTCCACATATGTGTTTTGCACTCAAGTGGCAGCTAATTTCAGCACTTGTAGTTTTTGTATTTTTTGAATATTTTGGCGTAGTTCTGGTACTTGTTGCTGGTGTTCGTGGTTGTGCCATAGACTGTATAAATGGAGGCTTCTCACCGGCAATGCGTAGATCATGCAATGAAAACTAAAGAGGACTGTTGGTGTGATCGGTGGTACAGACATTGGACGGACACAAGAGCACACCAGCTATGTTTTCACTTGTATGAATGTCACAGATCTGACATTTATGTCACCAGAATGAAGGTTGCATGAAGTAAAATCATAAATAAAAAATAGTAACAGTTTGCTTCCTAAGGCATAACAATTTAAGAAAGCTATCAAATTGTTTTTTGGGTTCTTTTGCATTTATTGCACTGCCTTGGAATGGTATGGACTAGCAGCTTCAGGATGCATTAATTTTTAAATTATCACAAAATATAGATCAATAAAACTTTGAACAATTGTCAGAGTCTGTACGTGTTAAGTTAAATAACAAGCATTCAGGGCATGACAGCAGCATGAGCATTTTAATTTTGGGGTAAAACCAACAGCTGCAGCTGTCTGTTTTACCCCGACATTAAAACACCCAAGCAGTGTTGTGGTTCTTTGTGGCTCTGACTAGATTCTACGTCTGCTCTGAGGTAAATCTGATTATGTCTAACATCTTTTAACAAAATGCATCCAACGTTATTGTGGTGGAAACATTGATATATTTCAGAGCTTTTAATTGTTTACAGCGTTAGCATCTTAGCAGCAGCGCTAACAAACGGAGCTACTGTCTGCAAGGCCACTTTTTAAGGTCATCTTCTCATCCCTTCCTAGTCATGGGATGTGGTATGATTATATTACTATTTTTGAGGTGCAGAAGGCTGTGTTCTCCCATTTTTCATGCCGAAGTCATTGTTTTTTAACAAGGAAAAGTGTTCCATTTCAGTGACAACCACATGTTCTAAACTAGTACCGGAAGTTGTGCCCATAATTCACACAAGGCATCATGGGGGCCAGGAATAAGGTGGATTAAAAATAAAAAACTAAGAAATCACATGTAGGTAAGTATTCACAGCCTTTGCCATGAAGATCATCCTTGAGATGTTTCTACAGCTTAATTGGAGTCCACCTGTGGTAAATTCAGTTGATTGGACATGATTTGGAAAGGCACACACCTGTTTATATAATGTCCCACAGTTGACAGTGCATGTCAGAGCACAGACCAAGCATGAAGACAAAGAAATTGTCTGTAGACCTCCGAGACAGGATTGTCTCGAGGCACAAATTTGGGGAAGGGTACAGAAAAATTTCTGCTGCTTTGAAGGCCCCAATGAGTACAGGGGCCTCCATCATCCATAAATGGAAGAAGTTCAGAACCACCAGGACTTTTCCTTGAGCTGGCCGGCCGTCTAAACCGAGCGATTGGGGGAGAAGGGCCTTAGTCAGGGAGGTGACAAAGAACCCAGTGGTCACTCTGTCAGAGCTCCAGCATTCCTCTGTGGAGAGAGGAGAACCTTTCAGAAGGACAACCATCTCTGCAGCAATCCACCAATCAGGCCTGTGTGGTAGAGTGGCCTGACGGAAGCCACTCCTTTGTAAAACGCACATGGCAGCCCGCCTGGAGTTTGCCAAAAGGCACCTGAAGGACTCTCAGACCATGAGAAACAAAATTCTCTGGCCTGATGAGACAAAGATTGAACTCTTTGGCGTGAATGCCAGGTGTCATGTTTGGAGGAAACCAGGCACCACTCATTATCAGGCCAATACTATCCCTATAGTGAAGCATGGTGGTGGCAGCATCATGCTGTGGGGATGTTTTTCAGTGGCAGGAAGTGGGAGACTAGTCAGGATAGAGAGAAAGATGAATGCAGCAATGTACAGAGACATCCTGGATGAAAACCTGCTCCAGAGCGCTCTTGACCTTAGACTGGGGTGATGGTTCATCTTTCAGCAGGACAGTGACCCTAAGCACACAGCCAAGATATCAAAGGTGTGGCTTCAGGACAACTCTGTGAATGTCCTTGAGTGGCCCAGCCAGAGCCCAGACTTGAATCCAATTGAACATCTCTGGAGAGATCTGAAAATGGCTGTGTACCAACGCTTCCCATCCAACCTGATGGAGCTTGAGAGATGCTGCAAAGAGGAATGGGTGAAACTACCCAAAGACAGGTGTGCCAAGCTTGTGGCGTCATATTCAAAAAGACTTGAAGCTGTAATTGCTGCCAAAGGTGCATCAACAAAGTATTGAGCAAAGGCTGCAAATACTTGTGTACATGTGATTTCTTAGTTTTTTATTTTTAATAAATTTGCAAAAATCTAAAAAAAAAAACTTTTTTTCATGTCATTTTATATGGTGTATTGTGTGTAGAATTTTGAGGAAAAAAAAGAATTTATTCTATTTTGGAATAAGGCTGTAACATAACAAAATGTGGAAAAAGTGAAGCGCTGTGAATACTTTCCAGATGCACTGTATATATGGTCTTTTCGCATGACCCGGCTGGGACTTGAACCCCGGCCTCCCGGTTGTGGGGCGGATGCTCTACCTCTAGGCCACCACTTCAGTATTATATTGAATGGAACATCTGGGTTATTTGTTTTATTTTACTCGGATTGAAATCACAAATTTACTGACCCCCCCCCCCACACACACACACATACACGAATTAACAAAAAAGCTGCAAATTTAACTTAAAAAGAGTCACAAATTCATCACAAAAAGTCAAAATATGTCAAATTTATAGTAAAAACACAAAACTTATAAAAGTAGTTACTAATACAATATATGAGAAAAATGCCAAATTTTCAAAAAAAGATCTTAAATATGATAAAACCTCAAAAATTTATTGGAATAGTCTCATACGCAAGAAAGGCAAAACTAACTTACATGGGAAAAAAAAAAAGCTATTTTTTCAAAGAAAGTTCAGAAAAAGTTGCAAATTCAAGAGAAAATCCTTGCAGTTTGGCAGAAGTAAAGTCTTTACTCACTAAAGTAATTTTTGAGTAGATACTTTCTGAATCATACTGAAGTAATCTTTTTGGTGACTGCTCTTTCTCATACTTGAGTGAATAATATTGTAATGTAACTCTCTCTTAAGTATAATTTCTGGCTCTGGTCATTCTTGGCCTTCTTGTTATCAGCATTATCTCTCTTCCGCCATTGGGAGCCTGTGGCAGAGGGTAGAGCCAGTCCCCACCCTCCCTCACAGCCAGCTGGTAATCGATGATCTAATGTGTTTTGTCAGATGAACCATCAAAGTTCATTCTTGCAATGTGTGTGGAAGAGGCGTGCCGGACTGCAGGGTGTACCATGGTGTGACTGTCAGTGTCAGGTGGCAGTTCTCTTGGAGTAGATCAGAAACGACCTGGAGGGACACTGTCAAGGACTGAGGGGCCACAGAGTGGACAGCCCAGGTTTAGTAGCCTCTCTAATCTATAGTGATGCATGATAAAAAGTTGGTTTTAGACTGTCACAGTTGTGGTTTTACTGAAATTGTAGCTGCCTTTTCAATCTTGCCAGTGACAAAAGCATGTTCACAGGAAAGAATGAGTTTTTTGTTGTCCCCCGCCAGTCGAAGTCCAAAGGAGTCGAAGAGCCCTTTGAGCGAAGACCGAAGAGAGATTATGTTATGGGTCAGTCAGTCCATCCGTTTGTCAGTCCGTCTGTCCCACTTTTGTGAAATCAGTTCCTCCTACAGTTTTGGTCCCATTGTTTTGGTACCATAGTTTGATATACAGTATATTGAGGATATGCATATTACTATTGGATTCTTCTGCTTCACCTCACTTCATAGATAGTAACTGTCTTGTGAAATCAACTCCTCCTACAGTTTTGTTCTGATTGTTTTGAAACTTGGCACCATGGTTTGATATACTCTGATGATGCGCATATTGCAATTTCACTCTCAACAAATGGCCTTGAGGTCAAAAGTCAGAGGTCAGAGTATCCCTAAATCTTCTAAACACAGCTACTGAAAGAAATGTTGTAGGCTTTTTAAATCCATAGAGTGGTTGTATCTAATACACATCTTGGACAATTTATACCCTGATCTAGCTATGGGTTTGGGGTCAAGGGGTCAAAGGTCAAAATTCAAAGTTAACATTGCAGTTGCTCTATGGTAAATGCTACATTTACTGTTACTATAAAATGGGTAAAACTAGGGCCACCAAACCTGGTATACAGGTTCACCTTGGGATCCTGACCTCTAACTATGGGTTTGGGGTCAAAAGGTCAAAGGTTAATGTTAACATTCCCTATTTCTTATTACTCTACAACGAGTAAAGCTAGGGTCACCAAACTTGGTACACAGGTGCACCCTGTGACCCTGAAGTGTGACTGTGGTTTTGGGATTGCAAGGTCAAAGGTCAACATCATAATGGCTTATGAACAATTTCTCAACAACATAGAAAGCAAGGGTCACCAAACTTGCTACACATGGTCACCTTGGGATCCTGATCTCTGACTATGGGTTTGGGGTCAAAAGGTCAAAGGTCAAGGTTAGCAGTCCTTATGCCTTATTACTGTACAACCGCTAAAGCTAGGGCCACTAAATCTGGTACACAGGTTCACCCTGTGTCCCTGAAGTCTGACTGTGGTTTTGGAATTGCAAGGTGAAAGGTCAACATCAAGATGGCTTACAAACTATATCTAAACAACAAAGAAAGCTAGGGTCACCAAACCTGGTGTAACCCAGCTGAGAAAATGACCCTTTTCTCACATTTCATTTGTATTAGGGATGGGCATTCGGTGAAATTTTCTTCACCGATCGCCGGGAGAATTAATGATTAATAATCGGTTAATCATTAACATTTTTAGGTAGGTAGACTAAATTAGAACATCAGGTATCAGCACGGAGGGCACGGAGAGCCGCACAACTCAAATCTACCTCTCTCTCTCAAATCTCTCTCTCTCTGTTCTCGTGTTTGCTCGGCTCGGGAATCTCGCAAGCTGATTGGCCGAGACGTTTCACACCGCAAGCTGATTGGCCGAGACGTTTTACCCAGCTCTCTCTCCCTGCCGAGCGGCCACCCAACAAACGAAGACCGCATTCATTGCTCTATCGCTCGTATTGCTTAGTCTAGCCGCGTGGAACTTTTTGCTGTTCTCTTGTGCCATTTTGTGCGAAATAGTCTTCCCGTCGAGGCACTACGCCGCCTCCTGCAGCTTCCCTCGACGTGTGTACACCGAATCTTCATGACCTTCTCAATAAAGTTTCTGAAAAAAAAAAAAAAAATCTTCACGACCGCCATTACTCAGCGCGCAACCACTGTTGGCGGTTTCTTCACGTAATAAGGGTGTTCCATGGACCCTGTTGATGAGGTATATTTGTATGCTGCATTGCAGTGATTGCAGTACACCTGGTCATTTTTTAAATTGAAATGGTCCCACACAACACTTCGCCGTAACCGCCTCATGATTTGGCGATCGCCCTACGGAAGCCCGCATGTATCAACGGAGGCACGCCAGGGTACGGCGATGGTGTAATGTTGCCCCCTGGTGCCCAAATTTTGCCATTGCATTGTTTGAGGACGGCCGTGCACTAGGCCTTAATAACCTCGGATTGTTTAAAAAAAAAAAAAAAACGGTTTGTCGACGAAAATGAACTTCCTCGGTGAAATTCTTAATGATCAATTATCGGTTAATCGGTAAATTATGCCCATCCTTAATTTGTATTAATGAAATTGTGTGATTTTATTTTGAAAAATGGTTATTTTGGAACGCTTCACGAATTTGCGTGTCATCCTTATCGTGGTGGGGGGGTTTGCGTGCCCCAGTGATCCCAGGAGCTATGTTGTCCGGGGGCAATTTGCCTCTGATAGGGTCTCCCAAGACAAACTGGTCCTGGGTGAAGGGCCAGACTAAGAACGATCCAACAGACTCTCATGATAAATTGTATATCAAGGATTCAGTGTACCCCGCCCGGTATGGGGTTACCGGGGCCCCACCCTGGAGCCAGGCCTGGGGGAGGGGCTCGAAGGCTAGCGTCTGGTGGCCGGGTTTCCACCCATGGGACCCGGCCGGGCTCAGCCCAAAGGAGTTACATGGGTCCGCCCTCCAGTGGGTTCACCACCTGCAGGAGGGATCATGGGGGTCCGGTGCTATGTGGATTAGGTGGCGGTCAAAGGCGGAGACCTTGGCGGACCGATCCCAAGCTTTCTAAACTGGCTTTTGGTACGTGGAATGTCACCTCTCTGGCGGGGAAGGAGCCTGAGCTGGTGTACGAGGTTGAGCGATACCGGCTAGATATAGTCGGCCTCACCTCAACACACAGCTCCGGTTCCGGAACCAGTCTCCTGGAGAGGGGCTGGAGCTTGGCCTTTTCTGGAGTTGCCCCGGGCGAGAGGCGACGAGCAGGGGTGGGTATTCTTGTATCGCCCCACCTTGCTGCCTCTATATTGGAGTTTTCCCCGGTGGACGAAAGGGTTGCTTCCCTGCGCCTTCGGGTTGGGAAACGGGTCCTGACCATCATTTGTGCCTATGCACCAAATGATGTTTCAGAGTACCCACCCTTTTTGGAGTCTGTGACTGGGGTGCTGGAGGGTACTCCTCCTGGAGACTAAATTGTCCTACTGGGGGACTTCAATGCGCACGTGGGCAACGACAGTGAAACCTGGAGGGGGGTGATTGGGAGGAACGGCCTGCCCGATCTGAACCCGAGTGGTGTTCAGTTATTGGACTTCTGTGCTAACCACAGTCTGTCCATAACGAACACCAAGTTCAAGCATAAGGGTGTCCATATGTGCACCTGGCACCAGGACACCCTAGGTCGCAGGTCGATGATTGATTTTGTTATCGTATCATCAGACCTGCGACCGTATGTCTTGGACACCCGAGTAAAGAGAGGTGCAGAGCTGTCAACTGATCACCACCTGGTGGTGAGTTGGATCCGATGGCAGGGGAGGAAGCCATTCAGACCTGGTAGACCCAAACGTATAGTGAGGGTGTGCTGGGAGCGTCTGGCTGAGGCCCCTGTCCGGGAGGTCTTCAACTCCCACCTCCGGAAGAACTTCAACCACATTCCAAGGGAGTCTGGAGACATGGAGTCTGAATGGGCCATGTTCTCCACCTCTGTTGTTGAAGCGGCGGCCCAGAGCTGCGGCCGCAAGGTGGTCGGTGCATCTCGTGGTGGCAACCCCCGAACCAAGTGGTGGACACCAGTGGTGAGGGGGGCCATTAAGCTGAAGAAGGAGTCCTATCAAGCTTGGTTGGCTTGTGGGACTCCCGAAGCAGCTGAGGTGTACCGGCAGGCCAAGCGGAGTGCAGCTCGGGTGGTTGCTGAAGCAAAAACCCGGGTATGGGAGGAGTTCGGTGAGGCCATGGAACAAGACTTTCGGTCGGCTTCAAAGAGATTCTGGCAAACTGTTCGGCGGCTCAGGAGGGGAAAGCAGCTCCCCGTCCACACTGTGTATGGTGCGGATGGGACACTGTTGACTTCAACTGGGGATATCGTCGGGCGGTGGAAGGAATACTTTGAGGATCTCCTCAATCCCACTGATACGCCTTCCACAGAGGAAGCAGGGTTTGTGGACGAGGGGGACAACTCACCTATCACAGGGGCTGAGGTCGCCAAGGTGGTTAAAAATCTCCTTGGTGGCCGGGCCCCGGGGGTGGACGAGATTCGCCCTGAGTACCTCAAGGCCCTGGATGTTGTTGGGTTGTCATGGTTGACACGCCTCTGCAACATTGCGTGGAGGTCGGGGGCAGTGCCTTTGGCATGGCAAACCGGGGTGGTGGTTCCTCTCTTCAAAAAAGGGGACCGGAGGGTGTGCTCCAACTTTAGAGGGATCACACTCCTCAGCCTCCCTGGGAAGGTCTATGCCAAGGTACTGGAGAGGAGAGTCCGGCCGTTGGTCGAACCTCGGATTCAGGAGGAGCAATGTGGTTTTCGTCCTGGCCGTGGCACATCGGACCAGCTCTTTACCCTCTCGAGAATTCTTGAGGGTTCGTGGGAGCTTGCCCAACCAGTTTACATGTGTTTCGTGGACTTGGAGAAGGCATTTGACCGCGTCCCTCGTGGTTTTTTGTGGGGGGTGCTTTGGGAGTATGGGGTATCGGGCTTGTTGTTACGAGCTATTCGGTCTCTGTACGACCGTTGTGAGAGTTTGGTTCGTATTGCCAACACTCGGTCGGAGTCATTCCCAGTGAGAGTTGGACTCCGCCAGGGCTGCCCTTTGTCACCGATCGTGTTCATAATTTTTATGGACAGGATTTCTAGGCGCAGCCAGGGAATGGAGGGTGTCATGCTTGGTGACCACAGGATCTCATCTCTGTTGTTTGCAGATGATGTTGTCCTGTTGGCTTCATCCAGCAATGACCTACAGCTCTTGCTGGGACGGTTTGCTGCTGAGTGTGAAGCGGCTGGGATGAGAATCAGCACCTCCAAGTCCGAGTCCATGGTCCTCAGCCGGAAAAAGGTGGATTGTCCTCTCCGGGTTGGGGACAGGCTCCTGCCCCAAGTGGAGGAGTTTAAGTATCTTGGGGTCTTGTTCACGAGTGAGGGGAAACTTGAGCGAGAGATCGACAGACGGATTGGAGCAGCATCTGCAGTGATGCGGACGTTGTACCGGTCTGTTGTGGTGAAGAGGGAGCTTAGTTCTAAGGCAAAGCTGTCGATTTACCAGTCAATCTACGTTCCTACTCTCACCTATGGTCACGAACTTTGGGTAATGACCGAAAGAACGAGATCACGGATACAAGCGGCTGAAATGAGCTTTCTCCGTAGGATTGCTGGACTCACCCTCTGAGATAGGGTGAGGAGCTCAGTCATCCGGGAGAGGCTCAGAGTAGAACCGCTGCTCCTCCACATTGAAAGGAGTCAGTTGAGGTGGTATGGGCATCTGATTAGGATGCCTCCTGGACGCCTCCCACTTGAGGTGTTTCAGGTACGTCCCACTGGGAGGAGACCCCGGGGCAGACCCAGGACTCGGTGGAGAGACTATGCCTCCCAGCTGGTCTGGGAACGCCTTGGTATCCCCTCTGAAGAGCTGGAGCAGGTGGCTGGGGAGAGGGAAGTCTGGGCTTCTCTGCTTGAACTGCTGCCTCCGCGACCCGGACCTCCGGAAAAGCAGTAGAAGATGGATGGATGAATGGATGGATGGTTATTTTGGGAAGAGGAAGTGTGAGCCTCATTATCCAACTTTTAAATTTCCGTTTCATGGTCACGTTGGGCGATTGTGGTCTTTTCATTCGTTAAGAGCGATATTAGCCCTGCCTTCCGAGCAGAGGCAGCAGGCGCGCACTCGGTTTTCGGTCTTTTGCGATCTGAGAGCGGACGTTAGAATCAGAATCAGAATCAGAAAAAGATTTATTGCCAAGTACATTCACAAGTTAATAACTGGTAAATATACGAGGGATTTGACTTGACACTGAGAACGACATAGGTGACATTTTCAGTGACGCGGCAGCCATGGAGGCGCCTGTCAGCAGAATGGGAACAGGAAGCAATGGGGGAGAGGGGGGGGTAAACACAATGGGAGAGAGAAAAAAGCATTGTTTATCAGAATACAGTTCATATATGATCAATATTATGATTACAAGAAAAAAACTCTCAATGCACAATTAGCAGACAATAGAATCCATACAATGACACAAAGAAAGCAGTGAGTGAATGAATCTTCAAGTCAGTATAGTGAGTCAGTGTGTGTGAGTGTGGACGGAGAGAGGCTGTGGACGGTCTTTGTGGAGACCTGTGAGTCTTCTTGTTGACGGGAGCACGAGCTTGAGAGGCCGTGAGGCTGTGACTTTTGCTGTGTTCACACTGATACCTCTTCTTGGTGAGTTTAATTTAGAAAGATGCTGTAAATAAATCTAAACACTGTCCAAACACTAATTTGAAACCTTTATTATCCTAAGTTGATGGGAGCACGAGCTTGAGAGGCCGTGAGGCTGTGACTTTTGCTGTGTTCACACTGATACCTCATCTTGGTGAGTGAAAACCGAGTGTGTACTAAACAATACATGCTACTGCTAATCGCGAGTGGATTTTTTCTGTTTAAAAGCAATGGAAAAGGCTATTTTTGTGTCTGTATGGTTTTCCTAAATGTGATTTCAGTTCCCAACAGTATGCTGAAGTACTTTTAGTTCTTGTGCACTATTTCTGTCGAATGTAATGTGTAGTTTGATGCTAAAAGCACATTGTGTTGGTCTCCTATGTAAATTCATAGGTTATGCCAAACCCAGTAACTCAGACAGGGTTTTACTGATTTTAAAAGGGAATATTGGAAGTAATGGGACAGTATATTCCCTGGTTATGTGATAGATTAATTGTATTTCATTTCATGATTTACAAAGACAAGGTTAAAAGGGATTAATCATAATTCCATGGTTAAACTAGAAAAGCACTCGGAGAGCGCAGACCTCCGCCAAGCGCCACAGTTCCCCCCATACAGTGTTTGTGTGTACGTTTTCAGATTCCTTGACCATGAAAACATATGACTAGCAATTGGATTCACAACTAGAAAAGCACTCGGAGAGCGCAGACCTCCGCCAAGCACCACAGTTCCCCCCATACAGTGTTTTACATCATAAATATTAATCCTACATTTATTGTGTGTACGTTTTCAGATTCCTTGACCATGAAAACATATGAGTAGCAATTGGATTCACATGGATAGGATTAGTGGTTCAGTAGTTATTCAGGAAAATCGCATTTCGCATAATGGCGGTTTTCCGGATCACCACCAAAAGGTAATCATCTGTAGGATACCCCATTTCTGACAATCTGTGAAAATTTCATGAAAATCCGTCCATAACTTTTTGAGTTATCTTGCTAACAAACAAACAAACAGACAGACAAACCAACGCCGATGAAAACATAACCTCCTTGGCGGAAGTAAAAATACTTGAATCCAGTTGACTTAATTGAGCTTTGATGCAGCATTCTTACTGTACCCACCTGGATGACTGAGAATCTTCACCAAATAAAGAAATTGAATTAATTTTGCATTAATTTTAAGTCTTAATTATTTTTATTATAATTAAAAAATATTTTTTTTATTTACTTTGCTTGTTGTTCTATTTTATTATCATTTTATAAGCATTTCTTTCAAGTAATGATGAGAGTGTGTTGAGAAGGTGGAAGGAGAACTTTGAATTGTTGATGAATAAAGAAAATGAGAGAGGAGGATGGATGAAGAAAAAAGGGTGAACAAGGAAGTCCCGAGGATTAGCAAGGAAGAAGTGAGGGCAGCTTTGAAGAGGATGAAGAATGGAAAGGTGGTTGGTCCAGATGACATACAGTGGTGTGAAAAAGTGTTTGCCCCCTTCCTGATTTCTCTTTTTTTTTTTTTTGTATGTTTGTCACACTTAAATGTTTCAGATCATCAAACAAACTTAAATATTAGACAAATATAACACAGGTAAACACAAAATACAGTTTTTAAATGAAAACGTTTATTATTAAGGGTAAAAAAAAAAAAAAATCCAAACCTACATATCTCTGTCTGAAAAAGTGATTGCCCCCACCACCACCACCACCACCATTAAAACATAAACTAGAAAAGCACTCGGAGAGTGCAGACCTCCGCCAAGCGCCACAGTTCCCCCCATACAGTGTTTGTGTGTACGTTTTCAGATTCCTTGACCATGAAAACATATGAGTAGCAATTGGATTCACAATGATAGGATTAGTGGTTCAGTAGTTATTCACGAAAGTCGCATTTTCCGTAATGGGGGTTTTCGCCACAGTTCCCCCCATACAGTGTTTGTGTGTACGTTTTCAGATTCCTTGACCATGAAAACATATGACTAGCAATTGGATTCACAATAGGATTAGTGGTTCAGTAGTTATTGACGAAAATGGCATTTTCCGTAATGGCGGTTTAGCGCCACAGTTCCCCCCATACAGTGTTTGTGTGTACGTTTTCAGATTCCTTGACCATGAAAACATATGACAAGCAATTGGATTGACAATGATAGGATTAGTGGTTTAGTAGTTATTTACGAAAATGGCATTTTGCGTAATAGCGGTTTTCTTGTGGACAGTGATCCGGATGACCACCAAAATCTAATCATCTGTAGGATACCCCATTTCTGACAATCTGTGAAAATTTCATGAAAATCCATCCATATGTTACACCCAGGAGGGGCGAAGGGGAGGAAGGATGATTGAGCCAAGCTGTTAGACTTTGCAGCGACCGTTTATTATCTTCTCAGCACACACGGCACGGCACACCACTTACACAGCACATCGCTAGACACCATCTTGTCTCATAACACTCTCTCGAACATTCTCTGGAACACTCACTAGAACACATACTACTCTTCTTCTATGGTGTTCTAACACTATACAGTGTTTCATCACTACAGAGCGCCACCTCTGGTGTACAAACGCTACTGCTTTCACTGACAGTTTGTCTAACAGTGCATATTCATTCCTTTAGTACATTCCCTATAATTGCTCCCATTTACTATTAATCATTAAATTATAGTCTCTTAGGTACATTTATTAAGAATATTTATATTTACCATTAGCATCTAATCCACACTGTTTCTGAGAGTTTACTAGAGGTTGTCCAAAATTAACGTTTTCCTACACTCACCCCTCAAAAAGTTAATGTCGTCCCGACATTACACCTTTCTTAAAAAAACAGTAGTTTTTTTTCCTCTTTTCTTCTGTCAGTCCACATTTGGTAATCATGTATTACATGTAAGTAGAGCATCACTACACAGGAGTCAGAGTTCATTAAAGTCCATAAAGATGCAACTGGTAATTGTCCATAGTACAGCATGTATCTCCTATTCCATGCAATACATTTGCAGAAGAGGTCTTTGTGCACGATAACCTTCAACCGCTCCATCCATCATGGTGGGTATCTGCATCTTTCCTGAGAGTAAGGGTACTCAATCTAGTCATAACCTACCAAATAAACCTTGGTGTGATGCCTGTGCCTTAGTAACACACTGCAAGTCTCTTTTTGTGTTTTTAAATTTTTTTGTTCTTTTTTTCAATTTTTAATCAACCATCACAGTAACTACCAAGTTACTTTTCAAAACATTTATGCCTGAACAATGGTTATCTTTAGCTTCTACACCTTTGTTCTAGACAGATGAAATGCAATGAAGTGCAAGGTTGGCCTAACTTATCATAAGTCAATCTCAATGGCTGTTTTCTTATTCTTGAAGGATACGTTTTAGCAGGAATCTCGTCAGGTCCTTCCTGGTCACTGGAACTGGACTCCGACACCTCATCACTCTGGTCCTGGTCTGCCTCAGCTGGATCTGGGACCACCGGATTGTCGACCTCTGGTGCCAGCTGCACCTGCGTGACGTCATCTGGGTCCTGGTCCTCATCCTCCGGAGTAGTGTCACTGTGCGGGTAGAACTCCGGTGCATCGGCTCTCAGTGGACGCTGCTCTTGATCCTTCCCAGCTCGTAATCCGATTATGGCATTCCAACCCTCTTCATCTTCATCATCCGTGTCGCTTTGTCTGTCCACATGCCTTTGTCTTTTAGAGTCTCTTTCTCTCATTTTCTTAGAGGCATGCTCCACTGTTTCCATGGGAAGAAAGTCACAAGGTAGCAAAAGGTTTCTGTGCATGACCCGAGTGCGTCCCTTGCCATTTTCAGGTCTGATTTCATATACTGGACTGTCTGGGTACTTCTTTTGGGTCACGACATACATCTTGTCTTCCCAGAATGATCTTAATTTTCCTGGCCCACCTTTTTCGGTCAAGTTTCGGACCAATACTCTGGATCCAGGGAGTAACTCAGCACCGTGAACCTTTTTATCATAAAGTGCTTTACTTCTCATCCCTTCTTTGTTTGCTGTTTTAGAAGCGAGTTTGTAAGCTTCAGTCATTGTAGCTCTCCACTTTTCAGCATAGTCCTGCTGAGAAACACTCTGCTCTCTTGTTGTGAGGCCAAACATTAAATCAATAGGCAACTTTGGACTACGGCCAAACAACAGAAAATATGGTGCGTACCCCGTAGCTTCACTACGCGTACAATTATAGGCATGAACCACTTTTGCCAGAGAGGACTTCCAGTCTTCCTTAGCTGCTTCAGGCAAATTTCTGAGCATTGCCAACAGTGTACGATTAAATCGTTCCACCTGCCCATTCCCTTGGAGATGGTAGGGCGTTGCACACCACTGTACTCTTGGAGTTTTGCAAAAAGTTTATTTTGGAACTCTCTTCCCTGATCATGATGGAGTCGTGTGGGGAAGCCAAACTTAAGGGCAAAATCTCCAAAGATCTTCTCAGCAGCGGTGTGGGCAGCTTTGTTATGACAAGGGTAAGCCTGGGCAAAACGAGTGAAATGGTCCATTACCACCAGTATATACTCATATCCTCCTTTGCACTTCTCCAAATGCAGGAAATCCACTGACACTAATTCGAATGGGTACGTAGTGAC
This sequence comes from Pholidichthys leucotaenia, assembly GCA_020510985.1. Taxonomy (NCBI): domain Eukaryota; kingdom Metazoa; phylum Chordata; class Actinopteri; order Cichliformes; family Pholidichthyidae; genus Pholidichthys; species Pholidichthys leucotaenia. The sequence continues at coordinate 56,676,278 of CM035837.1, read as the reverse complement.
AATGTTAGTCAGTGGTGCCCTTGTTATCTTATTGGGATGTTTGTTCTTCAAACAACTGCAAACTTTAGTGATGTAGTGCTCCACATCTCTTTGCATGTGAGCCCAATAAAAACGCTCTCTTATCAAGTTCATCACTCTCTCTACCCCTAAATGGCCCATGTTTTCGTGGAGTTCTTTGAACATGAGCTTGTGAAACTTCTGGGGTAGGAGTAACTGGTCATGTGTTGCCGTTCTCCTGTACAGCAGTCCATCATCTTCCAAGTACAGCTTGTGTTTCTGCCTGACTAAAGCTGCAATTTTACTGTTCTGCTGCTTTACACTTCTTGGCCATTGTTCTGATAACACATAGCGCAACACCTCTCCAATCACAGAGTCTTCTTCTTGAGCTCTTTCTAGATCAGTCTTTGATATTTCAGCTATAGAGCTGGCTTCTTGGTCTGCTTCACTAATGAGAGTAGAAATGGTGACTGGGCAGAGCTATGGTTCACTTTCTTGTGACTTTACCGTGACTGCCTGTGTCACACAATTCATCACATCAGGATCAACATTCTAGGTGCATTTGTTCATGTACTGCTCCATATCTAGAGGCATACGTGAAAGTCCGTCTGCATCTCTGTTTGCTTTTCCAGGGCGATACTTAATCACAAACTGGAAATCAGCTAGTTCTGCTACCCACCTCTGTGTGGTTGCATTTAACTTTGCGGTGGTGAGCACATACGTTAGGGGATTATTGTCCGTATAGACAGTGAATGGTGGAGAAATAGTACAGATAATCTCGAAACCTCTCACAGATGGCCCACTTCATGGCAAGAAACTCCAGCTTCCCTGAATGAAGGTGGTAGTTCTTCTCTGAATTTGACAGTGTCCTGGAGCCATATGCTATCACCACCAGTTTGTCTTGTTGTCGCTGGTATAACACCGCTCCAAGCCCCTCCTGTGAAGCGTCACAGTGCAAAATGAAGGGTTCTTCAGAGTTCGGGTAACCTAACACTGGGGGTTGGGTAAGAAGGTCAACAAGCTGACAAACTACTGCTTGATGCTCTGGGCGCCACCTGATCACATGGGATGAGGGTAAGTGGCCACCATTGTTCTTTTTGACATGTTTCTTTGAGTTTTTCTTTACTCTGTCTGTGTGATCGTTAGCCAGAAGGTCGTAAAGAGGCTTTGCTATACGGGAGAAGTTTGGAATATAGCTACGGTAATATGAAATAAAACCTAGCAATTTTCTTAGCTCTCCAACAGTGGAAGGTCGCTGCTGTTTGAGTGTCTGCACTGGGGCAATGTCCGCAGGGTCCATGGTGTAACCCTGTCCTGTTACCATTTTACCAAGAAAACGTACCTGCTGCTTGAATAACTCACATTTCCGGGGAGTCAACTTCACCCCATGGCTTTGATAGCGGTGCAGGACGCTTCTCAGGTCTCACAAGTGATCTTCAAAAGTCTGTGAATGAACAAGGTTATCATCGAGGTAAGGCAGACGAACATCATCTCTCAACCCCCACAAGCACTCCTCCATAGATCTTTGGAATGCTGCTGGTGCTGAGGACAAACCAAATGGAATTCTTACCCACTTGAACAAACCCAAGGGAGTGATAAATGCAGTGAGGGGCCTACTTGACTCTTCCAGGAAACTCTGATGATACGCCTTTCCTTGGTCGAGGACTGAAAACCACACACTCCCATTTAGACTGTTTAGCATATCTTGTATGCGGGGAATTGGGTGTCTGTCTGGGATAGACTTCTTGTTCAACTCTCTAAAGTCGCAGCACAAACGCAGACCTCCATCTTTCTTTCGCACACAGACGATTGGACTGGAATACGATGACTTGGATTTGGTGATCCAGCCCCTGTTAAGCAGGTCTTCTACATACTCCTTTACTTCTTTATGAAGTGGTTTGGGAACAGAAACATAAGTCTTTTTAACAGGATCGTGATCTTTGAGTCGGATCTTCAACTATAAAGAGGGAATTGTCCCTACATCATACTCATCACGGGAAAACGCTTGCCGTTCCTCCCGTAGTAGCTGTTTTACTTGCTCTTGCTGTATGGGCGAGAGATGGTCAAGGGGAACTGGAGGGTCCCACATGTCCATAGTCTCTTTGACAGCACAGTTCATCTTGGTCTCTTTATTTCTTCCTGTTTCTCTCGTCGTCGGGTCGACGGTCGCTTGGTTTACAGCAGGGGGTCTAATATCTGCCGGATAAGCAGTTTTAACTCTCTGCGTTTCCCCCAAAATGGTCTTAGCGGGCAGCTGGATATCACGGGATGTACTGTTTGTTATCGGTATTTTGAACATAGATCGCTTCCCTTTCCATAACTGCACCAACCCACTTTGCATCTGCAAACCCTCTGGTAACTGGGTGTACTGACTTGGCTCAAATAAGACGTCTTGTGTGTCTGGAAGTGAGCCTGTTCTGACACAACCTTTGACTGTTTTGGTCTGGCCAGCAGGGATGGTAACCAACTCACTGCCAACTTTTACCATTCCTTCCCCCAGCCTATCCTCCTCACTTTGCATCACTTTCAAAAACACCTCTGTTTTCTTACAGTCAAATGAGAAGGCTGCGCTAACAGCTTCACTGATGGCACAAGGGGGTTTAATGCCCATCTTCAGGACATGGTCAATCACGTTGAACCCAATGATAGGCGGCTCTGCCACTCCGTCCTCCTTCACCACTAGCACGGGAACTAAGAGTTCCACCGGTGGGCGACTAACTGTCGGCAGCTTAAAAGTGACTTCGACCCACCCTGAGAATGGAATCGGTGTCTGGTTCACTGCCCTCCGATTCAGAATATTTGGACCCACCAACTTGGCTAAGTCTCTGACGGTGGTGTGTGGCAGGTGCTCCTGTCTCCAGGCGTCATTCATTAAACAAACCTGTGACCCTGTGTCCCACAATGCTTGTGTCTCCTTGTCATCGAGGAAGCAGGTGATGACATATTTTTTTCCAACCAAATTGAGTAACTGTAATTGGCGATTAGGGGACAGTAGATTAACACGGACCGTTTCTACAGGAGGTACCTCGGCCTGAGCTACCAGCCTTGCTTCTAACCTCCGAATACTGCCAGTAACTAGCTCATACAGTTCTTGTGTGTTAGCTTGTTCTGATGTGGTTGCGACAGTATTGGCCGCCGTGTCTACTTGCCCTGTTCCTCTTCCGAGTCTCCTCCCTATCCGACATTCCTTTGACATGTGGCCGCTGATTCCACATCTGAAGCAGTGGTCGCATTGGTTGCCATTGCTGGTGGACTGACATCTCTTGCAGCCACGTGTCCTCCTGGCTCTTTGAGCGCGAGGTGCTCTGGGAGACTCACGTATGGCCTTTTTGATCTCCTCCATGTCACTCTTCAGCTGCGTGACTATGTCCAGGAGCTCAAATTCCGTACGGGTCACTGTGCTTTGGGATTTAAGGATTTTTCCTTTTGTCGATGGTAGGGGGCGCTCTTGGCCATCCACTTCTCTCTCGGTTGCATACTGACCCGTCAGATTTTCCACTCGGCATTCTCGAACCTTTAGTTCTTTTGTGTGCCTTTTAAATTTCTGGTGCCGTTCCCATTCAAGACTGGCTGCTGCATTCGTCTTTGAAATCAGTAGCTCGTCAGTGACGGCAAGATCTTCCAAATAACGCTTCAGTTGATACTTCACATCAACACTGATCAGTCCTGTTTCCATCGCCCTCAGAAACTTCCTCTGAATAAGATCAGAACTAAACTGCTCTTCAGTGCCAGGCTCTCTGGATGCTGCTAAAAGTCTTTCCTTTAGCTCAATGGCACGAAACAGGAAATTCTGAGGTGACTCATTACTGTCTTGTGTGAGGTTTATCAGACGATGATACAAGTCAGTGGAACTATCTTCTTTATAATGTCCTCGCAGGATGATGCGCAGCTGTGGCAGTGTGAGATCTGACTTAATCTCCAACATAGCGCGCAAACTCAATCCAGGACTCACTGTTTTGACAACAGCCTCAATTATCTCAGCCTCACTGTGCTTTTTCTTTAAGCCCATATCGATCTGGTGAGTGAGATTGGAATAAGACGGCTTGTCTTTTTGGCCCCTCTCCCCTATCTGCCCATTTATCTTAAACTCCCGTTTAATGATCACTTCTGGCGGTAGGGGCGCTGTGGGGACCGCGGGCTGTATCACAAAATGGCGGCTCTGTGGCGGCGCGGCCTCGGGCTGTGTCACAAAATGGCGGCCCGGTGGTGGCGCGGCCTCATCATCCGTCAGCCTTATTATTTCCTGTTCAACCCTTTTAGCTGAATCAATGATGCTTTCATGCGGAGTGGCATACTGGCTCTGTAAACTGGCAAGTGCCTCCACCTCGCGGCTCGTGCCGGCCGCTGTCGCTGCCTGCGTCAACGGTTCACTTAGCTTAGCTTCGTTAGCACATGCTATTAGCTTTAACAGAAACTCGCGGACTACATCCTCCTCTTCGCGTTCAATGGCTTTTTCAACCTCCTCGATTAACAGTCGTATCAGCGTGTACTTCTTAGACGGTTCGGCTGGGCTTATCTTTGCAAATAAACAGACCTCATTTAGCTGTTCGGCCCGTAACGGCACCAAGGCCTCGCTTAGCTTATCTTGTAGCTGCTCCAGCTCCATCGTTACGGCCTCTTTTTTTTTTTTTATTTGCACTCACTCACCGTCTCAAACACGACTGAACCATCCTCTGCTACCAAGTTTTGTTACACCCAGGAGGGGCAAAGGGGAGGAAGGATGATTGAGCCAAGCTGTTAGACTTTGCAGCGACCATTTATTAACTTCTCAGCACACACGGCACGGCACACCACTTACACAGCACATCGCTAGACACCATCTTGTCTCATAACACTCTCTCGAACATTCTCTGGAACACTCACTAGAACACATACTACTCTTCTTCTATGGTGTTCTAACACTATACAGTGTTTCATCACTACAGAGCGCCACCTCTGGCGTAGAAACGCTACTGCTTTCACTGACAGTTTATATCTAACAGTGCATATTCATTCCTTTAGTACATTCCCTATAAATGCTCCCATTTACTATTAATCATTAAATTATAGTCTCTTAGGTACATTTATTAAGAATATTTATATTTACCATTAGCATCTAATCCACACTGTTTCTGAGGGTTTACTAGAGGTTGTCCAAATTTAACGTTTTCCTACACATAACTTTTTGAGTTATCTTGCTAACAAACAAACAAACGGACAGACAAATAGACAGACAGACAAACCAACGCCGATGATCACGTAACCTCCTTGGCGGAGGTAATGATGTAGAGATAAAAAGAAAAATTCATTTAATTGGTTACATGAGAAAAAAAGTATTTCATGTACTACCAGAGAGATTTTGAGAAAAGAAAACATGCATGTAAGGTGTGAAATGGGAATTGTAAGATCTTACTATATTACTGGATTGTAATAATAGTAATATGAGAGAAGAATTTAAACACTAAGCTATAGTGTTATATAAGAAGAGATTGGAAAACGAATTACTCTAGCTGTAAACAATATCATTATTGTTGTGCAGGCTAGGTTTTTTTGGTTGCTGGTTAAGAACCTTCTGGATCCTGGATTCTCTCCGAATGGAGATGGCGAGACTGACCCGAGACCTGAACCGAGACCGGACCGAGATCTGACCAAGATCTCGATTGAAGAACATCCTTCCTCTCTCCAGTGCACAAAATTCGAATTGGTAGCAACTCAAGCCGCCGCTTTAAAAGAGGAAAAGAAACCTGAGTCTGGAGATACAAGATATCTTGACTGGTCAAACGACTAAACCAAAAGGACAAACAAACACTGAGCTCAGTAGGACATTTTTGGGGTTGTATTTCATGCCGGCCGTTGTTATATTTGTATATTTGTAAATTGTTTGTATATTTTGTTCCTTTTATCTTTAATAATAACAGATATGAATTGCTCATTCCTTGCCTCCAGCTATTTCATTCCACACTCATTTTAATTCCCTATTGTAACCCTTACGAACCTAGCAACTGGTCTACACTTAATAATTTCCCTTATCTAATTAACATAAGGCAAGGGTTACACTGGTCCATAGGTTCACTGTGAGACCATGACCTCTCACTACTGGTTTGGGATCCAAAGGTCAAGTCTGACATTCCCTATGCTCTCTCACTATAGAACGTGTAAAGCCCTCCAGGGTCACCAGACTTGTTACACAGGTTCCCATTGGGATCTTGTCCTACAACTATGGGTTGTATACTTTGTTGTATATTCGTGGATGGTGGGTTTATCATAATTTGGTTCTGCCACAGTAATTATATTGAAAAATTGAAAACTTGATCTCCGTCAGTAAGTATTGGGATCGTCAAAGAAAACAGAGGTGGGGGATATTTCACTCACCTCAGAGTGCTTTTGTTTATTTAATTAACCTGATGTTTTATAGAGCAAAAATTGAAATCTCTTCAATGTAATATAATAAATCAAGACAAATGTATGCACGTGTTTTCAGTTTGGTCAATCAGAATAACTGATAAATTCATTGTCACTTACCGGGGAAAACTGCACTGAGTCTAAACCATCTCCAAGTGCGACTTTAAAACGGTTATACCGTTTTGTTATGTGATTTTTAACATTACAGTTCACAAGCTCAATGACCAATACAGTGACTGTAATTGAGCCTTAAAGATGGGGCTTGTTCGTTTGTGACATCACAAAACCCAGAAGGTGCAAGCTGCTTGTTTCTTCAAGAGTTTAACAGATTAAAAATAGGGTGCATTTCTTGTTGAAGTGAGCTTTTTGACATTTTAACAGCGTACATGCAACACATAGATGCATTTCATAAGAGTAAAACCCATAAAAGCAAAATTCTGCAGTTAATGGGACCTTTAAGAAGATCACTTTTGGGTCGATAAAGCATCAGCACCGTGTCCTGCATGTGTGTGTCTAGTGTTAAGAGCTTTACATCAATAACTATAAACCCCTTTATACATGAAAATAGCACAACAGTGTGAGAGCAGCTGAAGGTAAAGTAACCTTCATTAATGCTTCGTATGTAATAACAGCAGCTGTTTGTGTATGTGAGTGCCACTTCTTCCTTCAATTGCCATTTATTTATTTGCAGACATTCATGTTGTTAGCGGTGAGTGTGGGATACGCAATCTGGTTTAAGTCAGGAGCCCTGGATGCAGATAATAGCCTTTGCTAAGAGTGTAAGTCGAACATTCCACCTCAGTCCTATCACAGCTCAACATATTTGTCTTGATGTCTGTGTTGTAAAATAATAGGCCTCTTGAGTGATGCTGGATTACATCAAACCTCAAAGAGCTTCTCCACGTGAGTCGGTTGGTCATCTATCCTATCTGTGTATGCAGCAGTGTGAATTATTGATGGCTGTGGCTCTACATTTAGGACCTGAACGTGATGACGGCAGCAGTGGTGAGCTTGTCCTGGGGAAAAGGAAAATAAATTTAATACTGCCACGCAGCAGTCACTTTTGTCTGTGTACATTTAAAGAATCACTTTTGAGACATTTGATAAAAATGTTTAGGAAATTCACATAAAGAGTTCCAGCGATAAAACTCACAGGAGGTCAAAACTTCATGTTGCTGTTACTTCTGACGATTATGGACCTACACACACATGAAGACCATTTTTATATATATCTGAATATTCTGTGTTGTCTTGTCAGAAAGTTGTGACTTATAAATGTGGAACTTTTTTCTTGCAATTTTTTTAATTGTAAATTGCACCCTTTCCCTGCTTAAAATTATGTGACTTTTCTGATAGGTTTGTGACTTCTACTTGTAAATCTACAGTACGTCTTAAAAAAAGCAACTTTTTTCTTGATTTTTCCACTTGAAAGTTTTTTTTTTCTCCTGAATTTTCAATTTCTTCATGTAACTAAGTTTTTTCTTGTCTGTTTGCAAATGTGCAGTTTTAATTCTGTTTTTTTTTTTTTTTTACATCATCATTTTTCTTTGAAAATGTCAATCTGGAGAGGAAAAAACTATCTAGCTTTACTAAACATGAACAATAAGAAAAAAAGATAAATATCAGAAAAACAAATTTGAAAACTGAATACCTTTTGTAGCAAAACAATTTTGGGAAATGTAATATTTAGGTACAACTATAGCCAGTAGGTGATATGTTATTTAACTAGGGGGATGGGACGCATTCACCAATTTAGGGTACATAAGTATCAGTGTAAATTAGGCACAAATTTGCAAGAATAAAGGTACAAAGATGTGGTAAAAAATGCCAATTTAAAAATGAAAAAAGTTGCAAATTACAATTTAACTACACAGAATTAATGTTCATCCACCATCCAGATGAGTGTTGCAAATTTATAGAATAGAATAGGCTTTATTGTCATTGTACAGTTGTACAGCACAACGAAATTGTAGGTGCTCCACCAGGCTACTGTGCAATAAAGTAAGAGAGAAAAATTTTAGTTACAGAACACACGATTAACCATATGACTGAATTAAAAATAAAAGTAAAACTAAAAATAGCCCATAGGTGTAAACACAGGTACGGTAGTGGCTTCACGGGTTGAACCTGTGTCCATAATAGTGTGGAGTGCAGAACACGTAATTGAGTAAAATGGCCCAAGGATTATGGAAAATAGGTACAGTAGTGATTTCATGGATGGGTCAACATTCATGAAAGTGAGGAGTGCAAAGACAGGTGAGTTATAGCGATAATTAAAAGGTCCTCAGTTCTGTGCATGTGAGCGATCGGTCGGGGGCGGGGGGGGGGGGGGGGGCTCTGACTGTTTGCAGTTTGGGTGGCCCAGGGGAAGAAACTGTCAGTCTGGAGGTGTGGGACCTGATCGATCTGAACCGTCGTCCAGAGGGAAGCAGGTCAAAACAGATGGTGGGCGGGACGTGAGGGGTCTCCTATGATGGCCTTGATCCTTCTGAGACAGAAGGACCTGGAGATGTCTTCCAGGGAGGGCAGAGGGCCACCGATAATTTTTTGGGCGGTGTTGATGACCCTCTGCACAGCCCTCCTGTTCTCGGCCGTGGAGCCAGCGTACCACACAACCGGACAGTAGGTGAGCACGCTCTCCACTGAGCAGCGATAGAAGGCCAGCAGCAGCTTCTGGTCCAGGTTGTGCTTCCTTAGGAGACGGAGGAAGTGCAGCTGCTGCTGGGCTTTCTTCACCAGGGCCTTGGTGTTGACAGTCCAGGAGAGGTCAGAGGGGATGTGGGTGTCCAGGAACCTGAAGGCGGGGACGTTTTCCATGCGGCAGCCATTTGTGAGGAGGGGGTGGTGGTCCTGTCTGTTCTTCCTGAAGTCCAGAATGAGTTCTTTGTTTTTTTTGGACATGCAGTTTCAGATTGTTTGCTTGGCACCACAGCAACAGATTATCTACTTCCACCTTGTATGCCTTCTCATTGTCGTCAGTAATGAGCCCAACCAAGGTGGTGTCATCCACGTATTTCTTGATGATAGTGGTTAGGTGGGGTGGAATCCAGTCAAAGGTGGACAGGGAGTACAGAAGAGGGCTTAGCATGCAGCCTTGAGGGGAGCCAGTGCTGAGGAACAGTGTGAGAAAAAAGTTGAAAATTTACAGGGAAAAAAAAATCAAAAAATCCTCTCAGCTCTTTTTTCAGCATTTTGGTCTGTAGAAGAATTGGACTCCAGGATTCCAGCTGTGATTCCAGGTTTCCAGCCAAGTCCCAAAGAGGACTTGGCTTGTTTTGAGAAAAGTTTTGAGAAAAAAGTTGGAAATTAAAAGAAAAAGTTACTGTTTAAAATGATATTGGGGAGAAACTGGAAAATTTATGGGAAAAAAATCACAAATTTATGAGAAATAACTTGCAGATTTATGAGAAAAAAAGCTGAAAATTTGCAAGAGAAAAGTTGCAAATTTACAAGAAAAAATTTGCAAATTTATGAGGAAAAAAGTCACAGACTTTGAGAATAAAGTTGCAAATGTACGAGAAAAAAGTTGCAGTAGCATCGTATACCGTATAAGAAAGCGATGCCACAAATTCTGCTCACTTAGATACATTTGTCCAATGTTAGGTGTGTGTTTTTTCTTTGTGAGCACTGTCAGTTGCATCCATCCACAGTCAACTATTTGTGGAATGTAGGTGGGTGGGGTTGTGTGCCTAATAAAACCATAATGTCCACTATGACATCATACAGATCCAAGAGCAGAAACAAAACAGGGAAACTTGGCATTTCGATTATTCCCAAGCTTGTTATTTATTTACTTGCATATCCTGACTTCACTAATGCTGTGAAGGCCTCTTTCTGTCTGTCACAGTCAGTGGTGGTCAGGTTGTCAGAGCGATCAGGCTGCAGCTGAGAGGCTGACAGAGGTCTCTCTCAGTTCCTCTGCAGCTTTTTGGAAAGCTCTGCATGTTTTACGAGGGGGGGGGGGCTGAATAGTTGCTAGTGGTCAAATTTGACCAAATGTGGTTTATTTTTCAACCACAGGGATTTGAGTGCTGCAACACCGATGGAAGAAGTGTGTGGACTGAAGGGGAGACTTTGTTGAGAAATAAACCACATTTGGTCAAATCTGACTACTACAAACTTTTCAGCCTATGAACTTTTCAGCCCCTTCTCATATACTGCGCGCTGAAAAAATTACTGAAAATTAGGGGTAAATGGTTTCTAACAAAAAAACAAAGACTTTATTGTGTTATCCTTTGGCGTGGCATTTTTTGCTTATACATTATAGCTGGGCTGGTCTTTTGCCCTGAACTTTATGGGAAGTTAATCATTAAACATTTTATAGCTCCACTATCAACAGGTCAGGTATGTCCTGTGGCTGTCATGGAAATTCCAACAAGCTTACGTTGATCATTCTCAGGGTCACCTCCTCCCTTCATATCAACCTAAACTCCTGTTACTTTATAAAGACTGAATTCTCACGAGGGAATTTGCATTATAAAAAATAGACCCTATTATCCTCCAAACAAATAGTTCAAAAATCTATAAAAATTCCTGTGTCTGCCTACTATGGTTATATTTCCTCTGATGTGTCTTTACTCATTATTAGTGTTTCAACCTGAAACAACAAAAAACTAAGTATGGAATTGTCATTTTTTTCTCGGTGCTTCATCATCCCTTCATAAACAATGAGGTAGCCATGTCTGTGGGCTGTAGAGTGGTGAGAGCAACACCTTCTGTGATCACTCCTTTTAAATGTCAATAGCAGATCACAAGGACAATGATGATTAAAGTCTAGCTGAAGTGGTGTGGGAGTAATGGTGTGGCTGTGGATAAAAGTCATTCCCTTGGGACCATTCTGTTCATTGTGACTACAGAAACAGAAATAAAAAAAAAATACCTGAGCAACAACAATATAGTTTTCTGCAGTCTGTTTTTATCGAATCAAGAAAGAACTCTTGAGATTAGTAGATAAGGGTTATACTTGTACTTATGTAATGCTTTTTTATCCCCCATCGGTTAAAGCCCAAAGGGGCCAAAGAGCCCTATGGGCGAAGACCGAAGGGGAATTATGTTATGGGTTGGTCCGTCCACCCGTCTGTCCGTCCGTCCCTCTGTCCGTTTGTCCCACTTTTGTGAAGTCAACTCCTTCTACAATTTTGGTCCAATTGTTTTGAAACTTGGTACCATGGTTTGATAGACACTGGTGATGCCCATATTGCAATTTGGTTCTGATTGGAGGATTTTTGCAGGGGTTGTAGCCCCTGACCTATGACCTCCTGTTTCACCTCACTTCATTGACAGTACTGTAACTGTCTTGTGAAATCAACTCCTACAGTTTTGTTCCGATTGTTTTGAAACTTGGTACCATAAACTTGGTACCATGGTTTGATATACTCTGATACCCATATTGCAATTTCACTCTCATCGGATGACCTTGAGGTCAAAGGTCAGAGGTCAGATTTTTCTCTAAATCTTCTAAACAGTAACTACTGAAAGAAATGATGTAGGCTTTTCAAATCGATACAGTAGTTGTATCTAATACACATCTTGGATGACTTACACCCTCACCTAACTATGGGTTTGGGGTCAAGGGGCCAAAGGTCAAAGTTCAAACTTAACATTGCAATTGCACTATGGTAAAGACTACATTTACTATTACTATAAAACGAGTAAAGCTAGGGCCACCAAACTTGGTATTTTTGTATTTTTATTTTGTATACTTTATTAATCCCAGAGGGAAATTCAGGGCATCCACCTGGATGGATGAGGCAGCCACGGTGCTGTGCCAATCCTTTCACATTCGCACACATTAGCATTTAGGGCCACTTTAGAGTCTCCAGTTAACCTAACTTGCATGTTTTTGGCCTGTGGGAGGAACCCGAAGAGAACATGCAAACTCCACACAGAAGGGTCACTGATGGTCAGGGGCTGGGATCGATCCTGTGACTTTCTTAATGTGCTGCCACAATGCTAACCACTGCACCACAGAGCTGCCTGAGCTGTATACAGGTTCACCTTGGGATCCTGATCTCAGACTATAGGTTTAGGATCAAAAGGTCAAAGTTAGCATTCCATCCATCCATCCATCCATCTATCTTCTACCACTTTTCCGGAGGTCCGGGTCACAGAGGCAGCAGTTCAAACAGAGAAGCCCAGACTTCCCTCTCCCCAGTCACCTGCTTCAGCTCTTCAGAGGGGATATCAATGCGTTCCCAGATGAACTGGGAGACGTAGTCTCTCTAGCGAGTCCTGGGTCTGCCCTGGGGTCTCCTCCCAGTGGGACGTGCCCGAAACACCTCAAGTGGGAGGCGTCCAGGAGGCATCCTGATCAGATGCCCATACCACCTTAGCTGGCTTCTTTCAATGTGGAGGAGCAGCTGTTCTACTGTGAGCCTCTCCTGGATGACTGAGCTCCTCACTGTATCCCTAAGGATGAGTCCAGCAATCCTAGGAAGAAAGGTCATTTCAGCCGCTTGGATCTGCAATCTCATTCTTTCGGTCATTGTCCACAGCTCGTGACCATAGGCGAGGGTAGGAACGTAGTTTGAGTGGTAAGTCAACAGCTTTGCCTTAGAGCTTAGCCCCCTCTTCACCGCAACGGACTGGTACAATGTCCGCATCACTGCAGATGCTGCTGCGATCCGTCTGTCAATCTCTTGCTCCATTCTCCCCTCACTCGTGAATAAGACCCCAAGATACTTAAACTCCTCCACTTGGGGAAGGAGCTTGTCCCCAACCTGGAGAGGACAGTCCACCTTTTTCCGACAGAGGACCATGGACTCGGACTTGGAGGTGCTGATTCTCATCCCAGCCGCTTCACAGTCAGTGGCAAACCATTCCAGTAAGACCTGTAGGTCATTGCTGGATGAAACCAACAGGACAACATCATCTGCAAACAACAGAGATGAGATCCTGTGGTCCCCAAGCATGACATCATACATTCCCTGGCTGCGCCTAGAAATCCTGTCCATAAAAATTATGAACATGATTGAAGACAAAGGGCAGCCTTGACGGAGTCCAACTGACACTGGGAAGGAGTCCAACCGAGTGCTGGCAGTACGAACCAAACTCTCACAACGGTCGTATAGAGACTGGATAGCTCGTAACAACAAGCCCGATACCCCATACTCCCGAATCACACCCCACAAAAAAACACGAGGGACACAGTTGAATGCCTTCTCCAAGTCCACAAAACGCATGTAAACTGGTTGTGCAAACTCCCACGAACCTTCGAGGATTCTTCAGAGGGTAAAGAGCTGGTCCGATGTGCCACGGCCAGGATGAAAACCACATTGCTGCTCCTGAATCTGAGGTTCGACCAATGGCCGGACTCTCTTCTCCAGTACCTTGGCATAGACCTTCCCAGGGAGGCTGAGGAATATGATCCCTCTAAAGTTAGAGCACACCCTCCGGTCTCCTTTCTTGGAGAGAGGAACCACCACTCCAGTTTGCCATGCCAAAGGCACTGTCCCCAACCTCCACGCAATGTTGCAGAGGCGTGTCAACCACTACAGCCCTACAACATCCAGGGCGTTGAGGTACTCAGGGCGACTCTCATCCACCCCCGGGGCCCGGCCACCAAGGAGCTTTTTAACCACCTTGGCAACCTCAGCCCCTGTGTTGGGTGAGTTGTCCCCCTCGTCCACAAGCTCTGCTTCCTCTGTGGAAGGCGTGTCAGGGGTATTGAGGAGATCCTCGAAGTATTCCTTCCACTGCCCAGTGATATCCCCAGCCAAAGTCAGCAGCACCCCATCCACACCATACACAGTGTGGACAGGGAGCTGCTTTCCCCTCCTGAGCCACCGGACAGTTTGCCAGAATCTCTTCGAGGCCAACCGAAAGTCTTGTTCCATGGCCTCACCGAACTCCTCCCACACCCGAGTTTTTGCTTCAGCAACCACCCGAACTGTACTCCGCTTGTCCTACCGGTACATCTCAGTTGCTTTGGGGTCCCACAAGCCAGCCAAGCTTGATCGGACTCCTCCTTCAGCTTAATGGCCCCCCTCACCACTAGTGTTCATCACTTGGTTCAGGAGTTGCCACCACGAGATGCACTGATGACCTTGCTGCCACAGCTCTGGGCAGCCGCTTCAACAATGTTGGTGGAGAACATGGCTCATTCAGATTCCATGTCTCCAGACTCCCTCGGAATGTGGTCAGAGTTCTTCCGGAGGTGGGAGTTGAAGACCTTCCAGTCACTATACTTTTGGATCTACCAAGTCTGAATGGCATCCTCTCCTGCCATCGGATCCAACTCAGCACCAGGTGATGATCAGTTGACAACTCTGCAGCATTCCATTTACACTATTACTATAAAACAAGTAAAGCTAGGGCCACCAAACCTGGTCCATAGGTTTGCCTTGGGATCCTGACCTCTGTGGGTTTGGGGTCAATAGGCCAGAGCTCAAGGTTACCATTCCCTATGCCTTATTACTGTACAACGAGTAAAGTTAGGGTCACCAAACTTACATAGGTTCAGCCTGTGACCATGAAGTGTGACTATGGTTTTGGGACCGTAAGATCAAAGGTTAACATCAAAATGGCTTATAAACTATATCTCAACAACAAAGAAAGCTAGGGTCAGCAAACTTGCTACACAGGTTCATCTTGGGATCCTCACCTCTGACTATGGGTTTGGAGTCAAAAGGTCTGAGGTCAAGGTTAGCATTTCTTATGCCTTATACAATGAGTAAAGCTAGGGCCACCAAACCTTTTACACAGGTTCACCTTGGAATCCTGACCCCTGACTGTGGGTTTGGGTTCAATTATGAGTTGTATACTTTGTTGTGTATTCGTGGATGATGGGCTTATCATAATTTGGGTCTGTCACAGTAATTATATTGAAAAATTGAAAACTGCTGTCCGTCAGTAAGTATTGGGATCTTTAAAGAAAATGGAGGTGGGGGATATTGCACTCCCCTCAGAGTGCTCTTGTCTAATCTCAAAAGACACTCAGAGTGCTTGAAGGTGCAGTGAGTAAACAAAATCAAAGGTCTCTGACAAAAAGAAGGAATATATTATTTTTAAAAAAAACTACAGTATGTTTCTAATTACTGTCCAGTTACTTTGCTGAAGTAACTGTTATGCTTTTAATCACCCACCGGTCGAGGACCAAAGGGGGATTACGTTATGGCATCCGTCATAACGTCTGACATCCGTCCATCCATCCATCCGTCTGTCCTACTTTTGTGAAATGAACTCCTCCTACAGTTTTGTTGCGATTGTTTTGAAACTTGGTACCCTGGTTTAATATGCACATGTTGCAATTTAGCTCTGATTAGATGGTTTTTGCAGGAGTTATAGCTCCTGAATTATGATGTCCTATTTCACCTCAGTTAATAGACAGTAACCGTCTTGTAAAATCAACTCCTCCTATATCCATCCATCCATCCATCTTCTTCCGCTTAATCCTTTTCAGGTCGCGGGGGGGCTGGAGCCTATCCCAGCATCTTTGGGCGAGAACTCCTCCTATAAATGTTTTGAAACTTGGTTCCAGGGTTTGATATACACTAATGATGTGCATATTGCAATTTGACTCTTGATTGGATGATTTTTGCAGGAATTATAGATCTTGAAGTCAAGGTCGGAGGTCAGTTTTTATCCCCCGCCAGTCGAAGCCCAAAGGGGTCAAAGAACCCTTTGGGCACAGGCCGAGGGGGGATCATGTTAAGGGTCCAGCTGTCCATCCGTCCCACTTTTGTGAAATCAACTCCTCCTGCAGTTTTGTTCCGATTGTTTTGAAACTTGGTACCATGGCTTGATATACACTGATGATGTGCATATTACAATTTGGTTCTGATTAGATGATTTTTGCAGGAATTGTAGCCCCTGACCTATGACCTCCAGTTTCACCTCACTTCATACACAGTAACTGTCTTGTGAAATAAACTCCTCTTACAGTTTTGTTCCAATAGTTATGAAACTTGGTACCATGGTTTGATATACTCTGATGATGCGTATATTGTAATTTCACTGTTAATTGGATGGCCTTGAGGTCAAAGGTCAGCAGTCAAATTTTGCCTTAATCTTCTAAACACGATGACTACTGAAAGAAATGATGTAGGCTTTTCAAATCGATACAGTAGTTGTATCTAATACACATCTTGAATGATTTAGACCCTGACCTTACTAAGGGTTTGGGGTCAAAGGGTCTAAGATCAAAGTTAACATTGCAGTTGCACTATGGTCAATGGTAAAAGCTACGTTTACTATTACTGTATAATGAGTAAAGCTAGCGCCATGAAACCTGTTATACAAGTTCACCTTGGGATCCTGACATCTGACTATGGGTTTGGGGTCAAAAGGTCAAAGGTCAACATTAACATTCCCTGTGCCTTATTACTCTACAACGAGTAAAGCTAGGGTCACCAAGCTTGGCACACAGGTTCACCTTGGGTTCCTGATCTCTGACTATGGGTTGGGTTCAAAAGGTCAAAGTTAGCATTCTTTATGCCTTATTACAGTACAACAAGTAAAGTTAGGGTCACCAAACTTGGTACACAGGTCCACCATGTGACCTTGAAGTCTGACTATGGTTTTGGGATTGCAAGGTCACAAGTCAACATCAAAAGGGTGATAAACTATATCTCAACAACAAAGAAAGCTAGAGTCACAAAACCAGGTACACAGGTTCACTCTGAAACCATTGACTTTTGACTACAGCTTTGGAGTCAAAAGGTCAAAGGTCAAGGTTGGCACTCCCTATGCTCTCTTACTATAGAACGTGTAAAGCCCTCTAGGGTCACCAAATTTTCTACATGGGTTCACCTTGGGATCCTGCTCTACAACGATGGGTTGTATTCTTTGTTGTAGGGCTGTGCGATTTGATGATATACAGTTAGGCCCCAAAATATTTGGACAGTGACACAAGTTTTGTTATTTTAGCTGTTTACGAAAACATATTCAGGATACAATTATATAATGAATATGTGCTTAAAGTGCAGACTCTCAGCTGTAATTTGAGAGTATTCACATCCAAATTGGAGCAAGGGTTTAGGAATTACAGCTCTTTAATACGTAGCCGCCTCTTTTTCAAGGGACCAAAAGTAATTGGACAATTGACTCAGAAGGCTGCAAAAAAAAAAAAAAAAAAATAAGGCTGCATGGGCTCTTTCCTCATTAACCTGTCATCAATTAAGCAGTTAAAAGGTCTGGAGTTGATTCCAGGTGTGGCATTTGCATTTGGAAGCTGTTGCTGTGAACACACAACATGCGGTCAAAGGAGCTCTCAATGGAGGTGAAACAGACCATCCTGAGGCTGAAAAAAAAAAAAAAAAAAGAATAAATCCATCAGAGAGATAGCAGAAATGTTAGGAGTGGCCAAATCAACAGTTTGGTACATTCTGAGAAAAAAAAGAGTGCACTGGTGAGCTTGGGAACTCAAAAAGGTCTGGACGTCCACGGAAGACAACAGTGGTGGATGATCACAGAATCCTTTCCATGGTGAAGAACAACCCCTTCACAACATCCACGCAAGTGAAGAACACTCTCCAGGAAGTAGGTGTATCAGTATCTAAGTCTACCATAAAGAGAAGACTTCATGAGAGTAAATACAAAGGATTCACCACAAGGTGCAAACCATTAATCAGCCTCAAAAATAGAAAGGCCAGAATCGACTTTGCCAAAAAACACCTGAAGAAGCCAGCCCAGTTCTGGAACAGCATTCTTTGGACAGATGAGACTAAGATCAACCTGTACCAGAATGATGGGAAGAAGAAAGTTTGGAGAAGAATTGGAACAGCTCATGATCCAAAGCACACCACATCTTCTGTAAAACATGGTGGAGGCAGTGTGATGGCATGGGCATGCATGGCTTCCAATGGCACTGGGTAACTTGTGTTTATTGATGATGTGACAAAAGACAGAAGCAGCCGGATGAATTCTGAAGTGTATAGGGATATACTTTCTGCTCAGATTCAGCCAAATGCAGCAAAGTTGATTGGACGGTGTTCACAGTACAGATGGACAATGATCCAAAACATACTGCAAAAGCAACCCAGGAGTTTTTTAAAGCAAAGAAGTGGAATATTCTGCAATGGCCGAGTCAATCACCAGATCTCAACCCAATTGAGCAAGCATTTCACTTGCTCAAGACAAAACTTAAGGCAGAAAGACCCACAAATCTAAACAAGCAACAGCTGAAGACAGCTGCGGTAAAGGCCTGGCAAAGCATCACAAAGGAGGAAACCAAGCGTTTGGTGATGTCCATGGGTTCCAGACTTCAGGCAGTCATTGCCTGCAAAGGATTCTCAACGAAATATTGAAAAGTAACATTTTACTTAGGGTTATGTTTATTTGTCCAGTTACTTTTGAGCCCCTGAAATGAGGAGCGTTTGTATAAAAATAGCTACAATTCCTACATGTTTAATCATATATTTTTGTTCAACCCCTTGAATTAAACCTTAAAGTCTGCACTTCAATTCCGTTGTAGTTGTTTCATTTCAAATCCAATGTGGTGGCATGCAGAGCCCAAATCATGAAGATTGTGTCGCTGTCCAAATGTTTCTGGGCCTAACTGTATATTGAATGACGTTATAAAAATGTCTATCATTTCATAGAATACACTATTGTTGTATCGTATTTAAAATGCACATATCCCCGTTTATTCAGTAAATCTCCTACTTCACCACTACTTGTCAGCGCCCCGTCTCTTCCCCGCAGTGCACGACTGCGTGCAGCGGAACAGGTGTGGTGGGTGGCTAGGTTTCAGTCCGGTGGATGCTAATACTAACTCCAAATTACTGGTTCAGATAGCTGCTACTCCTGTTTGCCAGGGATGTGGGACCATTTTTCATTGTGCTGTGTCAGAGGATAGTTTGCTAACCTCATTTTAATAAGAAATGAATAATGTTAACACCATGGATTCAAGTCTGGGCTCTGGCTGGGCCACTCAAGGACATTCACAGAGTTGTCCTGAAGCCACTCCTTCGATATTTTGGCTGTGTGCTTATGGTCGTTGTTCTGCTGAAAGATAAACTGTCGCCCCAGTCTGAGAGCATAGCGCTCTGGAGCAGGTTTTCATCCAGGATGTCTCTGTTCATTGCTGCATTCATTTTTCCCTCTATCCTGACTATTTTCCTAGTTCCTGCCACTGAAAAACATCCCCACAACATAATCCTGCCACCACCATTGGCATGGTTATGAGTGGTGCCTGGTTTCCTCCAAACATGACGCCTGGCATTCATGCCAGATAGTTCAATCTTTGTCTCATCAGACCAGAGGATTTTGTTTCTCATGGTGTGAGAGTCCTTCAGGTGCCTTTTGACAAACTCCAGGCGGGCTGCCATGTGCCTTTTACTAAGGAGTGGCTTCCATCTGGCCACTCTACCAAACAGGCCTGATTGGTGGATTGCTGCAGAGATGCAGAGATTCTTGCCTTCTGATTGTTGCTCTGAGTGTTGCTATCCCTGTGCTTTCAGGGATACACAATGGGATTTCCCCATTGTGGGACTAATAAAGGCTTATCTTGTCTTATCTTATCTTATCTTATGGTTGTCCTTATAGAAAGTTCTCTTTCCACAGAGGAACACTGGAGCTCTGACAAGAGTGACCATTGGGTTCTTGGTCACCTCCCTGATTAAGGCCCTTCTCCCCAATTGCTCAGTTTAGACGGCCGGCCAGCTCTTGGAAGAGTCCTGGTGGTTCTGAACTTCTTCCATTTACTGATGATGGAGGCCACTGTGGTCATTGGGACCTTCAAAGCAGCAGAAATTTTTCTGTACCCTTCCCCAGATTTGTGCCTTGAGACAATCCTGTCTCAGAGGTCGACAAAAAATTCCTTTGACTTCCTGCTTGGTTTGTGCTCTGACATGCACTGTCAACTGGGCTGCACTGGGCTGGGCTGCACGGTGGCGCAGTGGTTTAGCACTGTGGCAGCACAGTTTACCCTCGGCCGGGGGATCGCGGGGATCATGAGATCGTGGGTTCGATCCCAGCCCCCGACCAACAGTGAGCTGTGTGGAGTTTGCATGTTCTCCCCGTGTTGCGTGGGTTTACTCCGGGATTTCTCCGGTTTCCTCCCACATACCAAAAACATGTAGGTTTAGGGCGCTCGCGCACACAGCGACCGGCAGCCGGTGGCTTGTCACCAGACTGCAAACCAAATCTACCTACGGGTACAAATAAGTAACTAAAAAAAACAACAAAAAAAACTGTGGGACCTTATGTACAGGAGTGTGCCTTTCCAAATCATGTCCCATCAACTGAATTTGCCACAGGTGGTATCATATAAAGCTGTAGAAACATCTCAAGGATGATCAGTGGAAACAGGATGCACCTGAGCTCAATTTTGAGCTTCATGGCAAAGGCTGTGGATACTTATGTACATGTGATTTCTTAGTTTTTTATTTTTAATAAATTTCCAAAAATCTAAAAATAAAAAAATCACATTGTCTTTATGGGGTATTGTGTGTAGAATTTTGAGGTAAAAATGTATTTAATCCCTTTTGGAGTAAGTCTGTAACATAACAAAATGATGAAAAAGTGAAGCACTATGAATACTTTCCAGATGAACTGTATGTACAATAATGCTACCCGTAGTGCAAATGGCGACAAAAGATAGACCCAGACCTCCCATAGTGCAAATAAACGATAAATGATGAAACCCAGCAATCCTATATACAGAAAGGTAGAGCAGTAATACTCATAGCTACAAGTTCAGTGCAGTAGTATAGGTGCAGACAGTGACCGATAGGGCTGCACATGATCAGTATTGCAATGACAGCAGCAGATATGGTATTTGTGTAAATGGTTGCAGTAAAGTGCAGTGACATACAGCAGCAAATGTATTGCTGTTGGTGCGCCAGTCTTTCTTTGCCAACAGCTGAGGTGGTTTTTCTGCGGGTGAGTGTGTTACCATCCGGATGGGGAGTTGACAGAGTTCAGGGTCCTTATGTCCTGATGAACAAAGCTGTTTAGCAGTCTTGTGGAGCGGGCCCGGAGGCTCTGGTACCTTTTCCCTGAGGGCAGGGGGCTGAAGAGGGAGTGTGAGGGGTGGGAGGTGTCGCCTGCAATGTTGGTGGCTCTGCGGGTGAGGTGGGTGAGGTAGATGACTGGGGGGGGGGGGGGGGTGATGTGGTGGTGTTAGACCAGGAGAGGTCCTCACAGATGTGCAACCCCATTTTAATTAGTCAAGTAGTGATAATGAATGAAGTTAAAGTCATCATATGTATTTTATTATATTACCTTTTGTGTCTTTGATTTTCAGATCATGACCAGTTTGAAATATTTTTACTAAGAAGCAAACGGGTTAAATCAGGCCAGAATGGCAGTATTTAGGCTGCAGGTCTACACTTCAATTTTCACTGTCAGGATTTCATGGTCAGATCGCGCCCCTAGGGACACAACGCAGCACTGCGCCTGTCAAGTGATGTGATGTGCCAAACACTCCCCAGTTGTACTGAGGATTTGTACTGATGATTTCACCTCACAATGTGGCACACACACATAACTTACTGCTCTTGCCTTGGAGGAATCATGGCCGACATAGAAGCATTTGTATTTACACCAAAGAGGAAGAAATTTTTCTTCTTCATCTTTAGATTAGACAAAAAAAACAAAAAACAAAACGGATGTTACCAATCGGCAGAGGAGCATTTGCTCCCAAATTTGCCAATTATAATTCAAAAAGAGATTATTTAGCTTATGAAGGTAAATGTTTACATTTTGTTGTAACAGAGGGTGCATGAAGCTAGTTGACGTCCACCTGCTGCCCCCCCAGTGCCATGTGACTGCACAGAACAATCACACCAGTTTTGTGTCGTTTTTTTCATATAAATAGCAGTGGAATAAAAGCAAAATTCAGGTGAAATAATCCTAACAGTTTCTGGATGTGGTAAAGAAAGCTAAAATCATCGACAGAAGAGGAAATATCGTCCAGGATGCCGCAAAAAGGACAAAGTGAAGCTGCCTGGCCAGCAGTGAGTCTTGACGAATTTCTTTGTTTGTTGACATTCTACTAGTGTTATTTTTCATATACTTTGAAGAGAAGATAACAAAAAAAACCCAAAACAAAACCGGTGACAAGAAAGCAAAACCTTTCTTTGTGTAAATATGTCCAAAGTCCACTTTTGACTGAAAGTTATGTAATCTGATATTGCTGCCGTGGCATTATGCAAGTTAGATGTGTAAATTTACTCCTATCTCAAACTTGGGATCATATTCTACATCTTTCTAATTGATAGTAAGCCATTATCTCTTACCACTTTCAAGTTATAGCCTTGGAAATCTCTGACGTCTGATCTGAATATTTTTTTGAAAAAAATCTTGACCACTAGGGGGTTATGGTGCAATTTGGTGCCTGTGACAGTTAAACGGTTAATTAAACTAACAGCTAATTTGTATCTGTAGATGGCAGCCATGGGTAATTTTCTCATTTTCAGACATTTTTTTTATGTTTTTTTTTTCTCTTCTCCTCTGACTTAGGAAATATTTAACTTATTGATTTTTACTTTTTATTCACATATGATTTAGAACCCCCCCCCCCCCCGAAATTTATGAGAATCAAGTCTCAAATGCACATTACAAAACTATTTTATAACACTGCAAAATTACAAGGGAAAATGATACATATAAAAAAAGAGATGGTCCTTTTTTATATGATTATCTAAACTGTAGAATTTACAGAAAAAGTATATTGTGATATGTATCGTTATCGTGATATAAGATGAGTTATATCGTGATATGAATTGTTTGCCATATTGCACAACCCTACTTTGTTGTATATTCATGGATGATGGGCTTATCATAATTTGGTTCTGCCACAGTAATTAAATTGAAAAGTTGAAAATGGGATCTTCAAAGAAAACGGAGGCGGAGGATATTCCACTCACCTCAGAGTGCTCTTGTTCCCTAAATCTTGTGATAAACGTGATAACTACTGAAAGAAATGATGTAGGTTTTTCAAATCTATACCATAATTGTATTGAAGACAAATCTTTACACTATGACCTCTGACTATGAGTTTTGGGTCAGAAGGTCAAGGTTGGCAGTCTGTTTGCCCTATTATTATAGAGCGAGTAAACTGCTGGGGAATAATAAGTTTATTTGTAGAGCACTTTTCACAGACAGGGCCACAAAGTGCTTTCCATAAAATCAAACAGTAAATAAATAAAAGACAATAAAAATAAAAATACAATAAACAATAAAAGACACAAGAATAATGTACAACCAGCAAAGGATTAATAAAACGCCAAAGTAAAAGGATGGGTTTTTAACTGCTTCTTAAAAATACTGCACTTGAGTCACAGTGCCCTTGTACTTTCTTACAGTGAGTCAACTATATTTATGGCACTACCTTACTATGGTAGCTCAGAATGGACAAACATCCCTGTGTTCTTATTGAGAGCCCTGCAACATTCAACATTGCAGTACAAAAGAATTAAATATACAATTAGGGCTGTGTGATATGACCAAAATTTCATATCACAATGTAAATAATCTTATTTGATGATAATGATTTATATCATGATATACATTTTCTGTAAATTGTATAGTTTATATGTGATAACCAATAAAAAGAACCATCTCCTTTTCTACATTTTAAATTACATACTGAAAAAAATCAATTGTATGTATTCATCTGTCACTAATTTTATGCGCTTTTTCCCCCTTAATTTTGCAGTGTTGTTATAAAATAGTTTTTAATGTGCATTTCAGATGACTTCAACTTCTTGACTTATTGATACTGGACTAATTAAAAATGATTATAAATCAAGTTACACTGAGAGCCAGTGTGTTCCTCCGACACGTTTTTTTTTTCCACAATATCTTTATTAAACCTTTTTTTTTTTTTTTTAACAAACATGATACAATCAAACACTAACACTAAAGTACTACAAAAAAAAAATACCCTAAAAACACCAACAACCACCAACAAAATCAAGTCTTCAACAATGCTCCTCTGTTTAGTCTAGACAATCCAATACATTAGTATACATATTATGTTCACCAGTTTGGAATTTACAAGGTCCACACACATCATTCACCTTCTTCTTCAAGAGTTATGTTTAAATTTTTTACATAATCAATAAAAGGTCTCCATATATTCTCAAACACAATTTCCTTTGATTTCAGTATATATGTTATTCTTTCTAATGGAAGGTTTGTTAACATCTGTCTTAACCACTGAGTCACATCTGGTCTATGAGTCTTTTTCCATAATAGTGCAATACATTTTTTGGCATTAAGCAAACTGAGGTCTATGAATGTTCTTTCACTTTTATTAAAATTATGCTTTTCTGGGTACAGACCCAACAAAAACAGTTTAGGATTCAATATGATTTGTTTTGAGATTATTTTTTCAATTGTTACCCTCACCTCTTCCCAAAACATTCTTATTAATCTACATTCCCATAAACAATGAAATAGGGTTCCTTTACTTTCCATGCATTTTGTGCATGTATCTGGTATATTTTTGTTATATCTATTTAACTCCTCCGGTGTAACATACATCCGCATTAACCATTTGAAATGTATCAATTTAAGGCGTGCATTTATTGATTTGGTTTGAGCTTCTGTACAAGCCCATTCCCATTGTTCCTCCGAAATTTCAATTTGCAGATCTTCTTTCCAGTAGTTTAATCTTTTCAGTGAATTTTCACTTGAAGATAGTGTCAATGAGTTATAAAACTCTGAAATAATACCCTTTCTTTTACTATCTTTCATCATCATTTTTTCCAAGGATGAATAAATAGGTCGAGTGAGAGCTTTATTTTGATTTGATCGAATAAAGTTTCTAAGTTGAAGATATTTAAAAAAATGTGTTCTATTGAGATTAAATTTGATCCTCAGCTCTTCAAAAGACATTATGTTGTCTGCACATGGCAAATATAAATCCTGAATCTTTTGTATCCCTTTTAAATTCCATACTTTAAATACAGCGTCCGCTCTCCCTGGTTTAAAATATTGATTACCCCATATTGGACTAAATTGTGACAATAACTGTGGTTCTTTTAAATAGTTTTTAGCTTCACACCATATTTTGATCATATGCTTTACAAATGGATTTTTAACTTGTTTTTGTAATTTTTTTGCCGAATCTGAGTATATGAATATGGGAAGAGGTAAAGGTAAATTGTATGATTCCATTTCAGTCCAGTGAGGGAGATCATTTGATGAAAAATAATATGTCATAGACCTCAGTTGTGCCGACCAATAATACAACATAAAATTTGGACATTTCAGACCTCCACGATCAAATGGTAAATATAATAAAGACAAACGTAATCTAGCCCTCCTGTTGTTCCATATAAATTCCACTAACTTTTTTTTTATTCTTGAGAATAGATCTAAAGGTGGTGATAAGGGAATGTATTGAAATAAATAAAGTATTTTAGGTAAAATATTACTTTTAAGTATATTGATTCTCCTGATCATCGACATTGGTAGTGACATCCATCTCTGAGTTAACTCATTGATATCTGACATTAAGGCTTCATAGTTGACACTGGCGACTGATTCTAGCTTAGGCATAATTTGGATTCCTAAATATTTAAACTGATTTACAACATTGAATTGATTTACCTCAGGGGCTGGGTAATTTCTCTGGGTCTCATTTAGCATTAATATTGAAGATTTAGTTTTATTTATTTTATATCCTGATATTTCCCCAAAATTCATTATTAAATTCAACAAGGTTGGAATTGATTTTTTTAGATTCGACATAAACAAAATTATATCATCGGCGTACAGGGAGATTTTATGTTCTGTTGGTCCAACTTTAATTCCATATATTTGTGAATGTAAACGTATCGCTATCGCTAAAGGTTCAATTGCCATAGTAAACAGTAAAGGTGAAAGTGGACAGCCTTGTCGACATCCTCTATTGATTTTTATTGGTTTTGAAATATTGTTATTTGTTAGGATTTCTGCTGTAGCATTATTGTATATTATTTGAACCCATTTTATGAAATTATTTCCAAGTCCAAACCTTTGTAGGACTTCAAAAAGAAAGGGCCATTCAACTCTATCAAAGGCCTTTTCGGCGTCCAATGATAGGAGAGCTGTATCCGGTGCTTCTTTATTAAAATAAATAATATTAAATAGTCTTCTTACATTATGGAAGCCTTGTCTACCCTTTATAAAGCCATTCTGATCTCGATTAATAATATTTGGTAAAATTTCTTGTATTCGTCTTGCTAAAATTTTACAGATTATCTTAAGGTCGGCGTTTAATAGGCTTATTGGTCTCATATTTTCACATTTATTAGAGGGCTTACCTGGTTTTGGCAGCAGTATAATTAAGGCATTATTTATGTATGATGGTAAATTATTATTTTGAAATGCTTCTAAAACTATTTCCAAAAAAGGTTTTATTAATTTATTCTTAAATTTTTTATAAAGGTCAACTGGAAGACCATCTGGTCCTGCACTTTTTCCTGATTTCATATTATCAATGGCTAGCCCAACTTCTTCTTGACTAATTTTAGACTCCAGTATCTCCCTGTTTTCATTTGGAATACACGGTATAGATAGTTCGTTCAAAAACCCATTTAGTTTTGTTAAATCAGGTTCATTTTTGGTATCATATAATTTTTCATAGTAATCTCTAAAGGCTCTATTAATTTCTAAAGGATCTATAACTACCTGTCCGTTACTTATAATACTGGTAATTGGTGTTTTAATTTCCAATTGTTTAATCTGCCATGCTAATAATTTTCCTGATTTTTCACCTTGTTCATAAAAAGATTGTTTCAATCTTAGAAGACTCGAGGCAGCTCTATTCGCTGATTTTTTGTCGTATTCAGCTCTCAAAATCAGTAATTCATTCTCCAACCTTGGGTCACTTCCTGCATACACTTTTTCCTGAAGACTTTTTATTTTATGTTCCAATTTAGCTCTCTCCTCTCGAGTCTTCTTAGATTTTGATCCTGTATAACTAATAATATGTCCCCTAATAAAAGCTTTGAAAGCCTCCCACTTTACACATGCTGATGTTTGTGTAGTATTGATGTCAAAGAACTCGTCTATCTGTTTTTCTATATACTTGACAAATTCCTCATCCTGAAGCCATTTATGCTGAAATTGCCATCTACCTGATTCCTTTGTCAATTTTTTATCTACATATATTAGACAACAGGGTGCATGATCAGAAATCACGATGTTATCATAAAAGCAGTTTTGAATCTTGGACCTTAATTCTGTGGAAATCAAAAAATAATCAATACGTGAGAATGTCTTGTAGGTACAGGAATAACAAGAATAGGCTTTAACTTGTGGTTTCATTTCTCTCCATATATCTAACAATCTCAATTCTTTCATAAAATGATTAATAGTCATCCTACATCCAATGTGCGTACAATCCAGTCCTGTTGATCTATCCACACCTGGATTCAATGTACAATTAAAATCCCCTGCTATTATATGTTGCCCTGTAAGTGATGATAAGATGAGAAATAAATTAGCAAAGAACTTCTGATCATCTATATTGGGACCATATAAGTTCACAAGATTTATATTTTCTAATAGCAAAGAACCTTGAATGATTACATATCTTCCAAATTTGTCTCCAATTACATTTTTCACCTGAAAAGGAACTGATTTATGTATGAGAGTCATAACTCCCCTGGCTCGGGATGAAAATGAAGAGGTGAATACACTTCCCTGCCATCTACTCCTAATTCTTTTAACATCCTCCTCTATCAGATGAGTTTCTTGTAAAAACACAATTCTTGAACCCATGTCCTTTATTTTATTCATAACTTGTTTAAGTTTTTTTAAATTTTGTAGACCTCTGCAATTCCATGAAGTTAAATTAAGATTAACACTTTGGTCCATGATCAATAGAGAGTTTAGGATTACCTTGCAGTGTAAACATGCTCATACAGAGAAGCAAAAACATGAGTGGTTGAACATTCATCCTACAAACTACACACAAACAAATTTCCCCTTCCCACACTTGTGGCAAACCCCCCAAAATCAAAAGAAAAATTCTGTCTCCCGATATAGCCATCGACCGTTCCACACCCACGGGGAACAGCCTAAGCCACTCCTTCATCCTCCCAATCACCCCAACTCTACTGCTTTTAATGACGTAACATTAACTCTCCTCTGTAGTTTTCCAACTTAACTCCAAAATTTTTAACAACTTTGTACATCATAGTTTTTTTTTTGTTTGTTTTGTTTTTGTTTTGTTTTTTTAATATATAATACAATCTATATTTTGTAAACTTACTATTTACTTCAAGTCAGTCAGATGCCTGTGCAAATGCTTAATTATTCTACCTTATATTTTGTTCATGCTTAGCTCCCACCAGTCTCTTCTTCTTCTTTGATCTTCTTGATGAACTCCTGCGCCTCCTCTGGGGTCTTGAAAATGTGGGTTCTGCCCTCATACGTGGTCAGCAGTCTCGCAGGATAGATTACACCATGACGAATCCCAAGGTTGCGCAGCTCCTTACGTATGGGATCAAACTGCTTCCTCAATTGCTGGATTCCTGTGGCCAAATCTGGGTAGAACCGCACCTGCTGGTCCTGGTGTTTAATCTCTCCTTTAGCACGTGCAGCGTTGAAGATCTTCATCCTGTCTCTGTTGCTAAGAAACTTCATAATTAAGGTCCTCGGCGGTCCCTTATCTCTCCGTGGGCCAATACGATGTGCTTTTTCCAGAACCACTGCTGATTGCAACTCCTCGCTGCCCAGCACCTCCGGAATCCACTTTTCCAGAAAGGAACATACGTCCCGACCTTCTGATTCCTCTGGAAGACCCACCAGCCTCAAATTATTCTGTCTCGACCGAGATTCCAAATCCAAAATATTATCTTCCAGAGATTTATTTTGTTTTTCCAAAGTGCGCACCTTTAATTGAAGACGGGTGACGTCATCTTCAGCACTAGCGAGACGGAGCTCCATCTGCGCCGTTCGTTCTACACAGTCACCCAATTCCTTTCTTATTCCTTCCAACGCTGTCATAATCCCATCAAATCTAGAGGAAAAGTCCGCTCTCATTGAACTCATGGCAGCCATCAGCGCATCTGCGCCATTCCCCGCAAACATCGCACCGCCGCCAGCCTCCTCCGCCATATATGGAGTTTTGTTTGCTGCGTCACAGACCTGAAAGTCCGTTAATTTGGACTGTTTCGGCGGCTCGCTTTTTCCTTTTCCTGGTTTTCCAGCCTTAGGCTTCGCCGACATATCCTCGCCCAAATGCTGGGATACGTTCTGTCCCAAATGAGAGAGTTATTTGCCGATTTTTTTTCTCCAGGAGCAGAGCAGAGCGAGACACGTCCGTCCTACGTGGCAGCCATAACCGGAAGTCCTCCGACACGTTTTAATTTATTTCTTATTTATTTAGTGTGTATGCGGCTGCTATCACACACTTTTGCAGCTTTAGTAATGTTTTTTCAGACAAAGAAACTCAGCAGTGACTTAAACCAGAACAATGGTCTGATACACTATGATGTTTCCTATTAGCGACAAGTTAGCACCGTCATTTAGCATTTGCCATCTTATAATTAGAGAGAGATGGTGTTAACGTGACTTACCTCCAATTAAAACAAGGTTAGAGGACCATCCTCTCTGACACAGCATGGTGGGAAAAAGTCCAACATCCCTGGCCGTCACAGAAACAGCGGCTCCACAGAAGTAGCGACAAAATATTAGCTTGCAGTTAGCTGCTGTGGCGCACCTGGTGCACTGCGAGGGAGAGGCAGCGCGGTGACAAGTAGAAATGGGTATGTCTCTTAAATCCCGATATAAACGATACAGTTTTATATGAAACGGTAGACGTTCTTTATCACATCACCAATATATATCGTCATATCACACAGCCCTATATACATTGTTGAAATTTTCACCTATATTCAGGAGGAGATTTTTTTGGGGGGGGCCATCCCGCTTGTTAGCATAATGACCCAAAACTATCCCCCTGGATAACCTCCCAATCTCCCATCACAGCAGGATAGTTCGTACAGTACAGCTTAATATGTTAGTAAATGCACAGGAAAAAAGTTGCAAATTTCATTGAGAAATATGTGAGTAGTTTAACCACCCTGATGTCACTTAAAATGTACCAAATGAACGTTTTCCACCGCCTCAAAAAAACGTGCATTTGTACTTAAAACGAACAAAAAAACCCATACCTGGATATGTGTTACAAATGGAGTCCATATGGAGTAATGTCTTCACTCACTGCGCATGCGCGAATGCATGCATGAGAAGAACGAGCCGTACTCACTGTGCATGAGAAAAGCAACACCTGCTGTATATGTATGTGCTGTAAGTTTTTTTGAGTTTTTTTTTTTTTTTCCATGTTCCACTCCACTAAAGGTTAAGGTTAGGAAAAATGTTTTGGTTAGGTGTCACCTCTAATGGTTAAAGAGAAAGAGAGACAAAATGGCAGACAAACGTTTCAGTGCCTGCAGACACATTTCTTAAAAGTGTAAACGCCACATGTCCACTGCATGTGAAAAATGTTTTTTCTGTGTCTATGCACGTTTTCTCAGAGTGAAATATCATGCAGTTGTTACTTTTTAGGTGAGACTGGGAAAAGTGGCACATTTATAGGAAAAAAAAGTTGTTTTTTTAAAGTCACAAATTTGCAATCAAAAAGTTGCAAATTTATCAGGAAGAAAATTACAGATTTATCAGAAAAATGTCACAAGTACACAAGAAAAACCTGACAAATTGGCAAAAAATATATTTTTGAGAAAAAAAAGTCTAAACATTTATACAGATTTTTCAGCATTTTAAATCTTTTTTTTGCAAATTTTTGACTTTATTTCACAAATTTATGATGTCTTTCTTGGAAATTTGTTTTTGTTTTCCTCATTTGTCAGTTGTTTCTTACAAATTTATAACTTTTTTTCTCATAAATTTTGGACTTGCTTATGGTAAATTTGGTCCTTTTTAGAATTGCAAATTACCATCTTTTATCATATTTTTGCACCTTTATCTGGGATCTGGAGGAGGTGCATCTTGTTGATCAGCATGTCCGGGATCATGGCTGTCAATCTGGGTTAGTGTGGATTGGCAGCCACATTTCCATCAGTCTGCCTCAAGGCAGCTGTGGCTACAGAGGTAGCTTACCACTACCAGTGTTTGTCTGGAGCGAATGAATAATGGACTCACTATAAAGTGCTTTGAGATGCCATTTGACATGTAAAGAAGAAGAAGCCAAATCATGTACAGTAGAGCGAAATCGCATTTCTCCTATCTACAATGTTAATCACATCTAGAAAAGACTTTATTGTCATTGTACAGTACAACGAAATTGTGAATCGGAGTGGTCGCTCCCATGCAAGGCGCCGCCACAAACAACTTCTCCTTCTCCCATTCTACTACGCTGAGCACCAAGCTAGAAGATGGGAAGTACCATTTTTATATGGTCTTTGGTATGACCCGGCCGGGACTTGAACCCCCAACCTCCCGATTGTGGGGTGGATGCTCTGTCAACTAGGCCACCACTCCGGAGTGCCATATAAAATCTAATCCATCATTATTAAGTACATTTGGCCATACACTGTTGCTTCTGAGTTCACTGATTTGAAAACTGGTTAGAAATGTGCTTGTTTATAACTTGTTCTCACCAGAAAAGACTGCAGCTTTAGGGGTTTTACTGAATGTATAATTTTATTTTATTGAAAGCAAAAGCTTTTAAAAAAAAAAAAGATTGGGACATATTAAATTCATTGCTGTTAACTGTTTCTCTATATCATTTAGATTATATCGGCGCATACAGGGGGAGAGTTTAATTTTCCCCAGACTTGCACATTTAAGTGGAAAATCTTCCAAATTGGCCAGATTAAAGTTGCAAAATTCTAAGAAAAAGGTTGCAAATATATGAATTCCCCAACTTATGTGAAAAATGTCACAAATTTATCAGTCATATTCATAGGAAAAAGTTGTTAGATTTATGAGTAAAAAGGTGCAAAATTACATGAAACGTCTTTGAAAATGCTTGCAAAAAGAACAGTAATTTTTTAAAGAAAATGGAAAAAAATGCAAGTCACAAAATTAGAAGAAAAAACTCACAAATTAATGAAAGTAAAATTGTTCCTACTCAAGAAAATTTAGTAGACTCTTTCTTACTTGTGTAATTTTCTGGGTGACTGCTCATACTTGATTAATTAATATCATAGGGTAAAGTTATTTTTATTTGAGTGAAGTTTCTGGATGCTCTACCCACCTCTGTTTAATAGTAGGACCAGTTATCTAACATGCATGTTTTTGGATGGACATAACCCTGCACAGCACAGGAAGAATGTGCAAACTCCATACAGAAGGCTGCTACCACTGACAGCCTGGGGATTCAAACATGCACATTTTAGCTGTGAGGCAACTGTGTTAACTGCTGTTGTACCATGGTCTGTGATGAGCAAGCATTGTATTTCGCCAAGAAGCAGCACCGCACAGCACAGGAAAAACATGCCAACGCCACAAATAACTGCCCCGTCTGTACTTTGCCCCTTAACTTTGCTGAGGCACCAGTGTCCACTTAGACACAGCACTATCCCAGCTTAAGCAGGTTAAATGTGATGTCATGTTTCAGAATTCATGACAAAAAACCTTCACATTTTATTGTCAGATGCATGTAGATGAACTGTGATTTTTGTAGATGCTATACTTAATTTAGGTTGCAGGTTGAACTAGTTATATCAGGGAGACTTACATTTGTTTTGTTGACTCTTACTGTCATGAATGCTCTGAAGAATTCTGAGTCTGTGCCGCACGGGGTCACTGAGACTACCGATCTGTTGGCTAAACCTCAGCCTCTTCATAGACATGCACCGCAGCCCTGAGCACACAATTTTCCCAGTCGGGTGTGGTGTTAAATGGTCTCTAACGTGCTGGAGTCGTATTGTGTGCTGATGTGTGAAGCAGCTAATTTTCTGGTGCATTCACCCCATACTGAGTGGATGTCGTGTATGTTACCGCTTCCAAACACTATTCCCCTTGCAGGAAGCAGGCATTTCTAGCAGCAGCTTATTTCCTGCTGTGAGCTACATTTTCTGTAAGGAGTATGGGGAAATTGGAATTAGGATTATTTCTATTCATTCATATATGGCATTTCTGTTTTGTTCTAGTATTGTAGAATAAATCTTAACATTCTTCTGCAGTAGCAAAAGCGATTTTCTTTGTTCAAGTCATTAGAGGCCCCACTCGCTTAAAAAATATGTTTTTGTAGGTTTTATCCTGCTTAAATTCCTCTACTGTTTATGTGATTATTGAAAAAAAAAAATCAAAACACCCACTTCTCTTCGAAAAAACACAGCCTTTACGTTGTTTCTCTGTCTGATTAGCAGGGTTAATGCTTCTGGATTTGTTCCTTTATGTCACAAAAAGGTAAACCCAGCCTTGGAACACATGGTGAAAAGCCCAGCCAAGGCGTTAGCTTCACAGCTGGGGAGTTGGCTTACCAAGCGTGGTTTATATTATTTTCTTTAAATTTCAGTCACCCTAGTAAACATCCATATTTCCATCTAGTTCACTAATCCACAGTCGATAATACTGTATATCGTGTGTCATTCTGGCTTATTTTGTTATGTTTTCACTGCAACGCTACATCGATCAGTTTGCATTAGCTTGGCCACGCGGTCACCATTGGTCAGTCTAACGGCATTATTAATGTTCGCTTCAGTCCAAAGTGGCTAACTGAAGCTACCAGTTCACGAATGTTTCTGTTGTAAGAGTCAAAAATTGAGGAGACTGGATGATTTTTCCAGTAACTGCTTTAATTCCCCATTCATCCTATGTCCTCTCTCGATCGGAGTGAAAAGAGACAGGACGCAGTCACACACATACATTTATACATTCATCTTCTAACAATACATCACACACAAAAGTCACAATACTCAGCTACATCCTTTCATCTCTAATAGAACACCCAGAGTCCTTCTGTTCTCCTTTCCGACCCCCAAAGGTCAGGCCGGGTAATCTTCTCATCTCTCCTGAGTCCCCAGGGGGTGCAGACATGTCTTCCTCTTGAAGTGTGAAGTCAATACACATGACTAGCTCAAAGTCTCTCTTGGCTGAATTCAGCCAGCCACATGTGAGTTACATAGGTTATAACTATGGGCTCCACATCACTCCCCCCTTCCACGTGAAAGACTGGGCACCCACAAACAGTCATACAACAGTCATACAGCACGTCACCCCCCCCAACAGAATCTCACAGCAACCCAAACAACCTGACCAAAAAAAAAAAACAAAACAAAAAAAACCCAAAACACATCATTCTGCATGCAGCTTAGGTTTCAATCTTCTCCCGAATCTGCTGTATGCAGGTCTCCTGCTCTGTGTTGGGCCGTCCTGCTGTGCATCTGTGGAGTGAGGGGGAGAAGGGTTATTTGCCCCCCGTGGGAGGTCCCGGGGCCGCCCCTTTGGAGGCCTGCTGTGTCAAGGCGCACCCGCTGGCCGTACAGACTCGTTATGCAACACAAAAGCAGGCTTTAATCTATCGATACTGATCGTCTCCCTCCTGCCCCCAAATCTAGCACAAAATATTTCTCCCCGGTTTCCAGTACTCGGAATGTACCGTCGTAAGGTGGGCGGAGACTATGCCGCTGAGCATCGTGCCTGACCAAAAACAAACTCTGCGTCTCGTAAAGCCTGGGGCACGAATACACGCGGGAAAGAGTGATGAGCGGGGCCCGGGAGCATTTCTGCTCCCGTGTTACTCAGAGACCCCCGGATCGGGGAGGGCCCTGGTGCCGTGTGGTCGGGTAAAAACTCGCCTGGCAGCCTGAGCGGTTGTGCGAAGACCAATTCTGCTGGTGAGGCATCTAGATCCTCTTTGGGTGCCGAACGCAACCCCAATAAAACCCATGGTAGTTTGTTTACCCAATCTGTGTCCGTCAGTGACGCTCTGAGGGCTGCCTTCAAAGACCTGTGAAAACGCTCGCATAAACCGTTGGCCTGGAGATGGTAAGCGGTCGTGCGATGTACCGCCGCTCCTAAGCCGCTGGCCACTGCTGACCACAGTTCTGACGCAAATTGAGGTCCCCTATCAGACGTAATATCTGACTGGACCCCGAACCGCGCTACCCAGGCTGTTAAAAAAGCGCGTGCCACCTCTGCCGCTGTGGTCGATGTTAACGGGACCACTTCCGGCCAACGAGTGGTTCGGTCTACCATTGTCGAGAGATGCGTGAACCCTTGTGAAGTGGGCAGGGGGCCCACGAGGTCCACGTGCACATGATCGAACCTTTTAGCCGGAATGTGGAACGGTTCTAAGGGCGCCTTAGTGTGCCTGTGAATCTTAGCGCGCTGGCAAACCATGCAGGTTTTAGCCCACTCCTTCACGTGCTTGCGCAGGCTCGGCCAAACAAACTTCTCCGCCACCATTTTCACCGAAGCGCGCACCCCTGGGTGCGCTAGGGAGTGCACGGCGTCAAAAACGCGGCAACGCCACGCGGCTGGCACCACCGGGCGCGGTCGCCCCGTGGATACATCGCAAATAAGCGGGGGGAAACCGGTTTGTAGATTTCTGCGTTCCAGCCTTAACCCTGTTGGTCCAGACAGGAGCGCGCGCACGTCCGCATCCTCGCTCTGCTCCGCCGCCATGGCTGCATAATCTATTCCCACGTGGACCGGAGCCGCGCGCGTGTCCGCGCTGTTACCGCGCTCTGGGTAAGCGGCCGCGCAATCCGTTTCCGTGCGGACGGGTGCTGTTACCGCGCGTGACAGACAGTCTGCAACCACATTGATTTTACCGGCTACGTGCTGAATATCGGTGGTAAATTCAGAAATTGCGGCCAGCTGTCTCTGTTGCCGCCCCAACCACAGTTCTGAAGTTTTGGACATCGCAAAAGTGAGCGGTTTGTGGTCGACAAACGCGGTGAAACGCCGCCCTTCCAACCAGAACTGGAAATGGCGAATAGCCAAGTGGAGCGCCAGCAGCTCCCTGTCAAACGCGCTGTATTTTCACTCAGCCTCGCGTAGGGATCTGCTGAAGAATGCGAGTGGTTGCCAAACCCTGGCAACCTGCTGCTCCACTACGGCCCCTATGGCCACATCTGACGCGTCCGTGGTTAGCGCTATGCGGGCTGCCGGGCCTGGGTGGGCCAACAGTGCTGCGTTTGCCAGTGCCCGTTTAACCTCTGTGAATGCGCTCCCGCTCCGGGGACCATTCAATCACATGGGAGGGCTTCTGCTTTTTGAGCGCGGTGTACAAGGGCTGCATAAGCTGCGCTGCGTGGGGTATGAAACGGTTATAAAAATTCACCATCCCCAAAAATTCTAGCAACGCTTTTACCGTTCGAGGCTGGAGAAAATCTGCCACTGTGCGTACTTTGGCCGGCAGAGGAACTGCTCCCTCCGAGGAAACGCGGTGCCCTAAAAAGTCGACTTGTGCCACGCCAAAATGGCACTTGGCCGGGTTGATTATCAACCCATGCTCTCCTAACCTCTGAAAAACTGTCGTGAGGTGTTTTGCGTGCTCCTCCTCGGAGGTGCTGGCTACCAAAATGTCGTCTAAATAGACAAAAACGAAAGAAAGGTCGCGCAACACTGCATCCATCATCCGTTGGAAGGTTTGTGCGGCGCCTTTAAGGCCAAAAGGCATTCGTAAAAACTCAAAAAGCCCGAACGGGGTTATTACGGCTGTTTTGGGGATGTCCTCTGTTCGGACCGGGACTTGGTGATAACCGCAGACCAGGTCTATTTTAGAAAAAATTCGCACCTTCGCCAAATGCACTGAAAAGTCCTGGATATGCGGAATCGGGTACCGGTCCTGCGCTGTGGCATTGTTCAACCTGCGGTAATCGCCACAAGGTCTCCACGAGCCGTCAGCTTTAGGTACCATGTGGAGGGGGGAAGCCCAAGCGGACTTCGAGCGGCGAATTATGCCCAACCTTTCCAGGTTGGTGAACTCCTCGCGCGCAATGGAGAGTTTAGCTGCATCCAAGCGCCGAGCCTTCGCAAAAACGGGTGGGCCACTCATGGTTGTGAAGTGCTCCACCCCGTGCTTCGCCACCTTAGCTGAAAAAGTAGGAACTGTGAATGCTGGGAACTGGTGTAGAAGGCTGTGAAACTTACCACCTGCTGTGGCGACGTTGGTCTGAACTGGCGGCGGGCACACCCGAGCTGCACAAGGGATAGAACAGAAAGAGAGTGCATTTACTAGTCGTTTGTTGGCCAGATCAACTAACAAACCATGTGAACACAGAAAATCAGCACCTAACATATTGAAGCTCACTGCCGCCACGATGAAATTCCACTCATAGGTGCGGCCGTGGAAGGACAGAGACAAGGTTCTCTCTCCGTACGTCTTGATGCTGGAGCCGTTGGCCGCTGTCGCTCCGTCTCCGCGGGGTCCCGCGACCCGATCAGCATAGATGGCAGTGATGAAGCTCCTCTGGGCTCCGGTGTCCACTAGGAATTGCCGCCTGGAGCCCGCGTCTGTCAGATAAAGCAGCTTGTTCTGTTCGCCGAGAGTGGAAGCTGCTAACGACTCCCGGCCCGGTCGTTTCCCTGCTTTTTGAACTTGCAGGGCGGGATGCATTTGTGCGCCTTCCCAGCGAAATGTCGATGGTAAAAACAGAGGCCGTCATCTCCCCTGCCACGGAATCTCGCCGCTGCTGTCGCCGCTGGGGTGGTCACTGCCGTCTCTGGCTCCACACTGCCCCCGGCCGCCGCGCCGAGGTCTGCCGCTGCCACGGAAGCCTCTGGTTCCTCGCAGGTGTTGAGGAGCCGCTCCGCCTCTTGGGCCAGGTCGCGGAAGTCCTGCTGGGTCAAACATCTCCTGCTGGACAGGGAACCTCTCGTGTGCGCTGGGAGGGTTCTCAGGAAAATATGTTTGAAAAGGAACGCGTCGTTGTCCGTCCCGATCATTTGCAGCATGTCCTCCATGAGGACAGTCAGCCTGCGTCCACCTCTGTCGTGCAGGTCCAGCAGCTGCCTGGCTCTTGCCTCAGACGACGGCACGAAGCTCCTGATGAGGGTGGCTTTCAGCGCGTCGTATTTGCCGACGGCGGGTGGTTGCTGCACCAGGCTCCGCACACACCGAGCTGTGCGGCTGTCGAGCGTCGCGATGACATTATGGAATTTAATGTCATCCGCTGAAACTCCCCCGAGCAGGAACCGCGACTCCACATGCTGGAACCACGAGTGCGGGTCGCTTTGCCAGAACTCGGGGAGCTTAATCAGTCTTGTGCCCCTGCTGGCATTCCCCGGTGAATCTGGGTCTGAGCGGCTGTCTCCCAGCTCTTCCATATCGATCACGAGGCTGTCCTCCAGCCTCGGCGTGCTCAGATTCATGCGTAGGTCACCAATTGTAGGAGTCAAGAATTGAGGAGACTGGATGATTTTTCCAGTATCTGCTTTAATTCCCCATTCATCCTATGTCCTCTCTCGATCGGAGTGAAAAGAGGAAGGACGCAGTCATACACATACATTTATACATTCATCTTCTAACAATACATCACACACAAAAGTCACAATACTCAGCTACATCCTTTCATCTCTAATAGAACACCCAGAGTCCTTCTGTTCTCCTTTCCGACCCCCAAAGGTCAGGCCGGGTAATCTTCTCATCTCTCCTGAGTCCCCAGGGGGTGCAGACATGTCTTCCTCTTGAAGTGTGAAGTCAATACACATGGCTAGCTCAAAGTCTCTCTTGGCTGAATTCAGCCAGCCACATGTGAGTTACATAGGTTATAACTATGGGCTCCACACTGTGCTTATTGTACTCCAGGGACTGGTCATATCCTATCAACCACTGAAACCACACACCCCTGTTCACCAGTGATGCATTATTTTACTCATTTTTTGAGACAAATTTACATTAGTTGGCTCCAGTTCTCTACCCAAGCTAGGCGCCAACCAGCTAAGATTAGCAACAGTGACATGGGGGTGGGGGTGAGGGGTTAAATGTGGCTCTTAGCAATTTAGAGACATGCACTGAAGCAAGCTGTTCTGAGCAAGGCTGCAAAAGATGATTCACAACAATGCTGCAGTAAGTACATATTTAAAAGCAATTTGACCAAAATATATCTCATCCTGTGGGATCCCACATCCCACAACCTGTAGGAGCTTTCAGTGGAGCTTTTGTTATGTCAGTAGTAGGAGCCAAGGACGAGACTGAGTGTTGAAC
Source organism: Pholidichthys leucotaenia (assembly GCA_020510985.1). Lineage (NCBI taxonomy): Eukaryota > Metazoa > Chordata > Actinopteri > Cichliformes > Pholidichthyidae > Pholidichthys > Pholidichthys leucotaenia. The sequence goes on along the minus strand of CM035837.1, from coordinate 56,636,890 downwards.
AGGACACAGGTTTATTAGTGACGTCTTCTCACCGTACAAGTGCACCCGCCAGGCAGAGAGGAGGCCAAGAGACCACCTCTCTCTCTCACTGCCCTCTTATACCCTGGGTGGTGGCGGAACCAGAAAGGTGGAGCCGTCACTCGTGTCTCACATTAAAGGTCCCTGAAACCCAACACAACATTCTCCCTCCCCTTCAAAAAGGTCCAAAACACATACATACAATCGAGACCCTCCCCAATTTGGAACCCGAATCACACACTAAGAAAACTAAACAGTCACTCAAAACAACTAAAACTAGGGGAGGACAGATGGGACAACAGTTCCACCCCCCACACAGCAAGACGGATTATTCTGCCGTCTGTACTAAAGAAACAGTCCAACTAAAGAAAGTAACTGCCGTGTTCCTAAAGTAACAGAAAAACACAAAATAATCCCCATGAACTAGAACAATAAGAACACAACGGTTGTCCACCTTTCTTACACATGCATTAAACATATTGTCCAACCATCAGTCCGCCCCAGGAGAAGAACCACCCCCCAGATAACCGGTGGTTGATTCAACTCCGGTGCGCCTCCTCTTCCTCACCACCTGAGATGACCCACATTCAGGCCCAAGCATCTCCCTCTTCTTCTGGGTGCGCTGCAGCTCATTAGAATGCCTCCATGAGTCATCTGATAGCTGGAGGTAGACATCCTCCCGAACAGCCACCACCTGCAGCCGCCCCTGGTCGTCTGCTCTCAGATGCTTGACCCCAACTCCTCTTGACCGGACCTCCTCCCGGGGCACGTCCGCGACCCCCAGAGGGGCCCTACTCGGCTTCCAGTGTTCCTGTTTGGCACGTCGTCTCACCGTGCCAGCCGGTCCTTCCCCGCTCACTTTCATTTCCACTGCCGGCGTTGCCGTTGTGACCCCCTGCTCTCTGGTCCCTCCCAGCCAAAATCCGGGAGCAGATGGAGCCAGCCAGTCAGCGCCACCCACCATCACGGGCGTCCCACCGTGCCACCCATTTCCCTCAGCTAGGGCTACTTGGGCACTGGCACCGGAACCCTCCCGCAATGGCCCTGGGTGGGGTTGGTTCTGCTGTTCCTCCAGAGTGCCAGGCAAGTTCTTGTCCCACACAGCTCTGTCCACCGTTGGCGGGACCGGCCGGTCCCACAAACCACAATCCGACCACTCTTCTCCAGCGCTGCTCATGATGGTGAAGCCCAGGCCGTAAAACGAATCACATCCCATTATGTTCTCTCCACTGGCAGTCACGATGAACCTCAGGTTGCTCACCTCTGCTGACTTGTACCTAGCCATCGGTCCCACTGATCCCACCGTGGCCAATCTTCCTCCACCATAACCACACAGCGGCGTTGAATCACCTCTAATACGATAATGTGGGAAAAAACTTCTCACGGTTGCCCAATTCAACACGGAGTTCACCGCTCCCGTGTCAATCAGCAGTGGCACTGTTACCCCGTCCAGTTCCACCATACAGTAGGAACGGCCGTTAGTACTCGGGGATACAGTGTGAATAACCATGGGAGTGGGAGGGTCCTCCTTACGTCTCGGATTCCCTCACTCGAACTTGTGACATGCCCTGGCGAAATGATGCAAGAGTCCACACTTGCCACAGCGTTTCCTTCTTGCCGGACACTCCCTGGCCTTGTTGCAGTGCTTCGTGGACCCACAACCCAAACACCTGGGCATTCCCGGGGCGGACCTCATCTTGGCGGCAGTGGCTCAGGAGGTAGAGCAGGTCATCCAATAACCGCATGGTTGGCGATTCGAATCCCGCTCTCCCCGGATATCCTGCCGTTGTGTCCCTGGGCAAGACACTTCACCCCCAATTGTTTCTGGTGGGTCTGGAAACGCCATGTTAGGCAGCATGCCGCCATCAGTGTGTGAATGTGTGTGTGAATGGGTGGATAGCAGGATCTGTAAGGCGCTTTGGTCATCAAGAGATGAGAATAAAAGCGCTATATAAGTGAATACCATTTACCATTTTTGACAGCATTAGCGTAGCTTCCCTCATCTCCCACACTGTCATCACTGTCCGGATCCACTGCCTGCACTGTTGACTGTGGTTCAAACTGACGATGTGGTGCTCTCTCGCCGAGCTCCTGTGATAGCTTGTCTGTCGCCTCCAACTGCTGAGCTAATTCGATGGCCTTGGATAAACGTCAGTTCACCTGAGAATGTAAGGAGCTTCGACCTTGTAGCCGGGCAAATAGTATATTCCGCCAACTGGTCACGGACCATCTCTTCCGCCAACACTCCAAACTGAGTCTTTGGCCAGCTGGTGCAGGTCTGCCACAAACCGTTACGCCGACTCGCCAGTCCGCTGGCGGCGCTGTTGAAACTGGATCCTACGGACGATGACGTTTTCCGGGGTGCGAAAATGTCACGCCATTAGCTCTACCACTTCCTCAAAGCTATCACACTCTCCTAAAGTGCTTAAAATACGCTGTCCATTCCTAAATTATGAACCAGCAGTGCCTGTGCCCTCAACTTCTCCAGTCTTCCAAGGTCCAGTGCCACCAAGTATGTTTGAAAAGCTGCGAACCACCTCGTCCAACAGACGGGTGGCTCACCAGGAAGCTTCAAAAATGACTGAATCGAAGTGACACGTGTGTCCATACCTTTTATCCTCTTCACCAAATGTTATGTCGGTGTTGAACTGGACACAGGTTTATTAGTGACGGCTTCTCATTGTACACGCGTACCCGCCAGGCAGAGAGGAGGCTAAGAGACCGCCCCTCTCTCTCACTGCCCTCTTATACCCTGGGTGGTGGCGGAACCGGAAAGGTGGAGCCACCACCCGTGTCAAACAGTAAAGGCCCCTGAAACCCAACACAAAGATGGCTTAATCAGTTGTCATACTCTATTGTAGTTTTCTGTTCCTTTCTCTCAGCCTGTAGTCTCTTTACAGTATATCACAATTAATTGTTCCATTCAATAAATCTTAATAAATATAAAACCAGGCATACCCTTTAATGTTTTATCCCCAAGTCTGATACCCTCTGAGCTTGGGGAAAGTTCTTAAGCTGTAAAAATATATTGTGTACTATGTGTGTAAGAGTAAGTGTAAACTCTATTTTCACACTTATTTCTCAGGTCATGATAATTTCCAGTTTATCTGGATTAAAACGAGTTCAAATAACTTTGTCATAACTTAATGAAGAGAAATTGCTTTTTCTGCTTTCATTACATTAATAATTGAAGGTGGATTGCACCAGCAATAGAATTAAATTCAGTCTTCCTTAAAGAAAAACTTAAGAGGATTAAATTTAACCCCTCTAAATTTTAAACTAATGTGATGCAATAGAATGAGATTTATTCTTGATTTAAAGTAAAAACTAGACTGTGAAGAGAGGTTTGAATGTAATCTATCTATAAAAGCAAGGAATCTCTGTGTGTCTGTCTGTTGCACACATATCTCTCGAACAGTTTTTCAGACTGGCCTCAGATTTTAAACATGGTTTCCTGGGGTTACCAGGGTGTGCATCCCCATATATGGAGTCGCTCAGTCAAAATATGTAATTTTTATCAATAAAAGTATAGCTACCACTCTTGACACCGCTCTGTGTCTCTTCATGCCCTGAAGTGTGGGCAGTGCGGCACACAATAACGGCACATTTACTGGATGCTGCAAATTCTTTTTCCCTTTTAACAGCACACTGTGAGTCCTGACCGCTGGAATATCTAAAATGTAAAGTTAATACCGACATGACTGGAGCAGAATTAAGGATGGGCATATCGATACTTCGATACCAGCTGGTTGATACTTTGGAGTCGATACTTTTTAAAAATACTGCGATACCACAATGTAAATACAAAACGTGCAATTTGTTTTCACTTCTGAGAGGTTTAGACATTAAATTTATGTGGGAAAACCCAGCCCAAGTATATTGGCCACCTATCAGACTCTGCGCACTGCGCAGCCAAGCACTCCCGTGCAGTGAGCTCAGCAGCGTCGGGGGCGGCAGAAATGTTACACCATTCATCCAAATTCTATGGTGATACTAAGCAGCATAAAATTTGAAAAATAAACAAAGTAAGCACTATTTAAATTTGCAAAATAATAGTGTATAAATAAATTAAAAAACGTTGCACTGTGGAAAAAAAATTACACGTATAGGAATGGTGAAACATTTCAGAAGTAAAAAATACTTGAATCCGGTTGAGAATCTTCATCAAATTAAAAATCTGAATTAATTTTGCATTCATTTTAAGTCTTAATTATTTTATTATAATTGAAAAAAGCCATTTTATTTTTATTTACTTTGCTCATTGTTCTATTTTATTATTATTTTATAAGCATTTCTTTCAGCTGTTTATGTTCATGAGTTTTATTCATATTTCATATTGCCCTTGCAATAAAGTTGTTAATGAAACTGCAATCATGTGATTTTGGGCAAAAAATATCGGTCTCAGTATTGAAGAAAAGCTCCCATAAATTAATGCTATCGTATCAAAAGGAAAAAGTGCTGGTATCGCCCATTCCCAAGCGGAATGGCCAGAGGACCCACAGTTCAGGAGAGGGGAGTCTATGGTGACTTTTCCTTCCTGTGTGGTACTGGTGCCGCTGGTTCTAGCCGTGCTGTGTATTAGGACCCAAGCCACTGACAATGTCAGTGACAATAGAGAACCCTATTGTAATCGCTAGGATTATTTATTAACCTTATTTATACAAGTAATCCCATTGAGACATGGGGTCTCATTTTCAAGAGAGCTATTTAATCGGTCAGTTCTGTTAATTAAAGCACAGCTGATCACAGTGGTCATCTGGCCTGTAGGGGAATGAAGCTGGTCGCCTTCATTTTTGTGCATAATCAGTTCTGAATGATTTTAACATTTTATTTTGCTGTGATGCATCAAGGTGAAGAAGTTCTGTCCTCTTCAATTGTTCAGGGCTCAAACACAACGCTGTGTCTGACGTTAGGTTTTCTTCTGCTGAAAATTTTCAGAGGAGCTCGGTGAACTATGTCGTATACCAGCGTGCTTCAGGGTGCTTCAGCGTGCTCTTAACTTAGATAAAACTTAGCCATAACTGATTCGACGTACACCCATGTATCATATTATAATGCAAGGAATCTCTGTCTACTGTCTGACTATCTGTGTGTTCCGTGCATATCTTCTGAACTGTTGGTCGGACTGGCCTCAGTATACGTGCTGTGCTGAGGTTACAAGGGTGTGCATCCCCAAATTTCAGCCTCCCTGGATATGGGGAAGTTTAGGAGGGGAAATCTTTAATGAACGTCCATAGAGGAGCTATGGGCATTCATAGCTATGACATCATAGATCAGGGGTGTCCAATCATGTGCCATGGAGGGCCAAGACCCTGCAGGTTTTACCTCCAACCAGTGTCTTCAACAGCAGATTTCACTGAACTTCTTCCCACTGATTGCTGATCAGTGAAAACACCTGCTGAAGAGACTGGGTAGAAGAGAAAACCTGCAGGGTCTTGGCCCTCCATGGCACATGATTGGACACCCCTGTCATAGATGTACAGACATTGCCATGGTTACTGTTGCCAGGCAGACACCTCATCAAAGATCAAAGGCAGGCATCACTGAACGAGTGGTGACGTCAAAGTTCAAAGGCAGGTTTCACCATGGTTACTGTTGCCATGGTAACCGTGTCAAAGCTCAAAGGCAGGCATCACCATTGTTACTGTTGCCATGGTAACAGTAACTTTCTACGGGCATGCAGAAATGTTTGCTTACACTTGGTTTCTATGGGCATGCACGGGTATGCACTAGTCTATCTATAAATGCATGAAATCTCTGTGTGTGTCTGTGTGTTCCACACATATCTCTTGAACCATTAGTCAGACTGACCTCGGATTTTATAAGTGTTTTGCTGAGGTTAGGAGGGCGTGCATCCCCGAGTATGGAGTCGCTCAGTCAAAATATGTAATTTTTGTCAATATAAGTTTAGCCACTGCTTTGTCTCTTCATGCCCTGGCTTCAAGAAGTGTGGGTGGGGTTTTGGATAGGCTGCGTGCTGATTAAATAATACGTGTCATCACGACCATGCTGATTGGATAATAATGCGGCATCACGACTTGTCAGTCACCACAGCGCTTCGCAAGCAAAGATTTTATAAGTGCTTTGCTGAGGTTACGAGGGTGTGCATCCCTGAGTATGGAGTCTCTCAGTCAAAATATGTAATTCTTATCAGTAGAAGTTTAGCCACCGCTCTGTCTCATGTACAGGGTTCTAGAAGTGTGGGCGGGGTTTCAGATTGATTCCGTACTGATTGGATAATAATAATAACAGTAATGGCATTACGGCATCAGTAACCACAGCGTTCCATGAGCAAAACAAGGAAGCAAAACGTGACAGATTTGACTAAAAAAAAGATAATACTTAAGATTTAATACTTAAAAAATTATACCATAAAGTTGCTGTGATTGTGTAGGTTTTAATAGATAATTTGGCATGGAGAACATGAGGGGCTCTGATGGGGACCTGTGGTGCTGCGAAGGACATCACTTGCACACGCGTAAAGCAGCAGCCGAGACTCCCGTTAACTGGGCAGGCTGGGCTTGGCTCCCTACGAAGGACTGCGATCCGCCGGTTCAGCTGCTGCTTTTCCAACATCGGTGTCCGACCGGGCACCCCACGATTGTTCGTGGGGAGGTACACTCAGCCTGACCAGCCAGCAGTAGATGGCAGTCCCAGCTGCTGCTTCATGTGGAGCAGAATGGCCAGATCAACTGCGTATCATATGCAGATACATATGCACATTTTGACTAAACGACAAGACGCAAAAATGCCCAAATAATGAAATAAATCACTTTTATTTGAATATTTATAGACAAATGGGCAACACTGATGCAACGGTTGCAGCCCAACGGGTCATTCTGCTGTGTATAAAAAACATACAGGTTAGGTTAATTGGAGACTGTAAAGTGGCCCTAGGTGTGAATGTGTGTGTGAATGGTGAAGGGACTGGCGCCGTACCGTGGCTGCCTCATCCATCCACGTGGATGCCATCAATTTCCCCTCTGGGGATCAATAAAGTATACAAAATAATGTTTGGTGTTTTGTACTTACAGTAAAATATTGCTAAAATCGTTATTATACTGCATGAGTTTATTGATGATCGACTATAAACTACGCATATAAACTAAATTATAATGGTGACTGAACAACTCCCATTCCCCAAAGTGCAAGATACACTGTTATGAATATAACTCATAAAAGATCATACAAATAACAAGCGGTTCTTAAACAGTGGCTAATACTGGATGTCCCATTCATTTTCAGTTATTCTGTAATTAATATTCACACAATCAAATAAGTCTCAGTTCAGTCCCTTTCATATTTGTCAGAGTCTAACATGTGATTGCCAACATATAGGCTACATCTCTGTATATTCCACTTTCAAGCACAGCCTACATTTGGGCCTGTAAAGCCTGATGGGGCTGCCTGTTTTTGACAGGAATACTTGCTTTCTACGGACATGCACTAGTCTTACTTAATTTGAAACTTGTTTGGTAACACATTTAAACTTAACTTGAGTTAAAAGTTAAACCTGAGTGTAATCCAGCCTCAGTATCAGTGTGGTATTTTAACATAGCCAGTTAACCATGACCACTGTAGGCTGCTTCCGATTCTTCACATTTCCATCCATTTTTTTCCATCAAAATTTGATCCCTGAACACCTCATCCTCCAGAGCATCTCCACCCTCCTCCTCTCCTTTTCTCTCCTTCTCAGCCTGAGCTGCTCGGGCAGAAAACATCCCAGGATTATCCGTCACTCACTCAGACGCCCACAAACTTTGCAGATTAGATCACAGACTGGAGTACGCAGCTCTTGGTGCGTACTGATGCACCGTCACTCAGACAGGGGTGCAGGCAGAGCATAAACAGACAGGAGGGGAGGAGAGGGGCTTCCTGCTGGAGGAGCCCACGTGTCCTTCCCTCTCCTCGCCGTAGCCTCAGCCGCTGTTAATGGAGGATTGGGGGTAAGCTTTTGTTGCTTTTGAAGGTGGAGGGCGGTTGCGGTCTCCGTCTGTCTTGACTGCCTTTGTCTGGGGGGGTTCTGCCGTCTTGACGTGTTGATGCTGGAAGTTGTGGTGCTTTTTTTTGATGGCTGTGCACTTCTATCAGAAGGACTGGGTTACTCCCCCCCCCCCCCCCGTCCCCCAGACATCTGGGTTGTTTATGAAGATGTGGATCTGGGACTGCATGGTGTGCGGATGAAACAGTGGAAAGAACGGAGGATGGATCAAGGCTGTGTGATGGAGGGATAGGAGGCGGACCTTGGAAGGTGTTAGAGGTGTAGCGTGCTTTTATGGTTTGTGCGTCTTAACTCATTGGATTGTGTTCTTTTAGTTAATAATTGTTATATTCATGTCATCGTATCTGTGTTCTCTCTTTCTACTCCTTGGCTTAAAAAGAAAGCGAAAGAAGCGAGAAATTGGTTGCTTTCTTGTGCTGAGAGCTGCATTTATTCGAGCGAAGCGAAGTGCTCTCGTGAACAAAAGCTGCCTCTTGGCATGTCGCTAATGGATTAACCAAGCATGATAAACAGCCACTTCTCAACCCTGCTCTCCACTCCACATTGCTGCCCTGCCATTTGTTTTTAACCCAAACTGCTGGGTACGAGTCCTGTGGAAATCGTTTGTGTATCATTGTGGTGGTCCCTGCATCCCTCTCTCATTCCATCTGATTTCTTTTTATTATTATCAAAAGTCCATTCTTTGGTCCTTAGTTGACCCACATACCCATGAAGCTCCCCACCCCCCACCCCCGACCTCCTATCTCAGCAAATCACTGATGCATGTCTATTGTTTCATGTCTGTTTTCCTGCAGGAAGTGTTTTGTTTTGAATGTCTTTGACTCTGAGTTATTGCTATTATAGACTAGTAATCTGGATTTAAATTTCTGATCTATGGCTGTTTTTAATTTAGATTTGCCTGTAGAGAAATCCATTTCTTACAATAATGTTTTATTTGGAGTTTCATATTTAATTGATCACAATACGTTGTAGTTAAAATCTGCTTTTAACGCTGTGATACATTCTATATTTTAGCTGATAATGCAATAACTAAACATTATTTTGTATGGCAAAAAAATACCAAAGGACACACTTTAATGCACAAATTCAAATATGATGGAAATAATTCTTAAGCATGATGTAGTCGATCATAACAAATCCTAACAGCCAAATGTTGGCAGGTTGGATATTCTGTTACTTATACGTGATGACTGCATGAATAACCACATTTGCATAAGAATATTGTATGATAAAGTCACCAGTTCATAAGAAAAAAACAGTAATAAATTTGCAATAAGAAACACTTACGTTTAAGAGTAAAAACACCACAGAAAACTGCAAGAATTTAACTGCAAATTCACAATTAAAGTTCCCAAAGTATGGTTTAAAAAAAGAATACAATTTTAAGCTGAAGTGACAAAATTGCTGTAAAATTGTAACATTTTTATGAGAACAAGATGCAAAGTAGTGAGAAAGAACACCTCACCAGTTCATGAGAGAATGAGCAAATTCACATTTTGAAAAGTTGCAAATTTATTATAGAAATGTCAAGTTTATCATTAAAAGGTTGCAAATTTATAAGAAAAAAAACCCCACATTTGCAAGGAAAACAGAAAAATGTACAAGAATAGAGGCACAGATTTACATGGAAAAAGATACAGGTGCTAGTAAATGAACTCGTAGCTTTAACAAGATTAAAAACTATCAATTTAAAATGGATAAAACTACTTATTATTAATACTGATCTTTTGGTGCAGAGTGGATACTAACATTGGAAAACTAATAGCCAAAGTAGATGGTGATTCTAAATATTATATATTTTGAATAAAGCTGTGACGGATATCTATTAAAATTTAATTTGTAGACGTTAATCAAAAGCAGAAAGACACAAACTATTTTACAAACAGGACATAGAATAAAAACTAGATGTGTAACAAAAATGTTCAGAATATGAAGAAAAGTCAAATGCAGATATCATCACTGACTGTGGAAACTTCACACTGGACCTCAAGCAACTTGGATTCTGTACCTCTTCACTCTTCCTCCAGACTCTGGGATCTTGATTTCAAAGTGACAGGATTTGGCACCTGATTTGGGGAGCCATGCCATCTGCTGTTGGTCTGCTGTGTTTTAGTCAAGTCCAAAGTCAGTGCAGCCATCTACCAGGAAATTTTAAAGCACTTCATGCTTCCCTTTGCTGACAAGATTTATGGAGATGCTGGTTTCATTTTCCAGCAGGACTTGGCACCCCCCCCCCCCCAACACACTGCCAAAAGTACCAAAACCTGGTTTAATGACCATGGTATCACTATGCTTGATTGGCCATCAAACTGGCCTGACCTAAATCCCATAGAGAATCTATGGTGTATTGTCAAGAGGAAGATGAGAGACACCAGACCCAACAGTGCAGACAAGATGAGGGCTGCTATCAAAGCGACCTGGGCTTCCATAACACTTCAGCAGTACCACAGGCTGATCACCTCCACGCCACACAGCACTGATGCAGTAATTCATGCAAAAGAAGCCCCGACCAAGTATTGAGTGTGTACATGGACATACTTTTCAGTTGGTCAACATTTCTATCAAAAAGCCACTTTTTAAAAATTGGTCTCATGTAATACTCAATTTTTTTGAGAAACTGAATTTGGGGTTTTCATGAGCTGTAATCCATAAACATCAAAATTAAAAGAAATAAAAATATCACCTTGTATGTAATGAATCTTTATAATGAGTTTCACTTTTTGAATTGAATTGCTGAAATAAATTTTTGATGATATTGTGGAGAAAAAAAAGCAGGTGAGGCAACGAGCTGGACGACACAAACTTTATTCTTTCTCCAACATACAGTAGAGCAAAAGAGATCCCGGGTCTCTGTGCATTCCTCTTTTATATCTTTAATACCATGCATTGAGACCCGGCGCATCCCATTTATTGGGATGCGCCTGTATGTTGCTGAGTCTGACAACCAAACCCAAGCGCTAACGTTACCTCAAACGTGATGTTACCATCGAACAGAGATCTCATGGAAATGATGAAAGTGGGAGGGTAGGGGAGCTGGGGCTTGTTAGCATTTAAAGCAAGATGCCATAAAATAGCCAGAGAGCTCCTTCCTAGTGTTTGAAAAGGTACCGTGATCATTCCATTCTGCAGTGTTTTGACCAAAGCATGCCACAGACATTTAATTAACACCTCTGGGAGCTGTGCCATCATGTGGAAAATGCACAGCCAAGCTGCTAGAATAGTGAGAGACATGAGGGCAGTATTGATCTTCCCGTCCAGTTCTCAGCAGATAAGCATATTCATCAAAACGCTAATTGTTCAATTAACATATAAAGGTGCCCATTATTCGCAGGTGAAATGGTCCATTTCTCAGCTTTCTCGGTTATTTAATGATACCCTGCAGAAGAAATCGCCTCACAGTTTTCAGCTCATGGATCAGTACAGCATCACAGTGGAAATGCTTATCTGACAGTCACATCTGTTGATATTTTGTATTCCTGCAGGGGCTCAGTGAAAACGATCATCGATGCAGCTGGCATTTCGCTGCACTGATAACAACAAATAACCTTCCTCACCGTTTTGTTTTTACGTCCTGTTCATGATTCAGTTGATTCGCATCTTCACTTTGCATTTTATCGTGAGCTACATTTCTGTTCAAGGACTTGGTTGTGCGTTTTATCTCACAACCGACATATTTTTATCTTGCTTATTTTTCTGTTTTAACCCCCCCCCCCCCCCCACACACACACACACACACAAGTCTCAGTGTGTAATTTACAGTGTGTTTGACCATGTTAGGATATGGTGCAGTAGGACAAATATTGACCTTAAACTTTGGGTGAGTCTTCACTTATTTTATGTGTTTGGATTGTGGGAGGAATCCTTGGGGTCATATCTATACATACACTCGCTAGCCACTTTGGTAGGTACACCTTGCTATTACTGGGTTGAATCCCTGCTGCCTTCAGGACTGCTTTAATTCTTCATGTCACAGGTGCAACAAGGTGCTGGAACTGTTCCTGAGAGCTATTGGTCCATATGGATATGCTAGCATCGCACACAGTTGCTGCACATCTAAGATGCTTCATATGTGCATCTATTCTTTCATATTGTTTCCACCAAATTCTCACCCTGTCATCCCAGTGTTGCAGCAAAAATTGAGACTCGAACCAGGCAAGATTTTTCCAGACTGTTTTTCTTCTCTCAAATTCTGGGGAGCCAATGTGATTTGTGCCTTCAGTTTCATGTTCTTAGCTGACAAGAGTGGTCTTCTGCTCCTGCAGTCCATCTGCTTCAGGGGTCTGTGTTGTGTTTCAAAGATCCTCTTCTGCATACCTCAGTGCTCTAGCATCAAAAAGGCATTCTGGCCCAGAGAACTGTTGCTCACTGAATATTTTCTCGTTACCATTATCTGCAAACCATAGATATAGTTGTGTGTGAGAATCTCAGCATATCTGCAGTTTCTGAAATACTCAGACCAGCATTCATGCCATGTTCAGAGTCACTTAAAACACCTTTTTGAAAACATTCTGAAGCTCAATTTGAAGTTCAGTAGCTCATCTACCATACCTAAATGCATCAAGTTGCTGTCGTTTGATTGGGTGAGTAGATATTTGTATCAACAAGCAACTGAATAGGGGTACCTATTAAAGTGGCTAGTGAGCGTATATTGATAGTGATACAGGTGCATCTCAATAAATTAGAATGTCAACAAAAAGTTGATTTATTTAGGTAATTCATTTCCAAAAAATTAAGCTTCTATATTATATAGAGTCATTACACAGAGTGAGATATTTTTCAAGTGTTTATTTATTTTAATTTTGATGATTATGGCTTACAGCCCATGAAAACCCCAAATTCAGTTTCTCAAAATATTAGAATATTACATAAAATTAATTTTAAAAGATAGTTTTTTAATAGAAATGTTGGCCGACTGAAAATTATGTCCATGTAGACACTCAATACTTGGTTGGGGCTCCTTTTGGATTAATTACTGTATCAGTAGCTATGTTTACATGGACACAAGTAACCGGATTAAAAGCCTGATCGGAATAAAAATGCTTCATGTAAACATGCCAATCTGAATATTCTAACCCGATCACGCTCATTCGGATCAAAATTTCATTCCGATTGAGACGGGTGGGTTATGCCGATTGTTAATCGGAATGGTGCGCATGAAAACATTCCGAACGTTAGGGCAGAAAATATGTTTACTGCGCATGTCTGTAAACCAGCCGCACGTCGACGTGACATATTTCCGCCTTAGCAGCAGCTAGCGGAAAACATAGCGGGAGTAAAACAAAACTGGTCTGTATCGTCCTGCTGTCTCCCTCTGTTCGTCATATGCAGAAGTATGTACTTGTAGCTTCATTACGGAGACCAGCAGAAGCAAAAGTACAGTCTGAATAACACAATACAGGTCAATTTCGACACGAAGCAGGGCTTGCTAACACCGGAAGTTGCTTCTTCTTCTACTATTTTTGGAATGTCGAAAACAGCTTTGTTCCTGCTGCTGTCAAAGAGTTGAACAAGTTGTAACAATATATTGCACATAATTTAGGTACCTATTTATTAACTCCATTTTATATTTACTTATTTTTGTAGGATGTTATTTGGGTTCTAAATATTTTATTGGGTTTTAGACCTTTGAGTTTTTAACCTCTTTGACTAGTTTTTAACTTTTTAATATGACCCTTCTCTCTTACCTCTGGTTTTTCTCTCATCTCTTTGTCTTTATACCCTGATTGATGGAGCCTTGAGTATTTTTATCATGTTTATAGTCAGCTTCATGTGTGCCTGTGTTTGTGTCTATGTTGAATGTAATTGTGGCTTGTAAATATGGATGTCACCAGACTGCAAAACAAATCTACCTATGGGTACAAATAAAGGAACCTGAACCTGAATTCTTGAACAACAGCAGGAACAAAGCTGCTTTTGTAGCGCTGGGTTTTACTTTTTGGGACAGCAAACCTCCGTCTGGAGGGAAGAAGCTGAAAGTGGCAGTGCAAAGGGTGGGAGTCATCATTTAAAATGGAGGTAGCAATCCTCTGTACCTGTCTGGTGTACAGGGATGTCAGGCTCAGCTGTGACTCACCAAGAAAATGACTGGACCATCTAACTACCTGATCCAAGGATTTCCTCTGTTTCAGTTTTATCTGACCAAACCAAGACACTAAAGAAAAGGATAAAACAGAGTCAATAAAAGCCCTATAAAACATTGTCATTATGGTTCGGTCAATTTGGAAGCGTGCAAGTTTCCTTAAACAATGCAAATGTTGCTGACACTTTTTGCACACCCTTTCACAGTTCTCTTCAAAGTTTAAATTACTATCAGTAATCTTCCCAAGATATTTGTAGGATTGTACACATTCAGTGGTCTGGCGTTTTAGTACAGTGACTTCGTGCCTGGTAGTTTTCCTCCTAAAGTCAATAATCATATCTTTAGTTTTTGTCGTATTCAGTTGCAGGTAGGAATCCTCACACCAGTGAACAAAATCATCAACTACTGGGCCGTGGCCACTCTCACCATCCTGGAGGAGACTGACAACAATTGAATCATCAGCATACTTTATACTCTGTTGCCATGTCTGCTCCAACACATGTTTGTGTACAGGATGAAGAGTAGTGGTGACAACACACACCCCTGAGGAGAGCCAGTAGAAGAACATTTTTGGTCAGACAATGTACCATTGACCCTTACTCTCTGCGTCCTATTGGTTAAAAAATCCAGAATCCAACCCACCAGATTATTACTCAAATCAAATTGGTGCAGGAGCCTTTCAACTAAAATATGAGGTTGGATTGTATTAAAGGCGGAAGAAAAGTCCACAAATAAAAGCCTGGCGTGTGTCCCATTAAAATCCAGATGTTTAAAAAGCATGTTAAACAGAGTGACAGTGGCATCCTGCACTCCTCTGTGAGGCCTGTAGGCAAACTGCAAAGGATCCAATGCATGCTCAGTCTGCTTTACGACCTCAAATCTGACCAGTTTTTCAAAAATTTTCATTAAAATTGAAGTCAAAGCAACTGGTCTAAAATCATTTACCGTTTTAGGACAGCTGGATTTTGGAACGGGGACAACCACAGCATCTTTCCAGATCTTAGGCACATGTGTCTGTAAGGACTTATTGAAAATGTAGTGAAACACAGGACTTAGCTCATGTGCACAGGACTTTACCAAGCGCCCACATATATTATCAGGGCCCTGACTTTTGTTCACTTTTACAGCACAGAATGCCCTTTTAACATCCTGCACCTCAATATTAAAGTGCTGATTGTCTTTGAGTTTCTGTTTCAAACCTTGGGTTTCTGTGCTAAAATCAAAGGAGTCAAAACGACCATAAAAACAATTAAGAGCATTAGCCAGCTCTGTGTCTGAACTAAAACCATCTAAAAACACACGATTACTGCACTCTGTGCTCTGAAGGCCTGCAATAGTTTTCATACTGGCCCAGGCTGAACCAAGTTTCTTTGCTGCCATCTTGCTTTCCAACTCTGATTTATAATTCTGTTTTGCTCTTAAAATTTCGGCCTTCAGCTGTTTTGTGGCAACCTGCAGCTCAGAAACAACCCCCTGTTTAAAGGCAAGTGCTTTCCTCTGTAAGCAGGATTTAACTGATTTTGTAACCCATGGCTTGTTGTTGGGATATATTTTGACACGTTTATGTGGAACGATCATGTCTCTACAGAAAGCCATGTATGAGCATGTCACATCCACTAAAGAGTCCAAATCTTCTCCGCAGGCCAGTATGAACACCTCCCAGTCCATACAGTTAAAACATTCCTGGAGGCAGTGCACTGAATCCTCTGTCCACACGTTTGTCTCTGGTCTTCGCCTTGTCTCTTCTGAGAGTAGTTTTATATGTGGGCAGCAAATGTACACAGTTGTGATCTGAGGATCCTAAAGGAGGAAGGGGAATAGATTTACAGTATAGGCCCTCTCAATGGATCCATAGCACAGGTCCAATGTCTTTTTTCGCCTGGTTGGGCAGGAGACATACTGATAAAAGTTTTTAAGTGTCTTCTTTAAAGAAACATGGTTAAAAATCCCCTAGGATAAAATTTGGAGCCTCTGGGGAAATTGACTGCAACCACTGTACCACATCAAAGATGGTGCTGGAGGTGGAGTCAGCATCCGCTCTCGGGTGAATGTACACAGTCGTTATGAAAAGTTGGGGGAACTCGCAGGGCAGATAAAAGGGGTGTAGCGATACGGACAGAAGCTCCACATCGGGTGTACAGATGCGCTCTCTGACCGTGACAGATGTACAGTACTGTTTATTAATATATAAACATACGCCACCCCCGACGTTTCCCTGTTACCTCTTCCTGCCGATCCGAGCAAAGTGGGGCTCCAAAGCCATCAATACACAGGTCCGCATCCCGGTCATGCGCCGTAAGCCACGTCTCCGTGTAAGCCATGACACAGCAGTTCTTGAAATCCTTCTGATATTGTACATTCATACATGCATACATGGCTGCACGGTGGCGCAGTGGTTTAGCACTGTGACAGCACAGTTTTACCCTCGGCCGGGGGATCGCGGGGATCATGAGATCGTGGGTTCGATCCCAGCCCCCGACCAACAGTGAGCTGTGTGGAGTTTGCATGTTCTCCCCGTGTTGCGCGGGTTTACTCCGGGATTTCTCCGGTTTCCTCCCGCACACCAAAAACATGTAGGTTTAGGGCGCTCGCGCACGCAGCGACCAGCAGCCAGTGGCTTGTCACCAGACTGCAAACCAAGTCTACCTACGGGTACAAATAAGTAACAAAAAAAAAAAAAAAAAAAAAAAAAAAAAATTCCCTTGAATTTCATCCACTTTATTTCTCAGGGATTGTACGTTCCCCATAATAATGGAAGGAAGAGGAATGCGGTTAAGCTGATGCCTCCTCAGGTTTAATCTTACGCCTCCATGCTTTCCACGTTTCCTCCTCTTGTCTCTCTTTTCATCGCTGTGTCCATGAAAATCTCTTAAAATAAATTCTGGCAGTTGCGGCACGGACTCAAACACAAATGCTGCATTATCCATGTTTAAATGCAGTAACATGTCTCTGGAATACTGTATTCTTCCCGGCATGATCGCGATCACGCTTACCTCCCAAGACAAAGAGCCGGTTGGGAAAAAACGACAAACAAGGAGGAAATCCATACTGATGGAACCAGGGAGCTCTTCGTTATATAGTCCAGAAACATTCAAGGACAAAAATGACAGAGAATTATGTTGAAACACATTAAAATGCATAAAAACAAAGACACAGACGTCGAACTTTTTTCACCCACTGCCGGTCGCTGCGTGCACATGCGCCCAAGGACCTATGAACTTTTCAGCCCCACCCCCCGTAGCATGCTAAATTCAAAGCCTGTGGACCAAATCCAGCCCATTACACAGTATCTGACCCGCCCTTTCTCATTGGAAAAGCGTCAGTGAAACTGTTGATAGAGGTAAACTAAACAGAAAATAATGATGATGCTGTAGAATGTGTAAATGATGAGACAAGCTGATCTCAAGCAGTTTATTACACATTCTCTCTCATGAGCATAGTAGAAAAGAGGACCTCTCAAACAGAACTCTTCACTTATATACTCAGGTCCTTCTGCATATCAAAAGGTCACAATGCATTCACATAAAAGGTCACTTTGCATGCACTTCCTTAATCCTTACACATCCCCCTCACAGACTCTGGCATACAAAGGAAACTCCACACCGTCTCTGACATACAAAAGATCACATTCACAGCTTCCCGTTATCTCCAAGGAAACTCTACACTTTGTTCTTATCTAAGATGTGAGGCATATATTATGCAAGGCACATGTGTGGCTACACTACCCCCCCCCCCCCCAAACATTTAGATCGAACAAAAGAATAACAGTCTGCATGTTGTCATAGAATCATTACACATCAGTCCACATGCTGCTTGGGCTTCAGTCTTCTCCCGTATCTGCTGTAACCAGGATTCTCCGCCTCCGCGGCGCTGTCATGCTGGGGCACTGCTGTGTGGGGGTGAAAACCTTTTGTCTGTCCCTGTGGGTGTTCTGGGGAAATTCTACTCTGGGAAGCACCCCGTGGGGGTCTTCCGCGCCGAGGGGCCCTTGCCAACAGCACTTGCTCGTCTGCCACCACAAAAGCGGGTTTGAGTCTGTTTATGCCAATCTTTTCCCTCCTACCCCCCAAATCTAGCAAAAAATGCTTGTCCCCTGTTTCCAACACTCTGAACGGTCCATCATAAGGTGGTTGCAGTGGAGGGCGATGCGCGTCATGTCTGACAAAAACAAACTCCGCGTTTTTCAAAGTTTTAGGCACAAAAACGCGCGGAAAACTGTGATGAACGGGGCCCGGCAGCGTGTCTGCGTCAATGCTACGCTGCAACGGCTGAGACAGGGAGCTGCCTGGCGCAGGATTATCCGGGAGAAACTCCCCGGGCAGCCGAAGTGGCTGCGCAAAAACTAGTTCAGCTGGGGAAGCTTCTAAGTCTTCTTTAGGCTCAGAACGCAACCCTAATAAAACCCACGGTAGCTTGTCTACCCAATTTGCATCCGTCAGTGACGGCCTGAGAGCCGCTTTCAATGACCTATGAAAACGTTCGCATAACCCGTTAGCCTGAGGATTGTACGCGGTTGTGCGGTGAATTGTGACACCCAGGCTGCGAGCCATTGCTGACCAAAGTTCGGAAACAAATTGAGGGCCTCTGTCGGACGTAATATCCGACGGGACTCCAAAACACGCCACCCTTGCTGTTAAAAACGTGCGCGCTACCTCCTCGGCTGTGGTTGACGCCAGTGGAACCACCTCCGGCCATCGCGTGGTGCGGTCCACCATTGTCAGAAGGTGCGTGCACCCCTGTGATGGCGGGAGGGGGCCCACGAGGTCCACGTGAACATGGTCGAACCTCTTAGCCGGGATGTGAAACGGCTCCAAGGGAGCCCTCGTGTGTCTGTGTACTTTGGCTCGTTGGCATGCCATGCATGCTGCTGCCCACTCTTTCACCTGTTTGCAGATTAGAGGGGGCATACCGTCTTGCAGCACCCTGCTGTCCAGCCTTAACCCTGTTGGTCTAGACTGGAGCGCGCGCACATCCGCGTCACTAACCTGCTCCGCGGCCATGGCTGCGTAATCTATCCCCACGTGGACCGGGGACACCATGGCGCGTGAGAGGCAGTCTGCCACTACATTCAGTTTACCCGAGACATGCTGAATATCGGTAGTAAACTCTGAGATCGCGGCCAGCTGTCTCTGCTGCCGAACCGACCAAGGTTCTGAAACCTTGGCCATCGCGAATGTTAGTGGCTTGTGGTCAACGAATGCGGTGAAACAGCGCCCCTTCAGCCAGAACTGGAAGTGGTGAATAGCCAAGTGGAGAGCCAGCAACTCCCTGTCAAACGCGCTGTATTTACGTTCACTATCACGCAAAGTCCTGCTGAAAAAGGCGAGCGGTTGCCAAGCGCCAGCTACACGTTGCTCCACGACTGCCCCTATGGCCACATCTGATGCATCAGTAGTGAGCGCTATGCGGGCCGTTGGGTCTGGATGTGCCAGCAACGCAGCGTTTGCCAGGGCTGCCTTGACTTCCGAGAACGCCTGCTCTCGCTCTGGGTACCATTCGATCTTATTCGCGGGTTTCTGCTTTTTGAGCGCGGCGTACAGTGGTTGCATGAGCTGCGCTGCGCGGGGGAGGAAACGGTTATAAAAATTCACCATTCCTAAAAACTCCTTTAACGCCCTGACCGTTTGTGGTCAGGGAAAATCTACTACCGCGCGCACTTTGTCAGGCAGCGGAACCGCTCCTTCGGGAGAGATGCGGTGCCCCAAAAAATCAATCTTCGTCACCCTGAACTGACACTTCGCTGGGTTGATTATTAAACCGTGCTCTCCCAACCTCTGGAAAACCGCCGTGAGGTGGGCTTCGTGTTCGTCTTTGGACGCGCTGGCTACCAAAATATCGTCCAGGTAGACGAATACAAAAGGGAGATCGCGCAGCACCGCATCCATCATGCGTTGGAACGTTTGCGCAGCCCCTTTAAGCCCGAATGGCATGCGCAAAAACTCGAATAGACCAAACGGAGTTATCACCGCTGTTTTGGGTATGTCCTCAGCGCGCACTGGGACTTGGTGGTAACCGCGGACCAAGTCTATTCTAGAAAAAACGCGCGCTCCTGCCAAATGAACGGAAAAATCTTGGATGTGAGGGATTGGGTAGCGGTCGTGAGCTGTGGCGTTGTTTAACCTGCGGAAATACCTGCAAGGTCGCCACGGACCGTCAGCCTTAGGAACCATGTGTAGCGGGGAAGCCCATGGGCTGTTTGAACGCCTGATGATGCCCAACCTCTCCAGGTTGGCGAACTCCTCGCGCGCTATGGCCAGTTTAGCCGCGTCCAAACGCCGAGCTTTTGCAAAAACGGGCGGTCCGGTAGTGGTAATAAAATGTTCCACCCCGTGTTTAGCGACGGTTGCCGAAAATGTGGGGACCGTGAGTGCTGGGAACTGAGTGAGCAGAGTGTGGAACTTACCGCTTGCAGCTGTGATGTTGGCTTGTGCTGTTGGCCGGGCCGCTCGAGCTGTACAGGGAATAGAGTCAAAAGAAAGTGCATTAACCAGGCGCCTGTTAGCGATATCAACCAACAAACCATGTGAGCACAAAAAATCAGCTCCCAATATATTGAAATTCAATGCTGCTATGACAAAAGTCCACTCAAATGTACGGCCGTGTAGAGACAGAAGCAGAGTCCTCTCACCAAATGTCTTAATCCTCGAGCCGTTCGCTGCTGCCATCTCGGGGCCACTGGAACCTGCCAGCCGGTCAGCGGAGGAAGGCGTGATGAAACTCAGCTGGGCGCCTGTGTCCATGAGGAAATGCCTCCCCGAGCGTGCGTCCGTCAAGTAGAGCAGGTTGTTCTCCTCCCCGAGGGTCGCAGCTGCTACCGACCCCCGGTCTTGGCGTTTCCCGAGCGCTTTGAACTGGCACGGTGGTATGCATTTGCGTGCCTTCTCTGCAAAGCGGCGGTGGTAGAAACAAAGGGTGTCTCCTCCGCGTTCCTTGGCTCCCGCCGCTGCTGTCGTCGGTGTTTCTGCTACCGCTGTCCCTGGCTCCCTGCCATCTCCGGTCGTCGCGCCGAGCTCCGTCGCCGCCGCCGTGGCTGCACGCTGTCTGCTGGCGTTGACAATCCGATGCGCCTCCTGGGCCAGCGCGCGGTAGTCCCGCTGGGCCAACAACGGCGAAATGGCCAGGGTCGCTCTCGTCTCTGACGGTAGGGTCCTGAGGAAAATGTGGGTAAAGATGAAGTGGTCATCGTCCGAGCCTTTCAACCTCAGCATCCTCTCCATCAGGTCAACGGGCGTGCCATCTCCCAACTCGGTCAGCGCCAGGAGTCTCTCTGCTCTCTCCTCCACCGAGAGTGTGTAGTGCTGGATGAGTGCAGCCTTCAACGCGCCGTATTTGTCGCTAGCTGGTGGCTGCTCCAGAAGGCTCTCCACATGCTGCGCTGTGTGGTTATCGAGCTTTGCGATTACATGGTAGCATTTCGTGTCATCTACCGATATTGCCTGGAGAGCGAACTGTGCCTCAACCAGGTGGAACCAGGAGCGCGGGTTGTGCTGCCAAAAGTCCGGTAGCTGGACCGTAACGGCATACGTTTGGCTGGGGGCTCCCAACGAGGCTGGCTCCGGGGAATTCTCCTCGTGTTGCATGCTTCGTCTTGGGTCACCAGTGTAGAATGTGTAAATGATGAGACAAGCTGATCTCAAGCAGTTTATTACACATTCTCTCTCATGAGCATAGTAGAAAAGAGGATCTCTCAAACAGAACTCTTCACTTATATACTCAGGTCCTTCTGCATATCAAAAGGTCACAATGCATTCACATAAAAGGTCACTTTGCATGCACTTCCTTAATCCTTACACATCCCCCTCACAGACTGTGGCATACAAAGGAAACTCCACACCGTCTCTGACATACAAAAGATCACATTCACAGCTTCCTGTTATCTCCAAGGAAACTCTACACTTTGTTCTTATCTAAGATGTGAGGCATTATACAAGGCACATGTGTGGCTACAATGCTATTTTTTTATGAATTTGAATTGTTCTGTTTTTTTTCATCTATGCTTGGATCGTTCTGCATTCTATAACATTTGTTTTGGTAGTTAAGTTCCTGTGATTTATGTATTTGTCATGTCTAGAATGTGGTCAGATCTTTTTTTTTTTTCAGTAAATGTTGACATGTTTAGTCCTTGATTTTGCCTCTGTCTTTGAATGAGGAATAAGACACCTTTGTGGCCTGTATGCAAACGTTACAATTAAAGGTACAGTATGGAACTGTAAAAAGAACTGCAGCTGTGTGCATTCACTTTCTGAGAATTATAGGTGGGATTCCCTGCCACATGGGTCTTCCCTCCAGTGGGCTCACCATTTGCAAGAGGGATCATGGGGGTCATGGTGCAATGTGAACTGGGCAACAATCTGGGCTTCTGCTCTTAGACTGCTGTCCCTGCAACCCCGGACCCTGGATGGACGGACGGATGGATGGGTTACAAACAAAACTGTAGTCACTGATTTGTTGTGAAACTTGACTCCATCTTTTCTTGCCTGTAAGACTTTCACCTTAAAACAATGTTTCCAGAATTATTTTGATGGTACACCAACCTTTGACTAGGTGAATGTCACTTTCACAACAGCCTGGTAGGTCTCTTTCAAGACCTAGGCCTACAGATAATCAAGTTCAACCAAGAAGGCACCCAATCCCAAGTCAACACCACTCAAGCACACACACTCCCCGCTCCTTGCTGGTGCTTCAGACTGGGAAATGCTTGCCGACCACCCACAGTCTCTTAATTTTCCCAGCCCACGTTGCCATCACAGATCTGCGCCCAGACATCATCATGTGGTCCATCGCTGCAAAATGTGTGTACCAAGTGGAACTGACAGTACTCTGGGAAACCAACTTCGCATATGTGCACATTCAAACATGCACCCAATATGAAAACCTGTGAGCTGATTGTGAAAGTAGAGGATGGGCATACATTGTGTTTCCCTTTGAAGTAGGCTGCTGTGGCTTTCTTGCCAAGTCAACCATGTCCTTCCTTGTCAACATCGGCCTCTCAAAGAAAAATCAAAATCGAGTCATCAAGACCATCCAGAATGAAGTGGAAGCAGCATCCACCTGGATCTGGCAGCAGGCGAGAAGCAGCTACCGTAAAACATCATAATGTAGCCACCCAAACAAACTAAGGCACCCTTGGCTAACCATCAACCAGCGGCTGGTGCCCCCGCCCTGTTGTGGAGTCTGGCAGTAGGGAGGCGAAACTTCCAACATGCTAGGGTTCTCGATGATGACGGGGGTGCCGTTAGCAGTTGCAGCTGTATGTACCTACCTGAATAGGCCCACATTTCCCACAACGGCTCTGTTCTTGGTAGGAACACTGAAAGGACTACAAGAGCCAATCACAGGGCACAACTTTAGCCACCAACAACTAAGCACCCTGTGATTGGCTGTTGGGACAGAGGTCATAGCTGCCATAGTTGTAGTTTTTCAGTGCTCCTACCTGGAACAAGAAAGTTATATAATGCTGCTTTAAGATTACTTGTTTTATGATCACTAGTGCATACCTGTGCATGCCCGTAGAAACCCAGTATAAGCAAGTATTTCTGCATGCCTGTAGAAAGCAGGTGTAAGCAAGCACGGCACATGCATGGCGCACTGCCTCATGTTTCCTGTCTCTCTGTGCATCCCTTGTCTGTTGTACCCTATGCTGCTGAAGGATCTCCTCCTGTCTTAGACGGCTATGTTGTTCACAGTCATGCCTCTGACGTACTGCTCAAACCTCAGGTGTTTCATCTTCACTGCATCTTTTCAGGCATCACTGAGCCTATGATGTCGTCTTCTTCTTTTAGATTTGATTGGCGGTTGGCAACCAGCTTA
The DNA here is from genome assembly GCA_020510985.1 of Pholidichthys leucotaenia. NCBI lineage: Eukaryota > Metazoa > Chordata > Actinopteri > Cichliformes > Pholidichthyidae > Pholidichthys > Pholidichthys leucotaenia. Next base: position 56,612,981 of record CM035837.1, on the reverse strand, counting down.
CAGGTGCATTACCACCACGTACTTCACTCTATATCATCACTCTATCTGGTCAGGAGCTGTAGTCCTTCTATCATCATTGCTGTGTCCAATCGAACCTCAACTCTTTCTTCAGACATCACTCTTCTTTGTTTCCTCGTACTTCACTCTATATCATCACTTCACTCTATATCAGGCATGGGCAAACTACGGCCCGGGGGCCATATGCGGCCCGTTAAGCTTTTTAATCCGGCCCGCCGAACTTGAAGAAATTATATTAATAAACCTTGTTAATGTTTTATTTTCCTTGCAATTCTCACGCTTTTCCACTAGATGGCGCACTCTAGATACATTGACCCTTGTTGAGGTGCAGTGTATTACTCCACGTTTGCACTTTACTCTTTGACCCCTCAGTCCTTCTGTAAAGATGAGCGGACCTAAGGGTCAGTTTGTGCATGACATGAACACAAACGTGAAAACCTTTAAATCCAAGCTGGCTTTATTCTCCAGACAAAGTTTAAATAAGTCATTCCCTCATTTTCCCACACGAGCCATGCTGAAAGAGACGCAAAAGTGAAGAAGCACAGCGAGTCCCTGGATGCGCTGCACGGAGAATTCTGCTGTTGGTTTTCTGATTGTGAACAAACTGACAAGTGACTTCAGCTGGTGGCCTGTCCACTGTCACAAGAGCCTGAAAGAGAACCAGAGGAGCTGCAGCTGGAACTGATGGCTCTTCAGTCTGACCCCGTCTTAAAAGAGAAGTTCAGCTCTGAAACTGAAGGATTTTTATGCTTCACTTAATGAAGCCTCGTTTCCAAACCTCCGGAGGACGGAACAGAAGATGGTGGCGCTGTTCGGCTCCACCTACGTGTGTGAACAGACATTCAGCGTCATGAACATGAACAAAGGCAGCCGCAGGTCCAAGTTCACAAACCAACACCTCAGGTCCATCCTGAGAATCGCCACAACTAAACTAAGTCCAGACTTTGATGCTCTGGATAAAAATGGAGACCAGCAACACTGTTGCCACTGAAACTGAAAGTAAGTTTCTCCCTTCTGTTATGGGAAAAATGCATTTGAAAAATAATTTGTTCAATAAGCCTTACATGTTGCACATCATTTCTGTTAAGGGGTGCATATAAGTGGTGCACAGGTGCACATACGTTCTCCAAATAAACAATGCGCACCAGATCAAATATAACGCGCTCCGCATACTGGCGCGCCGTGACTCTGTTCCGTCTGCGCTGGTTGTTGTTGAGTTTTGGAGCTGGGGACGAACATTGAATAGAAGAAGAAGGACAAGAGCATATGCATCTCCTACCGTTTAGAAATAAAGACCGTCAGGAGGAGAGAAATGATGATGAGATCCTGACAGATAACAGAACTTTAAGTGCTTTTAAATAGTAACTGTTCCATTTCAATAAAGAGCTGAGTACTGTAGGGCTTCAAAGACAGATATTTTGTTGTAATGCCTTTGTTCATTTTCAGTTGATATTAAAGCACATGTTTTCTACATATCCCATGATATATTTTGTTCTCCTATGAGGCGGGTCACCAAAATACTCCATCCATCTGCTCCTGGTGTGGCCCCCCTGTCAAATTCTAGAACCCGTTGTGGCCCACTAGTCAAAAAGTTTGCCCACCCCTGCTCTATATCATCACTATGTCAGCCTTTGATGTCTTCTTCTTTTTCTTTTAGATTTGATTGGCGGTTGGCAACCAGCTTACAGGTGCATTTACGCCACGTACTTCACTCTACATCATCACTCTATCTCAGCCTATGCTGTCATAGTCATAGACACCATATACTGTATATAGCGAGTCATATGCTCTTTATAAGATAAGATAAGATAAGCCTTTATTAGTCCCACAGTGGGGAAATTCCGGGATTGCAACAGCACAGGGATAGTAACACTCAGAGCAGTAATTTAGCAGATAAGATAAAAAGAGCAGTTAATATACATATGTACACATAAAAATATATACACAGTGCGGAGCATTGTAGCTAGATGGAATAAATAGCATAATGGTCTATTCAGTTACCCCGCCTGGTATGAATATGTACCCATAGAGCATATTTCGTATTTGAGTCAGCCTAGTTGTAACCCTCTGTAGCGATTGATATCGTCCTAGTTGTGTAATGGAGGGGACTATTATTGTGCAAGTTTGTTGCAACTTATGCATTCAATGCTTATTAGGTCATAAAGTTTTTTTTTTGTTGTTGTTTTTTACAACCTCTACGAGCAGCCCTGCTTAGGTTATAAAGTCTGACAGCCGTAGGTAGGAAGGACCTGCGAAACCTCTCGGTCGCGCACCTAGGATGATGCAGCCTACCGCTAAATGAGCTCTTCAGTGCGTTCATTGTGTCCTGCATAGGGTGGGGCTCAGACTTTAGCAGAGATGACAGCTTAGCCACCATCCTTCTCTCTCCTGTCTCCTCCACTGGGTCAAGGCGCTGCCCCAGGACAGAGCTGGCTTTCTTGATCAGTCTGTTCAGTCTCTTCCTGTCGGCTGCCGTGATGCCCTTGCCCCAGCAGACCACTCCAAATGTGATGGCTGATGCCACCACCGAATCGTAGAAGGTCTTCAGGAGCACCCCTTGTACACCAAAAGACCTGAGCCTCCTCAGTAGAAACAGCCTGCGCTGTCCCTTCTTGTAGAGTGTGTCGGTATTGTGTGACCAGTCCAGTTTATTGTTCAAATGACATTGAGATGTCACCATCTCAATGTCTGTTCCCTGGATGTTTACTGGTGCTGTGAGGGGTTGTCCTTGCCTGTGGCAGTCCACCACCAGCTCCTTAGTTTTTCTCCCTTTGATCTGGAGGCAGTTCCGATGGCACCAGTCCACGAAGTCCTGGATGAGTCCTCTGTACTCAGCATCATCTCCATCGGAGATGAGGCCGACGATTGCAGAGTTGTCAGAGAACTTCTGTAGATGGCAGTGTGTTGTGTTGTGTGAGAAGTCTGCAGTATAAAGGGTGAACAGGAAGGGAGCCAGAACTGTTCCCTGGGGGGCCCCTGTACTGCAGATGATCGTGCCGGATACACAATCCTGGGTTCTCACAAACTGTGGCCAGTTTGTGAGGTAGTTCAGGATCCATGATGACAGGTGCTGGTCCACCCCTGCGCACAGCAGCTTGTCCCTCAAGATCACTGGTTGGATGGTGTTGAAAGAACTGGCGAAATCAAAGAACATGATCCTCACCATGTTTCCAGGCTTCTCCAGGTGTGACAGGGAATGGTGAAGAAGGAAGATCACTGCATCCTCCACCCCAATGCCGTGCTGGTAGGCGAACTGGAGTGGATCCATTGCTGGTCCCACCAGGGGGTGGAGGTGAGCAAGGAGCAGTCTCTCCAGGGTCTTCATCAGGTGAGAAGTCTGGGCCACTGGTCTGTAGCTGTTCAGGTCTCTGAGGTGGGAAGTCTTTGGTACATGTACCACACAAGATGTTTTCCACAGCTGTGGTACCCTCCCCAGCTTCAGGCTCAGGTTGAAGATGTGCTCCACAATCCCGCACAGCTGGTCTGCACAGGACTTGAGGAGCTTCACGCTGATGCAGTCTGGACCCGATGCCTTCCTCGCCTTGATCTTCCCCAGCTCCGCCCTCACCTGGGTCTTAGTGAGGGTCAGGTTGGGGCAGGGGGGCTGTGTGCTGGGAGTGGGGGGGTGTTGGTGGAGGGGGGGGTTGGACGGCAGGATTAGATGACGGTAGAGCAGCAGTGGTTGGTGTGCAGGCGGAGGGGAAGGCAGTTGGTCAAACCTGTTAAAAAAACAGGTTCAGGTTGTTCACCCACTCCTTGCCTCCTGTGGCCTGGGAGGAGGTATTCCAGAGCCCAGAGATGGTTTTAAGGTTTCTCCAGATCCCACCGATGTTGCTCTGTTGCAGCTTGTCCTCCATCTTCTTCCTGTAGCTGTCCTTACCCTCGCTGATCTTCCTCCTTAGCTCCCTCTGTATGGACTTCTGCTACTCCCTGTTTCCCGACCTGAAGATCCTTTTCTTTTCTCTCAACAAGGACTTTATCTCAGGGTTGATCCAGAGTTTGTTGTTTGAGCAGCACCGTATGGTCTTGGTGGGTACGGTATTGGCCACACAAAGGTTGATATAGTCCGTGAAGCCGTCGATATCCTAACCATGTGGATCGCAGAGCTGCTCCCAGGCAGTGATTTCAAAACAGTCCTTTAGAGCGTCCATTGCCTCCTCAGACCATACCTTCACTGTGCGCATAACTGGAGGTTGTCTGTGTACTAGGGGTTTGTACACAGGCAGGAGGTGACCCAAGTTATGATCCGATCTCCCAAGTGGGGGGAGTGGTGATGAGGTGTACGCCTCCTTACTATTTGCATAAAATAAGTCCAGTGTTTTATTGTCTCTGGTGTGGCACGTGACATACTGGGTGAACGTGGGCAGAATGGAGGACAATGAAATATGGTTAAAATCACCCAAGATGAGGAGGAGAGCATCTGGGTGTTCTGTCAGAAGCCTGCAAGTGACTGAGTGGATGATGTCACGCGCTGCCCTAGCGTTTGCCGACGGATTTGCATAAACAACAATGCAGATCACGTGTGAGTATTCCCTAGGGAGGTAAACAGGCCGCATACTAACAGCTAGCAACTCAGTGTCTTTGCTGCAGTGTTGCTCTTTAACCGTGGTATGTCCCAGTTTACACTACCTGTTATTACATACATTATCACTCATCCGCCCCTTGCCTTCCCACTGTCTGGTGTCCGGTCTGTCCGTATTGCGTGGAAGCCCTCCAGTTCAATGTTAGCATCTGTTGCTAGTTCTGTTAGCCATGTCTCAGTAAACAACATCATGCTAATCTCTCTGAAGACGCTCTCGTAGCGGGACATGGCCGCTAGCTCATCTGTCTTATTGAGTAGCGATCGTACATTCCCCATGATAACAGATGGGAGGACAGGTCTGTACCTGATGTTCCTCGCTCGCCGTCTCACTCCAGCCCGACATCCACACCGTTTCCGGGTGATTTCTCTGATTTTTGATCTTTGATGTCATACCACTCGTTCAGTGATGCCTGCCTTTCATCTGTGATGATATAGACATCGTATAGACATCATGGGCACATCATAGGCAAATCCTATGATCTTTAGCGAGTCCTATGTTGTGACAGACACAGACAGACACAGATTTCTTGAATTATATATAGAGTGATGATGCAGTCATTTGGCAGGTTTCATTTTCACTTTAACTTGTTCAGATACAGAGATAAGTTAGTGAGGAAGAAACAAAAGACATCACGGTGAGAGCTGTTTGAGAGAAGGTTTTATAAAACTATCAGATATATGTTGTATCTATGTAGCACTGGCAGCAGCTAATTAGCACTGTGGTAGCTCAATGCGTACTCCTTTTTTTAAAATTACACTTTTAGCTCTGAACTGAAGCTGAACTGATGGAGGTGGGAGTGAGGTTGCAGCAGCACTGAGATAATGTTGGCGTTGGTAGTCTTAGTGCTCATTTATTATGCTGACTGTGTTCAGCTAAATGCACAACTCTGCCTTCTATTTAACATGGATGCATAAAGAATTGAATTTCTCCCTTGTTCTGCCTACTCTGGCTGTCATTTCATGTCCCACAGCTATTAACTTGTGCAGCAGGTGTTCCACTGAGGCTCTGGGACAATATTGGTGTTCCACAATGAGAACAGATTATTCTGCAATTACGTGCTTGTGTTCTGATAGAAGCACACAGTCTAAGCCATAAAAATATTAGCCTGTAATTACAACTATTGACAGAGTGAGGAGCAGAGGTAGAAATAACTGGATCTGGGGTTGCAAAGGTGACTGGTTTTCTAAGTAGCACAACTGGTATCAGCAGTAGGTGATATGAAGGGGGATGCCATCCCCCCATTAACAAAATGACACAGTACAATCCCCATCATTAAGCTGCTATCCCCCACCCTATTACCATATAGAATGCAAGATTATTTTGTGCAGTTCCAACTATGTTAGTGAGCATATAGATGCAAATTCACAAGAAAAAATTTAAGCATTTATGAGAAAAAAGTTGCAGATTTAATGAAAAAAGTTTCACATTTATAAGTATATAGTTGTAAATTTGTGTTGGGAAAACCGGTAACAGATTCATCACAAAAAATGTCAGATTTATGGGGGGGAAAGTACAAAAATTTATTAGAAAAGTCACAATTTGTTGCAAATTTATCAGAAACAGTTCTAAAAGGTTACAAGTTTACAAGAAACGCCTCAGCAGTTGGTATGAAAATTGGAAATATATGAGATGATAACAGAAATGTGCAGCTTTTCTTCTTGTAAATTTGACTTTTTTGTTCAGAATTTGTTTTTTCCACTTATCCATGAGTTGTTTTTTTCTCTCAGATTTGTAACTTTTTTTTTGCTTGCTTATGGTACATTTGTGAATTTGTCATATTTTTGTACCTTTATTCTTGCAAATTTGGATTTTACCGTTATGCGTTTGTACCTTATGGTAAATTTGTGAATCCCCCACACATACGCACACACACACACACACACACACTCACACACTCACCACCACCACCATCGTCCACCTTGTTACAAAACAACCAGTAGCCTACAGGGTATCAGTGTGTGGAAACAAAAATGTTGTCAGTGGACATTTGATGCCAATAACTCACCTTTTTCCTTCATTTTGCACTTTTCACTGATGTGTATTGGGTACATTTTTATAGTCTTTGCTTGTCAGCTTGTATTAGATCAGTGGTTCCCAAACTGCTTTTGCCCAACATAACTCTCCCCCCAACCACCACCACCACTGTGATAGTGATTCATTACAGATCCTTACAGGCTAACCAAAAATGTGTTTTAAGAAGGGCTGTAGTCAAATATTTGATTACCTGGGTATATGTTTGTTACATTGGTCTTCATTTTTCATATTTGTTATTCAGATATTCACTTTTTCTGCTTCATGTTAATAAAGGTAAATTACAAATTTAGCTTTACCAAACTTACAAAAAGAACCCCTTCAGATTTAGGAGAAAAATCTTCCATGTCACAAATTTATGAAAAAAAAAAGTAATAGATTTTTTTTTTTACTTTAAAAAAATTGTAAGTATTTAAGAAAAACGCTCAAATTTACATGACAGAAACTTAGCATTTTTGAAAAAATCTAAATTCATAAGAAAAGCTGGAAATTTAGGGAAAATTTAAAAGGGAAAATGCATAGTAAAGCAACAATGTGTAAAAATTTAACCTTAAACTAAAATTTCCAGAATTATCTGGACATTTAATTCAAATTTAAAATTATTTAACCTTTGACCAGGTGACGTCTTCCCCCATATCACCTGCAACAGCCCTATTCTTCATAGGAACACTGAATAGACTGCAACCATGATGACTATGACCTGAGTCCTAGCATCCAATCGCAGGGCACAACTGTAGCCAACAACAGCTATCCACCCTGTGATTGGCTGTTGGGACTGAGGTCATAGTTGCCATAGTTGTATGGCAACTATGACCATGTTCATGTTTAAGACATGAAATCTAAATTTGAGATGGGAAAAAAAAAGTTTTTTTTCCCCCCCAGGGGGAAAAATATTCAGATATTTATCCATCAGATCCATTTTCAGGGATCTGCCAGAACAAGAAAGGTAGTTAGTTCTGTTTCTACAGTATAACAATGTAAATTTATGAGAGGAAAGTGTCAAGATTATCAAAAAAAGCAGTAAATTTTATGACAAAAAGTTTAAAATTTACATAAAAATATTCACACGATGACATCATCAACATCAGTATTTAAAGACTGGACACATTATTCCGATTTCGTTCTGGATTGCTTCTGAAAATTTGAAGCCCCAAAACTAATATTTGAGACAGCCCTATTTTTAATTGGCTTTATGTTTTCAATTATTTTACACAGACATTATCTAATTGGGTGTGTTGGTAGGATTTTTGTTTCTTAATTTAACATGCAGAAATATAATTTTCATGGTTTTCTTTAAAGAAAATGTTTTGCATAAAGTGGTTTCAGATCCTCTCGTGAGAATTTTTTAGTATGATTTTTGATCTAAATATTGTTTTGAACCTAAATGAATGAAGGAAAAAGTAAGAAGAGATTTAAATAAATCGTTTTGAGCATCCATAGGTCAAACATAATTCATTTGTTTGCCCTTAATCACTATGAAATATTTGACATAACTGTATTATAGGTACTTAAACAGAGCAGATGCAAGTCATTGTTCTACCAAATTGTATTTTTTTATAAATTACAGCATAATTATCAATTTTGTTTAATTTAATGTGGTAAGAACCATTATAAACAAACATTCATAGTTGATCTTAATATGAATTTTTATCCATTTTATGCCATCTTAGGCTACGGTCATACTGCAGGTTTTAATGCTCAATTCTGATTTTTTTTTTTTTGCACAAATGTGGCCCATATCTGATTTTTTTTTTTTTTTTTTATGACAGTCTGAATGGCACAAATCCGATTATTATTTTTATTTTTTTTTTTTCCACACCAGACCCAGGCCACTTCCATATGTGGTCCTAATTCCGATACGTATCTGATATTTTCCAAAGCGACCTCAGTCTGAACGGTCATGTCGCATGTCATCTGACTTTTTCCTCATTGAAGAGAGACGGACGCTACAGTTCTGCTGTGGAGGATGCCGCAGGCATGACGGACAGCTGATTTGGCAGCTCCTGTGCAGGACCAGTTATTACACCGCTGGTACGAGCCGTGCTGCTTATTAGGGCGAGATCCCTGTTGTAATCTCTAGGATTATTTATGATTAACCTTATTTATACAGGTAATCCCACTGAGACATGGGGTCTCATTTTCAAGACGGCTGTTTAATGGATCAGTTCTGTTAAAGCAGAGCTGAGCACAGCGGTCATCTGGCCTGTAGAGGAATGAAGCATGTCTCGTTTATTTTGTACATAAACATTTCTGAATGTTTTTAACATTTATTTTTCTGCGCTGCATCAAAGGTGAAGAAGTTCTGTCCCCCCCCCCACAATCATTCGGGGTTCATATTTACTTCTGCAAACACAACGGTGTGTCTGACATTACGTTTTCTTCTGCGCATGCGGGTCACTTCATAGCTGCAGACCGTTCATACTCCAGTCTGATGGGGGTCACATTTAAATTATAATGTGAACACCCAGACAAAAAAAATCGGATCTCAGCAAAAAATCGGAATTGAGCATTAAGACCTGCAGTGTGACCATAGCCATAGCGTTCATACTCGTCTGCTCTTGTCTTCTCTCACAGTTGATGAAGAAAATTACTCTCCTGCAGACCACCATCGCCTGAAGTCACCCTGCCAAATCTGGGACCATGTCTGGAGCTTACGACGAGTCCGCCAGCCTGGAGGAGACCACCGACAGCTTCTGGGAGGTGAGACAGCAGGCGGAGGTTTCTGACATATTAAACCAAAGCTGGAAGTGACACTGGCTGGTGATGAACTCTCAGTGAACCTGTCTCATCTGGGAGCGAATAGAAGGCTGTGGAGCCTCATTTATCAGCTGTGTGCAGGAACAGGGTGCACGTAAATGTGTCGGTCCTTGCAGCATCAGATTTATCAAGAGGGTTGGACCGCTGAGCTGTGACGGTCCACGAGCAGATCTGCTAATGACACATCATCAGTGTGATGAACTTCTACTGTACATCTTGTGTTTTGCAACTGTTAAAAATGCATCAAAGTAATTATTTCCTGCATCAGTCCAGCTTGAGTAATGGGTGCTTGCTCTGAGTAATCATTGCTGACTTTACACAGATAATTACTGCTATTTTGTCTTTTCTAGGGAACACTGCAGCAACTCTTTCTTTGCCACATCTGTTTCTTTTATGAGCTGCACTGGTTTTCTCTGAATTTTCACCTTGGGTAGAGCAGTTATTTGGAGTGTAGCTTTGTGGAGACGGTCACCACACTGAGACTCTAATAAAAGCCACAAGTGTCTAGTGTTGAGTGGTTCTATTATGCCTGTCTTTAGATTCGCTTTTATTCAGTACCTCAAGTTACAGTGCATCCGGAAAGTATTCATAGCCCTTCATCTTAATCTTAACTTCATCTCTTGCCTGTCTGCCGTTAACAAATGGTTAAACAATAACTTCAGGTTCAGGTTCAGGTTACTTTATTTGTACCCGTAGGTAGATTTGTTTTGCAGTTGGTGACATCCATATTTACAAGCCACTAATTACATTCAACATAGACACAAACACAGGCACACATCTTACAAAATAGGTAAATATAAAATATGTACAATATAATTTTTATAGCTTGTTCAACTCTTTGACAGCAGCAGGGACAAAGCTGTTTTTGTAGCGCTGGGTTCTACTTTTTGGGACAGCAAACCTCCGTCTGGAGGGAAGAAGCTGAAAGTTGCAGTGCAAAGGGTGGGAGTCATCATTTAAAATCGAGTCGGCCATCCTCTGTACTTGTCTGGTGTACAGGGATGTCAGGCTCAGCTGTGACTCACCAAGCAAACGACTGGACCATCTGACTACCTGATCCAAGGATTTCCTCTGTTTCAGTTTTATCTGACCAAACCATGACATTAAAGAAAAGGATAAAACAGATTCAATAAAAGCCCGATAGAACATAGTCATTATGGTTCGGTCAATTTGGAAGCATGCAAGTTTCCTCAAACAATGCAAATTTTGCTGACCCTTTTTGCACACCCTTTCACAGTTCACCTCAAAGTTCAATCCACTATCAATAATTGTCCCAAGATATTTGTACGATTGTACACATTCGGTGGTCTGGCCTTTTAGTATGGTGACTTTGTGCCTGGGAGTTTTCCTCCTAAAGTCAATAATCATGTCTTTAGTTTTTGTTGTATTCAGCTGCAGGTAGGAATCCTCACACCAGTGAACAAAGTCATCAACTACTGGGCCGTGGCCACTCTCACCATCCTGGAGGAGACTGACAATGACTGAGTCATCAGCATACTTTATAATGTGTCTGTTGTCATGTCTGCTCCGACACATGTTTGTGTACAGGATGAAGAGTAGTGGTGACAACACACACCCCTGAGGAGAGCCAGTAGAAGAGCACTTTAGGTCAGACAATGTGCCATTGACCCTTACTCTCTGCGTCCTGTTGGTTAAGAAATCCAGAATCCAACCCACCAGATTATTGCTTAAATCAAATTGTTGCAGGAGCCTTTCAACTAAAATATGAGGTTGGATTGTATTAAAGGCAGAAGAAAAGTCCACAAATAAAAGCCTGGCGTGTGTCCCATTAAAATCCAGATGTTTAAAAAGCATGTCAAACAGAGTGACAGTGGCATCCTCCACTCCTCTGTGAGGCCTATAGGCAAACTGCAGAGGATCCAATGCATGTTCAATGCATGTTCTTCCTACAATTAAATCTTAATAAGACAGAAACACTGATCATTGCTCCAGTCAGTAAAATTCCTCTGATAAAGCAATGCTTAGGTCAGCTCGGCTCTTCTGTCCAGCCCAGCCTGCATAACCTGGGTGTTGTTTTTGACAATGCTATGTCACTGGACATGGTCGGCAACTAGTCAGAAATTGCTTTTTTCATCTGAGGAATATAGCAAAACTTAGACTTATGGTCTCAACACCTGAACTGGAAATGATCATTCATGCTTTTATCTCATCTCGCTTAGATTATTGTAATGCCCTTTTTATGTGTTTTAATAAAACTGCTGTTGCCCGCCTTCAGACAGTGCAAAATGCAGCAGCTCGGCTTTTAACCCAGACCCAGTTGCTTTTAGATTTCATTTTAAGATTTTAATTTTGACTTTTAGAGCTCTTAATGGTCAAGCCCCCTCATACATCTCAGCCCTCTTGACTCCTTATGCCACGACACGATCACTAAGATCCGTAGACCAGAGACTCCTGGTGGCCCCTCGGACCAAATTCAGAACCCGTGGAGATCGATCTTTCCAGGCCGCTGCACCATGGCTTTGGAACGCACCTCCCCTGTCCTTGTGCTGCCTTGAGTCTGTTGACTATTTTAAGAAGGAGTTAAAAACTCATTTGTTTAGACAGGGTTTTCGGTCTCATTGAATGGCTTTTATTTCTTCACTGTTTTCTCTTTTTATCCCCATTAATATGTGTATTTTATCTTATTTCTATTGATTTTAATTTCTGGGTATTTGTAAATTTTAACTTGCTGTGAAGCACTTTGTGATATATATCTGTGAGAAGTGCTATACAAATAAACTTTGCTTGCTTGCTTCACTTTTTCCACGTTTTATGTTACAGGAGTAAAATGATTTTTTTTCCTCAAAATTCTACACACAATACCCCATAATGACAACATAAAGTTTTGAGATCTTTGCAAATTTGTTAAAAATAAAACACTAAGAAATCACATGTACATAAGACTTAGAGACTTAGACTTAACTTTATTAATCCCTTTGGGATGACTCCCTCTGGGAAATTTAAAATTTCCAGCAGCACATAAAAGGAGCATACAGATCAGAAAAGCAAAAAAGCAAAAAATAAACACTTAACATAAAATACACAATATAAATACAAGGCTAAATATGGCTTGTACAAGTATGGTTAAGTTAAGGTTATTGCACTATGAATGCCCTACTGTCCTCTGTACTCCTGTTTTCCACTAGCCCAGCACACCTCGGTACGGCTCGATTCACTTCAGTACGGCTCGGAATGCTTCTGTCTCCATTAGCACGGTGTTGTGCTTGTGCTGTGATGGTTTGTGTTAGGAGGTTTTAGAAGCGAGGCGGCGCCAGATTCTCAGCGAGGCGGGGCCACACTCCCGTGACTTACGCATCCGACTGAGTCCTTATTTACACGAGACAAAAAATGGAGGATCCAAGGATTATTGCCTTGCTCGCTCTGTGGTTTTATCTCACAATTAATTTTATCTCATAATTAAGCTGCAACAACACAAGTCACTTTTGTTTTGAATTAACTGCCAAATGACCTAGAAATAATGAGCTGAAACTTGTTTTTATTCGTATTAAATAATGAGACAGTGGCACACTGGCCAACACCAAATTGTATTATTTTTTACATCCTAGGGCATTTTGGATGTACTGAATAAAAAAAATTAATGTTTTTCACCTTCAGGTCAACGTTTGGAACAACAGTATTATTATTTTCCGTTTAGATGATGCTACACTCCTTCTAAAGTATTGTAATTCTCTGAATTTGGAATGCCCATAGAACATTCAATTTACATATACTTGTACCTACTTTGACTTGGTGCTAATTTTTTATGATATTTCAATAAAAAGAACAGAAAGCTTACAAAAACATTTGTTTTTTGGTCTAGTTAAAAATTACATTACCTTTACAATGGTTGACCCCTGACAGGATGATCAGCATCATTTTCATCAGACTAGGCAATGGAATTTCTATGTAATTATACTGTTTTATAATTCAGTGTTATAACAGACAAACCACACTTTCCAAAACAATTCCATTTTATTATATACAAAATATTAAAATAAAAAAAAACTTTGCAACACAACATGAAGGTTAATCGACATTTTATACACGCCGACCACTGAGTGCCTCTACACCAGCTTCCCAAACTGGGTCAGGAAGGCTCGGTTGAATGAAGCCGTCTCTGCCTGCTCTGGGCCAGGAAGGCTCGGTTGAATGAATCCGGGCGGGCTGTCGCGGCATACGCGTGGGATGATTCTACAAGGAAAATGCACACAATAAAATACAGCACGAAAGTGCAAGATATACAGAAAAGACAATAGTTTTTAACAAGATTACATAAGCTTATTTCAGCGTATTGTTCACATGAATAATTAAAATAAAAGCTTTAGTCCGCAGTGTGCTGCAATAAAGCAGCAATCATCATCCACAAATGAACAGCTTTTTTATTGCATAAATAAACTGAGCGTCTTACCGAATATATTTGCGAAAAAACGCACAATAAAAAAAAATTAAAACTCACCGTTAAAGGACTCCGATGTCGAGACCTCCCGGTATATTTTTTCATTCCGGGCGGCTCCGTCTAACTCGCGCTGGATACGTTCGTCTGACAATGCAGTGAGCAGACACTGCAGCTCCTTATTGGTCCATGGAACACCCTTATTACGCGAAGCCATTTTTGATAGAGAATAAATGAAAATAGCACAGCAATACACTGAAAATAAACCGCCAACAGTGGTTGCGTGCTGAGTAATGGCGGTCGTGAAGATTATTTTTTTTTTTTTTTTTTTTTCAAAAACTTTATTGAGAAGGTCGTGAAGATTCGGTAGAAGAGGAGGAGGAGAGGGGCGGTTACAACCTGACCAATCAGCGCCGGTTACGACCTGACCAATCAGCGGCGACCAGTCTGTTAACGTCACAACACGGCACAGCTCAGCACTGCTGTACCCTGCCCTGGAGCGGGGCTGAGAATCGCGGCTGTTAAACCGTGTTGGGGCTTGTGGAAAAGCGTACAAAGCGTGCTGAGCCGTCCCGTGTCGTGCTAAAGCGTGCTAGTGGAAAAGGGCCTTATGTCTTCCCCCCCCCCCCCCCCCCCCCAAGTGAGGAGTTATAGAGTGTGATGGCATGGTGGACAAAAGAGTTCTTGAGCCTGTTGGTCCGACACTTGGGAAGGAGCAGTCTTTCACTGAACAGGCTCCTCTGGTCACTGATGACGGTGTGCAGAGGGTGGTTGACGTTGTCCATTATATCCAACAGTTTATCCAGAGTCCTCATCTCTGCCACCATCACCAGGGTGTCCAGCTTCGCGCCGACCACAGAGCCGGCCTGCCTGATCAGTTTATCCAGTCTGGACGCATCCTTCTTGGATATACGGCCCCCCCCAGCACACCACAGAGTAAAAGAGGATGCTGGCAACCACCGACTGGTAAAACATCCGCAGAAGTTTGTTGCAGATGTTGAAGGACCGCAATCTCCTTAGGAAGTACATCCTACTTTGTGTCTTCCCATACAAGTGGCTAATGTATGTTGTCCAATCCAATTTATTATCCAACCACAACCCGAGATATTTGTATGAATCCACAATCTCCACCTCAGCTCCCTCTAACAGGACTGGTTGAGGTCTTGGTCTAGACCTCCCAAAATCAATAACCAGCTCCTTCGTCTTAGAGGTGTTGAGCTGTAGGTGGTTAGTGTGGCACCATGCAGCAAAATCCCCTACCAGTCTCCGATACTCCTCCTCTCTGTCATCCCTGATACACCCAACAATGGCTGTGTCATTGGCATACTTCTGAATATGACACAGCTCCGAGTTGTAGCAGAAGTCCGAGGTGTACAGGGTGAAGAGAAGAGAGGCCAATACCGTGCCCTGGGGGGCTCCAGTGCTGCAGACAACGGTGTCAGACGTAATATCCTTCAGCCCAACATATTGTGGTCTGCCAGTGAGGTAGTTGGAGATCCAGTCCACCAGGTGGGAGTCCACTCCCATCTTGCTTAATTTATCCCGAAGCAAGGGGGGCCGAATGGTATTGAAGGCACTGGAGAAATCCAAAAAGAGGATCCTCACTGTGCCACTTCCCTTATCCAGATGGGAGTGGGCTCGATGAAGTTGGTAGAGGATGGCATCCTCCACACCGACACCTGGTTGGTACGCAAACTACAGGCGGTCCTGGGCGTGTTGCACCTGGGGTCTGAGGAGGCTGAGGAAGAGCCGCTCAAACGTCTTCATCAGATGTGAGGTGAGTGCCACTGGTTGGTAGTCATTCGGCTCGCTGGGCCGGTTCTTTTTCGGAACTGGAACGATGCGGGATGTCTTCCAAAGAGTAGGCACTCTCCCAATCTGCAGGCTGAGGTTGAAGATCCATTGTAGTGGTTCCCCCAGTTCTGCAGCGCAGGTCTTCAATGCTCTTGGACACACTTTGTCTGGGCCTGCAGCTTTCCTGAGTCGGAGCTTCCTCAGCTGCCCTCTGACCTGTTCTGTGGTAATAAATGGCAAGGGTCGTACTGATGTAGAGGAGGAGGGGGGGTTGCAATATTTGGAAGGAGGTCTGTGGAGGGGAGGGGGGGCGTGGCTGTAATGAGGGCGGGGGTGGGAGGGGCAAGGGCAAAGGCTGGTTGAACTTGTTGAAAAAATCGTTCAGTTCATTTTTCCTCTCTATTGTCCCCTCAACAACTCTGGTCTTTGTGTTGAGACCTGTGATGGTCCTCACACCTTCCCAGACCTCCCTCATGTTGTTTTCCCTCAGCTTCTGCTCCACCTTTCTCCTATAGCTGTCCTTGGCTTCCTTCACACAGTATTTCACCTCCTGCTGTGCTGCCTTCATGGCCTCCCTGTCTCTGCTCCTAAAAGCAGCCTTCTTCTTGTTGAGGACCATTTTGATTTCCCGTGTTACCCATGGCTTGCTATTAGGGTAGCAATGGACAGTCTTGACAGGGAAGACCACGTCTGTACAAAAGTTCAGGTAATCCGTCAAACAGTGTGTCAGCCCCTCTATGTCCTCACCATGCGGGTCCATCAGCACATCCCAGGCTGTGGTGTTAAAACAGTCTTTCAAGGCACTTTCCTTCTCAGGGGACCATCTCCTGACTGATCGAGTTGTCACAGGTTGCTTTTGAACCAGGGGAATATACAGTGGCTGTAGATAAACCAGGCTGTGATCAGACTTCCCTAGTGGGGGAAGGGGGGTCGCTCTGTATGCATTCCGTACATTAACATACAGCAGCTCAATTGTCCTGTTGTTTCTAGTTGGACAGTCTACAACTTGATTAAAAACAGCCAAAGTAGCATCCAAAGTTACATGGTTAAAGTCCCCAGAGATGATCGTGAGTGCCTCAGGGTGCTGTGTCTGCAGCCTTGCTGTGACTGAATGGATTTTTTCACAGGCAGTGGCTGCGTCCGCTCTCGGAGGGATGTAAACACAGACGGTGATCATGTGACTGAACTCTCTCGGCAAGTAATATGGCCGCAGGCTAACAGCTAGCAGCTCGAGATCCCGGCAACATGAGACTGTCTTTACAGGATAAGTATTCACAGCCTTTGCCATGAAGCTCAAAATTGAGCTCAGGTGCATCCTGTTTCCACTGATCATCCTTGAGATGTTTCTACAGCTTTATATGATACCACCTGTGACAAATTCAGTTGATTGGACATGATTTGGAAAGGCACACACCTGTCTATATAAGGTCCCACAGTTGACAGAGCATGTCAGAGCACAAACCAAGCATGAAGTCAAAGGAATTTTTTGTCGACCTCTGAGACAGGATTGTCTCAAGGCACAAATCTGTGGAAGGATAGAAAAATTTCTGCTGCTTTGAAGGTTCCAATGAGCACAGTGGCCTCCATCATCCGTAAATGGAAAAAGTTCGGAACCACCAGGACTCTTCCTAGAGCTGACCAGCCATCTAAACTGAGTGATTGGAGGAGAAGCGCCTTAGTCAGGGGGGTGACCAAGAACCCGATGGTCACTCTGTCAGAGCTCCAGCGTTCCTCTGTGGAGAGAGAGGGGAACCTTCAAGAAGGACAACCATCTCTGCAGCAATCCACCAGTCAGGCCTGTGTGGTAGAGTGGCCAGTCAGAATCCACTCCTTAGTAAATAGGCACATGACAGCCCGCCTGGAGTTTGCCAAAAGGCACCTGAAGGACTCGCAGACCATGAGAAACCAAATTCTCTGCTCTGATGAGACAAAGATTGAACTCTTTGGTGTGAATCCCAGGTGTCATGTTTGGAGGAAACCAGGCACTGCTCATCACCACGCCAATGTTGGTAGCAGCATCATGCTGTGGGGATGTTTTTCAGCGGCATGAACTGCCGCAATGCAGCAATGTACAGAGACATCCTGGATGAAAACCTGCTCCAGAGCGCTCTTGACCTCAGACTGAGGTGACGGTTCATCTGTCAGCAGGACAACGACCCTAAGCACACAGCCAAGATGTCAAAGGAGTGGCTTCAGGACAACTCTGTGAATGTCCTTGAGTGGCCCAGCCAGAGCCCAGACTTGAATCCAATTGAACATCTCTGGAGAGATCTGAAAATGGCTATGCACCGACACTTCCCATCCAACCTGATGGAGCTTGAGAGGTGCTGCAAAGAGGAATGGTCCAAACTGCCCAAAGATAGGTGTGCCAAGCTTGTGGCATCATATTCAAAAAGACTTGAGGCTGTAATTGCTGCCAAAGGTGCATCAACAAAGTATTGAGCAAAGGCTGTGAATACTTATGTACATGTGATTTCTTTGTTTTTTATTTTTAATAAATTTGCAAACATTTCAAAAAAACTTTTTTCACATTGTCTTGATGGGGTATTGTGTGTAGAATTTTGAGGGAAAAATGAATTTAATCCCTTTTGGAATAAGGCTGTAACATAACAAAATGTGGAAAAAGTGAAGTGCTGTGAATACTTTCCAGATGCACTGTACACTTACAATAGAAGTCACACCTGATTTGTGAAGCACCTTCATCTAACTTTAACCTCATTTAGTGAAGTTTTATTTTCCTTTGCTACCATTTATTACATTTTTTTTCTGTTTTAAAGGCACGCATTCAAGACTGTTGATGGAGAAGTATAGAGAAGGTCAGAAGGAGTTGTACTTTCTTTGTCGATCTAGAGAAAGCACATGATAGGATGCTAACAGAGGAAGTGTGGTACTCTATGAGGAAATCAGGACTGGCAGAAAAGTATGTGAGGGTGATGCAAGACATGTATGAGGACAGTGAGGATAGCAGCTAGAGTGAAAGAGAAGATTTACAAGACTGTAGTGAGACCTGCTATGATGTATGGTTTGGAGATGATGGCACTGACAAAAAGACAGGAGATGGAGCTGGAGGTAGCAGAGGTGAAGATGCCAAGATTCTCATTGGGAGTGATTAGGAGGGACAGGGTTAGAAATGAGTATGTCAGTGGGACAGCTCAGGTTGAGCGGTTTGGAGACAAAGTAAGAGAGGCAAGACTGAGATGGTTTGGACATGTGCAGAGGAGGGATAGTGGATATATTGGACAAAGAATGTTGAAGATGGAGCTGCCAGGCAGGAGGAAACGAGGAAGACCACAGAGAAGATTTATGGATGTGGTGAAGGACATGGAGAGGGTTGGTGAGATGGAGACAGATGATCCGCTGTGGTGACCCCTAACAGGAGGAGTCGATAGAAGAATATTTGATGTTTTTTTAATCATTTTATTTGTTAAAGGTCCCATATTGTGCAAAACTGTATTTCTGTGTGTTTTAATCTCATAAAATTCAGCCATGGACCACATGGATAACGTGATGATATTAAAAAGCCTCCCACACAGACAGATACACGCTGTCTTTATTTAATTAAGCTTCTGAACAAATGGGGGAATGGCACTTCCTGAGTTTTGCGTCGCTCATGCATCAATGCTGTGGTCGCTGCGCCGCCTCAGTGCTGGTGCATAAATCCAGCGTTACCCAATCAGATTAGGGGCTCTTTAATATAAATAAGCAGCCTGAAAGCCAGTTGTTTCAGACTGAACTTTTTGATTAGCAGTAAAACATAGAAATATTTTTTGGACAAGTCAAAGTTTATTTAAATACTGCAGCACATTTAAAACAGCCTCAGCTGACCAAAGTGCCTCACAGATAATAAAAACATACAATCCCTAGTTAACGGAGGCGACTCTAGCACAGGCGTAGAGTGTTCGACCTCTGACTGAAGGGTCAGTGGTTCGATTCCTGCTCTCTCTGCGGTCTGCATGTCAAAGTGTCCTTGAGCAAGACACTGAACACCAAGTTACTCCTCATGGGTCACCTTGCATGGCAGCTCCACTGCCATCAGTGTGTGAATGGGTAGATGGCTGAATCAGTAAAGCGGTTTGGTCATCCATGGATGAGGGGTAACAAAGCGCTGGATAAGTGAACACCATTTACCATTTTTAACCATAAGAACGAGCTAAAACTAATAAAATACTACCATGTAAACATAAAGTGAATAAGATAATAAAAACAGCAGTAAGTATTAGAATAAAAACAAATATAAAGAGAATAAAAATGAATAAAAAGTAACGAGGCCAAGATAACGTGCATTGCTGGGACTAGGCATCTGGTGCGAGCTCTGTCTCCTCAAGGTCCGAGCCGAGCCCAGAGACCAGCCAGAAGCAACTGGTTTGATGACCTCAGTGCTCTGGATGCAGAATGGCTCCTACGTATATGTAGGCATGTGGCTGTGACGACATCAAAAATTGGGACCCATGCTGGCAAAATGAGTCACTTTGAGGAAATTATCAAAATTGAGGTAACATTTTTTCCGTATTCTGAATTGAAAGACCTTCAAAATGATATTTAATTTGTAGGAAGTGCTCAAAAATGGACCCAGAAAAAGCTGGTTTGTTTATATTTTGGCTTGGTTTAAAACTCGTGTTCAGTCGATCGGGAGTTATGTCTTCCGCCAAAACATATGTATTTTTAGAAAGTACGATTTCTAAGCTTTCCAATGATACCGGGCACTCATGGGGGGGTTTTCCCGGGACTTGACGCTAGCAAACAAAGAAAGAGTCGTGATTTATGACTTCTCTGCCTGTGGCTCGTAACGACGCGGTGCGCATACCGACTCATTTTGCCAGCACGGGTCACTCACAATTGCATGAAAATGCACTGTGAAATTTAAATAGTGGTTTGAACTTATTCTCTATTGTAGAACTTAAAAAAAAATAAAAATCTGTTTTTATCATTCTCACAAACACTCTTACAGGATTGCCTATCCTGAAATTAGTTAACAAAACTGCTTTAACACATCAGCTGCTGCCACATATTGATTGGTTTGACGGGGCTGTTTTCTCCATACAGACACTAATAAACTCAATAGAGTAGAACTTACAGGATCAAAGTCTTGAGTGTGTTAAAATTGTGCTGATGAAAATTAATTAGGCAGCTAACTACTTCTAAACAAAGCCAAGGCCCATTTTTGATAAACGAATTCTTGATTAAGTCACATATTTTTTTTTTTCTTGTGAAGATGTAATTAATCACTTGTAAAATAAAACCCAGAAATCTGGAAATTTGTTCAGTCTGATGTTTTTAAGTGTTGGTAATTTATTCTGTAGAGCCCCCACCGTAGAGCCCCCACCGTGATTTCCTATACATGTGTCTTAAAATATTCAATCTACCATTTAAATCGTTGAAAGTTGGCAGCTATTGGCACATCTAAGACTAAAACCTTTATGTGATTGCTAATGGTCAACAAATCCATTATTTATTTTGTTGCTTTGAAACAATTACATCACCCACAACCGTTCCTAAGAACAAACGGCCCTATGAGTAATTTGAGCAACAAGTTCCCAGCAGCCCATTCATTATATATGAGAGGTTGTGACTGTACGGCGTTGAAACTGGAAGACATTCTCCTCGTCCCGAGCCACAGAAAACACACGCCCCATCCACCATCTTCGTGTTTAAGTGCAGCAGTGTGTACTCAGCGGACTGAGAAGTATTGTCACGTCATAAATTCAGCTTCTACTGATGGATTTCCTCTAAGATTCTCTTGTGTTTTCGTCACATCGCGTCTCCTCAGCTCGGTAAATGTTCAGGAATGAGCTTTGAGAGCAAAGGTGTTTTCTCCCAGCACAGAGTCACTTCATCACAGTCAGTCGCTGCATTACAGTCGAGCTGCTGCAGTGCTGCCTGCTGATCGCTGACTCGGCGTGATGCTG
The DNA here is from genome assembly GCA_020510985.1 of Pholidichthys leucotaenia. Lineage (NCBI taxonomy): Eukaryota > Metazoa > Chordata > Actinopteri > Cichliformes > Pholidichthyidae > Pholidichthys > Pholidichthys leucotaenia. Next base: position 56,591,499 of record CM035837.1, on the reverse strand, counting down.
CTCAGACAGAGGTCTGGTGTGGAATACAATCATCTGACCCCCCAGCTGGTTTAACGGAGTATAAATGTGAGGTTTGTTCAGTGCCATGTTCAATGAGAGTCAGAGACTAGCACGCAGTGTGTTGCACATCCAGCACAGACGCCGTATTTGATGTCAGTAGATGTGAAATGGTTGCAGTAAGCAGAGGCTGCTGTTCCTGCGTCCGTGGAGAGTTGTAAATTATGTGACATTAAACCCCCCCCCCACCACCACCACCACCCGCTTCCATTGCATAACTCCACGCGGCAGCAGCAGTGGCGGTCTCCTCCCTGCTGATCCCTCCTGCATTTTTGGTGCATCACTTGCAGACTGTGAGGAGAGCTTATTTTTAAACCTGCATAAAACAGCAACTTAAAAAAACACCTGTGTTCCTGTTCTAAATTTGCAACATTTTTTTCTTTGTAAATCTGCAGCTTCTTTTCTTATAAATTTTCAGCTTTTTTTTCTTGTAATAGTGCTACTTTTCCCCCACAAATATGCATTTTTCTTCATAAATTTGCAACTTTTTTTACAAGTTTTTTTCTTAAGTTTTTTTCTTGGAACTTTGTGACTTTTCTTGTAACCTTTAATTTGTTCTTAATTTTAACTTTTAGCTTTTGATTTTAATTTTCTTGTAACTTAATTTGCCACTTTTCCTCCACAAATACGCATGTTCTTTCACTCATAAATTTGCAACTTTTTTGTGTAAAATTGCAGGTTTTTTATCAACAATATGTGACTTTTTTCTTTTAAATGTACAGGGTTTTTTTCTTGTACATTTGCCACTTTTTTCATCAGAAATTTTTTACTTTTTCCTCATGAATCTGACTTTTCTTGTATTTTTGCAACTTTTTTCTTACAAATTTGCTACTGTTTTTCAGCAGAAATTTTCAGCTTTTTCCTCATAAATTTGACTTGTAAATTTGCAACTTTTTTCTCGCAAATTTGCTACTTTTTGCCATCATAAACTTGAAACTTTTTCTTTGTGTAAATGTGCAACTTTTTCCAGGAAATTTACAATATTATAGTTTATAATATTAAATTATCATTCTGTGTAATGTTTTTCTTCCTGCTCATCTGAACACTGACTCACATTTTTTTAATGTTTTGGTTTAAAGAAAAGATTTATTTTTTCAAAGGGTTTGAACTCTTCCCCATTGCAAAAATGCAAAAAAAAACAGAACGAGAAAGAATCCCAAAGAACCAAATTCAAAACTCAACATAATAAAAGTAGATTTAAAATCCAACACAACAGAGAACGATTTCTGTTCATGAGATGGGGCATGGTCAGCCCACCAAGATTCATGGCCACCATGACAGAGACCAAATGCAGACATCTTAAGCAACTGAGACATAACTTGGTGAAGCTATCTGAAATCTGAAAACACCACTTTATAACCATAGTAATTGTAAATATTTGGTGATTGCAACAGTGTTTCTCTGAAGCTGTGGGTATGAATTGGTTCCACTCCCATTTATGGAGACCTCAAGCTTGTCAAGAAGCCAGTTTATTGTAACATAATGATAGAGCGGTGATGAATCAGACCAATTGACATTTCTGCCCTTTTCAGTCGTAGGTTCTGTTATGGCCATCAGCAGACATTGAAAATTACTGCTAGTCTCAAGAAATATAACAGTGGTTCAAAGAATACAAACAGGCACAAACCTGAAAGTCACCAACATGAACCACCATCTAATGACACAATGCATGCAAAGATTGAAAATGTTTGACGTTCATTTTTCCCCATTCCGTGATCATGTGCTGACCCCTTAACTTGGCACCCTGGGGCTGAATATAAGAAAATTATTCATTTGTTGTTTTTTTACATGAAAGGTTGGAAACTACAAACGCACAGTGAAACGGATTGATGACGGCCATCGGCTCTGCAACGACCTGATGAACTGCATACAGGAACGTGCCAAAATTGAGAAATCCTATGCACAGCAGCTTACTGACTGGTCCAAGAGATGGAGACAGCTCATTGACAGAGGTGCTGTTATTTGTTTCTCCCACTCTGCCTTAGGCAGTGCAGTTGATAATATTTCTGGGGGCTCGTCCGAGATTCAGATCTCTCATACTCCTAGATTATTGATTTAACAATCATGAAAAATTGCTCCTTATGATTCTGACTGTATGTTTGGGCCCTTGGCTTAGTACTGCATCTGCTATGATTTCTAAACTTCAATACCATATAAGATACACACAAGAACACAAACATGGGGAACACTCAGACATGTGAGAACACAAAAGGGGGAACCTACAGCTTGAACATAGCAAGGAACCACAAAACCAAAACTAAAGATTAGGTCAGTAATGCAAACAGAACATAGGATCATAACGTCATTATGATTTCCCATCAAGGAAAAACTTGTCTGCCCTTTGGGTCTTTCTTTAGGGCCTCAATACGGTTCAGTGGAGCAAGCTTGGATGGCGTTGATGACGGAAGCGGAGAAGGTGAGCGACCTACACCACGATGTTAAGAACAGCCTCATCAATGTGGACTTTGAGAAGGTGAAGAACTGGCAGAAAGACTCGTACCATAAGCAAATGATGGGAGGATTCAAGGAAACTAAAGAGGCAGAAGAAGGCTTTAAGAAAGTACAGAAACCTTGGGCCAAAAAGCTGAAAGAGGTGAAAGATTTTACTAAAGTATACAGAGCTGATGCAGGGTGAAATGCTAGCTGTGACTGTATCATGTCATCTTTTGTCGTTCAGCTCGAGGCTGCCAAGAAGTCGTACCATGTGGCCTGCAAAGAGGAGAGACTGGCCACTAGCAGGGAGGACACCAGTAAAGGAGACGCCTCTGTGACCGCTGACCAGCAGAAGAAGCTCCATGACAAAGTGGACAAGTGCAAACAGGACTCACAGAAGGTGAGGACATCAGTGGCTTTTAACATTGTTGTTATACAAAAGCTGTATCCTACAGTCAGGCTAAAGGTATGTATATTATAAGAACATTGTTAATCTGTGACCATATACCACACCAGATCACCTTTATTACTCCTTAAGTGGAGTATAATGTCATAATGGCACAACCTTCACCCTCCTGAACTTTTCTTTGGAACTAAGAATGTATTCATCACATCCTCTCAGCATTAAAAGAAGTCACAATCATACCCAATGAATAAGTAGTAGGACAACAGCTCAGTCACTTTTCAGAACATTATTTGTAAAGAAATTCAAATTCAAGGATTTGTTGGTTCACCATGATTTCCTTCAACCATCCACAGCTACACAAAAATTAATTTCTCAGATACATACAGTTGTTGCAGTGTTTCCAACACTGTAACAATGAATTTGTGGTGGTGAAAACTGTACATGTTAAAAGAAGCTCATTTGTATTTTCTCAAATTAGATATTCAGCATTGACGGAACTTTAAATGTGGCCTGTGGATGAAGGAATAAGAAACAAAAGCCAGTTATAATGGCATCAGTACTGCACATAATACACAGACTTTAAATTTAGATGGATGGCATGGGAGCTCTTGAAAAGTGAAGCCCACTCATCTTGATCACCTTCTGGTGGATACCTGCCATAAGACACCAGAAGTCATTATTGTGGTGGGAATTTTGCCAAATTGAAAACTAAAAATACTCCTCAAATATTTTTTCCAAATATGTTTTCTCTCCTTGTATGTAGTTTTTATTTATCCTGCTGATGCGTTCAAATACTTTTCAGATCAAGTTGGTGTTAATTAGTCAGTTGATGCTATAAAAATGGGGGTGTGGTTCAGATTGAGAGTCATTGTGATTGGTTGTGTTGCCCTGCAGCAGCACCATTGCTGCACTTATGGAAGAGAGTTAAAATGAACTTTGGGACAATCAGACAGTGCTCATGGTGCATTTTTAGTGTATTTTGGACTTCAGTAGAACTTTATAACACTTTTAATTGTGCTTAAACTGGCTTGAACTGTACAGATAATAGCAACCATTTCTGTCTGATTTGCTGACTTTTCTTGAACAACATTTTGCATTTGTGTGGTAAAATCTAGGTGAAGGAGAAGTATGAGAAAGCTCTGGATGAGCTAAGCAAGTGCACCCCTCAGTACAGAGAAAACATGGAGCAGGTGTTCGACCAGTGCCAGCAGTTTGAAGAAAGGAGGCTGGGTTTCCTCAGGGAGGTGCTTCTGGATATCAAACGCCACCTGAACCTCACAGAAAATCAAAGGTTTGAAAGCTGTTTATTTGACAACACTAGTGCATTGCCCGTAGAAAGCAAGTATTCCTGTCTGAAACAGGTAACCCAATCAGGCTTTACAGGCCCAAATGTAGGCTGTGCTTGAAAGTGGATGTGTAGTTTATAGTCTGCCATCAATAAAGTCATGCAGTACTGTAACAGGACACATTTACAAATATTTGAGACCAGTGCATCCTTTTATATTTTAGCAATATTATAAATACAAAACACTGAACATTATTATTGTTTTTTGTATTTGTATCTTGTATACTTTATTGATCACCAGAGGGAAATACAGGACATCCACGTACGGCGCCAAGCCCGTGACACACACACACACACACACACACACACACACACACACACACACACACACACACACACACACACAGAGCACAATGACCCATTTGGCTGCAAGTTTTGCATCAGTGTTGCCCATTTGTTTGTAAATATTTAAATAAAAATGATTTATTTTGTTATCTGGAGCGTGTGTCCGCATGTAATATGCAGTTGATGTGGTCATTCCGCTCCACAATGAAGCAGCAGCCGGGGCTTTGGTGTACCACTGACAGGGCAGGCTGAGCGTGTGCCAGTGATGTTATTGCGGCACCACAGGTCCCCGGCAGAGGGTCCCTGGCAACGCCCCCCCCCCCTGCACCTCATGCTCTCTATGACGAATATATCCATTAGACCTACGCAACTTTATGGTCTATATTTTGACTGAGCGGCTTGTGGATGCACACCTCAGCAGCAAAGCACTTCTAAAATCTTTGTTTGCGAAGCGTTGTGGTGACTGACAGGACGTGATGCTGTGTTATCCAGTCAGCATTGTCGTGATGCCGTGCATTGTCCAGTCAGCATGGCCGTGATGCGGTGTATTCTCCAATGAGCACGGAGTCAATCCGAAACCCCGCCCACACTTCTTGAAGCCAGGGGGGTGAAGACAGAGCGGTCACACAGTGGTGGCTAAAGTTTTATTGATAAAAATTACATATTTTGACTGAGTGACTCCATATTCGGGGATGCACGCCCTCGTAGCGTCAGCAAAGCACGTTTAAAATCTTAGGTCAGTGTGACGAACGGTTTGAAAGATATCTGAGGAACACACACACACACACACACACACACACACACAGCGATACCTTGATTTTATAGATAGATTTACAGTTTGTTGATAATCTGTACATATATACTGAAGCTTGTCTGCTTACAGCTATGCCGCAGTGTACCAAGACCTTGAACACACCATCACATCAGCTAGCCCACAAGAGGACCTGAAGTGGTTCAGCAACACCTTTGGCCCGGGCATGCATATGCACTGGCCACAGTTTGAGGTACCGAAATCCCCTGCAGGCTGCTGTTGCCACTCCTATCTTAGCTATTCAGCCATTAAATAATAATAGTTGGCTCAATAAAGCACTTTTCATTTTTGCAAGGAGGTAAACAAGCTGAATAATAACACTACTAACCTTCTTTGTAGCTGCATTTTATAATTTGCTGGTAAATTACAGAGGAACATTAAGATCCAGTCATTGTGCACTAGGGCTGGGCTATTACATCTTAAATCAGCGTCATGCTTATTTGAAGCTTTGACGTCTGTTTCAGGTTGTGGTTTTGTCCCCTCCTTTCTTCTCCCTTATACAGGTGCATCTCAATAAATTAGAATGTCATTTAAAAGTTGATTTATTTCATTAATTCAGTTAAAAAAACAAACTTGTATATAGATTCATTACACGCAGAGTGATATATTTCGTTTATTCTTTTAATTTTGATGGTTATGGCTTATAGCTCATGAAAACCCCAAATTCAGTTTCTCAAAAATTAGAATATTACATTAAATTAATTTTAAAAAATGGATTTTTAATAGAAATGTTGGCCGACTGAAAAGTATGTCTATGTACACACTCAATACTTGGTCAGGGCTCCTTTTGCATGAATTACTGCATCAATGCAGCATGACATGGAGGCGATCAGCCTGTGGTACTACTGAGGTGTTATGGAAGCCCAGGTTGGCTTGATAGTGACCTTCAGGTCATCTGCATTGTTGGGTCTGGTGTCTCTCATCTTCCTCTTGACAATACTCCATAGATTATCTATGGTGTTTAGGTCAGGAGAGTTTGCTGGCCAATCAAGCTTAGTGATGCCATGGTCATGAAACCAGGTTTTGGTACTTTTGGCAGTGTGGGGGGGTGCCAAGTCCTGCTGGAAAATGAAATCAGCTTCTCCATAAAGCTTGTCAGCAGAGGGAAGCATGAAGTGCTCTAAAATTTTCCTGGTAGACGACTTCGCTGACTTTAGACTTGATAAAACACAGTGGACCAACACCAGCAGATGACATGGTTCCTCAAATCATCACTGACTGTGGAAACTTCACACTGGACCTCAAGCAAATGGATTCTGTGCCTCTCCACTCTTCCTCCAGCCTCTGGGACTTCGATTTCCAAATGAAATGCAGAATTTACTCTCATCTGAAAAGAGGTCATCTGCTGGTGTATGTCCACTGTGTGTCCAGTGTCAGCCCAGTCGTCTACCAGGAAGTTTTAGAGCACTTCATGCTTCCCTCTGCTGACAAGCTTTATGGAGATGCTGATTTCATTTTCCAGCAGGACTTCGTACCCTGCTTACTCCCTCCCGAAATCCCCAGTTGAAACAAAGAGTCAGTCATCTCAGGCCTGGTGCACACGACAACATTTTTGTTTAGGCCCAGAGAGAAACATCGATGTGAACACGACACGTCACAAAAGCAACCACACGTGCACATGGATCCACCGAAGGTGTGAAAACTGCTGTTGGGACTAACAGATGACAAGTAATTTTACTAGGGACTTTGGATTATAACTATAAACGCCAGAATCCATCTGCAAGAAATATTCATATTAATTTTTTAAGCTAAAAGAATGAGGGAGTCATAAATAAATAGCACATTGAGATGACTTTTGTGGTGATTAGGCAAATAAAGTTGAATATTTAAATAAATAGGCTAAATAACTAACATGTATAATTGCAGGCAATAAAAAATCTGACTTACTGACAGCTGCTTTGAATATTTGATAAGGAGTCTTCAATCATAACTTCTACAAAAACATTACAAGTAAGAAAAAAATAGTGAAATGATGGTAAATGGCGTTCACTTATATAGCGCTTTTTCCCATCTGTGGGTGACCAAAGGGCTTTACAGATCCTGCTATCCACCCATTCACACACGCATTCACACACTGATGGCGACAGGGCTGCCATACACACAGAGGCGCTAGCCTGACCACCAGGAGCAACTGGGGGTTCAGTGTCTTGCTCAAGGACACTTTGCCATGCAGACTGCAGACAGAGCGGGAATCAAGCCCTCTGATCAGTAGTCGGCCACACTACACCTGCCACAGCTGCCCCCGTGATGAGACGTCGGGCTGCAGCAGCACAAAACTGGATTGGAATCACCGGCAGCTCCACTGTGATGTGTTCATCATTCAGCAAAGGTAGGTATCTGCCTTGGCTATAATTTTGATGATTATTTTTTTATATAAGGCTGCATCTATTGTGTAAAAAAAAAAAAAAAAACAGTTTTACAGATACCCTTAAGAGCTCTTTTTTAATCTAATCCTAACTACAAACACATCAGACTTAAAATTTAATCACAGAGCTTGTATTTCTGGGAGAAATACAGAAAGCTCCATATCTGTGTTTCTCTGTGAGAAATAAATGCTTATTGGTGTGTGGATTGGCTGAAATTTGTTGTAAATTTGGGCTCTATCATGCTGTAGGTCTTTTTTTTTTCTGTGCATACGGATGCACAAAACCAACGCCATGAAAAACTCTCCACTCTGGAGACTGGTTTGAAATCTCTACACTTTCACACCTCCAGATACCTGACATAGTATGCACGGACAGCTAAACTGTGGACAAACTTCCTCAGTTTGGGGTAAAAACGTTGTCGTGTGCACGGCCCCTCATACTATGTGGTCAGACACTTTTCCCGCCGTGTTCTGCTGCTTGTGAAAAGTGTTGACTGCGCTGCTTCTGGGTTGTGGAGTCACACGACTGTGCGTGCAGGAGACGTCTTGAAGGGGCGGTACATGAAAGCTCACGCACACAATAGGAAGAAGAGAACACCTGAAAAAACTGACATGAACAAGATTACGTCGGCTCTCTGTCCCGAGCGTCTGTTTTATTTTGGCCAATCACCCAGCCCTATTGTGCACAGTGATTGTTTGAGGGTCTCCAGGTTTGATCATGATTTGGCTCCTGGAGCTGAGGTTCTCCCTAAATACACCATTCTGAGAAATCCATAGAATAGTTCCAGCACACTGGTTACCAGGTTTTTTTTTTTTCTTGTTTTTATTCAGGACTACAACCCAGACCTGACCCATCACATCACGAAGAGAGAAAAGTTCAAGAAAGGGCCTGATGGAGTCATGCTGACTAACGTCTCAACAATGAATCACGCTCCAGACCGGGGAAGGTGAAGTCTCCTCTCATCATGTCACTGCTTTATTAACTATGTGCTGCACCTCTGGTTGAATTTATCGTGACATCATGTAGATCCTACTTCAAGATTCTTCTTTGTTGTTGGATATTTTATGTGTTTTCACAGCTGTACTTATGCTTTTACAAACAATATTCCTACTTGCTGTAAGCAAAATGAGCAGTGGTGGCACTGGGTGAATTAAATACATATACATGTATTTGTTGTCTCTGATGTGCCTCTGGTAAATGGTTCCTTCAGTGTGAGCAGCTACGAGAAAAACCAGGGGTACACGGCCTCCACGGAGTGGTCGGATGACGACCAGAAGGCCCCAAACTCGGGCAGCGACACCAATGGGGGGTCAAACCCCTTTGATGAGGACGTGGGCAAAGGTGTGAGAGTGAAAGCTCTGTACGACTACGAAGGCCAAGAGCAGGACGAGCTCACCTTCAGGGCAGGTGAGCGGGAATTGCCTCAAAACTCAAGTGAGGCATGCGTTGTGTTTGTGGTGCATCAAGGTCTTGTTTTAAGGGAATTTGCGGTTTTAGTCCACACCCAACATGTAACACATGGCGTGTTTTTAACCAGATTTTAAATACTGAACATCAAAGGGCTGAGCATAGGTTTGATCATTACTCGCCTCCAGGGAGGAGACGTTTTTGGTTTGTTTCAATAAAAGCAAACGTTGTAGGGAGTGATTTTAGGGTTGGGTTCGGCTTCATCATGAGTGCAAGAGTAGCTGCAGACAACATGAATCAAGACTTTACAGTTGGCAAAATAAAAATGATTCTCCAATGACTTGGAGAAAAAAAATGGTCAAAAATGCTCAGAGTAGCCTAAAACTGTACTCAAGAAAAGTAGCGCAACCTTATGAAATTAATTACTCAAGAGCAGCCACCGCCCCCCCCCCAAAAAAAAAATACTTGTTGGGGTGAGATAGTATCTGCTTAAAAAGGTACTTGAGTAGTGAGTAACAACATTGCTCTTGCCAATCCAAGAAGTTTTTCTTCTAAATTTATCTTTTTTCTTGTAATTTTATTTCTTTTTCCTAATAAATTTGAAAAAAATTCACAAATTTGTAGCCGTATTCTTTCTCCTTCTTTTTTGACTATTTTCTTGTACTTTATTCTCACAAATTTGTGAGGTTTTTCTCATAAATTTCAGACTTTTTTTTTTGTAAATTTTGCTTTTTCTTAGAAATTTATGGAATTTTTTTAATGCCTAAATTTGTGTCTATTTCACAAAAGAATTCTAAAGTATCTCAAAGAGTAGCACTGAGTGTATTTGAGTAAAAGAACAGGTTTTTCTTCAAACATGTACTCAAGTAAAAGTAAAATGTATCCTATAATCAAACTGCTCACAAAAGTACAATTTTGCGGGTAATGTACTTGAATAAATGTAATTAGTTACTACCCACCCCGTAAATGCATTGGTGTCGTCATGTGTATTTGTCTTGTTTGTATTAAAACAGCACAAAAAAGCAAAGGTGTTAGATATTTCCCAAAAGGCGCGCTACCAAACTGCTAAGTTGAGATTGTCTATAATTTTGTTAAGTCAATCTTTTTTTAAAAGTTCTGTTAGATTTGCCATTTTTTTTCCCCTGCCTTTTTGTGTTGTACCATTGCAAATAACAGAACTGCAACAATTTTCTTAGAGAAGTGTTGTGCTATCTGAGAGAAACGCACGAGTGCCACCATTTTTATCCGTGACCATATATTGTTGTTAACATGAATTAATCAGTGTTGGCACCTCTTTAATATTGATCATTCACATTGATCTCCCCGTCGTTTTTTTTTTTTCTACCTCTGCTAATTGATGAAGGCGATGAGCTGACGAAGCTGGAGGAGGAGGACGAGCAGGGCTGGTGCAAGGGTCGGCTAGACAGCGGCCAGCTGGGTCTCTACCCGGCCAATTACGTGGAGCCAGTCTAAGCCGAGGACGCTTGGACCTCCTGGCAGGTCAAAGCCAGACTGAATCATAACAGCACATTGCCAGAGACTTGAAAGCAGAGCAGAGCTTCATCTTCCTGTCAGGCACAGAAGACTGAAGTGCGATCTGTTCAGGACCTCACAGTACACCTTCAGATTCTGCAACTGAAGCTAAAGCTTGTAGCCTCTTGTGTATCGCTGTGTTCGACATCAGCTGTGATGCTAACATGCCATACAGTGTGTCCTCTCATCATAATATTGGTCGGGTTTGATCAGCTATGCCTCGATAGCAAGAATGAGCTATGCATTGTGCATTTCCTGTATATATTTGCTTTTCTTTTTTTTTTTTAACAGTCTGGATTCTTGTACAGTTTTCGCCTCCTCACAGAAGTCAGTGTTTCTCTTACTAGTTTTTACTTATTTAGCCTTAAAGGAATAGTTTGACATTTTGGGAAATACAGATTTGCTTTCTTCCTGAGAGGTATGTGAGAATATGCAAACTGCTCTCATGTCTTATGAATACTGAACTGCAATCAGCTGCAGGCTGCATTAGTTAGATTTGTGGCATAAAGAAAAAAAAAATAGTTGAAGCAACTAGTTTTGACTGTTTCCAAAAGTTTAAACCATCAACCAGAACCACTAAAGCTTATCAGTGAATAACATTATAATTTTTACCTCCACCAACGAAGTATTGTGATCATTTTTATCATTTGTTTTTGTCAGTTTCTTTGTCGAAAATCACACTAAAATTACTGGATGGATTCTGATAAAATTTTCATCAGAGGTGGCCCACAGACGCAAAGACGAGCTCACTAGTGCTTGGGTTAGATCCAAATTAGTATGGGTGTTCTGGATCCTTTTTTTTTTTTTTAAATTCCCCACAGGTCGAAAACTAAAGGGGGATTATGTTATGTCCATCTGCCGTCCGTCTGTCCCACTAAAGGTACCTCAACTCCTCCTACAGTTTTGTTCCAGATGTTTTGAAACTTGGTACCACTGTTTGATATACACTGATCATGCGCATATTGCAACTTGGCTCTGATCAGATGATTCTTGCAGGCGTTGTAGCCCCTGACTTCACCTCAGTTAAGAGAGTAACTGATTAAAATATGATTAAAATATGTTAATTAACAGAGCATCATAGAGTTGTCTCGGCAGACCAAAGGGTGTCAGCAATGTTCTGTTTGATCTTTATGGATGTATTTCAGATAGATACCGACTAATAAGTGCAGCATATACAGAACCATAGGAGCTAGCAGTATGCAGTAATGTAAATTTAGTTGTACTCAAATGACACACTATATAAGAGTACAAACGCTCTTATAGACGTTGAGTAAGTCCTCATCATGTAATTGTCAGGGGTTGGCAACGTCCGCTGTGAAAGGATAGGTTTTTTTTAATCAAATTATGGCAAAAGAAAATGCGTGGAAAACACATTTGAGCATTAAGTTGAATGTAAAACAGCTGAATTGAGTATAAACTGGCCTATTAACATTTCTTCCTAAATGTGTTTTTTTTTAACTGTTTTTCTGCCAGAACTTTTTTCCTGAATTTGAAACTTTTGTTCATAGATGCAACTATTTTTTCATCATAAGTTAACTTATTTATACATTAACATTCCCTCTAAATTTGCTAAATGTTTTTCTTGCAGATTTTTCTCTTAAATGTACAACTTGTTTGTAAATGAGTGACTTTATTTCTAATACATTTGTGACCTTACTCTTGAAAATTTGTTTTTTTTGTGTAAATAAGTGAGGTTTTTCCCTCCTAAATTTTCCAGCTTTACCAGTAAGTTTAAGCCTTTTTCTCCATGTGAAATCACTGCTTTTATCTCACAAATGCATGCCTACTTTCTTGTGAATTTGTGACAGTTTTCATTTTTTATATTTGCCATTAGAGTCACCTGTGGCTTTAGAGCTGCAGGTTGCAGACCCGTGCAGACTATTAAGTTATATGTCATCCCACACTAGCCATTACCATCTTTTTACGCTAAACGTAGAATGTTAGCAGTGTCGGACTTCACATAAAATCATGAGGGTTGTATCAGTCTTCTCATGTAACTCCCTTGAAGAAAGCAAGCAACATATTTTCCCGGGCTGTTGAACCGATTCTTTAATGCAGCGAGTTGTTTTCATGCTCCTCTCAACAGCATGTCACTGGATTAGCATTTTGAAACGAGATAAAAGACAGTTCACCGTCAGTACAAAAAAAAATAAATAAATGCACGGTTGCTTTCAGCGGAGCTCGTCTTTGAAATGGAAATAGGAATTCTACTGCAGCCGTCGTTTACATTAACCTCCACTGTCCCACACATCTTCAACAGTGTGCCTGTTAAGCCCATTACCGTCCACCCAGTACTGCCTGAAAAACACAATGGAGATTTGCTTCATTTCCCAGTCGGGTTTTTTTTAATTATTTATTTGTCTTCTACACCTAATGAGAGTTGAGTGAATGTCAGCGACGTTGTCAGCCTCTGTGATTATGTGCATGCTGATGCTCCCACGCACAGTTATTGATGTGATCCTGAGCATGGCTTTGATTGATTTCCACCAAATTATCGACTGAATCTTTGTTAAATGAATACTCCCACAGTGTCAGGGTGATGGAGATAATGCAGACTGTATCCTCCTGTTTTAATAATATTCTGCTTTAATGAGAATATCTTTACACATACAACACTAAGGAGTGCATGTGGCCTTGCAGGACATTTTCTACTGCACATATTGGTGAAGATTGGTCTTTTGTTAGTGTGGAAGTCAGGTGTTCCCTTACTGGTGCAGACAGAGGGCAGAAAAGCGGAAAGCGGATCTGTCTCTGAAATATTGATGAGGCAGTCGCTGTTTCTGCTGCAAGAACAAAATTCATTTTTACAGGTTCCAGTGAGGGAACATGAGTCTTGTTTTGTAAATGCGATTGTGTGCTTCTTCTTTTTTTTTTTTTTTTAGTGTCATTCCTCTTAGAGAGTTGTGAAATAAACATTGCCTTACAACCCTTCCACTCTCAACCACCACCTCCAACAAAAGGGAACGAGAAGTCGCCTCCACAGAATCTGACTCCAGCTTATCCAGATCTGTTTACGCCGACACAACATGAAGACCCTCTTTGGCTGATTGGAGATGATATAACTTCACTGTCTTAATGGATTCAAAACAAAATGAGACTGTTTAAAAGTGGAATGTAAAAGGGTGTATAGCTGCAGCACCCACTGTGAACCCCTTGAATGATGGGAAATTGTATTTTAAAATGCTCCAGCGCTCCTTTCTTTGTCTGCTGTCATGCTACAAACTTGAGGGCTTTCTATCTCTTCTCTATTTCTTTCTTTGTTTTAGCATAGTGCTGTAATTTTCAGACTGTAGTGCCTGTTCATCTGCATAAGTAAGAATAAACTGTCATAAGTGAGTCATTGCAAAACTTTGCAAGAGTAACCTTTGTGATGATCTAAAGTGCAAATTTGCATTACACTTTTGCACCTTCTGCCAGTGGTTTAGCTAATTTCTTGTGATGCATTGCTCATTTTCATGCTTCACACCCTAGTCATCCAAGTAACGAATGACTTTGCGCCCTTTTCTCATCCACTTAGGGATCAGATTGGTGTCTTCTAAAAGGGATGCAGTTGGCCGCAAAGTCAGCATGTTGATAGTTTAAAGCAGTGCAATGACATTGTGCTTTTCACCAACAAAACCCACATCTGAAGTCAGTGGTGCATTCAAAGATTTTTACTTGTCAATACTTCTATATGTACAAGCCATACAATAGAATTGAAATGCCTTTTCTTTCTCTCTTAGTGGTGTGCACAATGTACAGTATAAGACAAGAAGGAATAAGGATGGAAAACGATCTGTGTACAGTAATGCTACCCGTAGTAGCAAATAAAGGTAAAAACACAGCAATCCTATGCACAGTAAACCATAATACTGGTAAATGCAGTAACGGAGGTGCAGACAGTGACAGATTGGTCTGCGCATGATCAGTATTGCAATGACAAACAGCAGCAGGTATGGCATTTGTGCAAATGGTTGCAGTAAGGTGCAAGACATACAGCAACAAAGTTGGTGTGCCAAGTCTTCCTGTGCAGACAGCTGAGGTAGAGTTATTGTGTGGGTGAGTGTGTTACAGGCAGGGGGCGGGGGGTGGGCAGAGTTCAGAGTCCTGATAGCCTGGTGAACAAAGCTGTTTAGCAGTCTTATGGAGTGGGCCCGGAGGGTCTGGTACCTTCTCCCTGAGGGCAGGGGGCTGAAGAGGGAGTGTGAGGGGTGGGACGTATCGCCTGCGATGTTGATGGCTCTGCGGGTGAGGCGGATGTGGTAAATGTCTGAGAGGGAGGGCAGAGGGCCACCAATGATCTTGCTGGCTGCTTTCACTGTGTGTTGAAGAATGTTCCGGCAGGAGGCAGTGCAGCTTCCATACCACGCAGTGATGCAGCTGGTGAAGATGCTCTCAGTGGTGCCCCAGTAGAATGAGCACATGATGGGGGGTAGGACTCATGCTGTCCTCAGTTTGCGGAGGAAATGGAGGTGATTTTGAGCCTTCTTGGCCAGTGATGTGGTGGTGTTAGACCAGGAGATGTCCTCAGAGATGTGCACCCCTAGGAACTTGGTGGTGGTCATCCTCTTCACTGCTGCTCCATCAATGTTCAGAGGAGGCTGCTGTGTGTGTCCTTAAGTCGACCACAATCTCCTTGGTTTTTACCACATTTAGGAAGAGGTTATCGTCTTTACACCACTGGACCAGTTGACTCACCTCATTTCTGTAGTTGGCCTTTTCATTGTTTGTGATGAGGCCCACCACCATCATGTCCTCTGCAAATTTGATGATGTGGTTGGTGCTGTAGGCTGGTACACAGTCATGGGTCAGCAGGGTGAAGAGCAGTGGGCTGAGCACGCATCCTTGTGGGGCCGCTGTGCTCAGTGTGATGGTCTTGGAGGTGTTGCTGCTGACCACACGTTCTGTGGCCTCCCTGTGAGAAAGTCCAGCACCCAGTTGCAGAGAGAGGTTTTGAGTCCCAAGTGACTGAGTTTTTGTATTGGGTGCTGGGGGATGATTGTGTTTAATACTGAGCTGAAGTCCAACAACAGCATTCGCACATAGGAGTTCTTTGAGTCCAGGTGGATGAGGGCTGGATGGAGAGCAGCAGGGATGGCATCTTCTGTGGATCTGTTTGACCTGTATGCAAGCTGAGATGGGTTGTGGGAGGGAGGCAGGGTGGACTTGATGTTCTGCATGACCAGCCTCTTGAAGCACTTCATTATGATGGAGGTCAGTACTATGGGCCGGTAATCATTGTAGCTGGATGGGACAGGCTTCTTTGGGATTGGTATTATGGTAGCAGTTTTGAAACGTGGGGATAACAGCTTGACTCAGGGAGATATTGAAGATGGCGGCCAGGACATTGATGAGCTCCTCTGCCTAGTCCTTCAGAACATGACCTGGTATGTTATCTGGTCCAGCTGCCTTGTGTGGGTTGATCGTGGAGAGGCTCCTCTTCACGTTAGCCAGATCCAGACTTATGGCCTGCTCGACTGGTGGAGGAGTGGTCTTCTGTGCTGATGTGCTGTTTTGTACTTCAAAGCAGCCAAAGAAGTCATTTAAGTTGTTAAGCAGTGTGATGTTGTTCGCGCAGGTCTGAGGTGGAGGTTTGTAGTTGGTGAGGGTCTGTATGCCACGCCAGAGAGAACGTGCATCTCTGGTGTTGCTGAAGTGTCCAGATATTTTCTTGCTGTACTGTCATTTTGCTTCCTTGATGCCACGGGACAGGTTGGCCCTAGCTATTGTTAGTCCTGTGGTGTCACCTGCCTGAAGGCTGTGTCCAGAGCCCTCAGGAACCTGTGAACCTCTGCTGTCATCCATGGCTTCTGGTTAGCCATGAATGACATTGCTATTTAAGTTTCATCTTTTTAAAAAGTATTGGTGCCAGAAAATGAGAACCAAGGTCATGTTTACCTTTTTAGGAGTCCAATGCAAGATTGTGCTTGGGATACCCTATTTTTCTAATGGGCAAGAGTTCATACCCTTTAAAATGGAAAACATAATAGGGCAGCGCGGTGGAGCAGTGGTTAGCACTGCAGCAGCACAGCAACTCACCCTTGGCCGGGGCATTCTGGGTTCGATCCCAGCCCCCGACCAACAGTGATCTGTGTGGAGTTTGCATGCTCTCCTCGTGTCTGTGTGGGTTTACTCGGGGATTTCTCCGGTTTCCTCCCACATGCCAAAAACATGCAAGTTAGGTTAATTGGCATCAAACTGGGGATTGTAAATTGTCCTTAGGTATGAATGTGAGAGTGAATGGTTGTCTGTCTCTCTGTGTTGGCCCTGCGATGGACTGGCGATCTGTCCAGGGTGTCCCCTGCCTCCCGCCCAAAGATGCTGGGATAGGCTCTTGCCCCCCCGCGACCCGAAAAGGATTAAGCGGAAGAAGATGAATGAATGAATGAACATAAATAAATATACTATCAATAAATAAACTTTTGGTCATTCTCTAGATGATCAGAAAAAAAAATTAAACCATTACATGCAATAAAAAAATTAATGGATAGTGGTGGCCTAATGGTTAGGGATGTGAACTCCTGACTGGAGGGGTTGCCAGTTCAATCCCTGGATCGGCAGGATCAGATCCGGGTGGGACAGATGATATCCTAGTCTTTGTCCCACTGTGGTGCCCTTGAGCAAGGCCCTTAAACCCAACTGCTCCAGTGGAGCTGCTCAGTGGCCACACATCAGTCTGTAGCTGTACTGGGCTGCTTCCAGGTGTGAATGTGAACAGGGCATCCTTGAAAAAGACAGGTTGCCTTTCAATGGACCTCCCCTGTATAAATTAAGGTTAAGTAAATAAAATAAATATGAACATTGTAAATTTAGAATTAAAAAAAAAGTTAGACATGTATGACAAAAAGTTGCAAGTTTTTGGGAATTTTTTAATTTAGTGGGGAAAGTTGCAAAGTTATGAAAAGTAAAGTTACAATTTAAAAAAAATTAACAAATTTATAGGAAAAAAGTTTCGAATTTATGAGGAAAAAAGGTAAAAAAATTTACCAGAAAAAGTTGAAAATTTATAAGAAAAAAAAGTTAAACTTTTATGTAGAAAAAAGATGCAAATTTACAAGAAAAAAATTGTTAGAAAAAAAATAGAAAGTTAAGAGAAAAAAATTGCATTGTTGTAAAAGATGTTTTTTTTTTTTTACAATTTCATTTTGTGCATGAGCATGACCATTTCCTCTGCAGAAGACTGACCTGTCCTCTCAGAAACGCCACTGTAAGTAGTCCATGTAGATTATGCCTACCTGCCTCTTAGGTGCCATTCTGGTGGGTTTATTGCATGTTGCATCCAAAACATACCCCTGAATAATTAAACGTTAAGACAACCTTTTTTTGTGCTTTTTACCAGTGCAAAATCATTTTTTTCCACGATCTATAATAATAATAATAATGATAATAATAGCAAAATGGACTTAGACATTCACAACTTGTATATATCACATTCTTCTTTTGAGATACTTTTGATTTCACTAGTCTGGGTAGAAGTGTACTTGTGTGTAGTATATTAACTTGTTTTTATGCAAACTGACAATTATAGGCTTATCTTATACTTACACCAAGTTATGTACTGCAGTCTAATTAAATTAAGTGCATAATAAAATTTTCATAATTTAGAAAGTGGTCTTAAATGAGAACGTTAAAATGCATAACTGAAGCTGAGATCAGAGGAAGATATGTGCTTCCTGAGTGATTTATGCTTTCCATATGGATTTGGCTTTTAACGTTTATCAGTAGAGTTGCCACTAGAGGTCACCATTAACTCACCACCTTAAGAGGACACTTCAGCACATCCAACTTCAAGAACGCTCCTTCTCTGAGCCAAGGAAGATTCACCTCTCTCTGGTATGAACATTCTGTGGCTTTGGGTGACTTTAGTCGTAGTAATGTTTAGAACAGCGTGATTACATGAGTCTCTATAAATAATTTGTGATTGTTGGATGGATGGATATTAGTGGTAATTGCTACTGAACAGTTTTTTAAGAGTAAACTGGCAGGGTGCTTGAACAGACATTTGGGACAAGCTTTCCTTCTGACAGTGATGTGCTCTTTCGTTCGTTCTTTCTTTTCAACAAAATTCAAGTTTATCAGGGGGTTTTAGAAAAGACGTAACTGGGTGATTCTTCAATTAGGGGCACTTTTGACGTTTAGAATTTGGAAAAAAAAAAAGTTCTTTAATCTCTATTTTTTCTGTTTCAGAAGGTTTAGCAATTGGTCTGGAACACAAATCTGAGTGTAGCTTTGATATTACTTCATGATAATTTTGATATTATGATGCTTTTTTCAAATTTGCCACAGCAAAATGTCATTGCCATCACAAAAACAAAACACTGATTTTAATACAAAATGATTTGACAAGCAAAGGTTTTACAATCATTCCAGTAAGTACAAAACATGCTCTTTAAGAATCATGTTCTAAATATTTGTAAGTACATTTAAAATACATTTTAACAACATCTTCTCTCTGACTTGTTAATATATTGCCTTGCCTCAACAATGAAATAGTGCGTACTAATCAGAATATTTGAATTGCAATGTATATTTTTTCATAAAATGCAAATTTAGACTTTTAAGCATTACCACAATGATTGTGATAAAACCCAAGTTAACAATAAAGCAACATTTTCTGACATAAAAATTAACACTGGTGTTTTTTTGTTTTTTAACAACAAAGACAAAGAAAATACTACTTTTTAAAAACACCACCTTTTGTACACTTAACCTTCCATTAAAATTAATCACTTGGTAAACTAACACAGCATTGCTTATGTAATAATATGCTCTTATGGCCGGCTGGCTCGTTTCTGACATAAAAAAGGATCAAAGAAGAGAACTGGCATGCTCAGCTCAAATGTCCCATATGATGAGTGCCAATCCAAAAATGATAAAATAGAAAATAAAGTTTTCAGCACTCTGAAATAAGTGTGTAGCATTTTAATTCATGCACAGCAACAGTGGTGTGACCCATATTAAACAACAGTCAGGGACCTGCTGGTGATTATCAACCAGCTTATACAAATCATTGGAACAATGTCATAAATAAAATACAAATACTAGTAAGAAATACAGTATAGTAAGAAAAATAGTATTTAAGTCATTAAAAAACATATATCACATTCTGTGACTGCAACAACCACAAAAGTAACTAATTGATTTTACACACTAGCAATAAGAAAATGCACTTAACAATATAAGAACTCATCATGTGCAGAACCTCAATAGCAGAATTAAAGTGTCTGCCTTTATTTTTAACACTTTTTTTAATCAACAGCATTCAAATATCACTTTGTAAAAAGCTATTTTGACAGTTTAGAGTGTGCTACCAACACAAACCTTAGACACATGTTTGTTTAATTCCCTGAGAGAGCACAACATCTTCCACACATTCTCTGGTAGCCTCATGTGCCTTTTTGTGACTGGCTGGGGCTCTGGGACTAGACCAAGCAGATCACATGGCTGACACCACAGAACATCATCTTTCATAGGCCAAAAGAAACGGTTCTTGCCAATGATGTTCATTGTTTTCACAAGGGTACAACGTTCTGCATCTACATCCTGAATGATGCCTGGATATACATCTTGGTCATATTGAAGAGCACACCACTGTCCTATCAGTTGATCTGTGATCTCTGAAACGGGGACAAGTGCTGATGGCTGTGTGTCCATCTCAGGTGGCTGCAGATCCAGGGCTGATCCTTCCTGGCTTGTTGTTGGCTCATCTTGCTGAATGGCCACTGTCTGTGGGCCATAGCACTTGCACTTCTCTGGAGCTGAACAGAAACAGCTGAATACTCGCCACTTGATGTGACCTGGATTGTTGGTGAAAATCTGTACAAAAATAAAAACAACTGGGTATTACTGAATATGCTACATTCACAGAATAAATAAAGACTAATTTAATAAATAAATATTATAATATAGTATATAAAATACTCCACCTGATCGATTTTCATTGTTCCATGAACTGTTTCCAGTTGATTTGGTAGCAAGGCATCCTTTGCTGAAATGTCTTCTTCAGTGACATGGAAGAACTTGATCTTTGATTGCTCCTTCGACAGGACATCGAAGAGGACTTCACCACTTGGTAGATCTATTCCACAGGCAACAATAGCATCTGCATTTCGTTTTATTGCTGCCCCAACAACATCTGCAGGTCCTTTGCCATGCCCGGCCTCCGAAAAGTTCCAGGTCACCCTGCTGAACCCAAACCTAAATGGCATTGTGGAGAGCAAATAAAAATTCTTCTTGGATCGGTACTGGGTTGTAGGGCCATCACTTATGACATGGAGGGTTGTTGCAGAGGGGTTCTGTTCCTTCAAGTGGGAGAGCACAGGAGAGAGATGTGCCCATATAGCTGAAGGATCATGCCTCATTGATGAGGAAACTGAACACACTGACGATATACCTTTTTCCTGTGTAGGCAACTCCAGTGTGAGATGGCTTTCAATTTTCCTGTCTCTTTTCTTTTTTTGTATCTCTCTTTTTCTCTTTCAAGATATTGCTGATATTTCTCAGGATCTTCTTTGATTTTGTCTCTGTATTTTTTGGACCGTTGAGCTGGTTTAGCTGGGGCCATGTTGACATCTTCAAACAAAAATAATGTAAATTACAGTTGCTAACTGTTCAATTATGTATCATAGTAAAGTAGTAAATTAAGCTAATATATGCTAGTTATTAGGAAATAAAAACATAAATTGTCATTACCATCACAGATCATCATTACCATCACAGTCACTTTTGTGATGGTAATGACACGCAGTGGTAACGACAGTTTTCACTCTTTGCAGAAAATGTTGGCTAAGTTTTAGACTTGCTAAGCTAATTGAATCGGTGAATTCAAAAGGGGCCCAAGTCCCCTTTGAAAAAGTGTGGACTTGGGCCCTTTTTGAATTCACCGATTCAATTGTTATCTAGCATACAATGTACACTGAATATATCTAAATAAAGTGAAATTTTGTGTTAATGAATTAAAATACTCAAATAGTAACTTGTTTGGTAATGACGCCTAATAAACATACTCTCAGATCAGGATGTATAAAACATCAAATTACTTACATATGTGGGCATCAAAAAATCAGGCTTCTGCCTCATGTCTGGACATGTTCCTCTGGAGCGTCTAATTTGCATTCAACAATTTAAGTAACTGTTTGTAAAAACTTTATTGCTCTCTAAAACGTTGAACGTGATGGTAATGACAGATGTATGAGGGACAGCGATATTTAACTATAAATAAATAGTAAATTGAACAAATATAAAATATATGAATTTGAAAAATATCTTTTTAAGTTGTTATGAGGAAGTGCAAAGTAAAGGTTTAATGAATTTAGCACTTTTTAATGCTTTATTATAGAGGGGAAGTCAAAAAGTCTGGGTTGGGGACAAGCACAAAACAGTGAAATTCTTGCACATTTGAATTTTCAACACACTGAAAAAGTATTAAAATGTCATCATTGAGGACTTCCGGTCTGGACGCCATGGCGACTGCAGCTTAACACTGAAGCTCTCAGACTCAATCCAGGATAACACCTTGAAAATCAAACTTAACGGATTTTTGGAGGAGTGAAAATCAAAAGACAAAATCATCATGTCTAAAGGAAAACAGAAGAAACTGAAATTCTCCAGGCTAGGACACGTATCGGCCGGAGAATCTGAACTGGAAGATCCCCGTTCAGAAGACGAGGAGCTGGTGATAGCTAACAAAAGGGTTAGCCTGAAATCACTATTTGAGGAACTACGACGATTTCGCCGAGATGTTACGGCCGAATTTCGGGAATTCAGAGAAGAATTGAAAAGGACAAACAGCAGAGTGGACCAGGCCGAGAACCGAATCTTGGAAACAGAGGATCGAATAAAAGTGCTCGAAGATTCTGTGCTGGACCTACGCAAAAGACAAGCAGCTATAGAGGCTAAGCTAACCGACCAAGAAGGAAAACAAAGAAGAGACAACATAAGAATTCATGGTCTGATAGAAGGAACCGAAAATGGTTTTAACTCAATGGCAGAATGCGTGGAATCCTTACTAAGAGAGAAATTGGATATTCCACAAACCACCGACTTGAAGATAGAAAAGGCACATCGTTCATTAGCCGCTAGGCCGGCGGCGGAAGCGCCCCCACGTTCGGTGTTGGTAAGATTTTCCAATTTCAAAATAAAACAAGAGGTTGTAAGACTGGCCTGGCAGAAAAAAGGATTTATGCACCAGGAGAGAAAAGTCTACGTGGAACACGATTACGCCCCGGAGGTCCTTAAAAAGCGCAGGGAATACAATGACGCGAAAAAGGTGTTAAGAGAGAAGAAATTGCGCTTTCAGACACCATTTCCTGCGAAGTTAAGGGTCTTCTACGGCGATGAAACGTGTCTCTATAATTCGGCGGAAGAAGCAACAGCTGACATGGCGAGAAGAGGGCTCCCGGTAACGGTGTTTAAACCCGCAGCAGACCCGAGTGAGAAGATCAAAGCGCAAACATGGACAACACAAAGACCCTCAAAATCCACGGACCAGCAGCGGGAAACCCAGCACCAGAGCGTCGCGGATAAACTATCCGTTTTCAGGTTGGAATAGCGACCTTTTTTTTTTTTTTTTCCCTTCCTCTTGAATCAATCCGCACATCCAACCCCCCTCATACAAGGTAACAAACATTAAAGGAGATGCATATTCAGCATGTGGTAAAACATTTCATGGAACAATCATATTATTTGAAACAAATAAGTCTTTGTAATAAAAAAAAAAAAAAAAAACTTGTTAAAATAGAAATGTGACAATAATCCACATGTTCTGCTCATACTAACAAATACTGTTTTTGCGTGAATGTTTGATGTGATGGGGGTGGGAGGGTGCACACAATTTCACAGGGTTTAGGCATAAAAGGAAAAAAAAAAAAAATCATTACAAGTTTGGATTGGGTTCTGAAACTCACGTTAAAAGCATGGGACTACTTTCAGTGGTACGAGAGGGCCCTCAACACGTAACAGAGTTTGAGGAATTTCCCTCAGGGCCTTCACTCCATCAAGGCTCTTACAGGGTCTTTAAAAAGACCTCAGCTCAGGAAGTTCTTTTGACAGTTTTTTGTTTTAAAGTTTTTTACACTATGTTCTTAATGTTTTTCTTGTTTTTAATGTTCTTTCAGTTTCTGAGTAGCACAAAAGAGGGCCACCACACAGTTATACTAAACAAAACAACACAATGGAGAAACAGGGTGTAACCAAAATAATTTCATATAATGTAAAAGGGATCCTGAATCCAGTTAAAAGATCCAAGATTCTAGGCAAAATGAAAAAAGACAAAGCAGGAATAATACTTTTACAAGAAACCCACCTAACAGACGTGGAACACAATAAACTCAGTAGACAAGGGTTTAAAATGATCTCTTCATCTTCATATAAATCAGGGAGGAGGAGGGGAGTAGCGACATTGATATCAACCAAAATTACATTTGAAAAAAAATCAGAACACAAAGATAAAGAAGGGAGATACAGTTTGGTAACTGGGCGGCTAGAGGGAGAAGATATCACCCTGCTGAATGTGTATGCTCCCCCAGGGGCTAACTGGAAATTTTATAAAAATGTATTCGACCTAATGATAACTAAAGCTCAAGGTTTAGTGATATGTGGTGGGGACTTCAATCTTAGACTGAATCCATACTGGGATGCTTCTGGTAATTCCCCACATCAAAATAACACCCAAAACAGGAAGACTCGGATGCTACTAAAAGAAATGGGAATCTGTGATGTGTGGAGGGAACTCAACCCCAGTGTAAAAGACTATACATTTTACTCAACTCCACATTCATCTTACTCAAGGATTGACTATTTTTTTATGTTTAATAGAGACATTGGTAGAGTAAAAACATGTAAAATAGGACTGATGGATCTCTCCGACCACAGTCCGATCTACATGGACTTAAATATCCAAAAATACACAAATAATACATTTTCTTGGAGGTTAAATTCAAATGTCCTGAAAGGACCATTGAAAGATGAAATGGAGTCAGATATTCTCAGATATTTGGAAGATAACGATAATGGAGAAGTATCCCCTTTAATACTGTGGGATGCATGTAAAGCTGTAATAAGAGGAAAGATTATTGCAAAACTGGCAACCCAAAAGAAACTAAGACAAGAAAAACTATCCACATTAGAGTCAGAACTTAGGAACCTAGAAAAAGAACACAAAGGCAACACTCATTCTACTGACTCGCTCAAGATTAAGGAAATTAAAAACCAAATAAATGAGATCTACACAATAGAAATCCAGAAGAAACTTACATTTCTGAAACAAAAATACTATGAAGCAGGCAGTAAATCGGCAAAATTGCTAGCCTATAAATTGAGGAAACATCAAACAGAAAGAGCAATCTACAAAATCAGAGACCCAGTATCAAAGGAAATAAAATTCAGAATTCAGGATATTCTTAAAAACTTCGAGAATTACTATAAGAACTTATACTCCCACAAA
Source organism: Pholidichthys leucotaenia (assembly GCA_020510985.1). NCBI lineage: Eukaryota > Metazoa > Chordata > Actinopteri > Cichliformes > Pholidichthyidae > Pholidichthys > Pholidichthys leucotaenia. The sequence goes on along the minus strand of CM035837.1, from coordinate 56,566,434 downwards.
AAACATAAAAACGCATCCGAGGCATTCCTAAACACATTAAACCTTCCCCAACTTACGGAGTCACAAAATAAAACACTACTGTCAGAAATACATTCTAAAGAATTGGAAAAAGCAATTATGAAACTTAAAGCTAACAAATCCCCAGGAGCTGATGGCTATACAGCAGAGTGGTACAAAACCTTTAAACAGCAACTATCTCCTCTCCTCCTGAAAACATTTAATTATGTCCTCCACACAGGGGAAATCCCCCCCTCCTGGAGAGAAGGGGTCATTGCAGTTATACCTAAACCTGAAAAGGATAAACTAGAGTGCTCCAACTACAGACCAATCAGTGTACTAAATCAGGACTATAAGCTTTTTACCATTATCCTTGCCAAAAGGTTAGAGAATATACTGACAGACCTAATTCATTTAGACCAAACAGGTTTTATAAGACAAAGACAGACACAAGACAACATTCGACGCACTTTACACATAATTCATCATATAAAAAAATATAACTTAAATGCAGTCATATTAGGATTAGATGCTGAAAAAGCATTCGATTCGGTTGACTGGTCTTTTCTATACAGAATCTTATCCAGTTTCAATTTTCATAACAACTTCATTAGAACTATACAGGCATTATATAAAAAACCAACAGCTAAAATAAGGATTAACGGTAATTTATCATCATCTTTTGAACTGGAAAGAGGATGTCGTCAGGGCTGCCCCCTGTCTCCACTGCTCTTTGCAATCTTCATAGAACCTCTGAGCCAATGGATAAGACAAAACCAAAAAATTCAAGGTATTACACTTGGTCAGAAGGAACATAAAATAGCACTCTTTGCTGATGACATTTTAATATACCTAGGGCAGCCGGACACTTCTTTACCAGAACTAACCTCAGTTTTTTCAGAGTATGGAGATTTATCGGGGTACAAATTAAATATGCATAAAACCCAAGTTTTAACATTCAACTATGACCCAAATCATTATTCACTAAGCAAACTCAAAACTAACTGGGAGTCGGAATCTATGAAATATCTGGGGGTCAATATCCCGAAACAACTCAACAAAATTATATCACTAAACTATGATCCACTGGTGACAAAAATAAAATCTGACCTAGCAAGATGGAATATGATACCATTCTTGGGTATTGCACAAAGAATTGAAGCAGTCAAAATGAATATACTTCCACGTCTTCTATACCTTTTCCAAACAATACCGGTAGAACCTCCCAAAAAAACATGGCAGGAGCTGGACAGAAGGATCTCAAGATTCATATGGCAGGGCAAGAGACCTAGAATCAGATATAGAACCCTACAGCTAAACAAAGACAAAGGTGGGCTCGCGCTGCCAAATATCAGGGACTACTTTAAAGCCGCACAAATTAAAACTTTAGTAGAGATATGTAACCCAGTCTACTCTGCACAATGGAAGGAGATCGAATGCCAAATAACAAGTGACATCCCCCTACAGGCGATAATAGGGAACAATGTCTTACCTAAGCTTTTGAATAACACTAACCCGTGGATAGAGACCCCGCTAAAAATTTGGTTTAAGATAGTCAGAGAGAATCAAACTAAAGAGCCCTATCGACTTCTGCAATGGTTCGCCTATGATCAGGACTTTACTCCTAATAAAACAGACACCAGATTTAAAAAGTGGAAGGAGAAGGGGCTGATAAAATATTACGATTTTTTTAAAGGGCAAATCTTAAGAAGTTTTGAAGATTTGAAAAAACAAGGCCTAATAAATCAAGACCTTTACAGGTTCTTCCAGCTTAGACACCACATAAACAATATACTTAAAAAGGAGGATTTGGAAAGGGCCCAGTCAGGTGTTCTGAAGGTCTTCTTAATGGCATATAAAGGGATCCCAGGGATCAGATACATTTCTAAAATATACCAAGGTCTTCAAGACTTAAAAGGAGACAACACATCTTATATAAAAGAGAGATGGGAAAAAGAGGGGAATTTCACTTTACATCTGGAAATATGGGAAAAGCTAAATAAACAGCAATGGAAAAGTACCTCATCCCTGCAGTGGAGAGAATTTGGATGGAAAAACTTGGCAAGATTTTTCAGAACACCTGCACAAATCAAATTTACCCATAAGGGATTGAACTGTTGGCGCTTGTGTGGTGAAAAGACTGCAAATCATTTTCATGTGTTTTGGTCATGCCCAGTTATCCACCAATATTGGACCAATGTACAGACAATATTGGGGAAAATATTCAAAATTACAGTTCCCTTTTCTTTTGTAACTTTGTATTTGGGTTTACTACCGGACTCACTGGAAAGACGAGGAGAAAAATACTTATTCAATGTTTTAATATTGGCAAGCAAAAAAGCTCTAACTAAAAAATGGATGTTGAAGGACTGTCCTACACCTGAAGATTGGACTAACGTGATCCAAGACATTTACTCGATGGAAAAGTTGACATTCGCACTGAGACAGGACATGGATGGGTTCATGAACTTTTGGCAACCCTGGACCGCATATGTGTCTTCCATTAGATCTAATCTTTGACAAATACCATTTCAATAATGGTTCTGCTCTTTGTTCCAATGCTACTCAGATGCTCTTTTATCTTTATTTACTTACTTTTTCTTTTTGTTTGTTTTTTACTGGTTTGTTTGGTTTTTTTTTGTTTTTTGTTTTGTTTTTTTTTCTCTTTAATTTCACTTTTTCTTTCACTTTAAAAAAAAAAAAAAAATAAGGGGTGTTGTAAGAATTAATCTTCCAATGTTGTCAGATATCAGAAAATAAGGGAACATGTGATGAAAATGTAAACACTGCATTGCTGTAACGACCTGTATACCCTTTACAAAAACTTAAATAAAAAAAAAAAAAAAAAATGTCATCATTGAGACAGTTATTTTTTTCATAGCTACTACAACCTAAAGTAAACAAAAGCAATCACTGTTTTTTCTAAAAAACATTTTTTTTATTGAAACTCTACCCTGGGGACAGAAAAACTCCCTTAATTGAAGAATCACCCAACTACTTTGGATGCAATAGAATAAAAAAAAAAATTACATAAAACATTTTTTGAGAACAAAGAAAGCGATTAAGAAGAAAAATAGCCAATGATAAGCACATAAAACGGTAAACATCAATGAGGATAAATGATGACGAAAAAGGTGACTAAAAGGTTACAATAGCTAGTTAACAAGTATCTTTTATAAACTGTATTTAATATAGTTTTACAGAATCTTTAAAAAATCCATCCATCCATCCATCTTTTACTGCTTAACCCTTTTGGGTCACGGGAGTGGGGGTGGGGGATGGGTGGAGCCTATCCCAGTTTCTTTGGGCGAGAGGCAGGGTACACCCTGGACAGATCGCCAGTCCATCGCAAGACCAACACAGACAGACAGACAACCATTCACTCTCACATTCATACCTAAGGACAATTTAGAATCCCCAGTTGGTGCCTGTTAACCTAACCTGTATGTCTTTGCCTTGTGGGAGGACACCAGAGTGTTATGTCCACAAACCTGGGAATGATAACGGACGAGAGGGCTGTGCGGGAACTAAACTTTATTACAACATGCAGGTTAAATACAATACATGTGGATGAGCACTGAGCTCCTATCTGTGCCTGAGTGAGAGTGCCGACAGAAGACACCGCAACATGGCCAGCTCCTCCCTTATGTATGTCGACATGATGATGGCACTAGCTGGCTACGTCATCACGCCGCTCTCTGTTGTAAACTCCTTTACAACATTCAACCCCCCCCCCCCCACCAGAAAAATACAGAACACTTTAATAATTCAAACCCTCCCCAATTTAGCATATACATTGAACCCCTGAACTAGAGTCAGCGGGTGGACTCCCGCTGGACCTGATGTGGCTAAGTGGATTATTCTGCCACTTATTTAGCCGTGCTCCTGCTTAAATAGTCACTTCACTTTCTTTTTACAGTCCACCATGAGGAAGGCAGCTCTGCTGAAGGGGCCTTGTGGCGGGCCCACAGTGGATGCACCCCTGGAGATGCTGGGTCCCCCGGACCGGAACCAATCTTCTTAATACTGCGACCTGGGTCCCACGCTGCACCAACTGACTCCTGCAAAGCCTCGCCATCTGGAGCAGTCACTCGAATGCGCCGGAGATGGTTTGCATGCCGTACCGAACCATCCGTCAATCTGAAGCATGCTGGTCCCAGCTGGGCCACGATCCTCAAGGGTGTCCGCGGTTTCATAGGAGGTGACTTAGCTGGCCGCAGACCCGGTCAATCATCCATGCACACTCGCACCCAGTCTATCACCTGAAGAAGTGCTTTGCTTGGTCTCACATGCCCTTGAGATCGCGGTAATGCTATGTCTGCCTCCGTCATTACCGTGTAACTCACGGACTCTTCACCCAACGCTCCTGCATCAGTCTCTGGAGGCCAAAGCTGGTCATGGATACTGAAGACATCTGGCGTCTCACCTGTGTCTCTTACTGTTATGGACCCTTCACCTGTCAGCTCAGCCATGGCTTCCATAGACTGGTGCTGAGCGAGGATACTGAAACGGTCCGGTTCCTCTTCTCCCTTGCCTGATGTGCTTTGTTATTGTTGTTGTGGATAACGTCCATGCCCAGTTGTTGTGCCCCGAGGTTCTCGGCGTGCACAAGCTCCCTCTCCTGCAACTCCGCAGCGGCTTCCGTAGTCTCCGGCTGGGCAAAGATCTGAGGCGAGTCCGGTCAACACCCCCCCCCACCCCCCGGGCAGCTCTCCTCCTGTGCGCTCGGGACGGCTTGTTTGGTGTTGGTGTCACCCTTTGTAAACTCGTCCCACACCACATCATCATCATCAATTTCCATTGTGTCCCAATTACCGTAGCCAGACAAAGTTAACCCGATGTTGTCACGGATGGTGAAACCCAATCGGTAGAACAGGTTACATCCCATAATGTTGTCACCATGCGTAGTCACTTGAAACTCGAAGTCATAAACAATCCTTGACTTGTAGTGGACTGTTAACATGATGGCACCCACATTGCTGAGACCACCGTATCCATACAACTCTGTTGGGTTCTTTCTAACTGGGTAGTTGGGGAAAACTTTCTTCACCATGGCCCAGTTTAGCATCGACCTAATTGCTGCAGTGTCGAGCAGCAGCGGTACAGCCACGCCGTCCAATTCAACCATGTCATATGCCCCACGGCGTCGGCGACCAGCACACTTTGGCGAAATGATTGCACCTTCCACATTTGTTACACTGTTGTCCTCTTGCCGGGCAAAAATGTGCTCTCTCATGGTGTGTCGGGGAACCACAGTTACTACACACGGGGCCTCTCGGAGCGGTCCTCTGGTTCACAGTGTTCGTCTTGAACTCCACTGCCATATCTTCATTTTCCTCCATGCCCACTGCATTGTCTAACGTCGTCTCACCTGGCTGTCTCTGTTGTTGGCGCACACCTAGCTCCGATGCTAACTGGTCCGCTGACTCCAGCTGGAATGCTAACTCAATGGTGTTAGCTAGCATCATGTCGTTTGGTGCCATCATGTTGTTTGAAGCCCTTAGCCTCAGGTTGTTTATGTGCTCGGCCAATTGGTTCCACACCATCTCATCCTCTAACAGTCCAAACTGGCACATGCTAGCCAGATGTCTCAAATCAGCGACAAATTGTTGGGTGGACTCACCAATTTCCTGTTGCCTCTGACAAAATTTTATATGGCGTGCTAGCATGTTGTCTGGCGTAGCAAAGTAGCTAGCTAGTAGTTCCACAGCGTCTCCACACGAGTCCATCAGACCAAGCATGTGAAAAATCCTCTGACCTTAGATGCCCAGGTTGTGGACAAGCAGTGCCCGCTTCCTTCCTTTATCCAGCTTTTCCAGGTCCAATGCTGCAACGTAGGTCTCAAACACATCCAGCCAACATGGCCACGGGACGAGCGGTTCACCTGGGAGCTCAAGGAAAGGCCTCAGCGGTCTTAGGTACACTTCCATGGTTTGCTAATTCTCATCGCCAAATGTTATGTCCACAACCCTGGGAATGATGATAGACGAGAGGGCTGTGTTGGAACTGAACTTTATTACAACATACAGCTTAAATACAATACATGTGGATGAGCACTGAGCTCCTATCTGTGCCTGAGTGAGAGTGCCGACAGAAGACACCACATCATGGCCGGCTCCTCCCTTATGTATGTCGGCATGATGAAGGCACCAGCTGGCTATGTCATCACGCCACTCTCTGTTGTAAACCCCTTTACAACACGGAGTACCCGGAAAAAACCCACGCAGACACGGGGAGAACATGCAAACTCCACACAGAAGGGTTGCCGATGGTCAGGGGGTGGAATCGAACCCATGATGGTCAGGGCTGGGATTGATCCCGTGACCTTGCTATGTTGCCAAAGTGCTAACCTGGCACCATGCCGGGGCCTAAATAAACACATGAATACATAAATCAATAAGGTGGCTGTAATTTGTACCAAATAATAGTTAAGGATTTAGCAGCTAGCAAGAGTTTAGATAATGCCACAAGCTAACCTAGTAGCTATGCAGGCTAGTCTTAAACAAGTGCGCTGGTCTTAAAACTGAAAGGGAAATATGTTGGCGCTGAACTGAAAGCAATTTAGTTCAAGTTTAGGATGAGTGAGAAAATGGGATCACCAGCAGTTTGAGTGTGAGAGTGCATACTGCTGTCAGGTATCAAATTTCCACATAAACTCTAAAGATGCAGAAAGATATTAGATCTGTATTATTATTTATTTAGAACATAATATCAATATCTTTAAATTATCCTTTCAGTGTGATTTGGACTTGCAAATATATTTTACCTATCTCACAATGATAACAAATTCCTTAGAAAAGACTATACAAGTCAATACCTTTAAAGTTTGGCCAAGCCCCACCTCTGGTCATATACCAGTGAAAATCCAAATTCACATTAAAGGTACTGAATTATCAGTCCGTCTAGAATTTTGCAATGTTGCGATCAAGCCAGTTCACGCAAAATCAGCCAATCACTGCATCCCATTCCAATGGGAAGAGCTAGCTAGCACTCAACCGCCACCTGGTGCTAACGGAGAAACTCGACATACCGGGGAACTGTAGCGAAAACGACGCGGGTGCCGGGCTGGAGTTTAGGCGGCGTGCAAGAAATATAAGACAGAATAATAAAGAGCGATGGCAAGAACCAAGCAGACCGCCCGCAAATCTACTGGAGGAAAAAAAAACCCAGGAAGCAGCTAGCCACCAAGGCTGCTCGGAAAAAGCGCTCCGGCCACCGGTGGAGTGAAGAAGCCTCACCGTTACAGGCCCGGTACCGTGGCTCTGAGAGAGATCCGTCGCTACCAGAAATCCACGTAGCTGCTCATCCATAAGATGCCCTTCCAGCACCTGGTGAGGGAGATTGCTCAGGACTTCAAGACCGACCTGCACTTCCAGAGCTCCGCCGTCATGGCTCTGCAGGAGGCCAGCGAGGCCTACCTGGTGGGTCTCTTTGAGGACACCAACCTGTGCGCCATCCACGCCAAGAGGGTCACCATCATGCCCAAAGACATCCAGCTGGCCCGCCGCATCCGCGGAGAGAGAGCTTAGACTTTCTGCTGCACATCCACCAACCACAATACTCCGCACTGTGTGTCTATATATACTGTATATATATATATATATATATATATTTATTTATAGTAATATATATTTATTTATAGTAATATGTACATATGTATACTAGCTGTTCTTGTTTTTTCTTGCCTTCTGATTGTTGCTCTGAGTGTTGCTATCCCTGTGCTGTTGCAATCCTGGAATTTCCCCATTGTGGGACTAATAAAGGCTTATCTTATCTTATCTTATCTTATCTTATCTTTTGCGCAACCTTGCAACTTTGTCCAATCACTGCACCTTTCCTGCAATTTTGGCCAATTGTCGTCAACTTCCGCCAATTTTGCCAATCAAATTTGTCCCAGAGTAGCACTCAAACACTCAGTCTAACCAATCAAATGCATTACTGCACCGCATTCACTTCCATGTTTACAGTGAGTGTTAATGGAACACATCAGCAAAAAACAGAGTGTGTGATTTAAAAAAAAAAAAAAGTCACCCGCAAGTTTTCCCACACCGTCCCTTCCTCCGTCTCCCCTGGCCTGCCGGTGGACATCTCCCCACCTCTCAGCGCTGACCGTGTGTACGAAGTGCTGAGTTTGTGTTGAAAAAAAGTCTGCCTGCCTGAAAAGCACCCCATTGTGTCGCACAGAAAGAGAGACGCCATAAAACCACAAACAAATGAGCAATTCTAACGCTACAGCCAGTGTTGGAACATTTTATACATCTTTAGAGGTGAAATCGTTACCACAGCTTGTCAATGAGCTTCAAAGCTGTGAATCTCCTGTCTGAACACAGACCAGTGTGTGCCCTCAGCAAACCCCCAAGGAGAGCCCCTCCTCCCGGTACGACTCCCAGTAGAGGAAAGATGAGCATCTGATGAGACAGGTGTGTATCAAGATGCACAAACAGATAGACTAGTAGGAGTCAGGCACAGAAAGAGAGAGAATATTCATTAGTCATTTTTCTTAGAAAAACACAGACTTTGATACACAATACAGAGCAACAGAATAATTTTTTTTCCTTTGTTCTCTATGATTGGTACTGAGTGGTTGGGGATCACTGTGGTTAGGGAGTTTTCAAATGAAGGTGCTGCCATCATTTCCAAATCTATACTCTTTAACATGCATTCAATGCAATTTAGCTGCTGTAATGGATACCGTAATTATTTTATTCATCCTTTTTAATTCAAGTTCTCAGCAAGAGTAGCCTACAGTGTTGGTCATTTTTATGACAAATTTATGAGTAGCTACTTCATTCTCACTTAATTGCATTAAAGTCTGTATTTGCTGTTGCACAACAGAGTTTTTCTGTATAGCAGAAGTTTCTGCTTAATTTACAAATCACTGTTTAATAGGAATTTTTGAGAATCCTGTACTTTTCTTGTGGTGTTATGTAGAATATCATTGCAGTAAACTATGGAAGAAATCATCCACTTTAAAATTTGTAATTCTTCCCACAACTTTTAGTGCAAATAACCTCTCAAAACATTGCAACTTTTTTAAAAAGCTCACACAAATTCAGGCTTTTTGGGCCACAATAATTGTAAAAACATCCCGCGAAATCCTAGAGGTACTGAATTATGAGCAGATTTACTTATGCCACATTGACAGCAGTACTTAACTGATAAAAAATGTAAAAAATTATATCCAGTGTTGTTTTTAGATCCTAAGGGAAGAATATGTTGCTCAAATTTAGTGATACCTTGCTGGGGAGAGTTTCCTGGTCTGTGTGCCCCCTGCTCTTCCCCCTGATTCCAATAAAGTTGGGATGTTGTGTAAAATGTAAATAAACACAGAATATAATGATTTGCAAATCCTTTTCAACCTATATTCAATTGAATGCACTACAGAGACAAGATGGTTAATGTTCAAACAGCTGGGACAGGGGCAAGAAAAGTCTGGAAAAATTGAAGAATGCTCAAAAGGCACCTTTTTGGAAAATTCCACAGGTGAACAGGTTATTTGGAAACAGGCGAATGTCATGATTGGGTGTAAAAGGAGCATCCCTCAAAGGCTCAGTCAATCACAAGCAAGGGTGGGGCGAGGTTCACCACTTTGTGAACAACTGCATAGGCAAATAGTCCAATATTTAGAGAACAACCTTTCTCAATGTACAATTGTAAAGAATTTAGGTATTTATCATCTACAACCCATAATATCATCAAAAGATTCAGATAATCTCTTAAACTTCTGCACGTAAGCAGCAAAGCCAAAAACCAGCATTGAATGCTCATGACCTTTGATCCCTCAGGTGGCACTGCATTAAAAACTGACATCACTGTGGGCTATATTAATCATATATTCCATAACCTACATATGTTGAAGCATGTGGGAATGTTTGGTGATTACATATGTAAGGCAACTTCACACCTCTGAAAGGACAAAGACTCTCAACCGCCAAGTGAAGAACAAAGACGTTCCCAGACATTGAGGTGGAGACCGGAGGAGCTACCCTAGAGAGGAAGGAGCTACCGGAGGAGCTACCCTAGAGAGGAAGTACCAAGACAATGGGGGGATTAAGATAATGAGGGATGTCAGCCTTTGATATGCATGTCTTTTGTTATGTGCAAGTATAAAGTCAGAGAGCCGGAGATATTCGGTCTCTTTTTCCTTCTGCTACCTCTGCACTAGATGAGACTTGTTAGGAGAGCTGATAAATAAACTTTGGTTTATATATCAAATCGCCTCATCATTTCAAGCTCTTCTACAATCACTCTATAAAGGAGATTAACCACGTGGACTCAGGAACACTTCGAAAACCATTGTCAGTTAACACAGTATGTTGCTACATCTGCAAGTGCAAGTTAAAACTCTACCATGCAAAACAAAAGCCATATATCAATACCCAGAAATGCCGCTGGTTGCTCTGGGCCTGAGCTACTCTGAGACAGACTGAACATAAAAGTGCGAGTACTAGACTGGCCTGTCTGCAGTCCAGACCTGTCTCCCTTGAAAATGTGTGGTGCATTATGAAGTGCAAAATATGACAACTGAAGTTGTATATCAAGCAAGAACTAGAAAAGCACTCAGAGAGCGCAGACCTCCGCCAAGCGCCACATTTCCCCCCATACAGTGTTTGTGTGTACATTTCCAGATTCCTTGACCACGAAAACATATGACTAGCAATTGGATTGACTATGATAGGATTAGTGGTTCAGTAGTTATTCACGAAATGACATTTTCTGTAATGGCGGCCACAGTTCCCCCCTATACAGTGTTTGTATGTACGTTTTCAGATTCCTTGACCACGAAAACATATGACTAGCAATTGGATTGACAATGATAGGATTAGTGGTTCAGTAGTTATTCACGAAAATCGCATTTTCCATAATGGCGGTTTTCTTCTGGACGGTGATCTGGATCACCACCAAAATGTGATCATCTGTAGGATACCCCATTTCTGACAATCTGTGAAAATTTCGTGAAAATCCGTCCATAAGTTTTTGAGTTATCTTGCTAACAAACAAACAAACAGACAAACAAACAAACAAACAGACAGACAGACAAACCGTCGCCGATGATCACATAACCTCCTTGGTGGAGGTAATGAGAAAGAATTCCACCTACAAAGCTTAAACAATTAGTTTCCTCAGTTCCTCAATGCTTACTGAGTGTTGTTAAAAGGAAAGATGATGCAACACAGTGGTAAACATGTCCTTGTCCCAACTTTTTTGGAACCTGTTGCAGGCATCAAATTCAAAATGAGTGAATATTTGCAGAAAAATAAAAAACAATCAAGTTTATCAGTATGAACATTAACTATCTTGTTTTTATAGTGTATTCAAATGAATATAGGTTGAAAAGGATTTGCAAATCATTGCATTCTGTTTTTATTTACGTTTTACACAACATCCCAATTTTATTGGAATTGGGCTTTGTAGTAGACAGTTCCTGCCCCTGTTCAACATTTCTATGAGTTTGCTGGTGTATTAACAGTCATTTCCTGCATACTAGCTGCTGGTTGGTGAAATCTGTCTTTTGGTGATATTTTTGGAGCCTTTAACAATTGCTTGCCTCAAATTAGCGAACAATTGTGGGTGTCTACAGACGTTGTTTGCAGTTTGGCCATAGAATTTCTGCTGGAGTTGATGATGGGGGTTATCTGCTGTCATTGTGTGAATGCAGTTTAATTACAGTGTCATTTATTTGCAGCAGCTGTTAGTAATCTTGGATAAAACATACTATGAAAGAGAATGTATGTTGCTCAAATGGAAAATACCCCACTGTTGTTATTTTAAGGACAGTGAACCGCCACGTGTTAGTATTCATTTCTGAAACGTACAATAAAAGCTAATATCCAAAAGATTTTAATTATTGTGCCAAAAAAGAAGCCACATTAATCACACAGCCTCCTTGTTGGATGTAAAAAACAAAAAGATGATAAATTATCTATAAATCAATTTCTCAGTACATCTAACAATTATACCCTTTCATATAAATAGTGCCATCTTTTTTTTTTCCACAATATCTTTATTGAACCTTTTTTTTTTAACAAACATGATACAAACAATCAAACACTAACACTAAAGTACTACAAAAAAAAAAAATGCACTAAAAACACCAACAACCACCAACAAAATCAAGTCTTCAACAATGCTCCTTTGTTTAGTCTAGACAATCCAATACATAAGTATACATATTATGTTCACCAGTTTGGAATTTACAAGGTCCACACACATCATTCACCTTCTTCTTCAAGAGTTATGTTTAAATTTTTTACATAATCAATAAAAGGTCTCCATATATTCTCAAACACAATTTCCTTTGATTTCAGTATATATGTTATTCTTTCTAATGGAAGGTTTGTTAACATCTGTCTTAACCACTGAGTCACATCTGGTCTATGAGTCTTTTTCCATAATAGTGCAATACATTTTTTGGCATTAAGCAAACTGAGGTCTATGAATGTTCTTTCACTTTTATTAAAATTATGCTTTTCTGGGTACAGACCCAACAAAAACAGTTTAGGATTCAGTATGATTTGTTTTGAGATTATTTTTTCAATTGTTACCCTCACCTCTTCCCAAAACATTCTTATTAATCTACATTCCCATAAACAATGAAATAGGGTTCCTTTACTTTCCATGCATTTTGTGCATGTATCTGGTATATTTTTGTTATATCTATTTAACTCCTCCGGTGTAACATACATCCGCATTAACCATTTGAAATGTATCAATTTAAGGCGTGCATTTATTGATTTGGTTTGAGCTTCTGTACAAGCCAATTCCCATTGTTCCTCTGAAATTTCAATTTGCAGATCTTCTTTCCAGTAGTTTAATCTTTTCAGTGAATTTTCACTTGAAGATAGTGTCAATGAGTTATAAAACTCTGAAATAATACCCTTTCTTTTACTATCTTTCATCATCATTTTTTCCAAGGATGAATAAATAGGTCGAGTGAGAGCTTTATTTTGATTTGATCGAATAAAGTTTCTAAGTTGAAGATATTTAAAAAAATGTGTTCTATTGAGATTAAATTTGATCCTCAGCTCTTCAAAAGACATTATGTTGTCTGCACATGGCAAATATAAATCCTGAATCTTTTGTATCCCTTTTAAATTCCATACTTTAAATACAGCGTCCGCTCTCCCTGGTTTAAAATATTGATTACCCCATATTGGACTAAATTGTGACAATAACTGTGGTTCTTTTAAATAGTTTTTAGCTTCACACCATATTTTGATCATATGCTTTACAAATGGATTTTTAACTTGTTTTTGTAATTTTTTTGCCGAATCTGAGTATATGAATATGGGAAGAGGTAAAGGTAAATTGTATGATTCCATTTCAGTCCAGTGAGGGAGATCATTTGATGAAAAATAATATGTCATAGACCTCAGTTGTGCCGACCAATAATACAACATAAAATTTGGACATTTCAGACCTCCACGATCAAATGGTAAATATAATAAAGACAAACGTAATCTAGCCCTCCTGTTGTTCCATATAAATTCCACTAACTTTTTTTTTATTCTTGAGAATAGATCTAAAGGTGGTGATAAGGGAATGTATTGAAATAAATAAAGTATTTTAGGTAAAATATTACTTTTAAGTATATTGATTCTCCCGATCATCGACATTGGTAGTGACATCCATCTCTGAGTTAACTCATTGATATCTGACATTAAGGCTTCATAGTTGACACTGGCAACTGATTCTAGCTTAGGCATAATATGGATTCCTAAATATTTAAACTGATTTACAACATTGAATTGATTTACCTCAGGGGCTGGGTAATTTCTCTGGGTCTCATTTAGCATTAATATTGAAGATTTAGTTTTATTTATTTTATATCCTGATATTTCCCCAAAATTCTTTATTAAATTCAACAAGGTTGGAATTGATTTTTTTAGATTCGACATAAACAAAATTATATCATCGGCGTACAGGGAGATTTTATGTTCTGTTGGTCCAACTTTAATTCCATATAATTGTGAATGTAAACGTATCGCTATCACTAAAGGTTCAATTGCCATAGTAAACAGTAAAGGTGAAAGTGGACAGCCTTGTCGACATCCTCTATTGATTTTTATTGGTTTTGAAATATTGTTATTTGTTAGGATTTCTGCTGTAGCATTATTGTATATTATTTGAACCCATTTTATGAAATTATTTCCAAGTCCAAACCTTTGTAGGACTTCAAAAAGAAAGGGCCATGCAACTCTATCAAAGGCCTTTTCGGCATCCAATGATAGGAGAGCTGTATCCGGTGCTTCTTTATTAAAATAAATAATATTAAATAGTCTTCTTACATTATGGAAGCCTTGTCTACCCTTTATAAAGCCATTCTGATCTCGATTAATAATATTTGGTAAAATTTCTTGTATTCGTCTTGCTAAAATTTTACAGATTATCTTAAGGTCGGCGTTTAATAGGCTTATTGGTCTCATATTTTCACATTTATTAGAGGGCTTACCTGGTTTTGGCAGCAGTATAATTAAGGCATTATTTATGTATGATGGTAAATTATTATTTTGAAATGCTTCTAAAACCATTTCCAAAAAAGGTTTTATTAATTTATTCTTAAATTTTTTATAAAGGTCAACTGGAAGACCATCTGGTCCTGCACTTTTTCCTGATTTCATATTATCAATGGCTAGCCCAACTTCTTCTTGACTAATTTTAGACTCCAATATCTCCCTGTTTTCATTTGGAATACACGGTATAGATAGTTCGTTCAAAAACCCATTTAGTTTTGTTAAATCAGGTTCATTTTTGGTATCATATAATTTTTCATAGTAATCTCTAAAGGCTCTATTAATTTCTAAAGGATCTATAACTACCTGTCCATTACTTATAATACTGGTAATTGGTGTTTTAATTTCCAATTGTTTAATCTGCCATGCTAATAATTTTCCTGATTTTTCACCTTGTTCATAAAAAGATTGTTTCAATCTTAGAAGACTCGAGGCAGCTCTATTCGCTGATTTTTTGTCGTATTCAGCTCTCAAAATCAGTAATTCATTCTCCAACCTTGGGTCACTTCCTGCATACACTTTTTCCTGAAGACTTTTTATTTTATGTTCCAATTTAGCTCTCTCCTCTCGAGTCTTCTTAGATTTTGATCCTGTATAACTAATAATATGTCCCCTAATAAAAGCTTTGAAAGCCTCCCACTTTACACATGCTGATGTTTGTGTAGTATTGATGTCAAAGAACTCGTCTATCTGTTTTTCTATATACTTGACAAATTCCTCATCCTGAAGCCATTTATGCTGAAATTGCCATCTACCTGATTCCTTTGTCAATTTTTTATCTACATATATTAGACAACAGGGTGCATGATCAGAGATCACGATGTTATCATAAAAGCAGTTTTGAATCTTGGACCTTAATTCTGTGGAAATCAAAAAATAATCAATACGTGAGAATGTCTTGTAGGTACTGGAATAACAAGAATAGGCTTTAACTTGTGGTTTCATTTCTCTCCATATATCTAACAATCTCAATTCTTTCATAAAATGATTAATAGTCATCCTACATCCAATGTGCGTACAGTCCAGTCCTGTTGATCTATCCACACCTGGATTCAATGTACAATTAAAATCCCCTGCTATTATATGTTGCCCTGTAAGTGATGATAAGATGAGAAATAAATTAGCAAAGAACTTCTGATCATCTATATTGGGACCATATAAGTTCACAAGATTTATATTTTCTAATAGCAAAGAACCTTGAATGATTACATATCTTCCAAATTTGTCTCCAATTACATTTTTCACTTGAAAAGGAACTGATTTATGTATGAGAGTCATAACTCCCCTGGCTCGGGATGAAAATGAAGAGGTGAATACACTTCCCTGCCTTCTACTCCTAATTCTTTTAACATCCTCCTCTATCAGATGAGTTTCTTGTAAAAACACAATTCTTGAACCCATGTCCTTTATTTTATTCATAACTTGTTTAAGTTTTTTTAAATTTTGTAGACCTCTGCAATTCCATGAAGTTAAATTAAGATTAACACTTTGGTCCATGATCAATAGAGAGTTTGGGATTACCTTGCAGTGTAAACATGCTCATACAGAGAAGCAAAAACATGAGTGGTTGAACATTCATCCTACAAACTACACACAAACAAATTTCCCCTTCCCACACTTGTGGCAAACCCCCCAAAATCAAAAGAAAAATTCTGTCTCCCGATATAGCCATCGACCGTTCCACACCCACGGGGAACAGCCTAAGCCACTCCTTCTTCATCCTCCCAATCACCCTAACTCTACTGCTTTTAATGACGTAACATTAACTCTCCTCTGTAGTTTTCCAACTTAACTCCAAAATTTTTAACAACTTTGTACATCATAGTTTTTTTTTTTTGTTTGTTTTGTTTTTGTTTTGTTTTTTTAATATATAATACAATCTATATTTTGTAAACTTACTATTTACTTCAAGTCAGTCAGATGCCTGTGCAAATGCTTAATTATTCTACCTTATATTTTGTTCATGCTTAGCTCCCACCAGTCTCTTCTTCTTCTTTGATCTTCTTGATGAACTCCTGCGCCTCCTCTGGGGTCTTGAAGATGTGGGTTCTGCCCTCATACGTGGTCAGCAGTCTCGCAGGATAGATTACACCATGACGAATCCCAAGGTTGCGCAGCTCCTTACGTACGGGATCAAACTGCTTCCTCAATTGCTGGATTCCTGTGGCCAAATCTGGGTAGAACCGCACCTGCTGGTCCTGGTGTTTAATCTCTCCTTTAGCTCGTGCAGCGTTGAAGATCTTCATCCTGTCTCTGTTGCTAAGAAACTTCATAATTAAGGTCCTCGGCGGTCCCTTATCTCTCCGTGGGCCAATACGATGTGCTTTTTCCAGAACCACTGCTGATTGCAACTCCTCGCTGCCCAGCACCTCCGGAATCCACTTTTCCAGAAAGGAACATACGTCCCGACCTTCTGATTCCTCTGGAAGACCCACCAGCCTCAAATTATTCTGTCTCGACCGAGATTCCAAATCCAAAATATTATCTTCCAGAGATTTATTTTTTTTTCCAAAGTGCGCACCTTTAATTGAAGACGGGTGACGTCATCTTCAGCACTAGCGAGACGGAGCTCCATCTGCGCCGTTCGTTCTACACAGTCACCCAATTCCTTTCTTATTCCTTCCAACGCTGTCATAATCCCATCAAATCTAGAGGAAAAGTCCGCTCTCATTGAACTCATGGCAGCCATCAGCGCATCTGCGCCTCCCCCCGCAGACATCGCACCGTTGCCAGCCTCCTCCGCCATATATGGAGTTTTGTTTGCTGCGTCACAGACCTGAAAGTCCGTTAATTTGGACTGTTTCGGCGGCTCGCTTTTTCCTTTTCCTGGTTTTCCAGCCTTAGGCTTCGCCGACATATCCTCGCCCAAATGCTGGGATACGTTCTGTCCCAAATGAGAGAGTTATTTGCCGATTTTTTTTCTCCAGGAGCAGAGCAGAGCGAGACACGTCCGTCCTACGTGGCAGCCATAACCGGAAGTGAGTGCCATCTTTTTAAAAACTTGTCTTAATCAGTCCCTACAGGATTTTGTGGGATGTTTTTATGATTGTTGTGGCCCAAAAATCCTGAATTTGCAGGAGTTTTTTTTTTTTGTTTTTTTTTTAAGTTGCAATAAAAGTTACAATGTTTTGAGAGTTTTTTTGCACTAAAAATTGTGGGAAGAATTACAGATTTGAAAGCAGATGCTTTTTTCCATAGTTTACTGCAATGATATTCTATATAACACCACAAGAAAAGCACAGGATTGTCAAAAATTTCCAATTAAACAGTGATTTGTAAATTAAGCAGAAACTTCTACTATACAGAAAAACTTGTTTGTGCAACAGCAAATACAGACTTTAACATAATATCCAAGTGCAAAGAAAAAAGAAATAATTTATTCTGTGGCTTTGCATTGTCTATCGAACTCTGTGTTTTTTTGAAAAAACAAAAACAAAAAAACCCCTGAATATTCTCTCTTTCTGTGCCTGACTCCTACCTGTCTGTCTATCTGCTGCGTGTCTTGATGCACACCAGGAGTCGTACCGGGATGAGGGGCTCTCCTCAGGGGCTTGTCGGGGGCACACATTGGTCCGTGTTCAGGAGATGTGGGGAAACATCCACTGGCTGTCAAGGTTACAGTGGTAGAGATTTGACCCAAACGCTGGATGTGTTTGACTATATTTATTGTGAGCTGGTCACCCAGATGTAACTCAAGGGCTGAAACAGAAAATGCAGCTCAGAAGCTGCAACAAAAGCTATGGCAAAAAACAGACAGGACAAAGATATAATTCAAGGCAAGATAAGAGACAAGGCAGAAGCATGTAATCACACCAACATGATAAAAGGAACCCAAGCAGAACAGAGGTGGAACAGAACTTAAATAACCAAGGGGGCAATCAAGACAATACGGAACAGGCGGGGAGACCATCATGATTGATAACTGACACATGAGGAAAACAGAGGTGACAGGACGAGCTTAAGAGGCAGTTCAGAAATGGCTGACAGTGGCATGCTGCACTCAGGAGCACACAAAGGAGGTCCCCTGGCCTCTGGAATGATGGGTGGAGGTCCCCTGACTTCTGAAATGGATGTAGCAAACTGACCATTGGCGAAGCCAGACGGCAAAGGCTGGAGGTCCTCAAGCCCCAATGTCTGGGAAACCATCCCCAAAACAGCCACCTCAGATAGGGAGGAAGGGCAGGGTGAGGCGTCACCAAAATCACCAGGAGCTAGGCAAGTCTTAACTAGTATTGATGTTGTAAAAGTAAAGAAAAGAACTTGCCTGAGCTCCTGTTCCTCTGCCGCTGAGGTGACCTCCTCAGGATGAGCTGCAGGAGCCAGAGCGTGCACCTCAGGCAGAACAGGAACTGGAGTGTGTACTGTGGGAACAGCTGGAGCTGTGGCGTGTGCCTCAGGGACAGTGGGAGCTGTTGTGTGCACCTCGGAGACAGCGGGAGCTGTTGTGCGCACCTCGGGGATGGCTGGAGCTGTGACGTGCACTTCGGGGACAGCTGGAGCTGTTGTGTGCACCCCAGGGATGGCTGGAGCTGTGACGTGCACTTTGCAAGCAGCTGAAGCTGTCTGGAGAAGAGCCGGAGCTGGTACTGGAGCTGGAGAGCGACATGGTGCTGGTACTGGAGCTGGGGAGCGACGTGGTGCTGGTACTGGAGCTGGGGAGTGGCGTGGAGCAGGTACTGGAGCTAGGGAGCAATGTGAAACAGGTACTGGGCACTCCCTCTGGACTCCAGACACAGAGACAGTCAAAGGTGAAAAGGAGAGGGGAGAAGCAGCAGCAGAGATGGGTGGAGAGAGTTCAGCGGTGGTAGGTGGCTGATGCTGAGCCCCCTCACCAGGAACAGGACAAGACCTTTCATCTAATGGTGTTAAAAAATGAAAAGGTATTTCAGAGGAGAAGGAGAAGAAGAAAACTTTGTCATTCAATCCATACAACCAATCATGTACAGTAGAACAAAATTATGTTTCTCCTATCAACAATGTTAATCATATCTAGAATCAGAGGAGCTGCTGCCATGCACCGCCACAAACAACTTTTTCCTTCCCCCATTCTATTATGCTGAGCACCAAACTAGAAGGCGGGAAGGACCATTTTTATATGGCCTTTGCTATGACCCGGCCAGGACTTGAACCCACGACCTCCCGGTTGTGGGGGCGGATGCTCTTTCAACTAGGCCACCACTCCAGTTACTTGTCTCTGTTCCTGCTCTGCTGCCACTGGAGAGTCAGACAATCCCTCCCAGGATATGACGGGGTTTGCCTGACGAGAAGCCGTAGAACAATAGCGTGGTGCTGGTGTAGAGCAGAGGGAGGGGGATACGGGGGTCTGGAGCGCCTCCGTGGGAGAAGAAGAGCTGGGCTGCTTTGTCTGCCGATGCCGGCGCGAGCCGCGTCTCCTGACTGCTCACAGTAGCTCCTCCTCCTTCTGCATCTCCCCGGCCACCAGCGACATCCCTCCCAGCCCCCAGAACATCCACTGCAGGGACAGAACTAAATGCAGGAGTCCGGTGAGCTGGGGATAACACTGCAGTGTGGGGAAAGCCCAATCACCTTGGCGGCACCACCGAGGCATCTGAGGGCTTTCTCCAGCGTGTTGGCAGCATAGGCATCCTCGACGAGGGCCTTGATGCGTGAAGCAGCCCAAACTTCTTCTCATCAAGGCCCATTTGGAAACACTCAACATCTGCTGGGTCCATACTGTTGAATTCCTACTGTCAAGGTTATGGTGGTAGAGATTGGACCTAAACCCTGGACGTGAGTTTGACTATATTTATTCCAAGCTGGTCTCCCAAATACAACTCAAGGGCTGAAACAGAAAATAATAAATGCAGCTCAGAAGCTGCAACAAAAGCTACATCAAAAGACAGACAGGACAAAGACATAATTCAGGGCAGGATATGAGACCAGGCAGAAGCGTGTAATTACGCCAATATGACAAAAGGAACCTGAGCAGAACAGTGATGAAACAGAACTTAAATAACCAAAATCAAGACAATACGGCACAGGTGGGTAGACCAATCATGATTGATAACTGACACATGAGGAAAACAGAGGTGACAGGACAGGCGGGGCTGTGCACACAACCACAGATGGAGGACGCACAGAAACATGAACAGGGGATCAGGGGAGACAAGACCATGACAATAATAGTACTAATAATGACCGAACCAGACCCATGATAATAATAATAATAATCAAACCCCAAAGCAAAACAGGAGAAAATATAAAACAAGAACCGAATCATGGCTATAATAATAAATAATAATAAATGCAGAAAATCCCAAGACACAAACTCAAAGCGAGAACGTGGGCTGGGACCCCAAGTTCAGGTGACAAGGAAAATCAGCAATAAGTCAGAGTAAAGACCTGGGGCCCAGTCCACATCCTGACACCGGCGGGCCTGGGGAGATGGAGGAAGGGACGATGTGGGAAAACCCATGGGTGAGTGTTTTTTTCAAATCACACGCTGTTTTTTTGCTGATGTGTTTTGTTAATACTCACTATAAACACGGAAGTGAGCATGGTGCAGTAACGTATTTGATTGGTTAGACCAGAGGTGTCCAATCATGTGCCATGGAGGGCCAAGACCCTGCAGGTTCTCTCTTCTACTCAGTCTCTTCAGCAGGTGTTTTCACTTATCAGCAATCAGTGGGAAGAAATTCAGTGAAATCTGCTGTTAAAGACACTGGTTGGAGGTAAAGCCTGCAGGGTTTTGGCCCTCCATAGCACATGATTGGACACCCCTGGGTTAGACTGAGCGTTTGACCACTACTCAGGGACAAATTTAAGATAAGATAAGCCGTTATTAGTCCCACAATGGGGAAATTCCAGATTTGATTGGTGAAATTGGCAGAAGTTGACAAGGATTGGCCAAAATGGCAGGAAAGTTGCAGTGATTGGACAAAGTTGCAAGGTCGCGCAAAAGATGTGTCAAATCACTGATTTCACGTGAATTAGTGTGATCGCAACATCGCGAAATCCAGGAGGGACTGCTTAATTAACATTTATAGAAAAAAATGACATTAAAAATACTAATACTGCAGGTTTTTTTTAGGAGCTGTGCATACCAAATCTAATCCCTGTGAACCTCTTGGCAGCAAACAAAACCAATTCCTTTGAGGAAAAAATTGGAGTACAAAAATAAAAAAGTATCTAGATCTTTGTAGATATAAATATTAACATTTTATTATTAGCAATCCCTTTGGTCCTTGTTTCCCATTTTGAAACCTGAGTAGCAAAAGGGATCATTTTCTATTTGCATAGATAAATTACTCCAGAATGCCCCAGGCTACTTGTTTTTGGCAGATAGGCCTCTGACTCACAGAGAAAGTGATCGTGGGAGTGAATCTGAAATCCGTTGGATGAAGTTATCAGTTTAGAAAAAAAAAATGGCATGGCAAAATGAATAGATCATTATTCTTGAAATGACATATGGTACAACGACTTTACAGTCCGCTTTCAAGTAACTTTTCAGAGCTTAATTTACATGCAAAACAACTTTGTAATTATTCAGAGACAGACACGCAGAAGTTAAAAATGTAATGGGTCGTTGCCATGAATCGGGGCAGGCATGGAGAGAGGACCCAAGGATGCAGGCACTGTCCAAGTTCACGAGATTTATTAATAAACAAAGGTGAGGCTGACTATCCCAAATTCTGACTGATGAATTATGGCTGAACATCCGAATGCTGCGGCACAAATTGAGACTCAGACCAGACAAGATTTTACCAATCTTTTATTGCCCAATATTGGCAAGCCTCAGTTTTCTGTTCTTAGCTAGCAGGAGTGCCACCAGTTGATGTGCTGCTGTAGTCCATGAGCTTCAAGGGTCAGTGTGTTGCTCCAACAGAGATTGTCTTCTGTGTACCACAGTTGTAATGAGCGGTTATTTAAGTTACTGTTGCCTTTCTGTCAGCTCAAGCCAGTCTGGTCATTTTTCTCTGACTTCTGGCATCAACAAGGCATTCGGGCCTAGGTGTCATAATTAAATTAATCATAATTTAAAAAAAAAATGTTGCTCTTGTATTTGACTTTATTCTGGGATAAGTGTATTCATGTAGGAGCTTGGCCTATTCTGGAGTTGCTCCAGGCAAGAAGGGTCGAGCAGGGGTGGGTATTCTTGTATCCCCGCACCTTGCTGCCTTTACATTGGAGTTTTCCTCAGTGGACGAAAGGGTTGTTTCCCTGTGCCTTCGGGTTGGGAAACGGGTCCTGATTTGGTGCATAGGCACAAATGATGGTTCAGAGTACCCGCCCATTTTGGAGTCTCTGACTGGGGTGCTGGAGAGTGCTCCTCTTGGAGACTCCATTGTCCTACTGGGAGACTTCAATGCACACGTGGGCAACGATAGTGAAACCTGGAGGGGGGGGGGGATTGGAACAGCCTGCCCGATTTGAACCCAAGTGGTGTTCAGTTATTGGACTTTTGTGCCTACCACAGTTTGTCCATAATGAACACCATGTTCAAGCTTCTCTGCTTGCACTGCTGCCTCCGTGACCTGGACCTCCGGAAAAGCAGTAGAAGATGGATCTATGGATGTATGGATGGAAGTGCATTCAGTGAGATGAAAACCAAATTGATTTGAAATATGACGCCCTAAACATCACAAGGTATATACAGTTCATGAATACAAGGGGGTGCTGAAAAGTTCATGGGCTGAAAAGTTCATAGTGGTCAAATTTGACCAAATGTGGTTTATTTTTCAACCACAGGGATCCAAGCACTGCAACACCGATGGAAGAAGTGTGTGGACCGAAGGGCAGACTATGTTGGAAAAATAAACCACATTTGGTCAAATTTGACCACTGTGAACTTTTCATCCCCCCATAAACAAAACATGAAATAAATACATGGACAAAGGAAAACAAAATACGCAAACTACAAACAGTTATAAAAAGAAAATGAATAATGAAATATTTTTTAAACTAGTAATACTGCCACCCATCATCAACTGCTCAATCCTTTTTGGGTCGTGGGGGGGCTGGATCCTATTCCTGTATCTTTGGGCGAGAGGCAGGGTACGCTCTGGACAGATCACCAGTCCATCACAGGGCCAACACAGAGAGACAGACAACCACTCACTCTCACATTCATACCTAAGGACAATTTAGAATCCCCAGTTGATGCCAATTAACCTCACGTGCAT
Organism: Pholidichthys leucotaenia; assembly: GCA_020510985.1. Taxonomy (NCBI): domain Eukaryota; kingdom Metazoa; phylum Chordata; class Actinopteri; order Cichliformes; family Pholidichthyidae; genus Pholidichthys; species Pholidichthys leucotaenia. The sequence continues at coordinate 56,542,781 of CM035837.1, read as the reverse complement.
GTGTTTGACCTGTGGGAGGAAACCGGAATACACAGGGAAAATCCACGCAGACACGGGGAGAACATGCAAACTACACACAGAAGAGTCACCAATGGTCAGAGGGTGTATTCGGACCCATGATGGTCAAGGGTGGGATTGAACCTGTGACCTTCTTACTGTGCTGCCACAATGCTAACCACTGTACTACTGAGCTGCCCTTGTAATACTGCACTTTTATAATTTTCATTAAATTTGTCTTGAGTTTTCAAAAGAAACCATTTAAAACTCTGCACCTATGAAAGTATATAAATGTGATACTTAAAGTCACAATTTTTATATTATTATTATTATTATTACTTCATTGCCTCCATAGGGAAATTATGTCTTGGTGAGTAAAGCATGTGAACATATTACTCATTGTTGGCCTACCCATACAGTAATTAAACAGACATGTCACCCGAACAACATACAGTAGGCATATAGTATAATATCAGTAAACTGAAGACTCAGGACGAATCGACATGAACATTCCCATCACAACACACAGCGTTGATGTATAGCACACAGTGACGTACAGAAGCCATAAGCATTTCACTGCAACAGCACTCTGAGATGAGTGCAGTATCCCCCACCTTTGTTATTTTTATTTTTTTGAAGATCCCAATATGTCCCTGAAGGACAGCAGTTTTCAGCTTTTGCATATAATTTTTGGGAGAGAACCAAATTGTGATAAGTCCATCATCCATGAAAGTAGTTGTATAAAACCCATACTTGTAGGTCAGGATCCCAGGTGAACCTATGTACCAGGTTTGCTTTACTCGTTCTATAGTAATAGGGCTTAGGGAATGCAAATGTTGACCTCTGACCTTTAGAAGATTTGTCATAGATAAAAAAAAAGTATCGATTTGAAAAGCCTACATCATTTCTTTCAGTAGTTATTGCATTCACAAGATTTAGAGAAAAACCGACCTTTGACCTTGACCTTAAGGTCTACAATTCCTGCAAAATTCATCCAATCAGAGTCAAATAGCAATATTTACATCATCAGTGTATAATAAACTCTGGTACCAAGTTTCAAAACATTTGGAACTAAACTATAGGAGGAGTTGATTTTAGAAAAGTGGGACAGACGGACCACCACCTTATGACCACCTTATGCTTGAACACCTTATGCTTGAACACCATGTTCAAGCATAAGGGTGTCCATATGTGCACCTGGCACCAGGACACCCTAGGCCGCAGGTCGATGATCGATTTTGTTATCGTATCATCAGACCTGCGACCGTATGTCTTGGACACCCGAGTAAAGAGAGGTGCAGAGCTGTCAACTGATCACCACCTGGTGGTGAGTTGGATCCGATGGCAGGGGAGGAAGCCATTCAGACCTGGTAGACCCAAACGTATAGTGAGGGTGTGCTGGGAGCGTCTGGCTGAGGCCCCTGTCCGGGAGGTCTTCAACTCCCACCTCCGGAAGAACTTCAACCACATTCCGAGGGAGTCTGGAGACATGGAGTCTGAATGGGCCATGTTCTCCACCTCTGTTGTTGAAGCAGCGGCCCAGAGCTGCGGCCGCAAGGTGGTCGGTGCATCTCGTGGTGGCAACCCCCGAACCAAGTGGTGGACACCAGTGGTGAGGGGGGCCATTAAGCTGAAGAAGGAGTCCTATCAAGCTTGGTTGGCTTGTGGGACTCCCGAAGCAGCTGAGGTGTACCGGCAGGCCAAGCGGAGTGCAGCTCGGGTGGTTGCTGAAGCAAAAACCCGGGTATGGGAGGAGTTCGGTGAGGCCATGGAACAAGACTTTCGGTCGGCTTCAAAGAGATTCTGGCAAACTGTTCGGCGGCTCAGGAGGGGAAAGCAGCTCCCCGTCCACACTGTGTATGGTGCGGATGGGACACTGTTGACTTCAACTGGGGATATCGTCGGGCGGTGGAAGGAATACTTCGAGGATCTCCTCAATCCCACTGATACGCCTTCCACAGAGGAAGCAGGGTTTGGGGACAAGGGGGATGACTCGCCTATCACAGGGGCTGAGGTCGCCAAGGTGGTTAAAAATCTCCTTGGTGGCCGGGCCCCGGGGGTGGACGAGATTCGCCCCGAGTACCTCAAGGCCCTGGATGTTGTTGGGTTGTCATGGTTGACACGCCTCTGCAACATTGCGTGGAGGTCGGGGGCAGTGCCTTTGGCATGGCAAACCGGGGTGGTGGTTCCTCTCTTCAAAAAAGGGGACCGGAGGGTGTGCTCCAACTTTAGAGGGATCACACTCCTCAGCCTCCCTGGGAAGGTCTATGCCAAGGTACTGGAGAGGAGAGTCTGGCCGTTGGTCGAACCTCGGATTCAGGAGGAGCAATGTGGTTTTCGTCCTGGCCGTGGCACATCGGACCAGCTCTTTACCCTCTCGAGAATTCTTGAGGGTTCGTGGGAGTTTGCCCAACCAGTTCACATGTGTTTTGTGGACTTGGAGAAGGCATTTGACCGCGTCCCTCGTGGATTTTTGTGGGGGGTGCTTCGGGAGTATGGGGTATCGGGCTTGTTGTTACGAGCTATTCGGTCTCTGTACGACCGTTGTGAGAGTTTAGTTCGTATTGCCAACACTCGGTCGGAGTCATTCCCAGTGAGAGTTGGACTCCGCCAGGGCTGCCCTTTGTCACCGGTCCTGTTCATAATTTTTATGGACAGGATTTCTAGGCGCAGCCAGGGAATGGAGGGTGTCATGCTTGGTGACCACAGGATCTCATCTCTGTTGTTTGCAGATGATGTTGTCCTGTTGGCTTCATCCAGCAATGACCTACAGCTCTTGCTGGGACGGTTTGCCGCTGAGTGTGAAGCGGCTGGGATGAGAATCAGCACCTCCAAGTCCGAGTCCATGGTCCTCAGCCGGAAAAAGGTGGATTGTCCTCTCCGGGTTGGGGACAGGCTCCTGCCCCAAGTGGAGGAGTTTAAGTATCTTGGGGTCTTGTTCACGAGTGAGGGGAAAATGGAGCGAGAGATCGACAGACGGATTGGAGCAGCATCTGCAGTGATGCGGACGTTGTACCGGTCTGTTGTGGTGAAGAGGGAGCTTAGTTCTAAGGCAAAGCTGTCGATTTACCAGTCAATCTACGTTCCTACTCTCACCTATGGTCACGAGCTTTGGGTAATGACCGAAAGAACGAGATCGCGGATACAAGCGGCTGAAATGAGCTTTCTCCGTAGGATTGCTGGACTCACCCTCAGAGATAGGGTGAGGAGCTCAGTCATCCGGGAGAGGCTCAGAGTAGAACCGCTGCTCCTCCACATTGAAAGGAGTCAGTTGAGGTGGTATGGGCATCTGATTAGGATGCCTCCTGGACGTCTCCCACTTGAGGTGTTTCAGGCACGTCCCACTGGGAGGAGACCCCGGGGCAGACCCAGGACTCGGTGGAGAGACTATGTCTCCCAGCTAGTCTGGGAACGCCTTGGTATCCCCTCTGAAGAGCTGGAGCAGGTGGCTGGGGAGAGGGAAGTCTGGGCTTCTCTGCTTGAACTGCTGCCTCCGCGACCCGGACCTCCGGAAAAGCGGTAGAAGATGGATGGATGGATGGATGGGACAGACGGACAGACTGCTCCATAGCATGATCCCCCTTTGGTCTTCTACCAGCAGTGGAAAAAAAAAAAGTACAATAAATACCCTATTCCAATACAATGATTTCTTGTAAATTGGGCTGCACGGTGGCGCAGTGGTTAGCACTGCGGCAGCACAGTTTACCCTTGGCCGGGGGATTGTGGGGATCGTGGGATCGTGGGTTCGATCCCAGCCCCCGACCAACAGTGATCTGTGTGGAGTTTGCATGTTCTCCCCGTGTTGCGTGGGTTTACTCCGGGATTTCTCCGGTTTCCTCCCACATGCCAAAAACATGCATGTTAGGTTAATTGGCTGTTCTAAATTGTCCCTAGATATTTGTTTCCTATAGGCCCTTAGAATAGAGGGTTAGTATTAATGAAAGCGCTTTGAGTGGTCTTTGTGACTAGAAAAGCGCTATATAAGTGCAGGTTAGTTAGTTAGTAGTTAGTAAAGAGACCGAAAAAGGTAAATGGCTATCCCTATTTACACCCGCTGAGCAGAGAACAAAAGATTAAGATCTACCATTGCAGGTTCCGGTTCCGCTGCAGAGAGGATGACAGCTTAGCCTGCGAGCTCCCCGACAGTATTGTGAAATAACCCCCTAAAAACTCTTTTTTCAAATCCCGGTGAAAGTTCTGACTAATGAAGAAGAAGGAGGTTAGCATGAGAAGAAGGACAACTATGAAAGCTGTGGAAAATGAGGATGTGGAAAGTCAAAGTAGCCGAGGCGACTCCCCGGAGACATACACACATGGCGAAGATGTTAGCTTGCAAACTATTCTCTGTGAAATCCGGGAGTTCAGAAGAGACAATGAAATACAGTTTTCAGAACTCAAAGAAGAACTAAAGAGGGTAAGTGATAGATTGGATGAAACAGAGGGAAGAATTGAAGAAATGGAGACTGTGCTTCAAATAGTAATAACGCTAATTAAGCAGCAAGCGCAAAGACAAGCTACCCTTGAGGCTAAGCTAACCAATCAAGAGGGTTGGGCACGGAGAGACAATCTTAGGACCTATGGAATACCGGAAGAAAGAGAAAATAACATGATCAGCTTTTTGAACAGCTTGCTGAAAAATGTGCTTGACTTCCCCCAAAAGAATGAACTAAGAACTGAACGAGCACATTGAGTTCTGGCTCCAAAACCGAGTGGCACACAGATGAAACCTCGATCTACTGTGGTCAAATTTGGGAGTTATCAGATGAAGGAGGAGGTGCTCTGGAGAGCATGGCAGAAAAAAGAGATGTTCTATGATGATGTTCGTTTCTTCGTGGATCACGATTACCCCAGTGAAGTACTGAAAAAAACGCAGTGAATATACCGAAGCAAAAAAAGTACTGAGGGAAAAACGCATCAAATTCCACCATACTCCACGAAGATGCGCCGAAGATGCGGAGCGCCGAAGAGGCAAAAAAAGACATGGTGGTTTGAGGGTTTACAGTCAATGTGGTGAAACCCCCCACTCTGCTGGGACAAGAGGAAATCTGGAAAATATCCACCTGCCAGCTGACAGGGAGGGGAAGCAACAAAAGGAGAGATGAGGGAGCGGAGGCAGAGGATCACAACACAGAGCCGAGGAGAAGCCACCACCCACGTTACAAAGAAAAGCTCCAAGAATTCAGAAGGTGATCCCCACAGCAGGAGAATGATAATTAACGGCTGATGTATTAATGCAGATAAGTTTGAATGACATAAATAATTTTGGTTTTAAGCTTAGAAACGTCCAATCAGTACTCATGTAAATAATTTAAAATCACACAACTTTCTAGTTTTAAATCTAATATAAAAAGTTGGGAGTTGCTGACAAGTAAGCTATCCAGCTTTACATAGTTTAAATTCTCTTTTTTGTTTGTTTGCTTGTTTTATTTGGACTTAAACGTAGTAGCTGACCACTCCCTAGGGCCCCACCACTGCCTTCATGTTGGACTTTCCCTTACAGGAGATTTGACTCATCAAAACTCCCTAAGGTTCATTTGAAAGGAGCCTCTACATTAGAAAAAAACTTTTTCACACCATGAGTAATTCCTGTTCAAAGATGTTCTCTTTTATTTATTTTCTCCCCATGTTCCTGTTTTACGTTTGTTTTTTGTTTTTTTGGAGAGCCTGTTGCAAGGCACACTTTAATTAAGGCAACAGACATAAAAATCCATGAATAAGCAAATTCTTAAAATTATTTACTTTAATGTGAAGGGGATTTCAAATCCAGCCAAGAGAGGTTGGATACTATCAAAAATGTAAAGGGAAAATGCACAAGTAGCGTTTCTGCAAGAGACACATCTTTTGTTGTCAGAACATGCAAAACTGAAGAGAATGGGGTTTTCAAGGGTATATCAAGCATCTTATAAAGGAGGATGTAGGAGAGGAGTGGCAATTTTAATGTCACAAAAAATACCATTTGAATATTTTTCAGAGATATCAGATAAAGAAGGAAGATATATAATTGTTACAGGGAAGAAGGATGGTGTTATAATAACATTTTTTAATGTTTATGCTCTCCGTAGAAGTGATTTTGTCTTTTATAGAAAGATGTTTGATTTAATGATAGCAGCTGCAGGCATTGTCATACAGACGTGGACAAAATTTGTTGGCACCGCTCTGTTAATGAAAGAAAACCCACAATGGTCACAGAAATAACTTGAATCTGACAAAAATGGTAACAAATAAAAATTCTATGAAAATTAACCAATGAAAATCAGACAATGCTTTTGAATTGTGGTTCAACAGAATTATTTAAAAAAAAAAAAAAACCTCATGAAACAGGCCTGGACAAAAATGATGGTACCCCTAGAAAAGATTGAAAATAATGTGGTGACTTTTGGCTTCACAATCCAACCGCGTAGTTCTTGCATGTAGAAGCCCAGTTTGCACTCCGCGGGATCACAGTGGATGATACGAAGTATTGCCATGTAGTCGCTGCGCTGGATGTGCACGCCGCGCAACAAGTAATGAGCCTGCTCCAGGACCTGCCGGCCCAGGGGAAATATGAAGCGCTCAAGCGGATGCTACTCCAGCATTATACCCTGTCTGACAGCGAGAGGGCAGAGAGACTCCTAACACGTTCAGAGTTAGGTGACAGATCAGCTGTGGAGCTCATGGAGCGCATGTTGGCACTGATAGGGAAGAACAGCGAATCATTCCTGTTCGCCCACTTGTTCCTCAGGAACCTACTGGCTACAGTGAGCTCTCAGTGTGAATGCAGCAGCACCGGCATCCATGAGGGAATCCAGCGAGGTTGAGGAGCTGTTGGTGGTAGCTGGGACAGATGCCAGGAGACGCAGGAGCAGGGCGATCTGTTTCTATCATCGCCGCTTTGGCTCGAATACCCAACGCTGCCTGCCACCATGCCAATTCAAGAAGCCGGGAAACGGCATGGCCAGCAGTCAGTAGCAGCTGCGACCGCTGGCGACAGAAACAAGCTGCTTTTTATCACGGACACATGTTCGGGGAGATGTTTCTTGGTAGACTCCGGCTCTCATAAGAGCCTCATCCTGCCAGCCAGTGCAGACAGATGGGCAGGAGGCAGTGGTCTCGAGCTTGCGGCCACCAACGGGTCTACCATCAGGACATTTGGTGTGCGGACACTGACAATATGCTTACACAGACGCAATTTTCAGTGGGACTTTGTGGTAGCTGCATGTTTTGCCCCCATTTTAGGCACAGATTTTTTATGTGCTTATGGGTTGTTACTCGATGTTGCCAACAGACGGTTAGTGGACGCTGTCTCTTTCACCTCACTGCCCTGCACAACTCAGGGAGCTGTGTCAACAACAGTGGCTAATGTTATAGCTCCAGGGGGTAAGTACCAGCATTTACTTACATAGTTCCCAGCACTCACGGTCCTGACTTTTTTGGGTACGGTAACTAAACACGGGTTCGAACATTTCAAAACCACAAAAGGCCCGCCGGTGTTCGCGCAACCTCGGCGCCTGGACGCGGCTAAACTGGCCAGCGCGCACGAGGAGTTTGCCAACTTAGAGCAGCTGGGCATTGTCAGGCGCTCCAACAGCCCATGGGCATCCCCGCTACACATGGAGCCTAAGGCCAACAGGCGTGGCAATTGTGCAGTGATTTCCGGCGCTTGAACAACTCCACGGAACACAATTGGTATCCCGTCCTGCACATCCAGGATTTTGCCATGCACCTGGCCGGGGCACGTGTTTTTTCGAAAGTGGATTTGGTCCACGGTTACCACCAGGTCCTGGTGCGTGCGGAAGATGTTTCTAAAACAGCGGTAATAACTCCTTTTGGCCTTTTCAAGTTTTTACTCATGCCGTTCGGATTAAAGGGCGCGGTGCAGACCTTCCAGAGAATGATGGACGCAGTGCCCCGTGACTTGTCCTTCATTTTTTTCTACTTAGACGACATTGTGGTGGCTAGTGCGTCCAAGGAGGAGCACATCGCCCATCTCAAGATGGTTTTCCAGAGGTTGGAAGCGCACGGGCTTACAGTGAACCCGACGAAGTGCCAGTGATTGATCTTTTTGGGCCACCGCATTTTGCCGGAGTGCGCGATTCCGCTACCGGATAAGATGCACGCCTTGTCGGACTTTCCGCATCCGCAGACTGTGAGGGCCCTACAGGAGTTTTTGGGAACGGTCAACTTTTATAACTGTTTCCTCCCCCAGGCAACCCAGCTGATGCAGCCACTGTATGCTGTGCTTAAGAAAAAGAAGCCCGTGGAAAACATCGACTGGACCCCCGAGCGAGTCCAGGCTTTCGCAGATACCAAAACAGCGCTCGCTGATGCCGCTTTGCTAGCCCACCCTGACCCGTCGGCACGAATAGTGCTCACCACGGACGTGTCTGACTTTGCCATAGGGGCAGTAGTGGAGCAGTACGTCTCTGGTTCGTGGTAGCCACTCGCATTTTTCAGTTCTACTTTGCGTGACAATGAATGCAAATACAGCACGTTTGACATAGAATTGTTGGCTCTCCACCTGGCGGCGTACCATTTCCAGTTTTGGCTAGTTTTTCACTGCGTTCATTGACCATAAGCTGCTAACGTACGCGATGCCCAAGGTTTCGGAACCGTGGTTGGCCCGGCAGGAATGGCATTTGGCCGCAATCTCGGAGTTTACGACCGACATTCAACACATTGCCAGTAAGCGCAACATCGTGGCCAATTGCCTGTCACGCACGTTAGTCTCCCAGGTCTACATGGGAATAGATTTTCCTACCATGGCCACGGAGCAAGCCAGGGACATGGACATTTGCACGCTCCAGTCTGCGTCTACTGGGTTAAAGCTGGAGAGCAGGGTGGTGCAAGAAGAGTGCCCTCTCTTGCTCTGTGACATCTCCACTGGTCACCCACGCCTGGTGGTTCCGAGCTCTTGGCGCTGCCGCATTTTTGAGTCAGTCCACTCCCTTTCGCTTCCCGGCGTGCCCACTTTGGTTAAACTGGTGGGGGTGAAATTTGTCTGGCCATGCTTGTGCAAGGACGTGAAAGAGTGGGCTGCAGCTTGCGTCGCATGCCAGTGGGCCAAAGTGCACAAGCACACCAGAGCCCCTCCCCGAGCCATTCCAAATCCCGGCCAAGAGGTTCAACCACGTCCACGTGGATTTGGTGGGACCCCTTCTGCCGTTGCAAAGTTTCACGCACCTTTTGACAATCGTGGACTGCACCATGCGCTGGCCTGAAGTGGTCCTGCTGGCTTCCACCATGTCTGCAGATGTGGCGCGTGCTTTTTTGTCGGATTGGGTTGCATGGTTTGGATCCCCATCGGACATCACTTCTGACAGGGGTCCACAATTCGTTTCAGAACTCTGGTCTGCAATGGCCCAGAGTCTGGGGGTCAAAATTCACTGCACTACCGCGTACAACCCCCAGGCTAACGGGTTATGCGAGCGTTTTCATAGGTCGTTTAAGGCAGCGCACAGAGCTTCGCTCACGGATGCAAATTGGGCTGACCGCCTACCCTGGGTTTTTTTTAGGGTTGCACTCCATGTCTAAGGAGGATCTGGCAGCCTCCCCGGTAGAACTCATTTTTTCTCAGCTGTTGCGGATCCCTTGGGAGTTTTTACCGGGAAACCTCCGTACTCGGAGCTGATCCACCCATGCAATTTTTGCATAGTACGGAGGCTTTTAACGTGAAGGGCCCGACCCACCATTGTTTTCCCCACACCTTCGTCCCGAAAAGCTTACAGAATACCAGTTTTGTTTTTGTCAGGCACGATGCACACTGGACCCCGCTGCGCCCACAGTATAATGGACCATTCAGGTTGCTGGAAACTGGGGCAAAGCATTTTGTGTTAAACTTGGGGGGCAAAGGGAGACCCTCTGCACTGACAGGCTGAAGCCCGCTTTTGTGTTGGCAGACGAGCAGGTGGTGTTAGCCCAAGCTCCCCGGCGCGGACAGCCCACCATTGGTGGCTCCGCAAGTTGGTGTTCCCTTGGTAGACACCTGCGTTTACAAAGCTAGCATGTTTCCCCCCCCACCCTTTTTCCCTCCACAGACTGACGTGCCCTCCTGCACACCTTGCCAGCAGGGTGTTTCGACCGGAGTGGCGACCCCCCGCTACAGCCGCTATGGGCGCCGGCTCAAGCCCAAAGGGCGGGGAGGTTAGTGCCCTTTATGGGTGTTTGGGGGGGCTGTGTGGTGGCACTGTGTGAAGGATTCTCCACCCAGAGTTGGGAGCCGGGGGGAAGAGGGAACAATGGACTAAAGGAGGAAGTGGTACCAGGGGATCTCAGACGAAAAAGAAAGGACTATTTGCCCCCCGGGGAGTTCAGGAGATGCCAGAGCTGCTGGAGAAAGAGAGGGTATGAGAAACGGGACTGGTGTTATATGGTGTTAATGTGCCACGCATGTCTTTGTCCACAGAATGCATTGTTGTTGGACTCCCTGGGTCTCCTGGGATGGAATTAAAGGTTATACAAAGAAGGTGCCCTGAGACCCAGTTAGAGTTTTACTGTACTTGATGTTGAAAGAGGAATAAAGTTTGTTTGTGGTGCAGCTCGTTGCCTCGTCTGCTTCCTTCTTCCACAATATATAAAGTTAAAAGACCCAGATTCTAAAACTTTACAGTATAAACATGAAGAAATACAAAAAACATTTAAAAAATATTATAAACTCTTATACACACAACCACGCTTAGAGAGTGAGCAACATATTGAGGAGTTCCTTAATACCCTGAACCTACCTGCTGTCACAGAAGAACAAAATGAAATACTAACAGCTACAATAACTGAAAAGGAACTGAATAATCTTATCTCCAAACTCAAAACTAATAAATCACCCGGCCCAGATGGCTTCCCTTCAGACTGGTATAAGGCCTTTCAAGCTGAATTAATGCCATGCCTTCTTCGGGCATGGCATGCCCGATGCCATGCCAATGATGCTCTGGAAAACTCAAGAATGCCCCCTTCATGGAATGAAGCAGTCATTTTGGTTATTCCCAAAGAAGGAAAGACAAAAAAGAATGTGGTTCTTATAGACCCATATCAGTACTAAATGTGGACTATAAACTATTTACAACTATTTTGGCTGGAAGACTGGAAAAAATTCTCCCAGAACTCCTGCATACCACTCAAACAGGATTTATCTCACAAAGACAAACCCATGACAACATCAGACAATCATTACATATATTAAATTATTCAGTTCAATTAAATTCAATTCAACTTTATTTATATAGCGCCATTTCACAACAACAGTCATCTCATAGCACTATCAACTGTAGGGGGAACCCCCACAGTTGCAGAAAGACCCCAGCAATCAGGCGATCCCCTGTGAGCAAGCACTTGGCGACGGTGGAGAGGAAAAACTCCCTTTTAACAGGAAGAAACCTCCAGCAGAACCAGGCTCAGGGAGGGGCAGTCATCTGCTGCGACTGGCTGTGGGGTGAAGGGATAGAGAAGATGAAAAGAACAGAAATGTAGAGAGCAAACAGCACGATGGGGACTCAATCTATGAGAGAGAACAAACAAATGTTAATGAACAGCAAAAAAAATATTTCATTGAGAGTGAGGAAAGGAGTGAGGCCCAGTGCATTACTGGAGGTCCCCCGGCTGACTAAACCTATTAGCAGCATAACTAAGGGAGGGTTCAGAAACACATGATCCCTCCCTAATTGTAGGCTATATCAAAAAGGTAGGTTTTAGCCCTATTCTTAAAAACAGAGATCGAGTCTGACTCCCGAATCCAGACTGGCAGCTGGTTCCACAGGAGAGGAGCTTGATAACTGGAGGCTCTGCCTCCCATTGCACTTTTGGAGATTCTAGGTATTACAAGTAATCCTGCATTTTGGGAGCGTAGTGCTCTGTTAGGATAATACAGTAGTATCAGATCTTTTAAATAAAAAGGAGCCTGATTGTTTAGAGCTTTGTAAGTAAGAAGAAGGATTTTAAACTTAATTCTAAACTCTATGGGAAGCCAATGAAGGGAGGCCAGAACCGGAGAGATATGATCTCTCTTTCTAGTACCTGTTAAAACTCTTGCTGCAGCATTTTGGATCAGCTGAAGACTTTTTAAAGATGTTTTAGGACAGCCTGATAATAAAGAATTACAGTAATCTAATCTCGAGCTAACAAAAGCGTGGATCAGTTTCTCAGCATCACTCTGAGACAAGATGCTCCTAATCTTGGCAATATTACGCAAATGATAGAAGGCAGTCTTAGAAACAAATTTAATATGTGAATTGAAGGACAGATCTTGATCAAAAATAATTCCAAGGTTCCTCACAGAGCTATTAAGAGAAAGAGTAACCGCATCCAAACTGAAAGTTTGATTTGGAAAGGTATTTCTAAGGTTTTTTGGACCAACAAGAATGACTTCAGTCTTATCTGAATTTAATAGCAGGAAATTACAAGTCATCCAAGCTTTGATTTCCTTAAGACAGGCTTCTAACTTGGCTAATTGATTACTATCATCTGGCTTCATTGACAGGTATAATTGTGTGTCATCTGCATAACAATGAAAATGTATACAGTGCTTTCTAATAATGTTGCCTAACGGAAGCATATATAAACTAAAAAGAGTAGAGCCTAGCACAGATCCCTGTGGAACTCCATGACTAAGCTTTGAGTTGAAAGAAAACTCATTATTTACATGAACAAACTGGAACCTATCTGATAAATAAGATCCAAACCACTGCAACGAAGTTCCATTAAGTCCAACATAGTGAATGTATGTTAGTGACTTAGAATGGTCTAGAAGCTTGCTTGGTTAGCCTGGACGCTGAAAAAACATTTGATTCGGTGAGTTGGACCTTTTTATATAAAACGCTTGAGAAATTTGGTATACATGAACATTTTATTAAAAGTATTCAAACACTGTATAATAAACCATCAGCCAGGATAAAAATAAATGGATATCTTTCAGACAATATCACATTAGGAGAAGCAAGACAGGGGTGCCCACTCCCCCCATTACTATTCGCAGTCTATATAGAACCTCTGGCACAATGGTTAAGACAGACTGATACCATTAAAGGCATTAGAATAAATGGAGAAGAGCATAAAATAGCACTCTATGCTGATGATGTTTTAATCTATTTAAGCGTCCCCGCCAGCTCATTTCCAGAGTTGTGGAACCTATTAAAAACATTCGGCAACTACGCAGGATATAAACTAAATCTACACAAAACCCAAATCTTGACTTTTAATTGCATGCCTTCAAAATACCTTTAGGAGAAATATCACCTTAAATGGGATCGGAACTCAATTAAATACTTAGGAATACATTCACCAAAGGAAATTTGATCATTAGCAGAAATAAATTATGGCTCCCTTCTAACAAAAACAAAAGATCATATAAAAAGATGGAATTCTATTTTCTTCTTCAGTCTTACTCATAAAATTGATAGTATAAAATTAAATATCCTCCCACAATATCTCTTTCTATTCCAGGCATTTCCAATAGAAATCCTCCGAAAACAATTTGCTGATTTGCATACAATTATCTCAAGATTTATTTGGCAAGGGAAAAAACCAAGGGTCAAATTCAAAACACTGCAACTCCCAAAGGAAGAGGGGGGAATGGTGCTACCTAATTTTAAGGATTATTACTTTGCTGCCCAGATTAAACCTCTAATTAGCATGTGCATGCCAACATTTCATGCCAGATGGAAAGACACTGAATTCTCAGTCATGAGTAACCCCCAGTACGTACACGCACTGCTAGTGTACAGAAACCTGGGAAGTTTCACAAAGGTACAAAATCCATGGCTCAGGGCTCAGTTGAAAACCTAAGAAGTGGTAAAAAGATAATATAAACTAGATAATGAATTACAAATACTTCAATGGTGTGCCTATGACCCCGAGTTTAAACCTAATGGGATGTATCAAAGATTTAAATTCTGGATTGCAAAAGGAATAAAAAAGGGAAACTAAAAAAACTTTGAAAAATTGAGAACAGAACATCATCCTGAAAATAAATGACTTCTTTCTGTCCGTCGTCGGCCTCCGTCGGTCTATGATGACCATGGAAGAGAATCCTAAACGTCTACTCTGCTGGAACAGCACCGCCTGTGGCTGAACAGGCCGATGCGTGAATGGCAGTCCCTGTCACACAGGTTGCACTTGTGGGTGGTCTCCGTGCTGCTGGGTCTGTGGTGGTTCTTCCTGCGGGACCTTTAATACTGGTCATATATGATCAATATTATGATTACAAGAAAAAAAAGCCCTCAATGCACAGTTAGCAGACAAAAAAGTACACAAGGACACAAAGAGAGCAGTGAGTGAGTGATCTTTTTCATCAGTTTATGAGTCAGTGTGGGTGTAGTGTTGAGTGTAGGTGTTTGTATCAGTTAAGAACAACAAAGTCTCTTTGGCAGGAGATGTTTTGTCTTAGCTGCTGGCATTGTCCTTGGGCCATGCAGCTGGCTGTCCGTGGAGTCAGTGCAGCTCAAATGTTTTGAAAAACAAAAAACTGCAGATAATCTGGAGGACTTGTGTGAGGGGGGTCAGATTAGTCGAATAGTACTGATCCCAGAGAAAGAAACTTTATATCCTCTTACAGATTCAGTACTTAATCCTTCATTGCTGGACGTTGAATCCTTCATGGACGGCTCTCAGCGTAATCATGATGTAATCCATTTTCCTAGACAGTTCTCCATTTGCCGCTGTCAGAGTCCTTTCCATTTTTTCAATTTGATGGTTAAACCTCGCTTGGCCAGCATTTTGATAGGTTAAGTCCATCTTCATCAATTTACGGTACACCAGGACAATCCCAGATCCAATCAGAACGATCCCGATGACCATTACTACGAAGACGTACAAATCTTCGACATCTTCGATGGAAAGATCAGACAGGCACAAGAGTTTCCAATTACTTGTGTCCCTCAAATAGCCCGCAGCAGCCATTCCTGCGGGGCAAACAACCTCCCCCGGGGCACTTTTCCTCGTTGAAAAAATAGTGTCAATTGCATTCAAAGCCCAGCTTATTAAATCCATAGTTTTGTTCGATGATCAGCAGTAAGGACACGCAGACAGACGATAGCAAGCTGGGATCCAGTTAGTTAGAGGAGGAAGGAGATAAATCAGAGCAGGAGAGAAGAAAAAGGCGTCTGCTCTCTTTGGGAGGCGGAAGTGAAGAGAGGAGACGCCTATGTGACGGGAGGTTTTAGTCTGGATGGACCGAAGTCTTCTACCTGAGGGGAGAGGGGCAAACAGTGCGTGACCAGGGTGTGAGGGATCGGCTATGATCCGGCCAGCACGCCTCCGGGTCCTGGAGATGTACAGATCCTGGAGAGATGGGAGCTTGCAGCCGATCACCTTCACAGCAGTGCGCACGACGCGCTGCAGCCTTAGTCTGTCCCTGGCAGTGGCTCCTGCGTACCACACGGTTATGGAGGTGGTGAGGATGGACTCGATGATGGCTGTGTAGAACTGCACCAACATCTTGGTGGGTAGCTTGAGCTTCCTCAGCTGCTGCAGGAAGAACATCCTCTGCTGGGCCTTTTTGATGAGGGAGCTGATGGTCGGCTCCCACTTGAGGTCCCTGGTGATGGTGGTGCCTAGGAAGCGGAAGGAATCAGCAGTGGTGATGGGAGAGCCTGTGAGGGTGAGGGGGGGCAGAGGGGTTGTGACTTTCCTGAAGTCCACAATCATCTCCACTGTCTTCAGAGCGTTCAGCTGCAGGTTGTTGTTGTTGCACCAGGACGCCAGCTGGGCCACCTCTCTCCTGTAGGCGGACTCGTCGCCGTTGGAGATGAGCCCGATGAGGGTGGTGTCGTCCGCAAACTTGATCAACTTGACAGACTGGTGGCTGGAGGTGCAGGAGTTGGTATAAAGGGAGAAGAGTAGGGGGGAAAGTACACAGCCCTGGGGTGATCCGGTGCTGATGCTAGCAGAGTCTGAGACAGTCTTTCCCAGCCGCACATGCTGCCTCCGGTCCGTCAGGAAGTCGGTGATCCACCTGCAGAGGGAGTCAGGCACGTTGAGCAGGGACAGCTTGTCCCGGAGCAGAGCGGGGCGGATGGTGTTGAATGCGGAGCTGAAGTCCACAAACAGGATCCTGGCGTAGGTTCCCGGGGAGTCCAGGTGCTGCAGGATGGAGTGGAGGGCCAGGTTGACTGCGTCGTCTACAGACCTGTTGGCTCGGTAGGCAAACTGCAGCGGGTCCAGGAGGGGGGTGGTGATGGACTTGAGGTGGGGCAGGACCAGGCGCTCAAAGGACTTCATGACTACAGAGGTGAGCGCTACAGGTCTGTAGTCATTAAGTCCAGTGATCCGTGGCTTCTTGGGGAGAGGGATGATGGTGGAGGATTTGAGGCAGGACGGCACGTGGCATAGCTTAAGGGAGGTGTTAAAAATGTCTGTGAAGACATACGGTGTCCATACGGTGAACGTGGCCTAGCCAGTGGAGCCTGCGCTGCCTGAGTAGAGTGAACATGGAGGGAAGGCCGGCGCAGGACAGAACTTCTGTGTTGGGCACTTTGTCCTGCCAGGATATGTCCAGGATGTGGCGAATGCAGCGCAAATGGAAGGAGTTCAGTCTCTTTTCCTGCCGGGCGTATGTTGTCCACGTCTCACTCCCACAGAGCAGTGTGCTGATGACACAGGCATTGTACACTGCCATCTTTGTCTTGACAGAGAGTTTGGGATTCTCGCACACTCGTGTGGTGAGGCGAGCGAATGTGAAGGCTGATTTTCCAATCCTCTTGTCGATCTCTGTATCAAGGGAGAGGTTGTTGCTTATCATGGACCCCAGGTCTGTGAACTGATTCACGACCTCCAGCTTGTAGTCATCGATGGTGATGGTTGGTGGTGCTTCCGTGCCTTGCGCCAAGACGTTAGTCTTCTTCAGGCTGATGGTAAGCCCGAAGTCCTTGCATGCCTGGGAGAAGCGGTCCATCAGGGTCTGAAGCTCCTGCTGTGTGTGGGTTGTGACTGCAGCATCGTCTGCGAACAACATGTCTCTGATTAGAGCCTCGCGTACTTTGGTTCTGGCTTTCAGGTGGGCGAGGTTGAAAAGCCTGCCGTCAGATCTTGTGTGCAGGTAGATTCCCTCTGTTGCTGTGCTGAAGGCATGCCTCAGGAGCATAGCAAAGAAAATCCCAAAGAGGGTTGGCGCAAGTACACAGCCCTGTTTCACTCCGTTGCGTGTGTTGAATGGCTCTGAGACGTTGCCATCATGCTGCACTATCCCCTGCATGTTGGTGTGAAACGATTTGATGAGGCTTTGCAACTTTGGTGGGCATCCTATCTTTGGCATGATCTTGAAAAGGCCCTCTCTGCTGACCAGATCGAACGCTTTGGTGAGGTCGATGAATGCGACGTACAGGGGCATGTTCTGTTCTCTGCATTTCTCCTGGAGTTGGCAGATGGAGAATATCATGTCGACCGTCGATCGCTCAGCGCGGAAGCCACACTGAGACTCGGGGTAGACACGTTCGGCAAGCTTCTGTAGACGAACGAGAACAATTCGTGCGTAGACTTTGCCAACAACGCTGAGGATGGAGATGCCCCTGTAGTTGTTGCAGTCGCTTCTCTCCCCTTTGTTTTTGTAGAGGGGGATGATCTTGGCGTCCCTCATGTCCTGTGGTACGGCACCTTCCTTCCAGCACTGGCAGAGGACGTCATGCAATGGCAGCAGTAGGGCGGTCTTGCAGTGCTTGACCAGGTCAGGGGGTATGCCGTCGTTGCCGGGTGCCTTGCCAGCGGCCAAGCTATCAATGGCCTTGCTGAGTTCGTCGATGGTTGGCTCGGTGCCAAGTTCGTCCATGAATGGCAGGCAGTCGATGGCATCAAGGGCTGACTGTGTCACTGTGTTCTGTCTGGAGTAGAGGTAGGAGTAGTGTTCCACCCATCTCTCCATCTTCTTGTTCTTTTCTGTGATCATCTCCCCAGCGGATGATTTGAGGTGGGCCGTCTTGCTCTGAGCCGGACCAAGTGCTTTCTTGATGCCATCGTACATACCACGGATGTTCCCTGTTATGGCAGCGGTTTGAATGTCTTGGCTGAGCTGAGTCCAGTATTCGTTGGCACAGCGCCGAGCAGTCTGCTGAACTTTGCTTCTCGCAGCCCTGAGAATCTGGAGATTCTTCTCGTTTGGGTACTTCTTGTACTCAGCAAGTGCTGAGCGCTTGGCTTCAATGACGGGGGTCATCTCGGTCAACTTGGCATCAAACCAGTCCTGTGACTTTGAGGTCTTCCTCCCAAAGGTAGCCAAGGCTGTGCGGTGGATGGTGTTTCGCAGCTCTTCCCACTTCTGTTTTGCAGGTTCTCCTTCTTGTGGTACACCAAGTTCCTTCTCAAAGGTGGAGGCAAACTGCTCAACAAGTTCTGGTTGGGCCATCTTGCTGGTGTCAATCCATGCCTTTCCAGGCTGTCTAGCACGATGGAATTTCTTCAGCTGCAGCTTGACATTGCAACACACCAATGAATGGTCTGTGTCGCAATCTGCACTCTGGAACGAACGGGTGATTAGCACGTTCTTCAGTGAGGTGCGCCTGGTCAGGATCAAGTCCAGCTGGTGCCAGTGCTTTGAGCGCGGATGTCGCCAGGAAACCTTGTGTTGGGGCTTGGTCTTGAAGAACGAGTTTGTGATGCACAGATCGTGAGCAGCCACTGTCCGTTGTCGTTCATTCTGCCCACGCCAAAAGGTCCAAGACAGGAGGGCCAGGAGTCGTGGTCAGCACCCACTCTGGCATTGAAGTCTCCAAGGAGAATGAGTTGTTCAGAGTTGGGGATGATCCTGACAGTTGTGAGATTCTCGTAGAACTCGTCTTTTGCCTCTGGTGTGGCTGTCAGTGTTGGGGCATACACACTGACGAGGGTGACTGGGCCTTGAGTGGTGTTCAGGCGGAGGGTGAGGAGTCGTGCAGAGCCATTGCTGCCCGGTTTCACCATCTTCAGCAAGGTGTTCTTCACTGCGAAGCCCACTCCGTGTTCCCTGTGTTCGTCGCTGCCCTTTCCCTGCCAGTAGAACGTGTAGTCCTTCTCTCTCAGTGTGCCTGCATCAGCCAACCGTGTTTCCTGGAGAGTGGTGATATCCACTTCCGGTCTCTTCAACTCATTATTGATGATGGCAGTCTTCCTGGTGTCGTTGATGTCTTTGAGGTTAGCAGCGAGTCCTGTCATCATAGTGCGGACGTTCCAAGTTCCCAGTTTTAGAGTTGGTCTCTTTTGTTTTTTTGTCTTGCCTGGTGCGAAGGTTCTCAGCCTGCTGTTTGGACTTCTTCTCATCCCCATGCACCCAATGAGGAAAGCAAGCTGTGGCAGGACAACACCTTATTGGCTGGGGGTTGCCCAGCTTGAGGCGGGTGGTAGCTCTCCAGTGAGATCCGATGATCCCTCCCACCGTTGGGAACAACCCCTGGCGCCGCGCTCTGTGCCAATTGAGCGGTGGCTTATAACCGGTAACTGTCATTCCCCGTGTTTTGTCTACGCCAAAGGCGAAGCTGGAGTGTCCTCTCCAGTGAACCGGTGTTCTACCTTCCAGCGTTGGGGGTTGGTAGGATTCAAGCCTGGGCAGGAAGATATGGAGGACAAGATGTTGCCCATGCAGCATGTCCCCCCTCTCCACGTCACTGATGAATCAAAAGGAACAGCAGGGGTGCTACAGTTTGGCACCAGCGCTGTCGCAGGAGCTGCCAGAACGATGTTGAGCACAACAGAGAACTGCCTTAGGGACTCTGACTCCGGATTTTTCCTCAGGGTTGACTCCCGAAGCCGTTCCCGCGACTGGGTGTGCCGCAAGGCAGCGGAGGATTGAAATCAGGGTTTACCTTTCCCTAGATGGGCTACCTTCCCAGGTTGACGAGCCACCATCTACCCGAAGCATCTGGTTTTAAGGCGCCAGAGATCTGCCCTCGCCCCTTCTCCTATTAGTAAAAGCAGTTCCGCCGGGCTTAGAGACTAAACCACACGGGCAGGCTAGGAGTTGGACTTAGTTGTCAGAGGCTTTTCGAGACGCACGCCATAAGGAGCATTTTATGAGCACTGGGAGCTTAACCCCAGTGCCGCTCCTGGCTATGACAACCTTGGAACCTTCTTTAGATACCTCCAAATAAACAGTTACTTTGAACATAACATTAAAAATAAAACAGATTTAGATGATCCTATATTGAAAATTTTTCTTGGAGCTTATCAGAACCAGTCAATTAAGGATGTCATCTCCAGAACTTATAAAAGCTTCCTATCCAGAAAAACTCACACTATAGAATATATTAGAGGAAAATGGGAAAAAGAGGGGGATTTTTCAGTTTTGGAGGAGAATTGGTTGAATGTATATAAATTCCAGTGGAAATGTACAAATTCTTATATATGGAGGGAATTCGGATGGAAATGTCTAGTTCGCGTATTCATCACACCAAAGCAGAAAGCTTACTTTACAGGAGGAAATTCCAAATACTGGAGGCAGTGTGGGTCTAAGGAAGCAAACCACTGGCATATATTCTGGGAATGTCCAATGATAAAACCCTTTTGGGAAGAAATTTATAAAGTACTAAAAAATATTTTTGGTTGTGACCTGCCCTTGCAGTTTTCTACTTTATTTTTAGGAAATTTTGATTTTCAGGCAAGACGCTCTGATGAATACATATTTGGTATTTTGATATTGGCCTGCAAAAAAGCAATTGCAAGACACTGGTTGCTTCCTGAGCCCCCCACAATTCAAGAGTGGATTGACATAGTTGATATTTATACCATGGAAAGGATTACATTCTCACTCTGTCTCAAAAAAAAATGTCTTTGTTAGTCAGTGGAAACCATGGGTCAGTTTTGTTAAACCCATAAGACTGGACTTTGTAGAGGTATTAAATGATTGACTGGTGTCATGTTTTGCCCCTTTGGGGCAGAGGAAATGCGAGACCCATGCGCTGAACCGTTATTTAGTGCAATTTGTTGAAATAAAAAGCAAACACAAAGTGCTACAAACGAAGATGCAAATGAGAGAGCAGTTACTTACAAAAAATGCCCACCAGCATGAAGCAGAGCCCTAGTGGGGATGAGGTTTGACACAACAAAGCAGCGACAACCATGAAATAAGAATAACGCCCTTAAATAGAGCTCAAACCCCTATTACATAATTAAGAACAGATGTGAGCGCCTGAGCAGGCAGGAAAGAATGGAGATACATAATTGGAATCACCTGAGGTGGTGAGAGGAGGGCAATCTCAACTGACAGCCTGCAGAGCACACCCACATGTGGCTGCACAACCCTGATAGCTGTCAACAGAGGAAGGAAAACACTGGTAAAACAAAATAGCATTACATACTCAATTATACATATCAAAAACTGCAGAAATGAAGCACAACAGGAAAATGGCAAACAGAACATTAATACATCCAACAAATAAATATTAATACAAGGAAAGGGCCGTGAGGCTGGGTCTGGCAGAACCTCCAGAACCCAGCACATGACAGAGCCCCACCCTCAAAGGGTGGATTCCAGACCCCCCAGGGTAACACCAAAAGAAAAAACCTGCTCCCCCCACCCGGCAGAGCACAACAAAACATCCAAGGTGGGTGGTAGGGGAAACAGGCTAGGAGGGCATGAAATGAAAAGCCCGCTCAGGACCCACACCAGAAAAAACACAAAGTTAGACCCCCCCAAGTCCTGGGGTTAGAAAGCTCGGGAGGCCGCCCAGAGTCCCAGGCCCAGTGGATGGCATGGTGCAACCAGTCTGGTGCCCTACTGAAGTCCCAAACCAGCCAGACAGCAAGGTAGAATGAGTCAGGTGGCAGAGGAAGAAGGGGAACCCTGACGGCATCTGGTGAAGGAAGAAGACGGACCCCAATGGCATCTGGCAGAGAAGGAGGAGAGACGACGCCTTCGATGGTCTCGGGCAGGAGAATGGTTGCACTCAGGGGGTCCCAGTCTGGGACATAGTTGCACCCGCGGTGGCTCCGGGCTGGAGCACTGCAGCACCCTTGGTGGACCCCGGCTGGGCCAAAGCTGCACCTACAGTGGACCCCAGCTGGGCAAATGTTGCACCCACGGTGGACCCCGGGCTGGGACGGGACACCTGAGATGACCTCCACAGGGGGGGGAAGCTGGACCTCTCGTGACCTCGAGTGTTGGACTTGGACTCATGGAGACCTCTGATAGCACTGGATCATCTTCGGCAACCCTGGGAAGAAGCTCAGAGGAAACAGATGGAGATGGGGGGGGGGGGGGTCAGGGTCACCGGCAGCGGCGGAGCCCGGCAAGGCAAGCTCAGATGCAGCAGGTGGCTGCACCTGGCTCTCCTCACCAAGAGTCATACAAGATTGCTCTAAGACAGAAAATAGAAAGACAAGAGAGTACTGGCCTGAGCTCGAGCTCCACTGCCGTCCAGGACTCTGATGATCTAGGTGATGATGGGGGTTCAGGCCTGGCCTCAGTCTCTGCTGCAGCAGCCTCTGCAGCAGGCATGATGGTAGTAGCAGCCCTGTCACCTCCAGCGAGGTAACCCACGCAGGTGGTTCGCTCGGTGTGGATTCGGGAGGTGATTCCTCAGGTTGCACTGGGTCCAGAAGAGCTGAAACCAGGGGACGCTCTCTCGTTGGCGCAGGCTTTGGTTCAGTCTCAGCACTCCCCCTCTGTCCATCACATGGCTGCGGGACTGGGACCAGGTTCTCCAGAGTTGCAGGTTCCTCCATCGTCCGGCGGCTCAGTTCAGGGACCAGCAGACAATCAGGGGTGATAGGAGGAGACACAGAGAGGGCAGATGAGGAATTAATAGTTGCAGCAGGTGGTGGGGAGAAGTTGCACCCACAGTGACCCTGGGCCAGAGCCCTGCGGCACCTGTGGTGGCCCCGGGCCGGAGCTTTGCAGCACCCACAGTGGCTCCGGGCCAGAGCTTTGCAGCACCCACAGTGGCTCCGGGCTGGAGCTCTGCTGCACCCGCAGTGGCTCCGTACTGGAGCTCTGCTGCACCCGCGGTGGCTCCGGGCTCGGCCAATGCTGCACCCACGGAGCCTCCAGCAGTGAGTCTGGACCCACGGAGACCTCTTGTGGTACTGGAGCATTTCCGGTGACCCTGGGAGGAAGCTTAGACAAAACACATAGAGATGCAGGGTCACCGGCAGCAGCAGAGCCTGGCAAGGCGAGCTCAGGCACAGTGGATGGCTGCACCCAGCTCTCCTCACCAAGAGCCAGGCAAGATCTCTCCAGGGCAGAAAA
The DNA here is from genome assembly GCA_020510985.1 of Pholidichthys leucotaenia. Classification (NCBI taxonomy): domain Eukaryota; kingdom Metazoa; phylum Chordata; class Actinopteri; order Cichliformes; family Pholidichthyidae; genus Pholidichthys; species Pholidichthys leucotaenia. The sequence continues at coordinate 56,519,674 of CM035837.1, read as the reverse complement.
GAGAAAAATAAAGGAGATCACTTGCCTGAGCTTGAGTTCCACCGCTGTGCAGGACTCAGACAATCCAGGCGATGATGGTTCTTCTGGCTCAGCCCTCTGGAGGTCCACCTCGGAAGCTGACGCTGCTGTGGCAGCCTCAACAGGAGAAGCTGGACCCTGGACGACCTCCACAGCAGGGGAAGCTGGACCTCTTGTGACCTTGAGTAGCAGACCTGGACCCACGGAGACCTCTGGCAGTGCAGGATCATCTCCGGTGACCCTGCGAAGAAGCTCAGAGGAAACAGACAGAGAAGGGGGGTCAGGGTCACTGGCAGTGGCGGAGACCGGCAAGGCGAGCTCAGGCGCAGCGGGCGGCTGCACCCGGCTCTCCTCATCAAGAGCCAGGCAAGATCTCTAGATAGATAGATAGATAGATAGATAGATGTACTTTATTGATCCCAAACTGGGAAATTACAGTGTAACAGCACCATGACAGTAGACGACCAAAACAACAGAAACATACACAGCATAACAGACACAGGGATTACCCATGGAAAGTAAAACTGCCTTAATAACTTTTATACATCATAGATGAATAGATGCTGACCTCTATAGATACTGTACATGAATCATACCCGCTGTACAATGCAGGACTATCAGGTGCAGGGTGAAATGTGAGGCACTAATTAGACTGCAAGGTGCAGTATGGCAGCATAGTTACAGCCGTGGACAAAATTGTTGGTACCTCTCTGTTAATGAAAGAAAAACCCACAATGGTCACAGAAATAACTTGAATCTGACAAAAGTGGTAATAAATAAAAATTCTATGAAAATTAACCAATGAAAAGCAGACAGTGCTTTTGAATTGTGGTTCAACAGAATTACTTTAAAAAACAAACTCATGAAACAGGCCTGGACAAAAATGATGGTACTCCTAGAAAAGATTGAAAATAATGTGACCATAGGGACATGTTCAACCAAGATGTGTCCTCTAATTAACGTCACAGATGTCTACAAACTTGTAATCAGTCAGTCGGCCTATTTAAAGGGTGACAAGAAGTCACTGTGCTGTTTGATGACATAGTGTGTACCACACTAAACATGGACCAGAAGAAGCAAAGGAGAGAGTTGTCTCAGGAGATTAGAAAGAAAATTATAGACAAGCATGTTAAAGGAAAAGGCTATAAGACCATCTCCAAGCAGCTTGATGTTCCTGTGACTACAGTTGCACATATTATTCAGAAATTTAAGATCCACGGGACTGTAGCCAACCTCCCTGGACGTGGCTGCAGGAGGAGACGGATAATACAAAGGGTAACAAAAGAGCCCGGAACAACCTCTAAACACATTCATGGTGAACTCCAAGGTCAAGGTACATCAGTGTCTGATCGCACCATCCGTCGTTGTTTGAGCCAAAGTGGACTTCATGGGAGATGACCAAGGAGGACACCACTGTTGAAAACAAATGATAAAAAAGCCAGACTGGAATTTGCCAAAATGCATGTTGACAAGCCACAAAGCTTCTGGGAGAATATCCTATGGACAGACGAGACAAAACTGGAACTTTTTGGCAAGGCACATCAGCTCTATGTTCACAGATGCAAACATGAAGCACACCAAGAAAAGAACACTGCCCCTACTGTGAAACATGGAGGAGGTTCTGATATGTTCTGGGGCTGCTTTGCTGCATCTGGCACAGGGTGTCTTGAATCTGTGCAGGGTACAATGAAATCTCAAGATTATCAAGGTATTCTAGAGAAAAATGTGATGCCCAGTGTCAGACAGTTTGGTCTCAGTCGCAGGTCATGGGTCTTGCAACAGGATAATGACCCAAAACACACAGCTAAAAACACCCAAGAATGGCTAAGACCGAAACACTGGACTATTCTAAAGTGGCCTTCTATGAGCCCTGATCTAAATCCTATTGAACATCTGTGGAAGGAGCTGAAACGTGCCGTCTGGAGAAGGCACCCTTCAAACCTGAGACAACTGGAGCAGTTTGCTCATGGGGAGTGGGCCAAAATACCTGCTGAGAGGTGCAGAAGTCTCATTGACAGTTACAGAAATCATTTGATTGCAGTGATTGCTTCAAAAGGTTGTGCAACAAAATATTAAATTAAGGGTACCATCATTTTTGTCCAGGCCTGTTTCATGAGTTTGTTTTTTAAAATAATTCTGTTGAACCACAATTCAAAAGCATTGTCTGATTTTCATTGGTTAATTTTCATAGAATTTTTATTTATTACCACTTTTGTCAGATTCAAGTTATTTCTGTGACCACTGTGGGTTTTTCTTTCATTAACAGAGAGGTACCAACAATTTTGTCCACATGTGTATGACCAGAAATCAACATTAGAGTGAGTTATTGTACAGTGAAATGGCATGTGGCAGGAAACATTTCTTGGACCTAACTGTTTGGCAGCGAAGCTGTAGTAGTCTGCTGGAGAAAGTACTCCACTGTCTGTCCAATGTGTAGTGGAGGGGGTGATCAGGATTGTCCATGATGGATCGCAGTTTGTTTAGTGTCCTATCAAGAGGGCTGTACAGAGCCAGTCCTCTTGACAACCTTGTCAAGTCTGTTGGTGATGTGTTGATGTGATGTGCAGTGCCATTTCTCCTCCAAACATGCTGTGTGTTGAGGCATCCAAAATGTTCAATTTGGACTCATCTGACCAGACTATATTCTCCCAGTATTTTATTGGCTTGCCCAAATGTTGTGCAGTAAACTTTAAACAAGCTTCAAAATGCTTTTTCTTCAGCGAGGAGTCTTGCGAGGTGAGTGGGCATAGAGTCTATGCTGGTTGAGTTGTAACTTGGACAAACTTTGTCCGATTTTTCACCAAATTTTGTACGATGCATATTAGTCCCTCCCTGCATGCGCCTATATAAAAATAATTCACAGAAGTTATAGCACCACCTAGTAGTTAGAACAACGGACACTTGTAACTTGTACAAACTATCTTTCAGTACTACAACGACCCTAAGCACACAGTCAAGATATCAAAGGAGTGGCTTCAGGACAACTCTGTGAATGTCCTTGAGTGGCCCAGCCAGAGCCCAGACTTGAATCCAATTGAACATCTCTGGAGATCTGAAAATGGCTGTGCACCGATGCTCCCCATCCAACCTGATGGATGGGAAGCATCCATCAGGTTGGATGTTTCTCCTCTTTCCTCAGCAACTTGAGGAAAGAAGAGAAACAAGGTTAGACGACATGTCGAAACCTGTAACTTTATACTTGCTTGTCTATTTTCGGGCAGTATACCCAGACAAGCCAGCGTTGACTGTGCAGAGAGAGCCTCCTTAAGTATGCTAACTGATGAGCGGGTGCAGGTGTGTCTTTTGCCTCATGTGCAGTGATGAGTTGATGAATGTGAGGCAGGATGGGAGGGGCGCACTCTCGCTGCCCATGACAAGGCTCCCCCTTCTAGGAGTGCCTCCTGGCGGTCCAGAGGGCTTCTCAGGGTGATCACGGTGATAGACCCGGAGCATCCCTTTGTCCAGCACTCACGATGAAGGGACCCAGGACCGTTCCTCCGGGCTGTAGCCCTCCCAGTCCACCAAATACTGCAAGCCCTGGCCCCGACGGCAAACATCCAACACATGACGAACAGTGTAAGTGGGGTGGCTGTTGATGATCTGAGGAGGAGGCGGCTTCGCTTGGGCAGAGAGGACTGGCCGAGATGGGCTTTATGTGGGCGATGTGGAACGTGGGGTTCATCCGCAGGGTAGGAGGCAGCTTCAGCTGGACCGACGCATCGTTTACCACCCGAGAGATGGTGTATAGCCCAGGGAAGTGGGGGGGGGGGCAGCTTCTTAGACTTCTATTTCAGGGGAATCTGACTCGCTGTCAGCCAGACTTGCTGCTTAACAATGTACTTGGGAGCCGGAACCCGCTTCCTATCAGCAGCATCCCGGGTGTGTTCTGTGGTGCGGGCCAGGGCGGCCCGAGTAGACCTCCAGATGCATCGGCAGTGATGAGCCTGGGCCCCTATAGATGGAACTGAGACCTCCCTCTCGGCCATGGGAAGAAGAGGCGGCTTGTAACCCAACAACTCCTCGAACGGGGTGAGTCCCGCCGCAGAGGAGACAGCAGAGTTCATGGAGTACTCCACCCAGGTCAGATGTATGCTCCAGGATGATGGGTTATCAGCTGCTACGCACTGCAAGGCGGCCTCCAGGGACTGATTGGCACACTCCATCTGCCCGTTGCTCTGCGGATGGTTTCCAGAAGAGAGACTCACTGTAGTTCCCAGGGTCCGGCAAAAGGCCCTCCAGATCTGGCACATAAATTGGGGACCCCAATCAGACACAATGTCCATAGGGAAGCCGTGGACCCAGATCACATGGTCGGTGAGCAGGACTGCCGTCTCCAAGGCTGAGGGGAGCTTCAGAAGGGCCACCAGATGCACCGCCTTGGAGAAGCGATCCACAATGGTAAGAATCACCATCTTGCCACGGGATGGGGGGAGTCCAGTGTCGAAGTCCACGGCGATGTGAGACCATGGATGACCAGAGATGCGGAGGGGGTGGAGGAGACCAGACAGGGGGAGGAGTCCGATTTCCCCCAGACGCAGGTCTGACAGGCCTTCACATACTCTTGTATGTCCCGCCGCAGCGTGGACCAATAGAACGCTCACCGGACGAAGTCCACAGTTCGAGCGATGCCCGAATGGCACACAAAGCGACTGGTGTGACCCCACTGGATGACATCGCTGTGGAGAGTGGCCGGGACGTACAGATGGTTCCGGGGGCACCCTACTGGTGCAGGCTCCTGGGACTGGGCCTGGCGGACCCTCCGCTCAGTATCCCAAGTAAGGGCTCCAAGGATGCACGAAGGCGGTATGATGGTTTGGGGGAGGAAGGGGGCGCTACCTTTCTGGAATCAAACTGGCACGATAGCGCTTCCGGTTTGGTGTTCCGGGTGCCAGGCTGGTAAGTGATGGTAAAATTAAATTGCTGGAAAAATAGTGCCCAGCGAGCCTGCCTGGCGTTCAGTCGGCGGGCCAAACGCAAGTACTCGAGGTTCTTGTGATCGGTCCACATGACGATGGGGTGAATGGGCCCCTCTAACCAGTGCCTCTGCTCCTCCAATGCCAACTTAATGGCCAGCAGCTCTCTGTCCCCTATGTCATAATTCCTCTCGGCCGGCGTAAGCTGACGAGAGAAATATGCGCACGGGCGGAGCTTCTGATCGGGGGGCATGCGCTGCGACAGCACAGTGCCTAGTGGGAGTGGGGAGTTGGCCAATCCAACACTACCTTCACCTTGGCCGGGTCAGCAATTGGTCTCCCTTCAGCCACTATGAAGACCGAGAAGGTGGTAGATGTAGTGGAGAACTCACACTTCTCAGCCTTGACGTAGAGCTGGTTCTCCAAGAGCCATTGAAAAACAACCCTGACACGGGCCTCGTGTTCCTCTGGCGAGTGGGAGAAAATTAGAATATCATTCAAGTAGACAAACACGAATTAGTAGAGCATATCGCGGAGGACGTCATTGATTAACCACTGTAAGATGGCGGGGGCATTAGTGAGCCCAAAAGGCATCACTAAATATTCGAATTGCCCCGTTGTGTTTTAAACGCTGTCTTCCATTCGTCGTCCTCGCAAATGCTGACCAGATGGTACGCATTCCTAAGGTCTAACTTGTTGAAAACCCGTGAGCACTGAAGGAGCTTGAACGCTGAATTAATCAAAGGCAGAGGGTACTTATCTTTGATGGTAATAGCATTGAGCTCCCGGTACTCGATGCACGGGTGCAACGAGCCATCCTTCTTTCCGACGAAGAAGAATCCGGCTCCGAGTGGAGCCGAAGATTGCCGAATAAGGCCAGCGTTCAGCGATTCCTTTATGTATTTCTTCATCGCCTCCCTCTCCGGGCTAGAAATACTATATAACTGACTGGACGGCGGCCTTGTCCCCGGGATGAGGTCTATAGCACAATCATAAGAGCGATGAGGCAGCAGCGACAACGGTCTCGATTTGCTAAAGACCTCCCCCAAATCGTGATAAGCCCGGGGAATGAGGCTGAGGTCCGGTGACTCGACCGAGGAGAGAGAGATGGACAGAGATGGGGAACACTCCACTGAACGCATACAATGACCCAAACAGAAAGGGCTCCCGGAGGAGATGGTATTTTTATCTCAATTAATCATCGGGTTATGCCTCCAGAGCCAAGGGTAACCAAGAACCACCGGAGAAGATGAAACAGCAAGAACCAGAAACGAGAGTTCCTCCCAGTGGTTCCCCCAAAGAAGGATGGAAATCAGCACCATGCTTTGAGTGACCACCGTGACCTCCCAGCCAGACATGGTTGTGATCCTCTGATCACAGGGCAATTTACAGTACATGTGGGAATACCCACCTGCTTAACAAACTCAGCAGAAACGCAATTACCCTCTGACCCTGAGTCAACCAGTGCCATAGTCCTCCTCTCAACCCCCGGCAATTGCACGAGGGCCGAAATTGAAAAATTACCAGGGGGAGTAGATTTGGTCCCGCCCGCCAGACCCCCCATGGTTACTGACGGGCTGTGTCTTTTAGCTGCTGGCGGCATTCGTCAAGACTGTGGTTCATTAAACCACGGTACGTGCACGCGCCAGCCCTTCACTTTCACCGGCGCTCATCATCGGTCAAGTGCCAAGAGAGCTCCATCGGCTCGGTTGAAGAGACGGCGCCACCAGTGTCAGCAACCACGGCGGACACACGCTTGGTGCGCGGACGAGAAGAGGACTCGTGCTCCTTTGCGCACTCATGGTACCGATTGTCCAAACCAACTGCCTGATCTATGAGACCGTCGAGAGTCTCTGGGACAGGGTGAGCCACCAGATCATCACGGAGTTGAGCATTTAACCCGTGGAGGAATGCACTGTGCAAAGCAATGTCATTCCACCTCGAATCAGCCGCTACAACCCAGAACTTGTCCAGGGACAAGAGTTGCAAATTAGCTAATAGCTATACACTCTATGTGCAACACATCAGATTGATTGTCTTTGATTAATTGTCTATGTTTATTGCACTGTCCCTGTCAAATAAACTAATCTACTACTAACTCCACCGAGTACTCGGCTGCTGACCGAGTGCCCTGGCGGAGCGTCATCAGGTGGCTCATTAACATTGCCCTGACTCTCAGTATGGCCAAACGTGCAAGAGAATGCGTCCACAAATTGATCAAATGTGTACCGACGCCCCTCGGGGTTGTCTAAAGTGGACCGTGCCCACTCAAGGGCTCGGTCCTTGAGCAACAGTGTAAAGAACTGAATTTTAGCTATGTCCCCAGGGTACTCCTCCCCAACCTGCTCCAAGTACATATGGACTTGAATAAGAAAACCTTTACATTTTCCCACCTCCCCTGCATATGGGGAAGGCGTGGGAATGGAGGTAGTCCGGCGCACCGTAGTGCGCGGATCAGGCTGAGGGGAGAGGCCGGAGGAGACGCTGTAGACCAAAGCTTCATCATATTTGAAACCTGCTGCGTCAGCACAGTGAGCTGGTGCTCTGTCACCAAAAGTTGATCCAGAGTAGACAGCTCCTGTGGTGAGGCACTGGCTGAGCTACCATCCTGGCTGGCTCATTCTGTCATAATTAATTAAGCTTGACAGCTCACGTGCACAATGCCACAGCACAGGAGGAACCACACAAAGGGGCACGTTGGAAAGTTTATTAAATTGCAAAAACACAAGTGCACAGCTGCAGAAACAGTCACTCGCCACAGGAATAGCCCTGTGGAGAGAAGACAAGAGCTGTGAGCAGAGGAATGGAGTAAGGGGAAATGGGCAAGCCAAAATGCCACTTACTTGGGAATCCAGGGAGAACCGGCAGGGACCCAGCGAGGAATAGATGAACCAGTAGGGTGTGGGGGAGATGAGCTGATGGTGCCTGACCGGGTGGAGTAGGAAGCTGAGGGATTGTGAGATGTGGCAGGAGAGCGCACGCAGTCCTGAAGACACACCTGCACGGTGGCAGCAACCTGAGGAAAGAAGAGAAACAAGGTTAGACGACGTGTCGAAACCTGTAACTTTATACTTGCTTGTCTGTTTCGGGCAGTATACCCAGACGAGCCAGTGTTGACTGCGCAGAGAGAGCCTCCTTAAGTACGCGGGCTGATGAGTGGGCGCAGGTGTGTCTTCTGCCTCGGGTGCAGTGATGAGTTGATGAATGTGAGGCAGGATGGGAGGGGCACGCTCTCGCTGCCCATGACATGATGGAACTTGAGAGGTGCTGCAAAGAGGAATGGGCGAAACTGCCCAAAGATAAGTGTGCCAAGCTTGTGGGATCATATTTAGAAAGACTTGTGGCTGTAATTGCTGCCAAAGGTGCATCAACAAAGTATGGCGCAAAGGCTGTGAATACTTATGTACATTTGATTTCTTAGTTTTTTTACTTTTAATAAATTTGCAAAAATCTCAAAAAAAAAAAAAAACTTTCTTCACGTTGTCATTATGGGATATTGTGTGTAGAATTTTGAGGGAAGAAATGTTAATCCATTTTGGAATAAGGCTGTAACATAACAAAATGTGGAAAAAGTGAAGCGCTGTGGACACTTTCCGGATGCACTGTAATGGACTAATTGTAAGCACTTTAAGATGTCACTTGACATGCAAAGGGCCATATAAATCTAATGCATTATTTTTACATATACACTACCGTTCAAAAGTTTGGGGTCACTTAGAAATGTCCTTATTTTTGAAAGAAAAGCACTTTTTTTCAATGAAGATAACTTTAAATTAATCAGAAATACACTCCATACATTGCTAATGTGGTAAATGACTATTATAGCTGCAAATGTCTGGTTTTTGGTGCAATATCTACATAGGTGTATCGAGGCCCATTTCCAGCAACTATCACTCCGGTGTTCTAATGGTACACTGTGTTTGCTCATTGTGTCAGAAGGCTAATGGATGATTAGAAAACCCTTGTGCAATCATGTTAGGTCTGCAATGCTGTAATTGCTGCAAATGGAGGATTCTTTGACAAAAGCAAAGTTTGAAGGAAAAAATTATTATTTCAAATACAAATCATTATTTCTAACATTGTCAATGTCTTGACTATGTTTTCTATTCATTTTACAACTCATGGTGGTAAATAAGTGTGAATTTTCATGGAAAACACAAAATAATTGTCAGGGTGACCCCAAACTTTTGAACGGTAGTGTATATAATATATTATACAATATTTGCCCACTCTTCTTTGCAAAAACGCTTCAGATGGAATTTCCCAATTGTGGGACTAATAAAGGCTTATCTTAAATCTGTCCGATTGTGAGGGCATCTCCTGTGCACAGCCCTCTTCAAAACAACCCTCAGATGTTCGATCAGATTCAGGTCTGGACTCGGGTTGGGCCATTCCAAAACCTTAATCTTCTTCTAGTGAAGCCATTCTTTGTTGATTAGGATATGTGCTTTGGGTCATTGCCGTGCTGAAAGATGAAGTTCTTCTTCATCTTCAGCTTTCTAGCAGAAGCCTGAAGGTTTTGTGCCAACACTGACTAGAATTTGGAACTGTTCATAATTCCCTCCACTTTGACTAAGGCCCCAGTTGCAGCTGAAGAAAAACAGCCCCAAAGCATGATGCTGCCACCATCATGCATCACTATAGGTATGGTGTTGTTTTGGTGATGACCAGTGTTGTGTTTGTGCCAAATATACCTTTTGGAATTATGGCCAAAAAGTTCAACCTTGGTTTCATCAGACCATAACACATTTTCCAACATGCGTTTGGGAGATTTCAAATGTGTTTTTCAAAATATAGCTGGGTTTGGATGTTTTTCTTCGTAAGGTAAGGCTTCCATCCTTGCCACCCTAGACGGGAGATTGTTGTCACATGTGCTAAACAGCCAGTACTTGCCAGAAATTCCCGCAGCTCCTTCAGTGTTGCTGGTGGCCTCTTGGCAGCCTCCCTGACCAGTTTTCTTCTTGTCTTTTCATCAGTTTTGGAGGGACGTCCAGTTCTTGGTAATGTCACTGTTGTGCCATATTTTCTCCAGTTGATGATGACTGTCTTCACTGTGTTTCATGGTACACACGTGGACAAAATTGTTGGTACCCCTCTGTTAATGAAAGAAAAACCCACAATGGTCACAGAAATAACTTGAATCTGACAAAAGTGGTAATAAATAAAAATTCTATGAAAATTAACCAATGAAAAGCAGATAATGCTTTTGAATTGTGGTTCAAAAGAATTATTTTAAAAAACAAACTCATGAAACAGGCCTGGACAAAAATGATGATACCCCTAGAAAAGATTGAAAATAATGTGACCATAGGGACATGTTCAACCAAGATGTGTCCTCTAATTAACATCACAGATGTCTACAAACTTGTAATCAGTCAGTCGGCCTATTTAAAGGGTGACAAGTAGTCACTGTGCTGTTTGGTGACATGGTGTTTACCACACTAAACATGGACCAGAGGAAGCAAAGGAGAGAGTTGTCTCAGGAGATTAGAAAGAAAATTATAGGCAAGCATGTTAAAGGAAAAGGCTATAAGACCATCTCCAAGCAGCTTGATGTTCCTGTGACTACAATTGCACATATTATTCAGAAATTTAAGATCCACGGGACTGTAGCCAACCTCCCTGGACGTGGCCGCAGGAGGAGATGGATAATACAAATGGTAACAAAAGAGCCCAGAACAACCTCTAAACACATTCATGGTGAACTCCAAGGTCAAGGTACATCAGTGTCTGATCGCACCATCCGTCGTTGTTTGAGCCAAAGTGGACTTCATGGGAGACGACCAAGGAGGACATCACTGTTGAAAACAAATGATAAAAAAGCCAGACTGGAATTTGCCAAACTGCATGCTGACAAGCCACAAAGCTTCTGGGAGAATGTCCTATGGACAGACGAGACAAAACTGGAACTTTTTGGCAAGGCACATCAGCTCATGTTCACAGACGCAAAAATGAAGCATACCAAGAAAAGAACACTGTCCCTACTGTGAAACATGGAGGAGGTTCTGTTATGTTCTGGGGCTGCTTTGCTGCATCTGGCACAGGGTGTCTTGAATCTGTGCAGGGTACAATGAAATCTCAAGACTATCAAGGTATTCTAGAGAGAAATGTGATGCCCAGTGTCAGACAGCTTGGTCTCAGTCGCAGGTCATGGGTCCTGCAACAGGATAATGGCACAAAACACACAGCTTAAAACACCCAAGAATGGCTAAGTGCAAAACATTGGACTATTCTAAAGTGGCCTTCTATGAGCCCTGATCTAAATCCTATTGAACATCTGTGGAAGGAGCTGAAACATGCCGTCTGGAGAAGGCACCCTTCAAACCTGAGACAAGTGGGGCAGTTTGCTCATGGGGAGTGGGCCAAAATACCTGCTGAGAGGTGCAGAAGTCTCATTGACAATTACAGAAATCATTTGATTGCAGTGATTGCCTCAAAAGGTTGTGCAACAAAATATTAAGTTAAGGGTGCCATCATTTTTGTCTAGGCCTGTTTCATGAGTTTGTTTTTTAAAATAATTCTGTTGAACCACAATTCAAAAGCATTGTCTGATTTTCATTGGTTAATTATCAAACATTTTTTATTTATTACCACTTTTATCAGATTCAAGTTATTTCTGTGACCATTGTGGTTTTTTCTTTCATTACAGAGGGGTACCAACAATTTTGTCCACACTGCTAACTATTATTCGTAGTATTATTAATTATTATTGTAATAATAATAACGCAAACACTAAGGAGGCGTACACCTCATCACAACTCCCCCCACTTGGGAGATCGGATCACAACTTGGTTCATCTCCGACCGGTGTACAAACCCCTAGTGCACAGACAACCTCGGGCCATGCACACTGTGGAGTTATGGTCTGAGGAGACAATGGACACTCTAAAGGACTGTTTTGAAGCCACTGCCTGGAAGCAGCTCTGCGATCCACATGGTGAGGACATCGATGGCCTCATTCACACCTTCACGGGCTACCTCAGCTTCTGTGTGGACAAATCCGTTCCCACCAAGACCATACGGCGTCACTCAAACAACAAACCCTGGATCAACCCTGAGATAAAAACACTTCTGAGAGAGAAGAAGAGGATCTTCAGGTCGGGGAACAGGGAGATGCTGAAGTCCGTACAGAGGGAGCTGAGGAGAAAGATCAGAGAAGGCAAGGACAGCTTCAGGAAGAAGATGGAGGACAAGCTGCAACAGAGCGACATCAGCGGGGTCTGGAGAAACCTCAAAACCATCTCGGGGCTCCAGAATACCTCCCCCCAGGCCACGGGGGGCAGGGAGTGGGCGAACAACCTGAATCTGTTTTTCAATAGATTTGACCAACCGCCCTCCCCCCTGTCTGCACAACAACCACTGCTGCCTCTAAGAAATCAAGTCCTGCTGCCCACTCCCCACTCCACCGACACCCCCCCCCACTCCCAACACACAGCCCCCCATCCTGACCCTGACCAAGACCCAGGTGAGGACGGAGCTGAGGAAGATCAAGGCGAGGAAGGCGTCGGGACCGGACGGCATCAGCGCAAAGCTCCTCAAGTCCTGTGCAGACCAGCTGTGTGGGATTGTGACGTATATCTTCAACATGAGCCTGAAACTGGGGAGGGTACCACAGCTGTGGAAAACATCTTGTGTGGTACCTGTACCGGTACCTGTACCAAAAACTTCCCACCCCAAAGACCTGAACAGCTACAGACCGGTGGCCTTGACGTCCCACTTGATGAAGACCCTGGAGAGACTGCTCCTTGCTCATCTCCGCCCCCTGGTGGAACCAGCGATGGATCCACTCCAGTTCGCCTACCAGCATGGCATTGGGGTGGAGGATGCGGTGATCTTCCTCCTTCACCGTTCTCTGTCCCACCTGGAGAAGCCCGGGAATATGGTGAGGATCATGTTCTTTGACTTCTCCAGTGCTTTCAACACCATCCAACCGATGATCCTGAAGGACAAGCTGCTGCGCGCAGGGGTGGACCAGCACCTGTCATCATGGATCCTGGACTACCTCACGAACCGGCCTCAGTTTGTGAGAACCCGGGACTGTGTTTCCGACACGATCATCAGTAGCACGGGGGCCCCCCAGGGAACGGTGCTGGCTCCCTTCCTGTTCACTCTTTATACAGGCAGTGATTTCAAAACAGTCCTTTAGCACGTCCATTGCCTCCTCAGACCATAACTTCACCGTGCGCATGACTGGAGGTTGTCTGTGTACTAAGGGTTTGTACACCGGCAGAAGATGAACCAAGTTGTGATCCGATCTCCCGAGTGGGGGGAGTGGTGATGACGTGTACGCCTCCTTAGTATTTGCATAGAATAAGTCCAGTGTTTTATTGTCTCTAGTGTGGCATGTGACATACTGGGTGAACGTGGGTAGAATGGGGGACAGTGAAATATGGTTGAAATCACCTGAGATGAGGAGAAGAGCATCTGGGTGTTCTGTCTGCAGCCTGCCAGTTACTGAGTGGATGACGTCACGCGCTGTCCCAGCGTTCGCCGTCGGATTTACATAAATAACAACGCAGATCACGTGTGAGTATTCCCTCGGGAGATATGTAGGCCGCATGCTAACAGCTAGCAACTCAATGTCTTTGCTACAGTGCTGTTCCTTAACCGTGATATGTCCCGGTCTGCACCAGTTGTTATTGACATACATTATCACTCCTCCGCCCCTTGTCTTCCCACTGTCTGGCGTCCGGTCTGCCCGTATTGCATGGAAACCCTCCAGTTCGATGTTAGCATCTGTTGCTAAGAAGAAAGAAAAACAAAAATCACTTGCATACGGAGACAATCTTGAATTGTTGGACACTTGGGTGAGGAAAACAGTCACATCAGTGTTTAAATCAATTAATAATGTTAAAACTGAGCATCTTTTTCTTTCCTCAATTTTCCGTGCTCAGTCATTTTACCTGATGACGAGTGCTGTTTATTTTATGTAATATTCAACTTCTTACGTAAAAATGAAGAAAATGCAGTACATCCCTATGTGGCTCTGTGGCTTGTTTGTTTTTTACCAGCACCAATATGGCGTCCGTGCTTGGCCACCTAAAACTAGCCTAGTGGCTAGTGATGAGCACGAATCACAATCTCCTTCCTTGCAGACTTGTTGACTTTAGGTGTGTTCACGTTAAGGGGCTGAGGGTTTAGGGCTGTCCCATTCTGAAATCAGGAAGTGGCTGACTGCTCACTTGCTGACTTTTTGAGCTCTTAAATGAGCCTTTTCTCTAAGTCAGGAGGCTATGCTGATTTAAGGTAAGGGAATTACCCACTGCTCAGAGCGCCATGCCAAGGTTTCTGACATAATTATCAGACCCAGGGAACACACGCTTAGGCTCAAGTGAATACAATTATCTTTTATTTATTCCAAGTGAATGTGTGAGTGCGTGTACGTTTTGTATGTGCAGTGTATGAGGAGGTGAGGAATGGTGATGATGTCGTGACCGGGGGAGAGCAGAATGCCGTTCAGCCTGGCAACCCTATAATGACACAGAGCACAGAAGTTAGCACAGTCCACCAATAACAGAGTGTGGTAATGACTGGAGCTTACTTTGCACATGGAAGTCGGATGCTCAGGTTGGCCCAGGGGCTGTGGCCAGGGAGACGGCGTTCTCGGCCCACGCCGGGATTGGGCAGGTGGCCCTGTTGGAGCGATGGAGGCTCGTACCGCCGCCAAGAGGGGGAGATTCCGCCGCCGGAGGAATCCACCTGTGCACAGGGGAAGACGACTAACAAGGTGAGTAGAAAACAGGCTTACTTGAAGCGAGGAGACGATTCAGGTCTGGGATGAAGAGGCCAGGAAATTGGCTGTTGATGAGAGACGTATTCTGTAGGCAGAATGACAGACGGCTCCGTGCTGGATCTCAGGCAGAGCAGGCTATAAAGCCCGTGGGAGATTGGGAGCAGGTGTGCGTGCAGCTGTAGCAGATATTGGCCCAGAGGGAGCCATGACAGTTTCTCAAGGGAAAGCTCCTGATTGGTCACCTGTTCATCACTGACCACCCCTTCACTCCTGCTCCACCCCACAAAAAACTGCCTTGACAAGAGTTTAAGATCTTTGCCAAAATAAAAATATATGACATTAAGACTTCGAGTTTATGCTACATTACACACTATTTAAGCAATTTAATTACATTTTTGGTTAATTATGCAGTTTAAAAAAACATGATTTGCAGTTTTAATCAATTAAACCATCTTAAGAGGCTGCAGCACATTTAATTCAGTCCATGCACGGTGGTGCAGTGGTTAGCACTGGTGGCTTATAGCTAGAAGGTTCCGGGTTCCAATCCCCAGGCTAGCAGGGGTAGGAACCTTTCTGTGTGGAGTTTGCATGTTCTCCCTGTGCTGCGTGGGTTTAAGATAAGATAAGATAAGCCTTTATTAGTCCCACAATGGGGAAATTCCAGGATTGCAACAGCACAGGGATAGCAACACGCAGCGCAACAATCAGAAGGCAAGAGAAAAAAACAAGAGCAGCAAGTATACATATGTACATATAAATATAAATATATATATATAGACACAATGCGGAGCATTGTAGCTAGATGGAATAAATATATGAGTATATAAACACACAGTGCGGAGTATTGTAGCTAGATGGAATAAATATGTAAATATATAAACACACACAGTGCGGAGCATTGTAGCTAGATGGAATAAATATGTAAATATATAAACACACAGTGTGGAGCATTGTTGCTAGATGAAATAAATATATGAATATATAAACACACACAGTGCGGAGCATTGTAGCTAGATGGAATAAATATATGAATATATAAACACACACAGTGCGGAGCATTGTAGCTAGATGGAATAAATATGTAAATATATAAACACACAGTGTGGAGCATTGTTGCTAGATGGAATAAATATATAAATATATAAACACACAACAGTGCAGAGCATTGTAGCTAGATGGAATGAAACGGCATAACCGTCTACTTAGTTACCCTACATGGTATGATTATGTACCCATACATATTCTCACCCTCCATAGCGACCGGTATTTTCCTAGTTGTATACCAGAGGGGACCATTGTGTAAGTCTGTTATGTCTTTTGCATTCAACACTATTAGGTTGTCACGTCTTTTTGCTATCTCTGCAAGCAGCCCTGCTTAGGTTGTACAGTCTGACAGCCGTAGGTAGGAAGGACCTGCGAAACCTCTCGGTTGTGCACCTAGGATGATGTAGTCTGTTGCTAAATGAGCTCCTCAGTGCATTCAGTATGTCCTGCATAGGGTGGAACTCGGACTCCAGCAGAGATGACAGTTTAGCCACCATCCTTCTCTCTCCCATCTTCTCCACTGGGTCAAGGCGCTGCCCCAGGACAGAGCTAGCTTTCTTGATCAGTTTGTTCAGTCTCTTCCTATCGGCTGCTGTAATGCCACTGCCCCAGCAGACCACTCCAAAAGTGATGGCTGATACCACCACCGTGTCATAGAATGTCTTCAGCAGCGCCCCTTGTACACCAAAAGACCTGAGTCTCCTCAGTAAGAACAGCCTGCGCTGTCCCTTCTTTACTCCGGGGGCTCCGGTTTCCTCCCACGATCCAAAGACATGCATGTTAGGTTAACTGGTTGTTCTAAATTGTCCCTAGATGTCTGTCTCCTATAGGCCCTTAGAATAGATGGTTAGTACCAGTGAAGCTCTTTGAGTGGTCTTTGAGACTAGAAAAGCGCTATATAAGTACAGGTCCTTATCCTTATCCATTCCTGAAGAAAGTAGTAAGTCTGAAATAAAGTCTGAGGCCCACAATAGTTGGTCACATGTTTTCATGTCACACAAATTAAAAGTTTAGTTAAAATAGGCTGAAAAGATAGATCACTCTATCACTCTATCATCATCATCACTCTATAAATTCAAGAAATCTCTGTGTGTCTGCCTGTGTGTCACGATCATAGGACATCATAGGACGGCCTATGATGTCTGCATGATGTCCTATGATGATCCTATGATCTCAGGCTACATAGGACTCGTGATGCCGTCATATAGGCAATAGGACTGGCTACCTATGATGTTGTGTCCTATGATGCCTGCCGGGATGTCTTTTATGATGTCATGTAGACCATCATTCACGATGCCTGCCTTGATGTATTTTACGACTGGCTACCTATGATGTTGTGTCCTATGATGCCTGCCTTGATGTCTTTATGATGTCATATAGACCAACCAGACGCTACATAAATAAAGAGCAAAAGAATGAGGAGAACTGCTGCACGTCAGGAAAGATCCCGTGAAGATGACACAGCTGAGGTTTGAGCAGTACCTCCCAGGCATGACTGTGTTGCACGTCAGAAAAGATGCCGTGAAGATGAAACACCTCAGGTTCGAGCAGTACGCCGCAGGCATGACTGTGAACAACACAGTCATCTCAGACAGGAAGAGACCCTTCAGCAACGGTCATGCAGAAATACTTGCTTATACTTGGTTTCTATGGGCATGGACGGGTATGCACGGGTATGTACTAGTTTTTATTAAAATAGTAACACTGAAAATGAAACAAGACATAATTTGATCCCCTTTATTTCAATCAGAAAGTACTACAGTTATAAATGTAGATGAGCAAAAATGAAGGAGAATTCAATAATTTAAAACAAAATTGGGATTTTAAGTTACACGAAAACCTCTAAAGACCCTGGAAACACAGACAGCCTTGAACTTTCAGGATCATTTTCTTTTTGCCAATAAACCCCTGTTTGTTTCTGATTTTAGTTTTGCCTCAAATCTGTTTTTATTTTGTCCTGTTATTTCCTGTTATGTCCTGAGGAAACAACAAGATGGCGCCCACAGCGGCCGCCATGGTGTATCGCTGCCCTTTAATTTTTATAATTTGTCTGTTTTTGTTCACTGATTGTGCATCTGCCGGTTCATACACCCGTGAAGAACTACTAAATATCAGGACTCTCACCCCCATGGACCTTCTTCCAGTTTTTTTAGCTCCTGCCGTTGATCTGATCCATTGTTTGGCCAAAAAAGCAAGACGGCGGAAAAGAGGGAAGAGAGGAGGGATTCTCGCTTGGCTACGAAAAAGAGGCTCGCGAACAGCCTTGCCTGGCATATTTCTATCCAATGCCAATTCTCTCCTGAACAAGGTAGAAGAATTAAGACTGCTGATGCGTTTCAAGGACCTCGCTTCCTCGTCTGTCATCTGCTTCTCTGAGACCTGGCTTAATGAGAACATTCCAGATAGCGCGATCAGCCTCGAGGGTTTCCAGCTGATTCGTGCTGACCGCGTCACAGAGCTGTCCGGTAAGTCTATCGGAGGAGGAGTGTGCTTCTATATTAACAACAGCTGGTGCTCTGATGTAACGGTGATTTCCAAACACTGTTCTCCCGCCCTGGAATTTCTTTTCATTAACTGCAAGCCATTCTATTCCCCGCGCGAGTTTGCCTCATTCATTCTCGTCGCTGTGTACGCCCCTCCTGACGCGGACACGCGCGAAGCTCAGCGTGTGCTCGCAGATCACATCCCAACTTACGGAGCGGAACTTTCCAGACTCCCTGGTTATCGTGGTGGGCGATTTTAACCAGAGCAATCTGAGTCACGAGCTCCCCCGCTACAAACAGTGTATTAAATGTCCAACCAGAGGAAATAACACGCTAGATCACTGTTATACTTCAGTAAAGGACGCATATCGCGCTGTTCCCCGCGCTGCGCTGGGACTATCTGATCACGTGATGGTTCACCTCATCCCCACATACAGACAGAGACTGAAACTCACTAAACCTGTGGTGACCACCACAAAGAAATTGACCAGTGAAGCTGGAGAGAAACTGAACACATGCATGGAAATAACTGACTGGGGCATGTTTAAAAGAGCCACACATGATCTTAATGAGTACACATACACTGTGAACTCATATATCAACTTCTGTGAAGAGCACATTCTCCCATCGTGCACCAGGATAAGATATTCTAATGACAAGCCTTGGTTCACAGCTAAGCTCAGACGGATCAGGAAGGAGAAGGAAGCAGCGTTGAAAAGTGGAGACAGGGACTGCTACAGGGAGGTCAAATATCGGTTTAACAGAGAGCTGAGGAGAGCTAAATCTGTATATTCTGAGAGACTCCAGCAGCAGTTCACTGCTAATGACTCGGCTTCTGTGTGGAGAGGACTGAGGCAAATCACCAACTATCGGCCTCAGGCTTCTAAAGGTCAGGATGACAAAGCCCTTTATCAAAGACTGTCCCAACACTATGCCCGTTTTGACACCTCGTCAGCTGTGTCCAACTCACCCACTCCACCCAGCTCCTCTGCCTCCTCAACCCCTAATTCATCAAGAGCGGTCCCCCCCCCCTCCTCCTCCTCCTCCCCCCCTCCCCTTGTCATCAGTGAGCAGGACGTGCACAGACAGTTCTCCAGACTGAACCCGCGCAAGGCCCCCGGGCCGGACGGTGTGTCTCCCTCCACCCTGAGACACTGTGCGAAAGAGCTGGCTCCTGTCTTCACAGACATTTTTAACACCTCTCTTAAGCAATGTCACGTGCCGACCTGCCTCAAATCCTCCACCATCATCCCTGTCCCCAAGAAGCCACGGATTACTGGACTTAACGACTACAGACCTGTAGCGCTCACCTCTGTAGTCATGAAGTCCTTTGAGCGCCTGGTCCTGTCTCACCTCAAGTCCATCACCACACCCCTCCTAGACCCGCTGCAGTTTGCCTACCGTGCTAACAGGTCTGTGGACGACGCAGTCAACCTGGCCCTCCACTCCATCCTGCAGCACCTGGACTCCCCGGGAACCTACGCCAGGATTCTGTTTGTGGACTTCAGCTCCGCATTCAACACCATCCGCCCCGATCTGCTCCAGGACAAGCTGTCCCTGCTCAACGTGCCTGACTCCCTCTGCAGGTGGATCACCGACTTCCTGACGGACCGGAGACAGCATGTGCGGCTGGGGAAGTCTGTCTCAGACTCTGTTAGCATCAGCATTGGATCACCCCAGGGCTGTGTACTTTCCCCCCTACTCTTCTCCCTTTATACCAACTCCTGCACCTCCTCCCACCAGTCTGTTAAGCTGATTAAGTTTGCGGACGACACCACCCTCATCGGGCTCATCTCCAACGGTGACGAGTCCGCCTACAGGGAAGAGGTGGCCCAGCTGGTGTCCTGGTGCAGCCACAACAACCTGCAGCTGAATGCTCTGAAGACAGCGGAGATGATTGTGGACTTCAGGAAAGTCACATCCCCCCTGCCCCCCCTCACCATCACAGGCTCTCCCATCACCTTTGCAGATTCCTTCCGCTTCTTGGGCACCACCATCACCCGAGACCTCAAATGGGAGCCAACCATCAGCTCCCTCATCAAAAAGGCCCAGCAGAGGATGTTCTTTCTGCGGCAGCTGAGGAAGCTCAAGCTACCCACCAAGATGTTAGTGCAGTTCTACACGGCCATCATCGAGTCCATCCTCACCTCCTCCATAACTGTGTGGTACGCAGGAGCCACTGCCAGGGACAGACTAAGGCTGCAGCGTGTCGTGCGCACTGCTGAGAAGGTGATAGGCTGCAAGCTCCCATCTCTCCAGGACCTGTACATCTCCAGGACCCGGAGGCGTGCTGGCCGGATCATAGCCGATCCTTCACATCCTGGTCACGTGCTGTTTGCCCACCTCCCCTCAGGTAGAAGGCTTCGGTCCATTCGGACTAAAACCTCTCGGCACATGAACAGCTTTTTCCCCTCTGCCATCAGACTGCTGAACACTAAGTGACTTTTGACTCTCGTGCACTATGTACAGCAGCTCAACCAGACTCATGTCATTCATCACTGTTTTTCTGTTGCATTATTGACTGCACTATGTGGTACTTCACATTATCTGCTACATGCTAATTTTTTAAACTGCCTTGACTAGTACTACTCATTATTACTAGTATTATTATTATTATTACTTATTATTACTTATTTTTCTACACTTATTGCACGTTTCTAGTCCTTTAGTTTTTTAGTTTATCCCTTTTTCTCATTATGTTTTTAATGTTGCAGCATGGCACCGAGACAAATTCCTAGTTTGTGTATCACATGAACAATGGCAATAAACCTGATTCTGATTCTGATTCTGATTATTTATGATCTCTTATATACACTATTTTTGTTTCCTAATCCTTTTAATAAAGTAAATAAATTTTTTTTAGTGTTGCCAAGGTAACAAAGTGTGTCCCATTTCTACCATTTTGAGCCACGTCATCCCCTCACGGACCCGCACACTCGAGCACGACTGATGGCGGCAGCCTAAGTCTACAAGAGCTCAGGGCTTGAGGGTTTAGGGAGGAGATTGAGATTTGGCCTATCCCTGTGATCCTGACCTTTGACTATGGGTTTGGGGTCAAAAGGTCAAAGGTCACGGTCAAAGGTCAACATCAAAATGGCTTATAAACTATATCTCAACAACAAAGAAAGCTTGAGTCACCAAACTTTCTATACAGGTTCAGCTTGGGATCCTGACCTCTGACTTTGGGTTTGGGGTCAAAAGGTCAAAGGTCGAGATTAACATTCCATTTGCACTATTACTATAAAACAAATAAAGTTAGGGTCACCAAACTTGGTACACAGGTTCACCCTGTGACCTTGAAGCGTGATAATGGTTTTGGGATTGCGAGGTCAGACATCAACACTAATCAGTCAATCAATCAATCAATCAATCAAAGCTTTATTCATATAGCACTTTTCATAAAAAAAGTTCTAACACAACTGCTTCACACATTAAAATAAAACATAATTAACCTCCCCATACAAAATCAAAATGGCTTATAAACTATATCTCAACAACAAAGAAAGCTAGGGTCACCAAACTTGCTACACAGATTCACCTTAGGATCATGACTTCAGACTATGGGTTTGGGGTCAAAAGGTCAAAGGTCAAGGTTAACATTCCCTATGGCTTATTACTGTACAATGCGTAAACCTAGGGTCACCAAAACTGGTACACAGGTTCACCCTGTGACCCTGAAGTGTGGCTATGGTTTTGGGATCACAAGGTCAAAAGTCAACATCAAAATGGCTGGTAAACTATATCTCAACAACAAAGAAAGCTAGACTAGCCAAACCTGGTACAGTTTCACACTGAGACCACAGCTACGTTCCAATCTTCCCTACTCCCTGCTCTGTGCTCAGGGAATATCAGTTAACTGCCCTTCACAAAATTTCTCCATTTGAAACACCCTGTAACTGTCGCCTCTCTCCTCCGTGCATTACCACGGTAACCATGGATGTACAGACACTATAGCGGATAATTTATATTTCTTAAATAAAATATTAATACAAATAGTTCACTTGATACAAACAAAAACCAGCATCAGTTTAGCTTGTTAATAACATTAGCAACAACAGTTTGTTTTACTCATATTTGAGGTGCAATGACTTATGGGTGGTCTTCTTGTCAACTTCTGGTGATGTATGGTTGTTCACTTCTTCCCTGCTCAGTTCTCAGTTCCCTTTAAACTGAACACCGTTCGCTCCCTTCAGTTTGGAATTTCACTTAATATGGTGGAATACCCTGTGCAGTCCACTTTGGAGTACACTATTGGGCAATCGGAACGCACCTCATGACCTCTGACTACAAGTTTGAGGTCAAAAGGTCAAGGTTGACACTCCCTATGTTCTCTTACTATAGAATGTGTCAAGCTCTCTAGGGTAACCATACTTACTACATGGATTAACTTCGGGATGGTGCCCTACAGCTATGGGTTGTATGCTTTCTTGTATATTCATGGATAATGGGTTTATCATAACTGGGTTCTGCCACAGTAATTATATTGAAAAGTTGAAAACTGTTCTCTTTCAGTAAGTATTGGGATCTTCAAAGAAAACGGAGGCGGGGGATATTACACTCACCTCAGAGTGCTCTTGCTCTTGTTAATTATATCGCTAGGATTATAATATCTAGCTACAGTGGTGTGAAAAAGTGTTTGCCCCCTTTCTGATTTCTGATTTCTCATTTTTTTGTATGTTTGTCACACTTAAATGTTTCAGATCACCAAACAAATTTAAATATTACACAAAGATAACACAAGTAAGCACAAAATGCAGTTTTTAAATGAAGGTGTTTATGATTAAGGGAAAAAAAATCCAAACCTACATGGTCCTGTGTGAAAAAGTGATTGCCCCCTAAACCTAATAACTGGTTGGGCCACCCTTAGCAGCAACAACTGCAATCAAGCATTTGCGATAACTGGCAAAAAGTCTTTTACAGCGCTGTGGAGGAATTTTGGCCCATTCATCTTGCAGAATTGTTGTAATTCAGACACATCTGAAGGGTTTTTGAGCATGAACCACCTTTTTAAGGTCATGCCACAGCATCTCAATCAGATTCAGGTCAGGACTTTGACTAGGCCACTCCAAAGTCTTCATTTTGTTTTTCTTTAGCCATTTAGAGGTGGACTTGCTGGTGTGTTTTGGATCATTGTCCTGCTGCAGAACCCAAGTGTGCTTCAGCTTGAGGTCACATTCTCCTTTGGGATTTTTTGGTAGAAAGCAGAATTCATGGTTCCATTTACATGGCAAGTCTTCCAGGTCTTGAAGCAGCAAAACAGCCCCAGACCATCACACTACTACCACCATATTTTATGGTTGGCATGATGTTCCTTTTCTGAAATGCTGTGTTACTTTTACGCCAGATGTAATGGGACACACACCTTCCAAAAATTTCAACTTTTGTCTCGTCAGTCCACAGAGTACTTTCCCAAAAGTCTTGGGGATCATCAAGATGTTTTCTGGCAAAACTGAGACGAGCCTTTATATTCTTTTTGCCCAGCAATGGTTTTCATCTTGAAACTCTGCCATGCAGGCCATTTTTGCCCAGTTGCTTTCTTATGGTGGAGTCATGAACACTGACCTTAACTGAAGCAAGTGAGGCCTGCAGTTCTTTGGATGTTGTTGTGGGGTCTTTTGTGACCTCTTGGATGAGTCGTTGCTGCGCTCTTGGGGTAATTTTGATCAGCCGACCACTCCTGGGAAGGTTCACCACTGTTCCATGTTTTCGCCATTTGTGGATAATGGCTCTCACTGTGGTTCGCTGGAGTCCCAAAGCTTTAGAAATGGCTATATAACCCTTTCCAGGTTCAGGTTCAGGTTCAGGTTCAGGTTACTTTATTTGTACCCGTAGGTAGATTTGTTTTGCAGTCTGGTGACATCCATATATACAAGCCACAAATTACATTCAACATAGACACAAACACAGACTGATAGATCTCAATTACTTTGTGTTATGTTTGCCCCTTTCAGGGCATAAATGAGGCACCAATCGCCAGCAGTGAGTTTGCTTATTTATTAAAGAAAAAGGAACAAAAGAACGTGCCACGAGGGGCAAAACACAAGCAACTATTCACACAACCTCGAAGGGTGATAACGGAACAAATAAAGAATAAGTACAGTCACTTACATATAAATAGTGAGGGCAAAACCTGACGCTGAAGAATGGACTGGAGTCAGGGTCGGGGACTCCAGCCTGGATAAGGCGAGGTCGCAGCAAGGAATAACCCTCGCTAGCAATCTTAAATAGCACACAGAAACTAAAACTACAAACAGGTGCGGAGAGACAGTGATTACTAAACACAAACAGCTGTGACGGGCCGCGAGCAGACTTAACAGGTGGAAGTCCTTCCGTGGCACTGTCAAAATAAAAGCACAAACCAAAAGGACAGATAAACATGACTAAATACATACACAGAAAAAGAATAACAATCAAAGACCAGAGCACAGTACAGAACCATGCTCGGGATCATCACACTTTGTTTCTCATTTGTTCCTGAATTTCTTTGGATCTCAGCATGATGTCTAGCTTTTGAGGATCTTTTAGTCTACTTATCTTCTTCTTCTTCTTCTTTTAGATTTGATTGGCGGTTGACAACCAGCTTACATGTGCATTACCGCCACGTACTTGGTTTTGCTCACAGCATTACTTCACTTTGTCAGGCAGGTCCTATTTAAGTGATTTCTTGATTGAGAACAGGTGTGGCAGTAATCAGGCCTGGGCGTGGCTAGAGAAATTGAGCTCAGCCTTCCAAACACGTGATAAACCGCAGTTAATTTATGCTTTAATGGTGGGGGGTGTCACTTTTTCACACAGGGTCATGTAGGTTTGGATTTTTTTTTACCCTTAATAATAAACACCTTCATTTAAAAACTGCATTTTGCATTTACTTGTGTTACTTTTTTCTAATATTTTAATTTGTTTGATGATCTGAAACATTTAAGTGTGACAAACATACAAAAAATTTGATATCAGGAAGAGGGCAAACACCTTTTCACACCACTATCTATCTATCTATCTATCTATCTATCTATCTATCTATCTGTCTGTCTGTCTGTCTGTGAAGAACAGACTAACCTGCGACTGGTGATTCATAATGTATGCAATCAGATGACTACTATTAATTTTATATTTAGCAGATCATATTTAATGTGCTTAATGCCTTCGCATTCCACAAAATTGTACCACTGAGGTTTTCAAGCAAAAACTACTTTGTAAATTTTGCTTTAATGTGGTTTCCCTTGATTATTTCACGTTAATAAAGCAGACTAAAATCTTTTCAAATGGATATACTTGATGTTCACCCAGAAATGACTCGTAATGACTGTTTTCCACACAGATGCTTTATTAACAGCTTTATTTACATTTACTGTGTCAATTCAAGGAATATCAAAGACATTTAAATCAACTTCATCTTATCCAAAACTTCATTCTTTTTAACGGTTAGTATTGCATATTTTGTCTCACGTATTTACAGGATTTTTAAAATTCACGTCTTTTTTTTTTTTCTTGCTGTGGCCGCTTTGGCACTAAAACACCATAGAAATACAACTGCTGTAAAAACGTGAGCTGAGAGGATAAAACATCCATCCATCCATCCATCTTCTTCCGCTTAATCCTTTTTGGGTCGCGGGGGGCTGGAGCCTATCCCAGCATCTTAGGGCGAGAGGCAGGGTACACCCTGGACAGATCGCCAGTCCATCGCAGGGCCAACACAGAGAGACAGACAACCATTCACTCTCACAGTCATACCTAAGGACAATTTAGAATCCCCAGTTTTGATGCAAATTAACCTAACCTGCATGTTTTTGGCATGTGGGATAAAACGTGAAGCTCCTTATTTTCAAAATACATCATTTTCTACACCATCAAAAACAAAACAAAAACAAAAAATATATATACATATATTTATATACAAGTGGTATTAAATTTCCCCACTGGATCCACGTAACCACATTTCTAAAGTCTCCTTCTCTGCACCTTTCAGATACAGCCAGTTCAGCCTGTTGATATAAAGCCAGTGTGGCTGTCAGCTGGGGGTATGTTCCTGAAGCATTATTCAACTGAAACTTTTTGGTCTAATTAATTTAGACAACTGGGAATTGTATTAAAGGAAAAATATGAACAGGCAGATCATGCATTTGGCAAGGCAGTCCATTCATGGTTAATTGTTTGTGAAAAAAGCCACATTGTTTTGTTTCTCTCTTGGCACAGATAAAGCCTTCATGCAGCAGCTGCCAGCTGTTACTTCTCTGTTGGTATTAGGAGTGTGTACCAATGGGGTTGGTCAGTGCACGTATTCCATGATGCCTTTTACCTCAAGGCATAAGTGTTCAAGTGCATGGTAAGTTATTGTGGCCTTTCAGATTTAAAAATCCCCTGTCCTCCTCCTCCTGCTCCTCTTGTTCCCTCTGTACTGCATGCTCATACTGGGTTTACAAACTGATAGACCAGTCTTTGAGACACGTCCGGTTTGCGGATGATCCCTTTCTTGTAGTACTGACGAATGGAGCGGCTCAGCTTGTCGTAGTTCATAGCGGGTCGATTCTTTCTCAGTCCCCACAGTCTCGCAACGTGAGCAGAGTCCTCAATTTTGAAAATACCTAAATCACAAGATGTTTTATAGAAAAAAAAATATACAAAAGGTATTTAGATTTTACATGCTTAGAAAGGGGGAAATTAGCAACTTTTTTTAAAAGATCAAAATCTTTAACCAAAAAATAAAAGCATGCTTTACTCTACTTCAACAGCATATTTAAACAACTTTAAATATTTTTTTAAAAAAACTTTACATTAGAAATTGGAAGTAATTATACGCCATTCAACAGAGTGAAAAGAGCTTTGTTTATTTCTTTGGTATGTCTTTTAACTAATGTATTTTCTCAGCTGTGATTAATCACTAAAATTGTAATGAAGAAGCAATGAAAAAGAAGTATTTTTAAGCAACTTTTAATTGCATTTATTTCATGAAATATACCTGTAATCCTCATATTCAACAAAAATACTGCTAGAGCAACACAATACACTTGATAATCATGAATGTATTTTCAATTGTTTTTTTATGATAGCAATTTGTAATATCATTTTCAGTTCATTGTTAAGAGGGAGCTGATTTCTCTGCAAAACTACCATTTTTAATATTGTCATCATAGTTCCTGTTTTATTTTGAAACAGTTAAAGAGGACGTCAGTGCTTCAACTTAAGGTAACTTTCTTAATTATCTCAAGCTTTAATTCAATTCAATTCAATTCAACTTTATTTATATAGCGCCATTTCACAACAACAGTCATCTCATAGCACTATCAACTGTAGGGGGAACCCCCACAGTTGCAGAAAGACCCCAGCAATCAGGCGATCCCCTGTGAGCAAGCACTTGGCGACGGTGGAGAGGAAAAACTCCCTTTTAACAGGAAGAAACCTCCAGCAGAACCAGGCTCAGGGAGGGGCAGTCATCTGCTGCGACTGGCTGGGGGGTGAGGGGATAGAGAAGAAGAAAAGAACAGACATGTAGAGAGCAAACAGCACGATGGGGACTCAATCTATGGGAGAGAACAAACAAATGTTAATGACCAGCAAAAAAAAAAAATTTCATTGAGAGTGAGGAAAGGAGTGAGGCCCAGTGCATTACTGGAGGTCCCCCGGCTGACTAAACCTATTAGCAGCATAACTAAGGGAGGGTTCAGAAACACATGATCCCTCCCTAATTGTAGGCTATATCAAAAAGGTAGGTTTTAGCCCTATTCTTAAAAACAGAGATCGAGTCTGACTCCCAAATCCAGATTGGCAGCTGATTCCACAGGAGAGGAGCTTGATAACTGAAGGCTCTGCCTCCCATTGTACTTTTGGAGATTCTAGGTATTACAAGTAATCCTGCATTTTGGGAGTGTAGTGCTCTGTTAGGATAATACGGTAGTATCAGATCTTTTAAATAAAAAGGAGCCTGATTGTTTAGAGCTTTGTAAGTAAGAAGAAGGATTTTAAACTTAATTCTAAACTCTATGGGAAGCCAATGAAGGGAGGCCAGAACCGGAGAGATATGATCTCTCTTTCTAGTACCTGTTAAAACTCTTGCTGCAGCATTTTGGATCAGCTGAAGACTTTTTAAAGATGTTTTAGGACAGCCTGATAATAAAGAATTACAATAATCTAATCTCGAGCTAACAAAAGCGTGGATCAGTTTCTCAGCATCACTCTGAGACAAGATGCTCCTAATCTTGGCAATATTACGCAAATGATAGAAGGCAGTCTTAGAAACAAATTTAATATGTGAATTGAAGGACAAATCCTGATCAAAAATAACTCCAAGGTTCCTCACAGAGCTATTAAGTGAAAGAGTAACCGTATCCAAACTGAAAGTTTGATTTGGAAAGGAATTTCTAAGGTTTTTTGGACCAACAAGAATGACTTCAGTCTTATCTGAATTTAATAGCAGGAAATTACAAGTCATCCAAGCTTTGATTTCCTTAAGACAGGCTTCTAACTTGGCTAATTGATTACTATCATCTGGCTTCATTGACAGGTATAATTGTGTGTCATCAGCATAACAATGAAAATGTATACAGTGCTTTCTAATAATGTTGCCTAACGGAAGCATATATAAACTAAAAAGAGTCGGGCCTAGCACAGATCCCTGTGGAACTCCATGACTGAGCTTTGAGTTGAAAGAAAACTCATTATTTACATGAACAAACTGGAACCTATCAGATAAATAAGATCTAAACCACTGCAACAAAGTTCCATTAAGTCCAACATAGTGTTCTAATCTATCAAGTAGAATATTATGATCGATAGTATCAAAAGCTGCACTAAGGTCTAAAAGGACAAGTACAGAAACTAGTCCATTATCAGATGCAATGAGGAGGTCGTTAGTGACCTTCGCTAAGGCTGTTTCAGTACTATGATGGATTCTAAACCCAGACTGAAACTCTTCAAGTAAACCATTTCCCTGCAGGTGGTCAAATAATTGCGTAGCAACAACTCTTTCTAAGATTTTTGAAATGAAAGGGAGATTAGAGATTGGTCTATAGTTAGCTAAAGCTCCTGGATCTAGCGTTGGCTTTTTGAGTAAAGGTTTAATTACAGCCGTTTTAAAAGCCTGCGGTACATGGCCTAAAGTTAATGAAGAATTGATTATATGAAGAATAAGGCTACCAATAAGTGGGAAGACTTCTTTAAATAACCTGGTAGGAATAGGGTCTAAAAGACAAGTTGAAGGTTTGGATGAGGAAACTATTTTGTCTAACTCACAAAGGTCGATTGGAGTAAACTCATCAAGACAGACATCAATAGAAGGAGTTGTAGTAGTTACAGTATTTAAGTTAACTGTGGGAAGAATCTGATTGATTTTATCTCTGATGGATGAAATTTTATTATTGAAAAAGTTCATAAAGTCCTGACTAGTAAGCTCTAAGGGGATGCTAGGATTGACAGAGTCCTGACTCTTTGTCAACCTGGCTACAGTACTGAAAAGAAACCTGGGATTATTCTTGTTCTCTTCTATTAATGCAGAGTAATAACTCGTTCTAGCTTTTCTAAGAGATTTTTTATAAATTAAAAGATGATTTCTCCAAGCTAAATAGATTTCATCTAAATTAGTGGAGCGCCATTTTCTTTCTAATTGACGAGTCTTCTGTTTTAAGCTACGAGTTTCTGTGTTGAAGCAAGGAGTTAGAAATCTCTGATTAGACTTTTTCTTTTTTAAGGGGGCCACCAAGTCTAGAGTCTGATGCAGAGAAGCTGA
Organism: Pholidichthys leucotaenia; assembly: GCA_020510985.1. Classification (NCBI taxonomy): domain Eukaryota; kingdom Metazoa; phylum Chordata; class Actinopteri; order Cichliformes; family Pholidichthyidae; genus Pholidichthys; species Pholidichthys leucotaenia. The sequence goes on along the minus strand of CM035837.1, from coordinate 56,489,765 downwards.
AACACTATCCACCATGTTATCAATTACAGAAGGAGCAAGTTGTCTATAGATTATTTCCGTTGTGTTGACACATGGCATAGAGGAAACAATCTGCATAAATTTGGTAACAGCATCATCTGAGAGGCATCTACTGTAATAATATTTTTCTTTAGGAGCCAAATAGTCAGAAATAGTAAAATCAAAGGTTAACAGACAATGGTCTGACAGTACAGGGTTATGAGGAGACACTACAAGATTTTCTATTTCTATGCCATATGTCAGAACAAGGTCCAATGTATGGTGGAGGTAATGAGTAGAATTTCCTGCTTTCTGAGAAAACCCAATCGAGTCTAATATTGAATTAAATGCCACATTAAGGCAGTCACTATCTACATCCACATGTATATTAAAGTCCCCTACTATAATTATTCTATCAGATTTCAGCACTAAATCAGCTAAGAAATCAGCAAATTTGGATAAAAATTCTGAGTAGGTTGATGGGGGACAATAAACTATGGCAAATAAAATTGGGTTTAACCTAAAATTGCTAAAGTGCCCAATACTGAGGACCAGGCCCTCAAAGGAATTATAACATGTTTTTTGCTTTACATTAACTAGTAATTTGGAATGGTAAATTGTTGCTACTCCTCCTCCACGACCAGAACTTCTGGGATTTTGACAGTTTAAATAACCAGAGGGAGTTGATTCATTTAAACCAACATAATCCTCTTGCCCTAACCAAGTCTCTGTAAGGGAAATTAAATCAATCTGATGATCAATTAACAAATCATGGACTAACAGAGACTTGGGAGTTAGAGACCTAATATTTAATAAACCACATTTAATTTTTAAATTATGAGGAGGAACAGAGGCCAATTCATTCAATTTAGAGGCTTTATGTTTAATTTGAGTTTTACCAATATTTTGCTTTATCACTTTGGGATGCTTATGCATTATGTTTTTATTTACTTTGGAGGGAGCAGACAACGATTCTCTGATGGGGAAGACAGGGGCTAAGTTGAGGGGTGGCGGATGAAGAGGAGCTGCAGAGAGGCGTTTAAGACTGCGACTCTGCTTCCTGGTCCCAACTCTGAGTAGTCAGGGTTTTGGAAATTTGGCTAAAAAAGATGCCAGATTGTTAGATAAATGAGAAGCATCATCCAAAGTGGGATGAATGCTGTCTCGTCTCATAAGACCAGGTTTTCCCCAAAAAGAGCTCCAATTGTCAATGTAGCCCACGTCATTTTTTAGGACACCACACAGACAGCCAGCGGTTCAAGGATGACGAGCAGCTAAACATGTCATCACTGGTCAGATTGGGGAGGGGCCCAGAGAATACTACAGTGGCAGACATCGTTTTTGCAAAGTCACACACCGATTCTATATTAAGTTTCGTGACTTCCGACTGCCGGAGACGGATGTCATTAATGCCGGCGTGAATAACAATTGTGGAATATTTACAGTTACTTTTAGCCAGCATTTTCAAATTTGACTCGATGTCGCCTGCTCTGGCCCCAGGAATGCATTGGACTATGGCCGCTGGAGTCTCTAGGTTCACGTTTCTGACTACAGAGTCACCAATGATCAGAGTTTTTTCCTCAGCGGGTGTGTCGCTGAGCGGGGAAAAACGATTAGAAACGTGAACAGGTTGGTGGTGTACCGGGGCTTTGCGACTAGGCTTCCTTCTCACCGTCACCCACCCAGTCTCCTCGCTGCTGAGGAGAGCCGGGGAACCGCTGACAGTGGGGCCTAAGCTAGCTAGCTCCGCTGCAGCTAAGGGGCGTCCGTCGAGATTAACTGGCGCAGACGGTGTTTCAATGCAGCGGAGCCGGGATTCCAAATCAGACAACCTCGCCTCGAGCGCCTCAAAAAGACAACATTTATTACATTTACCGTTATCACTAAAAGAGGCAGAGGTGTAGCTAAACATCTGACAGAGAGAGCACACCAGAGGAGGAGAGGAAAGAGAGCTAGCAGCCATAGCTAGTGGCTGGAGAGCAAACCACACAGGCAGACAGCAAAACAGGAAGTGACGATACGTTACCACAAGGAAGTGACGATGACGGATGAAGAACAAATAAACGGAGCAATTCTTAATTGATTTTGAGAACTCCTAACTTTAATGGTGAGTTGGAAGCTTTTATTCACATTATATTGGAGTGTGTGTTTTTCTTCGCTCACTCTGACAGAAGCGCTCCCTCTTGTCATACTTTTGAGCGAGCAGCCCCAACCAAAAACACTACAACAGGTGTGTGTGTGTGTGTGTGTGTGTGTGTGTGTGTGTGTGTGTGCGTGCGTGCGTGCGTGCGTACATGCGTGCTTTAAGTGGGGTTTGTGCACACACAGTGAGGTCACCCCGAGTACTGGAACATTAGCTTAGTGTGGTGTAAATTTAAATGCTGAAAAAGAAGACCTAGTCTTGCTTTAAACTGAGCCAGCTGCTGAGACAAACCAGTCACCAGTGCTGACACACCTCAGGAAGTGACCTGACAGCATCAGTTTTTTTTACCTCCGCCAAGGGAGGAGGTAATGTTTTTAGTGGTGTTGGTTGGTTGGTTGGTCTGTCTGTTAGTAACATTACTCAAAAAGTTACAAACTGATTTTGATGAAATTTTCAGGAAAGTTGTGTAATGGCACGGGGAACAGATGATTAGATTTTGGTGATGATCTGAGAGTGCATACCTCCACCAAGGGCTTTATTTGTATTTGTGCAGCAGGATTACATAAAAACTATGATGTATTTGGATGAAATTTTCACCAGAGGTGAAAAGAGGTGGTTCACCAGAGGCCCTGAGAGGAACCCATAATATTTTGGTGATGATCCAAGAACGCATACCTCCACCAAGGCTCTTATCTTCTCACTGTGTTAGCAAGAATACTCCAAAACTACTGGACGGATTTGGATGAAATTTTCACCAAAGGTGGCTCTTGACCTAAGAATTAACCCATTAGATTTTGGTGATGATCTGAGAATGCATAGCTCCACCAAGGCTCAGTCTTCTAGCAGTGGTTTAGCAGGATTACGTAAAAACTAATAGATGGATTTTGATGAAATGTTCACCAGAGATGGTTCTTGGGCCGCAGAAGAACCCATTAGAGTTTGTTGATGATCTGAGATTACATACCTCTGCCAAAGCTCTATCTTCTCACAATATTTTAGCAAGATTATTCAAAAACTAATGGATGGATTTTGATTAAATTTTCACCAGAGGTGGCTCTTGGCCTACACACAAACCCATTACATTTTGGAGGTGATCCATGATTGCATACTTCCACCAAGGCTCAATCTTTTAGCAGTGGTTTAGCGGGATTATGCAAAAAGTAATGGATGGATTTTGATGAAATTTTCACCAGAGGAGGTCCTTGGGTTACAGACGAACCCATTAGATTTTTGAGCTGATCTATGAGTGCATACCTTTACCAAGACCCTATCTTGCAATGTATGGTGGGATGGAGGCAGGGAAATACATACATATGGGTGGACAAAGGGTGGGAAGGAAGGAGCCTTGGTGGAGGTATGCACTTTCTGAGTGCTTTTCTAGTTTTTAATGCAGTAATTGGCCCACATTTATCAAAAAAGTTAAGATGTTAATATTCCCTGCCTGGATTTTTACTCTTAGACTTCTTTCTTACAACTTCACAGCTACTTTTTATTAAGGGGACATATTATGCATTTTCCACATATCAACACAGTTCTCAGAGGTTAAAATGAAGTGTCTGTAACACGCTTTAGACCTGGTAGACCCAAACGTATAGTGAGGGTGTGCTGGGAACGTCTGGCTGAGGCCTCTGTCCGGGAGGTCTTCAACTCCCACCTCCGGAAAAACTTCGACCACATTGCGAGGGAGTCTGGAGACATGGAGTCTGAATAGGCCATGCTCTCCACCTCCATTGTTGAAGCAGCTGATAGAGCTGCAGCCGCAAGGTCGTTGGTGCATCTTGTGGTGGCAACCCTGAACCAAGTGGTGGACACCGGTGGTGAGGGGTGCCATTAAACTGAAGAGGGAGTCCTATCAACCTTGGTTGGCTTATGGGACTCCCAAAGCAGCTGAGGTGTACCGGCAGGCCAAGCAGAGTGCAGCTCGGGTGGCTGCTGAAGCAAAAACTCGAGTGTGGGAGGAGTTCGGTGAGGCCATGGAACAAGACTTTCAGTCAGCCTTGAAGAGATTCTGGCAAACCGTCCTGCGGCTCAAGAGCAGCTCCCTGTCCACACTGTGTATGGTGCAGATGGGGTGCTGCTGGCTTCAACTGGGGATATCATCAGGCGGCGGAAGGAATACTTCGAGGATCTTCTCAATCTCACTGACACGCCTTCCACAGAGGAAGCAGGGCTTGTGGACGAGGGGGAACAACTCGCCCATCACAGGGGCTGAGGTTGCCAAGGTGGTTAAAAAGCTCCTTGGTGACTGGGCCCCGGGGGTGGATGAGATTCGCCCTGAGTACCTTAAGGCCCTGGATGTTGTAGGGCTGTCATGGTTGACATGCCTCTGCAACATTGCGCGGAGGTCGGGGCAATGCTTTTGGCATGGCAAACCAGGGTGGTGGTTCCTCCCTTCAAGAAGGGGAACCGGAGGGTGTGCTCCAACTTTAGAGAGATCACACTCCTCAGCCTCCTGGGAAGGTCTATGCCAAGGAACTGGAGAGGAGAGTAGGGCCGTTAATCGAACCTTGGATTCAGGAGGAGCAATGTGGTTTTCGTCCTGGCCGTGGCACATCGGACCAGCTCTTTATCCTCGAGGGTTTATGGGAGTTTGCCCAACCAGTTTTACATGTGTTTTGTGGACTTGGAGAAGGCATTCGACTGGGTCCCTTGTGGTTTTTGTGGGGGGTGCTTCGGGAGTATGGGGTACCGGGCTTGTTGTTACGAGCTATCTGGTCTCTATATGACCGTTGTGAGAGTTTGGTTCATATTGCCAACACTCGGTTGGACTCATTCTCAGTTAGAGTTGGATTCTGCCAGGGCTGCCCTTTGTTACCAATCCTGTTCATAATGTTTAAGGACAGGATTTCTAGGCGCAGCCAGGGAACGGAGAGTGTCATGCTTGGTGACCACAGGATCTCATCTCTGTTGTTTGCAGATGATGTTGTCCTGCTGGCTTCATCCAACAATGACCTACAGGTCTTACTGGAACGGTTTGCCGCTGAGTGTGAACTGGCTGGGATGAGAATCAGCACCTCCAAGTCCGAGTCCATGATCATCAGTTGGAAAAAGGTGGATTGTCCTCTCCAGGTTGGGGACAAGCTCCTGCACCAAGTGGAGGAGTTTAAGTATCTCGGGGTCATATTCGCGAGTGAGGGGAGAATGGAGCGAGAGGTTGACAGACGGATCGGAGCAGCATCTGCAGTGATGCGGATGTTGTACCAGTCTGTTGTGGTGAAGAGGGAGCTAAGCTCTAAGACAAAGCTGTCGATTTACCAGTCAATCTACATTCCTACCCTCACCTATGGTCACAAGTTTTGGGTAATGACCAAAAGAATGAAATCACGGATACAAGCAGCTGACATGAGCTTTCTTCGTATTGGCTCATCGGATCGCATCGGATTGCTGGACTCACCCTTAGAGATAGGGTGAGGAGCTCAGTCATCCAGGAGAGGCTTAGAGTAGAACCGCTGCGCCTCCACATTGAAAGGAGCTAGCTGAGGTGGTTTGGGCATCTGATCAGAATGCCACCTGGACGCCTCCCACTTGAGTTTTTTTGGGCACATCCCACTGGGAAGAGACCCCGGGGCAGACCCAAGAATTACTGGACAGACTACGTCTTCCAGTTGGTCTGGGAATGCCTTGGTATCCTCTCTGAAGAGCTGGAGCAGGTGGCTGGGGAGGGGGAAGTCTGGGCTTTTCTGCTTGAACTGCTGCCTCTGCGACCTGGACCCCCGGAAAAGTGGTAGAAGATGGATGGATGGATAGATAATAAAAATCTGCAAGTTATTCAAAATAATATCTGTTCATTTGGAAATTATATAAAATTTCCATGATGTAAACACATTGCGCATGTGTGTACATCAAGTGCCACGATGTGCAGTAGTTTTGTGCATGCTGGGGACCGATCTTGTTGTGCCAAGCTCTAATGCAGTAGACAGACTGACTCTGACTGCCTAGCACTAGCTTAGCTGATGGATTTTGGTAAGGTCTTTAAGCTATTATCTGACCACCTAGCCAAGCTAATGTTTATGGCCTGATCTACTGGCTATCACAGCCAGAATATAACAGAATAAGCCAAAATAATGTGAGGTATATTATTGACTGTGGATTAGTTAACCAGCTGAGAACAGGGATATCAAGTGGGGTGACAAGAAATTAAAGAAAATAATAATAAAAAATGTGTGAACTCCATAGGAACCCTGTCAGTATGTGGATTTAGATACTAAGGGGGGATATTACCACCATTAGTGAAATAGGTGGCAATGAAACTGAGAGGGTGGTGTCATTCCAGTGAGCGCTGGTTCTCCCGTAATTACTGGAGCCAAATCAAAACTGCTTGTTTTGTGAGAGCCACTGAGACAAAGGCAGACCCTTATAAAGTTGTGTTATTTCAGAGTTTGTTGGTAGCCACCCCAGATACCCAAATACATGAAAGCACTGAAAAGGTAAAAATTTTCATCATATGGCCCCTTTAAACAGTTAATTTCCCATATTTGATTTTTTTTTTTAGTTACCTATTTTTTCCCTTTTCTGCATTAATTCTAGGTGGATTTTTTTTGCAAGAAAGAATGGGAGATAATCCCAAATACAAGAGTCCAAAGACTTTTAGCTGGCTTCAGAAAGTGTTTGCGAGCTGTGATATTTGCCGGAGGGGGTTGTACTAAGCACTGGGTGGGTAGGGTGCTTAATTAAACTTTTTTTTACACACGGCAATTATGTATTTATTTTCACTTTATTAAATAGAATCTAACTATGCATAAATGTTTGCCTGTAATGTTATCCTTTGTTCCATATCCGACAGAGGCTGCATTTATATTTTTTCAATTAGAAACATTACCAATATAAGCTATTTGTTAAGGGGTGGCTACATTTTTATATGCCCGTCTCTAAAGACGGGATGTATTCTGGTATAACATCTGTCTGCCTCTCTGTCCATATGAGTTTGTCCAGCTAACTCCTCCCACTTTTCAAGCTAGGACATTTTCATTCCATGCAGTATTTGTACATGTATTGAAGATGTTCTTTATTGTCTGGCTTTAATGATTTTCTGATATTTTCTCAAAATTTGTTCCACTTTGTATTCTAGATTGTTTACTTTGCTTAAGCTCATTGCAATTACATGCTTGTTAGTTTTATTACCGATCTACAGTATCTCACAAAAGTGAGTACACCCCTCACATTTTTGTAAATATTTTATTATATCTTTTCATGGGACAACACTGAAGATATGACACTTTGATACAATGTAAAGTAGTCAGTGTACAGCTTGTATAACAGTGTAAGTTTGCTGTCCCCTCAAAATAACTCAACACACAGCCATTAATGTTGAAACCGCTGGCACCAAAGGTGAGTACATCCCGAAGTGAAAAAGTCCAAACTGTGCCCAAAGTGTCAATATTTTTGTGGCCACCACTATTTTCCAGCACTGCCTTAACTCTGTTGGGCATGGAGTTCACTAGAGCTTCACAGGTTGCCACTGGAATCCTCTTCCATTCCTCCATGACAACATCATGGTGCTAGAGACCTTGTGCTCCTCCACCTTCCATTTGAGGATGCCCCACAGATGCTCAATTGAGTTTAGGTTTGGAGACATGCTTGGCCAGTCCGTCACCTTTACCTTCAGTTTCTTTAGCAAGGCAGTAGTCGTCTTGGAGGTGTGTTTGGAGTCATTATCATGTTGGAATACTGCTCTGCGGCCCAGTTTCCAAAGGAAGGGGTTCATGTTCTGCTTCAGAATGTCACAGTACATGTTGGCATTCATGGCTCCCTCAATGAATTGTAGCTCTCCAGTGCCGGCAGCACTCATGCAGCCCCAAACCATGACACTCCCACCATCATGCTTGACTGTAGGCAAGACACACTTGTCTTTGTACTCCTCACCTGGTTGCCGCCACACACGCTTGACACCATTTGAATCAAATAAGTTTATCTTGGTCTCATCAGATCACAGGACATGGTTCCAGTAATCCATGTCCTTAGTCTGCTTGTCTTCAGCAGACTGTTTGCGGGGTTTCTTGTGCATCATCTTTAAAAGGGGCTTCCTTCTGTGATGACAGCCATGCAGACCAATTTGATGCAGTGTGTGGCATATGGTCTGAGCACTGACAGGCTGACCCCCCACCCCTTCAACCTCTGCAGCAATGCTGGCAGCACTCATACATCTATTTTCAAAAGACAACCTCTGTATATGACGCTGAGCACGTGCACGCAACTTCTGTGGTTGACCGTGGCGAGGTCTGTTCTGAATGGAACCTGTCCTGTTAAACTGCTATATGGTCTTGGCCATCGTGCTGCAGCTCAGTTTCAGGATGTTGGCAATCTTCTTATAGCCTAGGCCATCTTTATGTAGAGCAACAACTCTTTTTTTCAGATCCTCAGAGAGTTCTTTGCCATGAGGTGCCATGTTGAACTTCCAGTGACCAGTATGAGAGAGTGTGAGAATGATAATACCAAATTTAACACACCTGCTCCCCATTCACACCTGAGACCTTGTGACACTAACGAGTCACATGACACCGGGGAGGGAAAATGGCTAATTGGCCACAATTTGGACGTTTTCACTTCGGGGTGTACTCATTTTTGTTGCCAGCGGTTTAGATATTAATGGCTCTGTGGAGTTATTTTGAGGGGACAGCAAATTTACACTGTTATACAAGCTGTACACTGATTACATTGTATCAAAATGTCATATCTTCAGTATTGTCCCATGAAAAGATATAATAAAATATTTACAAAAATGTGAGGGGTGTACTCACTTTTGTGAGATACTGTATATATTGAATCTTGAATTTGTAATCAATTTTTCAGTTGAAGGTGTGCTACTTATGCACTTTCGATAATGGCTATGGACAGGCATATAATGTACTGTGTGCGGTACTCTTCTTGCATGAAGAAGTCAATTTCTGAAGCATTGTGGACTGTTGTCAAATATTTAGTTTCCTACATCACATTTTCTTGTGTTTGAAGAGTAAATTGCAAAAATGTTGAAAAATAAATAAAGTGAGTGATAAAGCAAAAATTTATGTATGTCATCAAAGATACACATATGTGCTGTGTTAAAATATTAAAGCACCTTTTTCTTTATTGAGCCAGCGGATGTAGCGTCCATAGTTGTGAGGTTTGAGCAGGAGCTCTCTGAGGAACTGCCACAGATGAATCGGTTGACCAGAACAAGATGAATCGGCCTCAGACCACAGCGCCTCGCTGCCTGCACAGCAAACCAAAAAACATTCAGTACAAAACAGAGGCTCAAACCTCACTAGTGGGCCAAAAAAACAACTGGAGATGAGGTGGTGTTAAGCAGGAGAATATGGAGAATTTTAAAATTGATCAGGGTTTTTTTTTCCAGCTGTGCAAATCCTACCTGCAATTTTTGTTTCTCCAACAGAGCATCTCTCTTTCATCCAGGCAGCTGTGGAAGAAGCAGAGGTAGATATTAAACCAATTTGTTTTTTATTTGATTGCTTGTCAAACACACAAGATGACCCCGCTCAAAAGTTTACAGTAGAGCTACAGACGATAAAGCTATCAGAGGAGGAGCAGCAGGCCCAACAGGTTTTCATAAATATTACCTGACTTCCATATGTCCAGGTGTGCATGCAGCGTGTCTCCACACTGTGGGGAGCGCTGTCGAAACTCCTCCTCACTCATGGCGCACAAATCCTTCCCTGTCAGCTCCTGGAAGGCCTTGCCTGCTTGCGGCAGCCTGTATAAATGCTCGGTCCACAGCAGCCACTTTTGGACATTTGCTGTGTTCCATTCTGTTGGATCTGTATACAGAAAGAGATATGAAAGTGCTGAGAAAACATCCAGCTGCCACCACAATGCAGTTACCTTTGTTTGGGGTCATTTCTTCATCTAGACTCGAGATAGGTTGTTTAATTTTTCCCCGCATTATATTTGCTGATTTTCACACATTGTAAATCTTCTGAAACCACAAAGCAATCACGCATTTATGCCCCTACAATTCTAATCAGTAGAACAGATGACTGGGGGTTTGCTTAGGTTTATAACAGCCAGAAGCCACACAATACATAAAAAAAAACTCTTCCACTGTTTGCTTTATGAACAGGAGAGACCTCGCCCTTAAGACTGTGTACACGTCTCCTTTCGTGAAAGAACCTTCACTTTGACAGTCTAGAAGAACTCATGCAAAGGTCAGGATTAAACAGATCCTGGATAGGGTAAACACAGGTTTGCGTCAGTGGGAATATGATTTAGGAGATCTGTCATCTTGCCCAGGCTGTCCACACGAATAATGTGTTGATTCTGGGAGTAAGATTCAGTAGCTTTAATGTCTCTGAATCAATATTCCTGTATTTGCAAACAGTGAGCAACACTGAAGTCATGAAATATGCCGTGTTTACTTTCTTTGTCGGTTATGCTGTAACACCCTTTTTGAGAAAGACAAACTACAGCCGCAGCAGTAACAGGTGTGTTAGAAAAATAGCCTACCTGGGGTGATGTTGAGCAGTTTGCAAGCCGTTTCAATGTCCTTCAGTACTTCTCCAACAACCATGCTCTGCACCTGCTCCAAAGAGCGCTCTTCCTCCTGCCCCTCGAGCCCCGGAGAGAGTCCCTGCTCCTGGCTATCAATCACGGGGCACTGCTCTGGTTCCTCCTGGGTCTCCATGTGAGTCATGGGTACAGCAGGAAGCTGGGAGGCCTCTGAAACTTTCACCAGCCAAGTGGCATCTTCAGTGAGGAGCATGTCGAAGCAGGAGAGGTGGAGGGCTGGCATGCCACGCTCCAGGACTTCCATGCTTGGTTTAGTCTCCACCATGTCCCAGGGGTCTCCACAACTTCTGTTTCGCTCTAGCATGGCAAGGGAGTCCTCAGTCATGACGACCCGGGACCCGTACACGGAGGTTTCTGATAAACTGCCCACCGGGTCTGACATAACGGGTGTCTGAAAATAACGGAGAGATGAGAGACCACAATAAAGTGCAATGTCTAAGCACAAACCTGTCTAAGAAAACTTCAGAATTCAATACTAATATTTCATCATTGAAATCATTGTTAAAACTTCACCAACAGTTTCTTGCACCTCCACAATTGCCTAGCTAGTGACTGACTCCATCCTCCAAGTTTGCAGGCAAGAATGTGTTATTAGCCAAGACTGTGCTGGTTGATGCTCTATGGACATACTGGGAAATGGCCCTCAGAAAAGTTAAACCACACAGCACGGACAGGCAAGGGGCAAAATGGATTTGACTGAGTCTCTTATTTGTGGGTCAGTGGGCCAGAATGGTTCATGTCTCGGGGGTATGTGACTTGTATTGAGACCTGCGGTCAGCCTCGGCTTTCAAGGTGCCGTCTCTGCGGCACTCTGTCTCCACTGTCAGCTGGAGATTTTAATCAAATGATGCTGAGATAATGTGGAAAGAAAAGCATGCAATGAAATCTGCCCAACCCCAGAATGTCTCTTTTATCAAGACAGGACAGATAGGTGCGACAGGAGATTGCCATCAAGAGAGTGCATTTATGGATGCAAGCTGCAGAGCTTGTGCAATCTTGAATATGGCACCAATAATGTGCACCTGCCACAGCTGGCACATGGGAAAACACACTGCTGTCAAACACTGGGTTATCAGTGGTTGTAGCTGATGTCACAGTAAAGGAAGTGTGCTCCCACAAAACACATGTTCACGGAGAGTCAGGGTAGAATTTGTCAACAGATGATTATTGACTGAAGAAATTTGCAGATGAAAAAAAGACAGGGTGTATAATTGGAGCTTGACATTAGCACTGGTTAACTGGCCAGATGGCTGTGTGATTCACCAATGGCTAGAAGTCCAGTCACTGTTACGAGCTATTTTGGACAGTGGTGGATTTTTCATTTTTTCACCATTTACTGACGAGAGGAGGATGCGTGTAGGGAGTGGAGCAGAAATTTCAAAAATAGAAGAAGCAGGTGCTGCTCTATCCATATCATATCATTGATCGCATCACACCCTTTGTAGAAGCTCCGCTTGTTGACGTACGTATTCTGTCTGTGCTAAACATCACTAAACAAAGAAAACAAATGTATGCACTTCAGCGTTGCTTAAAATGCTTAATTACATTTTCTTTCAGTGAACACGTGTTGCATCATTATTACTGGGTGTTTTTTTATATTATGCAAAAACTGCTGACCCACTTTCAATGAAGATTGGTGGAAGAGAGGAACATTGCAAAATAAGATATATTTTTTTCAAATCTTATTAATTTCTTGGAAGAAATTTTTGCATGGGATGCAGTGCTGTGAAAAAGTATTTGCCCCGTTCTGATTTCTTTTATTTTTGCATATCTGTCACACTTAAATGTTTCAGATCGTCAAGGAAATTTGGATATTAGACAAAGATAACCCGAGTAAATACAAAATGCAGGTTTTTAAATGATACTTTTATTTATTAAGGGAAAAAAAACCTATCCAAACCTACCTGGCCCTATGTGAAAAAGTAATTGTCCCCTAAACCAAATAGCTGAGTCTTTTACATTGCTGTCGAAGAATTTTGGCCCACTCTTCTTTGCAGATTTTTTTTTTTTTAAAGTACAGCCACGTTGGAGGGCTTGAGCTTGAGATCACAAATTGATGGCCGGATGTTCTCTTTTTCTGGAAGAGAGCAGAATTCATGGTTCCATCCATTACGGCAAGTCATCCAGGTCTTGAAGCAGCACACAGCCTCAGACCATCATACTACCACCACCAAGTTTGACTGTTGGTTTGATGTTTTTATGAAATGCTGTGTTAGTTTTACACCAGGTGTAACAGGATGCACGACTTTCAAAAAGTTCAACTTTTGTCTCATCAGTTTATAAAATATTTCCCCAAAAGTCTTGAGATCAACAAGATGTTTTTTGTCAAATATGTCAGATGTGAGTTGAACCTTTGTGTTCTCTCTGGTCAGCAGTGGTTTTCACCTTAGAACTCACCCACAGATGTCATTTTTGACCAGCCTCTTTTTAATTGTTGAAGCATGGACCAGTGTCCACAGTGAGGCAAGTGAGGCCTTCAGTTCTTTAGATGCTGTTCTGAGTTTTTGTTTCCCATCTGTTCTTGAATTTCTGTAGATCGCGGCATGATGTGTTGCTTTTTGAGATCTTTTAGCCTACTTCACTTTGTCAGACATGTTCTATTTAAGTGGTTTCTTGATTCAACGGGCCTGGCAATAATTAGGGCATGGCTAGTGAAAATGAACTCAACTTTCCCAAAAATGTGGTTAATCACAGTTAAGTCATGGTGTTAAGAGGAGTGGGAGGGCTTGGGGGGGGGGGGGGGCCATTGCTTTTTCACATAGGGCCAGGTAGGTTTGGATAGCTTTTTTTCCTTAATAAATGAAAGCATAATTTAAAAAACGACATTTTGTATTTACTTGGATTATCTTTGTCTAATGTTAAAATTTGTTTGATGATCTGAAACACTGAAATCATTAAGGGGGCAAATACTTTTTTTCACAGCACTGTATATGAGTGGTGGGTATCTATGAGTGTGTAAAAGCTGGAGCTACCACTTCGTTTTGATGTATGTAGATTTTAATGGACTTAGAACAAAGACAAAAAATGGCTCCTCCTCTTCTTGTCCTTAGCTCCTCAAGACCCCTTTGAAAAGCTTCCTCCATGGGCGTCATTTCATCTCTAAACTTCTCGTAACTATAACCCATTCTCCCTCTCACTCCGTCAGGAGTCAGATTAAAAGCCACTGGCATCCCAGTTTGATGCTGCGTGTCAATGCTGCTTTGTAACAGCTTGCGCTAAGCCCATTAGCAAAGCAAATTTAGCCATATTACCTTCTTCCAAAAGGAAGAGGGGGCACAAGCAAAAGACACAAACACACATCCCCCTAGGGAGAGGGATTAAGGTTCTGACTGATCTCTAAATGAGTTTGGTCGAGATGCTGATATTCATTTCAGGAGCATTAGAGGTCGGTCCATTTACCCAGTAAAGTTGGTTATTGACACAGAAGGAACCTAGGGATCCTTTTTTTTTTCTAAATGCTTGAACTAATTTAACTTGGATAAAATCTGGGGTGAAGTTTTGAATCTTCATCATATGACTCCAGTTGAGACTGAAAAATTTTATTTGCCATTTTAAAGAAAATTTTTTGAATCAAGATTTATTTTTGCGGCTTATCAATCCAACCCACAGCATAAAATTAACCAAAGGTCCATTCATCATTGTTGTGAACAGTGTTTAAATTAAAGTTAATGAGTAGCAATTAAGGCAACCCAAATGTCTGGTCTTGTTTAACTTGAGTGATTCATTTGGAGCTGAGAAAAAGAAAAGGTCATAGATGAGACCTGAAAACCATCTATCTAGTGGTGACCAAAATGTTCACCAAGCTCTCTGCTGACGTTGTTTGAGTCTGGAGTTGAAGGAGTGTGCACAGCCAGGCGTGACTGTTTGCCATGTGAGTGTTAAAGAGAGATCTTTTTTTTCTTTTCCCCCCTTTTGCTATTGTCTCTCATGGGAAACTTGGACCAACTAGTGAAGTCACTGGTCTGAAAACAAGAAAAAGGAATGAGTTTCATTTTTGTGTCAGTCTCACTATCATTACTGCAGAGGAGTGGGGGAAAAGTCTGCTGGTTGGGGGAAGTCATATAGATCTGTGGCCTGCTGCCTGAGGCTATTTTCAAGTGTGTAAAAAAGAAAAATAGGCATCTGTCTGTTTATTAATTGCAGTAAAGATTGTGTTGATGTGAGTGTGTGTGCATTGTACTGCAACACTTGAAGCTTGTACTGTATATCTATTTAATTAATTCTTGATTACATGTAATTCCCCGTACCCCTGTCCGTGCAAATGTTTGATGTTGGTGATTAACTTCTGCTGCTAGTCAGGTGCGCTGGCAAGACTGTTGTTGTTCAGCCTGAAGCACAAGCTCCTACATGTGAATTTACAGCAAATCTGATTACAGTTTTTTCAACTTTAGACACACAAAAAGATCTATTTAAAAAAAATACCAACAAGAGAAGTGTGGCATTCAAGATTAAAAGACACATTTCACTAGTGGTTTAATCTTGTATGGTAGTAGTGCTTACGGAAAATATCAATTCTGTTTGAGTTTTTATGAAATACTAAAATTTATGAAACTCTACTCAATGAAAATAAAATAGTGCAGAAATATGTTCATAAATCAAAACTTGAAACAAACACAGTTTTCAGATTTAAATGTAGGTCATTGTCCCTACTGTAAAATCCTGTTAGTTAACCTAAGCGTGCAAACCGATTGCCTTGAAAAAAAAGTAAATTGGAACTGAAATTTTAATGTTGCACAAATACTTATTTACAGCATACAATTACTATTCCACTTAGTTTTTTAAAAAAGGTTTTTAGTATTTGCGTGCTTTTTTCTGAGTAAGGTTAACTTATTGGACTGCCGTATCCACAGTTGGTGCACTTGGTGCCACAATAACTCACACATGCCGCTGGATCTGTAGCTTTGACAGTAAGGAATAAAGTTTTGTTTTTCTTCTTTTTCCTCTAAGCTGACTCATTCATTTTAATGAACAGACCAAGATGCTCAACTTACAGCAGGTATCCTCTTTAAATTTTGTCTACTTAAATGCTGACATAAGGGATGGGTTTAAAAGATCGATTTTCTGACTGGGATTGAGAGCCAATATCGATTTGCAAAATCTGTGGAGCGATCTGTTAATATAATGATATTTTTTGTGAGTGAAACTTGCAAGAGGTGTTAGGGCCGGCTGAACGGAGCCTTGGTGCTAGGGCTGTGTGATATGACCAGAATTTCATATCACGATAGAAGTAATTCTATTTGATAATAACGATATATATCACAACATACATTTTCTGTAAATTCTATGGTTTAGATACAATAATCACATAAAAAAGACCATGTATTTTTTACATTTCAAATTACATATTGAAAAAAATCAACTGTACAAATTCATTTGTCATTATTTCAGATTGGCCATGGTCTGAAAATCAAAGGCACGAAAGGTGATGTAATGAAATACAAGTGATGACTTCAACTTTATTCATTGTCGCTACTTGACCAATTAAAAATCATGTAAGCCACATTAAGTGCAAGATTGCTCCTCCGAAATGTTTTAATTTATTTATTATTTATTTAGTGTGTACACAGCTGCTATCACACACTTTTGCAGTTTTAGTAATATTTTTTATGACAAAATTGAGAAACTCAGTAGTAATTTAAAGGGGTCATTGACTGCACTTTTTCCACATTTTGACAGCTCACTCATGTCTGAATGAAGTGTTTGTGATATATTTTGTTCTCATTTTCTTTAATTTTTTTACTTGTTGAAGCACAGTTTTTTTTTTTTTTTTTTTAAATTTTTCCTGGCTTTCTTGAAACATCTTTCAGCTGTTCAACTCTGCCCTCCCTCTTATGCCAGTTAGCCATTAACTGACTAGCTTTAAGCCTCCTTCTAGCTTGGATGAGCAGCGCTGGTTCACTAATCTGCAGTTGTTTGTGTATCTCACGTCACTCTGGCCCATCTCCCAACAACCTTGCCGCAACAAATTGCTGCACTGCACGCCGGGCGGCCTACCAATCGCAGCAACCCGAGGCTGCTGGCTTAACTGCCGAGGCACGGGATCTCAAAGGGCAATGTCTCACCCCACGGTACTCCGCTTCTCTCCCATGGCCACCTGGGGGATGCCCTGTTATGAAGCAGCTCCCCTACGTTACCTGCAAGAGTAGAGCGGAGTCGCGTGGAGCCCCGGTGGATGGTGGGGGAGCTGGCTGTGAGAGCCAGCAGTTCCAGTCAGCAGCCTTGGGTCACAGCGTAGGTGGTTGCCACAGCCGACACGCCAGCGTCAGCGACCTGCTGTGGAATCACAGTGAAACCACTGGGAGATGAGCCAGAGTGACACGAGGTATATTGTGGACTGTGGACTGGTGAACCAGATGGTAACAGGGATGGTTATTAGGGTAACTAAGAGCTGAAGAAAATAACAATATAAGCCATGCTTGGTTCAAGCTTCCTGGTACCAGTGTTACCTTGGGGGCTAATAGCTCAGGGGCTAATAGGTGTCATAAACCTCCTCGTGCAAGAAGGAAGAATGGATTTATGTGCTGGGATTCACCACAACACATTTATTAACACAAAAGTGATGGTTCAAAAATTAAAGACTGACAAAAAGGTAACAGGGTGCACTTAAGGGCATCACACGATAATGTGCCACAGGCAGACCACAGTGCACAGTGGCCACAGAAAAATAATACAAATAACATAAACGCTCAGGAGAACTTGGAGCCTTTTAAAAGACTCAACTGGCCGAGGACGAGAAACTGGGCAATAGCCTAAGCATAGCAGTTGTGCCGCACGAGGAAATGCTACCAGTCAAATGTAGCAGCACAACTGCACACAGAAACCCTAACAGTTCTTACTCACAAACACAGGAGCAGTCCAAGTAGTCCAAGCCCTTACCCAAGCACACACAACCCTTCAGAGATGTTTCACCTGGCACACGGCAATTAACGGCCGTGTGATCGCGTGCAATGGTCCAGCAGTGTTTGACTGACAAGAGCCGCCTAAGTATAAACACTGCTGGCGTCACAAATTGGACACACCTGGGCGAGGTGTGGGAAAGATAATTAACGGGGCGAAACAGCTGACTGTCAAAGAGAGAGGGGGCGTGCTCAGACCAGCGAATGTTGGACAGTGCCCACCTGAAAGTGGGTCAAAATGGCTGCCCAATAACCGCTGGCCAGAGCGGCAGCTTCAGGCATGGAAATGAAAAGGAACACAGACATAAAAACAACAAGAACTCAAAAGATAACAATGCATAATAAACCCGATGCCTGAGCCACAGAGAACGGTCAGAACCAAGCTTACAGGATAACACGGGCTCGGTTCGTGGCAATAGGCTACCTTTAGCACCCCTTCCATCTACATGACAGACAGCTAGGCGGGCCAATAATAGAGCAATGGAAGGGGTCTCAAGGACGGCGGTGGGTTGGCTTTTTCTAATCATGACGTCAACGATTTAGACAGAAGAATCATGTTTCTGGCGTTTCTGGGAGAGAAAAACAAGATAAAGGCTGTATGTTTTTTAAGAAAATTGACTGTTTTGAAATTTTTTTGATAATTGGGTGACCAGTAGACTCATTTCAGACAGTTAAAACATACAAACACACCATTTTTCAGTCAATGACCCCTTTTACCTCTTGCACTTTGGTGTACCGCGGGCGGACATGTCTCTGCGTCCTAGAGCGCACGAGGGCGCCCTAGTACGCACACTGTGCGTCCTAGGGTGCACTGAAGAAAAAAAACCCTGCATTTCCATTCTTCCACTACAGACACAGCCGCGAACAGAAAGCCAAAGGAGTGCTTTGATTGGTTTAGATGTGATTGACCTCTCATTCGACTAATAAGAGCCTTGAATTGAGTTTCTGAAACCTTGAAGAACCAATGACTGAAAACCTAGCAAGAAGGACCCGCCTACCAACGACTGCGAATACAGCCAGCCAGTTGAAGCTCAGTAGTTCGAAAGCGTGCCTCCCTTGCAAAATCTGTTTTGTTTTAGCCGCTGGGTGACACACACGCGTTTGCCAGTCTTTTTTTCTTACTACTGTTCTTATTTGTTTTGAAAAATCGTTCACCAAAACCGCAATCATGGAAGCGCAAACCACAATAATGGAATTATGTTTTGACCGGGTCACATGACCAGAACCACGAGTCCGTAACAAGCGGACCAGCGTCATGTTCGTCTGACAATGAGGAAGCTAAATAAGCTAAATTATTCTTTATCCCTGAAAATTGTAATCAAAAATGACTTTTGACCGATCGGTAAATTACAACTGTGCGTAGTAGACCGCGGCGCACGAACCGTGTCCAGTCCGTGCGCCGCGGTACACGGTTCGTGCACCGCGTCCGGACCATGAGCGCCCCCCCCACCCCCCGCTACTCTTCTGTAGCGGATTGCAGATATTATTGCAGATATTTTAGTTCAACTGTGCGTAGTAGACGGCGGCGCACCGTGACCGTGGCGCACCGGGCGATGTCCATCCTCTGTAGCGGGGGGCGGGGGGGGGGTTGTTATTTTCTACATTACAGATATTTTAGTATAATTTTTAGTGCACTGTACGTTATTTTTTCTTGTAAAAAAAGCCACACATTTTTTACGTGGCATGCTTCTTTGTGTGTGGGGGCTTGTTTGTTCATTCATTCATTCATGAATGAATAAACAACCCCCCCCCCCACACACACACAGCCCTGAGTATCACCTTTCATTAGAGCCCAACATCAAGCTTCTATATTGAATCATTCAAAAGTTACAGACGTTTTTCCAAACTGTGCCATTTGGCACAACTTGGCACAGTTCAAAAACGCCTGGGAACAACCTGTGAAGAAAGCTGTGTAATATATTCATTTTTTGTGGTATTGTTACAAAATTTTGACCTCAGCTGGATAACACTTGGTTCTACATTTCTGTTGCATTTTCCAGCCCGGATCTGACAGCTGTGTGTTATTTGCAAGCATTTGTATCCAAAAAAACACCCAGGCGAAATTTATTTTCTTCAAGTTCAGTATGTTTAGATGACTGTTACTCAGTGGCAGGAGCACTTAGAGAGATTATGACTATTTTGCCAAAAAATTCAAAGTGTTTTCTTTTAAAAGAGATCAACCCCATGAAGATGCTGCAAAGGGTTGAAGAACAGCTTTTGATTTACTTTGGGTACGTTATTTTTTGGCGTTTTTAGGGAAATTGACCAGAGTGCAAGGGGTTAAAAAAGATGGTCTGATACACTATAATGTTTCCTATGAGTGACAACTTAGCATCATCATTTAGAATTTGCTGTTTTATATTTAGAGTGAGATTGTGTTAATGTGACTTACCTCCAATTAAAACAAGATCAGAGGACTATACTCACTGACACAGCACATTGGGAAAAAGTCCCAGCAAACAGAAGTAGCAGCTATTTGACCAACCATTAGCTTGAAGTTAGCTGCTGTGCTAAGCACTGGGACTACACATCTGGCACACTGCGAGGGAGAAGCAGGACGGTGACAAATAGAAGCGGGGTATGTGTCTTTTAAATCCCGATATAAATGATAGAGTTTTACAGTGGGGAAAATAAATATTGAACACATAAGCATTTTTCTCATTAAACATATTTCTGATGGAGTTATTGACCTGAGATTTTCACCAGATATCAGTAACAACCAGTGTTGGGCAAGTTACTAAAAAATAGTTAATAGTTACTTCTTTTCAAAAGTAACTGAGTTACTTTTGAGTTACTGCATGATTAAAGTAACTAGTTACTTGAAAAAGTAACTTTCACGTTACTTTTAAATGCATACTTAAATCATCTTGCACACATAGAAAGATCAAGGGCCCCTTGTTCTCATCAGAAAAAAAGAAGAAAAAGAAAACTGATGAGAAAAAAAGTCTCATCTTACAGAGAAAAATGTTTCAGATTTACATAAACTGTTGTAATCAATAGAAAGTCAGAAATTTACTAGAAATAAAACTGTAAATTCACAGAGAAAACTTTGGACCACCTGGTGGGCCGTTTTTGGCCCAAGAGCCATATATTTGACACCCCTGGACCAGCCCATTAAAAACGCATATTTAGAGGATTTACTTCCATGAAATAGTTGCATATCACAACAGCATGTAAATGAATAAGATAAAATAAAACAGAAAGCACAGATACTGTAAATGAAAATTCACTGCTTAGAAGAAGCTGTTCTTTACTGCAACAAATCACAGTCACTTTTTCTCTGTGCATAAGAAAACTTTAAATGCATTTAATGCAGACATTAAATACGAGCTTCTTGCTCAAAAAATACTCATGTTTAACCACAGAGGTAAGAGCTGTTGGGGGTTGCTCACCACTCGGACAACAGGCGATCAGGGCTCGATATGAGAAGTTGCCACCACCACGGCATTTCTTCCTACCGGGCTGCGGTGTGAACTGGGGCAGGACCGGAAACCGACCCGTGGTGGAGACAGACATCTGCACCAGCTATGGTAGGGTCAGTTTATTTGATATCTCTGATTTTCTAACCAAATTACTTTATGTATGAGCTACTTACCACTTTCTGTTTTCACAAATGAGATAAATTCCTTTGTATTCCATATAAAATGAATTTAACAAGAGGCCACATGTATGCAAATCATTAGAGGATGATCAAAAATCTGAAACAGGTTTAGGTGGGAGTTGTAATTTATCAGCAGAAGAAAGTTTGAACCAGAATATTTTTACTTATAATTGCAGATGAGATTTAGCTTAAAATAACTGCATAAAAAAGTTTGTCTCAGACAATGGCATTAAAATAACACAATTTTTGAAGAAATTTTAAAATTTTCCGTTGATATTACTACTGCCAAATACAGCGGAGAAAATAAGTATTGAACATGTCAACATTTTTGTCATTAAGCATATTTCTGTTGGGGCCACTGACCTGAGATTTTCACCAGATATCAGTAACAACAGAAGTAATACATACATACAAAGAAATCAAGGCAACTGTATTCACAAAACAAGCTATATTTAATAAAATGGAATGACAGGGAATAAGTATTGAACACATGAAGAAAAAGAGGTATAAAAAGGAATAGAAAGCCAAGAAACCAGCTGAAACCCATCAGAATTTAGGAAGCCATCCCATCCCCCATCAGTGCAAATGAATTTCAGGTGGTTAAGTCCTGACCGATAGTCTTTAAAAAGGTCTGTATCAGATTGTCACACCACAAAGAACTCATGATGGGTAAAAGCAAAGAGCTCTCTCTAGACCTTTGCAATCTTATTGTTCCAAAACATACTGATGGCATTGGTTACAGGCGCATTTCTAAACTGCTGAATGTTCCATTGAGCACTGTTGGAGCCATCATTCGGAAGTGGAAAGAACATCATTTTACCATAAACCGGCCACGACCAGGAACTCCTCACAAGATTTCTGACAAAGGAGTCAAATGTTGTTACTGATATCTGGTGAAAATCTCAGGTCAATGGCACCATCAGAAATATGTTTAATGAGAAAAATGCTGACGTGTTCAATACTTATTTTCCCCACTGTAACTGCTCTGGGGGGAAAAGTGTATTTAATTTCCACCACTGATCAGCATCAGTAATGAAATCCCTCTCTAATCCTCATCAGCAGTGATAAATGTTTGGATAACATCAATTTATATCTGTGGATTTTGGCATCCAACTGTCAAAAACCACCCCAGCCACAAATGGTACTTTATCTTTCTAAATCAAAACCATATGCTAATGTATATTTGCATGTACAGAAACTAGAAAAACAGGTTACATGTGGATAAGACCTAGTGCACACAGAAAGCAAAAATGAATCAGTACTGAATATTTTTTTAATCTTATAGCCCCTCACTGATTTCCAGTTTTGCAATCATTTCTTGCATGATTGACAGAATTATGTTGTTTTTTGAGGAAGATAGTTTTAAAATCCAATTGTAAACAGTACAAAACTTCTGTCCCTGAAAGCTTGTGTTATTTCTAACAAGTATAAAAACTTTACATATTTTTGCATTCTTCTAATTTATGAATTTTGCCTTAAATTCTATGCTACATGAAAAGAGATCCTTTGAGGACTTCTTGTATTTTTTTTTTGAAAGATGACATAATAATACTGTTATCAAAAACACAGATGGATATTTGTGTTGCTTGATTGCCCTCATTATTACAGATGAAAAACTAAATTTGGCTGAAACCCAGCAGACCACGGCTTGTCTCTAGCAGCAAGACATCAAATATTAAATATCATGCACAAGACAGTGTCTTCTTACCAAAGAAAAGATGCTCTAATAGCCTGGAGGTGGAGGCAGATGCTTGGCTGGATGGTAGGTGATGCAGCTTCTGTTCCTGCTCTGTGCCCAGGTGCTACCTGAAGACCGAGGTGCAGCAGTGCAGTGGGCAACCTTCAGTCATTCACTTCCCCCTGATGACTGACACTGAGCCCGCAGCCTGAGGCCTCAGGCTTTCCCAGTTTGTTAACCTGAAAGTCAAAGCCTAAGCCTAACTGCAAACTAAACCTCAAGTCAAAAGTACCTGCGGGGGTGTGTGTAGACAGTCAAAAGGAGTGAGTGAAAGTGACAGGGTGAGTGAGTGCAAAGGAATTCCAGCACCACTGAGTGCAATTTATATTTATAGGGCAGTCGTGTTTACTTATGCACACAACTCAGTGTGTCTGTGTGCGAGTGCATGTGCATGTCTTCCTGCAGATTAGCCCTAACCTCCTCAAACATTGCTAGCTGACCTTAGGGTTTAGCTGAGAGGCAATTAAAAGTGATAAGAGATTGAATTTTTTAGAAAGCAACTTTCTGAGCTTCACAACTGAATTCTTCCAGGAGCTGCCTTTAAGTAAATAAATTAATGTAGTCAGTTCATATTTCAGTCCAGCCACTTGGGGTGCGGGGGGAAAGGGGGCAGGCGAGTGCACTCCTAGTGTCAGTCCCAAGCCCAGGTAAATGGGGAGGGTTGTGTCAGAAAGGGTATCCGGCATAAAATGCTTGCTAAATCAAACATGTAGATCATGACAAATACGACATCCATACTGGATCGGTTGAGGCTTCGGTTAACAACAATTGTCACTGGTGCTGTTAACCAATAGGGTGCTGGTGGAAATTGGGCTACTGTTGGTCAAAGATCGAGGGTTTCTGTGTTTGTTATACCTGCGAGCCTTGGTGCCGTGATAGCATTAGTATTAGCATTAAAGTTAAAAGACAAGATGACATGATAACATTTTCTCATCATTAGAGTGACAACAGATACATCAATGTCCCTTTGTTTAAAACTGCATGAGTGACTTCATGACTGAAGGATGCAAAGTTAATATTGTGGAGGATGAACACAGACGAGACACAAGCTGACGACACAGAGGTTTAGTTCTCCTCCAACACAAAACAGACTAACTCTGAGTGCCAAAGCGATCTGCTTTATACATTTTCTCCCCGCCTCTGGCACTCAGGGTAAACACATTTACATACCTGTTACCAAGTGTGAATGCATCAACATACACATTAACACATTCGTGCCCCTGCGTCCTCAGGTGTGAGCCTGGCACAGCGGGGGCGAAAGGCACATCTTTATTTACTACATACACCCCGGTGCTCTGGCTAGCACCCCCAACACCCCGAAGTACTGGGTGGAGTGTCATCTCCTTTGTGTCAACACAATATGATCTTTATCACTGTGCAAATAAGAATATTTTACCACCGTCAGTTTCTGTTTCAGTATATAAAAAAGTCTTTAGCACAGCTGAAAACATTCTTTTTTCTTTGCAGTTAAAGCAAGCTAAACTGCAAAGTGCTTTTATTGAAAAATGTACTGTCAAAAGGGGGAAAAACACTGACAAGGTTTTCAAAGAAAAACCTTGTTGTTAAGGGTCCCTTTACACAGCACAAAGATGGTTGAGAGATTGGACCAGTTTTTTTGATCTTTGGGATCATTTGGGAGATTCTTGTGTGTTTTCGACTGAGTCAAAATTTTGAGGAAATCATGGAGATCGGTGAAGATAATAATCAAGAAATCAAAAATTGGCCAGATCTCTCAACGAACTCTCAATGATCTCTGCCCCTGTGTAAAGGGTGTATAACTAAACAATGGCCACCCACAACAAGAAAAACAATTAAAGATGCCTTCACGTTTAATTGTTCCCCCTTAAATCCTAATTTGCTATGTAATTCAGGAAAATGACTTGTCCATTGCTAACATCATTCAAATTCTGAAGTTTCTAATTAAGTTCTAACTCCAAGATGCATTTTCCCTCTTTTATTTTCAGTGCAAGAGCTTGGTGAACGCCACACATTGAATGCAATGATTGTGAAATATAAAGAGGGTGTGCACAAACTGCGACAAGACTTCTCAGCAGCTGCATGTTTGTTGACACACCAAATCAAACTCTGAATGATGGCAGCCTGCCTTCACTGGATGACTCACAGTTAAACTGGTTACCAATGCATTAATTTGTCTACAGGTATAAGCACACTCAATATAATGTACTTTAAAGAATGTTAAGATTTTTAAAACAGTTCCACTTGTGGAAAAAATTGATTGACGATATCCATAAAGGGAAGAGTCTGTTTGCTTTTGGGTTTACTCACGTCCATTCCATGGAGAAAATTTGCATGGCAGTTTTTTTGGTTAGAGTTCATCCTTTTCCTTGGCTTGAGACCAACATTCTCATGGCTGACAGACATGTCAAAGGAAACTAACAGACCAAATGTTGAATACAAAGCCACAATTGGTCCACCGCGATCTTGATATGAGTAATGACAGTGCAGGTGTCCCTACTGCAAACAGGTGTCAATGACCCACCTAAGTTGTCTCAGTATTGTCAATAAAATGCTGTAGCAGGCCTCAGGGTGATTTTTGTTTCATAAGTATGATATTGTTAGGATGAGTATGAAGTCAAGTGTCTTCTCTTTGGCAGTGTATTTTTTGGGGAGCAGTGCCAACAGCATGACGTTAAGTACATTAGGCAAATGTGTGCACAGTTTCATAAATTTTTTGTAATTTGATTCCAAAAGTAAACTTTTGTATAGTTTGCATTTCTTACATGCAAAGGGAAGTACGTATTTCAAGCCTTGTTAGTCTAAATTTTGCTTATTATGATTTATAGCTTATAAAAATCTGGAATCTGGTATCTTAAATTAGTAGAGTACTTAATCTGGAGTTTGGGTAAATTACTATTATAACTGTATAAACACAACTATCTCCCTGAGCCATTCAGTACACACAACCACAGCCATGGGGAAAGACTTGACAGTTGTCCAGAAGACAATCACTGACACACTCCACAAGGAGGGTAGGCTACAGAAGGTCACTGCTGAAAGGCTGGCTGTTCACAGAGTGCTCTATCAAAATATATGAAAGGAAAGCAGACTGGAAGACGAACGTGTGGTTAAAAAGGTGCACAAGCAACAGGGATCATCGTAAGCTTGAGAGGATTGTCAAGAAAAGTTGATTCAAAACCTTGGGAGAGCTTCACAAGGAGTGGACCGAGTCTGCTGTCAGTGCTTCAAGAGCCAGCACACACAGACGTCTTCAGGAAAGGGGCTGCAACTGTCGTGTTGCTAATACTAAACCACTCCTGAACCAGAGATGATATCAGAAGTGTCCTAACTGGAATAAAGAGAAAAAGAATTGGACTGCTGCTCAGTCGTCCAAAGTCCTCTTTTCTGGTTGAGGTAAAATTAGTATTTCATTTGGAAATCAAGGTCCTAGAGTTTGTGTGAAGAGTGGTGAAGCACAGAATCCAAAATGTTTAAAGTTCAGTGTGAAGTATCCACAGTCAGTCCTGATTTAGGGTTCCACGTCATCTACTGGTGTTTAGTCCACTGTGTTTTCATTAAATCCAGAGTCAACCCTGCTGCCTGCCAGGAAGCTTTAGAGCACTTCATGCTTCCATTTGCTGAAAAACTTTATGGGGATGCTGATTTATTTTTTATCACAGGAGTCAGCACCAGTCCAAAGCACCAAAACTACTATGAAATGATTTGTTGACCACAATATTACTGTGTTTGACTGGCCAGCCAACACACCTAAGCTAACCCCTTAGATTCTCTATGGAGTATAGTGGAAAAAATATCTGAACCATTGGACTCAGCAATACAGATGAGCTGAAAGCTTGCTATCACAGCAGCTTGGGCTTCAATAACAGCTTGGCAGTGCCACAAGCTGATCCTCTTTATGCACAGCATTTTCCTCCATCGGGCAAAGAACACAAATGCTATGAGCTCCCAGCTGCTGAGAGGGCCCCCATGCCATAGGGTGAAACTCAATATCAGTGTCAGGAAATTCAATTAATTGACTAAGTAAATTTTCTACATTAAGACCACCTATTGTGATCCAATGGGGTCAGTGTGGCTCTCACACAGCACAGCAAGGAAGGGTGATCTGTCCCTGCTATACCATGCACACTAATGCTGGTCACAAAGATAAAAGTTACAAATATCCCAACAGAAACAATGTTGACATATGCACAGCATTAACACACATTCAACTGACAGTCTAACTAAGGAGAACATGCTTATTTTCTAACTGCAATATTTTTGAGAGAACTAAAAGTAGCTGTCTTCTTTTGTACCAGCTAAGCTCCTCATATCAATCAATCAATCAATCAATCAAAAACTTTATTCCAGACTCATGGT
The DNA here is from genome assembly GCA_020510985.1 of Pholidichthys leucotaenia. NCBI lineage: Eukaryota > Metazoa > Chordata > Actinopteri > Cichliformes > Pholidichthyidae > Pholidichthys > Pholidichthys leucotaenia. The sequence continues at coordinate 56,462,556 of CM035837.1, read as the reverse complement.
CCATCAAAAATAAAATAAAATAAACAAGACAAATGTTTGACATATGTTTAGTCAAGCACTTAAAAACTAAATGTAAAATAAAAGTAATACTAAACTGCAGTGACAATGAAGCATAATCTTGCTTAGGGCCCTCAAAAACCAGGAAACGGTCCTGCGTCTATGCCAGGTCACATTGATGCAGTGATTTGTGGTAAAGGATGCCCGGCCAAGCAGTGAGTGTATAAATGAACATAAGAAGTTAGAGATTTCTGTTTTGTAAGTCCTTATTTTGGATTGATCCCATGGACTATTTAGATAATTTGAGAAACTAAAGTTCTGATTTTAGTTAAGTTAGTTAATTCCCTTCACACCATGTTGGTGTATGGGGCGGCGCCTATCTCCATTTCTCTGACCCTAGGCCACACAGCTACTGTAAGCAGTGAAAGCTACAGCGGGGGGTCAGTCCTCTGGTAGCTCTGTGCGTAACTTTACTTTCCCCGTTCCATTATGCAGAGCACCACGCTAGAAGGCAGAAAGTACCATTTTTATATGGTCTTTGGTATGACCCGGCCGGGATTTGAACCCCTGCCTCTCGGGTGTGGGGTGGATGCTCTACCAACTGAGCCACTACTCCGGTAAGTTCTGATTTTAATAAGTTATAAAGCATAATCATATAAAATATATGCTATTACTTTTGGGATAAAATTATAAATAAAAATTTCCATGATATTCTAACTCCTTGATATGCACCTGTAAGTACTGCTGGTTACCATTTTAAAGAAATCTGAGTAACACTAAACATTTTAGCAAAGGATTATTAGTAACAAAGCCTTAACTTTCTCTTGAAAACAGACCCGTGCAGTGATGCATTCATCCGTATAAGACTACTGGTATTTAACAAATTGACATATACAGTATATCCTGGTGAATTGATGCCAACAGCTTGGCAGGCTGCCATGGCGTTGTGGTCTGTAGATAACAGTCAATGCTGTGTATGCATCCTGGATCCTGCATAGGTACAAAAGCAGATTTATTTTTTATTTTTTTTTAAATATACCTTAATTTTACCAAGGATAAAACCAATTGAGGTAAACACCTCTTTTACAGTGGTGCCCTGGCCAAGATGGCAGCACTTATAAAAACAACCAATTACAAAACAACACAGAGGTTAAAAATAAAAATGAATAAATACATAAAACAAATAATAATTCAATAAAAACAATAAAACAAATATCAAGTATCTAATTATCAGGTCACTATGAATGGCACAAACAAGCAGTGAAGGATGCATTTATTAGTGCAGTCACTACAGACTAAAAATTCAGACATCGTTACGAAGTTGTGTAAATTGAGGTTATTTAGGCACTTATTCCATGTGACTGGAGCAGAATACATAAAAATATTTTTTTTCCCACCTCTGTCCTGACATTTGGGACAGCCAACAAATGTGAATTTTCTGATCGAAGCAGATGGTGATTTCCATGTAATATAAGATAAGATAAGATAAGATAAGATAAGATAAGCCTTTATTAGTCCCACAATGGGGAAATTCCAGGATTGCAACAGCATAGGGATAGCAACACTCAGAGCAACAATCAGAAGGCAAGAAAAAACAACATCTAGTAAACATATGTCCATATTACTATAAATGTATATATATAGACACACAGTGCAGAGCATTATGGCTGGTGGATGTGCAGCAGAAAGTCTAAGCTCTCTCTCCGCGGATGCAGCGGGCCAGCTGGATATATCTAGATATATGGATATATCTACAAATGTAGAACAGAAGATTACCGAATTGCACCAATGTCCCAAACGTCACATGGAAAGAGATGGCCAGCCAACACTGGAATACAGAACACAACAGTGAGTTAGAGGTCTGAGATCAGGAACAAATCTTAAAGCACTATGATATAAAGAGTCCAGCTTAATGAGATATTTAGCTGAGGCATTCATATATAAAAGGTCACCATAATCAAGAACTTGTTAAAAAGTGGATAAAACCAATCTCTTTCTAGCTTGTAGTGAAAAACAAGCTTTACAAGTACATCTCAAAAAATTAGAATTTCATGAAAAAGTTCAATATTTTTTGTCACGCATTTCAGAAAGTGAAACCCGTATATTATATAGATTCATTACACAGAGAGTGAAATATTTCAAGTGTTTATTTATTTTAATTTTGATGATTATGGCTTACAGCCCATGAAAACCCCAAATTCAGTTTCTCAAAAAATTAGAATATTACATAAAATTAATTTTAAAAAATAGTTTTTTAATAGAAATGTTGGCCGACTGAAAAGTATGTCCATGTACACACTCAATACTTGGTCGGGGCTCCTTTTGGATTAATTACTGTATCAGTGTGGCGTGGCATGGAGGTGATCAGCCTGTGGCACTGCTGAGGTGTTATGAAGGTCCAGGTTGCTTTGATAGTGACCTTCAGCTCATCTGCATTGTTGGGTCTGGTGTCTTTCATCTTCCTCTTGACAATACTCCATAGATTCTCTATGGGGTTTAGGTCAGGAGAGTTTGCTGGCCAATCAAACACAGTGATGCCATGGTCATTAAACCAGGTTTAATGGCTGATCACCATGGCGTGGCATGGAGGCATGGAGGTATGCTTCATTTTTGTGTCTGTGAACATAGAGCTGATGTGCCTTGCCAAAAAGTTCCAGTTTTGTCTTGTCTGTCCATAGGACATTCTACCAGAAGCTTTGTGGCTTGTCAACATGCAGTTTGGCAAATTCCAGTCTGGCTTTTTTATGATTTGTTTTCAACAGTGGTGTCCTCCTTGGTCATCTCCCATGAAGTCCACTTTGGCTCAAACAACGACGGATGGTGCGATCTGACACTTATGTACCTTGACCTTGGAGTTCACCATGAATGTGTTTAGAGGTTGTTCTGGGCTCTTTTGTTACCATTCGTATTTTCCGTCTCCTCCTGCGGCCACATCCAGGGAGGTTGGCTACAGTCCCGTGGATCTTAAATTTCTGAATAATATGTGCAACTATAGTCACAGGAACATCAAGCTGCTTGGAGATGGTCTTATAGCCTTTTCTTTTAACATGCTTGTCTATAATTTTCTTTCTAATCTCCTGAGACAACTCTCTCCTTTGCTTCCTCTGGTCCATGTTTAGTGTGGGACACACCATATCACCAAACAGCACAGTGACTACTTGTCACCCTTTAAATAGGCCGAGTGACTGATTACAAATTTGTAGACACCTGTGATGTTAATTAGAGGACACATTTTGGATGAACATGTCTCTATGGTCACATTATTTTCAATCTTTTCTAGGGGTACCATCATTTTTGTCCAGGCCTGTTTCATGAGTTTGTTTTTTAAAGTAATTCTGTTGAACCACAATTCAAAAGCATTGCCTGATTTTCATTGGTTAATTTTCATATAATTTTTATTTATTACCACTTTTGTCAGATTCAAGTTATTTCTGTGACCATTGTGGGTTTTTCTTTCATTAACAGAGGGGCACCAACAATTTTGTCCACGGCTATATATTTTTTTTTTTTTTAGAGATTTTCATGTGGTCCTCAAGCACCCTCTGATACATGGTAGAATTCATGGTGGATTCTATGATGGTGAGCTGGCCAGGTCCTGCTGCAGCAAAGCATCCCCAAACCATGACACTTCCACCTCTATGCTTCACAGTTGGTACAAGGTTCTTTTCCTGGAATGCTGTATTTGGTCTATGCCAAACACATCCTGGTCTGGTGTCCAAATAATTCAATTTTAGACTCATCTGTCCAAAGAACATTATTCCAGAAGTCCTGGTCTTTATCTACATTCTCTCTGGCAAACTTCAGTTTGGCCTTCATAGTTCTCTTAGAGAGCAAAGGTTTCCTCCTTGCACGCCTCCCATGCCAGTTAAACTTGTGCAGTCTCTTTCTGATTGTAGAGACATGCACTTTCCACATCAACAGTAGCAAGAGTCTGCTGTAGGTCCCGTGATGACCTTTTAGGGTTTTTGGAGACTCCTTTTAGCATCTTTCGGTCTGCTCTTGGGTAAACTTGCTTGGACAGCCAGACCTGGGCATGTTGACAGTTGTTTTGAATGTCTTCCACTTGTAGACTATTTTCCGGACAGTGGAATGTCTGATTTCAAATTATTTTGAGATCTTTTTAAATCCTTTACCAGACTCATAAGCTGCTACAGTCATCTTTCTGAAGGCCTCAGACAACTCTTTCAATCTCACCATGGTGTTCACTCTCACTTCAACAGTCAGGAGCACAAAAAACTAAATGTCTGAGGTTTAAATAGGACAAGCCTCATTCAGAATGCTGAGTAATGATGTTCTAATCATGTGCACCTGACGTGATACACTTGTATGTGATTTTAGTCATTTTAAGTGGGAATAAATGTGGGGGTGTCTAATTTATTCCTCAACAGAAATTGCAAGTTTTTAGAATTACATTTTACAGAAATTTTTAAAATGTCTTTTCTTCAGTTTTAATTGTTTAGTTATATTACTTGAATCTCCCAGTATTGTGAAAATTGATATTAAATATCCATATGTCCAAATATGTAAAAACAAACAAAAAAACCCCCACACACACAACTGTATGTTCCATCCATGTTTACCCCTATATCGTTAATAGAGAGAGAAAATAAAAGTGGGCCAAGTACTGAGCCTTGAGGTACCCCACTAACAACAGTAACCCAATTTGAGCTCAGACCATTTACTCTTACACACTGAGTTCTCACGAACAGATAATTAAAGAACCAGTTTACTACCTGCCCAGACAGTCAGTCCAGTGTTATACAGTTTCTTCTTCAGCAGAATGTGATCTCAATTCTTTCAGTTATTTACTCACAAGTGTTTCTAAAAGTTTGGCTAACACAGACAAATTTGAAATAGGTCTGTAGTTATTAATAGAAGACATATCACCACTTTTAAACAAAGGAGTTATATATGCTGATTTCCACACTCTAGGTATTGCATTTGTATTAAGTGTGAGATTAAAAATATAAGAGATGGGAGAAGCAATTCTGCAACAACAATTCTGCAATCTGCAGCAACCTTCAAAAAATGCAGTTCTAACAAGTCTGGCCCATGATTAGGGGTAAAAAGAATAGTGTAAGTGTTAGTTTGTGGAGAAAGGAGGCAGGCGAGGCAACGAGCTAGATGACAAAGAAACTTTATTCTTTCTCCAACATAACTTACAGCAAAAGAGAATCCCGGGTCTCTGTGCAATCCTCTTTTATATCTTTATTTCCATGCAACGAGATCCGGAACTTCCGACCATAATACATTGTTGTTTGAACAAAAACATGTGTGGCATATTAACATGACATAATGCCAGCGCCGCTCCCACACCCACTGCCAGTGGCTCTGGCAGCTCTTACTCTCCCCGGGGGGTGCACAGACCCAACAGTCCCGTCTGATACCCCTCGGTGACACCTCCTCCTTCGGTCCATTGTTCTCCCCTTCCCCTTGCCTTCTCTGGGTGGAGAACACCCACACCATGCTCCCACACAGCCCCCCCCCCCCCGAACACCCAGAAGGGGCACTAACCCCCCGTCCTTTGAGTTTGAGCCGGTGCCCATAGCAGCTGTAGAGGGAGATTGCCGATCCAGTCGAAACGCCCTGCTGGTGAGGTGTGCCGGAGGGCATGTCAGTCTGTGGAGGGAAAGAGGGAGGGGGGAAAACACATTAGCTTCGTGAGCGCAGGGTCCCTGCTGAGGGATCACCACCTTGTGGAGCCACCAACAGTGGGCATCCACGCTGTGGAGCTTGGGCCAACACCACCCGCTCCTCTGCCAACACAAAAGCGGGCTTCAGCCTGTCAATGCAGATGGTCTCCCTACGTCTCCCCAAGTCTAACACAAACTGTTCCGTCCCAGGTTCCAACACCCTGAACGATCTGTTGTACGGTGGGCGCAGTGGGGTCCAGCGCGCATCGTGCCTGACAAAAACAAAACTGGCATTCTGCAAGCTTTTTGGGACAAATGTGAGGGGAATGGTCCATGAATGCGGTGAACTTGCGCGGCCCTCCAGCCAAAACTGGAAATGGCGCATTGCCAGGTGTAGAGCCAGCAATTCTCTATCGAACGTGCTGTATTTGCGTTCATTGTCGTGCAAAGTTCGGCTGAAAAATGCAAGCGGCTGCCATGAACCTGAGACACACTGCTCCACCATTGCCCCTATGGCAACATCAGATGCATCAGTAGTGAGCGCTATCTGTGCAGACGGATCTGGGTGGGCTAGCAACGCGGCATCCGCCAGCCCTGTTTTGGCGTTTGTAAAAGCCTGGGCTGCCCGGGGAAGGAAACGGTTAAAAAATTAACCATTCCCAAAAACTCCTGTAGTGCTCTCACAGTCTGTGGGCGCGGAAAGTCTGACACAGCACACATCTTATCCGGTAACGGAATCGCGCCCTCCGGTGAAATGCGGCGGCCCAAAAAAATCAATCTCTGGCACGCCGAATTGGCACTTCGCTGGGTTAACTATAAGCCCGTGCAACTCCAACCTCTGGAAAACTGTCTTGAGATGGGCGATGTGCTCCTCCTCTGACGTGCTAGCTACCAGAATTTCATCTAAGTAGACAAAAATGAAGGACAAGTCGTGAAGCACTGCATCCATCATCCTGTGGAAAGTCTGCGCCGTGCCTTTTAATCCGAACGGCAGGCGTAAAAACTCGAAAAGGCCGACAAGAGTTATTACCGCTGTTTTTGGAATGTCTTCCGTGTGCACCGGGACCTGATGGCATCTGCGGACCAGGTCCACTTTCGAAAAAACACACACCCCAGCCAGGTGCACGGAAAAATCCTGGATGTGTGGAATGGGATAACAATTGTGTTTCGTGGCGTTATTCAAGTGCTGAAAATCACCACACGGTCGCCATGACCCGTCGGCTTTAGGCACCATGTGTAGCGGAGATGCCCACGGGCTGTTGGAGCACCTAACGATGCCCAACTACTCTAAAATGACAAACTCCTCGCGCGCTGGCCAGTTTAGCTGTGTCCAAACGCCGAGGTCGTGCGAACACCGGTGGGCCTTTTGTCGTTATAAAGTGCTTGAGCAAGTGTTTCATTACCATAGCCGAAAAAGTCGGGACCGTGAGTGCTGAGAACTGTGAGCAAATGTTGGTACTTACCCACTGGACCTATAATGTTAGCCAGTGTTGTAGATCCAGCTCCCTGAGCTGTACAGGGCAGTGAAGTAAAAGAGATAGTGTCCACTAATCTCCTATTAGCAACATTGACTAACAACCCATAAACACATAAAAAATCTGCGCCTAAAATGGGGCTGAAACATGCAGCTATCACAAAGTCCCACTGAAAGTTGTGTCCATGTAAGCATATCGTCAGTGTCCACTCGCCAAATGTCCTGATGGTGGATCCGTTGGTGGCCATGAGCTCGGGACCGCTGCGTCCTGCCACCCTGTCTGCGTTGACCGGCAGGATGAGGCTATTCTGGGAGCCAGAGTCCACCAAAAACCGTCTCCCTGAACGTGTGTCCGTGACATAAAGCAGTCTGTTCCTGTCACCACCAATTGCAGCTGCCACTGAATTCCAAACGTGCCATCTTCCCGGCTTCTTGAATTGGCATGGTGACTGGCAGTGTTGGGCATTCGAGCTGAAACGGCGATGATAAAAACAGATCACCCCATTCCTTTGTCTTCTGGTTTCCATCCCGGCTACCACGAACAGCTCCTCGACCTCTCTGGAGTCCTTCATGGATGCCGGTGCCACTGTCTGCAAACTGAGAGTTCTGGTTGCCAAAATGATGTGATCCGCTTCCTCCACCAGGGCGTGGTAGTCCTTAGCAACCAGCCACGGCGAGTTGTCCAGGATGGCCCTCGCTGCAGCCGGTAGGTTACTGAGGAACAAGTGGGTGAACAGGAAAGATTCATTGTCTTTCCCCCTCAGCGCCAACATGCTCTCCATGAGCTCCACTGCTGATCTGTCCCCTAACTCCGAACACGTTAGGATGTCTCTCTGCCCTCTCACTGTCAGAAAGGGTATAGCACTGGAGAAGCATCCTCTTGAGTGTTTCATATTTTTCTTGGGCTGGCAGCTCCTGGAGCAGGCTCGTCACCTGTTATGTGGTGCGCGTATCCAGCGCAGCGACCACGTAGTGATACCTGGTATTGTCCGTTGTTATCCCGTGGAGTGCAAACTGGGCTTCTATATGCAAGAACCACGCGGTCGGGTTGTGAAGCCAGAAGTCTGGGAGCTCGACTGAGACCATGCACGAGGCGCTGGTGCTCTCCCTCCAGGCAGTCTCCGGGGCGGTGCTCGGCTCGCTTTCCATGGCACGTCTTAGGGTCACCAATGTGGAGAAACGAGGCATTCAAGGCAACGAGCTGGATGACACAGAAACTTTATTCTTTCTCCAACATAACCTACAGCAAAAGAGAATCCCAGGTCTCTGTGCAATCATCTTTTATATCTTTATTTCCATGCATTGAGATCCGGAACTTCCGACCATAATACATTGTTGCTTGAACAAAGAAATGCACATTAACATGACATAATGTCGGCGCCGCTCCCACACCCTTATTCTCTCAGTGGCTCTGGCAGCTCTTACTCTCCCCGGGGGGCACACAGACCCAACAGTCCCGTCTGATACCCCTCGGTGACACCTACTCCTTCGGTCCATTGTTCTCAGCTTCCCCCTGCCTTCTCTGGGTGGAGAAACCCCCACATCATGCCCCCACAAGCTAATGAATGAATGAATGAATGAATGAATTTTATTTATTTCGGATAGTACATTACAGGTTAAAAGAAACTGTATAATATAACAACAAGGTCAAGTTAGACAAAGACTCCTTCTACTATACAATTCCACGTGAGTTATCCGAAATGGGTGATGGCTGAAGCCGCAGCTTATATTGCCCACCCATATTCCATCCAAGAATTCAAAGGAGAAAAAAGAGAAAACAAGACAAGAGCGATTACAATTTAAAACAAGGCTAAGACAAAATGTGACTTAGAGAAAAAGAAAACTGAGCTAGTCTAAGTTAAGCGGTTACTATTCAAAAACAAATCTAAGACATAGTGTCACAGAGAAAAAAAGAAAAAAAGAAAAAACTAAGCTACAACACAACACAGGCTGGAAATGTCAATCCTTATGTGAGTTTACATGTCGTCTTGTAAATATGTCTGGAGTATTTCTTCCTTTAGTTTTTGTTTAAATTGTCCAAGCTTTGTACATGATTTTAATTCAGGTCCATAATCGTTCCATAATCTGACTCCTTGCACTGAAATACAGTGTTGCTTGGTGGTTGTTCTCACTGTAGGCTTTTGAAATATACATGTTCCTCTGAAGTGATATCGTTTCTCCCTTGTTTGGAACAACTTTTGGATATTTGCGGGCAGTGATAGATTCTTCACTTTGAACATTATTATTGCGGTTTTAAAGTCAATCAGATCTTTCAACTTGAGAGTTTTTTGTTTAAGAAAAAGTGGGTTTGTTGGTTCCCTGTAAGCTGCTTTGTTGATTATTCTAATAGCTCTCTTTTGGAGCATAAAGAGTGGATATATGTTTGTTTTATATGTATTTCCCCATACTTCATTACAATATGTCATGTATGGGAGTATTAATGAATGGTACAAGGTGTATAGTGTGGGTTGATTCAGCAAATTTTTCACTCTGTGTAATATTGCAATTGATTTGGATACTTTACCTTTTATATAATTAATATGTGGCTTCCAACACAGTTTGTTATCAATTATTACTCCAAGGAATTTAGTTTCGGATACCCTTTCAATCTCTACACCATTTACACTGAGTTTGGGTACTGGGTAGTTGTGATGGCTGTTAAAGACTATAAATTTTGTCTTGCTTAAATTGAGCGTTAATTTGTTTGAATCAAACCACAGTTTCAGCTTTCCTAATTCCTTTCCGAGTGTATCCAGAAGTTGTTCCAAATTGTTTCCACTGCATAGCAGATTAGTGTCATAGTAATAATTTTACAGCAGGGATGTGACAGCAGGGATAGGGATGGTGTGTAAAAGAGTTGATGAGATTTATTTCCTGAAATGTGAGCTGTGTCAGTAAAATATCTGATAAAATCGATTCAAATAACCTATTTAAAATATTTCTGATTGTGTCTGGGTTTCTCAGTTGTAGTGCAAGTTCTAGTATCAAAATTATTAATGGTTAATGAAAACTACCACTTTTGAAATGTTAACATGGCTCCTTTCTACTGACAGCAAGTAAATGATCTGAGAAATAAATGAATGAATGAATGAATTTATTCGGTAATAATAATAATAAACACATACAATAAAATGAGACCACACAAAAGAACAACCAAAAGGGTGTAGGCTGAAGCTAGTGCTTATATAATGCCTACCCCGTTACAATTTTAAGATCAATAACATAAAAATTTAAGTCTTACCCAAAATCAACAAAAAAAAAAAAAATCAAATAGAACAAGCAGACAAAAAACAAAACAAAACAAAACAAAACAAAACAAAAAACTTTAAATTATTACAAATTTATCTCCCAGCATTTACAGTGAGATACTGGGAGATTTTCTCATCTTTGTACAATTTTTTGAATTTCTTCAGAGTTGAACATGCTTTAATATTTTTAGAGCAACAGTTCCACAATTTAATTCCAGTGACAGACATGCAATAATACTTTGTATTTGTTCTAAGCTTTGGCTTATTAACAACAGAGTTACCTCTTAGCTCATATTTGTTTTCCCTTTTTTTTTGTAAACAGTCTCTGAATATTTACAGGTAATTGGTTATTATTTGCTTTGTACATGATTTGAATGACATTATAATCTACCAGATCTCTAAATTTAAGAGTATGTAATTGAATGAATATTGGATTTGTTGGTTCACGGTAAGGTTTCTTTGATACAATGCATACGGCTTTTTCTTTTTTTTTTTATTTAAGTTTTTGTAAAGGGTATACAGGTCGTTACAGCAATGCAGTGTTTACATTTTCATCACATGTTCCCTTATTTTCTGATATCTGACAACATTGGAAGATTAATTCTTACAACACCCCTTATTTTTTTTTTTTTTAAAGTGAAAGAAAAAGTGAAATTAAAGAGAAAAAAAAAACAAAACAAAAAACAAAAAAAAAACCAAACAAACCAGTAAAAAACAAACAAAAAGAAAAAGTAAGTAAATAAAGATAAAAGAGCATCTGAGTAGCATTGGAACAAAGAGCGGAACCATTATTGAAATGGTATTTGTCAAAGATTAGATCTAATGGAAGACACATATGCGGTCCAGGGTTGCCAAAAGTTCATGAACCCATCCATGTCCTGTCTCAGTGCGAATGTCAACTTTTCCATCGAGTAAATGTCTTGGATCACGTTAGTCCAATCTTCAGGTGTAGGACAGTCCTTCAACATCCATTTTTTAGTTAGAGCTTTTTTGCTTGCCAATATTAAAACATTGAATAAGTATTTTTCTCCTCGTCTTTCCAGTGAGTCCGGTAGTAAACCCAAATACAAAGTTACAAAAGAAAAGGGAACTGTAATTTTGAATATTTTCCCCAATATTGTCTGTACATTGGTCCAATATTGGTGGATAACTGGGCATGACCAAAACACATGAAAATGATTTGCAGTCTTTTCACCACACAAGCGCCAACAGTTCAATCCCTTATGGGTAAATTTGATTTGTGCAGGTGTTCTGAAAAATCTTGCCAAGTTTTTCCATCCAAATTCTCTCCACTGCAGGGATGAGGTACTTTTCCATTGCTGTTTATTTAGCTTTTCCCATATTTCCAGATGTAAAGTGAAATTCCCCTCTTTTTCCCATCTCTCTTTTATATAAGATGTGTTGTCTCCTTTTAAGTCTTGAAGACCTTGGTATATTTTAGAAATGTATCTGATCCCTGGGATCCCTTTATATGCCATTAAGAAGACCTTCAGAACACCTGACTGGGCCCTTTCCAAAACCTCCTTTTTAAGTATATTGTTTATGTGGTGTCTAAGCTGGAAGAACCTGTAAAGGTCTTGATTTATTAGGCCTTGTTTTTTCAAATCTTCAAAACTTCTTAAGATTTGCCCTTTAAAAAAATCGTAATATTTTATCAGCCCCTTCTCCTTCCACTTTTTAAATCTGGTGTCTGTTTTATTAGGAGTAAAGTCCTGATCATAGGCGATCCATTGCAGAAGTCGATAGGGCTCTTTAGTTTGATTCTCTCTGACTATCTTAAACCAAATTTTTAGCGGGGTCTCTATCCACGGGTTAGTGTTATTCAAAAGCTTAGGTAAGACATTGTTCCCTATTATCGCCTGTAGGGGGATGTCACTTGTTATTTGGCATTCGATCTCCTTCCATTGTGCAGAGTAGACTGGGTTACATATCTCTACTAAAGTTTTAATTTGTGCGGCTTTAAAGTAGTCCCTGATATTTGGCAGCGCGAGCCCACCTTTGTCTTTGTTTAGCTGTAGGGTTCTATATCTGATTCTAGGTCTCTTGCCCTGCCATATGAATCTTGAGATCCTTCTGTCCAGCTCCTGCCATGTTTTTTTGGGAGGTTCTACCGGTATTGTTTGGAAAAGGTATAGAAGACGTGGAAGTATATTCATTTTGACTGCTTCAATTCTTTGTGCAATACCCAAGAATGGTATCATATTCCATCTTGCTAGGTCAGATTTTATTTTTGTCACCAGTGGATCATAGTTTAGTGATATAATTTTGTTGAGTTGTTTCGGGATATTGACCCCCAGATATTTCATAGATTCCGACTCCCAGTTAGTTTTGAGTTTGCTTAGTGAATAATGATTTGGGTCATAGTTGAATGTTAAAACTTGGGTTTTATGCATATTTAATTTGTACCCCGATAAATCTCCATACTCTGAAAAAACTGAGGTTAGTTCTGGTAAAGAAGTGTCCGGCTGCCCTAGGTATATTAAAATGTCATCAGCAAAGAGTGCTATTTTATGTTCCTTCTGACCAAGTGTAATACCTTGAATTTTTTGGTTTTGTCTTATCCATTGGCTCAGAGGTTCTATGAAGATTGCAAAGAGCAGTGGAGACAGGGGGCAGCCCTGACGACATCCTCTTTCCAGTTCAAAAGATGATGATAAATTACCGTTAATCCTTATTTTAGCTGTTGGTTTTTTATATAATGCCTGTATAGTTCTAATGAAGTTGTTATGAAAATTGAAACTGGATAAGATTCTGTATAGAAAAGACCAGTCAACCGAATCGAATGCTTTTTCAGCATCTAATCCTAATATGACTGCATTTAAGTTATATTTTTTTATATGATGAATTATGTGTAAAGTGCGTCGAATGTTGTCTTGTGTCTGTCTTTGTCTTATAAAACCTGTTTGGTCTAAATGAATTAGGTCTGTCAGTATATTCTCTAACCTTTTGGCAAGGATAATGGTAAAAAGCTTATAGTCCTGATTTAGTACACTGATTGGTCTGTAGTTGGAGCACTCTAGTTTATCCTTTTCAGGTTTAGGTATAACTGCAATGACCCCTTCTCTCCAGGAGGGGGGGATTTCCCCTGTGTGGAGGACATAATTAAATGTTTTCAGGAGGAGAGGAGATAGTTGCTGTTTAAAGGTTTTGTACCACTCTGCTGTATAGCCATCAGCTCCTGGGGATTTGTTAGCTTTAAGTTTCATAATTGCTTTTTCCAATTCTTTAGAATGTATTTCTGACAGTAGTGTTTTATTTTGTGACTCCGTAAGTTGGGGAAGGTTTAATGTGTTTAGGAATGCCTCGGATGCGTTTTTATGTTTTTTTTGGGAGTATAAGTTCTTATAGTAATTCTCGAAGTTTTTAAGAATATCCTGAATTCTGAATTTTATTTCCTTTGATACTGGGTCTCTGATTTTGTAGATTGCTCTTTCTGTTTGATGTTTCCTCAATTTATAGGCTAGCAATTTTGCCGATTTACTGCCTGCTTCATAGTATTTTTGTTTCAGAAATGTAAGTTTCTTCTGGATTTCTATTGTGTAGATCTCATTTATTTGGTTTTTAATTTCCTTAATCTTGAGCGAGTCAGTAGAATGAGTGTTGCCTTTGTGTTCTTTTTCTAGGTTCCTAAGTTCTGACTCTAATGTGGATAGTTTTTCTTGTCTTAGTTTCTTTTGGGTTGCCAGTTTTGCAATAATCTTTCCTCTTATTACAGCTTTACATGCATCCCACAGTATTAAAGGGGATACTTCTCCATTATCGTTATCTTCCAAATATCTGAGAATATCTGACTCCAATTCATCTTTCAATGGTCCTTTCAGGACATTTGAATTTAACCTCCAAGAAAATGTATTATTTATGTATTTTTGGATATTTAAGTCCATGTAGATCGGACTGTGGTCGGAGAGATCCATCAGTCCTATTTTACATGTTTTTACTCTACCAATGTCTCTATTAAACATAAAAAAATAGTCAATCCTTGAGTAAGATGAATGTGGAGTTGAGTAAAATGTATAGTCTTTTACACTGGGGTTGAGTTCCCTCCACACATCACAGATTCCCATTTCTTTTAGTAGCATCCGAGTCTTCCTGTTTTGGGTGTTATTTTGATGTGGGGAATTACCAGAAGCATCCCAGTATGGATTCAGTCTAAGATTAAAGTCCCCACCACATATCACTAAACCTTGAGCTTTAGTTATCATTAGGTCGAATACATTTTTATAAAATTTCCAGTTAGCCCCTGGGGGAGCATACACATTCAGCAGGGTGATATCTTCTCCCTCTAGCCGCCCAGTTACCAAACTGTATCTCCCTTCTTTATCTTTGTGTTCTGATTTTTTTTCAAATGTAATTTTGGTTGATATCAATGTCGCTACTCCCCTCCTCCTCCCTGATTTATATGAAGATGAAGAGATCATTTTAAACCCTTGTCTACTGAGTTTATTGTGTTCCACGTCTGTTAGGTGGGTTTCTTGTAAAAGTATTATTCCTGCTTTGTCTTTTTTCATTTTGCCTAGAATCTTGGATCTTTTAACTGGATTCAGGATCCCTTTTACATTATATGAAATTATTTTGGTTACACCCTGTTTCTCCATTGTGTTGTTTTGTTTAGTATAACTGTGTGGTGGCCCTCTTTTGTGCTACTCAGAAACTGAAAGAACATTAAAAACAAGAAAAACATTAAGAACATAGTGTAAAAAACTTTAAAACAAAAAACTGTCAAAAGAACTTCCTGAGCTGAGGTCTTTTTAAAGACCCTGTAAGAGCCTTGATGGAGTGAAGGCTCTGAGGGGAATTCCTCAAACTCTGTTACGTGTTGAGGGCCCTCTCGTACCACTGAAAGTAGTCCCATGCTTTTAACGTGAGTTTCAGAACCCAATCCAAACTTGTAATGATTTTTTTTTTTTTTTTCCTTTTATGCCTAAACCCTGTGAAATTGTGTGCACCCTCCCACCCCCATCACATCAAACATTCACGCAAAAACAGTATTTGTTAGTATGAGCAGAACATGTGGATTATTGTCACATTTCTATTTTAACAAGTTTTTTTTTTTTTTTTTTTTTTATTACAAAGACTTATTTGTTTCAAATAATATGATTGTTCCATGAAATGTTTTACCACATGCTGAATATGCATCTCTTTTAATGTTTGTTACCTTGTATGAGGGGGGTTGGATGTGCGGATTGATTCAAGAGAAAGGAAAAAAAAAAAAAAAAAAAAAAAAGGTCGCTATTCCAACCTGAAAACGGATAGTTTATCCGCGACGCTCTGGTGCTGGGTTTCCCGCTGCTGGTCCGTGGATTTTGAGGGTCTTTGTGTTGTCCATGTTTGCGCTTTGATCTTCTCACTCGGGTCTGCTGCGGGTTTAAACACCGTTACCGGGAGCCCTCTCCTCGCCATGTCAGCTGTTGCTTCTTCCGCCGAATTATAGAGACACGTTTCATCGCCGTAGAAGACCCTTAACTTCGCAGGAAATGGTGTCTGAAAGCGCAATTTCTTCTCTCTTAACACCTTTTTCGCGTCATTGTATTCCCTGCGCTTTTTAAGGACCTCCGGGGCGTAATCGTGTTCCACGTAGACTTTTCTCTCCTGGTGCATAAATCCTTTTTTCTGCCAGGCCAGTCTTACAACCTCTTGTTTTATTTTGAAATTGGAAAATCTTACCAACACCGAACGTGGGGGCGCTTCCGCCGCCGGCCTAGCGGCTAATGAACGATGTGCCTTTTCTATCTTCAAGTCGGTGGTTTGTGGAATATCCAATTTCTCTCTTAGTAAGGATTCCACGCATTCTGCCATTGAGTTAAAACCATTTTCGGTTCCTTCTATCAGACCATGAATTCTTATGTTGTCTCTTCTTTGTTTTCCTTCTTGGTCGGTTAGCTTAGCCTCTATAGCTGCTTGTCTTTTGCGTAGGTCCAGCACAGAATCTTCGAGCACTTTTATTCGATCCTCTGTTTCCAAGATTCGGTTCTCGGCCTGGTCCACTCTGCTGTTTGTCCTTTTCAATTCTTCTCTGAATTCCCGAAATTCGGCCGTAACATCTCGGCGAAATCGTCGTAGTTCCTCAAATAGTGATTTCAGGCTAACCCTTTTGTTAGCTATCACCAGCTCCTCGTCTTCTGAACGGGGATCTTCCATTTCAGATTCTCCGGCCGATACGTGTCCTAGCCTGGAGAATTTCAGTTTCTTCTGTTTTCCTTTAGACATGATGATTTTGTCTTTTGATTTTCACTCCTCCAAAAATCCGTTGAGTTTGATTTTCAAGGTGTTATCCTGGATTGAGTCTGAGAGCTTCAGTGTTAAGCTGCAGTCGCCATGGCGTCCAGACCGGAAGTCGCATACGGCTTTTTCTGTAGTAAAAAGATTAAGTTTGTGTTTGTTTTATATGTGTTTCCCCAGATCTCCACACAGTATGTCATAAAAGGAACTATCAGTGAATTATATAAAATGCAAAGAGATTTCTGACACAGGAGATCCTTAACTTTATACAGTACGGCAATGGATTTAGACATTTTAGTTTTGACATAATTTACAGTATGTGTGATTTCCAGTTTAGTTTGTAATTTGTGGTTTCCAAATATTATATATTTTGTTTTTCCAAGGTGAATAGATAATTTATTGACAGTGAACCACTGATTGATTTGTTTAAGTTCATTTTCTACTGAATCCAGAAGCTGCTTAAGTTTTTCTACACTACAAAAAAAAGTTGTGTCATCTGCAAATAAAATACACTCGAGCAATTTAGACACAGAACATAAATCATTAATATACAAAATAAACATCCAGCTGGCCCGCCGCATCCGCGGAGAGAGAGCTTAGACTTTCTGCTGCACATCCACCAACCACAATGCTCCACACTGTGTGTCTATATATATATATATATATATATATATATATATATATATATATATATATATATATATATATATATATATATATACAGTATATGTATATGTACATATGTATACTAGCTGCTCTTGTTTTTTCTTGCCTTCTGATTGTTGCTCTGAGTGTTGCTATCCCTGTGCTGTTGCAATCCTGGAATTTCCCCATTGTGGGACTAATAAAGGCTTATCTTATCTTATCTTATCTTATCTAAACAGCAATGGACCAAGCACAGAACCCTGTGGTACCCCACACATCATCTTCAGCAACTCAGAGTCTGTATTATTCACATGAACACATTGATATCTGTCTTCTAAATAGCTGGGTAACCAGTCAAAAGCAATTCCTCTGATGCCATACTTAATAAGTATGTTAGTTAATGTTATGTTAATTAGTAATTTATGTTATGTTATGTTAATTAGTAATTTATGGTCAACTGTATCAAATGCCTTTTGTAAGTCCAGAAATATTCCGACTGTGTATTCTCTTCTATCTGTTGCATCCGTAATCTGTTCAACAAAGTCCATGAACGCCAATGAGGTGGTCCAGTTCTTCCTGAATCCATACTGTTGTTAGCAGAGCATATTGTGCTTATCAGTGAAATCATTTAGTCTCTTAACAAATATTTTTTCCAGTAGTTTGGAGAACTGAGGTACCAAGGAGATGGGTCTATAGTTTGAGTTTGACAATAAGTGTTTGTCACCAGTCTTATACAGAGGAATGACTCTTGCTATTTTCATTTTCTTTGGAAATTTACCAGCAGTAAGTGACATGTTGCATATGTAAGTGAAGTGTTTAACAATACAATCAATAATACATTTTACCAAGAACATACTGAAATCATTACAATCAGTTGATTTTTTGTCTTTGAATTTGTTAACAATGTCAAGAATTTCTTTTTTCATCTGTTTCTTTCATAAACATTGAGTAAGCATTTATGTTGACGACATTGTCAGCGCCACTTGTATTTGCTGATGATACAGTGGAGTTGGTGATCTTTTTTCCTATATCCATCCATCCATCTTCTACCGCTTTTCCGGAGGTCCGGGTCGCGGAGGCAGCAGTTCAAGCAGAGAAGCCCAGACTTCCCTCTCCCCAGCCACCTGCTCCAGCTCTTCAGAGGGGATACCAAGGCGTTCCCAGACCAGCTGGGAGACATAGTCTCTCCACCGAGTCCTGGGTCTGCCCCGGGGTCTCCTCCCAGTGGGACGTGCCTGAAACACCTCAAGTGGGAGGCGTCCAGGAGGCATCCTAATCAGATGCCCATACCACCTCAACTGACTCCTTTCAATGTGGAGGAGCAGCGGTTCTACTCTGAGCCTCTCCCGGATGACTGAGCTCCTCACCCTATCTCTGAGGGTGAGTCCAGCAATCCTACGGAGAAAGCTCATTTCAGCCGCTTGTATCCGCGATCTCGTTCTTTCGGTCATTACCCAAAGCTCGTGACCATAGGTGAGAGTAGGAACGTAGACTGACTGATAAATCCACAGCTTTGCCTTAGAACTAAGCTCCCTCTTCACCACAACAGACCGGTACAACGTCCGCATCACTGCAGATGCTGCTCCAATCCATCTGTCGATCTCTCGCTCCATTTTCCCCTCACTCGTGAACAAGACTCCAAGATACTTAAACTCCTCCACTTGGGGCAGGAGCCTGTCCCCAACCCAGAGAGGACAATCCACCTTTTTCCGGCTGAGGACCATGGACTCGGACTTGGAGGTGCTGATTCTCATCCCAGCCGCTTCACACTCGGCGGCAAACCGTCCCAGCAAGAGCTCTAGGTCATTGCTGGATGAAGCCAACAGGACAACATCATCTGCAAACAACAGAGATGAGATCCTGTGGTCACCAAGCATGACACCCTCCATTCCCTGGCTGCACCTAGAAATCCTGTCCATAAAAATTATGAACAGAATCGGTGACAAAGGGCAGCCCTGCCGGAGTCCAACTCTCACTGGGAATGACTCCGACCGAGTGTTGGCAATACGAACCAAACTCTCACAACGGTCGTACAGAGACCGAATAGCTCGTAACAACAAGCCCGATACCCCATACTCCCGAAGCACCCCCCACAAAAATCCACGAGGGACGTGGTCAAATGCCTTCTCCAAGTCCACAAAACACATGTAAACTGGTTGGGCAAACTCCCACGAACCCTCGAGAATTCTCGAGAGGGTAAAGAGCTGGTCCGATGTGCCACGGCCAGGAAGAAAACCACATTGCTCCTCCTGAATCCGAGGTTCGACCAACGGCCGGACTCTCCTCTCCAGTACCTTGGCATAGACCTTCCCAGGGAGGCTGAGGAGTGTGATCCCTCTAAAGTTGGAGCACACCCTCCTATTTTTTCCTATATTAACAAAATATTCATTAAACGTGTTGGAGATCAAGCTATTTTCATTGATTATTCCATTATCTGAATTTAAATAAGAGATGTGGTTGGAATTTAGTTTTCCTCTCTTTGTTATATTATTTAACACCTTCCATATATTACATGTATTAGTTTTATTTTCCAATAATTTACTGTAATATGTTTTTTTACTCGATCTTAAAATACTAATGAGTTTATTTTTATAAGTCTTGTATTTCTTTTCTGCTTCCACAGTTCTTAATTTCAGAAACGTTTTGTATGACAAGTTTTTCTTTTTACAAGCATTTTGCAGGCCCTTGGTGATCCAAGGCTTATCTCTGTATTTAACTTTAGTTTACTTTACCACTAGAGGGCAATGTTTATTATATAGTTGTGATAAAATAGAGACAAATTCTCCATATGCTGTATCAATGTCGTCAACATAAACACCGCTCCAGTCTTGTATTTTCAGATCATTTCTAAGATTGTTGATTGCGGTTTCTATTACAAGTCGTTTAAAAACCTTATCTGTTTCAACGTTATGTGTTACACCAGTGTGTGAAGAAACAAAAAACAGGCAGATAGTCTGTCACATCATTGACAATAAGGCCAGCAGTTACATTCCTCTCAGTGACATTTGTGAAAATGTTATCAATAAGCATTGCTGAATGTGTTGTTATTCTAGTGGGGTGTGTTATTGAAGGGTAGAAACCCATACAAAACATGGAATTTATGAATTCACTTATTTGGATATGGTTATTTGGATTTAATAAGTCAATACTGAAGTCTCCACAAATAAATACCAGCTTCTTATTACCTACTGCACTGAAAAGCTTAAACAATTTCTCTTTGAAAATGTCAATATCGGTACCCAGTGCTCTATAAATGCAACTTATTATGATGTTTTTTGTAGTTGTAATTAATTCCACAGTTACACACTCCATGATGCTTTCAATTTCAAAAGACATATTATCTACAACTTGGCTTTGGTAGCAGGACCTGATATATAAAGCAACACCACTGTGGGGAGCGTGGAATAAAGAGGCTGAATTGCTTTTTAATTCAGGTTTATTCAAGCATCACATCATCCCCAGCCTTCTCTCTCAAACGAGCAAAGAGACTGAGCTACATCCAAGCCTCACATTTATACCATTTCTCACAAAGGCTATGGGCTGCACGGTGGCGCAGTGGTTTAGCACTGTGGCAGCACAGTTTTACCCTCGGCCGGGGGACCACGGGGATCATGAGATCGTGGGTTCGATCCCAGCCCCCGACCAACAGTGAGCTGTGTGGAGTTTGCATGTTCTCCCCGTGTTGCGCGGGTTTACTCCGGGATTTCTCCGGTTTCCTCCCGCATACCAAAACATGTAGGTTTAGGGCGCTCGCGCACGCAGCGACCAGCAGCCGGTGGCTTGTCACCAGACTGCAAACCATGTCTACCTACGGGTACAAATAAGTAACAAAAAAAAAAAAAAAAAAAAGGCTTTTCACTCAAAGGATTCACACAAAGGGAGAATCACGTATCCCCGTCAAAACCCTTTATTGACATTTCTTCCCCCTTCAGACCTTCAGTCCCCCACCTGTCTCCAGGGGGTCGGGAAGTCCTTTCATCGTACCCCCGTCCTCTTGTTGTTCCTCACAGGTGGTCCAGATCTATTGTCCTCTTCGGTCGTGAGGTCAAACCCAATATGTAATCTCAGCATCTCCTTTATGCTTAAACATATGCAGTCACAAATACACAGGCTACATAACCCGCCCCCCCAAACGACGAAGAATGGACAATGTATTAAAATTCAGCGAACATGCTACCATCAACAGTACATCAAACATCAAACACTCAGTCCGTGCGCCGCCTGGGCTTCAACCGTCTTCCGAATCTGCTGTAAGCTGGTCTCAGCTTCTCTGCGGCGCCCTTCTGCAAAGGCTCTGTTGACTGAGAAAGAGAGTGGATATTTGATCCCTGCGGAGGCTCCAGGACGCCTCCCCTGGGGAGTCTGCCACGTTGAGGTGCCCTCGCTACTCGTACAGACTCGTCATTCATCACAAAAGCAGGTTTTAGCCTGTCAATACTGTCTCTTTTCTGTTTCCCAAATCCAGCACAAAATGCTTATCACCTGTCTCCAGCACTCTATATGGCCCATCATATGGCGGTCTGAGGGTTGATTTTAGAGCCTCGTGCCTGACAAAAACGAAGTCAGCATTTTTTAAAGCTTTGGGAACGAAAACGCGCGGAAAAGCGTGATGAACGGGGCCCGGGAGCATGTCCGCTCCCGTGCCGACTAGCGGCCCAAGAGCCGGGAGGTGGGCTGGCAACGGGTGCTCTGGTAAAAACTCGCCTGGCAGCCTGAGAGGTTGTGCAAACACTAACTCTGCTGGGGAGGCATCTAAATCCTCCTTGGGCGCAGAACGCAACCCTAATAAAACCCATGGTAGTTTGTTTACCCAATCTGCATCCGTGAGTGACGCTCTGAGGGCTGCCTTCAAAGATCTATGAAAACGCTTGCATAAACCATTAGCCTGAGGGTGATAAGCGGTAGTGCGGTGAATTTTTGCTCCTAAGCCACTGGCCATCGCTGACCATAGCTCAGAAACAAATTGAGGCTCTCTATCGGACGTAATATCCGACGGAACCCCAAAACGCGCTACCCAGGCCGTTAAAAGACGCGAGCCACCTCCGCAGCCGTGGTCGATGCCAGTGGGACCACTTCCAGCCAACGTGTGGTTCGGTCCACCATTGTCAAAAGATGTGTGAACCCCTGCGATGACGGTAGGGGGCCCACGAGGTCGACATGCACGTGATCGAATCTTCTGGCCGGAATGCGAAACGGTTCTAAAGGGGCTCTTGTGTGCTTGTGAATTTTGGCCCGCTGACAGGACATGCAGGCCTTTGCCCACTCTTTCACGTGCTTGCGCAGGCTCGGCCAAACAAACTTTTCCGCTACCATTTTCACCAAAGCGCGCACTCCCAGGTGTGCCAGGGAGTGGACCGAGTCAAAAACGCAGCGGCGCCACGCGGCCGGGACCACCGGGCGTGGGCGCCCGGTCGACACATCACAGATTAAGGGGGGCGTACCGGTTTGCAAACATCTGCTCTCCAGCCTTAACCCTGTTGGTCCAGACTGGAGCACGCGCACGTCTGCATCTGCACCCTGCTCCGCTGCCATGGCTGCGTAATCTATCCCCACGTGAACTGGGGCCGCGCGCGCGGGAGCACAAGCTCCCGCGCTGCTACCTTGCTGCGTGGTCGCGGTGGTATCCTCTGCTTCTGCGCGCGCCGGTGCCGTGACTGCGCGCGAGAGGCAGTCTGCTACTACGTTGAGTTTACCCGCTACATGCCGAATGTCAGTGGTAAATTCCGAAATTGCGGCCAGCTGCCTCTGCTGCCGGCCCGACCACGGATCTGAAATTTTGGACATCGCGTACGTGAGCGGCTTGTGGTCCACGAAAGCGGTGAACCACCGCCCTTCCAGCCAGAACTGGAAATGGCGAATAGCCAAATGAAGCGCCAACAGCTCCCTGTCAAACGTGCTGTATTTTTGCTCGGCCTCGCTCAAGGATTTGCTGAAGAAAGCCAGCAGCTGCCAAACTCCGGCAACATGCTGCTCTATTATGGCCCCTATGGCCACATCTGATGCGTTGGTCGTTAGCGCGATACGTGCCGATGGGTCAGGATGAGCTAGGAGCGCAGCGTCAGCCAAGGCTTTTTTTATCTCCGTGAACGCGCGCTCCCGCTCTGGGGATCACTCGATGGTATTGGATGGTTTTTGTTTTTTGAGCGCGGCGTATAATGGCTGCATGAGCTGCGCTGCGTGGGGTAGGAAACGGTTATAAAAATTCACCATCCCTAAAAATTCCTGCAATGACTTGACCGTTTGTGGTCGGGGGAAATCTGCCACTGCGCACACCTTATCCGGTAACGGAACTGCCCCTTCTGGGGAAACGCAGTGGCCCAAAAAATCGATCTGCGCGACGCCGAACTGGCACTTGGCTGGGTTAATTATTAAGCCCTGCTCTCCCAACCTCCTAAAGACCACAGTGAGGTGTTTTTCGTGTTCTTCCTCTGAATTACTGGCGACCAAAATGTCATCGAGGTACACGAACACGAACGGGAGATCGCGTAACACGGCGTCCATCATCCGTTGGAATGTTTGCGCTGCTCCTTTAAGACCAAACGGCATGCGTAGAAACTCAAAAAGTCCGAACGGGGTTATTACCGCTGTTTTAGGAATGTCCTCAGGTCGGACTAGAACCTGATGGTAGCCGCGAACCAGGTCTATTTTGGAAAAAATGGGCGCCCCTGCTAGATCCATCCATCCATCCATCCATCCATCCATCTTCTACCGCTTTTCCGGAGGTCCGGGTCGCGGAGGCAGCAGTTCAAGCAGAGAAGCCCAGACTTCCCTCTCCCCAGCCACCTGCTCCAGCTCTTCAGAGGGGATACCAAGGCGTTCCCAGACTAGCTGGGAGACATAGTCTCTCCACCGAGTCCTGGGTCTGCCCCGGGGTCTCCTCCCAGTGGGACGTGCCTGAAACACCTCAAGTGGGAGGCGTCCAGGAGGCATCCTAATCAGATGCCCATACCACCTCAACTGACTCCTTTCAATGTGGAGGAGCAGCGGTTCTACTCTGAGCCTCTCCCGGATGACTGAGCTCCTCACCCTATCTCTGAGGGTGAGTCCAGCAATCCTACGGAGAAAGCTCATTTCAGCCGCTTGTATCCGCGATCTCGTTCTTTCGGTCATTACCCAAAGCTCGTGACCATAGGTGAGAGTAGGAACGTAGATTGACTGGTAAATCGACAGCTTTGCCTTAGAACTAAGCTCCCTCTTCACCACAACAGACCGGTACAACGTCCGCATCACTGCAGATGCTGCTCCAATCCGTCTGTCGATCTCTCGCTCCATTTTCCCCTCACTCGTGAACAAGACCCCAAGATACTTAAACTCCTCCACTTGGGGCAGGAGCCTGTCCCCAACCCGGAGAGGACAATCCACCTTTTTCCGGCTGAGGACCATGGACTCGGACTTGGAGGTGCTGATTCTCATCCCAGCCGCTTCACACTCAGCGGCAAACCGTCCCAGCAAGAGCTGTAGGTCATTGCTGGATGAAGCCAACAGGACAACATCATCTGCAAACAACAGAGATGAGATCCTGTGGTCACCAAGCATGACACCCTCCATTCCCTGGCTGCGCCTAGAAATCCTGTCCATAAAAATTATGAACAGGACCGGTGACAAAGGGCAGCCCTGGCGGAGTCCAACTCTCACTGGGAATGACTCCGACCGAGTGTTGGCAATGCGAACTAAACTCTCACAACGGTCGTACAGAGACCGAATAGCTCGTAACAACAAGCCCGATACCCCATACTCCCGAAGCACCCCCCACAAAAATCCACGAGGGACGCGGTCAAATGCCTTCTCCAAGTCCACAAAACACATGTAAACTGGTTGGGCAAACTCCCACGAACCCTCAAGAATTCTCGAGAGGGTAAAGAGCTGGTCCGATGTGCCACGGCCAGGACGAAAACCACATTGCTCCTCCTGAATCCGAGGTTTGACCAACGGCCGGACTCTCCTCTCCAGTACCTTGGCATAGACCTTCCCAGGGAGGCTGAGGAGTGTGATCCCTCTAAAGTTGGAGCACACCCTCCGGTCCCCTTTTTTGAAGAGAGGAACCACCACCCCGGTTTGCCATGCCAAAGGCACTGCCCCCGACCTCCACGCAATGTTGCAGAGGCGTGTCAACCATGACAACCCAACAACATCCAGGGCCTTGAGGTACTCGGGGCGAATCTCGTCCACCCCCGGGGCCCGGCCACCAAGGAGATTTTTAACCACCTTGGCGACCTCAGCCCCTGTGATAGGCGAGTCATCCCCCTCGTCCCCAAACCCTGCTTCCTCTGTGGAAGGCGTATCAGTGGGATTGAGGAGATCCTCGAAGTATTCCTTCCACCGCCCGACGATATCCCCAGTTGAAGTCAACAGTGTCCCATCCGCACCATACACAGTGTGGACGGGGAGCTGCTTTCCCCTCCTGAGCCGCCGAACAGTTTGCCAGAATCTCTTTGAAGCCGACCGAAAGTCTTGTTCCATGGCCTCACCGAACTCCTCCCATACCCGGGTTTTTGCTTCAGCAACCACCCGAGCTGCACTCCGCTTGGCCTGCCGGTACACCTCAGCTGCTTCGGGAGTCCCACAAGCCAACCAAGCTTGATAGGACTCCTTCTTCAGCTTAATGGCCCCCCTCACCACTGGTGTCCACCACTTGGTTCGGGGGTTGCCACCACGAGATGCACCGACCACCTTGCGGCCGCAGCTCTGGGCTGCCGCTTCAACAACAGAGGTGGAGAACATGGCCCATTCAGACTCCATGTCTCCAGACTCCCTCGGAATGTGGTTGAAGTTCTTCTGGAGGTGGGAGTTGAAGACCTCCCGGACAGGGGCCTCAGCCAGACGCTCCCAGCACACCCTCACTATACGTTTGGGTCTACCAGGTCTGAATGGCTTCCTCCCCTGCCATCGGATCCAACTCACCACCAGGTGGTGATCAGTTGACAGCTCTGCACCTCTCTTTACTCGGGTGTCCAAGACATACGGTCGCAGGTCTGATGATACGATAACAAAATCGATCATCGACCTGCGGCCTAGGGTGTCCTGGTGCCAGGTGCACATATGGACACCCTTATGCTTGAACATGGTGTTCGTTATAGACAGACTGTGGTTAGCACAGAAGTCCAATAACTGAACACCACTCGGGTTCAGATCGGGCAGGCCGTTCCTCCCAATCACCCCCCTCCAGGTTTCACTGTCGGTGCCCACGTGCGCATTGAAGTCCCCCAGTAGGACAATGGAGTCTCCAGGAGGAGCACCCTCCAGCACCCCAGTCACAGACTCCAAAAAGGGTGGGTACTCTGAAACATCATTTGGTGCATAGGCACAAATGATGGTCAGGACCCGTTTCCCAACCCGAAGGCGCAGGGAAGCAACCCTTTCGTCCACCGGGGAAAACTCCAATATAGAGGCAGCAAGGTGGGGCGATACAAGAATACCTACCCCTGCTCGTCGCCTCTCGCCCGGGGCAACTCCAGAAAAGGCCAAGCTCCAGCCCCTCTCCAGGAGACTGGTTCCGGAACCGGAGCTGTGTGTTGAGGTGAGGCCGACTATATCTAGCCGGTATCGCTCAATCTCGTACACCAGCTCAGGCTCCTTCCCCACCAGAGAGGTGACATTCCACGTACCAAAAGCCAGTTTAGAAAGCTTGGGATCAGTCCGCCAAGGTCTCCGCCTTTGACTGCCACCTAATCCACATAGCACCGGACTTCCATGATCCCTCCTGCAGGTGGTGAACCTACTGGAGGGCGGACCCATGTAACTCCTTCGGGCTGAGCCCGGCCGGGTCCCATGGGTGGAAACCCGGCCACCAGACGCTAGCCTTCGAGCCCCTCCCCCAGGCCTGGCTCCAGGGTGGGGCCCCGGTAACCCCATACCGGGCGGGGTACACTGAATCCTTGATATACAATTTATCATGAGAGTCTGTTGGATCGTTCTTCGTCTGGCCCTTCACCCAGGACCAGTTTGTCTTGGGAGACCCTATCAGAGGCAAATTGCCCCGGACAACATAGCTCCTGGGATCACTGGGGCACGCAAACCCCCCCACCACGATAAGGTGACGATCCATGAGGGGGATGTACTGCTATCCCCTGCTAGATGTACTGAAAAATCCTGGATGTGTGGAATGGGGTAGCGATCGTGTGCTGTGGCGTTGTTCAGCCTGCGGTAATCGCCGCACGGTCTCCAGGAGCCGTCGGCTTTCGGGACCATATGCAGCGGCGAAGCCCATGGGCTTTTCGAACGGCGAATGATACCCAGCCTCTCTAGGCTGGCGAACTCCTCACGCGCTATGGAGAGCTTGGCAGCATCCAAGCGCCGAGCCTTCGCGAAGACGGGGGGGCCAGCTGTAGTGATAAAATGTTCCACCCCGTGTTTCGCGACCGCTGCTGAAAAAGTGGGTACCGTGAGTGCTGGGAACTGGGTGAGGAATGTGTGGAACTTACCACCTGCTGTGGCGACGTTGGTCTGTACTGGTGGCGGGGACACTCGAGCTGAACAGGGGAGAGAGTAAAAAGAGAGTGCATTTACCAGCCGCCTATTGGCAAGATCAACTAACAGACCATGTGAGCACAGAAAATCAGCACCTAACATGTTGAAACTCACCGCCGCTATGACAAAAGTCCATTCATACGTGCGGCTATGTAAGCGTAAAGACAAAGTCCTTTTCCCGTAGGTGTTGATGCTCGAGCCGTTTGCCGCCGTTGCTCCGCTACCACGGGGTCCAGCCAACCGGTCAGTGTAGGTTGGGGTGATGAAGCTCACTTGGGCTCCGGTGTCTATGAGGAACTCCCGCCCGGAGCCCGCATCTCTGATGTAGAGCAGCTTGTTGTTTTCGCCGAGAGTCGAAGCTGCTAACGACCCTCGGTCTTGCCGTTTCCCGAACTCCTGAAGCTGCATGGCGGCGCACACCTGCGTGCCCTCTCGGCGAACCTCCGATGATAAAAACAGAGATCATCTCCTCCGCTGCGTCGGGGCCGCGCCTCTGCCACTGAACCATCACCTCCATTGCGTTGAGGCCGCGCCGCTGCCGTTGTTGGTAGGATTGGGTCTGCTGCCTCCGGCTCACCGCTGCCTTGGGTCGCCGCTGCAGCTGTCTGCTCGCCGCAGGCATCCAGGAGCCTCTCTACCTCCTGGGCCAGCTCCCGGAAATCCTCCTGGGTCTCACAACGTACGCTGGACAGTGTTCCTCTCATGTGCGTCGGGAGGTTAGTTAGGAAGATGTACTTGAAGAGGAAATTATCGTCGTCTGACCCCCTCAGCTGCAGCATGTCCTCCATCAGGGTGCCTGGCCTGTGTCCCCCTTGGTCGAGCAAAGCCAGGAGCCTCCTAGCCCTCTCTTCGGCTGAGGGCGTGAAAAACTTGGTGAGAGCAGCTTTCAACCTGCCGTATCTGTCGCTGGCGGGTGGCTGCTGTACCAAGCTCCGCACGCACCGAGCTGTGCGGTTGTCGAGCCTAGCGATGACATGGTGGAACTTAGTGTCATCCTCCGTTACCCCTGCGAGCGCGAACTGTGACTCCGCTTGTAGGAACCACGACTGTGGGTTGTCCTGCCAGAATTCTGGCAGTTTGATGGCTACGGCGCTCGCTAGGGCAGACTCCAGCGAGTCCGGAACGCAGAGACCCTCTCCAGGCATTCTCCACGTCACTGGGTCACCAATGTGGGGAGCGTGGAATAAAGAGGCTGAATTGCTTTTTAATTCAGGTTTATTCAAGCATCACATCATCCCCAGCCTTCTCTCTCAAACGAGCAAAGAGACTGAGCTACATCCAAGCCTCACATTTATACCATTTCTCACAAAGGCTTTTCACTCAAAGGATTCACACAAAGGGAGACTCACGTATCCCCGTCAAAACCCTTTATTGACATTTCTTCCCCCTTCAGACCTTCAGTCCCCCACCTGTCTCCAGGGGGTCGGGAAGTCCTTTCTTCATACCCCCGTCCTCTTGTTGTTCCTCACAGGTGGTCCAGATCTATTGTCCCCTTCAGTCGTGAGGTCAAACCCAATATGTAATCTCAGCATCTCCTTTATGCTTAAACATATGCAGTCACAAATACACGGGCTACAACCACCACCCCTAATTTTTTGGACCTGCTTGTGGTATATAAATCATAGCCTCTCATTTGCACTGTATGAAGTTGGTCATTTTTTAGCCAAGTCTCAGAAATTGCAACAGCAGAAAAATTTGTGTTATATTGCAACAAACTGTCCTGGATTTTGGAAAAATTCATGTTGAGACTTCTACTATTAAAGTGTATTATTGACAATGATTGGTCAGAAAGAGTATTTTTTAGTTGGTCTGAGCTAAAGTATTTACACTGATGTTTTATAGGTTCTGTTGAAAAAGTGATTTTCAGGATCGGTTTCATATTCAACACTGTGGCTTATGCTCAGTATATTTGTACCCTTTAAAAATGAGATCGTTTCCTATAAAAGTTTGCATCTTAATTATTCCAGTCAATGGAAACAAATGCACAGTTTATATCTCTAAGTTGATAATGAAATGTCAATCATTTCTGGTTAATTTTTGGCTCCACTTGTCATATCCCGAGCGCTACTTTGTCCACGCTCAGGTTATACATCATCCCTGTCAGGCTTTGACAGCAGCTGTTGTCATTCTGGCTTCCCGGGCTCTGATTGGTCAGACGCTCGGGAATCCCCCGCTGTCAGAGTCTGAGCAGCTGTGCTGCATTTGCAATCGTGAGCAGCCGGCTTTAAATGCCGGTGCCAGCGACTGCATCTTGCGGCTGTCTCGTCAACATTCTCCTAGCGTTCATCCACATTCCCCCTTGGATGTAAGAGTGTTTGTTGTTGCAGTTATCGTTCGTGTTCCTTGCCTTTTTCCTTGTCAAAACGGTGAGCGAGCGTTCCTCGTCTCAGCCGTCATTTTTCATTGTTTGGCTAATGGTTTATCTTGCTGCTAAGCCCATGCGGCTAGTTATCCTGTCCAACCCTTGCCTTGAGTTATAATAAACTGTTATGCAACTTTACTGGTCTGTGGCGTCTTATTCTGGCTCGTGAGGGCCAGCCGTGACAGTAGACAGCCGCCAGAAGGAGACGCCGTTCGCAGTAAAGTTGCATTTAGAGGAACTCTGCTCTTTCCTGTCTGGGTACGGTACCGGAATTATGCCGTCACGGAGGGGTCGCACTCGGGGTTCCAGCGACCAGCTGACCGAGGTGCTGGAGCAAGTTGATGAAATCCTCATCGTCGCCTCCGACCTCGATTTTAATCCTGATACCCTCATTGCCCCTTCCCTCCTCGGCTATCAGCCCGACGTGCACTGGTACCTAGACTGGGCTGAGGATGTGCTCGACCAACTGCCTCCCCACTACGACGACCACCCAGAAGTCGATGCGAGGAGACTTGACATCGCCGCCCAACGCCAGATACTCCGGATGTAAGAAGAAGAAGAAGCCCAGAGGCGGAGGAGACGGAATCCCCGCTGCCCGCCTTGGGATCCTGATCCCCTCCTCGATCCAGTCCAGGAGTTCGCTCCACCTGTGACCCGTCGAAGACGTCGGCGTCGCGGCCAGAGACATTCTCAGCAAAAGTCCCGTCCGGATCCTGCTCCGGATCGCTGGTACGATTCCTTTTACCAGTCAGCTGTCTCTTCAGAGTCTCGCCAGGAGGGAACCCCTGCAGCCTGTCTCCCCGGGCCGTCTTCCTTCGCTGATTCACCAGCGCGTCGTGCCCGGCCTGTCGTGGCTGTCGCGCCCTCCTTTCCGACGTCCTCTCCAGCTGCTGGTTGTATGAGAAGTTCTGCTCCGGCGACCCCCGCATCGATCCCATCTCGAGTGGCCCCCCCTTGTCCTTCCAGGGAGCCCTCTGCCACCATCCAACGGGAGGAGGAAGGAGCAACATTCCCTGCAGCAGGTTCCATCTTCCCTCCGCGAGACAGGCGAGTACAAGTTCACTCTTTTCCCCCTAATAGTGATTTGTCTTGTCTGACTCCTGGGAGTGAGGTTCGGGGTTTGCAGCCCCCCGAGCCTCCACCACCTGCTAAGATGATTACTAAACCCGCTGTCTCTGTGTCTCCCCCCGTTGAGCGCTCTTCGACGTCTGTTGAGCGTCATCAGATGAGGAGGGGGCCTGCGGTCCTGGGGCAGAGGATCCCAGCCCCGCAGCCACATCAAGGACAGAGGAAGGGATCGGACTACTGTTTGGAGCCTGCGCCGCCGACGGAGTGTCCCTGGGTCTCCACGGATGAGCAGTCCGACCCAGCGGGCCAGGAGCCCCCCGCCACCACGCCGTATGAGTTGCCAGCATGGACGATGGCGTCGGAGGGTCCTCAAGCTGCGGAAGCCTCTTTGCCAGAGGCAAATGACGACACGGCTGAATGGGAGCCAGAAGACGACCTCCTTCCGTCTGAGCCCGGATCGTCGAAGTCCTGGACGGCGTCCGAACTTGAGATCAGGCAAGTGCTCAGTGTTGTCTTTGTCTTTTCTATTTTTGAGCATTTTTGCCTGTCTCTTGGGGAGGCGAGCCAGGTGCAGCTGTCCACTGCATCTGAGCTTGTCTCGCCGGGTTCTGACGCTACCGGTATTCCTGATCCCGGTTCTTCTTCTTCTCCTTTTTCTTCTGAGCCCTCCTCCAAGATCACCGGCGCAGAGCAGGCCCCTATCGCTGAGCCGGAGGTTCCGGGTTCGAAGTTGGAGGTTGGTGCTGGTGCGGCTCTGACCCAATCAGGGTCTGACGCGGGTGCAGCGTTGACTCAGTCAGAGTTCGTCACCGGAATGGTTCTGACCCAATCGGGGTCTGACGCGGGTGCTGCTTCCGCTCAGTCGGAGCTCGTCACCGAAGTGGTTCAGACCCAGTCGGGGTCCGACGCGGGTGCAGCATCGGCGGAATGAGCGTTCGTCACCGAGGTGGATCAGACCCAATCGGAGTCCGACACGGGAGCAGCGTCGACTGAACCAGAGTTCGTCACCAGGGTGGTTCTGACCCAATCGGGGTCTGATGTGGCTGCAGCATCGGCTCAGTCAAAGTTTGTCCCCAGAGGGGTTCTGGCCCAATCTGGGCCCACCGTGGGTGCAGCGTCGGTCCAGTAAGGATTCCCTACCGGATTGGTTCCGGCCCTGCCAGTCTCTGTTTGGGTGGGACCCGGAGATGGTGCTGCAGATCCACCGCCAAATGTTCCCCAATTAATCCCCTACCCTTGTCATGTTTCTCCCTCCCCCGCATCTGAAACTGCGGGAATTAATCGTAGTTGGCCCGGTTCGCCCTGGCTCTCCCCCGCCATTGGAAGACCGTTGCCGATCTCTCTCCAGTCGTCTTGTTGGCAGGTTGATGCTGGTCAACCACCTGGAGACCTGCTCTTCCCGTTTGGCGTCCGGGGCCGGCCTCCCGATAAACAGGACTGCACATTTGGCCCCCTGGTCTGGCCGCCGGAGGCATGGTCATCCTCAGCCCGGGATTCGGGTAGGCCGTTGGAACACGTCCCGCTGCCCCTGTTAGCAGTTTGGATGCTGGGGGCTGGGAGGCCTCCTGAACTGTGTTGTATGACTGTCATCCTGGTGTGCTTTTTCCCCTTCTCTCGCCCCTCAGTAGTTTGTGATTTTGGTTTTTCTTTTGGACCGAAATACTCCGCAGGTAAAGGTCTATGGTGAACTCCGATGTGTGACTTTGACCTTTTGGCCTTGAGGACTGCTGAGTTAATTTGATTTTGCTCTTTTCCTCTATTTTTGGGCTCTACTATGGTTATTTTGAACTTCGTGTTTATTACGCCTATTTTGTGTTTAATGAATATATGTACCCTCGTCATAGCTATTCTCATGTTTTTGGACTACTGTTTAGTGAAGTGCTGTTTGTCTACTGCATTCCCGATCAAGGACTCCTCAGAGCAGATTTTTTTTTTTTTCTTTCAGATGGAATGCTATTATGTTTGTTGTGTTTTTTCTTGTTGGGTGTTGCTAATACTTGCTGAAATTGCTACATTAGATCGATTCTGCCAGATAGGGTCTAGTTGGTCTGATTCTAATGCAAGGAAAATGAATTTGTTCTACTTCTGCATTCAGGGGTTTGACCATGTTTTTCTAATCACCTTAAATGAGTTTGAAGTGCGGCCTTTAAAATTCTCAGCCGCCGAGTTTCTGGTGGAGCTTTTGCACTCTGGCTGTTTTAAGGTGATGGTCACATCAGACAACTGCTTATCTGAATGGTTTAGCACTACTGGGTTCTCTAAACTCTCCCAAGCCGTTTTTGTTATTTCTTCCACGTGTGTTAACTCAAAGCAGTCTTTTGCATTGTAAACTGGCCTTCAGAAAGGAAAGCTACTGACAGGGATTCTAGTTGAAACCATGTGTTTGAGACATACTTCTAACTTGTTGTTTTTGTATTCGAGGTAATATACTTTATGAGTTGTTGGTTTGTTTTTTTCATTTTTGCTCATGTGCACTGAAGGCTACTGTTCAATCACATCAGTGTTTGGTCCATAACTATTGGGGGTCTTTCTTTTGGTTGCTGTCAATTCATGAGATTTTTCTTTTCTGTACCGGTCCGGTTATTCACTTTGTGACGTAATTTGTACATGATTTAGCTGTTCTTTGTAATATGTGTTCCTGTGTTGTATAGTTTGGTTTTTTCTTTTCTCTTCTTCTCTGCCCTCCCCTGTGAATGTGTCCCCTGGTTATTTTTCTGCCCCTGCCGTTTCGTCATTGTGTTTTGGGTGGTAATTTGTCGTGTCTTTTTCTGTGAGGTTGATCCTGTTCCCCTTCTGCCTGCTTCCCCATCCACCTGCCCTGGGGTGGGGGTGTGTGGATGTTACAGGCGACCAGGAGTTCGCCTTGAGGGAGGGGTCCTGTCATATCCCGAGCGCTACTTTGTCCACGCTCAGGTTATACATCATCCCTGTCAGGCTTTGACAGCAGCTGTTGTCATTCTGGCTTCCCGGGCTCTGATTGGTCAGACGCTCGGGAATCCCCCGCTGTCAGAGTCTGAGCAGCTGTGCTGCATTTGCAATCGTGAGCAGCCGGCTTTAAATGCCGGTGCCAGCGACTGCATCTTGCGGCTGTCTCGTCAACTTTCCCGTCAACATTCTCTTAGCTTTCATCCACGTTCCCCCTTGGATGTAAGTGTGTTTATTGTCGCAGTTATCGTTTGTGTTCCTTGCCTTTTTCCTTGTCAAAATGGTGAGCGAGCGTTCCTCGTCTCAGCCGTCATTTTTCATTGTTTGGCTAATGGTTTATCTTGCTGCTAAGCCCATGCGGCTAGTTATCCTGTCCAACCCTTGCCTTGAGTTACAATAAACTGTTATGCAACTTTACTGGTCTGTGGCGTCTTATGCTGGCTCGTGAGGGCCAGCTGTGACACCACTGATCTTGGTGTACTGTTACGGGGATGGCGTGGGTGAATAATGAGTCTGTCATACCTTAAGTAGGCTTTGTCCCCCTGTGCTCTTGCAGCTTTCAGCTCTGGCATTAATTCATTTCTCTTCCTTCTTACCAAATCAGTGAAGTCCTCATTGATGAAGATTTTTGTTCCTTTGAGGGACTTGGCTCTTTGAAGAATGGTCATCCTGTCCTTGTGCCGCAGGAACTTGACCACAATGGGCCTCAGTCTTTCTCCTCCAGGTTTCCCAATGCGGTGGGCTCTCTCCATCTCGATCCCTGGTGGTAACTAGTTTCTCCATGAGAATATTTTTAATCTTCTCCTCCGTGTCGGCCCAGGTCTCTCCTGGTGCCTCCACAACACCATCAAAGACTAGATTATTTCTCCGGAATTGTCCTTCCAGATATTCAAATTTGTCGGTGATAGTCAACAGACTGTCACACACTTTAAAAGCATCTGATTGCAGCACATTGTTGCGGTCTGCTTGTTTAGACAAATCGGCTTTTATGTAATCTATGTCTTTTTGAGTGAACTGTAGACTGGTTTTAATGTCCTGCAACTCTCTCGTCATCGTGTCCACTCTTGCATTAGCTGAGTCCATGATCACTTTGATGAGGCTTTTGAAAGTTTCCTGTTGTTGGTTTAACAATGCAGAAAACAGTTCTTTTTGCTGTTGCAGTAAGTCATTTACCTGTGCGAGGGACACATATTCCTCCTTGGATTTGGCCTCTGCTTTTGGCTTCGGTGGCATTTTGCTGCAGTTTTGTGATAATTTGCAGTGGACAAGGAGACAAGAGTCTGTTTCCAAGACTATTTCAGTGTTGATGAAAAATTCAAGTAGCAACAACAACAGGAATGTGTGTAAGGCCTGGTGCCAGGCCTGAAGCCTGATGGAGGTGGCTGCAGGACCTGGTGGTGGTAACTGCCTGTGAAGCCTGGTGGTGGCAGCTGCCTGTGGAGCTTGATAGCATGCAAAGGTGTTTTAAATCTGCATTCCTGCTCACTGTATGGGACAGAAAATAACTGGGTGCACCTATAATAATAACGCATCAGATTTATATAGCGCTTTTTCATAGACGCTTTACAATGAATACATTATTCATTCACTCCACAGACAATGGTAAGCTACTACTGTAGCCACCGCTGCCCTGGAGCAGACTGACAGAAATGCGGCTGCCAATCCACGCCAATAGCCTCTCCAACCACTACTGAACATTTATACACAGTCATGCCCAGTGTCATAGACACTGGAGGCAAGGTGGGTAAAGTGTCTTGCCCAGGGACACAACGGCAGGATGTCTGGGGTGAGCGAGATTCAAACCCCCAATCCTCCGATTATTAGACGACCTCCTCTACCTCCTGAGCCACTGCCACCCGCATTTACCTCCATTCCATTTTTGTTGAGC
Organism: Pholidichthys leucotaenia; assembly: GCA_020510985.1. Lineage (NCBI taxonomy): Eukaryota > Metazoa > Chordata > Actinopteri > Cichliformes > Pholidichthyidae > Pholidichthys > Pholidichthys leucotaenia. The sequence continues at coordinate 56,426,630 of CM035837.1, read as the reverse complement.
ACCAAGCTGGACAGCAGGATGTTCCATTTTTATATGGTCTTTGGCATGACCCATCCAGGAACCGTAAATAAACTGTAAATAAAGATGGACAGATTGCACATCTCGATCCCCCTCAAGTGGCTGGCTACAGTAAGACTTCAAGCTTTGCATAGCTTATCACTGTGTGTGAAATTTTGCCAAACTGGAAACTAAAATAATCCTTGAATTTTTTTCTAAAGATAGTTTCGATCCTGATACATAGTATGTTGTTTTTATCATGGTAATGTATGATTAAGTTGTTGCTTTTTGGATCAGTTCAGTATTGTTATTATTTATTATTTGGTGCTAAAAAAAAGTGGGGCTGTGGTCATGATTGAACATGGTCATGGTTGGTCGTGTTTGGGAACAGCATATGACCTGCTGGATAGGTGTGATGGGTGCCCATATGGGCAGGAACTTGACATCTGAGTTTGAATCCACGACAATGATTCTGGTTTCAAAAGTACAAGATGGCTGTGGTGTCAAAAATTTTGAGTGAAGAGTATTGAAAAGCATCCCCTTGGTTCCCTTGATTCAGGGCCACTATGATGCGCTGATGGCCTTAATCGTGAGTTCAGAATCTCATTGACTTGTGACTGACAAATCTGCACAAATTAGAAACCAGAAATACCCCCAGTTCCTCAGTACCAGCATCTTACTAGATGCTGAGAACTTTATGACAGGACATTATTGGTTTTATCTATTGTGTAAACCAAGACACAATTTATTAGAGCTCTCTTTTGAGTGGAACTCTCACCCTATCTATTATCTTATCTGAGTGTGGGAGGAAGACAGCTGTGGAAGCTGCTGATGCACTACGGAGTACCACAGAAATTTTTTTTCTCTAATGCAGTGCAACCGTATCTGCGTGTGAGGTGCATTTTTAACATCAAATAGCCTGACAGTCATGTATTATGAGCTGAGAACAGGATATAAGCCAGTCAACACACAGATTCCCTAAGACCTGGACACAGCTGAGGCAAAGAAGGAGGCCTAGAGAGAGTCGTGTCAGATGGAAGAATCTTATAGATGGTCTATGTTCCAATTATGAATGAAAATTCAAAGGAAAATCTTGAAATTGTAGTAATTTACCTGTAACTTTTCAGTTTCTTTCACATACACTCATAGCTGTACTTGGCAGAAATCGGGAAAATGAAATCACAGTTTGCCACTTTTTCTGTTCCATTCTGTCATGAGCCTAGCCGGCTTGGTTTTCCACGGCTCGGCCCTGATCTCTCTGTGGGTTTTGGCTTCATTGTTTATGTGCATTTTGTGTATTCATTCCATCACCTTAGTCACTGCCTGACCGGCAGCTGTTAGTCAGCCTCTGTGATCTTTTTCCCATGCTGCTGACAGTCTGTCGGTCCTACCACACCCCCTCGCTCTCCATAATTCCACCAGCTGTCCCAGCCCTGGTAATTATCTTTCCCGCGCCTCGCCCAGGTGTTCCCAATTTGTGTGGCCAGCAGCATTTGGATTTAAGCAGCTCTTCGCTTGACAAATGCCGCTGGGTCATTGTACGAGTCACTCTTGTTCTCCACTGTGTGACCGTCACGTCAGGAGGGACATGTGGATTATGCTCGTTGGGAGAACTGGACTTTCTGGACGAATCCTGCTTGTGAGTAAACTGTTAGGCATTTTTTGGTGCAGTAGTTTCTGCTACACTTAGCTGTTAGCGTTTCTTCCCTGCAGTGCTACTGCTACGCTTAGGCTATTGCCCAGTTTACTTCCCCTAGCCAGTTGAGCCTCCTTGAGTCTTCCTCACTCTCCCAAGCATTTATTATATTTGTATTTTTCCTGTGGCCACGGTGCACAGTGGTCTGCTCGCTCGTCACTTCGGCATCAGACATTTTGTGTACATAGTTACTTACAGTGGGGTAAAAAAGTATTTAGTCAGCCACCAATTGTGCAAGTTCTCCCACTTAAAAGATGAAAGAGGTCTCCAATTTTCATCATAGGTATACCTCAACTATGAGAGACAAAATAAGAAAAAAAAAATCCAGAAAATCACATTGAAGGATTTTTAATGAATTAATTGGTAAATTCCTCAGTAAAGTAAGTATTTGGTCAATAACAAAAGTTCATCTCAGTACTTTGTTATATACCCTTTGTTGGCAATGACAGAGGTCAAACGTTTTCTGTAAGTTTTCACAAGGTTTTCACACACTATTGCTGGTATTTTGGCCCATTCCTCCATGCAGATCTCCTCTAGAGCAGTGATGTTTTGGGGCTGTCGCTGGGCAACACAGACTTTCAACTCCCTCCAAATATTTTCTATGGGGTTGAGATCTGGAGACTGGCTAGGCCACTCCAGGACCTTGAAATGCTTCTTACGAAGCCACTCCATTGCCCGGGCGGTGTGTTTGGGATCATTGTCATGCAGAAAGACCCAGCCACGTTTCATCTTCAATGCCCTTGCTGGTGGAAGGAGGTTTTCACTCAAAATCTCATGATACATGGCCCCATTCATTCTTTCCTTTACACGGATCAGTCATCCTGGTCCCTTTGCAGAAAAACAGCCCCAAAGTATGATGTTTCCACCCACATGCTTCATAGTAGGTATGGTGTTCTTTCTCCTCCAAACACGACAAGTTGAGTTTTTACCAAAAAGTTCTATTTTGGTTTCATCTGACCATATGACATTCTCCCAATCCTCTTCTGGATCATCCAAATGCTCTCTAGCAAACTTCAGACGGGCCTGGACATGTACTGGCTTAAGCAGGGGGACACATCTGGCACTGCAGGATTTGAGTCCCTGGCGGCGTAGTGCGTTTCTGATGTAGCCTTTGTTACTTTGGTCCCAGCTCTCTGCAGGTCATTCACTAGGTCCCCCCATGTGGTTCTGGGATTTTTGCTCACCGTTCTCGTGATAATTTTGACCCCATGGGGTGAGATCTTGCGTGGAGCCCCAGATCGAGGGAGATTATCAGTGGTCTTGTATATCTTCCATTTTCTAATAATTGCTCCCACAGTTTATTTCTTCACACCAAGCTGCTTACCTATTGCAGATTCAGTCTTCCCAGCCTGGTGCAGGTCTACAATTTTGTTTCTGGTGTCCTTTGACAGCTCTTTGGTCTTGGCCATAGTGGAGTTTGGAGTCTGACTGTTTGAGGTTGTGGACAGGTGTCTTTTATACTGATAATGAGTTCAAACAGGTGCCATTAATACAGGTAACGAGTGGAGGACAGAGAAGCCTCTTAATGAAGAAGTTACAGGTCTGTGAGAGCCAGAAATCTTGCTTGTTTGTAGGTGACCAAATACTTATTTTACTGAGGAATTTACCAATTAATTCATTAAAAATCCTTCAATGTGATTTTCTGGATTTTTTTTCCTCATTTTGTCTCTCATAGTTGAGGTATACCTATGATGAAAATTGGAGACCTCTCTCATCTTTTAAGTGGGAGAACTTGCACAATTGGTGGCTGACTAAATACTTTTTTGCCCCACTCTATCTGTAAGTCTTTATTTTTGAACTGTTTCATGTCAATAAATGTGTGTGTGGTGAAACTGCACGTAAATCCAACAATCCTTCTCCTCCTCCATGCGCAATGGCAGAGCGCACGGAGAGTTTTTGACAGAATGACCCAGCCAGCAAAAAGTATTTAGCGGGTTCACCCACACATCATTTTCCTTTTTTCATTATAACTGTTTCTTTGTTCTGGACTAACCTGTGTTGGAGTTCGTCATGCCCCGGTCTCGCTGAAGGAAAGGAATGGCAGCAGGGTTCCCCATGGTGGAGGAGGAATGGGCTGCGGAGTTCATTCAGGGCTTCGTTAATGACGCCCTCGCCGCCTGGGGTCCTAAGGAGACGATGGAAAACTTGGACGGAGCAGTAGGCATCATGGAAGAGCATCCCGGGTTATGGACCTACCCGCAGTACGCTGACCTGCTCTCCACAGTCTGCTCGCTCCAGCGTTCCTTCCCTGGTCTGGCATTTCCTGCGATGCCAAGACGGAGGTCTGCTTTCCCGCAAACTGGCAGCCTCTGTGGCGCGCTGCTCGACCCTCCACTTGCTCCACCACGGTGTGTTCTGGAACACAAAGGACAGCACCGTCTCGCAAGGAAACGCCGGGAGAAGCCCCCCTCTTCTGCAGCGGCCATTATCATTTCAGCCGCTGAGAGGTCCGCTGGATTCACCCCGGCCACACCTACCTCTGTTGTCAGGGAGACGGCTCCTCCAATAGTCTGCGGAGGGGTCCAAGTCATCGCTGGCACGGAAAGGGACGAGTCTCTGCCCTTTGCAGCTACAGATGTCATCAACCGGGATGACAGGCAAGTATTTTTTTCATTCTGAATCATTTATCAACACTGAATCTTGCCTGTCTCCTGAGGTGGAGGCCCAGTATCGTCAGTCCACTGGGCCCTCTCCTCCAGCTGTAATTAATGATTGTTTTCTTCCCCTCTCCGTGTCTCCTCCTTTAATTTCTGAGGGCCTGCCAGTCCAAAAACCAGTCCACCTGACGATGGAGGAGGTTGAGGCCCTGGATGATCCTGCCCAGGAGCCCGCACAGAGGCGTTTCCCCGCAGTCACACCGGCGGACGAGGAGTGGGCGAATCTTCTCGCCTTAGTCAACCGCCGGGTCGAGGAGGAGCGCCATGAGAGGGAGGTCCAAGGACGCACTTCTCTGACTGTGAGGGTTCCACCTCCTACGCCTGCTCAGTCCCCAGATTTGCCTTCGGACGAGGAGTGGGTGAACCTGCTCGTTGTAGTCAACGGCCGGGTCAAAGAGGAACGCCTGAGGACCAGGACTGCAACCACCATCACACCTGTTGCGGGGACTGTCGCAGCAGAGTCACCCGTTGGACCAGACCCCCGGCCAACGGGATCCGGACCATCACCGTCGACAGTGTTGGAGTCTTGGACGGTGGTAGAGCTCGAGCCCAGGCAAGTTATGTCTCCTGCAGTTCAATTACCTGTGATTGAGAGATCTTGTCTGGCTCTTGGGGAGGAAAGTCGGGTGCGGCTCTTGGCCGCACCTGGGCTTCCCTCTCCAGGCTCTGCCGCTGCTGGCGACCCTAACCCTTCCTTCTCTCCCTTGCCTGTCGAGCCCCTCACTAGGGTTGCCGGAGAGGAGCAACCATCACCGGAGTTGCCTACTGATGACGACTGGATATTGGCGGCCCCAGAGAAAGTCGACGGGGGCACAGCACCGGGCGCAATGACAGAGGCTACGCACCCCAAATCGCCGGGGCAGCTCGTAGTAGCCCTTGGGGCCTCCTCACCGGGTTCTGCCGCTGCCGGCGACCCTGACCCGGTCTCTTTTTCTCTCCCTCCGAAGTTGGAGCCCCCTGCCAGGGTCGCCAGAGAGCAGCTGACTTCGCCAGAAGCCGCCGAGGATCGGGATTCAGCGCCAGGTGGCGTTAGGAGCACCACCTCCCTCACTGGGGAGGCCACCACGGGAGCAATGAGGCCCCGATGGGGGTCACCGCTAGTGCAACAGTGCTCCAGTTGGAGCCCGTCGTGGGCGCAGCCACATCCCAGACCGGGACCGTCATGGGTGCAGCTCTGGCCCAATTGGGGCCCACTGCGGGTGCAGCTGAGCCTCAGCCGGAGGTCACCACGGGTGCAGCCACATCCCAGACTGGGACCATCATGGGTGCAGCTCTGGCCCAATCGGGGCCCACCGCGGGTGCTGCAGAGTTGCCGCCGGAGGTCGCTGAGGGTCTGGCCCTGCTGAAGGAGGACGCCACTGCTTCAGCCCCTCCTGCCAAGGTCGTCAGGGCTCCCCCCATCGATTGCCTCCTCAGCCTGGTGTCTTTGGCCCTCTCACCGTGGGTGCAGCTTTGACCCAATCGGGGTCCACCGCGGGTGCAGCTGAGCCTCAGTCGGAGGTCATCATGGGTGCAGCTGAGCCTTGGCCGGAGGCCATCGTGGGTGCAGCTGAGCCTCGGCCGGAGGCCATCGTGGGTGCAGCTGAGCCTCAGCCGGATGCCATCGTGGGTGCAGTGGAGCTGGCCCGGTTTGAGGCCATCGTGGGGGCAGCAGAGCCAGCCCAGTCGGGGTCCACCGCGGGTGCAGTGGAGCCGGCCTGGTCGGGGTCTACCGCGGGTGCAGTTGCGGACCACCCTGGGGATGCTGTGGTCCCCTTATCCCTGCCCTACGCCATGGAGGTCCCCTTTCTCCGGTCCTGTTACCCACCAGTGAGCCTTCCAGTGTGCAGGCCGCCTCCTGCTTCACCCCTTCAGTCCTGGTGGCTCAACTACGCTAGCCGGCCACCAGAAGAATTGACTTCCCAGGTCAGGTGGCTCATGTTTTCCGGCAGGCCGCCAGACTCCATCCACCGGACCTTCTGCTGGGCCTGGGACTCTGGGTGGCCTCCTGAGCCCCAACGCCCGTGGACTTGGGGTGGTTAATTGTGGGCCCTGGGCGGGGCATTGCGTTCCTTTCTTCCTGTTCCCCCTTCCGCCCACCAGGGTTTGTGTTGTTTGTTGTTGTTTCAACTGTTGGTGGGGGGGGGGCTTCTTGATGTTACTTTGGGTGTCTGGGGTTCCACCCCTTAGAGAGGGGGCTCTGTTATGAGCTGAGCTGGCTTGGTTTTCCCCCGCTCGGCCCTGATCTCTCTGTGGGTTTTGGCTTCACAATTTATGTGCATTTTGTGTATTCATTCCATCACCTTAGCCACTGCCTGACTGGCAGCTGTTAGTCAGCCTCTGTGATCTTTTTCCCACGCTGCTGACAGTCTGTCGGTCCTACCACACCCCCTCGCTCTCCATAATTCCACCAGCTGTCCCAGCCCCGGTAATTATCTTTCCCGTGCCTCGCTCAGGTGTTCCCAATTTGTGTGGCCAGCAGCATTTGGATTTATGCAGCTCTTCGCTTGACAAATGCCACTGGGTCATTGTACAAGTCACTCTCATTCTCCACGGTGTGACCGTTATGTCAGGAGGGACATGTGGATTATGCTCGTTGGGAGAACTGGACTTTCTGGATGAATCCTGCTTGTGAGTAAACTGTTTGGCGTTTCTTGGCGCAGTAGTTTCTGCTATGCTTAGCTGTTAGCGTTTCTTCCCCGCAGTGCTACTGCTACGCTTAGGCTGTTGCTCAGTTTACTTCCCCTAGCCAGTTGAGCCTCCTTGAGTCTTCCTCGCTCTCCCGAGCATTTATTATATTTGTATTTTTCCTGTGGCCATGGTACACAGTGGTCTGCCCGCTGGTTGCTTCGACATCATCCATTTTGTGTACATAGCCACCTTTCTGTAAGTCTTTATTTTTGAACTGTTTCATGTCAATAAATGTGTGTGTAGTGAAACTCTGCGTGTAAATCCATCCATCCTTCTCCTCCTCCCTGCGCAATGGCAGAGCACACGAAGAGTTTATGACACATTCCAAATCTGAATGCATTTAGGTGTTCACTGGTATATAAAACAAGTCTATGTTTTAGCAGCAAAATAAGCAACCCCAGTAATAAGCCAGCAGCTTAGGTGGTTGTGTATACAGGTGTTCTGTGCCTTGGCAATATCAGGAGCATCTGACCATGACAAAATTTTTGTACATTGCAAGGAAAGCTCAATTTTTCCTCTCAGAAGACACTAAAAAATAAACACAGTCCTAGTCAATAAATATGTATTACTTGATGATAGGATCAGGTACAAAGATTTTTTAAAAACCTAAAATGTGAAACTTTTAACTTCCTCCCACACACTGGCAAAAGATGTATGATCTCAGCAAAAGATCAGAAAACTAAGCTTTTATAGTATTCAGTCATATTTTGGTTAATGTACATCTTTTATTACTGAAATCGCTTTAGTGTAAACAGTTGTTGGCAGAGCTGGGATAGCAACTTACCCTGGAAATTCTCCTACACTGAAGTGGTATTTGCTTTAAAAAAAACTTGTCAAATATTTTTCACTTAGAATTTCCAATAAAAGTTATTCAGATTTTTCCTAAGTAAAGTTTACGTAGTACCAAAAGTATATTTTACAGATATATGCTAGTAAAGTTTTCTAAGGATGTTATTTTTCAGGCGAATTTAGTTGTGCTTTGGTAATAAATTTTATTCAGTTCTCCTTAGTTTGTTACTCCAAAACCTTAATAAATATTTATTTTCAGTGTTAATTTCTAAGGTTTAGCTATGAAATAAGTAATTTTTACTTTATATGTATATTATCATATATGAATATACTTCACCTCTAAGTTATTACAGATTTAATGCATTTACAGTCCATCCGGAAAGTATTCACAGCCCTTCACTTTTTCCACATTTTCTTATGTTACAGCTTTATTCCAAAAGGGATCAAATTCATTTATTTCCTCAAAATTCTACACACAATACCCCATGGCCCTAGGTGTGAATGTGCGTGTGAATGGTTAAGGGATAGCGCCGTACCGTGGCTGCTTCATCCATCCAGGTGGATGCCCTCAATTTCTCTCTGGGGATCAATAAAGTACACAAAATTTAAAAAAAAAATGACTGTGAAAAAAGTTTTTTTGAGATTTTTGCAAATTTATTAAAAATAAAAAACGAAGAAATCACATGTACATAAGTATTCACAGCCTTTGCCATGAAGCTCATAATTGAGCTCAGGTGCATCCTGTTTCCACTGATCATCCTTGAGATGTTTCTACAGCTTAACTGGAGTCCACCTGTGGTAAATTCAGTTGACTGGACATGATCTGGAAAGGCACACACCTGTCTATATAAGGTCCCACAGTTGACAGTGCATGTCAGAGCACAAACCAAGCATGAAGTCAAAGGAATTGTCTGTAGACCGCCAAGACAGGATTGTCTCGAGGCATAAATCTGGGGAAGCATACAGAGAAATTTCTGCTGCATTGAAGGTCCAAATGAGCACAGTGGCCTCCATCATCCATAAAGGGAAGAAGTTCACAGCCACTAGGACTCTTCCTAGAGCTGGCTGGCCATCTAAACTGAGCGATCGGGGGAGAAGGGCCTTAGTCAGGGAGGTGACCAAGAACCTGATGGTCCCTCTGTCAGAGCTCCAGCGTTCCTCTGTGGAGAGAGGACAACTTTCCAGAAGGACAACCATCTCTGCAGCAATCCACCAATCAGGCCTGTATGGTAGAGTGGCCAGACGGAAGCCAGTCCATAGTAAAAGGCACATGGCAGCCCACCTGGAGTTTGAGAAAAGGGACCTGAAGGACTCTCAGACCATGAGAAACAAAATTCTCTGGTCTGATGAGACAAAGATTGAACTCTTTGGCGTGAATGCCAGGTGTCATGTTTGGAGGAAACCAGGCACCGCTCATAACCCTGCCAGTGGTGGTGGCAGCATCATGCTGTGGGGATGTTTTTCAGCAGCAGGAACTGGGAGACTAGTCAGGATAGAGCTAAAGATGAATGCAGCAATGTAGAGAGACATCCTGGATGAAAACCTGCTCCAGAGCACTCTTGACCTCAGACTGGGGCAGTGGGTCATCTTTCAGCAGGACAACAACCCTAAGCACACAGACAAGATATCAAAGGAGTGGCTTCAGGACAACTCTGTGAATGTCCTTGAGTGGCCCAGCCAGAGGCCAGACTTGAATCCAATTGAACATCTCTGGAGGGATCTGAAAATGGCTGTGCACCAACGCTTCCCATCCAACCTGATGGAGCTTGAGAGATGCTGTAAAGAGGAATGGGCAAAACTGCCCAAAGATAGGTGTGCCAAGCTTGTAGCATTATATTCAGAAAGACTTGAGGCTGTAATTGCTGCCAAAGGTGCATCAACAATTGGAACAAAGGCTATGAACGCTTACATATGTACACGTGATTTCTTAGGTTCTTATTTTTAATAAATTTGCAAAAATCTCAAGAAAACTTTTTTCATATTGTAATTATGGGGTATTGTGTATAGAATTTTGAGGAAAAAATGAATTTAATCCCTTTTGGAATAAAGCTATGTCATGAATTGCCCTTTGGGGCAGAGAGGCGAGACCCATGCGCTGAACTGTGAGTTTGTGAGGTTTATTGAAAAAGCAACAAGCATAAAGTCCAACACTGTGCTCTAAAGGAAAATACAAGCAAACGGGTAAATTTACAAACACAGCACACCAGAGCAGGAACAGGGCTCTGGTGAAGACGAAGAGTAACTTCTTCAGCAAGACAGCGGCAAGGAGAAATGAAAATACTACCCTTAAATAAGATCACAAACAATATACATAAGTAGTGACAGCTGTGGGTCACATGAGTGGGCAGGCGAAAACAATGATGCATAATTGGACCAGCTGGGGGCAATGAGAGGAGAGGTTGAAGCTGACAGCTGACAGGGGCGACGCCCACACAAAGCACAAAACCTAGAAATGTCCTTGATAGCTGTCAACCCAACTGTAAAGAACTAAAGAATAAAATATCAAGTGCAGACTAAAATATAAATGTAAATAAATACAAAATAAGAATGTAACAAAACTAAAACAAACAGGAAAATAGCAAACAGTACAAGAATTACAAAAACCCAAAAAGCACAAAATACAACAAATTTGTAAATATAAGGAAAAAGCCATGAGACTGAGCCTGGCGGAAGCCTCCAGAGCTCGGCTCATGACAGGCTGTAACATAACAAAATGTGGAAAAAAGTGAAGCACTGTGAATACTTTCCGGATGCACTGTAGCACATGCATAGCCATTTTCTTCAGGGCAACGTATGCAAGTGTTATCAAGCCATATGAAGAAATATATAGTACAAAATATCTGCCGTTTGATTACTCAACAGTGATGTGTCGTTTGCGAACGAAACGGCTCTGAGAGCCTTCTCTTTGAAGGGAACGACCAGAGCTGGCTCCTGTTTGTGAGCTGGAGCCACTTTGTTTTTACCTCTATATTTTTTCTGCTCTAGCCACACGTGATTGGCTGCACTGAGCAAGAGGGGGAGGGGAGGGGCGGGGTTACTTGCAGTAGCACTGCAGGCACACACAAGCTGCGTTCCGATCATCCAATAGTACACTCCGAAGTGGACTACACAGGGTATCTGCCATGTTAACTGAGATTCCAAATCGAAGGCAGCGAACGGTCTTCCGTTCAAAGGGAACAGAGAACTGTGCAAAGAAGTGAACAATGGTACGTCACTTCACCTTAAGTTGACAAGAAGGTTACCCATAAGCCATTGTGCCTCAAATACGAGTAAAACAAACTATTGTTGCTCACATTATTGACAAGCTTAACTGATGTTGGTTATTGTTTATTTCAACTGAACGTAATAAAAATATATTTGTATTAATGTTTTATTTAAGAAATATAAATTATCCACCATAGTATCAGTACGTGTCCATGGTTACCATGGTAACACACGGAGGAGGAAGCTGACGGTTACAGGGTGTTTCAAATGAAGAAATTTTGTGAGGGGCAGTTAACTTACTGATATTCTCTGAGAACGGAGCAGGGAGTAGGGAGTACTGTTGAAATACACTGTGGATCGGAACATAGCTACAGAGAGAGGCAGACAGTAGACTAGTGATGGGCTCCACAGTTCACTAAAATGTACTGAGTCACTACAGTTCGTTCACTAAAAAATCAGGTCTAAAGATTCGTACACCGAATCACTCACTGCTGTACTGGAGCGCTAACCACCTATCACTCATTGAACTGAAAAACGCGGCTGACCTGAGCGGGCGGGGCTCGCTCCTTCACTGCTCTTCAGTATGTTCAATGACTGAACTGATGAGAATGTGAGGGACCGCGGTGTCGGTCTCTGCTCCTCAGTAAACGTTCATGTATTGAGAATGTGAGAATGTGCGGGAGACAGCTGCTGAACAAAGCAGCAGCCGGGCAAGGTGGCTTGGATTCGTGCTGTGCATTTAAACGTGGTAGACAAATGTAACGGATTATTATTATGCTGGATTATTTTAAGAGTATATTTAACCCTTTTATTTTAGTACTTGGTGGTTTTATGCATTTTATTGGTTTTAACTGAGTTTGCTGTTTTTTTGTTTTGTTTAGTTTTTTCTCCCTGGTTGATTTGTTGCATGTTATTATTGCATGTTTTGTTGTCTTGTTTTCGTATTTTTTTAAAGGATAACTTAAAAAAACAGCAATTGTAAACTTAACTCCACTCCTGTATAGCCTGACAGTTATTGGCAATAAACCTTGTTTAAACACTATTGCCTACTATTCCATATTGAGGTGCATCACCCAGACAAGAAGTTCTGTTAGGGAGGTTTTTCCTCAGTTACACAGACATCTTTTATGAGTCTTGCATTTTAGAGGTTTGCTTGATAATTATTAGATATGACCACAGGTTTTATTATGATTTTTTAAAGTCTTTTTAACTGATCTGGATCATGTTCTTAGACTTGCTAAGTCTGATTCCAGCAGTTTAAGCAGCTGTCTCAGAGCTCACACACAGTGTGCCGTTACCATGCATAAGTTTCCTTATTGTCCCTCTTATTGTCATATTACAGATTTTACCATGGAGTGTAAACGGGGAACAGGTGAGATCAGAGAGTGCATACTTTTTAAGTTTACATGCCCCGACAGACTGCTATGATGATGATGATGATGAAGTTAGAAACCTGTTCAATAAGTTACACATGGGTTAAAAGACCCATACTCATGTGCAGTGTTGGGCAAGTTCCTAAAAAATAGTAACTAGTTACAGTTACCAGTTACTTCTTTTCAAAAGTAACTGAGTTACTTTTGAGTTATTGCATGGTTAAAGTAACTAGTTACTTGGAAAAGTAACTTTCAAGTTACTTTAAAATGCATACTTAAAGTAGAACTGAACTGAACGGCATTGAACGGCACTGGGTGATAGTACATACAATTATAAAGATAATTTATCATTGGCACCCCCTCCACAAATCCCGGAATCTTGGAGAAAATCACGATTTTGACTTTCCCGCCCTGAAAAATCAGACGAATCCGCCAATTAACCGGAAGTGCAGCCGGAGTTCCGCGTGACGTCACGAGTGTGACCCAGTCCTCATGTTTACCATTGCGAGCACGTCGACACTGGTTGTTTTTGGTGCATTTTGTCGTGATAGTCGACTACAAAACACTTCCAACACATGGGAAGATCTGTTCAGTGGCCAAGGAAAGCTGTCATGGCGACGGAAGAAAAGAAAGGGGGAGGAAAAGCGACCGGGAAGCGATGCGTTTCTAGATATACAGTGATCCCTCACTTATCGCGTTTAATGGGGACCAGAACCGACCGCGAAAAGTGAAAAACCGCGAAGTAGCGTGACCCCCCCCCCCCCAAGGGCGTCACAAGCACTATTTTGCACAAAAAGGCACAAGAGAACAGTGAAAAGTGCCACTAAGCAACACGAGCGATAAAGAACAATGAATGCGGTCTTCCTTCGCTGGGTAAAACGTCTCGGCCAATCAGCTTGCGAGATTCCCGAGCGGTGAAGAGGTGGGCGGAGAGGAGTGGAGCGGTGGTCAGAGAGGTGGATTTTGAGTTGTGCGGCTCTCCGTGTTGATACCTGATGTTCTAATGTAGTCTCCCTGCCTTCTCCCTGCCTTCTACATTAGAACATCAGGTATCAACATGGAGAGCCCGCACAACTCAAAATCTACCTCTCTGACCACCGCTCCACTCCTCTCCGCCCACCTATTCACCGCTTGGGAATCTCGCAAGCTGATTGGCCGAGACGTTTTACCTTGCAAGCTGATTGGCCGAGACGTTTTACCCAGCTTCGCTCCCTGCCGAGCGCCTATACCCAGCGAAGGAAGACCGCATTCATTGTTCTTTATCGCTCGTGTTGCTTAGTGGCACTTTTCGCTGTTCTCTTGTGCCTTTTTGTGCAAAATAGTGCTTGTGACGCCCTTGGGGGGGGTGACGCTACTTCGCGGTTTTTCACTTTTCGCGGTCGGTTCTGGTCCCCATTAAACGCGATAAGTGAGGGATCACTGTAATAAGTTGGAAAAATGCTGATGGTTTTTTTCCCTTTCTTTTTTATTGTTAATTTTCCTTATCCTGACACCCCAAACATGCCAAAGTAAAGACTCACCATTCTGTATTCAATAAGCGACTCTCCTCCCCATCACTGCTGCGGTCTGAGTCGGTGCCGGAATCCCCCGAAAATTCTGGCTCTAATCTGTACGGTTCGATGCCTCCCTCGCTCTCTTCCTGTTCACTTGACACTCCTGCATCCTCCTCTGTCTCGTCACCGATCCTGATTGCCTCTTCACTCTGAAAACTCTGGTGTTCTTGACTGCTGTAACTGCTATCATCTGCCATTGTTGTTTTGATAAGGGTCACACTCGTGACGTCACGCAGCGTCGTTTGCACTACTTCCGGTTTGTTTGGCACTGCCAGCCAGAGGCAAAAGTTTGTCGGCTTATAGCTTGGCCATCGCACGGCCTAAAAATTTCTTTTATGTGTTGAAAAGTACAATAGGTAATAAGGAATTAATCTGCTATTCTACTTTTTTGGGAAAAAGGTGAGTTCATTTCTACTTTAAATCATCTTGCACACATAGAAAGATCAAGGGCACCTTGTTCTTGTCAGAAAAAAGAAGAAAAAGAAAAACTGATGAGAAAAAGTCTCATCTTACAGAGAAAAAAATGTCTCAGATTTACTTAAACTATTGTAATCAGTAGAAAGTAAGAAATTTACTCGAAATAAAGCCATAAATTCACAGAGAAAACGTCTGGTGGGCCGTTTTTGGCCCACAAGCTATATGTTTGACATCCCTGGAACAGCCCATTAAAAATATATATATATTTTTTTTTTTTGTTACTTATTTGTACCCGTAGGTAGACTTGGTTTGCAGTCTGGTGACAAGCCACCGGCTGCTGGTCGCTGCGTGCGCGAGCGCCCTAAACCTACATGTTTTTGGTGTGCGGGAGGAAACCGGAGAAATCCCGGAGTAAACCCGCGCAACACGGGGAGAACATGCAAACTCCACACAGCTCACTGTTGGTCGGGGGCTGGGATCGAACCCACGATCTCATGATCCCCGCGATCCCCCGGCCGAGGGTAAAACTGTGCTGCCACAGTGCTAAACCACTGCGCCACTGTGCAGTGGTGGCGCAGTGGTTTAGCGAATGCATATTTAGAGGATTTGCTTCCATGAAATAGTTGCATATCACAACAGCATGTTAATGAATAAGATAAAATAAAACAGAAAGCACAGAAAAATGAAAGTTCACCGCTTAGAAGAAGCTGTTCTTTACTGCAACAAATCACAGTCACTTTTTCTCTGTGCGTAAGAAACACAATTGCTTACACAACTTACACATTTACACAACTGCGGACATTAAATGCGAGCTTCTTGCTCAAAAAATACTCATGTTTAACCACAGAGGTAGGAGCTGTTGGGGGCTACTAACTGCTCGGACAACAGGTGATCAGGATTCGATGAGAAGTTGCCACTGGGTTGCGATGTGAACTGGGGCAAGACAGGAAAACAACACACGGAGGAGATAGACTGCTGCGCCAGCTATGGTAGGGTCAGTTTGTATTTATTTGTGTTAAAAATATACCCATATTAATAAAACGAGTAACACGAGTAACACATCTGATCAAATTTTTAAACAATAATTTTGTTACACAGCACGTTACTGCAAAAGTAGTGGTGTTACAGTAACGCGTAACTTTGTAATGTTTTACTCCCAACACTGCTTATATGTTAGAAATAATTTTGGGGTACGCTAGACATTAACCTTGATGTATCTCAGGACTCGCGATGCTGTCATACAGACAAAAGGATGCTGCCGTCATATACACAATAGGACACAGCACTTTAAAGCACAACCATTCAGAGCCTTTGATGGTCATTTTACATTTGCTGGCAGCCATATTACTTAAGCAAAGAGGTTCCACACTCCACCACGAAACCGAGAAATGCCAGAAGATCCTTCACCCTGGTCCTGTAGTCGGAGACTGCGCTACGTTTAAAGATGCTTGTGTCCTCTGACTGGAAGTACTTCAGACAGCAGAGGAAGGTTGCATTATTCCACCTCTTGTTCAGTATTACAGGTGATATGGTTACCTCCGCCAAGGAGGTTATGTGATCATCGGCGTTGGTTTGTCTGTCTGTCTGTCTGTTTATTAGCAAGATAACTCAAAAAGTTATGGACGGATTTTCATGAAATTTTCACAGATTGTCAGAAATGGGGTATCCTACAGATGATTAGATTTTGGTGGTGATCCGGATCACCGTCCACAAGAAAACCGCCATTACACAAAATGCGATTTTCGTGAATAACTACTGAACCACTAATCCTATCATTGTCAATCCAATTGCTTGTCATATGTTTTCATGGTCAAGGAATCTGAAAACATACACACAAACACTGTATGGGGGGAACTGTGGCGAAAACCGCCATTACGGAAAATGCGATTTTCGTGAATAACTACTGAACCACTAATCCTATCATTGTGAATCCAATTGCTAGTCATATGTTTTCATGGTCAAGGAATCTGAAAACATACACACAACACTGTATGGGGGGAACTGTGGCGAAAACCGCCATTACGAAAAATGCGATTTTCGTGAATAACTACTGAACCACTAATCCTGTCATTGTGAATCCAATTGCTAGTCATATGTTTTCATGGTCAAGGAATCTGAAAACGTACACACACTGTATGGGGGGAACTGTGGTGAAAACCGCCATTACGGAAAATGCGACTTTCGCGAATAACTACTGAACCACTAATCCTATCATTGTGAATCCAATTGCTAGTCATATGTTTTCATGGTCAAGGAATCAAACACTGTATGGGGGGAACTGTGGCGCTTGGCGGAGGTCTGCGCTCTCCGAGTGCTTTTCTAGTTATTTTTGTGCCACACAGAAGTTTGATGAGGGAGTCGACTGTTTTGCACATCTCGGAGGGAGAAAAACACCTCGTGGGTAAAACCAGGTCTGTGGTGGACCACTCCCAGTTACACGGGGTGAGACTGGACATTCTGGCAGATAAGCACATCTGTCACAAGGTCTGTGGTGGACTTTTGCCAGTTGGTGCATCGTGACATGCACTACACAAAGAGCAGAGGTAAACAAACCTATCATCTGGTCAGTCGCTGCAACAGATACTGGAGTCAGTTTGTCTTGGCCTGTCCTTGCCACTGATAATACCTCTATCTGCCAAGGATGTCACCAAAGAAGGAGGGAATGGAAGAGATCAAAAAATCTCTGAACTTCTTGTCAGAAGAACTGACCAAAGTGGCTAGTCAGCAGGCTAAAATAATAGGGCTAGTGGAAAAAGTCTGAGAATTAAAATTAACAATTAAGGAAAAAGACAAAAAAATTGCGGACTTGGAGCGATGCGTCGAGGATCTTGAACAATGTTCTTGTATGGATGATCTAATTATATGTGGACTAGACATTAAATACCAATCATATGCTCATGCTACAGCAGGATTGAGAGGTGAGGATGCTTCCGCAAGTGAATCAGTCTCCCTGGAAAACCAGGTGCTTCAGTTCCTTGATAGTAGAAATATAAAGGTCGAAGCAAATGCAATTTCAGCCTGTCATGCTTTACCCAGAAAGGATAATAAAACAAAGAAATCAATTGTGATGCGCTTTGTGAACAGAAGGATAAAGAATGACATACTGAGGCAGGCCAGAAAGCTACGGGGAACAGAAGTTTACCTAAATGAACATCTAACAAAAACTAATGCTGAAATAGCACGGCAAGCACGGATGCTGAAAAGACAAAATAAGATACAGGCAACATGGACAAGAAATTGTAGAGTTTGGATCAAACTAAATGGAACACCTGAGGAAGCAAAGAGTATAATAATCAGAGAGATCACTGACTTAAATAAATATAGATGAAAACTGATTAAGAAAATTAAGAGACTATGATAATCCATATCCACACACACAGCAAGAATAGTTCTTCTGTGACACCATGTCAATGTACTTTAAAAAAACAAAAACTAAAAACAAACAAAACTTATGAATCTCCAAAAGTACAATGGGAGGCAGAGCCTTCAGTTATCAAGCTCCTCTCCTGTGGAATCAGCTGCCAATCTGGATTCGGGAGTCAGACTCGATCTCTGTTTTTAAGAATAGGGCTAAAACCTACCTTTTTGATATAGCCTACAATTAGGGAGGGATCATGTGTTTTCTGAACCCTCCCTTAGTTATGCTGCTAATAGGTTTAGTCAGCCGGGGGACCTCCAGTAATGCACTGGGCCTCACTCCTTTCCTCACTCTCTATGAAATATTTTTTTTTTTTGCTGGTCATTAACATTTGTTTGTTCTCTCCCATAGATTGAGTCCCCATCGTGCTGTTTGCTCTCTACATGTCTGTTCTTTTCTTCTTCTCTATCCCCTCACCCCCCAGCCAGTCGCAGCAGATGACTGCCCCTCCCTGAGCCTGGTTCTGCTGGAGGTTTCTTCCTGTTAAAAGGGAGTTTTTCCTCTCCACCGTCGCCAAGTGCTTGCTCACAGGGGATCGCCTGATTGCTGGGGTCTTTCTGCAACTGTGGGGGTCCTCCCTACAGTTGATAGTGCTATGAGATGACTGTTGTTGTGAAATGGCGCTATATAAATAAAGTTGAATTGAATTGAATTGAATTATGACTGATTTGAGTAGACATCAATTATCCCCAGTTGGAGGAAGTCATTTGACACAGAGTGAGAAAATTCAAACTCTGAAAATGTGCCATTATGCTGAACATACACTACCATTCAAAAGTTTGGGGTCACCCAGACAATTATTTTATGTTTTCCATGAAAAGTCACACTTATTTACCACCATGAGTTGTAAAATGAATAGAAAATATAGTCAAGACATTGACAATGTTAGAAATAATGATTTGTATTTGAAATAATAATTTTTTCCTTCAAACTTTGCTTTCGTCAAAGAATCCTCCATTTGCAGCAATTACAGCATTGCAGACCTAACATGATTGCACAAGGGTTTTCTAATCATCCATTAGCCTTCTGACACAATGAGCAAACACACTGTACCATTAGAACACTGGAGTGATAGTTGCTGGAAATGGGCCTCTATACACCTATGTAGATATTGCACCAAAAACCAGACATTTGCAGCTAGAATAGTCATTTACCACATTAGCAATGTATAGAGTGTATTTCTGATTAGTTTAAAGTTATCTTCATTGAAAAAAGTGCTTTTCTTTCAAAAATAAGGAAATTTCTAAGTGACCCCAAACTTTTGAACGGTAGTGTAAACTACAAGAGATGGAGAATGATATTGATCCTGATAACCACTTTTTCAATAATATTCATAATCATTGTGAATATTACATTGAAAAGCAATTCAAAAGTCAAGTGCAACTAGATGGTAAACTATCAATAATACACTTCAACAGCAGAAGTCTTAACAAAAACTTTCCACAGATTCAGGACTATTTAAAACAGCTGGACAGAAAATTTACAGCTATTGCAGTCTCTGAAACTTGGCTTAATGAAGAGCAGGCTCCCGTGATGGCCATAGAGGGATATCAGATGTTTCATATTAACATGTCTCAAAAAAAGGGTGGTGGTGTTGCACTGTATATTGATGACCTGTATAGGTGTAAGCTTGTAAATGGAATGTCCTTTGCACTACCAGGGATTTTGGAATGTGTTACTGTTGAGATTGACCAAGATAAAACAAAAAATCTAATTATAAGTTGTATATATAGAACGCCAGGAACTTGCATTGAGACATTCAGAGATAAATTAGTCGAGCTGAACAATAATATTACTAGTAAGAAAATGGTAGTAATTTGTGGAGATTTCAATATTGATCTACTAAATCCATATCAACAAAATGTAATTACAGAGTTCATGAATTCTATGTACAGCATGAGTCTATATCCCACAATAACACATCCCAGTAGAATCACAGTTCACACTGCTACACTTATTGACAACCGGTTTGTTAATATCATTGATAAGAAAATAGAAAGTTGATTATTGATAAATGATATAAGTGACCATTTGCCATCCTTTGCACTTATCCATGGCCACACGGGGGCCAATACAGAAAAAATTTTAAAATCGTTCAGATACAAATCACAAAATGCAATCAGTTCTATTAAAGAGGACTTGCTGAAGCAAGACTGGACAAAAGTGTATGTATCAGATGTAAATGAAGCCTATGACACATTTATAAACATTGTAATCACTCTTTATGAAAAAAATTGTCCATTAGTAAAGAAAAAGCCTAAACATAAATTTGCCGATAAGCCATGGTTAACCAAAGGATTACAAAAGGTGTGTAAAAAGAAAAATTTATTATATAAAGCTTTCCTAAAGAAAAGGACAAAAGAAGCAGAGCAGCAGTATAAAACATACAAAAATAAGTTGACATATATAATAAGATGTAGTAAAAGAGACCATTACAGTAAAGAACTGGAGAAAAACAGAGACAATATTAAAAATACATGGACAATACTTAACAATATTCTTGGAAGTAAAAACAGAAATACAAGCTACCCAACCGATTTTTCAAAAAATAAAACGACTCAGAGTGTGAATGCAGTTTCACCTGCAGATGAATTTAATAACTTTTTTGTTAACCACTTGCACGCCGTTGTTCCGCGGGCGGGCAAGTCTCTGCGTCCTAGGGCGCACAAGGGCGCACGAGAGCGCACTCGTGCGCCCTCGTGCGCATGACGCATGATAAGGATATTGATGGTGGTGGTGTAGGTGGTGTGGCCTCTAAACGCCACTGAAAAAAAAATCTGCAAACACAGCCGCGAACAGATTAGTTCATCTGATTGACCTCTCATTCGACTAATAAGAGCCTTGAATTGGGTTTCTGAAACCTTGAAGAACCAATGAATGAAAACCTAGGAAGGAGGACCCGCCTCCCAACGCTTTGAATGCAGTGAGCCAATTGAAGCAGAGAAGTTCGTGAGCTGTTTTTTTTTAAGGCTGGGTGAAGACTGGCTGCTGCAGCGGATCAAAAAAGGACACAGGAAGAGCCCCACAGACCCAGCAGCATGGAGACCATCCACAAATGCAACCTGTGTGACAGGGAGTGCCATTCGTGGATCGGCATGTTCGGCCACAGGCGGTGCTTATTTTGTATTGGTTCCAGCAGAGTAGACGTTATGATTTCTTCCATGGTCATTATAGACCGACGGAGGCTGACGACGAAGGCTGAGTGACACACACGCCTTCGCCAGTCTTTTTTTAATTACTACTGTTATTTGTTTTGAAAAATCGTTCGCCAAAAACCGCAATCATGGAAGCACAAAACCGCAATAATGGAATTATGTTTTGATCGAGTCGCGAGACCAGAACCAGAGCGGACCAGCGTCGCGTTCGTCTGACAATGAGGAAGACAAGTTCGCCAAGACTCCGCTGTGAAGAGGTAAAGTGTTATAAGCTAAATTATTCTCTACTGAAAATTGTAATCCAAAATGACTTTTGAGCGATCAGTAAATTACAGCTGTGCGGTTCACGAAGTCTGAAGTTCGTGCGCCGCGGTACAAGGGGTTGCTCGCAGTGTACAGGCTGTGAACGCCCCCCCCCGCTATTCTTCTGCAGCGAGGGGGGGGGGAGCCGCGGTGACTGCACTGCTGTCCTACATCACCACATAAAGCTAATCCGTTGTGTAGCGATGGCCGAAGTCCCTCCTCTGTAGCGAGCGGGGGGGGGGGGGGGGAGCCGCTGTGACAGCGTTGCTGTGGAAACATGCAACGAGTGTAATCTGTCATGTAGCGAGGGCCGAACTCTGTCCTTGATAGCGGGGGCCCCCCCCCCCCCCACACACACACACACACAGACACAACCCTGAGTGTGACCTTTCCTTTGAGCCTAAAATGAAGATTCTATATTGAATTATTCAAAAGTTACAGACGTTTTTCCAAACTGTGCCATTTGGCACAATTTGGCACAGTTCCAAAACGCCTGGGAACAGCCTGAGAACAAAGCTGCGTAAAATATTCATTTTTTGTGGTATTGTTACCAAATTTGGATCTCAGCTGGATAACGCTTGGTTCTACATTTCTGTTGCATTTTCCAGCCGGATTGGACAGCTGTGTGTTATTTACAAGCATTTGTATCCAAAAAAACACTGTGTCCAAATTTTTTTTTCTTCAAGTTCAGTATGTTTAGATGACTGTAACTCAGTGGCCGGAGCACGTAGAGAGATTATGTTTTTTTTTGCCAAAAAATTCAAAGTGTTTTCTTTTAAATGACACCAACCCCATGAAGATGCTGCAAAGGGTTGAAGAACAGCTTTCGATTTACTTTGGGCACGTTATTTTTTGGCATTTTTAGGAAAATTGCCCGGAGTGCAAGTGGTTAACATTGGTCCTAATTTGGCTCGAGAAATACCCATTACGGCACCTACAGGCGAAACAATAAGCAAAAATACTGCTATAAAAGACTCCATTTTCATAAAGAACACAGACGAGAGAGAGGTCATTGAAATTGTTAAATCGTTTAAAAGTAAAACATCTACGGACTGTGATGGTATTGACATGCTCTTAGTCAAAACTATTATTGAATGCTTAGTGAAACCACTGACGTATATCTGTAACCTGTCTCTCCAAACAGGTATATTTCCCAATGCAATGAAAATAGCTAAAGTAATTCTGATATACAAGACGGGTAACAGAGGGGAATTCTCAAACTATAGACCAATTTCTCTATTGCCGCAATTTTCCAAGATACTTGAAAAAATATTCTATGAGAGAGTTAACAACTTCATACTGAAGAATAATTTATTGTGTGAGCAGCAACATGGGTTCAGACACAAGAGGACAACTGCATTTGCTCTAATGGAATTTATAGAAAAAATATCAACTGCCGTTGAAAATAAAGAGTATTCAGTTGGGGTATTCCTGGATCTTAAAAAAGCATTTGATACAGTGGATCATAATTTATTATTAAAGAAACTACAAAATTGTGGTATTAGGGGGTAGCACTGTCCTGGTTTCTTTCGGGTAGATGGTGGCTCGTCAACCTGGGAAGGTAGCCCACCTAGGGGAAGGTAAACCCTGATTTCAAACCTCCACTGCCTTGCGGCACACCCGGTCACGGGAAAGGCTTCGGGAGTCAACCCTGAGGAAAAATCCGGAGTCGGAGCCCCTAAGGCAGTTCTCTGTTGTGCTCAACATCGTTCTGGCAGCTCCTGCGACGGCGCTGGTGCCAAACTATAGCAGCCCTGCTGTTCCTTTGGATTCATCAGTGACGTGGAGAGGGGGGACATGCTGTATGGGTAACATCTTGTCCTCCATGTCTTCCTGCCCAGGCTTGAATCCTACCAACGTCCAACGCTGGAAGGTAGAACACCGGTGCGCATCGGCCTATTCAGCCACAGGCGGTGCTGTTCCAGCAGAGTAGACGTTCAGGATTCTCTTCCATGGTCATCATAGACCGACGGAGGCCGACGACTGTCCTGGTTATGTAGTTACTTAAAGAATAGATATCAGTATGTATGTGTTGGTAACAAAAACTCACAGTTACTGAAGGTTACTTGTGGAGTCCCACAATGTTCAGTTTTGGGGCCATTGTTATTCAACATGTATATAAATGATATATGTAAAGTTTCAGAAAAAATGGAATTAATTTTGTTTGCCGACGACACTAATTTATTATGCAGTGGAAGCAATTTGGAACAACTTTTGGATACACTCGGAAAGAAATTAGGAAAGCTCAAACTGTGGTTTGATTCAAACAAATTAACGCTCAATTTAAGTAAGACAAAATTTATAGTTTTTAACAACCATCACAACAACTTAGTATCTAAACTCAGTGTAAATGGTGTAGAGATTGAAATGGTATCCGAAACTAAATTTCTTGGAGTAATAATTGATAATAAACTGTGTTGGAAGTCCCATATTAATTATATTAAGGGTAAAATATCCAAATCAATTGCAATACTACACAGAGTGAAATATTTGCTGAATCAACCCACACTATATACCTTGTATTATTCATTAATACTCCCATACATGACATATTGTACTGAAGTATGGAGAAATACATATAAAACAAACATATATCCAGTCTTTATGCTTCAGAAGAGAGCTATTAGAATAATAAACAAAGCTGCTTACAGGGAACCAACAAACCCACTTTTTCTTAAATTAAAAGCTCTCAAGTTGAAAGATCTGGTTGACTTTAAAACTGCAGTAATAATGTTTAAAGTGAAGAATCTATCACTGCCCGCAAATATCCAAAAGTTGTTCCAAATAAGGGAGAAACAATATCATTTCAGAGGAACATGTATATTTCAAAAACCTTCAGTGAGAACTACCACCAAGCAACACTGTGTTTCAGTGCAAGGAGTCAGATTATGGAACGATTTTGGACCTGAATTAAAATCATGTACAACACTTGGACAATTTAAACAAAAACTAAAGGAAGAAATACTCCAAACATATATACAAGATGACATGTAAAATCACATAAGGATTGTCATATCCAGTCTGCGTTGTGTTGTAGCTTAGTTTTTTTTGTCACATTTTGTCTTAGCTATGTTCTGAATTGTAATCGTTCTTGTTTTGTTTTCTTTTGAATTCTTGGATGGAATATGGGTGGGCAATATAAGCTGCGGCTTCAGCCATCACCCATTTCGGATAACTTATGTTGAACTGTATAATCAGAGGAGTTATTGTCTAATTTGTTCTTGTTGGATTTTCTTTCCCCCTTTGTTATATTATTCTGTTTCTTTTAATCTGTATTTTTATCTATCCGAAATAAAGATTCATTCATTCATTCATTCATTCATTCAATGTGTTGCTAGTCCAGCAAAAGTTAGCGGTACTCAAATACTTTGCAAGCAGCTTCATGAAATGGTCAGTCAGAGAGCAACTCATAACGGCTTGGACATTGCCCGGGTTAACAAGGTCAGAAGTTCCTGGAAGTGGAAGGCTAATTACAGAGCTGCGTAGAGGAATATGATCAGACCTAAATGAAACAGTCATTGTCGACCCCAACAGACTGCTATGATGATGATGATGAATGGCTGAAAGAAAACCACTCATGGCGTTTTTTTCCACTCCGGCACTCCCCATTCATTGTCTATTGGCCCATTTCCACTAGCACCTACTCAGCCCGACTTGCCTCGACTCTACTCAGTTTGTAGGGTTTTCCATTAGTACCTAGTATCTGTTACTAAGTACTTTTTTAGTACCTACTCTGTCGGGGTTCCAAACAAGCTGAAGTCAAGCTGAAAATGTGACATCAACAGACTGCAGGCTACTGATTGGCCAGGGCTTAACATTACTGGATGAGAACAACATCTTCACAAGAATCAAAACTGCCATTTGTAAATTTGGCAACAACGAACGGGAGTTTTTATTATTTCTGTGATAATCAACATGATGGCTACACACACAAATCAGCACCGTAGTCCAACAACAAGGTGCAGACTTTTCTGTGCTTGGTGGCTGATGAGAGAATCCAGAGGGAGCTTCGGGGCTGAAAAGTTCATAGTGGTCAAATTTGACCAAATGTGGTTTATTTTTCAACAGTTGCTCCGTCGGTGCACACTAGGGTTGCCAACTTTCTCACAGCCAAATAAGGGACAGAGGGTTTTAACTCTTGCTTGGTGTCACGATGTTGTGGACATTAGTGTTGTCACAATACTGGGACTTTTTTACCTTGATAATCCCTTAAAAAATACTGGTATTCAATGTCATGTTTAATACTACAGGGAAAAAATCCACACTGTATACCTAGAAATTTCAGATTTTACAGAATACAGAATCTCAGTTTAAAAATGTGTAATAGCTATGTTTTTTAATAATGGACTGCATTTACAGCTGTCGACAAAATTGTTGGTACCCCTCTGTTAATGAAAGAAAAACCCACAACGGTCACAGAAATAACTTGAATCTGACAAAAGTGGTAATAAATAAAAATTCTATGAAAATTAACCAATGAAAATCAGACAGTGTTTTTGAATTGTGGTTCAACAGAATTACTTTAAAAAACAAACTCATGAAACAGGCCTGGACAAAAATGATGGTACCCCTAGAAAAGATTGAAAATAATGTGACCATAGGGACATGTTCAACCAAGATGTGTCCTCTAATTAACATCACAGGTGTCTACAAACTTGTAATCAGTCAGTCGGCCTATTTAAAGGGTGACAAGTAGTCACTGTGCTGTTTGGTGACATGGTGTGTACCACACTAAACGTGGACCAGAGGAAGCAAAGGAGAGAGTTGTCTCAGAAGATTAGAAAGAAAATTATAGACAAGCATGTGAAAGGTAAAGGCTATAAGACCATCTCCAAGCAGCTTGATGTTCCTGTGACTACAGTTGCACATATTATTCAGAAATTTAAGATCCACGGGACTGTAGCCAGCCTCCCTGGATGTGGCCGCAGGAGGAGACGGATAATGTGAATGGTAACAAAAGAGCCTAGAACAACCTCTAAACACATTCATGGTGAACTTCAAGGTCAAGGTCATGGCTGCACGGTGGCGCGGTGGTTTAGCACTGTGGCAGCACAGTTTTACCCTCGGCCGGGGGATCGCGGGGATCATGAGATCGTGGGTTCGATCCCAGCCCCCGACCAACAGTGAGCTGTGTGGAGTTTGCATGTTCTCCCCGTGTTGCGCGGGTTTACTCCGGGATTTCTCCGGTTTCCTCCCGCACACCAAAAACATGTAGGTTTAGGGCGCTCGCGCACGCAGCGACCAGCAGCCGGTGGCTTGTCACCAGACTGCAAACCAAGTCTACCTACGGGTACAAATAAGTAACAAAAAAAAAAAAAAAAAGGTACATCAGTGTCAGATCGCACCATCCATCGTTGTTTGAGCCAAAGTGGACTTCATGGGAGACGACCAAGGAGGACACCACTGTTGAAAACAAATGATAAAAAAGCCAGACTGGAATTTGCCAAACTGCATGTTGACAAGCCACAAAGCTTCTGGGAGAATGTCCGATGGACAGACAAGACAAAACTGGAACTTTTTGGCAAGGCACATCAGCTCTATGTCCACAGACGCAAAAATGAAGCATACCAAGAAAAGAACACTGTCCCTACTGTGAAACATGGAGGAGGTTCTGTTATGTTCTGGGGCTGCTTTGCTGCATCTGGCACAGGGTGTCTTGAATCTGTGCAGGGTACAGTGAAATCTCAAGACTATCAAGGTATTCTAGAGAGAAATGTGCTGCCCAGTGTCAGACAGCTTGGTCTCAGTCGCAGGTCATGGGTCTTGCAACAGGATAATGACCCAAAACACACAGCTTGTGTACTTGGTGTACACAAACACAGATGCTTATAAGGCAACACCTTGCCCCCACCTCGGCCTTTCTGACCACATACCGTGATCCTGGTGCCTGCCTACAAACCTTTACTGTAGCGCAGCAGGCCAATAGTGAAACAAATCAGGATTTGTCCAGAGAGTGCAACCTCAGAACTTAAAGACTGTTTTCTGCACACAGACTGGGAGGTCTTCAAAATAGCAGCCTCCCAGGAAGACAAGACAGGTGTGGAGGAGTATGCTGAAACAGTCATCAGCTACATCGCGAAGTGCACAGAGGATGTCACTGTAGTGAAGACTATCACTGCATGGAGCAACCATAAGACCTGGATGACTGCAGAGGTGCGCTCGCTGCTCACAGCCAGAGATGCAGCCTTCAGAGCGAAGGACAGGATTGCCCTCCACTCAACCAGGTCTGTGCTCTCAAAGGGAATTAAGACAGCGAAGTGCGCCTATGCGGAGGAAATCCAGGGACACCTCTGTGACACTAGGAACACCAAGCGGATATGGCAGGGAGTTTGGGCGCTGACGGACTATAAGTCTAGGCAGGAGGTCGATGATGACGACGCTTCACTTCCAGACAGGCTCAACAACTTCTTTGCACGTTTTGAAGCATCAAACCCAACAATCAGAGGGAGGGCTGGCCCATCTCCACCATAGGTTGGGCCAGCTATCACCATCAATACAGCGGACACACGGAGGACCCTAACCCGGGTCAACCCACGTAAAGCTGCAGGTCCGGACAACATCCCGGGACGTGTGCTCCGAGACTGCGCAAGCGAGTTGGCGGATGTACTGACTAACATTTATAACATCTCCCTGAGTCAGGCCATCGTTCCCAGATGCTTTAAGACTTCTACCATAATACCGGTGGCAAAGAAACCAGTTGTGTCCTGTCTGAATGACTATCGTCCTGTTGCACTGACACCAATTGTGATGAAGTGTTTTGAATGGCTTGTCAAACCACACATCACAGCCTGCCTCCCTGTATTCCATGACCCGCTCCAGTTTGCATATCGTTCAAACCACTCCACGGAGGATGCTATAGTCACCACCCTGCAGTCTGTCATCACCCACCTGGATCAGAAAGACACCTACGCCAGACTCCTGTACATTGATTTCAGTTCAGCATTCAACACCATTATTCCCCAGAGACTGATAGAGAAATTACTCCTTCTTGGTCTGAACACCGCCACATGTCTCTGGATCCTGGATTTCCTGACTGAGAGACCTCAGTCTGTCCGTGTTGGAAATAACATTTCCAACTCTATCACGCTGAGCACCGAATCCCCTCAAGGCTGCGTACTCAGTCCACTGTTGTTTACACTTCTAACACATGACTGTGTATCCAGACACGAGGGGAACCAGATTATTAAGTTTGCAGACGACACCACGGTGGTGGGACTTATTCAGAGGGATGAGGAATCAATGTATAGGGAAGAAGTGAGAGACCTGGAGGGCTGGTGCAGGGAGAACAATCTGGTGCTCAACGTGGACAAAGTGAAGGAGATGATTATCGACTTCCAGCAGTCACAGAATGAACACGTCCCTCTCAGCATCGGCGGCCATTTAGTGGAGAGAGTGGAGAACATCAAGTTCCTCGGAGTGCAGATCTCGCAGGACCTGACCTGGAGCAAGAATTCCTTGGGGATCAGAAGTGGGCCCAGCAGAGATTGCACTTCTTGAGGAAACTCAAACAGGCCTCTCTTCCCCATCTGCATCCTCAGGACCTTCTACAGAGGTGTGGTGGAGAATGTTCTGACGTACTGCATTGCAACATGGTACTCCAGCTGCAGTATATCAGACAAAAAAGCCCTGCAGAGGATAGTTAAGGGAGCTGAGAGAGTAATTGGAGTTGCCCTCTCCTCAGTCCAAGAACTTTTTCAGAACCGTTGTAGGAGCAGGACACTGAACATTGTCAAGGACCATTCTCACCCTCTGCATAAACACTTTGAACTTCTGCCATCTGGCAAACGATTCCTGAGCATCAGAGGCAGAACCACCAGACTGATTAACAGCTTCCTTCCACAAGCTGTTAGGATGCTGAACAGTTGATCCGGAATCTCTCATACATACTACTGCACCTATGGACATTATGTATATTATTTGCCTATTATAGTTCTGGCTAGTTTTCAAGTATGTTTCAGGGAAGTGTGAATGGCTGTGTTGGGGTGGGGGGTGAGGGTATGTGTGGAGTGTGTCTTAAATTATGTTTTTTTTTACTTATATGGATGCCGAGAGAAACGCAATTTCATCTTGCCTGCACTACAGTTGTATGTACAGCAATATGACAATAAAGGTTGATTTGATTTGATTTAAAAACGCCCAAGAATGGCTAAGAGCGAAACATTGGACTATTCTAAAGTGGCCTTCTATGAGCCCTGATCTAAATCCTATTGAACATCTGTGGAAGGAGCTGAAACATGCCGTCTGGAGAAGGCACCCTTCAAACCTGAGACAACTGGAGCAGTTTGCTCATGAGGAGTGGGCCAAAATACCTGCTGAGAGGTGCAGAAGTCTCATTGACAGTTACAGAAATCGTTTGATTGCAGTGATTGCCTCAAAAGGTTGTGCAACAAAATATTAAGTTAAAGGTACCATCATTTTTGTCCAGGCCTGTTTCATGAGTTTGTTTTTTAAAATAATTCTGTTGAACCACAATTCAAAAGCATTGTCTGATTTTCATATAATTTTTATTTATTACCACTTTTGTCAGACTCAAGTTATTTCTGTGACCATTGTGGGTTTTTCTTTCATTAACAGAGGGGTACCAACAATTTTGTCCACGGCTGTATATAGCATTTTTCATGACACCCTAAGACACTTTACAATGAGTCCATTATTCATTCACTCCACAGACAATGATAGTGGTAAGCTACCTCTATAGCCACAGCTGCCCTGGGGCAGACTGATGGAAACATGGCTGCCAATCCATGCCAGCGGCCTCTTCGACCACCACTGAACATTTATTCACATTCGTACATCAATGTCATCAACCATGAACACACTGGAGGCAAGGTGGGTAAAGTGTCTTGCCCAAGGACACAACAGCAAGGTGGGGGGAGTGGGATTCGAACCACCAACCCTCCAGTTATTGGGCGACCTGCTCTATCTCCTGAGCCACTATGGCCTCATTTTTGTTTCTCTTTGAGAAATAATGCAACGTTGCGCAGGAAAACACAACTACACTGGAAAAAGTTAAATATAAGTAAAATTAAATAAATTAAGGCTGTTTATGCTTGTTTTTTGTTTGACAAGATATTTATTCTTGCTGTGCAGTTTATGTGTAAGAAAATTTTACATGCTTTCCAATAGTTTTAACGCAATTTTAAGCAATTCGATAAGTCAAATTTTCTTGCTCTGTTGGCAGATAATTTTACTTAAAATAAACAAAAAATCTGACAATAGATAATTCCAGTTAAAAATAGAAAAAATATCTGCCAACAAAGTAAAATTAAATTGCTTAAAACAAGTAAAAACTTTTGTAAAGCAAGTAAAATCTTACAGAAAACTACACAACAAAAGGAAATTTTTGTCCTGTTAAAATAATCTTGTGAGAGAAAAACAAGCATATAGCTATGATTTAAGATATTTTATCTTACTGTGGTTAACCCCCACAACAGACTGGGACAATCAGAGCACGCATCTGGAGCGATTAACATTACAGTGAAATGTGTGTATTGATGTCAACAGGCAGCCTCGCTTGGTCTGGCTTTTTCCTCCTCAGTGCTGTGATGTTGATGTGCCATTCATGCATTGTGTTCATGCTTCCTGCTCTTGCTGTGATGTAAATGTCCCATGCCTTTCATGTATTGTCTGTAGTTGGGTATATAAGCTGCATCGCTCTGTAACTCATTGTCTCACTCTGACGACTGCTTCTACTACTGCTGCTGAGAGCCTGAGGACCCGCTCCAGCCTGCTTGCACAAGGGCTGGAGCGAGTTCCTATGATGGCGGTATGATTTAATAAACCTACTTAAAACCCTCAGTTCGCTGCCTATTTTATCATCCGCCTCATTGGTGACCCCGAAAATGCACACGTTTTGTGCAACGCAACCTTCTGGTCTGGACAGCCTCATTGGTGACCCCGAAAATGCACACGCTTTGTGCAACGCAACCTTCTGGTCTGGACAGCCACGCTGGTGAACCGACGACAACAAACGCAGCACCTGGCGGTGATTCTCCGACGACAAGCGAACGCAGCAGCCTGGCGCAAATGATCTGCCCTCCCTTCTGCTACAGGGAGACCTCGACGCAGAGTTACCAGGCGAAACTCTCCGGAGATCACCCACGACCGAGAAAGCTGCAGAAAACTTCATGGTGAGATCTGCACATCCACGCTGGGACCGGCCGCTCTCACAGCTCCTCCACACGAGAGCGCATGCACCTCGTCCTCTCTCCACGACGGCGACCTCCAGGGCCGACGGAGAACACAGCGCGTGGACCTGAACGCACCATGACCAATCTACAGCAACACACTGAACAGGGATGATTATCGGCGCCGACTACGCTGATCTCCAGCAAGCTCCCTGACCCTGACTCACCTCTCCAGCGGGTCCACCCACATACGGAACCCCTGCACACGCACCGGGGGTTACGAGGACGGCGCACCACGCACGGGACAAATACAGCTCCACAGACCGCCATCGTCCTTCGCCGCTGCACACAGAACCTTCAGGGTTGCTCGTTCACCTGAGGCACGCATGCAGCTTGCTCACAGGATTTTCTAATGGTCTTAGCCACGGCGCACAACGGGAATTCAGCAGTCTGCGGTCCCCGAAGGCTTTAGGGTTGCGCCCGCACCTAAAGTCAACATGCCAAGTCCCTCTGCTTTTGTTTTTTTTTTCTTACAGCCACTACGCAGCCTCGCCACTCCGGTTTTTCTTCATGGCCGCTATTAATCCTCGCAGGACTTAATCGCGAGAGGAGTCAGTGACTAATTTTTCTTCGTACAGCTGCTGTGGACCTCCGCATGTTCAACGGGACAGCCCCTCAACATCGTGGATCCACAGGCAATTTTTGCACGGCCCAGACAATTCTCCGTCCCGGGCCGGCACTTGCTACCCCCACCCCCCCACCCACCTCCACCTGCACAGAGCTTTCACTGCTCGCTGCCAAAGCTGGACTATCGAGGCCTCAGCCGCCTGCTGAGCCCTCTGGGGGGGAGTAGTGTGGTTAACCCCCACAACAGACTGGGACAATCAGAGCACGCATCTGGAGCGATTAACATTACAGTGAAATGTGTGTATTGATGTCAACAGGCAGCCTCGCTTGGTCTGGCTTTTTCCTCCTCAGTGCTGTGATGTTGATGTGCCATTCATGCATTGTGTTCATGCTTCCTGCTCTTGCTGTGATGTAAATGTCCCATGCCTTTCATGTATTGTCTGTAGTTGGGTATATAAGCTGCATCGCTCTGTAACTCATTGTCTCACTCTGACGACTGCTTCTACTACTGCTGCTGAGAGCCTGAGGACCCGCTCCAGCCTGCTTGCACAAGGGCTGGAGCGAGTTCCTATGATGGCGGTATGATTTAATAAACCTACTTAAAACCCTCAGTTCGCTGCCTATTTTATCATCCGCCTCACTTACTAAGATTTCTCTTTTCACAGATACTGCCTTTGGCATAAAATTACATCAGTGAAGTATTCCTGATTCAAACAAGCACAACAGCAGCAATAGAAAACCTGAACAGGTGGCTGGAAACTACAATACAAATAGCATGTCCTTCCTTTTTAGAAGTTCTTTCTTCTGGCCTTCTTTAAAGAAAAATCCTTCATTATGTCCTTTAAGTCCATCTCATGAATATCGCCATACTCTATGGATACATACTTGATCCAGTCTACTTTTTACCAAGTTCGGAGTCCACTGTCCCACGCACAGCTGTCTGATATAAGCAATCATGGCCTTTTTTCTCCCTTCTCCTCCAGGTGAGGGCTTTAACGGACCACCTACCTCCTCTGTGTGTAATTAGCAGCCCCGTCCACTCAATGCTCTAGCTTGGAAAAATCCTTGACGCTTCAGAATTTTTGGAGCAATTCATTTTCCCTAAGCTCTTTTCCTCTCAAAAATTATATGAGTGCCACTTTCAAACTTTTTTCCGGACATTTTGACCAAGCTAATTACTTCTTACCTCTCATTGGCACTTGCATAGTCACATGTCAAAAAAAATTCCTCTGATACGCTATTGTTACGTAGTACCCACGTGGGGCACTTGTAAATTAGACCAATCAGAATCAGAATCAGAATCAGAAAAAGATTTATTGCCAAGTACATTAACAGATCACTGATAACATACGAGAGAATTTGACTTGACACAGTAATGAACCTGCATTTCCGTGCCGCGGCGCATCTGCAACGCGCCTGTCAGCAGGAGGGTACAGGTCGCATAAAGATGATACAATAGGAAGGAGCAAAAAAATCATTGATTCAAAATACTGGTTACATACTTAATCAATATTAAGAGTTCAAGGAAAAAAAAAGCTCAATGCACATATATTTGCTACACACAGAATTCACAGGACACAAGAGAGCAGTGTTATCTTTATTCAGTTCATGGATCAATGTGTGTGCGGTGTTGAGCAGTGTTGATGATAATAAGAGAGACCCAAGGACCCTTGGCAGAAGATGTTTTGTCTGTCTGGTGCCAGTCTTATCTGGCACTGCAGCTGGCTGTCCAAGGCCTTGTGCTCATGATTTTGAAAAAACACAGTCTGCAGACAGCCAGGAGGAATTTTCATGGGGAATAATAATGCCAAATAGGACTGATCACAGAGAAGACTTGTATTTCTTCTGTAGATTCAGTACATTAATCCTTCATTGCGCAGCTTTGAATTCGTCGTGGAAAGACCTGAGCGAACCCATGATGTAATCCACCTTACGAGACAGTTCTCCAGTAGTCGCTATCAGGGTCTTCTCCAGTTTTTCAAATTGTTGGATGCACCTCGCCTGGCCAGCATTTTGATAGGTTGAATCCATCTTCAGCAATTTGCGGTAAACCAAGACAATTCCCGTCCAATCAGAATTATCCCAATCACCAAGATTACGAAGATAAACAAATCTTCAATATCTTCGATAGAGAGATTAGAGAGACACAGCATTTTCCAATTACCTGTGTCACGTAAATAGCCCACTGGAGCCGTTCCAGCGGGGCAGACAGCTTCCCCTGGAGCACTTTTCCTTGTTGAAAAAATAGTGTCAATTGTGTTCAAAGCCCAGCTTATTAACTCCATAATTTCTTTTCGGCGGTCGCAGTTGGACGCAGACAGACAACAGCAAGCTGGGATCCAGTAGTTAGGAGGGGAGGAAAAAGTCAGAGCAGGAGAGAAGAAAAAAGCGTCTACTCTCTTGGGAGGGCGGAAGTAGCCACACATGAATATCAAGTGATGGACATAGAATTTGACCAGTTAACGACAATATAATCTTTTTCATTTGCTCCTGATAGGCCCTAATCTTCGTAGGCCCCTGGGCTTCAGCCCAGCCTAGCCCATTCATTAAGGCGGCCTTAAATATACGGGACAATGCATGTGCCGCTCGGGACAAACATATTGAGCCCAGTAAATGGGATGTCCCAGCTAAACCGGGAAAGTTGGCAACCCTAGTGCACACACTACTATTGGTGCTGCAGCGCTTGGATCCTTGTGGTTGAAAAATAAAACACATTTGGTCAAATTTGACCACTATGAACTTTTCAACCTATGAACTTTTCAGCCTCGTTGATGAAGTGACCCAGAATGAAAAAGTATACCAGGAAGTCTCTGAGCTGATGGCTGCTGACGGGGAAGATGGTGAGTGTTTTGCGATTTTAAGCATCTTTTACATTATTTATCCCATTGATGGCAAGGTCACTTTGAACAAACAAGGATCTCGCCATTGTTTCCTGTATGTAGACAATGAGCTAGCTAGTTAGCTAGCTAGCTAGCCATCAATGCCAACTCTGTGCTTTGCTTGTATTTTGCTCTTGCTGTCTCTTAAGTATTCGCTTCTGACAGCAAAACGTCAGCATGTCAACGACATAACGGGCCGCCTTGCTGTCATGAACCCACCCACCTTGAGGTGGTACTCAGTTGGAATGGAAAATGACCTAAACCGTGTTGGGGCGAGTAGATTCTAGTGGACAAGTGGCATATATGGAAAGCTTTGTGGCGCATTCTGGGCAGGTTGCGTGCAATTTTTTTTCAGCTGTTGAATTGAGTCAAATAAAAACTTTTAAACAAGAAGATGTGAGTGTCATATAAAAACAGATTCAGCAACTAAATGATATATTTTTGGCATCTGGTTCAGAGATCCAATCTGATGCCCAAGTAGCATCAAGCCAGTCCTTCAGTTTTTACCCCACTTATCGTCTCTGAGGTGCCGAATGCTTTAAAGCTTCTAGACACTGCACAATCAGCGGGTCCTGATAAGTTGTAGCTTTATTTGTTAAACTTGGCAACAGATTTTATTGCACCACCACTGACATGTTTTTAACCTTAAATTGACCACAAATGAAATCCCGCTCATATGGAAATCCGCCTTTGTTTGTCCCCTATTTAAAGGAGGAGATCCAACAGTTTTAAATAATTTCAGACCCATCTCCAAATTGTCTATCCTGGCTAAGGTTCTGGAATCTGTTAGCACTCAGCTAAAGGAACTTCTATCTGCTAATGACATTCTATCCAATCTCCAATCAGGGTTCAGGAAGAAACATAGTACAACTATATCAGCCTTAAAAGTGGTGAATGATTTTATAAATTCTGTAGATAGCAAGCAACACTGTGCAGCCCTTTTTTATAGCTTTAGCTAAAGCATTTGACACTGTGGATCACACAATACTGAAACAGAGACTCTTTGCCAGTGGTTTATCTGAAAAAGCTGTGGGTTGGCTCCATAATTACCTCTCTGATTGCACTCTGTGCAGGCAGAGAGTTTTACATCTAATTCTGTCCTAATATCAAAAGGTGTACCACAAAGGTCAATTGTGGGATCACTTTTATTCAATCAATCAGACATTATTTATAGAACACTTTTCATACAATGTAGCACCTCAAAGTGCTGTACAAAATAACAACATAAACCAAAAAGCCAAAATATAGTCTCACCCACCCACACACACGTAACACACCGACTTTAAAAAAACCCAAACATATAAAACATTAAAACTGAACTGAGGAAGCACTACTATCAGTGAGGAAAAACCGGAGGTAATAAGACATGAAACCAAACAATAACAAGTTGTTTTTTTTAAAGTTAAAACAGGATAAATACAAAATTTTAAAAAAAACAGGATAAAAATGGTTTAAAACAGGATAAAAAGGTGTAAGAAAAAGTAAAAAGGGGAAAAGCAAAAATAATTTAAATAAAAGCCAGGTCAAAAAGGTGGGTCTATAGTTTGGTTTTAAAAGTCTCAACATTCTCTGCAGCCCTCAGGTCTTCAGGAAGGCTGTTCCACAGACGTGGACCATAATGACAGAAAGCCGTCTCACCGTGAATTTTAGTTCTGACTTTAGGAATGATTAAAAAACCTTGACCTGAAGACCTGAGGGTTCATAATGTAAAGGCAGTTCCAATAAATAATCAGGGCTAAGACCATTAAGAGCCTTAAAAACCAATAAAAGAACCTTAAAAGCTATTCTGAAGCTGACAGGAAGCCAATGGCAACACCGCCATTTGACCACGATTTCAGAGTTTACTACCGACATTCAACACGTTGCCGGTAAGCTCAACGTCGTGGCCAATTGCCTGTCAGTGCGTTAGTCTCCCCGGTCTACATGGGAATAGATTTCCCTGCCATGACCACGGAGCAAGCTGGGGACGCGGACATTTGCAGGCTCCAGTCGGCGCCTACTGGGTTAAGGCGGGAGAGCAGGGTGATGCAAGAAGGGTGCCCCCCCCTGCTCTGCAACGTCTCCACCAGCCGGCTGCGCCCGGTGGTTCTGAGGTCTTGGCACCGCCGCATTTTTGAGTCAGTCACTACCTTTTGCATCCAGGCATGCACGCTTTGGTGAAGCTAATGGGGGCGAAATTCGTCTGGCCATAGGGCTGCAGCTTGGGCTGCAGCTTGCGTCACGTACTAGCAGGCTAAAGTGCACAAGCACACCAGAGACCCCCTCGGACTGTTCCAAATCCCGGCTAGGAAGTTCAATCACGTCCATGTGGATTTGGTGGGACCTCTCCCACCGTCGCAAGGTTTCATGCACCTTTTGATAGTCAAGCTAACCTGAAGTGGTCCCGCTGGCTCCCACCACATCTGCGGAAGTGGTTCGTGCTTTTTTGTCGGCTTGGATTGCACGTTTCAGATCCCCATCAGACATCATTTCTGACAGGGGTCCACAATTCATTTCGGAACTCTGGTCCGCGATGGCCCACAGCCTGGGGGTCAAAATTCACCATACTACCGCATACAACCCCCAAGCTAGCGGGTTATGCGAGCATTTTCATAGGTTGCTTAAGGCAGCCCTCAGAGCTTTGCTCACGGATACAAATTGGGTCGACCGCCTGCCCTGGGTTCTTTCAGGGTTGCACTCCGCGCCTAAGGAGGATCTGGCAGCCTCCCCGGCAGAACTTGTTTTTTTCCAACTACTGCGGATCCCCAGAGAGTTTTTACTGGAAAATCCTGCACCCGGGGCCAAGCTGACAGCACAATTTTTTCACAGTACGGAGGCTTTTAACGTGCCAGGCCCGGCCCACCATTGTTTTCCCCACACGTTCGTCCCCAAGAGTTTTGTTTTTGTCAGGCATGATGTGGCAGCTACAACATTATTCAAGTTGTAGCTGTGTTTGACATCATCGGAGGACAGATATTGCAAATTCTGCTATAGTTGTTAAATTAACACTTTATGTATAAAAGTAGTCTAAGCATTACCCTTAACATTTCTGATAAGTTTGTATCAAATGTTACTAACATCTGCTGGGCAGTTGTCTATGAGTAAATAAATTTGCTTATAAAGCAGTATTATTTTTTATCATGGTTGAGGAAATGATCATTCACTGTTTACTCTCCGTATGAGTTTTGGATGCCTTAAGCCATTCCACCACAAAAACCTTAACTCACATTGCATACTGTTTATGATGCCCACATTGTTCCCCACCCAGACAAATAAAATCCCTAATCTAATCACTTTCATACTTCCAAACACATTAGGTCTTCTATTGACCATATGGTGTATGAACACATAGGGCTGCTTCCTGTTCCCTGCTCACCCTGTGCAGTTTATGAATTATAGTCAGGGTATGAGTCATAGTATTTCAAAGATTTGAAAAGTTTATTTTTAGGATAAAACTCACATGTCCCTCCTTTTTCACGCTAGATGTAATTTCTGAGTGATGTGCAAGTTGGGGCCAAGACAGAAAGAAATTTCTGTCTAGCATTTCACTGACAGCCTTATACCATGTTCATCATTAAACATTTCATTTAAATTTAGGTTGTAAACCAGATGTAATCCAAAATAGGAATAAGACAGCTCAAAATGTATTTCTTTTCTTAATATTACAAACGAATTTTAAAGGGGACATTACAAAAGTTTCACTTTTTCATGGATTTGATGGGTCAATATGGATATCTGGAGTAGCCAACAATTGAAAAAGTGTGAATAGCATAACCATGTCACTTTGCAAGGGCCTGCCTTGATCTCAGTACCTCTCATGAAATGAACGGTTTTGATTTGGCTCTGGTTATGATGTAAGAAGCAGCCCTCATTGAAATGATACCACGCTGCAAGTCTCATCTCCACCCATTCAGCCATGTAGAAGTAACCCCATAAGCAGATACACTACTCAGAAAAAGTTAGGGATATTTGGCTTTTGGGTGAAATTTATGGAAAATGTTAAAAGTTCATGCTACAGTGATATTATATCATGAAAGTAGGGCATTTAAGTAGAAGTATGCAGTGATGATTTCCTCATCTCAAACAATTTATTGAAACAAAAGCCAACAACAGTGGTGGGTATACCACAACAAAAAATGTCAGTGTCTCATTAACTTGTCATGTGCCCTTGAGCATCAATTACAGCCTGACAACGCCATGTCATGCTGTTCACAAGTTGACTTATTGTCTGCTGAGGCATGGCATTCCACTCTTCTTGAAGGGCAGCCTTCAGGTCATTGAGGTTGCAGGGTGCAAGGTTTTGAGCCTCTACATGGCAACTCAGCTGATCCCATAGATTTTCTATGGGATTCAAGTCTGGAGAAAGTGCAGGCCACTCCATTTGAGGTACCCCAGCCTCCAGCAGTCATTACCTAATGATGCAACCTTGATGAGTTGGAGCACTGTTATCTATGAAGATGAAATTAGACCTGTGTTGTTCATGCAGGGGTGCAGTGACTGGATTAATGATGTTATTCAGGTAGTATCGGCTTGTCACTGTACCATTCACAAGGTGTAGGGCAGTTCTGTATTGACTAGACACACCTGCCCAGACTGTAACACCACCACTACCAAAGGCTTGTCTGGTGACAACACTGGCTGATGCAAAGCACTGTCCTTGGCATCTCCAAATCATTGGCGGCCATTATTTCTGCTCAGCGTAAATCAACTTTCATCAGAAAACAGCACTGAGGCCCACTGGTCCCTTGTCCAGCATGAATGCTCTCTGGCCCATGCAAGACAATGATGCCTGTGCCTTTCGAATGGCCTGACGTGACACTTGGGTGCCTCTCACCTCTCTTAAATGTGCCTGGAGTTGAGTGGCATTCATCATCCGGTTCCACAGGGCACTGTTCACAATGAAGTGGTCATCATCGTGGGATGTGGCCAAAGGACGTTCACTTCTATGCCTTTCTGTGACTCTTCCTGTCTCTCTGTGTCTCTGTTGCAACCTTCTGATGACACTGTGTGACACTCTAAGCTCAGTGGCCACTTCTCTCTGAGAACATACTGTTTGAAACCTCACACTGGCGAAGTACTGTTGATCAGTTGTTAGGTGTCGTCTTGGTCTCATGCTGACAAAATGTGAACAGCATGATGAAGAGGACTGTTTAAATATCACTTCTAATGAAACCAGAAAATTTATTGGTCAATTCATGGATCAAAGACTTGT
Organism: Pholidichthys leucotaenia; assembly: GCA_020510985.1. Lineage (NCBI taxonomy): Eukaryota > Metazoa > Chordata > Actinopteri > Cichliformes > Pholidichthyidae > Pholidichthys > Pholidichthys leucotaenia. Next base: position 56,386,574 of record CM035837.1, on the reverse strand, counting down.
TGTGAATTTTACTGTTAAGCACCTTGTTAGAGAACAGCAAGTTATGCAAAAAGTACTAAGACATTGAACAGTTGGACATGTGAATCAGAATCAGAATCAGAATCAGGTTTATTGCCATTGTTCATGTAGTACACAAACTAGGAATTTGTCTCGGTACAATGCTGCAACATTAAACATGATAGGATAAGAGAAATAAACTATACATGTAATAAAGTGTAGGATAAGATTAAGTGATACTGGTCAACAGTTAAAATATATATTAGCCAGCAGCAGATACTGTGGAGAACTATATAGTGCAGTCGGTAATGCAGGAAGAAAACAGTGATGATTGACATGAGTCTGGTTGAGCTGCTGTACATGGTGCACGAGAGTCAATAAGTCACTTAGTGTTCAGCAGTCTAATGGCAGAGGGGAAGAAGCTGTTCATGTGACGGGAGGTTTTAGTCTGGATGGACCGAAGTCTTCTACCAGAGGGGAGGGGGGCAAACAGTACGTGACCAGGGTGTGAGGGATCGGCTATGATCCGGCCAGCACGCCTCCGGGTCCTGGAGATGTACAGATCCTGGAGAGATGGGAGCTTGCAGCCGATCACCTTCTCAGCAGTGCGCACGACGCGCTGCAGCCTTAGTCTGTCCCTGGCAGTGGCTCCTGCGTACCACACGGTTATGGAGGTGGTGAGGATGGACTCGATGATGGCTGTGTAGAACTGCACTAACATCTTGGTGGGTAGCTTGAGCTTCCTCAGCTGCCGCAGGAAGAACATCCTCTGCTGGGCTTTTTTGATGAGTGAGCTGATGGTCAGCTCCCATTTGAGGTCCCTGGTGTCACCATGGGTTGAGATGCCGTCTCGGCACTGAGCCCATGTTTTCCCTCATCCCTGCCTCCCATTGAGCAGCGTCTCAGCTGGCCCCCAGCTGGCAGCATTATGGACGGCTGGGGCCAATTAGTCTTCATCAGCTGGGGCGCTGCCAATGAGGATAAATAGGAGCAGCCTCGATGACTCGGGGCTGCGACATAAGCACTGCTAGGCTGAAGCCCCTTCGTCTGGTGTCAGCCTCAACTCCCCTTGCAGCATTCCTGTGTTTGTATCCCGCTGTGAGGATGTACGTCTTGTTACCCCCACGTCCGGTACGAGCTGCTTACCTCTGCGCTGTGCAACCTGTGAGTGTACCTCTGCATGAGTATCTGTGCTCTCCTCATCCCTTATCCCTTACCCAAAATAAACCATCTCGACTCACTGGCTTGTCCCTGGCTCTGATTGCCCGGCTCCCTAGAGCCGGATATGACAGTATGTCGCAGCCAGAAGAGTTGCCGGCGGCCGTGAGTCGCTGTGGAAATGTACCTTTCTGTCCGGGTGTCAGCGCTGCTAGCATGCCGTTTCCCAGGAGTCACTTCCGGCGCCAGGGCGACGAGCTAAGGTCCATCTCGGAGGCTGTCGACGGGACATTCTTCACCCTGCACGACGCCTCCAACGCGAGACGCTGGCATCCGGGCCGTGCTGAGGAACTCCTGGACTGTCACCCTCACTCTCTGTACCATCTGGAGGACAGTGCCAGGATAGACGTTGCAGGTACACAGCGAGAGAAGCTCCACGGGGTGGATGGAAATCCCGGCAGGGAGTCGAAGTGGGCGACGTCTTTCCCCGCTTCGGAGTCCCGTTCCTGCCGCCATTCCAGTCCGGGAGTTCGCGCCAACCAGAGGACTTCCCCCGACCTGCGCCACGTCACTCGGGATTCCCTTCTAGGAGCCGCAGCTGACAGCAGTTATGTCCGGGGTCGAGTGGCTGTCGCGAGCTCTACTGTGTTTCCTGTCACCACCTTCAGGCATGTGGCGGCGGCAGTGAGATTGATGGTGAGGACTTCAGGGCTACGAAGCTTTCCCGTGCTCGACGCCTTCCTCGTCTCGATCTCCGATCTGGAGCGGCGAATCCTGGGTTTCCCCCTCGCTTCGTCCCCTGGGAGTAGTCGTCATCACATCGCCGAGTCACCTCTGCACGAACCTCGTCCGGATCCAGTTCTGGGTCATCGTCAGGACCGTTCCTCCCACGCCGCTGTCATCCCTTCGCCTCGTCAGTGTGGAGATCCTACAGCCTCGTCCCCTGAGCCTCGTTCCCCCGCTGTCATTCCTGGACATTCGGGCTGGCTCACCCCGGCTGTTTCCCCCTCCTCCTCGACGCGCTTCCTGACCGCTGTGTGTGCCTGGAATCCCGGCCTGGTGAGCTCTCTGCTGGAGACAACGCGAGCGATCCTCAGACGAATTCCCGGGGGGTCCTCCGTTATCGCCGGGCGGGGAGAGGAAGAAGCAGATTCCACTACAGCAGGCGATACTCAACCTCCAGGGGGCAGGCAAGTCATTGTTTTTTCACACCTGCTTAATGATTTGCTCTGTCACATCCCTGGAGGAGAAGTTCAGGGTTCGCAGCTCCCTGAACTCTCCCCACCTGCTGTAACCTGTTTTCCTAATCCCGCATCCTCTGTGTCTCTCTCCGCCGAGCGGTCCCCGGCTCCGGGTCAACGTGGTGGGATATGGAGAGGGCCTGTGGTTCCGCAGCTACATTGCGGACGGAGGAGGGGGACTGACTGCTGCGTGGAGTCTACGCTGACGACTGAGCGTCCCTGGGTCTCCACGGAGGAGCGGTTCGGTCCAGCGGGACGAGATTCTTCTGGCTTCACGCCGAGTGGGTCGTCGGCGGGGTTACCTGAGCTGGAGGAATCTCAAGCTGCGCTGACCATCGTGCTGGCTGCGGGGCCCGACGCGGCTAGATGGGAGCCTGACAACGACCTCCTGACGACGGATCCTGGATCTTCGCAGTCCTGGACGGCGTCAGAACTCGAGATCAGGCGAGTGCTCTCCTTTCTTTTCTCTCTTTTTATCTTTGAGCACTTCAGCCTATCTCCAGGGGAGACGAGCAGGGTGCAGCCGCCCGCTGCGTCTGAGCTCGTCTCGCCGGGTTCTGGCGCTGCCGGTGATCCTGATCCCGGTTCTGTTTTCTCTTCTGAGCCTTCTTCCAGGGTCACCGGCGAGGAGTTGCTGTTCCTCGTGGTGCTGGAGGGTCCGGGTTCAACGTTGGAGGTCGGTTCTGGTGCAGTGTCCAACGTGGGTTCGCCCGAGACCCAATCGGGGTCCAACGTGGGTTCGCCTGAGGCCCGATCGGGGTCCGACGTGGGTGCTGCCCCAGTGTTGTCCAGGTCCGGTGAGGAGGTGGCCGTTTCCCTGAGGCCCGCCGCCCTCGTCATCGGCTCTCCCCTGAGCCTCTTCCACCGGGATCCGCTCTGACCCTTCGTCCGTCTCAACGGTCCTGGTGGTTGAGTGATGCGGGTCGACGACCCGACCCGCAAAACTTTCGGTTCGGCGATCTGGTTTCCCCCCACTGGTCTGTGTTTGCCTTTGGGCGGCCTGGTTCGGCAGCCGTTGGACTGGATTCCTGGGATCTGGGTCCAGAGTTCGCCGTCCGAACATTTCTCTTCCCCTGATTCGCCAGCTGGACAATGGGCGGGGAGATCTCCGGAGCCATCTCGGCTATTTTTGGACTCTGCCTGCCATACACCTCGGGTGTCACTTTTTCTTTTATCGTTATTAAGGTCACTTGGGTGTAATGTCTGTCCTGTTGGTGGATGTGTATTTATAGTGCTGTGCGTTTTCCTTCCCTCGTACCCAGCATTTTATTTTTTGTACCATGTTTTTAGTCTCGTTTTTGCATTGTAGAGTTATGTTTTGTTCCCTTTCAGACCATACTCTGCAGTTGCCCATTCATTCCAGTCACTTTCATTTCTTTAGGTGACTGTGGGTATTTATATATTCATGTGTGTGGGTTTTTCTTTGCCTGCACTCAGTATTTCTTTTTTATGCCCTGTTGGTTCATTATAGAGTCATGTGCCTTGTTTTCCGTAACACCATGCTCTGTAATTGTCCATTTGTTCCAGTCACCCTCACTTTTCTTGGTGACTGTGTGTATGTACTTATATTGGTGCTGTGTATTGTGTTTTCCCTTTATTTGACCATACTCAGCATTTTTTGCCCTGTACCTTTTTGGTGGTTTTTTTTTTTTTCTTGCTCTGGGTCACGCATGGTTGGTACTCTCTGGGTAGTATGTAACCGGCGTGCTGACCCAGTTCTTCTCCCCATCTGTACCTGGGTTAATTGTTCTGTTGTCAGTATTGTATTTGGGTTTTTCTTTCCCGCTACCCTACATTGCCCCATTGGTGTTGTCCTTCCCTTGGCTTCTTCCCCTCCGGTCCGCCTCCCTTCCTCCCACCCTAGGTGGGGGGGGGGGGGCTGGGATGTTCCTGGTCGTTCAGGAGCCCGACCTTGAGGGAGGGGCTCTGTCACCATGGGTTGAGATGCCGTCTCGGCACTGAGCCCATGTTTTCCCTCATCCCTGCCTCCCATTGAGCAGCGTCTCAGCTGGCCCCCAGCTGGCAGCATTATGGACGGCTGGGGCCAATTAGTCTTCATCAGCTGGGGCGCTGCCAATGAGGATAAATAGGAGCAGCCTCGATGACTCGGGGCTGCGACATAAGCACTGCTAGGCTGAAGCCCCTTCGTCTGGTGTCAGCCTCAACTCCCCTTGCAGCATTCCTGTGTTTGTATCCCGCTGTGAGGATGTACGTCTTGTTACCCCCACGTCCGGTACGAGCTGCTTACCTCTGCGCTGTGCAACCTGTGAGTGTACCTCTGCATGAGTATCTGTGCTCTCCTCATCCCTTATCCCTTACCCAAAATAAACCATCTCGACTCACTGGCTTGTCCCTGGCTCTGATTGCCCGGCTCCCTAGAGCCGGATATGACACCTGGTGATGGTAGTGCCTAGGAAGCGGAAGGAATCAGCAGTGGTGATGGGAGAGCCTGAGAGGGTGAGGGGGGGCAGAGGAGTAGTGACTTTCCTGAAGTCTACAATCATCTCCACTGTCTTCAGAGCGTTCAGCTGCAGGTTGTTATTGCTGCACCAGGACGCCAGCTGGGCCACCTCTCTCCTGTAGGTGGACTCGTCGCCGTTGGAGATGAGCCCGATGAGGGTGGTGTCGTCCGCAAACTTGATCAACTTGACAGACTGGTGGCTGGAGGTGCAGGAGTTGGTGTAAAGGGAGAAGAGTAGGGGGGAAAGTACACAGCCCTGGGGTGATCTGGTGCTGATGCTAGTATAGTCTGAGACAGTCTTTCCCAGCCGCACATGCTGCCTCCGGTCCGTCAGGAAGTCGATGATCCACCTGCAGAGGGAGTCAGGCACGTTGAGCAGGGACAGCTTGTCCCGGAGCAGAGCGGGGCGGATGGTGTTGAATGCGGAGCTGAAGTCCACAAACAGGATCCTGGCGTAGGTTCCCGGGGAGTCCAGGTGCTGCAGGATGGAGTGGAGGGCCAGGTTGACTGCATCGTCTACAGACCTGTTGGCTCGGTAGGCAAACTGCAGCGGGTCCAGGAGAGGGGTGGTGATGGACATTCAAAAGGTTAGAAAATGTCAAATTAAGTTCACCTGTAAAGGTTATAGTGCATTTTAGGTGCATCCTTAAAATTCACATGAAAGCCGAATATCTCTAATTTTTGAGTAGTGTATAGCATGCATCAGAATAATGAGGCCATTTTCTTGTGCCAGGTAAGGTGTTTTATTTCTGAAACACAGAAACATGCAAGTTAGGTTAATTGGCATCAAAAATGGGGATTCTAAATTGTCCTTAGGTGTGACTGTAAGAGTGAATGGTTGTCTGTCTCTCTGTGTTGGCCCTGCGATGGACTGGCGATCTGTCCAGGGTGTACCCTGCCTCTCGGCCAAAGATGCTGGGATAGGCTCCACCCCCCCCCCCCTCGCGACCCAAAAAAGGATTAAGCGGAAGAAGATGAATGAATGAATGAAAACACAGAAACAATAATATTGTCAGCATGAATGGCGAGTGATGTTCACTTGACAGCGTTTTGTTTACAACTGCAGAACTGGGTCCCTCAGCCCTTTATATATAGCCCTTCCAATATAACTAAAATTGTGGCCTAATATAATTATACCACCACATATATACCACATATATCCATATTCTGACAACGCTACTCAGCATACTGCTAGTAAGCTTAGTGAGCATGGTGATATTGTTATTATTATACCCCACTTGTTCGCAGTCGGGTCCTAAAGCGATTTTCTTTACATTCTGTCCACCCTCCAGTAGGAGTGGGAATTAGCATCGGTCTCATGATACGATATTATCCTGATATTTGGGCCACGATGCAATATTATCACAATCTCGCGATATGTTGAGTATTGCATATATTCATATATTGTGATTTCCCATCCCAATGTCTGTCTTGCCCAACCCCAAGATAGACCTCATGAGTCACTCTTTTGCTACACTGATCTAATCACAATGAGCATTTAGCACCATCTAGCGGGTTGAAAAGTTGGTTGTGTTTTATTACTCTGGTACCCAAGAAACTGAGTTTGTTTTTGCAACATTTTTAAATACTTTAACTTCTTCTTCTTTTTCTTTTGGCTGCTCCCTTTAGGGGTCGCCACAGAGAATCATCTAACTCCATCTCACTCTATCCCTGGCATCTTCCTCTGTAACACCAACCCTCTCCATGTCCTCCTTCACTACATCCATGAATCTTCTCTGTGGTCTTCTTCTTTTTCTCCTGCCTGCCAGCTCCATTTTCAACATCCTTTGTACAATATATCTACTATCCCACCTCTGCACATGTGCAAACCATCTCAGCCTTTCCTCTCTCCAAACCCCTCAAACTAAGCTGTCCCTCTGACATACTCATTTCTAATCCTGTCCCTCCTAGTCAGTCCGAAGGAGAATCTTAGCATCTTCCTTCCTTCTGTCTTTTTGTCTGTGCCACCATCTCCAAACCATACAACATAGCAGGTCTCACTAGCATCTTGTAAATCTTCCCTTTCACTCTAGCTGCTATCTTTCTGTCACAAATCACCCCTGACGGCGCACCTGAATCAGGCGCCTGTCGGCTGCCGCATCATTAGGGAGCGCTTAACATGAGCGGACCTTAATGTCAAGTAAAATTCCTCGTATGTGTAAAAAGCATGCTTGGCAATAAAGTTCATTCTGATTCTGACACTTGTCTCCACCCACTCCACCCTGCCTGCACTCTCTTCTTCACCTCTCTTATGCATTTTCCATTGCTTTGGGTGGTTGACCCCAGGTATTTAAATTCATCTACCTTCACTACCTCTACTCCTTGCATCGTCATCATTACACCTACCTCCCAGTCATTCATACTCATGTATTCTGTCTTGCTTCTGCTGACTTTCATTCCTCTTCTTTCCAGAGCATACCTCTCCAGGTTCTCTTCTATCTGCTCCCTACTCTCACTGCAGATCATAATGTCATCCGCAAGCATCATGGTCAACAGAGACTCCTGCCTCACCTCATCTGTCAGCCAGTCCATCACCATGGCAAACAAGAAGGGGCTCAGAGCTGATCCCTGATGTAATTCCACCCCCACCTTGAATCCATGTGTCACTCCTGCAGCACACCTCACCATCGTCTCACTGTCCTCATACATGTTCTGCACCACCCTCACATACTTCTCTGCCACTCCTGACTTTCTCATACAGTACCACACTTCCTCTCTTGGCACCCTACCATATGCTTTCTCTAGATCCACAAAGACACAGAGCAATTCTTTCTGACCTTCTCTATACGTCTCCATCAACACTCTTAGAGCAAACATTGCATCTGTAGTACTTTTTCTTGGCATGAAACCATACTGCTGCTCACTGACTGTCACTTCTCCTCTTAACCTGGCTTCAACAACTGTTTCCCATATCTTCATCATGTGGCTGATCGACTTTATGCCACTGTAGTTACTACAGCTCTGAGCATCACCCTTGTTCTTGAAAATTGGTACCAAAACACTTCTCCACTCCTCAGGCATCCTCTCACTGGCCACAATTGTGTTGAACTAGGGATGCAAGTTTTCTATTAATTCATTAATTGTTAATTGATTCACCTTATCGATCAATTAATGATTAATTGATAAGTGGCATTTTTCCTGAGAATTTGAATTTCCCTTGGTATATTATGGTCTGTAACATAAAAAGCCAATGATTGTTTGATATAATGAATAAAAAAATGTAAGTCATATTCCTCAAGGATTTGATTTATTTATAGATAGATAGATGTACTTTATTGATCCCAAACTGGGAAATTACAGTGTAACAGCAGCATGACAGTTGACAACCAAACAACAGAAACACATACGACAGACAAAGGGATTACCCATGGAAAGTAAAAATTAACACGACTATAAAACCTATATACATCATAGCTTAATATATGATGACCCGTATAAACACATGAATCATCCCATTGCACAAAGAAGGATTATCAGGAGCAGAGTGAAAAAGTGATGTACCAGTTAGTCTGTATGGTGCAGTGTGGCAGCATAGCTATGCCAGAATACAACATCATAGTGAGTTATTGTACAGTGAAATTGCATGTGGCAGGAAAGATTTCCTGTACCTGGCCGTTCGACAACGAAGCTGTAGTAGTCTACTGGAGAAAGTGCTTCGCTGTCTATCTAGTGTGTGGTGGAGGGGGTGATCAGGATTGTCCATGATGGATCGCAGTTTATTTAGTGTTCTCCTCTCCATCACTGTCTCAAAGGTCTCCGGTCTGAGACCAATTACAGAGCCAGCCCTCTTGATAATCTTGTCAAGTCTGTTGGTATCTCTGGCCCTGATACTGCTACCCAAACAGACAGCAGCAAAGAAGATGGTGCTGGCGACAACGGTCTGGTAGAAAAGCTCCAGCATCCTGCTGCACACGTTGAAGGATCTCAGCTTTCTCAGGAAGTAGAGCCATTTATGTGATGTAATCTGTTGCATGTTAAACATTAACAACAAAATAAACTCAGAAAAATAAATATTAAAGCTACTATAACATAAATGTGTGTACTGGCTGATGTTAAACTTCAGCAACATAAATTCTGAATAAAAAAAATATGTAGACTTTGTCCTCATAATGTTAAAAACTACATAAAATTGGACATGCTCTCTGTGACAAGAACTGCTGATTTTACATGCCAGTCATTATCAATGTAGTGGTAAGTGACTGTAATGTAGCTTTCTGTAGTTAGCACAGTCCAACAATCTGTTGTCAGCGCCACATTTTCAGTGGCTAGCTGTGTTTTCAGGTCAGCTTTTTTCTTCTTGTAGCATGCTTCCAAGCAGGTAGTTATCATTCCTCTAGATGGAATATTATACTCTGGCTCTATAAAATGTATCAGCTCCCAAAAGCCCTCTCCTTCAACATTACTTATTGGCATAATTTCTTTTTCAATCATGTTGCAAATCCTCTGAGTAATGTTCACCGTCTTCCTCTCATCATATACCTGCCTCCCCAAGACTGCGGTAATTGTTGATTGTGATGAAACCGAACTAGTCACTTTTTGCAGCACGGCTGAATGTGAGTTCTTTAGGTGGTAACTTAGCAAACTGGTTGAGCTGTTGTATTTCAATGTAGTACCAGAAAATGTACATTTAGCTTCGTTGTTAGCATTTATCAGTTTAAAGTGATCCCACACTGCACTCCGTTTAGACCGCTTCATTTTCTCGAGTGAGCGGTATGCTGTGTTCAAGTACGTCAGGTGTGGTAGATAATAAACTATACCGCCCTCGCCAGGACTGGCGATGCCACTACATTTAATGAAAAAACTGTTGAAAAGAGCGGCACCACTTTCAATTAATTGATAAGTCAACATACTTGGGGAGGTGATGCTTATGTACAATCCAAGAATATCCGATTCCAGGCCATGAGGCAATTTCCAAGAACAGGCAGGGGTCAGAGCACGGGAGGCTAGGTCAGGGCTGACAGACAAATCCAATTCAACAGGCAGGCACAGGGTCTGGGGACAGGCAAGGGTCAGAACACGGTAGAATAATTCACAAGATTAGTCAAAGTAAAGTCACAGGAAGGATACAGGCGGGTTGGAGATCAGACACAGCTAGACAGAGTGGTGTGAGAGCGTCCTACTTATACTGCCTCACTTATTGGCTGCAGGTGGTAATGCAGCTGTTGGGAGAAGTGTTCAATCAATGGGGGGAGAGAAAGGCAGGCAGGAACCGTTACAGTACCACCCTCTCAATGGACTTCTCCTGGTGTCAAACGAGGCTTGTCTGGGTGTTGACGATAAAATTCCTGGATGAGGAATCCCACATGCCAAAAACATGCAAGTTAGGTTAATTGAAGACTCTAAAGTGGCCCCAGGTGTGAATGTGTGTGTGAATGGTGAAAGTGTTGGGCACCGCACCAGTGTCTGCCTCATCCACTCACGAGGATGCCCTGTAATTTCCCCAGTGTGGGACTAATAAAGGAATCTAAAATCTAAACTCTAAATCTAAAAATCTATCTTCAGTGGCAGTGGTGGTTGAGATCGTGGGCATAGTGAGCTGGAGAAGACTGGTTTTATGTGGGAGACATGAAATGCTGGATGGACCCGGAGAGAGGCAGGGAGGTCCAATCTAACGGAGGCGGGGTAAATGATCTTGGTGATGGTGAATGGGCCCATGAACTGCGGGGAGAGCTTCATGGACTCAGCTTTCAGGGGGAAATTAAAGGTGAAGAGCCAAACTTTCTAGCTGACCTGGTACACAGGAGTGGGGCACCTCTTCCAGTGGAGTTCTCCCCTGCAGCTCGGAGCAGGGCTGCTCTTGTCTCCCTCCAAAAGTGCCTGCACCGGGTGATGTGGGGTGCCACCAATGGTACTGCCACCTCCTCCTCAGCGATGGAGAGGAGAGGTGTGTGGTAGCCCAATGATGCCTCCAAAGGGGAGAGACCAGTGGCAGCTCATGTGGCTGAATTGTGGGCGTATTTGACCCATTGCAGGTGGGAGCTTCAGGAAGATGGGTTGGGCGGGTTGGATGCCGTGACACATTTGAGCATCATTTCCATTTCTTGGTTCACACTCTCACTCTGGCCGTTGATCTAGGGGTGATAGCCAGAGGAGAGGCTGACCGTGGCCCCAATGGCCTTGTAGAAGACTTAAGATAAGATAAGATAAGATAAGATAAACTTTATTGTCCCTCAAGGGGAAATTTGTCTTGGGCTTGTCATCCGTGCTGCAACCACACAATACACACATACACAATGGATGTAGTACATAATGAATGAAATAAAACCCAATAAATAATACAAGTACATACATACATAAATATACTGTATAACAGCAGTCATTAAGAACAGGAGTTATCAGTTATCAGTTATCAGGGGCCAGACTGGGGGCCACGGTCAGAAACAATGTGCTTAGAGATACCGTGCAGCCTGACCACATGCACCAATAGAAAATGTGCTTTCTCCAAGGCTGATGGAATCTTCTTCAAGGGGATGAAGTGTGCTGCCTTGGAACGGGTCGATGACCATCAGGATGACAGTATGCCTGTTGGAGGGGGGTAGCCCGGTAACGAAATCCAGTGCTATGTTTGCCTAAGAGTGACTAGGAACAGGGAGGGGCTGGAGAAGTCCGGCAGGGAAAGAAGTAGGAGTCTTCCCTGTGGAGCACTGGGGACAGGCCTTGGTGTATTCCCTGATGTCCATGGCAGGCCACCAGAAGTAGTGCCGGAGGGATGACAAGGTGCATGCTACCCCTGGGTGGCAGGAAACCTTAGGGATGTGGAGCCAGTGAATAGCGTCATCCCTGACTGCTGCGGGGATGAACAGCCGACCCGGAGGACTTCCCCCTGGGTCGGGTTCGGTATGCTGCGCCTCCCGGATCTGCTGTTCGATATCCCAGGTGAGGGCCCCCATCGGATGATGGTGTTGTGGTTGAGGGGACAGAGGCAAACTGGTGAGAGAGAGCTTCAGGCTTTTCAGCTGTTGTTCTTCAACTCTGGCCTGTAAGTGAGGGAGAATTGAAACTGGGTGAAGAATAAGGACCACCTGGCCTAGTGTGGGTTCAAGTGTTTGGCAGAGCGAATATATTCAAGGTTTTTATGATCGGTCCATACAAAAAAAGGCAAGGCTGACCCCTCCAGCCAATGGCACCACTCCTCCAGCACCAGTTTGAGGGCCGACAGCTCTCAATCCCTGACATTGTAATTTCTCTCGGTTGGGGACAGTCGCCCAGAGAAATACATGCGAGATGGACCTTCCCATCGGCTTCTGAGCACTGAGATAACACAGCACCCACCCCAATGTCAGAAGCATCGACCTCCACAATGAACTGATGCTTGGGGTTGGGCTGGAGCAGGATGGGGACCTCAGAAAACCAAGACTTTAGGAAGGTGAGTGCATCCTGTGCCTCCTGGGTCCAATGGAAAGGGACCTTTGTAGATGTGAGGGCAGTGAGTGATTGGGCAATGGCGCTATAATTTCATATAAAATGCCGGTAGAAATTGGCAAAACCTAGGAACTGCTGAAGGTGTTTTCTGAAGGATGGGACAGGCCACTCAGTGACGGCTTGAACCTTGGCTAGGTCAGACTTGATGCTACCAGGAGAAATAATGAATCCTAGAAAAGTGGTGGTGGTGGTGGTGTGGAATCCGCACTTTTCAGGTTTGACATACAACCGGTTCTCAAGGAGACGTTGGAGGACTAGGTGGAGATGGGTTTGATGTTCTTCCAGTGAGTGTGAGAAGATGAGTATATCATCGAGGTAGACGAACACGAATGTATTAGGGAAGTCCCGAAGTACGTCATTAATTAGCCATTGAAAAATTGTGGGGGCGTTGGTGAGCCCGAATGGCATGACGCAGTATTCAAATTGGCCGAGATGAATGGAAAAAGCCATCTTCCACTCGTTGCCCCTCCTGATCCAGATAAGGTGGTAGGCGTTCCTAAAGTTGAGTTTTGTGAAAATAATGGCTCCCCGGAGTTGATCAAATGCTAAATTCATGAGGGGAAGCAAATATTTATCCCTGATAGTGATGTGCTTGAACTCCAGGATTCCGCGGACGGTCACGTCTCTGCGTCATAGTGCACCTCAGTGCGCACTGAAAAAAAAAGCTGCATTTCCGTTCTTCCACTACAGACACAGCTGCGAACAGAAAGCCAAAGGAGTGTTTTGATTGGTTTAGATTTGATTGACCTCTCATTCGACTAATAAGAGCCTTGAATTGGGTTTCTGAAACCTTGAAGAGCCAATGACTGAAAACCTAGCAAGAAGGACCTGCCTCCCAACGACCGCAAATACAACGAGCCAATTGAAGCAGAGAAGTTCGACGATTGAAACGCGTGCGTCCCATGCGTAAAATCTGTTTTGTCTAAGCCGCTGGGTGACACACATTGAGACCTGTGTGTAACAGTAGCGTTATCCAGTCGAGTCCAGTAGCAGCAATCCAGTTTTTTATTACTACTGTTCTTATTTGTTTTGAAAAATCGTTCGCCAAAATCTCAATCATGGAAGCGGAGACGGTTTGACCGGGTCGGGTGACCAGAACCACGAGTCTGTAACAACTGGACCAGCTTCATGTTCGTCTGACAATGAGGAACAGATGTTCGCCAACGACACTGCTGTTGTGGACAGGTAAGTGTTATAAGCTAAATTATTCTTTATCAATGAAAATAGTAATAAAAATGACTTTTGACCGATCGGTAATTACAATGGTGCGTCATGGCCACAAGTTTTTTTGTGCGCCGAGCTCCTCTGTAGTGGAGGGGGGGGGGGGAGTTGTTATCCTCTACATTGCAGATATTTTAGTATAATTTTTATTGCACTGTAGGTTATTTTTTCTTGTAAAAAAAAGGCCACACATTTTTTACGTGGTATGTTTCTTTGTGTGTGGGGAGATTGTTTGTTCATTCATTCATGAATAAATGAACAAACAACCCCTCCACACACACACACACACACAGCCCTGAGTGTCACCTTTCATTAGAGCCCAAGATGAAGCTTCTATGTTGAAGCATTCAAAAGTTATAGACGTTTTTCCAAACTGTGCCATTTGGCACAATTTGGCACAGTTCAAAAACGCCTGGGAACAACCTGAGAAAAAAGCTGTGTAATATATTCATTTTTTGTGGTATTGTTACAAAATTTTGACCTCAGCTTGATAACACTTGGTTCTACATTTCTGTTGCATTTTCCAGCCAGTATCTGACAGCTGTGTGTTATTTGCAAGCATTTGTATCTAAAAAAAACACCCAGGTGAACTTTATTTTCTTCAAATTTAGTATGTTTAGATGACTGTTACTCAGTGGCAGGAGCACTTAGAGAGATTATGACTGTTTTGCCAAAAAATTCAAAGTGTTTTCTTTTTTTTTTTTGTAACTTAGATTTTTATTCATTTTTCATTATATATATTGCATTCAGATCACAGTCTACATTTAAAAAACAAAGGAGCTAGAGTAAGAAAGAAAAAAAGGGAGAAAAAAAAGGGGGGGGGACAAATGTTGGAGCATCAAGTTTTTAGTTTCCATCTCTTAATTCTTCTGTTTTTTCCAGTGTCTTTGGTTATTCTTTCAATTTCTGTCTCGTTGCACTTTGTAGTGTGTCCATTTCCGCCATTTTTTTCATATAGTCCTTCTTGCATTCTTTGTCGATATGTTAGTTTTTCCATCATACGTATGTCCTCAACAATGTCAGTCCATTGCTCTTGGTCAGGAAGAACTTCTGATCGCCATTTTTTTGTGATTGTTTTTTTACATGCAATCAACAAGACTTTAACTAGATATCTGTCCTCAGCCTGTATTACATTGTCTCTTTTAAGATCACATAAATACATCAAGTTACAGTTCATTGGTATATTATATCCTAATATCCTCTGTATTGTCACATGTATAGATTTCCAGAATGATGAGATTTTGCAGCATTTCCAAAACATATGTGAGTGGTCTGCATTTTGAGCCCCACATCCCCTCCAGCATAAAGATTGGGTATTTGTATATTTTCCTTGAATCTGTGGTGTAATGAAAAAGCGAATCAGGTTTTTCCATCCAAATTCCCTCCATATCCTTGAATTTGTTGATGTGTGTTGTGTTTTCCATATTTCCTGCCAGTTTTCTTCTGTTATGTTTAAATTGAGCTCTTTCTCCCATTTCTCCTTTATATAGTTACTTGAAAGTTTGTTTGCCGTAAGTTTCTGATATAGCTTTGAAATAATTCTTATTTTATTTCCTGCATATGAACTTAATTCAATTCAATTCAATTCAATTCAATTCAACTTTATTTATATAGCGCCATTTCACAACAACAGTCATCTCATAGCACTATCAACTGAAGGGGGGACCCCCACAGTTGCAGAAAGACCCCAGCAATCAGGCGATCCCCTGTGAGCAAGCACTTGGCGACGGTGGAGAGGAAAAACTCCCTTTTAACAGGAAGAAACCTCCAGCAGAACCAGGCTCAGGGAGGGGCAGTCATCTGCTGCGACTGGCTGGGGGGTGAGGGGATAGAGAAGAAGAAAAGAACAGACATGTAGAGAGCAAACAGCATGATGGGGACTCAATCTATGGGAGAGAACAAACAAATGTTAATGACCAGCAAAAAAAAAAATAGAGAGAGTGAGGAAAGGAGTGAGGCCCAGTGCATTACTGGAGGTCCCCCGGCTGACTAAACCTATTAGCAGCATAACTAAGGGAGGGTTCAGAAACACATGATCCCTCCCTAATTGTAGGCTATATCAAAAAGGTAGGTTTTAGCCCTATTCTTAAAAACAGAGATCGAGTCTGACTCCCGAATCCAGATTGGCAGCTGATTCCACAGGAGAGGAGCTTGATAACTGAAGGCTCTGCCTCCCATTGTACTTTTGGAGATTCTAGGTATTACAAGTAATCCTGCATTTTGGGAGCGTAGTGCTCTGTTAGGATGATACGGTAGTATCAGATCTTTTAAATAAAAAGGAGCCTGATTGTTTAAAGCTTTGTAAGTAAGAAGAAGGATTTTAAACTTAATTCTAAACTCTATGGGAAGCCAATGAAGGGAGGCCAGAACCAGAGAGATATGATCTCTCTTTCTAGTACCTGTTAAAACTCTTGCTGCAGCATTTTGGATCAGCTGAAGACTTTTTAAAGATGTGTTAGGACAGCCTGATAATAAAGAATTACAATAATCTAATCTCGAGCTAACAAAAGCGTGGATCAGCTTCTCAGCATCACTCTGAGACAAGATGCTCCTAATCTTGGCAATATTACGCAAATGATAGAAGGCAGTCTTAGAAACAAATTTAATATGTGAATTGAAGGACAAATCCTGATCAAAAATAACTCCAAGGTTCCTCACAGAGCTATTAAGAGAAAGAGTAACTGCATCCAAACTGAAAGTTTGATTTGGAAAGGAATTTCTAAGGTTTTTTGGACCAACAAGAATGACTTCAGTCTTATCTGAATTTAATAGCAGGAAATTACAAGTCATCCAAGCTTTGATTTCCTTAAGACAGGCTTCTAACTTGGCTAATTGATTAGTATCATCTGGCTTCATTGACAGGTATAATTGTGTGTCATCTGCATAACAATGAAAATGTATACAGTGCTTTCTAATAATGTTGCCTAACGGAAGCATATATAAACTAAAAAGAGTAGGGCCTAGCTCAGATCCCTGTGGAACTCCATGACTAAGCTTTGAGCTGAAAGAAAACTCATCATTTACATGAACAAACTGGAACCTATCAGATAAATAAGATCTAAACCACTGCAACGAAGTTCCATTAAGTCCAACATAGTGTTCTAATCTATCAAGTAGAATATTATGATCAATAGTATCAAAAGCTGCACTAAGATCTAAAAGGACAAGTACAGAAACTAGTCCATTATCAGATGCAATGAGGAGGTCGTTAGTGACCTTCGCTAAGGCTGTTTCAGTACTATGATGGATTCTAAACCCAGATTGAAACTCTTCAAGTAAACCATTTCCCTGCAGGTGGTCAAATAATTGCGTAGCAACAACTCTTTCTAAGATTTTTGAAATGAAAGGGAGATTAGAGATTGGTCTATAGTTAGCTAAAGCTCCTGGATCTAGCGTTGGCTTTTTGAGTAAGGGTTTAATTACAGCTGTTTTAAAAGCCTGCGGTACATGGCCTAAAGTTAATGAAGGATTGATTATATGAAGAATAAAGCTACCAATAAGTGGGAAGACTTCTTTAAATAACCTGGTAGGAATAGGGTCTAAAAAACAAGTTGAAGGTTTGGATGAGGAAACTATTTTGTCTAACTCACAAAGGTCGATTGGAGTAAACTCATCAAGACAGACATCAATAGAAGGAGTTGTAATAGTTACAGTATTTAAGTTAACTGTGGGAAGAATCTGATTGATTTTATCTCTGATGGATGAAATTTTATTATTGAAAAAGTTCATAAAGTCCTGACTAGTAAGCTCTAGGGGATGCTAGGATTGACAGAGTCCTGACTCTTTGTCAACCTGGCTACAGTACTGAAAAGAAACCTGGGATTATTCTTGTTCTCTTCTATTAATGCAGAGTAATAACTCGTTCTAGCTTTTCTAAGAGATTTTTTATAAATTAAAAGATGATTTCTCCAAGCTAAATAGATTTCATCTAAATTAGTAGAGCGCCATTTTCTTTCTAATTGACGAGTCTTCTGTTTTAAGCTACGAGTTTCTGTGTTGAAGCAAGGAGTTAAAAATCTCTGATTAGACTTTTTCTTTTTTAAGGGGGCCACCAAGTCTAGAGCCTGATGCAGAGAAGCTGAAACACTATCCACCATGTTATCAATTACAGAAGGAGCAAGCTGTCTATAGCTTATTTCCGTTGTGTTGACACATGGCATAGAGGAAACAATCTGCATAAATTTGGAAACAGCATCATCTGAGAGGCATCTACTGTGATAATATTTTTCTTTAGGAGCCAAATAGTCAGAAATAGTAAAATCAAAGGTTAACAGACAATGGTCTGACAGTACAGGGTTATGAGGAGACACTACAAGATTTCCTATTTCTATGCCATATGTCAGAACAAGGCCCAATGTATGGTGGAGGTAATGAGTAGAATTTCCTACTTTCTGAGAAAACCCAATCGAGTCTAATATTGAATTAAAAGCCACATTAAGGCAGTCACTATCTACATCCACATGTATATTAAAGTCCCCTACTATAATTATTCTATCAGATTTCAGCACTAAATCAGCTAAGAAATCAGCAAATTCGGATAAAAATTCTGAATAGGTTGATGGGGGACGATAAACTATGGCAAATAAAATTGGGTTTAACCTGAAATTGCTAAAGTGCCCAACACTGAGGACCAGGCCCTCAAAGGAATTATAACATGTTTTTTGCTTTACATTAACTAGTAATTTGGAATGGTAAATTGTTGCTACTCCTCCTCCACGACCAGAACTTCTGGGATTTTGACAGTTTAAATAACCAGAGGGAGTTGATTCATTTAAACCAACATAATCCTCTTGCCCTAACCAAGTCTCTGTAAGGGAAATTAAATCAATCTGATGATCAATTAACAGATCATGGACTAACAGAGACTTGGGAGTTAGAGACCTAATATTTAATAAACCACATTTAATTTTTAAATTATGAGGAGGAACAGAGGCCAAATCATTCAATTTAGAGGCTTTATGTTTAATTTGAGTTTAATTTGAGTTTTACCAATATTTTGCTTTATCACTTTGGGATGCTTATACATTATATTTTTATTAACTTTGGAGGGAGCAGACAACGATTCTCTGATGGGGAAGACAGGGGCTAAGCTGAGGGGTGGCGGATGAAGAGGAGCTGCAGAGAGGCGTGTAAGACTGCAACTCTGCTTCCTGGTCCCAACTCTGAGTAGTCACGGTTTTGGAAATTTGGATAAAAAAGATGCCAGATTGTTAGATAAATGAGAAGCACCATCCAAAGTGGGATGAATGCTGTCTCGTCTCATAAGACCAGGTTTTCCCCAAAAAGAGCTCCAATTGTCAATGTAGCCCACGTCATTTTTAGGACACCACACAGACAGCCAGCGGTTCAAGGATGACGAGCGACTAAACATGTCATCACTGGTCAGATTGGGGAGGGGCCCAGAGAATACTACAGTGGCACACATCGTTTTTGCAAACTCACACACCGATTCTATATTAAGTTTCGTGACTTCCGACTGCCGGAGACGAATGTCATTAATGCCGGCGTGAATAACAATTGTGGAGTATTTACAGTTACTTTTAGCCAGCATTTTCAAATTTGACTCGATGTCGCCTGCTCTGGCCCCAGGAATACATTGGACTATGGCCGCTTGAGTCTCTAGGTTCACGTTTCTGACTACAGAGTCGCCAATGATCAGAGTTTGTTCCTCAGCGGGTGTGTCGCTGAGCGGGGAAAAACGATTAGAAACGTGAACAGGTTGTTGGTGAACCGGGGCTTTGCGACTAGGCTTCCTTCTCACCGTCACCCACCCAGTCTCCTCGCTGCTGAGGAGAGCCGGGGAACTGCTGACAGTGGGACCTAAGCTAGCTAGCTCCGCTGCAGCTAATGGGCGTCCGTCGAGATTAACTGGCGCAGACGGTGTTTCAATGCAGCGGAGCCGGGATTCCAAATCAGACAACCTCGCCTCGAGCGCCTCAAAAAGACAACATTTATTACATTTACCGTTATCACTAAAAGAGGCAGAGGTGTAGCTAAACATCTGACAGAGAGAGCACACCAGAGGAGGAGAGGAAAGAGAGGTAGTAGCCATAGCTCGTGGCTAGCTAGTGGCTGGAGAGCTGGAGAGCAAACTTAAAATGAGTTGTATAATCTCGCTCACATCTGTTTGGAGGTTATGCCTAATCTTCTTCATATAATAGTCTCTCATCTGCAGATATCTGAAGAATTCTGATCTTTCTAGTTTAAATTTTCTTCTGATGTTTACAAAGCTCCCGAGATCTTTTTTTCCGATATTGCCCCATGCTGTGATTCCCTTGTTCACCAGATTTTTGTATCCCCTATCTTGCTTTGCCGGTTCAAACTGACTGTCAAATGCTACCCATTTCAATAGTTTTATGTCTTCCTTTATATTATACTTTTGTACTATTTTATACCACAGTTCCAAAGTAAATTTAGTGATTGGTGTGGTCTATATTAACCATATATTCCATAACCTACATATGTTAGAGCAAGTGGAAATGTTTGGTGATTACATATGTAAGGAACTTCACACCTCTGAAAGGACAAAGGAATCTCACCCGCCGAGTGAAGAGCAAAGACGTTCCCGGACGCGACGGGGGAGACCGGACGAGCCACCCTCACCCCCCAAGGCGAGGAGAGGGATTACCATCACCTCCCAAGACGAGGAGAGGGAATACCAAGACAATGGGGGGATTAAGATAATGAGGGATGTCAGCCTTGTTATGCATGTCTTTTGTTGTGTGCTTGTATATAACCAGTGAGTTGGCGAGATTCTGTCTCTTTTTCCCTTCTGCCGCTCTCTGCACCAGATGAGACTTGTTAGAAGAGCTGAACATTAAAACTTCGCTTATAAACCAAATCGCCTCTTCATTGCCCAGCTCCTCTACACTGGTGACCTTGACGCGAGTATGGACCGGAGGCGTTCTCCCACAAGCGACTCATCCGTGGCGACTCAGGCAGACGCCAGCAGCCACGCAGACGAGGGAGCAGACGGACAGCTGTTTCCCCCGGCAGAAGAGGTTGAGAGGGCTCAACCGAGCACCAGCACCGCCGTGAGAGCCAAGGCAAGGCACTCTCACCCGGCGGGCACAGCAGTGATGGTGTGCACGAACGCCGTCGCTGTCAAGCTGCCAGACTTCTGGCAAGAGGACCCCGCCTCTTGGTTTAAGCAGGCTGAAGCCCAATTTATACTGGCGGGCATCACGGCTGACGATACTAAGTTTTATCATATCGTCTCCAAACTCGACTCCGCCACTTCAAAGTGTGTGCGGAGCATGATCCGGCAACCACCAGCCCGGGACAAATACGAGACGCTCAAAGCGACCATCGTGGCGAACTACGTCCCATCAGCGGAAGAAAGAGCCGAGAAGATCCTGGCGGTCTACGGCCACAGAGGGGGCAATCCGAAGGCCCTCATGGAGGATTTGCTGCAGCTCAAGGAAGAGGATAATGACAACTTCCTCTTCCAGTTTATTTTCCTCAGCACGCTGCCGCCACACATGAGGGGGACACTCGCCAGCATGAAGTGCAACACCCACCAAGACTTCCGCACACTGGCCAGCGAAGCTCATCGGCTCGTCAACGCCTGCAAGGAGCTGACACCCACAGCAGCATCCGCAGACCTCAAAGCTGACGCCCCGAGCCACGAGGAGCCACGACCTACGGAGCAGACCCAGGCCACGGTGACAGCGACGCGGCCAAAACATAACAGACAGAGCGACGTCTGTTATTATCACCACCGGTTCACCGAGAAGGCCCGCAAATGCGTTCCCCCCTGCAAGTTTACGATGTCGGGAAAACGCCAAAGCCGAGAGCCGTTAACAGCAGCGGTTCTCGGCGAGAAAAATAAGCTGTTGTACGTGACGGATGGACACACAGGCAAGCAGTTCCTCATTGACACAGGAGCTCAGCTGAGTTTCGTCATGCCCTCCCACGCAGATCGAGCCATGGGCACCCGGGGCAACGGAGCAGTGGCAGCCAACGGCTTTGACATCGACACGTTCAGCGAAAAGAGCCTGCACCTCCTCATCCACGGCCGCAGCTACAAATGGACATTTGTTGTAGCGGCGGTGAGTTTTAACTTGTTAGGCGCAGATTTTTTGTGTGCACATGGGTTATTAGTGGATCTAGCAAATAGGCGCCTGGTTAATGCACTGTCTTTTGCTTCTATTCCATGCTCAGCTCGAGTTTCTCCACCACCTGTGCAGGCCAACGTCACCACGGCAGGAGGTAAGTTTGAGCAACTCCTCACCCAATTTCCAGCACTCACAATCCCCAAATTCTCAGCCACTGTGGCTAAACACGGGGTTGAACACTTCATTCCCACAACGGGACCTCCCGTTTTTGCCAAAGCTCGCCGCTTAGACGCGGCCAAGCTCAACATAGCACGGGACGAGTTTACAACTCTTGAAAAATTGGGCATTGTTAGACGCTCGAAGAGCCCCTGGGCCTCACCACTTCACATGGTTCCGAAATCCGACGGTTCTTGGAGACCGTGCGGAGATTACCGCAGACTAAACAACGCTACAGCGCATGACCGTTACCCAATCCCTCACATTCAAGATTTTTCACTACATCTAGTGGGTGCGCGCATTTTTTCAAAAATAGACTTAGTCCGCGGTTATCACCAAGTCCCAGTCCGAGCAGAAGACGTTCCTAAATCAGCGGTAATAACCCCTTTTGGCCTTTTTGAATTCCTGCGAATGCCTTTCAGCCTCAAAGGCGCTGCTCAAACTTTTCAACGAATGATGGACGCGGTCCTACGCGACCTCCCCTTTGTTTTCGTCTACCTCGACGACATGCTGGTAGCCAGCTCGTCTGAGGAAGAACACGAGCAGCACCTCACTACGGTTTTTCAGAGGCTAGAAGAGCACGGGCTAATAATCAATCCAGCCAAATGCAAATTTGGCGTATCGCAAATTGATTTTTTGGGACACAAAGTCTCTCCGAAGGGGGCAGTTCCACTTCCAGACAAAGTTCATGCGATAGAAGGCTTTCCATGGTCACAAACGGTCAAATCGCTACAGGAATTTTTAGGAATGGTTAATTTTTACAACCGCTTCCTCCCCCACGCAGCTCAGCTCATGCAACCCCTATATGACGCGCTCAAAAAAAAGAAAGCTTCCAACGCGGTCGAATGGACCCCGGAGCGCGAACGCGCTTTCGCGGAAGTAAAAAACGCCCTAGCTAACGCCACATTGTTAGTTCATCCAGACCCCTTGGCCCGCATTGCACTAACCACAGATGCTTCAGACCTAGCTATAGGGGCAGTTGTAGAACAACTTGTCAGCGGGGTCTGGCAACCTTTAGCATTCTTTAGCAAATCGCTAAACCAAACTGAACGCAAATACAGCACTTTTGACAGAGAACTGCTGGCGCTTCATTTATCCATCCGCCACTTCCAGTTCTGGTTAGAGGGGCGGAGTTTCACGGCTTTTGTAGACCATAAACCGCTCACCTTTCCTATGGCTAAAATTTCAGAACCATGGTCAGGCAGGCAACAAAGACAGCTAGCTGCGATTTCAGAGTTCACCACAGACATTCGACACGTGGCAGGCAAACTTAACGTAGTAGCGGACTGTCTCTCTCGCGCTGTGGCACCACCAGAGCGCGGGGAGACAGATTATACTGCCTCAGCAGCAGAGCTCTTCACTAACGCAGACACATACGCAGCACCTATCCATGAAGGGATAGATTATGCAGCCATGGCAGAGGAACAAAACAGTGACGCGGACGTGCGCGCACTCCTGTCTGGACCAACAGGGTTAAGGCTGGAGAAAAAGGGCTTACGCGACGGCGTGCCCCCCCTAATATGCGATGTTTCAACCGGCCGACTTCGCCCGTTAGTACCAGCTACATGGCGCCGCCGCATTTTTGACGCAATTCACTCCCTCGCGCACCCAGGTGTGCGCGCCTCGGTTAAAATGGTCGCCGAAAAGTTTGTGTGGCCAGGCCTGCGCAAAAACGTAAAAGAATGGGCAAAAACTTGCATTTCTTGTCAACGCGCCAAAATACACAGACACACAAAAGCCCCTCTGGAGCCTTTTCCAATCCCTGCTAGAAGGTTCGACCACGTTCATGTCGATCTTGTGGGGCCACTACCTTCCTCCCAAGGTTTCACACACCTGTTAACAATGATAGACCGCACCACGCGCTGGCCAGAGGCAGTCCCTCTAGGGGCAACCACAGCGGAGGAAGTCGCTCGCGTTTTTTTGACAAAAAGGGTGGCACGTTTTGGCGTCCCATCGGACATCACGTCCGATAGGGGGCCTCAATTTGTCTCAGAGCTCTGGTCAGCCATGTCCAACAGCTTAGGGGCAACAATTCATCGCACCACCGCTTATCACCCCCAGGCTAATGGGTTATGCGAGCGTTTTCACAGGTCTCTAAAGGCTGCCCTCAGAGCCTCACTAACGGACACAAATTGGGTAAATAAACTTCCCTGGGTTTTATTGGGGTTGCGTGCTGCACCTAAAGAGGATCTAGACGCCTCTCCCGCAGAATTAGTTTTTGCTCAACCTCTCAGGCTCCCAGGTGAATTTTTGCCAGAGAACCCAGAGCCAGGGCGCCTTCCAGTCCCAAGGTTTTTAGGCAGCAACGGACCGAACTCTCTCCCCGGTCCAGCTCATCACTCCTTCCCACGGGTTTTTGTCCCTCAAACTTTAAAAAACGCTGAGTTTGTTTTTGTTAAGCATGAAGCTCTAAAACCAACTTTACGCCCAGCATTCGATGGGCCATTCAGAGTGCTGGAACATGGTGATAAACACTTTGTGCTTGATTATGGGGATAGAAAAGAAACAGTCAGCATTGACAGACTTAAACCTGCCTTCTTGTTGAAAGACGAACCTGCACAGTTGGCGAGAGCACCTCGGCGAGGTAGACCCCCCAAGAGAAAAGACTCAGCCCCCAGGCAGGGAACAAATAATCTCTCTCCTTCCCACACAGCAGATTCCTCACAAGAAAG
Source organism: Pholidichthys leucotaenia (assembly GCA_020510985.1). Lineage (NCBI taxonomy): Eukaryota > Metazoa > Chordata > Actinopteri > Cichliformes > Pholidichthyidae > Pholidichthys > Pholidichthys leucotaenia. The sequence continues at coordinate 56,362,129 of CM035837.1, read as the reverse complement.
TCCCAGCAGGACGCCTAAACCAACCTACAGCAGTTTTGGGAGAAGAATTAAACCCAGACAGCACAGGGACTGACACCAACCACTCCACAATTATTCACTAATTGTGCTGCAACAGTTTAGGACTGACTTATGATTTTACTATGCTGCTATGTTTACCACTGAACTCTCTTAGGAGCATGGCTGCTGGAAAGTTTCTTCCGTGGCAACAGCTGTAACACGTAGTATGTCGTAATAACTATCCTAGACTGTGAACCTTTCTGTTGTCCTTTCTTAGTTGTTTGGGGGGCCTGTGGTCTATATTAACCATATATTCCATAACCTACATATGTTAGAGCAAGTGGAAATGTTTGGTGATTACATATGTAAGGAACTTCACACCTCTGAAAGGACAAAGGAATCTCACCCGCCGAGTGAAGAACAAAGACGTTCCCGGACGTGGCGGGGGAGACCGGACGAGCCACCCTCACCCCCCAAGGCGAGGAGAGGGATTACCATCACCTCCCAAGACAAGGAGAGGGAATACCAAGACAATGGGGGGATTAAGATAATGAGGGATGTCAGCCTTGTTATGCATGTCTTTTGTTGTGTGCTTGTTTATAACCAGTGAGTTGGCGAGATTCTGTCTCTTTTTCCCTTCTGCCGCTCTCTGCACCAGATGAGACTTGTTAGAAGAGCTGAACATTAAAACTTCGCTTATAAACCAAATCGCCTCTTCATTGCCCAGCTCCTCTACAATTGGGTCTATTTGTTTGATTTGCTTATATGCATCTTTATCTCCTATTATGCTTTGTACTGGGAGTCCCTCAATTTCCTTTTCCATTTCTTTCCATTTTGCCTCATATCCTTCGTCGCACCAACATATGATATATCTTATTTGTGCTGAGTAGTAATATTCCTTTAGACTCGGTAGGCCCATACCTCCTTTCTCTTTTGGTAACTGGAGAGTTTTATATTTCACTCTTGGCTTTTTACCTCCCCAAACAAATCTTGATATCATCCTGTCCCACTTTGAGAACTGGGCATCTGGAATCTCTGTTGGTAGAGCCTGGAAGAGGTAAAGTAATCTAGGTTGTATGCTGTTTTTGACTGTCTCAATTTTTGAATTCAGATCCATATTTAAGATTGACCATCTATCAATATCTTTTTTTATTTCTTGTTCCAGCCTATCATAGTTTGCTTTATAGATTTTGCTTAGAACTTTAGGTATGTTCACTCCAAGGTATTTTATTTCTTTTTGTTTCCAGTTTAGTTTGATCTTATCAGTTATCTGGTTTAGAGGGTTATAGTGGAATGTCAGTATTTGTGTTTTTGTTATGTTTATCTTGTATCCTGATAATTTTCCAAAATTTTCTATCAAGTTCATCATTTCCATTATTGATTCATCTGGTTGTTCAAGGTAAACTATAATATCGTCTGCAAATAGCCCAATCTTGTGTTCCGCTCCCTTTATTGTTACACCTTTTAATTTCTTATTTTGTCGTATCGCTTCAGCCAGTGGCTCTATGAACAGAGCAAACAAGGTGGGCGATAAGCAGCATCCCTGCCTGGTTGATCTTTGTATATTTACTTTGTCTGGTTCACATTTACTTTGTCTGGTTCCAAGGTTGTCATAGCCAGGAGCGGCACTGGGGTTAAGCTCCCAGTGCTCATAAAATGCTCCTTATGGCGTGCGTCTCGAAAAGCCTCTGACAACTAAGTCCAACTCCTAGCCTGCCCGTGTGGTTTAGTCTCTAAGCCCGGCGGAACTGCTTTTACTAATAGGAGAAGGGGCGAGGGCGGATCTCTGGCGCCTTAAAACCAGATGCTTCGGGTAGATGGTGGCTCGTCAACCTGGGAAGGTAGCCCATCTAGGGGAAGGTAAACCCTGATTTCAAACCTCTGCTGCCTTGCGGCATACCCGGTCACGGGAAAGGCTTCGGGAGTCAACCCTGAGGAAAAATCCGGAGTCGGAGCCCCTAAGGCAGTTCTATGTTGTGCTCAACATCGTTCTGGCAGCTCCTGCAACAGCGCTGGTGCCAAACTGTAGCAGCCCTGCTGTTCCTTTGGATTCATCAGTGACGTGGAGAGGGGGGACATGCTGCATGGGCAACATCTTGTCCTCCATATCTTCCTGCCCAGGCTTGAATCCTACCAACGCCCAACGCTGGAAGGTAGAACACCGGATCACTGGAGAGGACACTCCAGCTTCGCCTTTGGCGTAGACAAAACACGGGGAATGACAGTTACCGGTTATAAGCCACTGCTCAATTGGCGTAGAGCGTGGCGCCAGGGGTTGTTCCCGACGGTGGGAGGGATCATCAGATCTCACTGGACAGCTACCGCCCGCCTCAAGCTGGGCAGCCCCCAGCCAATAAGGTGTTGTCCCGCCACAGCTTGCTTTCCTCATTGGGTGCATGGGGATAAGGAGAAATCCAAACAGCAGGCTGAGAACCTTCGCACCAGGCAAGACAATAAAACAAAAGAGACCAACTCTAAAACTGGGAACTTGGAACGTCCGCACTATGATGACAGGACTCGCTGCTAACCTCAAGGACATCAACGACACCAGGAAGACTGCCATCATCAATAATGAGCTGAAGAGACTGGGAGTGGATATCGCCACTCTCCAGGAAACCCGGTTAGCTGATGCAGGCACACTGAGAGAGAAGGACTACACGTTCTACTGGCAGGGAAAGGGCAGTGACGAACACAGGGAACACGGAGTGGGCTTCGCAGTAAAGAACACTTTGCTGAAGATGGTGGAACCGGGCAGCACTGGCTCTGCACGACTCCTCACCCTCCGTCTGAACACCACTCAAGGCCCAGTCACCCTCGTCAGTGTGTATGCCCCAACACAGACAGCCACACCAGAGGCAAAAGACGAGTTCTACGAGAATCTCGCAACAACTGTCAGGATCATCCCCAACTCTGAACAACTCATTCTCCTTGGAGACTTCAATGCCAGAGTGGGTGCTGACCACGACTCCTGGCCCTCCTGTCTTGGACCTTTTGGCGTGGGCAGAATGAACGACAACGGACAGCGGCTGCTCGAGTTCTGCACATATCACGATCTGTGCATCACAAACTCGTTCTTCAAGACCAAGCCCCAACACAAGGTTTCCTGGCAACATCCGCGCTCAAAGCACTGGCACCAGCTAGACTTGATCCTGACCAGGCGCACCTCACTGAAGAACGTGCTAATCACCCGTTCGTTCCAGAGTGCAGATTGCGACACAGACCATTTATTGGTGTGTTGCAAGGTCAAGCTGCAGCTGAAGAAATTCCATCGTGCTAGACAACCTGGAAAGGCACGGATTGACACCAGCAAGATGGCCCAACCAGAACTTGTTGAGCAGTTTGCCTCCACCTTTGAAAAGGAACTTGGTGTACCACAAGGAGGAGAATCTGCAAAGCAGAAGTGGGAAGAGCTGCGAAACACCATCTACCGCACAGCCTTGGCTACCTTTGGGAGGAAGACCTCGAAGTCACAGGACTGGTTTGATGCCAAGTTGACCGAGATGACCCCCGTCATTGAAGCCAAGCGCTCAGCACTTGCTGAGTACAAGAAGTACCCAAACGAGAAGAATCTCCAGATTCTCAGGGCTGCGAGAAGCAAAGTTCAGCAGACTGCTCGGCGCTGTGCCAACGAGTACTGGACTCAGCTCAGCCAAGACATTCAAACCGCTGCCATAACAGGGAACATCCGTGGTATGTACGATGGCATCAAGAAAGCACTTGATCCGGCTCAGAGCAAGACGGCCCCCCTCAAATCTTCCACTGGGGAGATGATCACAGAGAAGAACAAGCAGATGGAGAGATGGGTGGAACACTACTCCGACCTCTACTCTAGACAGAACACCGTGACACCGTCAGCCCTTGATGCCATCGACTGCCTGCCATCCATGGACGAACTTGACGCCGAGCCAACCATCGACGAACTCAGTAAGGCCATTGATAGCTTGGCCGCTGGCAAGGCACCCGGCAACGACGGCATACCCCCTGACCTGATCAAGCACTGCAAGACCGCCCTACTGCTGCCATTGCATGACGTCCTCTGCCAGTGCTGGAAGGAAGGTGCCGTACCACAGGACATGAGGGACGCCAAGATCATCACCCTCTACAAAAACAAAGGGGAGAGAAGCGACTGCAACAACTACAGGGGCATTTCCCTCCTCAGCGTTGTTGGCAAAGTCTACGCACGAGTTGTTCTCGTTCGTCTACAGAAGCTTGCCGAACGCGTCTACCCCGAGTCTCAGTGTGGCTTCCGCGCTGAGCGATCGACGGTAGACATGATATTCTCCATCCGCCAACTCCAGTTGAAATGCAGAGAACAGAACATGCCTCTGTACGTCGCCTTCATCGACCTCACCAAAGCGTTCGATCTGGTCAGCAGAGAGGGCCTTTTCAAGATCCTGCCAAAGATAGGATGCCCACCAAAGTTGCAAAGCCTCATCGAATCGTTTCACACCAACATGCAGGGGATAGTGCAGCACGATGGCAACGTCTCAGAGCCATTCAACGTACGCAGCGGAGTGAAACAGGGCTGTGTACTTGCGCCAACCCTCTTTGGGATTTTCTTTGCTATGCTCCTGAGGCATGCCTTCAGCACAGCAACAGAGGGAATCTACCTGCACACAAGATCTGACGGCAGGCTTTTCAACCTCGCCCACCTGAAAGCCAGAACCAAAGTACGCGAGGCTCTAATCAGAGACATGCTGTTCGCAGACGACGCTGCAGTCGCAACCCACACACAGCAAGAGCTTCAGACCCTGATGGACCGCTTCTCCCAGGCATGCAAGGACTTCGGGCTTACCATCAGCCTGAAGAAGACTAACGTCTTGGCGCAAGGCACGGAAGCACCACCAACCATCACCATTGATGACTACAAGCTGGAGGTCGTGAATCAGTTCACGTACCTGGGGTCCACGATCAGCAACAACCTCTCCCTTGATACAGAGATCAACAAGAGGATTGGAAAATCAGCCTTCACACTCGCTCGCCTCACCACACGAGTGTGGGAGAATCCCAAACTCTCTGTCAAGACGAAGATGGCAGTGTACAATGCCTGCGTCATCAGCACACTGCTCTATGGGAGTGAGACGTGGACAACATACGCCCGGCAGGAAAAGAGACTGAACTCCTTCCACTTGCGCTGCATTCGCCACATCCTGGACATATCCTGGCAGGACAAAGTGCCCAACACAGAAGTTCTGTCCCGCGCCGGCCTTCCCTCCATGTTCACTCTACTCAGGCAGCGCAGGCTCCGCTGGCTAGGCCACGTTCACCGTATGGAGGATGGCAGAATCCCCAAAGACGTCCTCTATGGAGAACTGGCAACTGGCAGGAGAAACGTTGGCCGCCCACAGCTGCGCTTTAGAGACGTCTGCAAGAGAGACATGAAGGCCCTGGATATCAACACAGAGCGCTGGGAGGACCTTGCAATGGACCGCTCCAAATGGAGAGGCACCCTGACCAGACAGCTCAAAACGGGTGAAGAGAGACTGACTGCTGCAGCAGATGAAAAAAGGACCCGCAGGAAGAACCGCCACAGACCCAGCAGCACGGAGACCACCCACAAGTGTGACCTGTGTGACAGGGACTGTCATCCGCGCATTGGCCTGTTCAGCCACAGGCGGTGCTGTTCCAGCAGAGTAGACGTTTAGGATTCTCTTCCATGGTCATCATAGACCGACGGACCGTTTATCTTGATTCTTGCCACAGGTTCTTGATACAGCGTCCTTATGCATCGTACTGATTTTTCATTAAATCCAAAGCGTTCCAGCACACTATATAGGAATTTCCAGTTAACCCTGTCAAATGCTTTTTCTGCGTCTAAACTCATTATTACTGCACTTTTCTTTTCTTTATGTATTTGATTAATTATATGTATTGTTCTCCTGATATTGTCATGTGTTTGGCGCCCCTCTATGAAACCAGTTTGATCATCTTCTATCAATTCCGTCAAGAATGTCTTTATTCGTTTACATATAATTGTTGTATATATTTTATAATCCACATTTAGTAAAGAGATTGGTCTATAGTTTCCGCATTGTTCTCTATCTTTCCCTGGCTTTAAAATAACTGAAATAATGGCTTCGTTCCATGATGGAGGTATTTTGTTGTTGTTCAATGTCCAATTAAATGACTTTAGGAGCTGTGGCGTGAGTTCTTCTATAAACGGTTTATAAAACTCAGACGGGTACCCATCACTACCTGGTGATTTACCGTTTTTAAGTGACTTAATCACATCTCTAATCTCTTGTGTTGTTATTTCTGCTGTTAGCTTTTCATTTTGTTGATTTCCTATTGATGGCAAGTCCAATGTGCATAGAAATTTTTTAATATCCTTAGTAATTGTTTCTTCAGGTTGCGAGTATAGTTCTTGATAGAAATTATGGAATATTTCTTCGATGTTTTCTGGGTTAACTGTGGTTTTATTTGTGATGGGGTCTTTAATCTTATATACACTACCGTTCAAAAGTTTGGAGTCACTTAGAAACTTCCTTATTTTTGAAAGAAAAGCACTGTTTTTTTCAATGAAGATAACTTTAAACTAATCACAAATACACTCTAATATCTAATATACATTGCTAATGTGGTAAATGACTATTCTAGCTGCAAATGTCTGGTTTTTGTAGATATTTGTGCAATATCTACATAGGTGTATAGAGGCCCATTTCCAGCAACTATCACTCCAGTGTTCTAATGGTACAATGTGTTTGCTCATTGCGTCAGAAGGCTAATGGATGATTAGAAAACCCTTGTGCAATCATGTTAGCACAGCTGAAAACAGTTTAGCTGGTTAGAGAAACTATAAAACTGACCTTCCTTTGAGCAGGTTGAGTATCTGGAAAAAATTATTATTTCCAATACAAATCATTATTTCTAACCTTGTCAATGTCTTGACTATATTTTCTATTCATTTTACAACTCATGGTGGTAAATAAGTGTGACTTTTCATGGAAAACACAAAATAATTGTCTGGGTGACCCCAAACTTTTGAACGGTAGTGTACATTATTCACTGTTTGTTGTTTTCTTAACCGTTTTGCCAGCAATTTTGTGGCTTTTGGTCCCGTTTCATAATATTTTTGCTTTAGATATCTATTTTTCCTTTCAATTTCATCTATTTGTGTTTCTTTTATCTTTATTTTTTCTTCTTTAATTTCTTGATATATTTTTGGGTCATTTGTGCTTTGATGTTTACGTTCTAGTTCCCTCAGTCTCTCACATCTTTGTTCATATGTTTCCAGTTTAGACTTATTTGCTTTTCCTGTTTCAACAATTAATTTACCTCTTAACACGGCTTTTAGTGCATCCCATAGTATTGTTGGGTCCACTTCTTCATTGTCATTCTCTTGGATATACTCGTTTATGTTTACTTTTATTCTTTCTTTCATTTTCTCATCATTTAACAGTCCTACATTAAGTTTCCATGTTGTTTGTCGTTTTCTATTGTTTAAATACGGTATATTTCCATGTATATAGGATTATGATCTGATATTTCTGCCCCTCCCATCCGACAAGTTCTCACCCTGTGTCTGTCACCTTCATTCATAAGGAAGTAATCTATTCTAGAGTGTACTTTATGGACTGCTGAATAATGTGTATAGTCTTTTTCGAGTGGGTGCAGGTCCCTCCATATGTCTACCATACCCATTTCTGCCAGTGAGGTTCTTATGAACTTTGTTACATGTTTTTTTTGTCTTCTTAACACTTGTTGTGTCAACTTCATGATCCATGACAGCATTTAAGTCTCCTCCACAAATTAGGACTCCTTCACTGTGTGTTGCTATGAGATCAAACAGATGTTGAAAAAAACCCTTGTCACTTTCTGGTGGGGCATAGATGTTCACTAATGTGATCTGCATACCATCTATTCTTCCCTTTATTATTACATACCTGCCTTCTTTATCCTGGATTTCTTGTTCACATTCAAAATGTATTTTATTTGAAATTAGTATCATAACCCCCCTTTTAGTTCCTCCCTTGAATGAACTGTAGTAGGAGTTCTTATAGCCAAATCTCTTTAGTTTCACATGTTCTGTCTTGCTCAAATGTGTCTCTTGCATAAATATAATTTCGGCTTTTTCCTTCTTGAATTTTCTTATTATTCTTTCCCTTTTAACAGGTGAGTTCAGACCATTCACGTTTAGTGTCATTATCTTAAGATTTTTACCCATATTCATGTTTTTCCATTTTTTTAACTTGTGCTCCTAGCCCCTTTAACAACAAAAATAACACATATTTATATAAAAACACATTAACAAATCTCGACCTCCGTACTTTGGGCCTTTCTTCTGCCCACTGGTCCCTGTTGGTGGGTGGAGGGAATGTCCTCACCGAGTGAGGGGCCCTCCCTAGACCTATATTTACTATTCAAGTAATAGTCATTAGTCTAGAAATGTCCAACAAAAATCACTTAAACCTCTCCTAGCCTTTTGTTTCTCTTTTACCTTGTCTTCTTGGCCTTCATTTCTTCTGTGCCTTTCTTAATCTTTGTTATGATCTAGGCTTTCAGTTGAAAGCCTTGCAGTTTTTCCTGGGCCCGCTGCTCCACGTCTCTCCCTCTTCTTCTGCCGTTCACTCGCCTCCACTCCGGCTGTCGTGATGCGTTCAGGGCCGCCGCTGCTCCAGCCGCTTCCTCCGGCACACTCACCACAAGGCCCCGCTCCATCATGTCCCGCGCTGCCTCTCTGGCTGTGTTGTATGTCTTCACGCCGTCCTCCCAATGAATCCTCATCTTCGTTAGTGGCGTTTCGAATCTAATTTTTTTCTCCTTCAGCGTTTTTTTTAATGTTGGCATATTTCTTTCTCTGCTGCACAATTTCTGTCGGGTAGTCATGATCAAAGAATATCTGCTTGTCACCGATTCGTATCTTTTTTTTTTCCACGCTTGTGTCAGGATTCTTTCCTTTACATCATATTTCAGAAAGTTCACCACAACTGACCTGGGTGGAGAGTTTGGTTTCGGGTTCTGTGCCGAGGCTCTGTGCGCTCGTTGAATCTGCAGATCCGCTTCACCAGGCAGCTCCAGCTCTTTTTTTAAGAACTGATCCATGAATTTCGTCATCGAGTTGCCTTCAATGCCCTCCGGGATCCCGAAGATGCGTATATTGCTCCGTCTGGACCTGCTCTCCAGGTCGGTTATTTTCCTCCTGCATCCTCTGCGTTTGTGCCGTCAGGGTCTGCAGCTGCTCGTTTGCCTCGCTCTTCCAGTCTTCCAGCTCTGATATTCGGGCCTGTGCTTCTGTCATACACGCCCGTTGAGAACGCAGCTCCTCCATGTTTTCTGCTAGCTTGCGCTCCATTTCTCTTCGGAGGCCCATAATTTCCTCCTTCATCTCTTTTTTCAGCTCCTCCTTAAGAGCCACTAAATCCTGTTGGAGTTGCCGCTTGAAGTCTTTTAACTCTTTACCTAGATTGGCGATGCCAGTGTTCATGGTATCGAGTTTGGCGTCCTCCATTTTCCCTGCTGCAGTCACCTCGTTTTTTTGGGCCTCGTGTTCAGCGATTTCTCCTGCGTTGTTGAAGAGGAATTCTTTAATTTTACCCTGCTTTTGTCCGTGTGCCCGGCTCCTTCGTGTTTTTATCCCTTGGTTTATTGATCCGTTTATGTTGAGTTGGCCATTTACCGATGATTTTTAATCCGGCTAGGGAGAGCTCTCTGTTTAAGTGTTATGTCTCTCCGCCATCTTCCCGGAAGCCCCAAAGTGTTTTCTTTTAAATGAGACCAACCCCATGAAGATGCTGCAAATGGTTGAAGAACAGCTTTTGATTTACTTTGAGTATGTTATTTTTAGGCGTTTTTAGGGAAATTGACCAGAGTTCAAGGGGTTAATTCACGGAAGTCAATACAGGGGCATAGAGAACCGCCTTTTTTCCCCACGAAGAAGAATCCTGCACCCAGGGCTGATGAGGAATGACGGATAAGGCCGGCGCTTAATGACTCCTTTGTGGGCTATATTAATCATATATTCCATAACCTACATATGTTGAAGCATGTGGGAATGTTTGGTGATTACATATGTAAGGCGACTTCACACCTCTGAAAGGACAAAGACTCTCAACCGCCAGTGAAGAACAAAGACGTTCCCAGACACTGCGGTGGAGACCGGAGGAGCTACCCTCACCCCCCCAGGGCGAAGAGAGGAAGTACCAAGACAATGGGGGGATTAAGATAATGAGGGATGTCAGCCTTTGATATGCATGTCTTTTGTTATGTGCAAGTATAAAGTCAGAGAGCCGGAGGTATTCGGTCTCTTTTTCCTTCTGCTGCTTCTGCACTTAGATGAGACTTGTTAGGAGAGCTGATAATAAACTTTGGTTTATATATCATACCGCCTCGTTCTTTCAAGCTCTTCTACATCCTTGATATATTTCTCCATGGCCTCCTTTTCAGGGGCCGACAGGATGCACAGGCATCTAGAGGGTAATTTAGCTCCCCTGCTGGAGTTCTATGGCGCAGTCATAGGGCCAGTGGGGAGGGAGAGACATGACTTTCACTTTACAGAAGACAGGAGCAAAATCATGGCAAATAGGAGGAACCTTAGAAAGATTGGGGGGGCTCTAGGTCTGGGGGCTGGAGTGAAATAGATGGTGAGCAGGCTGCTGACTGGAGGCAGGCAGACATGCAAAAGGTGCTCCAAGAGTGTATGGTTGCCGGGCTCCAGTCAATAATGGGATTGTGAGTATACAGCCAGAGGTATCCTAAAACTACAGGGGAAGCGGAGGCCAGGAGAACAAAAAAGGATAGCTCCTCCTGGTGGTTGCCCGAGGTTAAAACAGTTAGAGGGGCCGTGGGTTTAATAACCTGAGTGAGGGGCTGGCCAGACAGAGCTATGAGCTTCTGGGGCTGAGGTAACTGGATGCAGGGAATTTTAAACTTGGTTGCCAGACTCTCAGAAAAAAAATTTTGTTCGGCCCCTGAGTCAACTAATGCTGAGCCAATAAACTGTGAATTGGAGCATTATACGCACAGGGAGGACAAGGTGATTCACAGGGGAATTGCTGACTCCTCCCATCAGTCTTCCTATTTTGACTAACGGGCTGAGCCTTTTAACTTCTCTGGGCAATGCTTCACAACATGATTAGGTTGACCACAGTACAAACATAGACCCTCATCGTGCCACTGCTGTTTTTTGGCCAAAGTTAGCTTGGACCGCCCAGTAGCCGTGGGCATCAAGGATTCGCGAACAGCGGCGGCTAACAGCAAAGGGAAGCTGTGAATGCGGTGGGCTAACATGTGACGTGGCATTAGACGTACATTGCCGTTCAGTCGAGCATTTGCAAAGTCTGTTGTCCAACTTTATGACTATCGAAATAAATGCATCTAACAACTCCAGTTCTTTCAGAAGGTGGGCAAGCTCATCATGAAGGCGAGAGCTAAGACTACAAGATAATATGGTCCTAAGTGCAGCTTCACCCTACCCAGTCTCACCCACTAAAACCCGGAAACTAGCCGCGTGCTCTGCTTCCAAGTTTATCCCCTGGCGGAGGTTATTTAGCCGCATGGAAGTGTTACCCTCCTGGTTGGTGTGGTCAAAGACCCGAAAGAATTCTTTGGAGAATTGGGGATAGGTGAACAGGTGGTTACACGGCCCCTGGATGAGTGCCTGGAAGATGTTCTTTCCACTTCTGAATGATGGTTCCAACAGTACTCACTAGAACATTCAGCAGTTTAGAAATGCACCAACATAACCAATGTCATCATTTGTAACCAATGTCATCATTTTGTTTTGCAACAATAAAGTTGCGAAGGTCTAGAGAGAACCCTTTGCTTCTACCCATCATGAGTTCTTTGTGGTGTGACAATCTGATATTCACAGACCTATTCAAAGGCTATCAGTCAGGACTTAACCAGCTGAAATTAATTTGCACTGATGGGGGATGGGACGGTTTCCTAAATTCTGATGGATTTCAACTGGTTTCTTGGCTTTCTATGCTTTTTTGCACCTCTTTTTCTTCGTGTGTTCAATGCTTGTTCCCTGTGTCATTCCACTTTGTTGAATGTAACTTGTTTTGTGAGCACAGTTGCCTTGATTTCTTTGTATGTATGGATTACTTGGGTTGTTGTTGATATCTGGTGGGGGTCTCAGGTCGGTGTCTCCATCGGAGATGTGTTTCATGGGAGAAGTGTTGACATGTTTAATACTTATTTTCTTTGCTGTTTCTTTGTGGTGATGGATTCTTTATTTCTTCTTGAAATGTCAAGAAAAAGTGAGCAAAGTGTGCAGAAGCTGCATCACTAGCATGCTAACTAGCCACCGGCATTGGCCATGCTTTGATCTCGGCCCTTTTTGTGGTACCGACACAACAGATGACCAGTATGTTTTATAAACACTGATTGTTGCACTTGACAATATTTAATTTGTTTACGTGTGTGTGAAATGACAATATACTTCTTCATGCTGAACGAGATGTTTAGCAAGTCACTACATTTAGAGTGGACTGTAGAGTTGCTGGAAATAATGAGGCGATTTTGTTTAAAAACAGCATTTTAATGAACAGCTCTCCTAACTTGTCTCATCAGGTGCAGAGCATGGCAGAAGGTAAAAAGAGACAGAGTTCTGCCAGCTCGCTGATTAAATACAGGCACACATCAAAGACAGGCATTACAAAGGCTGACATCCCTCGTTATCTTAATCCCCCCATTGTCCTGTTATCTCCTCTCCTGTCTTGGGGGGTGAGGGTGACTCCTCCGGTCTCCGCTGTCGCGCCCTGGGACGTCTTTGTTCTTCACACGGTGGGTGAGATTCCTTTGTCCTTTCAGAGGTGTGAAGTTCCTTACATATGCAGTCACTAAGCATTTTACATGTCCTAACATACTCGTCGGCCTCCGTCGGTCTATGATGACCATGGAAGAGAATCCTAAACGTCTACTCTGCTGGAACAGCACCGCCTGTGGCTGAACAGGCCGATGCGCGAATGACAGTCCCTGTCACACAGGTCACACTTGTGGGTGGTCTCCGTGCTGCTGGGTCTGTGGCGGTTCTTCCTGCGGGTCCTTTTTTCATTTGCTGCAGCAGTCAGTCTCTCTTCACCCGCCTTGAGCTGTCTGGTCAGGGTGCCTCTCCATTTGGAGCGGTCCGTTGCAAGGTCCTCCCAGCGCTCTGTGTTGATATCCAGGGCCTTCATGTCTCTCTTGCAGACGTCTCTAAAGCGCAGCTGTGGGCGGCCAACGTCTCTCCTGCCAGTTGCCAGTTCTCCATAGAGGACGTCTTTGGGGATTCTGCCATCCTCCATACGGTGAACGTGGCCTAGCCAGCGGAGCCTGCGCTGCCTGAGTAGAGTGAACATGGAGGGAAGGCCGGCGCGGGACAGAACTTCTGTGTTGGGCACTTTGTCCTGCCAGGATATGTCCAGGATGTGGCGAATGCAGCGCAAATGGAAGGAGTTCAGTCTCTTTTCCTGCCGGGCGTATGTTGTCCACGTCTCACTCCCATAGAGCAGTGTGCTGATGACGCAGGCGTTGTACACTGCCATCTTCGTCTTGACAGAGAGTTTGGGATTCTCCCACACTCGTGTGGTGAGGCGAGCGAGTGTGAAGGCTGATTTTCCAATCCTCTTGTTGATCTCTGTATCAAGGGAGAGGTTGTTGCTGATCGTGGACCCCAGGTACGTGAACTGATTCACGACCTCCAGCTTGTAGTCATCAATGGTGATGGTTGGTGGTGCTTCCGTGCCTTGCGCCAAGACGTTAGTCTTCTTCAGGCTGATGGTAAGCCCGAAGTCCTTGCATGCCTGGGAGAAGCGGTCCATCAGGGTCTGAAGCTCCTGCTGTGTGTGGGTTGCGACTGCAGCGTCGTCTGCGAACAGCATGTCTCTGATTAGAGCCTCGCGTACTTTGGTTCTGGCTTTCAGGCGGGCGAGGTTGAAAAGCCTGCCGTCAGATCTTGTGTGCAGGTAGATTCCCTCTGTTGCTGTGCTGAAGGCATGCCTCAGGAGCATAGCAAAGAAAATCCCAAAGAGGGTTGGCGCAAGTACACAGCCCTGTTTCACTCCACTGCGTATGCTGAATGGCTCTGAGACGTTGCCATCATGCTGCACTATCCCCTGCATGTTGGTGTGAAACGATTCGATGAGGCTTTGCAACTTTGGTGGGCATCCTATCTTTGGCAGGATCTTGAAAAGGCCCTCTCTGCTGACCAGATCGAACGCTTTGGTGAAGTCGATGAAGGCGACGTACAGAGGCATGTTCTGTTCTCTGCATTTCTCCTGGAGTTGGAGGATGGAGAATATCATGTCTACCGTCGATCGCTCAGCGCGGAAGCCACACTGAGACTCGGGGTAGACACGTTCGGCAAGCTTCTGTAGACGAACGAGAACAACTCGTGCGAAGACTTTGCCAACAACACTGAGGAGGGAAATGCCCCTGTAGTTGTTGCAGTCGCTTCTCTCCCCTTTGTTTTTGTAGAGGGTGATGATCTTGGCGTCCCTCATGTCCTGTGGTACGGCACCTTCCTTCCAGCACTGGCAGAGGACGTCATGCAATGGCAGCAGTAGGGCGGTCTTGCAGTGCTTGATCAGGTCAGGGGGTATGCCGTCGTTGCCGGGTGCCTTGCCAGCGGCCAAGCTATCAATGGCCTTACTGAGTTCGTCGATGGTTGGCTCGGCGTCAAGTTCGTCCATGGATGGCAGGCAGTCGATGGCATCAAGGGCTGACGGTGTCACGGTGTTCTGTCTAGAGTAGAGGTCGGAGTAGTGTTCCACCCATCTCTCCATCTGCTTGTTCTTCTCTGTGATCATCTCCCCAGTGGAAGATTTGAGGGGGGCCGTCTTGCTCTGAGCCGGACCAAGTGCTTTCTTGATGCCATCGTACATACCACGGATGTTCCCTGTTATGGCAGCGGTTTGAATGTCTTGGCTGAGCTGAGTCCAGTACTCGTTGGCACAGCGCCGAGCAGTCTGCTGAACTTTGCTTCTCGCAGTCCTGAGAATCTGGAGATTCTTCTCGTTTGGGTACTTCTTGTACTCAGCAAGTGCTGAGCGCTTGGCTTCAATGACGGGGGTCATCTCGGTCAACTTGGCATCAAACCAGTCCTGTGACTTCGAGGTCTTCCTCCCAAAGGTAGCCAAGGCTGTGCGGTGGATGGTGTTTCGCAGCTCTTCCCACTTCTGCTTTGCAGATTCTCCTCCTTGTGGTACACCAAGTTCCTTCCCAAAGGTGGAGGCAAACT
The DNA here is from genome assembly GCA_020510985.1 of Pholidichthys leucotaenia. NCBI lineage: Eukaryota > Metazoa > Chordata > Actinopteri > Cichliformes > Pholidichthyidae > Pholidichthys > Pholidichthys leucotaenia. Next base: position 56,346,972 of record CM035837.1, on the reverse strand, counting down.
GCTCAACAAGTTCTGGTTGGGCCATCTTGCTGATGTCAATCCGTGCCTTTCCAGGTTGTCTAGCACGATGGAATTTCTTCAGCTGCAGCTTGACCTTGCAACACACCAATGAATGGTCTGTGTCGCAATCTGCACTCTGGAACGAACGGGTGATTAGCACGTTCTTCAGTGAGGTGCGCCTGGTCAGGATCAAGTCTAGCTGGTGCCAGTGCTTTGAGCGCGGATGTTGCCAGGAAACCTTGTGTTGGGGCTTGGTCTTGAAGAACGAGTTTGTGATGCACAGATCGTGATATGTGCAGAACTCGAGCAGCCGCTGTCCGTTGTCGTTCATTCTGCCCACGCCAAAAGGTCCAAGACAGGAGGGCCAGGAGTCGTGGTCAGCACCCACTCTGGCATTGAAGTCTCCAAGGAGAATGAGTTGTTCAGAGTTGGGGATGATCCTGACAGTTGTTGCGAGATTCTCGTAGAACTCGTCTTTTGCCTCTGGTGTGGCTGTCTGTGTTGGGGCATACACACTGACGAGGGTGACTGGGCCTTCAGTGGTGTTCAGGCGGAGGGTGAGGAGTCGTGCAGAGCCAGTGCTGCCCGGTTCCACCATCTTCAGCAAAGTGTTCTTCACTGCGAAGCCCACTCCGTGTTCCCTGTGTTCGTCACTGCCCTTTCCCTGCCAGTAGAACGTGTAGTCCTTCTCTCTCAGTGTGCCTGCATCAGCTAACCGGGTTTCCTGGAGAGTGGCGATATCCACTCCCAGTCTCTTCAGCTCATTATTGATAATGGCAGTCTTCCTGGTGTCGTTGATGTCCTTGAGGTTAGCAGCGAATCCTGTCATCATAGTGCGGACGTTCCAAGTTCCCAGTTTTAGAGTTGGTCTCTTTTGTTTTATTGTCTTGCCTGGTGCGAAGGTTCTCAGCCTGCTGTTTGGATTTCTCCTTATCCCCATGCACCCAATGAGGAAAGCAAGCTGTGGCGGGACAACACCTTATTGGCTGGGGGCTGCCCAGCTTGAGGCGGGCGGTAGCTGTCCAGTGAGATCTGATGATCCCTCCCACCGTCGGGAACAACCCCTGGCGCCACGCTCTACGCCAATTGAGCAGTGGCTTATAACCGGTAACTGTCATTCCCCGTGTTTTGTCTACGCCAAAGGCGAAGCTGGAGTGTCCTCTCCAGTGATCCGGTGTTCTACCTTCCAGCGTTGGGCGTTGGTAGGATTCAAGCCTGGGCAGGAAGATATGGAGGACAAGATGTTGCCCATGCAGCATGTCCCCCCTCTCCACGTCACTGATGAATCCAAAGGAACAGCAGGGCTGCTACAGTTTGGCACCAGCGCCGTTGCAGGAGCTGCCAGAACGATGTTGAGCACAACATAGAACTGCCTTAGGGGCTCCGACTCCAAATTTTTCCTCAGGGTTGACTCCCGAAGCCTTTCCCGTGACCGGGTATGCCGCAAGGCAGCAGAGGTTTGAAATCAGGGTTTACCTTCCCCTAGATGGGCTACCTTCCCAGGTTGATGAGCCACCATCTACCCGAAGCATCTGGTTTTAAGGTGCCAGAGATCCGCCCTCGCCCCTTCTCCTATTAGTAAAAGCAGTTCCGCCGGGCTTAGAGACTAAACCACACGGGCAGGCTAGGAGTTGGACTTAGTTGTCAGAGGCTTTTCGAGACGCACGCCATAAGGAGCATTTTATGAGCACTGGGAGCTTAACCCCAGTGCCGCTCCTGGCTATGACAACCTTGGAACCTAACATATGTAGGTATGGAATATATGAGTAATATAGACCACAGGCCCCCCAAACAACTAGGAAAGGACAACAGAAAGATTCACAGTCTAGAACAGTTACTACGACATACTACGTGTTACAGCTGTTGCCACAGAAGAACTTTCTAGCAGCCATGCTTCTAAGATAGTTCAGTGGTAATCATAACAGTATAGTAAAATCATAAGTTGGTCCTAAACTGTTGCAGCACAATTAGAGAATAACTGTGGAGTGGTTGGTATCAGTCCCTGTGCAGCCTGGGTTTAATTCTTCTCCCAAAACTGCTGTAGGTTGGTTTAGGCGTCCTGCTGGGACCTTCTTGTGGGAAATCTGCAGTGTGGGAAGGGGAGAGATTATTTGTTCCCTGCCTGGGGGCTGAGACTTTTCCCTTGGGGGGTCTACCTCGCCGAGGTGCTCGTGCCAACTGTGCAGGCTCGTCTTTCAACAAGAAGGCAGGTTTAAGTCTGTCAATGCTGACTGTTTCTTTTCTGTCCCCATAATCAAGCACAAAGTGTTTATCACCATGTTCCAGCACTCTGTAAGGGCCATCGAATACTGGGCGTAACGTTGGTTTTAGAGCTTCATGCTTAACAAAAACGAATTCAGCTTTTTTTAAAGTTTGAGGGACAAAAACTCGTGGAAAGGAGTGATGAGCTGGACCGGGAAGAGAGTCTGGTCCGTTGCTGCCTAAAAACCTTGGGACTGGCTCTGGGTTCTCTGGTAAAAATTCACCTGGGAGTCTGAGAGGTTGATCAAAGACTTATTCTGCAGGGGAAGCATCTAGATCCTCTTTAGGTGCAGCACGCAACCCCAATAAAACCCAGGGAAGTTTATTTACCCAATTTGTGTCCGTTAGTGAGGCTCTGAGGGTGGCCTTTAAGGACCTGTGAAAACGCTCGCATAACCCATTAGCCTGAGGGTGATAAGCGGTGGTGCGATGAATTGTTGCCCCTAAGCTGTTGGACATGGCTGACCAGAGCTCTGAGACAAACTGAGGCCCCCTATCGGATGTGATGTCCGATGGGACGCCGAAACGTGCCACCCAGTTTGCTAGAAAAACGCAAGCGACTTCCTCCGCTGTAGTTGCCGCTAGAGGGACTGCCTCTGGCCAGCGTGTGGTGCGGTCTATCATTGTTAGCAGGTGTGTGAAACCTTGGGAGGAAGGCAGTGGTCCCACTAGGTCGACATGGATGTGGTCGAACCTTCTAGCAGGGATTGGAAAAGGCTCCAGAGGGGCTTTTGTGTGTCTGTGTATTTTGGCGCGTTGACAAGAAATGCAAGTTTTTGCCCACTCTTTTACGTCTTTGCGCAGGCCTGGCCACACAAACTTTTCAGCAACCATTTTGACCGAGGCGCGCACACCTGGGTGCGCGAGGGAGTGAATTGCGTCAAAAATGCGGCGGCGCCAAGCAGCTGGTACTAACGGGCGAGGTCGGCCGGTTGAAATATCGCATATTAGGGGGGGCACGCCGTCGCGTAACCCTTTTTTCTCCAGCCTTAACCCTGTTGGTCCAGACAAGAGTGCGCGCACGTCCGCGTCGCTGTTTTGTTCTTCTGCTATGGCTGCATAATCTATCCCTTCAAGGATAGGTGCTGCGTATGTGTCTGTGTTAGTGAAGAGTTCCGCTGCTGAGGCAGTGTAATCTGTCTCCTCGCGCTCTGGCGGTGCCACAGCACGAGAGAGACAGTCCGCTACTACATTAAGTTTGCCTGCTACGTGTCGAATGTCTGTGGTGAACTCTGAAATCGCAGCTAGTTGTCTCTGTTGTCTGCCTGACCATGGTTCTGAAATTTTAGCCATAGCAAAGGTGAGCGGTTTACGATCTACAAAAGCCATGAAACTCCTCCCTTCTAACCAAAACTGGAAGTGGCGGATGGACAAATGAAGCGCCAGCAGCTCTCTGTCAAAAGTGCTGTATTTGCGTTCAGTTGGGTTTAGCGATTTGCTAAAGAATGCTAAAGGTTGCCAGACCTCGCTGACAAGTTGCTCTACAACTGCCCCTATGGCCAGGTCTGAAGCATCTGTGGTTAGTGCAATGCGGGCCGCGGGATCTGGGTGAACTAACATTGTGGCGTTAGCTAGAGCGTTTTTAACTTCCGCGAAAGCGCGTTCGCGCTCCGGGGTCCATTCGACCGCGCTGGAAGCCTTCTTTTTTTTGAGCCGTCATATAGGGGCTGCATGAGCTGAGCTGCATGGGGGAGGAAACGGTTGTAAAAATTAACCATCCCTAAAAATTCCTGTAGCGATTTGACCGTGTGGGGCCGTGGAAAACTTTCTATCGCACAAACTTTGTCTGGAAGCGGAACTGCCCCCTTCGGGGAAACTTTGTGTCCCAAAAAATCAATTTGCGAAACGCCGAATTTGCATTTGGCTGGATTGATTATTAGTCCGTGCTCTTCCAGCCTCTGAAAAACGGTAGTGAGGTGCTGCTCATGTTCCTCCTCGGACGAGCTGGCTACCAGCATGTCGTCGAGGTAGACGAAGACAAAAGGGAGGTCGCATAGGACCGCGTCCATCATACGTTGAAAAGTTTGGGCCGCACCTTTGAGGCCGAAAGGCATTCGCAAGAATTCAAAAAGGCCGAAAGGGGTTATAACCGCCGTTTTAGGAACGTCTTCAGCTCGGACTGGGACCTGGTGATAACCGCGGACTAAGTCTATCTTTGAAAAAATGCGCGCACCCGCTAGATGCAGTGAAAAGTCCTGAATGTGAGGGATTGGGTAGCGGTCATGCGCTGTAGCATTGTTTAATCTGTGGTAATCTCCGCACGGTCTCCAAGATCCGTCGGATTTCGGAACCATGTGAAGTGGTGAAGCCCAGGGGCTCTTCGAGCGTCTAACAATGCCCAATTTTTCGAGAGTTGCAAATTCGTCCCATGCTATGTTGAGCTTGGCCGCGTCTAAGCGGCGAACTTTGGCAAAAACGGGAGGTCCCGTTGTCGGAATGAAGTGTTTAACTCCGTGTTTAGCTACAGTGGCTGAGAATTTGGGGGTTGTGAGTGCTGGAAATTGGGTGAGGAGTTGCTCAAACTTACCTCCTGCCGTGGTGGCGTTGGCCTGCACAGGTGGTGGAGAAACTCGAGCTGAGCATGGAATAGAAGCAAAAGATAGTGCATTAACCAGGCGCCTATTTGCTAGATCCACTAATAACCCGTGTGCACACAAAAAATCTGCGCCTAACAAGTTAAAACTCACCGCCGCTACAACAAATGTCCATTTGTAGCTGCGGCCGTGGATGAGGAGGTGCAGGCTCTTTTTGCCGAACGTGTCAATGTCAGAGCCGTTGGCTGCCACTGCTCCGTTGCCCCGGGTGCCCATGGCTCGATCTGCGTGGGAGGGCAAGACGAAACTCAGCTGAGCTCCTGTGTCGATGAGGAACTGCTTGCCTGTGTGTCCATCCGTCACGTACAACAGCTTGTTTTTCTCGCCGAGAACCGCTGCTGTTAACGGCCCTCGGCTTTGGCGTTTCCCGACATCGCGAATTTGCAGGGGGGAAACGCATTTGCGGGCTTTCTCAGCGAAGCGGTGGTGGTAATAACAGATGTCGTTCTGTTTGTTACGTTTGGACCGCGCCGCTGTCACCGTGGGTTGGGTCTGCTCCGCGGGTTGTGGCTCTCCATGGCTCGGGGTGTCAGTTTTGAGGTCTGCGGATGCCGCTGTGGGTGTCAGCTCCTTGCAGGCGTTGACGAGCCGGTAAGCCTCGTTGGCCAGTGTGCGGAAGTCTTGGTGGTCGTTGCACTTCATGCTGGCGAGTGTCCCTCTCATGTGTGGTGGCAGCGTGCTAAGGAAAATAAACTGGAAGAGGAAATTGTCATTGTCCTCTTCCTTGAGCTGCAGCAAATCCTCCATGAGGGCCTTCGGATTGCCCCCTCTGTGGCCGTAGACCGCCAGGATTTTCTCGGCTCTTTCCTCCGCTGACGGGACGTAGTTCGCCACGATGGTCGCCTTGAGCGTCTTGTACTTGTCCCGGGTCGGTGGTCGCCGGATCAAGATCTGCACACACTTCGAAGTGGCGGAGTCGAGTTTGGAGACGATATGATAGAACTTCGTATCGTCTGCCGTGATGCCCGCCAGTATGAATTGGGCTTCAGCCTGCTGAAACCAAGAGGCGGGGTCTTCTCGCCAGAAGTCTGGCAGCTTGACAGCGACAGCGTTCGCGCACACCATCACTGTTGTGCCCGCCGGGTGAGGGTGCCTTGCTTCGGCTCTCACGGCGGTGCTGGAGCTCGGTTGAGCTCTCTCAATTCCTTCTGCCGGGGGGAACAGTTGTTCGTCCGCTCCCTCGTCTGCGTATTTGCTGGCGTCTGCCTGAGTCGCCACGGATGAGTCGCTTGAAGAAGAACGCCTCCGGTCCATACTCGCGTCAAGGTCACCAGTGTAGAGGAGCTGGAAATAATGAGGCGATTTTGTTTAAAAACAGCGTTTTAATGAACAACTCTCCTAACTTGTCTCATCAGGTGCAGAGCGTGGCAGAAGGTAAAAAGAGACAGAGTTCTGCCAGCTCGCTGATTAAATACAGGCACACATCAAAGACAGGCATTACAAAGGCTGACATCCCTCGTTATCTTAATCCCCCCATTGTCCTGTTATCTCCTCTCCTCGTCTTGGGGGGTGAGGGTGACTCCTCCGGTCTCCGCTGTCGCGCCCTGGGACGTCTTTGTTCTTCACACGGTGGGTGAGATTCCTTTGTCCTTTCAGAGGTGTGAAGTTCCTTACATATGCAGTCACTAAGCATTTCACATGTCCTAACATATGTAGGTATGGAATATATGAGTAATATAGACCACAGGACTATTTTTTTTCTCAGCTGCACAAAATAACTGGTTAAACAAATAAATAATAATATTTTAATAATAATAATGGATTGCATTTATATAGCACCTTTCAAGATACCTAAAGTGCTTTACAATGAGTCCATTATTCATTCACTGCACAGACAGACAATGGTAGTGGTAAGCTACTGCTGTAACCACAGCTACCCTGGGGCAGACTGATGGAAATGTGACTGCCAATCTGCCCCAATGGTCTCTCCGACCACTATCGAACATTTATACACATTCATACTCAGTGTCATGGACACTGGAGGCAAGATGGGTAGAATGTCTTGCCCAGGGACACAACGGCAGGATGACTGCGGAGAGCAGGATTCGAACCACCAACCCTCTGGTTATTGAATGACCCACTCTGCCTCCTGAGTCACTACCACCCACATTTCCCTCCTCCATTCCATTTTTACTGAGCACCAGGCTGGATGGCAGGAAGTTCCACTTTTATGTGGTCTTTGGCATGACCCGGCTGGGACTTGATCCCCAGCCTCCCGGTTGTGGGACGGATGCTCTACCTCTAGGCAGCCTAGAGGTGGCCTAGAGGTAGAGGTAGAGCCTCTGGGCGACCAACTGGGACCACCTAGGCCAACACCTACAGGACAAAAGTATCCAAACACTTTTGTCCAGTATTGCTCATTTATTTATTTATTTATTTTTTTCCTTATTGTCATTCAACTGTACAACCAATCATGTACAGTAGAACGAGATTGTGCTTTACCTATCTACAGTGTCAATCACACACACACCAGTGCAGAATCAGAGGGCCGCTGCCCTGCAAGGCCGCCACAGATTTCCCTCCTCCATTCCATTATTGCTGAGCACCAAGCTGGATGGCAGGAAGTTCCACTTTTATATGGTCTTCGGCATGACCCGGCCAGGATTTGAACCCCTGCCTCCCGGGTGTGGGGCGGATGCTGTACCAACTGAGCCACCACTCCATTTAATAAATTGTGCTTGCGGAACTGTTGTATAAAAGCAATATTACACTCGAGGTTGTACGGTATCAATGACTATACTTAACTACGGGTGTGCCTAAACAATAACACTTACTCGGATTGTTTTATGACCAAAGGCCAAGGAAAGGTTTTAATGTTTGTGTTAAATTTGTGATTTTCCAATGACCTTTTAGATGGTTAGCTGCAGTTCCAGATTTTTACCTACAGCTTTTCTTTGAATATTTTGTCTTTGTATCTCTACCGCACACATTCAGTTTGAGTTACATACATTTTTACTATAAGATTACAATGAGTTTATTTAAATGAAGATGTTAATAAAGTGAACTTTAAAAGAGCAAATACACTAACTTTGTTACAGTACAACTTAAGAATTTAAAGTGGAACATTGGCTGTCTGATGAGCCTATGTGCTTTCCAGTGTCCCTTACTTTGAAAAATGCTGGATTTGTAATCTTTCATTAGCACCTACTCATTATACAGGGAGCTACATTTTGAGAACTACAATGTGAACTTGTTAAAAAAAAAACCTTGGACACAATTTTGGCTCATTTTCACATGATAAAATCCATCCATCCATCCATCCATCCACCCACCCAACACTTGAGGGGCAGCAGTCAGGGATGCTGCACCTTGAATTCTCTAGGTGTCTCCCATCCCTTCAGTATGCCATGATCTGCCCTTGGGTCTTCTCTCAGTGGGACATGCCCATGTAACCTCTCCTAAATGCATCAAGGAGACAACCTTGATCAACTTCAGACGGCTCCTTTTAGGAATACGTAGCCGCTCTACTCTGAGCTAGCCTATCTCTAAAGCTGCTTTCACACTAAAACTTGGGTGTGTACGCTGGCTTTCTTAACATGGATAAAACCACCAACAATCATCCAAGGACTTCTTTCCCACTGTGAGAAATTGTCATGAACTGGGCTTAGGTCTTAGCCCAGTTCTGTGACGCTGTGGCTAATTGGTCTTTTCCTATGTTTTGTTGCCAAATTTCCATCAGGCTCTGTCAGAGAACCTTGTTGGTCCGCCGGCTCTTTGACAGCGCAGCCACACACCCCTCCTCTGTAAGTGGAATCAGCTGTGTTCTTTGGCGTTCGCCCACACACACACCCTAATGATTCGCACCGGCAAGCTCTCTCATGATTAGGCTCGGTTTTATTTCAGCCCCTGATCTGTTGGGAGAGATTGCCGGATCATTGTTTAGATCCCTGTATGGAGCTACACTGTCGCCAATCCCGTCAGTGTTCGAAGTTATTCTACAGGTAACCCTTTCAGTGTTTGTTCACCACTGCTCAAGCTTGGAAGTGCTGCCCGTTGCTGTTGGTACCGCTTCCCGTTGGGTGATGTGCTCTTCGGCCCCAGGTTGTTTCTTTGCCGTGATTCCACTGGATTACTCGGACTGCTCCCGCCAATGTGAGTATTGACTGTTTGGAAGATTTTTTCCCCTCCAGTCCCCCCACTTGTACTGTAGAGCATCCTGAAGGACACCTTTGTTTATCCCGAGCTCCTCACCTGCCTACCGAACTGCAAACTTTGTTCTGTGCATTTTATCTGTTATTTTGTGCTGCTAATTTCACTTGTAATAAAAACACACGACAATCTCCAGCGAGTGGGTTTTTCATTCCTCCCCTCGTGCGCCGTGTAATGGCGCACGGGGAATCATAACAGAATGATCCGACCATTAAAAGAAAAACCCAGCGGAATTGTCATGAGTTTTTTTCTTTTTTCACCTTTTGCTCTCCCTTGAGTGACGCTATGGTGGTGTGAACTGATGAGGAATAAATAGCACAGGACCTCTTGGAGCAGGCTCTCTTTCTGCTCAGTGGCCGCAGTCTCCAGAGGATGTCCGGCTGGCGCGGATCACCGCTAGAGACATTATGCGATGTTATCCTGACTTCAGGTTAATTCCGAGGGTGGATGATATCCTCACCGTCCTCTTTCCTCAACCAGACGTGGAGATGGAGAGGGATTCTCCGACGCTGGACCCGTCCTTGTCATGGAAGAGATGTTCGCGACGAAGGAAGCCCCCCTCCTCTCGCAGCTCTCCCGCTCCAGCCCCGCCTCCACCTCCCGAGTCTGAGATGACGGAGGAGGAGAGATGGGCTTTGGTGGCCCAGCTGGACCACCGAATTGACGAGGAACGCCAGGAGTGGGAGAAGCAAAGACGAGCGCTTCTGGCTGTAATAGACTGTCACGTGGAGGAGGAAAAGAACTTAGCTCTGCCATTTTTTCCTCCTGCAGCCACCTCGCCCTCGGCTTTTACATCCGATAAGGGTGAGGAGGCGGATTTCATTACGGACTCTTCTTCTCCTGCGCCCTTTTGGGGGTCTTCACTGGTATCTATCGAGGAGCCCTGGCACGGACAGAACGCAGACCAGGAGGAGGGTTCATCGGATGCCACTGGAGACGTCAAGAACCAGGAGAACAGGCAAGTTTATTTTCATTCAGAGTATCTTACTGATGAACAATTTTGCCTGTTCCCTGGCCAAGAAACTCAGGGTTTGCAGTCCCCTGAGTTCCTTGCTCCAGCGGCATGTTTCAGCTCCTCACCCATTCTCCCCATTTTTTCTCTGGGTGCTCCTGAGGGATCATTGACTCAAGAACCTAGCCGCCAGAGTGGGGAGGAACACGAGGCCCTGATGGATCCTATTCCAGGGTCAACAGTGAGGCAGTCTTCAGCCGTCACACCAGGGGAGTTACCCGCAATGAAGACGGCATCTGAGGACTTTGGGACTGCAACCACCATCATGCCTGCTGCGGGGCCCACCGTGGCAGAGTCACCCTGCGAGCCGGACCTCCTGCAGACCGGGTCCAAGACATCGTCAACAGGATCGACGGAGTCCTGGATGGTGGTGGAGCCCAAGTGCAGGCAAGTAATCTCTCCTGTATTTGTCATGTTTGTATTTGAGAGATCTTGCCTAGCACTCGGAGAGGAGAGTCAAGTGCAGCCCTCAGCTGCATCCGGACTTCCCTCACCGGGCTCCGCCGCTGCTGGCGACCCTAATTGCTTGTCCTCTTTTTTCACCTGTGAGCTTCATCCTAGGGTCGCCGGAGAGGCTCCACCGCAACTTGGGGGCCCCTTGGACGATGATGATGAGGCTCCCGCTGTCCCAGTGGAGGTCGACATGGGTGCAACAACTCCTGAATGGACCAGATCTCCACATCCTGGATCGATGGAGTCCAGAATGGCAGTGGAGCTCGGTCTCAGGCAAGTGTGCTTGCTTTCTTCTCTCCCCCCTATTTTTGAGCACCCTTGTCTGGCCGGGGGCGAGAAGAGCCAGGTGCAGTCGCCTGCGCTTGCCTCATTGGGCTCCGCCACCGCTGGCGACTCTGACCCCTCTCCCTGTCTTGCTTTTCCTGAGGTTTATCCCTGGGTCACCAGGGAGGAGTCAGCACTGCCAGAGGCCCCCGAGGATCGAGGTCTGCCACCGGAGGTTCCAGATGCCACCATGATTGCAGCAGTGCTCCAGCTGGAGCCCACCGCAGGTGCAGCAGGGGCCCAACCGGGCTTCACCACGGGTGCAGCGGTGCTCCAGCTGGAGCCCACCGCGGGTGCAGCAGGGTCCCAACTGGGCTTCACCACAGGTGCAGCGGTGCTCCAGTTGGAGCCCACCATGGGTGCAGCAGCGGTCCAACCGGGCTCCACTATGGGTTCAGCAGTGCTCCAGCCGAAGCCCACTGCGGGAGCAGCAGGGGCCCAACCGGGCTTCACTGTGGGTGCAGCGGTGTTTCAGTTGGAGCCCACCGCAGGTGCAGCAGGGGTCCAACCGGGCACCACCATGGGTTCAGCAGTGCTCCAGCTGGAGCCCACTGTGGGAGCAGCAGGGGCCCAACCGGGCTTCACCACGGGTGTTGCAAGGCCCCAGCCTGGGGTCACCACTGGGGCCACAATGTCCCGGTCCGGGACCACTGTGGGGGCCATTACTCCCCTGCATGAGGTTGCAGGGGGCTGGGGGCCTTTCTTGTCGCCGCCATTGTTGGACACCGGGGCTCCCCTTCTCTGGTTTCCTCTCCCCGAGTTGGTTCTGCCCATGGGGAGGCCGCCTCCCGGACCGCCGCTCCTGCGCTGGTGGCTGAAGGACCCAGGTCGTCCACCCGAAGAACTGTGTTATGGGGCTCGGTGGCTCACGTTCCCTGGTCAGCCGCCTGGCCCACTCTCCCGGGTGGTCCAACTAATTTTGGACCTAGACAGGCCACCCGACTGGTCCCCTTCCGTCGCCCCTTGGGCCTGGGATGCTGGTCGGCCACCTGAACTTTTGGACTCCTGGATAGGGGTGTATTGGCCTAGGTTTGGGTTGGTAGGAGGGCTATCCCATTTTCCTTGAGTTTTGGTCCTTTTGTTGTTTATTTGTTTGGGTCCCTCCAAACCAGGTTCCCCCCACCGCCCACCCTGGTTGGTTTGGCTGGTTCTCCGGGGGAAGGGGGTGTTTTGTTTTTTCTATCCTTATTTTTTCAAGGGTGTCTGGTATCCACCCCTGGGGGGGGAGGAGGGCTGTCATGAACTGGGTTTAGGTTTTAGCCCAATTCTGTGACGCCGTGGCTATTTGGTCTTTTCCTATGTTTTGTTGCCAAATTTACATCAGGCGCTGTCAGAGAGCCTTTTTGGTCCGCCGGCTCTTTGACAGCGCAGCCACGCACCCCTCCTCTGTCAGTGGAATCAGCTGTGTTCTTTGGCATTCACCCACGCACACACCCTAATGATTCACACCGGCAAGCTCTCTTATGATTAGGCTGAGTTCTTTTTCAGCCTCTGATCTGTTGGGAGAGATTGCCGGATCATTGTTTGGATCCCTGTATGGAGCTACACTGTCGCCGATCCCTTCAGTGTTCGAAGTTATTCTACAGTTATTCTACAGGAATCCCCAGGCTGGCAGGGGTTGGAACCTTTCTGTGTGGAGTTTGCATGTTCTCCCTGTGCTGCGTGGGTTTACTCCGGGGGCTCCGGTTTCCTCCCACAATCCAAAGACATGCATGTTAGGTTAATTGACTGTTCTAAATTGTCCCTAGATATCTGTTTCCTATAGGCCCTTAGAATAGAGGGTTAGTATTAGTGAAAGCGCTTTGAGTGGTCTTTGTGACTAGAAAAGCGCTATATAAGTGCAGGTTAGTTAGTTAGGTAACCCTTTCAGTGTTTGTTCACCACTGCTCAAGCTTGGAAGCGCTGCCTGTTGCTTTTGGTAACGCTTCACGTTTGGTGACGTGCTCTTCGGCCCCAGGTTGTTTGTGTTTGCGGTGATTTCACTGGATTACTCGGACTGCTCCCGCTGATGTGAGTACTGAATGGAAGATTTTTTCCCCTCAAGTCCCCTCACTTGTACTGTAGAGCGTCCTGAAGGACTCCTTTGTTTATCCCAAGCTCCTCACCTGCCTACCGAACTGCGAACTTCATTCTGTGCACTTTATCCATTATTTTGTGCTGCTAATTTCTCTTGTGGTAATAAAAACACATGACGATCTCCAGCGAGTGGGTTTTTCATTCCTTCCCTTGTGCGTCGCGTAATGGCGCACGGGGAATCATAACAGAAATAGTCTGATCATCCTCCAGTAAACTTTTGTTTTTGTTTTTTCCTAGGGTGTGCCATGTTTGCTGTAATCACATTGCTTATGGCATAGATGTGCTGGAAAGGATTGTTGTAAATAGAAAGCAGCATGGGGATAGTGAGATTGGAATCAATTTTTTTTCAGATCTTGTACTTATCCAAATACCAACCCGATCTCAGCAAAAAAAAAAAAAAAAAAAATGTAACTAATGAATGGTTTCCACCTCTCTAAAAACGTACATTTATACATAAAATGAAAAAATAAACCGTACGTGGATACATTTTTACAAGTGGAGTCCATGCCTTCAGTTACTGTGCATGCACAAATGCACACAGGAAAATAATAACACTGTCCTCACCACGCATGAGCAGAACAACACTTGTTTTAGGTAGCCTTTGAACACTCATTTGGTTGTTGGTGACGGGCAGTTAGTTTCAGCTGGTTTCAAACAACAAGACCAACAATATGTGCGTTTGAGTCCCAAACTGTTCTTTGAAAGTTTTTTTTTTCATTCCACTAATGAAAGGTTAGGTTTAGGCATCACCTCCTGCAGTGGTTAAACCAGTGTGGTGGCCTAGTTGGTGGAGCATCCGCCCCACAACTGGGAGGTTGTGGATTTGGGTCCCGGCTGGGTCATGTCAGGGGCCATATAGGGATAGTGCTTTCTGCTTTCTAGCTTGGTGCCCAGCATAATAGAACAGGGAAAGGAAAGTTAACACGCAAAGCTACCAGAGGACTGTTTGCCCCACTGTAGCTTTCACTACTCACAGTAGCTGTGTGGCCTAGGGTCAGTGAAACAGAGATACAGTAGGTGCCACCCCATACACCACATGATGTCCCGCATGATGTGGAAGGGATTAACTTAACTCCTGTAATGGTTAGGAAAAAAGTTTTGGTGAGGTGTCACCTCTGATGGTGAAAGAGAGTGAAAGAGAAACTGGCAGTTAAGGTGCCGGTAGACACGTTTCTTAAAGCTGCAAACACCACGTATCCACTGCATGTAAAATGTTTTTTTTTCCATGTCTATGTGCCCTAAGGGAAAACATCTTCCTGAGGAGGAATCATTTCTTGTGAGCAAACTTGTTTTACTTTCCATTAATTTTCTCCTTGTAAATCTAATGTAAATCTAAACATGACAGCGTTTTGCAGATTTCCACAGCAGGTTGAACACAGCTGCAGAAGTTATAAAGGCAACTCTGCCTGTCTGCAACTCCCTCAGATGGTGAACTCATGTCTATTTGCATGTTTGCATTGAGTTATAATGTAATCACGCTGCACAGGGCTGGCCCTGGTTTTGACACCCTAGGTGGGATTAGGGTATGCCGGACCCCCCCCCCCCCCATGCACTTACACACACACACACACACACATCACTTTCGGGGCCTCACAGTAAAGTTAACAACTTTGATCTACACAAAACACAGTCACAACATGAAGCAATTTAATCTTAAAACCACTGAATCTCCTTAACATGCATGTCCACACATCACAGTTTACAATGGCATAATAACGCCTGCTGCCGCAGCTCTAACCATACCAGCAGACCCAGCAGCTGATCACAAGATTTTATCACTCTGCAGCCAGCAGTCACTGAATCTGCGCCAACAAAGACGACAAAAAAGCTTCAGTTTATACATCCAGCACCACAATACATTTTATTCTACCTTTGTTGTTTTTTCCATTATGCAGCTAATCCAGAGGACTGACAGTATCAACTTGATACTTCCCTGTGGGCTCACTTAGAAAACGATGTAATGTCAGTCTGCGTTTGCAGTCTTTTCAGTTCACATATTTTACCTTATATACTTTAACAGTAAAACAACAACCTACACTGTTATTTGTGGGAAAATTACCTTTTAAATTGACAAATGTGTAACTCCTGACAAAATTTGGTGGGGTTAAAAAAATTATTTTTCCAAAGTCCCAGTGCGGATTGACTTTACTCACAGGGTGCGTCATTTCGTTGCTGTTTTTTATGCATCATTATTTAGCGTTTTATTGCCTGTGAATGTTTGTCTATTTTTGATTTGATTTTGGCATTTTTACTGTGTAAATAACAGTTTAGTATAGTAAATAGTATTTTTAGTAGTGATTGTTATGGCTGTGTTGTGAGACATGTATATGTTGGACACTGCATATGTGATTTAACCACGATGAAGGAGAGCCAGCCCCCTGCGGTGCGGAGCCACAGAGCCTGGACCCCCTGCGGAGGACAGGGGACAGAAGACTTCCTGACCACTGAGGCTCGGGAAGAGAGAAGGGGGAGTTATGTAAATAAAAGGCTAATGAATGTGAATAAAGAGACTTTGATATAGATGTGTGATTTCCCCCGCGAGGGAAATGGTTTGATGTGAGAAGGTTTAAATGAGAGAACTTTGGTGTGTTCACTCTCTTTGTTCGCTGCTCAAGAATAAGAGCAGACAGTGGAATGATTTCTTGAATAAACTGAAATGAAAGACAATTCGGTTTCGTTATTCAAGTCTCCCCACATTGGTGACTGACGACGTTGAGAATGAACGAAGAAATTCTCAGGGTCCCGGACTCACAGCGCTCAGAGCTGGCGAGCGCAGTGGCCGTTAAGCTGCCTGATTTCTGGCAGGATAACCCACGGTCGTGGTTTCTGCAAGCAGAGTCGCAGTTCGCGCTCGCAGGAGTAACGGTGGATGACACTAAGTTCCACCATGTCATCGCTAAACTGGGCAACAGCACAGCTCGGTGCGTGCAAAGCTTGGTGGAGCAGCCACCCGCGACCGACAGGTACAGCAAGCTGAAATCCACCCTCATCAAGTTTTTCACCCCCTCGGCTGAAGTGAGGGCGAGGAGGATCCTGTCTTTGCTAGACCAAGGTGGACACAGGCCGAGCGCCCTGATGGAGGAGATGATACAGCTGAGAGGGTTGGACAACGATGATTTCATTTTTCAGTTCATCTTCCTCTCCAACCTCCCGGCGCATGCGAGAAGCACGCTGGCCGGCAAAAAGTGTCACACCCTGGAGGAGTTCCGGGAGCTGGCCCAGGAGGCAGACGGGATCCTGGACGCCTGCGGCGGGCAAGCAACCACAGCAGCGACCCGAGACAGCGGGGAGCCAGAGGCGGCAGAACCAGACTGGCCGACGATGGCGGCAACACGGCCGCGACGAGGGGGAGCCAATAGCCCGGCGACAGAGGCGCGGGCACGACACAGCGGAGGAGAAGATCTCTGCTTTTACCATCGGAGGTTCGCAGAGAAGGCACGCAGGTGTGTGCCGCCCTGCATCTTCAGGAGTTCGGGAAACGGCAAGACCGGGGGTCGCTAGCAGCTTCGACCCTCGGAGAACGCAACAAGCTGCTCTACATCACGGATGCGCGCTCCGGACGAGTGTTCCTCATTGACACCGGAGCACAAGTGAGCTTCATCACCCCAACATACGCGGACCGGGTAGCTGGACCCCACGGTGACGGAGCTACAGCGGCAAATGGCTCGAACATCAACACCTACGGGAGAAGGACCTTGCCTTTATGCTTACATGGCCGCACATATGAATGGACTTTTGTAGTAGCGGCGGTGAGTTTCAACATGTTGGGCGCGGATTTTTTGTGTTCACACAATCTGTTAGTTGATCTTGCTAATAGACGGCTGGTAAATGCACTCTCTTTTTACTCTCTCCCCTGTTCAGCTCGAGTGTCCCCGCCACCAGTACAGACCCACGTCGCTACAGCAGGTGGTAAGTTTCACACACTCCTCACCCAATTTCCAGCGCTCACTGTGCCCACTTTTTCAGCGACGGTCGCGAAGCACGGGGTGAAACACTTCATCCCCACTTCTGGTCCTCCCGTGTTTGCAAAAGCTCGGCGCTTGGATGCAGTTAAGCTCGCCATTGCGCGCGAGGAGTTCGCCAGCCTGGAGAGGCTGGGCATCGTTCGTAGGTCGAAGAGCCCGTGGGCTTCGCCGCTGCACATGGTACCGAAAGCCGATGGCTCCTGGAGACCGTGCGGGGATTACCGCAGGCTAAACAACGCTACGGCACACGATCGTTATCCCATCCCGCACATTCAGGATTTTTCGGTGCACCTGGCGGGGGCGCGCATTTTTTCAAAGATTGATCTAGTTCGCGGCTATCACCAAGTCCCGGTCCAACCGGAGGACATTCCTAAAACAGCGGTAATAACCCCGTTCGGACTTTTCGAATTTTTACGCATGCCGTTTGGTCTCAAAGGGGCGGCGCAAACATTTCAGCGGATGATGGATGCCGTGTTACGCGATCTCCCTTTCGTGTTTGTGTACCTCGACGACATTTTGGTCGCGAGTACTTCAGAGGACGAACACGAAATGCACCTCACAGCAGTTTTTAGGAGGCTGGGAGAGCACGGCTTAATAGTTAACCCAGCCAAGTGCCAGTTCGGCGTTGAGCGGATTGATTTTTTGGGTCACCGCGTCTCCCCGGAGGGAGCGGTTCCGTTACCAGAGAAAGTACGCGCGGTAGCGGATTTTCCCCGTCCACAAACGGTCAAATCACTACAGGAATTCTTGGGGATGGTGAATTTTTATAACCGGTTCCTGCCCCACACAGCTCAAATCATGCAACCGTTATATGCCGCGCTCAAAAAACAAAAGCCGACCCAGGCGGTCGAATGGTCCCCGGAGCGGGAGCGCGCGTTCACAGAGGTTAAAAAAGCCTTGGCTGACGCTGCGCTCCTGGCCCACCCAGACCCTGCAGCACGTATCGCGCTGACGACAGACGCTTCAGATTTAGCCATAGGGGCCGTTATTGAGCAACAGGTAGCCGGAGTTTGGCAGCCTTTGGCTTTCTTTAGCAAATCTTTAAGCGCGGCTGAGCGAAAATACAGCGCGTTTGACAGAGAACTGTTGGCGCTGCATTTGGCTATTCGTCATTTCCAGTTCTGGCTGGAAGGACGGTGCTTCACCGCTTATGTGGACCACAAGCCGCTCACATACGCCATGGCCAAAATTTCAGATCCGTGGTCCGGCAGGCAGCAGAGGCAGCTGGCCGCAATCTCGGAATTTACCACTGACATTAGGCACGTCGCGGGCAAATTCAATGTAGTAGCGGATTGTCTCTCACGCGCGTTCACGACCCCGACACGCGCAGAGGCAGAACGGGCCACCGTGACCGCGCCGCAGGAGAGCGGCACGGTGGCGCGCGCAGCCCCGGTGCACGTGGGTATAGATTACGCAGCCATGGCAGCGGACCAGGGGGCGGACGCAGACGTGCGCGCGCTCCAGTCTGGACCAACAGGGTTGAGGCTGGAGAGCAAGTGTTTACAAACCGGTATGCCCCCCCTGATCTGCGACATGTCGACGGGGCGCCCGCGTCCGGTGGTTCCGGCCACGTGGCGCCGCCGTGTTTTTGACTCGGTCCACTCACTGGCGCACCCGGGGGTGCGCGCGTCGGTGAAACTAGTGGCGGAAAAGTTTGTTTGGCCGTGCCTGCGCAAGCACGTGAAGGAATGGGCAAAAACCTGCATTTCCTGTCAACGGGCCAAAATTCACAGGCACACAAGAGCCCCGTTAGAACCGTTCCGCATTCCGGCCAGAAGGTTCGACCATGTGCACGTCGACCTTGTGGGCCCCCTACCGGCATCACAGGGGTTCACGTATCTTTTGACAATGGTGGACCGCACCACACGTTGGCCGGAAGTGGTCCCACTTGCGACGACCACGGCCGCGGAGGTGGCTCGCGTTTTTTTAACGGCTTGGGTGGCGCGCTTCGGGGTTCCGTCGGACATTACGTCCGATAGAGGACCGCAATTCATCTCTGAGCTGTGGTCAGCGATGGCCAACGGCTTAGGAGCCAAAATTCACCGCACTACGGCTTACCACCCTCAGGCTAATGGTTTATGCGAGCGTTTTCATAGGTCTTTGAAGGCAGCACTCAGAGCGTCGCTCACGGATGCAGATTGGGTAAATAAACTCCCTTGGGTTTTATTAGGGTTGCGTTCTGCGCCTAAAGAGGACTTAGACGCCTCCCCAGCGGAGCTGGTATTCGCACAAACTCTGAGGCTGCCGGGCGAGTTTTTACCAGAGCACCCAGAGCCCCCACCTCTCTCTGCTCTGGGACCGTTAGTTGGCACGGGGGCAGACACGCTCCCAGGTCCGGTTCATCACGCTTTTCCACGAGTTTTCGTCCCCAAGGCTTTGAAAAATGCCGATTTCGTTTTTGTCAGGCGCGAAGCCCTTAAAGCAACGCTCAAACCACCTTACGAAGGGCCATTTCGAGTGCTGGAGGCAGGTGATAAGCAATTTGTGCTAGATTTTGGGGACAGAAAAGAGACAGTCAGTATTGACAGACTAAAACCTGCTTTTGTCATGAAGGACGTGTCTGTACCGGTCGCGGTGGCGCCTCGACGAGGCAGGCCCCCGCAGAGGGCAATTAACCACTCTCTTCCTCAGTCAACAGACCCGGAGCAGAACAGCACCGCAGGCAAGGCGGGGCCAACGCACAGCAGATTCGGCAGACGGCTGAAGCCCAAGCGGCGCACAGACTGAATGTGGGTGTTGATTATTCAGTAGTGAGTAAGGTGCTATTAAATTTTGGGAATTAGTCTGTTCTTCATCGTTTGGGGGGGGGTTATATGGCTGTGTTGTGAGACATGTATATGTTGGACACTGCATATGTGATTTAACCACGATGAAGGAGAGCCAGCCCCCTGCGGTGCGGAGCCACAGAGCCTGGACCCCCTGCGGAGGACAGGGGACAGAAGACTTCCTGACCACTGAGGCTCGGGAAGAGAGAAGGGGGAGTTATGTAAATAAAAGGCTAATGAATGTGAATAAAGAGACTTTGATATAGATGTGTGATTTCCCCCGCGAGGGAAATGGTTTGATGTGAGAAGGTTTAAATGAGAGAACTTTGGTGTGTTCACTCTCTTTGTTCGCTGCTCAAGAATAAGAGCAGACAGTGGAATGATTTCTTGAATAAACTGAAATGAAAGACAATTCGGTTTCGTTATTCAAGTCTCCCCACAATTGTGAGATTTTTGGAGTGTTTTTATCTTTTATTTTTATTTGCTTCAAGAACGGAGGAGAAAGGAGCAGTGAGGTTGTGTATATTTGCTTCTGATTTTGACTTTTTTACCGTGTGAAAAATAGTTTAGCACAGTAAATAGTAGTTTAGTATTGATTTTGAGAGTTTGGGAGTATTTTTTTAAATTGTGTTTTTATTATTCATTCATTCATTCATCTTCTTCCGCTTAATCCTTTTCGGGTCATGGGGGGGGGGGGGGGGGGTGCTGGAGCCTATCCCAGCATCTTTGGGCGAGAGGCAGGGTACACCCTGGACAGATCGCCAGTCCATCGCAGGGCCAACACAGGGAGACAGACAACCATTCACTCTCACAGTCATACCTAAGGACAATTTAGAATCCCCAGTTTGATGCCAATTTACCTAACTTGCATGTTTTTGGCATGTGGGAGGAAACCGGAGAAATCCCGGAGTAAACCCACGCAGAAATTTCCGCCCGGACCGCATGTCTCCAATTGTACCCAACTCGGCCCATTTACCCCACTGTGTTTTGGTTAGTGGACTTTTCAACTGTGGAAAATGTTTTTTATAGATTGTGACTTCTAATCAAAGATTTATGACTTTTGTGCCTTAAATTCACTATTTATTTGTAAACCTTGCTATACGTTTTCTTGTATACTTGTTATATTTGTGACTTGACTCTTAACCAATTTGAAAAGTTCTTACATGCGTTAGTCTTTGAAAACTGAGCAGCATAGCCACAATGTGTGTGTGTGTGTGTACATTGATAGATATACACACATGGACAAAATTGTTGGTACCCCTCTGTTAATGAAAGAAAAACCCACGATGGTCACAGAAATAACTTGAATCTGACAAAAGTGGTAATAAATAAAAATTCTATGAAAATTAACCAATGAAAATCAGACAATGCTTTTGAATTGTGGTTCAACAGAATTATTTTAAAAAACAAACTCATGAAATCGATGACTTGTAATTTCCTGCTATTAAATTCAAATAAGACTGAAGTCATTCTTGTTGGTCCAAAAAACCTTAGAAATTCCTTTCCAAATCAAACTTTCAGTTTGGATGCAGTTACTCTTTCTCTTAATAGCTCTGTGAGGAACCTTGGAGTTATTTTTGATCAGGATTTGTCCTTCAATTCACATATTAAATTTGTTTCTAAGACTGCCTTCTATCATTTGCGTAATATTGCCAAGATTAGGAGCATCTTGTCTCAGAGTGATGCTGAGAAACTGATCCACGCTTTTGTTAGCTCGAGATTAGATTATTGTAATTCTTTATTATCAGGCTGTCCTAAAACATCTTTAAAAAGTCTTCAGCTGGTCCAAAATGCCACAGCAAGAGTTTTAACAGGTACTAGAAAGAGAGATCATGTCTCTCCGGTTCTGGCCTCCCTTCATTGGCTTCCCATAGAGTTTAGAATCAAGTTTAAAATCCTTCTTCTTACTTACAAAGCTCTAAACAATCAGGCTCCTTTTTATTTAAAAGATCTGATACTACCGTATTATCCTAACAGAGCACTACGCTCCCAAAATGCAGGATTACTTGTAATACCTAGAATCTCCAAAAGTACAATGGGAGGCAGAGCCTTCAGTTATCAAGCTCCTCTCCTGTGGAATCAGCTGCCAATCTGGATTCGGGAGTCAGACTCGATCTCTGTTTTTAAGAATAGGGCTAAAACCTACCTTTTTGATATAGCCTACAATTAGGGAGGGATCATGTGTTTCTGAACCCTCCCTTAGTTATGCTGCTAATAGGTTTAGTCAGCTGGGGGACCTCCAGTAATGCACTGGGCCTCACTCCTTTTCTCACTCTCAATGAAATATTTTTTTTTGCTGGTCATTAACATTTGTTTGTTCTCTCCCATAGATTGAGTCCCCACCATGCTGTTTGCTCTCTACATGTCTGTTCTTTTCTTCTTCTCTATCCCCTCACCCCCCAGCCAGTCGCAGCAGATGACTGCCCCTCCCTGAGCCTGGTTCTGCTGGAGGTTTCTTCCTGTTAAAAGGGAGTTTTTCCTCTCCACCGTCGCCAAGTGCTTGCTCACAGGGGATCGCCTGATTGCTGGGGTCTTTCTGCAACTGTGGGGGTTCCCCCTACAGTTGATAGTGCTATGAGATGACTGTTGTTGTGAAATGGCGCTATATAAATAAAGTTGAATTGAATTGAAACAGGCCTGGACAAAAATGACGGTACCCTTAACTTAATATTTTGTTGCACAACCTTTTGAGGCAATCACTGCAATCAAACAATTTCTGTAACTGTCAATGAGACTTCTGCACCTCTCAGTTCAATTCAATTCAGCTTTATTTATAATGCACCACATCACAACAAAAGCCGTCTCGTGGCGCCACAGCAGCAGGTCTCAGCAGGTATTTTGGCCCGCTCCTCATGAGCAGACTGCTCCAGTTGTCTCAGCTTTGAAGGGTGCCCTCTCCAGACGGCATCTTTCAGCTCCTTCCACAGATGTTCAATAGGATTTAGATCAGGGCTCATAGAAGGCCACTTTAGAATAGTCCAATGTTTCACTCTTAGCCATTCTTGGGTGTTTTTAGCTGTGTGTTTTGGGTCATTATCCTGTTGCAAGACCCACGACCTGTGACTGAGACCAAGCTGTCTGACACTGGGCAGCACATTTCTCTCTAGAATACCTTGAAAGTCTTGAGATTTCATTGTACCCTGCACAGATTCAAGACACCCTGTGCCAGATGCAGCAAAACAGCCCCAGAACATAACAGAACCTCCTCCATATTTCACAGTAGGGACAGTGTTCTTTTCTTGGTATGCTCCATTTTTGCGTCTGTGAACATAGAGCTGATGTGCCTTGCCAACAAGTTCCAGTTTTGTCTCATCTGTCCATAGGACATTCTCCCAGAAGCTTTGTGGCTTGTCAACATGCGGTTTGGCAAATTCCAGTCTGTGTGGTTTTTTTTTTTTAATTTAAGTTTTTGTAAAGGTCACACGTCATTACAGCATTGCATTGTTTACATTTTCATCACGTTCCCTTTTTTTTGTTTTTTGACAACATTGGAAGAATAATTATTACAACACCCCTTTTTTAAGTGAAAGAAAAAGAGAAATTAAAGAAAGAACAAAAAAAACAAAACAAAACAAGAAAAAAAACAAAAACAAAAACAAAACAAAAGAGCAAAAAAAAAAAAAAATAAAAGAGCATCTGAGTAGCATTGGAACAAAGAGCGGTGCTATTATTGAAATGGTAATTGTCAAAGATTAGATCTAATGGAAGACACATATGCGATCCAGGGTTGCCAAAAGTTCAAGAACCCATCCATGTCCTGTCTCAGTGCGAATGTCAACTTTTCCATCAAGTAAATGTCTTGGATCACGTTAATCCAATCTTCAGGTGTAGGACAGTCCTTCAACATCCATTTTTTAGTTAGGGCTTTTTTACTTGCCAATGTTAAAACAGTGAATAAGTATTTTTCTCCTCGTCTTTCCAGTGAATCCGGTAGTAAACCCAAATACAAAGTTACAAAAGAAAAGGGGACTGTTATTTTGAATATTTTCCCCAATATTGTCTGTACATTGGTCCAATATTGGTGGATAACTGGGCATGACCAAAACACATGAAAATGATTTGCAGTCTCTTCACCACACAAGCGCCAACAATTCAACCCCTTACGAGTAAATTTGTTTTGTGCAGGTGTTCTGAAAAATCTTACCAAATTTTTCCATCCAAATTCTCTCCACTGCAGGGATGAGGTACTTTTCCATTGTTGTTTATTTAGCTTTTCCCATATTTCCAGTTGTAAAGTGAAATTCCCCTCTTTTTCCCATCTCTCTTTTATATATGATGTGTTGTCTCCTTTTAAGTCTTGAAGACCTTGGTATATTTTAGAAATGTATCTGATCCCTGGGATCCCTTTATATGCCATTAAGAAGACCTTCAGAACACCTGACTGGGCCCTTTCCAAATCCTCCTTTTTAAGTATTTTGTTTATGTGGTGTCTAAGCTGAAAGAACCTGTAAAGGTCTTGATTTATTAGACCTTGTTTTTTCAATTCTTCAAAACTTCTTAAAATTTGCCCTTTAAAAAAATCGTAATATTTTATCAGTCTGTTCTCTTTCCACTTTTTAAATCTAGTGTCTGTTTTATTAGGAGTAAAGTCTTGATCATAGGCAATCCATTGCAGAAATCGATAGGTTTCTTTAGTTTGATTCTCACTGACTATCTTAAACCAAATTTTTAGCGGGGTCTCTATCCACGGGTTAGTGTTATTCAAAAGTTTAGGTAAGGCATTGTTCCCTATTATCCCTGACATCCCCCTATTATTGCCTGTAGGGGGATGTCACTTGATATTTGGCATTCGATCTCCTTCCATTGTGCAGTGTAGACTGGGTTACATATCTCTACTAAAGTTTTAATTTGTGCGGCTTTAAAATAGTCCCTGATATTTGGCAGCGCGAGCCCACCTTTGTCTTTGTTTAGCTGTAGGGTTCTATATCTGATTCTAGGTCTCTTGCCCTGCCATATGAATCTTGAGATCCTTCTGTCCAGTTCTTGCCATGTTTTTTTGGGAGGTTCTACCGGTATTGTTTGGAAAAGGTATAGAAGACGTGGAAGTATATTCATTTTGATTGCTTCAATTCTTTGTGCAGTACCCAAGAATGGTATCATATTCCATCTTGCTAGATCAGATTTTATTTTTGCCACCAGTGGATCATAGTTTAGTGTTATAATTTTATTGAGTTGTTTCGGGATATTGACCCCCAGATATTTCATAGATTCCATCTCCCAGTTAGTTTTGAGTTTGCTTAGTAAATATTGATTTGGGTCATAGTTGAATGTTAAAACTTGGGTTTTATGCATGTTTAGTTCGTACCCCGATAAATCTCCATACTCTGAAAAAACTGAGATTAGTTCTGGAAAAGAGGTGTCCGGCTGCCCCAGGTGTATTAAAATGTCATCAGCAAAGAGTGCTATTTTATGTTCCTTCTGACCAAGTGTAATACCTTGAATTTTTTGATTTTGTCTTATCCATTGGCTCAGAGGTTCTATGAAGATTGCAAAGAGCAGTGGAGACAGGGGGCAGCCCTGACGACATCCTCTTTCCAGTTCAAAAGATGATGATAAATTACCGTTAATCCTTATTTTAGCTGTTGGTTTTTTATATAATGCCTGGATAGTTCTAATGAAGCTGTTATGAAAATTGAAACTGGATAAGATTCTATATAGGAAAGACCAGTCAACCGAATCAAATGCTTTTTCAGCATCTAATCCCAATATGGCTGCATTTAAGTTATATTTTTTTTATATGATGAATTATGTGTAAAGTGCGTCTAATGTTGTCTTGTGTCTGTCTTTGTCTTATAAAACCTGTTTGGTCTAAATGAATTCAGTCTGTCAGTATATTTTCTAACCTTTTGGCAAGGATAGTGGTAAAAAGCTTATAGTCTTGATTTAACACACTGATTGGTCTGTAGTTGGAGCAGTCTAGTTTATCCTTTTCAGGTTTAGGTATGACTGCAATGACCCCTTCTCTCCAGGAGGGGGGATTTCCCCTGTGTGGAGGACATAGTTAAATGTTTTCAGGAGGAGAGGAGATAGTTGCTGTTTAAAGGTTTTGTACCACTCTGCTGTATAGCCGTCTGATCCTGGGGATTTGTTAGCTTTAAGTTTCATAATTGCTTTTTCTAATTCTTTAGGTTGTATTTCTGACAGTAGTGTTTTATTTTGTGACTCAGTAAGTTGGGGAAGGTTTAATGTGTTTAGGAATGCTTCGGATGCGTTTTTATGTTTTTTGGGGGAGTACAAGTTCTTATAGTAGTTCTCGAAGCTTTTAAGAATATCCTGAATTCTAAATTTTATTTCCTTTGATACTGGGTCTCTGATTTTGTAGATTGCTCTCTCCGTTTGTTGTTTCCTCAATTTATAGGCTAGTAATTTTGCCGATTTGCTGCCTGCTTCATAGTATTTTTGTTTCAGAAATGTAAGTTTCTTCTGGATTTCTATTGTGTAGATCTCATTTATTTGTTTTTTAATTTCCTTAATTTTGAGCGAGTCATTAGAATGAGTGTTGTCTTTGTGCTCTTTTTCTAGGTTCTTAAGTTCTGACTCTAATGTGGTTAGTTTTTCTTGTCTCAGTTTCTTTTGGATTGCCAGTTTTGCAATAATCTTTCCCCTTATTACAGCTTTGCATGCGTCCCACAGTATTAAAGGGGATACGTCTCCATTATCATTTTCTTCCAAATATCTGAGAATATCTGATTCCAATTCATCTTTCAGTGGTCCTTTCAGGACATTTGAATTTAACCTCCAAAAAAATGTATTATTTGTGTATTTTTGGATACTTAAGTCCATATAGATCGGACTGTGGTCAGAGAGATCTATCAGTCCTATTTTACATGTTTTTACTCTTCCAATGTCTCTATTAAACATAAAAAAATAGTCAATCCTTGAGTATGATGAATGTGGTGCTGAGTAAAATGTATAATCTTTTACACTGGGGTTGAATTCCCTCCACACGTCACAGATTCCCATTTCTTTTAGTAGCATCCGAGTTTTCCTATCTTGAGTGTTATTTTGATGTGGAGAATTACCTGATGCATCCCAGTATGGATTCAGTCTTAGATTGAAGTCTCCACCACATATCACTAAACCTTGGGCTTTAGTTATCATTAGGTCAAATACATTTTTATAAAATTTCCAGTTAGCCCCTGGAGGTGCATATACATTCAGCAGGGTGATATCTTCTCCCTCTAGCCGACCAAGTACCAAACTGTATCTCCCTTCTTTATCTTTGTGTTCTGATTTTTTTTTTCAAATATAATTTTGGTTGAGATCAATGTCGCTACTCCCCTCCTCCTCCCTGACTTATATGAAGATGAAGAGATCATTTTAAACCCTTGTCTATTGAGTTTAGTGTGCTCCACATCTGTTAGGTGGGTTTCTTGTAAAAATATTATTCCTGCTTTGTCTTTTTTCATTTTGCCTAGAATCTTGGATCTTTTAACTGGATTCAGGATCCCTTTTACATTATATGAGATTATTTTGGTTACACCCTGTTTCTCCATTGTGTTGTCTTATTTAGTATAACAGTGTGGTGGCCCTCTTTTATGCTACTCAGAAACTGAAAGAACATTAAGAACATAAAAAACATTAAGAACATAGTGTATAAAACTTTAAAACAAAAAACTGACAAAAGAATTTCCTGAGCTGAGGTCTTTTTAGTGACCTTAGAAGAGCCATGATGGTGTGTTGGCTCTGAGGGAAATTCCTCAGATTCCGTTACGTGCTGAGGGCCCTCTCTTACCCCTGTAAGTTGTCCCATGTTTTTAATGTGAATTTCAGATCCCAATCCGAACTTGTAATGATTTTTTTTTTTTATGCCTATACCCTATGAAATTGTGTGCACCCTCCCACCACCATCACAGCAAACATTCACGTTAATACAGTATTTGTTAGTGTGGAGAGAACATGTGGTTCATTGTCACATTTCTATTTTAACAAGTTTTTTTTTTTAAAGACTTATTTGTTTCTAATATTATGACTGTTCCATGAAATGTTTTACCACTTGCAGATTTTGCATCTCCTTTAATGTTTGTTACCTAGTAGGAGGGGGGTTGGATGTGCAGATTGACTAAAAATATCGTTATTCCCTCCTGTAAACGGCCAGTTTTTCCTTGTAGCTCTGGTGCTGGGTTTCCCACTGCTGGCCCGAGGATTATGAGGGTCTCTGTGTGGACCACGTTTGAGCCTTGATTCTTTTGATCGGATCTGCTGCGGGTTTAAACACCATTACCGGGAGCCCTCTTTTCGCCATATCCGTGGTTGCTTCTTCCGCCGAGTTGTAGAGACACGTCTCGTCCCCGTAGAAAACCCGCAGCTTCGCCGGAAATGATGTCTGGAAGCGCAGTTTTTTCTCTCGTAATACCTTTTTAGCGTTGTTGTATTCCAGACGCTTTTTAAGGACCTCCGGGGCGTAATTGTGTTCCACGAAAACTTTTCTGTCTTGGTGCATAAATCCTTTTTTCTGCCAAGCCAGTCTTACAACCTCTTCTTTTATTTTGGAGTTGGAAAACTTCACCACCACCGATCGTGGAGGTGCTTCCGCCGCCGGCCTAGGGGCTAATGTACGGTGTGCCCTTTCTATCTTCAAGTCGGTGGTTTGGGGAATATCCAACTTTTCTCTCAATAAGGATTCCACGCATGCCCCCATTGTGGTGAAACCATCCTCGACTCCTTCTTTCAGACCATGAATTCTTATGTTGTCTCTTCTTAGTCTGCCTTCTTGGTCGGTTAGCTTAGCCTCCAGTCTTGACTGTCTATTGTATAGATCGAGCACGGTATCTTCCAGCCCTTTTATTCTTTCCTCTGCTTCCAAGATTCGGTCCTCGGCCTGGTCCACTCTGCTGTTTGTCCTTTTTATTTCTTCTTTGATTTCACGAAATTCGGCCCAACACTCTCGGCGAAATCGTCTTAATTCTTTAAGTACCATTTTTAAGCTAACCTTTTTGCTAGCTTCATTCAGCTCCTCGTCTTCTGAATGGAAATCCTCCGAGACCAAGAGGATCTTTACTACTATTGAAGATTTGCACCACACCCATTCCGCAATGCTAAACCTTTTGAAACAATACAACAAAACTGGTGACTGGCCATTTGCCACATTTTTGGATGTCCCATGGGATACCCTTTTCAGAAATACCCATGAGACAACCTCTCATTCTTTGCAGATAAACACCCCCTAGCTCTTGGTCTATCCGGATCAGATTCTCCGGCCGATGCGTGTCCTGGCCTGGTAAATGTCGATTTCTTCTGTTTTCCTTTAGGCATGATGACTTTGTCTTTTGATTTTCACTCTTCCAAAAATCCGTTAAATCTGATTTTCAAGGTATTTTCCTGGATTGGGTCTGGGAGCTTCAGCGTTAAGCTGCTATCACTATGGTGTCCAGACCGGAAGTCCCAGTCTGGCTTTTTTATGATTTGTTTTCAACAGTGGTGTCCTCCTTGGTTGTCTCCCATGAAGTCCACTTTGGCTCAAACAACGACGGATGGTGCAATCTGACACTGATGTACCTTGACCTTGGAGTTCACCATGAATGTGTTTAGAGGTTGTTCTGGGCTCTTTTGTTACCATTCGTATTATCCGTCTCCTCCTGCGGTCACATCCAGGGAGGTTGGCTACAGTCCCGTGGATCTTAAATTTCTGAATAATATGTGCAACTGTAGTCACAGGAACATCAAGCTGCTTGGAGATGGGCTTATAGCCTTTACCTTTAACATGCTTGTCTATAATTTTCTTTCTAATCTCCTGAGAAGACTCTCTCCTTTGCTTCATCTGGTCCATGTTTAGTGTGGTACACACCATGTCACCAAACAGCACAGTGACTACTTGTCACCCTTTAAATAGGCCGACTGGCTGATTACAAGTTTGTAGACACCTGTGATGTTAATTAGAGGACACATCTTGGTGGAACATGTCCCTATGATCACATTATTTTCAATCTTTTCTAGGGGTACCATCATTTGCGTTCTAGGACGCACGAGGGCGGTGTGTCCAAGCGTGCACTGAAAAAAAAAAAAAAAGTTCTTCCACTACAGACACAGCCGCGAACAGATCAGATATGATTGACCTCTCATTCGACTAATAAGAGCCTTGAATTGGGTTTCTGAAACCTTGAAGAACCAATGACTGAAAACCTAGCAAGAAGGACCCGCCTACCAATGCTGTGAATGCAGCGAGCCAATTGAAGCACAGAAGTCCGGGCTGGGTGAAGAGAGACTGACTGCTGCAGCAGATGAAAAAAAGGACCCGCAGGAAGAACCTGCTACAGACCCAGCAGCACGGAGACCACCCACAAGTGTGACCTGCACTTATTCCAGCAGAATAGACGTTTAGGATTCTCTTCCATGGTCATCATAGGCCGACGGAGGCCGACGACAAAGGTCGTAAATCATTCGCCAAAACCGCAATCATGGAAGCGCAAAACTGCAATAATGGAATTATGTTTTGACCGGGAACCACGAGTGGACCAGCGTCGTGTTAGTTTGACAATGAGGAAGAGAAGTTTGCCAGGACAATGCTGCTGTGAAGAGGTAAGTGTTACAGTGGGGCAAAAAAGTAGTCAGCCACCAATTGTGCAAGTTCTCCCACTTAAAAGATGAGAGAGGTCTCTAATTTTCATCATAGGTATACCTCAACTATGAGAGACAAAATGAGAAAAAAAAAATCCAGAAAATCACATTGAAGGATTTTTAATGAATTAATTGGTAAATTCCTCAGTAAAATAAGTATTTGGTCACCTACAAACAACCAAGATTTCTGGCTCTCAGACCTGTAACTTCTTCTTTAAGAGGCTCCTCTGTCCTCCACTCATTACCTGTATTAATGGCACCTGTTTGAACTCATTATCAGTATAAAAGACACCTGTCCACAACCTCAAACAGTCAGACTCCAAACTCCACTATGGCCAACACCAAAGAGCTGTCAAAGGACACCAGAAACAAAATTGTAGACCTGCACCAGGCTGGGAAGACTGAATCTGCAATAGGTAAGCATCTTGGTGTGAAGAAATCAACTGTGGGAGCAATTATTAGAAAATGGAAGACATACAAGACCACTGATAATCTCCCTCGATCTGGGGCTCCATGCAAGATCTCACCCCGTGGGGTCAAAATGATCATGAGAACAGTGAGCAAAAATCCCAGAACCACACAGGGGGACCTAATGAATGACCTGCAGAGAGCTGGGACCAAAGTAACAAAGGCTACATCAGTAACACACTACGCCGCCAGGGACTCAAATCCTACAGTGCCAGACGTGTCCCCGTGCTTAAGCCAGTACATGTCCAGGCCCGTCTGAAGTTTGCTAGAGAGCATTTGGATGATCCAGAAGAGGATTGGGAGAATGTCATATGGTCAGATGAAATCAAAATAGAACTTTTTGGTAAAAATTCAACTTGTCGTGTTTGGAGGAGAAAGAACACCATACCTACTGTGAAGCATGGGGGTGGAAACATTGTGCTTTGGGGCTGTTTTTCTGCAAAGGGACCAGGACGACTGATCCGTGTAAAGGAAAGAATGAATGGGGCCATGTATCGTGAGATTTTGAGAGAAAACCTCCTTCCATCACCAAGGGCATTGAAGATGAAATGTGGCTGGGTCTTTCAGCATGACAATGATCCCAAACATACTGCCCGGGAAACGAAGGAGTGGCTTCGTAAGAAGCATTTCAAGGTTCTGGAGTGGCCTA
The DNA here is from genome assembly GCA_020510985.1 of Pholidichthys leucotaenia. Lineage (NCBI taxonomy): Eukaryota > Metazoa > Chordata > Actinopteri > Cichliformes > Pholidichthyidae > Pholidichthys > Pholidichthys leucotaenia. The sequence goes on along the minus strand of CM035837.1, from coordinate 56,315,698 downwards.
GCCAGTCTCCAGATCTCAACCCCACAGAAAATCTTTGGAGGGAGTTGAAAGTCCGTGTTACCCAGTGACAGCCCCAAAACATCACTGCTCTAGAGGAGATCTGCATGGAGGAATGGGCCAAAATACCAGCAACAGTGTGTGAAAACCTTGTGAAGACTTACAGAAAACGTTTGACCTCTGCCATTGCCAACAAAGGGTATATAACAAAGTATTGAGATGAACTTTTGTTATTGACCAAATACTTATTTTTCACCATAATTTGCAAATAAATTCTTTAAAAATCAGACAGTGTGATTTTCTGGATTTTTTTTTTCTCATTTTGTCTCTCATAGTTGAGGTATATGATGAAAATTGGAGACCTCTCTCATCTTTTAAGTGGGAGAACGTGCACAATTGGTGGCTGACTAAATACTTTTTTACCACACTGTAGGTGTCCATCGCCTCCCGTTCCGGAGCAGACAGGCTGTATAAACGGCTTGACGGAAGCGGGGCACCAGCCCGGAGATTGATGGCGCAGTCATAGGGGTGGTGGGGGGGAAGGGACAGCGCCCGTGATTTACTGAAGGCAGCCCCCAAATCGTGATATACCTCTGGTACCTTGGACAGGTCGGGGGGGGGGGCGACACCGGTGGGGTCACAGACACCGACGGGGCACATGCCGCCAACTGCAGACATGCGCCAAGGCAAAACAGGCTCCATGAAGTGACGCTCCCAGACTGCCAATCAAACATGGGGTTATGCAGCTGCAACCAGGGATAGCCCAAGATGACTGGGGAGGTGGAGGAGGGCAGCACTAGGAAGCGGAGATCCTCCCGATGGTTTCCAGAGACAGTTACTGACACAGGGTCTGTCTGTTGCGAAACAGCCATTAGAGGGGCTTTTGACAGGGTGATCAAGTTGACAGGAGGCTGGAGGGTTTGACACGGGAGGCCCAACCGGGTTGCCAGGTCTCCTGAAATGAAACTCTGCTCAGCCCCTGAATCAATGAGTGCATGAGTGGAGTGTTCAATGTGTCTGGAAATGAGCCGAATGGAAACGAGGCAGCAGGTGAGGGGCTTTGACTGGGCTGTGTCCGTGAGTCCCCCTACTGTGACCCACGGACCTCCTCTTTTACCCGATTCATACATTCAGCCACTTCGTGGGAAGCACTACCACAGTAAAAGTACAACCCCAATTCTCTATGGCGCTGTCTCTCAGCGGCCGAAATCCCAGAGCGCCCGATTATCATATCCTCCTGCCCTGGAAGTTCCTCCGGAGGGGGCAGGGCTAAATGGGATGACCGAGAGAAGCGAAGGCACTGCGCACTCGAGCGGCTAGAGGCTCTTCGCTAGGCGGCACGCTCCTTCAGCCTGTTATCCAAACTGATGGTAAGGGAGATTAGCTCGTTTAGGCGGTCAGGCTTGTCCCGGGTAGCTAATTCATCCCTCAGTTCAGGGCTTAGGCTACGGATAAATATGCTACAGAACGAAGCGTCTTCCCACCCGACCTCCGCCGCCACTACCCGGAAGTCGACAGCATAATCGGCAGCAGCCCTGCTGCCCTGTCAAAGGTTTAATAGCCGGGTAGTGAGCACAGAGTCCCGATCGGTGTGGTCAAACACTTCGGTGAAATCTGCTAGGAATTGCCGGTAAGTCAAACTGGCGTAGCTGGGCTTAGCCATTACCGCGTAGGCCCAAGCTAACGCTCTACCCTCTAGCAGGTTAGCTACATAACCTATCTTGCTATGGTCAGTGGGAAAGTCCCCCGGAACCCGATGGAAAACTGTCTCACATTGCAACAGAAAACCCTGAGCCTCCCCGAGCTTTCCACTGAAGCGAGCGGGTGTAGGCACGGGAGTGAGATGGGTTGGGGGAGCCTGGCTAACCTGGCTAGGCGGGGAGCTAGTGGGGGCCGGAGGCACCCCGGTGGCCAGAGGAAACACCTGCTGTCCTTCCAGGCGATCCAACCAGCTGTTAATCTGAGCCACTTGGGTGAGGATGATGTTCTGCTGATAAGTTAACTGCTCTACTCGAGCGTCTAAGATGTTAAGACGGCGGGCTAGCGCGCTGTCCGCTGGGTCACTTTGATGGAGCCATACTGACATGATGGTTGGACCCAGGGGACAGAAGACAGACACGAGAAGTACAATTAACCTTTAATTTCACCCAAGTGTGATGTATGAGTGCGTGTATGTACAATTGTGTGTTGTGCTGAATGCGTGCTGGAGCTGAGCAGGTCTCGCTGCTGCCTGGCAACCCTAGGGAGACAAAGCAGAAGGATTAATACTGCACCGCAGCGGGGGATGTAATAGTGACTGCTGCTTACTTGCAGGTGGCGATGCTGAGCCTCTGCTTGCTCTGCAAGTGACTGCCAGGAGGGGAGTGTGCTGCTCGGCGTCGTGAGGAGGAGGGACGACTCCGGTGCCGGGGAGGAGCTGAGCCGCCGCCAAGAAGGGTTGATCCACCGCCTAGAGGATCCACCTGTGCACAGGAGAGAATAGCTTGGCAAGGTAAGAGCGAAGATTGCTTACGTGGCGTGGCGTGAAGAGCTTGGTCAGCCGTAGCATCAGACTGTGGCTGCGAATGCAGGACGTGTCTCTGTGATGCTGACAGACGGCTCCGTGCTGAGTCGCTGGCAGGTCTGGCTCTTATAGTCCGCAGGGGATTGATGACAGATGTGCACGCAGCTGGGACTGATGAAGGCCCCGCCGCCGCCATGACACTGCTGTTTTCTTCTTCTTTTGTCTTCCTGCTCCTAGCTTACTTTTTGCTGCCTGTTGGAGTGTGAACAGATCAACGTGGACCTTGTAAGCCAGGGCGACGTCCGAACCGGTATGTTGCTTTCTGATTGACCATTTCATGAAACTGCTTGCAAGGTATTTGAGTACCGCTAGCTTTTGCTGGACTAGCATCACATTCTTGGCAGATAAAGGCATTATCAGTGGCAAGGACAAGCCAAGACAAACTGACTCCAGTATCTGTTGGAGTGACTGACCAGATGATAGGTTTGTTTATCTCTGCTCTTTGTGTAGTGCATGTCACGATACACCGACTGGCACAGTCCACCACAGACCTTGCGACAGATGTGTTTATCTGCCAGGATGTCCAGTCTCACCCCGTGTAACTGGGAGTGGTCTACCACAGACCTGTGGCAGATATTGTTTTTAGTTCTGCCAGGATGCCCTGTTTCATCCTCCACGCCCTTGGAAGGGCGGGGTTGCCGGTTGAGTCACCGACAGCCCGACCCATGAGACAGGTAGTACTGGTTTTCATGGTTATGCAGTAGCAAGCAAGCCAATGCCTTACTAATCTCACTATAAGAATGAACGAACTGAAAAAAGAAATTAAGGAGGAAATCATGGACCTCCGAAGAGAAATGGAGCGTAAATTAACGGAAAACATGGAGGAGCTGCGCTCCCAGCGGGCGTGTATGACAGAAGCGCAGACCCGAATTTCGGAACTAGAAGATTGGAAAAGCGAGGCAAACGAACAACTACAGACCCTGACGACGCAAACGCAGAGGATGCAGGAGAAAATAAACGACTTGGAGAGCAGATCCCGACGAAGCAATATGCGCATCTTTGGAATTCCGGAGGGCATTGAAGGCAACTCGATGACAAAATTCATGGATCAGTTCTTAAAAAAAGAACTGGAAATACCCGGAGAAACGGATCTGCAGATTCAACGGGCGCACAGAACACCGGCACAGAACACGAAAACAAACTCTCCACCCAGGTCAGTTGTGGTAAACTTTGTGAAATATGACATAAAGGAAAGAATCCTGACGCAAGCATGGAAAAAAAAGATACGAATCGGCGACAAACAGGTATTTTTTGACCATGACTACCCGACAGAAATCGTGCAGCAGCGGAAGAAATATGCCAATATTAAAAAAACGCTGAAAGAGAAAAAAATTAGATTCCAAACGCCGCTAACGAAAATGAGGATTCATTGGGAGGAAGGCACAAGAACCTACAACACGGCCGAAGAGGCAGCGCGGGATATGATGGAGCGGGGCCTTGAGGTGAGCGTGCCGAAGGAGACGGCTGGAGCAGCGGCGGCCCTGAACGCACCACGACAGACGGAGTGGAGACGAGTGAACGGCGGAAGAAGGGGGAGAGACGTAGAGCAGCGGGCCCAGGACAAACTACAAGGCTTTCAACTGAAAGCCTAGATCATAACAAAGATTAAGAAAGGCACAGAAGAAATGAAGGCCAAGAAGACAAGGTAAAAGAGAAACAGACGGCTAGGAGAGGTTTAAGTGATATTTGTTGGACATTTCTAGACTTATGACTATTACTTTGATAGTAATTAGAAGTCTAGGGAGGGCCCTTCACTCTGTGAAGACAAACCCCCCACCCACCAACAGGGACCAGTGGGCAGAAGAAAGGCCCAAAGTACGGAGGTCGAGTTTTTTTAATGTGTTTTTATATAAATATGTGTTATTTTTGTTGTTAAAGGGGCTAGGAGCACAAGTTAAAAAAATGGAAAAACATGAATATGGGTAAAAATCTTAAGATAATGACACTAAACGTGAATGGTCTGAACTCACCTGTTAAAAGGGAAAGAATAATAAGAAAATTCAAGAAGGAAAAAGCTGAAATTATATTTATGCAAGAGACACATTTGAGCAAGACAGAACATGTGAAACTAAAGAGATTTGGCTATAAGAACTCCTACTACAGTTCATTTAAGGGAGGAGCAAAAAGGGGGGTTATGATACTAATCTCAAACAAAATACAATTTGAAAGTGAACAGGAAATCCAGGATAAAGAAGGCAGGTATGTAATAATAAAGGGAAGAATAGATGGTATGCAGATCACATTAGTGAACATCTATGCCCCACCAGAAAGTGACAAGGGTTTTTTTCAACATCTGTTTGATCTCATAGCAACACACAGTGAAGGAGTCCTAATTTGTGGAGGAGACTTAAATGCTGTCATGGATCATGAAGTTGACACAACAAGTGTTAAGAAGACAAAAAAACATGTAACAAAGTTCATAAGAACCTCACTGGCAGAAATGGGTATGGTAGACATATGGAGGGACCTACACCCACTCGAAAAAGGCTATACACATTATTCAGCAGCCCATAAAGTACACTCTAGAATAGATTACTTCCTTATGAATGAAGGTGACAGACACAGGGTGAGAAATTGTTGGATTGGAGGGGCAGAAATATCAGATCATAATCCTATATACATGGAAATATATTTAAACAATAGAAAACGACAAACAACATGGAAACTTAACGTAGGACTGTTAAATGATGAGAAAATGAAAGAAAGAATAAAAATAAACATAAACGAATATATCCAAGAGAATGACAATGAAGAAGTGGACCCAACAATACTATGGGACGCACTAAAAGCCGTGTTAAGGGGTAAATTAATTGTTGAAACAGGAAAAGCAAATAAGACTAAACTGGAAGCGTATGAACAAAGATGTGAGAGACTGAGGGAATTAGAACATAAACATCAAAGCACAAATGATCCAAAAATATATCAAGAAATTAAAGAAGAAAAAACAAAGATAAAAGAAACACAAATGGATGAAATTGAAAGGAAAAATAGATATCTAAAGCAAAAATATTATGAAACGGGGCCAAAAGCCACAAAACTGCTGGCAAAACGGTTAAGAAAACAACAAACAATGAATAATGTGTACAAGATTAAAGACCCCACCACAAATAAAACCACAGTTAACCCAGAAAACATCGAAGAAATTTTCCATAATTTCTACCAAGAACTATACTCGCAACCTGAAGAAACAAATACTAAAGATATCAAAAAATTTCTAGACACATTGGACTTGCCATCAATAGGAAATCAACAAAATGAAAAACTAACAGCAGAAATAACAACACAAGAGATCAGAGATGTGATTAAGTCACTTAAAAACGGTAAATCACCAGGTAGTGATGGATACCTGGTGATGGATACCTTTTTTTTTTTTTTTTTTTTTTTTCTCTCGGCGCCACACGAGTAGGCTGCCTTTTGCAACAGCGGCTCGATTCCGAGTCTTTTTTCCCTTCCTCTCTCTTTTGATCCGTCTTTTTTTTTTTCACCCCACTTATATCACGGACACACAGATCGTCCTAAATGTCTCCTGAGCCGGTGGACGGAGCCACTGTTTATAGCAGGATACGATACAGCAGAGAACAGCTGCTAGCATTCAACCGCCACCCGGTCCCATTGGAAAAACTCGACATACCGAGAGAACTGAGGCGAAAACGCCGCGGCTGCCGGGCTGGAGTAAGGCGGAGGACAAAAAATATAAGGTACAGACCCTCCCTTCCATCTGTTGTCATGGGAAATGTACGGTCGATACTGGGAAAGTTAGATGAGCTAGCGGCTATCTCCCGTTATGATAGCACATACCGGGAGTGCTCTCTCCTTTTGTTTACTGAGACGTGGCTAACTGAACTAGCAGCAGATGCTAACATTGAGCTGGAGGGTTTTCACATGATACGAGCTGACCGAACACCAGACAGTGGCAAGGCTAGGGGCGGTGGAGTGATAATGTATGTTAACAACAACTGGTGCAGACCGGGACATATCACTGTTAAACAACGACACTGCAGCAAAGACATTGAGTTGCTAGCTGTTAGCATGAGGCCTACATATCTCCCGAGAGAACACTCACACGTGATCTGCATTGTTGTTTATGCAAATCCGACGGCGAACGCTGGGACAGCACGTGACGTCATCCATTCAGTAACCAGCAGGCTGCAGACAGAACACCCAGATGCTCTTCTCCTCATCTCAGGCGATTTCAACCATGTTTCACTGTCTCCCATTCTACCCACGTTCACCCAGTATGTCACATGCCACACTAGAGACAATAAAACACTGGATTTATTCTACGCAAACACTAAGGAGGCGTACACCTCATCACAACTCCCCCCACTCGGGAGATCGGATCACAACTTGGTTCATCTCCGGCCGGTGTACAATCCCCTAGTGCACAGACAACCTCCGGCCATGCACACTGTGGAGTTATGGTCTGAGGAGACAATGGACACCCTAAAGGGCTGTTTTGAAGCCACCGCCTGGAAGCAGCTCTGCGATCCACATGGTGAGGACATCGATGGCCTCATTCACACCTTCACGGGCTACCTCAGCTTCTGTGTGGACAAATCCGTTCCCACCAAGACCATACGGCGTCACTCAAACAACAAACACTGGATCAACCCTGAGATAAAAACACTTCTGAGAGAGAAGAAGAGGATCTTCAGGTCAGGGAACAGGGAGATGCTGAAGTCCGTACAGAGGGAGCTGAGGAGAAAGATCAGAGAAGGCAAGGACAGCTTCAGGAAGAAGATGGAGGACAAGCTGCAACAGAGCGACATCAGCGGGGTCTGGAGAAACCTCAAAACCATCTCGGGGCTCCAGAATACCTCCCCCCAGGCCACAGGGGGCAGGGAGTGGGCGAACAACCTGAATCTGTTTTTCAATAGATTTGACCAACCGCCCTCCCCCCTGACTGCACAACAACCACTGCTGCCTCTAAAGAAATCAAGTCCTGCTGCCCACTCCCCACTCCACCAACACCCCCCCACTCCCAACACACAGCCCCCCATCCTGACCCTGACCAGGACCCAGGTGAGGACGGAGCTGAGGAAGATCAAGGCGAGGAAGGCGCCGGGACCGGACGGCATCAGCGCAAAGCTCCTCAAGTCCTGTGCAGACCAGCTGTGTGGGATTGTGACGTATATCTTCAACATGAGCCTGAAACTGGGGAGGGTACCACAGCTGTGGAAAACATCTTGTGTGGTACCTGTACCAAAAACTTCCCACCCCAAAGACCTGAACAGCTACAGACCGGTGGCCTTGACGTCCCACTTGATGAAGACCCTGGAGAGACTGCTCCTTGCTCACCTCCGCCCCCTGGTGGAACCAGCGATGGATCCACTCCAGTTCGCCTACCAGCATGGCATTGGGGTGGAGGATGCGGTGATCTTCCTCCTTCACCGTTCTCTGTCCCACCTGGAGAAGCCCGGGAATATGGTGAGGATCATGTTCTTTGACTTCTCCAGTGCTTTCAACACCATCCAACCGATGATCCTGAAGGACAAGCTGCTGCGCGCAGGGGTGGACCAGCACCTGTCATCATGGATCCTGGACTACCTCACGAACCGGCCTCAGTTTGTGAGAACCCGGGACTGTGTGTCCGACACGATCATCAGTAGCACGGGGGCCCCCCAGGGAACGGTGCTGGCTCCCTTCCTGTTCACTCTTTATACTGCGGACTTCTCACACAACACAACACACTGCCATCTACAGAAGTTCTCTGATGACTCTGCGATCGTTGGTCTCATCTCCAATGGAGATGAAGCTGAGTACAGAGGGCTTATCCAGGACTTCGTGGACTGGTGCCATCGGAACTGCCTCCAGATCAACGCGAGGAAAACTAAGGAGCTGGTGGTGGACTGCCGCAGGCATGGGCAGCCCCTCACAGTACCAGTAAATATACAGGGAACAGACATCGAGATGGTGACATCCTATAAGTACCTGGGTATTCATCTGAACAATAAACTAGACTGGTCACACAATACTGATGCACTCTACAAGAAGGGACAGCGCAGGCTGTTCCTGCTGAGGAGACTCAGGTCTTTTGGTGTACAAGGGGCGCTGCTGAAGTCATTCTATGACACGGTGGTGGCATCAGCCATCACTTTTGGAGTGGTCTGCTGGGGCAGTGGCATTACTGCAGCCGATAGGAAGAGACTGAACAAACTGATTAAGAAAGCTAGCTCTGTCCTGGGGCAGCGCCTTGATCCGATGGAGGAGATAGGAGAGAGAAGGACGGTGGCTAAACTGTCATCTCTGCTGGAGTCCGAGTTCCACCCTATGCAGGACATACTGAATGCACTGAGGAGCTCATTTAGCAGCAGACTACATCATCCCAGGTGCACAACCGAGAGGTTTCGTAGGTCCTTCCTACCAACGGCTGTCAGACTGTACAACCTAAGCAGGGCTGCTCGCAGAGATAGCAAAAAGACGTAACAAACTAATAGTTTTTTTTTGAATGCAAAAGATGCAATAGACTTACACAATGGTCCCCTCCGGCATACAACTAGGAACATACCGGTCGCTATGGAGGGTGAGAATATGTATGGGCACATAGTCATACCATGTAGGATAACTAAGTAGACGGTTATGCTGTTTCATTCCATCTAGCAACAATGCTCTGCACTGTGTGTGTTTATATATTTACATATTTATTCCATCTAGCTACAATGCTCAGCACTGGGTGTGTTTATATATTTATATATCTACATATTATTCCATCTAGCTAAATTGCTCCGCACTGTGTGTGTTTATATACTTGTATATTTATTCCACCTAGCTGCAATGCTCCGTACTGTGGGTGTTTATATATTTACATATTTATTCCATCTAGCTACAATGCTCTGCACTGTGTGTTCATATATTCATATATTTATTCCATCCAGCTACAATGCTCTGCACTGTGTGTCTGTGTGTGTGTGTATATATATATATTTTATAGTAATACGTACATATGTATATTAGCTGCTCTTGCTTGCTTGTTTTTTTCTTGCCTTCTGATTGTTGCTCTGAGTGTTGCTATCCCTGTGCTGTTGCAATCCTGGAATTTCCCCGTTGTGGGACTAATAAAGGCTTATCTTATCTTATCTTATCTTATACTCCTCTGAGTTTTATAAACTGTTTATAGAAGAACTCAAGCCACAACTCCTAAAGTCATTTAATTGGACGCTGAACAACAACAAAATACCTCCAACATGGAACGAAGCAATCATTTCAGTTATTTTAAAACCAGGGAAAGATAAAGAACAATGCGGAAACTATAGACCAATCTCTTTATTAAATGTAGATTATAAAATATACACAACAATTATATGTAAACGAATAAAGACATTCTTGACGGAATTGATAGAAGATGATCAAACTGGTTTCATAGAGGGACGCCAAACACATGACAATATCAGGAGAACAATACATATAATTAACCAAATACATAAAGAAAAGAAAAGCGCAGTAATAATGAGTTTAGACGCAGAAAAAGCATTTGACAGGGTTAACTGGAAATTCCTATATAGTGTACTGGAGCGCTTTGGATTTAACGAAAAATCAGTACAATGCATAAGGACGCTATATCAAGAACCTGTGGCAAGAATCAAGATAAACGGTAGCTTAACAGACAAAGTAAATATACAAAGATCAACTAGGCAGGGATGCTGCTTATCGCCCACCTTGTTTGCTCTGTTCATAGAACCATTGGCTCAAGCGATAGGACAAAATAAGAAATTAAAAGGTGTAACAATAAAGGGGGCGGAACACAAGATTGGGCTATTTGCAGACGATATTATAGTTTACCTTGAACAACCAGATAAATCAATAATGGAAATGATGAACTTGATAGAAAATTTTGGAAAATTATCAGGATACAAGATAAACATAACAAAAACACAAATACTGACATTCCACTATAACCCTCTAAACCAGATAACTGATAAGATCAAACTAAACTGGAAGCAAAAAGAAATAAAATACCTTGGAGTGAACATACCTAAAGACCTAAGCAAAATATATAAAGCAAACTATGATAGGTTGGAACAAGAAATAAAAAAAGATATTGATAGATGGTCAATCTTAAATATGGATCTGAATTCAAAAATTGAGACAGTCAAAATCAGCATACAACCTAGATTACTTTACCTCTTCCAGGCTATACCAACAGAGATTCCAGATGCCCAATTCTCAAAGTGGGACAGGATGATATCGAGATTTGTTTGGGGAGGTAAAAAACCAAGAGTGAAATATAAAACCCTCCAATTACCAAAAGAGAAAGGAGGCATGGGCCTACCGAGTCTAAAGGAATATTACTACTCAGCACAAATAAGATATATCATATGTTGGTGCGACGAGGGATATGAGGCAAAATGGAAAGAAATGGAAAAGGAAATTGAGGGACTCCCAGTACAAAGCATAATAGGGGATAAAGATGCATATAAGCAAATCAAACAAATAGACCCAATCACTAAATTTACTTTAGAACTGTGGTATAAAATAGCACAAAAATATAATATAAGGGAAGACATAAAACTATTGAAATGGGTAGCATTTGACAGTCAGTTTGAACCGGCAAAACAAGATAGGGGATACAAAAATCTGGTGAACAAGGGAATCACAGCATGGGGCAATATCGGAAAAAAAGATCTCGGGAGCTTTGTAAATATCAGGAGAAAATTTAAATTAGAAAGATCGGAATTTTTCAGATATCTGCAGATGAGAGATTACTATAGGAAGAAGATTAGGCATAACCTCCAAACAGATGTGAACGAGATTATACAACTTATTTTAAGCTCATATGCAGGAAATAAAATAAGAATTATTTCAAAACTATATCAGAAACTTATGACAAACAATCATACAAGTAACTATATAAAGGAGAAATGGGAGAAAGAGCTCAATTTAAACATAACAGAAGAAAGCTGGCAGGAAATATGGAAAACACAACACACATCAACAAATTCAAGGACATGGAGGGAATTTGGATGGAAAAACCTGATTCGCTTTTTCATTACACCACAGATTCAAGGAAAATATTCAAATACCCAATCTTTATGCTGGAGGGGATGTGGGGCTCAAAATGCAGACCACTCACATATGTTTTGGAAATGCTACAAAATATCATCATTTTGGAAATCTATGCATGTGACAATACAGAGGATATTAGGATATAATATACCAATGAACTGTAACCTGATGTACTTATGTGATCTTAAAAAAGACAGTGTTATACAGGCTGAGGACAGATATCTAGTTAAAATCTTGTTGATTGCATGTAAAAAAACTATCACAAAAAAATGGCGATCAGAAGTTCTTCCTGACCAAGAACAATGGACTGACATTGTTGAGGACATACGTATGATGGAAAAACTAACATATCGACGAAGAATGCAAGAAGGAATATGGGAGAAAAAATGGCGGAAATGGACACACTACAAAGTGCAACAACGAGGCAGAAATTGAAAGAATAACCAAAGACACTGAAAAAAACAGAAGAATTAAGAGATGGAAACTAAAAACTTGATGCTCCAACATTTGTCCCCCCCCCCTTTTATTTTTTATTTTTTATTTTTATTTTGTTTATTTTTTTTTATTTTTCCCTACCCTAACCCCTTTGTTTTTTAAATGTAGAATGTGATCTGAATGCATTATATATGATGAAAAATGAATAAAAATCTAAGTTACAAAAAAAAAAACAGAGATCGAGTCTGACCCCCGAATCCAGACCGGCTGAACCACAACTAAAAAATTATTTAAGCTGAGCCTGCAAGACTGAGACCACTCACTCCGCCATCTTTTTCTATACTATACTATATATACTGTACAACCAACATATATCTGTGTTTGGGTTACATTTTTAACAAAGATAAATGAATGGAACAAACATCAATCATTTGGTGTGAATTTGCCAACTTTTCTCATTAATTTCCAATTTTTCACATAAATTTTTAACTTTTTCCCTGTAAATTCACGTGTCCTGTATCAGCCACTTTTTCACATACTCTTCATATAATTTTGTGACTTTTTATTGAATAAATTTCCTACTGTTTTCATGTAAATTTGTAAGACTTGACTAGTAAATTTACAAAATTATTCTAGCAAATTTACCTCCCAAAAATTTGTAAAGTTGCAATGTTTTTTTCCTTGTAAATTTCTGACTTTTTTCTTTTTTCCTGCAACTTTTTCACATCAACTTTTAACTTTTTCCCTGTAAATTCACAACATGTTGTGTCCTGTATCAGCCACTTTTTCATGTACTCTTTGTATAATTTTGTGACTTTTTATTGAATAAATTTCCTACTCTTTTCATGTAAATTTGTAAGACTTTTCTAGTAAATTTACGAAAATATTCTAGCAAATTTACCTCCCAAAAATTTGTAAATTTGCAACGTTTTTTTCCTTGTAAATTTCTGACTTTTTTCATGTGAATGTGCAACTTTTTGGAGTGTAAATATAATTTGTGGTAGATTTAAAATTTTAGTCATCTGTTTTGCAGCTTTTTTCTCCTAAATTAGTGTAAAATTCATTTAATATAAATTAATCTGGCTTGCTACACAGCATACCATTTTTAAAGTAGTTTCATATACTTTAACTGATTAGATTAAATTATTTTTACACCATATATACGTTGAACACGAACAGCTCTTCCTCTCTTTTTAAACAATATATCCTAAAGCTGTTGTGTTGTTAACTTGATCAAAGGTGTGAAAGTATTAATATCAGTTGTCATTTATTGGGAGTGTCATTTTGATTAAAGACTGACTTGCTGCTGAGTTTCACTCCTCCACCCACCTCTGTCTCCATTGTTTTGATAATTGTCAGGGTGGTGCTGTTGTGTTTGCATTGAGGGAGGACCCATGCACATCTCTGTTTGCTTTAATTTAAATGTAAATGCTCAGAAACGCAAATGGATGCACTTCTCGATATAGGCTTTAGTATGATTACAGTAGTTTAGAAACCCAAAACCTATTCATATATGTGACACTGTGCTTAAAATATGCATGTGATGTTTCTGTTTGCTTTAAGGTAAATCAGTTCAGCTTAACCCCTTGACGCCTGTTGTCGCGAATTCGCATCAAACCGCTTCTGCTCCAAATGCAACCAAAATACCATCTGTATTCCTCCACTTCCGGTTGGAGCACTTCCAGCACATACCTAGGAACCTTTTGCAAGCATTAGTTTCTCATAGGAACGGTCAGAGACGGAGCACCATCCATTTCCTGATTGCTAGGGTTAGGGTTTGGGTTAGGGTTAGGGTTATAGTTTGGCAGTCATGAGAGTTGAAAATACTGAAAATAACTTTGTTGCATAAATAAAAGATTCTTCATACTTGAGATGGGAACAGGTGCTTTTTTTACCGTTTTTTTTTTTTTTACCATAGATGCCTGTTTTCACTAATTTGCATCATACCTAAAATTATATCTATTTTATGTGCTATAGTCAAATTAACTTTCTCAACTTAATTTAGCATCTACTTGAAAGCAAAAACACAAGTGAAATTTTTTTTTTCATAATTGGAAATAAATTCAGGCGTTAAGGGGTTACACCATGTGATGGGAGCTACTAGAGGTGTGAATCTTCAGTGGTCTCACCATTCAGGCATTAATGATTCAAATGCAAAATGATTCACGATGCATCTTGATGCATCTCTATGTTGCAGCTTCTTCAATTTTTACTTTTTTTTCTGTGTAATGCCTTTTTTTGGGTTTCAGTATTTTTGTGTCAGTCAGGTCAGGTATTGGCTTGCTTGCTACCGGAAAACTATGAAAACTGGTACTACCAGTCTCATAGGTCGGGCCGTCAGTGACTCAACCAGCATCCCTGCCCTTCCGAGGGTGTGGAGGGTGAAACGGGGCATCCTGGCAGAACTAAAAACAATATCTGCCACAGGTCTGTGGTGGACCACTCCCAGTTACACGGGGTGAGACTGGACATCCTGGCAGATAAACACATCTGTCGCAAGGTCTGTGGTGGACTGTGCCAGTTGGTGCATCATGACATGCACTACACAAAGAGCAGAGATAAACAAACCTATCATCTGGTCAGTCACTGCAACAGATACTGGAGTCAGTTTGTCTTGGCTTGTCCTTGCCACTGATAATACCTCTATCTGCCAAGAATGTGCCGCTAGTCCAGCAAAAGCTAGCGGTACTCAAATACTTTGCAAGCAGTTTCATGAAATGGTCAATCAGAAAGCAGCTCATACCGGCTCGGACATTGCCCGGGTTAATAAGGTCCACGCTGATCTGTTCACACTCTGACAGGCAGCAAAAAGTAAGTTAGAAGCAGGAAGACAAAAGAAGAGGAAAACAGCAGCCTTGTGTGTAGCAGAATGGAATGTGCACACTCTGTTGGACAGATCAACATTACAGCGTCCAGAAAGACAGACTGTGCTTGTGGCCTTGGAAATGAACAGTTACAATGTAGACATATCTGCACTTAGTGAAACAAGATTGCCTGGTTATGACAGCTTGGAAGACCATGGATACATCTCCTTTTGGAGTGGAAAATCAACTCAAGAAAGGAGAGGAGCAGGAGTGGGCTTTGCAGTTAGAAAGGAGATAGCGGCAATGCTTGATGAGGAACCGGTGCCAATCAACGACAGGATAATGACTATGAGACTCCCACTACAGCGGAAGATGTATGCCACACTCATCAGTGTATATGCCCCAACAATGACCAACACAGTGGAGGTGAAGGAAGAGTTCTACAGTGATTTACGTGAGACTATCAGGCATGTACCGACTGATGACA
Source organism: Pholidichthys leucotaenia (assembly GCA_020510985.1). NCBI lineage: Eukaryota > Metazoa > Chordata > Actinopteri > Cichliformes > Pholidichthyidae > Pholidichthys > Pholidichthys leucotaenia. The sequence continues at coordinate 56,300,409 of CM035837.1, read as the reverse complement.
GGCTGATCCTCATTGGAGATTTTAATGCCAGAGTTGGTTCGGACACTGAGAAATGGAAAGGAGTGCTAGGCAGTCATGGAGTAGGCAAGTGCAATGCTAATGGAGAGCTTCTACTTGCACTATGTTCAGAGTAGAACCTTGTGATAAGCAACACTCTATTTAAGTACAAGGACACACACAAGAAGACATGGATACACCCAAGATCCAAGCACTGGCACTTGTTAGACTACATCATAGTCAGGCAGAGAGACCTAAGGGATGTATTGGACACCAGAGCAATGGGAGGCGCGGACTGTGGTACTGATCATGTTATGCTGAGATCTAGATTAAGGATTTGGAGATGAAAACAGCACTGCAGGATGGGTGTGAAGCCACCACAGAAGCTAAACACTAGTGCACTGAAAGGCCAAAAGAAGCAGGAAGAACTTACACAGGAAATGGATGAAAACTTGAAAGACTGGGACAGCAACAACTCAGAGAATGACATAGAAGAGAAATGGGCAACACTGGAGGATGCGGTGTATCAGACTGCGAGTGGCATATTAGGCCACCCTGAGAGGAAACATCAAGATTGGTTTGATGAGCATGATGAACACCTGAAGAAACTACTAGAAATGAGGAATACAGCTAGGCAGGAAAACCTACAGTGTAACACAAGGTTGAAGAAGAAGAAATACTCAAAGGCTCAGCGTGAGCTACAGAAGTACACCGGAGAGGTGAAGTCCAACTGGTGGGATGAAAACGCGGAGGAACTTCAAACTGCAGCAGACATGAAGGAGATGAAAACATTCTTCACAGGTTTGAGAGAAATCTACGGCCCTAAACCAAGAGGATTGCTCCAACTAAAGGCTATAGATGGTGAAACGGTTTTGCAGGAGAAAGACAAGATCCTGGACAGATTTGCAGACCACTTTGACCAACTACTAAACAACCCTGGAGAGCTCGCTGAAGAGGCTAAAGAAGCTCTAGTGCAGTGATCATTTGTATCAAGTCTGGATGAACCACCAAATCTTGATGAACTAATGGCAGCTATCAGGACAACACAGGATGGTAAAGCTCCAGGAGGGGATGGAATTCCAGCAGAAGTGTGGAAATTTGGTAGTGTTCAGCTGACCAACTGCCTGCACAAATGCATCCAAGAGATACTGTATGGGATGCCCAGAAAGTACCTCAAGACTGGAAAGATGCAAGTATTGTGCCTTTGTTCAAGAAAGGTTCAGGAAAGATTGTGGAAATTACCAAGGTATATCACTGCTAGCCACTGTTGGTAAGATTCTCTCACGTGTACTACTGAACAGACTCAATGAACACATCTCGCAGAATGTACTACTGGAAACCCAGTGCGGCTTTAGAAGTGGAAGAAATGCAATGGACATGATTTTCTGCTTGAAACAGGTTCAAGAAAAGTGTATCGAACAGAACATACCACTTTATGTAGTCTTCACTGACTTCAGTAAAGCCTTTGATACTGTATCGCGACAAAGATGTTGGCAGGTACTCAAGAAATATGGCTGTACAGAGAAGTTTGTCAACCTGATCGACGCACTCCATACAGGTATGCAAGTAAACATGGCAATGAGTGGTTCAGTGTCAAAAGATTTTTCAGTAAGCAATGGGGTGAAACAAGGGTGTGTGCTGGCGCCTACACTCTTCTTGCTATATCTGGCAGCCATGCTTGAGGTGGCCTTCAAAGACACTTCAGAAGGAGTATACATTCAAATAAGGAAAGAAGCAGACTTGTTCAATGTGGCACAGTTTAAAGCCATGAGTAAGACATTGATGAAGGTAGTAAGAGAAATGCTCTTTGGCAACAACAGTGCTCTAGTTGCACACAGTGTGGAAGATATGTAATTTTTAGTGGAGAAATTTACAAGAGCAGCTAGCCAATTCAGCCTCAAAATTAACATCAAGAAGACAGAGTGCCTTTATCAACCACCAAAGTTCCAGTTATCAACATCACTGCCAGAAGAGATCAGCATTGATACAGAGCCACTAGGCAAGTGTAAGACTTTCAAGTATCTCGGGAGTACTGTTTCAGAGAATGCTAGGCTGGAATGAACTATCTCTCAGAATGGGAAGAGCAAGTGCTGTGTTTGGAAACTTGAGGGAGAGACTGTGGAACAATCGACATGTGTCTATCCGTGTGAAATGCAAAGTGTACAGAGCAACGGTACTGGCTACTCTATTGTACGGTGCTGAAACTTGGACTGTCTACAGGGTGCACATAAAGAAACTCCATGAATACATGATGAGACACCTTCGAGCCATAATGAACATCTCATGAAAAGACAAGAAAACCAACATAGAAGTGCTGAAAGGAGCTGGTCTACCATCAATGGAGGACATGCTAATACTGATGAACCTGAGTTTGCTCGGACACATTGAGAGGATGGATCACCAGCGTCTCCCTCAGCAGTTACTCTACTCACAGTTATGTGAGGGCAAAAACAATCAGGGTAGACCAAGGCTCAGATTTAAAGACACAGTAAAAAGAAACCTGAAGAAGTTGCATATACATAGACAGGAGTTCCTGGCAGTGGAAGACGAAGGACAGAGCTGCGTGGAGGAATCTGATCAGACCTAAATGAAACAGTCATTGTCAACCACGACAGACTGCTATGAGGATGGATGAGTGCCTGAGCCAAGATAAGAATGTGCCCATCAAGGAACCCCGTCACAAAGTTAATGCGGCTCTGGTCGGTAGAAAAATCCTCCGGTGCTTGGTCAAAAATTAGCTGACATTGAAAAAGAAAACTACTTGCCTTCCCCAGCTCCCCAGAATAACAGGGCGGCAAGGGCACTGGAGCAGAGCGTCCCCAACAGGCAGTCATTTGTAACATTTGATTTAGCATAACCTAGTTTTGGTAAGATATTTGATTTGATTTGATATTTGATTTGGTAAGATATTTGATTGAAAGACTTCCAGCTGGCCCGCTGCATCCGCGGAGAGAGAGCTTAGACCTTCTGCTGCACATCCACCAGCCATAATGCTCTGCACTGTGTGTCTATATATATACATTTATAGTAATATGGGCATATGTTTGCTAGATGTTGTTTTTTCTTGCCTTCTGATTGTTGCTCTGAGTGTTGCTGTCCCTGTGCTGTTGCAATCCTGGAATTTCCCCATTGTGGGACTAATAAAGGCTTATCTTATCTTATCTTATCTTATTTATACAGACGTGGACAAAATTGTTGGTACCCCTTTCTTAATGAAAGAGAAACCCACAATGGTCACAGAAATAACTTGAATCTGACAAAAGTGGTCATAAATAAAAATTCTATGAAAATTAACCAATGAAAATCAGACAGTGCTTTTGAATTGTGGTTCAAGAGAATTATTTTAAAAAACAAACTCATGAAACAGGCCTGGACAAAAATGATGGTACCCCTAGAAAAGATTGAAAATAATGTGACCATAGGGACAAGTTCAACCAAGATGTGTCCTCTAATTAACATCACAGGTGTCTACAAACTTGTAATCAGTCAGTCGGCCTATTTAAAGGGTGACAAGTAGTCACTGTGCTGTTTGGTGACATGGTGTGTACACACTAAACATGGACCAGAGGAAGCAAAGGAGAGAGTTGTCTCAGGAGATTAGAAAGAAAATTATAGACAAGCATGTTAAAGGTAAAGGCTATAAGACCATCTCCAAGCAGCTTGATGTTCCTGTGACTACAGTTGCACATATTATTCAGAAATTTAAGATCTATAGGACTGTAGCCAACCTCCCTGCACGTGGCCGCAGGAGGAAACTTGATGAAAAATGGAAGAGACGGATAATACGAAGGGTAGCAAAAGAGCCCAGAACAACCTCTAAACACATTCATGGTGAACTCCAAGGTCAAGGTACATCAGTGTCAGATTGCACCATCCGTTGTTGTTTGAGCCAAAGTGGACTTCATGGGAGACGACCAAGGAGGACACCACTGTTGAAAACAAATCATAAAAAAGCCAGACTGGAATTTGCCAAACTGCATGTTGACAAGCCACAAAGCTTCTGGGAGAATGTCCTATGGACAGACAAGACAAAACTGGAACTTTTTGGCAAGGTACATCAGCTCTATGTTCACAGACACAAAAATGAAGCATACCAAGAAAAGAACACTGTCCCTACTGTGAAACATGGAGGAGGTTCTGTTATGTTCTGGGGCTGCTTTGCTGCATCTGGCACAGGGTGCCTTGAATCTGTGCAGGGTACAATGAAATCTTAAGACTATCAAGGTATTCTAGAGAGAAATGTGCTGCCCAGTGTCACACAGCTTGGTCTCAGTCGCAGGTCATGGGTCTTGCAACAGGATAATGACCCAAATCACACAGCTAAAAACACCCAAGAATGGCTAAGAGGGAAACAGTGGACTATTCTAAATTGGCCTTCTATGAGCCCTGATCTAAGTCCTATTGAACATCTGTGGAAGGAGCTGAAAGATGCTGTCTGGAAAAGGCACCCTTCAAACCTGAGACAACTGGAGCAGTTTGCTCATGAGGAGTGGGCCAAAATACCTGCTGAGAGGTGCAGAAGTCTCATTGACAGTTACAGATATTGTTTGATTGCAGTGATTGCCTCAAAAGGTTGCGCAACAAAATATTAAGTTATGGGTACCATCATTTTTGTCCAGGCCTGTTTCATGAGTTTGTTTTTTAAAATAATTCTGTTGAACCACAATTCAAAAGCATTGTCTGATTTTCATTGGTTAATTTTCATAGAATTTTTATTTATTACCACTTCTGTCAGATTCAAGTTATTTCTGTGACCATTGTGGGTTTTTCTTTCATTAACAGAGGGATATCAACAATTTTGTCCATGTCTGTACACTGCTCCAGAACACCGAGTCAGACTCCAACAGTTGTCATGGCCGTGCCCGCTGGGTCTGCATGCCGGTCGTGTGCTGATATGATGTTTAACACTCAACCCAAGAGCAGACATGGAGGACAACATTTAAGATAAGTGAAACAATGATTTTATTGACAATAATATTGCAAAATGGTGATGTTGATGACGATCTGGCAACCCTGCAGGAGAGGAGAACAGAGACAGTGATGAGCATACACTATAGCAACAGGGAGATTAATATAGTTTGTACTGTATGCTTACAGGTCTTTCCTGGTGAAGCAGCAGGGAATGACAGCCAATCCACAGATGGTGAGCATCAGTGAAGGAGTCCTTAAGTACAGGTGAAGGGAAGAGGGGAAAAGGCTGGCTAGGCCTGGGAGCTGGGGACAAGGGTGGGATGATATAAATGATAAATGTTGGTAAATTGACTTACTTGGGGAGGTGATGTTTGTGTACAATCCAAGAATATCCAATTCCAGTCTGTGAGGCAATTTCAAGAGTCCAATTGCAGGCAGGGGTCAGAGCACGGCAGGCTAGGTCAGGGCTGACAGACAAATCCAATCCAACAGGTAGGCACAGGGTTTGGGGACAGACAAGGGTCAGAACACGATAAAATAATTCACAAGATTAGTCAAAGTAAGGTCACAGGCAGGATACAGGCAGGTTGGAGATCAGACATGACCAGACAGAGTGGAATGAGAGTGTCCTACTTATACTGCCTCACTAATTGGCTGCAGGTATTGATGTAGCTGTCGGGAGAAGTGCTCAATCAACGGGGGAAGAGAGAGGCAGGCAGGCAGGAACCCTTACAGCCCTCACTTCCACCTTGCTAATCCTCGGGACTTCCTTGTTCATCATCTTCATTCATCCTCTTCCTCTCGCTCATTTTCTACATTCATAAGCTCCTCAAAGTACTCCTTCCACCTTCTCAACACATTCTCATCACTTGTTAGTACATTGCCATTTGTGTCCTTAATCAACCTAACCTGCTACACATCCTTTCCAGCTCTATCTTTGTCTAGCCAATTGATACAAGTCCTTTTCTCCTTCCTTAGCATCCAGACTCTCATACGACTCACTATATGCCTTTTCCTTTGCCACCTCTCTCTTTGCCATGCACCTAGATTCCAAATACGCCTGTGTACTTTCTTCATCTCCCAATCCCATTTTTTCTTTGCTAATCTCTTCCTTTGAATACTTTCATGTATCTCCCCATTCCACCATCAAATCTCCTTTGTCCTCCTTCCTCTGTCCAGAGGATACACCACATACCTTTCTACCCGTTTCCTTCAATACTTTTGCTGTTTGAACCCATTTGTGGGACAGATAATACTGTATATTTAAGTAATGGACCACTGTCTAGGCTTGTAGGAGGGGTAAAAGATTAGATGAGCAGACAAATAACTGGAGTCGCCAGGTAGTTGAACATAAACATGTATTCAGTTAAACAATACAAGAACCCATGAATGAGTGAGATTTATTGCCATTGTTCATGTAGTACACAAACTAGGAATTTGACTCGGTGCAATGCTGCAACATTAAACATGGAGTAGTACTAAAGATAAAAAACTATGCATGCAATAAAAGGTAGAATATGAATAAGTAATACTAATCTATGCAATTTTTAAATATATTAACAAGCAGCAGATATTGTGGAGTTCCACATAGTGCAGTCGGTAGTGCAAAAAGAAAACAGTGATAATTGTCATGAGTCCGGTTGAGCTGCTGTACGTAGTGCACAAGAGTCTAATAAGTCACTTAGTGTTCAGCAGTCTGATGGCAGAGGGGAAGAAGCTGTTCATGTAGCGGGAGGTTTTAGTCTGAATGGACCAAAGTCTTCTGCCTGAGGGGAGGGGGGCAAACAGTGCGTGTCCAGGGTGTGAAGGGTCGGCTATGATCTGACCTGCACGCCTCCGGGTCCTGGAGATGAACAGGTCCTGGAGGGATGGGAGCTTGCAGCGCACAACGCGCTGCAGTCTTAGTCTGTCCCTGGCGGTGGCTCCAGCGTACCACACGGTAATGGAGGTGGTGAGGATGGACTCGATGATGGCCGTGTAGAACTGCACCAACATCTTGGTGGGTAGCTTGAGCTTCCTCAGCTGCCGCAGGAAGAACATCCTCTGCTGGGCCTTTTTGATGAGGGAGCTGATGGTTGGCTCCCACTTGAGGTCCCGGGTGATGGTGGTGCCCAGGAAGCGGAAGGAATCCTCAGTGGTGATGGGAGAGTCTGTGAGGGTAAGGGGGGGCAGAGGGGCTGTGACTTTTCTGAAGTCCACGATCATCTCCACTGTCTTCAGAGCGTTCAGCTGCAGGTTGTTGTGGCTGCACCAGGACGCCAGCCGGGCCACCTCTCTCCTGTAGACGGACTCGTCGCCGTTGGAGATGAGCCCGATGAGGGTGGTGTCGTCCGCAAACTTGATCAGCTTGACAGACTGGTGGCTGGAGGTGCAGGAGTTGGTGTACAGGGAGAAGAGCAGGGGGGAAAGTACACAGCCCTGGGGTGATCCGGTGCTGATGCTAACAGAGTCTGAGACAGTCTTTCCCAGCCGCACATGCTGCCTCCGGTCCGTCAGGAAGTCGGTGATCCACCTGCAGAGGGAGTCAGGCACGTTGAGCAGGGACAGCTTGTCCTGGAGCAGAGCGGGGCGGATGGTATTGAATGCAGAGCTGAAGTCCACAAACAGGATCCTGACGTAGGTTCCCGGGGAACTTACTAAAAAGCGACTACAGTATTTTGGGGGAGTCGATATTGACAAATCAAATTTTATTATCCCCAAATCAAAAAATGAGGAGTTTGAACATTACTTAGAGAATCAAAATTGGGAGCAGCTCATGTCAACATGTGAAGTAGATGATTGTTGTAATTTTATAACTGCAACAATCACAAAGTCTATAGAAAAATTTTCAAAGCAAATTAAAAGTAGACAACAGAAGATTAGCCTACCATGGTTAAATAATGAAATAAGAAAACTTATGAAGAGGCGAGACTATGCGCTGAAAACATCACTAACCTCCAAACTACAAAATGATCACCTTGTGTACAAAAGTTTAAGAAATAAAGTGGTACATGAGCTGCGAAAATCAAAAATATCTTATTACAATAAACTGATAGATCATGCAAAGGGTAACAACAGTTCCCTATGGAGGCATTTAAATAACTTAACTAATAAAAAAAACGATCAGAAGGGGGTAAAGGAACTTAGAATCAATGGCAAGACCGTCAGTGACAAGGCTACTTTGGCAAATGAATTTAATTCACACTTTGTGGGCTCTGTGGAAGACTTAACAAAAATTTTTGTGCTGCCAAATGTGCTCCAAAACACAAATTCCATTCTTCCAACAGATACTTTTCACATCGATGAGGTAAATGAGAAGTTAATTGCTGGTATTGTTAAAACACTGTCAAACTCAAAAACTAATGATATCTACAATATGAGCACCTCCTTTCTCAAAATGCACAGCAAAATATTAATCAAACCACTGACCCATCTCATTAATCTCTCCATTAGGTCTAGTACATTTCCATCTGGCTGGAAAAAAGCTGTCGTCATACCAGTTCATAAATCAGGCAGTAAAGACGATATATGCAATTACCGCCCAATCTCTATCTTACCAGTCCTATCTAAGGTTCTTGAAAAAGTTGTAGCTACACACCTGATAGACTACTTACAAGACAGTCAACTTCTTCATCCACATCAATTTGGTTTTAGACCAGGATACTCAACAGAAACAGCAAATTGTTGCCTTATTGAAAACGTCAAACAGTCCTTGGACAGGGGTAATGTGGTAGGAGCTGTTTTTCTAGATCTCAAAAAGGCTTTCGATACTGTAAACCACAGTCTGCTTTTATCCAAAATGGTATCTTTTAACTTCTCCCCAAATACATTAGAATGGTTTGCATCTTATCTCCAGAATAGAGAACAGTGTGTAAAAGTTCACCAGGATAAATCCTCATTTTTAAACAACCGCATGGGTATCCCACAAGGGTCCATTCTTGGTCCTTTACTTTTCAGCATTTTTATTAATGACTTGCCGTTACACTGCTCAGCTGCAACATGCCAACTTTATGCAGATGATGCAGTTATTTACACAGCTGCCAAGACTCCAGCACAGGCTGCAGATGTACTGTCTACAAGTATGGTTGATGTCCAAGAGTGGCTCCTCAAGAACCATCTATTGCTGAACCTTCAGAAAACAGTCTCAATGTGCTTCTCAATCAAAAAATGTAACCTGCAACATTTTAAAGTTAATATACATGATCATGACATCAGTTTAGCTACAGAATTCAAATACCTTGGCATTGTACTAGATCCTCAACTCAAATTTAATCTTCATATAAAGAAAATTTCAAAAACAGTAAAAAAAAATCTGAACTGCTTTAAATTAATTAGATATTACATACCTTACGAAGCAGCTGCACTGTATATGCATTCTATGGTTTTTTCTCATATATCATACTGTTTGACAGTCTGGGCTCAAGCAGCCCCTTCCACAATAAGACATATAGGTTCATTATATAATCAAACCCTAAAAATCTTGGACAAAAAGCCCATTAGGTGGCATCACTGTAATGTTTTAAAAAAATACAACCTATTGAGTTTTGAGAGCTTCATTGACCTCTGTCTTCTGAAATTAACGTTCAAATGTTTCCATAAATCAGCACCCGAGCCACTTGCTGGTTTCGTCCAAAGACAGGACAGCAGCAGAGCCACCAGGAGTTCTGTTAACAATAACTGTAAAATATTCCACCGCAGAACCACATTTGGACAAACAGCTTTCTCTATAAAGGGCAGTCACATCTGGAACACAATGCCAAATGAAATTAAAATAATAACGGACTTTAAAACATTCACTAAAAATGTTAAAAACTGGCTGAAAAATAAACAAGAATGTACTCATGTATGAATTAATTGTCTGCAAAGTGAGAGTGAATGAAGGGAAGGAATAAATGTGTTTGTTTATAGTGAGTGACGGAGGGAGGAAGGCCTGAAATAGGCAAATGTGAGTTATGTTATATGTGTTAAATGTGAGTCAGGCTGTTATATTTGTGTATTTATAATATTTATAATATTTATGTTAAATGTGAGTCAGGCTGTTATATTTGTGTATTTATAATATTTATAATTGTGTATTTATAATTTTTCTGCATTGATGTATGTGGTTATTGTGTATATTTTTTTTTTTTCCCATCTTTACCTGATTCTTTTTTCTAAAGCCCATCCAGGGACAAGAGTTGCAAATTAGCTAATAGCTATACACTCTATGTGCAACACATCAGATTGATTGTCTTTGATTAATTGTCTATGTTTATTGCACTGTCCCTGTCAAATAAACTAATCTAAGGGGGCATTTTCTAAGAGTCCAGGTGCTGCAGGATGGAGTGGAGGACCAGGTTGACTGCGTCGTCCACAGACCTGTTGGCTCTGTAGGCGAACTGCAGCGGGTCCAGGAGGGGAGTGGTGATGGTCTTGACGTGGGGCAGGACCAGGCGCTCAAAGGACTTCATCACTACAGAGGTGAGCGCTACAGGTCTGTAGTCGTTAAGTCCAGTGATCCGTGGCTTCTTGGGGACAGGGACGATGGTAGAGGTTTTGAGGCAGGCCGGCACGTGGCATGACTTCAGGGAGGTGTTAAAAATGTCTGTGAAGACAGGAGTCAGCTCCTCTGCACAGTATCTCAGGGTGGAGGGAGACACGCCGTCCGGACTGGGGGCCTTGCGCGGGTTCAGTCTGGAGAACTGTCTGTGCACGTCCTGTTCACTGATGGCAAGGGCAGGGGGGAGGAGGGGGGGCCGCCTTTGATGAAGTGGGGACCATGGAGGCAGTGGCGCTGGGGGGAGGGGGGAGTTGGACACAGCTGACGAGGTGTCAAAACGGGTATAGTGTTGGGACAGTCTTTGACAAAGGGCTTTGTCATCCTGTCCCTTAGAAGCCTGAGGCTGATAGTTGGTGATTTGCCTCAGTCCTCTCCACACAGAAGCAGAGTCGTTAGCAGTGAACTGCTGCTGGAGTCTCTCAGAATACACAGATTTAGCTCTCCTCAGCTCTCTGCTAAACCAGTATTTGACCTCCCTGTAGCAGTCCCTGTCTCCACTTTTCAGCGCTGCTTCCTTCTCCTTCCTGATCTGTCTGAGCTTAGCTGTGAACCAGGGCTTGTCGTTGGAGTAACTCACCCTGTTGCGCGATGGAAGAATGTTCTCCTCACAAAAGTGGATCTATGAGGTCACAGTGTCCGTGTACTCATCCAGATCATGTGTAGCTCCTTTAAACATGTCCCAGTCAGTTATTTCCAAGCACGTGCGCAGCTCCTCCACAGCTTCACTGGTCCATTTCCTCGTAGTGCTCACAACAGGTTTTGTGAGCTTCAGTCTCTGTCTGTATGTGGGAATCAGGTGGACCATCACGTGATCAGATAGTCCGAGCGCAGCGCGGGGAACAGCGCGATACGTGTCCTTAACTGTAGTGTAACAGTGATCCAGCGTGTTCTCTCCTCTGGTGGGGCATTTAATAAACTGTTTGTACCGGGGGAATTCGTGGCTCAGGTTGCTCTGGTTAAAGTCGCCAACCACAATAACCAGAGAGTCCGGGAAAGTCCGCTCCGCTTGCTGAATGTGATCCGCGCGCGCACGCTGAGCCTTGCGCACGTCCGCGTCGGGTGCGATGTAGACAGCGGCCAGGATGAATGAAGCGAACTCACGCGGGGAATAAAATGGCTTGCAGTTGATGAATAAATATTCCAGAGCGGGAGAACAGTGTTGGGAGATCACAGTTACATCGGAGCACCAGCTGCTGTTGACGTAGAAGCAGACTCCTCCGCCTGTGGTCTTGCCAGAGAGCCCCGTGTCGCGGTCTGCACGAAACAGCTGAAATCCCTCGAGGAGGAGCGCGCTGTCCGGTGTCCTTTCCTTGAGCCAGGTCTCAGTGAAGCAGAGGGCACACGAGGTGGAGAGGTCCTTAAATCGCATCAGCAGTCTCAGTTCATCTACCTTGTTATAAAGTGAGTTGACGTTGGACAGAAAGAACATGAACATTTCAGAATAAATGTTGTCAGGAATGAACAACTCATTTTAAAACAGCCTTTTTCCAAAATAAAATAAAAGTTCATTCACAGTTTTTGGTCTGTTTTTCAATTAGTCGTTTTCTGTCGTAAGTCAAGATCAGGTGTTCAGTTAGAGAGCTCTTTATAGTCAAGTCACTTAGTCAATTGCAATCCTACTCCACTGGTGCACTGGTGGGGATGAAGAGGTGGATGGGATCTTCCTCCAATTGTGTCTTGGGAACAAAACCTCCAAGGGAAAAGGAGGTGGTCGTCTCAGGGGTGGCTCACCATCTCCCCTGTCAAGGAGAAATCAGGTTCCAGTCTTCTACAGTATCACCGTGTTCAGGGCCCCTTTAAAAAAAACCTGCCAATGTGGCTCTCACAGCCTCTCACAGTCAGCCGGTTACAGAATCCCTTCTCTCCTCAATTGTTCTATATGCTCCGACCAACTACCAGGCACGTTGGGTGGATTCAGGTGGACGGCTGTCGGCAATTAGCACTGACCAGTTTCTCAGAGCACTCTGGCCTTCTGCCGCCAACATTCGTCCTCTCTCTTTTCAGACTGCAGCACCAGAAGTTCCCCAAAGGGGTGGAGCTTAGCCTCACTTCTACTTGTGATAAACTTACATGAATTTTTGCTTTAAATGAATAAAAGTGCAAATAAAATTATTAATATCAATAGATTAACAACAGAAATGAGAACTATTTATATCTAAGGGGGTATTTATTCATGCATCTATTTATTTATTCATCTGTTTATTAGACTTTTAAAAAATAATACTGAACTGACATGAGTGACTGAAAAGAGTACACATTCTGTACCTGGGTTACACCGTACTTTTCCATCGGGCCGGGCAATACACCAAATACAGTATATTCGTTATATCAATACATTCTACTATTCACGATACAAAAAATGTCTTTATCGCGAATCTCGAGCATTGTCACAGCAGTGTAAGCTTTCAGAGTCTCTCTCCTCTCCTCTCTCACACAGCTGCACTCAGCCCCTTCCCGCCTCCCCGCTCCTTGTTTCATTTCAGGGTCATTGCTAGGTCTGTTTTTTTTCCCTGCATTTTTTTCTTTAGAAACTGCTTCTCTTGAGCCTGTTTTCATGGAGCAGACACTTGTTTTTTTATGCACAATCTGGCAACACTGGCAGAGCTCAGGTAAAGGGGGGAAAAAAATGAAATCTCACACACACACACACACACACCGGTTGCAATGGAAGCAGACTTGAACGAAAGGAGAAAAAAGCACTAGCTCTGTTCTCTGGCAGTGGTTTGGACTTCAGAAGGTAAAAACTGAATAAAATACAGTTTTCTAAAAATTATCTCTCACTACCACTAATTTTTTTTTGTTTTTTTTTTTTTGTTACTTATTTGTACCCGTAGGTAGACTTGGTTTGCAGTCTGGTGACAAGCCACCAGCTGCTGGTCGCTGCGTGCGCGAGCGCCCTAAACCTACATGTTTTTGGTGTGCGGGAGGAAACCAGAGAAATCCCGGAGTAAACCCGTGCAACACGGGGAGAACATGCAAACTCCACACAGCTCACTGTTGGTCGGGGGGTGGGATCGAACCCACGATCTCATGATCCTCGCGGTCCCCCGGCCGAGGGTAAAACTGTGCTGCCACAGTGCTAAACCACTGCAACACCGTGCAGCCCATTTGTTTCATCACTTGAGATGTCATCTAGTATAATATGAAGAATGCATTAAAACAGGGGTGTCCAATCATGTGCCATGGAGTGTCAAGACCCTGCAGGCTTTATCTCCATCCAATGTCTTCAACAGCAGATTCTACTGAATTTCTTCCCACTGATTGCTGATAAGTGAAAACACCTGCTGAAGAGACTGGGTAGAAGAGAAAACCTGCAGGGTCTTGGACCTCCATGGCACATGATTAGATACCCCTGCATTAAGATCTGCACTCAACATCCCAGATAGCCCCTACAAATAAATAAATAAATAAAGGAACCAGCCTGAAGAAAAGAACTATATGACTTCTTCATTTGGAAAATTTATCCCATACAACAAAAGTGCAAAATGTAAAGAGATCACAACTGCAGTCATAAATTAAACTGCCAAAGACATGGTCCCTATTGTTAAAAACAGAACAGAACAGAAAAAGTGGACTTTAATTTATATGGTTTTAAAATATCTTTCTCTCGAATTCTTGCTAAATACACTTTTTATTGTACTGAGTCCTTTTTTGTTTTGTTTTTAATAGTTTTATTACAGGTCATAATAGGAAGGCCTACCATTACTTATTCTGATTTGTTGCAAATTTATGAACGGGGTTGTCTGACTGGTTCAGTAAAGTTTGCTAAATTTAATTTGATTTTATCCCCCCCCCCCTATGCAATTTTTAAAAAATGCAATACAAGGGTCTGTTTCTATTATCATGCCAGTGCCATTTTATGCAAGGGTTTTACATTTACATTTATGCAGTGGTTCGGAGGAGATCCCAAGATATTGTGATATACAGTATATCGTGTATCACGATAAAACCTTAATCGTGATACATGTTAAAAGCCATATCGCCCAGCCCTACTTTCCCAGTAACCTGGTAATTCTTCCCTACCACCCAGAGCCTGTATCAACTCCTTCCTGAACTCTGTATGACCTTTTTCCTTCTGTAACTTTCATTCATTCATCTTCTTCCGCTTAATCCTTTTCGGGTCGCGGGGCGGCTGGAGCCTATCCCAGCGTCTTTGGGCGAGAGGCAGGGTACACCCTGGACAGATCGCCAGTCCATCACAGGGCCAACACAGAGAGACACACAACCATTCACTCTCACAGTTATACCTAAGGACAATTTAGAATCCCCAGTTCTGATGCCAATTAACCTAACTTCCTCTACTGAATCTTTGGCTCTGCCTTCACTCTCTTCCTCTTCTTGCTTTCCAAAGTCATCCTACAGACTACCAACCGATGCTGTCGAGCTACATTCTCCCCTGCCACCACCTTGCAGTCTCCTATTTCTTTCAGATTTCTCCTTCTGTATAAGATTTTTAGTACTTTTATTGAAATTCTGGTTTCTCTGAATCAATACAATATCATCCACACAAAGTATTGTGATACTACATTGCATCAATCTTTTCCCACACCCCTACCCACTAGACATCTGCATTCCCTCTTTATGCTAACTTAGTTGTCATACTGCAGACTAGTCTTACAGTTATTTATAATCTATGTCCCCTCCCTAAACATCCTTGCTTGTCGACCAACACTTGATAACACAGGGTTACAAAAATAATTTTTTTGTAAGTTGTCTGTGTTTTTTCAACTGATTTAAGACAATTTTGCACCACTGAATCCGAAAATGACATCCATTTCTCTCGATCAGGTGCTAAGTAAAAACCTGTATTTACTTAGTACTGTGCATATACTTACCTTTATATTAAGGCAAGTACATGTAAATTGAATGTTATGTCATCATTGTTCAAAATTCAGAGAATTTCAAGGCATAAAAAATAATTTTGTATTATATAAAGCAAAAATACCCATACATGTAAACAAAAACGTATAAAACAACATGTGTCCATAATTCAAAAAGTTGACCTGATTGAGCAAAACCAATGTGATTTTTGGATTCAGCACATCAAAATTGTCCTAAATCAGGGAAAAAAAAAAACTTAGACAATAAATTTGGTGTTGACCAGTGTAATATATGTTGTTCTTAGATATTACTTTAACTTGTTTTACTATAGGTGATTATACTCTGACTGGGACTAAAGGAGGTTAGCTGCCATTAGCAGTTACTCATTCAGTCATTCACAGATGTTTCTGCACTTATTTTTCTCTGGGGACTGATCATATCCTGTCAACCACTAAAGCCACACACACTGCCTTATTTCATTCATTCATTCATTCATTCATTCTTTCACCCAAGTTTACTTTAGACAGCTCAGGCTGTTTTCTATAGCAGCTGGGAGCTAGCCAGCCTAACAGCCATACCGGGGTGGGGTGGGGGGCTGAAACGTTCATGGTGGTCATATTTGACCAAATGTGGTTTGTTTTTCAACCGCAGGGATCCAAGCGCTGCAACACCGATGGAAGAAGTGTGTGGACCGAAGGGGAAACTATGTTGAAAAATAAACCACATTTGATCAAATTTCACCACTTTTCAGCCCCCTCTTCCCCCCGTATGATGTCAGCAACATCCTCAGCAGTCCTGAATGAGGGAGGGTTAGGAGAACTGAGGCTCATAAGCATTTAAAGAGACATGCACTGAAATGAGGCATTCTGGGAAGGACTGCAAAAGATGAGTCAAAATGGTGCTGCAGTAATTAAACCCTGAGGCATTTTGATCAAAGCATGTCACAGATCAATAAGACCCTTGGAGACTGTGTTAACGTGTGGAAAAAGTGTGCAATACTGTATGTTATGGGTAACCCCCACAACAGCCACGGACAAGCAGAGCGCACAGCTGGAGCAATTAGCAGAACAATGACTGATATCAATAGGCAGCCTCTCTTTTGTCTAGCTTCTTCCTGCCAGTAATCTGCTTTGATATGTGTGACTCAAATGCAGGTATTCATGCTTCCTGTTCTGTGATGCTAGTGTGCCTTTCATGTATTGTCTGTAACTGGGTATATAAGCTGACTGAAATTCATGTTCACTCTCTCTCTGACTACTGCTTCTGACACACGCATTCCATGTCTCCTCACGAGAGGCCTGAGGACCCGCTCCAGCCCGCCTGCACAGGGCTGGAGTGAGTTCGATGATGGCGGGATGAATAATAATAAACACCCTCAAAAACTCTCAGTTCGCCGCATATTATTTCATGCCGCCACATATGTCCTATTTAACTTAAAACTTTGGTGTACATTATAACAAATGTTCCAAGACTAACGCACAGTTTCAGATGCATGTTTTCTACCTTGGTTCAAGCACTTGAAGAATGAAGGTGAAGGTCTGTTTGATTTGGCAGGCTTAGAAGAGGAGAGATCCAGTGTGGATAATGATGAGCAGTTATCAAACAAAACAAGAGTATTGACTCAAGTGAAATGAGAGATCTGAGTCACAATTTGAATTCTGCAGAATTCACACTGCAACAAAGGTCAATATTTGTTCTCACACGGAGCCAGCACAAGCCACTTCTAAATAACTGACTCCGTGCTTAAATGTACACAGACAGTACACAGATATATACAATACAGTCTCACACAGATAAGTATACTTGGGTAATTTCATGTTAACCTCTTAGAGAGTCGTCTAAATTTAACAAAATAAAATTATTATATATATACTGTATATATATATATATATATATGGTCTATTTTTTCACCCTTCAGCAAGGCTGAGGGGGTATTGTCACCGAGGCGGATGGGTGGCGGTGTCAACACTTTCTTTGTGAACACGATAATAAGAGAAAGAAATGACATATGCTTTTCAAATTAATGCCACAGTTGTATCTATGAAAAATCTTGGATGAGTTCAAAGTTGGGTGACCTATGACCTTTAGGTCAAGGTCAGAGGTCAGTTTTTCCCTAAATCTTGTAAACATGATAAATACAGAATATGCAGCCTGTCAGGAGCCAAGTTGGCTTGGTGTCCCCGACTCGGCCCTGAACCAAGGGCACCACCAAGGGCACCACCTAAACCCTGTGGGTTTAGGTGGTGCTGTGTATGTGTATATTATGTATTTCTGTGCTGCTTTCTTACCCATAGCCACTGCTCTCTGGCCGGCAGCCTTGAGGCAGCCCTCTTTGGTTCGCTCTTGGGTGAGCGCTGGCTGACAACCTGCCGGTCCGACCATGCCTCCACTCATTACCACCAGCTGTTCACATTCACGTTTGCCATCTCTCTGCTCCTCGCCCAGGTGCTCCCAATCTCACCATCACCAGCAATGTGTGTACTTAAGCAGCTTTTTGCTTGTCAGGCATTGCATTGTCAGTTACTAGTCTGTTGTCAGCACTTTTACGACGTGTAGCCACTCCGCGTTTGTCGTGGTTCTCTCGCATCCGCACAGTGATACTGGCTGTGGGACGCCAACGTGGTTAACGTGGTTACATGTTTCTCCTCCTGCGTTCGCGAGGACGATGCCGGCCCCCGAACTCCAACCGTAAGTGTACCTTTGTGTTTTTGTAAGTCTTCACCCTTTTGGACTTTTTGTCATTACTTTAATAAATGTGCTGTGGTGTACCTACACATAAAACCGTTATTTCATTCTCCCTCTCCGTGCGCTGTGTAAAAGTGCACGGGGGATCATGGCAGAATGACCCAGCTGAAAAAGGATTTTGTGGGTTACACCAGCACATCACTTTTTCTTTTTTGAACTGTGTTTTTCCACCCATCTGTGTTGGAGCTGGCTATGGATTCAGCGGGCCGGAGTTATCCTATGAGCCTGGGACGGGAATGCTGCCGAGTGTTGATGGATATCGATGGGCTAATCGCATCGGCAAGCAAATATTCCACCCTGCAGGATATACTCTGGTACGTGGGTCTGGCGGAGGCAGAGGTCCGGCGGAGCCCTCAGCTCGCTTGGCATGCAGAGGGAATGGAGAGGATCACCCAGTTGGCAGCGCTGCTGTGTGGGTGCAGCGAAGGGGTGAGGAAATCCCCTAAGAAGACTCGGCTCGTGCCAAAGAGGGAGTGCTCCCGGGGCTCCGTTCTTCCTGCTTCCCGCCAGAGTGTGACACCCGCTCCCGTTCGGGCTCATCCAGCTCCAGCATCCAGCAATCGACGTCGTCCTGCGGGGAAACGCCGGGAGAAGCCTTCTCCTCTTTCAGCTGCCGCCGTCCCTCCAGCTGCTGCGAGGCCTGACAGGGCCGCCCTGGAAATGCCCACCTCCGTCACCAGGGAGACGGCTCCTCCACCTTCGACGGAGAGGGACGGCAATCAGCCTGCTGCAGCCGTGAGCAACAAACTCCGGGAGGACAGGCAAGTTTTTTCATTCTATTCAATTAAATCATGAAAGATCTTGTATGTCTCCCAAGGGAGAGGCCCAGCCTCAGCGGTCTGCTGGGTCCACTCCTCCGGCTGCAGTTGTTAGCTCACCCTCTATTTCCTCTGTGTATCTTCTCTTTATTCCGGAGTGCCCGTTGGTTCTGGAACCAGGCCGTCAGATGTTGGAGGAGTTTGGAGCCCTGGATGATCCTGCCCAGGGGCCCACACAGAGGTGTTTCCCTGCAGCCACGCCGGTGGAATTTCCAGCATTGGAGCCACTGCAGGGGTATGAAAGGACTGCTATGACCATCTCGCCTGCTGCAGAGGCTTCTTCAGTGGAGTGGGAGCCGGAGTTGGACCTCCTCGAGGCCAGGCCTGGGATTTCATCACCAGCATCAACGGAGTCCTGGACGGCGGTGGAGCTCCAGCTCAGGCAAGTTTTCTCTCTTATATTTCTCATGGCAGTATTGGAGAGATCTTGCCTGGCTCTAGGCGATGGGAGTCAGGTACTCGGCTGCGTCTGAACTCACTTCACTGGGCTCTGCCGCTGCCGGCGACCCTAACCACTTTTCTTCTCCTCCTGTCTATGAGCCTTTGTCGAGGGTCGCCGGAGAGGGTGCACCATCACCAGAGGTCGTCGTGGGTCCGGTCCAACCAACGGAGGACGCTGCTGCTCCAGCTCATCCTGCCAGGGTCATCAGGGTGCCTCCGATCGACTGTCTCCTCAGCTTGGTGCTCCTGCAAGTTGGCCCACTCACTGTGGGTGCAGCATTGGCTTGGTCAGGGTCCACCGTGGGTGCTGCAGAGCTCCAGTCGGGATCCACCGTGGGTGCTGCAGAGCTTCAGCTGGAGTCCACCGCAGGCGCTGCAGAGCTCCAATCGGGAGACACTGCGGGTGCTGCAGAGCTCCAGCCGGGAGCCACCACGTGTGCTGTATTGGCCTGGTCGGGGTCCACCGAGGGTGCAGCATTGGCCCAGTCGTGGTCCACCGTGGGTGCAGCTGTGTCCCAAATTGGGACCACCAAGGGCACTGCGGGTCAGCCTGAGGATGCTGTGGCCCCCTTCGCCTCCCGGTCCGATGCCTTGGGGGTCCCCTTCCTACTGTCTGGTCACCCACCAGTGAGCCTCCCGGTGGGCAGGCTGCCTCCTGCTTCATCCCGCTGGCCTTGGTGGCTTAACAGCGCTGGCGGACCACTGGAGGGACTGAGTCTCTGGGCCAGATGGCCTGTGTTTTCCGGCAGGATACCGAACTCTGTTCGCCGGACTGCCTGCTGGGCCTGGGACTCTGGGCGGCCTCCCGAGCCTCCATGCCTTTGGACTTGGGGGGGTTAATTGTGGGCCCTGGGTGGGGTATCGTGTTCCCTCTTTTCCTGTTCACCCTACCTCCCACCCGGGTTTGTGTTGTTGTTTCTGCTGGGGGGGGAGTCCTCAGGATGCTAACTTTGGTGTCTGGGGAACCACCACTTGGGGGGGGGGCTATGTCATAAGCCGAGGTAGCTTGGTGTCCCCGACTCGGTCCTGACCTTCCTGTGGGTTTCGGTGCCGCTGTGTATGTGTATATTATGTATTTCTGTGCTGCTTCTTTACCCATAGCCACTGATCTCTGGCCGGCAGCTGTGAGGCAGCCCTCTTTGGCTCACTCTTGGGTGAGCGCTGGCTGACAGCCTGCCGGTCCGACCATGCCTCCTCTCATTACCGCCAGCTTTTCGCATTCCCATTTGCCATCTCCCCGCTCCTCGCCCAGGTGCTCCTAATCTCACCATCACCAGCAATACGTCTACTTAAGCAGCCTTTTGCCAGTCACACGTTGCTGAGTCACTGCACTGTCAGTTACTAGTCTGTTGTCAGTACTTTTACGACGTGTAGCCACTCCGCGTTTGTCGTGGTCCTCTCACGTCTGCACAACGATACCGGCTGTGGGACGCCAACGTGGTTACACGTTTCTCCTCTTGCGTTCGCGGGGGCGATACCGGCCCCTGAACGCCAACCGTAAGTTTTTGTAAGTCTTCACCCTTTTGGACTTTTTGTCATTACTTTAATAAATGTGCTGTGGTGTACCTGCACGTAAATCCATTATTTCATTCTCCCTCTCCGTGCGCTGTGTGAAAGCGCACGGTGGGGGGGGGGGGTGTCATGACACAGCCTTTTCAAATCAATATCATCATATCTAAGACAAATCTTGGACAGCTTAGACCCTGACCGATGCCTGGTGTCACTACATTGACTGAAGTGCAGACAGCAGAATTAAATGTTTTTTCATTACCTATGGTTAACGTTACCAAAAACATTTAAAAAATAAGCAATTTTAAAGATGTGGTATAGTGGATATAAATCACCTTAAAAACAAATCTACATTGTCTAAAATGGTTTCTTATGCACCTTTTTCCGCACAAAAAAAAAAAAAAAAAACGTTGATTGTCATACAGTTGCTTGTTAAAATCTTTTACATTTTCCTCCAGCTTCAAATGCCATGGTCAAATGAGGCCCACCTAGATCCCACCCACCAGCACACAGATGTCTGCAAGCTGGCAAATTTGAACAGCCAGTGCTTTGTCCTGATTGGTTGACATGTTATAGTGATAGCACAAAAATGCTTCGTCTAAACTTGCCTTTTTCCAAGGGGAGGAGGTTAACTGAGCTTTCACAGCAGAAAAACACAGACATGACTAATAAATGATTTAGCTCTTCATAGGTCTTTTAAGTCATAAAAACATGTTACAGACATGCTAACAAGAAAAAAAAACCCTGAATTTTAAATGGTGTGTCACTTTAAGCAATCCTGCTAATGAAGCTACAAGAAAAGACCATCAGAATCAGAATCAGAATCAGAATCAGCTTTATTGCCAAGTATATTTACAAGTAAACACACAAGGAATTTGACTTGACATAAGACGCGCACGTTAGGCGCATCCAATGACGCGTCGCCATACAAGGCGCCTGTCAACAGTGGAGGTAAAGAGGGGGGAGGAGGGGGAGGAAAACACAATAGGAGAGAGAAAAAACATAGTAATCAGAATAAACGCTCATATGTGAGCCAAATTTTGACTACACAGAAAAAAACCCTCATGCATTAGCATACAATAGAATTCACAAGACACAAGAGAGCAGTGTACAGTATCTTTAATCAGTTCATGAATCAATGTGTGTGCGGTGTTGAGCAGTGTTGATGATAATAAGAGAGACCCAAGGACCCTTGGCAGAAGATGTTTTGTCTGTCTGGCGCCCAGTCTTATCTGGCGCTGCAGCTGGCTGTCCAAGGCCTTGTGCTCATGATTTTGAAAAAAAACACAGACTGCAGACAGCCAGGAGGAATTTTCATGGGGAATAATAGTGCCAAATAGGACTGATCACAGAGAAGACTTGTATTTCTTCTGTAGATTCAGTACATTAATCCTTCATTGCGCAGCTTTGAATTCATCGTGGAAAGACCTGAGCGAACCCATGATGTAATCCACCTTACGAGACAGTTCTCCAGTAGTCGCTATCATGGTCTTCTCCAGTTTCTCAATATGTTGGATGCACCTCGCCTGGCCAGCATTTTGATAGGTTGAATCCATCTTCAGCAATTTGCGGTAAACCAAGACAATTCCTGTCCCAATCAGAATTATCCCAATCACCAAGATTACGAAGATAAACAGATCTTCAATATCTTCGATAGAAAGATTAGAGAGACACAGCATTTTCCATTTACCCGTGTCACATAGATAGCCCACTGGAGCCGTTCCAGCGGGGCAGACAGCTTCCCCCGGAGCACTTTTCCTTGTTGAAAAAATAGTGTCAATTGTGTTCAAAGCCCAGCTTATTAACTCCATAATTTCTTTTCGGCGGTCGCAGTTAGACGCAGGCAGACAACAGCAAGCTGGGATCTAGTAATAACAGGAGGGGAGGAAAAAATCAGCAGGAGAGAAGAAAAAAGCGTCTGCTCTCTTGGGAGGGCGGAAGTAGTAGTCCATCAATGATGGAGTAGCTCATTCCGGCATGATGAAATCACCCCGGGAGTACTCAGATCTCCTGACCATTGACCATGACCTTAAGTACAGCCTAGATGCAGATCCATCTAGGATGTGCTTAAAGTCAAGGTCAGTGGTCTAAGAGAAGTATCGTTTTTCATGAAATCATAAATACCCAGCTCTCCTGACTCACAACTTAGATGCAAACCCACCTGGAATCATTGTGAGTGTGATTGGTGAGCATCTAGGCAAATAGGAGGAGTAGCAATTCCAGTGAAATGTGGACAGATGGACGGACGGACGCCACATTATCGCATTAGCTCCTTTTGGTTTCAACAGAATGAGCTAAAAATGGCAATGAAAAAAAATTACAATGAAACCTTAGAAGTTTTTGCTAAAGCATCCAGTTGAATAATTCATTCAGTAATATGCATAGATGTTATATTTTTTGTTATGTTGTGTTTTTTTGTCTTCTACTGGTATCATTATACAGTCATTTGAAAAAATTTGGACACCCCTTTAAATATTGCTCTTTATTAAGAAATGTTGACATATCTATGCCTAACCTTGTTTTTGTTTTTATTTGCATTTTTTAAAATTTATTTTAGCCATTGTAAGTGGGAATGAATGTGGGGGTGTCCTAATTTATTCCCCACTGTTTAGAATTACATTTTACAGAAAAATTGAGAAAAGTCTTTAATTCATTTTTAATTGTTTAGTTGTATAACATGAATCTCCCAGTATTTTTTAACATTGATATTAAATATCCACATCCAAATATGTTAAAAAAAAAACATACACAGGCTTATACAGGGTGTCCTAATTTTTTCACATGCCTGTATAATACGGATATAAAAAAGCAAGACCATTTATATTAGAAAATTACACTGTGGATTATGGGCATTGTGTTATATGTTGCATTTACATTAAGAAAATGTCCCAAGAAAATATTACCAAAACGTATCTTTATTCTAGCCGCAGATCACAGCATTAGAAATCCATCTATTGGGACATAAAATATTTCTTTTACTACAGTGTTGTAGAAGTGTCTCCAATGTGCAGATTGGTAATGTTCTAACCCGCTGTTGATGTTGCAGTTGCAAACAAATTAGTTTAAGACAGCCAGCAGTTTGTTCGTGGGCAGAACAACTGAAAATAAGATCACATAACATCAAATGCAAAGTCACAATATTCAACAGACATGAGAAGATGTAACACCAACGGTTATGTTTTGTGATGGATGCGTTTCAAAT
The DNA here is from genome assembly GCA_020510985.1 of Pholidichthys leucotaenia. NCBI lineage: Eukaryota > Metazoa > Chordata > Actinopteri > Cichliformes > Pholidichthyidae > Pholidichthys > Pholidichthys leucotaenia. The sequence goes on along the minus strand of CM035837.1, from coordinate 56,276,447 downwards.
ATCACTGTCATCTGAGCAAGTGTGACTCATGTTTGTTTCTTTTCTGTGGAAATGGTTGTGACCTGAAATGTATCTAATACTCTTAGTTTTATACTGAAAATCATGTGTACTTTCCTGGATCTCAGATTCCAAAAGATTATTTAGCTACAAATTAGTGTCAGGTCAGGCATTGGTTTGCTTGCTACCAGATAACCATGAAAACCGGTACTACCTGTCTCATGGGTCGGGCCGTTAGCGACTCAGCTGGCAACCCTGCCCTTCCGAGGGTGTGGAGGGTGAAACTGGGCATCCTGGCAGAACTAAAAACAATTCAATTCAATTCAAATTCAAACGTTTATTTCGATCTCAGGGTTCATAGTATATACAAAACATGTGTAAAAAAAAATAAATAAAAGTGTATAAGATTCAGCAATCACACAGCGCTCATATAACAACAATAGAATACTACAATGAACTCAATATAAAATAGAACGCCACCACTTCCAAATACTGGAGTAAAGTGTGAGTGACGAATTAACAATTAGGGATATAAAACGGTTGTTACATGCCAGCAACCTTCTCATAAAACTATAAACATTCTTTCGTAACAACTCGCCAAAAGACGGAATATTCAAGGACACAAACATCTCGCTTGCACTCGACCTACAAGGTACTGTATAGCTAACATCCTTCTTAGGGAATTATTATATGCAATGCGGATTTTGTTCCTAACAGCAACATTGCTATTAAACCATAGAGACGAGCAATACATTGAGGTACAGAAAGTCTTGAACAACATACATTTAACATCAGGAGAACACCTATGGAAATTCCGCAACAGTAAATTTGTTTGAGCATAGAGTTTCCTGAGTTGCCTATTACAATCAACATTGGTCTTTATCACATTCAATCCACACACCTAGGTACTTGGCTTTTTCAACAAAGTTCAAACTATTATCACAAAGTGGCATAACAGGATCTGAAGTTTTGACACCCTTCGGTTTGAATGCCATACACATAGATTTAGTACAGTTGAACAAGATGTCATTTTTTTCACCAAATTTCTCACATACCGAGAGGAGATGTTGCATCGCTGCAGTAGACAAACTTAACAAACAAAGATCATCAGCATAGAAAATGTGATTTAACAAAGCACCATCGATGGAGCCACCAACATTAGTATTGTAACGTCGGGGCCATGTTAAGGGGGACAGGGATTTCCCAGCATGCTTTGCCAGTTGAAAACGTTACTGTGTGTGTATTAAATGTGTTATTACTGAGTTATACTGCTGTGTCATTATAACTGCGTTATAATGACCCAGCAGTGTTTAGCAGGATTAGGGCAAGATGTATCATGTGTGTGTAACCATGATTGAAACGGAGGTCTGGGAGAATGACCTCCCCTCCTCGCTGTGCTCAGAAGTAAGTTGGGGGTCGGTGGTGTGTAAAATAAAGCCCGTTCATCACAACCATCTTGCTCCATTTTCTTTGTGTGAACCTTGCCAATGTCACACTGGTGTCAGAAGTGGGATGGAGCAAGATGAGGATCCAGGCGGAGGTCCAATGGCCAGAGCGGTTCATCGCTCGGCTGGGAACGGAGCGTAGAGCTGAGACGCCGGCCACCCTTAGAGGCTCGCCGCGATGGACGAAGCAGCGGACCCGACGGGACTGAGCAGAGCAACCAGCCCCTATTCCCGCCCTTTTCAGGGCAGGATGGGCTGGCGATTCCAGAGCAATTAGCAGCGGCGATTGACCGGGAGATGACCGTCCCATCCATCCAGCAGTGGGCCAAGATTCCCCGCTACAACGGCAAGAACCTGTTGGATGACCACCTGGCCCAGGTCAAGTTGGCTGCCGCGCTGAACGACTGGTCATCGGAGGAAACCCCCGTGCTGAGAGCGAGTGGGAGGAGGAGCTACGGCAGCGCGTGCACGAAGGAGACAGCGGCGGCGACGCGAGCAAGGGGGGCTTCCGCTGCACAGAGCCAGGGTACATCGCATGGTACTGCCCCGCACGCAGCGCACGACAAACTGGCCCCTCGCCAATGTTAAATTAGAGCAAGGTGGCATGGACGGAGAAAAAGCCACCTCCTGCAGATGCTTCCCCCGGCGGTGACATCACAGAGGCCTTTGGAGCGCAGCAGCAGCGGAGCGAGCAGGACAGATCTGGTCTTTTCCCGGGCTCGGCAGGGGCTGGACGCCTGGACGCGGGCCAGCGGCCGCCTGGGAGGTCCTGGCAGCGGTGGGAGTCATGGGACTCCCGCTGCCAGAGGAGGAACTGTGCGTGTCCTACCGCCACCCGCAGATGCTTTCCCTTTCGGTGATGTCACGGAGGCCCTCGGCGCAGCAGCGCAGCAGCGGAGCGAGCAGGACGAAGATACGGCCATTTTCCAGGCACGGCAAGGGCTGGACGCAAGGACGCGGGCCAGCGGCCGCCTGGGAGACCTGGCAGCGGTGGGAGTCGGCCGGAGCGGGCATGGGACTCCCGCTGCCAGGGAAGGGACTGTGCGTGGTCCTACAGAGGCTGTCAGATGTGTCCATCCGCCCGCTGGTGGCCAAACCGGAACCCTACCCCAACCAGATATTCTGACCGAGACTCAGATGGACACTGGATGGCCCGTGCATGCCGCCCCGGCACCGGGCTGACTCGCGTTGGATTTCTGAAAGTGGACTTTGAATTTTCTGGGGACAGAAACCAGTCCGGGGGGGGGGGGGGGGGGCAGTGTAACGTTGGGGCCATGTTAAGGGGGGCAGGGATTTCCCAGCATGCTTTGCCAGTTGAAAATGTTACTGTGTGTGTAAATGTGTTATTACTGAGTTATACTGCTGTGTCATTATAACTGCGTTATAATGACCCAGCAGTGTTTAGCAGGATTAGGGCAAGATGTATCATGTGTGTGTAACCATGATTGAAACGGAGGTCTGGGAGAATGACCTCCCCTCCTCGCTGTGCTCAGAAGTAAGTTGGGGGTCGGTGGTGTGTAAAATAAAGCCCGTTCATCACAACCATCTTGCTCGATTTTCTTTGTGTGAACCTTGCCAACGTCACAGTATTGTTCAACAGTACACTGAGATCATCAACATAGACATTAAACAACAAGGGTGACAGTATACCACCTTGTTTAACACCATTGGTCACACAAAATTTAGATGAGGTAACATTGCCCAACCTAACAACCATAGACTGCCTTCTGTACCAATATAACATGATGCTAACAATATAAATAGGAATGCCTCGATCGATCAATTTTCTAAACAAACACCAGTGGTTAATCTTATCAAAGGCTTTGCTAGCATCTAAAAACGTAACATAAACACTAGTGGATTGACTTCTGAAGTAGTCAACAAATTCATGGAGTAGATAAACAGCCATATCAGTTGAATGAGCTGACTTGAAACCAAACTGATTATCACTTGTCCACAGATAATCCTCATTTCTATTCAGGAGTAAACCCTCTAACAATTTAGATATAACATTTGCAACAGCTATAGGTCTGTAATTGTTCATGTCAGACAGACTAGCACACTTGTTTTTCACCAAAGGAATAATAACAGAATCCATCAACATATCTGGCATGTAACCATGAACAAACATACAGTTAAAACACAATGACAACAGAATACACAAATTGAAATCAGCATTGATAAGGCATTCACTAGTGAGACAATCAGGGCCAGCTGATTTGCCTTCCTTGAGAACTTTGATCAGTGAAACAACTTCAACAGGAGTAACAACAGAAATATCGAAGATATCAAACATGTCATCATACAGGTGAACATCACGCATAACAGAATCCTTCAGAGAAACATTCTTAACTGAGTTGAAAATAGCTTCATAGTGACATTTCCACTTTTCAGCAATATTAACATCACCAGTCACACCATCAACAGTGTTTGATCTAACAGACTGGGAAGAACTCGTACGCTTCATTTGTTTCCAGAATTCTACCATGTTCAGTTCACTCATATGACTAGCTAACTGGTCACATTTGATATTTTCTTCATTGCGCCTACATGCACGCAGAGCATATTTGAACCTAGCCCTACAACTTTTCATGTTATCAAATATTGGACCGTAACGTGGTTTGCTATTACAATATCTGTCACAGGTCTGTGTTGGACCACTCCCAGTTACACAGGGTGAGATTGGACATCCTAGCAGATGAGCACATCTGTTGCAAGGTCTGTGGTGGACTTTTGCCAGTCGGTGTATTGTGACATGCACTACACAAAGAGCAGAGATAAACAAACCTATCATCTGGTCAGTCACTCCAGCAGATACTGGAGTCAGTTTGTCTTGGCCTGTCCTTGCCACTGATAATACCTCTATCTGGCAAAAATGTGCCGCTAGTCCAGCAAAAGCTCGCGGTACTCAAATACTTTGCAATCAGTTTCATGAAATGGTCAGTCAGAGAGCAACTCATACCGGCTCGGACATCACCCAGGTTAACAAGGTCAGGAGTTCCTGGCAGCGGAAGCAGTCATTGTCGCCCCCGACAGACTGCTATGATGTTGATGATGAGATATAAGTAGTTCTCATTTCTGTTGTTAATCTATTGATGTTAATAATTTTATTTGCACTTTTATTTATTTAATGCAAAAATTCATGTAAGTTTATCACAAGTAGAAGTGAGGCTAAGCTCCGCCCCTTTGCGGAACTTCACCTGAATCCACCCAAAGTCCCTGGTAGTTGGTCGGAGTTTATAGAACAATTGAGGAGAGAAGGGATTCTGTAACCGGCTGACTGTGAGAGGCTAGGCTTGGCTAGGTTTTTTAAAGAGGCCCTGAACATGGTGATAGAAGACTGGAACCTGATTTCTCCTTGACAGGGGAGATGGCAAGCCACCCTTGAGACGACCACCTCCTTTTCCCTTGAAGGTTTTGTTCCCAAGTCACAATTGGAGGAATATCCCACCCACCTCTCCATCCCCACCGGTGCACCAGTGGGGTAGGATTGCAATCGACTAAGTGACTTGACTATAAAGAGCTCTTATTTTAAGAGCTCGTATTTTATTTTGGAAAAAAGACTGTTTTAAAATGAGTTGTTCATTCCTATCAACATTTTTTCTGAAATGTTCATGTTCTTTTATTATTTAATTGAATACATGTTTATGTTCAACTACCTGGTAACCAGTTATTTGTCTGCTCATCTAATCTTTTACCCCTTCTATAAGCCTAGACACTGGTCCATTACTTAAATAAACTAGAAAAGCACTCGGAGAGCGCAGACCTCCGCCAAGCGCCACAGTTCCCCCCCCATACAGTGTTTGTGTGTACGTTTTCAGATTCCTTGACCATGAAAACATATGACTAGCAATTGGATTCACAATGATAGGATTAGTGGTTCAGTAGTAAAAGCATTGCCTCCTTGGCGGAGGTAATAAACTGAAGTGTTGAAGCGGATGATAAAATAAAGGCAGCGATGAGAGTTTTAAGCAGGTTTTATTAAATCATACCGCCTTCACAGGATCCCCGCTCCGGTGCAAGTGTGAGCAGACCGGAGCGGGATCCTCAGGCTCTCAGAGGAGGAGACACAAAGTGTGTGTCTGCAGCAGCAGCTGAAGAGTGAGTGAATGAGAGGGTGAGCATGGGTTATAGTGCAGTATATATACCTAACTACAACAATACATAAAAGAGCATTCCCAGCAGTTGGTATGATCAAAGAGATTGCAGAACAGGCATGAGACATTTGCATTTGAGAGACATACATCACAATAGGCAGATTGCTGGCCTCTGCTCCAGCTGCAAGACAAAGAGGTTACAAGGCACATCTACATATTGATCTCAGTCTCTAGGTCACAGTAAGGACAGGACGCATGAACACAATGCATGAAAGGCACATTAACATCACAGTAGTGAGCCAGAAGAAGCGGGGCTGCCTGTAGACATTAATACACACATTTCACTGTTCTGTTAATTGCTCTAGCCGAGCGCTGTGTCTGTCCAGTCTGTTGTGGGGGTTACACCAACCCACCACAGCCTTGGTGTTGTGTCCATCTCCTCCACTGAAAGCAACACTCAGGGCTTCACTGACGGATGCAAATTGGGTAGACAGGTTGCCGTGGGTTTTATTGGGGTTGCGCTCTGCGGCCAAAGAGGATTTGGAAGCTTCCCCGGCAGAGAGCTCGTTTTTTGCGCAGCCCCTATGGCTGCCCGGGGAATTTCTGCCAAATAATCCGGCGTCGGACAGCTGCCCGTTTCAGCTTTTGCAGCGTAGCGCAAACACAGGCACGCTGCCGGGCACGTGAAACACCGTGTCCGCGTGTTTTTGTGCCTAAAACTTTGAAGAATGCGGAGTTTGTGTTCGTCAGAGACGACGACCAGCACCCTCCATTGCGCCTGCGCACATGTTGGAAATGGCCGTATCTCACAATGTTAAAGAATCCTTTAAAAAATTCCTGTATCCAGATGGTGATCCGGATCATCCCCAAAATTTAATCAGTTCTTCCTTGTACCATTTCCAACAAGGCCTGAAAGTTTCATCGAAATCCGTCCAAAACTTTTTGAGTTATCTTGCTAACCAACAGACAAACAAACAAACAGACAAACAGACAGACAAACGCTGGCAAAAACATTACCTCCTCTTGGCCCTTCGGCCTGGCGGAGGTAATTATCTGCCCCACAAATGGGTTACAGGCAAAATCTTGGCGAACCAGCCAGGAGGGGTTAATTTGCATATTCCTATTGGATAATCACACTTTTGTGGTATTGAAATTTCAGCATGCAACTTTTGAAAACTGGAGTAACATGTGGTTGACATAAGCATCAGTTACTTTCAGTGTTGCTACAGGTTTTCATTTTGACAAACATTTCTGATTCAGTCATTTGAAACATGGAGGTCGTAAAATCAGAACGTGTTAATGTCAAAAACTCTGTGCTGGTGAGTGGACTAACTCAAGCTGAGACAGATAAAGAAACTTTTGATTATCTGAAGCAATTTGAGCCTATAGCTAGGTTGATTGAAGTGCCTTCCGTGGATCAGGAGGTGAAGGTTATTGAATTTCAACATGAAGCTACAGTCCAAGAATTAGAAAAATGTTACCTTCCTCTTGAGAGAACTTGTACTGCAGAACCAGAGATCATGCATCATGTTCAAAGCCTAGCCAGTGTTTACAGTCGTGAGGTCAGTGCTTCTGCAACTGTAGCTTATCTGACTGAGTTGAAAGAGCTTGCACAGAAAAGTAATAGATCATTTGAAGACATCCTGAGGGCAGAGTTGGGTAGAATAGACAAGGTTGTAGGAGGGGAAATTCAGATTAACACAAGTGAATCCAACAGAACCCCAGAACAACTTCCCTAAACACTACAGCCTCAGACCTTACCACCTAACCCAACTGTTGGTGAATATTTAGTCTCATTTAGTGTCACATTTGAGCTTGGTGAAACTGTTGCTGCTAATATTTCACATGAGGATGGCAAAGCACCACCTCATCAGCTGCCAACTGACCTGCTTAGCTCACCTGAAGTGCAGCGTGTCATTGTTGAGCATATTGTCAAAAGCAGTGAGCTAGCATTGCACCCCAACTTGTCTTACAAACTGAAACCATTCTCAGGCAGAGTTCCTCACCCTACTTTTGAAGTTGACTATGACTTTTGGCACAGTAGCATGGAATTTTGTCTAAGTGATCCTACCATTTCAGATACTCAGGTTGTGAGGAAAATTGTTGGAAGTCTCTCTCCACCTGCTGCAAACATAGTGAAGTCATTAGGTCCAAAAGCCATCCCTAAGGCTTACCTCAAGTTGCTCGACTCTGCACATGCAACTGTTGAGGACGGTGATGAGCTTTTTGCTTGCTTTTTGAATCCTAACCAAAATGCGGGTGAGAAAGCTTCACAGTACTTACAGAGGCTGCATACTGCCTTAGATTTGGTAATAAGCAGGGATGGACTTGCTCCTGCTGATGCAGATAAACAGCTTCTCAGACAGTTTGGTTGTGGCTGCTGCGACAGTCAATTGATAACTACTCTCCAGCTAGAACAGTGCAAAAATGACCCTCCATCTTTTGCTGAGTTGCTTCTTCTGCTCTGTACTGAAGAAGACAAGCAGGCATGTAAAGAAACACGGATGAAGGAACACCTAGGAGTTAACAAAACAAGAGTCTTGTCAAACTTGCATACCACATGCATGTCAGAAATTGGTAGTTCTGATCCTGATTCAAACCCTGATGTTTCCTCTTCAGATACTGACTTGAGGAAACAGATAGCTGATCTTTGTACGTAAATAGCACAGTTAAAAGCTTGCAGTGCCAAGAAACCTGTGAAAAATGTATCAAAAGAAACTAAAAAACAGAAACACAAAACAAAGAATGTAACAGAAATCAAAGAAGTTAAACAAATCACAGCATACTTACCTAGACCTAAGCCATGGTACTGTCTCAGGTGTGGGGAGGATGGTCACATTGCTGCCAGCTGCAGTAATGATGCCAACCCAGTGCTAGTAGAAACAAAGAGAAGGGCACTTAAAGAAAAGCAATGTGTGTGAGGAAGCTGCCACCACACCATTGCACAGGCTCATTTAAACTAGGTCAAGCTTCTGTTGCGGGACAAACAGAAGCTCGGGATGAACTAGGTCCCACACTCACAAAGCCTCAGAAGGCAAGAAACTTAAAGGCTAATGTGTACCATAGCCGCATATTGCCAGGACTGCTTTTTGGGCAGAGGTGTACAGTGCAAACAGCTGTTAAGGGAGTGGACTGTAATTGTCTACTTGACACAGGCTCACAGGTTACCACCATAGCCATGTCATTTTACAAGGATCACCTATCTGAACATACTATAAAGCCAATCTCAGATCTTCTTGAAGTTGAAGGAGCCAATAGTTAGGCAGTCCCCTATGTGGGTTATGCAGAGGTCAAAATAAAGTTTCCCAAAGGTTTCCTTGAGACTGAACCTGAAGTGCCAACTTTGGCACTGATAATTCTCGATCTGCGTTCAAATGATGATATCCCATTGCTAATAAGGACCAACACTCTTGACCCCTTGTATGAGCAGCACTGTGAAAGTCAGCCTTTATTCCATGGGTCACCAAGGGACTATTACATGCATATAAAAAGAAGAATACATTATATAAACAATTCATTAAGTGTAGAACGGTAGAGGCTGAGATCAAATATAAAAGATATTAAAACAAGCTAACTAATATGAGGACTTGTAAGAAAGAATACTACAACAGAATATTAGAGGATAATAAAAATAACTTAAGAGGAATATGGCAAGTGCTAAATAGGATTATTAGTAACCAGTCAAGAATGCTAATTATCCAGAATATTTTATCGAAAATGACAATTTGATAAATAATATGGAGGATGTGGTCAGTGGTTTCAATAAATTTTTTGTAAACGTTGGTCCAGAATTAACAAAAACAATAGTGACACCAGAAACAAATGTTGGTGGGCCTGTAAATGAAATAGAAGATGGAAATCCAAATACAATCTTTTTGGGTGCAGTAACTGAAAAGGAGACTTTTCCTCTGGTGCACTCCTGGTGCACAATTTGGGCTTCTTGTTTCTCATCCTTTCGTTCCTTCACAATATATACATATATATTGTAACACCTCTGGAGAATCTACTGGATATTTTGGACAGTTTTTACATTTTTCCTCCGTTCTTCAGTTTGAATATCTTCATTTGTAAAGAACATTTCAAGGTAAAACAGTTGTGTTTTATATTAAACTATTTTTCTTCTTGCAATACTCTTAACTTTGGTGTTATGTGTGTTTTAAAGTTGCTCATTTGCAATAACTTGCTGCCATCCGTTTCAAAGTGAAATGCCGGTTCCACGTTGTTGAAGCCATGCAGGGTTTAAATGACACCGACAGCCAGTTTAACATTTGGATTATCTTAGCGACTTTGAGCCTTTTGTGGCACACTGACTTGGTTGTTTTATACAAAGGTGGACTCTTCAACACTTGAGACTTTTAACTGGAACAGCAACCTCTTAAAGACGAGGCCAAAGCAAAATTTTAACATTTTTGTATGGAATCTGGTCCGTCCCATGAATGGTACTTGGAATGTTTGAGTGCAGGTTTTATTTATTTATTTAGCGAATGCAAAGTCCTTAAGCCAAGCAGTTGCCTCCTGGTTTGCTGTATGGAGGGTGTGTAATCCTCCTTCCAGTCTTTGGAGCAGGCAAGCCTCTATGATGTGTTCCATAGTTTGCTCCTCTCCACATGCGCACAGTGGGCTAGGGCTACTGCCCCATCTGTGAAGGCTGGCCAAGCAGGGGCCATGTCCAGTCCTGAAGCGATTGAGTGTAGACCACTGTCTCCTTGGGAGGTTGGTGCCCGGGACCTGTTGGTTGGGGTTTATCACCAGCTGTTTGTTTGGGACCTCCTTGGTTTCCCATTCCTCTTGCCAAGCTGTCTGGATGGTAAAGTCAGCTGGGGGAGGGTTTTTCCAAATCGGCCGTCTGGATGAAAGTCGGGCAGTGGGTGGGGTGTAGATATCTGCATGGATTGGTAAGTGAGGAAAATCTTTAACTTTTTGGAGCATCCTTTGAGTTAATGCTGCTCGCCGGATGTGTGGAGGGGCTATGTTTGACAGTACAGAGAGCCAGGGGAGTGGTGTTGAGCGGATTGTTCCAGTTATAGTTCTCATGGTTGAGTTGAGCTGGGTGTCTACATGGTGTGTGTAAGATGACCTGGACCAGACAGGGGCACAATATTCTGCTACAGAGTATGAAAGGGCCAGTGCTGAGGTGCGCAGGGTGGAGACTGCCGCCCCCCATTTTGCACCAGCGAGCTTGCAGAGCAGGTTGTTTCGTACTTTCACCTTAGCAGCCGTCCCCTTTAGATGTTCCTTGAAGGATAAGGTCCTATCAAGGGTCACTCCAAGATAAGTTGGATTTGGGGCATGCTTAAGCTTGAGTCCGCTCAGGTGGATGTTTAGTTCTCTGGCAGCTTTTGCATTGTGGAGATGAAATACACTGGAGACGGTTTTTGCTGGGCTTGGTTTTAGGCGCCAGATTTTGCAGAACTGGTCCAGTTTAGCAAGATCTTCCGTGAGCACCCGTTCCAGTGGTTCAAAGTCTGGTGCTTGGAATGCCAAACAGATGTCGTCTGCATAGATGAATTTGCGGGATTTTGTAGTAGGCAGGTCGTTTATGTAGAGGTTGAACAGAGTTGGAGCTAGAACTGAGCCTTGTGGGAGTCCGTTTTTCTGCATTCTCCATGCACTTGTGTTCTGACTGAGGTGGACTCTGAACCTTCGGTTGGTCAGCAGGGTTTTTATAATTGCTGTTGCCCAAGCAACAGCAATTATAAACAGCACTCAACCGCACTCAACAGCACCTGTTGAGTGCAGGTGACCTCACAGGCAAAACTTCATTAAGAAATCCAAAGATTTTTATTCTTAAACACTCCCAGTTGTATTCAGATTGACTGTTTTTTGTTCAAGTCTTAATTAGGTTGGTGGCAAATACTCTGCTTGTTTGAATTAAGATCTAAATGTGATCAAATGAAATTGTATGTTAAACGGCATATTGTATGATCCAGTGTAGTTAGAAATGTACTTTAAGTCAGTTAACATTATTCTTAAAATGATGTTTTAAAAACTCAAAGCAATCACAAAGTGGCCATAAGGACTGGAAGAGAAGCGGGGAAAAAAAATCAGCAAAATTTAAAACAATGTGTCATGGGTTTAAGTGTCCCCTGAAGCTTATGTTTCTTGAAATTGTGGCTTAGATTAACCATTATAATTCAATAAGTGACTCTGTGAAACACTTATAGCTGCTCTGTTCATTCACAGACTAGAATATTCAGGCTGTTATTGGTCTCTGGTATCTGTTGGACTGAGGTCCAAGATGGCGCCCACAGCGGTCGACATGGTGCTTCGCTGCGCTCTTTGTTTGTTTTTGTTTGTCAATTGTGTGTCTGCTTGCACTTATACCCGTGAAGAACTTCTAAATATCAGGACTTTCACCCCCACGGACCTCCTCCCAGTTTTTCTAGCCCCTGCCGCCGATCTGGTTTATTGTTTGGCTCGGAAAGTGAGACGGCGGAAGAGAGGAAGACGAGCGGGCGCTCTCGTACGACTTCGCAGGAGAGGCTCGCGAACGGCGCTGCCTGGCATATTTCTGTCCAATACCAACTCTCTCTCTAACAAGGTAGATGAACTGAGACTGCTGATGCGTTTTAAGGACCTCGCCTCCTCAGCTGTCCTCTGCTTTACTGAGACCTGGCTCCGGGAAAATATACCGGACAGCGCGCTGCGCCTCGACGGCTTTCAGCTCTTCCGTGCTGATCGTGACACAGAGCTTTCCGGCAAGACCACAGGAGGCGGTGTCTGCTTCTACATCAACTGCAGCTGGTGCTCTGACGTAACGGTAATTTCCAAACACTGTTCTCCTGCCTTGGAATTTCTTGTTATCAATTGCAAGCCCTTCTATTCCCCGCGGGAGTTTGCTTCTTTCATAATGATCGCTGTGTACGCCCCTCCCGACGCGGACACGCGCGAAGCTCAGCGCGTGCTCGCGGATCACATTCAACACACAGAGCGGAGTTTTCCAGACTCGCTGATTATTGTGGCTGGCGACTTTAATCAGTGCAATCTGAGCCACGATCTCCCCCGCTACAAACAGTTTATTAAATGCCCCACCAGAGGATTAAACACACTGGATCACTGTTACACCACAGTGAAAGACGCATATCGCGCTGTCCCTCGAGCTGCGCTGGGATTATCTGATCACGTGATGGTTCACCTCATTCCCACATACAGACAGAGATTGAAGCTCACTAAACCTGTTGTGAGCACTACGAAGATACGGACCAGTGATGCTGAGGAGAAGCTGGAAACGTGCATGGAAATATCTGACTGGGGCATGCTTAAAGGAGCCACGCATGATCTGGATGAGTACACGGACACTGTGAACTCATATATCCACTTTTGTGAAGAGAACATTCTTCCATCACGCACCAGGGTGAGTTACTCTAATGACAAACCCTGGTTCACAGCTAAGCTCAGACAGATCAGGAAGGAGAAGGAAGCAGCGCTGAAAAGTGGAGACAGGGACTGCTACAGGGAGGTTAAATACCGGTTTAACAGAGAGCTGAAGAGGGCTAAATCTCTATACTCAGAGAGACTCCAGCAGCAGTTCACTGCTAATGATTCGGCTTCCGTGTGGAGAGGACTGAGGCAAATCACCAACTATCGACCTAAGGCTCCTAAAGGTCAGGATGACAAAGCCCTTTGTCAAAGACTGTCCCAACACTATGCCCGTTTTGACACCTCGTCATCTGTGTCCAACTCCCCCCCTCCCTCCAGCTCCACAGCCTCCACATTCCCTACTTCATTTAAGGCACCCCCCCCCCTCCCCCCCTCCCCTTATCATCAGTGAGCAGGATGTGCTCAAACAGTTCTCCAGACTGAACCCGCGCAAGGCCCCGGCCCAGACGGCATGTCTCCCTCCACCCTGAGACTCTGTGCGAAACAGCTGGCTCCTGTATTCACAGACATTTTTAACACCTCCCTTAAGTTATGCCACGTGCCGTCCTGCCTCAAATCCTCCACCATCATCCCTGTCCCCAAGAAGCCACGGATCACTGGACTTAATGACTACAGACCTGTAGCGCTCACCTCTGTAGTCATGAAGTCCTTTGAGCGCCTGGTCCTGTCCCACCTCAAGTCCATCACCACCCCTCTCCTGGACCCGCTGCAGTTTGCCTACCGAGCCAACAGGTCTGTAGACGATGCAGTCAACCTGGCCCTCCACTCCATCCTGCAGCACCTGGACTCCCCGGGAACCTACGCCAGGATCCTGTTTGTGGACTTCAGCTCCGCATTCAACACCATCCGCCCCGCTCTGCTCCGGGACAAGCTGTCCCTGCTCAACGTGCCTGACTCCCTCTGCAGGTGGATCATCGACTTCCTGACGGACCGGAGGCAGCATGTGCGGCTGGGAAAGACTGTCTCAGACTATACTAGCATCAGCACCGGATCACCCCAGGGCTGTGTACTTTCCCCCCTACTCTTCTCCCTTTACACCAACTCCTGCACCTCCAGCCACCAGTCTGTCAAGTTGATCAAGTTTGCGGACGACACCACCCTCATCGGGCTCATCTCCAACGGCGACGAGTCCGCCTACAGGAGAGAGGTGGCCCAGCTGGCGTCCTGGTGCAGCAATAACAACCTGCAGCTGAACGCTCTGAAGACAGTGGAGATGATTGTAGACTTCAGGAAAGTCACTACTCCTCTGCCCCCCCTCACCCTCTCACGCTCTCCCATCACCACTGCTGATTCCTTCCGCTTCCTAGGCACTACCATCACCAGGGACCTCAAATGGGAGCTGACCATCAGCTCACTCATCAAAAAAGCCCAGCAGAGGATGTTCTTCCTGCGGCAGCTGAGGAAGCTCAAGCTACCCACCAAGATGTTAGTGCAGTTCTACACAGCCATCATCGAGTCCATCCTCACCACCTCCATAACCGTGTGGTACGCAGGAGCCACTGCCAGGGACAGACTAAGGCTGCAGCGCGTCGTGCGCACTGCTGAGAAGGTGATCGGCTGCAAGCTCCCATCTCTCCAGGATCTGTACATCTCCAGGACCCGGAGGCATGCTGGCCGGATCATAGCCGATCCCTCACACCCTGGTCACGTACTGTTTGCCCCCCTCCCCTCTGGTAGAAGACTTCGGTCCATCCAGACTAAAACCTCCCGTCACATGAACAGCTTCTTCCCCTCTGCCATTAGACTGCTGAACACTAAGTGACTTATTGACTCTCGTGCACCATGTACAGCAGCTCAACCAGACTCATGTCAATCATCACTGTTTTCTTCCTGCATTACCGACTGCACTATATGGTTCTCCACAGTATCTGCTGCTGGCTAATATATATTTTAACTGTTGACCAGTATCACTTAATCTTATCCTACACTTTATTACATGTATAGTTTATTTCTCTTATCTTATCATGTTTAATGTTGCAGCATTGTACCGAGACAAATTCCTAGTTTGTGTACTACATGAACAATGGCAATAAACCTGATTCTGATTCTGATTCTGATTCTGATTCTGATCCTGTTGAGTCCAATGGAATCTTGGTTCCTTTTGCATGTTCTTTTGTTGTTAAAATTGTGTTAACGGGTCTGAGGAGTTGTTAGTTCCTGTCCAGCAGGTCAGTTGGTGGGGGGGGGGGGGGGTGGTATCAGTGCTGCTGATAAAGCCACGTCACCCTTTAACCCTTTGGTTTCCATCTCAGCAGTAGTTCTGTTTGAATTGTCCTCAGAAGGGAACATGTAAATGGACAGAGGTGTGAAGTTTGTCCCAGCTGTTCCCACTGATGTCATGGGGGAGGTGGGGGGTAATCTGTTTGGTGTCATGGGGTGTCATGTATTTACTCCTCCTGGGTTAATTGGATTATTTCTGCTGCTGTGGATCACCTATGGACAACAACGCAGCTATTTCCAGTATGGCCGAGCTTGGTGAAAACAAAGCACATGGTCCGCTTCGCGACGTAGGTGTGCGTGTTTGTGTCTGTGGCCTGGGCGGCGGGAAAGATGGCAAAAACATGCCAAAATCATGCGTGGCCGTTGGTTGTTCCAACCACAACATGAAAAGTGAAAAGATTAGTTTTCACGTAATTCCAAGAGATAAAGAGCATCGGGAACAATGGATTAGTGCCATTCATAGGCAAAATGAAGATGGATCAAAGTGGGAGCCGTCTGCCCACGCAGTTCTGTGTGGACAGCACTTCTTGGGGGTGCAAATGACGATCATATGCCCCCCATATATTACTGTATGCACTGTATATGACCCACATCAATGGGTACATAATAATACTGTGATGTGTAAAGTATAGAAATTCATGCCAGCCATATGGCAGTGGTTTACAGGAATGTCCAGGGATTAGTAATCCCATGGGTTTGTAATTTCTACACAATATTGGTTACTATCATACCTCACCTCTCACATGGAATGATCTGGAACACTTCTGTGTCTGATCCAGAATTCATACTGTATATAAAAGTTGGGACCAGCATATATTGCTGTTGTGAAATATTTATTGGTTAAAGTGACCTGTGACATACAATCACTCATATGAGAGGATCGGACCCACTGTAGATTTAGTCTGTATATGATATACATTGTACATTATGTGGGCTGTGGAGCTGCAGCCTAAACAGACCTGGATAAACATACCAAAAAGTTTCACTAACAATCACCTATTAATGATTAATTAATCACCTATAATAAGTATGCCTGTCTGGTGAACTTGGGTGATGGCATCATTTGCAAGAAGTGTGAAGAGCCAAACAAAACAGACTGATGTAAGCAGTGTATGCAGTCTGGACTCTGATGGACACTGATGTGCCAGTAAGCCTACTGTATAATGAGTATCTGACCCTGTATTTTCTAAATGTTGATGTACATGTGTATAATGATGATGATGATGATGATTCTCCAGTGCCTTTAACACCATCCAGCCACTGCTGCTGGGCGAGAAGCTGCAGGGGGATGGGGGTTGACAGCTCTGTGATCTCCTGGATTACCGACTACCTGATAGGCAGACCACAGTTTGTCAGGCTGGGCAGTGTCTTGTCTGGAGTGGTGGCTAGTGATACGGGAGTGTCACAGGGGACCGTGCTCTCTCCTTTTCTTTTTACCTTATACACCACGGACTTTCAGTACAACACTGAGTCATGTCACCTGCAAAAATTCTCTGATGACTCAGCTGTTGTGGGGTGTATAAGAGGAGGAGAGGAGGGGGAGTACAGGGCACTGGTAGACAGATTTGTGGAGTGGACGGAACAGAATCACCTGAGGTTAAATGTCAGCAAGACCAGGGAGATGATGATTGACTTCAGGAAGAGGAAGGCTCCTTCTCAGCCACTGCAGATTAGGGGGGAGGATGTGGGAGTGGTTGAAGACTACAAATATCTGGGTGTCAGGATCAGCAGCGGGTTGGACTGGAGATCCAACACCGATGCTGCGCACAAGAAGGGGATGAGTAGACTCCTGAGAAAACTGAGATCCTTCAACGTGTGCAGCAGGATGCTGGAGCTTTTCTATCAGACTGTTGTCGCCAGCACCATCTTCTTTGCTGCGGTCTGTTGGGGTAGCAGTATCAGGGCCAGAGATACCAACAGACTTGACAAGATTATCAAGAGGGCTGGCTCTGTAATTGGTCTCAGACCGGAGACCTTTGAGGCAGTGGTGGAGAGGAGAACATTAAATAAACTGCGATCCATCATGAACAATCCTGATCACCCCCTCCACCACACACTAGATAGGCAGTGAAGCACTTTCTCATGTAGACTACTACAGCTTCGTTGTTGAACGGCCAGGTACAGGAAATCTTTCCTGCCACATGCAATTTCACTGTACAATAACTCAATATGATGTTGTATTCTGGTCATAGCTATGCTGCCACACTGCACCTTACAGACTAACTGGTACCTCACATTTTCACTCTGCTCCTGATAGTCCTTCTTTGTGCAATGGGATGATTCATTGTTGATTCATGATGATTCATTGATGATTCGCCAGTCCATCACAGGGCCAACACAGAGAGACAGACAACCATTCACTCTCACAGTCATACCTAAGGACAATTTAGAATCCCCAGTTTGATGCCAATTAACCTAACTTGCATGTTTTTTGGCATGTGGGAGGAAACCGGAGAAATCCCGGAATAAACCCACGCAGACACAGGGAGAACATGCAAACTCCACACAGATCACTGTTGGTCGGGGGCTGGGATCGAACCAGGGATCTCATGGCCAAGGGTGAGTTGCTGTGCTGCCGCAGTGCTCACCACTGTGCCACCACAGTGAATTAACATCCTGGATTAATTCACTGATAAAAGCACAAATCGGAAAGACGCTAACTCCAAACCATTGCTCAGTTCAAACGTCACGCACTGCCTGAACTTTGGACGACATAGCGCCACATGGTTTTGTTTTCACCGAGTGCCCAAGTAGGTCGACCGGAAGAGACAACACTGCGTTGTTGTCCATTCCTCTTCTTCTCCTTTTCCCTGCTGATTAGTGCAGATCTGCAGGATTTAACACCACCAAACATCACCGTTTAGTTCCTCCTCATGGCTGTCATTTAAAAATGGCCAACACACTTCCGGGAAGATGGCGGAGAGACATAACGCTTAAACAGAGAGCTCTCCCAAGCCGGATTAAAAATCATCGGTAAATGGCCAACTCGACATAAGCGGATCAATAAACTAAGGGATGAAAACACGAAGGAGCCGGGCACAAGGACAAAAGCAGGGTAAAATTAAAGAATTCCTCTTCAACAACGCAGGAGAAATCGCTGAACACGAGGCCCAAAAAAATGAGGTGACTGCAGCAGAGAAAATGGAGGACGCCAGGCTCGATAACATGAACACTGGCTTCGCCAGTTTGGGTAAAGAGTTGAAAGACTTCAAGCGGCAGCTACAACAGGATTTAGCGGCTCTTAAGGAGGAGCTGAAAAAAGAGATTAAGGAGGAAATTATGGGCCTCCGAAGAGAAATGGAGCGCAAGCTAGCAGAAAACATGGAGGAGCTGCGCTCTCAGCGGGCGTGTATGACAGAAGCACAGGCCCGAATATCGGAGCTGGAAGACTGGAAGAGCGAGGCAAGCGAACAGCTACAGACCCTGACGGCACAAACGCAGGGGATGCAGGAGAAAATAACCGACCTGGAGAGCAGGTCCAGACGGAGCAATATACGCATCTTCGGGATCCCGGAGGGCATTGAAGGCAACTCGATGACGAAATTCATGGATCAGTTCTTAAAAAAAGAGCTGGAGCTGCCCGGTGAAGCGGATCTGCAGATTCAACGAGCGCACAGAGCCTCGGCACAGAACCCGAAGCCAAACTCTCCACCCAGGTCAGTTGTGGTGAACTTTCTGAAATATGACATAAAGGAAAGAATCCTGACACAAGCGTGGAAAAAAAAGATACGAATCGGCGACAAACAGATATTCTTTGATCATGACTACCCGACAGAAATTGTGCAGCAGCGGAAGAAATATGCCAACATTAAAAAAAACGCTGAAAGAGAAAAAAATTAGATTCCAAACGCCGCTAACGAAGATGAGGATTCATTGGGAGGACGGCGTGAAGACATACAACACAGCCAGAGAGGCAGCGCGGGACATGATGGAGCGGGGCTTTGTGGTGAGCGTGCCGGAGGAAGCGGCTGGAGCAGCGGCGACCCTGAACGCATCACGACAGCCGGAGTGGAGGCGAGTGAGCGGCAGAAGACGGGAGGAGACGTGGAGCAGCGGGCCCTGGAAAAACTGCAAGGCTTTCAACTGAAAGCCTAGATTGTAACAAAGATTAAGAAAGGCACAGAAGAAATGAAGGCCAAAAAGACAAGGTAAAAGAGAAACAGACGGCTAGGAGAGGTTTAAATGATATTTGTTGGACATTTCTAGACTAATGACTATTACTTGGATAGTAACTAGAGGTCTAGGGAGGGCCCTTCACTCTGTGAGGACATTCCCTCCACCCACCAACAGGGACCAGTGGGCAGAAGAAAGGCCCAAAGTACAGAGGTTGAGATTTTTTAATGTGTTTTTATATAAATATGTGCTATTTTTGTTGTTAAAGGGGCTAGGAGCACAAGTTAAAAAAATGGAAAAACATGAATATGGGTAAAAATCTTAAGATAATGACACTAAACGTGAATGGTCTGAACTCACCTGTTAAAAGGGAAAGAATAATAAGAAAATTCAAGAAGGAAAAAGCCGAAATTATATTTATGCAAGAGACACATTCGAGCAAGACAGAACATGTGAAACTAAAGAGATTTGGCTATAAGAACTCCTACTACAGTTCATTTAAGGGAGGAACTAAAAGGGGGGTTATGATACTAATTTCAAATAAAATACAATTTGAATGTGAACAAGAAATCCAGGATAAAGAAGGCAGGTATGTAATAATAAAGGGAAGAATAGATGGTATGCAGATCACATTAGTGAACATCTATGCCCCACCAGAAAGTGACAAGGGTTTTTTTCAACATCTGTTTGATCTCATAGCAACACACAGTGAAGGAGTCCTAATTTGTGGAGGAGACTTAAATGCTGTCATGGACCATGAAGTTGATACAACAAGTGTTAAGAAGACAAAAAAACATGTAACAAAGTTCATAAGAACCTCACTGGCAGAAATGGGTATGGTAGACATATGGAGGGACCTGCACCCACTCGAAAAAGACTATACACATTATTCAGCAGTCCATAAAGTACACTCTAGAATAGATTACTTCCTTATGAATGAAGGTGACAGACACAGGGTGAGAAATTGTTGGATTGGAGGGGCAGAAATATCAGATCATAATCCTATATACATGGAAATATATTTAAACAATAGAAAACGACAAACAACATGGAAACTTAATGTAGGACTGTTAAATGATGAGAAAATGAAAGAAAGAATAAAAGTAAACATAAACGAGTATATCCAAGAGAATGACAATGAAGAAGTGGACCCAACAATACTATGGGATGCACTAAAAGCCGTGTTAAGGGGTAAATTAATTGTTGAAACAGGAAAAGCAAATAAGTCTAAACTGGAAGCATATGAACAAAGATGTGAGAGACTGAGGGAACTAGAACGTAAACATCAAAGCACAAATGACCCAAAAATATATCAAGAAATTAAAGAAGAAAAAATAAAGATAAAAGAAACACAAATAGATGAAATTGAAAGGAAAAATAGATATCTAAAGCAAAAATATTATGAAACGGGACCAAAAGCCACAAAACTGCTGGCAAAACGGTTAAGAAAACAACAAACAATGAATAATGTATATAAGATTAAAGACCCCATCACAAATAAAACCACAGTTAACCCAGAAAACATCGAAGAAATATTCCATAATTTCTATCAAGAACTATACTCGCAACCTGAAGAAACAAATACTAAAGATATTAAAAAATTTCTATGCACATTGGACTTGCCATCAATAGGAAATCAACAAAATGAAAAGCTAACAGCAGAAATAACAACACGAGATTAGAGATGTGATTAAGTCACTTAAAAACGGTAAATCACCAGGTAGTGATGGGTACCCGTCTGAGTTTTATAAACCGTTTATAGAAGAACTCACGCCACAGCTCCTAAAGTCATTTAATTGGACATTGAACAACAACAAAATACCTCCATCATGGAACGAAGCCATTATTTCAGTTATTTTAAAGCCAGGGAAAGATAGAGAACAATGCGGAAACTATAGACCAATCTCTTTATTAAATGTGGATTATAAAATATATAAGATAAGATAAGATAAGATAAGCCTTTATTAGTCCCACAATGGGGAAATTCCAGGATTGCAACAGCACAGGGATAGCAACACTCAGAGCAACAATCAGAAGGCAAGAAAAAAAACAAGCAAGCAGGAGCAGCTAATATACATATGTACATATTACTATAAAATATATATACACACACACACACACAGACACACAGTGCAGAGCATTGTAGCTGGATGGAATAAATATATGAATATATGAACACACAGTGCAGAGCATTGTAGCTAGATGGAATAAATATGTAAATATATAAACACCCACAGTACGGAGCATTGCAGCTAGGTGGAATAAATATGCAAGTATATAAACACACACAGTGCGGAGCAATGTAGCTAGATGGAATAATATGTAGATATATAAAAACACAATGCGGAGCATTGTAGCTAGATGGAATAAATATATAGATATATAAATATAAACACACCCAGTGCTGAGCATTGTAGCTAGATGGAATAAATATGTAAATATATAAACACACACAGTGCAGAGCATTGTTGCTAGGTGGGATGAAACAGCATAACCGTCTATTTAGTTATCCTACATGGTATGATTATGTGCCCATACATATTCTCACCCTCCATAGCGACCGGTATGTTCCTAGTTGTATGCCGGAGAGGACCATAGTGTAAGTCTATTGCATCTTTTGCATTCAAAAAACTATTAGTTTGTTATGTCTTTTTGCTATCTCTGCGAGCAACCCTGCTTAGGTTGTACAGTCTGACAGCCGTTGGTAGGAAGGACCTACGAAACCTCTCGGTTGTGCACCTGGGATGATGTAGTCTGCTGCTAAATGAGCTCCTCAGTGCATCCAGTATGTCCTGCATAGGGTGGAACTCGGACTCCAGCAGAGATGACAGTTTAGCCACCGTCCTTCTCTCTCCTATCTCCTCCATCGGATCAAGGCGCTGCCCCAGGACAGAGCTAGCTTTCTTAATCAGTTTGTTCAGTCTCTTCCTATCGGCTGCAGTAATGCCACTGCCCCAGCAGACCACTCCAAAAGTGATGGCTGATGCCACCACCGTGTCGTAGAATGACTTCAGCAGCGCCCCTTGTACACCAAAAGACCTGAGTCTCCTCAGCAGGAACAGCCTGCGCTGTCCCTTCTTGTAGAGTGCGTCAGTATTGTGTGACCAGTCTAGTTTATTGTTCAGATGAATACCCAGGTACTTATAGGATGTCACCATCTCGATGTCTGTTCCCTGTATATTTACTGGTGCTGTGAGGGGTTGCCCATGCCTGCGGCAGTCCACCACCAGCTCCTTAGTTTTCCTCGCGTTGATCTGGAGGCAGTTCCGATGGCACCAGTCCACAAAGTCCTGGATAAGCCCTCTGTACTCAGCTTCATCTCCGTTGGAGATGAGACCAACGATCGCAGAGTCATCAGAGAACTTCTGTAGATGGCAATGTGTTGTGTTGTGTGAGAAGTCCGCAGTATAAAGAGTGAACAGGAAGGGAGCCAGCACCGTTCCCTGGGGGGCCCCCGTGCTACTGATGATCGTGTCGGAAACACAGTCCCGGGTTCTCACAAACTGAGGCCGGTTCGTGTGGTAGTCCAGGATCCATGATGACAGGTGCTGGTCCACCCCTGCGCGCAGCAGCTTGTCCTTCAGGATCATCGGTTGGATGGTGTTGAAAGCACTGGAGAAGTCAAAGAACATGATCCTCACCATATTCCCGGGCTTCTCCAGGTGGGACAGAGAACGGTGAAGGAGGAAGATCACCGCATCCTCCACCCCAATGCCATGCTGGTAGGCGAACTGGAGTGGATCCATCGCTGGTTCCACCAGGGGGCGGAGATGAGCAAGGAGCAGTCTCTCCAGGGTCTTCATCAAGTGGGACGTCAAGGCCACCGGTCTGTAGCTGTTCAGGTCTTTGGGGTGGGAAGTTTTTGGTACAGGTACCACACAAGATGTTTTCCACAGCTGTGGTACCCTCCCCAGTTTCAGGCTCATGTTGAAGATATACGTCACAATCCCACACAGCTGGTCTGCACAGGACTTGAGGAGCTTTGCGCTGATGCCGTCCGGTCCCGACGCCTTCCTCGCCTTGATCTTCCTCAGCTCCGTCCTCACCTGGGTCTTGGTCAGGGTCAGGATGGGGTGCTGTGTGTTGGGAGTGGGGGGGGGGTGTCGGTGGAGTGGGGAGTGGGCAGCAGGACTTGATTTCTTAGAGGCAGCAGTGGTTGTTGTGCAGACAGGGGGGAGGGCGGTTGGTCAAATCTATTGAAAAACAGATTCAGGTTGTTCGCCCACTCCCTGCCCCCCGTGGCCTGGGGGGAGGTATTCTGGAGCCCCGAGATGGTTTTGAGGTTTCTCCAGACCCCGCTGATGTCGCTCTGTTGCAGCTTGTCCTCCATCTTCTTCCTGAAGCTGTCCTTGCCTTCGCTGATCTTTCTCCTCAGCTCCCTCTGTACGGACTTCAGCATATACAACAATTATATGTAAACGAATAAAGACATTCTTGACGGAATTGATAGAAGATGATCAAACTGGTTTCATAGAGGGACGCCAAACACATGACAATATCAGGAGAACAATACATATAATTAATCAAATACATAAAGAAAAGAAAAGCGCAGTAATAATGAGTTTAGACGCAGAAAAAGCATTTGACAGGGTTAACTGGAAATTCCTATATAGTGTGCTGGAACGCTTTGGATTTAAAGAAAAATCAGTACAATACATAAGGACGCTGTATCAAGAACCTGTGGCAAGAATCAAGATAAACGGTAGCTTAACAGACAAAGTAAATATACAAAGATCAACTAGGCAGGGATGCTGCTTATCGCCCACCTTGTTTGCTCTGTTCATAGAGCCACTTGCTCAAGCGATACGACAAAATAAGAAATTAAAAGGTGTAACAATAAAGGGGGCGGAACACAAGATTGGGCTATTTGCAGACGATATTATAGTTTACCTTGAACAACCAGATGAATCAATAATGGAAATGATGAACTTGATAGAAAATTTTGGAAAATTATCAGGATACAAGATAAACATAACAAAAACACAAATACTGACATTCCACTATAACCCTCTAAACCAGATAACTGATAAGATCAAACTAAACTGGAAACAAAAAGAAATAAAATACCTTGGAGTGAACATACCTAAAGATCTAAGCAAAATCTATAAAGCAGACTATGATAGGTTGGAACAAGAAATAAAAAAAGATATTGATAGATAGTCAATCTTAAATATGGATCTGAATTCAAAAATTGAGACAGTCAAAATCAGCATACAACCTAGATTACTTTGCCTCTTCCAGGCTCTACCAACAGAGATTCCAGATGCCCAGTTCTCAAAGTGGGACAGGATGATATCGAGATTTGTTTGGGGAGGTAAAAAGCCAAGAGTGAAATATAAAACTCTCCAGTTACCAAAAGAGAAAGGAGGCATGGGCCTACCGAGTCTAAAGGAATATTACTACTCAGCACAAATAAGATATATCATATGTTGGTGTGACGAGGGATATGAGGCAAAATGGAAAGAAATGGAAAAGGAAATTGAGGGACTCCCAGTACAAAGCATAATAGGAGATAAAGATGCATATAAGCAAATCAAACAAATAGACCCAATCACTAAATTTACTTTGGAACTGTGGTATAAAATAGTACAAAAGTATAATATAAAGGAAGACATAAAACTATTGAAATGGGTAGCATTTGACAGTCAGTTTGAACCGGCAAAACAAGATAGGGGATACAAAAATCTGGTGAACAAGGGAATCACAGCATGGGGCAATATCGGAAAAAAAGATCTCGGGAGCTTTGTAAACATCAGGAGAAAATTTAAACTAGAAAGATCGGAATTCTTCAGATATATCTGCAGATGAGAGACTATTATATGAAGAAGATTAGGCATAACCTCCAAACAGATGTGAGCGAGATTATACAATTCATTTTAAGCTCATATACAGGAAATAAAATGAGAATTATTTCAAAGCTATATCAGAAACTTATGGCAAACAATCATTCAAGTAACTATATAAAGGAGAAATGGGAGAAAGAGCTCAATTTAAACATAACAGAAGAAAGCTGGCAGGAAATATGGAAAACACAACACACATCAACAAATTCAAGGACATGGAGGGAATTTGGATGGAAAAACCTGATTCGCTTTTTCATTACACCACAGATTCAAGGAAAATATACAAATACCCAATCTTTATGCTGGAGGGGATGTGGGGCTCAAAATGCAGACCACTCACATATGTTTTGGAAATGCTGCAAAATCTCATCATTCTGGAAATCTATACATGTGACAATACAGAGGATATTAGGATATAATATACCAATGAACTGTAACCTGATGTACTTATGTGATCTTAAAAGAGACAATGTAATACAGGCTGAGGACAGATATCTAGTTAAAATCTTGTTGATTGCATGTAAAAAAACAATCACAAAAAAATGGCGATCAGAAGTTCTTCCTGACCAAGAGCAATGGACTGACATTGTTGAGGACATACGTATGATGGAAAAACTAACATATCGACAAAGAATGCAAGGACTATGGGGAAAAAATGGCGGAAATGGACACACTACAAAGTGCAACAACGAGACAGAAATTGAAAGAATAACCAAAGACGCTGGAAAAACCAGAAGAATTAAGAGATGGAAACTAAAAACTTGATGCTCCAACATTTGTCCCCCCCCCTTTTTTCTTTTTCTTTTTTTTTTCTTTCTTACTCTAGCCCCTTTGTTTTTAAATGTAGACTGTGATCTGAATGCAATATACGTATATGATGAAAAATGAATAAAAATCTAAGTTACAAAAAAATGGCCAACACATGCCAATTTATCACATCCTTTTTCATGTAAATCAGAAACATTCTGTTGTAAATGTGAGGATTTTTCTCATAAATTTGCAGGATTTTCCTGCAGAGTTACAGCCATTTTACTCAGAAATGTACAGCTTCTTACTTGAAAATTTGCAGCTTTCTATTATTCATAATTTTGCAGCTTTTTCCTCATGACTTTAGAACGTTTCTTACTCTTGAATTTGCAGTTTAAAAAAAAAAAAAAAAAAAACGCTTAAATTTGCAGCATTTTACTAAAATCTTATATTTGCAGTGTTTTAGGTTGTATACAGTTAGTAAATTACACCTTTTTTGTCTTTTTGCCAAAGTTGCATCTTTTTTAACCATAAAATTCCACTTTTTTGATGAGAAATTGGCAGGTTTTAACTGAGACTTTCATCCACTTTTTTTTTTCTTTTTTTTTTTGTTGTTGTTGTCAGGTCAGGCATTGGCTTGCTTGCTACTGGATAACCATGAAAATGGGTACTACCTGTCTTATGGGTCGGGCCGTCAGCCACTCAACCGGCATCCCCGCCCTTCCGAGGGCATGGAGGGTGAAACTGGGCATCCTGGCAGAACTAAAAACAATATCTGCCACATGTCTGTGGTGGACCACTCCCAGTTACACGGGGTGAGACTGGACATCCTGGCAGATAAACACATCTGTCGCAAGGTCTGTGGTGGACTGTGCCAGTCAGTGCATCGTGACATGCACTACACAAAGAGCAGAGATAAACAAACCTATCATCTGGTCAGTCACTCCAACAGATACTGGAGTCATTTTGTCTTGGCTTGTCCTTGCCACTGACAATACCTTTATCTGCCAAGAATGTGCCGCTAGTCCAGCAAAAGCTAGCGGTTGCGGCGGCTGATAAAATAAAGGCAGTGAAGTGAGGTTTTAAATAGGTTTATTATCATACCGCCGTCACAAAGCTCGCCCAATGGGCAGCTCGGAGGCTCTCCAGCAAAGAGACACAGGGTGTGTGTGTCAGCAGCAGTTGAAGGAATGAGAGCGTGAACATGGATTTCAGTGAGCTTATATACCCAGCTACAGACAATACATGAAAGGCATGGTATCATCAAAGGGATTGCAGACAGATATGAGACATTTGCATTTGAGAGACACAGTCAGGGCAGGATGCATGAACACAATGCATGAATGGCACATTAACATCACAGTAGTGAAACAATGCATGAATAGCACATTAACATCACAGTAGTGAAACGGAAAAAGCCAGAAAGAGCGGGCTGTCTGTGGGCATTAATACACACATTGCCGTCCCTGTCCCAGTCTGTTGTGGGGGTTATCCCAAACCGCCACACGCTCCCCCCCCAGAGGGCTCGGCAGGCGGCCGAGGCCTCGATAGTCCAGTTTTGGCAGCGAGCAGGGAAGGCTCTGTGCAGGCGGAGGTGGAGGGGGGTGGGGGGTAGTAAATGCCGGCCCTGGACGATGAAATCGTCTGAGCCGCGCAAAAATTGCTTGTTGATCCGCGATGTCGAGGGGCTGTCCCGTTGAATGTGCGGAAATCCACAAGAAGAAAAATTAGTCACTGGCTCCTCTCGCGATTAAGTCCTGCAAGGATTAATAGCGGCCGTGAAGAAAAAAACAGGAGCGACGAGGCTGCGTGACGGCTGTAAGAAAAAAAAAACAAAAGCAAGGGGACTTGGCGTGTTGACTTTAGGTGCAGGCACAACCTTAAAGCCTTCGGGGACCGCAGACTGCTGAATTCCCATTGAGCGCCATGGCTAAGACCATAAAATCCAGTGAGTAAGCTGCATGCGTGCCTCAGGTGTACGAGCAAGCCTGAAGGGCCAGTGTGCAGCAGAAGGAAGGCGGTCAGTGGAGCCGTATGTGTCCCGTGCGTGGTGCGCCGTCCTCGTAACTCCCCGGTGCGTTTGCCGGGGCTCCGTGCGTGGGTGGGCCAGCTGGAGAGGAAGAGCCAGGGTCAGGGAGCTTAATCATCCCTGTTGTAGTTGCAGTAGATGGGTCATGGTGCGTTCAGGTCCACGTGTACTCCATCGGCCGTGGAGGTCGCCGTCGTGGAGAAAGGACGAGGTGCGTGCACTCTCATAAGGAGACACAGAATCGTGTGTCAGAAGCTGTGAGAGCGGCCGGTCCAAGCGTGGATGTGCCGATCTAGGCGTGCAGATCTCACCATGAAATGTTCCTCAGCTTTCCCGGTCGTGGGTGGTCTCCGGAGAGTTTTGCCTGGAAACTCTGCGTCGAAATCTCCCTGAAGCAGAAGGGAGGGCAGATCAGTCAGGCTGCCGCGTTCGCTTGTCGTCGGAGAATCACCGCCGGGTGCTGCGTTCGTTGCCATCAGGACACCAGCGTGGCTGTCCAAACCAGCAGGTTGCGATGCACAAAGCGTGTGCATCCTCGGGGTCACCAGTGCGGCGGCAGATAAAATAAAGGCAGCGAAGTGAGGTTTTAAATAGGTTTATTATCATACCGCCGTCACGAAGCTCGCCCAATGGGCAGCTCGGAGGCTCTCCAGCAAAGAGACACAGGGTGTGTGTGTCAGCAGCAGTTGAAGGAATGAGAGCATGAACATGGATTTCAGTGAGCTTATATACCCAGCTACAGACAATACATGAAAGGCATGGTATCATCAAAGGGATTGCAGACAGGCATGAGACATTTGCATTTGAGAGACACAGTCAGGGCAGGATGCATGAACACAATGCATGAATGGCACATTAACACCACAGTAGTGAAACAATGCATGAATGGCACGTTAACATCACAGTAGTGAAACGGAAAAAGCCAGAAAGAGCGGGCTGTCTGTGGGCATTAATACACACATTGCCGTCCCTGTCCCAGTCTGTTGTGGGGGTTATCCCAAACCGCCACAGCGGTACTCAAATACTTTGCAAGCAGTTTCATGAAATGGTCAGTCAGAGAGCAACTCATATCAGCTCGGACGTCACCCGGGCTAACAAGGTCTGCGTTAATCTGTTCACACTCCGACAGGCAGCAAAAAGTAAGCTAGGAGCAGGAAGACAAAAGAAGAGGGAAAACAGCAGCCTTGTGTGTAGCAGAATGGATGGTAGGCACTCTGTTGGACAGATCAACATCACAGCGCCCAGAAAGACAGATCACGCTTGAGACTCCCACTACAGCAGAAGATGAATGCCACACTCATCAGTGTATACAGTGGGGTAAAAAAGTATTTAGTCAGCCACCAATTGTGCAAGTTCTCCCACTTAAAAGATGAGAGAGGTCTCCAATTTTCATCATAGGTATACCTCAACTATGAGAGACAAAATGAGAAAAAAAAAATCCAGAAAATCACACTGAAGGATTTTTAATGAATTAATTTGGCAAATTCCTCTGTAAAATAAGTATTTGGTCAATAACAAAAGTTCATCTCAATACTTTGTTATATACCCTTTGTTGGCAATGACAGAGGTCAAACGTTTTCTGTGAGTTTTCACAAGGTTTTCACACACTGTTGCTGGTGTTTTGGCCCATTCCTACATGCAGATCTCCTCTAGAGCAGTGATGTTTTGGGGCTGTCGCTGGGGAACACAGACTTTCAACTCCCTCCAAAGATTTTCTATGGGGTTGAGATCTGGAGACTGGCTAGGCCACTCCAGGACCTTGAAATGCTTCTTACAAAGCCACTCCTTCGTTGCCCGGGCGGTGTATTTGGGTTCATTGTCATGCTGAAAGACCCAGCCACGTTTCATCTTCAATGCCCTTGCTGGTGGAAGGAGGTTTTCACTCAAAATCTCATGATACATGGCCCCATTCATTCTTTCCTTTACACGGATCAGTCGTCCTGGTCCCTTTGCAGAAAAACAGCCCCAAAGTATGATGTTTCCACTCCCATGTTTCACAGTAGGTATGGTGTTCTTTCTCCTCCAAACACGACGAGTTGAGTTTTTACCAAAAAGTTCTATTTTGGTTTCATCTGACCATATGACATTCTCCCAGTCCTCTTCTGGATCATCCAAATGCTCTCTAGCAAACTTCAGATGGGCCTGGACATGTACTGGCTTAAGCAGGGGGACACATCTGGCACTGCAGGATTTGAGTCCCTGGCGCGTAGTGTGTTTCTGATGTAGCCTTTGTTACTTTGGTCCCAGCTCTCTGCAGGTCATTCACTAGGTCCCCCCATGTGGTTCTGGGATTTTTGCTCACCGTTCTTGTGATCATTTTGACCCCATGGGGTGAGATCTTGCGTGGAGCCCCAGATCAAGGGAGATTATCAGTGGTCTTGTATGTCTTCCATTTTCTAATAATTGCTCCCACAGTTGGTTTCTTCACACCAAGCTGCTTACCTATTGCAGATTCAGTCTTCCCAGCCTGGTGCAGGTCTACAATTTTGTTTCTGGTGTCCTTTGACAGCTCTTTGGTCTTGGCCATAGTGGAGTTTGGAGTCTGACTGTTTGAGGTTGTGGACAGTTGTCTTTTATACTGATAACGAGTTCAAAGAGGTGCCATTAAAACAGGTAACGAGTGGAGGACAGAGGAGCCTCTTAAAGAAGAAGTTTCAGGTCTGTGAGAGCCAGAAATCTTGCTTGTTTGTAGGTGACCAAATACTTATTTTACAGAGGAATTTACCAATTAATTCATTAAAAATCCTTCAATGTGATTTTCTGGATTTTTTTTTCTCATTTTGTCTCTCATAGTTGAGGTATACCTATGATGAAAATTGGAGACCTCTCTCATCTTTTAAGTGGGAGAACTTGCACAATTGGTGGCTGACTAAATACTTTTTTGCCCCACTGTATGTCCCAACAATGACCAACATAGAGGAGGCGAAGGAAGAGTTCTACAGTGATTTACGTGAGACTATCAGGCGTGTACCAACTGATGACAGGCTGATACTCATTGGAGATTTTAATGCCAGAGTTGGTTTGGACACTGAGAAATGGAAAGGAGTGCTAGGCAGTCATGGAGTAGGCAAGTGCAATGCTAATGTAGAGCTTCTACTTGCACTGTGTTCAGAGTACAACCTTGGATGGAATGACAATAAAGTTGGTTTTAAATTTTCCAGGTGGCTACATCTATCCAACGTTTCATCAGAACAACGTGGTCATCAGAAAACTTTAGAGGTTGGCATGAGTGGTACCATGTGCTTGTGTTTTGTCTTATTCCATCTTAAAATGAGTAGATTTTTTTTTTCTAATATTAGGCTACCTTTCATCCCGTTTGGGTTGCTGACTAGTATGAATAAATTAATTATTAAAATTATCTTTTATACTCGCAGGTATTGAACAAAGCTGAAATGTTGACTGGAGGGTTTGATTACAAGCTTAGTAATCACTTGCCCTCTGCTAAATTTCTGCTGACTAATGAGGATTCTTCCTGTTGTGAGAATCGCCAAAGCTACTGTGGGGGAAGGGGGAGGGGGTGAAAAGTTCATAGTGGTCAAATTGGATCAAATGTGGTTTATTTTTCAACTGCAGGGATCCAAGCACTGCAACACCGATGGAAGAAGTGTGTGGACCGAAGGGGAGACTATGTTGAAAAATAAACCACATTTGCTCAAACTTGACACTATGAACTTTTCAGCCCCCAGTTCCTGTGGCAGCAGATGGTGTAATCTCCAATTTAGAACCACCCCTGTAACGCTAAGCCAGATCTCTGCAACCTGTGGTTCTGGAGTCTCAAGTAGTTATTTTTAACCAATGGCTCCATGTGAGTTTGACTTGAAAAATAATAAAAGAACAAAATAGCACTTTAAAGGAAATTTTAATAAAACTCTCCATTTTTTTTAATGTTTTATCAAGCATATTTTTACAACATAACATTTGGCTCTTTGAAAGAAAAAAGCCTAATATTGGATTGGGTTGTCACTAATTTACAAATTCACAAATTTACCACGACCAAATTTAAGAGGAAAAACTCAGACTCAAAATCACACATACCCATTAAAATTTTTGGAACTTTGTGATGAAAAGAAAAATGTAAAAAGCCACAAATTTACAAGAGTGATTCTTTCCATTGTATGGGTTGCCAGCCCCTGGTCTAAGCCCTAGATCAGGGGTATCCAATCATGTGCCATAGAGGGCCAAGACCCTGCAGGCTTTCTCTTCTACCCAGTCTCTTCAGCAGGTGTTTTCACTTAACAGCAATCAGTGGGAAGAAATTCAATCTCCTTCCAGTCCTCCTCCATGTAAAAATAAATTTACATGGAGGGGGACTGTATTTATACAAAAAAGTAGGTAATTCACAAGAAAAGAGCTGTCTCAAATTTAATGCAATATCCCTCGCCTCTGTTGTCTTTGAAGATCCAAATACTTACTGATGGAGAGGAGTTTTCAACTTTTCAATGTAATTACTGTGGCAGAACCAAGTTATGATAAATCAATCATCCATGAATATACAGCAAAGTATACAGCCCATAGCTGTAGGTCAGGATCCTAAGGTGAACCTGTGTAGCAAGTATGGTGACCCTAAAGAGGCAGCACGGTGGCGCAGTGGTTAGCACTGTTGCCTTACAGCTAGAAGGTTCCTGGTTCGAATCTCCAGGCTGGCAGGGTTTGGAACCTTTCTGTGTGGAGTTTGCGTGTTCTCCCTGTGCTGCGTGGGTTTACTCCGGGAGCTCCGGTTTCCTCCCACAATCCAAAGACATGCATGTTAGGTTAATTGGCTGTTCTAAATTGTCCCTAGGTATCTGTTTCCTATAGGCCCTTAGAATAGAGGGTTAGTACTAGTGAAAGCGCTTTGAGTGGTCTTTGTGACTAGAAAAGCGCTATGTAAGTGTAGGTTAGTTAGTTAGTTAGTAAGTTAGTAAAGAGCTTTACACGTTCTGTAGTAAGAGACCATAGAGAGCGTCAACCTTGACCTTTGACCTTCTGACCCCAAACCTATAGTCAGAGGTTATGGTCTCAGAGTGAACCTGTGTACCAGGTTTAGTGACCCTAGCTTTCTTTGTTGTTGAGATATACTTTATAAGGTATTTTGATGTTGACCTTTGACCTTGTGATCCCAAAACCACAGTCACAATTCAGGGTCACAGGGTGAACCTGTGTACCAAGTTTGGTGGCCCTAGCTTTATTCATACAGTAATAAGGTATAAGGAATGTTAACCTTGACCTTTTGACCTCGCAAGGTCCTAGTCACACTTCATCGTCACGGTGAACCTGTGTACCAAGTTTGGTGACCCTAACTTTACTTGTACAGTAATAAGGCATAAAGAATGTTAACCTTGACCTTTGACCCCAAACCCATAGTCAGAGGTCAGGATCCCAAGGGGAACCTGTGTGCCAGGTTTGGTGGCCCTAGCTTTACTCGTTGTAGAGTAATAAGGCATAAGGAATGCTAACCTTGACCTTTGACCTTTTGACCCCAAACCCATAGTCAGAGCTCAGAATCCCAAGGGGAACCTTTGTAGCAAGTTTGGTTACCCTAGCTTTCTTTGTTGTTGAGATATAGTTTATAAGCCACTTTGATGTTAACCTTTGACCTTGTGATCCCAAAACCACAGTCACACTTCAGGGTCACTTCAAGCACTCAGAGTGTCTTTTGAGATTACATAAAAGCACTCTGAGGCGAGTGTACTATCCCCCGCCTCCGCTTTCTTTGAAGATCCCAGTACTTACTGACAGAGAGTAGTTTTCAAATTTTCAATACAGTTACTGTGACAGACCCAATTTATGATAAGCCCATCATCCACAAATATACAACAAAGCATACAACCTATAGTCAGAGGTCAGGATTCCAAGATGAACCTGTATACCACGTTGGGTGGCTCTAGCTTTTCTCATTCTATAGTAATAGTAAATGTAGCATTTACCATAGTGCAATTGCGATGTTAACTTTGAACCTTTGACCCCTTGACCCAAACCCATAGTTAGGTGAGGGTGTAAGTCATCCAAGATGTGTATTAGATACAACTACTGTACTGATATCAAAAGCCTACATCATTTCTTTCAGTAGTTACTGCATTTACAAGATTTAGGGAAAAATCTGACCTGACCTTTGACCTCAAGGTCATCCAATGAGAGTGAAATTGCAATATGCGCATCATCAGAGTATCTCAAACCATGGTACCAGGTTTCAAAATAATCGGAACAAAACTGCGGGTGGAGTTGATTTCACAAGACAGTTACTGTCTATGAAGTGAGGTGAAACAGGTCATAGGTCAGAGGCTACAATTCCTGCAAAAATCATCTGATCAGAACCAAATTGGAATAAGCGCATCATCAGTATATATCAAATCAGGGTACCAAGTTTCAAAACAATCAGACCAAAACTGTAGGAGGAGTTGATTTCACAATAGTGGGACAGACGGATGGACTGACCCATAACATAATCCCCCGCCAGTCGAAGCCCAAAGGGCTCTTCGACCCCTTTGGGCTCTGGCCAGCAGGGGATAAAAAAGTGATATATTCATTAAACAAGTCACATTGTTTTAAAAAAAACAAAAAAAAACCCAAAAAAAAACCATTGATGCAGTTTACTGAGGGAGACAAAATGACTGGACTGAATATTTAAGAGTCCCAAAATTGTTATCCACCTTATTCATGGGGGTGCTGCTGTTGGAACGATTATGGGCGGCGCTTCCGGTTTCGGCTGACCTCGTGTTAAATCAGTCAGTAAGAGTGGAGTAGCAGGGGGATTTAAAATAGCATTTTTAAAAGTTTTTCAAATTCATTTTAATGTATAGTCCACATATGTGTTTTGCACTCAAGTGGCAGCTAATTTCAGCACTTGTAGTTTTTGTGTTTTGGAATGTTTTTGCATAGTTCTGGTACTTGCTGCTGTTCGTGGTGTGAGGCTCCTCACAGATAAGCCCAACTAAATCTGTGGTTTCAACAGCAATGAGTAGATCATGCACTGAAAACTAAGGGATTGTTCATGTGATCGGTGGTACAGACACAGCAGCATCAGGTATGTTTTCACTTGTATGAATGTCATAGATCTGACGTTTTACCCCGAATTTAAAACGCCCAAGGACGGTGTTGTGGTTCTTTGTGGCTCTGACTAGACTGTACGTCTGCTCTGAGGTAAATCTGATTATGTCCAACATACTGTTAGGCCCAGAAATATTTGGACAGTGACACAATCTTCATGATTTGGGCTCTGCATGCCACCACATTGGATTTGAAATGAAACAACTACAACGGAATTGAAGTGCAGACTTTAAGGTTTAATTCAAGGGGTTGAACAAAAATATATGATTAAACATGTAGGAATTGTAGCTATTTTTATACAAACGCTCCTCATTTCAGGGGCTCAAAAGTAACTGGACAAATAAACATAACCCTAAGTAAAATGTTACTTTTCAATATTTTGTTGAGAATCCTTTGCAGGCAATGACTGCCTGAAGTCTGGAACCCATGGACATCACCAAACGCTGGGTTTCCTCCTTTGTGATGCTTTGCCAGGCCTTTACTGCAGCTGTCTTCAGTTGTTGCTTGTTTGTGGGTCTTTCTGCCTTGAGCAAGTGAAATGCATGCTCGATTGGGTTGAGATCTGGTGATCGACTCGGCCATTGCAGAATATTCCACTTCTTTGCTTTAAAAAAACTCCTGGGTTGCTTTTGCAGTATGTTTTGGATCACTGTCCATCTGTACTGTGAAGCGCCGTCCAATCAACTTTGCTGCATTTGGCTGAATCTGAGCAGAAAGTCTATCCCTATACACTTCAGAATTCATCTGGCTGCTTCTGTCTTTTGTCACATCATCAATAAACACAACTGACCCAGTGCCACTGGAAGCCATGCATGCCCATGCCATCACACTGCCTCCACCATGTTTTACAGAAGATGTGGTGTGCTTTGGATCATGAGCTGTTCCAATTCTGTTCCAATTCTTCTCCAAACTTTCTTCTTCCCATCATTCTGGTACAGGTTGATCTTAGTCTCATCTGTCCAAAGAATGCTGTTCCAGAACTGGGCTGGCTTCTTCAGGTGTTTTTTGGCAAAGTCAATTCTGGCCTTTCTATTTTTGAGGCTGATTAATGGTTTGCACCTTGTGGTGAATCCTTTGTATTTACTCTCATGAAGTCTTCTCTTTATGGTAGACTTAGATACTGATACACCTACTTCCTGGAGAGTGTTCTTCACTTGAGTGGATGTTGTGAAGGGGTTGTTCTTCACCATGGAAAGGATTCTGCGATCATCCACCACTGTTGTCTTCTGTGGATGTCCAGGCCTTTTTGAGTTCCCAAGCTCACCAGTGCACTCTTTTTTTCTCAGAATGTACCAAATTGTTGATTTGGCCACTTCTAACATTTCTGCTATCTCTCTGATGGATTTCTTCTTTTTTTTCAGCCTCAGGATGGTCTGTTTTACCTCCAGTGAGAGCTCCTTTGACCGCATGTTGTGTGTTCACAGCAACAGCTTCCAAATGCAAACGCCACACCTGGAATCAACTCCAGACCTTTTAACTGCTTAATTGACGACAAGTTAACAAGGGAAGAGCCCATGTATCCTTGTTATTTTTTTTTTTTTTGCAGCCTTCTGAGTCAATTGTCCAATTACTTTTGGTCCCTTGAAAAAGAGGCGGCTACGTATTAAAGAGCTGTAATTCCTAAACCCTTGCTCCAGTTTGGATGTGAATACTCTCAAATTACAGCTGAGAGTCTGCACTTTAAGCCCATATTGATTATATAATTGTATCCTGAATATGTTTTCGTAAACAGCTAAAATAACAAAACTTGTGTCACTGTCCAAATATTTTTGGGCCTAACTGTATTTTACCAAGGGCAGCGCAGTGGTGGACTGGTTAGCACTGCGGCAGCACAGCAACTCACCCTTGGCCGGGGGATCCTGGGTTTGATCCCAGCCCCCGACCAACAGTGATCTGTGTGGAGTTTGCATGTTCTCCTCGTGTCTGCGTGGGTTTACTCCGGGATTTTTCCGGTTTCCTCCCACATGGCAAAAACATGCAAGTTAGGTTAATTGGCATCAAAGTGGGGATTCTAAATTGTCCTTAGGTATGACTGTGAGAGTGAATGGTTGTCTGTCTCTCTGTGTTGGTCCTGCGATGGACTGGCGATCTGTCCAGGGTGCACCCTGCCTCTTGCCCAAAGATGCTGGGATAGGCTCCAGCCCCGCCCCCCCCCCCCGCCCCCCGCGACCTGAAAAGCATTAAGCGGAAGAAGATGTATGGATATTTTGCCAAAATGCACCCAACTTTATTGCGGTGGAAACATTGATATATGTCAGAGCTTTCATTTGTTTATGTGACGGGTTAAAAATGGGGATTAATGGGTTAATTAAAAACGTATCATACACGGGTTAAGAAGCAGATTACAGGTTAAAAAGTGAGTTAAAAAGCTGATTGTAGCCAATATATACTGTACAGTTAAAAATGAGTTAAAAAGATTAATATTTCATTATTATTTTTGCACGATTGTTACATTTAAAAACATTAATACAGTACTAAAAAAGTTTAAATACTGTGTACACTATTTACAGTTTGTTGAAAGTCCGATGATTCACAAATCAATTGCTTTTGTCCAGAGAGAGAAGTGTGTTGTGTGCTTGTGCAGAAGTTTCCTTGTTCTTTTGAATAAAGCAAAATGGAGTGAAGACGTAGACCGTGACTCTGTTCATTATTTTTTGCTCAAAAGTACCACGTACCTCTCCCAAACTGTGGAGCAGAGGGCACAACATTTTGGAGGCACCGCTGGGATATTTTGGTGACAGAAAAATCTGGCAGCCGAAGTGGAAACTCGAACCGAATATCCCTCCATGAACCCCAGCATCGGAGACGTAAGGCACCGCCGACATTCACCGTGACTCTGGCACCACGTGCAAAGGTTGTAACTCTAGCGCTGCAATCACCACTAGAGCGCACCACTACACCACGAGGTAAAAAAGAGGCCTACGTTGAACTGTTTTATGCCCACTTCTCTGATGAAAATGGAGTTGGAGAAAGTGTCGTTAGAATTTAAAGGTGCATTATACAAACTGAATGTTGAACAACTGCTTAATGTATGCAATGGACTACAAATATCTGGAATGGGAAAAGGGCAATTTGCAGACAAAACTCGAGGCCAGCTAATCACATTTGTCACAAGTTATGTTGAAAGAACTGAGTAAACTGAGCTAGAAGATGAGGGAATGTCTCATTTGCTAAATATAAGGGACTTGATTGAAAATGCAAAGATGCCAGAGTTAGAGATAGCGGGTGAAGATAAACAGAAAGAAGACTTGCAGAAAGAAGTACATGCTTTACGGGCCACACTTCAAGCCAAAGTAGAGGCTATGCATCAGCTAATGAGTAATAAACTGAGCCTACAGAGCACACCAATGCACAGACGAGCTTCAGTGCCTCCAGATAACTCCATGTGGTGTAAAGACTTTAAAAGGAACTCCGATTATATTGGCATGTTAGCTCTATATGCTTTATTTTTATGTTAGTAACATAACTATAATTTTTTTTTCGCCATTTTTGTTTACGTCGCAATGCATTCTGGGTAGTGACGTAGAATGGTTGCAGCCGTTTTTTCTGTCTTATACAAGCCAAGAAGCGAAACTACGAACTACTGCCATTTGTCAGTGAAAATGCCACATTGCGCGGCTTTTGGATGTAATTTCCAATCAAAGGGAAATGAAGAGAGCGGGGTAAGCCTCCATAGCTTTCCTAAAGAGGGAAAGTTGAGGAAAAAGTGGGGGCGGCAGCAGCTCAGGAGGTAGAGCAGGTCGTCTAATAACCCGATGGTTGGCGGTTCGCATCACGCTCTCCCCAGATATCCTGCCGTTGTGTCCCTGGGCAAGACACTTCACCCGCATTGCCTCCAGTGCCCATAACACTGGGTATGAATGTGTAAAAATGTTTAAATGCTCAGTGGTGGCCGGAGAGGCCGTTGGCGCGGATTGGCAGCCACATTTCCGTCACTCTATGAGTGTCTATGATCACGCGTTATAGCGCACGCTTGATAAAGCTGACATATATATTAATCACGCTATGATAAAGCGCTATATCGCTCAAAGCGTGCGCTTGAGACATGTCTATGATCAAGCGCTACTGCCGCTGGCTGTCTGTGTGGTGTCCTAAAAATGACGTGGGCTACATTGACAATTGGAGCTCTTTTTGGGGAAAACCTGGTCTTATGAGACGAGACAGCATTCATCCCACTTTGGATGGTGCTTCTCATTTATCTAACAATCTGGCATCTTTTTTATCCAAATTTCCAAAACCTTGACTATTCAGAGTTGGGATCAGGAAGCAGAGTCGCAGTCTTACACGCCTCTCTGCAGCTCCTCTTCATCCGCCACCCCTCAGCTTAGCCCCTGTCTTTCCCGTCAGAGAATCGTTGTCTGCTCCCTCCAAAGTAAATAAAAATATAATGTATAAGCATCCCAAAGTGATAAAGAAAAATATTGGTAAAACTCAAATTAAACATAAAGCCTCTAAATTGAATGATTTGGCCTCTGTTCCTCCTCATAATTTAAAAATTAAATGTGGTTTATTAAATATTAGGTCACTAACTCCCAAGTCTCTGTTAGTCCATGATTTGTTAATTGATCATCAGATTGATTTAATTTCCCTTACAGAGACTTGGTTAGGGCAAGAGGATTATGTTGGTTTAAATGAATCAACTCCCTCTGGTTATTTAAACTGTCAAAATCCCAGAAGTTCTGGTCGTGGAGGAGGAGTAGCAACAATTTACCATTCCAAATTACTAGTTAATGTAAAGCAAAAAACATGTTATAATTTCTTTGAGGGCCTGGTCCTCAGTATTGGGCACTTTAGCAATTTTAGGTTAAACCCAATTTTATTTGCCATAGTTTATCGTCCCCCATCAACCTACTCAGAATTTTTATCCGAATTTGCTGATTTCTTAGCTGACTTAGTACTGAAATCTGATAGAATAATTATAGTAGGGGACTTTAATATACATGTGGATGTAGATAGTGACTGCCTTAATGTGGCATTTAATTCAATATTAGACTCGATTGGGTTTTCTCAGAAAGCAGGAAATTCTACTCATTACCTCCACCATACATTGGACCTTGTTCTGACATATGGCATAGATATAGAAAATCTTGTAGTGTCTCCTCATAACCCTGTACTGTCAGACCATTGTCTGTTAACCTTTGATTTTACTATTTCTGACTATTTGGCTCCTAAAGAAAAATATTATTACAGTAGATGCCTCTCAGATGATGCTGTTACCAAATTTATGCAGATTGTTTCCTCTATGCCATGTGTCAACACAACGGAAATAAGCTATAGACAGCTTGCTCCTTCTGTAATTGATAACATGGTGGATAGTGTTTCAGCTTCTCTGCATCAGACTCTAGACTTGGTGGCCCCCTTAAAAAAGAAAAAGTCTAATCAGAGATTTCTAACTCCTTGGTTCAACACAGAAACTCATAGCTTAAAACAGAAGACTCGTCAATTAGAAAGAAAATGGCGCTCCATTAATTTAGATGAAATCTATTTAGCTTGGAGAAATCATCTTTTAATTTATAAAAAATCTCTTAGAAAAGCTAGAACGAGTTATTACTCTGCATTAATAGAAGAGAACAAGAATAATCCCAGGTTTCTTTTCAGTACTGTAGCCAGGCTGACAAAGAGTCAGGACTCTGTCATTCCTAGCATTCCCTTAGAGCTTACTAGTCAGGACTTTATGAACTTTTTCAATAATAAAATTTCATCCATCAGAGATAAAATCAATCAGATTCTTCCCACAGTTAACTTAAATACTGTAACTACTACAACTCCTTCTATTGATGTCTGTCTTGATGAGTTTACTCCAATCGACCTTTGTGAGTTAGACAAAATAGTTTCCTCATCCAAACCTTCAACTTGTCTTTTAGACCCTATTCCTACCAGGTTATTTAAAGCGTACCTCTGGTGGTCGTGAAGACGCATTTGACTTGAAAACATTATGAAAAAGTATTTCTTATTTTGGTAAATAATTTTTGCCAGCCATATACCACCAGACATATATTCAAATAGGACCTTGGCCATGGGCAGCCAATGAAAACTGTGGGCGCAGCCATGGCACATGCGGATGTGACGTCACTTCGTTGATACTCAACAGTCAATGCTCCACCTGTATGAGAGACTAGGGTGCTGTTGTGAGTGTTTTTATTCTATTATGGCTGAATTGTCGGACTCTGAGGAAGAATTTGTCCAACGTGGCTACAGGTTTGAGCCAGAAAGGTCTTCTGAGGGTTAAAGTGACGAAGTGGTCCTCACACACAACGCAATTTCGTCTGAAATTATTCGTCTGTGCCCTGTTTCCGCTCCGATCTTCTGACAAGGTGAGCTGGGTTTGGGTACACAAAAAAAGTGTTTCTTTGTTTTTTTCGCTTATTATTCAGACATCCAAAGGCTTTACATTCCGCCATGTTGCGATATCCATATCGCATTGTATGTTTTTGTTTTTACAAGAGCAACGAGTGTCTGCTGCTCTGTATATAGTTGTAGAATCATCTTCCGTGTTGCGGCAGTTACGAGATCAGATGAGACAAGCAGCTGAATTTAAGCATTTATTTATTTATTTTCTACTCGTTTCAGTTCAGCATTTAATATGAACCCTGAGTTTGAAATAAACGTTTTGGTCCTCACACAACGCAACGCGCTGTCTGCCGCTCTTTATAGCGGCGAGGGAGGAGCCGAATTAATCTGCCGTGTTGCGGCTGTTAACGACCTCAGATCAGACAATAGGACCCGCCGAATTTAAGCATTTATTTATTTATTTTCTACTCATTTCAGTTCTGCATTTAATATGAACCCTGAGTTTGAAATAAACGTTTGAATTTGAATTTGAATATCCCTAAAGCCGCTGCACATCCGGGTACTCGAGGCTCAGCCAATACTGATCCAGATCGCGGTAGCCACGAAATTACGTCACAGGAAGCGTCCTGGAAGGCCATGTAGCCGCTAGTATGGCTGTACCCTTGTTTTGCTGACATAGCTGAACCAGCACATCAGCAATGGATTTATATCAAATTGCTTTGAACGTGAATTTCAACTTAAACTTGAACTAGAACGTGAGACAGGGGCTCAATATAATATCTTTTTTTTCACGACCACCATAGGTACACTTTAAAGAAGTCTTCCCACTTATTGGTAGCTTTATTCTTCATATAATCAATTCTTCATTAACTTTAGGCCATGTACCGCAGGCTTTTAAAACAGCTGTAATTAAACCCTTACTCAAAAAGCCAACGCTAGATCCAGGAGCTTTAGCTAACTATAGACCAATCTCTAATCTCCCTTTCATTTCAAAAATCTTAGAAAGAGTTGTTGCTACGCAATTATTTGACCACCTGCAGGGAAATGGTTTACTTGAAGAGTTTCAATCTGGGTTTAGAAACCATCATAGTACTGAAACAGCCTTAGCGAAGGTCACTAACGACCTCCTCATTGCATCTGATAATGGACTAGTTTCTGTACTTGTCCTTTTAGACCTTAGTGCAGCTTTTGATACTATCGATCATAATATTCTACTTGATAGATTAGAACACTATGTTGGACTTAATGGAACTTCGTTGCAGTGGTTTAGATCTTATTTATCTGATAGGTTCCAGTTTGTTCATGTAAATAATGAGTTTTCTTTCAACTTAAAGCTTAGTCATGGAGTTCCACAGGGATCTGTGCTAGGCCCTACTCTTTTTAGTTTATATATGCTTCCGTTAGGCAACATTATTAGAAAGCACTGTATACATTTTCATTGTTATGCAGATGACACACAATTATATCTGTCAATGAAGCCAGATGATAGTAATCAATTAGCCAAGTTAGAAGCCTGTCTTAAGGAAATCAAAGCTTGGATGACTTGTAATTTCCTGCTATTAAATTCAGATAAGACTGAAGTCATTCTTGTTGGTCCAAAAAACCTTAGAAATTCCTTTCCAAATCAAACTTTCAGTTTGGATGTGGTTACTCTTTCTCTTAATAGCTCTGTGAGGAACCTTGGAGTTATTTTTGATCAGGATTTGTCCTTCAATTCACATATTAAATTTGTTTCAAAGACTGCCTTCTATCATTTGCGTAATATTGCCAAGATTAGGAGCATCTTGTCTCAGAGTGATGCTGAGAAACTGATCCACGCTTTTGTTAGCTCGAGATTAGATTATTGTAATTCTTTATTATCAGGCTGTCCTAAAACATCTTTAAAAAGTCTTCAGCTGATCCAAAATGCTGCAGCAAGAGTTTTAACAGGTACTAGAAAGAGAGATCATATCTCTCCGGTTCTGGCCTCCCTTCATTGGCTTCCCATAGAGTTTAGAATTAAGTTTAAAATCCTTCTTCTTACTTACAAAGCTCTAAACAATCAGGCTCCTTTTTATTTAAAAGATCTGATACTATCGTATTATCCTAACAGAGCACTACGCTCCCAAAATGCAGGATTACTTGTAATACCTAGGATCTCCAAAAGTACAATGGGAGGCAGAGCCTTCAGTTATCAAGCTCCTCTCCTGTGGAATCAGCTGCCAATCTGGATTCGGGAGTCAGACTCGATCTCTGTTTCTAAGAATAGGGCTAAAACCTACCTTTTTGATATAGCCTACAATTAGGGAGGGATCATGTGTTTCTGAACCCTCCCTTAGTTATGTTGCTAATAGGTTTAGTCAGCCGGGGGACCTCCAGTAATGCACTGGGCCTCACTCCTTTCCTCACTCTCAATGAAATATTTTTTTTGCTGGTCATTAACATTTGTTTGTTCTCTCCCATAGATTGAGTCCCCATCGTGCTGTTTGCTCTCTACATGTCTGTTCTTTTCTTCTTCTCTATCCCCTCACCCCCCAGCCAGTCGCAGCAGATGACTGCCCCTCCCTGAGCCTGGTTCTGCTGGAGGTTTCTTCCTGTTAAAAGGGAGTTTTTCCTCTCCACCGTCGCCAAGTGCTTGCTCACAGGGGATCGCCTGATTGCTGGGGTCTTTCTGCAACTGTGGGGGTTCCCCCTACAGTTGATAGTGCTATGAGATGACTGTTGTTGTGAAATGGCGCTATATAAATAAAGTTGAATTGAATTGAATTGAATTGAATTGAATTGAACTTTTTCCTCAACTTTCCCTCTTTAGGAAAGCTATGGAGGCTTACCCCGCTCTCTTTATTTCCCTTTGATTGGAAATTACATCCAAAAGCCGCGCAATGTGGCATTTTCACTGACAAATGGCAGTAGTTCGTAGCTTCGCTTCTTGGCTTGTGTAAGACAGAAAAAACGGCTGCAACCATTCTACGTCACTACCCAGAATGCATTGCGACGTAAACAAAAATGGCGATTTACATCGTAATAAAGTTTTTTAAAAATATATAAAACTGGGAATTATTTTCAAAAAATTATATTATAGTTATGTTACTAACATAAAAATAAAGCATATAGAGCTAACATGCCAATATAATCGGAGTTCCTTTTAAGATATCAGGCCAAATAGGGGAGTCGGGACAAAAAGACAAGCTCACATTTTCCTGTCTGGCCAGGCAGATTGAAAATGGGCTCAGTAAAGACTACCATGAAGATGAGATCATCAACGCAGTGATTCGCACCATCACACCAGGCCTGCAGCTGAGAAGTTACCTAGAAGGCAAAGGTAATCTTACTCTTCCTGCCCTGCGGAGGATCCTAAGTCTCACTATCAGGAGAGAGGGGCTACTGAACTGTACAAGCAGCTTTCTTCAGAAGCTCAGAGCAGTAAAGAGACTCCTCAAAACTTCCTTCTGAGAGCCATGGACCTTTGCCAGAAGATTCTTTTTGCGTCCCAGGAAGATGAGTCAGGTCTAAAATATGATCCCACCTTGGTCAAAAGTTTGTTCATGCACACCATCCTAACAGGTTTGCAGAGTGACAATGTTAAGAGTGACATGCAGCTGTACCTTCTTCAGCCCACGACACCTGATGAAGTTTTATTGGAAAAGGTGAATATTGCATGCGCAAATGAAAAGGAAAGACAAGACAAGAAGAAACATGCTGTCCCCCAGCGAGCGGCCGCCGTGAATGCTGTTCAGCCCAGTGACATTCCTGCAC
This sequence comes from Pholidichthys leucotaenia, assembly GCA_020510985.1. Classification (NCBI taxonomy): domain Eukaryota; kingdom Metazoa; phylum Chordata; class Actinopteri; order Cichliformes; family Pholidichthyidae; genus Pholidichthys; species Pholidichthys leucotaenia. Next base: position 56,231,524 of record CM035837.1, on the reverse strand, counting down.
CTGCAGAAAAAAAGACAGTTCAAAAACAAAGCACAGCCGTTCCATCACCTGATCTGCTGGCAGAGATTAAAGAGATGCGGTCTGAGATGGTACTTTTAAAGGACTTGCGAGCTGAAGTGTCCCAAATCCGAGAAACTATGCAGAAGTCTTCAGCCACAGCACAGCCCACCACCAGCGGAGGACCTGAAAACCACTCCCCAGCACCGACTTTCACACCATACCCACAATACCAGCTGGACCCATCTGCTCAGCACTACTTTCCTCAACAGCGGCCCCAAGCAGCTCTTCAGCAGTACTATCCAGCGCAAGGCCTGGCACCGATGAGAGGCACTGCACAGTTCCAGCCGCGCTTTGCCCCTCAGTGGTACCACATGCCCCGCCCACAACCAAGGTGTTATTATTGCATTCAGACAGGTGAAGAGTTTTGCTAGCACTGTTTTAGCTGTGGCTCCGCCTAGATCCTGTTCATAATTTTTATGGACAAGATTTCTAGGCGCAGCCAGGGAACGGAGGGTGTCATGCTTGGTGACCACAGGATCTCATCTCTGTTGTTTGCAGATGATGTTGTCCTGTTGGCTTCATCCAGCAATGACCTACAGCTCTTGCTGGGACGGTTTGCCGCTGAGTGTGAAGCGGCTGGGATGAGAATCAGCACCTCCAAGTCCGAATCCATGGTCCTCAGCCGGAAAAAGGTGGATTGTCCTCTCTGGGTTGGGGACAGGCTCCTGCCCCAAGTGGAGGAGTTTAAGTATCTTGGGGTCTTGTTCACGAGTGAGGGGAAAATGGAGCGAGAGATTGACAGATGGGTCGGAGCAGCATCTGCAGTGATGCGGACGTTGTACCGGTCTGTTGTGGTGAAGAGGGAGCTTAGTTCTAAAGCAAAGCTGTCGATTTACCAGTCAATCTACGTTCCTACTCTCACCTATGGTCACGAGCTTTGGGTAATGACCGAAAGAACAAGATCGCGGATACAAGCGGCTGAAATGAGCTTTCTCCGTAGGATTGCTGGACTCACCCTCAGAGATAGGGTGAGGAGCTCAGTCATCCGGGAGAGGCTCAGAGTAGAACCGCTGCTCCTCCACATTGAAAGGAGTCAGTTAAGGTGGTATGGGCATCTGATTAGGATGCCTCCTGGACGCCTCCCACTTGAGATGTTTCAGGCACGTCCCACTGGGAGGAGACCCCGGGGCAGACCCAGGACTCGGTGGAGAGACTATGTCTCCCAGCTGGTCTGGGAACGCCTTGGTATCCTCCCTGGAGAGCTGGAGCAGGTGGCGGGGGAGAGGGAAGTCTGGGCTTCTCTGCTTGAACTGCTGCCTCCGCGACCCGGACCTCCGGAAAAGCGGTAGAAGATGGACGGATGGATGGATGGATGGATGGATGTTTTAGCTGTGGGAGCAGCAAGCATTTTAGAGCAGGCTGTAAAGCACAGAAGCCAGTGAAACCAGTCAGAGGTAACTCTTTAAACTAGAAGGGGTCACTCCAGCGGGACATGGTGTGACCGGTGACATAAAAAGGTCCCAGTGTTGTTATAGCTGTGCTACACAGGGTGAAAACCAGAGTTTGAAATGTAGTTCAGTGTGTAAAAGTGCCTTGTACTGCTCCAAAAAGTGTCAAGGAGAGCATTGGCCCATACACAAAGCCAAATGTAAGCCCTACACCTGTGGTGGTATTCGTAAAGGGGGTAGAAAGTTCCCTGAGAAACAGGTCTAGAGGAAATTCTGTGAAAAAGACAAAATACCGTCTGTCAGACAGTTAGTGGGGAGTGGTGGCTCAGTTGGTAGAGCATCCGCCCCACACCCGGGAGGCAGGGGTTCAAATCCCGGCCGGGTCATGCCGAAGACCAAATAAAAGTGGAACTTCCTGCCGTCCAGCTTGGTGCTCAGCAAAAAATGGAATGGAGGAGGGAAATTTGCGGCCGCGCCTTGCATGGCAGCGGCCCTCTGATTCTACACTTGGGGTGTGTGTGATTAACACAGTAGATAGGTAAAACACAATCTCGTTCTACTGTACATGATTGGTTGTACAGTTGAATGACAATAAAGGGTGATTTAATTTAAAATATCTCATTCGGTGCTTTTTAGGCAACAGAAGGGTTGAAGCACTTTGGGACTCTGGCTCACAAGTTTGTGCTATTGATGAGTCATGGAAAAACACTAATTTACCTGAGTTACCGCTGAGAAATGTGAGTGAGCTTATCAACCCGAATGAACCCCTCCATCCTGAAGCAGCCAATGGTACAGACATGCCATACGTGGGGTGGGTTGAGGTACCATTTAAACTTACAGCCAATGACTCTTGAGTTACTCATACCTGTTCTAGTGCTTAAAGGTAACCAGCAACAATGTCCAATTATTGGGTTTAATGTTTTTTGTTTTTTTTTTTTTATTTAAGTTTTTGTAAAGGGTATACAGGTCGTTACAGCAATGCAGTGTTTACATTTTCATCACATGTTCCCTTATTTTCTGATATCTGACAACATTGGAAGATTAATTCTTACAACACCCCTTATTTTTTTTTTTTTTTTAAAGTGAAAGAAAAAGTGAAATTAAAGAGAAAAAAAAAACAAAACAAAAAACAAAAAAAAACCAAACAAACCAGTAAAAAACAAACAAAAAGAAAAAGTAAGTAAATAAAGATAAAAGAGCATCTGAGTAGCATTGGAACAAAGAGCGGAACCATTATTGAAATGGTATTTGTCAAAGATTAGATCTAATGGAAGACACATATGCGGTCCAGGGTTGCCAAAAGTTCATGAACCCATCCATGTCCTGTCTCAGTGCGAATGTCAACTTTTCCATCGAGTAAATGTCTTGGATCACGTTAGTCCAATCTTCAGGTGTAGGACAGTCCTTCAACATCCATTTTTTAGTTAGAGCTTTTTTGCTTGCCAATATTAAAACATTGAATAAGTATTTTTCTCCTCGTCTTTCCAGTGAGTCCGGTAGTAAACCCAAATACAAAGTTACAAAAGAAAAGGGAACTGTAATTTTGAATATTTTCCCCAATATTGTCTGTACATTGGTCCAATATTGGTGGATAACTGGGCATGACCAAAACACATGAAAATGATTTGCAGTCTTTTCACCACACAAGCGCCAACAGTTCAATCCCTTATGGGTAAATTTGATTTGTGCAGGTGTTCTGAAAAATCTTGCCAAGTTTTTCCATCCAAATTCTCTCCACTGCAGGGATGAGGTACTTTTCCATTGCTGTTTATTTAGCTTTTCCCATATTTCCAGATGTAAAGTGAAATTCCCCTCTTTTTCCCATCTCTCTTTTATATAAGATGTGTTGTCTCCTTTTAAGTCTTGAAGACCTTGGTATATTTTAGAAATGTATCTGATCCCTGGGATCCCTTTATATGCCATTAAGAAGACCTTCAGAACACCTGACTGGGCCCTTTCCAAAACCTCCTTTTTAAGTATATTGTTTATGTGGTGTCTAAGCTGGAAGAACCTGTAAAGGTCTTGATTTATTAGGCCTTGTTTTTTCAAATCTTCAAAACTTCTTAAGATTTGCCCTTTAAAAAAATCGTAATATTTTATCAGCCCCTTCTCCTTCCACTTTTTAAATCTGGTGTCTGTTTTATTAGGAGTAAAGTCCTGATCATAGGCGATCCATTGCAGAAGTCGATAGGGCTCTTTAGTTTGATTCTCTCTGACTATCTTAAACCAAATTTTTAGCGGGGTCTCTATCCACGGGTTAGTGTTATTCAAAAGCTTAGGTAAGACATTGTTCCCTATTATCGCCTGTAGGGGGATGTCACTTGTTATTTGGCATTCGATCTCCTTCCATTGTGCAGAGTAGACTGGGTTACATATCTCTACTAAAGTTTTAATTTGTGCGGCTTTAAAGTAGTCCCTGATATTTGGCAGCGCGAGCCCACCTTTGTCTTTGTTTAGCTGTAGGGTTCTATATCTGATTCTAGGTCTCTTGCCCTGCCATATGAATCTTGAGATCCTTCTGTCCAGCTCCTGCCATGTTTTTTTGGGAGGTTCTACCGGTATTGTTTGGAAAAGGTATAGAAGACGTGGAAGTATATTCATTTTGACTGCTTCAATTCTTTGTGCAATACCCAAGAATGGTATCATATTCCATCTTGCTAGGTCAGATTTTATTTTTGTCACCAGTGGATCATAGTTTAGTGATATAATTTTGTTGAGTTGTTTCGGGATATTGACCCCCAGATATTTCATAGATTCCGACTCCCAGTTAGTTTTGAGTTTGCTTAGTGAATAATGATTTGGGTCATAGTTGAATGTTAAAACTTGGGTTTTATGCATATTTAATTTGTACCCCGATAAATCTCCATACTCTGAAAAAACTGAGGTTAGTTCTGGTAAAGAAGTGTCCGGCTGCCCTAGGTATATTAAAATGTCATCAGCAAAGAGTGCTATTTTATGTTCCTTCTGACCAAGTGTAATACCTTGAATTTTTTGGTTTTGTCTTATCCATTGGCTCAGAGGTTCTATGAAGATTGCAAAGAGCAGTGGAGACAGGGGGCAGCCCTGACGACATCCTCTTTCCAGTTCAAAAGATGATGATAAATTACCGTTAATCCTTATTTTAGCTGTTGGTTTTTTATATAATGCCTGTATAGTTCTAATGAAGTTGTTATGAAAATTGAAACTGGATAAGATTCTGTATAGAAAAGACCAGTCAACCGAATCGAATGCTTTTTCAGCATCTAATCCTAATATGACTGCATTTAAGTTATATTTTTTTATATGATGAATTATGTGTAAAGTGCGTCGAATGTTGTCTTGTGTCTGTCTTTGTCTTATAAAACCTGTTTGGTCTAAATGAATTAGGTCTGTCAGTATATTCTCTAACCTTTTGGCAAGGATAATGGTAAAAAGCTTATAGTCCTGATTTAGTACACTGATTGGTCTGTAGTTGGAGCACTCTAGTTTATCCTTTTCAGGTTTAGGTATAACTGCAATGACCCCTTCTCTCCAGGAGGGGGGGATTTCCCCTGTGTGGAGGACATAATTAAATGTTTTCAGGAGGAGAGGAGATAGTTGCTGTTTAAAGGTTTTGTACCACTCTGCTGTATAGCCATCAGCTCCTGGGGATTTGTTAGCTTTAAGTTTCATAATTGCTTTTTCCAATTCTTTAGAATGTATTTCTGACAGTAGTGTTTTATTTTGTGACTCCGTAAGTTGGGGAAGGTTTAATGTGTTTAGGAATGCCTCGGATGCGTTTTTATGTTTTTTGTGGGAGTATAAGTTCTTATAGTAATTCTCGAAGTTTTTAAGAATATCCTGAATTCTGAATTTTATTTCCTTTGATACTGGGTCTCTGATTTTGTAGATTGCTCTTTCTGTTTGATGTTTCCTCAATTTATAGGCTAGCAATTTTGCCGATTTACTGCCTGCTTCATAGTATTTTTGTTTCAGAAATGTAAGTTTCTTCTGGATTTCTATTGTGTAGATCTCATTTATTTGGTTTTTAATTTCCTTAATCTTGAGCGAGTCAGTAGAATGAGTGTTGCCTTTGTGTTCTTTTTCTAGGTTCCTAAGTTCTGACTCTAATGTGGATAGTTTTTCTTGTCTTAGTTTCTTTTGGGTTGCCAGTTTTGCAATAATCTTTCCTCTTATTACAGCTTTACATGCATCCCACAGTATTAAAGGGGATACTTCTCCATTATCGTTATCTTCCAAATATCTGAGAATATCTGACTCCAATTCATCTTTCAATGGTCCTTTCAGGACATTTGAATTTAACCTCCAAGAAAATGTATTATTTGTGTATTTTTGGATATTTAAGTCCATGTAGATCGGACTGTGGTCGGAGAGATCCATCAGTCCTATTTTACATGTTTTTACTCTACCAATGTCTCTATTAAACATAAAAAAATAGTCAATCCTTGAGTAAGATGAATGTGGAGTTGAGTAAAATGTATAGTCTTTTACACTGGGGTTGAGTTCCCTCCACACATCACAGATTCCCATTTCTTTTAGTAGCATCCGAGTCTTCCTGTTTTGGGTGTTATTTTGATGTGGGGAATTACCAGAAGCATCCCAGTATGGATTCAGTCTAAGATTAAAGTCCCCACCACATATCACTAAACCTTGAGCTTTAGTTATCATTAGGTCGAATACATTTTTATAAAATTTCCAGTTAGCCCCTGGGGGAGCATACACATTCAGCAGGGTGATATCTTCTCCCTCTAGCCGCCCAGTTACCAAACTGTATCTCCCTTCTTTATCTTTGTGTTCTGATTTTTTTTCAAATGTAATTTTGGTTGATATCAATGTCGCTACTCCCCTCCTCCTCCCTGATTTATATGAAGATGAAGAGATCATTTTAAACCCTTGTCTACTGAGTTTATTGTGTTCCACGTCTGTTAGGTGGGTTTCTTGTAAAAGTATTATTCCTGCTTTGTCTTTTTTCATTTTGCCTAGAATCTTGGATCTTTTAACTGGATTCAGGATCCCTTTTACATTATATGAAATTATTTTGGTTACACCCTGTTTCTCCATTGTGTTGTTTTGTTTAGTATAACTGTGTGGTGGCCCTCTTTTGTGCTACTCAGAAACTGAAAGAACATTAAAAACAAGAAAAACATTAAGAACATAGTGTAAAAAACTTTAAAACAAAAAACTGTCAAAAGAACTTCCTGAGCTGAGGTCTTTTTAAAGACCCTGTAAGAGCCTTGATGGAGTGAAGGCTCTGAGGGAAATTCCTCAAACTCTGTTACGTGTTGAGGGCCCTCTCGTACCACTGAAAGTAGTCCCATGCTTTTAACGTGAGTTTCAGAACCCAATCCAAACTTGTAATGATTTTTTTTTTTTTTTCCTTTTATGCCTAAACCCTGTGAAATTGTGTGCACCCTCCCACCCCCATCACATCAAACATTCACGCAAAAACAGTATTTGTTAGTATGAGCAGAACATGTGGATTATTGTCACATTTCTATTTTAACAAGTTTTTTTTTTTTTTTTTTATTACAAAGACTTATTTGTTTCAAATAATATGATTGTTCCATGAAATGTTTTACCACATGCTGAATATGCATCTCCTTTAATGTTTGTTACCTTGTATGAGGGGGGTTGGATGTGCGGATTGATTCAAGAGAAAGGAAAAAAAAAAAAAAAGGTCGCTATTCCAACCTGAAAACGGATAGTTTATCCGCGACGCTCTGGTGCTGGGTTTCCCGCTGCTGGTCCGTGGATTTTGAGGGTCTTTGTGTTGTCCATGTTTGCGCTTTGATCTTCTCACTCGGGTCTGCTGCGGGTTTAAACACCGTTACCGGGAGCCCTCTTCTCGCCATGTCAGCTGTTGCTTCTTCCGCCGAATTATAGAGACACGTTTCATCGCCGTAGAAGACCCTTAACTTCGCAGGAAATGGTGTCTGAAAGCGCAATTTCTTCTCTCTTAACACCTTTTTCGCGTCATTGTATTCCCTGCGCTTTTTAAGGACCTCCGGGGCGTAATCGTGTTCCACGTAGACTTTTCTCTCCTGGTGCATAAATCCTTTTTTCTGCCAGGCCAGTCTTACAACCTCTTGTTTTATTTTGAAATTGGAAAATCTTACCAACACCGAACGTGGGGGCGCTTCCGCCGCCGGCCTAGCGGCTAATGAACGATGTGCCTTTTCTATCTTCAAGTCGGTGGTTTGTGGAATATCCAATTTCTCTCTTAGTAAGGATTCCACGCATTCTGCCATTGAGTTAAAACCATTTTCGGTTCCTTCTATCAGACCATGAATTCTTATGTTGTCTCTTCTTTGTTTTCCTTCTTGGTCGGTTAGCTTAGCCTCTATAGCTGCTTGTCTTTTGCGTAGGTCCAGCACAGAATCTTCGAGCACTTTTATTCGATCCTCTGTTTCCAAGATTCGGTTCTCGGCCTGGTCCACTCTGCTGTTTGTCCTTTTCAATTCTTCTCTGAATTCCCGAAATTCGGCCGTAACATCTCGGCGAAATCGTCGTAGTTCCTCAAATAGTGATTTCAGGCTAACCCTTTTGTTAGCTATCACCAGCTCCTCGTCTTCTGAACGGGGATCTTCCAGTTCAGATTCTCCGGCCGATACGTGTCCTAGCCTGGAGAATTTCAGTTTCTTCTGTTTTCCTTTAGACATGATGATTTTGTCTTTTGATTTTCACTCCTCCAAAAATCCGTTAAGTTTGATTTTCAAGGTGTTATCCTGGATTGAGTCTGAGAGCTTCAGTGTTAAGCTGCAGTCGCCATGGCGTCCAGACCGGAAGTCCGGGTTTAATGTTTTTGAGCACTTGATTTCAGAAAGTATGAAAGGTGAAAATGTCGTCGGCCTCCGTCGGTCTATGATGACCATGGAAGAGAATCCTAAACGTCTACTCTGCTGGAACAGCACCGCCTGTGGCTGAACAGGCCGATGCGCGAATGACAGTCCCTGTCACACAGGTCACACTTGTGGGTGGTCTCCGTGCTGCTGGGTCTGTGGCGGTTCTTCCTGCGGGTCCTTTTTTTCATCTGCTGCAGCAGTCAGTCTCTCTTCACCCGCCTTGAGCTGTCTGGTCAGGGTGCCTCTCCATTTGGAGCGGTCCGTTGCAAGGTCCTCCCAGCGCTCTGTGTTGATATCCAGGGCCTTCATGTCTCTCTTGCAGACGTCTCTAAAGCACAGCTGTGGGCGGCCAACGTCTCTCCTGCCAGTTGCCAGTTCTCCATAGAGGACGTCTTTGGGGATTCTGCCATCCTCCATACGGTGAACGTGGCCTAGCCAGCGGAGCCTGCGCTGCCTGAGTAGAGTGAACATGGAGGGAAGGCCGGCGCGGGACAGAACTTCTGTGTTGGGCACTTTGTCCTGCCAGGATATGTCCAGGATGTGGCGAATGCAGCGCAAGTGGAAGGAGTTCAGTCTCTTTTCCTGCCGGGCGTATGTTGTCCACGTCTCACTCCCATAGAGCAGTGTGCTGATGACGCAGGCGTTGTACACTGCCATCTTCATCTTGACAGAGAGTTTGGGATTCTCCCACACTCGTGTGGTGAGGCGAGTGAGTGTGAAGGCTGATTTTCCAATCCTCTTGTTGATCTCTGTATCAAGGGAGAGGTTGTTGCTGATCGTGGACCCCAGGTACGTGAACTGATTCACGACCTCCAGCTTGTAGTCATCAATGGTGATGGTTGGTGGTGCTTCCATGCCTTGCGCCAAGACGTTAGTCTTCTTCAGGCTGATGGTAAGCCCGAAGTCCTTGCATGCCTGGGAGAAGCGGTCCATCAGGGTCTGAAGCTCCTGCTGTGTGTGGGTTGCGACTGCAGCGTCGTCTGCGAACAGCATGTCTCTGATTAGAGCCTCGCGTACTTTGGTTCTGGCTTTCAGGCGGGCAAGGTTGAAAAGCCTGCCGTCAGATCTTTGTGTGCAGGTAGATTCCCTCTGTTGCTGTGCTGAAGGCATGCCTCAGGAGCATAGCAAAGAAAATCCCAAAGAGGGTTGGCGCAAGTACACAGCCCTGTTTCACTCCGCTGCGTATGTTGAATGGCTCTGAGACGTTGCCATCATGCTGCACTATCCCCTGCATGTTGGTGTGAAACGATTCGATGAGGCTTTGCAACTTTGGTGGGCATCCTATCTTTGGCAGGATCTTGAAAAGGCCCTCTCTGCTGACCAGATCGAACGCTTTGGTGAGGTCGATGAAGGCGACGTACAGAGGCATGTTCTGTTCTCTGCATTTCTCCTGGAGTTGGCGGATGGAGAATATCATGTCTACCATCGATCGCTCAGCGCGGAAGCCACACTGAGACTCGGGGTAGACACGTTCGGCAAGCTTCTGTAGACGAACGAGAACAACTCGTGCGTAGACTTTGCCAACAACGCTGAGGAGGGAAATGCCCCTGTAGTTGTTGCAATCGCTTCTCTCCCCTTTGTTTTTGTAGAGGGTGATGATCTTGGCGTCCCTTATGTCCTGTGGTACGGCACCTTCCTTCCAGCACTGGCAGAGGACGTCATGCAATGGCAGCAGTAGGGCGGTCTTGCAGTGCTTGATCAGGTCAGGGGGTATGCCGTCGTTGCCGGGTGCCTTGCCAGCGGCCAAGCTATCAATGGCCTTACTGAGTTCGTCGATGGTTGGCTCGGCGTCAAGTTCATCCATGGATGGCAGGCAGTCGATGGCATCAAGGGCTGACGGTGTCACGGTGTTCTGTCTAGAGTAGAGGTCGGAGTAGTGTTCCACCCATCTCTCCATCTGCTTGTTCTTCTCTGTGATCATCTCCCCAGTGGAAGATTTGAGGGGGGCCGTCTTGCTCTGAGCCGGACCAAGTGCTTTCTTGATGCCATCGTACATACCACGGATGTTCCCTGTTATGGCAGCGGTTTGAATGTCTTGGCTGAGCTGAGTCCAGTACTCGTTGGCACAGCGCCGAGCAGTCTGCTGAACTTTGCTTCTCGCAGCCCTGAGAATCTGGAGATTCTTCTCGTTTGGGTACTTCTTGTACTCAGCAAGTGCTGAGCGCTTGGCTTCAATGACGGGGGTCATCTCGGTCAACTTGGCATCAAACCAGTCCTGTGACTTCGAGGTCTTCCTCCCAAAGGTAACCAAGGCTGTGCGGTAGATGGTGTTTCGCAGCTCTTCCCACTTCTGCTTTGCAGATTCTCCTCCTTGTGGTACACCAAGTTCCTTCTCAAAGGTGGAGGCAAACTGCTCAACAAGTTCTGGTTGGGCCATCTTGCTGGTGTCAATCCGTGCCTTTCCAGGTTGTCTAGCACGATGGAATTTCTTCAGCTGCAGCTTGACCTTGCAACACACCAATGAATGGTCTGTGTCGCAATCTGCACTCTGGAATGAACGGGTGATTAGCACGTTCTTCAGTGAGGTGCGCCTGGTCAGGATCAAGTCTAGCTGGTGCCAGTGCTTTGAGCGCGGATGTTGCCAGGAAACCTTGTGTTGGGGCTTGGTCTTGAAGAACGAGTTTGTGATGCACAGATTGTGATATGTGCAGAACTCGAGCAGCCGCTGTCTGTTGTCGTTCATTCTGCCCATGCCAAAAGGTCCAAGACAGGAGGGCCAGGAGTCGTGGTCAGCACCCACTCTGGCATTGAAGTCTCCAAGGAGAATGAGTTGCTCAGAGTTGGGGATGATCCTGACAGTTGTTGTGAGATTCTCGTAGAACTCGTCTTTTGCCTCTGGTGTGGCTGTCTGTGTTGGGGCATACACACTGACGAGGGTGACTGGGCCTTGAGTGGTGTTCAGGCGGAGGGTGAGGAGTCGTGCAGAGCCAGTGCTGCCCGGTTCCACCATCTTCAGCAAAGTGTTCTTCACTGCGAAGCCCACTCCGTGTTCCCTGTGTTCGTCACTGCCCTTTCCCTGCCAGTAGAACGTGTAGTCCTTCTCTCTCAGTGTGCCTGCATCAGCTAACCGTGTTTCCTGGAGAGTGGCGATATCCACTCCCAGTCTCTTCAGCTCATTATTGATGATGGCAGTCTTCCTGGTGTCGTTGATGTCCTTGAGGTTAGCAGCGAGTCCTGTCATCATAGTGCGGACGTTCCAAGTTCCCAGTTTTAGAGTTGGTCTCTTTTGTTTTATTGTCTTGCCTGGTGCGAAGGTTCTCAGCCTGCTGTTTGGATTTCTCCTTATCCCCATGCACCCAATGAGGAAAGCAAGCTGTGGCGGGACAACACCTTATTGGCTGGGGGCTGCCCAGCTTGAGGCGGGCGGTAGCTCTCCAGTGAGATCTGATGATCCCTCCCACCGTCGGGAACAACCCCTGGCACCATGCTCTACGCCAATTGAGCAGTGGCTTATAACCGGTAACTGTCATTCCCCGTGTTTTGTCTACGCCAAAGGCGAAGCTGGAGTGTCCTCTCCAGTGATCCGGTGTTCTACCTTCCAGCGTTGGGCGTTGGTAGGATTCAAGCCTGGGCAGGAAGATATGGAGGACAAGATGTTGCCCATGCAGCATGTCCCCCCTCTCCACGTCACTGATGAATCCAAAGGAACAGCAGGGCTGCTACAGTTTGGCACCAGCGCCGTTGCAGGAGCTGCCAGAACGATGTTGAGCACAACATAGAACTGCCTTAGGGGCTCCGACTCCGGATTTTTCCTCAGGGTTGACTCCCGAAGCCTTTCCCATGACCGGGTATGCCGCAAGGCAGCAGAGGTTTGAAATCAGGGTTTACCTTCCCCTAGATGGGCTACCTTCCCAGGTTGACGAGCCACCATCTACCCGAAGCATCTGGTTTTAAGGCGCCAGAGATCCGCCCTCACCCCTTCTCCTATTAGTAAAAGCAGTTCCGCCGGGCTTAGAGACTAAACCACACGGGCAGGCTAGGAGTTGGACTTAGTTGCCAGAGGCTTTTCGAGACGCACACCATAAGGAGCATTTTATGAGCACTGGGAGCTTAACCCCAGTGCCGCTCCTGGCTATGACAACCTTAGTTGGCATATCAACTGATTCAATAAAAGCACGATAAAAAAGTGTCATGATGGTCCTATCTACATGGAAATGGGACAACCTCCTCAAACAAAACAGGCGCTGGTGTCTCTTCCTGTTTATGGCCTCACAATTCAATTTAAAATTCAAAGTATTATCAATAATTGTACCCAGATATTTATAAAATGTGACTTGTTCCACTATTTGTCCCTTAATCTTAGTCGGTTCAGGTGTGTTGGCATTTCACCTAAAATCAATGACCATGTCTTTAGTCTTGCCTATATTCAGTTGTAGGTGCAAGTCCTCACACCATTGGACAAAGTCCTCTGTGACTGGGCCATGACTGTTTTCAGTCCCTTGGAGCAGGCTCACGATCACAGTCATCTGCATATTTTAAAATAAGTCTGTTTTTAAAAGCACTCTGACACATATTAGTGTACAGAATAAATAACAAGGGTGAAAGCACACACCCTTGTGGTGACCCAGTGGAGGAACACACCTTGTCTGATAAAAAGCCATTAACGTTAACCCTTTGTGTCCTGTCTGTTAAAAAGTTTAAAATTCAGCCCACAAGATTGTTACTTAAATTAAAATGCTCTAAAAGTCTCCAAATTAAAATGTGTGGCTGAATTGTATTAAAAGCAGACGAAAAGTCAATGAATAAAGCCGTACATGAGCCCCACTCCCCTCCAGATGTTTAAAAAGCAGGTTAAGGAGAGTGAGAGTCGCGTCCTCAACTCCCCTCTTAGGCCTATAGGCAAACTGCAAAGGAACAAGTTTGCCTATAGGCAAAAATTCCATGTCTTCCTAAAGACATGGAATTGCTCAAAACTTCCCTCCCACCTGTACAGGAAGGGGGTGGGAGTTGGACTAAGGAATTTATTAAATGTGTGCCACTAGACACTGCAGCGTTGGGGGATTTCAGGAGGTGCTTTTCAGCTTGTGGGGTTTCCCATTCAGAGCTTATAGAGGTGGAGCAAAAGGCCAAAACATACCGGATGAGTGATCATGTGAGATTGTCCTGTGTAGCCCAGGTACTCTGGCCGGAAGTTAGACAGATGTGGCCAACCAAAGTGGACATGACCTCTCTTCAAATATTAACAAGAAACCCTGGAGAGACCCCCGGTTCATATGTTACCAGATGTTTAGATAATTGGGAAGGTGTGCTAGGCAAAAAATTAGATAATGGCATTATGTGTCTATTCAGACATTCTATTATGACATCCCTACCCCAGGCAGTAAGGACACAACTGGAGGCAACTGTGGGCCTCTCATCAAAGCCTTATTCAGAGTGGAAGGATCATGTGGTACACCACATGACTAATCATGATAAGTTAGCCGCACAGAAATCAGATAAACTAGCGGATGTGGAGTTGCAGTTGAAATCAATGCAGTTAAAAATGTTGAAAGATCAGGTACAGTAAATGATGATAAGACCAGGGATAAACAAAAAGGAAAATTGATTACACAACTCCCCCAGAACGATGCGGACAATCTAGAGCAGCCACACCAGATACAACAAACAATGCAGGCATTCCAGCAACAGCCACAACAAATGGTGGGTGGAGGCCGTGGACGGGGCAGGGGGCGAGGCCCACTCTTGTGTTACAATTGCAATCAACCAGAGCACATATCAAAAAATTGTAGACAGCCGAGATACCACTACAATAACCCGTACACGCAAAATGCCCCACCTTATGTGTGCAACCAATGATGCAACAGCCAATGCCTTACATGCCACTACAGAACCTGCCCATGGTACCACAACAACAGATGCAGCCACTTATGCAATAAGTGCATTTTCACTGCAAGGTGAAAATAATCCAGGGGAAAAAGAGAAACTTCTGAGAGCAGTGAAAGTAGCTTTTTCACATCTTAAGAAAAACAAAGCCGCAACTTTCATAAAAGCAGTTAGTGTTGGACAAACACACGAGTACAATGTGAGGACAACAAGCGAGAGAGTGACTGTACCCAGCCAGAGTTCAGTGTTTATTGAATGTAGGGTGCAGGCCAAGACATTTAAAGAGGATATTACACTGATTTTTGAGCCTTGTGAAAACCCACAGTGGCCAGACAGTTTAGAGTTTTGTGACATTAGTTTCAGTGAAAGCAGGGTCTATTCCAAAGATTACTGTTAGTGTCCAAAACCCTACCAACCATGACATCACTCTATCAGGAAGACCCACTATTGGTACTGTGCAGTCAGTGGGGTCAGTCTATCCTGCTAACATCTTCACCAGAGACCTCCCGTCTGCAACCGTCAACGAGATCCACATGCAGGAACCCACAGGATGCACCCCCACCAATGAGCAGTGGGACCCTCCTGTTGACTTGTCCCATCTGGATGAAAATAAAAGGAAGACTATTCCGCAGATGTTAAGAGAGGAATCAGCATCATTTTCAAAGCCAGACGATGACATAGGGTGTGTGAAAAATCTGCAAATGAACATTTTGTTAAAGGACACTGAGCCAGTTTCAAAAACTTATCTGTCTGTACCAAGGCTACTGTACAGGTTGATGAAGGACTACTTACAGGACTTGATAGCACAGGGATGGTTGTAAAAGTCTACTTCCTCCTACTCGTCTCCTGTTGTTTGCGTAAGAAAAAGGACGGTTCGCTGCGCTTATGTATCGATTACAGAGAGCTGAACCGCAAGACACACCCAGATCGACACCCCATACCCAGGGTACAGGATATTATGGACAGCCTGGGGGGGGGAACACCATCTTCTCACTACTGGACCAGGGTAAAGTGCATCACCAGGGGTTCATGTCCAACGAGAGCAGATATCTGACCACCTTTGTGACCCCCTGGGGCCTTTACGAATGGATTAGGATTCCATTTGGCCTTATGAACGCACCAGCAGCATTCCAGCGATGTATGGAGCAATGCCTGGAAGGGCTGCGGGACGAGATATGTGTCCCTTACCTGGACGATATTCTAGTGTTCAGCAGGACTTTTGAAGACCATGTTGAGGATGTCAGGAGAGTACTGCGGCGTCTCAGGGACAATGGAATAAAACTCAAACCACGAAAATGTGACTTTTTCAAACCAGAGGTGAGGTACCTTGGCAGAATTGTCTCTGCTGAAGGAAGAAAAATGGACCCGGCAGATACAGCTGCAGTGCGAGCACTGAAAAACAAGCAGCCAGGTACTGTTGGTGAGCTCCGAGCAATACTAGGACTGTTAAGCTACTATAGGCAGTACATCAAAGATTTCTCTCGTATTGCTAGCCCTTTGTTTGACTTGCTTAAAGCTCCTTTGGAAGCAAAGACACAGAACTATACAAGAAAAAGAACAATGAAACAGAACAACAGTGTCCCCTCGAGTACTCCTATTCAGTGGAGTGATGTACATCAGTCAGTTTTGGAGCAGTTGATAGACTGTTTGGTTCAGCCTCCTGTTCTTGGTTTCCCAGACTTTTCACAACCCTTTATCTTACATACAGATGCCTCTAACCAGGGGTTAGGCGCTGTATTGTATCAAAGACAAAATGGTAAACTCCGTGTAATAGCTTATGGCTCTAGAACCCTAACTGCGGCTGAGAAAAATTACAACTTACACTCAGGCAAGTTAGAATTTCTAGCTCTTAAATGGGCAGTCACGGACAAGTTTTGCGATTACTTGTACTATGCACCTTTCTTTACTGTGTTCAGCGACAATAACCCGCTTACTTATGTTTTGTCGACAGCAAAGTTGAATGCTACAGGGTGTAGATTGCAGAACTTGCCGATTTCCATTTTACTGTGAAGTATCACCCTGGCAGAGAGAACATAGATGTAGACAGTCTGTCTAGAATGCCTTTAGATATGGAGACTTACATGAAGGAATGTTCAAAAGAAATGTCATACGATGTTGTGAGTGCAGCCACACAGGCAGTTGACCATCAGAAGGAGTCTAGTGCAGCCTGGTCTATGGGTATTTCAGCTAAGAGTGCCACAGTGTCAGTGAGTATGCCTATCGCTCCACTTACTGTAAGACAGATCAAACAAGACCAAGAAACTGATCCCATTATTGGACAGGTTGTTAAATACAAACTGGCAGAGATAAAACCCTCAGGTTCAGAACTCAAACAGCTTAGTCCACAAGTTGTATGTCTTTTAAGAGAGTGGGACAAGTTACAGTTCAATGACAAGAGGTGTTTTATATAGACAAACGACAAACAGAAAGCAACTTGTGCTACCAGAAAAACACATGCCAACAGTGTTAAGAGAACTGCATGATGAAATGGGTCACCATGGTGTAGAAAGAACTACTTCTTTGATACGGGATTGTTTTTACTGGCCCTTCATGCAAAAATAGATAGAGGACTATGTATTGAGACAGTGTGTGTGCCTTAAAAACAAGAAACCAAGCCACGAGACTAGAGCTCCACTCACTAACATAGTTACTACTCAGCCTTTTGAACTTGTCTCAGCTGACTTTTTACACTTAGACAAACGTAAGGGTGGTTATGAGTATGTACTTGTTCTTATTGACCATTTTACGCATTTTTCCCAGGCTTACGCCACCACAAACAAGTCTGGAAAAACAGCAGCAGACAAAATCTTTAATGACTATGCTTTAAAGTTTGGGTTCCCCCTGAGACTTCACCATGACCAAGGTGGTGAATTCGAGAACCAGCTTTTTGCCCAATCCAAAGAGTATTGTGGAGTTGGAGGCTCGCGAACCAGTCCCTATCACCCACAAGGAAACGGGCAAGTTGAACGCTTTAACCGGACTTTGATTCAGATGTTGAAGACACTCATGGAGAAACAAAAGAGTAACTGGAAGGACTCACTAAACAAACTGGTGTATGCCTACAACGCTACTAAAAGTGAAGTGACAGGGTTTTTGCCTTTTTACTTACTTTATGGACAGTCACCAAGGTTACCAGTGGACATGCTGTTCAATTTATCCCCAAACATAGATCAGGGTGACAGGAAACATCAGAGCTACATGCAGAAGTGGAAACAGGGGATGAAGGACGCTTACGAGATCACACGAAAAAATGCAAGCAAAGCCACTGCTCGGAGTAAGAGACTGTATGATAGTAAGATGAGGTATTCTACTCTGTTGCCCGGTGATCGTGTTTTAGTCAGGAACTTGACTCCACGTGGGGGTCCAGGCAAACTGAGGAGCCACTGGGAGGATGTTATACATACAGTGATTCGTCAAGTGAGCAAGGACATTCCAGTTTATGAACTGAAACCTGAGAGAAGCAAGGGTAGATCTAGAACTTTGCATCGCAATTTTCTGCCATGTGATCATTTGCCTTTGGAGACTTCTTTGCAGCCTCGTTCAAAGAAATACACCACGACCAGATCAGCGGGGACACAGGAGATTCACTCAGAAGAGGACGACGATGATGAGGACGAGTATTATCCAGTGCTACTTCACTTGAGCACTCGCCCTGATTCGCCACAGTCTGAGAGGACTGCAGACCCAGCTCAGCAGGAGGACAATATACCTGAAGAGGTGCAGCAGGAGACAGAGCTTGAAGCTGCAGCAGCCGACCAGCCACCAGAGGACGACATTGGTCAGGTAGAGGACTTACCTGCGGAGGTAAGCCTTCCTTCACCGCACCCTCCTTCTCTTACCTATAGTGACCCTGGTGAGGAAGTGAATCAGAGACCTAGACGTAATGCTAGAAAGCCAAAAGTATTCACTTATGATACACTGGGTACACCAGCATGTTATAACATACAGACGTTGCCTTATTATTCTGAACCGACCATGTCATGGGTATACAGTGTACATCCTTTCTACTTCCAAGAGTTTTGTGGTCAATGTTAATGGGTTGGTGGTCATTTTGTATACTTGAAGTAGAGTAAATGCAGTTACATTGGACTCACACTGAAAGATTGAGTTTTAAGGTCGTTTGACTCATTGGGACTGACTTTAAAAAAAAAAAAAAAGGGACTGTGTTGGTGTTTATCTCAGTATGCACAGGATATGCACTTAAAGTGTAATGGACACTTGAGACTGTGAATGAGTTCATCTCAAAGCCAGAATGTATGAAAAGAGTTCCGGTCTGTAAACTTTTTTTTGAATTAGTTGACTATGCACTCTGAGAATTTTGCACTGTGACAGTGGTTATTATACATTTCACATGTCCTGATGTTGGGGACAACATCTATTTTGAGGGGGAGTATGTGACGGGTTAAAAATGGGGATCAGTGGGTTAATTAAAAGCGTATCATACACTGGTTAAGAAGCAGATTACAGGTTAAAAAGTGAGTTAAAAAGCTGATTGTAGGCAATATATACAGTTAAAAATGAGAGTTAAAAAGATTAATATTTCATTATTATTTTTGCACATGATTGTTACATTTAAAAACATTAATACAGTACTAAAAAAGTTTAAATACTGTGTACACTATTTACAGTTTGTTGAAAGTCCGATGATTCACAACTCGATTGCTTTTGCCCAGAGAGAGAAGTGTGTTGTGCGCTTGCGCAGAAGTTTCCTTGTTCTTTTGAATGAAGCAAAATGGAGTGAAGACATAGACCGCGACTCTGCTCATTATTTTTTGCTCAAAAGTACCACGTACCTCTCCCAAACTGTGGAGCAGAGGGCACAACATTTACAGCGTTAGCACGTTAGCAGCGGAACTAACTAACAGAGCTACTGGCCACTTTTTAAGGCTATGTTCTCATCCCTCCAGTCATGGGATGTGGTATGATTGGATCACTGTTTTTGAGGCACAAAAGGCCGTGTTCCTGCATTTTTGATGCCAAAGTCATTGTTTTTTAACAAGGAATAGTGTCCCATTTCAGTGACAATACCTTCTAAACTAGTACTGGAAGTTGCTACCATAATTCATGCAAGGCATCATGGGGCCTAGGAATAAGGTGAATTGAAAACAGCTCTAATTTTAGATACATTTATAATATCCTTTCAGTTGTTTTATACAGACTTTTCATTATCCAATTGGGAACCACCGCCCTAGATGTTGGCATAATTTTTTTTTTAGGGCTGGGATAATAAACTTTATCATTTAATGTGGGACAATCAATGCATTTTAAAAAAATTATATCATCAGGTCACCCCCTGAGGTGGTGTCAGCACTGGTTTGTCTCAGCAGCTGGCTCAACTTAAAAGAAGAGTAGGGCTTTACTTCGATCGGCGAGGGATAAAAATGGTAGTTTTGCATAGAAATCGACTCCCTTCTTATAATGAACTAAAAAAAAGGAATATTACAAATGTCTATTACAAATTGTAATTTTTTTAAAACTGAATATATGTTTATGATTATCAAGTGTTTGTGGTGTGGTGCTTAGTATGTAGTGCTGTAGCATAGTGTTGTGTCTGCCTGCTTCTGCATGTCTCTTGCTTCCAGCTGCAGCCACCATCTAGCTCCTTGGAGTGAAAAGGAGGCAGAGTGCGTAAGTCCTCTCTGATGGTTTTTACATCTCTATGCATCAAGACTCTCAAGTAGCCTTCCAGCGGTACACCACGTTAACTGGATCCTTGCGGTTCCAGGACAGAACAGTGAGGGATCTCGGAGCAGGTTGGATCCCCAGAGGTACAGTGTGCAGGCCCACCGGCGTGTGGATATGCCCTAACACTTATCAATCCAACCACCTGCTGCCTTGTAGGTTGTGCCTCTGTAAGCAAAGGCTAGGAGAAGGTAACTCCGAAATCAAATCCACCTGCTGCCTTGTAGGTTGTGCCTCTTTAGGCAAAGGCCAGGAGTAGGTAACTCCGAATTCAAATCCATCTGCTGCCTTGCAGATTTGTCTCCATACCGGAGAAAGGCTGCACCCATGCATGCCGCTCATCTTGTGGCAACCTTTGCACTAGGTGGCATATGACATGCATTGGACGAGAGAGTGGGACTGGGAGTGCACAAACCTCTCTCACATAAATCCATTCATGTGCAGGTCATCTTGCGAATCACATCACATCTATTACTTCAAGTCCTGGGGCGACGGGCACGTGGCGACGGGAACAGGCATAGGATGATGCTGGAAGTTCTTAGCTACAAACCTGCACTCAGGCGGCTCATGTGTGACGGTCGTTTGTCGTATACTGGGGTAATTGCGGCACTCATATCCTGCATGAGTGACAGAGCAGCCTTTTTCAGGGACAGCACTGCTCTCCCCAGATGGGGAAGGGTACTGAAAAGGGATCCTAAACATTGCTTACTCCACTAAGAACCTGCCAGGCAGCCGCATCTGACTGGTCATCCAATACTGCGGCCGAAGACCAACACGAAAACACCAAATGATCTTTGCCTCATGGAATGGCAGAACCCTTTTAGACTGTGACAACAGACCAGCGCGCCGTACTGCAATACTGGCAAAGATGCTAGGGCAGTACAGCATTGATATTGCAGCCCTCAGTGAGACCAGACTCGCTGGTGAATCTAGTCTGGAGGAGGTTGGTACAGGCTACACCTTCTACTGGAGAGGCAAGCCAGAGGGAGAACCCAGAATTGGAGGTGTGGGCTTTGCAATATGAACATCTATTGCTCAGGAGCTCAACAGACTACCTACTGCCATCAGCGACAGAATTATGTGCATGAGTATTGGTCTCCACAAGGGACGCCACTTGACCATTCTCAGTGTATATGCTCCCACCATGACATACAGCGATGAGGAGAAGGAAGCTTTCTACAGTGACCTTGACCAAGCCATCAGGTCAACTCCCTCTAGCGATAAGCTCGTAATCCTTGGAGACTTCAACGCCTGGGTAGGCTGCGACAATGACACCTGGAAAGGTGTTATTGGCAAACATGGTATAGGGAAGCTCAACTCAAATGGCCAGCTCCTTTTGGAAAAGTGCAGTGAGCACCAACTCACAATCACTAACACCCTCTTCCAGCAAGCCAACAAGTATAAGACAACCTGGATGCACCCTCGTTCAAAGTTGTGGCATCTCATAGACTACATCGTCAGACAGAGAGATGCCAGAGATGTCAAGCTTACCAGAGCCATGCGTGGAGCCGAATGCTGGTCTGACCACAGGCTGGTCAGAAGCAAGATGGCACTCCACATCAGGCCCAAGATACAAACCAGGAGAGTAAAACCACCAGCCAAACTTCAAGTCTCCTGCATTAAGGACTCCCATATCCAAGAGGATCTGCAGAGGAAACTTCAGGAAACCAACGTACCTGAAAATTCCGAGGGTATGGAGGTCGAGGCAGCCTGGAAGCAGTTCAAGGATGCCACCTACTCTGCTAGTGCAGATGTCCTTGGATTCATCAAACGCAAACACCAGGATTGGTTTGATGAAAATGACTTGGAAATCTCACAGCTTCTGCACACGATGCACAAAGCTCACAGGAACTACACTGACAACAAATCATCACCAGCCAAAAGATCGCTCTACTTGAACGCAAGTCACACCTTGCAGAGAAAACTCCGCCAGATGAAGGAGTCATGGTGGGACAGTAAAGCCACAGAGCTTCAGGAAGTAGCTGATAAGCATAACAGTAAGCTCTTCCATGAAGGGCTGAGGGCGGTGTATGGCCCTAAGTCCACTGGTAGCGCACCCATCCGATTGTCTGACAGAAATAACCTCCATACTGGCAAATCGGAAATACTACAACGCTGGGCTGAACACTTCAACACCCTGCTCAATAGGCCATTATCAATGTGTGAGGAAACCCTGGACGCCATCCCCCAGAGGCAGATACTGGCCAAGCTGGACCTCCCTCCTTCACTGGATGAAGTCAAGCGTGCCATAAAACAGACATCTGCGGGAAAGTCTCCAGGTGCCGACGGCATCCCTGCTGAGATTTTCAAAAATGGCGGCGTGCATCTGCAGAACAAACTCCTACAGTTATTTATACTTAGCTGGCAGTATGGCACAGTCCCACAAGAGTTTAAGGATGCTTCTATTGTACATCTCTACAAGCGTAAAGAAGACCGCTCTGTCGGTGATAACCACAGAGGTATTTCCCTCCTGTCAGTTGCCAGGAAAATACTGGCACACATTGTCCTCAACAGGATGTCATGCTGTCTCACTGCTACGGTCTACCCAGAATCTCAATGTGGATTCAGACCTGGAAGAGGTACAGTGGACATGATCTTCACAATGCGACAGATACAGGAGAATGTAGGGAACAGAACATGGACCTCTACATGGTGTTTGTCGATCTCACCAAGGCATTCGACACGGTAAATAGACCTGGCCTGTGGAAGATACTTCACAAAGTTGGTTGCCCTGACAAGTTCATTTCCATCATAAGGTCTTTCCATGAGGGAATGCAAGCAAAAGTCCAAGGGAATGGAGATACCTCTGACCCATTTCCAGTGACAAATGGTACCAAGCAAGGCTGTGTCCTGGCCCCAACACTCTTCTCCATTGCCTTTTCTTTCATGCTCATGGAGGCTTTTCACGACCTGGATAAAGGATTGCACATTCAGTTTAGAACAGATGGTGGCCTATTCGATCTGAAACGTTTACAAGCTTGGACGAAGACTATGTCAATGCTAGTCAG
The DNA here is from genome assembly GCA_020510985.1 of Pholidichthys leucotaenia. Taxonomy (NCBI): domain Eukaryota; kingdom Metazoa; phylum Chordata; class Actinopteri; order Cichliformes; family Pholidichthyidae; genus Pholidichthys; species Pholidichthys leucotaenia. The sequence goes on along the minus strand of CM035837.1, from coordinate 56,208,742 downwards.
AGACCTTCTGTTCGCTGATGACTGTGCCTTAGTTGCACACACACTGGAAGATATTCAGCTCATCACTGACAAATTTGCCACGGCATCAGAGAAATATGGTTTTACCATCAGTATTAACCTCTTGCACTCCGGTGTACCGCGGACAGGCACGTCTCTGCGTCCTAGAGCGCACGAGGGCGCACAAGAGTGCCCTAGTGCGCTCTAGGACGCACGAGGGCGCTGCGTCCAAGAGCACACTGAAAAAAAAAAGCTGCATTTCCGTTCTTCCACTATAGACACAGCCGCGAACAGATCAGATATGATTGACCTCTCATTTGACTAATAAGAGCCTTGAACTGGGTTTCTGAAACCTTGAAGAACCAATGACTGAAAACCTAGCAAGAAGGACCTGCCTACCAACGCTGCGAATGCAGCGAGCCAATTGAAGCACAGAAGTTCGAAAGCTGTTTTGTGTAAGGCTGGGTGGAGAGACTGACTGCTGCAGCAGATGAAAAAAGGACCTGCAGGAAGAACCACCATAGACCCAGCAGCACGGAGACCACCCACATGTGCGACCTGTGTGACAGGGACTGCCATTCGCACATTGACCTGTTCAGCCACAGGCGGTGCTTTTTTTTTTTTTTATTCCAGCAGAATAAACGTTTAGGATTCTCTTCCATGGTCATCATAGACCGACGGAGGGAGACGACGAAGGCTGGGTGACACACAAGCGTTCGCCAGTCTTTTTGAATTACTACTGTTATTTGTTTTGAAAAATCGTTCGCCAAAACCGCAATCATGGAAGCGCAAAACCGCAATAATGGAATTATGTTTTGACCGGGTTGCGAGACCAGAACCACGAGTCTGTAACAAGCGGACCAGCATCGTGTTCGTCTGACAATGAGGAAGAGAAGTTTGCCAGCTATGCTGCTGCTGTGAACAGGTAAGTGTTATAAGCTAAATTATTCTTTATCCCTGAAAATTGTAATCAAAAATGACTTTTGACCGATCGGTAAATTACAACTGTGCGGCGCATGAAGTCCGAAGTCCATGCGCCGCAGTACACGGTTCGTGCGCCGCATCCGGACTGTGAATGCCCCACCCCCCCGCTACTCCTCTGTAGCGAGGGGGGGAGAAGCCGCGGTGACCGCGGTGACTGCGCCGCGGTCGCCACATCGCCACATGACTATTCCATCATGTAACGATGGCCGATGTCCGTCCTCTGTAGTGGGGGGGTGGGGGGTGGGGTGGGAGTTGTTATCTTCTACATTACAAATATTTTAGAATAATTTTTAGTGCACTGTAGGTTATTTTTTCTTGTAAAAAAAAAAGCCACACATTTTTTACGTGGCATGCTTCTTTGTGTGTGGGGGCTTGTTTGTTCATTCATTCATGAATGAATGAATAAACAACCCCCCCCCACACACACACACACACACAGAGCTCTGAGTGTCACCTTTCATTAGAGCCCAAGATGAAGCTTCTATATTGAATCATTCAAAAGTTACAGACGTTTTTCCAAACTGTGCCATTTGGCACAATTTGGCACAGTTCAAAAAACGCCTGGGAACTACCTGAGAACAAAGCTGTGTAATATATTAATTTTTTGTGGTATTGTTACAAAATTTTGACCTCAGCTGGATGACACTTGGTTCTACATTTCTGTTGCATTTTACAGCCCGGATCTGAAGCTGTGTGTTATTTGCAAGCATTTGTATTCAAAAAAACACCCAGGCCAAATTTATTTTCTTCAAGTTCAGTATGTTTAGATGACTGTTACTCAGTGGCCGGAGCACTTAGAGAGATTATGACTGTTTTGCCGAAAAATTCAAAGTGTTTTCTTTTAAATGAGACCAACCCCATGAAGATGCTGCAAAGGGTTGAAGAACAGCTTTTGATTTACTTTGGGCACATTATTTTTTGGTGTTTTTAGGGAAATTGACCGGAGTGCAAGGGGTTAAGAAGACGGAGGTCATGTACCAGCCAGCCCCCGGAAAATGCCATGTTCACCCTGTGGTAACTATCAACAACAGCCCGCTCAAGTCCGTAGAGAAGTTCTGTTACCTTGGAAGCACCCTCTCTTACTCTGCAACCCTTGACGAAGAGATCAACCAGCGATTAGCCAAGGCAAGTGGTTCCTTTGGCATGCTTAGAAGGAGGTTGTGGGATGAACGTGGTATCAAGCTCCACACCAAGATTAAAGTGTTCAAGGCTGTCGTTCTTGCCTCCCTCCTGTATGGTTGTGAGACGTGGACACCATATCGCCGACATATCAAGCTTCTTGAACAGCTCCAACAGCGATGCCTGAGATCCATATGAGGTATCAAGTGGCAGGATAGAGTGACCAATACAGAGGTTTTGGACAAATGCAGGTTACCCAGCAGTGAAAGCCTGATCATCAAGGCCCAGCTGCGTTGGACTGGACACCTGGCCAGGATGGAGGACATTAGGATCCCAAAGGTAATGTTCTTCAGCCAACTGCAGCAAGGAAAGAGGTCAGTCGGCAGACCCCATCTCCGTTATAAAGACATCTTCAAAGCTACCCTTAAATCCTGTGACATGGATATCAACTCTTGGCAACATAATGCCCAAGATCGACTCGCATGGCACCATCTGTGTATGCAGGGCGTCAAGCACTTTGAACAGTCCAGGACTACACACTTAATCGAGAAGAGAGCTCGAAGGAAGGCTTCAGCTATGCCATCCTCCAGCAGTAACACAACTCTCATCTGCAGTGTCTGCAACAGAGTTTGTTTGTCCAAGATTGGACTCATCTCCCACCAGAAGACACACCGGTGAACTATACTTCGCAAGATACTCATGCATCGCCAGCGACGCGAGACTCCATCATCATCAAGTGTTTTATGTTGCTGTAGCTGTATTTTTGTTGAATATGACGGTCACAAGTTTGTTCAATGAATAAAAATGCAATTAAAAGTATACTTCTTTTTCATTGTGACATTGTCCCAATGTTAGTGGTGCATTTAAGCTTTCAAGCTTCGTGGCCACCTTCTGACACTAGCAGGGATATGGGGAATGGAACTAATACGCCGCCAGTAAGTCCTGCCAACAGTGCCAAGTGTAATGGAGTGGATGGGCAATTACCAAGGCCCAACTGGCAACATCCAACTGGAGGATTTGAACTCATGACCTCTAGCTTCAGAGTCCAGCACTCTACCTGTGTCGCCCCACTTGGCAAGCCAAGTAGGAATGCTTTTATTGCTACTACTACAATTTCTTTACCCAAGTTTAGCGATAAATTACAATAAATTATCAAAAAATCTGCCATCCGCACTGCCCTAGTTTTTTTTTTTTTTAATTAACTCCTATTGAGTAATGATAGTCTAGTATATTGATGAAGCAATGAATTGGCACATATATTATTATTTATAAGTTGTTATACATATATGAGGGGTTTTTCCCTACAAAATTCTTAGACAAGGTTTCAAAGGTAGCAAATAATTACAGCAATGAGTAGCATCCTATAAATCTACGTCCACAATCCCCCTTAAAACTTTACCGTAACTGATTGTTGCAGTTTTATTTTACGTAAACTTTTCTCAGCGCATAGGGTTAGTGCAAAGCAAAAAAAAAAAAAAAAAAAAATCAACAAAGCTGCCGTTTTGTCCCGCGAAAAAGACCAGTCCATTGTTTCAGTGTTAATTTAATCATAATAAAAATGCTTAATAATAGATACAGGGAAAAAAACTGACATTTCTCTTCAGATAAATGTGCTATTTTAGGATTATGTAAACTTTCATCTCATCCGCTCATCACTCCATCACCCATCTCAAGTCCAAACACTGTCACATAAGATAAGAAAAACTTTAAAGAATGAATCAAAGGGATTTCCGGTCTGGACACCATGGTGATAGCAGCTTAACGCTGAAGCTCCAAGACCCCATCCGTGAAAATACCTTGAAAATCAGATTTAACGGATTTTTGGAAGAGTGAAAATCAAAAGACAAAGTCATTATGCCTAAAGGAAAACAGAAGAGATCGACATTTCCCAGGCCAAGACGCGCATCGGCCGGAGAATCTGACCTGGAGGACAACATCCACTCGGAAGCAGAGGAGCTGCTAACCGTGTTTTAAGCAACACGGTTAGCTTAAAAACGATAATTCAAGAATTAAGAGAATTTCGCTGAGAGTGTTGGGCCGAATTTCGTGAAATTAAAGACGAAATAAAAAGGACAAAAAATAGAATGGATCAGGCTGAGGACCGAATCATGGAAGCAGAGGAAAGAATAAAAGGGCTGGAAGAAACCGTGCTGGAATTACTCAAACGACAGACAAGACTGGAGGCTAAGCTAACCGACCAAGCAGGAAGACTAAGAAGGGCCAACATAAGAATTCATGGCCTGAAAGAAGGAGTCGAGGACGGTTTCACCACAATGGCTGCATGCGTGGAATCCATACTGAGAGAGAAGTTGGAAATTCCCCAGAAGAAGATAGAAAGGGAAGATAGAAGATAGAAAGGGCGCACCATTCATTAGCCCCAAGGCCGTCGGCAGAAGCGCCCCCGCGATCGGTGGTGGTGAAGTTTTCCAACTTCAGAACAAAAGAAGAGGTTTTGAGACCGGCTTGGCAGAAAAAAGGATTTATGCACCAAGAAAGAAAAGTTTTTGTGGAGCAAGACTACGCCCCGGAGGTCCTTAAAAAGCGTCGGGAATACAGCAACGCTAAAAAGGTACTAAGAGAGAAGAAACTGCGCTTTCAAACTCCATTTCCGGCAAAGCTGCGGGTTTTTTACGGGGAAGAGACGTGTCTCTACAACTCGGCGGAAGAAGCAACCAGGGATATGGCGAGAAGAGGGCTCCTGGTAACGGTGTATAAACCCACAGCAGACCTGATCGAAAGAATCAAGGCTCAAACGTGGTGCACACAGAAACCCTCAAAATCCACGGACCAGCAGCGGGAAACCCAGCGCCAGGGCTATAAGGAAAAACTGAACGCTTTCAGGAGGGAATAACGATATTTTTAGTCAATCTGCGCATCCAACCCTCCTCCTACAAGGTAACAAACATTAAAGGAGATGCAGAATCAGCAAGTGGCAAAACATTTCATGGAACAGTCATAATATTAGAAACAAGTAAGTCTAAAAAAAAAAAAATTGTTGAAATAGAAATGTGACAATGAACCACATGAACTCTCCACACTAACAAATACTGTATTAACGTGATTGTTTGCTGTGACGGTGGTGGGAGGTTGCGCACAATTTCATAGGGTATAGGCATAAAAAAAAAAAAAATCATTACAAGTTCGGATTGGGATCTGAAACTCATGTTAAAAACTTGGGACAACTTACAGAGGTAAGAGAGGGCCCTCAACACATAACAGAGTTTGAGGAATTTCCCTCAGAGCCAACGCACCAGCATGGCTCTTCTAAGGTCACTAAAGACCTCAGCTCAGGAAGATCTTTTGACAGTTTTTTGTTTTAAAGTTTTATATACTATGTTCTTAATGTTTTTTATGTTCTTAATGTTCTTTCAGTTTCTGAGTAGCATAAAAGAGGGCCACTACACTGTTATACTAAATAAGACAACACAATGGAGAAACAGGGTGTAACCAAAATAATCTCATATAATGTAAAAGGGATCCTGAATCCAGTTAAAAGATCCAAGATTCTTGGCAAAATGAAAAAAGACAAAGCAGGAATAATATTTTTACAGGAAACCCACCTAACAGACTTGGAACACACCAAACCTAATAGACAAGGGTTTAAACTGATCTCTTCATCTTTATATAAGTCAGGGAGGAGGAGGGGGGTAGCGACATTGATCTCAACCAAAATTATGTTTGAAAAAAATTCAGAACACAAAGATAAAGAAGGGAGATTTAGCATGGTACTTGGTCGGCTAGAGGGAGAAGATATCACCCTGCTGAATGTATATGCACCTCCAGGGGCTAACTGGAAATTTTATAAAAATGTATTTGACCTAATGATAACTAAAGCCAAAGGTTTAGTGATATGTGGGGGAGACTTCAGTCTAAGACTGAATCCATACTGGGATGCATCAGGTAATTCTCCACATCAAAATAACACTCAGAGTAGAAAAACTCGGATGCTACAAAAAGAAATGGGAATCTGTGACGTGTGGAGGGAACTCAACCCCAGAGTAAAAGATTACACATTTTACTCAGCACCACATTCATCATACTCAAGGATTGACTATTTTTTTATGTTTAATAGAGACATTGGAAGAGTAAAAACATGTAAAATAGGACTGATAGATCTCTCTGACCACAGTCCGATCTATATGGACTTAAATATCCAAAAATACACAAATAATACATTTTCTTGGAGGTTAAATTCAAATGTGCTGAAAGGACCACTGAAAGATGAATTGGAATCAGATATTCTCAGATATTTGGAAGAAAACGATAATGGAGAAGTATCCCCTTTAATCCTGTGGGACGCATGCAAAGCTGTAATAAGGGGAAAGATTATCGCAAAACTGGCAACCCAAAAGAAACTGAGACAAGAAAAACTAACCACATTAGAGTCAGAACTTAAGAAACTAGCAAAAGAGCACAAAGACAACACTCATTCTAATGACTCGCTCAAAATTAAGGAAATTAAAAAACAAATAAGCGAGATCTACACAATAGAAATCCAGAAGAAACTTACATTTCTGAAACAAAAATATTATGAAACAGGTAGCAAATCGGCAAAATTACTAACCTACAAATTGAGGAAACAATAAACGGAGAGAGCAATCTACAAAATCAGAGACCCAGTATCAAAGGAAATAAAATTTAGAATTCAGGAAATTCTTAAAAGCTTCGAGAATTACTACAAGAACTTATACTCCCTCAAAAAACACAAAAACGCATCCGAAGCCTTCCTAAATACATTAAATCTTCCCCAACTTACTGAATCACAAAATAAAACACTACTGTCAGAAATACAACCTAAAGAATTAGAAAAAGCAATTATGAAACTTAAAGCTAACAAATCCCCAGGATTAGATGGCTATACAGCAGAGTGGTACAAAACCTTTAAACAGCAACTATCTCCTCTCCTCCTGAAAACATTTAACTATGTCCTCCACACAGGGGAAATCCCCCCCTCCTGGAGAGAAGGGGTCATTGCAGTCATACCTAAACCTGAAAAGGATAAACTAGACTGCTCCAACTACAAACCAATCAGTGTGTTAAATCAGGACTATAAACTTTTTACCACTATTCTTGCCAAAAGGTTAGAAAATATACTGACAGACTTAATTCATTTAGACCAAACAGGTTTTATAAGACAAAGACAGACACAAGATAACATTAGACGCACTTTACACATAATTCATCATATAAAAAAATATAATTTAAATGCAGCCATATTGGGATTAGATTCTGAAAAAGCATTTGATTCGGTTGACTGGTCTTTCCTATATAGAATCTTATGCAGTTTCAATTTTCATAATAACTTCATTAGAACTATCCAGGCATTATATAAAAAACCAACAGCTAAAATAAGGATTAAGGTGAGGCGGATGATAAAATAAGGCAGCGAAGTGAGGGTTTTAAGTAGGTTTATTCATCATACCGCCATCACGGAGCTCGCCCCGGCGCCGTGCATGCGCGCCAGAGCGAGTCCGGAGGCTCTCTGGCAGATAGGCAATGCGTGCAGTAGAAGAGAGAGAGTGAGTTACAGAGCAATGCAGCTTATATACCCAACTACAGACAATACATGAAAGGCATTCACAGCAGTAGGTATGGGCATTTGCATTTGAGAGACACACATAACAATAAGGAGATTACTGGCCGGAATTCGCCTCTGCTCCGGAGCTGCAGGACAAAAGAGGTTACAAGGCACATCTACATATTGTTATCAGTCTATAGACACAGTAAGGGCAGGAAGCATGAACACAATGCATGAATGGCACATTAACATCACAGTACTGAGCAGGAAAAAGCTAGACAAAGCTGGGCTGCCTGTTGACATTAATACACACATTTCACTGTTATGTTAATTGCTCTAGTCGAGCGCTGTGCTTGTCCCAGTCTGTTGTGGGGGTTATCCCACACTACTCCCCCCTAGAGGGCTCAGCAGGCGGCTGAGGCCTCAATAGTCCGGCTTTGGCAGCGAGCAGGGAAAGCTCTATGCAGGCGGAGGTGGAGGGGGGCGGTGGGGGTAGCAAGTGCAGGCCCAGGATGGCGAAATCGTCTGGGCCGCGCAAAAATTGCTTGTGGATCCGCGATGTTGAGGGGCTGTCCCGTTGAACGTGCAGAGATCCACAGCGGCTGTAAGAGAAAAAAAAATTAGTCACCAGGGATGAGAATGGGGTTTTTGAAAAAAAGAGGAAACTTAGCCGGGGGTCTTGGGGGACGCAGGCCCCCAAGCCAGATCCAAGCTAACAAAATCTGGTGTTTTAGAATGCTCAAATGTGGTCTTATATTTAAAGTTAGAAGTAAGTACAAATGCATTTATAGTTTATCTTTTTAATCTGCTGCTGCATCACATGTGTAATCATGTTCAATACTGTTTTGATTCAGTGTCACACTTTATTGAGAAACAGAAAATGTCACTTCTGTGGGTGACACACATGTGGGGCCCACATTTCCCCAGAGATATGACTGCATGTGTATTGGGGGTTTTACGTCTGGAAGGACAAAGGACTCGAATCTGCAGAAGATAACGAGGAGGTGTGAGATTTGCCTTTTTGTCCCACAGAAGATGCCCTGGAGGGATTTCCGGTTCATCAATGAATGAGACAATGGTGAAGGTTCAAAGGGATGCTTTGTGACTGTATGTTTACTGAAGCACCATGTGACTTGAGTTCTGATGCTGGAAACATATAAAAGGGTGATGTGAGATGATTCTTCCTCTTCTTCCTGCTTTGAGAATGCTAGACGATGTGTTCTGTCAATAAAGCTGAACCTGAGAAATAAACTCAGCCTCATCATTCGAGCACATCCTCTACACTGGTGACCTACGACAAAGAATGAGCAGACAGAATTCTCCCGAGCGGGGCTCGGCGGAAGCCAGCCTAATGGCCGCCTCCACGATCCAGCTGCCCGATTTCTGGCAGCACAGCCTGCGCTCATGGTTTAGCACAGTCGAGGCGCAGTTCAACCTCCGGAGAATCTCCAACGACGACACAAGATTCTACCATGTGGTAGCGAAGCTGGACAGCAACACCGTCCAGAGAGTGGAAGATCTGGTTAATCATCCACCAGACAGTGACAAGTACAGCGCATTGAAGGACGCGCTGATCAGCCATTTCACCCCTTCAGTCCAACAGCGAGCAGAGGGGCTCCTGACGTTGACGGAGTCAGAGAACGATAGACCTGCGGACCTGATGGTGAAGATGCTGAGGCTGAAAGACTCTGAGGATGGCGAATTCATTTTCGCCCACCTTTTCCTTCGGACCCTGCCACCAGCAGTGAGAGTAGCCCTGGCAGAGTCGCCCCGATTGGCCAGGCGAGACTACCATGGGCTGAGCAAAGAGGCGCAGCGGCTTGTCGACGCCCACAAGCGGAACGCGGTTTCGGCTGCGGCAGCTAGCCCAGGAACGGCGTCCGGAGACAGCGCAGATCCAGCGGCCGTGGCGCCAGACGCACCAACGACGGCAGCGATGGGGACCAGGCGGCGCGGAGTGGAGGACGGCCGGTGCTTCTACCACCGCCGTTTTGCAGAGAGAGCGCACAAGTGCGTCCCGCCGTGCAACTTCAAGCGCCAGGGAAACGCCAAGACCGAGGGCCAGTAGCAGCTGCGACCCACGGCGACGAGAACAAGCTGCTTTACCTCACGGATGCACACTTAGGGAAACAGTTCCTCGTGGACACAGGCTCCCAGCTGAGTTTCGTCACACCCACCTACGCGGAACGGCTGATGCCGTCTAAAGCTCCCTGGGTGTCAGTGTCAGCAGCGAATGGCTCCACGATTAAAACGTTTGGTGAGAGGACCATGCTTCTGTCCTTACAGGGCCGTTCATTTGAGTGGACTTTTATTGTAGCAGCAGTCAGTTTCAACATGTTAGGGGCTGATTTTTTGTGCACTGTCTTTTCATTCTATCCCCTGCACAGCTCGGGTGGCCCCGCCTACTGCACATGCCAGCGTCTCAGCTGCGGGTAGTAAGTTTCACACATTGCTCGCTCAGTTCCCAGCACTCACAGTCCCCACGTTTTCGGCGACGGTGGCTAAACATGGGGTGGAGCATTTTATCACCACCACCGGGCCTCCCATTTTTGCAAAAGCTCGGCGCTTGGACCCAGCTAAACTGGCCATAGCGCGCGAAGAGTTCACTAATCTGGAAAAACTGGGCATTGTTAGACGCTCCAAAAGCCCCTGGGCTTCGCCGCTACACATGGTCCCAAAAGCTGATGGCTTGTGGCGACTTTGCGGCGATTTCCGCAGGTTGAACAACGTTTCGGCACATGACCGCTACCCGATTCCGCACATTCAGGATTTTTCTGTTCATTTGGTGGGGGCGCGCATTTTTTCTAAAATAGACTTGGTGCGCGGTTACCACCAAGTTCCAGTGCGCACGCAGGATGTACCCAAAATAGCGGTCATAACTCCTTTCAGCCTTTTTGAGTTTTTGCGCATGCCTTTTGGCCTCAAGGGGGCCGTGCAGACTTTCCAACGCATGATGGATGCAATTTTACGCGACCTCCCTTTCGTGTTCGTTTATTTGGACGATATTTTAGTAGCCAGCACGTCCGAAGGCGAACACGAAAGCCACCTCACAGCAGTTTTTCGGAGGCTGGCAGAGCACGGGTTAATAGTTAACCCAGCGAAGTGCCAGTTTGGGGTGGCGCAGATTGATTTTTTGGGGCATCGCGTTTCGGCAGAAGGAGCGGTTCCTCTGCCCGATAAGGTGCGCGCAATAACAGATTTTCCGCAACCTCAAACGGTCAAAGCGCTACAGGAGTTTCTGGGGATGGTTAATTTTTACAACCGGTTCCTCCCAAGTGCAGCACTGCTCATGCAGCCATTGTACACTGCGCTAAAAAAACAAAAGCCCGCAAATAAAGTTGAATGGTCTCCGGAGCGGGAGCGCGCTTTTGCCCAGGTCAAATCAGCCCTGGCAAACGCAGTTTTGTTAGCGCACCCAGTTCCAACGGCCCGCATGGCGCTCACCACTGACGCTTCCGATGTAGCGGTGGGGGCGGTAGTTGAACAGTTTGTGGCAGGTACCTGGCAACCTCTCGCGTTTTTCAGCAGGACTTTGCGCGATAGTGAGTGTAAATACAGTGCGTTCGACAGGGAGCTTTTGGCCCTACACTTGGCCATCCGCCATTTTCAGTTCTGGTTGGAAGGGCGACGTTTCACCGCGTTTGTGGATCACAAACCGCTAACGTTTGCGATGGCCAAAATTTCAGAACCCTGGTCAGGCCGGCAACAAAGGCAACTAGCCGCAATATCGGAGTTCACCACTGATATTCAGCATGTCGCAGGTAAACACAATGTTGTGGCAGACTGTCTCTCGCACGCGGTAGCAACACCAAGCCCCATGGGGGCAGACTCTGTAGCCGTGGCCGTGGGCCCGGGCAGCGACGCGGGAGCGCGCGCAGTCCCGGTCTGTGTAGGGTTAGATTACACAGCCATGGCCGCGGAGCAGGTTAATGACGCAGACGTGAGCGTGCTCCAGTCTGGACCAACAGGGTTAAGGCTGGAGCACAGGGTGCAGCAAATTGGTATGCCCCCGCTAATCTGTGATGTCTCCACGGGACGGCCCCGCCCCGTGGTGCCAGCCACGTGGTGTTGCCGCGTTTTTGACTCGGTCCATTCTCTCGCGCACCCGGGGGTGCGCGCATCGATTAAGTTGGTGGGGGAGAAATTTGTTTGGCCCGGGTTGCGCAAACAGGTCAAGGAATGGGCGGCGGCCTGCGTAGCGTGTCAGCGAGCCAAAATACACAGACACACTAAGGCTCCGTTGGAACCTTTTCACATCCCCGCTAAGCATTTTGATCACGTGCATGTTGACTTGGTGGGCCCGCTCCCACCATCACACAGGCACACACACATCTTTTGACGATGGTGGATCGCACCACGCGTTGGCCAGAGGCGATTCCTCTGACATCAACCACAGCGGAAGAAGTTGCGCAAGCATTTTTAGCAGCGTGGGTTGCGCGTTTCGGTGTCCCGTCGGACATAACGTCCGACAGGGGTCCCCAATTTATTTCCGAACTATGGTCATCGATGGCCCGCAGCTTGGGGGTGAAGATTCATCGCACCACCGCGTATAACCCCCAGGCTAATGGTTTATGCGAACGCTTTCACAGGTCATTGAAAGCAGCCCTCAGAGCGTCGCTGACGGATACAAATTGGGTGGACAAACTTCCATGGGTTTTATTGGGGTTGCGTTCTGCACCTAAGGAAGATTTGCATGCTTCCCCAGCTGAGTTAGTCTTTGCACAACCTCTCCGTTTGCCGGGGGAATTTCTCCCAGATAATCCCGCACCAAATGGCCCCCCTGCTCAGCCGTGGCAGAGCGACTCGGGAGCAAACACACTCCCTGGCCCGGTCCATCACAGTTTCCCACACGTTTTTGTGCCAAAGGCTTTAAAAAATGCAGAGTTTGTTTTTGTTAGACATGATGCTCAGCGTCCAAGTTTGCAACCGTTTTATGACGGACCGTTCAGAGTGCTGGAGACCGGGCAGAAGCATTTTCTGCTAGATTTAGGGGGCAGAAGGGAGTTGATTTGCATAAACAGGCTCAAACCCGCTTTTGTTTTGGCTGATGAGCAAGTGCAGCTCGCGAGGCCCCCCCGCCGTGGCAGGCCGCCGAAAGGACATTCTCCAGAAACTTCACAGAGACGTGCTAACAGCTTTAATCCACAGATGCAGAGAGACGCTGCAGGGGTAGCAGAGCCAGGTTGCAGCAGATTCGGCAGAAGGTTAAAACCCAGGCAGTTGGTGGATTGATTAGTGATATGTGGAGTGTTTTGTGTTTTTCTTTTTTTTATGCCATGCATGTTTTGCCCTTAATAGACGTTTGGGGGGGGGGGGGGTAGTGTGGGTGACACACATGTGGGGCCCACATTTCCACAGAGATATGACTGCATGTGTATTGGGGGTTTCACGTCTGGAAGGACAAAGGACTCGAATCTGCAGAAGATAACGAGGAGGTGTGAGATTTGCCTTTTTGTCCCACAGAAGATGCCCCGGAGGGATTTCTGGTTCATCAATGAATGAGAGACAATGGTGAAGGTTCAAAGGGATGCTTTGTGACTGTATGTTTACTGAAGCACCATGTGACTTGAGTTCTGATGCTGGAAACATATAAAAGGGTGATGTGTGTAGAAGAGCTTGGAAGAATGAGGTGGTATGATGTATAAACCAAAGTTTATTATCAGCTCCTCTAACAAGTCTCATCTAAGTGCAGAAGCAGAAGCAAGAAAAGAGACCGAATACCTCCGGCTCTGTGAACTTATACTTGCACATAACAAAAGACATGCATATCAAAGGCTGACATCCCTCATTATCTTAATCCCCCCATTGTCTTAGTACTCCCCCTCTTCGCCCTGGGGGGTGAGGGTAGCTCCTCTGGTCTCCACCGCAGTGTCTGGGAAACTCTTTGATCTTCACTGGCGGTTGAGATCCCTTTGTCCTGTTCTGAGGTGTGAAGTCGCCATATGTAATCACCAAACATTCTCACATGCTTCAACATATGTAGGTTATGGAATATATGATAAATATAGACCACAGCCCCCCCCCAAACGACTAAGAAAAGGACAATAGAAAAATTCACAGTTTAAGATAATTACTATGACATACTAACTGCTACCTCTTGCCACAGAAGAAACTTTCCAGTAGCTATGCTCCTAAGAGAGTTCAGTGGTAATCATAACAGCATAGTAAAATCACAAGTCAGTCCTAAACTGTTACAGCACAATTAGTGAACAACTGTTAAGTAGTTTGCATCAGTCCCTATGCTGTCTGGGTTTTAGTCTTCTCCCGAAACTGCTGTGGGTCCGCTTGGGCATCCTGCTGGGACCTTCCTGTAAGGAATCTGCAGCTTGGGGAGGAGAGTGGTTAATTGTTCCCTGCAGGGGGGCTGAGTCTTTTCTCTTGGGGGGTCTACCCCGCCGAGGTGCTCTCGCCAACAGTGCAGGCTCGTCTTTCAACAAGAAGGCAGGTTTGAGTCTGTCAATGCTGACTGTTTCTTCTCTATCCCCCAAATCAAGCACAAAGTGTTTATCACCAGGTTCCAGCACTCTGAATGGCCCATCGTATGGTGGGCGGAAAGTTGGTTTTAAAGCTTCATGTCTAACAAAAACGAATTCAGCGTTCTTCAAAGCCTGTGGGACAAAAACCCGTGGAAAGGAGTGATGAGCCGGACCAGGGAGAGAGTCCGGTCCGTTGCTGCCTAAAAACCTCGGGGCTGGAAGATTCCTTGGCTCTGGGTTCTCTGGTAAAAATTCACCCGGGAGCCTGAGAGGTTGTGCAAAAACTAATTCTGCTGGAGAGGCGTCTAGATCCTCTTTAGGCGCAGCACGCAACCCCAATAAAACCCAGGGAAGTTTATTTACCCAATTTGTATCCGTTAGTGAGGCTCTGAGGGCGGCCTTTAAAGACCTGTGAAAACGCTCGCATAACCCATTAGCCTGAGGGTGATAAGCGGTGGTGCGGTGAATTGTCGCCCCTAAGCTGCTGGCCATAGCTGACCAAAGCTCTGAGACAAATTGAGGCCCCCTATCGGACTTGATGTCCGATGGGACGCCGAAACGTGCCACCCAGTTTGTCAGAAAAACGCGAGCGACTTCCTCCGCTGTAGTTGACGCCAGAGGGACTGCCTCTGGCCAGCGCGTGGTGCGGTCTATCATTGTTAACAGGTGTGTGAAACCCTGGGAGGAAGGTAGTGGCCCCACGAGGTCGACATGAACGTGGTTGAACCTTCTAGCAGGGATTGGAAAAGGCTCCAGAGGGGCTTTTGTGTGTTTGTGTATTTTGGCGCGCTGACAAGAAATGCAAGTTTTGCCCATTCTTTTACGTTTTTGCGCAGGCCCGGCCACACAAACTTTTCGGCGACCATTTTAACCGAGGCGCGCACACCTGGATGCGCGAGGGAGTGAATTGAGTCGAAAATACGGCGGCGCCATGTGGCTGGGACTAACGGGCGAGGTCGGCAGGTTGAAATATCGCGTATTGGGGGGGCACACCGTCGCGTAAACCCCTTTCCTCCAGCCTTAACCCTGTTGGTCCAGACAGGAGTGCGCGCACGTCCGCGTCACTGCTTTGTTCCTCTGCCATGGCTGCATAATCTATCCCTGCATGGATTGGTGCTGTGTATGTGTCCGCGTTAGTGAAGAGTTCTGCGGCTGAGGTAGTATAATCTGTCTCCTCGCGCTCTGGCGATGTCACAGCGCGAGAGAGGCAGTCTGCTACCACGTTAAGTTTGCCTGCTACATGTCGAATATCTATGGTGAACTCTGAAATTGCAGCCAGCTGTCTTTGTTGCCTGCCTGACCATGGTTCTGAGATTTTAGCCATGGCAAAGGTGAGCGGTTTGTGGTCTACAAAAGCCGTGAAACGCCGCCCTTCTAACCAGAACTGGAAGTGGCGGATGGATAAATGAAGCGCTAGCAGCTCCCTGTCAAAAGTGCTGTATTTACGCTCAGTTTGGTTTAGCGATTTGCTGAAGAATGCCAAAGGTTGCCAGATCCCGTTGACATGTTGTTCTACAACTGCCCCTATAGCTAGGTCCGAAGCATCTGTGGTTAGTTAGACAGGGACATTTCCTGGGATCGTCACTTCCTTGTGGTAACGTATCGTCACTTCCTGTTTTGCTGTCTGCCTGTGTGGTTTGCCTGTGTGGTTTGCTCTCCAGCCATTAGCTATGGCTACTAGCTCTCCTTCCTCTCCTCCTCTGGTGTGCTCTCTCTGTCAGATGTTTAGCTACACCTCTGCCTCTTTTAGTGATAACGGTAAATGTAATAAATGTTGTCTTTTTGAGGCGCTCGAGGCGAGGTTGTCTGATTTGGAATCCCGGCTCCGCTGCATTGAAACACCGTCTGCGCCAGTTAATCTTGACGGACGCCCATTAGCTGCAGCGGAGCTAGCTAGCTTAGGCCCCCCTGTCAGCGGTCCCTCGACTCTCCTCAGCAGCGAGGAGACTGGGTGGGTGACGGTGAGAAGGAAGCCTAGTCGCAAAGCCCCGGTTCACCACCAACCTGTTCACGTCTCTAATCGTTTTTCCCCGCTCAGCGACACACCCGCTGAGGAAAAAACTCTGATCATTGGCGACTCTGTAGTCAGAAACGTGAACCTAGAGACTCCAGCGGCCATAGTCAAATGCATTCCTGGGGCCAGAGCAGGCGACATCGAGTCAAATTTGAAAATGCTGGCTAAAAGTAACTGTAAATATTCCACAATTGTTATTCACGCCGGCATTAATGACATCCGTCTCCGGCAGTCGGAAGTCACGAAACTTAATATAGAATCGGTGTGTGAGTTTGCAAAAACGATGTCTGCCACTGTAGTATTCTCTGGGCCCCTCCCCAATCTGACCAGTGATGACATGTTTAGTCGCTCGTCATCCTTGAACCGCTGGCTGTCTGTGTGGTGTCCTAAAAATGACGTGGGCTACATTGACAATTGGAGCTCTTTTTGGGGAAAACCTGGTCTTATGAGACGAGACAGCATTCATCCCACTTTGGATGGTGCTTCTCATTTATCTAACAATCTGGCATCTTTTTTATCCAAATTTCCAAAACCATGACTACTCAGAGTTGGGACCAGGAAGCAGAGTCGCAGTCTTACACGCCTCTCTGCAGCTCCTCTTCATTCGCCACCCCTCAGCTTAGCCCCTGTCTTCCCCATCAGAGAATCGTTGTCTGCTCCCTCCAAAGTGAATAAAAATATAATGCATAAACATCCCAAAGTGATAAAGCAAAATATTGGTAAAACTCAAATTAAACATAAAGCCTCTAAATTGAATGATTTGGCCTCTGTTCCTCCTCATAATCTAAAAATTAAATGTGGTTTATTAAATATTAGGTCTCTAACTCCCAAGTCTCTGTTAGTCCATGATTTGTTAATTGATCATCAGATTGATTTAATATCCCTTACAAAGACTTGGTTAGGACAAGAGGATTATGTTGGTTTAAATGAATCAACTCCCTCTGGTTATTTAAACTGTCAAAATCCCAGAAGTTCTGGTCGTGGAGGAGGAGTAGCAACAATTTACCATTCCAAATTACTAGTTAATGTAAAGCAAAAAACATGTTATAATTTCTTTGAGGGCCTGGTCCTCAGTATTGGGCACTTTAGCAATTTTAGGTTGAACCCAATTTTATTTGCCATAGTTTATCGTCCCCCATCAACCTACTCAGAATTTTTATCCGAATTTGCTGATTTCTTAGCTGATTTAGTGCTGAAATCTGATAGAATAATTATAGTAGGGGACTTTAATATACATGTGGATGTAGATAGTGACTGCCTTAATGTGGCTTTTAATTCAATATTAGACTCGATTGGGTTTTCTCAGAAAGTAGGAAATTCTACTCATTACCTCCACCATACATTGGACCTTGTTCTGACATATGGCATAGAAATAGAAAATCTTGTAGTGTCTCCTCATAACCCTGTACTGTCAGACCATTGTCTGTTAACCTTTGATTTTACTATTTCTGACTATTTGGCTCCTAAAGAAAAATATTATTACAGTAGATGCCTCTCAGATGATGCTGTTTCCAAATTTATGCAGATTGTTTCCTCTATGCCATGTGTCAACACAACGGAAATAAGCTATAGACAGCTTGCTCCTTCTGTAATTGATAACATGGTGGATAGTGTTTCAGCTTCTCTGCATCAGGCTCTAGACTTGGTGGCCCCCTTAAAAAAGAAAAAGCCTAATCAGAGATTTCTAACTCCTTGGTTCAACACAGAAACTCGTAGCTTAAAACAGAAGACTCGTCAATTAGAAAGAAAATGGCGCTCCACTAATTTAGATGAAATCTATTTAGCTTGGAGAAATCATCTTTTAATTTATAAAAAATCTCTTAGAAAAGCTAGAACAAGTTATTACTCTGCATTAATAGAAGAGAACAAGAATAATCCCAGGTTTCTTTTCAGTACTGTAGCCAGGTTGACAAAGAGTCAGGACTCTGTCAATCCTAGCATTCCCTTAGAGCAGGGGTGTCCAACCAGGTGCCATGGAGAGCCAAGACCCTGCAGGTTTTCTCTTCTACCCAGTCTCTTCAGCAGGTGTTTTCACTTATCAGCAATCAGTGGGAAGAAGTTCACAGAAATCTGCTGTTGAAGACACTGGTTGGAGGTAAAACCTGCAGGGTCTTGGCTCTCCATGGCACCTGGTTGGACACCCCTGCCTTAGAGCTTACTATTCAGGACTTTATGAACTTTTTCAATAATAAAATTTCATCCATCAGAGATAAAATCAATCAGATTCTTCCCACAGTTAACTTAAATACTGTAACTACTACAACTCCTTCTTTTGATGTCTGTCTTGATGAGTTTACTCCAATCGACCTTTGTGAGTTAGACAAAATAGTTTCCTCATCCAAACCTTCAACTTGTCTTTTAGACCCTATTCCTACCAGGTTATTTAAAGAAGTCTTCCCACTTATTGGTAGCTTTATTCTTCATATAATCAATTCTTCATTAACTTTAGGCCATGTACCGCAGGCTTTTAAAACGGCTGTAATTAAACCCTTACTCAAAAAGCCAACGCTAGATCCAGGAGCTTTAGCTAACTATAGACCAATCTCTAATCTCCCTTTCATTTCAAAAATCTTAGAAAGAGTTGTTGCTACGCAATTATTTGACCACCTGCAGGGAAATGGTTTACTTGAAGAGTTTCAATCTGGGTTTAGAATCCATCATAGTACTGAAACAGCCTTAGCGAAGGTCACTAACGACCTCCTCATTGCATCTGATAATGGACTAGTTTCTGTACTTGTCCTTTTAGACCTTAGTGCAGCTTTTGATACTATCGATCATAATATTCTACTTGATAGATTAGAACACTATGTTGGACTTAATGGAACTTCGTTGCAGTGGTTTAGATCTTATTTATCTGATAGGTTCCAGTTTGTTCATGTAAATAATGAGTTTTCTTTCAACTCAAAGCTTAGTCATGGAGTTCCACAGGGATCTGTGCTAGGCCCTACTCTTTTTAGTTTATATATGCTTCCGTTAGGCAACATTATTAGAAAGCACTGTATACATTTTCATTGTTATGCAGATGACACACAATTATACCTGTCAATGAAGCCAGATGATACTAATCAATTAGCCAAGTTAGAAGCCTGTCTTAAGGAAATCAAAGCTTGGATGACTTGTAATTTCCTGCTATTAAATTCAGATAAGACTGAAGTCATTCTTGTTGGTCCAAAAAACCTTAGAAATTCCTTTCCAAATCAAACTTTCAGTTTGGATGCAGTTACTCTTTCTCTTAATAGCTCTGTGAGGAACCTTGGAGTTATTTTTGATCAGGATTTGTCCTTCAATTCACATATTAAATTTGTTTCTAAGACTGCCTTCTATCATTTGCGTAATATTGCCAAGATTAGGAGCATCTTGTCTCAGAGTGATGCTGAGAAACTGATCCACGCTTTTGTTAGCTCGAGATTAGATTATTGTAATTCTTTATTATCAGGCTGTCCTAAAACATCTTTAAAAAGTCTTCAGCTGATCCAAAATGCTGCAGCAAGAGTTTTAACAGGTACTAGAAAGAGAGATCATATCTCTCCGGTTCTGGCCTCCCTTCATTGGCTTCCCATAGAGTTTAGAATTAAGTTTAAAATCCTTCTTCTTACTTACAAAGCTCTAAACAATCAGGCTCCTTTTTATTTAAAAGATCTGATACTACCGTATTATCCTAACAGAGCACTACGCTCCCAAAATGCAGGATTACTTGTAATACCTAGAATCTCCAAAAGTACAATGGGAGGCAGAGCCTTCAGTTATCAAGCTCCTCTCCTGTGGAATCAGCTGCCAATCTGGATTTGGGAGTCAGACTCGATCTCTGTTTTTAAGAATAGGGCTAAAACCTACCTTTTTGATATAGCCTACAATTAGGGAGGGATCATGTGTTTCTGAACCCTCCCTTAGTTATGCTGCTAATAGGTTTAGTCAGCCGGAGGACCTCCAGTAATGCACTGGGCCTCACTCCTTTCCTCACTCTCTATGAAATATTTTTTTTGCTGGTCATTAACATTTGTTTGTTCTCTCCCATAGATTGAGTCCCCATCGTGCTGTTTGCTCTCTACATGTCTGTTCTTTTCTTCTTCTCTATCCCCTCACCCCCCAGCCAGTCGCAGCAGATGACTGCCCCTCCCTGAGCCTGGTTCTGCTGGAGGTTTCTTCCTGTTAAAAGGGAGTTTTTCCTCTCCACCGTCGCCAAGTGCTTGCTCACAGGGGATCGCCTGATTGCTGGGGTCTTTCTGCAACTTTCTGCAACTGTGGGGGTTCCCCCCTACAGTTGATAGTGCTATGAGATGACTGTTGTTGTGAAATGGCGCTATATAAATAAAGTTGAATTGAATTGAATAGTGCAATGCGGGCCGAGGGGTCGGGGTGAACCAACAATGTCGCATTAGCTAGAGCGCTCTTTACTTCCGCGAAGGCGCGTTCGCGCTCCGGGGTCCATTCGACCGCGTTGGAAGCTTTTTGTTTTCTGAGCGCGTCATATAGGGGCTGCATGAGCTGAGCTGCGAGGGGGAGGAAACGGTTCTAAAAATTAACCATTCCTAAAAATTCTTGCAGCGATTTGACCGTTTGTGGCCGTGGGAAACTTTTTATCGCGTGAACTTTGTCTGGAAGTGGGACTGCCCCCTTCGGAGAAACTCTGTGTCCTAAAAAATCAATTTGTGACACGCCGAATTTGCATTTGGCTGGATTGATTATTAACCCGTGCTCTTCTAGCCTCTGAAAAACCATAGTGAGGTGCTGCTCGTGTTCTTCCTCAGACGAGCTGGCTACCAGCATATCGTCGAGGTAGACGAAAACAAAAGGAAGGTCGCGTAATACTGCGTCCATCATCCGCTGAAAAGTTTGGGCGGCGCCTTTGAGGCCGAAAGGCATCCGCAAAAATTCAAAAAGGCCGAAAGGGGTTATTACAGCTGTTTTAGGAATGTCCTCCGCTCGAACTGGGACTTGATGATAACCGCGGACCAGGTCTATTTTTGAAAAAATGCGCGCACCCGCCAGATGCAGTGAAAAATCCTGAATGTGAGGAATTGGGTAGCGGTCATGCGCTGTCGCATTGTTTAATCTGCGGTAATCGCCGCACGGTCTCCAAGAACCGTTGGATTTCGGAACCATGTGAAGTGGTGAGGCCCAGGGGCTTTTCAAACGTTTAATAATGCCTAATTTTTCAAGGGTAGTAAACTCGTCCCGAGCTATGGCGAGCTTGGCCGCGTCTAAGCGCCGAGCTTTGGCAAATACGGGTGGGCCCGTTGTCAGAATAAAATGTTCAACCCCATGCTTAGCCACTGTGGCTGAGAATTTGGGAACTGTGAGTGCTGGAAATTGGGTGAGGAGTTGATCAAACTTACCTCCTGCTGTGGTGACGCTAGCCTGCACGGGTGGCGGAGAAACTCGGGCTGAGCAGGGAATAGAAGCAAAGGACAGTGCATTAATCAAGCGTCTGTTCGCTAGATCGACTAATAACCCATGTGCACACAAAAAATCTGCGCCCAACAAGTTAAAACTCACCGCCGCTACAACAAATGTCCATCTGTAGTTGCGGCCGTGGATGTGGAGGTGCAGGCTTTTGTCGGCAAAAGTGTCAATGTTGGAGCCGTTGGCTGCCACCGCTCCGTTGCCCCGGGTGCCCATGGCTCGATCTGCTTGGGAGGGCATGACAAAACTTAGTTGAGCTCCTGTGTCAATAAGGAACTGCTTGCCGGTGTGTCCGTCCATCACATATAACAGCTTACTTTTCTCGCCGAGAACCGCTGCTGTTGACGGCTCTCGGCTTTGGCGTTTCCCGAAATCGTAAATTTGCAGGGGGGAACACATTTGTGAGCCTTCTCGGCAAAGCGGTGGTGGTAATAACAAACATCGCTCCGTCTGTTACGTTTTGGCCGTGTCGCTGTCACCGCGGGCTGGATCTGCTCAGTGGGTTGAGGCTCGCCGTGGCTCTGGGCATCAGCATTGAGGTCTGCGGATGCTGCTGTGGGTGTCTGCTCCTTGCAGGCGTTGACGAGTCGTTGAGCTTCGTTGGCCAGCACGCGGAAGTCTTGCTGGGTGTTGCATCGCATGTTGGCGAGCGTCCCTCTCATGTGTGGCGGAAGCGTGCTGAGGAATACGAATTGGAAGAGGAAGTTGTCATTGTCCTCCTCTTTAAGCTGCAGCAAGTCCTCCATGAGGGCTTTAGGTCTGTATCCTCTGTGGCCGTAGACCGCCAGGATCTTCTTGGCTCTCTCTTTGGCTGAGGGGACGTAATTTGCCACGATGGTTGCTTTCAGTATTTCATATTTGTCTTGAGCCGGTGGCCGCCGGATTATGCTCCGCACACACCTCGAAGTGGCGGCGTCGAGTTTGGCGACGATGTGATAGAACTTCGTATTGTTGGCCGTGATGCCCACCAGTGTAAACTGGGCTTCAGCTTGTTGAAACCACGAGGCGGGGTCTTCCTGCCAGAAGTCCGGCAGCTTGACAGCGACGGCATTTGTGTAGACCATCACTGCTGTGTCCGCAGGGTGAGAATGCCTTGCCTCGGCTCTCTCAGCGGCGCTGGTGCTCGGTTGAGCCTTCTCTATCACTTCTGCTGGGGGGGAACGTCGTCCATCTGTTCCCCTGTCTGCGTGGGCGCCGGCGTCTGCCTGGGTCGCCACAGATGAGTCGATCGTGGGGGAACGCCTCTGGTCCATACTCGCGTTAGGGTCACCAGTGTAGAAGAGCTTGGAAGAATGAGGCGGTATGATATATAAACCAAAGTTTATTATCAGCTCCTCTAACAAGTCTCATCTAAGTGCAGAAGCAGAAGCAAGAAAAGAGACCGAATACCTCCGGCTCTGTGAACTTATACTTGCACATAACAAAAGACATGCATATCAAAGGCTGACATCCCTCATTATCTTAATCCCCCCATTGTCTTAGTACTCCCCCTCTTCGCCCTGGGGGGTGAGGGTAGCTCCTCCGGTCTCCACCGCAGTGTCTGGGAAACTCTTTGATCTTCACTGGCGGTTGAGATCCCTTTGTCCTGTTCTGAGGTGTGAAGTCGCCATATGTAATCACCAAACATTCTCACATGCTTCAACTGTGGCCGACACACATTGTGGGCTCACGCTGCCACAGAGACAGGACTGAATGTGTATTGTGGAGTGTCACGTCTGCAAGGACTAAGGACTCGAATCTACAGGAGGTAACAAGGAAGTGTGAGATTTGTCTCTTTGTCCCACAGAAGACGCCCCGGAGGGTATTCCGGTTCATCAGGATATGAGAGACAATGGTGAAGCTTCAAGGGGATGCTTTGTAACTGTATGTTGACTGAAGACACCATGTGACTTGAATTCTGATGCTGGAAATGTATAAAAGGGTGTTGAAGTATGATTCTTTCTCTTTCCTGCTTTGAGAATGCTAGAAGCTGCGTTCTGTCAAATAAAGCTGGTTTTATGACTGAAACTCAGCCTCGTTATTTGAGCATGCTTCTACACTGGTGACCTACGACGGAAAATGAACAGACAGAATTCTCCCGAGCGGGGCTCGGTGGAAGCCAGCCTGATGGCCGCCTCCACGATCCGGCTGCCCGATTTCTGGCAGCACAGCCCGCGCTCATGGTTTAGTGCAATCGAGGCGCAGTTCAACCTCCGGAGAATCTCCAATGATGACACAAGATTCTACCACGTGGTAGCGAAGCTGGACAGCGACACGGTCCAGAGAGTGGAAGATCTGGTTAATCATCCACCAGACAGCGACAAGTACAGCGCATTGAAGGACGCGCAGATCAGCCATTTCACCCCCTCAGTCCAACAAAGAGCAGAGGGGCTCCTGGCGCTGACGGAGGCCGAAAACGATAGACCTGCGGACCTGATGGTGAAGATGCTGCAGCTCAAAGCCTCTGAGGATGGCGAATTCATTTTCGCCCACCTTTTCCTTCGAACCCTACCATCAGCAGTGAGAGTGGCCCTGGCAGAGTCACCCCGATTGGCCAGGCGAGACTACCATGGGTTGAGCAAGGAGGCCCAGAGGTTGGTCGACGCCCACAAGCGGAACGCGGTCTTGGCCGCGGCAGCCAGTCCGGGAACGGCGTCCGGAGACAGTGCGGGTCCAGCAGCCGCGGCGCCAGACACACCAACGACAGCGGCGACAGGAGCCAGACGACGTGGTGCGGAGAACGGCTCGTGCTTCTACCACCGGCGTTTTGCAGAGAGAGCGCACAGGTGCGTCCCACCGTGCAATTTTAAGCGCCAGGGAAACGCCAAGACCGAGGGCCGGTAGCAGCTGCGACCCTCGGCAACGAGAACAGGCTGCTTTACCTGACGGATGCACGCTCGTGGAAACAGTTCCTCGTGGACACGGGCTCTCAGCTGAGCTTCGTCACACCCACCTACGCGGAACGGCTGTCGCCTTCTAAAGCCCCCTGGGTGTCAGTGTCAGCAGCGAACGGCTCCACTATTAAAACGTTTGGTGAGAGGACCATGCTTCTGTCCTTACAGGGCCGTTCATTTGAGTGGACATTTATTGTAGCAGCAGTCAGTTTCAACATGTTAGGGGCTGATTTTCTGTGCTCACATGGTTTATTGGTTGACCTTGCTAATAGACGTCTGATTAATGCACTGTCCTTTCATTCTATTCCCTGCACAGCTCGGGTGGCCCCGCCGACTGCACATGCCAGCGTCTCAGCTGTGGGTGGTAAGTTTCACACTCTGCTTGCTCAGTTTCCAGCACTCACAGTCCCCACGTTTTCAGCAACGGTGGCCAAACATGGGGTAGAACATTTCATAACAACCACAGACCCTCCCGTTTTTGCAAAGGCTCGGCGCTTGGACCCAGCTAAAATTGGCCATCGCGCGCGAGGAGTTCACTAATCTGGAAAAACTGGGCATTGTTAGACGTTCCAAGAGCTCTTGGGCTTCGCCGTTACACATGGTCCCAAAAGCTGACGGCTCGTGGCGACCTTGCGGCGATTTCCGCAGGTTGAACAACGTTTCAGCTCATGACCGCTACCCGATTCCGCACATTCAGGATTTTTCTGTTCATTTGGCGGGGGCGCGCATTTTTTCTAAAATAAACTTGGTGCGCGGCTATCACCAGGTGCCAGTGCGCGCGCAGGATGTACCCAAAACAGCGGTCATAACGCCTTTCGGCCTTTTTGAGTTCTTGCGCATGCCTTTTGGCCTCAAGGGGGCCGCGCAGACTTTCTAACGCATGATGGATGCAGTTTTACGCGACCTGCCTTTCGTGTTTGTTTATTTGGACGATATTTTGGTAGCCAGCGCGTCCGAAGGCGAACATGAAAAACACCTCACAGCAGTTTTCCAGAGGTTGGCAGAGCACGGGTTAATAGTTAACCCAGCGAAGTGTCAGTTTGGGGTGGCGCAGATTGATTTTTTGGGACATCGCGTTTCGGCAGAGGGAGCAGTTCCCCTTCCAAATAAAGTGCGTGCCATAACGGATTTTCCGCAACCTCAAACGGTCAAGGCGCTTCAGGAGTTTCTAGGGATGGTTAATTTTTACAACCGGTTCCTCCCAAGCGCAGCATGACTCATGCAGCCATTGTACACCGCGTTAAAAAAACAAAAGCCCGCAAATAAAGTTGAATGGTCTCCGGAGCGGGAGCGCACTTTTGCCCAGGTCAAATCAGCCCTGGCAAACGCAGTTTTGTTAGCGCACCCAGTTCCAACGGCCCGCATGGCGCTCACCACTGACGCTTCCGATGTAGCGGTGGGGGCGGTAGTTGAACAGTTTGTGGCAGGTACCTGGCAACCCCTCGCGTTTTTCAGCAGGACCTTGCGCGATAGTGAACGGAAATACAGCGCGTTTGACAGGGAGCTTTTGGCCCTACACTTGGCCATCCGTCATTTTCAGTTCTGGTTAGAGGGGCGACGTTTCACCGCTTTTGTGGATCATAAACCGCTAACGTTTGCGATGGCCAAAATTTCAGAACCCTGGTCAGGCCGGCAACAAAGGCAACTAGCCGCAATATCGGAGTTCACTACTGATATTCAGCATGTCGCGGGTAAACACAATGTTGTAGCAGACTGCCTCTCGCGTGCAGTAGCACCGCCAAGCCCCATAGGGGCAGACTCTGTAGCCATGGCCGCGGGCCCGGGCAGCGACGCAGGAGCGCGCGCAGCCCCGTTCTGTGTTGGGTTAGATTATGCAGCTATGGCTGCGGAGCAGGTTAACGACACGGACGTGCGCGCGCTCCAGTCTGGACCAACAGGGTTAAGGCTGGAGCACAGGGTGCAACAAAACGGTATGCCCCCGCTAATCTGCGATGTCTCCACGGGACGGCCCCGCCCTGTGGTGCCAACCGCGTGGCGTCGCCGTGTTTTTGACTTGGTCCACTCTCTCGCGCACCCAGGGGTGCGCACATCGATTAAGTTGGTGGGGGAGAAATTTGTTTGGCCCGGGTTGCGCAAACAGGTCAAGGAATGGGCAGCAGCCTGCGTAGCGTGTCAGCGAGCCAAAATACACAGACACACTAAGGCCCCGTTAGAACCTTTCCACATCCCCGCTAAGCGTTTTGATCACGTGCATATTGACCTGGTCGGCCCGCTTCCGTTATCACACGGGCACACACATCTTTTGACGATGGTAGACCGCACCACGCGCTGGCCAGATGCGGTTCCTCTGACATCAACCACAGCGGAGGAAGTTGCGCGAGCATTTTTAGCAGCATGGGTTGCGCGTTTTGGTGTACCGTCGGACATAACGTCCGACAGGGGTCCCCAATTTATTTCCGAGCTGTGGTCATCGACGGCCCGCAGCTTGGGGGTGAAGATTCATCGCACCACCGCGTATAACCCCCAGGCTAATGGTTTATGCGAACGCTTTCACAGGTCATTGAAAGCAGCCCTCAGAGCGTCGCTAATGGATACAAATTGGGTAGACAAACTTCCATGGGTTTTATTAGGGTTGCGTTCTGCACCTAAGGAAGATTTGCACGCTTCCCCGGCTGAATTAGTTTTCGCTCAACCGCTTCGTTTGCCCGGGGAATTTCTTCCTGATAATCCCGCACCTAGTGGCCCCCCCGCTCAGCCGTGGCAGAGCGGCTCAGGAGCAAACACGCTTCCTGGCCCAGTCCATCACAGTTTCCCACGCGTTTTTGTGCCCAAGGCTTTAAAAAATGCAGAGTTTGTTTTTGTTAAACATGACGCCCAGCGTCCAAGTTTGCAGCCGTTTTACGACGGACCGTTTCGAGTGCTGGAGACCGGGCAGAAGCATTTTCTGGTAGATTTAGGGGGCAGACGGGAGCTGATTTGCATAAACAGACTCAAACCCGCTTTTGTTCTGGCTGATGAGGAGATGCAGCTCGCGAGGCCCCCCCGCCGGGGCAGGCCGCCGAGGGGACATTCTCCCAAGTCTTCACAGAGAGGTGCTAACGGCTTTAATCCACAGGTGCAGAGAGATGTTGCAGGTGCAGCCAAGCCAAGTTGCAGCAGATTCGGCAGAAGATTAAAACCTTGGCAGTTGGTGGATTGATTAGCCATGTATGGAGTGCTTTGTGTTTTTCTTTTTGTATGCCATTTAGATTTTGCCTTACTAGACGTTTGGGGGGGGGGGGGTAGTGTGGCCGACACACATTGTGGGCTCACGCTGCCACAGAGACAGGACTGAATGTGTATTGTGGGGTGTCACGTCTGCAAGGACTAAGGACTCGAATCTACAGGAGGTAACAAGGAAGTGTGAGATTTGTCTCTTTGTCCCACAGAAGATGCCCCGGAGGGTATTCCGGTTCATCAGGATATGAGAGACAATGGTGAAGCTTCAAGGGGATGCTTTGTAACTGTATGTTGACTGAAGACACCATGTGACTTGAATTCTGATGCTGGAAATGTATAAAAGGGTGTTGAAGTATGATTCTTTCTCTTTCCTGCTTTGAGAATGCTAGAAGCTGCGTTCTGTCAAATAAAGCTGGTTTTATGACTGAAACTCAGCCTCGTTATTTGAGCATGCTTCTACACAACATATGTAGGTTATGGAATATATGATAAATATAGACCACAATGTGATATGATTCTTCCTCTTCTTCCTGCTTTGAAAATGCTTGACGATGTGTTCTGTCAATAAAGCTGAACCTGAGAAATAAACTCAGCCTCATCATTCGAGCACATCCTCTACAACTTCCATATTTACATGCCTGTGCTACTACTCTATGAACTTATGTACAAGTCAACGTATTCTTCACATCTAATTGTGCAATAATAGTATGTTGATGTAATAATACTAAATTATATTTTACTACTATCTAATATGTTTAGAACTGACACAGAATTACATTTACATAGTTCTAGAACAGACAAAATAATTTAATCAAGTAAAATAAATTATAAATATTAACAAAATTCCATCACCAAGTCCATCACTCATTTATTAAAATATACTGACATTCTGCAAACATTTTGATTTATTAATGTGTGCATTTGTTAGTGTTACTAGGAATATAAAAAAGTTGCATATCAGTATATTTTAACCACTTGAATTCTTGTGAATTCAGCGGGCGGTCACGTCTCTGCGTCTCGGTGCGCACTGAAAAAAAAAAGCTGCATTTCCAGTCTTCCAGTACAGACACAGCCTTGTTACAACCTCAGAAAAAAGCTGTGTAATATATTCATTTTTTGTGGTATTTTTACAAAATTTTGACCTGAGCTTGAAAACACTTGGTTCTACATTTCTGTTGTGTTTTCCAGCCAGTATCTGACAGCTGTATGTTATTTGCAAGCATTTGTATCTAAAAAAACACCCAGGTGAACTTTCCTGTTACTCAGTGGCAGGAGCACTTAGAGAGATTATGAATGTTTTGCCAAAAAATTCAGAGTATTTTCTGCTTGAACTGCTGCCTCCGCGACCCGGACCTCCGGAAAAGTGGTAGAAGATGGATGGATGGATGGATGAGACCAACCCCATGAAGATGCTGCAAAGGGTTAAAGAACAGCTTTTGATTTACTTTGGGCATTTTATTTTTAGGCGTTTTTAGGGAAGTTGAACAGAGTTCAGCAGGTTAATATTTGAAAGATAATCTAAGAAAGTAAGTAAAACCTAAAAGATGTTTAATATTTTTATGCAATGACCATAAAGAAATTATGTTTACTAATAAAAGCAAAGATATCTTAGGAAAGGCAACCCATCACCACCCGTGACAAAAAAACTTACACATGCATTATGTAACTCCTCCTAGTGAAACAAAAAATGATAAATTATATTCAAAATTCAAATTGTGAGAAAATATGTAATAACATAACAATCGATAATCAGCATTCAAATGCAATTAGTGTTTCAAAACAGGCATGCCATCACAACTTACACATGCTATTTCATAACAAATTCATTACGCGAAAATTCTCAAGTACATTACTTAAACAAGAAAAAAAAAAAATCTTACCTCGGAATGTGTCTTCCGATCGCTAATTGCTGTAATCGGGGCCGGCTGTGATGAACTTTGACTGCCTGGCATCTGAGTTTGACCGTGTCCATTGATTGTTTTGAACGGAGCACCGAGTGAGTAGTTCGATCTCCTTGTAGCCACAATTTTGAGATGTTTCTGTTTTGAACAGTGCTCAACAAAGGCAACATAACCACGAGATCCATAACTCAAGAAATCGTTGCAATAAACACACTGGGCTTTCCCTGGTACTTCGCATTTCGCTATGAAGTCGGCCATTTTTTCAACCACAACTTCAGTATTTTTACCGATCTTTACCATCATTGACACGGTTTTTTCAAGCCATTCCCAACGAAACTTGTTCTTTATCCCTTTGTCGATTTCTAAAATTCTTGCTTTGTTCTCTTTCGTGAGTTTTAGGTTCACCATTTTGACGAAATCGGGAAAACGCAGTTGATTGAACTGATTGAACTGTCCGCCACTTGCATTTCGCTCCGCGTGTTATCCGGATATGACAAAAGAAATCTAACCAAATCGCCGATTGGTTGCTTCAATAAGTATCAGCCTATCAGTGGCCTTGTTACATTACATTACTGATCTCGCTGGGTAGCGCGTTTTGCGCGGTGGATTTTCACAGCCAATCGAAAATACGACTCGCCGGCAGACCCCCCCCCCCCTAAAATTTTCTCCTCGAATTTAGACGATTCACGAGAATGACCCTAGACATGATCAAATCCGAGGAATTCCTCGGATCCGAGGAAGATTCTCATCCCTAAGTCACTGACTCCTCTCGCGATTAAGTCCTGTGAGGATTAATAGCGGCCATGAAGAAAAACAGGAGCGGCGAGGCTGCGTAGCGGCTGTAAGGAAAAAACAAAAGCAGAGGGACTTGGCGTGTTGACTTTAGGTGCGGGCGCAACCCTAAAGCCTTCGGGAACCGCAGACTGCTGAATTCCCGTTGTGCGCCGTGGCTAAGACCATTAGAAAATCCTGTGAGCAAGCTGTGTGCGTGCCTCAGGTGTACGAGCAGCCCTGAAGGTTCTGTGTGCAGCGGCAAAGGACGATGGCGGTCTGTGGAGCCGTATTTGTCCCGTGCGTGGTGCGCCGTCCTCGTAACCCCCCGGTGCGTGTGCAGGGGTTCTGTACGTGGGTAGGCCCGCTGGAGAGGCGAGTCAGGGTCAGGGAGCTTGCTGGAGATCAGCGTAGTCGGCGCCGATAATCATCCCTGTTGTCTGTTGCGTCGTTCGCTCATGGTGCGTTGGAGCGGTGAAAGGAAGTAGACGATCTTTGTCCCTCGGGCTCGTGCAGATGCGTTGGAGCGGTGAGAGGGAGGAGACAATCTTTGTCACTCGTTCGGCCATGGTGCGTTCAGGTCCACGAGCTGCATTCTCCATCGGCCCTGGAGGTTGCCGTCGTGGAGAGAGGACGAGGTGCGTGCACGCTCGTGTGGAGGAGCTGTGAGAGCGGCCGGTCCCAGCGTGGATGTGCAGATCTCACCATGAAGTTTTCTGCAGCTTTCTCGGTCGTGGGTGATCTCCGGAGAGTTTCGCCTGGTAACTCTGCGTCAAGGTCTCCCTGTAGCAGAAGGGAGGGCAGATCATTTGCGCCAGGCTGCTGGTGCTGCGTTCGTTGTCGTCGGGTCACCAGCGTGGCTGTCCAGACCAGAAGGTTGCGATGCACAAAGCGTGTGCATTCTCGGGGTCACCAATGAGGCGGATGGTAAAATAAGGCAGCGAAGTGAGGGTTTTAAGTAGGTTTATTCATCATACCGCCATCACGGAGCTCGCCCCGGTGCCGTGCATGCGCGCCAGAGTGAGTCCGGAAGCTCTCCAGCAGATAGGCAATGCGTGCAGTAGAAGAGAGAGAGTGAGTTACAGAGCAATGCAGCTTATATACCCAACTACAGACAATACATGAAAGGCATTCACAGCAGTAGGTATGGGCATTTGCATTTGAGACACACATATAATAATAAGGAGATTACTGGCCGGAATTCGCCTCTGCTCCGGAGCTGCAGGACAAAAGAGGTTACAAGGCACATCTACATACTGTTATCAGTCTATAGACACAGTAAGGGCAGGAAGCATGAACAATATGCATGAATGGCACATTAACATCACAGTACTGAGCAGGAAAAAGCTAGACGAAGCTGGGCTGCCTGTTGACATTAATACACACATTTCACTGTTATGTTAATTGCTCTAGTCGAGCGCTGTGCTTGTCCTAGTCTGTTGTGGGGGTTATCCCACAAAGGGTAAATTATCATCATCTTTTGAACTGGAAAGAGGATGTCGTCAGGGCTGCCCCTTGTCTCCACTGCTCTTTGCAATCTTCATAGAACCTCTGAGCCAATGGATAAGACAGAATCAAAAAATTCAAGGTATTACACTTGGTCTGAAGGAACATAAAATAGCACTCTTTGCTGATGACATTTTAATATACCTGGGGCAGCCGGACATCTCTTTTCCAGAACTAATCTCAGTTTTTTCAGAGTGAGTATGGAGAGTTATCGGGGTACGAACTAAACATGCATAAAACCCAAATTTTAACATTCAACTATGACCCAAATCAATATTTACTAAGCAAACTCAAAACTAACTGGGAGATGGAATCTATGAAATATCTGGGGGTCAATATCCCGAAACAGCTCAACAAAATTATAACACTAAACTATGATCCACTGATGGCAAAAATAAAATCTGATCTAACAAGATGGAATATGATACCATTCTTGGGTACTGCACAAAGAATTGAAGCAGTCAAAATGAATATACTTCCACGTCTTCTATACCTTTTCCAAACAATACCGGTAGAACCTCCCAAAAAAACATGGCAAGAACTGGACAGAAGGATCTCAAGATTCATATGGCAGGGCAAGAGACCTAGAATCAGATATAGAACCTTACAGCTAAACAAAGACAAAGGTGGGCTCGCGCTGCCAAATATCAGGGACTATTTTAAAGCCGCACAAATTAAAACTTTAGTAGAGATATGTAACCCAGTCTACACTGCACAATGGAAGGAGATCGAATGCCAAATAACAAGTGACATTCCCCTACAGGCGATTATAGGGAACAATGCCTTACCTAAACTTTTGAATAACACTAACCCGTGGATAGAGACCCCACTAAAAATTTGGTTTAAGATAGAGAGAATCAAACTAAAGAACCCTATCGATTATTGCAATGGATTTCCTATGATCAGGACTTTACTCCTAATAAAACAGACACCAGATTTAAAAAGTGGAAAGATAACGGACTGATAAAATATTACGATTTTTTTTAAAGGGCAAACTTTAAGAAGTTTTGAAGATTTGAAAAAACAAGGTCTAATAAATCAAGACCTTTACAGGTTCTTTCAGCTTAGACACCACATAAACAATATACTTAAAAAGGAGGATTTGGAAAGGGCCCAGTCAGGTGTTCTGAAGGTCTTCTTAATGGCATATAAAGGGATCCCAGGGATCAGATACATTTCTAAAATATACCAAGGTCTTCAAGACTTAAAAGGAGACAACACATCATATATAAAAGAGAGATGGGAAAAAGAGGGGAATTTCACTTTACAACTGGAAATATGGGAAAAGCTAAATAAACAACAATGGAAAAGTACCTCATCCCTGCAGTGGAGAGAATTTGGATGGAAAAATTTGGTGAGATTTTTCAGAACACCTGCACAAAACAAATTTACTGGTAAGGGGTTGAACTGTTGGCGCTTGTGTGGTGAAGAGACTGCAAATCATTTTCATGTGTTTTGGTCATGCCCAGTTATCCACCAATATTGGACCAACGTACAGACAATATCGGGGAAAATATTCAAAGTAACAGTTCCCTTTTCTTTTGTAACTTTGTATTTGGGTTTACTACAGGAATCACTGGAAAGACGAGGAGAAAAATACTTATTCACTGTTTTAAAATTGGCAAGTAAAAAAGCTCTAACAAAAAAATGGATGTTGAAAGACTGTCCAACACCTGAAGATTGGATTAACGTGATTCAGGACATTTATTCGATGGAAAAGTTGACATTTGCACTGAGACAGGACATGGATGGGTTGTTGAACTTTTGGCAACCCTGGAACGCATATGTGTCTTCCATTAGATCTAATCTTTGACAAACACCATTTCAATAATGGCACCTCTCTTTGTTCCAACGCTACTCAGATTCTCTTTTATTTTTCTGCTCTTTTGTTTTTGTTTTGTTTTTTTGTTCTTCTTTTAATTTCTCTTTTTCTTTCACTTAAAAAAGGGTGTTGTAATAACTTTTTCCAATGTCAAAAAACAAAAAAGGGGGAATATATTGTAGCGAACTCAATATGAGCACCCTACTTGGCTTGCCAAGTGGGTTGACCCTATTGGCGACACAGGTAGGGTGCGGGACTCCGGAGCGGGAGGCGTGAGTTCGAATCCCCCGGTGGGACGTCGCCATGTCGAGCAGCACGTTACATTGGTGTCAGAAGTGGGATCTCCTGTCCAAAGCAGTAATGGGGCGCTGACATCGGGACGATGTCGAGAACCAGAGGGGAGTAGTGTAGCGAACTCAATATGAGCACCCTACTTGGCTTGCCAAGTGGGTTGACCCTATTGGCGACACAGGTAGGGTGCGGGACTCCGGAGCGGGAGGCGTGAGTTCGAATCTCCCGGTGGGACGTCGCCATGTCGAGCAGCACGTTACACTGGTGTCAGAAGTGGGATCTCCTGTCCAAAGCAGTAATGGGGCGCTGACATCGGGACGATGTCGAGAACCAGAGGGGAGTAGTGTAGCGAACTCAATATGAGCACCCTACTTGGCTTGCCAAGTGGGTTGACCCTATTGGCGACACAGGTAGGGTGCGGGACTCCGGAGCGGGAGGCGTGAGTTCGAATCTCCCGGTGGGACGTCGCCATGTCGAGCAGCACGTTACACTGGTGTCAGAAGTGGGATCTCCTGTCCAAAGCAGTAATGGGGCGCTGACATCGGGACGATGTCGAGAACCAGAGGGGAGTAGTGTAGCGAACTCAATATGAGCACCCTACTTGGCTTGCCAAGTGGGTTGACCCTATTGGCGACACAGGTAGGGTGCGGGACTCCGGAGCGGGAGGCGTGAGTTCGAATCTCCCGGTGGGATGTCGCCATGTCGAGCAGCACGTTACATTGGTGTCAGAAGTGGGATCTCCTGTCCAAAGCAGTAATGGGGCGCTGACATCGGGACGATGTCGAGAACCAGAGGGGAGTAGTGTAGCGAACTCAATATGAGCACCCTACTTGGCTTGCCAAGTGGGTTGACCCTATTGGCGACACAGGTAGGGTGCGGGACTCCGGAGCGGGAGGCGTGAGTTCGAATCCCCCGGTGGGACGTCGCCATGTCGAGCAGCACGTTACAATATGATGAAAATGGAAACAATGCAATGCTGTAATGACATGTATACCCTTTACCAAAAAAAAAAAAAAAGAATGAATCCAGCAATATGCAGACTTCCTACCCATCTGACTTGAACACAAACCAAGCCCACAGCAAGGAAGCACACACGCACACAAAAGAAATTATATTAAAAAAACAATTCTCAAAGAAGCATTACAGAAGAGTGTATACCGGTTGGGGGGAACTCGGATGACCGAACATAAAGAGCTTAATGCCAGTGAACTTTAAAAATGGAAACATGATTGAGGCAACAAATGACATTCATAACTGAATGTGAAAAGTGATAAATGTTGTCTTCATTGCAGATCCTTCTTGGGGAAAAAGAAAACTTACATCATGAATTTCTACCAACAACCCATTTTATTTTTAAGCCAAAAATACATAAAAATCAACTGACAGACATAAGGAACACAGAAAGTAAAAAATTCAGGTGCAACAACATACAAATTCATTCATGTGACTCATGCTCATTTTCAAAATTAGACAGTGGTGGAGTGATCAAACTGGTGTTAAAATATGAAATCTTAAAAAAAAAAAAAAAAAGGCTGAAGTGATTCAACAGAATTTTTGCAAAATGCTGGTTTCACAATTCACAATAAGCTTCAGTGGTGGTGCAAAGTATTGTGCAAATAGCAACAACAGTGCTGCTGACACTGATGCAAAATATTACAATTTATTATTATTCAGATAATCTGCTCGTCTCCAGCTTCTTACCACATGTAGTAGGTGTGATGTCAAGTTTAAGTTGTTTAATTAATTTTTAGCACCACCTGCTGGCTGCAAGTATCTCATAAATCTGCAGTGCACAAAGAAAAGGACAGCAAATAAATAACACCAGGACATTTTTGTTGTTTAATGGGTTCAACCAGACAGTGCAGAATCACTCAAGAATACTTCTGAGGTACCCGTCTATTAAAGCGCTATCATTATTGATGCGTGTGTCTGTGTCCAGACTTCCTTTACCCAAGTAGTATACACTATTTTATGTCAGTTAAATTCAGAGAAATCATTAACATACATGCGCACACACACACACAACAGGCACCCACCCACACACATATATATATATATATATATATTTATTACACATACTGTAGACACGGTCTCAGAAACTACAGCCACTCACCAGGCAAAATAGATTTCGATGGCTTTTTCAACCCTTCCTCACTCACATCCTTTCTGCACTCCAGCATCTATTTAAAGTGAAAACCCACCCTAAAACAAACAAATAAACATGGAAAATAAAACCGAAAACACACCATGTCCCATGGAGCCTGGATGAGCCAACCTGCAGGCAGGGTGGCTTGATGACAGTGCACATCAGTGTCTTGGCTCTCTGGATTTTATCTTTGGGAGAAACGGGGTTCCTACACAAGAATCATAAATATTTCTATGCAGAAGAATTTTGTTGTTGGGACATATGTAAATGACAATCTATGAATATTAAGGCGTCTTCACATTTCATACTTTTGGTAAAAAGAAAAAAAAAAAACATACTGGTATTTGTATACTTTATTAATCCCAGAGGGAAATTCAAGGCATTCACCTGGATGAGGGAGCCACGGTACGGCGCCAATCCTTGAAATGCTCCAGATTAACTAAATGACTGCAGAAAGTCAAAGGCATGGGATCTAACCCCAGATTTGCACTGACTCCAGATGCAATCAGTTACGGTTGTTATAGAATTTGAGTCTTGAGGCCTTCCCCACCACCTGTGTTTTGAAGTGGCAAAGATAAGAACAGGGTTGGAATGACAAGATTATGTGAGAATTATATAAAATAATGCATGAACTTGAGGAGGACTGATCACAATCACATGATAACAAGGAAGAGCCAGCTTTTCATCTAGATTTGTGTGCTCTAATAATGCTAAGTAGCGTGTCAGTTTTAATTCTGTGAAGTGTTTGTATGTTGGGGCTGGGCAATTTGACCTTAAATCAGCATCAGTTATTTGAAGCTTTCAAGTTGTTGGTTTTTTTCTTCATTTTTTTCCTCGCTCCTTTCTTTCTCCTCTATAGTTCACTGACAATTCTCTTAATTAAGCCATAACAGTGCAGCATCAATGAATATAGCACTGTGGTGATTTGGCCATAAATGAGCATAATACAGTAAAGAACAGAACCTTCCTCACCCCACACACATACAATGAAACTAAACATTGTCCAGTGCAGAAGTCAGTGTCCACTCATACCTCTTGAGGACCCGCAGACCATGTGACTCGCGCCAGCAGCCAGTCAGCTGCCAATGGCTCCGGGGAGCCCTTCATGCAGCCACAACCAAGCCATCACCTCACAGGAACTACAAATCTCCAATCGGGTTCTTAAATACAGGCTTAGCTCATTCATCACTACTGCAAAATGGTTGAAAACATGGACAGCAGTCAGACACCAACAGGGCCCAGCGTCAGTACACTGAAGCCAGCCTCTGCAGACCCTGCTCGTGCCCTCCTGACATCCCCAGAAGAAACAACGAGTCAATCATCTCATACTATGTGGACAGACACCGCATTTTCGGTACAAGTCATTTTAATTTTTCCACCTCGTTTTGCCGCTTCCAGACAGTGCTGACTGCACTGGTACTGTTCCTGGGTTGCACAGCCATGCAACCATGCATGTGCAACACATCTTAAAGGGGCAGTATATTAAAAGTTCTCGTATACACATGCACAGAACAGGAAGAACCGAAAAAACTGACATGGTACCGATGGTCTGTTTTGGTTTTAATTCGGTTAATCACCCAGCCCTACTGTATGTTATGTCAAAGTTTTTATTTTCTTTCACACTGTAGTGCAGTAAACCTCAGAAAGTAAGAGGTGAGCCTTAAATAGATTTTAATGAACAAACAGTTATTGAATACAGTTGATACCGCAGCATGTTCTTGTGGACTGGATCCAGCATCCGCCAAAAATAGACTCACTCACTGCTTATTTTTAGCAATCTGGATCTGACAAGCTGGATTCATTCCGCAATGCTCCAGATGAGGTGGGGAGTAGAACATTGACCAGAATGGGAACTATTTGCTGAGAAGCCCAGACTGCAGCCATAGTCAGTGGAAATCCAGGGTACATCGGATGGGAGGAATGCAGATCTGTTACGTTTTCTGGGCTGTTCCATGTAATGTATTCTGTTGATGTAAAAGAGCTAAAAAGTTACAAAAGCTTAATATAGTTATCATATATAACACACTGAGACTGCCTCCCTCACACGACTCATTATGCGTGGCCATGATGAACATTGACAACCATCTGTCTCATAAAACCTGCCATTACAAGTGATCGAGTATTAAGGCATCCAAATTTCTGAAGACAGATTAGTTTGACTCGTATATGTTTAGTGTTAACACAATGCAAAGCTAATGTGGCTCATGTTTTCGATATGCACTCCCTACTGCCAAATTATAAACAATGACAAATGCCATATGTTCCGATCCAACTGGCGCAAACTGCACATTTCAAGAGGGCCTTAATAAAAGAGCTGAAACTGAGCATTTAACTTAAAATACACATTTGTAATTTGCAGCATAAAAATACTGGTATTCTACCTCCGCCCAAAATAACACGAGTATTATGAACCCGTAAAGGAACACAACAGGAGCTCTTTAATCAATAAAAGTGAAACAATTTGAATTTCACATTGCAGAATCATTAATGTCTAATTGTCCATTGCTTTAAAAGCTCCAAAAAATTAAAACTTGTGATTCCATACTATAATCCATCTCATATTTGTCTTCAAGCAATAAATTCCTTCAAGAACTTTGGTAGTATTGCCTTTAAGAACTAAAAGACCCATGGAATTTAACTGGATTGGTACATTAGTCCATATCAGCCATTAAACATTCACTATAACAGCTACAATTATGTCAACCTGGACTAAGGCTGTCAGACTTTTTTCTATTTGTCAAAATATTTTCAGACCTGGGTAGGAACCCCAAAGAGAGAAGCTATTCAGTTGTCCATGGGAACGACAAACCCTTTAGGGGGATTTTCCCTTTAATTAGGTGTGTTTTAAAGTAGAAATAAAAATAGTCGTGTATCTATTTGTAGTTTATAGCACTCTTGAATTGAAGCATTCACACATGCGAATCCAGGTGTGTTGATGTCAGGTGGGATGTCCATCACCTCGCCGTCCTTTTGTGTTTCTGTGGAAAGGGGCATGGGTTTGTTTTGGGAAGAGGGTTCTCATGAGTCAATATAAAACAACTGTTCTTTCCCCCCCCCTTGGAAACGTCTGCATTTGAGGACTCCCAGGGTGTTTTAGCTTATATCATCCACCATGGGGGAGGGGGGTCTTTGTCATTCTAGCTCTGTCCAAATGGGTAGGGTCCATGAATACCCTGGGGGGAGGGGGGAGAAAGGCAGAGAAAGGATATTAGTTAAATATGCAAGTCAAAGTAGTTTGTAAGCAAAAATTGCTCTGATACCTGTTGATATTTTCACTTTCATGTCAGATAAAATCTGCTGAACTTGTGTGAAGCCACTCAGTCTATTCCTTTTTGAATTAAAGCACTGAGGTGCTGATGCCTCGGTGCTTGTGGCAGGGAGGCATGGGGGGCCTATAAAAAAGGTGCACTGCCACCTGTACTGGCCCGGCTTAAATATTAAAATACCTTTTTTCCCCAGCTGCAGTGATGGTAAAGATGAATTAAATTAGTGTTTATTTTGATAAAGTCCTATGTGGAAATTTTGGCAAATAAAAATTAGATAAAATATGGCGATACAATGATACAAGCCTTTAGTTTCACTTGATTTTGACCAGGCGAGCTGGAAAAGTAACAGACAGATGGATACACATACAGATACATGTAGTGATTATGGTATGCCTACGATGCTTTGCACCGAGGCATAAGGTAACCAACAATTCATACCCCCCACCCCAATGATATCAGCAGTGTTGAGTAATATACACAAGAATTACTTAAGTTTTTTATCCCCCACCGGTCCCAAAGGGAGGTAGATCGTAGAACCACAGGGGGTACATGTGTTGTGTTGCGGTGTAGAATGTCAAAAGGTGGTCATACAGTTGGTCTTCCATGGTAGTGGAAAGTCCCGCCAGCATGTCCAAATCATGCGACGGTTTAGGACGAGGTAGAAGCAAGGCGCATGCCTTGCAGCATCGCCATTTCAACTTGAGTTGAAAGTGCAGATTTGAAACTCTCTTGCAGTTTTTAAATTGTGTTTATAGGGCAAGTAAAACCAGAATTATGATAAACAATTTCCTTCATATTTTTTCCAAATATTTTCATCACGTTTGGTGTACGTTTGGAGTGGCAAGAAAACTTTAAAAATGGAAAGTGAAACTGAAAGTGCGGATTCTAAACGCTATGTTTGTTTGACATTGACAGATGATGTAAAGTTGCAAACACTGAGATGCGGTTTTAATATTATAGGAGAAAAATATCTACCTGTGCGTAAAAGTGGGATGGGTAGGCGTGTCATTTATTTTGCTATACGTCATTTTATAAAATGGAAAAAAGTGGTCAGATCAGCTGGGTGGGGGTTAATTTGGCCTGTTACACCAGTATGTTTTAGAAGCGAGCAGTGTGGGACTTGTAGTTTTTACCGATGAGAAAAATGTGATGCAACATAAGCTATAAAAAGTCAAATGTTGCAGCTGTAGGAGTTATGAATGTTTTAATATTGAAATCGTTGCATAATTTAAACAGAAAACTTGCTTTTAAAGGTCTCCCCCCTTTCTTCAGCTATCCGTTGGAGTCCGCCATGTTTAGGAAGTCGTCCATGGGCTGTAAAAAAAAGTTGCACTGCCATCTCTATTGGCTCCGCATAGTTATTGCAATACCTTTTTCCACGGCTCCATTAGATGGCAATGGTGAGTTAAATTTGTGTTTATTTTGAAAACAAAGCCTTATCTCAAAATTCTGGCAAATTAAAAATCAAGAAAATATGGCGATACAATCATACAAGCCTTTAGTTCCACTTAATTTTGACCGGGCAAGCTGAAACAGAGGCAGACAGAATCAGAATCAGAATCAGAATAAACTTTATTGCCAAGCATGTAAAAAACACACGAGGAACTTGACTTGACATTGGTGCGCATGCGCGCGACACAACGACACGGCAGCCATAATAGGCGCCTCATCAAACAGAGATAGATAAGAAAGGGAGGGGAAGGGAGGGAACGACACAAGGGGGGAGGAGAAAAAAAAACTTCGTTATCAAAATACAGCTTATTTTTAAGCAGATTATGATTACAATGAAAAAAAAATCTCTCAATAGCACAGAGCAACAACTCAGAATTCACAAGACACAAGAGAGCAGTGTACAGTATATCTTTAATCAGTTCATGAATCAATGTGTGTGCGGTGTTGAGCAGTGTTGATGATAATAAGAGAGACCCAAGGACCCTTGGCAGAAGATGTTTTGTCTGTCTGGCGCCCAGTCTTATCTGGCGCTGCAGCTGGCTGTCCAAGGCCTTGTGCTCATGATTTTGAAAAAAACACA
Organism: Pholidichthys leucotaenia; assembly: GCA_020510985.1. Lineage (NCBI taxonomy): Eukaryota > Metazoa > Chordata > Actinopteri > Cichliformes > Pholidichthyidae > Pholidichthys > Pholidichthys leucotaenia. Next base: position 56,167,443 of record CM035837.1, on the reverse strand, counting down.
ATCTGCAGACAGCCAGGAGGAATTTTCATGGGGAATAATAATGCCAAATAGGACTGATCACAGAGAAGACTTGTATTTCTTCTGTAGATTCAGTACATTAATCCTTCATTGCGCAGCTTTGAATTCGTCGTGGAAAGACCTGAGCGAACCCATGATGTAATCCACCTTACGAGACAGTTCTCCAGTAGTCGCTATCAGGGTCTTCTCCAGTTTCTCAATTTGTTGGATGCACCTCGCCTGGCCAGCATTTTGATAGGTTGAATCCATCTTCAGCAATTTGCGGTAAACCAAGACAATTCCCGTCCCAATCAGAATTATCCCAATCACCAAGATTACGAAGATAAACAAATCTTCAATATCTTCGATAGAAAGATTAGAGAGACACAGCATTTTCCAATTACCTGTGTCACATAGATAGCCCACTGGAGCCGTTCCAGCGGGGCAGACAGCTTCCCCCGGAGCACTTTTCCTTGTTGAAAAAATAGTGTCAATTGTGTTCAAAGCCCAGCTTATTAACTCCATAATTTCTTTTCGGCGGTCGCAGTTAAACGCAGACAGACAACAGCAAGCTGGGATCCAGTAGCAGGAGGGGAGGAAAAAATCAGCAGGAGAGAAGAAAAAAGCGTCTGCTCTCTTGGGAGGGCGGAAGACAGATACAACCACAGACACATTGGGTGATTACTGTATGCCTCCCGTTTTCACCGAGGCATAATTAAAAGCAATTTTAAAGGACAGTAGACAAGTTTTTCAACCTTAATATACCTTGTGAGGGCAAACTGTGAATAAAGACTCAGCTGTGACAGATAGGAGGTGATGCTCCTCAATGAAAAGGTTTATGCAGTTAGAAGGCACCTGATAAAGTTGTCACCCCTGTGAAGACTAATATGAAGAAGCCTTTTTCAGACGAACTACGCCACATCACTACCTTCATCGACCCACTGATGTGACTTTATTGTCATCATGGTTCTTTTAAACACAAGTGAGGGAGCGAGGGTAAGACTTTTCAAAAACAGGCAGTACTTGCCAAGTTGTAAAAGGTGACATATGTAATGCATGCGGTCAAAGATCATTTCAGGTATTTTGGTAAATTATTTTAGTCAGTGCAAATGGCAAGCAGTGCAATCATTTTGGCATCAGACCAATATAAAGACATTTAAGACTGTTACGCTAGGAGTCAAACTGAACCGTGGACCTTCTTGGATTCCTACAACAGAATCCGAAACTTGAGTCTACCTATTCTATGTAGCTTCATGGTTCAGACTTGTTATGTGTTGTCCAGACTTGACTTGTTCAGTTTTTGACAGATTAATGGAAGAACTGTATGTCTGAAAGGGGCTTAAGAAATGTTTCTTGGGGTGGACTGCTTGTATAAAAAGTTCAGTGTTGTAGTTAATACTGCTATGCTACTTCCAGTCTCTATGTTATACACTTTATGTGAATAAGAATGTGACAAAATTAAAGATCAGTAATGTTCAGCAGATTAGTAACATGATACATATTCACTGCTATGAAAGTGGGGAACATGATGAATATCTGACTATTTTAAACTAATGGTAGCTTGTTTTGCTAATAATTATCAGAAAATTAGTTTCCGTTGGTGTGTTGCCATGATGACTGATGGTCCCTATGACAGATATGACTATGGCAGACTTGGATGTTAAATAATGCCTTAACTTGTAACTGTCTTATAATGGACAAATGGAGGATAGATTATTAGGTGTAAATGACTCAATTTCACTGTGTGGATTTGTTTGGTTGACATAATCTACAAATGCACGGAATCTGTGTGTGTGTGTGTGTGTGTGTGTCCCCGTCTGTCTGTTCCACGCATATCTCTTGAACCATTCGTCAGACTGACCTAAGATTTTATACGTATTTTGCTGAGGTTACGAGGGTGTGCATCCCCGAGTATGGAGTCACTCAGTCAAAATATGTAATTTTTATTAATAAAAGTTTGGCCACGGCTCTGTCTCTTCATGCCCTGGCTTCAAGAAGTATGGGCAGGGTTTCGGATTGACTCTGTGCTGACTGGATAATACACAGCATCACGGCTATGCTGATTGGATAATACACAACATCATGACCATGCTGATTGGATAATATGCTGCATCAAGACCATGCTGATTGGATAATATGCGATATCACGACCAGTCAATCACCACAGTGTTCACTGAACAAAACAAAGAAGTGAAAAATGACAAATTTGACTAGAAAAAGATAATACTGAAGATTTAATACTTAAAAATTTATACCATAACGTTGCCGTGATTGCGTAGGTCTAAAGGATAATTTAGCATATGTGGAGAACATGAGGCGGAACCGGGTCTGACAAATAACACTAGTGTATTCAACACAGAACATGCCGGGAGAAGCAGTGGCCTGACATGACCTGACTCAAAGGCACGCTAACTGATGGCGATAAAAAAGTTTATTTTCAATAAAGTGGGGGGGAAAAAAAAAAGATAATGCATGAACTGTGCTTTTGCCGGGAGGCGCAGCCAACAGCTAAGTGTAATTTATCATGGAAAACAGTTGAACCCTGCGCTTCGAGCGATCAGCTGATTGGATCCACCTCCTCCGGTGTTCTGACATTTTGGCATATCTATGAGAACAGCACTGGACACCTGATGGTACAGACTGCAAAGGTAAAAAAACAAACAAACATGGGGGGAGGGCTAAACAGTGATTTGGATGTTTATCCTGTAGCTTGAAAGTGCTCAGACACATCCTGACAGGTCCCATTATACGAAGAAGTACATGCGTTTACCTCTGTGTGTGTGTGTGTGTGTGTGTGTGTGTGTGTGTATATGCGCTGTAGGCAGCACTCTGTATGGGTTTTTCCTGTGCACCAGCGCTGCAAATATGCCATTATAGGGTAGCTCCAAGTTAGAAACCCATTCAGTAAGTTACACATAGGTTCAAAGAGCGTTACTCAAATGTTAGAAATAATTTTGGGGTACGCTGGACATTAATCTCAACGTATTTCGACTTTTGAGTAACTATGAGTCGCTGACAATAATGTGGGTAAACGAACGCATAACTTCTCTACAACCTTTGCTCCGTGAATGCGGGACGTGTCAACCATACGCTGGATACGTCAGAAAAAATTTTCGGAGCTCGGCAAACTACGCTGTATACCAGCGTGCTTCAGCATACTCTTAACTTAGACAAAACTTAGCCATAACTGATTCAATGTACGCCAGTGTAGTCTCCAAATTTTTCATACATTTTGCAAACGTGTTTTGTATTTAATTTGGTGGTTCCAAGGTTGTCATAGCCAGGAGTGGTACTGGGGTTAAGCTCCTAATGCTCATAAAATGCTCCTTACGGCGTGCGTCTCGAAAAGCCTCTGACAACTAAGTCCAACTCCTAGCCTGCCCATGTGGTTTAGTCTCTAAGCCCGGCGGAACTGCTTTTACTAATAGGAGAAGGGGCGAGGGCGGATCTCTGGCGCCTTAAAACCAGATGCTTCGGGTAGATGGTGGCTCGTCAACCTGGGAAGGTAGCCCATCTAGGGGAAGGTAAACCCTGATTTCAAACCTCCACTGCCTTGCGGCACACCCGGTCACGGGAAAGGCTTCGGGAGTCAACCCTGAGGAAAAATCCGGAGTCGGAGCCCCTAAAGCAGTTCTCTGTTGTGCTCAACATCGTTCTGGCAGCTCCTGCGACGGCGCTGGTGCCAACCTATAGCAGCCCTGCTGTTCCTTTGGATTCATCAGTGACGTGGAGAGGGGGGACATGCTGTATGGGTAACATCTTGTCCTCCATATCTTCCTGCCCAGGCTTGAATCCTACCAACGCCCAACGCTGGAAGGTAGAACACCGGTGCGCATCGGACTATTCAACCACAGGCGGTGCTGTTCCAGCAGAGTAGACGTTTAGGATTCTCTTCCATGGTCATCATAGACCGACGGAGGCCGACGACAAAAAGGATTTAATTTGGTTGACTACGGTTTTAAAAAAAAACTTTTAATAACAATATATTGCTAAAGTATAAAATTATACCATACAATGGGTCTCAAATATTTGTAAACGTGTCCTGTTACAGTACTGCATGAGTTTACTGACAACACACAGAAGAAATTCAATATTGCACTTAACTCCATCACTAAACACTGATAAACTAAAATAATTGTAATGGTGACTGAACAACCCATACCCCAAAGTACTTGAATATATACAGACAGACAGACAAACCTCAGTAAAAACATTACTTCCTTGGCGGAGGTAATAATAAAAATAAGTTTTTATTTGCCCATATCTTTGTGGGAGCTGGAGCTGTTTTCGATAATCAGCTTCAATTGCCTTTGGTAATACAATAGCACAGACATTTTGTTTGACCACTATTATTACATCCGCCAAGGAGGTAATGTTTTTACCAGGGTTTGTCTGTCTGTCTGTCTGTCTGTTACCAACATAACTCAAAAACTTATGAATGGATTTTGACGAAATTTTCAGGAAAGGTGTGTAATGGCACGGGGAACAGATGATTAGATTTTGGTGATGATCTGAGAGTGCATACCTCCACCAAAGGCTTTATTTGTATTTGTGCAGCAGGATTACACAAACTCTACTGGATGGATTTGGATGAAATTTTCACCAGAGGTGGTTCTTGGGCTAGAGAGGAACCCATTATATTTTGGTGATTATCTGAGAATGCATACCTCAGCCAAGGCTCTTATCTTCTCACAGTGTGTTAGCAACAATACTCCAAAACTGATGGACAGACTTTGATGCAATTTTCACCACAAGTGGCTATAGGCCTACACACAAACCCATTACATTTTGGAGGTGATCCATGAGAAATGAAAGGAGCCTTGGTGGAGGTATGCGCTCTATGAGTGCTTTTCTAGTCATTATTTGTATCACAGGTTACAAGTTAAGAATTAGTTTTTGACCATTTAATCCCATTTATGATTTAATTTGTTGTCATTAGTCATTAGTGATCATCCTGAGAACAAGATGCATCTTAATATCAACTCACTTTTTGATGTTGGTTGTGGCCACTCCGATTTAAAACAACAATAATACAAGTTTTCTCTCAGGTAAGAGTTGAAGATGCTAAGATTCTCAATGGGAGTGACTAGCAGAGACAGGATTAGAAAGCAGTATATCAGAGGAAAAGCTCAGGTCGAGTGGCCTGAACAAAGAGAGGCAAGGATGAGATGGTTTGGACATGTGCCAAGGAGGGATAGTGGACATACTGGACAAAGGATGTAGAAGGTGGAACTATCAGGTAGGAGGAAAAGAAGAAGGCCACAGAGCAGATTCATGGATGTAGTGAAGGAGGACATGGAGAGGGTTGGTGCGAGAGAAGAGGATGCAAGGGATAGGGTGAGATAGAGGCAGATGATCCGCTGTGGACATCCTGAAACGGAACAGCCAAAAGAAGAAACAGTAGCTATGTATGCTAACAGCTGACCATCAAAATCACTGTAGTACTGTGAAACGTAAATCTCTGCCATAAAACTGTGATGCTGAGTAAAGTGGGGCACAACCATCCTTCAACTTTGATACCGTTTTATTTACACTCGTAATAAATCTTCCTAAACTAATGCAATCCATCTTCTACCACTTTTCCGGAGGTCTGGGTCGCAAAGGCAGCAGTTCAAGATGAGAAGCCCAGACTTCCCTCTCCCCAGCCACCTGCTACAGCTCTTCAGAGAGGATACCAAGGCATTCCCAGCTGGTCTGGGAATGCCCCAGGGTCTCCTCCCAATGGGACGTGCCCGAAACACCTCAAGTGGGAGGCGTCCTAATCAGATGCCCAAACCACCTCAACTGGCTCCTTTCAATGTGGAGGAGCAGCGGTTCTACTCTGAGTCTCTCCTGGATGTCTGAGCTCCTCACTCTCTCTAAGGGCGAGTCCAGTAATCCTACGGAGAAAGCTCATTTCAGCCGCTCAGTTGAGGTGGTATGGGCATCTGATTAGGATGCCTCCTGGACGCCTCCCACTTGAGGTGTTTCGGGCACGTCCCACTGGGAGGAGACCCCGGGGCAGACCCAGGACTCGGTGTAGAGACTACGTCTCCCAGCTGGTCTGGGAACGCCTTGGTATCCTCTCCGAAGAGCTGGAGCAGGTGGCTGGGGAGAGGGAAGTCTGGGCTTCTCTGCTTTAACTGCTGCCTCCACGACCCGGACCTCCGGAAAAGCAGTAGAAGATGGATGATTACAAAAAAAAATTAATAAAATTGTATTTAATCAAATAAATTAACTTAAATGACCAAGGATGCCGTTATTTCTGTTATTGTGGTGACACTAGACATAGCGGGTGGACATCTTCTCACACCCAGAAGCAGTGAAGAGGGGCAGAACAACGGACTGAAGGGGGTAGCCCCCCAAGGAGTAACTAGACAGACAACGAGGCGCCTTTGTCCCTGCTGCTCCAAGCCACAGCATGAAGGGCAGGGGGGTGAATGTATTGTCATGAATGTAGCAAGTGTTATGTTAATGTGTCACACATTCTCTTTGTACACACACAAGTATAATGCACCAGCCCAGCTCTCTATGCATACCATTAAAGCTATATAAGCAGAATGCAGAGAGAGTTGGGAGGCTCTTCTATCAGACACTCGGCCCCAGCGGGCCACTCTGGGATCCACAGGCTGTATATATGTTAGAGGGTCAATAAAGAATCTGTGTCGACCTACGCTTGTGCCTGGCCACCACATCCTTCCCTTTTACCCTCTACATTATAATATTTCTTTATAGTTTTTTTTTTTTGTTTTTTTTTTTTTTTAAATCTCCTCACCACCCAGACAGCAGGAAAAACCTCCCTTATTTTGAAATCAAATATTGGCATGTTTAGTTTGTCTGAAGGCTGCTGATGGATTAAAGTCAATGACTTCGTGAATTTCGGTCATCTTAACCTGCCAGGTACATAACAGGGAACTGTAGCGGACTCTAAAGACATAATTCACCACAATATGTGTTCATGTACAGAATGATCTGCTTAGGCAGTTATAGTTGTGCTCTCAGGTTTTCTCATCAGGCACCTCTCTAGGCAGCCGCTGAAGGACCTCAGTTTAGAGTGAAAAGAGAGTTAGCGTTTTTAGCTGTTGCTCTTGGTCACTGCCGCTGGAGAATAAAACGACATGCCTGCTCGTGCGAGAAAAGAGAGAAATTGCCAGTCTCTTTATTCCTGCAATTCCTACAGAACATAACTTAATATTGTAGTGGCTGGTGAAATATATCCTCAGCAATTCATCAGTCCCCCTTGCCTTTCCCTTCATAGGAAGCTGGCTGCATATGAATTCTAACCACATCTCTTAGCTAAGCGACTCTTCCATTATTGCTCCCGTTTCCAGCAGGTTAAAGCCATGATAAATGCCTCCAGTGTTTAAATACCTCTTCTGATTTTTTTCCGCATTTAAAGTACTTTGTTGGACAGTCGTGCTTAGCGAGACACTGCCTGCTGACTGACTGGAAAACTCGCGTGGGTGGGGTGTTTATAAACTCCGCATGGATGACAGCCATGCACGTTGTTTGTGTGCGCACTTGTGGAAAGTCATTGCTTAATATATTTTTCTTAATAAATTCGTATCTCCTTGGTGTGGCAGTAAAATTTCTGGTGAGGCAGCCCGCCACCAAGAAATACCAGAGGAAACCCTGAAACCTATTTTTTTTTATCCCACACTTAATCCGGCAGACACACTAAAATTGGATCAGAGTTGTTTCACATTGGATTCCACTGTTAGGAAGAATCAGGCCCAGTAGACTGTGTGAGAGCTTAATGCAAGTTCTTAAGTATCATGATCTTAGGGTCTCTGAATCAATACAGTATCACCACTACAAAGCATCACTATACCACGATGCGGATGTATTGATCCCCCCCCCCACCCTACTAATTAAGATATAGGCCTAGTAACAGACTTATGTACATTAGAGTAATATGTAAAAAAACAGCCTATTTAGTGAAGTTTACGAATTTAACCATTTTTGAAGCATTTCATTTCCCCCTTAATTTCAGCCTAGCTGTGCGAGTCTGTGAATGTGTATTTTCATAGCATAACATTTTAGAATACGCCTATGATTTATGATTATTGGGGTGGCTGTGGCGCAGGTGTAGTGTGGCCAACTGCTGATCGGAAGGCCAGGGGTTCAATTCCCGCTCTGTCTGCAGTCTGCATGTCGAAGTGTCCTTGAACAAGACACTGAACCCTCAGCTGCTCCTGGTGGGTCATGCCAGCGCCTGTGCATGGCAGCTCCAAGGCCATCAGTGTGTGAATGTGTGTGTGAATGGGTGGATAGCAGGATCTGTAAAACGCTTTGGTCATCTAGAGATGAGAAAAAGTGCTATATAACTGAACGCCATTTACCATTATTCAAGAATACTCATGATTTATTCCTGAATGAAGAAGCAGTTATTGCATCAGGTCACACACGACCCCTTTTTGTGTTAACATGCACAGAGCCTGAAGCAGAAAGCTAGGCTACAGAGAAAGTTACTCCCTCAGGGTTGAAGCTTTGTGGAGCCAGGTAGCTTAAAGAAAGCCCAGATAATTTGAGCAGGCTTCAAGGTATACTCCTCTGGGCATATTCCAAATAACATGTGCGGCTAAGTTATGGGATCATTTCTGTCTACACAGTAATTAGGATATTCAGAATAAACCACCAGTAGTAGTGTTGCCAGATTTTGCCCGAGAAACTACTCCATAACTGAAACTATGCTCAAAACAAGAAGCTTAAAAAATGTGGGTGACCAAAAAAAAAAAAAAAGTTACTTATTATCATATGTGACAGATCATACATTAGGGCAGCTCGGTGGGGCAGTGGTTAGCACTGTGGCAGCACAGTAAGAAGGTCACGGGATCAATTCCACCCCCGACCATCATGGGTTCAATCCCACCCCCTGACCATCGGTGACCCTTCTGTGTGGAGTTTGCATGTTCTCCCAGTGTCTGTGTGGGTTCACCCTGAGTACTCCAGTTTCCTCCCACAGGTCAAAAACAAGCAAGTTAGGTTAACTGGAGACTCTAAAGTGGCCCTAGGTGTGAATGTATGTGTGTGTGAATGGTGAAGGGATTGGTGCTGCACCGTGGCTGCCTCATCCATCCAGGTGGATGCCCTGTAATTTCCCTCTGGGATTAATAAAGTATACAAAAACATATGCAAACTGAAAAAGAGTAAGATTTTTAGAGCAACCCTGTAGCAAAGTCTAAAATAAATTAAGAAAACCATGAGACTATAGGAGACAAAATTAATTACTAAGTCACAACCAATAAAACAATGTGAGGACAACTGTATAGTTTCACTTTTCTTCCTCTTAACACTATCCCTGCCACTAACAAGATTTTCCTTCATTATTAAGCCTCTGGGAAACACAGAGGCATACAATAATCACTCACTACGTCTTCGGTTGTATCAGTCTGTGTTTCAGCTTGCCCAGTCAAAATTAAGTGCACCTAAAGGCTTCTATCACTGTATCGCCATATTTTCTCAACTCTTAATTTGCCAGAGTTTCAAGATAACGCTTTGTTTTCAAAATAAAAACTAATTTAACTCACCAATGCCGTGTATTGTAGCCAGGGGAAAATGTACTGTAATAACTATGCTGGGCCAGTAGGGGCAGCAGTGCACTTTTTTTTAACCGCACACGGCAACTTCCTGTCACAGTCGAGCTTCTGAAATAATTGAAAAACCGAAAAAAAAAAAAAAAAAAACGTATTCAGCAACTACATTTATTCATCACATCGATTGTTTTCACACTGGTTTTGCTGTTTAGTTTTGCAGAGGAAGGACGAGGTATTTTGTTCCTGGAGCTTTCAGTTCATCGCTAAAAAATAAAACAATACAAGTCCCAACATTCTTTGGCTCAAAAACCACAGCGGAGAGCTACGTAGAAAAAAAAATGCTTAAAAGTAAGTTCTGGGCTTAAATTATGCAGTGATTTCAACATTAAAACACTAATAACTCCTACAACTGCAATATTTGATACTTAAAGCTTATGTTACAGTGGGGCAAAAAAGTATTTAGTCAGCCACCAATTGTGCAAGTTCTCCCACTTAAAAGATGAAAGAGGTCTCCAATTTTCATCATAGGTATACCTCAACTATGAGAGACAAAATGAGAAAAAAAAATCCAGAAAATCACATTGAAGGATTTTTAAAGAATTTATTTGCAAATTATGGTGGAAAATAAGTATTTGGTCACCTACAAACAAGCAAGATTTCTGGCTCTCACAGACCTGTAACTTCTTCAAGAGGCTCCTCTGTCCTCCACTCGTTACCTGTATTAATGGCACCTGTTTGAACTCGTTATCAGTATAAAAGACACCTGTCCACAACCTCAAACAGACTCCAAACTCCACTATGGCCAAGACCAAAGAGCTGTCAAAGGACACCAGAAACAAAATTGTAGACCTGCACCAGGCTGGGAAGACTGAATCTGCAATAGGTAAGCAGCTTGGTGTGAAGAAATAAACTGTGGGAGCAATTATTAGAAAATGGAAGACATACAAGACCACTGATAATCTCCCTCGATCTGGGGCTCCACGCAAGCTCTCACCCCGTGAGGTCAAAATGATCACGAGAACGGTGAGCAAAAATCCCAGAACCACACAGGAGACCTAGTGAATGACCTGCAGAGAGCTGGGACCAAAGTAACAAAGGCTACCATCAGTAACACACTACGCCGCCAGGGACTCAAATCCTGCAGTGCCAGATGTGTCCCCCTGCTTAAGCCAGTACATGTCCAGGCCCGTCTGAAGTTTGCTAGAGAGCATTTGGATGATCCAGAAGAGGAGTGGGAGAATGTCATATGGTCAGATGAAACCAAAATAGAACTTTTTGGTAAAAACTCAACTTGTCGTGTTTGGAGGAGAAAGAATGCTGAGCTGCATCCAAAGAACACCATACCTACTGTGAAGCATGGGGGTGGAAACATCACGCTTTGGGGCTGTTTCTCTGCAAAGGGACCAGGACAACTGATCCGTGTAAAGAAAAGAATGAATGGGGCCATGTATCGTGAGATTTTGGGTGAAAACCTCCTCCCACCAGCAAGGGCATTGAAGATGAAACGTGGCTGGGTCTTTCAGCATGACAATGATCCCAAACACACCGCCCGGGCAACGAAGAAGTGGCTTTGTAAGAAGCATTTCAAGGTCCTGGAGTGGCCTAGCCAGTCTCCAGACCTCAACCCCATAGAAAATCTTTGGACGGAGTTGAAAGTCTGTGTTGCCCAGCGACAGCCCCAAAACATCACTGCTCTAGAGGAGATCTGCATGAAGGAATGGGCCAAAATACCAGCAACAGTGTGTGAAAACCTTGTTAAGACTTACAGAAAACGTTTGACCTCTGTCATTGCCAACAAGGGGTATATAACAAAGTATTGAGATGAACTTTTGTTATTGACCAAATACTTATTTTCCACCATAATTTGCGAATAAATTCTTTAAAAATCAGACAATGTGATTTTCTGGATTTTTTTTTTCTCATTTTGTCTCTCCACGTTCCCAGCTAGTCTGGGAACGCCTTGGTATCCCCTCTGAAGAGCTGGAGCAGGTGGCTGGGGAGAGGGAAGTCTGGGCTTCTCTGCTTGAACTGCTGCCTCCGCGACCCGGACCTCCGGAAAAGCGGTAGAAGATGGATGGATGGATGGATTTTGTCTCTCATAGTTGAGGTATACCTATGATGAAAATTGGAGACCTCTCTCATCTTTTAAGTGGGAGAACTTGCACAATTGGTGGCTGACTAAATACTTTTTTGCCCCACTGTACATCACATTTTTTTCCCCAATGTCTGATTTTTTTCCCCCTGTATGGGGACTGCTGCTTACATTCATTTAACCTGTACAATTATTTTCTCTAAAGATAATTTTTTTTGAAGTCTTAATACTAATGTCAGTAATATAAAAACACGTTGCTTCATTCACTCACTTTAAAATGATATTGATTACACATAAGTGTGAAACACTGCACACCATTCTGATTTAATATTCATAATTATGCTTTTACTTCTGGAAATTTTGATACGTTTACCTGCTATTGCACGGCATCATGTAACTATACATGCATTCAATTCCGTTACTCGAGCATTTTTTCTTTCTGCTCCTAATTAGTACCTCTGCCAAGGGAGGAGGTAATGTTTTTGCCGGCGTTGGTTGGTTTGTCTGTTAGCAACATTACTCAAAAAGTTATGAATGGATTTTAATGAAATTTTCAGGTAAGGTATGTAATGGCACGGGGAACAGATGATTAGATTTTGGTGATGATCTGAGAGTGCATACCTCCGTGAAGGGCTTTATTTGTATTTGTGCAGCAGGATTACACAAAAACTACCAGATGTATTTAGATGAAATTTTCACCAGAGGAGGTTCTTGGGCTAGAGAGGAACCCATTACATTTTGGTGATGGTCTGAGAATGCATATCTCAGCTAAGGCTCTTATCTTCTCACAGAGTGTTAGCAACAATACTCCAAAACTACAGGATGGATTTGGATGAAATTTTCACCAGATGTGGCTCTTTGTCTACACACAAACTCATTACATTTTGGAGGTGATCCATGAGTACATACCTGCACCAAGGCTCAATATTCTTGAAGTGGTTTAGCAGGATTATGCAATAACTACTGGATGGATTTTGCTGAAATTTTCATCAGAGATGGTCCTTGGGCTGCAGAAGAACCCATTAGATTTTGGAGCTGATCTATGAGCACATACATTGCAAGATAGGGCCCAATGTATAGTGGGATGGAGGCAGGGAGGCACGGACACACAGATGGACAAAGGGAGGGAAGGAAGGAGCCTTGGCGGAGGTATGCACTCTAAGTGCTTTTCTAGTTTTATTCTTGTGCTTCTGTATTTTTTATGCCTCGGTGCAAAGGCAATGTTGGCATATGATAATCACTCGATGTGTCTGTGTATGTCTGTCTGTCACCAGCTTTTCAGCACACCCACTCAAAATCAACCGGAACTAAAGGTTTGTATTATTTTATAGCCATATTTGCTTGACTTTTAACTTGCCACAATTTCCAGATAAAGCTTTGTTTTCAAAATAAACAGAAATTTAACTCATCTTTACCATCAATGCAGCTGCGAAAAAAGGTATTGCAATAACTATGCCGTGCCATTAGAAGTGGCAGTGTGACTTTTTTACAGCCTCCCATGCCACAGACACTGAGGCATCAGCACCTTGGTGCTTTCATTAATGGAATGAGTCTCCGTCATTGGTGACATATTCTGTCGATCTGTGTTACATTAAGGGGCACTGTGACAGATCTCTTGAAATAGTTGGGGGTTAAAAATCAAAAGAAGAAGAAGCTCCATCAGTTTACTCCATATTTATATGGAGGAATATTTTTATTCCTATTAATATGAATATTTTATCTTACTTCTATTGATTTTAATTTCTGTGTATTTGTACATCTTAATTTGCTGTGAAGCACTTTGTGATATATATATATATATATGTGAAAAGTGCTATGCAAATAAACTTTGCTTGCTTGCTTGCTTATAAGCCTTCTTGTGTTGTAAAACAAGCCTAAAAAGCCACAACCCAGACTGCTCATATTCATGAGCCTTTATGAAAAAACAAACCTGAAGTCAATAAGTAGGACTGGCAACTATAGTTGGCAAATGTGGAAAAATAATGAGAAAACACAGGTAGGAATATTTAAACTGAGTGACTTGTTTACACATCTTAAATACAGTGCTGTGAAAAACTATTTGTCCCCTTCCTGATTTCTTATATTTTTGCATATTTGTTACACCTAAGTGTTTCAGATCAAACAAATTTTAATATTAGACAAAGATAACCTGAGTAAATACAAAATGCAGTTTGTAGATGATTTCATTTATTAAGGGAAAAAGGCTATCCAAACCTACCTGGCCCTATGTGAAAAAGTAATTGCCCCCGAACTGCCCCCTAAACCTAACAACTGGCTGTGCCACCATTGGTGCCAACAACTGGCAATGAGTCTTTTACATCGATGTTGAGGTTTTGACCCACTCTTCTGTGCAGAACTGTTTAAATTCAGTCACATTGGAGGACTTCATGAACTGATGGCTGGACATTCTCTATCATGATTTTTTGGTAGAGAGCAGAATTCATGGTTTTGTCAATTAGGGCAAGTTGTCCAGGTCCTGAAGCAGCTAAGCAGCCCCAGACCATGACACTACCACCACCATGTTTGACTGTTGATACAATGTTCTTTTTATGAAATTCTGTGTTAGTTTTATGCCAGATAAAACAGGACACATCTTCCAAAAAGTTCAACTTTTGTCTCGTCAGTCACCAGAATACTTTCCCAAAAGTCTTGAGGATCATCTAGATGTTTTCGGGTAAATGTGAGACGAGTCTTTGTGTTCTTTTTGTCCAGCAGCAACTTTTGTCTTGAAACTCTCTCATGGATGCCATTTTTGCCCAGTCTCTTTCTTATTGTTCCATTGTGGACCAGTGTTCGAACTGAAGCAAGTGAGGCCTGCAGTTCTTTAGACATTGTTCTGGGTTTTTGTTTCTCATCTGTTCTTGAATTTCTTTAGATCACAGCGGGATGTGTTGCTTTTGAGATCTTTTAACCTACTTCAGGTTGTCAGACTGGTTCTATTTAAGTGATTTCTTGATTCAACGAGTCTGGCACTAATCAGGCTTGGGTGTAGCTACTGAAATTGAACTCAGCTTTCCAAAAAATGTGGTTAATCATAGTTCATTCATGATGTAACATGGAGGCAATTACTTTTTCCACATAGGGCCAGGTAGGTTTGAATAGTTTTTTTTCCCCTTTAAAGCAGAAGGACAGTGACATTTTTTTATTGAACCAATCAACAGATTGTATGAAAATATTCTATTCTGTCTATTCCCGCGATTTAATATGTGTCACCAGCTTCCATAAATGACCTTATTTGCTCATAGCTCAGCCTTCAGTTAGTGAGGCTGCAGTACCGCCATCTCTCGATAGGTGCGGGCATTGGTGACGTCACAACAGCAATACATAGTAAATGGCAGAACGAGAGCAAAGTGATTCAGACAGCGATTATTTTCTCGAGTTTGACGACCTCAATATAAATGATGACATTGAAAATGAGGAATCGGATGATGAAGTAGTTTTGGGTGGTGCTGAGGGGGTATTCAGCCTTATTTGTGGGAAAGAAGTGAGGGTTATGTTGCCTGCCTGTGCAGTGAGCCTCATCAGAGAAACATTCCCATCTGATCACTACAAGGGATTTTGCCTACCAAGATTAGATTTGTGAACAATGATATGTAAATAAAGTTTTGTAAAATCATATATTGAGTTTATTAATGTTCATGTCAATGTTATAATTCTCATAGTTCAGCATTCATCAAAGTCGCATGTCATATACATTTGAATAATTTGAACACACTAAATTCTTCTCAATTTGAAAAGAAATATTACATACTATACCACCTTTGTATGAATGTTTGAAAACACAGCAGAAATATACAAAGAAATACAAAAATCAATGGAGTATCACTACAGATTAAGAAAATAACTAGTTTCCAGATATAGCAATTATCATATTCCAATAAATAACATTTCACAGTTATAATGGGCACCATTTTATGGTAGAAAATTGGGGTTCCATTTTTAAAAGCACATTTCTCTTACAATCTTAGGCTTATATTTATTTTTCTTAGCAAATATGTTGCTTCCCTAAAAATTGAAAGCTGAACTGTCATTGGTAATTACCTCCGCCAGGCCGAAAAGGCCAGGAGGAGGTTATGTTTTTGCCGGGGTTTGTTTGTCTGTTTGTCAACTCCACGTTCTTCAACGTTTTAGGCACAAAAGCACGCGCAAAACACTGGTGGCCTGGGCCCGCCAGCGTGCCTCTGTTTGCGCGACACTGCAAAACCTGACACGGGCACCTGTCCGCCGCCGCATTATTTCCCAGAAATAATTTGATTTTGAAAATCATCCATTGCTTGGAATTCATTTAAAATGTTTAGTAAACATTTGCAGTGAATATTAAAAATACAAAACTTACCCTCTTTACTTCTCGTTTTCTGACAGCTGATCACATCGGTAGATCACCCTGGCTTTTCACGCCACTGTCACTGACACTTGTCTCAGAGTCAGACTGGGGAATCGCGGGATATATAGTTGGAATAGCCGTTTTCTTTATCACCAATCTTTTTGCAAATTGCATCTTATTCTCTAAATCGCTGTCAACGAAATGTCTACTGCACATGTAGGGCGCTAACGAGGTGCAGGTGTGCGCGCAGCTGAGGCAGATGCCTGAGAGCGGAGAGCCGTGACACCTGCAAAATACTGTATATGTGGACCAGAAAGACTGACAATCCTGGGTACCATTTCACTGCAGTCTGCTTTAATACAGAAGCTGAAGCAATAGGGAACACTGTATGTCTCTGTAATTGAGAACTTTGCTTCTAAAAAACACAGGAGGATGGACTTCCAATATAAGTAACTGGTGAGTTAAACTGTCTTTCTTCAGCATGTTTTTTCCCCCAACCGTTCTTATGATCATGAAAATATTTGGTAATTCCGAGAAATATCCGTAATCGCCGATTTTAAAACGTAAACATCAAGTGTTGCATGAAGCAAAACACAGCAGGACCATCGCACCTGTAGACAACACAACGCCAAACCATATTAATTTGATTCCTGAAATCCTAATCTTCATAAATAATCTATTTGTAATCCACAAGTATTCCGAGAAATATCCGTAATCGCCGATTTTAAGACGTAAACAAGTGTTGCATGAAGCAAAACACAGCACTGGCCGCCGACCGTGTGCGTGCGTTTGGCTGAGCTGATGTCACACAGTCAGTGGCCATCTTAGCCACTGATTGCTTGGCTGGGTCAGACAGCTCTCCACAACAGCGTACTTCAAGAGCGCATTGTCACCTTATGCGACATTTGTTGACACCAAAACATGTGCGGTTCGACTTAGCTCGTCTCAGACAACAATTTGAGATATGAATTAGCGATATTGAATTTTCGTCTGTCCGTCTGCTTTAATAAATGAAATCATCATTTGAAAACTGCATTTTGTATTTATTGAGGTTATCTTTGTCTGATATTAACATTTCTTTGATCTGAAACATTGAAGTGTTACAAATATGCAAAAATATAAGAAATCGGTAAAAGGGCAAATACTTTTTCACAGCACTGTAACCAATATAAGATCGGCCTACTCAGCATCTTAACCCAACTGTTGCTTACTTTAAATATGACCTCGTTCCTGCTTATAATTCCAGAAGATGCTGTTTGTGTGGTATTGTTATATCCAGAATATGATCTCTTTTTTTAGGTTACATGCACTGGTGTGAACGTAAATAGTCAGTGAGAAACCAAGTTAAAGATGAACTCCGGCCACTCTAAAACCTCCTCAAAAACCAATGTGTATTGCCCAAAATAGCATATTGTGGCTTTTAATGCACAAAAAAACTTCCATTGCCTTAGAATGGCTTGGAAAGAGCTTTTATGTCTTTGACCTACTTAAATATCCATTGATCTACGAATATTCTAATTAGCTCCACCCATACTCCCACCCACCAGTTGCGGATACTGCAAGACCAGCGTTGTGCCAAGAAATGCATGCCTGCCATGGAACAAGTGTTGCGTTGAGAAATGTACGTCTGCCGCCGAACAAGTGTTGTGCCGAGAAAAGCATCTCTGCCGAGGAACAATTGTTGTGCCGAGAAATGCATGTCTGCTGCGGAAAGCATTCCCCCCCCCCTCCTTTTTTTTTTCCTTGTAAAAATCATATAAAGGGTTACGACACTGGCTGCAGTGCTATATTTGTTGTTAGTGTGTGGTTTTACAGCATCGCTCCTCAGAAATGCGCTCCGGGGAAGGTGGATGCAACACCGGCGTCCCCTCTGGCTGGCTTGCCGCCCGAGTCTCTCCCACATGGGAGTGAAGCTGTTGAGCCAGCGGGTGCAGCACCCCGTCCACCGCCGACCCCCCCAAAGCAAACTGACTCACAGCAGTCCCACCTGGGGGTTGAGGGGTGCCTGCCGGGCAGTTCGCTGGAGGCCAGCGGTCCGGTGCGCCTGCTCGCCGCCATGGAACCACAACCTCAGCATGCGCCTCAGCTACCGCCAACGTTCCTGAAATTCTGTTTGCTCCTCGGCTTCTCGCTCTTCCCCTGAGGCAGTGAACTCAGGTCTGTAGCCATGCCCAGTCCTTAGCCTGATTGGTTATAACATTTACCAATCAGGCTACGCAGGAATGTTTACGTAGCTAGAAACGTTTCGTCCAAACTCACATTTTTTTTTGGGGGGGGGGGGGGGGAAGCTTAACTGGACACTCACAGCAGAAAAACATAGACACATTGATTTTGCTCTTGATGTAAATAAGTTACAAAAACATGTTAACAACAGAACAAACATGATTTTTGGCGGAATGTTACTTTAAATATCCTCTTGATTTTGAAACCATGGGCAAACGCTTACAAATCTTGATTCCCAAAATCACCAATCAGTGACACAGCCTTAATCCAGACCCTGCTGTTGTTTTAAACTTTACCTGAGGTCAGCTCAACCAAACTGTCTGAATCTTGTGTAATTAAAATCATATATTTTGTGAGCTAAACTGCAGATGGAATGAATAGGTACTGCAGGATTAAATAGGTAAAAGTATAAACATACCTGGCCATAGGTCACCACAGAAAGATTGGTCTGAAGACCATTTGACGATCTATTTACAGCATTATGAGACAGTCCATTCTGATCTTGCTGGATTGGCTCTTGCGTGCGTTCCCAGGCTCCGCCAGGTTCTCTAAAACTGTTGTCAGTGGTGTCGTGCTTATTTTTCTGAGGCGAGGCAAAGGGGTTGAAGTCTCCATGGACATTGCGCTGGGGTTGGGTGTTGAATTCTGTCTCGAAAGATGATAACTGCTGCGTTACTCCGAGAAGACCTCCAACTTCTACACTCAGAATCACCCAGATTACATCTGTGGGGAAAAAAACAGAAACGTGAACAAACTATATGCAAATTAACTTTTAAAAAAACCTATGACTATTGTGTTAAAAAGTAGTCATGAGATTATCATTTATTAAAACAAAAACAGAAATTAAGTTTTAAAACTAATGGAGTGAATAATCATAATGCTGTCATACCACCATAGAATAATCCAGTAGCTGTACACATCCTCCATTGACCCTGGTACATGCCAGGA
Organism: Pholidichthys leucotaenia; assembly: GCA_020510985.1. Lineage (NCBI taxonomy): Eukaryota > Metazoa > Chordata > Actinopteri > Cichliformes > Pholidichthyidae > Pholidichthys > Pholidichthys leucotaenia. Next base: position 56,148,344 of record CM035837.1, on the reverse strand, counting down.
GTTGTGGGACTTCGCATCTGCACACTCACATCTGTTACTTCCTGGGGATCTAGAGACTTCACCATTACTGTGTTTACGTGGCCAAACTGATCCCCACCAATGTACTTGAGACAAACCCCAGGTGGCCACGATTCTGCGCCTACAATATAGAAAAGGTCAAAATCAAGCAAAACTAATTTCAACAATAAAACATACAACATCTAGACTTTGAAATATTGTTTATACGAGCTAAAAGTGGAAATATAGTATTGTGTACCTGTGTTTTGTATCCTCCAGGTCTTTGTGAAGGGTGTATCTGGAGGTACCGACTCTCCTTCCCCAATCGTGACATCTTCGACAAAGGACATGGATGGTGTGTTGATGTTGGGACTTTCAAAGTCATAATATGCACCTATAGCAGCTTGAAGATTCCTGTTCAAACAAAAACAAAGAGCATAGTGTTACAATGCCATTATCCAAAAATTCCTGACGATTACAATCATTTTTGAATTTAGAGTAACAGAAAATGGAAATGGCAACTACAAAAACTCTGTATGTTTCACAATAATACAAAAAGAAATGTTCAATTTGAAAAGGGCTTCAATTCTGGGCTGCACGGTGACGCAGTGGTTAGCACTGCGGCAGCACAGTTTACCCTTGGCCGGGGGATCGTGGGGATCGTGGGATCGTGGGATCGATCCCAGCCCCCGACCAACAGTGATCTGTGTGGAGTTTGCATGTTCTCCCCGTGTATGCGTGGGTTTACCCCGGGATTTCTCCGGTTTCCTCCCACATGGCAAAAACATGCAGGTTAGGTTAACTGGAGACTCTAAAGTGGCCCTAGGTGTGAATGTGTGTGTGAATGGTTAAGGGATAGCGCTGTATCGTGGCTGCTTCATCCATCCAGGTGGTGGATGACCCTCAATTTCCCCTCTGGGGATCAATAAAGTATACTAAAATCTAAAAAAAAAATAAATAAATAAATAAAATCACCAGTCCACCTGTCTGAACTTCAGCTAGTGCTACCAAATCACATTTATTTATGTGAAACTCAAAAAGACAAACTTTGATCTTAAATATTTGGAAGAAGAGTGACAAAACTATGCAAATTTTAAAGCAAAGACACTTATAACTGTCACTCTTCCAACTTCCGAAATTTGTTGAGTCTTCTTAGATTTCTGAGAGTGCACAACAAAACTGTTCCATGATAAGGCTCAGTAAATTTTTTTTATCAGCATCAATTAATGGCAAAAGATTCTCTAAGGAACAAGAGCAAATACCATTCAGTTGAGAGACTTTTATTCAGCAATGGACAAAATGTTTCTGTTACATTTCTAAATCTGCTGTCCTAGCTAAAATAAATGAATCTGTGGAAATTTGTTTGCTTTATCTGAATCTGTGATGCCCACCCTTGCCCATTAGGAACCTAATGTGATACAATGGCAGTTTACATAGCAACAGCTACAAACAATAAAATGATGAAGGCAGGTTTGATTAAAATTGTCTCTCCTTGGCTTTTCAGATGACTACAGAGTTGGAAATGCAAACCTCTTTCAAGAAGTCGTTAACCCTGGGAGTTGTTTATTACACTCCTCCATCAACCTCAAAACTACATAAGGCCCTTTCAAACTACCATGGCAATCCAGGCAAACCCAGAAAGAGCCAGGTTGCCCCTCTGTCCAAATGGGGTCACCCAAGCTACATGACCCAGGCTAATTGATCCTGCAAGGGATGCGGGGTTGTTGCCCACCTCACCTCAGCTGATATTTAAATGGGACAATGCAGATAAACATGCAATGAAGTCTCCCTGTTCAGCCCGCACAGACATGCACGGTACAGTCCTCTGCTCTGTGTTCATTTGTGCATCCCAGTTCACTCAGCATTAATGTGCACCTTGTGATCCTCTGCTGCTCTTTTTTTACTTGATAGCCTCCTCCGGAAAAAAAAGTATCCTCCTTTGTGTGCTGGACATGAAAAGTGACACATGCACACATGGCCCCACCAAATAAGTTTAATGCATGCATGCACACAACTAGAGCTGCAACAATTACTCAAATAATTACAATAATTTGAGCAAGGTTTCAAACAGGATGGACTAGCTTGTCTTTTTTTTTTTTTTTTTTTTTTTTTTAACTTTAATGGAGTTGAATATTACTCTAGTTTGTTTTTAACATGCAGTTACAACAGCATTTATGGAGCAGCAGAGCTGCTATTTGAGTTTTTACACTTTAACATCTATTATTTAATTGTGTTGCTACAAACACTTCTGATTAAGCTGTCAAGTTCAAGTTTCCAACTCATGTTTGATGGGTCATTATTTTACTTAGCTATGGGAACTTTTTATAATAGGCTACATTATATTAAGGCAGAGACTGACAACAAAGTGATTTTCACAGATGTGCAGGCTTAAACAGGTGAGGTAAAACATGACCTAGAGCCCCGAACAGAAGCTGTGCCAGCAGGAAGCTGAGCTGGCAGACATGAGAGAAATAATCTCAATTAGTCAACTAATCGAAAAAACAGTCGTTAGATTAGTCGACTACCAAAATAATCGTTAGTTGCAGCCCTAGTGGGAACATCTGTAAGGTGTGTGGTTTGACTAGAAAGTACTGGAAATCAACAAGAAGAACATCAGGACAAGTAAGCAAAAACGTTGCCATATGTAGCAAAGAGAGTCAACAAGAGCACTCTGAGGTGAGTGCAATATCCCCCGCCTCCATTCTTTTGAAGATCCCAATGCTTATTGACTGAGAGCAGTTTTCAACTTTTCAATGTAATTACTGTGGCAGAACCAAATTATGATAATCACATCATCCATGAATATACAACAAAGTATACAACCCATAGTGAGAGGTCAGGATCCCAAGGTGAACCTGTGTGCCAAGTTTGGTGACCCTAACTTTACTTGTTGTACAGTAATAAGGCATAAGGAATGCTAACCTTGACCTTTGACCTTTTGACCCCAAACCCACAGTCAGAGGTCAGAATTCCAAGGTGAACCTGTGTAGCAAGTTTGGTGACCCTAGCTTTCTTTGTTGTTGAGATATACTGTAGTTTCTAAGCCATTTTGATGTTGACCTTTGACCTTGCAATCCCAAAACCACAGTCACACTTCAGGATCACAGGGTGAACCTGTGTACCAAGGTTGCTGACCCTAACTTTACTCAGACAGCAATAAGGCATAGAAAATGTTAACCTTGACCTATTGACCCCAAATCCATAGCTTGAGGTGAGTATCCCAAGGTGAACCTGTGTACCAAGTTTGGTGACCCTAACTTTACTCATTGTACAGCAATAAGGCATAAGGAATGTTAACCTTGACCTTTGGACCCCAACCCCATACTCAGAGGTCACCATCCCAAGGTGAACCTGTGGACCAGGTTTGATGGCCCTAGCTTTACTTGTTTTATAGCAATAGTGCAAATGGAATGCTAACCTTGACCTTTGACCTTTTGACCTCAAACCCATAGTCAGAGGTCAGGATCCCAAGATGAACCTGTGCAGAAGGTTTGGGTTTGGTGGCCCTAGCTTTACTTGGTGTACAGTATTTGCTGTAGACCCAGCGGAGGAGATAGGAGAGAGGAGGATGGTGGCAAAGCTGTCATCTCTGCTGGAGTCTGAGTCCCACCCCATGCGGGACACACTGAACACACTGAGGAGCTCATTTAGCGGTAGGCTGTGCCATCCTAAGTGTACAAGGGAGAGATTCCGCAGGTCCTTCCTACCTACGGCTGTCAGACTTTATAACCTAACCGGTGCTGCTCATAGAGGTCGTATTGAATCTACTAAAAGTAACAACTTTGCACAATAGAGATCATCCCCTTCAATACACAACTAAGACAATTACAATTATTATTGAGGGTGGCAACAACATTGTTCATTTAAATGTGAAATATACTGTCTGGGTACATATTTATATTCTGTCGGGTAATTTAAACTGTAATGCTGTTGATACTATCTAGCTGCAATGCTCCTGCACGGTGTATATAACTGTGTACACATGTATATTCATTTACTGCTTTGGCTAACCAGTTCTTATTTACTATTGCTGAGTGCTGCTATCCCTTTGCTGCTACAATCCTTGAATTTCCCCATTGTAGAAATAATAATGGCTTATCTTAATAAGGCATTAAAAAATGCTAACCTTGAACTTTGACCTTTTGATCCCAAACCCATAGTCAGAGGTCCAGATCTCAAGGTGAACCTGTGGACCAAGTTTGGTGGCTCTAGCTTTTCTCGTTTTATAGTAATAGTAAATGTAGCATTTACCATAGTGCAACTGCAACATTAACTTTGAACTTTGACCCCAAACCCATAGCTAGGCGAGGGTGTAAGTCATCCAAGATGTGCATTAGATACAACTACTGTATTGATATGAAAAACCTACATAATTTCTTTTAGTTACTGTGTTTAGAAGATTTAGGGAAAAATCTGACCTCTGACCTTTGACCTCAAGGTCATCCGATGAGAGTGAAATTGCAATACACGCATCACCAGAGGATATCCAACCATGGTACCAAGTTTCAAAACAATCAGACCATAACTGTAGGAGGAATTGATTTCACAGGACAGTTACTGTCTATGAAGTGAGGTGAAACAGGAGATCATCGGTCAGGGGCTGAAACTCCTGCAAAAATCATCCGATCAGAACCAAGTTGCAATATGCATATCCTCAGTGTATATCAAACCATGGTACCTAGTTTCAAAACAATCTGACCAAAACTGTAAGTGTCAGGAGCTGAGCTGGCTTGGTTTCCCCCGGCTCAGCCCTGGCCTCTCTGTGGGTAGGGGGGCCATGTTGTATGTACATTAGTATGCATTTCTGTGTGCTTTTCCGTACACATAGCCACTGCTTTCTGGCCGGCAGCGGTGAGGCAGCCTCTTGGGCTCACACTGGTATGAGCGCTGTCCAACTGTCTGCCGGTCCAACCACGCTCCCTCTCTATTACTGTCAGCTGTTCCCACTCCCGTTTGCCATCTCCCTGCTCCTGGCCCAGGTGTGAGCAATTTACCATCCCCAGCAATGCGTGTACTTTAGGAGCCTTTTGCCAGTCCCGCATCGCTGGGTCATTGCACTACACATGCGGTCGTCAACCGCCGCATGATAGTCAAAGTTGTTAAAGTACTGTTTCTCTCAGTGCTTATTTGGACTTACTGGACAGCTCCAGCTCTGTGAGTATTTACTGTGTGCGTTTTCCCTGGTCATCCTCACCTGTAGACTGTAGAGCGTCCTTGAGGACTCCTTAAGCTTCAGAGGAAACTATTGTGGAAACTGTGTGTCAGTATCTTCATGTGTTTAAATAAATGTGTGTGGTGTAAACCCTGTGCGTAGATCCTCATCCTTACACCCTCCTCCGTGTGCTGTGGAAGAACGCACGGGGAGCTCATGGCAGAATGACCCAGCCGGAATAAAAGGATTTAGTGGTTACACCCACACAAACCTTTTTTCATTTTTTGGACAGTTTCGTTTTCATCCATCTGTGTCTGGAGCGCATTATGTCCCCGGCTTGTCGAGTTCGTCCAAGGAAAGGAGGATTGGCAGCGGGGTCTCCTAGCCTGGAGGAGGAGTGGGCAGCAGACGTCATCCAGAGTTATGTGGATGAGTTTTTCACCGCCCGCGGACCCAAGAGGGATTGGTGGAGCGTTTATGGAGTGGTGGGGATTCTGGAGGCACATCCTGGCCTCTGGAGGTACCCTCAGTACGCGGAACTGCTGGCTTCAGTCACCGCAATCCAGCACTCGTCCCCCAGGCTGAAGATGGCGTCATCTCCCGTTGCATCGCAGTGCACATGGAGGCACGCTCCACGGAGGAACAGCTCCATTCCCTCCGCTCCTGCTCCAGTTACCCTAGCTCCACCACAGCAGCGTCATCCTGCATTGGAAAGCAGGGAGAAGCCCTCCTTGTCTTCGGCAGCCGCTGTCTCTCCAGCCGCCGAGAGGTCCTCCAGGGTTGTCCCGGCTACGCCCACTTCTACGTCATCAGAGCCGGCTCCTCCACAATCCTTTGAAGGGGCCAAAACGGCGATTGACACAGAGGGAGATGACAGACTGTCTTCTGCAGCTGAAAACATCAGAGACCGGGATGACAGGCAAGTGTTTTTTCATTCCATTAAAATCAAACATGATAAACCTTGTCTGTCTCCCGAGGGAGAGGCCCAGTTATAGCAGTCCGCTGGGTCCTCTCCTGCAGCTGCAGAAATTAATTTATTTCCTATTCTCTCCGTGTCTCCTCCAATTCTCCCTGAGTACCCGCTGGCCCAAGGTCAGCGCCTTCAGATAGTGGAGTAGCCGGTGGCTTTGGAGAATGCCGCCCCAGAGCCAGCATGGAGAGGCCCCCCTGCAGCCATGCCGGAGGAGTCCCCAGCGTTGGAGCTGCTGCAGGAGGATTATTGGACTGCTAACACCATCTCGCCAGCTGTGGAGGCGTCCGCAGCAGACTGATAGCCTGAGCTGGACCTCCCTGAGGCCAGGCCCGAGTGTTCATCGTCAGGATCGACGGAGTCCTGGACAGTGGTGGAGCTCAAGCTCAGGCAAGTTTTCTCTCTTGTTCTTCTGATAGCAGTGTTAGAGAGCTCTTGTCTGGCTCTAGATGAGGAGGGTCAGGCACAGCCCGCAGTTGCGTCTGAACTTCCCTCGCCGGGCTCCACCGCTGCCGGCAACCCTAACGACCCCGTTTCTTCTTCCGCTCCTGAGCTATCTTCTAGGGTCGCCGGAGAGGAACAACCATCTCCAGGGGTCCTCGCGGAACCGGTCTCACCACCTGACGACGTCGCGGATCCAGCTCCCCTGATGTCTGAGGTCGTCGTGTGGTCCCCTCCGCAGGCCGTGTCGCTGTGGGTGCAGCGGGCTGGCTTTGGACCCTCGTGGGGGCTGCGCCCCAGGATCAGCCCGACGTGGGTGCTGCGCTCCTGCTCAGACCCATCATGGATGCCACGCTCCAGCACAAGGTCCACCGAGGGTGCAGCATTGGCTCGGTCGGGGTCCACCTAAGGTGCTGCAGAGCCTCAGCCAGAGGTCACCGCAGGTGCTGCAGAGCCACAGCCGAAGGTCACCGCGGTTGCTGCAGAGCCACAGCCGGAGGTCACCGCGGGCGCAGCGTTGGCCCGGTCGGGGTCCACCGCGGGCGCAGCGTTGGCCCGGTCGGGGTCCACCGCGGGCGCAGCGTTGGCCCGGTCGGGGTCCACCGCGGGCGCAGCAAGGCTTCTGCCAGGGTCCACCGCGGGCGCAGCAAGGCTTCTGCCAGGGTCCACCGCGGGCGCAGCAAGGCTTCTGCCGGGGTCCACCGCGGGTGCAGCAAGGCTTCTGCCGGAGTCCACCGCAGGTGCAGCCCTGGTCGAGCCAGGTCCCGCTGCGAGTGCTACGAGGCCCCTGGTTGGGACCGCCGCGGGTATCACTCCCTCCCGGGTCAAGGCTGTCAGGGCCGCGGCCGGCCAGCTTGAGGACACTGGGGCCTACACTCCTCTGCCAGATGCCATCTTAGACCTTTTCACTCCTCTCCGGTCTTGGTGGCTTTGGGGGGGGCGGGGAGGGGGGGGCAGGCCGCCGGAAGGACTGACTTCCCGGGTCTGGTGGCCCATGTTTTCCACCAGGCCCTTCTGCTGGGCCTGGGACTCTGGGCAGCCTCCTGAGCCCCAACGCCTGTGGACTTGGGGGGGGTTAATTGTGGTCCCTGGGCGGGGTGTTGTGTTCCTACCTTTCCTGTTCCCCCTACCTCCCACCCGGGTTCGTGTTGTTTGTTCCTGTTGGGGGGGGGGGGGGGGTCTGGGATGTTACTTTGGGTGTCTGGGGTCCACCCCTTAAGGGGGGGCCCTGTTAGGAGCCAAGCCGACTTGGTTTCCCCCGGCTCGGCCCTGGTCTCTCTGTGGGTTGGGGGCCACGTTGTATGTATATTAGTATGTATTTCTGTGTGCTTTTCCATACACATAGCCACTGCTTTCTGGCCGGCAGCGGTGAGGCAGCCTCTTGGGCTCACACTGGTGTGAGCGCTGTCTGACTGTCTGCCGGTCCGACCATGCCCCCTCTCTATTACTGTAAGTTGTTCCCACTCCTGTTTGCAATCTCTCCGCTCCTCACCCAGGTGTGACCAATTTACCATCCCCAGCAATGCGTGTACTTTAGGAGCCTTTTGCCAGTCACGCATTGCTGGGTCATTGCACTACACATGCGGCCGTCAATCGCCGCATGATAGTCAAAGTCGTTAAAACACTGTTTCTCTCAGTGCTTATTTGGACTTACTGGACAGTTCCAGCTCTCTGAGTACTTACTGCATGTGTTTTCCCCGGTCATCCTCACCTGCTGACTGTAGAGCGTCCTTGAGGACTCCTTAAGCTTCAGAGGAAACTACTGTGGAAACTGTGTGTCAGTATCTTCATGTGTTTAATAAATGTGTGTGGTGTAAACCCTCCGCGTAGATTCTCGTCCTTACCCCCTCCTCCGTGCGCTGTGGAAGAGCGTACGGGGAGCTCATGACAGTAAGAAGAATTGATTTCACTAAAGTGGGACAAACGGACAGATGGACGGACTGACCCATAACATAATCCCCCTTTGGGCTTCAAGCAGCAGGGAATAAAAAGGCAAGCACTTTGTTGTCCGACTAGGTTTTGTTCTTCGTAGAGCTGTGCGATATGACGTTATATATCGGTGACGCGATAAAAAACGTCTACCGTTTCACATAAAACTGTATCGTTTATAGCGGGATTTAAGACACATACCCATTTCTACTTGTCACCGCCCTGCCTCTCCCTCACAGTGTGCCAGGTGTGCCACAGCAGCAAACTGCAAGCTAATGTTTTGCCACTACTTCTATGCCAGCCAGAGATATTGGACTTTTTCCCACCATGCTGTGTCAGAGGACAGTCCTCTAACCTTGTTTTAAATGGAGGTAAGTCACGTTAACACCATCTCTCTCAATTATAAGACGGCAAATACTAAATGACGATGCTAACTTGTCGCTAACAGGAAACATAGTGTATCAGACCATCGTTCTGGTTTAAATCACTGCTGAGTTTGTTACTTTTGTCTGAAAAAACATTACTAAAGCTGCAAAAGTGCGTAACAGCAGATGCATACACACTAAATACGTAAACAATAAATTAAAACATGTCAGAGGAACAAACTGGCTCTTAATGTAACTTGATTTCTAATCATTTTTAATTAGTCCAGTAGCAATAAAGAACAAAGTTGAAGTCATCTCAAATGCACATTAAAAACAATTTTATAACACTGAAAAATTAAGAGGGGAAAAAGTGTATAAAATTAATGACAGATGAATTTGTACAATTGATTTTTTTCAGTATGTAATTTAAAATGTAGAAAAAGAGATTGTGTACAGGGTGCGAAGGAAAGGATGTGGAGGCGAGGCACGACCATAGGTCAGCACAGATTCTTTATTGACCCTCTAACATGAATACAGCCTGTTGGCCCCAGCGTGGCTGCTGGAGCCCGGTTAGTCGTGATGAGAGTAGAAGTGTAAGAATGAAGAGAGAGAAATGAGGAAGAGCCGCTCTTTTACACCGTCATAGAGACAGAGAGAATGCATGGCACATTAACATATCAACTGTCATCTAATACCATTGGTCAATACACATGATTAGCATGACACTGGTTGGCTCAAGGATGCATGCATACAGTCCCGTCTAACTGCTTCCTGTGGTTCCCTGTCTGCATGTAAATTGTCCTCTGCTTCTTCCAGCCCTGCTGCTGGGTGTGAAGAATGTTCCAGAGGAGTGTCCTCGAATGTGGAGGCGAGGCATGACCGTAGGTCAGCACAGATTCTTTATTTACCGTCTAACATAAATATAGCCTGTTGGCCCCAGAGTGGCTGCTGGGGCCCGGTTAAGTTGTGATGAGAGTAGAAGTGTAAAAATGAAGAGAGAGAGATGAGGAAGAGCAGCTCTTTTATACCGTCATACAGACAGAGAGAATGCATGGCACATTAGCATATCAATTGTCATCTAATACCATTGGTCAATACACATGATTAGCATGACATTGGTTGGCACAAAGATGTATGCATTCAGTCCCGTCTGACTGTCTCCTGTGGTTCTTTTAGTCGTGTGTCAATTGTCCTCTGCTTCCTTCAAGCTCACTGCTGGGTGTGAGGAAAGGTCCAGAAGAATGTCCCAGAGGAATGTCTCCCTGCTGCGTTTAGTGTCATCACAATGGTCCTTTTTATTGGTCATCATATATAAACTACAGAATTTTCAGAAATGTATATTGTGATATAGTATATCGTTATTGTCAAATAAGATTACTTATATCATGATATGAAATTTTGGTCATATCACACAGCCCTAGTACTTCGGTTTCCTTTTCTTCCAATGGGCTGTGGTTGCTGCTGATGCACAACAGCTTATGTTTACATGGGTTTATTCTATCGATATTTTTGCATTTGGAGTAATCACATTCTCTCTCAAGTGTAGACCAATCACATACGTCATATGTCTGGCAGGTTTCTCAAAAGGTTAAGTTAGTTAAGTTATTCCCATGCCAATGGCGTAGTGCAGCACCTATCTCCGTTTCATGACCCTCAGCCACACAGCTACTGTAAGTAGTGAAAGCTACGGGGTGGGGGGGTGTCAGTCCTCTGATAGCTCTGCGTGTTAACTTTCCTTTCCCCGTTCTATTATGCTTAGCACCAAGCTAGAAGGTGGAAAGTACCATTTTTTTTAACCTGGTCTTTGGTATGACCCAGCCGGGATTTGAACCCTGGCCTCCCGGTTGTGGGGTGGATGCCCTACCAACTAGGCCATTACTCAAAAGGTAGTTTTGAGTATTTAAAAACTTCCTGGCAGACTTACCCTTGAGAGCTTTTGGTACCCAGAAGGTTGCCACACAAAATCTCCTACTGTGCCTTACTGTACCAACTCTGGAGTGGTAGCTTAAAAAATCTCCCAACAGAGGGTATAATAATACCCATTTTCTGCTGCAAAGTACTAGTAACTTTTTATTAGAGCAATTGGCAGACAAACTCTTTCAGGAGCTACCTTCTTTAGGAGCCTTTTTTTTTTGTCACATTACAGCTGAAAGAAACAATTGGTGTGGTTGAGAGGTTATGACCTGGATGTTTTCACGAAAGGTCAACAGTCCTTTACTTTTGGAACACTCACAGAAACCAGTCATCAGAGGCCAGTACTTTCCAAGAGTCCATGCATTTGAATGGAAATGAAATGGTTCCTGAAAAGGGATTTTCCTGGATAAAAAGTCCAACTAAAACTTTCAATGAGTAGTCGCAACAACATCAATTACACTTTTATGCAGAACATTTATGCAGTGCAAAAAAAACAGTTGTAGTTAGAGTAACTGAAAAGTCTTCCATTTCCTGAAGTAGGCAGGCACCACCGCCTACTGTGTGGGAACCTTTTCACAGTTCCCGTAAAACAACTGATGTTTCAGAGGAAATTTGGTACAATGCTTTTATCAAAGGCAAAAAAATATATAAAGATCAAGTTGGATTTTAAACTTTGAAGCATTGCTCAAACATAGTAAAGTACTAGGGAATACTAAAAGTCCTTATATAAAGAAAGCTAAATTCCCAAAATAAAGTACAAGTACTTTCTAGGAGAATTTTCAGTAAAGAAACTCTTAACTCTTTAGATGCCCTAGGTGCTGTGTGGCGCCTGGGGAAACGCAAGGAAACTGAAGCCCCCCCCCCCCCCCCCCCCCAGTAGTCAAGAGTGGTAAAAAAAAAAAAATGTTGTCAATAAAATAGTTCAGCTTTCCAAGGCTATAACTTGAAGGTTACAAGAGATAATGGCTTACTGTCAATTAGAAAGATGTAGAATATGATCCAAAGTTTCAGATACAAATGAATTTACGCATCTAATTTGCATAATGTTGCGGCAGCTATATAAATTACATACAGTTAGGGCCAAAAATATTTGGACAGTGACAACTTTTGTTATTACCTCCGCCAGGCCGAAAAGGCCAGGAGGAGGTTATGTGCCTGCCTGCCTGCCTGCCTGCCTGCCTGTCGGTTAGCAAGATAACTCAAAAACTCTTGGACGCATTTGCATGAAACTTTCAGGCGTTGTTGGAAATGGTACAAGGAAGAACTGATTAAATTTTGGGGGTGATCCGGTTCACCGTCTGGATACAGGAATTTTTTTAAAGCATTTTTCAACACTGTGACATAGGGCCATTTTCAACATGTGCGCAGGCGCAATGGAGGGCACTGGTCGTCGTGTCTGCAACACAAACTCTGCGTTCTTCAAAGTTTTAGGCACAAAAGCACGCGGAAAACACTGCTGGCCTGGGCCCGCCAGCGTGCTCGTGTTTGCGCGCAACTGCAAAACCTCACACGGGCAGCTGTCCGCCGACGGATTCTTTGGCAGAAATTCCCCGGCCAGCCATAGGCGCTGCGCATTTGGCAGAAATTCCCCGGCCAGCCATAGGCGCTGCGCATTTGGCAGAAATTCCCCGGCCATCCATACGCGCTGCGCAATAACGAGCTCTCTGCCGGCGAAGCTTCTAAATTCTCGTTTGCCGCGGAGCGAAACCCCAAAATAATATAATATAAAACCCACGGCAACCTGTCTACCCAATTTGCATCCGTCAGTGGAGGAGATGGACACAACAGCAACACTTCAGTTTATTACCTCCGCCAAGGAGGCAATACTTTTACTACTGAACCACTAATCCTATCACTATCAGATTGATTGTCATTGATTAATTGTGTGTTTATTGCACTGTCCCTGTCAAATAAACAAATAATCATTGTGAATCCAATTGCTAGTCATATGTTTACATGCTCAAGGAATCTGAAAACGTACACACAAACACTGTATGGGGGGAATTGTGGCGCTTGGCGGAGGTCTGCGCTCTCCGAGTGCTTTTCTAGTTTTAGCCGTTTACGAAAACATATTCAGGATACAATTATATAATCAATATGGGCTTAAAGTGCAGACTCTCAGCTGTAATTTGAGAGTATTCACATCCAAATTGGAGCAAGGGTTTAGGAATTACAGCTCTTTAATATGTAGCCACGTCTTTTTCAAGGGACCAAAAGTAATTGGACAATTGACTCAGAAGGCTGCAAAAAAAAAAAAAAAAAAAAAAAAAAAAAATAAGGCTGCATGGGCTCTTCCCTCGTTAACCTGTCATCAATTAAGCAGTTAAAAGGTCTGGAGTTGATTCCAGGTGTGGCGTTTGCATTTGGAAGCTGTTGCTGTGAACACACAACATGCGGTCAAAGGAGCTCTCAATGGAGGTGAAATAGACCATCCTGAGGCTGAAAAAAAAAGAAGAAATCCATCAGAGAGATAGTAGAAATGTTAGGATGCAGCGGCATGAAAAAATAAGCAGCGATGCTGTGGTTTTAAGCAGGTTTTATTAAATCATACCGCCGTCACAAAGCTCCTCTCCCGGCGCCGTGCGTGCGCGCCGGGAGCGAGCTCATGGCTCTCAGAGAAGCGGACACAAAATCTGTGTCCTGCAGCAGGGTTGAAGTCAGATTGAGAGAGAGAGATTGCGTTACAGAGTTGCACCTTAAATACTTGATCATAACAATACATCAAAGAGACATACCCCACAGTTTAGAATGATCAAAGGGACAACAGAACAGGCAGGAGGTATTTGCATTTGTAAGCCATACATCACAATGGGCAGATTAGCTAGACCTCCCTCTAAGTGCAAGACAAAGAGGCTAACAAGCACATCTACATATTGATCTGAGTCTCTAGGTCACAGTAAGGACAGGACTCATGAATACAATGCATGAAAGGCAACGATTAACATCACATAGGTGAGACAGAAGAAACTCGTCTACCTGTAGACATTAATACACCAAAGCACATCTACATATGTAAGATGCTCAGAAAAAGCACAGTAAGGACAAGCCATATGCACACTATACAGAATTGCATCTCAGTAGTGTAGCAGGAAAACAGAGAAAAGAGGGCTGAGTGTCCTTAGTCTGTTGCGGGGTTAAAACGAACCGCCACAAGGAGAGGCCAAATCAACAGTTTGGTATATTCTGAGGAAAAAAGAGTGCACTGGTGAGCTTGGGAACTCAAAAAGGCCTGGACGTCCACGGAAGACAACAGTGGTGGATGATTGCAGAATCCTTTCACAACCCCTTCACAACATCCACTCAAGTGAAGAACACTCTCCAGGAAGTAGGTGTATCAGTATCTAAGTCTACCATAAAGAGAAGACTTTATGAGAGTGAATACAAAGGATTCACCACAAGGTACAAACCATGAATCAGCCTCAAAAATAGAAAGGCCAGAATTGACTTTGCCAAAAAAAAACACCTAAAGAAGCCAGCCCAGTTCTGGAACAGCATTCTTTGGACAGATGAGACTAAGATCAACCTGTACCAGAATAATGGGAAAAAGAAAGTTTGGAGAAGAATTGGAACAGCTCATGATCCAAAGCACTACATCTTCTGTAAAACATGGTGGAGGCAGTGTGATGGCATGGGCATGCATGGCTTCCAATGGCACTGGGTCACTTATGTTTATTGATGATGCGACAAAAGACAGAAGCAGCCGGATGAATTCTGAAGTGTATAGGGATATACTTTCTGCTCAGATTCAGCCAAATGCAGCAAAGTTGATTGGATGGCGCTTCACCAATGATCCAAAACATACTGCAAAAGCAACCCAGGAGTTTTTTAAAGCAAAGAAGCAGAATATTCTGCAATGGCTAAGCCAATCACCAGATCTCAACCCAATCGAGCATGCATTTCACTTGCTCAAGACAAAACTTAAGGCAGAAAGACCCACAAACAAGCAACAACTGAAGACAGCTGCAGTAAAGGCCTGGCAAAGCATCACAAAGGAGGAAACCCAGCGTTTGGTGATGTCCATGGGTTCCAGACTTAAGGCAGTCATTGCCTGCAAAGGATTCTCAACAAAATATTGAAAAGTAACATTTTACTTAGGGTTATGTTTATTTGTCCAATTACTTTTGAGCCCCTGAAATGAGGAGCATTTGTATAAAAATAGCTACAATTCCTACATGTTTAATCATATATTTTTGTTCAACCCCTTGAATTAAACCTTAAAGTCTGCACTTCATTCCGTTGCAGTTGTTTCATTTCAAATCCAATGTGGTGGAATGCAGAGCCCAAATCATGAAGATTGTGTCACTGTCCAAATATTTCTGGGCCTAACTGTAACTCAGTCAAAAGTGGACTTTGGACACATTTACACAAAGAATGGTCCGGTTTTTCTGACGCCGATTTGTCTACAGGAGTATGATTTTATCTAATCTTCAAAGTATTTGAACCAGAAAATCAATAAAATGTAAAAAAAAAAAAAAAAAAAAAAAAAAAAAAAAAAACATATTTCTCTTACCTGTTGCCGGGTGGGGGGGCTCGCTCGCCCACATGACCGGTCCGTTTTCATCCATTGTTGCCGATGTTTCGTGTTTACTTAGTAATTTACACCCGCTTACACAACTACAAACCCTTATGATTATCCCACGTGAATTTCGTTTGTATTACGTGGCTATTTTTTCCTGTTTGGTGCATTTTTCCTGTGGGAATCCAGCCGTTCGCGGGCACTGCCATCTTGGTAATGGGAGCTCAGTTTTTCGTCCATTATGGTCAATGTATCGCATTTACTTAGTAATTTACACCCGCTTCCACATCTACAAACTCTTATGATTATCCCACGTGAATTTCGCTTGTATTACGCAGCTATTTTCCCCATTTCATGCAGTGTCAGTCATCATCGCTGCCGCGATGACCGATCGTGAAGGCATCCACATTGGTGTGTGAGCTCAAAGTGGAAAAAGGAAGAATAATAATGAGGATTTCTTCTTCTTTGCTGTATTCCATGTCAGCCATGATTCCTTCAGCGTGTGTCTGCCGCCTTCTAAACTGTCAGATCAATACAGATTAGTAAATTCTCAGTATAGCCGGGGGAAATCAATAAGCTGGCCTGTGCCATTGGGGGCGCATGACCCATCCATTTAATCTGGGCAGTTAAAGGGTTAAGAACTACAGTTTGAAAACCTTTTTGTTACATTCCCCCCAAGACGAAGAGATGTTTGATGACAGACATGCAAAGACGCAAGGACCTTATCACAGCATAGGCTTTTTGTATTTTTTTTCTTGTTAATTAGGGACTTTCCTCAATATTTTCTCGCAACTTAACATTTTCCTCCATAAACAGTGTATTTTTCTACTAAATTTGCAACTTCTTTTAAATTTGAAACCCCTCTCTTAAATTTGCATTTTTCATGTATAACAAGAGTTTATTCTTGTAGATTTGTGAGCTTTTGTTATTTTGTCAGTGACAGAAGTCAGTGATTAGGGCAAATGAGACATGTGGGCTACTGGACTCCGATATTTTTTGAGAGACCCTGCTCTTCAAATCAAAAAAACGTAGATGATACTCTCAGTAAGGACATGCAAAAGAAATCGCAACTACTGTAGACAGAATTTAAAAGGTTCCTGTTGTGGGAACATGCCTAAATTCCAATAGCTGTATTATGATGCCAAAAACATGCAGGTTAGGTTAATTGGAGACTCTAAAGTGGCCCTAGGTGTGAATGTGTGTGTGAATGGTTAAGGGATAGCGCCATACTGTGGCTGCTTCATCCATCCAGGTGGATGCCCTCAATTTCCCCTCTGGGGATCAATAAAGTATACAACATCAAAAAAAAAAAATGATGAGATCACCTGCGGTTCATGATTTTCATACTGGATTCAGGTGTTGTTCACTGGGTGGGAAGCAAATATTAAAACTGAATCACTAATCAAAACTAGAAAAGCACTCGGAGAGCGCAGACCTCTGCCAAGCGCCAGAGTTCCCCCCATACAGTGTTTTACATCATAAATATTAATCCTACATTTATTGTGTGTACATTTTCAGATTCCTTGACCATGAAAACATATAACTGGCAATTGGATTCACATTGATAGGATTAGTGGTTCAGTAGTTATTCACGAAAATCGCATTTCCTGTAATGGCGGTTTTCTTCTGGATCTAGCTCCATAGCTTTTAAAGATGCAACAAATGCGTTGATACACTATAGATTCCACAGTGTCTTGGCTACATAATGGTGTTTGTTGAGTGATTATAGCTTCATTTGTTGTCTTCCTATGACAAAAATTCCAAAGGTCCCCTATTTGTTCATATTCTGGATCATAGTATCCGGAATTATTCCATTATCCGGATCAGTCTTCGATATAGTATAGAACCTGTGGGCATCTTGTCCTGTATTTTTTTTCCCAAGTGTTCTGACGATTTTTGGCAGAATTACATGCACAAATATTGAAAATGGCCCTATCTCGCAATATTAAAGAATCCTTTAAAAAATTCCTGGATCCAGACGGTGATCCGGATCACCACCAAAATCGAATCATCTGTAGGATACCCCATTTCTGACAATCTCTGAAAATTTCATGAAAATCCATGCATAACTTTTTGAGTTATCTTGCTAACAAACAAACAAACAAAGAAACAGACAAACCAACGCCGATGAAAACATAACCTCCTTGGCGGAGGTAACAAGTAAGCAACATCACCAGCAGGTTGAGAAACGAAATGGGGGGCAGACCCCAGTTTTACTGGGTGATTCAAGCCTGTTGTTGGCATTAGCACTAAAGTTTTCTGTCATGAATGGCTGTCGCGAGCCATCAAGGAGACGCTATAGGCGACCAGTGAGTTTGCGTAACTTTATTAACAAAGGACACTCGACATACAAATAACAAAGTAAAGCGCCACGTGGGGCAAAAACACACTCATAACTTAAATAGCATCCTAACCTGGTAGAAAGGCTAGGGAGACAACGAGGGGAAAATGCACGCTGGGCAGCAGCACTTACGGAAGGGAGAAGAGCAGAGACAACAGGGAGACTGGAGTTGGACGTAGGAACTCCAGTCGTGGAAACACGATGTCCGTCTTTCCTTCGTTTAGGTCGCAGCGAGGAGTGATTCTCAGCTGCTCCCTTAAATGAGGGACAGAGGCCAATCAGGAGCGGGGAAGGTAATTAACTAGAAAAGCACTCGGAGAGCGCAGACCTGCGCCAAGCGCCACAGTTCCCCCCGTACAGTGTTTTACGTCATAAATATTAATCCTAAAGCGGCATGATAAAATAAAGGCAGCGATGGAGTTTTTAGTTGGTTTATTGAATCATACCGCCTTCATCGGAACACCTCCCCAGCCCTCGTGCTGCGGGCTGAGGTGATGTCCTCAGGCTCTCAGAGAGGAGACACAAAGTGCGTGTCTGCACCAGTTGAAGGAGTCAGTCAATGAGAGGCAGATTTACAGAACAGTGCAGCATACAGTATATACCCAACTCAGACAATACATCAAAGACATTCACAGCAGTCGATCTGGGCATTTGCATATCAGAGGTACAGACAGGATGCATGAACACAATGCATGGATGACACTTTAACCTCACAGCTGTAAACTCAGCATGCAGCGGAAAAAACCCAGGAGTAACGAGCTGACTGTCTCTGTGTGTTGTGGGGGGGTTGAATCAACCCGCCACAATCCTACATTTATTGTGTGTACATTTTTAGATTCCTTGACCATGAAAACATATGACTAGCAATTGGATTCACATTGATAGGATTAGTGGTTCAGTAGTTATTCACGAAAATCGCATTTCCCGTAATGGCGGTTTTCTTCTGGATCTGGCAATGTTAAAGAATCCTTTAAAAAATTCCTGGATCCAGACGGTGATCCGGATCACCACCAAAATGTAATCCTCTGTAGGATACCCCATTTCTGAGAATCTGTGAAAATTTCATGAAAATCCGTCCATAACTTTTTAAGTTATCTTGCTAACAAACAAACAAAAAATTCCTGGATCCAGACGGTGATCCCGATCATCCCCAAAATTTAATCAGTTCTTCCTTGTACCATTTCCAACAACGCCTGAAAGTTTCATTGAAATCGGTCCAAAACTTTATGAGTTATCTTGCTAACCAACAGACAACCAGACAAACAGACAAACCCCGGCAGAAACATTACCTCCTGGCGGAGGTAAAAAAACATCTCAGTGCAACTGATCGGGAACTCAAAGGCAAATCAACAAATGCCATTTGCTGCTGGACACTGTCAGGGGGTGTAGTACCAAATGTTGGACCCCGAAAAAGCACTGTATGCAGGCGCCAGTCCACCACAATTGTAATCCCTTGTACATTTCCTTGCAAATGTACAAGAAAAAAGTTGCACATTTATGGGGGGAAAGTCTCACACATGAAAAACCTCTCCTATATAAAAGGAAAAATTATCAAAATTTCTGAAGCCCAATTCATGGTTGCACAAATGCGTTAGTGCATGAGCGAACACACCATGCGCATGACGTAAATTTCGTCATCTTCCCTTCCGCAGAGAGTGAGCCCAGACCAAGCGAGTGCAGCCCCAAAAAAGTGACCATGTGGAAAGTATGCAAGCAGTCCGCACTAAACTCCTGCCACTGTTTACATGAAATGAGCTCCTTTTTGTTCTTGCTCCTCATCTTATTTAATTCTGTGTTTTCAAATCAGGTTACTGGGGAATCACTGTTATAATATGTGGACATATGGACCGTAGATTTCATTCAATCCACGAAAATGAAACGTGGCTGTGTGGCAGACAGGTTTAGTGCCTGAAAATTACTAGGGGTGTGCTATATCCTATTGTTCACGATAATACATTATATCGTGAACAATAGGATATAGCACACCCCTAGTGGGAAGTACCATTTTCATATGGTATTTGGTATGACCCGGCTGGGACTTAAACCCCCAACCTCCCGGTTGTGGGGCGGATGCTCTATCAACTAGGCCACCACTCTGGTGGATGGGCCTCCATTGAGGGCCCTGGTGGGTTAATCGTTCAAACCATTGCTCCCAGTCTTACGCCACTGGTCAATGCCTGACTATAAAGCAAAGTACACAAATGCAACAGGCCCCCTCAGCTACAAGTGTACACGCTACATTTTTTTAACATATTACTTCTCAATTAACATTACCCTGTACTTTTTTCATAAATTTGCAACTTTCTTTTAAAATTTTACACAAATAAGTCACAAATTTAACTTTTCTCAAAAATGTTTTAGACTTTTTTCTAATAAATTTGCAAATTGTACATTTGTGACTCACTGTCATGAATTCGGATCTTTTCTGATAAATTTCACCTTTTTCTTGTAAATCTGCAACTTTTTCTTTAAAAAAGTGGTTTTTGGTGTGACTTTATAACTTCTTCCGCCTAAATTTGTAACGTTATTCTTGCAAATTAGCATAGTTTACATGAATGGAGACTGAATTTTTATTCATGTACCCCCCCCCCAATCCACACAATTTAAATGTTTCGTTGGGATGATGAGAATATTTTTTCTCATTTCAAATGGTTTGAACAAAATAAGGGGGCCAAACTTGCATAAAACCCTCAAAAGCTAGAAAGGGCCCTGCCCCTGGTCATTGATGGGTCTCAACCGGTTACGTCACCGGACCAGCGTAGAGTTGTGGCTTCCTGATGAGCACAGTTTAACTGGCACCGTGTGCTATTATGTAACATGGCTGATGATCCACTGTACACCCAGAGTTCCCCGTTACTTAAATTAGCCCGCTAACACGTTGCTCGCTTATTCAGTGTGTGTACAACTTACTTTATTTTAGTAAGGCACCTCAGGGACGGGACAAACTTTAACGTTTCACTTCCGTTTTCCACTGCTCGACTGTTAGGAGTTAACAACCATTTCCCGTATGGGAATCATGAAACGACCTCCCCGGATTTTAACATCACCACGACAGCGCCATGCCCCCGATTATGTAGCGTTTTTTAATAACATTAACAGGAAAATTATACAGCGCTACGTTTATGTTGTTTAGCTGTTCGGAAAAAAAGGCCCCAAACACATCCCCGCACTCACCAGTTGGTCATGTCTAGGAAGAAGGCGCAGCCGGCCGGGTTGAGCTGAAAGCCCAGCAGCCTCTGAAACTCCGATATGAGGACGTCCTTGTCCGTGGTGCCCATGCAGCTGAACTTCTGCATGAGCTCCGCGTCTACGTCCATGTCGGTGCCGTCCATGGGTGGCGGGTGTCCCGTGGGGAGACGGGGGTAGTGTAGGGATCCTCTCTCAATTCAGTCCGAGGCCTCGTCCAGCCATAACGACCAGCTCAACAACAACAAGCGCCACTGCGCAGGTGCACAACCGTGACGTTTGACGTCGCAAACAGCGGGGGCGTCACCTTCGACGTCATCTGTTGCTATTTGTAGCCATCTTTTCATTGGTTTGTCAATGAAGCCATGTCCCCCATTTCTGAGTTCAGTTAAAGCAGCGGGACAATGTTAAAATTTTATCTCACTATTATTCTAGCAAAAAATAATTAGGATTAACGATATTATCACTATAATCATCAAATTATGATTGAAACTGAAAAAAACAGTAAAACATAAGGGAATTACTTTGCACTACATTTTGTTGGCAACATCCTTGTATATGAAAAGTGTAATTAAGAATCAAAGGCATAATTTATAACAAAAGTCCAACTTTGGTATTAAAATGAGCTACTCAGGGCTGTGTGGCTGACGCCATCATCTACAGTACGGGAGTCCCCCAGGGAACAGTTCTGACTTCCTTCCTGTTCACCCTCTGCACTGCTGACTTTTCACACAACACACCATACTGTCATCTACAGAAGTTCTCTGATGACTCTGCGATCATCGGTCTTATATCCAATGGGGATGGCATGGAGTACAGAGGACTTATCCAGGACTTTGTGGACTGGTGGGTGCCTGCAGAACTGCCTCCAGATCAATGTGAGGAAAACCAAGGAACTGGTGGTGGACTCCTGCAGGAGTGGACAATTCCCCACAGTACCAGTACACATCCAGGGAACAGACGTTGAGATGGTGACATCTTACAAGTACCTGGGTGTGTTCACCTGAACAATAAACTGGACTGGACCCACAACACCAACAAGCTCTACAGGAAAGGGCAGCACATGTTGTTCCTCCTGAAGAGACTCGGGTCTTTTGGAGGGTGAGGGGTACTCCTGAAGACCTTTTACAATTTAGTGGTGGCATCAGCCATCACGTTTGAATTGGTCTGCTGGGGCAGCGGCATTGCGGCAGCTGACAGGAAGAGAATGAACAGCCTGATCAAAAAAGCCAGCTCTGTTCTGGGGCAATGCCTTGACCCAGTGGAAGAGATAGGAGAGAGGGGGATGGTGGCTAAGCTGTTATCTCTGCTGGAGTCCGAGTCCCACTCCATGCAGGACACGCTGAATGAACTGACGAGCTCATTTAACAGTAGAATGTGCCATCCTAAGTGCTCAAGAAAGAGGTTCCGTAAGTCCTTCCTACCTACGGCTGTCAGACTAAATAATCTAACTGGTGCTGCTCATAGAGGGCATATAAAACATCACAACTTTGCACAATAGAGATAGTCCCCTACAATACATAACTTATACAATTACAATTATTACTGAGGATGGCAACAACACTGTTCGTTTAAATGTGAAATATACTGTCTGGGTCCATACTGTATTTATATTTTGCCAGGTAATTTAACTAACTATAACGCTGCTGATACCATCTAGCTGCAATGCTCCTGTACTGTGTATATAGTAACTGTGTACATCCAGTGGGGAAAATAAGTATTGAACATGGAAACTTTTTTTCATTAAACATATTTCTGATGGAGCCATTAACATGAGATTTTCACCATATATCAGTAACAACCCAAGTAATCCATACATACAAAGAAATCAGGGCAACTGTCTTCACAAAACAAGTTACAGTATATTTAATAAAATGGAATATACTGGAATGGAATAAGTATTGAACACCTGAAGAAACAGAGGTGCAAAAAGGCATAGAAAGTGAAGAAACCAGCTGAAATCCATCAGAGTTTAGGAAGCCATCCCATCCCCCATCAGTGCAAGTTTATTTCAGCTTGTTAAGTCCTAACTGATAGCCTTTAAAAAGGTCTGTGAATATCAGATTGTCACACTACAAAGAACTCATGATGGGTAGAGGCAAAGAGCTCTCTCTAGACCTTCACAACCTTATTGTTGCAAAACATTATTATGGCATTGGTTACAGGTGTATTTCTAAACTGTTGAATGTTCCAGTGAGCACTGTTAGAGCCATCATTCAGAAGTGGAAAGAACATCATTTTACTATAAACCGGCCATGACCAGGAGCTCCTCACAAGATGTCTGACAGAGGAGTCAAAAGAATTATCCAAAGAGTTATCCATGAGCCAAAGACCACTCGTGGAGAGCTCCAGAAAGACATGGAGTTAGCAGGTACTGCTGTTTCAAAGAAAATGATAAGTAATGCACTCAACCGACATGGGCTCTATGGCCGCTCACCTCACAAGACTCCATTGCTGAAAAAAAAGCATGTTGAAGCTCATTTAAAGTTTGCTGCACAACATTTGGACAAGCCAGTAAAATACTGGGAGAATATAGTCTGGTCAGATGAGACCAAAATTGAACTTTTTGAATGCCACAACACACAGCATGTTTGGAGGAGAAATGGCACTGCTCAACAGGCCCAAAACACCATACCAACAGTGAAGTTTGGAGATGGGAGCATCATGGTGTGGGGGTGTTTTTCAGCACATGGTACAGGCAGACTTCGTATAATTGAAGGAAAAATGAATGGGCAAATGGACGGAGATATCCTTGATTAGAACCTGTTGCTATCTGCCAAGATGCTGAAGATGAAACGAGGGTGGACATTTCAGCAACACAATGATCCCAAACACAGACAAGAAAACTCTCAACTTGCTCCAGAGAAGGAAAATAAAGCTGCTAGAATGGCCCAGTCAGTCACCTGACCTGAATCCAATTGAAAATCTATGGAACAAGCTGATGATCAGAGTTCATAGAAGACACCCACGGAACCTTCAAGATTTGAAGACAGTTTGTGTGGAAGAATGGGCTAAAATCACTCCTGAGCAATGTCTGCACCTAGTTTCTCCATACAGGAGAACATACTGTACGTTCAGATCCACAGTATACTTCAACTGTGTTCCCTACTACCTGATCTGTTCTCAGGGAATATCAGTTACAGTAACTGCCCTTCACAAAATTTCTCGTTTTAAAACACCACCGTCGGCTCCCTCCTCCGTGCATTACCACGGTAACCATGGACACGTACTGACACTGTGGTAGATAATTTAAATTTGTTAAATAAAATATTAATACAAATATATTTTTTATTACAATCAGTTGATATAAACAATAACCAACATCAATTTAGCTTGTTAATAATGTTAACAACAATTGTTTTACTCGTATTTGAGGCACAATGGCTTATGGGTAATCTTCTTGCCAACTTCCGGTGAAGTGATGTACCGTTGTTCACTTCTTCCCTGCTCAGTTCTCAGTTCCCTTTGAACTGAAGACTGTTCGGTCCCTTCAGTTTGGAATCTCAGTTAATATGGCGGAATACCCTGTGCAGTCCATTTTGGAGTATACCACTGGGCGATTGGAACGCATACTCAGTCTCAACAACAAAGAAAGCTAGGGTCACCAAACCTGGTACCTAAGTTCACTCTGAGACCATGAACTCTGACTATGGGTTTGGGGCCAAAAGTCACAGGTCAAGGTTAACATTCTCTATGCCTTATTACAGTACAACTAGTGAAGTTAGGGTCACCAAACATGGTACACAGGTTCATCTCACGATCCTGATCTACAGTTATGGGTTACATACTTTGTTGTATATTCGTGGATGATGGGCTTATCATAATTTGGTTCTGCCACAGTAATTGTATTGAAAAGTTGAAAACTGCTCTCTGTCAGTAAGTATTGGGATTGTCAAAGAAAATGGAGGTGGGGGATATTGCACTCACCTCAGAGTGCTCTTGTTTTCTTCTGCAGAAGTAGGCTGTAAAATTTGCAAAAATATGGTAAAAAATATATTGAAGATAAAAAGTATTAGAGTACACAAATGTAGTGTATGCCAGTATATACATATATCCCGTGTCAGTTCTGTATCAGTAATGATATTATGTAACAAAATAAAAAGATGGAGTGAAAGCATGTCATTTGAGCACATTTTGTGTTATTTCCCCATTTAGATTTTTTTGTCCTGTTCAAATGTGAAAACCTATTTGCCCCTTTCTGATTTCTTATATTTTTGCATATTTATCATATGTTTCAAAGACAACTCCAGTAAATAGAAAATGTATTTTTTAAATGATTATTTTATTTTATTTATTAAAGAAAAAAAGCTAGCCAAACCTACCTGGCTCTATGTGAAAAAGTTATTGCCCCTAAACCTAATAACAGGTTGTGCCACCCTTGTCGGCAACAACTGCAGTCATGCATTTGTGATAACTGGCAATAAAGTCTTTTATATTGCTCTAAGGGAATTTTGGTCCACTCTTCTTTGCAGAATTGTTTTAATTCTGCCACAATTGGGGGGTGGGGGGTGGGGGGGCGGCGCTTGAGCTAGAGGTCATGACCCAATAGCTGGATATTGTCCTTTAAGATTTTCTGGTAGAGAGGAGAATTCATGGTTCCAACAATTATGGCAAGTCGTCCTGGTCGCAAAGCAGCAACGCAGCCCCAGTTCATCATGCTACCACCACCATTTTGGACTGTTGGTAGGATGTTCTATTTATGAAAATCTGTTCGTTTTACACCAGATGCAACAGGACGTATAGTTTCCAAAAAGTCCAACTTTTGTCTCCAAAATATTTTCCCAGAACTCTTGGGAATCATCAAGATGTTTTTTTTTTTTGTTTTTTTTTCGCAAATGTGAGACAAGCCTTCATGTTCTTGTTGGTCAGCAATGGTTTTCACTTTGGAATTCTCCCATAGATGCCATTTTTGCCCAGTCTTTTTCCCAGTTAGGTTAATTGGTTGTTCTAAATTGTCCCTAGATATCTGTCTCCTATAGGCCCTTAGAATAGAGGGTTAGTACTAGTGAAGCACTTTGAGTGGTCTTTGAGACTAGAAAAATCGTTATATAAGTACAGGTGCAGAGGGAATAGAACAGGCGACAGGCAACAAGCTGGAAGGGCACAAGGTTTTATTCCTCCAACATACCGAAACACGCTTCGTAGCTCAGGTGAACTACTGTGCTGCTGAGGCATCTGTCACAAGCTCTTTTATACATGTTATACAGACAGAGAGAATGTATGGCACATTAGCATAGTGATTGTAGGTCAATACACATCATTAGCCTGTGGCACCTGGGGAGAGCCTGATTGTGTACCATCTCAGACAGGAGACAGTGGGAACAAAGAGCAGGGGTTTCCTAGTGAGATAACAGGGAGGTGTTAAGGATGAGGGGGTTGGATGTAATGTGACGCAAAGGTCATCTTTTGTGTGTTAGAAAATGCTAGAAGAATGCCATGATATTTAAGAGAGGAGTTTCTGCTGGAATGTCATTCTGTCTATGCTTGAGATGTGAGAGTGTATAATAAATAGTCTGAGACAAATCTGCCTCTTCATTTACACGCTCCACACTGGTGACCCAAGACGTATCATGGAACACGAGACAAGATCCCCGGAGCCGACCTCAACGGGAACCTCCAGCCACGCATGTGCGGTTGCAGTCAAGCTACCGGACTTCTGGCAGCACAACCCGCGCTCTTGGTTCCACCTCATTGAGGCGCAGTTCGCCCTCCGGGGGATAACGGCAGAAGACACCAAATTTTACTATGTGGTCGCAGTGCTCGACGCCCGCACAGCTCAGCACGTAGCAAGCCTGCTCGATCAGCCACCAACCGGCAACCAATACAATGCGCTCATCCAACGCTACACACTCCCGGACGGTGAGAGAGCAGAGAGGCTCCTGACGCGGACCGAGTTAGGAGATGGTTCGGCCATAGACCTAATGGAGAAGATGCTGGCGTTAAGGGGCACGGACGACGACCATTTTCTGTTTGCCCACCTCTTCCTCCGGAACCTTCCAACAGCGGCGAGAGCGGCCCTGGCCAATTCGCCGTTGCTGGCCGCGCGGGACTTTCGTGCGCTATCCCAGGAGGCAGACCGGATCATCATCGCCACCAGGGCGTTCACAGTCATCGCGGCAGCGGCAGAGCCCAACGAGACGACCAGAGGAGGTGAGGAGCCACCGACAGCAGCAGCAGCGGGGGCCAAGGAGCGCGAGGGAGACACGCTTTGTTTCTACCACCGCCGCTTCGGAGAGAAGGCACGCAGATGTACGCCCCCATGCCAGTTCAAGCGCTTGGGAAACGCCAAGCCCGGGGGTCGGTAGCAGCCGCGACCCTCGGGGAGGAGAACAAGCTGCTCTACCTGACGGACGCACGCTCGGGGAGGCGTTTCCTCGTGGACACCGGAGCCCAGAAGAGCTTCATCCGGCCGACCTACGCTGACCGGCTGACAAGATCTAGCGACCCCAAGATGTTGGTGGCAAACGGCTCGGACATTAAGACCTTCGGTGAGAGGACTCTGCTCTTATCTCTACACGGCCATACATATCAGTGGACTTTTGTCATAGCAGCACTGAATTACCATATACTGGGGGCTGATTTTCTGTGTGCACATGGTTTACTGGTTGATGTTGCTAACAGGCGCCTAGTTAATGCACTGTCCTTCGACTCTCTTCCCTGTATAGCTCGAGTGACCCGGCCAACAGCACAAGCCAACGTCATAGCTACAGGCGGTAAGTTCCACACACTGCTCACTCAGTTCCCAGCACTCACGGTCCCGACGTTTTCGGCAGCCATCGCTAAGCACGGGGTCGAGCATTTTATCACCACCACCGGGCCGCCTGTTTTTGCAAGACCTCGGCGCTTGGACACAGCTAAACTGACCATGGCGCGCGAGGAGTTCGCCAGCCTGGAAAGGTTAGGCATCATCAGGCGCTCAAACAGCCCATGGGCATCCCCGCTACACATGGTCCCTAAGGCTCAGGGATCGTGGTGACCGTGCGGTGATTTCCGCAGGTTGAACAATGCCACGGCGCACGACCGCTACCCAATTCCCCACATACAGGATTTTTCCGTTCACCTCACCGGGGCATGCATTTTTTCCAAAATAGACCTGGTCCACGGTTACCACCAAGTTCCAGTGCGCACTGAGGACGTACCCAAAACAGCGGTAATAACTCTGTTCGGTCTATTCGAGTTCCTGCGCATGCCATTTGGGTTGAAAGGAGGGGCACAGACGTTCCAGTGCATGATGGATGCAGTGCTGCGCGATCTCCCGTTCGTGTTCGTCTACTTGGACGATATCCTGGTAGCCAGCGCGTCCGAAGACGAACACGAAACTCACCTCACGACGGTTTTCCGGAGGTTGGCGGAGCACAGGTTAATAATCAACCCGGCGAAATGCCAGTTCGGCGTAACAGAGATTGATTTTTTGGGGCACCGCGTCTCTCCAGAAGGAGCGGTCCTGCTGCCCGACAAGGTGCGCGCCGTGACGGATTTTCCCTGGCCTCAAATGGTCAGGGCGCTACAAGAATTTTTGGGAATGGTGAACTTTTATAACCGTTTCCTTCCCCACGCAGCGCAGCTCATGCAACCATTGTATGCCGCGCTCAAAAAACAGAAACCCGCGGATAGGGTCGAATGGACCCCAGAGCGAGAGCGGGCGTTCTCGGAAGTTAAAGCAGCCTTGGCAAACGCCGCATTGCTGGCACATCCAGACCCGACAGCCCACATAGTGCTCACCACTGACGCTTCAGATGTGGCCATAGGGGCTGTCGTGGAGCAGCGCGTCGCTGGGGCTTGGCAGCTGCTCGCTTTTTTCAGCAGGACTTTGCGCGACAGTGAACGTAAATACAGCACATTCGACAGAGAGTTGCTGGCTCTCCACCTGGCCACTCGCCACTTCCAGTTCTGGCTGGAAGGGCGCAGTTTCACCGCATTCGTGGACCACAAGCCGCTAACATTCGCGATGGCCAAGGCTTCAGAACCGTGGTCCGGCCGGCAGCAGAGGCAGCTGGCCGCGATCTCAGAATTTACTACCGATATTCAGCATGTGTCAGGTAAACTGAATGTAGTGGCGGACTGCCTCTCGCGCGCCGTGGTGGCCCCGGTCTGCGTGGGGATAGATTACGCAGCCATGGCCGTGGAGCAGATTAGCGATGCAGACGTGCGCGAGCTCCAGTCTGGACCAACAGGGTTAAGGCTGGAGAGCAGGGTGCTGCAAGACGGCATGCCCCCCCTAATCTGCGATGTTTCCACGGGTCGCCCGCGTCCCGTGGTCCCGGCCGCGTGGCGCCACCGCGTGTTTGAGTCGGTTCACTCTTTGGTGCACCCAGGAGTGCGCGCATCGGTCAAAATGGTAGGACAGAAATTTGTGTGGCCGAGCCTCCGCAAACAAGTGAAAGAGTGGGCTGCAGCCTGCGTGGCGTGCCAACGAGCCAAAGTACACAGACACACGAAGGCTCCCTTGGAGCCGTTTCGTATTCCGGCTAAGAGGTTAGACCATGTTCACGTGGACCTCGTGGGCCCCCTCCTGCCATCACAGGGGTGCACGCACCTCCTGACTATGGTGGACCGCACCACGCGCTGGCCAGAAATGGTACCGCTGGCGGCAACCACGTCCGAGGAGGTGGCGGGCGCATTTTTAACAGCATGGGTGGCGCGTTTTGGAGTCCCGTCGGACATTACGTCCGACAGAGGCCCTCAATTTGCTTCCGAACTCTGGTCCACGATGGCCTGCAGCCTGGGTATTACAATTCACCGCACAACCGCGTACAATCCACAGGCTAATGGGTTATGTGAGCGTTTTCATAGATCATTGAAAGCGGCACTCATGGCTTCATTGACGGATGCAAATTGGGTAGACAGGCTACCGTGGGTTTTATTGGGGTTGCGCTCTGCGCCTAAAGAAGATCTGGAAGCTTCCCCGGCAGAACTCGTGTTTGCGCAGCCACTTCGGCTGCCCGGGGAATTTCTGCCAGATAATCCCGCGCCGGGCAGCTGCCCGTCTCAGCTTTTGCAGCGTAGCGCAGACACAGGCACGATGCCGGGCCCTGCCCACCACAGTTTTCAGCACGTTTTTGTGCCTAAAACTTTGAAGAACGCAGAGTTCGTTTTTGTCAGACACTGCACCCACCCTATGATGGACCGTTCAGAGTGCTGGAAACAGGGGATAAGCATTTTTTGCTAGACTTGGGGGGTAGGAGGGAAAAAATTGGCATAGACAGACTCAAACCCGCTTTCGTTGTGGCGGACGAGCAAGTACTGTTGGCGAGGGCCCCTCGGCATGGAAGACCCCCACGGAGAGCTCACGATTCACCAGAGCAGCCACACGGACAGACAGAAGTGTTTTCCCCCCAAACAACAGCCCCCCATAGGCACGGCAGCGCCGTTGAGGTGGTGAATTCCGGTTACAGCAGATATGGGAGAAGACTGAAGCCCAAGCAGCATATGGACTGATGTTTAATTGTTCTATCACAGCATGTGGACTGTTATCCTATTGTCCTATCTAAGATGCTGGGGGGGTGGTGTGGCACCTGGGGAGAGCCTGATTGTGTACTATCTCAGACAGGAGACAGTGGGAACAAAGAGCAGGGGTTTCCTAGTGAGATAACAGGAAGGTGTTAAGGATGAGGGGGTTGGATGTAATGTGACGCAAAGGTCATCTTTTGTGTGTTAGAAAATGCTAGAAGAATGCCATGATATTTAAGAGAGGAGTTTCTGCTGGAATGTCATTCTGTCCATGCTTGAGATGTGAGACTGTGTAATAAATCGTCTGAGACAAATCTGCCTCTTCATTTACACGCTCCACAAGCCTAACATTAGCTGGCGCCGCTTTGACCGCTGCTTCTGGTCTCCGTCCTCAGGGGGCGCATACTTAACAGTCCAGTCTGATTGCCCCCTGGGGCTCTTTGTCTGTATGTCTATTGTCCTGCCCTTCCTCCTGCCCTGATGGGTGTGAGAGGATGTCCCCCCCTCTGGGTCAGGCGTCCACCACACAGGTCCTTATTCCTTATCCCTTATTGTGGGATCATGGGCCAGTGCCAAGCTGAGGCAAGTGAAACTTCTAGTTCTTTAGATGCTGTTCTGAGTTTTTGTTTCTCATCTGTTGAATTTCTTTAGATCACAACATGATGAGTTTCTTTTTGAGATCTTTTAGCCTACTTCGTCAGACAGGTTCTGAGAGATTTCTTGATTCAGCAGATCTGGCAGTAATCAGACCTGGGTGTAGCTAGTGGAAATGAACTCAGCTTTTCAGAAAATGTGGTTAATCACAATTAATTCATGATGTAACAAGGGGGGCAATAACTTTTTCACATAGGGCCAGGTTGGTTTGGATAGTTTTTTCCCTTAATAAATGAAATCATCATTTAAAAACTGCATTTTGTATTTACTCTGGCTACCTTTGTCTAATATTAAAATTTGTTTGATGACCTGAAACATTTAAATGTGACAAATATGCAAAAATATAAGAAATCAGGAAGGGGGCAAATACTTTTTCATGGCACTGTATATACTATGAATGTACTGAAAGGTGATATTATTAGTTTAGGTATAGAAGTCAGGTTATTTCACACCTTAGACAAAGACAATGAATACACATGGGAGAACAATGCCCAAGAAGGGGAGAGAGGGGGTTGAGTGAAGTGTAATGTAAATGTCATGCTGTGTGTGAGGAAGTGCCTTGAAGCTTGGGAAGTGTGATTTGATATATAGAGAGGAGTGCTTGCTGTAACCAGTCAGTCTGTTCTGTGCTTGTGAGATGTGAGTGTGTAATAAATCGTCCGAAATGAATCTGCCTCTTCATTTACACACTCCACATAGGTACTATATTCTTTGTTCATCGCCAATTAATGAAATCTACAGATCACAAGTGATATATGTACTAGCCTATGCATTAAAGGGGTCATTGACTGAAAAATGGTGTGTTCGTAGGTTTTCACTGTCTCAAATGTGTCAACTGGTCACATAATTAGCCAAAAATTTTCCAGCCAGCAGTCTGAAAAAAGCACACTGCCTTTATCTCGTTTTTCTCTCAGAGAAACTCCCCAAAATGTTTTTTGACAGTTCCTGGTAATTTAGTTTAAGTTGGTTGCATGTACTCTGCTTGTTTGAATTAAGATCTAAATGTGATCAAATGAAATTGTATGTTAAACGGCATATTGTATGATATCGTGTAGTTAGAAATGTACTTTAAGTCAGTTAACATTATTCTTAAAATGATGTTTTAAAAACTCAATGCAATCAGAAAGTGGCCATAAGGACTGGAACATTAGCGAAAAAAAAGTCAGCAAAATTTAAAACAATGTGTCATGGGTTTAAGTGTCCCCTGAAGCTTATGTTTCCTGAAATTGTGACTTAGATTGACCATTATAATTCAATAAGTGACTCTGTGAAACACTCATGGCTGCTCTGTTCATTCACAGACCAGAAAATTCACTGTTATCCTGTTAAATCAAAGGGAATCTTCATTCTTTTGCATGTCCTTTTGTTGTTAAAATTGTGTCAACAGGTCTGAGGAGTTGTTAGTTCCTGTCCAGCAGGTCAGTTGGGGGGATGGGGGGGTATCAGTGCTGCTGTTAAAGCCATGTCACCCTTTACCCCTTTTGTTTCCATCTCAGCAGCAGCTCTGTTTGACATACCTGTCAAGGAATACCTCATGCCTCCCTTATTGGGGGGGCTTTCACACCTGTATTGAGTACTTAAAAACTGTATTTATCGGCAGATGAAAGAAAACTCCCACGAACCCTCAAGTTTACCCTCAACCCTCCAGTTTACATGTGTTTTGTGGACTTGGAGAAGGCATTTGACCGCGTCCCTCGTGGATTTTTGTGGGGGGTGCTTCGGGAGTATGGGGTATCGGGCTTGTTGTTACGAGCTATTCGGTCTCTGTACGACCGTTGTGAGAGTTTGGTTCGTATTGCCAACACTCGGTCGGAGTCATTCCCAGTGAGAGTTGGACTCAGCCAGGGCTGCCCTTTGTCACCGATCCTATTCATAATTTTTATGGACAGGATTTCTAGGCGCAGCCAGGGAATGGAGGGTGTCATGCTTGGTGACCACAGGATCTCATCTCTGTTGTTTGCAGATGATCTTGTCCTGTTGGCTTCATCCAGCAATGACCTACAGCTCTTGCTGGGACGGTTTGCCGCTGAGTGTGAAGCAGCTGGGATGAGAATCAGCACCTCCAAGTCCGAGTCCATGGTCCTCAGCCCGAAAAAGGTGGATTGTCCTCTCCGGGTTGGGGACAGGCTCCTGCCCCAAGTGGAGGAGTTTAAGTATCTTGGGGTCTTGTTCACGAGTGAGGGGAAAATGGAGCGAGAGATCGACAGACGGATTGGAGCAGCATCTGCAGTGATGCGGACGTTGTACCGGTCTGTTGTGGTGAAGAGGGAGCTTAGTTCTAAGGCAAAGCTGTCGATTTACATGTCAATCTACGTTCCTACTCTCACCTATGGTCACGAGCTTTGGGTAATGACCGAAAGAATGAGATGGCGGATACAAGCGGCTGAAATGAGCTTTCTCCGTAGGATTGCTGGACTCACCCTCAGAGATAGGGTGAGGAGCTCAGTCATCCGGGAGAGGCTCAGAGTAGAACCGCTGCTCCTCCACATTGAAAGGAGTCAGTTGAGGTGGTATGGCATCTGATTAGGATGCCTCCTGGACGCCTCCCACTTGAGGTGTTTCAGGCACGTCCCACTGGGAGGAGACCCCGGGGCAGACCCAGGACTCGGTAGAGAGACTATGTCTCCCAGCTGGTCTGGGAACGCCTTGGTATCCCCTCTGAAGAGCTGGAGCAGGTGGCCGGGGAGAGGGAAGTCTGGGCTTCTCTGCTTGAACTGCTGCCTCCGCGACCCGGACCTCCGGAAAAGCGGTAGAAGATGGATGGATGGATGGATGGATGGATGAAAGAAAACTGAAGCAAAAAAAAAAACAAAACAAACCCAAACAAACAACAACAATTGCAACATGAACTATTTCAAACATATTTATTCAAATGTACACGTATATGGACACAATCTTGAGCCATAACTTTTTGGTAATGTGAAAATAATAAGCCAAGTAGCACAAAAATAAATAAACAAAAAAAAATGATAATATTAATAATAAATAAGTAAAAATAAATAAATAAAACAATATTTTTCAAATTTACATTAGCACAAGGTAGATTGCTTAATTTGAAAGTACACAATAAGAATAATTCTGAATATAGTTCTTAAATGTCAGCTAGATATATACACTTGGAATTAAAGAGTTTTTAATTGTCAGCTTTGTTACAGAAATGCATTTGGATGAACTTGAAACAAGAAAATGTTCACTGATGCTGCTTGTTATAGTTCCAAGTAGTAGCCTTTGCTGACTCTAGCATTTCTTTTGAAGGCTTGACCTTGAAGCATGGAGTGTCACAATTCATTTTCACTTGCATGAAAGAAGTCAGAGTTTCTGGGAGCATACTTTTTTTGAAGTCGGTGTGAATTTTCCTGACCATGCTGAAAGCCCTCTCACTGTCAGCATTGCTGTGAGGAAGGCAAAGCAGTGCTGAGTACACTTTGAGGAGCTGGGGGAAGCGGGGCACATCAAGGGCTGTCTTCAAGGCCATCACCTGACCCCAGTAGACATCAACACGGACAGGCTTGCCATCCTTGTCTTGTAGAGGCACTGTGTTTTCTGGCAGCAGTTGCAGGTCCTCCCATTCTTCTTTCAGCTCTTCTGTATCAACAGTGGGGCAAAATGCAGCAGCAAGCTCTACAATGGGGCCATAGGTCAGGACTCTGTTTTCCTGGGGTCGAGGACAGAGAGGTGTGGCAGAATTTTGTCGTCAAAGGGGAACTTGTTGAGCATCTTTGTCACTACAGCTTCATAGAAGCCTCTTACTGCTTCAAAGAACTTCAGCTCTGTGCCTGGGTCAAGTTCATGGGTTTGTAGGGCTTCTCTGGTTTCCAGTCCAATGGCGATAAACTCTTTAGAGTGCTGCAGGTCACTGTCCAGGAAATCCAGCCTTCTTAGGTCATTGGTCGCCTTTACATACTTCATTTGAACAAATTTGACCAATAGTTTTCTCAAGAGACGATCCATTTCAGGGAGGAGACTGCCTATCTTGCTCTCATCTGCTTGAAAGATGGTGTTGAAGTTGATGATAGGCAGGATGAACTTGAGAAGCAGGAACAAGTCACATAAGGCGCTTTTCCATTTGGAACAGTTTGGCCTCATTTGGCCTCCTTTCACACGGTACAGTTCGGCTCGCATGTTTTTCTACTGCACTAGGTGTCATTTGAAGTGGGTGGGAAATAGTTAAAAGGGAGGCGGCGCAACCCTCTCCCTCCTGCTACGTAAAACAGACGTAACTGGCGTAAATCAAGCGTAAAGTTACGCAAAACACAAGTTGGCAGGATACGAGGCGTCTGCGTTCTCTGGCTGTTTTTGCCAGAATAAAGGCAAAAACGGAGAACAGAAGGCAAACCCGCAATACGACACACTCTGGAAAGGTACTGGAGCATTTAGAAACCATGAGGATGCGAACTCAGGTCTTTTGGTGTACAAGGGGCACTGCTGAAGACATTCTATGACACGGTGGTGGCATCAGCCATCACTTTTGGAGTGGTCTGCTGGGGCAGTGGCATTACTGCAGCCGATAGGAAGAGACTGAACAAACTGATCAAGAAAGCTAGCTCCGTCCTGGGGCAGCGCCTTGATCCGGTGGAGGAGATAGGAGAGAGAAGGACGGTGGCTAAACTGTCATCTCTGCTGGAGTCCGAGTTCCACCCTATGCAGGACATACTGAATGCACTGAGGAGCTCATTTAGCAGCAGACTACATCATCCCAGGTGCACAACCGAGAGGTTTCGCAGGTCCGTCCTACCAACGGCTGTCAGACTGTACAACCTAAGCAGGGCTGCTAGCAGAGATAGCAAAAAGACGTAACAACCTAATAGTTTTTTGAATGCAAAAGATGCAATAGACTTACACAATGGTCCCCTCCGACATACAACTAGGAAAATACCGGTCGCTATGGAGGGTGAGAATATGTATGGGCACATAATCATACCATGTAGGATAACTAAGTAGACGGTTGTGCTGTTTCATCCCATCTAGCAACAATGCTCTGCACTGTGTGTGTTTATACATTTACATATTTATTCCATCTAGCTACAATGCTCCGCACTGGGTGTGTTTATGTTTATGTTTATATTTATATATCTATATATTCATTCCATCTAGCTACAATGCTCCGCACTGTGTGTGTTTATATATTTACATATTTATTCCACCTAGCTGCAATGCTCTGTACTGTGGGTGTTTATATATCTGCATATTTATTCCATCTAGCTACAATGCTCCACACTGTGTGTCTGTGTGTATATATATATATATATATATATATTTATAGTAATATGTACATATGTATTTTAGCTGCTCTTGCTTGCTTGCTTTTTTTTCTTGCCTTCTGATTGTTGCTCTGAGTGTTGCTATCCCTGTGCTGTTGCAATCCTGGAATTTCCCCGTTGTGGGACTAATAAAGGCTTATCTTATCTTATCTTATCTTGTCTTATCTTATCTTATCTTATCTTATCTTATCTTAACTACATTATGTATGATGGTAAGCTAATGATTGCTAATGCTACTTTGCTTTTAAGTCCACAGTACAACATTGTAATGTCCGCAAGTTATCGATACTAGGTCCTAAAATCTGTATTCTGTGTGTGTGTTTCAGATGGCTCTCTTCTGGCAAAAATATCACTTCAAACGGTCGGCGTTAATGTTCATCACAGTGATGTGACCCCAAGTTCACGAACGCAAAGTGGCTATAATGTCTGTAGAAATGTTTAGCTTCCTGTGAAGTAAATTGATCTGATCTGTGTCAAAATCACAGAGAGACTGCTGAGACGTCATGGAATTTATCTGCTCCAGCCAGTGGTGTCGTGACAAAACATGGATCAGGTGCCATATGAGCCGTTAAATATATATTTAGACGGTTGTGCTGTTTCATCCCATCTAGCAACAATGCTCTGCACTGTGTGTGTTTATATATTTACATACTTATTCCATCTAGCTACAATGCTCCGCACTGGGTGTGTTTATGTTTATATATCTATATATTTATTCCATCTAGCTACATTGCTCCGCACTGTGTTTACATATTCATATATTTATTCCATCCAGCTACAACGCTCTGCACTGTGTGTCTGTGTGTGTGTATATACTGTATATACAGTATATTAAGATAAGATAAGATAAGATAAGCCTTTATTAGTCCCACAACGGGGAAATTCCAGGATTGCAACAGCACAGGGATAGCAACACTCAGAGCAACAATCAGAAGGCAAGAAAAAAAACAAGCAAGCAAGAGCAGCTAATAAACATATGTACGTATTACTATAAAATATATATATATACACACACACACAGACACACAGTGCAGAGCATTGTAGCTGGATGGAATAAAAATTGCAACAGCACAGGGATAGCAACACTCAGATTGATATATAGTAATATGTACATATGTATATTAGCTGCTCTTGCTTGCTTGTTTTTTGTTTTTTTTTCTTGCCTTCTGATTGTTGCTCTGAGTGTTGCTATCCCTGTGCTGTTGCAATCCTGGAATTTCCCCGTTGTGGGACTAATAAAGGCTTATCTTATCTTATTTCAACAGGTAAACAGTACTGAGTTAGGCATAAGATATATTTAGCAATTATGATGCATTTTAAGCCAAAACAAATGGATCTAGGATTAGAAGTAATTAAAATAAAGCAGTCCCAAGGTTACATGGAGAAATACGTGGATTAACTGGAAATATATCGTATTGAGTATTGCTGACTACCTGTAGATACTGTATAAATATATATTCTCTGCATCAACAGTGAACTATACATGTATTCATATAGTATTGCACTGGGAATTTTGACAATAAACCTTTGTACTTTTGCAGATGTCTCTATTTTGTTTTACAGTCTTCAGCAAATGATTGTTTTGGTTACTTTTCTTAAAAATGAGCCATTATTTTCAAAGTCACTGATAAATCGTACTGTTGACTCTTTTCCCACCGGTGTCTGAACAGACAAAATAGAAAATCATGATGCAAACACATAAATCACTAAATTGTTTATTCCAATCAGCAGCAAATTACAGATTATTTAGAATGTGCAAAATTCAAACTGTAAAAAAAAAAAAGAAACTGGAATGGGTCACACACGCCAGCCACACTGCCTCACTGAGAAGCAACTGGTCGGCCCCTTGTACTGGTCCTGGTTCAGCAGATCTTCAGCCTGCATCTCTGTAAATAGTGAGGCAAGGTCCGGTTTGGGTGGATCGTTTTACCCTCGCCTAGATGAAAGACAGAAATGGGTGGTGGATAATTAAAGAAAGTTTAAAACATATTTGAGAAATTAATGAATCTTTATTTTGGATAATTAGATTAAAAGAAAGAAACAGAATAACAGAACAAAGGGGGAAAAAATCCAATAAAGTCAAATTAAACAGGAACTCCTCGGATTATACAATTCAACATAACTTATCAGAAATGGGTGATGGCTGAAGCCGCAGCTTATATTGTCCACCCATGTTCCATCTATGAATTCAAAAATAAAATAAAATAAAAGTGATTACAAATCAGAACAAAGCCAAGACAATACGTGACAAAAAATAAGCAACAGCACAACACAGACTGGATATGATAATCCTTGTGTGATTTTACATGTCGTTTTATATATACAGCCGTGGACAAAATTGTTGGTACCCCTCTGTTAATCGAACAAAAACCCACAATGGTCACAGACTTTCTGCTGCACATTCACCAACCACAATGCTCCACACTGTGTGTCTATATATATATATATATATATATATATATATATATATATATATATAGTATATATATAGTAATATGTACATATGTATACTAGCTGTTCTTGTTTTTTTCTTGCCTTCTGATTGTTGCTCTGAGTGTTGCTATCCCTGTGCTGTTGCAATCCTGGAATTTCCCCATTGTGGGACTAATAAAGGCTTATCTTATCTTATCTTAGAAATAACTTGAATCTGACAAAAGTGGTAATAAATAAAAATTCTATGAAAATTAACCAATGAAAATCAGACAATGCTTTTGAATTGTGGTTCAACAGAATTATTTTAAAAAACAAACTCATGAAACAGACCTGGACAAAAATGATGGTACTCCTAGAAAAGATTGAAAATAGGCCATAGGGACATGAACATGATCATAGGGACATGTTCAACCAAGATGTGTCCTCTAATTAACATCACAGGTATCTACAAACTTGTAATCAATCGGCCTATTTAAAGGGTGACAAGTAGTCACTGTGCTGTGACCATTTTTTTTTTTTTTTGTTGTTACTTATTTGTACCCGTAGGTAGATTTGGTTTGCAGTCTGGTGACAAGCCACCGGCTGCCGGTCGCTGCGTGCGCGAGCGCCCTAAACCTACATGTTTTTGGTATGCGGGAGGAAACCGGAGAAATCCCGGAGTAAACCCACGCGACACGGGGAGAACATGCAAACTCCACACAGCTCACTGTTGGTCGGGGGCTGGAATCGAACCCACGATCTCATGATCCCCGCGATCCCCCGGCCGAGGGTAAAACTGTGCTGCCACAGTACTAAACCACTGCGCCACCGTGCAGCCATTGTGTTTTTTTTTTTTTTTTTTTTTTTTTTGTTTTTTTTTTGTTACTTATTTGTACCCGTAGGTAGATTTGGTTTGCAGTCTGGTGACAAGCCACCGGCTGCCGGTCGCTGCGTGCGCAAGCGCCCTAAACCTACATGTTTTTGGTATGCGGGAGGAAACCGGAGAAATCCCGGAGTAAACCCACGCAACACGGGGAGAACATGCAAACTCCACACAGCTCACTGTTGGTCGGGGGCTGGGATCGAACCCACAATCTCATGATCCCCGCGATCCCCCGGCCGAGGGTAAACTGTGCTGCCACAGTGCTATACCACTGTGCCACCGTGCAGCCATTTTTTTCTTTCATTAACAGAGGGGTACCAACAATTTTGTCCACGTGTGTGTGTTTGGAGTATTTATTCCTTTAGTTTTTGTTTAAATTGTCCAAGCTTTGTACATGATTTTAATTCAGGTCCAAAAGCGTTCCACAGTCTGACTCCTTGCACTGAAACACAGTGTTGCTTGGTAGTAGTTCTCAGACCCCAGGGCAGACCCAGAACTCACTGGAGAGACAACGTCTCCCAGTTGGTCTGGGAACACCTTGGTATCCTCTCTGAAGATCTGGAGCAGGTGGCTGAGGAGAGGGAAGTCTGGGCTTCTCTGCTTGAACTGCTGCCTCTGCGACCCGGACCTCTGGAAAAGTGGTAGAAGATGGATGGATGTCATATATGGGACCATTAATGAATGATACAAAGTCTATAGTGTGGGTTGATTCAGCAAATATTTCACTCTGTGCAGTATTGTGACTGATTTGCATATTTTACCTTTAATATAATTAATATGTGACTTCCAACACAGTTTATTATCAATTATTACACCAAGGATTTTAATTTTGGATACCCTTTCAATCTCTACACCATTTATACTGAGTTTAAATACTGAGTTGCTGTGATGGTGTGAAATAACGAAATCACGTCGGGGTCACCAATGTGGGGAGCGTGAAATGAAGAAGCTGAATTGTTTCATAATTCAGGTTTTAATATTGTAGTCACATCCCCAACATATCTCTCAGGAACAGAAGAGGCTGAACTCAGTCAGAACCCCCTTATTTATACATACAACATCAAAAGCCAAATCACACATCCTTGTCAAATCCCCTTGTTTGACCATAACTCCCCCTCAATGTCCTTCAGTCCTCCACCTGGCCCCAGGGGGTCAGGAAGTCCTTTCAGGTCCTTACCACCGTGTCTCCGTCTCCCTGCTGCTCTCCACAGGCGGTCCAGACCTATTGTCCTCCTCAAAGACATGAGGTCAGTCCACATATGCAATCTTAAACATCCCCTTGTGCTTATACATATGTAGGCATGAATACATGAGCCACATCAATAAAGTATAGCCACCGCTGTGTCGCTCTGGTTTCAAGTGTGGGTGGTGTTTTGTGCTTGTATTGCTAAAATATAAAAGGAAGCACTACAGTGGGTCTCAAATATTTGTAATGTGTTCTATTACTGAATTAAAGATGAAATACTATACACATATAAACTAAATTCTAATGGTGACTGAACATCTCCCATTCCCCAAGCTGCAAGATACACTATTATGACTATAACTCATAAAGGATCACAGAAATGATCTGATAAAAATAAACAAGCGGTTTATTTTATGGTGGCTATTATTGGATGTGCCATTCATTTTCAATTACTCTGTAATTAATATTCACACAAATAAATCTCAATTCAGTCCCTTTCATATTAAGTGGAAATTGTGCTACTTTAAATTTGGCACTTTACCTAAACTTTAACTTAAAGTGAGGTAGTCGGATCCAGGAAAAAAATGCTTTTTTTGCGTGCATGGAAAGAAAATCCTACAAACACATATAGCGCGATTGTCTGCAAGTGTGAATGACCTGTTCCATGAGCAAATGTACGTTTTTTTGGTCCTTGGCTGTTTAAATTGAATTCTTTCCTCCCGAAAATATCATTTTTGAATATTAATTACAGCTAAACGGGAGCAGTTTTGATGCCGACATTTCACATCCTAATATACGTGTTCTATACACCATCGGCTTTTGCGTATCCGACTACCTCGCTTTAAAAAGCAAAAGATTTGACTATAAATATGATGTGTTGTTTACCTGTCAAAATACATTGGTGTCAAAACGTCGCCATTCTGAGCAGATCCTGTTTGGACTCTACAAAGAAATACACACAAATTAAGTTCATGCACAGCATGAAAGTGCAACATGTAAAAAAATAAATAAATAAATAAAATAAACTTTTTAACCAGGATTACAACTAGCTTATTTCATCAGATATTGTCAACACAAAAAAGCAACATACAAGGACGGACATAGCATTAAGCTAGGTCATCGTTTAAACACGATTAAGTTTTCGTCTGTCCTAAGTGAACTTTCCACTGTTGGAAAAAATAACATAAAGCATGAATATCACATCGCACACCGTCCTGTATATCACAATATCACGGCTTCAACTGCTGAAGTTGGGTGGGTCGCAGCTGTACATTCAATTCAATTCGGGTGGCTAGGTCTAATTCCCGGTGCGTCTCCGTCTATTTTGTGGTGGGTCTGCTTCTGCGCCCCACTGCAAGCTCAGTCTGCTTCCCTCTGCATTCTCTCATCAGCCGAAACGCACAGGAAACTCTGCTGGACCACGGTGTTAGATTTCTGCTGATTTCTGTTAAGCCATTCTATCGTTGTGGTTTATAATATCACTTGTTTGCGGGCTCACTGATGAAAAATTGCAAATGGCGACCAGCAAGCGATTCTCGAAAGTCAGCGTAACGCCCACTCTCATGACGCTACGCCCAGACCAATGAATGGCCAGCAGTGGCGTGACGAAACCGTGCCGGTACCCTTCGGACCTACTTTTATCGGTGCCGATAAAAGTGGAACAGTTCCGAAATAACGGAACTGTGAGGCCATTGGGTGCCAAAAGGAAAAGCGGACAAAGGAGGCCGAACCGTGCGAAAGGAGGCCAAACGAGGCCAAACTGTTCCAAATGGAAAAGCGCCTATACTGTCAGGCTCTTTTGGCCATGTACCAAAAAAAAAACAAGACGACTTCTTTGACAAACTAATCACATAGAATGAAACATACATCCATCACTATGGGCCTCTTTCCACCAAACCGGTTCCAGTGCTTAACTGGAGCCAGAGCGTCATCAGCACCAGTTCTTTGGTTTTCCACCGACTAAAGCACCAGTCCCAGGCTCCCAAAAGTGGGGCTATCGTGGCCCCAACTCCTAGCTGGGCCAACGGCAGCACCAGTTTACGTTGGTTAGGTCCACAGCCATGGGCGTGGTTAACTGACCAGCTTCAAAACATTACTGACCGCCATGTTGCTTTCCAAACAGCGGAGCATGCAACGGATTCCAAAACCAAACAGATTTAGAGCGAAGAGGAGACATATTTCTTGGCTCTATGGACATAAGCAGAAGTACAAGTTCAGCTGGAGGGGGCCACTCATCTGAACTGTTTTGGAGGACAGGCCAGCCAGCCGGACCATCGTCACTGCCGTGGATTAGTCTGGACAACAAACTGCTTAAAACACGCTGGTAAGTGTATTGTCTTTAAAATGCCAGACATTAACCAATATATGTATACATATATAGCCGTTTTTTTTTTTTTTGTTTGTTTTTTTTTTTGTTACTTATTTGTACCCGTAGGTAGATTCGGTTTGCAGTCTGGTGACAAGCCACCGGCTGCTGGTCGCTGCGTGCGCGAGCGCCCTAAACCTACATGTTTTTGGTATGCGGGAGGAAACCGGAGAAATCCCGGAGTAAACCCACACAACACGGGGAGAACATGCAAACTCCACACAGCTCACTGTTGGTCGGGGGCTGGGATCGAGCCCACGGTCTCATGATCCCCGCGATCCCCCGGCCGAGGGTAAACTGTGCTGCCACAGTGCTAAACCACTGCGCCACCGTGCAGCCCACCGCTTGTATTGATATGTAACAGCCAAAGTGCGGATTTTTTTTTTTTTACTCACTTGTGGCCATAGTATTTTTGGTTAGCTATGCTAACAAGCTAACTGTTTTTAGCACGAACGTTTCTCCTCGCCATACAGAAATGCGCGTTTGAGAAACTAGAACAGAAATCTTAGCATCTTACAGAATACTTTTTTTATAAAGACATCCAGTGCAAAATACGTTTTTTGTGGTATGAATACTGTGTATGAATGGGTGCCTTGCGTTATGTTATGGGAGAGTTTTCTACCAGACACTAGTAACGTCGTCTTTTTTACTATTTTGGTAATATTTCCATAATCTTAGGCCATTTTTTTTCTTTTAAATTTCACTCGTGTTTAATTGTATGTTGTGTAGCCGTATTTTATCTAATCCTTCTCTTAATTTATTGCGCAGTAACCTGGTGGAGCACCTACAGTTTCATTGTGCTGTACAACTGTACAGTACAATGAAGTTTCATCTATTCCTATTCTTCTATTCCATAATCAGACATGTAAGCTTTGCTAACATTGATATTGAATAAAATTGTCTTCTATGTCTGCACATTTAATGGAAGGCTTAAGTTGTTCACTGCACAAACTAAAACACTTTTTTTTTTATAGATTTATTACAGCTGGATGATGAGGGAGAAGCAGCCAGACCTGTGGTGTCCACCTCACCTTCACCAGCTCCAAGCTTGTCCTCCTCCTGCTCTTCTAATCAGACCAGATTAGGTAATTTATGTTCAGATCATTTTGATTTTGTGTACTTTATTGATCCCCATAGGGGAAATTGAGGGCATCCACCTGGATGGATCATGACCCATTCACACAAAGGAGGGAGTGAATTAAACCAATTATACACTTGAACTGAATGTTGTGATGCCACTAACAGTAAATGG
Organism: Pholidichthys leucotaenia; assembly: GCA_020510985.1. Classification (NCBI taxonomy): domain Eukaryota; kingdom Metazoa; phylum Chordata; class Actinopteri; order Cichliformes; family Pholidichthyidae; genus Pholidichthys; species Pholidichthys leucotaenia. The sequence continues at coordinate 56,104,070 of CM035837.1, read as the reverse complement.
ATGTTGAATAGACACATTCAATCTTGGATTGACGATTCCTGCATTTTTCAGTGTGTGGTTTTTTTATATTGCTTATTTTTGTACTTTAAAACAGGGAAACAGAAGTGTGACACAAACATGGACCTCCTTCTTGATTACGGTCAGATGAGACAGCAGGAGCAGAGCAGGAGGGAGGAGCAGCTGAACTTCGCTTTGCTGCAAAGCAGACCAACACCCTTGTTGAACTGATGGGACGTGTTGTGTCCGTACTTGAGGGACTGTAAAAAAAGTAACTATCACAGCATTGATATTTTTGGCTGTGTGTACATAATATTTCATATGTAGCAGTCTGAAGTTTTTGCACATTTTGGAAAGAAAAGCTTTCTTTCCTTAAGTGTTTTTCTGCTTCTACATTGTTATCCTCACACCAAACATATTCAGGTTCAGGTTCCTTTATTTGTACCCGTAGGTAGATTTGTTTTGCACTCAGGTGACATCCATATTTACAAACTACAGTTACATTCAACATGAACACAAACACAGGCACACATGAAGCTGACTATAGACATGATAAAAATACTCAAGGCTCCATCAATCAGGACATAAGACAAAGAGATAAGAGAAAAAACATAAGAGAGAAGGGTCATATTAAAAAGTTAGACTTTACATTTCATATGCATGAAATATAAAGTTATTTAGGACAATGCAAATCACTATAACATTGTAGTGGTGGGAAGTGAAAGTACAAGTACTGAATTACTGCACTTAAGTTCATTTTTCCAGGTATTGGACAATATATCAGGTATTTGTGGACTTACTCATATTTTTGACAACTTTTTTCACATTTTTTAAAGAACAAGCAGCAACAAACTTTAAATCTATGTACTTTTTCTGTGGAAAATGTTCCAAGTTGCCAGCTTCAAAAATGATGAGTTTATCTTGTTTTGACAACGTACCACGTGACATTCTGTCAGCTCTGGACAAGATCATTTCTGGGGAAAGAAATTTGAACACTTTACAGTCTGTCTCTTGTTATCCCTACATGAATAAAAACTTGAATCAGTACTTTAACCAGAATAGATGACATACAAGTACAGAAGGGTATACCTTTCACAACTCTGTAGTTTGGAGGTGCATAGAATATGCATTTATACAGTATCTTCATGTATATATGCAGTAAATCTATACATTTTTCCATGTAACCTTGTGACTGCATTATTTTAATTGCTTTTAATCCCAGATCAAGTTTGTTTAGGGTTCAAAATGCATCATAAGTGTTAAATATATCTTGTTATACCTAACTAAGTACTGTTTATCTGTTGAAATATATATATTTACCGGCTAATATAACCCATAACAATATGGCCCCTGGCAATCATTTTTTGGGACAGCTGATCACTTTTTGGCATGACATAACAGGCGACCTCCGTCTCGTAATGCGCCGTAACACCACCTATTACAGAAATTACATAAATATTATGTTTAAAAGTGTAGTCAATGCTTGCGCTACAGACTTTATCTAACAGCGGCTGATAACTGAAATATTGATGATTACCGGTGTCCTTAAACGTAGCCGCCGTTCTCTGCCATTAAGAATAAAACTGTTTTTGGATAGTAATACAGGTTTGGAATAAAAGCAGCGCTCCCAAAGAGACAGCAAGCTCCTACATGTTGACAAGCTAACGCTGCTACTTCTTCTTCTTCTTCTCCCGGTTACTGGCGGATAGCAAACAAGTGAGAGGTGCATACCGCCACCTTCCGTCTTCTCTGGTGTTCTGCGGGGGTTGGGCGCTTCACACTATGTAATGACGTAGCCCTGACATAATTCCCGACTAGCTCCATATCGGTGGAAAACCAACTGGTTCTTATGAGCCACTCCAGAAGAACTGGTTAAGCACTAGCACCAGCCCCAGAAACAAACTAGCACTGGAACCGGTTTGGTGGAAAGAGGCTCTATGATACAGAAACTAAAGCCCAGTTGAAGCAATGGAAGCGTTATGACTCACCACCTCTGAAGAAGGCACATGTCCAACCCTTGGCAGGCAAGGTCATGCTCACAGTCTTTTGGGACCAGCATGGAGTAGTGATGATGGAATGCCTGGTAAAGGGTACCACAATTACTGGGACTTACTACACTTCACTGCTGCAGAAATTGCAGAAGGTCATCAAAAGCAATCATCATGCTGACCAAAGGTGTCCGCTTCCTGCAAGATAATGCCGGGTTCACAACTTACGTTGCCCAGAGGGAAGCACAGTCCTGCGGCTATTTAATCCTTCCTCACCCCACTTCCCCTCCCTACCTTACACCATTGACTTCCACCTTTTTCCAACAATGAAGCCATTTATGAAGGGCAAGCCCTTCCAAGACAATGAAATGCTGATTTCCATGGTGAAGCTGTGGCTTCTGGCACAGCCTGCAGACTTCTACAGGTGAGGTCTCCGCAGCTGCAAAAAGCGATAGGAGAAATGTGTAGCCCTTGGTGGTAACTATGCAGAGAAAGACTAATAAATGTGCCAAGGTTGAGTCTTCTCAGTCCATGGAAGATGACTCAGGGGAAATCTCTTATGAACAGCCCTCATAAATGTGTAACATTTCTATATTTTAGCTAAATTGTATAAAATTGAAAAACCTGATTTTTAGTGCCATAGCTATCATGGAGCAGCATATACCCTGCTGAATCTGAACAGCGCTGTCAGTCAAAGATGGTGTTTCCCTATTCTCACCTACTGTAAATCATCACCTTCACTGGGTTTGATCTACTGAAAGCTGAAGTTTGATACTTTATATCCAGTGTGTCTAGGAAGCATGAAGGACTAAAAAGGCGCCGACCTGCAGTGTGGGTCTGTCTGTCAGGTACGATCTGATGCAGATGAGTGTATGCGTATGCTCGTCCACCACTACAAAGGCGGGTTTGAGTCTGTCTATGCCAATTTCTCGAAGCTCGGACTCTCCCATTCTTTTCGGTGACGTCCAGTCCCTCGATTTCCCTTTTCTTCAAGCTTTGGCGCACTGCATGGCGCACTGCATGAAGCCATTTTGAAAATCACAAAAAGACTGCTTAGATACGCTCAATTTCGCCAGGCATCGAATTACTGTTCAGTTGATTTTAGGTTCTCTCAATAATTTTTTTTTTCGCTGTATATTTTTCTTTTTGGCGTACAGAAATGGCAATACACCCATATTTGCTAAAATTGCATTTTCCCCGTATTAAAATACGGCAAAACCGTATCACTTGACGGGTATGGTTTGAATTGTCCTCAGAAGGGAACATGTAAATCAACAGAGGTGTGAAGTTTGTCCCAGCTGTTCCCACTGATGTCATGGGGGGGGGGGGGGGATCTGTTGGGTGTCATGTGTTTACTCCTCCTGGGTGAACTGGATTCAATCAATCAATCAATCAATCAAAGACTTTATTCCAGACTCAAGGTCCATCAAAAAAAAAAAAAAAAGTAGAAAAGTAAAAAACAAGACAGTTGAAACAATCAAAAAGTTACAAAAAACACTAAGATACAACTGCTAAGAGAAGTACAAAGACAGTACAGACTTTTAAAAAGACTTAAAAAGACAACTGTACCAGTGCCTTCTAAACTGTGACTGACAGCGAATAGAACTGAGCTTAATGCTAGATATGACTTGATTATTTCTGCTGCTGTGAATTACCTATTTCTCTTCTCCTTTTCCCTGCTGATTAGTGCAGATCTGCAGGCTTTAACACCACCAAACACCACTGTTTAGTTCCTCCTCACGGCTGTCATTTAAAAAAATGGCCAACACATACCAATTTATCACATCCTTTTTCATGTAAATTAGAAACATTCTTTTGTAAATGTGAGGCTTTTTCTCATAAATTTGCAGGATTTTGCTGCAGAGTTACAGCCATTTTACTCAGAAATGTGCAGCTTCTTACTTGAAAATTTGCAGCTTTTTATTATTTATAATTTTGCAATTTTTTTCTCGTGAATTTAGAACTTTTCTTACTCTTGAATTTGCAGTTTAAAAAAAAAGCTTAAATTTGCAGCATTTTACTCAAATCTTATATTTGCAGCATTTTAGGTTGTAAACAGTTGGAAATTTACACCTTTTTTGTCTTTTTGCCAAAGTTTTTTTTTTTTTTTTGATTTTGTATTTTGTATACTTTTGCGGCGGCATGAGAAAAATAGGCAGCGATGCTGAAGGTTTTAAGTAAAGTTTATTATCATACCGCCGTCACGGGCTCCGCTCCCGGCGCGCATGCACGGCGCCGGGAGCGAGCCCAAACGGCTCTCAGATGGAGGAGGACACAATGTCTGTGTCCAGCAGCATCAGTTGCAGAAGTGGAAATGAGAGAATGAGAGGGTTTGCGTAACAGAGTTGCAGCATATATACTCGACTACAACAATACATCAAGGGCATACCCCAGCAGTTGGTATGATCAAAGAGATAACAGAACAGGCATAAGACATTTGCATTTGAGAGACATATTGATCTCAGTCCCTAGGTCACAGTGAGGACAGGACGCATGAGCACAATGCATGAAAGGCAACATTAACATCACAGAAGTGAGCCAGACGAAACGAGTCTGCTTGTAGACATTAATACACATTTCACTGTTCTGTTATTTGCTCTAGCCGAGCGCTGTGTTTGACCAGTCTGTTTGTGGGGGTTACACCAAAGCACATCTACATATTGATCTCAGCCTCTAGGTCACAGTAAGGACAGGACGCATGAACACTATACATGAATGGCACATTACATCACAACACATGCATGGCACATTGCATCACAATACATGCGTGGCACATTGCATCACAATACATGAATGGCACATTACATCTCAGTAGTGCAGCGGGAAAAACCAAGAGAGAGAGAGCTGAGTGTCCTGTGTGTTGTGGGGGGGTTGAATCAACCCGCCACACGCTCCCCCCCAGAGGGCACAGCAGGGGGCCGAGACCTCGATAATCCATCTATGGGAGCGAGCTGTGGGAGAAGCTCGCTGCAGGCGGAGGGGGAGGGAGGGGAGGGGTAGTAGGTGCCGGCAGGGACTGTGAAATCGTCCGAGCCGCGCAAAAATTGCTTGCTGCTCCGCGACGTCGAGGGGCTGTCCCGTTGCGCGTGCGGAGGTCACAAGAAGAAAAATTTGTCTCTGACTCCTCCCGTGGCCATGAAGAAAAGCAGGAGCGGCTGTAAGAAAAAAAAGAAACAAAAGCAGAGGGACTGGCGTGTTGACTTTAGATGCAGGAGCAACCCCAAAGCCCCCCGGGAACAGCTGACGGCTGAAATCCCTTTGTGCCGTGGCTGAGACCATTAGAAAATCCAGTGGCGAGCTGCGTGCTTGCTTCAGGTGAACGGGCAGCCCTGAAGGTTCCGAGGGTGGCGATCGGACGTATTTCTCGGGCATCTGCAGCGGCGGAGGACGATGGCGGTCTCTGTAGCCTTTATTGCCCCGTGTGTGGTGTGCCGTCCTCGTAACTCCCCGGTGCGCGCGCGGGGGTTCCGTGCTTGGGTGGGCCGCTGGAGTGGCGAGTCAGGGTGCAGAATCTTGGCGGAGATCGGCGCAGACGGCGCCGATAAAATCCAGGTTTGGGCTGTGGCTGCAGCTTGGCCATGGTGCGTTGGAGCGGTGAGAGGAAATAGACGATCTTCTGTCCCTCAGGCTCGTGCAGATGCTTTGGAGCGGTGGGAGGGAATAGATGATCTTTGGCACCGCTCGGCCGATTCAGCGTGGATGTCCAAACCAGAAGGCTGCGTCGCACAAAGCGTGTGCGTCTTCGGGTCACCAGTGCAGCTGTCCAGATCAGAAGGCTGCGTTTGCACAAAACGTGTGCATTCCGGGGTCACCAGTGCGGCGGCATGAAAAAATAAGCAGCGATGCTGAAGGTTTTAAGTAAAGTTTATTATCATACCGCCGTCACGGGCTCCGCTCCCGGTGCCGTGCATGCGCACCGGGAGCGAGCCCAAACGGCTCTCAGATGGAGGAGGACACAATGTCTGTGTCCAGCAGCATCAGTTGCAGACGTGGAAATGAGAGAATGAGAGGGTTTGCGTTACAGAGTTGCAGCATATATACTCGACTACAACAATACATCAAGGGCATACCCCAGCAGTTGGTATGATCAAAGAGATAACAGAACAGGCATAAGACATTTGCATTTGAGAGACATATTGATCTCAGTCCCTAGGTCACAGTGAGGACAGGACGCATGAGCACAATGCATGAAAGGCAACATTAACATCACAGAAGTGAGCCAGACGAAACGAGTCTGCCTGTAGACATTGATACACATTTCACTGTTCTGTTATTTGCTCTAACCGAGCGCTGTGTTTGACCAGTCTGTTTGTGGGGGTTACACCAAAGCATATCTACATATTGATCTCAGCCTCTAGGTCACAGTAAGGACAGGACGCATGAACACTATACATGAATGGCACATTACATCACAACACATGCATGGCACATTGCATCACAATACATGCGTGGCACATTGCATCACAATACATGAATGGCACATTACATCTCAGTAGTGCAGCGGGAAAAACCGAGAGAGAGAGAGCTGAGTGTCCTGTGTGTTGTGGGGGGGTTGATTGATCCCCAGAGGGGAAATTGAGGGCATCCACCTGGATGGATGTAGCAGCCACTGTACGGCGCTATCCCTTAACCATTCACATACACATTCACACCTAGGGCCATTTTAGAGTCTCCAATCAACCTAACCTGCATGCTTTTGGCCTGTGGGAGGGAACCGGAGAAATCCCGGCGTAAACCCACATAGATATGGGGAGAACATGCAAACTCCACACAGATCACTGATGGTCAGGTGCTAGGATCGAAAAAGGGATCCCATGGCCAAGGATGAGTTGCTGTGCTAGCACAGTGCTAACCACTGCGCCACCGCACTGCCCAAAGTTGCATCTTTTTTAATCATAAAATTCCACTTTTTTGGTCAGAAATTGGCAGGTTTTAAAGGTGAACTGAAGTGAACGGCACTGGGTGATAGTACATACAATTATAAAGATAATTTATCATTGGCACCCCCTCCACCAATCCCGGAATCTTGGAGAAAATCGCGATTTTAAATTTCCCGCCCTGAAAAATCCTACGAATCCGCTGATTATCCAGAAGTGCAGCCGGAGTTCCGCGTGACGTCACGAATGGGACGCAGTCCTCATGTTTACCATTGCGAGCACGTCGACACTGGTTGTTTTTGGTGCATTTTGTCGTGATAGTCGACTACAAAACACTTCCAACACCTGGGAAGATCTGTTCAGTGGCCAAGGAAAGCTGTCATGGCGACGAAAGAAAAGAAAGGGGGAGGAAAAGCGACCGGGAAGCGATGCGTTTCTAGATATAGATATTATATATAAATAGCACAGTCAAATGCAGAGGCCAGTTCTGTTCATGTGTATTGCCACTATAGTCTGTAGAAGTATTGTAGTACATAGCCCATGGTCATGGAACCTGTCCTGAATACACGTGTTAACCCTACGCCACGGATGTGTCTATTCAATGCCAATTTTTTGGGGCTGCACGGTGGCGCAGTGGTTTAGCACTGTGGCAGCACAGTTTACCCTCGGCCGGGGGATCGCGGGGATCATGAGACCGTGGGCTCAATCCCAGCCCCCGACCAACAGTGAGCTGTGTGGAGTTTGCATGTTCTCCCCGTGTTGCATGGGTTTACTCCGGGATTTCTCTGGTTTCCTCCCGCATACCAAAAACATGTAGGTTTAGCTCGCGCACGCAGCGACCAGCAGCCTGTGGCTTGTCACCAGACTGCAAACCAAATCTACCTACGGGTACAAATAAGTGTGTACACGGCCAGGCTACTGTACAGTCCTAGCCCTATGTATAAGTTGGAAAAATGCTGCTGGTTTTTTTTTTCTTTCTTTTTTATTGTTAATTTTCCTTATCCTGACACCCCAAACATGCCAAAGTAGAGAAGTAAAGACTCACCATTCTGTATTCAATAAGCGACTCTCCTCCCCATCACTGCTGCGGTCTGACTCTGAGTCGGTGCCGGAATCCCCCGAAAATTCTGGATCGAATCTGTACGGTTCGATGCCTCCCTCGCTCTCTTCCTGTTCACTTGACACTCCTGCATCCTCCTCTGTCTCGTCACCGATCCTGAATACCTCTTCACTCTGAAAACTCTGGTGTTCTTGACTGCTGAAACTGCTATCATCTGCCATTGTTGTTTTGATAAGGGTCACATTCGTGACGTCACGCAGCGTCGTCTGCACTACTTCAGGTTTGTTTGGCACCGCCAGCCAGAGGCAAAAGTTTATCGGCTTATAGCTTGGCCATCGCACGGCCTAAAAATTTCTTTTATGTGTTGAAAAATACAATAGGTAATAAGGAATTAATCTGCTATTCTACTTTTTGCGCAAAAAGGTGGTTTCAGTTCACCTTTAACTGAGACTTACATCCACTTTTGTTGTTGTTGTTGTTGTTGTTGTTGTTGTCAGGTCAGGCATTGGCTTGCTCGCTACCAGATAACCATGAAAACCGGTACTACCTGTCTCATGGGCCGGGCCGTCTGCGACTCAACCGGCATCCCCACCCTTCGGAGGGCGTGGAGGATGAAACAGGGCATCCCGGCAAAACTAAAAACAATATCTGCCACAGGTCTGTGGTGGACCACTCCCAGTTACACGGGGTGAGACTGGACATCCTGGCAGATAAACACATCTGTCACAAGGTCTGTGGTGGACTGTGCCAGTCGGTGCATTGTGACATGCACTACACAAAGAGCAGAGATAAACAAACCTATCATCTGGTCAGGCACTGCAACAGATACTGGAGTCAGTTTGTCTTGGCTTATCCTTGCCACTGATAATACTTTTATCTGCCAAGAATGTGCTGCTAGTCCATCAAAAGCTAGCAGTACTCAAATACTTTGCAAGCACTTTCATGAAATGGTCAATCAGAAAGCAACTCATACCGGCTCAGACATCGCCCGGGCTAACAAGGTCCGTGCTGATCTGTTGACACTCCAACAGGCAGCGAAAAGTAAGCTAGGAGCAGGAAGACAAAAGAAGAGGAAAACAGCAGCCTTGTGTGTAGCAAAATGGAATGTACGCACTCTGTTGGACAGAACAACATCACAGCGCGCAGAAAGACAGACTGTGCTTATGGCCCTGGAAATGAACAGGTACAATGTAGACATAGCCGCACTTAGTGAAACAAGATTGTTTGGATATGACAGCTTGGAACACCATGGGTACATCTTCTTTTGGAGTGGGAGAGCAACTCAAGAAAGGAGAGAAGCAGGAGTGGGCTTTGCAGTTAGAAAGGAGATAGCAGCAATGCTTGATGAGGAACCGGTACCAGTCAGCAACAGGATAATGACTATGAGACTCCCACTACAACGGAAGATGTATACCACACTCATCAGTGTATATGCCCCAACAATGACCGACACAGAGGAGGTGAAGGAAGAGTTCTACAGTGGTTTACGTGAGACTGTCAGGTGTGTACCGACTGATGACAGGCTGATACTCATTGAAGATTTTTTTTTTTTTATTTAAGTTTTTGAAAAGGGTATACAGGTCGTTACAGCAGTGCATTGTTTACATTTTCATCACATGTTCCCTTATTTTCTGATATCTGACAACATTGGAAGATTAATTCTTACAACACCCCCTTTTTTTTTTTTAAAGTGAAAGAAAAAGTGAAGTTAAAGAGAAAAAAAAGAAACAAAAAAAAACAAAAAAAACAAAAAACAAACAAACCAGCAAAAAACAAACAAAAAGAAAAAGTAAGTAAATAAAGGTAAAAGAGCATCTGAGTAGCATTGGAACAAAGAGCGGAACCATTATTGAAATGGTATTTGTCAAAGATTAGATCTAATGGAAGACACATATGCGATCCAGGGTTGCCAAAAGTTCATGAACCCATCCTTGTCCTGTCTCAGTGCGAATGTCAACTTTTCCATCGAGTAAATGTCTTGGATCACGTTAATCCAATCTTCAGGTGTAGGACAGTCCTTCAACATCCATTTTTTAGTTAGAGCTTTTTTGCTTGCCAATATTAAAACATTGAATAAGTATTTTTCTCCTCGTCTTTCCAGTGAGTCCGGTAGTAAACCCAAATACAAAGTTACAAAAGAAAAGGGAACTGTTATTTTGAATATTTTCCCCAATATTGTCTGTACATTGGTCCAATATTGGTGGATAACTGGGCATGACCAAAACACATGAAAATGATTTGCAGTCTTTTCACCACACAAGCGCCAACAGTTCAATCCCTTATGGGTAAATTTGTTTTGTGCAGGTGTTCTGAAAAATCTTACCAAGTTTTTCCATCCAAATTCTCTCCACTGCAGGGATGAGGTACTTTTCCATTGCTGTTTATTTAGCTTTTCCCATATTTCCAGTTGTAAAGTGAAATTCCCCTCTTTTTCCCATCTCTCTTTTATATAAGATGTGTTGTCTCCTTTTAAGTCTTGAAGACCTTGGTATATTTTAGAAATGTATCTGATCCCTGGGATCCCTTTATATGCCATTAAGAAGACATTCAGAACACCTGACTGGGCCCTTTCCAAATCCTCCTTTTTAAGTATATTGTTTATGTGGTGTCTAAGCTGGAAGAACCTGTAAAGGTCTTGATTTATTAGGCCTTGTTTTTTCAAATCTTCAAAACTTCTTAAGATTTGCCCTTTAAAAAAATCGTAATATTTTATCAGCCCTTTCTCCTTCCACTTTTTAAATCTGGAGTCTGTTTTATTAGGAGTAAAGTCTTGATCATAGGCAATCCATTGCAGAAGTCGATAGGGCTCTTTAGTTTGATTCTCTCTGACTATCTTAAACCAAATTTTTAGCGGGGTCTCTATCCACGGGTTAGTGTTATTCAAAAGCTTAGGTAAGGCATTGTTCCCTATTATCGCCTGTAGGGGGATGTCACTTGTTATTTGGCATTCGATCTCCTTCCATTGTGCAGTGTAGACTGGGTTACATATCTCTACTAAAGTTTTAATTTGTGCGGCTTTAAAGTAGTCCCTGATATTTGGCAGCGCGAGCCCACCTTTGTCTTTGTTTAGCTGTTGGGTTCTATATCTGATTCTAGGTCTCTTGCCCTGCCATATGAATCTAGAGATCCTTCTGTCCAGTTCCTGCCATGTTTTTTTGGGAGGTTCTACCGGTATTGTTTGGAAAAGGTATAGAAGACGTGGAAGTATATTCATTTTGACTGCTTCAATTCTTTGTGCAGTACCCAAGAATGGTATCATATTCCATCTTGTTAGGTCAGATTTTATTTTTCTCACCAGTGGATCATAGTTTAGTGATATAATTTTGTTGAGTTGTTTCGGGATATTGACCCCCAGATATTTCATAGATTCCGACTCCCAGTTAGTTTTGAGTTTGCTTAGTGAATAATGATTTGGGTCATAGTTGAATGTTAAAATTTGGGTTTTATGCATGTTTAATTTGTACCCCGATAAATCTCCATACTTTGAAAAAATTGAGGTTAGTTCTGGTAAAGAAGTGTCCGGCTGCCCTAGGTATATTAAAATGTCATCAGCAAAGAGTGCTATTTTATGTTCCTTCTGACCAAGTGTAATACCTTGAATTTTTTGATTTTGTCTTATCCATTGGCTCAGAGGTTCTATGAAGATTGCAAAGAGCAGTGGAGACAGGGGGCAGCCCTGACGACATCCTCTTTCCAATTCAAAAGATGATGATAAATTACCGTTAATCCTTATTTTAGCTGTTGGTTTTTTATATAATGCCTGTATAGTTCTAATGAAGTTGTTATGAAAATTGAAACTGGATAAGATTCTATATAGAAAAGACCAGTCAACCGAATCGAATGCTTTTTCAGCATCTAATCCCAATATGACTGCATTTAAGTTATATTTTTTTATATGATGAATTATGTGTAAAGTGCGTCGAATGTTGTCTTGTGTCTGTCTTTGTCTTATAAAACCTGTTTGGTCTAAATGAATTAGGTCTGTCAGTATATTTTCTAACCTTTTGGCAAGGATAATGGTAAAAAACTTATAGTCCTGATTTAGTACACTGATTGGTCTGTAGTTGGAGCACTCTAGTTTATCCTTTTCAGGTTTAGGTATAACTGCAATGACCCCTTCTCTCCAGGAGGGGGGGATTTCCCCTGTGTGGAGGACATAATTAAATGTTTTCAGGAGGAGAGGAGATAGTTGCTGTTTAAAGGTTTTGTACCACTCTGCTGTATAGCCATCAGCTCCTGGGGATTTGTTAGCTTTAAGTTTCATAATTGCTTTTTCCAATTCTTTAGGATGTATTTCTGACAGTAGTGTTTTATTTTGTGACTCCGTAAGTTGGGGAAGGTTTAATGTGTTTAGGAATGCCTCGGATGCGTTTTTATGTTTTTTGTGGGAGTATAAGTTCTTATAGTAATTCTCGAAGCTTTTAAGAATATCCTGAATTCTGAATTTCATTTCCTTTGATACTGGGTCTCTGATTTTGTAGATTGCTCTTTCTGTTTGATGTTTCCTCAATTTATAGGCTAGCAATTTTGCCGATTTACTGCCTGCTTCATAGTATTTTTGTTTCAAAAATGTAAGTTTCTTCTGGATTTCTATTGTGTAGATCTCATTTATTTGGTTTTTAATTTCCTTAATCTTGAGCGAGTCAGTAGAATGAGTGTTGCCTTTGTGTTCTTTTTCTAGGTTCCTAAGTTCTGACTCTAATGTGGATAGTTTTTCTTGTCTTAGTTTCTTTTGGGTTGCCAGTTTTGCAATAATCTTTCCTCTTATTACAGCTTTGCATGCATCCCACAGTATTAAAGGGGATACTTCTCCATTATCGTTTTCTTCCAAATATCTGAGAATATCTGATTCCAATTCATCTTTCAATGGTCCTTTCAGGACATTTGAATTTAACCTCCAAGAAAATGTATTATTTGTGTATTTTTGGATATTTAAGTCCATGTAGATCGGACTGTGGTCAGAGAGATCCATCAGTCCTATTTTACATGTTTTTACTCTTCCAATGTCTCTATTAAACATAAAAAAAATAGTCAATCCTTGAGTAAGATGAATGTGGAGTTGAGTAAAATGTATAGTCTTTTACACTGGGGTTGAGTTCCCTCCACACGTCACAGATTCCCATTTCTTTTAGTAGCATCCGAGTCTTCCTGTTTTGGGTGTTATTTTGATGTGGAGAATTACCAGAAGCATCCCAGTATGGATTCAGTCTAAGATTGAAGTCCCCACCACATATCACTAAACCTTGAGCTTTAGTTATCACTAGGTCGAATACATTTTTATAAAATTTCCAGTTAGCCCCTGGGGGAGCATACACATTCAGCAGGGTGATATCTTCTCCCTCTAGCCGCCCAGTTACCAAACTGTATCTCCCTTCTTTATCTTTGTGTTCTGATTTTTTTTCAAATGTAATTTTGGTTGATATCAATGTCGCTACTCCCCTCCTCCTCCCTGACTTATATGAAGATGAAGAGATCATTTTAAACCCTTGTCTACTGAGTTTATTGTGTTCCACGTCTGTTAGGTGGGTTTCTTGTAAAAATATTATTCCTGCTTTGTCTTTTTTCATTTTGCCTAGAATCTTGGATCTTTTAACTGGATTCAGGATTCCTTTTACATTATATGAAATTATTTTGGTTACACCCTGTTTCTCCATTGTGTTGTTTTGTTTAGTATAACTGTGTGGTGGCCGTCTTTTGTGCTACTCAGAAACTGAAAGAACATTAAAAACAAGAAAAACATTAAGAACATAGTGTATAATAGTGTATGTACATATGTATATTAGCTGCTCTTGCTTGCTTGTTTTTTTTTTTTTTTTTTTTTTTTTTTCTTGCCTTCTGATTGTTGCTCTGAGTGTTGCTATCCCTGTGCTGTTGCAATCCTGGAATTTCCCCGTTGTGGGACTAATAAAGGCTTATCTTATCTTATCTTATCTTATCTTATAAAACTTTAAAACAAAAAGCTGTCAGAAGAACTTCCTGAGCTGAGGTCTTTTTAAAGACCCTGGAAGAGCCTTGATGGAGTGAAGGCCCTGAGGGAAATTCCTCAAACTCTGTTACGTGTTGAGGGCCCTCTCTTACCCCTGTAAGTTGTCCCATGCTTTTAACGTGAGTTTCAGAACCCAATCCAAACTTGTAATGATTTTTTTTTCCTTTTATGCCTAAACCCTGTGAAATTGTGTGCACCCTCCCACCCCCATCACATCAAACATTCACGCAAAAACAGTATTTGTTAGTATGAGGAGAACATGTGGATTATTGTCACATTTCTATTTTAACAAGTTTTTTTTTATTTTTTTTTTATTAAAAAGACTTATTTGTTTCAAATATTATGACTGTTCCATGAAATGTTTTACCACATGCTGAATACACATCTCCTTTAATGTTTGTTACCTTGTATGAGGGGGGTTGGATGTGCGGATTGATTCAAGAGAAAAAAAAAAAAAAGGTCGCTATTCCAACCTGAAAACGGACAGTTTATCCGCGACGCTCTGGCGCTGGGTTTCCCGCTGCTGGTCTGTGGATTTTGAAGGTCTTTGTGTTGTCCATGTTTGCGCTTTGATCTTCTCACTCGGGTCTGCTGCGGGTTTAAATACCGTTACCGGGAGCCCTCTTCTCGCCATGTCAGCTGTTGCTTCTTCCGCCGAATTATAGAGACATGTTTCATGACCCTTAACTTCGCAGGAAATGGAGTCTGAAAGCGCAATTTCTTCTCTCTTAACACCTTTTTCGCATCATTGTATTCCCTGCGCTTTTTAAGGACCTCCGGGGCGTAGTCGTGTTCCACGAAGACTTTTCTCTCCTGGTGCATAAATTCTTTTTTCTGCCAGGCCAGTCTTACAACCTCTTGTTTTATTTTGAAATTGGAAAATCTTACCAACACCGAACGTGGGGGCACTTCCGCCGCCGGCCTAGAGGCTAATGAACGATGTGCCTTTTCTATCTTCAAGTCGGTGGTTTGTGGAATATCCAATTTCTCTCTTAGTAAGGATTCCACGCATTCTGCCATTGAGTTAAAACCGTTTTCGGCTCCTTCTATCAGACCATGAATTCTTATGTTGTCTCTTCTTTGTCTTCCTTCTTGGTTGGCTAGCTTAGCCTCTATAGATGCTTGTCTTTTGCGTAGGTCCAGCACAGAATCTTCGAGCACTTTTATTCGTTCCTCTGTTTCCAAGATTCGGTTCTCGGCCTGGTCCGCTCTGCTGTTTGTCCTTTTCAATTCTTCTCTGAATTCCCGAAATTCGGCCGTAACTTCTCAGCGAAATCGTCGTAGCTCTTCAAATAGTGATTTCAGGCTAACCTTTTTGTTAGCTATCACCAGTTCCTCGTCTTCTGAACGGAGATCTTCCAGTTCAGATTCTCCGGCCGATACCTGTCCTGGCCTGGAGAATTTCAGTTTCTTCTGTTTTCCTTTAGACATGATGATTTTGTCTTTTGATTTTCACTCCTCCAAAAATCCGTTAAGTTTGATTTTCAAGGTGTTATCTTGGATTGGGTCTGAGAGCTTCAGTGTTAAGCTGCAGTCGCCATGGCGTCCAGACCGGAAGTCACTCATTGAAGATTTTAATGCCAGAGTTGGTTCGGACACTGAGAAATGGAAAGGAGTGCTAGGCAGTCATGGAGTAGGCAAGTGCAATGCTAATGGAGAACTTCTACTTGCACTATGTTCAGAGTACAACCTTGTGATAAGCAACACTCTATTTAAGCACAAGGACACACACAAGAAGACATGGATGCACCCAAGATCCAAGCACTGGCACTTGTTAGACTACATCATAGTCAGGCAGAGAGAACTAAGGGATGTATTGGACACCAGAGCAATGAGAGGCACGGACTGTGGAACTGATCATGTTATGCTGAGATCTAGATAAAGGATTTGCAGACGAAAACAGCACTGCAGGATGGGTGCGAAGCCGCCACGGAAGCTAAACACTAGTGCACTGAAAGGCCAAAAGAAGCAGGAAGAACTTGAACACAGGAAATGAATGAAAATTTGAAAGACTGTGTCAGAAAAATTATGTGTATGCATATTATCATTTTTATATAATCCAATCAAGTATATATAACTGTATGTAACTGTCTGCTGAAAAATACTAAAACTGTCTGTGTATTAGAAGTTTTGTACATGATGCATGAAGATTGTGATATCCTACCGTGTAGCAATGATCACACTTGAGTTATTTCTTTGGCTAACTCTGCCGTTTATTCTGCAACACACATATAAGACTGAACAAGGATTCTGCGCGGGGTTTTCACACTCTTGCTCTAATGTGTCCCCTTCATAGTAGTGCTGAACAACACAGGTAGTTCCCCCTAGAGGCATGTGCCAGTAATATTTTAAATTAGACTTGCAGTCTACCACATCCCTCCCCTCTAGATTAAACTACTTTTAATTACCTTAGCCCATTATGCTAGACATCCTGGAACTCCCATTTAATCCTAAACAATCACAGTTACTTTAACTTCTTAAACACATGTGCCATACATATAATTTCTTTCTCTTTTCTTTTCTTTTTTTTTTTTTTTTTTTTTCACATGTATAACACACATAACAGTCTAACTAGGGGATTTGGTTTGACTACCGCATCCCAGTGAGGTTCCAGGACGCATTCTTGTCCTGTGGCTGGGGAACTCACTACTGACTAAGTATAGTCCTTCAAGTAGTCTGGAGCTTTCCTAGCTCGCTGAGATCTTCTCACGGCTGGTGAGCCAACTGCAGGTGAAGACTCAGACTGCTCCACTGTTTCGGCTGCTGCAGTGCTGCCCGTAGAATCTGCAGAGACGGTTACCTCAGGTTTCACCTGAAGTGGTGGTTCGTTGATGCTCTCCTCATAATGGGTGTCAGACAACACCTCTGGTGCCATCGGCAGGGGAATGGAGCTCCTACCACGAACTTGGTCGATGTGTCGCCTCACCACTTGTCCATGGCCTAATGTCACCTTGAATGACACAGGGCCTGTCTTTTCTGTTATTTCTCCTGGTACCCAGGCTGGTCCTGAGCCAAAGTTGCGGGTGTAGACCACGTCTCCTTCTCTCAGTATTCTCTCTCTAGTATGCATGTCATGATAACCTTTTTGTTTCTCTTGTTTATCATGCACTTTGTTTCTGAAGTCTGGATGTATTAAGTCAAATGTTGACCTCAACTTTCTTCCCATCCATGGACCTGCGTAGTCAATGTGAATTCTTCTCCATGGTTTATCTGGAACTTCCCAGGGATGTAGTGGGGCTGCTGGAGGACTGTTCCTGTTCTCCTGGCATGCCGCACATGACTTCACAAGCGCCTCCACCTCTGCATCCATGTTGGGCCACCACATGTAGCTCCTCGCCAACGCTTTCATGCGAGTGATGCCAGGGTGTGCTTGGTGTAGTTGTTGCAATAAGGCATTCCTACCAGGTGGTGGAACAACCACGCGTCCTCCCCACAGGATACAACCTTCCTGGGTGCTGAGCTCATCCTGTCGTCTGGCATAGGGAATGAACTCAGGACTGTTCATCTTCGGCCATCCTCGCAAGATGTATTTTCGCACTCTTGCTAGAATAGGGTCTTTGTCTGTCCACTTCTTTATTTGTTGTGCGTTCACCAGGGGCACGCCGATATCTTCAAACAATAGCACTCTCTCCTCCTCCTCAGGCGTGCTGTCTCTTCCTCCATCCAAGGGTAGCCTACTCATCGCGTCAGCATTCGTATGGTCCCGTCCGGCTTTGTAAACGATGGTGTACTCATACGCTGCTAATGTAACGGCCCATCTCTGAATTCTCTGAGATGTCATCTGGGGTATGGCTCTCATTTCACTGAACAGTGAAATTAGTGGCTTGTGGTCAGTCACTATAGCGAACTGTCTCCCGTACAGGTATTTGTGGAATTTTTTTACACCAAATACTACTGCAAGGCCCTCCTTGTCTAGCTGGGAGTAGTTTTTCTCAGCTGCACTAAGAGTTCTTGAGACGAACCCTATGGGTCTCTCTGAGCCATCCTTCATACGATGAGAGAGTACAGCACCCACACCGTAGGGTGATGCGTCACACGCCAGGATGAGTGGTTTGTTTGAATCATAGTGCACTAACACACTACAGGACTGAAGTAGCACTTTGGACTCTTCAAACGCCTTCTGCTGCTTGACCCCCCATGACCATTTTTCTTCCTTCTTAAGTAAGGTATGTAGTGGTGCCAGCAGCGTGGAGAGCTTTGGGAGGAACCTATGGTAATAGTTCAACAAGCCCAGGTAGGCTTTTAACTCAGTAACATTTTGTGGCTCAGGCGCCTCCGCAATGGCTTCCACTTTGTCTGTTAGAGGGTGTAGACCACTGGCGTTGATCTTGTGGCCTAGGAACACCACCTCTTTTCCCATGAACTCACACTTGCTTCTTTTCAACCTCAGACCGCTTTTCTCCAACCGTTGAAGCACTTCCTCCAGCGTTTTCAGATGTTCTTGTTCATTTGGTCCTGTACAAAGGATGTCATCCAAATAAATGGTAACATTCGGAATTCCACCTAGGATGCCCTCCATAGTTCTCTGGAATATAGCAGGACTGGAAGCTACTCCAAATGGTAAGCGTGTGTAGGTATATAAGCCTTTGTGTGTATTGATGGTTACATACTTTCTTGATTCTTCTTCCAGGACTACTTGTTGGTAGGCGTGACTCATGTCTAATTTCGTGAAGTGTCGGCCGCCGTTCAGCTGTGCGAAGAGGTCCTCCACTTTAGGAATTGGATACTGATCCACCCGTGATGCTCGATTGACAGTGAGTTTGTAATCTCCACATATTCTAATGGAGCCATCCGGCTTTCTCACTGGGACTATGGGCGCCGCCCATTCTGCAACCTGCACTGGCTCAATGATCTTGTCATCCAGCAGCCTCTGTAGCTCGCTTTCAACCAGTGGCTTGACTGCATAGGGTACCGGTCGGGGTTTGCAGAATCGTGGTTGGGCCTCCTTGTCCACATTAATCTTTGCAGTGACACCTTTTAGCTGTCCTAAGCCTTCTTTGAACACCTCAGCGTGTCTTTCGAGGATCTCCTCCAGCTGCAATTTGGGCTGAGATTCCACTTTATTCACCAACTGATCAATCATGGCCAGTTCTTGTAGCCAACTTCGCCCTAGTAGATTTGGTCCTTCGCTCCCAACTACTACTACAGGTAAGTCCTTTTCTTTGTTTTCGTGTTGCACCTTCACTTGTGCCATGCCTAGCACGTCTAGCTTCTCTCCTGTGTATGTTTTTAATTTTAATGAACAGGGATTTAATTCTGCTGTGTCTGTTTTCTTCCACAGTTGTGTATATTGCTGTTTACTTAATATGGTTACTCCACAGCCTGTATCAACTTCAAATGTTACTTTCATTCCATTAACATTCATGGTACGCGTGATGGGCGCTACCTTGGTCAGCTCCTCTGACGTGTTGTAAATTGTGTGAAAACCCATGTCTTCTGTATCACTTTCTCCCTCCCCTCTCAGTTGATTCGCTCGCTGTTCCTTTCCTGGGCCCTTGTTTTCATACTTTTGCCCATTAACTGTCGCTTTCAGCACCTGTGCGCTGTCCACCTTTATTCTACATGCTTTCTTAATGTGCCCTCGCTTGCCACACTTATGACACAGCTCAGTGGCAAATTTGCACTCGACGGCATTGTGCTGGCCTTTGCAGCGATAACAACTGGGGAATTTGTGCTGATTTTTATCAGTTGACACTTTGTGGACACCTACTTGGGTCTTAGGCACACGAACATGCGTTGCTGTGTCCTCTGTTAGCTTCCCTTGCATCTCTCTCACATCTTTAGATGCTGTTTCCATCGCTTGGCATAATTCCAAAGCCTTTGCAAAAGTGAGTTTTGTTTCAGATAAAAGTCGCCGTTGCATTCGGTCATCATTCACTCCACACACAAGTCTGTCTCTTAACATTTCTTCCAATGAGTCTTTGTAATCACAGTGCAGTGCTAATTTCCTCAATTCTGCCACATACTCTGCTATGGACTCAGTGTTCCTCCTTATGCGTGAATTAAATTTGAATCGTTGCACGATTTCACTCGGTTTGGGGCTGAAGTGCTTCTGAAGCTCAGCAGTAAGCTGGTCGTATGTTTTATCTTTCGGTAATGCAGGGCTTATTAAATTTCTCAACAAACTGTAAGTAGTTGCACCAACTCCACTCAACAGTACAGCCTTCCTTTTGTCTGGCTCCTCAATGTCATTAGCTTGGAAGAAAAAGTCCAACATTTCACTATATTCTTCCCATGACTGAGTCGAGTTATCAAAAGGGGTTACCGTTCCGATTACAGCCGCCATTGCTCGTCGTGGTGGGGAAACCTCGTTTTTCCTCCTCTGAACTTGCACTCGAACTACTGGAGTCACTTGAGTTCGCCACACTTGCAATGTTCTCTGTTTCTCGCCGCTGATTTTTTTCTTTTAATCCTCGTCGCCAATTGTGTGATATCCTACCGTGTAGCAATGATCACACTTGAGTTATTTCTTTGGCTAACTCTGCCGTTTATTCTGCAACACACATATAAGACTGAACAAGGATTCTGCGCGGGGTTTTCACACTCTTGCTCTAATGTGTCCCCTTCATAGTAGTGCTGAACAACACAGGTAGTTCCCCCTAGAGGCATGTGCCAGTAATATTTTAAATTAGACTTGCAGTCTACCACAAAGATTGAAGTTGTTTTTTCTTATTTTAATTATGTTGAAATTCCAGTTCTCCTTTCATGGTAGATTTAGCTTAAGGCACATGATGACCTGGGCTGCACAGTATGACCTGCCCTAAGAAACTGTTACTCCTTAGAACACAAGGTGGACTCTGATAAAGTGAAACTGTTCCTTTTTCTTTGATGTCAGCATATTTCATCATGATTGTATAAGGGAGTATATGATAGATGTTTCTGTTTGATCATGCAAACTGCTGTGTATAAATTGTCTGAACTCTGATGATTGTCTTTAGTACTGATCTCCTGTAACCAGGTTTGTGCTCCTTGCATTGCAAGTAAACAAAAGCTCATGAGAAATAGAATTTTGTGTCTTGAATCTTTATTGAGGTAACGAACTAATATACGATCACTTTTATGAGTTTCTAGATTCCTGACATACGTGGTGCCGGTGACCCGGATGGACAACAGGCTAGAGGGTGCCAGAAGCGACGCCTTCTCTGGGTTGAAATCCGTGCGCACGGTCTGACCACTGGTCAGCTTTGGAAACCCGCTTTCTGGGAACTCCGGAGGAGGACCGGCGCCCTGGCTCTCCCTAGTTGACGTCCATCCTCGATAATAAAGAGAAAGAAGCTAGCAGTCATAAAGTAAGTGACGTCTTTTGTTATTAAGTGTAAGGATACAGTGAGTTTCCTGTATTACGGTCAGGGACCATAAAAGTCAGTATACACTCAATACGTTACAAGAATCTCCTAATCCATCCTGAGTGAGTAATGTAACAAAGAGCCACAAGAACCTTTTTTTTTTAAAAATCAATAAGTGAGTGTCGCTCATAAGTCTGAAAAGAGTGTAATGGTAGAAAAAAATGGTCGGGGACCATAAGTAAGTTGCCAGGTTTTGAATACATGTAATGGTAATATAGCGGTGACTATATTTTTCCTGACAACAAGGATAAAAGGTTGTGATACCTGGTCTGGGACCAAAAAAGAATATCGGGTCGTCTGGGACGTAATGGTAGTGTGTTGAACCGAAATAACACACTTTTCCTGGTAAAATACTTTAATTCCTGTGGAATTAACAAAGGCTAAAAATGGGTAATTGCGCAAGAAAAACAGAAAACAAGAAAAAATCTAAACAAAAGAAAAAAGAAGAAACGGCATGTCGAACAGTTAAAAATTATAATTACCATTTAAAGGAAAAAGAGCAAATAAAGGATCCTGAAAAATATTTAAATAAATGGGAAAAAGATTATTCTTTCAAACCCACACTGAATGTGGATGAATGTGCGGTCCTAGTATCAACTGTAAAACTTATAACTAAAGGCAATAAGAAAGGGAAAAGTAAGCTAAGTTCTGAACTTAAATGTGCCAATCTCTGGGCAATGGCGGCTATAGACGCCAAAGCCAAATCAGATCAAGGGAGAAAAAATGATGAAAAAGAAAAAAAAACAAAAAACCAAGGTGTAAGAGTCAAAACAGCGAGGAGCCCTTAAGTCACGGGGAGGAGGAAGCACATCCTCCCCTGTCTCACTCAACTTCTGATCCTAAGGAGGGTCCTTATAATGCATTAATGAAAGAGGCCAGAGAAGTTGAACAAAAGTATCTCCCTCAAAACAGTGAACACACATCAGCTTTTCCAGTAATTGTCAAATCTGTAAAGGTGGAAGAGGGACAGCCAAAACAAGACAGGCTGTATTTTAAACCTTGGACCCCCCAAGAAATAATTCAGGCGGCCAAGAGCATACCAAATCCTGAAGAGGATTTGACCAGGTGCATTCGGGAGCTTAAAGATTTGTTGTTAATACACTATTTAGGTCCCTCAGAAATGTTTAAAATACTGAGAACTGTGTGTGGTGAAAAAGTGAATGAATATATAAATGAACATTTTGATCCTGATTATGAAGACAAAATTGCTGGGGTAACATTTTTAAAGGACACGTTGATGCAGAAGAAAAAGTTAAAAGTAGGACAGTTCCACTGCTCCTGAGCAGTGTAGAGGGTGAGGAGGAAGTGTTTGTTGCACGGATGGTGCAAGGTGGGGCTAGACCCAAGACAGGCAGGTCAATGCAAGTGAATGATGGAAATCAGGATGTTTGTTTTAATTGTGGCAAACCTGGTCACTGGGCCCGTGACTGCAGGTTTGGCCAAAGAGGTGGATTTGGAGGCAGGGGACCAAGTAGAGGTAGAAGAAGATTTCAGAATGATCAGAGAGGCAGGTTTCAGCAAGGCAGAGGAGGTAGAAATCAAAATGATTATGGAGGTGAGAATAGACAAGGACCCTCAGACAGAAGAGCATGACTAACCGACTGTGACAAACTCTCTTCTGAGGACAAACAGACAGTACTGGACCAACAGAAAAGACTATCTGAAGTGTTGACAAGGCCTAATGAGACTTTGGACTTGACTATGTACAGCAGTGCGTTGTTTGCCCCTACAATATGGTTACTAGTGAATGGAAAGGAGGTTGAATTTCTTTGTGACACAGGAGCCACACGCACTACTGTTCGCAAAATCCCCAAAGGTGCTAAATTTACTGGAAGAACTATTAAGGTTCAAAATGCAGGAGGTGGAACAACAACTGAGAGCCTTTATGGCCCAATTACATTAACAGACTCCTCCACAGGCAAAGTATGTATTTCAGAAGTGGTTGTGGCACTCTCCTGCCCAGTAAATTTACTCGGGAGAGATGTATTATTCAAACTTGACATTACATTAGGCCCAAATTTAAAAAATAAAAGAAGGATGACTACACTGATTTAAAGGACTCTGATTTTACAGATGTGATGTTTATATGATTTTGCACTGCGGGATACATTTATAATGGTGTAACAACATCATATTTCAGAAATGTGTTAGCAATGAGGAATGTGCTTCTCCTGATTCAGCGGTGGCCAAGCTGGGTCAGGGTGAACTACATTGCACTCCATAATTTACCAAGGAATCTATGAAATAGGGGCATTCCTTGTAAAATATTAAATCAAATTCTAATTGGGCAAAACGTCCGCCTTTCCTTTGACTGAAAGGGTGTGACACAATATTTCAAATTCAACCTATCTGTGTTCAACTGGACAAACTGATCTTATTTATCAATGCTGAAGCATATCAAAAATGCACAGATAGTTATTTTCTTTTTCTTTTTCTTAAATAGAATTTGTAAACTATTTCAAGAGATGTCACAAAAAGAAGCTATAATTATTGAAATCTTATTTTTGAAGGAACTGGGCTACCTGCAAATTTTATTTAAAATTAAAATTGTTAGCACACTTCCTTTCAGTAAAATCAAACAAATACCCTGTAACTTTGCTGCATGTGAGTCTCCATGTATCAAAACAGGGGGTATCAAAGAAATTAATTAACAAATAATTAGCAATCCTCAGAAAAATAGATAATGCATTAAAAAAATTATCAATAAATGATTGATGATGAATTCAATTCAACTTTATGTACATAAGCGCTTCTCATTTCATTTTCTGTAGTACCCAGGATAAACATATGGCTACAGTTATAACTAAAATACATGCTGGGCAATACAGACCACTTTTTATTATTCATGGGATAATACAAATAAGAAGATCATGCCCTCTATTATGTTGTGAAGGGGGTTTTGCAGCAGGACAACCATTCCATATTGTTACCAGCTAGACTATTGTCGTACACTATAACCTTGTTGTCACAGCCACACCTTAAGCTTGTACCAAATTCCTTGTGGTTATTTACTGATGGCTCATTTAAAAAAAAAAAAAAAAAAAAAAAAAAAAGGGGGGCAACAGAGGAGCGAGCGGTGGTTCTCTCTCCCATCAGCAAGGGGAGGGTGAACAGCAGCTCTCTCTCTCTACTTAGCAAGGGAAAAAGCGAGCGACAGGCTTGCTTAGTAAAAAATAGAAGTGTGCTTATGCTGTAACAATGTTGTCTGGGGTCCTGATTGTGTAAAAATTCCACAACCTGCATCACCTCCAACAGCTGAACTATTGGCTACTAACCTGAATGTAACTTATCTGTACAGACAGTAAATATGCTTATAACGCATGCCACCTGCATACTGTTACCTTGAATCTGCGGGGGTTTGTCACCTCCACAGGAAAACCAGTAAATATCGATAGCAATTATTGCAGCTACATAATGTTTTGATGCTACCACGTTATGTGGCAGTTATTCACTGCCCTGCCCACACTAATGGCACTGACTTGTTTAACTGCAGTAATCGCTTGGCTGATAACGCTGCTCACTGTACTGCTATTAATCTTTTAGGAACCATCTGTTTTATTAATGATGTTGATGTTTTAAAAGATTGTTAAAATAATATGGACCTTCCTCCTGTTTCATATGTAAATAATTAGATATACATTTGGCTTGCCTGACGAAAATTTGCTCTGCCACCCACATTATATAAATGAGCTGTCCTGGTGGCACATGGCCAATCATGTGCCAACAGGAGGGAAATCAATGAATGATGAGGATGTTGGAAAAACTGTCCTAATATTTTGAAAGAAGTAACAAAAACATGCCAAAAGTGCATCATTTGTTTATAAAATAATGCTCAAGGAGCAATGGAAAGCTACAATATTGCTTGGTGTTGATTAACACCTTCACAAAGTGGACAGAAATTTGTCCCACATGCCGCATTTGTGTGTAAAACTCTAGTAAATTATGTTTTTCTGTTTTTGGGGTTCCAGAACTGATTTATGCAGATAATAAAACTCATTTTACAGCACAAACAGTTCAAGACTTAATCTAAGCTGTAAGATCAAATTTCATAGTATCTACCACCCACAAAGTACAGGTTTTGTAAAAAGAAAAATGGTACAATCAAACAAATGCTGGAAAAAAACTATACATGGAAAGGGTATTACTTGGCCAGAAGCCCTGAAATTAGTCAGACTAACCATTAACTCTATACTAGACCTAAAGACAGGATTATCACATTTTGAATGTGTTTTTCACTGTCCTTATGTATTACCTGACCTCTCACCACTAACCACGCCTAACAAATACACAGATCTTGGTGAACATCTCAGGGAATGTTTTGATCCTGTCAGAAGCTCTCTCTCCTCCACAGAAAAAAGCGGATAACCCGTTGCAACTTGGAGGCTATGTAAAGAACCACCACCGACAACACTGGACACTCCCACTCCCACTGCAGTATGTATTGCTGAATGACCATCTTGGATTCACGTTAAAAGACTACGGGTGCCTATAAGGGAACTAACTAACTTGTTTCCCTGAGTAAGTCCAGTTACAAAGGGGGCGTGTCCTTTTAAGGACAAGGCCGTCTCAACCCTGGTGAAGAAAGAGGCCCGGAGGGGTACTCTCTCAGGTGGAAGCATGGCACCAAAATTATTGATGACTGTGTTCAGCACTTCTCCTGACAGTGGGGTGGTAATCTCTTTCTGATTCAAGGACAAGGAACCCACGAAGCACGGACAATGAACAATACGTGGATTATATGCATAACTTGTGGTACCATGGTGGTTTCAGTGAGAGGACTGGGAATCAATACTTCTTGCTATGTGTGTTCATTGCTACCCCATTCACACAAGACTGCAATACCCATGATCCCTGCTCCACTGAGTGAAGAGGAAACACCCGGAGCGACAATAGCGATGAACTCTCTGTTTAATACAAGCAGTAATGTTGGACATTGGTTGGTGGGTAAACTATCTGGAAAACAGAGAATTAGTGATTTTAAAGGTATTATGAGTACTCTTTTTCCAATGTATGGCAGTGCTCTAGCTATACACCACATAAATGCATTAGCATGGACAATGGAAAATCTGACTGTATTAATGGAGCAAGGATTCACAACTTTAAATGAAGAACAAAAATTAGCCATTTGAATGATATTTTACACTTACAGCATGGGTTAGATGAAGATAAAGGTTGGGGCTCCTGGGATTGGTTTCAAAGTAGAACTTGGTGGCAGATTCTTTTGAAATAGTTAACCCCATTGATTGTGATATTAATCTTATTCTGTGTGCTTTTCATGTGTGTCATTCCCTGTATAAGGTCCATAATAAATAGAGCTCTTGCTCAACACACTTACATGTTACAATCTGTTATGCTCCAACAGGAAGTTCCTGTACAATATACTGACTTGAGACAACAAGGTAATGGTGATTGTGATGACAGAACCACTGTTTAGATTTGGAAGTGATGCTCAGTGAATGTCAATGTAGAAAATCGTGAGAAGATACATAGTACTGATGATTGCATGTGATTTAAATTGATAAAAATGATAAACAGGAGGGAATGTCAGAAAAATTATGTGTATGCATATTATCATTTTTATATAATCCAATCAAGTATATATAACTGTATGTAACTGTCTGCTGAAAAATACTAAAACTGTCTGTGTATTAGAAGTTTTGTACATGATGCATGAAGATTGAAGTTGTTTTTTCTTATTTTAATTATGTTGAAATTCCAGTTCTCCTTTCATGGTAGATTTAGCTTAAGGCACATGATGACCTGGGCTGCACAGTATGACCTGCCCTAAGAAACTGTTACTCCTTAGAACACAAGGTGGACTCTGATAAAGTGAAACTGTTCCTTTTTCTTTGATGTCAGCATATTTCATCATGATTGTATAAGGGAGTATATGATAGATGTTTCTGTTTGATCATGCAAACTGCTGTGTATAAATTGTCTGAACTCTGATGATTGTCTTTAGTACTGATCTCCTGTAACCAGGTTTGTGCTCCTTGCATTGCAAGTAAACAAAAGCTCATGAGAAATAGAATTTTGTGTCTTGAATCTTTATTGAGGTAACGAACTAATATACGATCACTTTTATGAGTTTCTAGATTCCTGACAGACTGGGACAGCAAGAACTCAGAGAATGACAATGAAGAGAAATGGGCAACACTGAAGGTTACAGTGTATCAGACTGCAAGTGATGTATTAGGCCACCCTGAGAGGAAACATCAAGATTGGTTTGATGTGCATGATGAACACCAGAAGAAACTACTAGAAGCGAGGAATACAGCTAGGCAGGAAAATCTACAGTGTAACACAAGGTCGAAGAAGAAGAAATACGCAAAGGCTCAGAGTGAGCTACAAAAGTACACCAGAGAGATGAAGTCCAACTGGTGGGATGAAAACGCGGAGGAACTTCAAACTGCAGCAAACATGAAGGACATGAAAACATTCTTCACAGGTTTGAGAGAAATCTACGGCCCTAAACCAAGAGGATTGATCCAACTAAAGGCTATGGATGGTGAAACAGTTTTGCAGGAGAAAGACAAGATCCTGGACAGATTTGCAGACCACTTTGACCAACTACTAAACAACCCTGGAGATCTCACTGAAGAGGCTAAAGAAGCTCTAGTGCAGCGACCAGCTGTATCAAGTCTGAATGAACCACCAAATTTTGATGAATTAATGGCAGCTATCAGGACAACACAGGATGGTAAAGCTCCAGGAAGGGATGGAATTCCAGCAGAAGTGTGGAAATTTGGTAGTGTTCAGCTGACCAACTGCCTGCACAAGCTCATCCAAGAGATATGGGATGCCCAGAAAGTACCTCAAGACTGGAAGGATGCAAGTGTTGTGCCTTTGTTCAAGAAAGGTGACAGGAAAGATCGTGGAAATTACCGAGGTATATCACTGCTAGCCACTGTTGGTAAGATTCTCTCACGTGTACTATTGAACAGACTCAATGAACACATCTCTCAGAATGTACTACCAGAAACCCAGTGCAGCTTTAGAAGTGGAAGAAGCACAATGGACATGATTTTTTGCTTGAAATAGGTTCAAGAAAAGTGTATCGAACAGAACATTCCACTTTATGTAGTCTTCATAGACTTCAGTAAAGCCTTTGATACTATTTTGCGACAAGGACTTTGGCTGGTACTCAAGAAATATGGCTGTACAGAGAAGTTTGTCAGCCTGATCGAGGCACTCCATACAGGTATGCAAGCAAATGTGGCAATGAGTGGTTCAGTATCTAAAGACTTTTCAGTAAGCAACGGGGTGAAACAAGGGTGTGTGATGGCACCTACATTCTTCTTACTATATCTGGCAGCCATGCTTGAGGTGACCTTCAAAGACACTTCAGAAGGAGTATACATTCAAACAAGGAAAGAAGCAGACTTGTTCAGTGTGGCACAGTTTAAAGCCAAGAGTAAGACATCGATAAAGGTAGTAAGAGAAATGCTCTTGGCCGACGACAGTGCTCTAGTTGCACACAGTGTGGAAGATATGCAATCTTTAGTGGAGAAATTTGCACGAGCAGCTAGCCAATTCAGCCTCAAAATCAACATCAAGAAGACAGAGTACCTTTATCAACCACCAAAGTTCCAATTATCAACATCACTACCAGAAGAGATCAGCATTGGTACAAAGCCACTAGTCAAGTGCAAGACTTTCAAGTATCTAGGGGGTACTGTTTCAGAGAATGCTAGGCTGGAATGAACTTTCTCTCAGAATGGGAAGAGCAAGCACTGTGTTTGGAAACTTGAGGGAGAGACTGTGGAACAATTGACATGTGTCTATCCAAGTCAAATGCAAAGTGTACAGAGCGACAGTACTGGCTACTCTGTTGTACGGTGCTGAAACTTGGACTCTCTACAGAGTGCAGGTGAAGAAACTCCACACATACATGATGAGACACCTTCGAGCCATAATGAACATCTCACGGAAAGACAAGATAACCAACATAGAAGTGTTGAAACGAGCTGCTCTACCATCAATGGAGGACATGCTAATACAGATGAACCTGAGATGGCTCGGACATGTTGAGTAGATGGACCACCAGAGTCTCCCTCGGCAGTTACTCTACTCACAGTTATGTGAGGGCAAACGCAATCAGGGTAGACCAAGGCTCAGATTTAAAGACACTGTAAAAAGAAACTTGAAGAAGTTGGATATAGACAGGAGTTCCTGGCAGCGGAAGGCTAAGGACAGAGCTGTGTGGAGGAATCTGATCAGACCTAAATGAAACAGTCATTGTCGCCCACGAGAGACTGCTATGATGATGATGATGATGGGTAATTTAGTATGTCAAGTGTTCAAAAAGCCCACCCACTGCCATCCTTGAGACCAGCCCACTGCTCTATTATTGGCCCGCCTAGCTGTCTATCATGTAGATGGAAGGGGTGCTAAAGGTAGCCTATTAGCCCCTGAGATATTAGCCCCCAAGCTTATACCAGGAAGCTTGAACCAAGCGTGGCTTATATTGTTAATTTCTACAGATCTTAGTCATCCTAATAACCATCCCTGTTACCACCTGGTTCACCGGTCCACAGTCCACAATATACCTCACGTCGCCCTTGCCCATCTGCCAGTGGTTTCGCTGTGATTCCGCAGCTGGTGCTGGTAATCCGGTTGCGGAAACTGCCTACAGCGCGACCCAAGGCTGCTCCCCCCGAGCTCCCCCAGCATCTTAAATTAAAAATTAAATTAAATTAAATCACCCTTATTGTCATCCAACCGTACAACCAATCATGTACAGCAGAACAAGCTTGTGCTTTACCTATCTACAGTGTAAATCACACACACCCCAAGTGCAGAATCAGAGGGCCGCTGCCATGCAAGGCGCCACCACAGAGTTCCCTCCTCCATTCCATTTATTGCTGAGCACCAAGCTGGACGGCAGGAAGTTCCACTTTTATATGGTCTTTGGCATGACCTGGCCGGGATTTGAACCCCTGCCTCCCGGGTGTGGGGCGGATGCTCTATCAACTGAGCCACCACTCCGGGTTTTTTTTTTTTTTTAAATCAACATCATGGTTTATTGAATCTTTCAGGTCGGTTTTCATTTTTTTTCCCTTCTCTCTTCTCCATTACAGTTTACTGACAAGGCTCATAATTATTAAGCAATATTACACAACAGTGCGGTATCTTCCTGTACCGGTGTCCTATGTCCCACCTTTCCTTAATTCTGATTGGCTGCTTAGAAAGGTCTGACATTGACGAGCACAGCTGTACAGTAGTTTGACAAGTTGAACTTTTTTCAGTACTGAGCACCATGACAAAAAGCGGCCACCGCTCAAAGCGTTTCAGCACCGAGGGCACTCAGTGCTGTAAACACTGGACTACATAGAGAATGAATTAGATTAGTTTATTTGACAGGGACAGTGCAATAAACATAGACAATTCATCAATGACAATCAATCTGATGTGTTGCACATGGAGTGTATAGCTATTAGCTAATTTGCAACTCTTGTCCCTGGATGGGCTTTAGAAAAGAGAATCAAGTAAAAAAAGGAAAGAAATAAAGAAAATACACAATAACCACATACATCAATGCAAAAAGATTATAAATACACAATTATAAATATTATAAATATTATAAATATTATAAATACTATACATATGTAGGAGCATGCTCAAATAACGAGGCTGAGTTTCAGTCATAAACCAGCTTTATTTGACAGAACACAAGCTCCTAGCATTCTAAAAGCAGGAAAGAGAAAGAATCATACTTCAACCCCCTTTTATACATTTCCAGCATCAGAATTCAAGTCACATGGTGTCTTCAGTCAACATACAGTTACAAAGCATCCCTTTGAAGCTTCACCATTGTCTCTCATTTCTTGATGAACCGGAATACCCTCCGGGGAGTCTTCTGTGGGACAAAGAGACAAATCTCACACTTCCTTGTTACCTCCTGTAGATTTGAGTCCTCAGTCCTTGCAGACGTGACACTCCACAATACACATTCAGTTCTGTCTCTGTGGCAGCGTGAGCCCACAATGTGTGTCGGCCACACATACACCAATATAGCAACCTGACTCACATTTGCCTATTTCAGGCCTCCCTCCCTTCGTCATTCACTATAAACAAACACATTCATTCCTTCCCTTCATTCACTCTCACCTTGTAGACAATCATTTCATACATGGGTACATTCTTGTTTATTTTTCAGCCAGTTTTTAACCTTTTTAGTGAATGTTTTAAAGTCCGTTATTATTTTAATTTCATTTGGCATTGTGTTCCAGATGTGACTGCCCTTTATAGAGAAAGCTGTTTGTCCAAATGTGGTTCTGCGGTGGAATATTTTACAGTTATTGTTAACAGAACTCCTGGTGGCTCTGCTGCTGTCCTGTCTTTGGATGAAACCAGCAAGTGGCTCGGGTGCTGATTTATGGAGACATTTGAACGTTAATTTCAGAAAACAGAGGTGCTGTCCGACAATAGAAAATAGTAGCCCACAGCAGGAAAAATGAGTTTAGTGGACATGTCCCCTAATACTTTTTCTGCAGTGTTTGGCTTCCGGGTTGCCAAGGCGCGTGGCCCTATGGTGTGACCACGCATGTAACTGAGTAAACATTTTCCGTGGCTCTGTACAACTCTGCTCTATTCTCGCAATCAACGGTGAGAAGCCGCTTCATGACAGCGCAACCCCCAGCTGGCTGTCGGACAGGAGCGGTGTCCTGCAGAGCAAGACACTGCACTTTGAGATCCAGCAGCTCGGCTCAGCCAGCGTGTGGTGTTGGTGTTTGACACCTTATTGTGAAGTGCAGTGTAGTGGCAGGCACTTCCTGTTCTGTCACTGCACCGCTCTATAAATAGCAGAGGGCATCCATGATGCGGCCTCTTCGACCAGTGTTCCCTGCCTGGTGTCTACCGTGTGTCTGCTGTTATTACTAACGTTCAATAAAGCTGTGTTTGTCCAGCCATCTGGTCTCATCCTTTATAGAGGTATTTTACCATACATAACATTTGGCGATCAAGGATTAACTAATGGAGGTGTGTATTACACCACTTCGCCCCGTCCTCGAGCTCCCAGGTGAGCTGCATGTGCTGTGGCCAAGATGGTTTGAAGCCTTCCAGACCTACATCACCGCACTCAACCTGGGTAAGCTCAACAAGTTAAGAGCACGTGTGCTACTTGTTCTCAACCTCGGGATTGAAGGCCAGCGTGTCCTGCGCACACTCGGCGCTTCGGACTCTTTTGAAGATGTCGTTGAGCGGCGCGTGGCCCTATGGCGTGACCACGCATGTAACTGAGTAAACATTTTCCGTGGCTCTGTACAACTCTGCTCTATTCTCGCAATCAACGGTGAGAAGCCGCTTCATGACAGCGCATCCCCCAGCTGGCTGTCGGACAGGAGCGGTGTCCTGCAGAGCAAGACACTGCACTTTGAGATCCAGCAGCTCGGCTCAGCCAGCGTGTGGTGTTGGTGTTTGACACCTTATTGTGAAGTGCAGTGTAGTGGCAGGCACTTCCTGTTCTGTCACTGCACCGCTCTATAAATAGCAGAGGGCATCCATGATGCGGCCTCTTCGACCAGTGTTCCCTGCCTGGTGTCTACCGTGTGTCTGCTGTTATTACTAACGTTCAATAAAGCTGTGTTTGTCCAGCCATCTGGTCTCATCCTTTATAGAGGTATTTTACCATACATAACATTTGGCGATCAAGGATTAACTAATGGAGGTGTGTATTACACCACTTCGCCCCGTCCTCGAGCTCCCAGGTGAGCTGCATGTGCTGTGGCCAAGATGGTTTGAAGCCTTCCAGACCTACATCACCGCACTCGACCTGGGTAGGCTCAACAAGTTAAGAGCACGTGTGCTACTTGTTCTCAACCTCGGGATTGAAGGCCAGCGTGTCCTGCACACACTCGGCGCTTCGGACTCTTTTGAAGATGTCGTTGAGCTGCTAGCAAGCCACTTTCATACCCCGGATAGCATGACTATCCGGAAGATTCGCTTTCGGCAGCAACATCAATGTAGGTTGAGCCTATATACAGTAACAGTTTGTCGCCGACTTGAGTCAGTTAGTTAGCGAGTGTCATTTTGGGCCGCTGGTGGATGAATTGGTACGTGACTAGCTTGCGGAGCACATGAGTAGCACCGCTATATAGGCTAGGCTACTCATGGCGCAGAGTGACATAGCGCTACCCAGGGCTGTTGAGCTAGCTCTCCAGTTGGAGGCCGCAGACAAGCTAGCTTCAGAGCTAAACTGGCGCCAGTCACAACGGCCGCCGGAGCTTTCTGTCGCGGCAAATATAGCTGACTCGGATAGTGAGGATAGCGAGGATAGTGAAGATAGCTTTGACGACGACACTACAGAAGCCAATGCTGCCAGCCAAAGGTCTGCCCCGGGAAAACTTCTTTGCAAGGGTTGCGGGTCTGTGACACACTGAAATAAGGCTAAGGACTGCCCGGCTAGAGGGAAGCATTGTAGCAGATGTGGACGTTTGAACCGTTATACTAGAGTGTGCCGTGTATCTGAGTCAGAGAGCCCACTGAAGAAATCATTCCGGCCGCCCCCGACAACTATCCATACGGTGTCTCCTAGTACCAATGGGTACACTTTCTGTGCAGTGGAACTGGACGGCGTGGAGGTACTGCTGCTGCTCGACATAGGGACAGAGGGGTCATTGATGAATTGGGCCACGGTGAGGAAGTTTTTCCCCCACTACAGAGTAAGAAGTAACCCAGCGCCGCTTTATGGTTATGGAGGTGGCAGGCTGTGCACAGTTGGAACGTTGGATTTAACGGTTCGGTATAAGTCTGCAACGATGGCTGACTTCACATTCCATGTGACGGCCCGAGGCGACAACATCATGGGCTGTGATTTGTTTGACGGACTGGGTTTCACCATTAAAGACAGCGCTGGGGAAGAGTAGTCAGGTTGTGGCCAGTGGAACCCTCCAGTTCCGTGGTCGATGATGACATTGTGTGGGACAAAGAACTAACGGACATCACAGCGGTCAAGCAGGACCAGGGTCACTCAGGTCCAGTGCAGGAGGGTCTCAGTGCCGGCGCTTGGAAAATGGTAGAGGGGGGTACCGAGCGTGGCGGCGACGCACCTGCGCTGGCGAGTGACACTGATATGCTAGCCCCAGATTCCTCCAGAGCTTGGCTGCAGAGGGATGGAGGCTCTGCAGCTATGATGGCGACTGCTACGACGGCTTCAGAAGAGGAGGGGGCCAGACCAACAAGCATGGGAAAACTGCGTGCTCAGCAGCACCATGTCAGGCCGAGCCGAGCCCATCTTAAGGTTATGGACTTGGTTCGGGTTTGAGGCAAGGAACGTCCACGGCGAAGATGGGCCAGACGACAGCCAGTGGAACATCAAAAGTGTCTGCGCATAGTGGCTAAATTGGGCGCAGCATACTTCCAGCTGTCCGATGGCTTGGCGAGGCACGCCAATCAGCTTTGGCGTGTCCGGTAAGAGGCTTCTGGTGACGGGGCTGGACATGAGCGGGAGTTGATGGTGATGAGGAGAGACACTTTCGTCCACGAGATCAGCCATTGTCCCGGGGGCCTGCTGCTTCCACGGGCGTGCTTGCTGAGGAGCTGCCCTTGGCACCCCCATGCCAGTTCTGCTCCTCCTGCCCAAGGAACAGTGCTGTAAATTTTGTGTTAATAGTTCTGATGGTCTAATGTTTATGTACTGTATGTTGTAAAATGGGATTGTTTTGTGTGTTTTATTAGTTTAGGAACACGGCAATGATTTTAGTTTATAAATGGACTTTTCTTTTAACTTATCAGGTAGCAGAATAATCTACCATGCCGTGTGGGCAGGACGGTAGTCCACCCGTCCTCCCTATTTTAGGTTTTGTTGTGTGAATGTGTTAGGCTATTTAGATACATCAGTTTTCGTTTTGTTACTGCGTGATTCGGGTCCCAATTTTTTAATTTTTTTTTTGGGTGGGGGGGTAATTGAGTGAGCAGTTTTGGACTTTTCTGGGGGGGAGGAAATGTAGTGTTGGTGTTTGACACCTTATTGTGAAGTGCAGTGTAGTGGCGGGCACTTGCTGTTCCGCCACTGCACTGCCCTATAAATAACATCCAACAGCTCGGCTCGGCCAGCGTGTGGTGTTGGTGTTTGACACCTTATTGTGAAGTGCAGTGTAGCGGCAGGCACTTCCTGTTCCGCCACTGCACCGCCCTATAAATAACAGAGGGCATCCATGATGCGGCCTCTTTGACTGGTGCCCTCTGCCTGTTGTCTACCATGTGTCTGCTGTTATTACCAACTTCAATAAAGCTGTGTTTGTCCAGCCATCTGGCCTTATCCTTTATAGAGATATTTTACCATACATAACACAGCGGCCTTGGGTTGCAGCAACTGGTGGATCGCCAGGTGCGCAGTGCTGGCGATTTGTTGTGGCATCCCGGCGAGGCTATTGGGAGATGGGCTGGAATGACGCGAGATACACAAACAACTATGGATCAGTGAACCAGTGCTGCTCATCCAAGCTACAAGGAGGCTAGAAGCTACTCAGCTAATGGCTAACTGACATAAGAGGGAGGGCGGAGTTGAACAGCTGAAGGATGTTTCTTAAAGAGACAGGCTTTAAATCAGAGTGTTTCAAGAAAGCCAGAGAAAAAAATGTTGCTTCAGTAATTAAAAAATTAAAGAAACTGTGAGCAAAATACTGTATGTCACAAACACTTCATTAAGACATGTGTGAGCTGTTAAAATGTGGAACAAGTGCAGTCAATGACCCCTTTAACTCCTATAGTCTACAGTGTCTACAGTGTGTGTTATATCTTTCACCCTTTACGTTACTTAATATAACAATAATAACTCGGACCATCGACGTAATGTTCACGGTTTATTAGCGTAGCAGCAACTCATAGCACACAGCCAACGACAACACACTCTGACATTACAGGTTACCCATAATGCTTTTAGCAAAGCACTACGACGGGTGCCGTAGTAAACCAAAATACATAACATCTCCTCCACCCTTACAATAGATGTCCTACAGGAGATACCAAATGTCTTTGTTTTGTCTCTCTTTTTTTTTTATTATTATGCTACCTTAGGAGTGAGGGTAGACTACCTCATCCCATAACTGTACCCCTGGGGATTATTCTGCCCCATTAATGTGGGTCAGTTACTATCTAGTCTAATAACTCAGACGGACAGGAGGTCGTCGCTCCCTGGTGGGATATTGGCGCTCTGCAGGAACATGAGTCTGTGTTCTTTCTAATGTGGAGGTTGCTTCTGGTGCTGATGCAGAAGAAGATGTCACATCTCCAGCTGGAACTCCGGTCTCTGAAATGGTTGAGTTCTGTACTGGTGTAGGTGGACAAAGTGGTGAGTTGGTGAGTGCATCGTTAGGATATCCAAGAGACGGTTCTGCCGGCGCTGGCGGTGTCTGCAGGAGTTGATCCACGTGCCTTTTCCAAACACTGTCAGTGGTTTGAACTGTATATGAGACTGGTCCAGTTTGTGCAATAACAGTTGCAGGAACCCACTTAGGTTCACCTCTGTAGTTCCTGGCCAGCACAGATTCTCCTGACATGAACGCTCTGTCCTTTGCCCGATGTTCTCTGTGCATCATTTGTTTCTCTTGTTGCTTTTGCACAGTGTCCTTTAATCCTGAGGGTTTCAAAAGGTCAAAGGTAGTGCGCAGATCTCTCTTGATCATCAGACTAGCAGGGGTTGTCTTTGTGATTGCATGTGGAGTGTTGCGGTAGTTTAGCAGGAACTTGTGCAGCCTCTGATGCAGTGTTCCTTGACCTTGTGATGCTTTCAATGCGTGTTTCATTGTCTGCACAAACCTTTCTGCAAGGCCGTTCGTCGCAGGATGGTATGGAGCTGATTTAATGTGCTGCACTCCATTAGCTTGTAGAAAAGCATCCATTTCTTGTGAAACCAACTGAGGTCCATTGTCAGAAACTAGTTGTGTAGGAGACCCAAAACGACTAAACATTTCTCCTAATGCCTCTGTGGTCTTCTCTGTGGTGGTTGACTTCATAATAGCCACTTCAGGCCATTTACTGTGTGCATCCACAGCAACGAGAAACATTCTGTCCTCAAACGGACCTGCAAAGTCAATGTGCACACGATGCCATGGCTCCTGTGGGAACTCCCAGGGATGGAGAGGAGCCAATGGTGGGTTGTTCCGTACCTTGTGACAAGATGAACAGCTTTTGGCTATTTCTTCAATCTGCTTGTCAATGTTTGGCCACCAAAAATAGCTTCTCGCTATTTCTTTCATTCTTACGATTCCACTATGTCCTGCGTGAAGTTGCTGTAACACTTTTGTTCGACATGACAGGGGAATAATCACTCTCCTCCCCCACAGCAAACAACCCGACTGAACAGACAATTCTGTCCACTTCCCAAGGAAGGGCTTCAAGGTTGCGTCATCACCCGCAGGTTGTCCTTTAATGATCAAGTCCATGACTGCCGACAACACAGGGTCATTTCTAGTCCCCTTTTTCACCTGCACAGCTGAAACAGGTGCGTTTTCTACCTCTGTGAAGTAGAAGATGTCCACAGTGCTTGACTCTGGCTTCATGACAGGAAGTGGTAATCTGGATAACCCATCTGCATTACCATGACAGTCTGACTTTCGATACTTGATGTCATAGGAGTGTCCTGACAACAGCAACGCCCACCTCTGCAGTCGGGACGCTGCAAGAGATGGTATTCCTGTGTATAGTCCAAGGATGGTTGTGAGAGGTCGGTGGTCAGTAAAAAGTGTAAACTTCCGTCCATACAAGTACTGGTGGAATTTTCTGACACCAAACACAATGCTCAGAGCCTCTCTTTCCAGTTGAGCATAGTTAGCTTCTGCCTTGTTTAATGTCCTTGACGCAAAAGCGATTGGCTTTTCCTCACCGTCTAGCATTACGTGGGAAATCACCGCCCCTACGCCATAAGGAGAGGCGTCGCAGGCAAGCTGGATCGGAAGTGATGGGTTGAAGTGGGTCAGAACCTCTGATGCCGTCAGCGCATCTTTTGCCTTCTGAAAAGCCTCCTGACAGCTTGCTGTCCACTTCCATGCTTCCTCTTTGCGCAGCAGGTTATGCAGCGGTTTTAATAGTGATGCCAAGTTTGGTATGAAACGTTCATAATAGTTCAGCAGTCCCAAGAAAGACTTCAGCTGACTGACATTTTGGAGTGGAGGTGCATCCACAATGGCTGTGATTTTCGATGGTGCAGTGTGCAGTCCCTTAGCATCGATCACATGACCTAAGTATTCCACGGATGACTGGAAAAACTCGCATTTATCCTTGCGGATTCTCAATCCATATTCCTCCAGTCTCGTGAGAGTTGCATCCAAGTTGCGCAGATGCTCTTCATCATCTGCTCCTGTACACAAGATATCATCCAGGTAGCACTGCACTCCTGGTAATCCACTCAGGATTTGATCCATAGCTCGCTGAAAAAGTGCTGGAGCAGATGTGATGCCAAAAGGCAGTCTGCAGTATCTGAAAAGTCCTTTATGGGTGTTGATAGTCAGCATTTCACGTGACTGCTCGTCTACATGCATTTGTAAGTAAGCCTGGTTGAGATCTATTTTGCTGAACTTTTGTCCCCCACTCAGCCCCACAAATAAGTCATCAATCAGTGGAAGGGGATACTGCTCTGCCGTTAGTACAGGGTTTACTGTTACCTTAAAGTCTCCACAGGTCCGGATTCCTCCGTCCTTTTTGGGTATTGGAACTATGGGCGTGGCCCACTCACCGGTTGTCACAGGCTCCAGAACTCCATTCTTGACCAGGGCATCCAAATCAGCCTCCACCTTTGGTCTGATGGCGTACAGCACTGGTCTGGCTTTCATGAACACTGGTTTACTGTCAGGTTTGACATGCAGCTTCACTATAATTTTTTTCATACTGCCTAGTTCGTCACGAAAAACCTTTTTGTACTTTTCCAGTATGGCCTGCAGCTGAGTGGAACTGTGTGACAGCTTCCTTACTTCTTGCCAGTCAAGTTGGATTTTCTTTAGCCACACACGCCCCATTATAGCTGGACAGTTGTTCTTGGTAACATAAACTGGAAGCTCAGCAGTTTGGCCATTGTACTGAACAGTTACCTCTGTCATCCCTTTCATGGGCACTCGGTGTCCAGTGTACGCCCTGAAGACGGTGTCTGAAGGTCGGAGTGTTGGGCTGCACGGTGGCGCAGTGGTTAGCACTGCGGCAGCACAGTTTACCCTTGGCCGGGGGATTGTGGGGATCGTGGGTTCGATCCCAGCCCCCGACCAACAGTGATCTGTGTGGAGTTTGCATGTTCTCCCCGTGTTGCGTGGGTTTACTCCGGGATTTCTCCGGTTTCCTCCCACATGCCAAAAACATGCATGTTAGGTTAATTGGCTGTTCTAAATTGTCCCTAGATATTTGTTTCCTATAGGCCCTTAGAATAGAGGGTTAGTATTAATGAAAGCGCTTTGAGTGGTCTTTGTGACTAGAAAAGCGCTATATAAGTGCAGGTTAGTTAGTAGTTAGTTAGTTAGTGGAAGATGTTTCAGAAACTTCTTGTAAATGCCATGCGACACAAGTGATGCCTTTGATCCGGTGTCTATCTGCATTTTAATAAAATGTCCC
This sequence comes from Pholidichthys leucotaenia, assembly GCA_020510985.1. Classification (NCBI taxonomy): domain Eukaryota; kingdom Metazoa; phylum Chordata; class Actinopteri; order Cichliformes; family Pholidichthyidae; genus Pholidichthys; species Pholidichthys leucotaenia. The sequence continues at coordinate 56,064,276 of CM035837.1, read as the reverse complement.
TCCACTTTTGGTTTAGTCCAAAAGCCTTCTGAGCCTTCATTCACATTCATAATCCGGACAGTATTTATTGCAGTTGACACCTCTTCCTCTGAGGAGTCGCTCACTCTGTCCTCGCCATGTTTAACTGTGTGAACATTTCTTTTCTTTTTGTATTTTACCATGTCACTTTTATTCCTTGTCTTTGGGCCTTTGTCTTTGCTCCTTTTGCTTCTACATGCCCGCTCCACGTGGCCTTTTTTTCCACAGTTGTTACAGTCCATCTCTTTGTACCAACAGTCATTAGGAAGGTGTCCCACCTTGCCACAGTGGAAACATGGCCCTGTTGCATTGGTTTTACCACTGTTGAGCTTATGTACTCTGTCTGTAGCATGCAGTTGGTGTGCTTCTTTGGAAGCCATCTCCATCATCACACTAATGTTAATGGCTCTTTCAAGCGTCAGATCACTTTCTGTGAGTAACTTCTTCTGTGCTGCTTCATTTCGTAGTCCACACACAAGCCTGTCTCTTAATGTGTCATTTAAAACATCTTTAAATTCACAGTGTTCGGCTAACTTGCGTAGCGCTGCAACAAACATGTTAACAGACTCACCCTCTTCTTGGTTACGTCTGTGAAACCTGTATCTTTCTGCAGTCACTAGCGGCTTGGGTGAGAAGTGGTGGGTCAGTGTGTCCACCAGTTCTTTGTAGGTTTTAGAGCCTGGCTTTACTGGCTGTAGGAGGTTACGTAGTAGGTTAAATGTCTTGGGACCCATCACACTCAGAAAAGTGGGCACTAACTTTTCATCCGTTATTCCATTGGCTGCGACGAAATAGTCGAAGCGCTCAGTATAGGAGCTCCATTGTTCCGCGCTCTCATCAAAGGGCCCGATAGAGCCAATGACTCCAGCCATTTTAACACTCCTGGTTGAATGTCGCTCTTTCCCTCGCGGCTCCTTTCTGTAACGTCGTTTCTTCCCTCCGGCGTTACTCATGGAGTTTTTTTTTTGTCCTTAATGATTTCCACTGCTCCGCTCCTCCCCGCTTAGCAGACAGCCCGCAGCATCCACCTCAGCACAGTGGCGCGGTGTATCACCCTGTCAGCACGAAGTAGCGGCGGGAAAAAAAAACACGACAAAAAAAACTCTCCTCCATCGCGGACTGCAGCGTCGGTCCAGACGTCCTCGTCGCCACTTTTTGTTATATCTTTCACCCTTTACGTTACTTAATATAACAATAATAACTCGGATCATCGACGTAATGTTCACGGTTTATTAGCGTAGCAGCAACTCATAGCACACAGCCAACGACAACACACTCTGACATTACAGGTTACCCATAATGCTTTTAGCAAAGCACTACGACGGGTGCCGTAGTAAACCAAAATACATAACAGTGTGGATTGTGGATTAAAATGAAAACAGAGGCCTGTCAGGTAACTCAAAATTCAGTTAATGACTATCTCATTCAATCCGTTTTGTGTATACCATATTTCACATTTGGAAACCCAAGGGGCTAAATGAATTTAAAAAGCAACTAAAATTATTAAATAAATACTAGATTAAAGTTATCTAATGAACAGCTGTTTTGTTTCCATAGAATTAATTTTTATACAACTGAACAGAAATGATTTTCTACAGCTCATCATTTATCTTTCAGTTTCTCATTTATTTGACTTATAGTTTACTGAATCAAACATTATTTAAGTACTTGTTCTTTTCAAACCATGCCTTCATTACAAGCTACAGGATAGAGTCACCTTTATTTTCCTTTGTGTTACATTCAAAAGCAATAGGGATTGGCACATCATGCTTTCTTTCTGAATCTAACTCAACATGATAACAATGAATGTGATTTAAAGAACATAAAAATGTTTATTTTCATGTTTATTTTAAACTAATATTTCACATTATTACAAATTACACAGCAAACAACAAATTGCACACTTTCCCACAGAGACTAAAAAATGGATTTTAAGTAATTAAGCCTGCCAGCATTGACTCTCTTCCTTAAATGAGATTTGAAATTGTACTCTTAAATTGTTTTTATGTGTGCTGTTCTCTTATCTTTTTACCTTTTAAACTTACATCCTGTTTGTTTCAGGGACAACAGATTTTGAAATCTGACCTGAATTGAATGAATGAATGAATGAATGAATGAATGAATTTATTTTATTTTCGGATAGTACATTACAGGTTAAAAGAAACTGTATAATATAACAACAAGGTCAAATTAGACAAAGACTCCTTCTACTATACAATTCCACGTGAGTTATCCGAAATGGGTGATGGCTGAAGCCGCAGCTTATATTGCCCACCCATATTCCATCCAAGAATTCAAAGGAGAAAAAAGAGAAAACAAGACAAGAGCGATTACAATTTAAAACAAGGCTAAGACAAAATATGACTGAGAGAAAAAGAAAACTGAGCTAGTCTAAGTTAAGCGGTTACTATTCAAAAACAAATCTAAGACATAGTGTCACAGAGAAAAAAGAAAAACTAAGCTATAACACAACACAGGCTGGAAATGTCAATCCTTATGTGAGTTTACATGTCGTCTTGTAAATATGTTTGGAGTATTTCTTCCTTTAGTTTTTGTTTAAATTGTCCAAGCTTTGTACATGATTTTAATTCAGGTCCAAAATCGTTCCATAATCTGACACCTTGCACTGAAATACAGTGTTGCTTGGTAGTTGTTCTCACTGTAGGCTTTTGAAATATACATGTTCCTCTGAAGTGATATCGTTTCTCCCTTGTTTGGAACAACTTCTGGATATTTGCAGGCAGTGATAGATTCTTCACTTTGAACATTATTATTGCGGTTTTAAAGTCGATCAGATCTTTCAACTTGAGAGTTTTTTGTTTAAGAAAAAGTGGGTTTGTTGGTTCCCTGTAAGCTGCTTTGTTGATTATTCTAATAGCTCTCTTTTGAAGCATAAAGAGTGGATATATAAGATAAGATAAGATAAGATAAGATAAGCCTTTATTAGTTCCACAACGGGGAAATTCCAGGATTGCAACAGCACAGGGATAGCAACACTCAGAGCAACAATCAGAAGGCAAGAAAAAAAACAAGCAAGCAAGAGCAGCTAATAAACATATGTACGTATTACTATAAAATATATATATATACACACACACACAGACACACAGTGCAGAGCATTGTAGCTGGATGGAATAAATATATGAATATATGAACACACAGTGCAGAGCATTGTAGCTAGATGGAATAAATATGTAAATATATAAACACCCACAGTACGGAGCATTGCAGCTAGGTGGAATAAATATGCAAGTATATAAACACACACAGTGCGGAGCAATGTAGCTAGATGGAATAATATGTAGATATATAAATATATAAACACACCCAGTGCTGAGCATTGTAGCTAGATGGAATAAATATGCAAATATATAAACACACACAGTGCAGAGCATTGTTGCTAGATGGAATGAAACAGCATAACCGTCTACTTAGTTATCCTACATGGTATGATTATGTGCCCATACATATTCTCACCCTCCATAGCGACCGGTATGTTCCTAGTTGTATGCCGGAGGGGACCATTGTGTAAGTCTATTGCATCTTTTGCATTCAAAAAACTATTAGTTTGTTACGTCTTTTTGCTATCTCTGCGAGCAGCCCTGCTTAGGTTGTACAGTCTGACAGCCGTTGGTAGGAAGGACCTACGAAACCTCTCGGTTGTGCACCTGGGATGATGTAGTCTGCTGCTAAATGAGCTCCTCAGTGCATTCAGTATGTCCTGCATAGGGTGGAACTCGGACTCCAGCAGAGATGACAGTTTAGCCACCGTCCTTCTCTCTCCTATCTCCTCCATCGGATCAAGGCGCTGCCCCAGGACAGAGCTAGCTTTCTTAATCAGTTTGTTCAGTCTCTTCCTATCGGCTGCAGTAATGCCACTGCCCCAGCAGACCACTCCAAAAGTGATGGCTGATGCCACCACCGTGTCATAGAATGACTTCAGCAGCGCCCCTTGTACACCAAAAGACCTGAGTCTCCTCAGCAGGAACAGCCTGCGCTGTCCCTTCTTGTAGAGTGCATCAGTATTGTGTGACCAGTCTAGTTTATTGTTCAGATGAATACCCAGGTACTTATAGGATGTCACCATCTCGATGTCTGTTCCCTGTATATTTACTGGTACTGTGAGGGGCTGCCCATGCCTGCGGCAGTCCACCACCAGCTCCTTAGTTTTCCTCGCGTTGATCTGGAGGCAGTTCCGATGGCACCAGTCCACGAAGTCCTGGATAAGCCCTCTGTACTCAGCTTCATCTCCATTGGAGATGAGGCCAACGATCGCAGAGTCATCAGAGAACTTCTGTAGATGGCAGTGTGTTGTGTTGTGTGAGAAGTCCGCAGTATAAAGAGTGAACAGGAAGGGAGCCAGCACCGTTCCCTGGGGGGCCCCCGTGCTACTGATGATCGTGTCGGACACACAGTCCCGGGTTCTCACAAACTGAGGCCGGTTCGTGAGGTAGTCCAGGATCCATGATGACAGGTGCTGGTCCACCCCTGCGCGCAGCAGCTTGTCCTTCAGGATCATCGGTTGGATGGTGTTGAAAGCACTGGAGAAGTCAAAGAACATGATCCTCACCATATTCCCGGGCTTCTCCAGGTGGGACAGAGAACGGTGAAGGAGGAAGATCACCGCATCCTCCACCCCAATGCCATGCTGGTAGGCGAACTGGAGTGGATCCATCGCTGGTTCCACCAGGGGGCGGAGGTGAGCAAGGAGCAGTCTCTCCAGGGTCTTCATCAAGTGGGACGTCAAGGCCACCGGTCTGTAGCTGTTCAGGTCTTTGGGGTGGGAAGTTTTTGGTACAGGTACCACACAAGATGTTTTCCACAGCTGTGGTACCCTCCCCAGTTTCAGGCTCATGTTGAAGATATACGTCACAATCCCACACAGCTGGTCTGCACAGGACTTGAGGAGCTTTGCGCTGATGCCGTCCGGTCCCGGCGCCTTCCTCGCCTTGATCTTCCTCAGCTCCGTCCTCACCTGGGTCCTGGTCAGGGTCAGGATGGGGGGCTGTGTGTTGGGAGTGGGGGGGTGTTGGTGGAGTGGGGAGTGGGCAGCAGGACTTGATTTCTTTAGAGGCAGCAGTGGTTGTTGTGCAGTCAGGGGGGAGGGCGGTTGGTCAAATCTATTGAAAAACAGATTCAGGTTGTTCGCCCACTCCCTGCCCCCTGTGGCCTGGGGGGAGGTATTCTGGAGCCCCGAGATGGTTTTGAGGTTTCTCCAGACCCCGCTGATGTCGCTCTGTATATATGTTTGTTTTATATGTATTTCCCCATACTTCATTACAATATGTCATGTATGGGAGTATTAATGAATGATACAAGGTGTATAGTGTGGGTTGATTCAGCAAATTTTTCACTCTGTGTAATATTGCAATTGATTTGGATACTTTACCTTTTATATAATTAATATGTGGCTTCCAACACAGTTTGTTATCAATTATTACTCCAAGGAATTTAGTTTCGGATACCCTTTCAATCTCTACACCATTTACACTGAGTTTGGGTACTGGGTAGTTGTGATGGTTGTTAAAGACTATAAATTTTGTCTTGCTTAAATTGAGCGTTAATTTGTTTGAATCAAACCACAGTTTCAGCTTTCCTAATTCCTTTCCGAGTGTATCCAGAGGTTGTTCCAAGTTGTTTCCACTGCATAGCAGGTTAGTGTCATCAGCAAACAATATTAAGTCCATTTTTTCTGAAACTTTACATATATCATTTATATACATATTGAATAATAATGGTCCCAAAACTGAACCCTGTGGGACTCCACAGGTGACCTTCAGTAGCTCTTAGTAGTTTTTGTTGTTAACACATACAAACTGATATCTATTCTTTAAGTAACTTCTTAACCAGGACAGTGCTACCCCTCTGATACCACAATTTTGTAGTTTCTTTAATAATAGATTGTGATCTACTGTATCAAATGCTTTTTTAAGATCCAGGAATACTCCAACTGAATACTCTTTATTTTCAATGGCTGTTGATATTTTTTCTGTAAATTCCATTAAGGCATATGCTGTTGTCCTTTTGTGTCTGAACCCATATTGCTGCTCACACAATAAATCATTCTTCAGTATGAAGTTGTCAATTCTCTCATAGAATATTTTTTCAAGTATCTTGGAAAATTGCGGTAATAGTGAAATTGGTCTGTAGTTGGAGAGTTCCCCTCTGTCGCCTGTCTTGTAAATCGGAATTACTTTAGCTATTTTCATTGCATTGGGAAATATACCTGATTGGAGAGACAGGTTACAGATATACGTCAGTGGTTTCACTATGCATTCGATAACAGTTTTGACTAGTAGCATATCAATACCATCGCAGTCAGTAGATGTTTTACTTTTGAACGATTTAACAATTTCAATGACCTCTCTTTCGTCTGTGTTCTTTATGAAGATGGTGTCTTTTACAGCAGTGTTATTGCATATTGAATCACCTGTTGGCACCGTAGTGGGTATTTCTCGGGCCAGTTTAGGTCCAATGTTAACAAAAAAATTATTAAATTCATCTGCAGGTGAAGCTATATTCACATTCGGAGTCGATTTATTATTTTTTGGAGTGTTAGTTGGGTAGCTGGTATTTCTGCTTTTATTTCCAAGGATACTGTTGATTATTGTCCATGTATTTTTAATATTGTCTTTGTTTTTTTCCAGTTCTTTACTGTAATAGTCTCTTTTACTACATCTTATTATATATGTTAACTTATTTTTGTATGTTTTATACCGCTGCTCTGCTTCTTTTGTCCTTTTCTTTATGAAAGCTTTATATAATAAATTTTTCTTTTTACACGCCTTTTGTAGTCCTTTGGTTAGCCATGGTTTGTCAGTAAATTTGTGTTTAAGCTTTTTTTTAACTAATGGGCAGTTTTTTTCATAAAGAGTGGTTACAATGTTTGTAAATGTGTCATAGGCTTCATTTACATCTGATACATAGACTTCTGTCCAGTCTTGCTTCAGCAAGTCCTCTTTAAAAGAACTGATTGCGTTTGGTGATTTGTGTCTGAACGATTTTGAGATTTTTTCTGGGTTGGGCCCCGTGTGGCCATGGATAAGTGCAAAGATTGGCAAGTGGTCGCTTATATCATTTATCAATAATCCACTTTCTATTTTCTTGTCGAGAACATTGACAAACAGGTTGTCAATAAGTGTAGCAGAGTGAGCTGTGATTCTACTGGGATGTGTTATTGTGGGATATAGACTCATGCTGTACATAGAGTTCATGAACTCTGTAACTACATTTTGTTGATGTGGATTAAGTAGATCAATATTGAAATCTCCACAAATTGCTACCATTTTCTTACTAGTAATATTATTGTACAGCTCGACTAATTTATCTCTGAATGTCTCAATGCAAGTTCCCGGCGTTCTGTATATGCAGCTTATGATTAGATTTTTTGTTTTGTCTAGGTCAATCTCAACAGTAACACATTCCAGAATCCCTGGTAGTGCTGAGGACATTTCATTTACAAGCTTACATCTATATAGGTCATCAATATACAGTGCAACACCACCACCCTTTTTTTGAGATCTGTTAATGTTAAACATCTGATATCCCTCTATTGCCATCAGGGGAGCCTGGTCTGCATTAAGCCAGGTTTCCGAGACTGCAATGGCTGTGAATTTTCTGTTTAGCTGTTTTAAATAGTCCTGAATCTGTGAGAAGTTTTTGTTAAGACTTCTGCTATTGAAGTGTATTATTGACAGTTTACCATCTAATTGCACTTGACTTTTGAATTGCTTTTCAGTGTAATATTCACAGTGGTTATGAATATTATTGAAAAAGTGGTTATCAGGATCAATATCATTCTCCATCTCTTGTGGTTTATGTTCAGCATAGTGGCATATTTTTAGAGTTTGAGTTTCCTCACTCTGTGTTTCATAGTCAGTGTTCATTTGTATTTATCTATTTGAATTGCTTTCTTTATGTGCTGTTTTTCTTTTAATATCTTCCTACCTGCTTCAGGGACTACAGATGGAAATTAGTGAGAATGCTATAATCTGGTACAGAGCATCTGTACCCTGTGTTTCATGTTTTTTTTTTCTCTGTATATGGTCCCTGACAAATAAACCAATAAACTGTAATTATAACTATAACATAGTCCATCCATCTTCTACCGCTTTTCCGGAGGTCCGGGTCACAGAGGCAGCAGTTCAAGCAGAGAAGCCCAGACTTCCCTCTCCCCAGCCACCTGCTCCAGCTCTTCAGAGAGGATACCAAGGCATTCCCAGACCAGCTGGGAGACATAGTCTCTCCGCCGAGTCCTGGGTCTGCCCCGGGGTCTCCTCCCAGTGGGACGTGCCTGAAACATCTCAAGTGGGAGGCGTCCAGGAGGCATCCTATTCAGATGCCCATACCACCTCAACTGACTCCTTTCCCCCTCATGGATCATCACCTTTTCGTGGTGGGGGGGCTTTGCATGCCCCAGTGATCCCAGGAGCTATGTTGTCCGGGGCAGTTTGCCTCTGATAGGGTCACCCAAGACAAACTGGTCCTGGGTGAAGGGCCAGACATGATAAATTCTATATCAAGGATTCAGTGTACCCCGCCCGGTATGGGGTTACCGGGGCTTCACCCTGGAGCCAGGCCTGGGGGAGGGGCTCGAAGGCTAGCATCTGGTGGCCGGGTTTCCACCCATGGGACCCGGCTGGGCTCAGCCCGAAGGAGTTACATGGGTCCGCCCTCCAGTGGGCTCACAGCCTGCAGGAAGGATCATGGGGGTCTGGTGCTATGTGGATTAGGTGGCGGTCAAAGGCGGAGACCTTGGCGGACTGATAACGTAGTATCTGGTCTAATTTGTACAGCTTGTCAGCTTGTAAGGCTTTTACTTTAATTTGTAGTGCAATAAAAATGTGATTATGAAACAATAAACCTTTGTATTTAATTAGTGTTTAAGACAAAACTCCAAATTGATTTATGCAATTTAATCTGCCAAAATTTCCAGTTGTACACAGCAAACTAAACTTTACAGCTAGATTGCAATTACAAGATTAGGATTTTATAACAATTAAAGCAAAAAAATCTATGACCCAAACAGCAGATAAAAGGAGATTGTGGGGAGACTTGAATAACGAAACCGAATTGTCTTTCATTCCAGTTTATTCAAGAAATCATTCCACTGTCTGCTCTCATTCTTGAGCAGCGAACAAAGAGAGTGAACACACCAAAGTTCTCTCATTTAAACATTCTGACATCAAACCATTTCCCTCGCGGGGGAAATCACACATCTCTCTCAAAATCTCTTTATTCACATTCATTAGCCTTTTATTTACATAACTCCCCCTTCTCTCTTCCCGAGCCTCAGTGGTCAGGAAGTCTTCTGTCCCCTGTCCTCCGCAGGGGGTCCAGGCTCTGTGGCTCCGCACCGCAGGGGGCTGGCTCTCCTTCATCGTGGTTAAATCACATATGCAGTGTCCAACATATACATGTCTCACAACACAGCCATATAACCCCCCCCAAACGATGAAGAACAGACTAATTCCTAAAATTAAATAGCACCTTACTCACTACTGAATAATCAACACCAACATTCAGTCTGTGCGCCGCTTGGGCTTCAGCCGTCTGCCGAATCTGCTGTGCGTTGGCCCCGCCTTGCCTGCGGTGCGTTTCTGCTTCGGCGCTGTTGACTGAGGGAGAGAGTGATTAATTGCCCCCTGCGGGGGCCTGCCTCGTCGAGGCGCCACCGCGACCGGTACAGACACGTCCTTCATGACAAAAGCAGGTTTTAGTCTGTCAATACTGACTGTCTCTTTTCTGTCTCCAAAATCCAGCACAAATTGCTTATCACCTGCCTCCAGCACTCGAAATGGCCCTTCGTAAGGCGGTTTGAGCGTTGCTTTTAGGGCTTCGTGCCTGACAAAAACGAAATCGGCATTTTTCAAAGCCTTGGGGACGAAAACTCGTGGAAAAGCGTGATGAACCGGACCCGGAAGCGTGTCTGCCCCCGTGCCGACTAACGGTCCCAGAGCCGAGAGAGGTGGGGGCTCTGGGTGCTCTGGTAAAAACTCGCCCGGCAGCCTCAGAGTTTGTGCGAATACCAGCTCCGCTGGGGAGGCGTCTAAGTCCTCTTTAGGCGCAGAACGCAACCCTAATAAAACCCATGGAAGTTTATTCACCCTATCTGCATCCGTGAGCGACGCTCTGAGTGCTGCCTTCAAAGACCTATGAAAACGCTCGCATAAACCATTGGCCTGAGGGTGGTAAGCCGTAGTGCGGTGAATTTTGGCTCCTAAGCCGTTGGCCATCGCTGACCACAGCTCAGAGATGAATTGCGGTCCTCTATCGGACGTAATGTCCGACGGAACCCCGAAACGCGCCACCCAAGCCGTTAAAAAAACGCGAGCCACCTCCGCGGCCGTGGTCGTCGCAAGTGGGACCACTTCCGGCCAACGTGTGGTGCGGTCCACCATTGTCAAAAGATACGTGAACCCCTGTGATGCCGGTAGGGGGCCCACAAGGTCGACGTGCACATGGTCGAACCTTCTGGCCGGAATGCGGAACGGTTCTAACGGGGCTCTTGTGTGCCTGTGAATTTTGGCCCGTTGACAGGAAATGCAGGTTTTCGCCCATTCCTTCACGTGCTTGCGCAGGCACGGCCAAACAAACTTTTCCGCCACTAGTTTCACCGACGCGCGCACCCCCGGGTGCGCCAGTGAGTGGACCGAGTCAAAAACACGGCGGCGCCACGTGGCCGGAACCACCGGACACGGGCGCCCCGTCGACATGTCGCAGATCAGGGGGGGCATACCGGTTTGTAAACACTTGCTCTCCAGCCTCAACCCTGTTGGTCCAGACTGGAGCGCGCGCACGTCTGCGTCCGCCCCCTGGTCCGCTGCCATGGCTGCGTAATCTATACCCACGTGCACCGGGGCTGCGCGCGCCACCGTGCCGCTCTCCTGCGGCGCGGTCACGGTGGCCCGTTCTGCCTCTGCGCGTGTTGGGGTCGTGAACGCGCGTGAGAGACAATCCGCTACTACATTGAATTTGCCCGCGACGTGCCTAATGTCAGTGGTAAATTCCGAGATTGCGGCCAGCTGCCTCTGCTGCCTGCCGGACCACGGGTCTGAAATTTTGGCCATGGCGTATGTGAGCGGCTTGTGGTCCACATAAGCGGTGAAGCACCGTCCTTCCAGCCAGAACTGGAAATGACGAATAGCCAAATGCAGCGCCAACAGTTCTCTGTCAAACGCGCTGTATTTTCGTTCAGCCGCGCTTAAAGATTTGCTAAAGAAAGCCAAAGGCTGCCAAACTCCGGCTACCTGTTGCTCAATAACGGCCCCTATGGCTAAATCTGAAGCGTCTGTCGTCAGCGCGATACGTGCTGCAGGGTCTGGGTGGGCCAGGAGCGCAGCGTCAGCCAAGGCTTTTTTAACCTCTGTGAACGCGCGCTCCCGCTCCGGGGACCATTCGACCGCCTGGGTCGGTTTTTGTTTTTTGAGCGCGGCATATAACGGTTGCATGATTTGAGCTGCGTGGGGCAGGAATCGGTTATAAAAATTCACCATCCCCAAGAATTCCTGTAGTGATTTGACCGTTTGTGGACGGGGAAAATCCGCTACCGCGCGTACTTTCTCTGGTAACGGAACCGCTCCCTCCGGGGAGACGCGGTGACCCAAAAAATCGATCCGCTCGACGCCGAACTGGCACTTGGCTGGGTTAACTATTAAGCCGTGCTCTCCCAGCCTCCTAAAAACTGCTGTGAGGTGCGTTTCGTGTTCGTCCTCTGAAGTACTCGCGACCAAAATGTCGTCGAGGTACACAAACACGAAAGGGAGATCGCGTAACACGGCATCCATCATCCGCTGAAATGTTTGTGCCGCCCCTTTGAGACCAAACGGCATGCGTAAAAATTCGAAAAGTCCGAACGGGGTTATTACCGCTGTTTTAGGAATGTCCTCCAGTTGGACCGGGACTTGGTGATAGGCGCGAACTAGATCAATCTTTGAAAAAATGCGCGCCCCCGCCAGGTGCACCGAAAAATCCTGAATGTGCGGGATGGGATAACGATCGTGCGCCGTAGCGTTGTTTAGCCTGCGGTAATCCCCGCACGGTCTCCAGGAGCCATCGGCTTTCGGTACCATGTGCAGCGGCGAAGCCCACGGGCTCTTCGACCTACGAACGATGCCCAGCCTCTCCAGGCTGGCGAACTCCTCGCGCGCAATGGCGAGCTTAACTGCATCCAAGCGCCGAGCTTTTGCAAACACGGGAGGACCAGAAGTGGGGATAAAGTGTTTCACCCCGTGCTTCGCGACCGTCGCTGAAAAAGTGGGCACAGTGAGCGCTGGAAATTGGGTGAGGAGTGTGTGAAACTTACCACCTGCTGTAGCGACGTGGGTCTGTACTGGTGGCGGGGACACTCGAGCTGAACAGGGGAGAGAGTAAAAAGAGAGTGCATTTACCAGCCGTCTATTAGCAAGATCAACTAACAGATTGTGTGAACACAAAAAATCCGCGCCCAACATGTTGAAACTCACCGCCGCTATCACAAAAGTCCATTCATATGTGCGGCCATGTAAGCATAAAGGCAAGGTCCTTCTCCCGTAGGTGTTGATGTTCGAGCCATTTGCCGCTGTAGCTCCGCTACCGTGGGGTCCAGCCACCCGGTCCGCGTATGTTGGGGTGATGAAGCTCACTTGTGCTCCGGTGTTGATGAGGAACTCTCGTCCGGAGCGCGCATCCGTGATGTAGAGCAGCTTGTTGCGTTCTCCGAGGGTCGAAGCTGCTAGCGACCCCCGGTCTTGCCGTTTCCCGAACTCCTGAAGATGCAGGGCGGCACACACCTGCGTGCCTTCTCTGCGAACCTCCGATGGTAAAAGCAGAGATCTTCTCCTCCGCTGTGTTGTGCCCGCGCCTCTGCCGCCGGGCTATTGGCTCCCCCTCGTCGCGGCCGTGTTGCCGCCGTCGTCGGCCAGTCTGGTTCTGCCGCCTCTGGCTCCCCGCTGTCTCGGGTCGCTGCTGTGGTTGCTTGCCCGCCGCAGGCATCCAGGATCCCATCTGCCTCCTGGGCCAGCTCCCGGAACTCCTCCAGGGTGTGACACTTTTTGCCGGCCAGCGTGCTTCTCGCATGCGCCGGGAGGTTGGAGAGGAAGATGAACTGAAAAATGAAATCATCGTTGTCCAAACCTCTCAGCTGTATCATCTCCTCCATCAGGGCGCTCGGCCTGTGTCCACCTTGGTCTAGCAAAGACAGGATCCTCCTCGCCCTCACTTCAGCCAAGGGGGTGAAAAACTTGATGAGGGTGGATTTCAGCTTGCAGTACCTGTCGGTCGCGGGTGGCTGCTCCACCAAGCTTTGCACGCACCGAGCTGTGCTGTTGTCCAGTTTAGCGATGACATGGTGGAACTTAGTGTCATCCACCGTTACTCCTGCGAGCGCGAACTGCGACTCTGCTTGCAGAAACCACGACCGTGGGTTATCCTGCCAGAAATCAGGCAGCTTAACGGCCACTGTGCTCGCCAGCTCTGAGCGCTGTGAGTCCGGGACCCTGAGAATTTCTTCGTTCATTCTCAACGTCGTCAGTCACCAATGTGGGGAGACTTGAATAACGAAACCGAATTGTCTTTCATTCCAGTTTATTCAAGAAATCATTCCACTGTCTGCTCTCATTCTTGAGCAGCGAACAAAGAGAGTGAACACACCAAAGTTCTCTCATTTAAACATTCTGACATCAAACCATTTCCCTCGCGGGGGAAATCACACATCTCTCTCAAAATCTCTTTATTCACATTCATTAGCCTTTTATTTACATAACTCCCCCTTCTCTCTTCCTGAGCCTCAGTGGTCAGGAAGTCTTCTGTCCCCTGTCCTCCGCAGGGGGTCCAGGCTCTGTGGCTCCGCACCGCAGGGGGCTGGCTCTCCTTCATCGTGGTTAAATCACATATGCAGTGTCCAACATATACATGTCTCACAACACAGCCATAGAGATCCTCAAATCGATTTCTGATTTGAGTGAGGATGGTGTTAATTACAGCTGAATGTAGCTCTGCATATCTTCCTCTGGGTGCTCTTGTCTCCATGGCTCCCATCGGTCTTCTTGTAGATCATACTTTACCTGCTCACCTTCGAGGTTCTGGCAGTAATCAGAAATCCTGGCCAGACGATACTGTATATCTAAACATTAATTGAAACCCAAATACATATCAGCAAAGAAAAAATAAAAAGGAATTAAAGCTTTGCAACTGCAGCAATGTCCTTGAGCATCATGTACTGTTTCTCAGGTCAAAATCTTCAGTGTAGTCAGTTCTTCTGTGACTGTGCACACTAATCTGTAGTTAATTTTTCATCAGGACCTAGGAAAGTTGTTCAGCGAAATAATTTTTATAGTAATGAGACTGACATAATTAAACGGCAGTGTTACTTATTTGAGATTTGACAAGGCCAGCAGAGGAAGCCTGATATAAAGGTCAGAGGGCATGTAGGAGCTCCCTTTCAGATCATCTAATACAATGTACTCAAAGGTTGTCTTTTTTTGTCCACTTTTTCCAAACTACATCCATTAAATATTACAAACATATTCTTTAAGATAAGTTAGCAGTATCTATTAAGTGTAGTTTTGGGCTGATGATGTAATTCGTCTCCATATATTTCACACATGTAGAGAGATACCATAACCGTGTGGTACGCAGGAGCCACTGCCAGGGACAGACTAAGGCTGCAGCGCGTCGTGCGCACTGCTGAGAAGGTGATCGGCTGCAAGCTCCCATCTCTCCAGGATCTGTACATCTCCAGGACCCGGAGGCGTGCTGGCCGGATCATAGCCGATCCCTCACACCCTGGTCACGTACTGTTTGCCCCCCTCCCCTCTGGTAGAAGACTTCGGTCCATCCAGACTAAAACCTCCCGTCACATGAACAGCTTCTTCCCCTCTGCCATTAGACTGCTGAACACTAAGTGACTCTCGTGCACCATGTACAGCAGCTCAACCAGACTCATGTCAATCATCACTGTTTTCTTCCTGCATTACCGACTGCACTATATAGTTCTCCACAGTATCTGCTGCTGGCTAATATATATTTTAACTGTTGACCAGTATCACTTAATCTTATCCTACACTTTATTACATGTATAGTTTATTTCTCTTATCCTATCATGTTTAATGTTGCAGCATTGTACCGAGACAAATTCCTAGTTTGTGTACTACATGAACAATGGCAATAAACCTGATTCTGATTCTGATTCTGATTCTGATTCTGATATTTTCATATTGTAGAATGTTTCTGAAGGAACTATGGCATGATAAATAAATAGAAAAAAAAATTAGTTAGTTTGGCCAAACTCCTTGATTTGCCAACTAAAATTCAAGATATGGAGCACACAAAATGAAAAACAGCAAGAACAAAGGAGAAAACTTTAGAGGTCTTTAAAGGTCTTCATATATTCTAAATCCCTTTTCCTTATTTATGTAAGATGAAGAAGAAAAAGTTCTTTGTGATAGATTCCCCATCATTAATATACAACTGGATGACAAGTTAAATCATTATTTTAAAAAAAACAAGCACATTTTCCACAGTGTGACATGAAAGGTTGGGAAAATCACAGCAATTCAGAATAAAAACTAGCTGTGGAAATCATCCCAAAATCCTTTTAACTTAATACAGTGAAGGAATACTGTATATGGTCTGCATCTCCAGTATTACTACAGAAAGTGCAGACATTCCAGCAGCCTTTATTCCGTTTTATCTACATTTCCCTCTCATATCCTTCAAAACATATAATTTGTATGAATTGGAAGGGCGGTGTGTTTAATTCAGAAACAATTGAAACACGTATTCAAAGCGGTAAAATTATAATTTTCCAATGTTTTGACTAAAGCGGCTGTGAACTTTCAGGCGGAACTGTTTTCGTTAGCTCCGTGTGTTGATGGAACATTTTTCAGGGGACACCGGAACCGCGCTGCAGTCCTCTAGTTGGTCGTTGGTGTGTGTAAAAGACATGCCTAAGTAAGTACAAAGTTAATTATTTTTTGCTTCTAATTGCTACACCTTAGTTGCTTAAAATTATTATTTATCTTTTATGTTTGTATTATATAATTAATGTCGCTAAAATAAACGAGAAGCGCTCGTCTTGAACCGGGTTATTTTCAGACAAATACTTTGAGCTTTCTTTGGGCTATGGCTAATTGCTGGAGTGAGCCTCGATACAGTAGAGATATTTGATGGTCGTGGATGAGTTAATGTGTCTTTAATTAACAGATCAGTGGTTTTAAGGAAACCGTTAACTTTAATCGGGTTTTTGCGTTTGTTTGTTTAGAGAATTTCTAGTGCTGCAACGAAATCGACACCTAATATAAAACTGACTAATCTCCTAGGGAACAGCTCAAGTGGACCCCTGGCCAAGTGAGCAACCCAAGTGGCCCCCGGGATCCCGTCTGTACATGTACAAGTGCATTTTCAATCCAGTGATTTACAGACCGATTCATAATTTTCTAAAGCCTCATTCAGAACATTATCGTTCCACATAGCTGTTGTGTGGATTTTCATCTGGGGGCAGCCATCAGTGACGAGCAGCAGCGGTGGAGAAGAAGCCTATTGAAAGCAGAACCGGAGCCAAAACCTTCTCTCTTAGTTTTCATCTTAAATAAGTATACATATATATATAGTTATGCTGGAAATGTAATTCATTATTTTACATGAATGACAACAAGAGATTTCAATGAAGAGCGATACAAGTAAATGTATGTTTAAGTTAACCCATATTTTTTTCACATCTTGTGTATTTCTCATTTCTCCCTCCAATATGTTTTGCAGTTGGGGGTTTTATCAAGTAATCTTAGTTTGGGAAAAATGATATTGGTGCATCCTTGGCGACAAAAAATCAGTTGATTATCAACAAATAACTTGGACTTAGAAATAATCCAGAGTTTTAAATGGTGTAGCAATATATGTATGTATATGTTGGAAAAATTCTTCTTAACCTTCAGTCAAAGAATCAGGCAGGATCAAAGTTTCAGCAAATTTAATTACACTGGCCAATGGAGAACAATACAATAACAGTCTCAGAGCCTATTCGCGCATCTTTCTGACTCAAACACACATCGCTCAGTCCTTTAAGCTCTCCATTATCCGAGAGGTGGAGGAGAAAATGTCAGTGGTGATTGGCTCAGTACATTTGGTCAGAACTTGGTGTACAGATAACACAGGGTTACAAAAATAATTTTTTGGGAAGTTGTCTGTGTTTTTTTCAATTGATTTAAGACAGTTTTGCACCGCTGAATCCGAAAATAACATCCGTTTCTCTCGATCAGGTGCTAAATAAAAACCTGTACTTACTTAGTACTGTGCATGTACTTACCTTTATATAAAGGTAAGTACACGTAAATTGAATGTTACGTCATCATTGTTTAAAATTCAGAGAATTTCAAGACATTTTGCAAGAATTTTGCATCATATAAAGCAAAAATACCTGTACATGTAAACAAAAACGTATAAAACAACATGTGGCCATAATTCAAAAAGTTGACCGGATTGAGCAAAATCAATGTGATTTTTGGATTCAGCACACTAAAATTGTCCTAAATCAGCTAAAAAAACTGAGACAATAAATTTGGTGTTGACCAGTGTAATCTCTTTCTCAGGAACCGTCACACTTTCTCAGCACCAGTCACACCAGAACAGTACATGTAAACTAAAACAAAGCCATAACACAGTACAGCTGCATCAGCATCTTTAGCACTTTCACACAGACTCTGAGACAAAGCAAATTACAAATATGAAACTTTTACATCAGTATGTATGTATACATATGTGTGTGTGTGTAGATATGTATCTATACGGTGGTGTGAAAAAGTGTTCGCCCCCTTCCTGATTTCTCATTTTTTTGCATGGTTGTCACACTTAAATGTTTCAGATCATCAAACAGATTTAAATATTAGACAAAGATAACACAAGTAAACACAAAATGCAGTTTTTAAATTAAGGTGTTTATTATTAAGTGGAAAAAAAATCCAAACCTACATGGCCCTGTGTGGAAAAAGTGATTGCCCCCTAAACATAATAACTGGTTGGACCACCCTTAGCAGCAACAACTGCAATCAAGCTTTTGGGATAACTGGCAATTACATTCTACGACACAGTGGTGGCATCAGCCATCACTTTTGGAGTGGTCTGCTGGGGCAACGGCATTACAGCAGCTGATAGGAAGAGACTGAACAAACTGATCAAGAAAGCTAGCTCTGTCCTGGGGAAACACCTTGACCCAGTGGAGGAGATAGGAGAGAGAAGGATGGTGGCTAAACTGTCATCTCTGCTGGATTCCGAGTCCCACCCTATGCAGGACATATTGAATGCACTGAGGAGCTCATTTAGCAGTAGACTACATCATCCTAGGTGCGCAACTGAGAGGTTTTGCAGGTCCTTCCTACCTACGGCTGTCAGACTGTATAACCTAAGCAGGGCTGCTCGCAGAGATAGCAAAAAAACATGACGACCTAGTAGTATTGAATGCAAAAGACGCAACAGAATTACACAAATGGTCCCCTCCAGTATACAACTAGGACAATATCAGTCGCTACGGAGGGTGACAATATATATGGGTACATATTCATACTATGTAGGATAAGGAGTCCCAAAGCGTTAGAAATGGCTTTATAATGTTTTCCAGACTGATAGATCTCAATTACTTTGTTTCTCATTTGTTCCTGAATTTCTTTGGACTGCAGCATGATGTCCAGCTTTTGAGGATCTTTTGGTCGACTTCACTTTGTCAGGCAGGTCCTATTTAAGTGATTTCTTGATTGAGAACAGGAGTGGCAGTAATCAGGCCTATTTGTGGCTCGAGAAATTGAACTCAGCTTTGCAAAGATGTGATAAACGACAGTTAATTTATGTTTTAACGGGGGGGGGGGGGGAGTGTCACTTTCACACAGGGCCATGTAGGTTTGGATTTTTTTTTACCCTTAATAATAAACACCTTCATTTAAAAACTGCATTTTGTGTTTACTTATGTTATCTTTGTCTAATATTTAAATTTCTTTGATCTGAAACATTTAAGTGTGACAAACACAAAAAATGAGAAATCAGGAAACACTTTTTCACACCACTGTATATATGTGTGTGTGTATAAATAATATGGGGTGTAACGGGTATGCTAAAATCATGGTTTGGTATGTACCTTGGTTTTAAGGCCACGGTTCGGTTCATTTTCGGTACAGTTGGGAAGCAAAATGCAAAACATAAAACTGCATATCTTTTGTATAAGCGGGAACAGCATTGTCAAAAATACCTGTAAACTGCCAGCAGTCAGTTCTCGAATAAATGTATACAATAAAACAAATAAATTCTCTTTTTAGCAAATGAACGATGCAAACAAGTGCAACAATAGAAGTCTGAATAGTCTGAATTATTCTTGTATTTTTTAGGAAGTTAAAGTTCCTTATTGCTTGAAGCAGTGTTTTTAACCAGGGTGCTCTGGTATGTTCAGATTTCTGTGGGAAATATCAAATTTCACTTGTTAATTGGTCAAAAAAAATTGCAAACAACTTGTCATTGCTGTGCATAGGTTCTGAAGGCACCCATGCACAACAGCAGCAAACTATTCCCAACTTCTTGGACAATTAAGAAGTTAAATTAAATAATGTCCCACAAAAACCCGAACACACCAAAGCACCCCTGAAAAATACAGGCCTAAAGTGCAGCATTAACAGATTTAGCTTTTTCTTAAAAGGATAGTATTATTTTCTGGCTGAAGTGGGCACAACAAGGAACTTCATACTGGGGCCAGTTACCTTCAGCATGTGTTTAAACCCGGTGTTCTCAACAACTGAACATGGCCTTAGATGTGCTGCTATAAAAACACCAGTGGCATTTGTTATTGCTTTGGCTCGATCTGAAAAGCCCTGGAGAGGCTGTCTAAATGCTGCTGGAAGCTGCACTTGTACCACATTAGTCTTTTTTCTTTCATGCTGCACGTTCACGTGGTGCCATTTCAAATGAGTTAACAAGTTCATCATACTGCCAAAAGCATATCTGATGCTGTTTTTGTCTTATTTTCTTGCCTTGGTCCATCTTCAAGCTCTGGCTGTTTATTTACATGTCCGGCGCAAGGCAGTTACACTTCATGTCCGTCACTCAACATGGTCTGTGTGGAACCTCGGTATGCCTCTGCACCGAACCAAAGGTTCCGTACCGAAAAATCAGAATATGAATACATATACCGTTATGTCTCTAAATATACTGTATATACTGTGTATATATATACAGTATATATATATATATGTGTGTGTATGTATGTATCCTGTCCACTCTCCTGTACGTCAGCGAGTCCTGGACAGCCTATGCCAGGCAGGAGGAGCGGTTAAACGGGTTCCACCTCCACTGTCTTCAGCGCCTTATGCACATCAAGTGGCAGGATAGAGTCCCCAACACCGAGGTCCTTGAGCGCGCTGACTTGCCAAGCATCCCTGCATTTCTCAGCCAGAGACGACTCTGGTGGCTCGGCCACGTGCACCGCATAGAGCCTGACCGTCTGCCGAGAGAAATCCTTTACGGAGAATTGCTTGTGGGCGTCCGCCGTGTGGGCCGACCGCTGTTGCGTTTTAAAGATGTCTGCAAACCCAACATGCGGTGTGCGCAGATCAACACCAATAACTGGGAGGTTATTACCAAAGATTGAGCCACCTGGCGCCACAGTGTCAAAGAGGGTGTTCTCAAGATGGAAGAGAACACGAGAGTCTAGATGGCGACGAAGCGTGCAGCGAGGAAAGAATGTGCAGCATCAGCACGTACACCATCAATCTTCATCTGTGCCAACTGCTCCAAAGACTGCCACTCAGGGGTTGGGCTGTATAGTCATTCCATGCGCTGCTCCAACCCTTGATGCGCTAACCATCGCCTCTTTGAGACGAGGATGCCAGAGAGAGAGAGATACACAGTGTCTTACAAAAGTGAGTACACCCCTCACATTTTTGTAAAATGTGAGGGGTGTACTCACTTTATATATATTACACACATACATACAGTGTCTCACAAAAGTGAGTACACCCCTCACATTTTTATAAATATTTTATTATATCTTTTAATGGGACAACACTGAAGAGATGACACTTTGATACAGTGTAAAGTGGTCAGTGTACAGCTTGTATAACTGTAAATTTGCTGTCCCCTCACACAAAATAACCCAACACACAGCCATTAATGTCTAAACCGCTGGCAACAAAAGTGAGTCTACCCCAAAGTGAAAATGTCCAAATTGTGGCATTTTCCCTCCCTGATGTCATGTGACTCGTTAGTGTTACAAGGTCTCAGGTGTGAATGGGGAGCAGGTGTGTTATCGCTGTCTCACTCTCTCATACAAAAACATGTAGGTTTAGGGCGCTCGCGCACACAGCGACCAGCAGCCGGTGGCTTGTCACCAGACTGCAAACCAAGTCTACCTACGGGTACAAATAAGTAACAAAAAAAAATACTGGTCACTGGAAGTTCAACGTGGCACCTCATGGCAAAGAACTCTCTGAGGATCTGGAAAAAAGAATTGTTGCTCTACATAAAGATGGCCTAGGCGACGAGAAGATTGCCAGCACCCTGAAACTGAGCTGCAGCACGGTGGCCAAGACCATACAGCGGTTTAACAGGACAGGTTCCAGTCAGAACACGCCTCGCCATGGTTGAACAAGCTGTACACTGACTATATTGTGTCAAAGTGTCATATCTTCAGTGTTGTCTCATGAAAAGATACAATAAAATATTTACAAAAATGTGAGAGGTGTACTCACTTTTGTGAGATACTGTGTGTGTGTGTGTGTGTGTGTGTGTGTGTGTGTGTGTGTGTGTGTGTGTGTGTGTGTGTGCATGCACACACACACCTGCCCAGACTGTAACATGGCGACAGCAGTGACTGATGCATAGTGCTCTCCTTGACTTCTCCAACATCATTGGTGGCCATCATTTCTGCTCAGCCTGAATCGACTTTGATCAGAGAACAGCACTGAAGCCCACTGGTCCCTTGTCCAGCGTAATTGCTCCCTGGCCCATGCAAGACGATGGTGCCTGTGCCTGGTGGTATGGTCAGGTACCCTTGCAGGTCGTCTAGCACGCAGACCACGCTGATGTAAACAGTTTCGAATGGTCTGACGTGACACTTGGGTGCCTCTCACCTCCCTTAAATGTGCCTGGAGTTGAGTGGCATTCATCATCCTGTTCCACAGGGCACTGTTCCCAGTGAAGCAGTCATCAGTGTGGGATATGACCAAAGGACGTCCACTTCTATGCCTTTCTGTGACTCTTTCAGCCTGTCTGTATCGCTGTTGCAACCTGCTGATGACACTGTGTGACATTCTAAGCTCAGTGGCCACTTACCTCTGAGAACATCCTGTTTGAAGCCTTGCAATGGTGAGGCACTGTTGATCAATTGTTAGGTGTCGTCTTGGTCTCATGATGTCAAAACGTGAACAGCATGATGAAGAGGACTGTTTAAATACCAATTTTAATTGAACCAGAAAATTTGTTGGTCAATTCATGGATCAAGCACCTGTTGTGAATTTTGCCGTTAAGCACCTTGTTAGAGAACAGCAAGTTATTCAGAAAGTACTGAAACATTGAAGAGTTGGACATGTGCATTCAAAAGGTTAGAGAATGTCAAATTAAGTTCACCTGTAAAGGATACGATGCATTTTAGGTGCATCCTGAAATTTCACGCGAAAGCCAAATATCTTTAGCTTTTTGTGAGTAGTGTATGTATATGTATATACAGTGGGGCAAAAAAGTATTTAGTCAGCCACCAATTGTGCAAGTTCTCCCACTTAAAAGATAGAGAGGTCTCCAATTTTCATCATAGGTATACCTCAACTATGAGAGACAAAATGAGAAAAAAAATCCAGAAAATCACATTGTCTGATTTTTAAATAATTTATTTGCAAATTATGGTGGAAAATAAGTATTTGGTCAATAACAAAAGTTCATCTCAATACTTTGTTATATACCCTTTGTTGGCAATGACAGAGGTCAAACGTTTTCTGTAAGTCTTCACAAGGTTTTCACACACTGTTGCTGGTATTTTGGCCCATTCCTCCATGCAGATCTCCTCTAGAGCAGTGATGTTTTGGGGCTGTCGCTGGGCAACACAGACTTTCAGCTCCCTCCAAAGATTTTCTATGGGGTGGAGATCTGGAGACTGGCTAGGCCACTCCAGGACCTTGAAATGCCTCTTACGAAGCTACTCCTTCGTTGCCCGGGCGGTGTGTTTGGGATCATTGTCATGCTGAAAGACCCAGCCACGTTTCATCTTCAATGCCCTTGTTGATGGAAGGAGGTTTTCACTCAAAATCTCATGATACATGGCCCCATTCATTCTTTCCTTTACACGGATCAGTCGTCCTGGTCCCTTTGCAGAAAAACAGACTCAAAGTATGATGTTTCCACCCCCATGCTTCACAGTAGGTATGGTGTTCTTTCTCCTCCAAACACGACAAGTTGAGTTTTTACCAAAAAGTTCTATTTTGGTTTCATCTGACCATATGACATTCTCCCAATCCTCTTCTGGATCATCCAAATGCTCTCTAGCTAACTTCAGACGGGCCTGGACATGTACTGGCTTAAGCAGGGGGACACATCTGGCACTGCAGGATTTGAGCCCCTGGCGGCGTAGTGTGTTTCT
This sequence comes from Pholidichthys leucotaenia, assembly GCA_020510985.1. Taxonomy (NCBI): domain Eukaryota; kingdom Metazoa; phylum Chordata; class Actinopteri; order Cichliformes; family Pholidichthyidae; genus Pholidichthys; species Pholidichthys leucotaenia. The sequence goes on along the minus strand of CM035837.1, from coordinate 56,040,680 downwards.
GATGTAGCCTTTGTTACTTTGGTCCCAGCTCTCTGCAGGTCATTCACTAGGTCCCCCCATGTGGCTCTGGGATTTTTGCTCACCGTTCTCGTGATCATTTTGACCCCACAGGGTGAGATTTTGCGTGGAGCCCCAGATCGAGGGAGATTATCAGTGGTCTTGTATGTCTTCCATTTTCTAATAATTGCTCCCACAGTTGATTTCTTCACACCAAGCTGCTTACCTATTGCAGATTCAGTCTTCCCAGCCTGGTGCAGGTCTACAATTTTGTTTCTGGTGTCCTTTGACAGCTCTTTGGTCTTGGCCATAGTGGAGTTTGGAGTCTGACTGTTTGAGGTTGTGGACAGGTGTCTTTTATACTGATAACGAGTTCAAACAGGTGCCATTAATACAGGTAACGAGTGGAGGACAGAGGAGCCTCTTAAAGAAGTTGTTACAGGTCTATGAGAGCCAGAAATCTTGCTTGTTTGTAGGTGACCAAATGCTTATTTTACTGAGGAATTTACCAATTAATTCATTAAAAATCCTTCAGTGTGATTTTCTGGATTTTTTTTTTCTCATTTTGTCTCTCATAGTTGAGGTATACCTATGATGAAAATTGGAGACCTCTCTCATCTTTTAAGTGGGAGAACTTGCACAATTGGTGGCTGACCAAATACTTTTTTGCCCCACTGTACATACATAAAAATAGTAAGAGAAACTATTTATTAACAGAAGTAAATACTGTAAAACAGTAGAGAAAAATATTTGTAATGTGAGAGTGAAGTACAGGTAGATTTGGGGTCTGTCCCAATTCTCATTTGTACTCCTTTGCCTACCCCTATGAATTGAGATACCCCTTCATGGCTGCACTTTGTCATTGGTACTTGCTGATGGATTTAACCTAACCTGTTTTCACCAGGAAAAAAAAGAAGAGAAAGAAAAAGAAAACTGATTAGAATAAAGTCATCTTAAGGAAAAAATGTTTCAAATTTACATGAACAATTATCAGTAGAAAAGGTCAGAAATTTACTAGAAAGAAAGCTGTAAATTCACAGAGAAAAATTTGAACCCATTGGTCACTGGTTTTGACCCACAAGCCATATGTTTGGCACCCCTGGACCAGCCCATTAGAAATACATATTGAGAGGGTAAACAACAACTTCTTGCCCCCCCAAAATAATCATGTTTAAAGAGTCTGTGACATAATTCAACCAAGACATCATTAGAAAGAAGAACTACTGTGTTTTTATTCTGTGTAGACAAAAAAAATTCAATAATTTTTTTTTTCCATTTACTACCATAAATTACATCGTGATGCAGCAGATTGCGATGTTCGTTTGTCGAAATTGGGTCAAACGGCACTGCCATATTGTGACGTCATGAGAGGAACCCAATATGTAAACAAGCATGGCTGAGTATGCTGAAGCGGAGGAAGTTGTGAGCGATTTCAGCGGAGATTTTAGCGATTTGTCGATAGTTTTTGAGGAAGAAGCAGGACCGAGTGATGAAGAGCGAGTTGGTTCTAACGAAGGACTGCAACCCTGTTTATTTGAACCATATCATTCAGGAAGTGACGAAGACTCGCACGTTTCAGAGGATGAAGGGTCCGACGGTGAAGGGTTAGAGATTGATATCAGTCGCCTCCAAAACACTGAATGGTAATATACATCCATCCATCCATCTTCTTCCGATCTAAAAGACCTGGATGTGCAACTTTGATCATGTTTGATCATACCGGAGTGGTGGCTCAGTTGGTAGAGCATCCGCCCCACACCTGGGAGGCAGGGGTTCAAATCCCGGCCGGGTCATGCCGAAGACCATATAAAAGTGGAACTTCCTGCCGTCCAGCTTGGTGCTCAGCAATAATGGAATGGAGGAGGGAAATTTGTGGCGGCGCCTTGCATGGCAGCGGCCCTCTGATTCTGCACTTGGGGTGTGTGTGATTAACACAGTAGATAGGTAAAACACAATCTCGTTCTACTGTACATGATTGGTTGTACAGTTGAATGACAATAAAGGGTGATTTAATTTAATTTTTAATTTAATTTAATTTAATGTACCTTTGCTATGTTGTAAACATCAACCATAGGCATTGATTTTTTGCATATATTTATGTAATTATTATTATGTAATTTTTTTTTGACATTAGGCGATCGTTATTTAATCGTTTGGTTTAAAGAAATTTTGGCTTCACTGTATTTTTTTATTTCCCCCATTGGGTGGTTGTGGAAATAAAAAAAAAAAAATGCTCAGATATTCAGTTTCAGTAGGCAATGAGATTTACAAAAATGAAAACTGAAAAAAGTAATATAACATTTTTTTAACACAAAGTCGTTTCATTTGGAGTAAAGTCAACACTTGGCTTCAAAATTCAAAGGGGAGGATTTTACTTTCAGCGGAAAAAATATAATAAAATCACGATCGCCTTATGTGGAAAAAAAAAATCAATTACACAAACTCTTTTCCGGGAGAGTTTTGACACTGTTGCTTCTCTGCGCTGTTTTGATATGTTGATATCATCTTTAGCTGTGGGTTTTCGTTTGAAAACCGTAGGTATGGCAGTCGGTTTTAGAACGCGTTTGTAACGAACTTTCAAGCCTAAAGATTCCTGTATAGCAGGCGCCTCCTCAAAACTGTCTGCAGTGAAATGATCGCTACAGAGTGCAGAAGATGGTGTTGGTTGCCATTTGTCCCTTGTTCTCTGTACTTGCTTCGTCCATTTTTTAAGAAGATCTGGATCTTTTGGGAATGCGAACAGGCTTATACTGTATGTTTACTGGGGCAGTTAGAACACCCAGCCGCTGCACATTGTTTCGGCATTTCTTCGCTGATACAGAAGCTAAACAGCTTGTTTACATTGATAGCACACGGATCAGCCAAACTTAAACTCCTCTCATGACATCATATCCGGAAACGAGGCAAGTCTCCGGATATTGCGTTACTGCAACACGGCGCTAAATTTAAATTCACTTAGAAATATTTTTCCACTTGTTTAGCGTTCAAAGTCAACAGAACCAACTATATGGACGATTGAAGATAAATTCATACTGAATATTGAGCCATAGTTCCTACATTGTGTCACAGACACTTTAACTACAGAGGTAGGAGCTGATGTGTGGGGGAGCACAGGGATTATCTACTCACCGCTGGGACAACGGGAGTCAGGGGCAGTTCTAGTGGTGATCTATTCACTGAAAGCAGGGACAGGTGTGTTCTGCTCGCTGCTGTCTGTTTGTCACTGTTTCTCAAGACTGGCTGCAAAATGAGCTCGCCGTGGGTGGAGTCTGGCTCCATTCCGTACTCTGTACAGGAGAAGCCACCACCCACTACAGCATTTCTTCCCACCGGGGTGAGTAGTGGCAGGGTGGGAGACCGACCTGTGGAGTAGACCATCCATGGCTTCTCCAGACTCTATCCACAGTGACAGTGGACTAATGATCACACAGTGTGCAGATAGTGCTTATGGGAGTTGCAGCTTTGTAGTGTCACATTGCATTAGGTTTATTATTACCTCCGCCAAGGAGGTAATGTTTTTACCGGGGTTTGGCTGTTTGTCTGTCTGTTACCAACATAACTCAAAAAGTTATGAATGGATTTTGACCAAATTTTCAGGAAAGGTGTGTAATGGCGCGGGGAACAGATGATTAGATTTTGGTGATGATCTGAGAGTGCATACCTCCACCAAGGGCTTTGTTTGTATTTGTGCAGCAGGATTACACAAAAACTACTGCATGGATTTGGATGAAATTTTCACCAGAGGTGGTTCTTGGGCTAGAGAGGAACCCATTATATTTTGGTGATGATCTGAGAATGCATACCTCAGCCAAGGGTCTTACCTTCTCACAGTGTGTTAGCAACAACACTCCAAAACTGATGGACATACTTTGATGCAATTTTCACCACAAGTGGCTATAGGCCTACACACAAACCCATTACATTTTGGAGATGATCCATGAGAAACGGAAGGATCCTTGGCGGAGGTATCCACTCTATGAGTGCTTTTCTAGTTGTAGATGCCATTTGAGAAAACTACAACCTACCGAAGGGGCTAGGGGAAGTGGCTGTTTCACTGGCCATTGCTGATATCCACTGGCCATTGGCCAGTGTTAATATCAAACCACTACACACACACACACACACACACACACACACACACACAGAGTATACAGTATATATCTGTTAGGAATGCACCACTATCATGGCTAATATTCACGTCTTCCTATATATTGGTATGTTTTTCATTCTAAATGTGTGTTTTGTTTTGTTTTTATATTTTCAGTTTTTTTCAGTTAGAATATTTTTCACCCATGCAAAATTTTGTAATAGATAAACAGCATATCCATAACTTTGTGGTGACCCACCACAATCTACATGGACATTCAATCCTCACACTCAGCTAGCCTGCACTAAGCAGAGGACAATTTGCATACGGACAGAGAGCCCCTAGGAGACTATCAGAACAATGGACTATTGTTATACATCCCCAGATTAAGGAGAGGACGTCCGGGCGCCAGTTGGTCAAGCAAATGATATGTATTGACTGATATGTATATCAATATGCAAATGTACCATGCATTCTCTCTGTTGGTATAACATGTATAAAAGAGCTTGCTATACATGCCTCAACAGCACAACACAACACAGCGCACAGTGCTACAAGTGCGGCTCATGATGTTGGAGGAAAATAAAACTCTGCAACCTTCCAGCTCGCCACATCTCGCCTGAACTTATTTTTCCTTCGCAACTTAAAGATTTTGACTGCATCTTTTGCTAGGTCTAAATTTGGATTCTTTGACATATTATTAAGGAATGGACATTTATTTCAATAAAAATAATAATTGGCATCACTTTATATGCTTTTTACCTTGGGAAAATCAGTAGCTACCTCAAAAATGATGGCTATTTTTTTTAAACCTGCCAGACCAGTTTAATATTTTTATTTTGTTCTCATCTCAGCTGTTCTTAATAATCAGTCTTTTCTTGATTGTCTTAATGCCTTGTGTGGTTGTATGTTGCACATATTGAGCGATGCCATTTTGTAATGTCTTTACACGGTATCATGACAATAAATGTGTTGTAAATGAGCTTTTTTTTATACATATAACAGGTTTTACTGTGACTACTGTGACACCTACCTTACACATGATTCTGTAAGTTGTTTGTATCACATTGATGATCATATTCTTTTTTTTCAGTGCCCATATTAAACACTGACGTTATCATTCTGTTTGTATCTAAGCCTTCAGTGAGGAAGACCCACTGCAGTGGCCGAAAACACAAAGAAAATGTGAAAGATTATTACCAGAAATGGATGGAAGAACAGGCTCAGAGTCTGATCGATAAAACAAGTAAGCAAAAAATATTTTTTTTGCATTAAAAGGAGCATGACTATGAGGATTGGAGGGAGGGATTCTTGAAGTGTTGTACATTTTAAAAAAGGACCCTTTCAAGATGTTCACTGATCTTAAAGCCTTTAATTATGAGTGAAATTAATCTAAAAGGAAAGCGACCTCTAGTGGCAGTAATCTGCTCTTTTTGTGCAGCCAACCGTTCTCCCTCTTAATGTGGGCACTACATGGTTTTTCTTTTCCATATTTAGTAGCCTGATGTAGATGGTGAAAGCTTGTTAAATATCCCACACGAGCCATACTTATACCCATGTGTAGGATATCTAAGCTCTCTACTTAAACATTGCACTCAACACACCAGCTTACTTGGGCCCCCTCTGAGATTACAAACCTCTAATCCACATATGAAATGCAAAGCTTGTGTGGAGTTTTGTCCACCAAGGAAGAATACGTTGCTTTAACTGAAACCTTCTCAAAAAAATAAAGAAGTGGGTGACTGTTAGGAGAAAACCGCAAATCTTTGGCAGCTCTTTTACTATGCAGAAATGCTTGGGTGTGATCCAGGTTTAAAATTAGATCCCAAAATGCCAGGATGACATCACGTTCCTTGCATGATTCATGATTCACATTAAATATTTGTCTTTGTATGTTTAAGGTTTCCTCTTTGTTTTTTACCTTCTCAACAGCGGCTGCATTTCAGCAGGGAAAAATTCCTCCCACACCGTTCCCAGGTGGTCCTCCCCCAGGTGAGTCCACAGTCCTTACACTCTTCTCTAATTTAATAAAGCAAGTCATTACATGGGCACTGGCTGTTTATATATTTAGATTGAAGTGGGAAATGCTGTTTACATATTTTTTTGCTTATTTAAAGGACCATGGAAGTTTTATCTCTCGGCCAATAAACAATGGGAAGCTTGGGCTCCTTTTTGTATCATGTCAGTCTGTGCTCTGCATACTTGGCTGTTACAGATACAAAGTTTTAATAACTCTGCACCAACATTGATTTGCAGGTGGTCCTCCTCGTCCAGGTATGCTCCCGACGCCGCCAATGGGAGGTCCTCCTATGATGCCTATGATGGGGCCACCGCCACATGGGATGATGCCTGGTGGTCCAGGTAAGAGGTTTTTTTTATTCAATTTGCTGTAAATATTGATTGTTTTAAATTATTTCACATCATAATTGGCTTTCAGTACAACACAGCTGTTAACAGTTTTAGATTTATTCTTTTTCTCTTAATTCTTTGTCCTTTCCCCAAAAGTCATTGAAGTAATTTGGTTAGCTGTTTTTCATTCTCACACATGGAAGTGTGTAAATTCTTTTGTATTTTCCATTCAGCCCTTTATTTTGTGGTGTTCGCAGTGCTTCTGTTATGACAGTTTTGACTGTCATTGTTTTTTTTTTCCACTGCTATAAATTGAGTATTTGCAGCTTTCTTTGTCATGCATAATGATATGAAAAAATCCAAACATTTGTCATTGGCATTGTTCAGCTGTCAGTCATATTTTGATAGTTTTGTGGTTGGAATTATTGTTGGTGTCAGAAAGAAAATGTTGACACTCGGGCTGTCATAAATGCCAGATTTGGGGCTCTGATTAGTATTTATCCAGATATTTCTTTGTGGCTCCATGCTTCTGTCAGGTGTCAAAGGTTGTGTTTACCGGGGGGGCTGAAAAATTCATAGTGATCAGATTTGACCAAATGTGGTTTATTTTTCAACATGGTCTCCCCCTTTGGTCCACACACTTCTTCCATCAATGTTGCAGCGCTTGGATCCCTACAGTCAAAAAAATAAACCACATTTGGTCAAATTTGACTACTGTGAACTTTTCAGCCCCCCCCCCCCCCCCCCCTTTCTACAGTACAAACTAGTGTTCAAGTCAGGATTTTTTTTTTTTTTTTTAAGTCAGATTTGCCTGTTATGACGGTTTACATGCTCAGTGGCCACAGGTCAGTCAGTGGTTGTCCTGGGCAGCTTCCAGGTGTGAATGTGTAACTGTGTGAGTGTGAACAGGGCATCCTTGAAAGAGAGGTTGCCTCTCAGTGGACCTTCCTTGTATAAATTAAGGTTAAATAAAATAAAATGAAAACAAGGGACTTTTACCTGACTCAGATCTGTCCAAAATGACAGTAAGACACATCCTAGTTTTGCAACCACTCATTCATTTTAAATGGAGAAAGTATATAGGTTTTTAGGAAGGACATGCTTGGGATTTTGCGCTGAAGTATTTCAATAAGGTAGTCAACTGTATGTGATGCGGTCCTGAGGAAGGAAGGAATCCAGACATAGCACTATTTTAGCAGCAGCTGCTTGCATGGATGCTAACAAGAGCCTTGAGTGATGTCACCAAAGCCCTACATATGTTCAGAGCTAAAAAGTTGTACGAATACTGATCTGACTATTCTTAATCAAATCGTATGGCTACTCATCTATGTATCTAATCCAGAACCACATGAAAGTGACTCACAACTGATCTGAACAATCAGATTTGCAGGTTTAGACTGGAAAAAATAAATCTGTGTTTTTAGGGTAAAAAAACAAATCAAATTTGAATAGGTTTAGGCTGATAATGAATGTAGCCAAATATTGTGATGTTGGGCAGATGTAACAAACAAATGGTCAGATAATCAAATATTTAGGTGCAGCACTGGTTCCACCTTTGAGAGCTGTGCTTATCAGAATCAGCTGGGTTAGTGAGTGGGTGGAACAAATATGGGACGGTCCCAGGACTTGCTGAATCCAGAAATTCCCACTTCTGTTTTCCACTTTAATAACCAATTAGGATAAGGGGGAAAAAAAGACACTGGTATCGTAATACTTTTTATATAAAGAATTATTAATAAATTTTACAATCACAAACTTGCCTGTTTAGGTACCAGAGTAATAGAAACCAATTGACTTTTCAGTCCACTAGATGGTGCTAACTGCTCAATGTCTGGTTAGGTTAGCACGCAAAGGAGTGACTCCTAAGATCTAAGCAGGAGTTGAACAAGGCAAAGATCGGGATAGAAAAAAATACATATCGCAGTTCTTGGTGTATTGCAAGATTGTGATAGCATATTGTGCGGCCTCTAATAATTCCTACCCCAAACAAAGCTAGCATCTGCTAAGAGTGTATGTTATCTTAACAAACTTATTCTAAAATTTAAATGCAAAGAAACTCCCCTATGTTGAACTGATCCCGCCACTGTTTCTTCTAGGAGGCATGAGGCCACCAATGGGAGGCCCCATGCCAATGATGCCAGGACCGCCACACATGATGCGTCATCCCCGACCAATGATGATGCCAGTGAGGCCCGGCATGGTGCGACCGGACAGATAAGACCGAGGCGACTTTCCACTTCCTCTGTTGCTGTAAAGTGCCACCATTTTGTGAGGACTCTTGATTTCATGTTTGGATTTAACATGTGACCTTTTTACTGCTTCAGCATCTCCTCAACCTTCATCACAAATCCCTGATTTCATTTTTGGAAGTTACATTTTTCCTGGTAGTTATTGCAAATCACCTAAATTTGATACGCTGATTTTATTTTATTTTTTTTAATCACAACCTCATTTTGGAGTGTTAAGATGAGAAAATCTCTTCTCACCCTGAATACTGTTCATCTTACACATTGAAGAGTGTGTTGACATTAGTTAGTATTTTTCTGTTTTTTTGGGGGGGGGGGGAGGGGGTTAAATGTTTTTGTGTTTCCCTACATCTTTTTGAGAAATAAAACAATGATCTCAAGCATGATTCTTTCAAATCATTGTTCATATAAAATGGATGCAAATGCTTACATTAACGTGTGTGATGAAGAAAATACTGGTATAAATTATTAGGAAAAGGGGGGAAAAAAACAAAACGTTTTGACTATTTTCAATTTTCCATTTCAGAACAAGTCAAAAACACAAAATAATGCACAATGAACACATTAACAGTCTGGGCAGTCCAGTAAATAAAAGGGGGCGGTTGTCCTTCAGGTTATGTCCTTTATACAACTCATAAACTCAGACCATGTGTCCTGAAACCTTCCTTGGTTGTGACTAGTCCTTGCCACCAGTGCTTCAAAGGAAGCAGTGTCCGTCATCAGTCTAAACCATTCTTTGAACTCAGGTTTAGTCCGACTCCTCCAGTGGGCAGAATAACCCGAGAGGCAGTTATGAACCCAACCAGTGCAAAGCCATACTGTTGTTTTGTTATGCCTGGAGGTAAGGGAGTCCAGTCTCCTAATAGGCAGAGCTGAGGAGATGCTGGTAGAGGCCTATGAAGCCGTTTCCCAACACACTCTATTATTTGTTTCCAAAGGGGTGCCGCAAAACAACAGTCCCACAATAAATGAAGAAATGTACCCACTGCTGATCCACATTTCCAGCAGTAATTGTCAGGTATCAGAACCATTCTTTTAAGTTTTACAGGTGTATAATAATACAGATGAACAATTTTGTAATGAATGAGTTTGCCCACTATATCTCTATCTGGCAGGGGTGTGTTTGTGCCGGCTAACAGTAACTTAAAGGGGTCATTGACTGAAAAATCATGTTTTTGTAGGTTTTAACCTTGTCAGATGTGTCTAGTGGCCACGTGATTATCAGAAAAAAAAAATTATATATATATAAACACCCACTTCTCTTAAGAAAACCCACAGCCTTTATATCATTTTTCTGTCAGAGGAGCTGTTTTGACTCTTCCAGGTTTGCTATTGAACATCATAAACATGGCAACCCCAGCCTTGATACCTGCCTGCTGCTGTTATTGACCAGCCTAGCTATCTGTCATGTAGATGGGTGGGGAGCCAAAAGTGTTAGCTTCAGAGCTAACAGTGCTGCTAGGGGACTCTGATCATGATGAATGTTAGAACAAGGATTCAGTGTACCCCACCCAGTATGGGGTTACCGGGGCCCCACCCTGGAGCCAGGCCTGGGGAAGGAGCTCGATGGCTAGCGTCTGGTGGCCGGGTTTCCGCCCACGGGACCCGGCCGGGCTCAGCCCGAAGGAGTTACATGGGTCCGCCCTCCAGTGGGCTCACCACTTGGAGGAGGGACCATGGGGGTCCGGTGCTATGTGGATCAGGTGGCGGTCAAAGGTGGAGACCTTGGCCGTCTGATCCCAAGCTTCCTAAACTGGCTTTTGGGACGTGGAGTTGTTTACCAAGTGTGGATTATATTCTTTAGATTTCAGGCACCCTAATATACATCTCTGTGTTTGCCAGATTCACTAATCCACAGTTGATAATATGTCTTGCATCATTCTGACTTATTTTGTTACATTTTTGCCATGATGGTGCATTAAACCGCTAAGCTGGATTTATGCACCCACATCACGTCAATGCCATTACCAACATTATCGCAGACACAGTGATCGGCAGTTTTTTCTTGTGTGTTGAGTGAAATGCATTGTTCTGTTAGCAAAACAGGTTTCAGCCGATGTGAAGAGTGATTTGTGTTTTCTTGTGTGTTTTGGTTTATGAAATAGCAACGGACAAGAGCAGATTGTGATGAAGTTGGAGCTAAAAAATGTTAAGAAAAAGCAACTTTTAATATGATTGTTGCACAGAGAAGAAGAGAAGTTGGGGAAAACGGTGCATGCGGCCACCACCACTGCTGTTTTGACAATCTGTGTAATTACTGGGGTTATGACGAGCCGCAAAATGTTCTGTATGTGTTTACTAGCGCAATATTTTTTAAAATTTGGTCCGTTGTTTAACTGACTAGTATTGGAAGTTGTGCCTCCATGAACAAGCAAAGCAGCGGCGAGAAGCAGGAAATATGAAGGAGGAGACAAAGCAGACTAATCACAGCTCTTAACGGTCTGCGTCGTTGATGTGCACCTCTCCGTCTCTGGAGAGATGCACGTCAGGCGATGCAATAGGAACGCATGTTGCTGCTGTGTTGACGCTGTCGCAGCTGCATCTTGTCAACGTGGGTGCATAACTTGCGCATTAGTATTAGCTTGGCTAGGCAGTTGGACAGGCTGCCTGGTGTTAGCTTAACTGTCAATCCGCCAGGTTTCGATTGCTATTTTCTATAATTCACCTCCTTCTGGAATCCTTGTTCATCTACCAACTCTTGACCATATAGAGCGGTGGCCCTCAATTCGGCCCACGAGCCCCTATTTGTGGTCCCCAAGCTGTGATTTCTTCACTACGTTTTTTTGGTTTGGTCAGCACCTGTAAACGTGAACTGTTCTCTCCATGCCAACAATGCGGTGATCGTCTGCCAGCGTGCAAGTGTCGCTTTTTTACTTTCACTTTTGGAGCGGTAGCCAGCAGTGGGAGCCTAGATTGAACGAAAATGGCATGTTCCAAGTTTGCTGCTAAAAGAAAAGTGGACATTGAAAATCTGCAATTCAAAGATGAATGGACTGAGCAAATGCATTTGTTCTCCCTCCTACCAGCACAAGACCAATGTGCTTCATATTGCCAGGAGACCACAGCTATGACAAAGATTTCCAATTTGAAACGGCATGATGAGAGCAAGCATAGGAATTTTGAAGAGACATTTCCTCAAAATTCAGAGGTAGGAACAAAAATAGAAGCACTGAAATCGTCATATCAAGCTGCAAGCAGGATTCTTGTTATATCTATGACACAACAACAAAAAGCAACAGTTTTGAAAGTCTTGTGAAAGTCGCTGCCTTCACCCAGCTCCTCCCACAGCAGAACAGCCCGGTGGCATGGGCGTAAATCAAGGAGGTCCAGGGGGGACAATTTTTTTTTTTTTTTTTTTTTAATTTGCAGCTTTTCTTATAAATGTGTAACTTTTTCTCATTAATTTAGTAGATTTAGAGGTAATGTTTTCAGTGGCGTTGGTTTGTCGGTTACCAACATAACTCAAAAAGTTATGAACGGATTTTGATGAAATTTTCAGGAGAGGAGTGTAACGGCATGGGGAACAGATGATTAGATTCTGGTGATGATCTGAGAGTGCATACCTCCACCAAGAGCTTTGATTTATTTGTGCAGCAGGATTACACAAAACTACTGGATGGATTTGGAAGAAATTTTCGTCAGAGGTGGTTCTTGGCCTAGAGAGGAACCCATTACAGTTTGGAGAGGATCTGAGAATGCATACCTTTGCCAGGGCTCTTATCTTTTCAGTGTTTTAGCAATAATACTCCAAAACTACTGGACAGACTTTGATGCAATTTTCACCACATGTGGCTGTAGGCCTACATACAAAGCCATTACATTTTGGAGGTGATCCATGAGCGACAGAAGGAACCTTGGCGGAGGTATGCGCTCCAAGTGCTTTTCTATTTTGTAAATGTAAAACTTTTTTGTTGTAAATTTGCCACTTTTCCCTCATAAATCTGCCGTTTTTGCATCTTAAATCTGTATTTTTTTTCTTGTAAATTTGTAACTTTTTTGTTTTTTTCTTGTAAATTTACATATTTTTTTCTCACTAAATTTGCAACTTTTTTGTAGTAAACTTGACTTTTTGTAAATGTGCAATTGTTTCTTTTAAATTTGCAATTTTCTTTCTCATAAATTTATGCCTTTTTCCTGTAAATTTGCAGCTTCTTTTCCCCATAAGTGTACATTTGTACATTCTTTCTCATAAATTTGTGACTGACAACAAAAATACTTGTAGTGTCCCCTCAATATTTACTCTGGAGAAAATGTTATGTTTATTGTGCCTTCCAACATAAAAAAGAAATATCCACCCATGCAGCATGCTTTCACTGCCTCTGACCTCTGTTCCACTGGAAAAAAACAAATGCGGACCCCTGGCAAAAATATTTGAGGACCCCAGATATAGAGAATGGGCATTGACGTCATGCTGTGCTGCATTCTGGGCCATCGTAGCCATTGTTGTGGTCTGGCTTCTTTGTTTACTTGTAGTCTACAGCAGCTGCTAACTGGGACAGTTGTACGTGCGATGGAATGCAGCAAACAGAAAATTAAAATTGAATAAGGAAGCAAAGGAGTGCTACCTGAAAAAAATTAAAGAAATAAACAGGATCGATCGATATCAGCACAAGAAATGGACTACGGATCTCAACCAACTGCTTGGAGTCACACTCCCAGATGTTTGCCTACCTGGTTTGTGGGGTAAGCACATGCACCCATGAGCAAAGAACTATAAATTGTTAGAGGCTCATGTTCAGTTCACCAATGGATGGTCCAGCCGCCTCAAATCTTCCAGGTGAGCGACTAGAAAACCGTTGTTTTCACAAAGGTAAGCAATCATTGTTTCTACACGGTTTTCTGCACTAGCATGTGTCTCTGCAACTGCAGGCATTTCTAAGTCCCAGCAGTGAAATGTTGGATTTATGTTCAAATTTGTCATATGATGCTTGATAAGTACAGTGATGTGAAAAAGTGTTTGCCCCCTTCCTAATTTCTCATCTTTTTGGATGTTTGTCACACTTAAATATTTCAGATCACCAAACCAAATTTAAATATTAGACAAAGATAACACAAGTAAACACAAAATGCAGTTTTTAAATGAAGGTTTTTAATATTGAGGGGGAAAAAAATCCCAACCCTACATGGTCCTGTGTGAGAAAATGATTGCCCCCCCCCCCAAGTTAAACCATAAATTAACTGTGGTTTATCACATCTTTGGAAAGCTGAGTTCAATTTCTGTAGCCACACCCAGGCCTGATTACTGCCACACTTGTTCTCAGTCAAGAAATAAATAGAATCAGCCTGACAAAGTGAAGTAAACCAAAAGATCCTCCAAAGCTAGACATCATGCTGCGATCCAAAGAAATTCAGGAACAAATGAGAAAGCAATTGAGAACTATCAGTCTGGAAAAGGTTATAAAGCCATTTCTAAAGCTTTGGGACTCCAGCGAGCCACAGTGAGAGCCATTATCAATAAATGGCATAAACATAGAACAGTGGTGAACCTTCCCAGGAGTGGGTGGCCGACCAAAATTTCCCCAAGAGCACAGCGAGGACTCATCCAAGAGGTCACAGAATTCCCCTCAACATCATCCAAAGAACTGCAGGCCTCACTTGCCTCAGTTAAGGTCAGTGTTCATGACTTCATCATAAGAAAGAGACTGAGCAAAAATGGCCTGCATGGCAGAGTTCCAAGACAAAAACAACTGCTGAGCAAAAAGAATATAAAGGCTCGTCTCACTTCTGCCAGAAAACATCTTGATGATCCCCAAGACTTTTGGGAAAATACACTGAACTGACGAGACAAAAATTTAACTTTTTGGAAGGTGTGTATCCCATTACATCCGGCGTAAGAGTAACGCAGCATTTCAGAAAAGGAACATCATACCAACAGTAAAATATGGTGGTGGTAGTGGGATGGTCTGTGGCTGTTTTGCTGCTTCAGGACCTGGAAGACTTGCTGTGGTAAATGGAACCATGAATTCTGCTGTCTACCAAAAAATCCAGAAGGAGAATGTCCGGCCATCTGTTCGTGACCTCAAGCTGAAGCGCACTTGGGTTCTGCAGCAGGACAGTGATCCAAAACACACCAAGTCCACGTCTGAATGGCTAAAGAAAAACAAAATGAGGACTTTGGAGTGGCCTAGTCAAAGTTCTGACCTGAATCCGATTGAGATGCTGTGGCATGACCTTAAAAAGGCAGTTCATGCTCAAAAACCCTCCAATGTGGCTGAATTACAATTCTGCAAAGATGAGTGGGCCAAAATTCCTCCACAGCGCTGTAAAAGACTCATTGCCAGTTATGGCAAACGCTTGGTTGCAGTTGTTGCCGCTAAGGGTGGCCCAACCAGTTATTAGGTTTAGGGGGCAATCACTTTTTCACACAGGACCATGTAGGTTTGGATTTTTATTTCCCTTAATAAACACCTTCACTTAAAAACTGCATTTTGTGTTTACTTGTGTTATCTTTGTCTAATATTTAAATTTGTTTGATCTGAAACATTTAAGTGTGACAAACATACAAAAAAATGAGAAATCAGGAAGGGGGCAAACACTTTTTCACACCACTGTATATACACATTACACAACTGGACATGAAATACTAATCAGGTAATATGATAAGCCCGACGCTGGCACACAGGAAAAATTACCAGTATAATAAGCTGTTACAAAAATATGCTAAATCAGGACAGTGACGTTTTTATAGTCACCTGAGAGGAGAATCTGCTGAATGTAACAATACCAAACATTCTATGGACTTCAGTCCCCAGCTGACTTTAAAACCATGTGTAATGAAGGCAACAATGTGCGCTCTGGGAATTCCCAGCCGGCTTGTTAAGTTTGCAACAACTCCGTGTGCATACAGGTAATCTTTATGTGTTTAAATGACAACTTACATTCGTGAAAATACCATGAACACATGACCATGTTTGCAGGAATATTGTCAAAGCTGATGTCTTTCCTTCTGACCGCTGCGATCCATTCCATCCGGTGCCTCATTGTTAGCTCGGAGACCCGATTCTTCACTTTTCTTCCAAGTTGGGATGTTAAAAAAAAGCGTATGGCGTTATCAATCTTTTTCCCACGCCAATCGTGAGAACAGTTGTTGCATTTGATAATGCATCAAAACTTCCCCATTCTAACTTGTGGTATTCAGGTGAATAGTAACACACTGAAGCAACCCTCTCAAAATCTTCAACTTAACTGCTTTCTTCACTTACTACTGAACAAAGACAGGCAGACCACTTTTCCCACAATTCCTTGCCGTATTTCCAACGGGTGACGTCACGCGCCCATTTCCTATATGTTGCTCTTAGATGTTATTTTCAGCAGCTAGCTAAATGGACCACCATTCACAAATGTTTCTGTACTTATTGCACTCCAGGGACTGGTCATGTCTGAATGATCAGTGAAACCACACACCCCTGTCCACCAATGATGCATTATTTCATTCATTCTTTAAGGCAAATTTATGTTAGTTGCCTCAGGCTCATTATGTGAGCTAGGAGCTAGCCAGCTAAGATTAGCAATAGTGATGTAAGAGGGAAGGCGGAGTTAACTGTGCTTGCTTCTTGGGCATTTAAAGAGACATACACTGAAAGGAGCTGTGCTGAAGAATGCTGCAAAAGATGATTCACAAGGATGCTGCAATAATGAAAGAAAATTTGACCAAAATATGTCACAAACATTTCATTAAGACCTGCAGGAGCTGTCAAAATGTCAAAGTGCAGTCAATGACCCCTTGAACATCCTGTAAACTCTGTATTGCTCTTTTTTCTCTCATGCTGATTATTCCATCATCCAAAACCATCATATTTTAATGAGATAAGCAACTCGAGATTCAGGAGAGACTCAAACAAAAGATCATCTTCAAGATTATTTCCTTAAATGATGCAATACATTTCTTTGGCTGTGCTGAAAAAGTGGTGACTTGTTCACCTTAATATGCAGAGGAAAACTGTTCAAGATTTCGCTCAACTTTTTATTAAAAATTTCCCAGAGTATAAGTTGGAGTCAAATGATCACCCAGAAGTGCATATTTAAAATTTAGGAGCTTGGCCATCTGCACACAGTCCAGATTAGGCCTTACTGAAGAAAACACTTTGGTAGGATACAAACTTTGGATGACTTCACTGGAGAGAACTGCCTTTGTTATGTTCAACATCTAGGCTAAGCTGACATAATTTAGTTTTGTACTTTGAAATGCTATAGTCTTCCCTCCCCTTTGCCATAAACACTTTTCCCCAACTGCAGAAAGTTAGAAAATTAGCAAAACTTTCTGCTTAAAATGCTGTTCATGTGGTGTACAGCGGGGTTTTATAAGGTAGTGACTGAAAAGGGCATTTTAAAAAGACTGAACTGCTGATAACACCGCTCCACATTCAAGTACTTCCAAATTCGTTTTTAGCTCTGGGGTACTGTTTGCTATAATAAGGTTTGTAATATCTACTTTATTAAATGATGCTATACGTATGTGCTTAGAAGCTGAAATCGTGATGCTGTCAAAAATTAAACTGCAGGAGCTTACTGCTTCGAGCCTCTGATTGGCAGCTGAATGCTGTCTGCTGCTGACAAAATTATAAGGTGTGAAATGTGCGTTGAAAAAATGAAATTTGACAGAGCATCACTCTGATGAACAGTTTGATTTTGCTCCAAGAAGGGGGGGAGGAAGTACTTTTTTTTTTCTTTATCCAAATCTTGATTTAAATAAGAAGCACATTATGTCCTCTTAATGCACTTAGGGCTTTTCTGTTTCGTTGTGGTTTTGATATTTAGTGTTTAAATTAATCTTCACTTTAATATTCAGAAATCACTATTGAGCAATATTGGTATGTCGCTCAAGAGCCAAGTAAATACAATTGTGAAAGTAAATTTAATGTTTTAAGGAGAAAAGATGGCATAAAGATCATTTTTCAAACCCAAATAGTCCATCTTTGTTGAAAACGTATAGCTTTAGCTAATTATTAGAATTTTACTGTAGTTTTCCTGCATGCGGCAATAAAGCATCCTTGGTCCTTGATCTGACTGATGGAATGGGAGAAAAATGGAACACAAGGCAGGAACCAATCAACCAGATGTTGGTGATGAAGGAGATCATTCTGGCCTGACCTTGGATGCAAACTCACCTGAGGATCATTGTGTGTGAGTTTGATGCTTATCCTTGTAACTGAGCAGGAGGAGTAGCAATGGGTGCGGAATGTGGACAGACAGATGGACCCTGGACACTGCGTTGTTGCATAAGCTCCTTTTGGCTTTGATAGGATGAGCTAAAAATACCCTTTTTTATCATCAAAATTGTTGTGTTTTATTCAGTATGATGTAAAACTATTGATTATGCAGACAAACTCATTAAAGTGTCACCGTGCATGAAAGCTGTCCTATCTTTGGCAGGAACACAAGCTGCCACCTGCTGGATATCGGAGCGAGGACAGCTTTAAGGCTCTTTCAAATTGGCTTTGTTGTTCAGACCTGAAATTTTTTCATGAATTTTGTAGAAAATGATCCTTGGCATACATATACTTTATCACCTTCTTACTGAAGTTAAGATATTTTGCACCATTTGCTCTTTATTATTGTTTAGGAACTGGTGGGGCTTGTGATCTGTTACTTATTTAGGAGATGTTCTTGGATTCTCAGCCATTTCAAAACACAGGGTCGGAACTTTTTTTTTTAAATACTCAGCTTAAGGCTTAATCAGGACTTTAAAATGTAGCACCTGTAATGAATATTCCTTAATAGAAAGTATGAACAGCAAGGGTGTGCTGACTATAATCACAACAGCACTGAAGGTCTGATACTAACGGTCTGCTCACACTGGTGCCAGGTGAAATGGCCCTCTCCTCAGTCTGCTGGTGACCTGCATTAGCCGGCACTCTTCTTTTTATTTGTTTTTTTGTTTAGCACAGTTCCCAGATTTTCTAAAGGAGTCCCTAACTTTATGCGCAGCTTCTTCACCATATCCCAACACAATTGGCCGATTGTATCTGCAAGCCACTAGATTGTCGTGGATTTCCCAAAGACCTCAGAGTTCTTGTGGGTTGTGTCTGACTAAGTTTCCAGTAAACACTTGATCTCAGCGTCAGACCAAGCTGACCCCTTTGCCGCCATCATTTAAATGACTAGAGAGGAACGGTCATGGATTACATGTCTCATGCATGGAACACACCCATGCACATGTTCGTACCTGAGTGAACACTTGGATTCATTCTGTTCCAGAGACTACCTCTACCAATTGTTCGAAAGCTGGAGAACTGTTCCATTCTGTAGAACAGTAGGGAGCCAACACACTTATCAGACATTTCAGACTTCAAGCGTCAGTCAGTATGGAACAGACACTACAGTGAAAGTGGGTCCTTAATTATCTGAATTGGAGTATTTAAAGTAACACTATGGAATAATTGCTTTGTTACCACCGTCATAAATACTTTTCATGGGGTGAGCCATGTGCATTTGTTTACAGGCTCATGGGTAGGGAACCAGCTTATTCAGAAGTCTTTATCTCATTTGGAAACAAAGAGGTTCAGAAAAAAAAAATACAACTTATTTAATAGCGACATGGCCAAGATACCATCAGTCTTGCATCCTTTACCTCTTTCAGCTCTTGCCAGTAAGTGTAAGCCCATCCAATATTCACTCTTGTCTGGTCATAGTCTTGGTTTCTTTTTACTTCCTCCGACAAAATCCTCTTTGGTTTCTTCTCTGGCTGGTGTCTTCACTGCAATGATGTCGATTCTGAAAATGCCAAGCTAGATGTAGGTTAATTGGAGACTCTAAAGTGGCTCTAGGTGTGAATGTGTGTGTGACTGGTGAAGGGATTGGCACTGTACAATGGCTGTCTCTTCCATCCAGGTGGATGCCCTGAATTTCCCTCGGATTAATAAAGTATACAAAATACAAAAATGGATAACTTCATGTTATAGTTAGCAGCCAAATAATACTGCACTGTGTCACTGGCTATTTGGATCCAGGCTGTAAAATGTGCCCATTTTAGTCTTTGTGTTCCTACCTGAACAGGAAAGTTATAGTACATAGAGCTTTTGCAGGCATTGAGTCCCCGTTCAGGTGGAAGTGAAGTTCACCTGGTTAAATGTTCATGTACCTCCATGATGATTTTAACATTATTTGAAGGTGAAAATCCCACCTGACGTTGCTTTAAACCAGTCTGAATCTTGAACTTTTGTCTCTTAGGGAGTGCTTGTACATACACTGCTGAACCTTTAGAAACTTGAACATGTGTGATATGGACATTCACTCTTGTACCAGAACACACATTAAAGAAAAGTATAAGATTTATGTAAAGTGTTACTCCTGTGATAGACTCAGGATTTGTGCAGGCTCAGCTCTCTTCTCACATGAGCGTCAGCCCACACATTACAAGCAGAAATGGACAGCAGATGGATATTTATATTGTTTCACTAGACAAATGAGAAAGGTGACCCGACCCTCATTAGTTTACCCAGTCAAGAATGTCTGAAGAATCACAGGTCTTACATAAGAATCTGCAGCAGCTAGTGAATCATTATCTCAGCTGACATTTGCATCCTCAGTGCCTCGCAAGGATTCGGCACTCCTCTCTTGCTGGGACTTAACATCTGCATCTGAAGCACAAACGTCAGCCTATAATTATGACGGTGCCTCAACAGATGGAGCTAGAGAGTCGTAATGCTTTTCAATTAGAGCTAAGACACTGGAATGATGTGCATTGAATGATTATGTGCTTCCATGGACTGTCAAATTTCTTTGTATCTCACACTCCCAGAGGACATTTTTGTGGCTTTATGGTTTGGGAAATTTCTAGGCCATGTATAAAAAAGAAACAAATTTGTTGGGGGGCAATAGCCATATGCTTCATGCTGTGTTTGCCAATTTATACCCTTGCATACGGCTAGGACAGTCAAAAACCGTTGCAACACTGTGCATCTTATCAGATAACTTTTGGGAGCTGTCGGTCATGCATGGCGTAAACTGTAATCTTCAAAGCAACCTCTGTAGATTAGATCCAATCCCGAGACCATTCTAAGGGATGGATTCCATTAAGTGTCCTATAAACATCCACTCTCCACATCAATGAGACAGAAATAAAACCATGTTAATGCACATTTTATGCATATGTCGAGCATAGGCGGATGCCCCTGTGTCATCTGAAATCGGAAGAGTCTTTATGAATATTCAATCCAGCCATGAAGTGGAGCGTTGCCCTGAAGGGAGTGGAGTGGTGAAAAGGGTTTGTGATTAGAGCTCAGGATTTGGGGAAATCATGAGAAATCTACAGGAGGGAGGCCACTCATAGACGTTCACTCCAGGGTTTGGATGAATAAAATAAGGTGCTGAGAGAGAGAAAAAAAAAATTATTCACAGGCATTTTTAATAGTAGCAGCTGAGGTGACCTTTGGATGAATATTCACTTCATGTTTCTGGTTCTGGTACGATGCTCTGCACTATAAAAATACTGATGGCTACTAGTGGTATCCCTCAGCCTACTGGCATTGTGAGCACTGGCTGAATTTCTGTGCCATTATCCAATATCCCACATTTTTCATAGATGCAGCTATGAGGTCATTATGAAAAGCCTACATCATTTCATTCACAAGTTATCACATTTACAAGGTTTTTTGAGAGTTGACCTCTGCCCTTGACCTGAGATCAAGGTTGCCAAAATTCAAACTCATGCCAGATTTTTCAAAGAACTATGGTATCAGTGTGAATTGTACGTCATTTTGAATGAATTAATCTTTATTTCGGATAGATTAGATTAAAAGATTAAAAGAAAGGAACAGAATAATATAACAAGGGGGGAAAAAAAAATCTAACAAGGTCAAATTAAACAATAACTCCTCGGATTATACATAAGTTATCCGAAATGGGTGCTGGCTGAAGCCGCAGCTTATATTGCCCACCCATGTTTCATGTAAAAATTAAAAAAAAAAAAAAAAAAAAAGTGATTACAAATCTAAACAAAGCCAAGACAAAACGTGACAAAACAAAACTAAGCAACAGCTCAACACAGACTGGATATGATAATCCTTATATGATTTTACATGTTTTTTGCATATATGTTTGGAGTATTTCTTCCTTTAGTTTTTGTTTAAATTGTCCAAGCGTTGTACATGATTTTAATTCAGGTCCAAAAGCGTTCCACAATCTGACTCCTTGCACTGAGACACAGTGTTGCTTGGTGGTAGTTCTCACTGAAGGTTTTTGAAATATACATGTTCCTCTGAACTGATATTGTTTCTCCCTTATTTGGAACAACTTTTGGATATTTACAGGCAATGATAGATTCTTCACTTTAAACATTATTACTGCAGTTTTAAAATCAACCAGATCTTTCAACTTGAGAGCTTTTAATTTAAGAAAAAGTGGGTTTGTTGTTTCTCTGTAAGCAGCTTTGTTTATTAACATCTATTTTTAACTAACTATAAACTAATAAACTAAATTATTAACATCTATTATTTGTTTTTTATCATGTTTGTTCTCTCTCTTAGATTGAGTCCCCATCATGCTGTTTGCTCTCTACATGTCTGTTCTTTTCATCTTCTCTGTCCCCTCACCCCCCAGCCAGTCGCAGCAGATGACTGCCCCTCCCTGAGCCTGGTTCTGCTGGAGGTTTCTTCCTGTTAAAAGGGAGTTTTTCCTCTCCACCGTCGCCAAGTGCTTGCTCACAGGGGATCGCCTGATTGCTGGGGTTTTTCTGCAGCTGTGGGGGTTCCCCCTACAGTTGATAGTGCTATGAGATGACTGTTGTTGTGAAATGGCGCTATATAAATAAAGTTGAATTGAATTATTCTAATAGCTCTCTTCTGAAGCATAAAGACTGGATATAGGTTTGTTTTATATGTATTTCCCCATACTTCAGTACAATATGTCATGTATGGGAGTATTAATGAATGATACAAAGTCTATAGTGTGGGTTGATTCAGCAAATATTTCGCTCTGTATAGTATTGCGATTGATTTGGATATTTTACCTGTAATATAATTAATATGTGACTTCCAACACAGTTTATCAATTATTACTCCAAGGAATTTAATTTCGGATACCCTTTCAATCTCTACACCATTTACACTGAGTTTAGATACTGTGTTGTGATGGTTGTTAAAAATTATAAATTTTGTCTTACTTAAATTGAGCGTTAATTTGTTTGAATCAAACCACAGTTTAAGCTTTCCTAATTCCTTTCTGAGTGTATCCAAAAGTTGTTCCAAATTGCTTCCACTGCATAATAAATTAGTGTCATCTGCAAACAATATTAAATCCATTTTTTCTGAAACTTTACATTTATCATTTATATACATATTGAATAACAATGGCCCCAAAACTGAACCCCGTGGGACTCCACAAGTAACCTTCAGTAACTGCGAGTTTTTACTACCAACACATACATCAGGGGTGTCCAACCATGTGCCATGGAGAGCCAAGACCCTGCAGGTTTTCTCTTCTACCCAGTCTCTTCAGCAGGTGTTTTCACTTATCAGCAATCAGTGGGAAGAAGTTCACAGAAATCTGCTGTTGAAGACACTGGTTGGAGGTAAAACCTGCAGGGTCTTGGCTCTCCATGGCACATGGTTGGACACCCCTGACATACATACTGATATCTGTTCTTTAAGTAACTACATATCCAGGACAGTGCTATCCCCAATACCATAATTTTGTAGTTTCTTTAACAATAATTTATGATCCACTGTATCAAATGCTTTTTTAAGATCCAGGAATACCCCATCTGAATACTCTTTATTTTCAACGGCAGTTGATATTTTTTGTATAAATTCCATTGGAGCAAATGCAGTTGTTGTCTTTTTTTTTTTTGTTACTTATTTGTACCCGTAGGTAGATTTGGTTTGCAGTCTGGTGACAAGCCACCAGCTGCTGGTCGCTGCGTGCGCGAGCGCCCTAAACCTACATGTTTTTGGTATGCCAGAATCAGAATCAGAATCAGGTTTATTGCCATTGTTCATGTAGTACACAAACTAGGAATTTGTCTCGGTACAATGCTGCAACATTAAACATGGTAAGATAAGAGAAATAAACTATACATGTAATAAAGTGTAGGATAAGATTAAGTGATACTGGTCAACAGTTAAAATATATATTAGCCAGCAGCAGATACTGTGGAGAACTATATAGTGCAGTCGGTAATGCAGGAAGAAAACAGTGATGATTGACATGAGTCTGGTTGAGCTGCTGTACATGGTGCACGAGAGTCACTTAGTGTTCAGCAGTCTAATGGCAGAGGGGAAGAAGCTGTTCATGTGACGGGAGGTTTTAGTCTGGATGGACCGAAGTCTTCTACCAGAGGGGAGGGGGGCAAACAGTACGTGACCAGGGTGTGAGGGATCGGCTATGATCCGGCCAGCACGCCTCCGGGTCCTGGAGATGTACAGATCCTGGAGAGATGGGAGCTTGCAGCCGATCACCTTCTCAGCAGTGCGCACGACGCGCTGCAGCCTTAGTCTGTCCCTGGCAGTGGCTCCTGCGTACCACACGGTTATGGAGGTGGTGAGGATGGACTCGATGATGGCTGTGTAGAACTGCACTAACATCTTGGTGGGTAGCTTGAGCTTCCTCAGCTGCCGCAGGAAGAACATCCTCTGCTGGGCTTTTTTGATGAGTGAGCTGATGGTCAGCTCCCATTTGAGGTCCCTGGTGATGGTAGTGCCTAGGAAGCGGAAGGAATCAGCAGTGGTGATGGGAGAGCCTGAGAGGGTGAGGGGGGGCAGAGGAGTAGTGACTTTCCTGAAGTCTACAATCATCTCCACTGTCTTCAGAGCGTTCAGCTGCAGGTTGTTATTGCTGCACCAGGACGCCAGCTGGGCCACCTCTCTCCTGTAGGCGGACTCGTCGCCGTTGGAGATGAGCCCGATGAGGGTGGTGTTGTCCGCAAACTTGATCAACTTGACAGACTGGTGGCTGGAGGTGCAGGAGTTGGTGTAAAGGGAGAAGAGTAGGGGGGAAAGTACACAGCCCTGGGGTGATCCGGTGCTGATGCTAGTATAGTCTGAGACAGTCTTTCCCAGCCGCACATGCTGCCTCCGGTCCGTCAGGAAGTCGATGATCCACCTGCAGAGGGAGTCAGGCACGTTGAGCAGGGACAGCTTGTCCCGGAGCAGAGCGGGGCGGATGGTGTTGAATGCGGAGCTGAAGTCCACAAACAGGATCCTGGCGTAGGTTCCCGGGGAGTCCAGGTGCTGCAGGATGGAGTGGAGGGCCAGGTTGACTGCATCGTCTACAGACCTGTTGGCTCGGTAGGCAAACTGCAGCGGGTCCAGGAGAGGGGTGGTGATGGACTTGAGGTGGGACAGGACCAGGCGCTCAAAGGACTTCATGACTACAGAGGTGAGCGCTACAGGTCTGTAGTCATTAAGTCCAGTGATCCGTGGCTTCTTGGGGACAGGGATGATGGTGGAGGATTTGAGGCAGGATGGCACGTGGCATAACTTAAGGGAGGTGTTAAAAATGTCTGTGAATACAGGAGCCAGCTGTTTCGCACAGAGTCTCAGGGTGGAGGGAGACACGCTGTCTGGGCCGGGGGCCTTGCGCGGGTTCAGTCTGGAGAACTGTTTGAGCACATCCTGCTCACTGATGATAAGGGGAGGGGGGGAGGGGGGGGTGCCTTAAATGAAGTAGGGAATGTGGAGGCTGTGGAGCTGGAGGGAGGGGGGGAGTTGGACACAGATGACGAGGTGTCAAAACGGGCATAGTGTTGGGACAGTCTCTGACAAAGGGCTTTGTCATCCTGACCTTTAGGAGCCTTAGGTCGATAGTTGGTGATTTGCCTCAGTCCTCTCCACACGGAAGCCGAATCATTAGCAGTGAACTGCTGCTGGAGTCTCTCTGAGTACACAGATTTAGCCCTCTTCAGCTCTCTGTTAAACCGGTATTTAACCTCCCTGTAGCAGTCCCTGTCTCCACTTTTCAGCGCTGCTTCCTTCTCCTTCCTGATCTGTCTGAGCTTAGCTGCGGGAGGAAACCGGAGAAATCCCGGAGTAAACCCGCGCAACACGGGGAGAACATGCAAACTCCACACAGCTCACTGTTGGTCGGGGGCTGGGATCGAACCCACGATCTCATGATCCCCGCGATCCCCTGGCCGAGGGTAAAACTGTGCTGCCACAGTGCTAAACCACTGCGCCACCGTGCAGCCAGTTCATTCTTGTGTCTGAACCCATATTGCTGCTCACACAGTAAATTATTCTTCATTATGAAGTTGTCAATTCTCTCACAGACTATTTTTTCAAGTATCCTGGAAAATTGCGACAATAGTGAAATTGGTCTACAGTTTGAAAATTCCCCTCTGTCCCCCGTCTTGTATATCGGAATTACTTTAGCTATTTTCATTGCATTGGGAAATATACCTGTTTGGACAGACAGGTTACAAATATACGTCAGTGGCTTCACTAAGCATTCAATGATAATTTTGACTAAGAGCATGTCAATACCATCACAATCTGTAGATGTTTTACTTTTAAATGATTTAACAATTTCAATGACCTCTTTCTTGTCTGTGTTCTTTATGGAAATAGAGTCTTTTATAGCAATGTTTTTTGTTTATTGTATCACCTGTAGGTGCCGTAATGGGTATTTCTGGAGCCAAATTAGGACCAATGTTAACAAAAAATTTATTAAATTCATCTGCAGGTGAGACTGCATTCACACTGAATTTTTTTTTTTTTTTTTTTTTAAAGATTGGTTGGGTAGCTTGTATTTCTGTTTTTATTTCCAAGAATATTGTTAAGTATTGTCCATGCATTTTTAGTGTTATCTCTGTTTTTCTCCATTTCTTTACTGTAATAGTCTCTTTTACTACATTTCATTATACTGTATATATTAACTTATTTTTGTATGTTTTATACCACTGCTCTGCTTCTTTTGTCCTTTTCTTTAGAAAAGCTTTATATAGTGAATTTTTCTTTTTACATGTTTTTTGTAATCCTTTGGTTAACCATGGCTTGTCGACAACTTTCTGTTTAAGCTTTTTCTTTACTAATGGACAATTTTTTTCATAAAGAGCGGTTACAATGTTCATGAATGTATCGTAGGCTTCATTTACATTTGATACATAGACTTTTGTCCAGTCTTGCTTCAGCAGGTCTTCTTTAAAAGAACGGATTGCATTTTGTGATTTGTATCTGAAAGATTTTAAAGTTTTTTTCTGTATTGGCCCCTGTGTGGCCATGGATAAGTGCAAAGACTGGCAAATGGTCACTTATGTCATTTATCAATACAGTAATCCACTTTCTATTTTCTTATCAATAATATTAACAAACAGGTTGTCAATAAGTGTAGCAGTGTGGACTGTGATTCTACTGGGATGTATTATTGTGGGGTATAGACTTATACTGTACATAGAATTTATGAACTCTGTAATTACAGTTTGTTGAAATGGATTTAGTAAATCAATATTGAAGTCATGCCATGCCATGGCATGACTGATGACTGATGACTGAAATCATGACTGATTTTGTCATGGCAAACCGGGGTGGTGGTTCCTCTCTTCAAAAAAGGGGACTGGGGACTTCCGGTCTGGACGCCATGGCGACTGCAGCTTAATACTGAAGCTCTCAGACCCAATCCAGGATAACACCTTGAAAATCAAACTTAACGGATTTTTGGAGGAGTGAAAATCAAAAGACAAAATCATCATGTCTAAAGGAAAACAGAAGAAACTGAAATTCTCCAGGCCAGGACACGTATCGGCCGGAGAATCTGAACTGGAAGATCTCCGTTCAGAAGACGAGGAACTGGTGATAGCTAACAAAAAGGTTAGCCTGAAATCACTATTTGAGGAACTACGACGATTTCGCCGAGAAGTTACGGCCGAATTTCGGGAATTCAGAGAAGAATTGAAAAGGACAAACAGCAGAGTGGACCAGGCCGAGAACCGAATCTTGGAAACAGAGGATCGAATAAAAGTGCTCGAAGATTCTGTGCTGGACCTACGCAAAAGACAAGCATCTATAGAGGCTAAGCTAACTGACCAAGAAGGAAGACAAAGAAGAGACAACATAAGAATTCATGGTCTGATAGAAGGAGCCGAAAACGGTTTTAACTCAATGGCAGAATGCGTGGAATCCTTACTAAGAGAGAAATTGGATATTCCACAAACCACCGACTTGAAGATAGAAAAGGCACATCGTTCATTAGCCGCTAGGCCGGCGGCGGAAGCGCCCCCACGTTCGGTGTTGGTAAGATTTTCCAATTTCAAAATAAAACAAGAGGTTGTAAGACTGGCCTGGCAGAAAAAAGGATTTATGCACCAGGAGAGAAAAGTCTACGTGGAACACGATTACGCCCCGGAGGTCCTTAAAAAGCGCAGGGAATACAATGACGCGAAAAAGGTGTTAAGAGAGAAGAAATTGCGCTTTCAGACTCCATTTCCTGCGAAGTTAAGGGTCTTCTATGGCGATGAAACGTGTCTCTATAATTCGGCGGAAGAAGCAACAGCTGACATGGCGAAAAGAGGGCTCCCGGTAACGGTATTTAAACCCGCAGCAGACCCGAGTGAGAAGATCAAAGCGCAAACATGGACAACACAAAGACCTTCAAAATCCACGGACCAGCAGCGGGAAACCCAGCGCCAGAGCGTCGCGGATAAACTATCCATTTTCAGGTTGGAATAGCGACCTTTTTTTTTTTTTCTTCCTCTCTTGAATCAATCCGCACATCCAACCCCCCTCATACAAGGTAACAAACATTAAAGGAGATGCGTATTCAGCATGTGGTAAAACATTTCATGGAACAGTCATAATATTTGAAACAAATAAGTCTTTGTAATAAAAAAAAACAAAAAAAAAAACTTGTTAAAATAGAAATGTGACAATAATCCACATGTTCTCCTCATACTAACAAATACTGTTTTTGCGTGAATGATGTGATGGGGGTGGGAGGGTGCACACAATTTCACAGGGTTTAGGCATAAAAGGAAAAAAAAAAAATCATTACAAGTTTGGATTGGGTTCTGAAACTCACGTTAAAAGCATGGGGCAGCTTACAGGTGTAAGAGAGGGCCCTCAACACGTAACAGAGTTTGAGGAATTTCCCTCAGGGCCTTCACTCCATCAAGGCTCTTCCAGGGTCTTTAAAAAGACCTCAGCTCAGGAAGTTCTTCTGACAGCTTTTTGTTTTAAAGTTTTATACACTATGTTCTTAATGTTTTTCTTGTTTTTAATGTTCTTTCAGTTTCTGAGTAGCACAAATGAGGGCCACCACACAGTTATACTAAACAAAACAACACAATGGAGAAACAGGGTGTAACCAAAATAATTTCATATAATGTAAAAGGAATCCTGAATCCAGTTAAAAGATCCAAGATTCTAGGCAAAATGAAAAAAGACAAAGCAGGAATAATATTTTTACAAGAAACCCACCTAACAGACGTGGAACACAATAAACTCAGTAGACAAGGGTTTAAAATGATCTCTTCATCTTCATATAAGTCAGGGAGGAGGAGGGGAGTAGCGACATTGATATCTACCAAAATTACATTTGAAAAAAAATCAGAACACAAAGATAAAGAAGGGAGATACAGTTTGGTAACTGGGCGGCTAGAGGGAGAAGATATCACCCTGCTGAATGTGTATGCTCCCCCAGGGGCTAACTGGAAATTTTATAAAAATGTATTCGACCTAATGATAACTAAAGCTCAAGGTTTAGTGATATGTGGTGGGGACTTCAATCTTAGACTGAATCCATACTGGGATGCTTCTGGTAATTCTCCACATCAAAATAACACCCAAAACAGGAAGACTCGGATGCTACTAAAAGAAATGGGAATCTGTGACGTGTGGAGGGAACTCAACCCCAGTGTAAAAGACTATACATTTTACTCAACTCCACATTCATCTTACTCAAGGATTGACTATTTTTTTATGTTTAATAGAGACATTGGAAGAGTAAAAACATGTAAAATAGGACTGATGGATCTCTCTGACCACAGTCCGATCTACATGGACTTAAATATCCAAAAATACACAAATAATACATTTTCTTGGAGGTTAAATTCAAATGTCCTGAAAGGACCATTGAAAGATGAATTGGAATCAGATATTCTCAGATATTTGGAAGATAACGATAATGGAGAAGTATCCCCTTTAATACTGTGGGATGCATGCAAAGCTGTAATAAGAGGAAAGATTATTGCAAAACTGGCAACCCAAAAGAAACTAAGACAAGAAAAACTATCCACATTAGAGTCAGAACTTAGGAACCTAGAAAAAGAACACAAAGGCAACACTCATTCTACTGACTCGCTCAAGATTAAGGAAATTAAAAACCAAATAAATGAGATCTACACAATAGAAATCCAGAAGAAACTTACATTTCTGAAACAAAAATACTATGAAGCAGGCAGTAAATCGGCAAAATTGCTAGCCTATAAATTGAGGAAACATCAAACAGAAAGAGCAATCTACAAAATCAGAGACCCAGTATCAAAGGAAATAAAATTCAGAATTCAGGATATTCTTAAAAGCTTCGAAAATTACTATAAGAACTTATACTCCCACAAAAAACATAAAAACGCATCCGAGGCATTCCTAAACACATTAAACCTTCCCCAACTTACGGAGTCACAAAATAAAACACTACTGTCAGAAATACATCCTAAAGAATTGGAAAAAGCAATTATGAAACTTAAAGCTAACAAATCCCCAGGAGCTGATGGCTATACAGCAGAGTGGTACAAAACCTTTAAACAGCAACTATCTCCTCTCCTCCTGAAAACATTTAATTATGTCCTCCACACAGGGGAAATCCCCCCCTCCTGGAGAGAAGGGGTCATTGCAGTTATACCTAAACCTGAAAAGGATAAACTAGAGTGCTCCAACTACAGACCAATCAGTGTACTAAATCAGGACTATAAGCTTTTTACCATTATCCTTGCCAAAAGGTTAGAAAATATACTGACAGACCTAATTCATTTAGACCAAACAGGTTTTATAAGACAAAGACAGACACAAGACAACATTCGACGCACTTTACACATAATTCATCATATAAAAAAATATAACTTAAATGCAGTCATATTGGGATTAGATGCTGAAAAAGCATTCGATTCGGTTGACTGGTCTTTTCTATATAGAATCTTATCCAGTTTCAATTTTCATAACAACTTCATTAGAACTATACAGGCATTATATAAAAAACCAACAGCTAAAATAAGGATTAACGGTAATTTATCATCATCTTTTGAACTGGAAAGAGGATGTCGTCAGGGCTGCCCCCTGTCTCCACTGTTCTTTGCAATCTTCATAGAACCTCTGAGCCAATGGATAAGACAAAACCAAAAAATTCAAGGTATTACACTTGGTCAGAAGGAACATAAAATAGCACTCTTTGCTGATGACATTTTAATATACCTAGGGCAGCCGGACACTTCTTTACCAGAACCAACCTCAGTTTTTTCAGAGTATGGAGATTTATCGGGGTACAAATTAAACATGCATAAAACCCAAGTTTTAACATTCAACTATGACCCAAATCATTATTCACTAAGCAAACTCAAAACTAACTGGGAGTCGGAATCTATGAAATATCTGGGGGTCAATATCCCGAAACAACTCAACAAAATTATATCACTAAACTATGATCCACTGGTGACAAAAATAAAATCTGACCTAGCAAGATGGAATATGATACCATTCTTGGGTGCTGCACAAAGAATTGAAGCAGTCAAAATGAATATACTTCCACGTCTTCTATACCTTTTCCAAACAATACTGGTAGAACCTCCCAAAAAAACATGGCAGGAGCTGGACAGAAGGATCTCAAGATTCATATGGCAGGGCAAGAGACCTAGAATCAGATATAGAACCCTACAGCTAAACAAAGACAAAGGTGGGCTCGCGCTGCCAAATATCAGGGACTACTTTAAAGCCGCACAAATTAAAACTTTAGTAGAGATATGTAACCCAGTCTACACTGCACAATGATAGGAGATCGAATGCCAAATAACAAGTGACATCCCCCTACAGGCGATAATAGGGAACAATGCCTTACCTAAGCTTTTGAATAACACTAACCCGTGGATAGAGACCCCGCTAAAAATTTGGTTTAAGATAGTCAGAGAGAATCAAACTAAAGAGCCCTATCGACTTCTGCAATGGATTGCCTATGATCAGGACTTTACTCCTAATAAAACAGACACCAGATTTAAAAAGTGGAAGGAGAAAGGGCTGATAAAATATTACGATTTTTTTAAAGGGCAAATCTTAAGAAGTTTTGAAGATTTGAAAAAACAAGGCCTAATAAATCAAGACCTTTACAGGTTCTTCCAGCTTAGACACCACATAAACAATATACTTAAAAAGGAGGATTTGGAAAGGGCCCAGTCAGGTGTTCTGAAGGTCTTCTTAATGGCATATAAAGGGATCCCAGGGATCAGATACATTTCTAAAATATACCAAGGTCTTCAAGACTTAAAAGGAGACAACACATCTTATATAAAAGAGAGATGGGAAAAAGAGGGGAATTTCACTTTACAACTGGAAATATGGGAAAAGCTAAATAAACAGCAATGGAAAAGTACCTCATCCCTGCAGTGGAGAGAATTTGGATGGAAAAACTTGGTAAGATTTTTCAGAACACCTGCACAAAACAAATTTACCCATAAGGGATTGAACTGTTGGCGCTTGTGTGGTGAAAAGACTGCAAATCATTTTCATGTGTTTTGGTCATGCCCAGTTATCCACCAATATTGGACCAATGTACAGACAATATTGGGGAAAATATTCAAAATAACAGTTCCCTTTTCTTTTGTAACTTTGTATTTGGGTTTACTACCGGACTCACTGGAAAGACGAGGAGAAAAATACTTATTCAATGTTTTAATATTGGCAAGCAAAAAAGCTCTAACTAAAAAATGGATGTTGAAGGACTGTCCTACACCTGAAGATTGGATTAACGTGATCCAAGACATTTACTCGATGGAAAAGTTGACATTCGCACTGAGACAGGACATGGATGGGTTCATGAACTTTTGGCAACCCTGGATCGCATATGTGTCTTCCATTAGATCTAATCTTTGACAAATACCATTTCAATAATGGTTCCACTCTTTGTTCCAACGCTACTCAGATGCTCTTTTATCTTTATTTACTTACTTTTTCTTTTTGTTTGTTTTTTGCTGGTTTGTTTTTTTTGTTTTTTGTTTTTTTCTCTTTAATTTCACTTTTTCTTTCTCTTTAAAAAAAAAAAAGGGGTGTTGTAAGAATTAATCTTCCAATGTTGTCAGATATCAGAAAATAAGGGAACATGTGATGAAAATGTAAACAGTGCATTGCTGTAACGACCTGTATACCCTTTACAAAAACTTAAATTAAAAAAAAAAAAAAAAAAGGGGACTGGAGGGTGTGCTCCAACTTTAGAGGGATCACACTCCTCAGCCTCCCTGGGAAGGTCTATGCCAAGCTGCTGGAGAGGATAGTCCGGCCGTTGGTCGAACCTCAGATTCAGGAGGAGCAATGTGGTTTTCGTCCTGGCCGT
Source organism: Pholidichthys leucotaenia (assembly GCA_020510985.1). Classification (NCBI taxonomy): domain Eukaryota; kingdom Metazoa; phylum Chordata; class Actinopteri; order Cichliformes; family Pholidichthyidae; genus Pholidichthys; species Pholidichthys leucotaenia. The sequence goes on along the minus strand of CM035837.1, from coordinate 56,007,542 downwards.
GGCACATCGGACCAGCTCTTTACCCTCTCGAGAATTCTCGAGTGTTTGTGGGAGTTTGCCCAACCAGTTTACATGTGTTTTGTGGACTTGGAGAAGGCATTTGACTGCGTCCCTCGTGGCTTTTTGTGGGGGGTGCTTCGGGAGTATGGGGTATCGGGCTTGTTGTTACGAGCTATTCGGTCTCTGTACGACTGTTGTGAGAGTTTGGTTCGTATTGCCAACACTCGGTCGGACTCATTCCCAGTGAGAGTTGGACTCCACCAGGGCTGCCCTTTGTCACCGATCCTGTTCATAATTTTTATGGACAGGATTTCTAGGCGCAGCCAGGGAATGGATAGTGCCATGCTTGGTGACCACAGGATCTCATCTCTGTTGTTTGCAGATGATGTTGTCCTGTTGGCTTCATCCAGCAATGACCTACAGCTCTTGCTGGGACGGTTTGCCACTGAGTGTGAAGCGGCTGGGATGAGAATCGGCACCTCCAAGTCCGAGTCCATGGTCCTGAGCCGGAAAAAGGTGGATTATCCTCTCTGGGTTGGGGACAGGCTCCTGCCCCAAGTGGAGGAGTTTAAGTATCTTGGGGTCTTATTCACGAGTGAGGGGAAAATGGAGCGAGAGATTGACAGATGGATTGGAATAGCATCTGCAGTGATGTGGACGTTGTACCGGTATGTTGTGGTGAAAAGGGAGCTTAGTTCTAAGGCAATGCTGTCGATTTACCAGTCAATCTATGTTCCTACTCTCACCTATGGCCACGAGCTTTCGGTAATGACCGAAAGAACAAGATTGCGGATACAAGCGGCTGAAATGAGCTTTCTCCATAGGATTGCTGGACTCACCCTCAGAGATAGGGTAAGGAGCTCAGTCATCCGGGAGAGGCTCAGAGTAGAACCGCTCCTCCTCCACATCGAAAGGAGTCAGTTGAGGTGGTATGGGCATCTGATTAGGATGCCTCCTGGACGCCTCCCACTTGAGGTGTTTCGGGCACATCCCACTGGGAGGAGACCCCGGGGCAGACCCAGGACTCGGTGGAGAGACTATGTCTCCCAGCTGGTCTGGGAACGTCTTGGTATCCTCTCTAAAGAGCTGGAGCAGGTGGCTGGGGAGAGGGAAGTCTGGGCTTCTCTGCTTGAACTGCTGCCTCCGCGACCCGGACCTCCAGAAAAGCGGTAGAAGATGGATGGATGGATATTGAAGTCTCCACAGATTACAACCATTTTTGTATTAGTTATATTATTGTACAGCTCGACAAACTTATCTCTGAATGTCTCAACGCATGTTCCCGGCATTCTATATATACAACTTATAATGAGATTTTGTGTTTTATCTTGGTCAATCTCAACAGTAACACATTCCAGAATCCCTGGTAGTGCAATGGACATTCCATTTACAAGTTTACACCTATACAGTTCATCAATATACAGTGCAACACCACCACCCTTTTTTTGAGATCTGTTAATATGAAACATCTGATATCCCTATATTGCCATTTAAGAAACCTGCTCTTCATTGAGCCAAGTTTCAGAGACTGCGATAGCTGTAAATTTTCTATCCAGCTGTTTTAAATAGTCCTGAATCTGTGGAAAGTTTTTGTTAAGACTTCTGCTGTTAAAGTGTATTATTGATAGTTTACCATCTACTTGCCCTTGACTTTTGAATTGCTTTTCAGTGTAATATTCACAGTGATTATGAATATTATTGAAGAGGGGGCTATCAGGCTCAATATCATTCTCCATCTCTTGTAGTTTATGTTCAGTATAATGACATATTTTCAGAGTCTGAATTTCCTCTCGCTGTGTCAAATGACTTCCTCCAATTGGGGATGACTGATGTCTACTAAAGTCAGTCATGAGTTCTTTGTTTTTTTTTTAAAGTACATTATCATGTTATGTCACAAAAGGACTGTTCTTGCTGTGTGTGTGGATATGGATTATCATAGTTTCTTAATTTTCTTAATCAGTGTTCATCTATATTTATTTAAGTCAGTGAGATCTCTTACTATTATGGCCTTTGCTTCCTCAGGTGTTCCATTTAGTTTAATCCAGACTCTACAATTTCTTGTCCATGTTGCCTGTATCTTGTTTTGTCTTTTCAGCATCCGTGCTTGCCGTGCTATTTCAGCATTAATCTTTGTTAAATGTTCATTTAGGTAAACTTCTGTTCCCCGCAGCTTTCTGGCCTGTCTCAGTATGTCATTTTTTACTCTTCTGTTCACAAAGCGCATCACAATTGATTTCTTTGTTTTATTATCCTTTCTGGGTAGTGTATGGCAGGCTGAAATTGCATTTACTTCAACCTTTGTGTTTCTGCTTTCAAGAAACTGAAGCACCTGGTTTTCCAAGGAGACTGATTCACTTAGGGGAGCCTCCTCACCTCTCATTCCTGCTGTAGCATGAGCATATGATTGATATTTAATGTCTAGTCCACTAATGATTAAATCATCCATACGAGTATATTGTTCAAGATCCTCGATGCGTTGCTCCAAGTCTGCAATTTTTTTGTCTCTTTCCTTAATTGTTCATTTCAGCTCTTGGACTTCCTTCATTAACCCTAATAATTTGCACTGTTGATTGGCCACTTTGGTAAGTTCTTTTGACATGAAGTAAAGAGATTTTTTTAATCTCTTCCATTTCCTCTTTCTTTGGTGGCATTTTTTTACTGACCTGATGATAGCAGGATAATTTCTGCTGGTGTTGCCGGTGTCTGGTCCAGCTGACCTCCAATCCGGCTGGGGCCTCAGTTAGCTCCTCTGTTGAGCTCTGCTGCTTATCGCCGCTGCAGTTGAGCTCCGATCCGGCTGGGGCCTTAGTTAGCTCCTCCGCTGAGCTCCGTCGCCTACCGCTGCTTATTTCTGAGTTATGTTTACAGTGTTTTTGGAAAAATTTACCTGTGACCTTGAATTCAAGGGCAAGGTCACCCAAATTTGAACTCGTCTGAGATTTCATACTGTATATACAACTAGAAAATACCCAACCGAAATTTTGAGTGGGCTGATGCAGTTGCTCGTTGGTCGTGGCTTTAACCCGTAAGAACCTAATGAAAAATCTTGAAAATCAACTGAATTTGAATGATAATTAAAAACCTTGACCTTTGACATTTTACCCCAGATCCACAGTTCGAAGTCAGGAACCCAAGGTGAACCTGTGTACCAAGTTTGGTGATCCTAGTTTCACTTGTTCTTGCAATATAGTTTGTCATTTTGACCTTGACCGTTGACCTTAAGATCCCAAAACATAGTCACAGTTCAGGGTCAAAGAGTGAACCAGTGTACAAAGTTTGGTGACCCTAGCTTTACTCGTTCTATAGTAGTAGTGCAAAGGGAATGTTAACATTGACCTTTTGACCCCAAACCCATAGTCATAGGTCAGGGTCTAAGCCGTCCAAGATTTTTCTTAGATACAGCTGTGGCATTGATTTGAAAAGTGATGACAATACCTCTTCACCTTTTTAGAGGTTGAGGGGTAAAAAAACTTAAATTTCTCTTTCTTTAACACGAGTGAGGAGGAAAAAGCACTTGGATGAATTACCTCACTTTCTTAGAATAAACATTTTTAAACATCCTTTCTTGTTTTATTATGACACACACATGTATGTAAGATTCCTTAATGATGTGAAGTTAATTTATAAATTATCACAGCTATACAGGGTCTAGGTATATTCTCAAAATATGTAGGTTTGAGATATTTCAGTTGTATTTATTTCACCAAATCAGCCACCCCCCCATCCCTTACATCCTTCTGCTGTCACACCAACCCTCACCATGTCCACCTTCATTCCATCCATGCCTCAATCTTCGATCAACAGTAGCCCAATTTCCTTGTCGGTCAACGGTCTCTGTTAACCTGAGCCTCGACCGATCCGGTATCATAAGTTTCATTGGTGATGATCTACACGTTTGATTTGGTAAAGATTTTCCACCAGATGCTCTCCCCATTTTCCCAGGCTTGGGACTGGTACTAGGAGCACACTGGCTTGTGCTCCCCCGTGCTGCAGTAAATATTAAAGGGTGACTTGATAATTTCACTGGAGTATTTAGCAAAAATCTTTTTAACATTAAGAGACCATGCGCTCAAGAGGCCATTGGCATTGATTTTTCTGCAAGATACTGGTTGTTTCCATCTTTTCCCTCTTTTATCCTGCTTCAGAGTAATATACATGACTAAAGTTTGTGTTTTTGTTGAATGAGGTCCTTTATTACCTCCGCCAAGGAGGTTGTGTTTTTGCCGGCGTTTGTCTGTTTGTTTGTTTGTGAGCAACATAACTCAAAAAGTTATGGATGGATTTTGATGACATTTTCAGGAAAGGTGTATCATGGCACGGGGAACAGATGATTAGGTTTTGGTGATGATCTGAGAGTGCACACCTCCACCAAGGGCTTTGTTTGCATTTGTGCAGCAGGATTATACAAAAACTACTGGATGGATTTAGATGAAATTTTCACCAGAATTGGTTCTTGGGCTAGAGGGGAAGCTATTACATTTTCCGAGATGATCTGACAGTGCATACCTCCACCAAGGCTCTTATATCCTCACAGACTATTAGCAACAATACTCCAAAACTACTGGATGGATTTGGATGAAATTTTCACCAGAAGTGGTTCTTGGCCTACACACGAACCCATTACATTTTTGGGGCGATCCATGACTGCATACCTCCGCCAAGGCTCAATCTTCTTGCAGTGGTTTAGTAGTATTTTTAAAAACTACTGGATGGATTTTGCTCAAATTTTAACCAGAGATGGTCCTTGGCCTGCAGACGAACCCATTACATTTTGGAGCTGATCTGTGAGCGCATACCTCTACCAAGGCCCAATCTTGCAATGTATGGTGGGATGGAGGTAAGGAGATACAAACAGATGGATGGACAAAGGGAGGGAAGGAAGGAGCCTTGGCGGAGGTATGAACTCTCTGAGTGCTTTTCTAGTTTAAATTAAATTACTAATTGAATTAAATTGTACTCAAGTATGTCTGCAAAGTAACATGAGTTTTATTTTTATATGCTCGTTTCTAAAGATGGGAAGAATTATGGTATGATGTCAGTCCATCTATCTGTATGAGTTGCCCATCGAACTCCTCCCACAGTTTTCAAGCTAATACTTTTTTTTTAAATTTACAGTGTTTATACATGTATTGAAGATGTGCATATTGTAAGGGGTTAAATTATTTTCTGATATTTTCTCTAAATTTGCTCAATTTTGAATTGTAGATTGTTTGCTTAAATTCCTTGCAATTACAATCGTATTAGTTTTCTTGCAGATCTGCAGTATACCGAATCCAGAATTTGTAATTGATTTTTCAATTGTTTGTAAGCTAGCTCCCTCATGGATCGTCACCTTATCGTGGTGGGGGGGTTTGCGTGCCCCAGTGATCCCAGGAGCTATGTTGTCCGGGGCAATTTGCCTCTGATAGGGTCTCCCAAGACAAACTGGTCCTGGGTGAAGGGCCAGACTAAGAACGATCCAACAGACTCTCATGATAAACTGTATATCAAGGATTCAGTGTACCCCGCCCGGTATGGGGTTACCGGGGCCCCACCCTGGAGCCAGGCCTGGGGGAGGGGCTCGAAGGCTAGCGTCTGGTGGCCGGGTTTCCACCCATGGGACCCGGCCGGGCACAGCCCGAAGGAGTTACATAGGTCCGCCCTCCAGTGGGTTCACCACCTGCAGGAGGGATCATGGGGGTCCGGTGCTATGTGGATTAGGTGGCGGTCAAAGGCGGAGACCTTGGCGGACTGATCCCAAGCTTTCTAAACTGGCTTTTGGTACGTGGAATGTCACCTCTCTGGTGGGGAAGGAGCCTGAGCTGGTGCACGAGGTTGAGCGATACCGGCTAGATATAGTCGGCCTCACCTCAACACACAGCTCCGGTTCCGGAACCAGGCTCCTGGAGAGGGGCTGGAGCTTGGCCTTTTCTGGAGTTGCCCCGGGCGAGAGGCGACGAGCAGGGGTGGGTATTCTTGTATCGCCCCACCTTGCTGCCTCTATATTGGAGTTTTCCCCGGTGGACGAAAGGGTTGCTTCCCTGCGCCTTCGGGTTGGGAAACGGGTCCTGACCATCATTTGTGCCTATGCACCAAATGATGTTTCAGAGTACCCACCCTTTTTGGAGTCTGTGACTGGGGTGCTGGAGGGTGCTCCTCCTGGAGACTCCATTGTCCTACTGGGGGACTTCAATGCGCACGTGGGCAACGACAGTGAAACCTGGAGGGGGGTGATTGCGAGGAACGGCCTGCCCGATCTGAACCCGAGTGGTGTTCAGTTATTGGACTTCTGTGCTAACTACAGTCTGTCCATAACGAACACCATGTTCAAGCATAAGGGTGTCCATATGTGCACCTGGCACCAGGACACCCTAGGTCGCAGGTTGATGATCGATTTTGTTATCGTATCATCAGACCTGCGACCGTATGTCTTGGACACCCGAGTAAAGAGAGGTGCAGAGCTGTCAACTGATCACCACCTGGTGGTGAGTTGGATCCGATGGCAGGGGAGGAAGCCATTCAGACCTGGTAGACCCAAACGTATAGTGAGGGTGTGCTGGGAGCGTCTGGCTGAGGCCCCTGTCCGGGAGGTCTTCAACTCCTACCTCCGGAAGAACTTCAACCACATCCCGAGGGAGTCTGGAGACATGGAGTCTGAATGGGCCATGTTCTCCACCTCTGTTGTTGAAGCGACAGCCCAGAGCTGCGGCCGCAAGGTGGTCGGTGCATCTCGTGGTGGCAACCCCCGAACCAAGTGGTGGACACCAGTGGTGAGGGGGGCCATTAAGCTGAAGAAGGAGTCCTATTGAGCTTGGTTGGCTTGTGGGACTCCCGAAGCAGCTGAGGTGTACCGGCAGGCCAAGCAGAGTGCAGCTCGGGTGGTTGCTGAAGCAAAAACCCGGGTATGGGAGGAGTTCGGTGAGGCCATGGAACAAGACTTTCGGTCGGCTTCAAAGAGATTCTGGCAAACTGTTCGGCGGCTCAGGAGGGGAAAGCAGCTCCCCGTCCACACTGTGTATGGTGCGGATGGGACACTGTTGACTTCAACTGGGGATATCGTCGGGCGGTGGAAGGAATACTTTGAGGATCTCCTCAATCCCACTGATACGCCTTCCACAGAGGAACCAGGTTTGGGGACGAGGGGGATGACTCGCCTATCACAGGGGCTGAGGTCACCAAGGTGGTTAAAAATCTCCTTGGTGGCCGGGCCCCGGGGGTGGACGAGATTCGCCCTGAGTACCTCAAGGCCCTGGATGTTGTTGGGTTGTCATGGTTGACACGCCTCTGCAACATTGCGTGGAGGTCGGGGGCAGTGCCTTTGGCATGGCAAACCGGGGTGGTGGTTCCTCTCTTCAAAAAAGGGGACCGGAGGGTGTGCTCCAACTTTAGAGGGATCACACTCCTCAGCCTCCCTGGGAAGGTCTATGCCAAGGTACTGGAGAGGAGAGTCCGGCCGTTGGTCGAACCTCGGATTCAGGAGGAGCAATGTGGTTTTCGTCCTGGCCGTGGCACATCGGACCAGCTCTTTACCCTCTCGAGAATTCTTGAGGGTTCGTGGGAGTTTGCCCAACCAGTTTACATGTGTTTTGTGGACTTGGAGAAGGCATTTGACCGCGTCCCTCGTGGCTTTTTGTGGGGGGTGCTTCGGGAGTATGGGGTATCGGGCTTGTTGTTACGAGCTATTCGGTCTCTGTACGACCGTTGTGAGAGTTTGGTTCGTATTGCCAACACTCGGTCGGAGTCATTCTCAGTGAGAGTTGGACTCCGCCAGGGCTGCCCTTTGTCACCGATCCTGTTCATAATTTTTATGGACAGGATTTCTAGGCGCAGCCAGGGAATGGAGGGTGTCATGCTTGGTGACCACAGGATCTCATCTCTGTTGTTTGCAGATGATGTTGTCCTGTTGGCTTCATCCAGCAATGACCTACAGCTCTTGCTGGGACGGTTTGCCGCTGAGTGTGAAGCGGCTGGGATGAGAATCAGCACCTCCAAGTCCGAGTCCATGGTCCTCAGCCGGAAAAAGGTGGATTGTCCTCTCCGGGTTGGGGACAGGCTCCTGCCCCAAGTGGAGGAGTTTAAGTATCTTGGGGTTTTGTTCACGAGTGAGGGGAAAATGGAGCAAGAGATCGACAGATGGATTGGAGCAGCATCTGCAGTGATGCGGACGTTGTACCGGTCTGTTGTGGTGAAGAGGGAGCTTAGTTCTAAGGCAAAGCTGTCGATTTACCAGTCAATCTACGTTCCTACTCTCACCTATGGTCACGAGCTTTGGGTAATGACCGAAAGAACGAGATTGTGGATACAAGTGGCTGAAATGAGCTTTCTCCGTAGGATTGCTGGACTCACCCTCAGAGATAGGGTGAGGAGCTCAGTCATCCGGGAGAGGCTCAGAGTAGAACCGCTGCTCCTCCACATTGAAAGGAGTCAGTTGAGGTGGTATGGGCATCTGATTAGGATGCCTCCTGGACGCCTTCCACTTGAGGTGTTTCAGGCACGTCCCACTGGGAGGAGACCCCGGGGCAGACCCAGGACTCGGTAGAGAGACTATGTCTCCCAGCTGGTCTGGGAACGCCTTGGTATCCCCTCTGAAGAGCTGGAGCAGGTGGCTGGGGAGAGGGAAGTCTGGGCTTCTCTGCGTGAACTGCTGCCTCCGCGACCCGGACCTCCGGAAAAGCGGTAGAAGATGGATGGATGGATGGATGTAAGCTAGCTATGCAATATTGATAATAGCTATGAATGGCATGTAATGTACTATGCGCGGTACTCTTGTTTTCATAAATTTGTGACATTTTTCTTCTGAGTTAGACATTTTTTTCTCAGGTTTGCATTTTTCCCCTCATACATGCATTTGAGTTTTTCTCTTAAATTCTAGACTTTTTGTGAAAAATTTCACATTTTCAACTAAATTTGGGACATTTTTTTTTAAAATAAAATAAATAACTTTCTTGTACATTTGCAGCTTTCTTTAAAATAAAGTTTGTAGCTCCTTTCTTGTAAATTTACAATTTTGCAATTTGGGAAGTTTTTCCTCTTGGATGTGTTAAGGTGCCTTCACACCAAATGTGAACGGGCAGCACAAATGTATAGAAAGTTAATGGTAAGAGGCGAGCACACATGAAATTGCTTGTTCATGTCCGGGGGATAGCACTAGCTTTAAGATTCTGCCATCATCGGAGTAAAAGTATCAACACTGGAGAGTAAACTAGTTTGAAAATGAGACAGATGGACTGGGAGCTCGTCAGCTGAATTGGCATGTCGGAGTTATTTACCCACGGAATCCTGCCACGGATGTGCTAACAAGGCTAGCAAGCTAGCAATGTAAGCACCCATCATCTTGTGAACCTTTGGAGGCAGGGATGACTTTTTCAGGTGAGTCCCCTGTTGGGGACCTGAGCATGGCGTTATTTTGGGGGTTTCCACAGCAGGTTGAACACTGCTGCAGAAGTTGCAAAGGCAACTTCGCCTGTCTGCATCTCACTCAGATGGTGAATTCATGTCTATTCACATGTTTACATTGAGTTACAATGTAATCGTGCCGCACAAAAAAATTGCCCATTCCCGTTTGGTGTGAAGGCACCTTTAATCAGCCCAGTCTCGCCCCCCCCCAAAAAAAGTGCAAATGCACAGTTTTTCACTCTGAGAAAATATGCATACATGAGGGAAAAATGTTTTTCATGCACACTGGATATGTGACCCTCATGGATTGTTACCTTATCGTGGTTGGGGGGTTTGCGTGCCCCAGTGATCCCAGGAGCTATGTTGTCCGGGGCAATTTGCCTCTGGTAGGGTCACCCAAGATAAACGTCCTGGGTGAAGGGCCAGACTAAGAATGATCCAACAGACTCTCATGATGAATGTTAAAACAAGAATTCAGTGTACTCCGCCCGGTATGGGGTTACCGGGGCCCCACCCTGGAGCCAGGCCTGGGGGAGGGGCTACATGGCTAGCGCCTGGTGGCCGGGTTTCTGCCCATGGGACCCGGCCACACGGCCGGGCTCAGCTCAAAAGAGTTACATGGGTCCACCCTCCAGTGGGCTTACCACCTGCAGGAGGGACCATGGGGGTCTGGTGCTATGTGGCTCAGGTGGCAGTCAAAGGCAGAGACCATGGCGGTCTGATCCCAGGCTTCCTAAACTGACTTTTGGGACATGGAATGTCCCCCCACTGGTGGGGAAGGAGCCTGAGCTGGTGTATGAGGTTGAGAGATACCAGCTAGATATAGTCAGCCTCACCTTAACACACAGCTCTGGTTCTGGAACCAGTCTCCTGGAGAGGGGCTGAAGCTTGGCCTACTCTGGAGTTGCCCTGGGCGAGAGGCAATGAGCAAGGGTGGATATTCTTGTATCCCCCCACCTTGCTGCCTCTATATTGGCGTTTTCCCCGGTGGGTGAAAGGGTTGTTTCCCTGCGCCTTCGGGTTGGGAAACAGGTACTGACCATCATTTGTGCCTATGCACCAAATGATGGTTCAGAGTACCCACCCTTTTTGGAGTCTCTGACTGGGGTATTGGAGGGTGCTCCTCTTGGAGACTCCATTGTCCTACTGGGGGACTTCAAAGCAAACGTGGGCAACGACAGTGAAACCTGGAGGGGGGTGATTGGGAGGAACAGCCTGCCAGATCTGAACCCGAGTGGTGTTCAGTTATTGGACTTCTGTGTGAACCACAGTTTGTCTATAATGAACGCCATGTTCAAGCATAAGGGTGTCCATATGTGCACCTGGCACCAGGACACCCTAGGTCGCAGGTCAATGATTGATTTTGTTATCACATGATACGAGCTGACCGAACACCAGAGAGTGGCAAAACTAGGGGCGGTGGAGTGATCATGTATGTTAACAACAACTGGTGCAGACCGGGACATATCACTGTTAAACAACGACACTGCAGCAAAGACATTGAGTTGCTAGCTGTTAGCATGAGGCCTACATATCTCCCGAGAGAACACTCACACGTGATCTGCATTGTTGTTTATGCAAATCCGACGGCGAACGCTGGGACAGCACGTGACGTCATCCATTCAGTAACCAGCAGGCTGCAGACAGAACACCCAGATGCTCTTCTCCTCATCTCAGGCGATTTCAACCATGTTTCACTGTCTCCCATTCTACCCACGTTCACCCAGTATGTCACATGCCACACTAGAGACAATAAAACACTGGATTTATTCTACGCAAACACTAAGGAGGCGTACACCTCATCACAACTACCCCCACTCGGGAGATCGGATCACAACTTGGTTCATCTCCGGCCGGTGTACAAACCCCTAGTGCACAGACAACCTCCGGCCATGCACACTGTGGAGTTATGGTCTGAGGAGACAATGGACACCCTAAAGGGCTGTTTTGAAGCCACCGCCTGGAAGCAGCTCTGCGATCCACATGGTGAGGACATCGATGGCCTCATTCACACCTTCACGGGCTACCTCAGCTTCTGTGTGGACAAATCCGTTCCCACCAAGACCATACGACGTCACTCAAACAACAAACCCTGGATCAACCCTGAGATAAAAACACTTCTGAGAGAGAAGAAGAGGATCTTCAGGTCGGGGAACAGGGAGATGCTGAAGTCCGTACAGAGGGAGCTGAGGAGAAAGATCAGAGAAGGCAAGGACAGCTTCAGGAAGAAGATGGAGGACAAGCTGCAACAGAGCGACATCAGCGGGGTCTGGAGAAACCTCAAAACCATCTCGGGGCTCCAGAATACCTCCCCCCAGGCCACAGGGGGCAGGGAGTGGGCGAACAACCTGAATCTGTTTTTCAATAGATTTGACCAACCGCCCTCCCCCCTGACTGCACAACAACCACTGCTGCCTCTAAAGAAATCAAGTCCTGCTGCCCACTCCCCACTCTACCAACACCCCCCCACTCCCAACACACAGCCCCCCATCCTGACCCTGACCAGGACCCAGGTGAGGACGGAGCTGAGGAAGATCAAGGCGAGGAAGGCGCCGGGACCGGACGGCATCAGCGCAAAGCTCCTCAAGTCCTGTGCAGACCAGCTGTGTGGGATTGTGACGTATATCTTCAACATGAGCCTGAAACTGGGGAGGGTACCACAGCTGTGGAAAACATCTTGTGTGGTACCTGTACCAAAAACTTCCCACCCCAAAGACCTGAACAGCTACAGACCGGTGGCCTTGACGTCCCACTTGATGAAGACCCTGGAGAGACTGCTCCTTGCTCACCTCCGCCCCCTGGTGGAACCAGCGATGGATCCACTCCAGTTCGCCTACCAGCATGGCATTGGGGTGGAGGATGCGGTGATCTTCCTCCTTCACCGTTCTCTGTCCCACCTGGAGAAGCCCGGGAATATGGTGAGGATCATGTTCTTTGACTTCTCCAGTGCTTTCAACACCATCCAACCGATGATCCTGAAGGACAAGCTGCTGCGCGCAGGGGTGGACCAGCACCTGTCATCATGGATCCTGGACTACCTCACGAACCGGCCTCAGTTTGTGAGAACCCGGGACTGTGTGTCCGACACGATCATCAGTAGCACGGGGGCCCCCCAGGGAACGGTGCTGGCTCCCTTCCTGTTCACTCTTTATACTGCGGACTTCTCACACAACACAACACACTGCCATCTACAGAAGTTCTCTGATGACTCTGCGATCGTTGGCCTCATCTCCAATGGAGATGAAGCTGAGTACAGAGGGCTTATCCAGGACTTCGTGGACTGGTGCCATCGGAACTGCCTCCAGATCAACGCGAGGAAAACTAAGGAGCTGGTGGTGGACTGCCGCAGGCATGGGCAGCCCCTCACAGTACCAGTAAATATACAGGGAACAGACATCGAGATGGTGACATCCTATAAGTACCTGGGTATTCATCTGAACAATAAACTAGACTGGTCACACAATACTGATGCACTCTACAAGAAGGGACAGCGCAGGCTGTTCCTGCTGAGGAGACTCAGGTCTTTTGGTGTACAAGGGGCGCTGCTGAAGTCATTCTATGACACGGTGGTGGCATCAGCCATCACTTTTGGAGTGGTCTGCTGGGGCAGTGGCATTACTGCAGCCGATAGGAAGAGACTGAACAAACTGATTAAGAAAGCTAGCTCTGTCCTGGGGCAGCGCCTTGATCCGAAGGAGGAGATAGGAGAGAGAAGGACGGTGGCTAAACTGTCATCTCTGCTGGAGTCCGAGTTCCACCCTATGCAGGACATACTGAATGCACTGAGGAGCTCATTTAGCAGCAGACTACATCATCCCAGGTGCACAACCGAGAGGTTTCGTAGGTCCTTCCTACCAACGGCTGTCAGACTGTACAACCTAAGCAGGGCTGCTCGCAGAGATAGCAAAAAGACGTAACAAACTAATAGTTTTTTGAATGCAAAAGATGCAATAGACTTACACAATGGTCCTCTCCGGCATACAACTAGGAACATACCGGTCGCTATGGAGGGTGAGAATATGTATGGGCACATAATCATACCATGTAGGATAACTAAGTAGACGGTTATGCTGTTTCATTCCATCTAGCAACAATGCTCTGCACTGTGTGTGTTTATATATTTGCATATTTATTCCATCTAGCTACAATGCTCCGTACTGTGGGTGTTTATATATTTATATATCTACATATTATTCCATCTAGCTACATTGCTCCGCACTGTGTGTGTTTATATACTTGCATATTTATTCCACCTAGCTGCAATGCTCCGTACTGTGGGTGTTTATATATTTACATATTTATTCCATCTAGCTACAATGCTCTGCACTGTGTGTTCATATATTCATATATTTATTCCATCCAGCTACAATGCTCTGCACTGTGTGTCTGTGTGTGTGTGTATATATATATATTTTATAGTAATACGTACATATGTTTATTAGCTGCTCTTGCTTGCTTTTTTTTTTTTTTTTTTTTTTTTTTTTTTTTTTTCTTGCCTTCTGATTGTTGCTCTGAGTGTTGCTATCCCTGTGCTGTTGCAATCCTGGAATTTCCCCGTTGTGGGACTAATAAAGGCTTATCTTATCTTATCTTATCTTATCTTATCTTATCATGTCATCAGACCTGCGACCGTATGTCTTGGACACTCATGTAAAGAGAGGTGCAGAGCTGTCAACTGATCACCACCTGGTGGTGAATTGGATCCAATGGCAGGGGAGGATGCCATTCAGACCTGGTGGACCCAAACATATAGTGAGGGTGTGCTGGGAATGTCTGGCTGAGGCCTCTGTCCAGGACGTCTTCAACTCCCATTCCGAGAAAGTCTGGAGACATAGAGTCTGAATGGGCCATGTTCTCCACCTTCATTGTTGAAGCAGCTGCTCAGAGCTGTGGCCGCAAGGTCGTCGGTGCATCTCGTGGTGGCAACCCCCGAACCAAGTGGTGGACACCAGTGGTGAGAGGGGCCATTAAGCTGAAGGAGTCCTATTGAGCTTGGTTGGCTTGTGGGACTCCCAGAGTAGCTGAGGTGTACCGGCAGGTCAAGCAGAGTGCAGCTTGGGTGGTTGCTGAAGCAAAAACTCGGGTGTGGGAGGAATTTGGTAAGGCCATGGAACAAGATTTTCAGTCGGCCTTGAAAAGGTTGTAGCAAACTATCTGGCGGCTCAGGAGCGGGCAGCAGCTCCCTTTCTACACTGTGTATGGTGTGGATGGGGCGCTGCTGACTTCAACTGGGGATATTGTCGGACGGTGGAAGGAATACTTCGAGGATCTCCTCAATCCCAGTGACATGCCTTCCACAGAGGAAGCAGGGCTTGTGGATGAGGGGGACAACTCGCCCATCACAGGGGCTGAGGTTGCCAAGGTGGTTAAAAAGCTCCTTGGTTGCCGGGCCCCGGGGGTGGATGAGATTCACCCTGGTACTTCAATGCCCTGGATGTTGTAGGGCTGTCATGGTTGACACGCCTCTGCAACATTGTGAAGAGGTTGGGGACAGTGCCTTTGGCATGGCAAACCGGGATGGTGGTTCCTTTCTTCAAGAAAGGGGACCAAAGGGTGTGCTCCAACTTTAGAGGGATCACACTCCTCAGCCTCCCTGGGAAGGTCTATGCCAAGGTACTGGAGAGGAGAGTCCGGCCATTGGTCAAACCTCGGATTCAGGAGGAGCAATTTGGTTTTCGTCCTGGCCGTGGCACATTGGACCAACTCTTTACCTTCCCAGGAATCCTCAAGGGTTTGTGGGAGTTTGCCCAACCAGTTTACATGTGTTTTGTGAACTTGGAGAAGGCATTCAACTGTGTCCCTCATGGTTTTTTGTGGGGGGGTGCTTCGGGAGTATGGGGTATCGGGCTTGTTGTTACGAGCTATCCGGCCTCTATACGACCGTTGTGAGAGTTTGGTTCGTATTGCCAACACTCAGTCGGACTCATTCCCAGTGAGAGTTGGACTCCGCCAGGGCTGCCCTTTGTCACCGATTCTGTTCATAATTTTTATGGACAGGATTTCTCAATGTGGACAAAACGAAGGAGATGACTTTTCAACTTCTGGCGGTCACGGCCTGAACACGTCCCTCTCAGCATCGGCGGCCGTTTGGTGGAGAGAGTGGAGAACATCAAGTTCCTCGGAATGCAGATCTCGCAGGACCTGACCTGAGCAAGAATTCCTTGGGGATCAGGAAGCGGGCCCAGCAGAGACTGCACTTCTTGAGGAAACTCAAACAGGCCTCTCTCCCCATCTGCATCCTCAGGACCTTCTACAGAGGTGTGGTGGAGAGTGTTCTGATGTACTGCATTCCAACATGGTACTCCAGCTGCAATATATCAGACAAAAAAGCCCTGCAGAGGATAGTTAAGGGAGCTGAGAGGGTAATTGGAGTTTCCCTCCCCTCTGTCCAAGAACTTTTTCAGAACCGTTGTAGGAGCAGGGCACTGAACATTGTCAAGGACCACTCTCACCCTCTGCATAAACACTTTGAACTGCTGTCATCTGGCAAACGATTCCGGAGCATCAGAGGCAGAACCACCAGACTGATTAACAGCTTCCTTCCACAAGCTGTTAGGATGCTGAACAGTTGATCCGGAATCTTTCATACATACTACTGCACCTTATGGACATTATGTATATTATTTGTATATTATAGTTCCAGTTAGTTTTCAAGTATGTCTCAGGGATGTGTGAATGGCTGTGTTGGGGTGGGGGGTGAGGGTGTGTGTGAGTGTGTCTTAAGTTATGTTCTTTTTACTTATATGGATGCCGAGAGAAACGCAATTTCATCTTGCCTGCACTACAGTTGTATGTACAGCAATACGACAATAAAGGTTGATTTGATTTTGATTTTGATTTTCTAGGCGCACCCAGGGAACGGAGGGTGTCATGCTTGGGGACCACAGGATCTCATCTCTGTTGTTTGCAGATGATGTCCTGTTGGCTTCATCCAGCAATGACCTACAGGTCTTACTGGGATGGTTTGCTGCTTAGTGTGAAGCGGCTGGGATGACAATCAGCACCTCCAAGTTTGAGTCCATGGTCCTCAGCTGGAAAAAGGTGGATTGTCCTCTCCTGGTTGGAGACAAGCTCCTGCCCCAAGTGGAGGATTTTAAGTATCTCGGGGTCTTATTCACGAGTGAGGGGAGAATGGAGCGAGAGATTGACAGACGGATCGGAGCAATATCTGCAGTGATGCAGACGTTGTACTGGTCCGTTGTGGTGAAGAGGGAGCTAAGCTAGATAGATAGATAGTTTATTTCGAACACAAAAATATAACAAATACAAGCAAATGGCAAATGCAATAAAGTAACATTATACACTGTTCGAAAGGGAGAAGGAAGAAGTGAACACATTAATTCCATCTCCTCTTTTCCATAGATACACCCATGTGAATTTTATACAAATTACCACCTTTAAGACCCCAAGTAAACAATTTACTGTATTTTTTACAAATCAACATTAACACCCATCCATTCTAACATACAATGATGTCCATACAACAAAACCAGCCTCAAACAACACAGATATACACAGTGCTGTCCTACCCACCATTCCATAGTGTCCCATAATATCCCAGAGTGAACATAATGAATCGTACATATAACTACTACCCTTCTAACATATACCCTTTCAGCAAATGATGCTTATACCTCTTTTTGAATTGATTTCTGTTTGTACATAGTTTCAGTTCCGGCTCTAGACTGTTCCACAAATCCACCCCACAGACAGATATGCACATACTTTTCTTGGTAGTACGTATCTTGGGTTTTGTAAAGTTTAAGTCTCCCCTCAAATTATGATCATTGTCTCTTTTTTTAAATATTTTTTGTATATTAGTTGGTAGTTGATTATTAATTGCCCTGTACATTACTTGTGCTGTCTTAAATTTAACTAAATCGATGAACTTTATGACATGTGACTTTAAGAACAACGAATTGGTATGGTCTCTATATCCTGCATTGTTTATTATCCTTATAGCTCTTTTTTGTAATGTGCATATTGACTGTAGGTTGGTTTTGTAGGTGTTTCCCCAGACTTCTACACAGTAGTTAAGATAAGGTAAAAACAGTGAATTGTACAATAAGACCAATGATTTATAGTCCAAGAAGTGTCTTGTCTTCCCCAGTATGCCTATACATTTTGCTAATTTGGCCCGGATGTGACTGATGTGAGGTTTCCAGCAGATTTTATTGTCAAGCGTCACCCCCAGGAACTTATTTTCCTGTACTGTTTCTATTCTGGTATCATCTATCGTTACCATTATTTCATGATTTATTTTATAATTTCCAAACAACATAATCTTTGTTTTTTTTAGATTTAGAGATAATTTATTTTTGTTGAACCACTGCGTTAATTTTTTCATTTCAGTTGTGACCACCTCTAAAACCTGCTGCAAATTCTCACCAGTGCAGAGGATATTTGTGTCATCCGCAAACAAAATAAATTTCAGAATTTTTGATACTTGGCATATGTCATTTATATATAAAATAAAGAGTTTGGGTCCCAAAACTGACCCCTGGGGCACACCACAAGTGATGTCCATGAAGGGTGATTTGTGCTCTCCAATTTGTACAAATTGTTGTCTGTTACTTAAATAACTTTCCACCCAGCTCTGAGGCAAAGCTGTTGATTTACTGGTCAATCTACATTCCTTCCCTCATCTATGGCCACAAGCTTTGGGTAATGACCGAAAGAATGAGATCACGGATAAAAGCGGCTGAAATGAGGTTTCTTCATAGGATTGCTGGACTCACCCTTAGAGAGAAGATGAGTAGCTCAGTCAACCGGGAGAGGCTCAGAGTACAACTGTTGCTCCTCCACATTGAAAGGAGCCAGTTGAGGTGGTTTGGGCAGCTGATCAGGATGCCTCCTGAACGCCTCCCACTTGAGGTGTTTCGGGCACGTCCCACTGGGAGGAGACCCCAGGGCAGACCCAGGACTTGCTGGAGAGACTATGTCTCCTAGTTGGTCTGGGAACGCCTTGGTATCCCCTCTGAAGAGCTGGAGCAGGTGGATGGGGAGAGGGAAGTCGGGCTTCTCTGCTTGAACTGCTGCCTCTGCGACTTGGACCTCCGGAAATTTGCGCTTTTGCAACTGATTGACCATCAAATGTGAATAGCTGTGCATATATTTCAGATATAAGAGATTTCTGGCTTAGTTTAAGATTTAGGAGATCGTCCTATGGTTGGCTAGTGCGGAGGGGAGGGAAGCTTGGAAACAGAGAAAAGGCACAATGCCTAAGTTGGAAGTAACGAAACAGATGAGATGCAGGCAAGTTATAAGCTGACCTCACTTCTGAAAATGTGGAAAAAATACCGTCTTTGTATAGATCCCTGAAATTGGAATCTAGAATTTCCCCGTTGTGGGACTAATAAAGGCTTATCTTATCTTAAATGCTTAAGGCCGTGACTCTGCCAAATCATGAAATTGGTATCAATAAGGGATGGAGGAAACAGATGATCTTGTGTTACAGGTGTAAGAGTTCATGGTGACAAAAGTTTAAAATGGCATCTAAATTGAGCCCTAATCTTAAGGGTGGAGAGGACCATGGGGTTTCTTGTAAAGCTGGATAGATTCAAAGGTAGGGAGGAGGAGACTAGAGCCAATAGAGAAGAAGAAAGTGACTAAGCCTCCAGCCTACTCCATAATAACCCCGGACATTGAAACCAATGGATCAATTTGTGAATATGCGCTGACCAATAATAAAACAGAAAATTAGGTAATGCAAGACCACCGTCAAGTTTAAGCTTTTGCAAGTGAATACTTAACTCTAGGAGTTTTACCGCCCCACAAAAATCTGTAACAATTTGATCAAGGGATTTGAAAAACTTTTTAGGTAAAAACAAAGGAATACATTGAAACAAAAATAGAAATGTAGGCAATAAGGTCATTTTCACTGCATTAATTCTACCTGTCAAAGACAGTGGTAGAGAATTCCACCTCTGCAAGTCTGCCTTGACCTGACTCAACAGTGGAGAAAAATTAGCACCAAAAAGAGAGGTTGGAGTGCAGGTCACGTTGATCCCCAGATATCTAAACCCCGACAAGCTAAGTTTAAAAGGTATGTCAGATTGTTTAACCACTTGCACTCCGTTGTTCCGCGGGCGGGCAAGTCTCTGCGTCCTAGGACGCACGAGGATGCACAAGAGCGCACTAGTGCGCGCTCGGACGCATGACGCATGATATACTGATGATGGTACAGATGGAGATGGTGCTGGCCTCCAAGCGCCACTGGGAAAAAAATCTGCAAACACAGCCGCGAACAGATTAGTTCATCTGATTGACCTCTCATTCGACTAATAAGAGCCTTGAATTGGGTTTCTGAAACCTTGAAGAACCAATGAATGAAAACCTAGGAAGGAGGACCCGCCTCCCAACGCTTTGAATGCAGTGAGCCAATTGAAGCAGAGAAGTTCGTGAGCTGTTTTGTTTTAAGGCTGGGTGAAGACTGGCTGCTGCAGCGGATCAAAAAAGGACACAGGAAGAGCTCCACAGACCCAGCAGCATGGAGACCATCCACAAATGCAACCTGTGTGACAGGGAGTGCCATTTGTGGATCGGCATGTTCGGCCACAGGCGGTGCTTATTTTGTATTGGTTCCAGCAGAGTAGACGTTATGATTTCTTCAATGGTCATTATAGACCGACGGAGGCTGACGACGAAGGCTGAGTGACACACACGCCTTCGCCAGTCTTTTTTTAATTACTACTGTTATTTGTTTTGAAAAATCGTTCGCCAAAAACCGCAATCATGGAAGCACAAAACCGCAATAATGGAATTATGTTTTGATCGAGTCGCGAGACCAGAACCAGAGCGGACCAGCGTCGCGTTCGTCTGACAATGAGGAAGACAAGTTCGCCAAGACTCCGCTGTGAAGAGATAAGGTGTTATAAGCTAAATTATTCTCTATCCCTGAAAATTGTAATCCAAAATGACTTTTGACCGATCAGTAAATTACAGCTGTGCGGTTCACGAAGTCTGAAGTTCGTGCGCCGCGGTACAAGGGGTTGCTCGCAGTGTACAGGCTGTGAACGCCCCCCCACCCCCGCTATTCTTCTGCAGCAAGGGGGGGGGAGCCGCGGTGACTGCACTGCTGTCCTACATCACCACATAAGGCTAATCTGTTGTGTAGCGATGGCTAAAGTCCATCCTCTGTAGCGAGCGGGAAGGGGGACAACCCCCCCCACACACACACAGTAGCGAGGGGGGGGGAGCCGCTGTGACAGTGTTGCTGTGGAAACATGCAACGAGTGTAATCTGTCATGTAGTGAGGGCCGAACTCTGTCCTTGGCAGCGGGGGGGGGGGGCCCCCCCCCCCCCCCCCCACACACACAGACACAGCCCTGAGTGTAACCTTTCCTTTGAGCCTAAAATGAAGCTTCTACATTGAATCATTCAAAAGTTACAGACGTTTTTCCAAACTGTGCCATTTGGCACAATTTGGCACAGTTCCAAAATGCCTGGGAACAGCCTGAGAACAAAGCTGTGTAAAATATTCATTTTTTGTGGTATTGTTACCAAATTTGGATCTCAGCTGGATAACACTTGGTTCTACATTTCTGTTGCATTTTCCAGCCGGATCGGACAGCTGTGTGTTATTTACAAGCATTTGTATCCAAAAAAACACTGTGTCCAAATTTTTTTTCTTCAAGTTCAGTATGTTTAGATGACTGTAACTCAGTGGCCGGAGCACGTAGAGAGTTTATGTTTTTTTTGCCAAAAAATTCAAAGTGTTTTCTTTTAAATGAGACCAACCCCATGAAGATGCTGCAAAGGGTTGAAGAACAGCTTTCGATTTACTTTGGGCACATTATTTTTTGGCATTTTTAGGAAAATTGCCCGGAGTGCAAGTGGTTAAGTAACAGAGCAGAGGAATTTGTGGGATAGCATTCACTGTTAGAAAGATTGACTTTATAGCCGGAGAAAGAGCCAAACTGCTTTAAGAGGGATAATATTGGTGTAATACTAGTTAATGGCTCTGATACATACAGCAGGAGTAAAGTTTTTTTTTTTTTTTTTGAGATTTTTGAAAATTTATTAAAAATTGAAAAAAAACAACAACTAAGAAATCACATGTACATAAGCATTCACAGCCTTTGCTCATTACTTTGTTAATGCACCTTTGGTAACAATTGTAGCCTCAAGTTTTTTTGAATATGATGCCACACTTGGCACACCTTTCTTTGGGCAGTTTCACCCATTCCTCTTTGCAGCACCTCTCAAGCTCCATCAGGTTGGATGGGACGCATCGGTGCAGAGCCATTTACAGATTTCTGTCATGTATAAATATGACATGTTATTGTGTGATGAGGGTGGTGGCTCCACCCTTCTGGTTCTGCTGCCTCCCTGGGTATAAAAGGCCGATGCGGAAGAGGCACGGTCTCTTTTGACCTTTGCCCCTGCCTGTACGGGAGTGCCTTGTGTCTGTGAGTTTGCACAATAAAGCTGAGTTCTATTGGGAGTCAGACTATCGGACTATCGGGAGTCAGACTCGATCTCTGTTTTTAAGAATACGGCTAAAACCTACCTTTTTGATATAGCCTACAATTAGGGAGGGATCATGTGTTTCTGAACCCTCCCTTAGTTATGCTGCTAATAGGTTTAGTCAGCCGGGGGACCTCCAGTAATGCACTGGGCCTCACTCCTTTTCTCACTCTCAATGAAATATTTTTTTTGCTGGTCATTAACATTTGTTTGTTCTCTCCCATTGATTGAGTCCCCACCGTGCTCATGGTAGGGGAAATAACTCTTCACAGTAGACCAGTTCAACACGGACCTCAATGCGCCAGTGTCCACCAACAACAGCATGTCCTCACCGTTCAACGTAACTGTCAAATATGTACGACCTTCTGTGCTTGGGGATACGGTGTAAATAACCGTAGGAGTCATGGCGGGGGAATCCATTTCACATCGTCGCTCCCCTCGCTCAAACCTTTTACAGGCCCTGGCGAAATGATTTAGGAGCCCACATTTGCCATAGCGTTTGCCTTTTGCCGGACACTCTCTCACCTTGTACCAGTGCTTGGTAGACCCGCACTTGGCGACCCTGGGGCGGACCTAATCCTTTAAGCGGTAGCGTATTCTTCTTTGTCTTCCACGCTGTCATCGCTATCCGGGTCTAAAGCCTGCGCCGCTGATTGTGAGTCGTGTTTCCCCAACACTGTTCTCTCACCAAGGTCCCGTGGCAGTTTATCCACTGCTTCAAACTGCTGGGCTATCTCCACCGCTTTGGCCAACGTCAGCTCACCGGAATGCGTAAGGAGTCTTGAACGCGCAGCTGCCCACAACATGTGCTCTGCCAACTGATCCCGGACCATTTCTTCCTCTAAGGTCCCAAACTGGTAACACCCAGTCAGTTGGCACAGGTCAGCAACATACCACTGCACCGACTCTCCAGCCCGCTGGCGGCACTGTCAGAACTGGATCCTCCAGACTACGACATTTTCCGGGGCACGAAAGTAGCGCGCCATTAACCCAACCACATCCTAAAAACTGTCGCTCACTCCCAATGTGCCAAGAATGCGCTGTCCCTCCATGCCAAGATTATGGACCAGTACTGCTCGCGCACGCAATTTCTCCGACTCACCAAGGTTCAATACCACCAGATAATTCTCAAATGCGGCAAACCACCTCTCCCATGGCACCGGCGGCTCACCAGGAAGCCCCAGAAATGGCCGAATGCCCGAAATACCTTTATCCATACTTTTATCCTCGTCGCCAAATGTTATGTCCATAATCTGTAACCCAATGGCGAGGCCCGAGGTGCAATAATTCAATTCAATTCAACTTTATTTATATAGCGCCATTTCACAACAACATTCATCTCATAGCACTATCAACTGTAGGGGGAACCCCCACAGTTGCAGAAAGACCCCAGCAATCAGGTGATCCCCTGTGAGCAAGCGCTTGGCAATGGTGGAGAGGAAAAACTCCCTTTTAACAGGAAGAAACCTCCAGCAGAACCAGGCTCAGGGAGGGGCAGTCATCTGCTGCAACTGGCTGTGGGGTGAGGGGATAGAGAAGATGAAAAGAATAGACATGTAGTGAGCAAACGGCATGATGGGGACTCAATCTATGGGAGAGAACAAACAGATGTTAATGACCAGCAAAAGAAAAATATTTAACTGAGAGTGAAGAAAGGAGCGAAGCCCAGTGCATTATTGCAGGTCCCCCGCTGTCTAAACCTATTAGCAGTATAACTAAGGGAGGGTTCAGAGACACAAGATCCCTCCCTAATTGTAGGCTATATCAAAAAGGAAGGTTTTAACCCTATTCTTAAAAACAGAGATCGAGTCTGACTCCCAAATCCAGATTGGCAGCTGGTTCCACAGGAGAGGAGCTTGATAACTGAAAGCTCTGCCTCCCATTGTACTTTTGGAGATTCTAGATATTACAAGTAATCAGCATTTTGGGAGCATAGTGCTCTGTTAGGATAATAGGGTAGTATCAGATCTTTTAAATAAAAAGGGACCTGATTTTTTAGAGCTTTGAAAGTGAGAAGAAGGATTTTAAACTTAATTCTAAACTCTATGGGAAGCCTTCCAATGAAGGGAGGCCAGAACCAGAGAGATATGATCTCTCTTTCTAGTACCTGTTAAAACTCTTGCTGCAGCATTTTGGATCAACTGAAGACTTTTTAAAGATGTTTTAGGACAACCTGATAATAAAGAGTTACAATAATCTAATCTCGAGCTAACAAAAGCATGGATCAGTTTCTCAGCATCACTCTGAGACAAGATGCTTCTAATCTTGGCAGTATTATATAAATGATAGAAGACAGTCTTAGAAACTAATTTAATATGTGAATTGAAAGACAGATCTTGATCAAAAATAATTCCAAGGTTCCTCACAGAGCTATTAAGAGAAAGAGTAACCACATCCAAGCTAAAAGTTTGATTTGGAAAGGTATTTCTAAGGTTTTTTGGACCAACAAAAATGACTTCAGTCTTATCTGAATTTAATAGCAGGAAATTCCAAGTCATCCAAGCTTTGATTTCCTTAAGACAGGCTTCTAACTTGGCTAATTGATTACTATCATCTGGCTTCATTGACAGGTATAATTGTGTGTCATCTGCATAACAATGAAAATGTATAAAGTGCTTTGTAATAATGTTGCCTAACGGAAGCATATATAAACTAAAAAGAGTAAGGCCTAGCACAGATCCCTGTGGAACTCCATGACTGAACTTTTGAGTTGAAAGAGAACTCATTATTGACATGAACAAACTGGAACCTATCAGATAAATAAGATCTAAACCACTGCAACAAAGTTCCATTAAGTCCAACATAGTGTTCTAATCTATCAAGTAGAATATTATGATCAATATTATCAAAAACTGCACTAAGGTCTAAAAGGACAAGTACAGAAACAAGTCCATTATCAGATGTGATAAGGAGGTCATTAGTGACCTTCACTAAGGCTGTTTCAGTACTATGATGGATTCTAAACCCAGATTGAAACTCTTCAAATAAACCATTTCCCTGCATGTGGTCAAATAATTGCGTAGCAACAACTATTTGTAAGATTTTTGAAATGAAAGGGAGATTAGAGATTGGTCTATAGTTAGCTAAAACTCCTGGATCCTGCGTTGGCTTTTTGAGCAAGGATTTAATTACAGCAGTTTTAAAAGCCTGTGGTACATGACCTAAAGTTAATGAAGAATTGATTATTTGAAGAATAAAGCTAATAATAAATGGGAAGACTTCTTTAAATAACCTGGTAGGAATAGGGTCTAAAAGACAAGTTGAAGGCTTGGATGAGGAAATTATTTTGTCTAACTCTAAAAGGTCAATTGGAGTAAACTCATCCAAACAGATATCAGTTGAAGGAGATGTAGTAGTTACTGTATTTAAGTTAACGGTGGGAAGAATCTGATTGATTTTACCTCTGATAGATGAAATTTTATTATTGAAAAAGTTCATAAAGTTCTGACTGGTAAGCTCTAAGGGAATGCTAGGATTGACAGAGTCCTGATTCTTTGTCAGCCTGGCTACAGTGCTGAAAAGAAACCTGGGATTATTCTTGTTCTCTTCTATTAAGGCAGAATAATAACTTGTTCTAGCTTATCGAAGAGATTTTTTATAAATTAAAAGATGATTTCTCCAAGCTAAAGATTTCATCTAAATTAGTGGGGCGCCATTTTCTTTCTAACTGATGAGTCTTCCGTTTTAAGCTACGAGTTTCTGTGTTGAACCAAGGAGTTAGAAATCTCTGATTAGACTTTCTTTTTTAAAGGGGCCACCATGTCGAGAGTCTGATGCAGAGAAGCTTTAACACTATCTACCATGCTATCAATTACAGAAGGAGCAAGCTGTTTATAGCTTATTTCCATTGTGTTGACACATGGCATAGAGGAAACAATCTGCATAAATTTGGTTACAACATCATCTGAGAAGCATCTACTGTAGTAATATTTTTCTTTAGGAGCCAGATAGTCAGAAATAGTAAAATCAAAGGTTAACAGACAATGGTCTGACAGTACAGGGTTATGAGGAGACACTACCAGATTTTCTATTTCTATGCCATATGTCAGAACGAGGTCCAATGCATGGTGGAGATAATGGGTAGAATTTCCTACTTAATGAGAAAACCCCATCGAGTCTAATATTGAATTAAATGCCATATTAAGGCAATCACTATCTATGTGTATATTAAAGTCCCCTACTATAATTATTCTATCTGATTTCAGCACTAAATCAGCTAAGAATTTGGCAAATTCGGATAAAAACTCTGAGTAGGTTGATGGAGGATGATAAACTATGGCAAATAAAATTGGTTTAGCCTAAAATTACTAAAATGCCCAATACTGAGGACCAGGCCCTCAAAGGAATGATAACGTGTTTTTTGCTTTACGTTAACTAGTAATTTGGAATGGTAAATTGTTGCTACTCCTCCTCCACGACCAGAACTTCTGGGATTTTGACAGTTTAAATAACCAGAGGGAGCTGATTCATTTAAACCAACATAATCCTCTTGCCCTAACCAAGTCTCTGTAAGGGATATTAAATCAATCTGATGATCAATTAGCAGATCATGGACTAGTAGAGACCTGGGAGTTAGAGACCTAATATTTAACAAACTGCATTTAATTTTTAAATTATGAGGAGGAACAGAGGCCAAATCATTCAATTTAGAGGCTTCATGTTTAATTTGAGTTTTACCAACTTTTTGTTTAATCACTTTGGGATGCTTATACATTATATTTTTATTTACTTTGGAGGGAGCAGACAATGATTCTCTGATGGGGAAGACAGGGGCTAAGTTGAGGGGTGGCGGCTGAATGTCACGTTTCCTCCAAACATGACACCTGGCATTCAGGCCAAAGAGTTCAATCTTTGTCTCATCAAACTAGGGAATTTTGTTCCTCGTGGTCTGAGAGTCCTTTAGGTGCCTTTTGGCAAACTCCAGGCAGGCTGCCATGTGCCTTTTACTAAGGAGTGGTTTCCATCTGGCCATTCTACTATACAGACCTTATAGGTGGATTGCTGCAGAGATGGTTGTCCTTCTGGAAGGTTCTCCTCTCTCCACAGAGGAACGCTGGAGCGCTGACAGAGTGACCATCGGGTTCTTGGTCACCTCCCTGATTAAGGCCCTTCTTCCCCAATCGCTCAGTTTAGACGGCCGGCCAGGTCTAGGAAGAGTCCTGTTGATTCCGAACTTCTTCCATTTACAGATGATTGAGGCCACTGTGCTCATTAGCACCTTCAAAGCAGCAGAAATTTTTCTGTACCCTTCCCCAGATTTGTGCCTCGAGACAATCCTGTCTCAGAGGTCTACAAACAATTCCTTTGACATCATGCTTGGTTTGTGCTCTGACATGTACTGTCAACTGTGGGACCTTATATAGACAGGTGTGTACCTTTACAAATCATGTCTAATCAACTGAATTTACCACAGGTGGACTCCAATTAAGCTGTAGAAATGACTCAAGGATGATCAGTGGAAACAGGATGCACCTGAGCTCAATTTTGAGCTTCATTGCAAAGGCTGTGAATACTTATGTACATGTGATTTCTGTTTTTTATTTTTAATAAATTTGCAAAAATCTAAAAAAAAATTACATTGTCATTATGGGGTATTGTGTGTAGAATTCTGAGGAAAAATATGAATTTAATCCATTTTGGAATCAGGCTGTAACATAAACAAAATGTGGACAAAGTGAAGCGCTGTGAATACTTAACGGATGCACCGTATGGAACCATCCGCCATTCCCCATCCACCAAACAAATGAGTGTTGACAAGTAATCCTGACTGCAGCATGCAGTGTACTTCAACTGTATTCCCTACTCCCTGCTCTGTTCTCAGGGAGTATTGAAGTTAACTGCCCTTCATAAAATTTCTCCATTTGAAACACCGAGTAACCAACGGTCCCCTCCTCCGTGCGTTACCACGGTAACCATGAACACGTACTGATATTACGGTGGATAATTTATATTTCTTAAATAAAATATTAATATAAATATTTTTTGTTGCTATTGGATGATGTAACCTATAACCAACATCAATTTAGCTTGTTAATAATGTCACCAACAATAGTTTGTTTTACTTGTATTTGAGGTGCAATGGCTTATGGGTAATCTTCAGTGTTGGGCAAGTTACTAAAAAAATAGTAACTAATTAGTTACTAGTTACTTCTTTTCAAAAGTAACTGAGTTACTTTTGAACTTGCTGAGTCCAGAAAATTGAAAATACTTTATTAACTCAACACTGGAGTGGCGGCCTAGTTGATAAGATAAGATAAGATAAGATAAGATAAGCCTTTATTAGTCCCACAATGGGGAAATTCCAGGATTGCAACAGCATAGGGATAGCAACACTCAGAGCAACAATCAGAAGGCAAGAAAAAACAACATCTAGTAAACATATGTCCATATTACTATAAATGTATATATATAGACACACAGTGCAGAGCATTATGGCTGGTGGATGTGCAGTAGAAAGTCTAAGCTCTCTCTCCGATAGAGCATCCGCCCCACAACTGGGAGGTTGAGGGTTCAAATCCCAGCCAGGTCATATCAAAGACCATATAAGATCGTACTTCCCGCCTTCTAGCTTGGTGCTCAGTGTAATAGAATGGGAGGAGGAGAAGTTGTTTGTGGCGGCGCCTTGCATGGCAGCGACCCCTCTGATTCTACAGATACATCTCAAAAAATTAGAATATCATGAAAAAGTTCAATATTTTTTGTCACTCATTTCAGAAAGTGAAACCCATATATTATATAGATTCATTACACAGAGAGTGATATATTTCAAGTTTTTATTTATTTTAATTTAGATGATTATGGCTTACAGCCCATGAAGACCCCAACTTCCGTTTCTCAAAAAATTAGAATATTACATAAAATTAATTTAAAAAATAGTTTTTTTTAATACAAATGTGGACCCACTGAAAAGTATGTCCATGTACACACTCAATACTTGGTCTGGGCTCCTTTTGGATTAATTACTGTATCAATGTGGCTGTGAGAGTGAATGGTTGTCTGTCTCTCTGTGTTGGCCCTGCAATGGACTGGTGATCTGTCCAGGGTGTACCCTGCCTCTCAGCTAAAGATGCTGGGATAGGCTCCAGCCCCCCCACGACCTGAAAAGGATTAAGCGGAAGAAGATGGATGGATGGACGGATGTGGTGTGGCATGGAGGTGATCAGCCTGTGGCACTGCTGAGGTGTTATGAAGGTCCAGGTTGCTTTGATAGTGACCTTCAGCTCGTCTGCATTGTTGGGTCTGGTGACTCATCTTCCTCATGACAATACTCCATAGATTCTCTATGGGGTTTAGGTCAGGAGAGTTTGCTGGCCAATCAAACACAGTGATGCCATGGTCATGAAACCAGGTTTTGATACTTTTGGCAGTGTGTGTGTGTGTGTGTGTGTGTGGGGGGGTGGTGCCAAGTCCTGCTGGAAAATGAAATCAGCTTCTCCATAAAGCTTGTCAGCAGAGGGAAGCATGAAGTGCTCTAAAATTTCCTGGTAGACGACTGCGCTGACTTTGGTCTTGATAAAACACAGTGGACAAACACCAGCAGATGACCTCTGCTCAGATAAAAGTAAATTTTGCATTTCATGTAGAAATCAAAGTCCCAGAGTCTGGAGAAAGAGTGGAGAGGCACAGAATCTAAGTTGCTTGAGGTTTAGTGTGAAGTTTCCACAGTCAGTGATGATTTGAGGAACCATGTCATCTGCTGGTGTTTCACATTACTTTTAAATGCATACTTAAATCATCTTGAACATATAGCAAGATAATTTAATTAATGGATTACATTACAGGCTTATTAATGTCAGGCTGAAAACAGACTGTTTCAGACAGAGCTTTTAGAACATGTTCAGTTTGCTTTATCCTGCCTTGAGAGCTCTTATTGTGGGGGAAAATCTGAAGAAAATCAACATGAAATTGCTAGTAATTTCCTCATTTTAGAGTGAGAAATAGGGTTTGTGGAGGGAAAAGAGTGAGAATCACTCCAAAAGAGTGAGTTGGCAACACTGCATAAAGCTGTTCATGTTTATCTTACTGTAGCAGAGTCAATAAAAGTATTCCTACTTGGCTTGCCAAGTGGGTCAACCCTCTTGGCAAATGGGTAGAGTGCTGGACTTTGGAGCCGGAGGTTGTGGGTTCAAACCCCTGGTTGCATGTTGCCAAATTGTAGCCAAGGGGGCGGGCAGTTAAGCCCCAGCTGGCATCGTCCAACTGGGGGTTTGAACCCATAACCGCCGGTTCCAGAGTCCAACACTCTACCTGTGTCACCAAGAGGGCTGACCTATTTAATGCTTTTATTGACTCTGCTACATATTTCCCTCCTGATTGTTGGCATCGTCCCGATGTCAGAGGTGTATTTAAGCTTTCAGGCTCTGTTAAGGATGGCCACCTTCTGACACTGCTGGGATATGGAGAATGGCACTTATATGCCACCAGTAAATTCTGCTAACAGCGCCAATTGTAGCCAAGGCGACAGGCAGTTAAACCCCAACTGGCAATGTCCAACCAAGGCTTCGAACCCACAACCTCCAGCTCCAGAGTCCGGCACTCTACCCGTGACGCCAAGAGGGTCAATGCACTTGGCAAGCCAAGTAGGAATGCTTTTATTGACTCTGCTACATTACCTTTATGATATGGATTTAATCCAATGTGCAGTGATCCAAAGAAAATATCCATTATCCACAGTCCAAATGTCTGCTGTGACAGAGACATGATCCAGTGTCTCAAATTTCTTTTGAAGATCAAAATCCATTTTTGAATAATCTTTATCCAGGTAGCAAGTAAATGTGTTTTAACTTCAGTGGCTCACAGTCTCAGCCAACTGATGGAAAGTGACTGTTATCATATCTTCATTCTGTAACAACGTATCTGGCAATCATTCATTCTTCCGCTTAATCCTTTTCGGGTCGCGGGGGGCTGGAGCCTGATCTGGCAATCAGTCGGTTTAATTCTTGCTGGGTCACAAACTGTCCAGATGCATATCTGTGCTTGAAATCCAGCCGTGGCTGTACAGAATACAGTAGATCTACTTCACGGTGTTGTTAGCATCGATAGCTGTTACTCTCAATACTGCTTAGCACTAGCTTTGTCGCAGGTTGTTGCTGTTTTGAGGGGGTTAAGTCTCAACCGGCACTTTAGTTTGCAACTCACCAGTATGCTTTTGTCCTTAACCATGACAAAGGAAAAATAATCTGTCTATGTCCACAAAAACAAAATAGCTTCATCTTTTCTCAACAGGAGCAAGCTCCATTTGTGGCTGCTGGTTGCAGCAATGAAGAGGTTCTTTGTAATAGGTCACGTTGACTGACGGCTGCGTCAGCTATGTAGGGTCAGTTTGTATTTATTTGGACTAAAAATGTCTATCCATATTAATAAAATGAGTAATGAGTAGCGCATATGATCAAATTTCAGTAACTGTGTAATACATTACTGAATTTTTAAACAGTAATTTCATCACACAGCATGTTTCTGCAAAAGTAGTGGTGTTACAGTTATTCCCAACACTGGTAATCTTCTTGTCAACTTCTGGTGAAATGATGTATCGTTATTCACTTCTTTCCTGCTCAGTTCCCTTTGAACTGAAGACTGTTTGCTCCCTTTGGTTTGGAATCTCACTTAATATGGCGGAATACCCTGTTCAGTCCACTTCGAAGTACACTATTGAGCGATTGGAATGCACCTAAAGTTGAAGCCTTCTGAAAATGGGTATTATTTTGCTCATGTGCAGTGACAATGGTGCATTGTTTTTGTACATGCACAGAATGACTGGTGGGTTGAATTCACGCATACACAGTGAAGGGCTGTTCAGAGTCCCTCCAAGGGGATAAGGTTTGCGTTCTGTAGACTGCATTTGCGTACACGGCAATATTCAGAGTTGTTTTTGAGCCACTGCAGCTACCGTTCAGCAGCCGCATTTCGTGCATGCACAGTGAAAATCTGCAGTTCACATGCCCGTACTGTTAGCGGCAGCCAAGACCCACCAAACGTTTTAACAGCAGCAATCAAAACACAAAAGAAGAGCTCGGTGGTGTTTTTTTTTTTTAAATTTTAGTAATCTGTGGATTAAATGTCTTAGATATACATTTACCATAAAGTGACTGAAACAATTTTCCCCAGCCCCAAACCACACGTGTAGCAGCTGCTGTCACAAGCTACGGAGAAACACAAAGCAACGAAACAGGTAGGAATATAATTTACTGTTTTTGTGTTGTGGGTGAAAAACTGACAGATGAGCCACTTCACAGTAGAAGAATGCACAGCATTTATTTCAGGGTTATGTAAAACTGTTTTAATAGCAAAATACATGCACATTTGTTTACCCTCACGAGTTAATCAATACTTCCCCATCCAGGATAGCAAAAGTTTCCTGGCACATGTGCAGCTCACTGCGACCACTGCGCTCTTGCATGCACAGTGACTTTTTTGGGCCTGCATGCGCTTGGTCAGCACTCACCCTCTGCATAGGATTTGCGCACGAATGCGTCCACTGCGCTTGCTCGTGTACCAGCACATTTTTGCCACTATGAATTGGGCTTGAGTGAAGGCATTACTTCGTATCTGTGGTATGTGTTTTTGTTGTTTCTTGTACAAATGCACTTTTTTGAAGGGGTTGAAAATGTGCAATTTGTAGGAGTTTTAGGGAGATCAGGTTGGTTAAAGTATAAAGCAATCCTCATGAATCATACATAGAAATGGTAATGAAAGAACCTTAGTGAGCAAGGTCACATACTCCACACATTCCCATGTCAGAGTTCTGGCTGAACAGATTAATGCATGCCTTCATCTGATGCCAGTATAAACCTGGCATGTACAGCAGCTAAAGGAATGAGCATCTTTTTCAGCAGAAAAAAGTTTAGATTCAAGTCCTTTTAGTTGTTGGTTAACCCCTCATTTAGATGTACATCAAAATTAGACTTGTCCGAGGTATTGATGAGTTAAAGCTTCTGTATAAGTTTGAAGTCAATCTTATCAGAAATGTAGAAGCTTCAGTGGTGAAAGCATAAAATGGACAGAAAAAAGTAGAAGTTTGATAGAATATAATGATAATCTTGCAAACAAAAATTTGATAAACTGCATTGAAATTCCAACCTTTCACCATATTTCAGTTTTTGCAGTGCAGCTCTCACCTCTTTGGTATTCATGTCACAAGTGAACGCATTAATGTCATGAATATCAACACTTTGAGCTCGTGACGCGGCTCCCTGGAAGCCCTTCTCTGCAGCCCCCAGACCCCTCGCCAAGGCCTTGAAGGAGACGGGCTCAAGGAAACCTGCTGATTGATTACGTGTTTTATACCAAGCAGGTCTGACAGTGACTGACAGATCCACCCAGATTTTCACTTGTCGCAGGATCGTTTTGGGTTCTGCATTCGCGATGAAGCGTCTTCCTTTGCTCCCAGCATGCAGTTGGCATTCTTACCTCTCAAAAGCCTTGGCTGAAAGGAAAATGATAATCCCCCCCACTAACAATTCCTCTAAAGCCAATTGGCTCAAAACTGCATGAGACCAGGATGATGCTCGGGAGTACAACATGCAGGAGATGATTGCATGGTCCTGCTGGGTGGGCTATTGATTAAAGAATCAGGGAGAAAGAGTATGCAAGACAAAGATTTCTGTGGACTTTTCCAGTATCCTCTCCCTTTTCCTCCTCCCCCTTCCTTTTGTTTCTCCCTCCAACTCTTCCACCTCCTCCCTCTCGTCTTGTTCTCTGTGCTGCCCTGCTACTAACACTACTCTGTAATTTAATCCATTTAGTCATGGCTCCAGATCAATATCCATTTTCCTTGGCCTTAGGGAGAGCCTCTTGAATCTGCTTGTTTCAAATAGTGGTTGTGTTGGCCAGCAGGGGCTCCCGTGGGCCTGCGGGCTGATACAGATATACTTACACTACAGTGTTGCAACAAAACAAAGCAGAGACTTTTATCTCATCACTCACTCGCTGTAGATGTTGTAGGAAATTTGATGCGTAGGGACATTTTTTTTTACACCCTGATTAAGATGAAAGTCCCTCCTCTTCATCACAGTGAGTTATCCTCCACCTTTGAGATGCTGAAATGCAATGCCTGGCTGGTTAGCAAATGAATGACATTCAATCAGATTCAGTTAAGGCCAATTTGATTAGTGGGTCTTGTCATTGACCAGGAAGAAAGCTGGAATTATTTTTTCTTCTCCCTCCAGGATTGATTTACTGTCTGCGCAGTGTGGCATGCTTGGACCAGAGATGAAGAGTAGCTTATTATGCCGCATTGAAAAGATTCAATCGCCAACAGCTCCGCAAGAGTCCTTAAGCAAAATGACAATGCGGCATCAGCTAAATGTCTATATCACTCTTAAGGACTAGTCACCCATTTGCCATTGGGTGATCATTTGGAGTGAACTTCACATTGTCAGCTGCCCTACTTTGGTATAAATTGTCTTTAGCCTTCACCCCAGGTGCCACTGGCCAGCTGTACACTCCGTGGACACAGTGATTCTCCTTCACCTACATCACCATGATTTATAAATAACTGTGTTAAATATTCATCGATCGACATTTGCATACACGGTATTTTGCTCCTCACAGCTGTGTTTCAGAAAGTCAAAAGGACAGGGAGACAGTTTTCTTACCTACCGCCGAAGGTGGGAGATAACAAGTTACATACAAAATTGCACTTTCATAAGTAGCTTCACTGCAGGATGCTTTATGTTCAAACCTGAGTAAATTTATCTAGAAAAACATGACTTTAAACCCAAGTCAGTCTGGTTGAACTCTGAGCTGCTTTTAATTTCACTGAGTTTGAGGTTTTTTTCAATAGAATAACAAATCAACAGAGCTGGGACGTATAAGCAATACTACCTGCGCACCACACACTCATTTACTGCACTTTTTTCCACATGTTGAAAGTTCCTACAGGTTTTAATGAAATGTCTGTGACATACTTTAACAAAGGCCAAACAGCCTTTAATTATTGCAACATTATCGTGAATCCTTTTTTGGAGCCTTCCTCATAAAGGTTCATTTCATTGCATGCCTCTTTAAAGGCCCAAGAGCTGCAATTAACTCTACCCTCCCTCTTTTGTCACTATTGTTAATTAGTGTTGGGGTCCACGGTTCACTAAAACATAATAAGTCACTTCCGATTTGTTTGCTAAAGTGATCTGCTTGAAATATTCATACGTCGAATCACTCAGTCCTGTACTGGAGCTCAAACTGCCTGCCAGTCACTAAGCTGAGAGTCGGCTGAACGGATTGGCCGGGGCTCGTACGCTGCCTAGGCAGGGGATTCAGCTGGTGATCCCTGGCTTCCATTACAGTTCTGGTAAGTGATTCAGTACAATACAGTCACCCATTAAAAACTACTGTATTCAAACGAATCGTTCACAAATGTTACAGCATTATTGCTAATCTTAGCTAGCAAGCTCCTAACTTTGGTAGCAAGCCTGAGCCAATAAGCATAAATTCATCTTTAAGAATGAATGAAATAAAGCATAGTTAGTGGGCAGGGGTGTGTAGTTTAAGTGGTCGACGGGATATGACCAGTCCCTGGAGCCCATCTCATTGATCTCCGCCCCCTTGTGAGAAGAGCGATGCACTCACTTCATTTTGCCTACCAATCTGGCATTGGGGGTGGAGGATGCAGTGATCTTCCTCCTGCATTGTGCTCTCTCACCTGGAGAAGCCTGGGAGCACTGATCATGTTCTTTGATTTGCCAGAAGAGAAGGAAAACACAAGAAACAATTGCTGCTTCTGAGAAGATCTTGGCACAAGCCAGGTATCTGCACCTGAAAGAGAATAGATAGGTGTATGTTGTGTGGTTTGTCAGGAAGCATACGGAAAAGGGTATGAGGCCACAGCAAGCCCACCCTGGAACCACAGACAAGCAGGACAACACCCCCATTGCCAGGGAACCTACAGCCCCCACAGAGCACAAATGCCCTGAGGCCATCCAGTCCCAAGACAACCAGGCACCTGCCCTGAGAGGAAGGGCAGAGGGAAGTCCCACAGCCACAGGCCGAGGGCCCCAGAAGATCCTGATCTGCGAGCTGCAATCCCCAGCCCCGCAACCTGCCACCCCAGCAAAGGCAGAGTATGGCACAGAAGGTCCCATGAGCCCAAGAACCACCCAAACCTTGGGCCAAGGCTTCACCTGCCCCAAGAGGCCTGGGCCACCCTGGATACACCCCTGTGACAGTGGATCCGCACCCACCCCAGGGCCCCAGACATGTATCCCAAGAATCACCAGCCACCCATGCCAGAGGAGGCAGTAGTGAGCTACGGAGATCCTTGGAGGAAAGCCACCCCCCCTCGCCAGAGGTGACCCATGTAGGCTAGGTGGTACCACTCCTGTCTGTCCGGCACCCCCCAACCTCAGCCCAACCTCACACACGCACACGCAAACTATCACAAACCAATGTCTCGACCCCTTACTCATCCATTCATACAGCCA
This sequence comes from Pholidichthys leucotaenia, assembly GCA_020510985.1. Classification (NCBI taxonomy): domain Eukaryota; kingdom Metazoa; phylum Chordata; class Actinopteri; order Cichliformes; family Pholidichthyidae; genus Pholidichthys; species Pholidichthys leucotaenia. The sequence continues at coordinate 55,971,285 of CM035837.1, read as the reverse complement.
CGTCCACATATCCCCAAGGCACCTCCCTCAAGACCAGCAGCATCCCAGGGACAAAGTCGACACCATGCCCCAGGCCCCAAGCCCATAACGGAAGGAAGGAAGCAGGTGCTGAAGAACCCCCCTTCCTTCCCAATTCCCACCTCCGGAGGCCAAGTATGTATGATAGTGTGTAAATTATGGTGAATGGGCACAAGTGTATGTAATATGAAGAAAATAAGTGCACATCTATGTTCTACTGAAGTGCAGTTAAAATTGGGGTAATTGTGAGCTGGGACAGTAGCCATTTTTTTTATACCAGACAAGCTTATTACAGCATTAAAAAGACTGTGCTTAAACAAACACTGCCTTTGTTGATGCTAATAGGGACTATTATGTTGTTGCAAATAACGCATAACTGCATGACCAGCAGTGAAAAAGGCCATTTTTGAAAATGGAAGAGAATTCAAAGCTCAGACACACAGACGGTGATACTCCAGTTTCCTGGAGTGTTTTTGTTTTCTCCATTTCTGAAAGTCTAAATTTGGAATAACTTCCCTTCATAAATGTTTCATATAGAATCACCTCCAACTAAAGGACTTGAATTTTTTATCAAGGTCCTCAAAAAATCAAACATATGGTTCTTATCCATACATGCATATAAAAGCAGCTGCAAATTACCTTTTAAGCATGTCTCTGGTCCATCACTGAAAAGCCATGACGAGATTATCTTTTCAGCTTGCTCACTTTTGTCCAAGTAAATCTTATTTTTGAGCCTTTGAAAACAGTTCATGTATTGATGCTCCAGTTTACCTTTTTATGGTCTTGTTTGCTTTATCACACTTTTACCCAGCCCAGTTTCATTTTTTTAAGCTGTTCATTGACCGGAATGTCCATTAAGATTAAAATTTCTTTGTCTAAAAAAACCTAGCCAAACGATTACATCATCGCCATACTCATAAGGCATATAAATAATGAAGTACCAGAGGATATTTACTGCACAGTAGTCCACGTTTCTGTGGATTTGACAATAAGTGATGTTTTCTCTTAAATATTTTTTTTTTCATCAAAACCCCAGTAGTTAAAGTGTTCACAAAGTACTAGAAATCTAACCTCCATCAACTGCACAAGCATGGAGCTTCTACTGATTGGCAATTGGACAACACAGGCTGGTACCCCATTTATGAATTTCTGGATTGTCCACCATAGTGGCTCAGAAGTAAACTTTCACCGTTATCTTGAAAACAAAATGGCAAGAAGTGTTTCTCAAAACATCTGAGGCACGTATTAAGCTGTTCAGTTGCTGAATCTGTTTTTAGCTCATAAATCAAAATGAACTAATGCCACGACTGCTGCCTTCTGTGTCTGTCCCATATTCATGAAAATCCCTACTCCGCAATTTTCCCAAGGCTTACTAAACTCACGCACAGTGATACTCAGGTGGGCCTGCATCCCAGGTTGAGCTCAAGGTTAACGTGAATGTTAAAAGTCCCAATTGGGGTATGTTGTGGAGGATGAAGGCAGAGAGACACGAGCTGACGACACAGAACCTTTATTTCTCCTCCAACACAGAACAGGACTCACTCTGAGTGCCAAAGCGAACTGCCTTTATACATTTTTCTTCCCGCCTCTGGCACTCAGGGTAAACACATTAAACATTACCAGTTAAAGAAGCGTGAACACACATCAACATAAACATTAACATACACGTCACAGAGCAAGGCTTAGTACAATACATTCGTGCCCCTGCGTCCTCAGGTGTGAGCCTGGCACGGTGGGGGCGAAAGGCACATCTTTATTTATTTCATACCCCCCAGCGCTCTGATGCCCTTGGCTGGCCCCCCAACATCCCGCAGTACTGGGTGGAGTGTCATCTCCTTTGTGTCACCACACAGCCCCCCTGCGAACACCCAGAAGGGGTCCGAACCCTCTGGACCTTTGGGCTTGAGCAAGCGCCCGTAGTGGCTGTAATGTGGGCCGGTCGAAACGCCTTCTTGTCAAGGCGGGTAGGAGAAAGACTTGGTCTCTGGAGGGGGAAAGGGTGGGGAGGGGAAAAAGTTAGTTTCTTGAAAACAGTCCTCTGTAGGGGGAACACTAACCTGCGGACCCACGGTAGGTGGGCGCCTGTGCCGAGGAGCTTAAGCCAACACCACCTGCTCGTCTGCCAACACATAAGTGGGCTTCAGCCTGTCTATGCTGACTGTTTCCTTACGCCCCCTCCCTCCAAGTCAAGCACAAAATGTTTACCCCAGTGTTATGAATCGCCCCTTCAGGGCAGAAAGGAAAACCCAGACGCTAAACTGCAGTTTGTGGCATTTATTAAAGACACACAAAAATCCCAACAGTTCACAAGGAATAAACTTACAGTGGAGATAAACAGGCAGTTAACAAGATGACAGCAGGAGTTCATGTCGGAAGAGGGAAAGGGTTCTGACGGGGGATGAGCAGATAACAGTGATGAGGCTCTGACAAAGAGTGGGTGAAAAGGCCAGTCTTAAATAAGGCATGGATCCAATAAAGGCAAATGCCATCAGGTGTGGATCACATGAGTGGGCAGGAAGTGACAATGATATAAAATGAGATCAGCTGTAAGTAATGAGAGGGGAGGAGATGGACCGACAGCTTGACAGGAGCACCACCCACTACAGAACAAAACCCGGAAGTGCCACTGACAGCTGCAGCCCCAGAGAGGAAGAGAGAGAATACAAAAGTACAAATATAAAGTGAAAACTAAAATGACAACAAATAAAGACTGAGGGATACATACAAGCAAATACTCAATAAATAAATAGCAAGACTACATTGAACATAAACAGGAGAATGGGTAGAACTAAGAGACAATACAAGATATATGAAAACCAACCAAGGCTAAAAGGACAGAAAACTAAGAACTCAAAAATACAATAAATATACAAATATGGAAAAAGACCATTAGACTAAGCACGGCGGAACCCGCTGTGCTCAGATCATGACACCCAGTTTCCCACACTCTGAACGGGTTGTACGACAGACGCAGCGGGGTTCTGTGGGCGTTGTGCCTGACGAAAACAAATTCAGTGTTCTCTAAGCGCTTTGGAACAAAAGTATGGGGAAACAATGGTGCACTGGGCCCGGAACATTGGCAGCCCCTGTACTGGAAAAAAGGTATGTGGGCAGATTGGTACCGGGCGCAGGGCTCTCTGGTAAAAATTCTCCCAGGATCTGCAACGGCTGACAAAAAATGAGTTGTGCCGGGGAAACTGCCAAATCTTCCTTAGGTGCAGTAGCGCAACCCCATAGGGACCCAAGGCAGGCAGTCGACCCAATTTGCATCCGTTAGCGAGGCTGTGAGCGCTGCTTTAAGTGACCTGTGGAAACGCTCGCACAAACATTAGCCTGTGGGTTGTACGCAGTGGTGCGGTGGATTTTGACCCCCAGGCTGTCGGCTATCGCGGGACCAAAGTTTCCAAAACAAATTGCGGACCCCTGTCAGAAGTGAATGTCCGATGGGATCCGAAAGTGCGACTCAAGTGACAAAAACACGGGGCTACCTCGGCAGAGTGGTGAAACTCAGCGGAACACCTCTGGCCAACACGTAGTGCGGTCCACGATTGTTAAAAGGTGTGTGAACCCCTGCGATGGTGGAAGGGGACCCACTAAATCCACGTGTTACGTGTCGAACTTCCTGGCTGGAATTTAAAAAGCATGAGGGGGGCTTTGGTGTGCTTGTGTACCTTAGCCCATTGGCACGCAATGCATGCTGCAGCCCATTCTTTCACATCCCTGCGTAAGTAAGGCCAGACGAAGTTGGACCCCACTAGTTTAACCAAGGCTCGCACGCCGGGATGTGAAAGGGAGAGGACGGACTCGAAAACGCTGTGGTGCCAAGAGCTCGGAACCATGGGGCGGGTGCAGCTGGTGGAGATGTCGCAGAGCAAGAGGGGGGGCACCCTTCTTGTACCACCCTGCTCTCAAGTTTTAACCCGGTAGCTGTGGACTGGAGCGCGCAAATGTCTGCGTCCCCTGTTTGGTCCACGGCTATTGCAGAAAAATTGCCCACGCTGGAGAGACCAGGGCGCGTGACAAGCAGTCTGCCACAATGTTCAATTTACCAGCTACATGTGGGATATCGGTCGTGAACTCCAAAATTGTGGCCAAGTGCCGTTGTTGCCGAGCTGACCATGATTCTGAGACTTTGGACATTGCGTAGGTCAGTGGTTTATGATCGACAAATGCAGTAAACTCGCGACCCTTGAGCCAGAACTGAAAATGACATGTAGCGAGGTGTAGAGCCAACAACTCCTCTGTTGAAAAGCGCTTTCCTTACTCTTGTTGCACAATGTAAGGCTGAAAAAGGCGAGGGGCTGCCACGAACTGGAGAGATATTGCTCCACTATGGCTCCTAATGCAACGTCAGACACGTCTGTGGTGAGCGCTATCCGTGCTGATGGGGCTGGGTGGGCCAGCAAAGCTGCGTTAGCAAGCGCCCTTTTGGCATTTATGAAAGCTTGAGCCTGCTCGTGGGTCCAGTCAATGCTGTCCGCGGGCTTCTTTTTTTGGAGCGCGCCGTACAGCAGTTGCAGCAGCTGTGCTGCCTGGAGGAGAAAATGGTTGTAAAAATTAACCATCCCCCAAAATTCCTGCAGCGCCTTCATGGTCTGTGGATGCGGAAAATCCGACACTGTGCGCACTTTATCCGGCAGCGGGATCACACCATCTGGCGGGATGCGGTGGCCTAAAAAGTCGATTACCGGCAGGCCAAACTGACACTTCGCTGGGTTAACAATCAGCCTGTGCGCTTCCAAACGTTGGAAAACTTGTTTGAGATGGGCAAAGTGCTCATCCTATGACGCACTAGCCACCAAAATGTCATCCAAGTAGACAAAATCGAACGGCAAGTCACGGAGCACCGCGTCAGTCATCCTTTGGAAAGTTTATGCTGCGTCCTTTAACCCCAACGGCATGCAAAAACTCGACAAGACTGAAAGGAGTTTTTACTCCCGTTTTGGGGATGTTCTCTGCATGCACCAGGACCCGGTGGTAACTGCGGACCAGATCCACTTTTGAAAAAATGAGCATCCCAGCCAGGTGCACGGAAAAATCCTGGATGTGTGGGATGGGGTAATGATCGTGTTCCATGGTGTTGTTTAAGCGTCAGAAATTGTCGCACGGCCACCACGACCCATCAGACTTGGGTACCATGTGCAGCGGGGATGCCCATGGGCTGTTGGAGTGCCCAACGATGCCTAAGCGTTCTAAGTTAGCAAACTCCTCGCACACGATGGCTAGTTTAGCCACATCCAGGTGGTGAGGGTGCGCAAACATGGGTGGACCTTTTGTGGTAATAAAAAGCTCGACCCCGTGCTTGGTTACCATAGTGGAAAAAGTGGGCACCATGAGTGCTGGGAACTTGGAAAGCAAATGCTGGTACTTACCCCCTGGAGCTAGAATATTTGCATGTGTTGGTGGTCCAACTTCCTGAGCTGTGCAGGGCAAGGAGGAAAAGATACAGCATCCACTAAACGCCTGTTTGCAACATCAACAAGTAGTCCATGAGCACAGAGAAAATCAGCACCTGTGGCGCATATAATGAACTTAAATTCCCCACATATGCATGACTACATGTGTATTGTGGGCTTCACGTCTCAAGAGGACAAAGGAGGTCTGGCCGGCAGAGACTGAGAGGAGAGGACAGTCCCAGCCTTTTGTCTTGGAGATGAGGCCCCAGTGGGAGTCCCGGAACATCGAGGGATAAAGGACAATAGGAGAAGATCAAAGAGGCATTGTGATTGAGATTATGTACCATGGCTTGTATGTTTGCATAGGCAACATGTGACTTAGGTGGTGTGGCTTCTGCAGGGTATAAGAACTGTGATACGTGACTGTTCTGCCTCTTCTGCTTTGAGAGATGATAGAGGATGTGTGTGTTCAATAAAACTGATCCTGAGAAATAACCATGTCTCATCCTTGAATGCACCCCTCTACACACCTAATATGGGGACCGAACTTGCAGCTACCACAAAGTCCCACTGGTAATTGCATCCATGTAAACATACAGTCACCATCCGTTCTCCAAACGTCCTGATGCGAGATCCGTTTGTGGCCATTAAAGACGGCCCACAGCCTTCTGTCAGCCTGTCTGCGCTGACTGGCAAAATGAGGCTCTTCTGGGAGCCAGAGTCTACCAGAAAATGTCTCCCCGAATGTGTGTCCGTGATGAAAAGCAGCTTCTCCCTGTTGCCAGCAGTCACAGCTGCTACTGACCGCTGGCTGTCCCGTTTCCTGGCTTCTTAAAGTGGCCTGGTGGCAGACAGCGTTGCACTTCCTTGCCAAAACAACGGTGATAAAAACACAGCGTCCCGGTCCTGTTCCTCCAGGTGGCCGTCCTGACTACCACCATCTGCTCCTCAACCTCGCTGGGCTCCGTTGGAGATCCCGGTCTCACTGCCTGAATGCTGAAAGCCTTGTTTGCCAGGATGATGCAGTCTGCCTCCTCTGCCAGAGCGCAGTAGTCTCTGCAGTGGTGAGTTAACGAGAATCGCTCTTGCAGAAGCTGGTAGGTTTCTGAGGAAGAGGTGGGTGAAAAGGAAAGATCTATCATCCATGCCCATCAATGCAAGTATGCTCTCCATCAGGTCCACAGCTGATCTGTCTCCTAGCTCCGAGCGGGTGAGGATGTTTTCTGCCCTCTCTGCATCTGAAACGGCACAGTGGCACAGCAGCAGTCGCTTGAGAGCGCCGTATTTTCCTTGGGCTGGCGGGGCTTGGAGTAGACTCGTGGCGCGCGTGTCCAGCGATGCCACCACATGGTGGTACTTTGTGCTGTCTGCCACGACTCCGCGGACGGCAAACTGGGCTTCCACATGAATAAACCAAGCGGCTGGGTCGTGAAGGCAAAAGCCCGGGAGTCTGACTGCAACGGTGCATGCAGCGGTGGGAGACTCCAACGGGAGTGTCTCTGTGGTGGTGCCCGGTCCGTTTTCCTTTCACATCACATCAGGGTCACCAGTGTGGAGGATGAAAGCAGATGAGACATGAGCTGATGACACAGAACTTTGTTTCTCCTCCAACACAGAACAGACTCACTCTGAATGCCAAAGCGAACTGCTTTATACATTTTCTTCCCGCCTCTGGCACTCAGGGTAAACACATTAACATACCAGTTACGAAGCGTGAACACACATCAACATACACATTAACATACACGTCACAGAGCAAGGCTTAGTACAATATATTCACGCCCCTGCGTCCTCAGGTGTGAGCCTGGCACTGAGGGGGCGAAAGGCACATCTTTATTTACTTCATACCCCCCCAGCGCTCTGGTGCCCTTGGCTGGCCCCCCAACATCCTGCAGTACTGGGTGGAGTGTCATCTCCTTTGTGTCACCACAGTGTGTCATTTTAACTTTCAGTAGGCCTAGGCTGCACACATGTACATAAAGTGTAGTGGGACTAATAAAGGCTTATCTTATCTTATCTTATCTTATAAAGACATGAAGGGTGTGTTGCATCAGGCTGGAATGAGGTACTCCATCATTGACAGCCATGAAATTTGAGGTTGGAAAAACACACCATTTTTTCTCCATACTTTTAGGATTAATCTGTGGTCTCTACCATTTGTTTTATCCATGTTGCCATTTTGTGTCTCCTGAATGTTTTTTCAATGTCTACATACCATTTTATTGTTTGTGGTGCACTTTTTGTGGTCATCATGGTTCATCATGATTTGTTTTAGTTTTCCACTTATACAGCGGGAAAACAAGTATTGAACACGTCAACATTTTTCTCATAAAATATATTTCTGAAGGAGCCGCTGACCTGAGATTTTCATCAGATATCAGTAACAACCAAAGTCATCCATACATACAAAGAAATCAAAGCAACTGTGTTCACAAAACAAGTTATATTTAATAAAGTAGAATGACACAGGGGATAAGTTTTGAACGCGCTTGGTGAAATTCATTTAATATTTAGTAGAAAAGCCTTTGTTGGTAATAACAGCTTCCAGACGTCTCCTGTATGGAGAAACTAGGTGCAGGCATTGCTCAGTAGTGATTTTAGCACATTCTTCCACACAATCTCTTCAAATCTTGAAGGTTCTGTGGGTGTCTTCTATGAACTCTGATCTTCAGTTCGTTCCATAGATTTTCAATTGGATTCAGGTCAGGTGACTGACTGGGCCATTCTAGCAGCTTTATTTTCCTTCTCTGGAGCCAGTTGAGAGTTTCCTTGGCTGTGTGTTTTTTGGATCATTGTCTTGCTGAAATGTCCACCCTCGTTTCATCTTCAGCATCTTGGCAGATGGCAACAGGTTCTTGTCAAAGATGTCTCTGTACATTTGTCCATTCATTTTCCTTTAATTACACAAGTGGACAAAATTGTTGGTACCCCTCTGTTAATGAAAGAAAAACCCACAATAGTCACAGAAATAACTTGAATCTTACAAAAGTGGTAATAAATAAAAATTCTATGAAAATTAACCGATGAAAATCAGACAGTGCTTTTGAATTGTGGTTCAACAGAATTATTTTAAAAAACAAACTCATGAAACAGGCCTGGACAAAAATGATGGTACCCTTAACTTAATATTTTGTTGCACAACCTTTTGAGGCAATCACTGCAATCAAACGATTTCTGTAACTGTCAATGAGACTTCTGCACCTCTCAGCAGGTATTTTGGCCCACTCCTCATGAGCAAACTGCTCCAGTTGTCTCAGGTTTGAAGGGTGCCTTCTCCAGACGGCATGTTTCAGCTTCTTCCACAGATGTTCAATAGGATTTAGATCAGGGCTCATAGAAGGCCACTTTAGAATAGTCCAATGTTTCGCTCTTTGCCATTCTTGGGTGTTTTTAGCTGTGTGTTTTGGGTCATTATCCTGTTGCAAGACCCATGACCTGCGACTGAGACCAAGCTGTCTGACACTGGGCAGCACATTTCTCTCTAGAATACCTTGATAGTCTTGAGATTTCATTGTACCCTGTACAGATTCAAGACACCCTGTGACAGATGCAGCAAAGCAGCCCCACAACATAACAGAACCTCCTCCGTGTTTCACAGTAGGGATAGTGTTCTTTTCTTGGTATGCTTCATTTTTGCGTCTGTGAACATAGAGCTGATGTGCCTTGCCAAAAAGTTCCAGTTTTGTCACATCTGTCCATAGGACATTCTCCCAGAAGCTTTGTGGCTTGTCAACATGCAGTTTGGCAAATTGCAGTCTGGCTTTTTTATGATTTGTTTTCAACAGTGGTGTCCTCCTTGGTCATCTCCCATGAAGTCCACTTTGGCTCAAACAACGACGGATGGTGCGATCTGACACTGATGTACCTTGACCTTGGAGTTCACCATGAATGTGTTTAGAGGTTGTTCTGGGCTCTTTTGTTACCATTCGTATTATCCGTCTCCTCCGGCGTCCACTTCCTGGGAGGTTGGCTACAGTCCCATGGATCTTAAATTTCTGAATAATATGTGCAACTGTAGTCACAGGAACATCAAGCTGATTGGAGATGGTCTATAGCCTTTACCTTTAACATGCTTGTCTTTAATTTTCTTTCTAATCTCCTGAGACAACTCTCTCCTTTGCTTCCTCTGGTCCATGTTTAGTGTGGTACACACCATGTCACCAAACAGCACAGTCACTACTTGTCACCCTTTAAATAGGCCGACTGACTGATTACAAGTTTGTAGACACCTGTGATGTTAATTAGAGGACACATCTTGGTGGAACAAGTCCCTATGGTCACATTATTTTCAATCTTTTCTAGGGGTACCATCATTTTTGTCCAGGTCTGTTTCATGAGTTTGTTTTTTAAAGTGATTCTGTTGAACCACAATTCAAAAGTATTGTCTGATTTTCATTGGTTAATTTTCATAGAATTTTTATTTATTACCACTTTTGTCAGATTCAAGTTATTTCTGTGACTATTGTGGGTTTTTTTCATTAACAGAGGGGTACCAACAATTTTGTCCACAGCTGTATATGAAGTCTGCCTGTACCATATGCTGAAAAACACCCCCACACCATAATGGGATTTGCAGGGCCATTTCTCCTCTAAACATGCTGTGTGTTGTGGCATCCAAAAAGTTCAATTTTGGTCTCATCTGACCAGACTATATTCTCTCAGTATTTTACTGGCTTGCCCAAATGTTGTGCAGCAAACTTTAAATGAGCTTCAACATGCTTTTTCTTTAGCAGTGGAATCTTGCGTGGTGAACAGGCATAGAGGCCATATCGGTTGAGTGCATTACTAATTGTTTTCTTTGAAACCACAGTACCTGCTAACTCCAGGTCTTTCCGGAGCTCTCCATGGGTGGTCTTTGGCTCTTGGATAATTCTTCTGATAATTCTTTTACCTCCTCTGTCAAAAATCCTGTGAGAAGCTCCTGGTCATGGCCGGTTTATGGTAAAATGATGTTTTTTCCACTTCTGAATGACGGTTCTAACAGTGTTCACTGGAACATTCAGCAGTTTAGAAATGCACTTGAAACCAATGCTATTATTATGTTTTACAACAATAAAGTTGCCAAGGTCTAGAACAGGGACCTCCAACCTGGGGTTCCTGGAACGTTCAGGTTTCTGTGGGAAATTTTCTAATTTCACTTCTTAATTGGTCCAAAGATTTGCCAATAATTTGTCATTGTTGTGCATTTGTTCTGTAGGCACCTTTGCACCTGTGCACAACAACAGCAAATTATTTGCAAATCTTTGGCTCAATTAAGAAGCGAAATTAGAAAATTTCCCACAGAAACCTGAACGTTCCAGGAGCCCCAGGTTGCAGACCCTTGGTCCAGAGAGAGCTCTTTGCTTCTCGACATCATGAGTTCTTTGTGGTGTGACAATCTGATATTCACAGACCTTTTTAAAGGCTATCAGTCAGGACTTAACCAGTTGAAATTAATTTGCACTGATGGGGGATGGGATGGCTTCCTAAATTCTGATGGATTTCAGCTGGTTTATTGGCTTTCTATGGCTTTTTGCACATCTTTTTTTCATGTGTTCAATACTTATTCCCTGTGTCATTCCACTTTATTAAATAAAACTTGTTTTGTGAACATAGTTGTTTTGATGTCTTTGTATGTATTGGAGATAATGAGTAATTGACGTTTGATTAATTGTTGATAAGAATTTTGTCAACTAAGTTAAATTAGTTGTCAGTTAATTGATAACTCAAGGTTCAAATGCTTTGTCATCATGTGCACAGTTAAGAAATGCAACATTTCTTGAGCAATGAAATTCTTACTCTGCTCTCCGAACAAATGCCAAGGTAATAGATGCACATCAATACTAATAAAGGTAATAAACACAAATAAAGGTAATAAACACAAAACTTAATGCTAAATACTAATAGATACTAATAACACACATTAGGCAATTAGGACAGTTAAAGGAGTTAAAGTAGAGGAAACAAGAAGAATGAAAATTGAAATTCACTGCATGACTATAATGGACAATGGTATTTTAATATCAGAGATGATATGAGCCTGAGATGGCATAAGCCTATGTACAGTGTACAAATGAGCAATGTGCAAATTAGCACCCAGTGTTAGAATTTCTCTGTAATGATAATACCCAGTAGACTGTACATTGATAATTTAGCAGCAGAGATGATATGGACATGAGATGGGGCGATACTATGTACAATGTGCAAATTTAGCAACCAGTGTGTGAATTCCTATTTGCAAAGCTGTGTCTGGAGTTTGTTATTTACTCAGGAGTCTGATGGCAGTGGGAACAGAGTGTTTTAGTCTGGATGTCCTGCATTTCATACTTCTGTACCTCCGGCCTGAGGGTAGAAGTGTGAACATTCCATGCTGGGGGTGGGTGGGGTCCTGTAGGATGGAGGCAGCTCTCCTTTGGACTCCGTGGTGGTAGATTCTCTGCAGAGAGGGGAGTGGAGTCCTGATGACCTTCTCGGCTGTCTTCATCACTCGCTCCAGACATTTGTGGTCCGAAGCAGTAGTGCTGCTATACCACGCAGTGATGCAGTTGGTCAAGATGCTCTCGATGATGCAGCTATAGAGGTTGTTGAGGATCTTGGGGGACATCAGGTTCAGGTTCAGGTTCAGGTTACTTTATTTGTACCCGTAGGTAGATTTGTTTTGCAGTCTGGTGACATCCATATTTCCAAGCCACAAATTACATTCAACATAGACACAAACACAGGTACCGGTACACATGAAGCTGACTATAAACATGAGAAAAATACTCAAGGCTCCATCAATCAGGGTATAAAAAGACAAAGAGATGGGAGAAAAACCAGAGGTAAGAGAGAAGGGTCATATTAAAAGTTAAAAACTAGTCAAAGAGGTTAAAAACTCAAAGGTCTAAAACCCAATAAAATATTTAGAACCCAAGTAACATCCTACAAAAATAAGTAAATATAAAATGGAGTTAATAAATAGGTTGTAGCGATGTGTAGCACCTTGGGAGAGCCAGATTGTCTAGCATCTCAGACAGGAGACAGTGGATAAGCTTGGGAGAACAAAGAGCAGGGGATTCCTGGTGAGATAGCAGGAAGGAGTCAAGGATGAGGGGGTTGGATGCAGTGTGATGCAAATGTCATGTTGTGTGTGATGTAAATGCCATGAAACTTAAGAGAGGAGTTTCTGCTTGAGAGTCCAGTCTGTTCTGTGCTTGAAAGCTGTGAGTGTGTGATAAATAGTCTGAAATGATTCCGCCTCTGATTTCACACACTCCACACTGGTGACCCAAGACGAACACGAGGCAAGATCCCCGGAGCCGGCCTGGTCAGGAAGCTACAGCGAGGCGGCAGCCATCCCACAGACAGCCAGGACTGGAACCTACAGCCACGCGTGTGTGGTTTCAGTCAAGCTACCGGATTTCTGGCAGCACAACCCGCACTCTTGGTTCCACCTCACCGAGGCCCAGTTCGCCCTCCGGGGAGTAACGGCAGATGATACCAGATTCTACCATGTGGTCGCAGCGCTCGACGCCCGCACAGCTCAGCAGGTAGCAAGCCTGCTCGATCAGCCACCAGCCAGCAGCAAATATGAAGCGCTCAAGGCTGCACTCAACCAGCACTACACACTCTCGGAATGTGAGAGAGCAGAAAGGCTCCTGACGCGGACAGAGTTAGGAGATAGTTCAGCCGTAGACCTGATGGAGAAGATGCTGGCGTTGATGGGCACGGACGACGGGCACTTTCTGTTTGCCCACCTCTTCCTCCGGAACCTTCCAACAGTGGCGAGAGCGGTTCTGGCCAATTTGCCGTGGCTGGCCGCGCGCGACTACCGTGCACTAGCCCAGGAGGCAGACCGGATCATCATCACCACCAGGGCGATCACAGTCAACACGGCAGCGGCGGAGCCCAGTGAGACGACCAGAGGAGGCGAGGAGCCACCGATGGTAGCGGCAGCGGGGGCCAAGGAGCGCCAGAGAGACACACTCTGCTTCTACCACCGCCGCTTCGGAGAAAAGGCACGCAGATGTGCGCCACCGTGCCAATTCAAGCGCTCGGGAAAACGCCAAGGCCGGGAGTCGGTAGCAGCTGCGACCCTCGGTGAAGAGAACAAGCTGCTCTACTTAACGGATGCACGGTCTGGGAGGCGTTTCCTTGTGGACACCGGAGCCCAGAAGAGCTTCATCCGGCCGACCTACGCTGACCGGCTGGCAGGATCTAGCGGCCCCGGGATGTTGGCAGCAAACGGCTCGGATATTAAGACCTTTGGTGAGAGGACTCTGCTCTTATCTCTACACGGCCGTACATATGAGTGGACTTTTGTCGTAGCAGCACTGAATTACCACATACTGGGGGCTGATTTTCTTTGTGCACATGGTTTACTGGTTGATGTTGCTAACAGGCGCTTGGTTAATGCACTGTCCTTTGACTCTCTCCCCTGTATAGCTCGAGTGACCCAGCCAACAGCACAAGCCAACATCACAGCTACAGGCGGTAAGTTCCACACACTGCTCACTCAGTTCCCAGCACTTCACGGGTCCCGACGTTTTCGGCGGCCATCGCTAAACACGGGGTGGAGCACTTTATCACCACCTCCGGGCCGCCCGTTTTTGCAAGACCTCGGCGCTTGGACGCAGCTAAACTGGCCATAGCGCGCGAGGAGTTCGCCAACCTGGAAAGGTTGGGCATCATCAGGCGCTCGAACAGCCCATGGGTTTCCCCACTACACATGGTCCCTAAGGCTGAGGGATTGTGGCGACCGTGCGGGGATTTCCGCAGGTTGAACAATGCCACAGCGCACGACCGCTACCCAATTCCCCACATACAGGATTTTTCCGTTCACCTCGCCGGAGCGCGCATTTTTTCCAAAATAGACCTGGTCCATGGTTACCACCAAGTCCCAGTGCGTGCTGAGGACATACCCAAAACAGCGGTAATAACTCTGTTCGGTCTATTCGAGTTCCTGCGCATGCCATTCGGGTTAAAAGGAGCGGCACAGACGTTCCAGTGCATGATGGATGCAGTGCTGCGCGATCTCCCGTTTGTGTTTGTCTACCTGGACGATATCCTGGTAGCCAGTGCGTCTGAAGACGAACCGCGAAACCCACCTCACGACGGTTTTCCGGAGGTTGGAGGAGCACGCGGTTTAATAATCAACCCAGCGAAATGCCAGTTCGGCGTGATGGAGATGATTTTTTGGGGGCACCGCGTCTCTCCCAAGCCAGGAGTGATCCCGCTGCCGACAAGGTGCGCGCCGTGGCGGATTTTCCCCCGGCCTCAGACGGTCAGGGCGCTGCAGGAATTTTTTGGGAATGGTGAACGTTTATAACCGTTTCCTTCCCCGCGCGGCGCAGCTCATGCAACCATTATACGCCGCGCTCAAGAAACAGAAACCCGCGGATAGGGTCGAATGGACCCACGGAGCGAGGAGCGGGCGTTCTCGGAAGTTAAAGCAGCCCTGGCAAACGCCGCACTGCCTGGCGCAATCCAGACCCGACGGCCCGCATAGCGCTCACCACCGACGCTTCAGATGTGGCCATAGGGACTGTCGTGGAGCAGCGCGTCGCCGGGGCTTGGCAGCCGCTCGCTTTTTTCAGCAGAACTTTGCGCGACAGCGAACGTAAATACAGCGCGTTCGACAGAGAGTTGCTGGCCCTTCACCTGGCCATACGCCACTTCCAGTTCTGGCTGGAAGGGCGCAGCTTCACCGCGTTCGTGGACCACAAGCCGCTAACATTCGCGATGGCCAAGGTTTCAGAACCGTGGTCGGGCCGGCAGCAGAGACAGCTGGCCGCGATCTCAGAGTTTACTACTGATATTCAGCATGTGTCTGGTAAACTGAATGTAGTGGCGGACTGCCTCTCGCGTGCCGTGGTGGCCCCAGTCTGCGTGGGGATAGATTACGCAGCCATGGCCGCGGAGCAGATTAGCGATGCAGACGTGCGCGCGCTCCAGTCTGGACCAACAGGGTTAAGGCTGGAGAGCAGGGTGCTGCAGGATGGCGGCCCCCCCCAATCTGCGATGTCTCCACGGGTCGCCCGCGTCCGGTGGTCCCGGCGGCGTGGCGCCGCTGCGTGTTTGAGTCGGTTCACACTCTGGCGCACCCACGCAATTTGTTTCCAAACTCTGGTCTGCGATGGCGTTTTAGAGCGTTTTCATAGATCACTGAAAGCAGCGCTCAGGGCTTCATTGACGGATGCAAATTGGGTAGACAGGCTGCTATGGGTTTTATTGGGGTTGCGCTCCGCAAGAAAAGTCTTAATGTAAGACTTTTCATCTTACTTATATTTGAGTTTTGGCATTGGCTATGGATAGGGAGCTATACCCATAGAATACTTGTTACAGATACAGCTTGAATCTGACTGGCCAGTACATTCTATTAGTATCTTGAAAGCAGCAGGCTACAGGTATGGAAATCTGAGGTATTTATTTGTTTCAAAATTTTAATTAATATCTATTTACTACCTTTTTAACCTTACCCACTCCCAAATCCTAAGGCTAACCAATTTTAAATGTAAATTTTATCTCATATCAAGTAAAATAGTTTGGACAAAGTGCTGAGAGCATTACAGGAACTAGCAACCTTGTGATCACAGGCCCAACGTACTATCTACCTAAGCCACAGCAGCAGCTGGCTTGGAGTTGATCTGAAAGGGTTTTGTCAGACTGTCATCTCTTTCGTTCCAATAGAAATTTTGTATAGGGATACAGCTTCCGTATCCATACCCAGTACCTTGAGTTTTTGCAGTATAGTCATTTTTTTGCCATTGTATCTCCAAGAGAAACATAAACATAGCTATTACACTTTTATAAACTGAGATTCTGTTGGGGGGGAGGGGGGGCTAGAAAAGCTCTCAGCCCCAGGGCCTTACGGCAAGTTAAGGTGGCCCTAAATGGGCTGTATTTTTGCAGCCCAAACACTGTACCACAGCCATTACATTACATATATTTGTCCATTTGTAAGTGGCATGTGTAAGACCTACCCTCTAACCCCCTTGATTTGCCTCATATGTGCATACCTGCCAACTTTTCAAACCTGAAAAGCCTAGTAGCTAGCCGGGGTCCAGGGGTCGATGCTAATGCTAATGCTAATAATGCTAATGCTAATGCTAGTAATAATAATGCTAATATTTGCCAAACAAATATTAGCATTAAATCTAGTTAAATGTAGCTAACAACCTCATATTTCTTCAATTTTCAAACCTGAAAAGCCTAGTAGCTAGCCGGGGTCCAGGGGCCACAGGCCCCAGTAGGTCCAGGACAAAGTCCTGGTGGGGGGTTCAGGGGGGCAAAGCCCCCTGACGCCAAACAAATATTAGCATTAAATCAAGTTAGAATGTAACTAACAACCTCATATTTCTTCAACTTTCAAACCTGAAAAGCCTAGTAGCTAGCCGGGGTCCAGGGGCTGCAGTGTCAAACAAATATTAGCATTTGACATAGAAGTCACATATTAATTATATTAAAGGTAAAATATCTAAATCAATTGCAATACTACACAGAGCGAAATATTTGCTGAATCAACCCACAAGACATCCAGCTGATACGTCAAACAGGTTCATTTTGTCTTCTTTCAATTATTTTTCCTTTTTTTTTCCTTTGAAAGACAAAAGTAAAATAGAAAGATGTCTTTACCTTCTTTACATGTTTCAACTGCACTGCAGCCTTCATCAGAAGAGTCAGCTGATTGCTGCCAGGTGACATTTATCAGCTGATTTTCGTAGGCGGGGCCAGCTCAGCAGATCTGTCAGATCCACCGAGCCGGCCCCGCCTCCCGCCGTCAGATGGTCTCTGGAGAATGTGGTCCCAGGTGTGAGAAAGCATAAAGGCCCCCTCATCTCGGTTCATGGTGTCTTTTCCCCGCTTTCTGATCTCTATTGCCTCCTTGATCCAACGTTTGTGTCTGTTGCTCTCCGATCCAATAATTTTTGTGTTGTCCCAGTCCATGATGTGATTATTTCTTTTGCAGTGGTCCGATATAGCTGATTTTAATGTTTCTTGTTCTGCTTTTTCTTTTTGTGATCTTGTGAGTCGTCCTTGCGTTTCCTTCTCACATTCCTTCTGGTGTTCTTTTTTTCTTGTGTGCAGTTGAAACATGTAAAGAAGGTAAAGACATCTTTCTATTTTACTTTTGTCTTTCAAAGGAAAAAAAAAAAAAAAAAAAAAAAAAAAAAAAAAAGGAAAGACATCCAGCTGGCCCGCCGCACCCACGGAGGGAGAGAGAGCTTAGACTTTCTGCTGCACATTCACCAACCACAATGCTCCTCACTGTGTGTCTATATATATATATATTTATAGTAATATGTACATATGTATACTAGCTGTTCTTGTTTTTTTTCTTGCCTTCTGATTGTTGCTCTGAGTGTTGCTATCCCTGTGCTGTTGCAATCCTGGAATTTCCCCATTGTGGGACTAATAAAGGCTTATCTTTGTGGTCTATATTAATCATATATCCCATAACCTACATATGTATAAGCATGTGAGAATGTTTGGTGACTACATATGTAAAGCGACTTCACACCTCAGAACAGGACAAAGGGTCTCAACTGCCAGTGAAGATCAAAGAGCATCCGAGGCACTGCGGTGGAGACCAGATAGGTCGCCCTGACCTCCCAGGGCCAGGTGGAGGGGTACGGAGACAAAGGAGGGGATTAAGTTAATGGGGGATGTCAGCTTTGATATGCATGTCTTTTGTTGTGTGTGAGTATAAGTACACAGAGCCGAATGTGTTCGCTCTCTTACTTCTTCTGCTGCTGCACTAGATGAGACTTGTTAGAGGAGCGAAGCTGATAATAAACTTTGGTTTATAAGTCACATCGCCTCGTTATTCCAAGCTCTTCTACACTGGTGACCCTGACGCGAGGATGGACCAGAGGCGTTCCCCCGTGATCGACTCATCTGTGGCGACCCAGGCAGACGCCGGCGCCCATGCAGACAGGGGAACAGATGGACGACGTTCCCCCACGGCAGAAGTGATAGAGAGGGCTCAACCGAGCACCAGCGCCGCGGCGAGAGCTGAAGGAAGGCACTCTCACCCTGCGGACACATCAGTGACGGTCCACACAAATGCCGTCACCGTCAAGCTGCCGGACTTCTGGCAGGAAGACCCCGCCTCGTGGTTTCAGCAAGCTGAAGCCCAGTTTGCACTTGCGGGCATCACGGCTGATGATACAAAGTTCTATCACATCGTCGCCAAGCTCGACGCCGCCACTTCGAGATGTGCGCAGAGCATCATCCAGCGGCCACCGGCCCAGGACAAATACAGAGAACTGAAAGCGACCATCGTGGCGAATTTCGTCCCCTCTGCCGAGGAGAGAGCCGAGAGGATCCTGGCGGTCTATGGCCACAGAGGATGCAGACCCAAGGCCCTCATGGAGGACTTGCTGCAACTTAAAGAAGAGGACAATGACAATTTCCTCTTCCAATTTATATTCCTCAGTACGCTGCCGCCACACATGAGAGGGACACTTGCCAACATGCGATGCAGCACCCAGCAAGACTTCCGCACGCTGGCTCACGAAACGCAGCGACTCGTCAACGCCTGCAAGGAACAGACACCCACAGCAGCATCCGCAGACCTCAACGCTGACGTCCGGAGCCACGGGGAGCCACAAACCACGGAGCAGAATCCGCCCGCCGTGACAGCGACACGGCCAAGACGTAACAGACGGAGCGACGTCTGTTATTACCACCACCGCTTCGCCGAGAAGGCCTACAAGTGCGTTCCCCCTGCAAATTCACGATTTCGGGAAATGCCAAAGCCGAGAACCGTTAACAGCGGCGGTTCTCGGCGAAAAAAGCAAGGTTCTATATGTGACGGACGGACACACCGGCAAGCAGTTCCTCATTGACACGGGAGCTCAACTGAGTTTTATCATGCCCTCCCAAGCAGACCGGGCCATGGGCCCCCGGGGCAATGGAGCGGTGGCAGCCCACGGCTCCATCATTGACACTTTTGGCGAAAGGAACCTGCCCCTCCGCATCCATGGCCGCAACTACAGATGGACATTTGTTGTAGCGGCGGTGAGTTTTAACTTGTTGGGCGCAGATTTTTTGTTTGCACATGGGTTATTAGTCGATCTAGTGAACAGACGCTTGGTTAATGCACTGTCCTTTGCTTCTATTCCCTGCTCAGCTCGAGTTTCTCCACCACCCATGCAGGCCAGCGTCACTACAGCAGGAGGTAAGTTTGATCAACTCCTCACCCAATTTCCAGCACTCACAATTCCCAAATTCTCAGCTACAGTGGCTAAGCACGGGGCCGAACACTTTATCCCCACAACGGGCCCACCCGTATTCGCCAAAGCTCGGCGCTTAGACGTGACCAAGCTCGCCATAGCTCGGGACGAGTTTACCACCCTTGAAAAACTAGGCATTATCAGGCGCTCAAAAAGCCCCTGGGCGTCACCGCTTCACATGGTCCTGAAATCCGACGGTTCTTGGAGACCGTGCGGCGATTACCGCAGATTAAACAATGCGACAGCGCCTGACCGCTACCCTATTCCTCACATCCAAGATTTTTCATTACATCTGGCGGGTGCGCGCATTTTTTCAAAAATAGACCTGGTCCGCGGCTATCATCAAGTCCCCGTTAGAGCGGAAGACATTCCTAAAACAGCTGTAATAACCCCCTTCGGTCTTTTTGAATTTTTGCGGATGCCTTTTCGCCTCAAAGGTGCTGCTCAAACCTTTCAGCGGATGATGGACGCAGTATTACGCGACCTCCCTTTCGTGTTCGTCTACCTCGACGATATGCTGGTAGCCAGCTCGTCTGAGGAAGAACACGAACAGCATCTCACTATGGTTTTTCAGAGACTAGAAGAGCACGGGTTAATAATCAATCCAGCCAAATGCAAATTCGGCGTGTCACAAATTGATTTTTTGGGACACAGAGTTTCACCGAAGGGGGCAGTCCCACTGCCAGACAAAGTTCACGCAGTAAAAAGTTTCCCACGGCCACAAACGGTCAAATTTGCAAGAATGCAAGAATTTTTGGGAATGGTTCATTTTTACAACCGTTTCCTCCCCCGTGCAGCTCAGCTCATGCAGCCCCTATATGACGCGCTCAGAAAACAAAAACCTTCCAACGCGGTCGAATGGACCCCGGAGCGCGAACACGTCTTCGCGGAAGTAAAAAGTGCCCTAGCTAATGCCACATTGTTGGTTAACCCTGATCCCTCGGCCCGCATTGCGCTAACCACAGATGCTTCAGACCTGGCCATAGGGGCGGTTGTAGAACAACACGTCGGCGGAACCTGGCAACCTTTGGCATTTTTCAGCAAATCGCTAAACCAAACTGAGCGTAAATACAGCACCTTTGACAGGGAGCTGTTAGCGCTTCATTTATCCATCCGCCACTTCCAGTTCTGGTTGGAGGGGCAGCGTTTCACGGCTTTTGTAGACCACAAACCGCTCACCTTTGCGATGGCTAAAATTTCTGAACCGTGGTCAGGCAGGCAACAAAGACAGCTAGCTGCGATTTCAGAGTTCACCACAGACATTCGACATGTGGCAGGCAAACTTAACGTGGTAGCAGACTGCCTCTCTCGCGCTGTGACATCGCCAGAGCGCGAGGAGACAGATTATACTACCTCAGCCGCAGAACTCTTCGCCAACGCGGACACATACGCAGCCCCAATCCACGTAGGGATAGATTATGCAGCCATGGCGGAGGAGCAAAGTAGTGACGCGGACGTGCGCGCACTCCTGTCTGGACCAACAGGGTTAAGGCTGGAGGAAAGGGGTTTACGCGACGGTGTACCCCCCCTAATATGCGACATCTCAACCGGCCGACCTCGCCCGGTAGTCCCAGCTGCATGGCGCCGCCGTATTTTCGACTCAATTCACTCCCTCGCGCACCCAGGTGTGCGCGCTTCGGTTAAAATGGTCGCCGAAAAGTTTGTGTGGCCTGGCCTGCGCAAAAACGTAAAAGAATGGGCAAAGACTTGCATTTCTTGTCAGCGCACCAAAATACACAAACACACAAAAGCCCCTCTAGAGCCTTTTCGAATCCCAGCTAGAAGGTTTGACCATGTTCATGTCAACCTCGTGGGACCACTACCTTCCTCCCAAGGTTTCACACATCTGTTAACGATGATAGACCGCACTACGCGCTGGCCTGAGGCGGTCCCTCTGGCGTCAACCACATCGGAGGAAGTCGCTCGCGTTTTTTTGACAAACTGGGTGGCACGTTTCGGCGTCCCATCGGACATCACGTCCGATAGGGGGCCTCAATTTGTCTCAGAGCTTTAGTCAGCCATGGCCAGCAGCTTGAAGCGACAATTCACCGCACCACCAGTGCACATAACTCATTACCCTCAGGCTAATGAGTTATGCGAGCGTTTTCACAGGTCTTTAAAGGCCGCCCTCAGAGCCTCACTAACGGATACAAATTGGGTAAATAAACTTCCTTGGGTTTTATTGGGGTTGCGTGCTGCACCTAAAGAGGATCTAGACGCCTCCCCAGCAGAATTAGTTTTTGCACAACCTCTCAGGCTCCCAGGTGAATTTTTACCAGAGAACCCAGAGCCAGGGCATCTTCCAGCCCCGAGGTTTTTAGGCAGCAACGGACCGGACTCTCTCCCCGGGCCAGCACATCACTCTTTTCCACGGGTTTTTGTCCCCCAAGCTTTAAAAAACGCTGAATACGTTTTTGTTAGGCATGAAGCTTTAAAACCAACCTTCCGCCCACCATACAATGGACCATTCAGAGTGCTGGAACCTGGTGATAAGCATTTTGTGCTTGATTTTGGGGACAGAAAAGAAACAGTCAGCATTGACAGACTTAAACCTGCCTTCTTGTTGAGAGACGAGCCTGCATGGTTGGCGAGAGCACCTCGGCGGGGTAGACCCCCCAAGAGAAAAGACTCAGCCCCCCTGCAGGGAACAAATAATCACTCTCCTTCCCAAGCTGCAGATTCCTTACAGGAAGGTCCCACCAGGACGCCCGAACGGACCCACAGCAGATTCGGAAGAAGATTTAAGCCCAGACGGCAGAGGGACTGATGCAAACTACTCAAAAGTTGTTCACTAATTGTGCTGTAACAGTTTAGGACTGATTTGTGATATTACTATGCTGTTATGATTACCACTGAATTCTCTACAGGAGCATAGCTGCTGGAAAGTTTCTTCTTTGTCAAGAGGTGTAGCAGTTAGTATGTCATAATAATTATCTTAAACTGTGAATTTTTCTATTGTCCTTTTCTTAGTCGTTTGGGGGGGGGGGCTGTGGTCTATATTAATCATATATCCCATAACCTACATATGTATAAGCATGTGAGAATGTTTGGTGACTACATATGTAAAGCGACTTCACACCTCAGAACAGGACAAAGGGTCTCAACCGCCAGTGAAGATCAAAGAGCATCCGAGGCACTGCGGTGGAGACCAGATAGGTCGCCCTGACCTCCCAGGGCCAGGTGGAGGGGTATGGAGACAAAGGAGGGGATTAAGTTAATGGGGGATGTCAGCTTTGATATGCATGTCTTTTGTTGTGTGTGAGTATAAGTACACAGAGCCGAATGTGTTCGCTCTCTTACTTCTTCTGCTGCTGCACTAGATGAGACTTGTTAGAGGAGCGAAGCTGATAATAAACTTTGGTTTATAAGTCACATCGCCTCGTTATTCCAAGCTCTTCTACAATCTTATCTTATCTTATTATATACTTTGTATCATTCATTAATACTCCCATACATGACATATTGTACTGAAGTATGGGGAAATACATATAAAACAAACATATATCCAGTCTTTATGCTTCAGAAGAGAGCTATTAGAATAATAAACAAAGCTGCTTACAGGGAACCAACAAATCCACTTTTTCTTAAATTAAAAGCTCTCAAGTTGAAAGATCTGGTTGACTTTAAAACTGCAGTAATAATGTTTAAAGCTAAGAATCTATCACTGCCCGCAAATATCCAAAAGTTGTTCCAAATAAGGGAGAAACAATATCATTTCAGAGGAACATGTATATTTCAAAAACCTTCAGTGAGAACTACCACCAAGCAACACTGTGTTTCAGTGCAAGGAGTCAGATTATGGAACGATTTTGGACCTGAATTAAAATCATGTACAACGCTTGGACAATTTAAACAAAAACTAAAGGAAGAAATACTCCAAACATATATACAAGATGACATGTAAAATCACATAAGGATTATCATATCCAGTCTGTGTTGTGTTGTTACTTAGTTTTTTTTTGTCACATTTTGTTTTAGCTTTGTTCTGAATTGTAATCGCTCTTGTTTTGTTTTTCTTTTGAATTCTTGGATGGAATATGGGTGGGCAATATAAGCTGCGGCTTCAGCCATCACCCATTTCAGATAACTTATGTTGAACTGTATAATCAGAGGAGTTGTTGTTTAATTTGACCTTGTTGGATTTTTTCGCCTTTGTTATATTATTCTGTTTCTTTTTAATCTTTACTTTTAATCTATCCGAAATAAAGATTCATTCATTCATTAAATTTGCATTCAAAAGACTATCTTAACACTGCATCGAACTTCGAATAGATGTGATGTATTATGAATACTAGAAAAGCACTCGGAGAGCGCAGACCTCCGCCAAGCGCCACAGTTCCCCCCATACAGTGTTAAACATCATAAATAAGATATTGAAAATGGCCCTATCTCGCAATGTTAAATAAAAAAAAAAAGAATCCTTTAAAAAATTCCTGGATCCAGATGGTGATCCGGATCACCACCAAAATCTAATCATCTGTAGGATACCCCATTTCTGACAATCTGTGAAAATTTCATGAAAATCCGTCCATAACTTTTTGAGTTATCTTGCTAACAAACAAACAGACAAACCAACGCTGATGATCACATAACCTCCTTGGCGGAGGTAACTAGAAGACTAGAAATATCAGCAGGGTATACTAGCACTGTATGACACGTGCGTAATGACGGCAAAATCACTCTGATATTTTATGTGTTTACATGATACACCAAGCATGACAAGGCTTGCAATTACACAGCACATGTTCTTCAGAATCTTAGGCATTATATAAAATGTATTCTCCCTTTAGATGTCGAATCCATGGTCCATTTGCCAGGGTTGAAGTGCAGTCGTGCGAACGTCTGCAGCAGTTTACATCGTGTTTACATCTCGCCATGTACGCATGCCTCTCTGGGATTTCGCGAGAGAATAGAAACCTCAATACCCTCAATAGCGATAGCGTTAGCTTAGCAAACGCCTCAGGTAAAGCGTAGCAGCGAAGCACGAAAAGAAACGCTACTCAGTTTACTCACAGAGCACGGTGAAAGGCGAATAAAGGGGTATTTCTTACTTCAAAAGCTGGTTCAACCAAGGTGGAAATTCAGCCTGTGCGTGTGTGTCACAAATGTTGATCCGATATTCGCTGTTGGTTAGTTATTTTAGTGGCAAAATCAGCAACTTTGTCTCAGCACTGAAAAAGTGTGACTATCCCGGCCGCCATCACGTGTCGCTCTGTTCTAAATTTAGATACGATTCCTAGCGATCTCGTGTTTGACATAACGCACGGCTCAGGAGACACGCACACACAGGCTTAGAGTAGTTCAAAGAGTTTATTAACAGCAGGGATGAATGAGTGTGTGTCTGCGGGATGCAGATGTGTTGGTGGTGGCGTCTGCTTCAGGCACAGAGGCAGATGACCGTTCGGCCGAGCAACCCTATGGAGAGAGCACAGGGAGAGGGTGACGGGCATACACCAACACAGGATGAATTATGGCAAGAGAAGATCTTACTTGAGTTGTCAGGATAGCTGGCACAGCAAGGGGAACGTAGCTCGGGAGACAGCCACCTGGAGAGCTCCGTGCAGCAGCGAAGGATGGGCGATGGAACGGAGAAGTCCACCGCCGGGGAATCCACCTGTGCACAGGGGAGCAGACTGGAAAAAGAGGTAAGGGTTCTTATCCAGAATAGCGATGCTGAAGAAAGGTATGCTCACGGCGGTGAGGGAACGAAGTCTGACGGCTTCAGGCCGAGCCTCCGGGCGAGGCGGCTTTTATCCCTCGCCGCTGATGAGGATCAGGTGTGTGAGCAGGTGGCGCCGCTGATGAATGGCGCGGCGTGACAGTACTCCCCCCTCTAGCAGCGCCTCCTGGCGATGGCTTATCCGGGTGCGCTCGGTGGAAGTCCGCGATGAGCGATGGGTCCAACACAAACGACGGGGGCACCCATTGTCGATGCTCGGGCCCATAGCCCTCCCAGTCCACCAAGTATTGCAACCCACGACCCCGGCGCCGGGAGTCCAGGATGGAGGAGACGGACCAGGCCGGGTGGCCACCAATCATCCGGGGCGCGGGTTGCGCTGCAGGAGGAGGGCAAAGGGGGTCGGTGACTGCCAGCTTCACCTTTGACACGTGGAAGGTGGAATGGATGCGGAGGGAGGGGGGAATAGCCACGCGCACAGCCACCGGGTTGATGATCCGGGTGATGGGGAAGGGATCCATGAAGCGCTGTGCCAGCTTCCTCCTCTCGCCTTTTAGGGTGACGTCCTGGGTGGAAACGTAGACAAGTTGCCCAACTCTGTACGCCGGGGCAGGTCTTCTACGCCGATCCGCCATGGTCTTGTTGCGCTCCGCTGTGCGTAAAAGCGCATGACGCGCGGCGGCCCAGGTGGAGCGGAACTGCCTCACGTGCGCCCTAACTGACGGAACAGTTACCTCGCTCTCCTGCGCTGGGAGCAGCGGGGGGTCGTAACCCAGGGACGCCTTGAAGGGGGACATCCCCGTTGCAGAAGAGCGGGCGGTGTTGTGGGCGTACTCCACCCAGGCGAGATGGTTGCTCCACGATGTCGGCTTGGATCTTGCAACACAGCGGAGCGCAGCCTCCAGCTCCTGATTGGTCCTCTCACACTGCCCGTTAGACTGGGGGTGATGGCCGGAGGAGAGGCTCACCTTGGCTCCGATGGCGTTGCAAAAGGATTTCCAAACCTCGGATGAAAATTGGGGACCCCGGTCCGAGACCACGTCCACCGGGATCCCATGCAGCCTGACCACGTGTTGGACGAGGAAGCCCGCCGTCTCCAGGGCGGTAGGGAGACCTCGCAGGGGGACGAAGTGTGCTGCCTTGGAGAAACGGTCCACGATGGTCAGGATGGTGTCGAATGAGTTGGAAACTGGGAGCCCGGTGACGAAATCCAGTGCGATGTGCGACCATGGCCTGCCAGGGACGGGCAGAGGCTGGAGCAGACCCGCTGGAGGGGCGTTCCCCGATTTACTGGTGGCACAAATTGGACAAGCCCGGGCGTAGCGGGCTGCATCCCTCCGCAGGCCCGGCCACCAAAAGGACCGTTGGAGGAGGCTGATCATCCGAGAGGTGCCGGGATGACAGGTGAGCCGGGAGGTGTGGAGCCAGTGGATGACCTCTCCTCGGACCGCAGACGGAACGAACAGTCTTCCCTCCGGTCCGCCGCCAGGATCAGGTTCCACCTCCTGTGCCTTCCGGATCTTGTCCACAATGTCCCAAGAGATAGCTCCCACGACGCACGACCTGGGCAGGATAGTGTGGGGCGTCTCCTCAGCCCCCACGGGGGTGAACTGTCTAGAGAGGGCGTCAGGCAGGCCGTTCTTGGAGCCTGGCCTGAAGGTGATAGAGAACCGGAACCTGGCGAAGAACAGAGACCAGCGCGCCTGGCGGGCATTCAGGCGCTTGGCAGATCGTAGGTACTCTAAATTCTTATGGTCCGTCAGGACCACAAACGGCAGGTCCGCCCCCTCTAGCCAGTGGCGCCACTCCTGTAGGGCGAGTTTAATGGCCAGGAGCTCTCTGTCCCCCACATCATAGTTCCTCTCCGCCGGGGACAGGCACCGGGAGAAGAAGGCGCACGGTTGCTTGGCGCCATCGTCCGGTGACAGCTGGGATAACACTGCTCCCACTCCCGTGTCCGATGCGTCCACCTCCACAATGCACTGCAGCGCGGGGTCGACCTGGCGAAGGACCCGGGGGGAGGAGAACTCCGCCTTCAGCGCCTTAAAGGCAGCATCGACCTCTTCGGTCCACCGGAACGGAACCTTCGGGGACGTGAGGCGGGTCAGTGGTCCGACGATCCCGCTGAAATTCGGGACAAAACGGCGGTAAAAATTGGCGAAGCCAACAAACTGTTGCACCTGCTTCCGAGATGCGGGAGTAGGCCACTCCACCACCGCCTTCACCTTCTCTGGGTCCGGGAGCACCTGGTCTTGGGCGATGATGAATCCCAGGAAGGATGTGGTCCTAGCGTAAAACTCGCACTTCTCAGCCTTCACGTACAGACGATTCTCCAGCAGTCTTTGAAGGACCCGCCTCACATGGACCCGGTGCTCGTCTCTGGACTGAGAGAAGATCAGAATGTCGTCCAGGTAGACGAACACGAAGAGGCCGATGAAATCCCGGAGGACGTCATTGATGAGGCGCTGAAAGACGGCAGGAGCGTTGGTCAGCCCGAACGGCATGACGAGATACTCAAAGTGGCCGTTCGGGGTACGGAAGGCTGTTTTCCATTCATCTCCCTCCCGGATCCGGACGAGGTGGTAAGCGCTGCGGAGATCCAGCTTGGTAAACCAGGTCGCCCCCTGGAGGGAGTGGAAGGCAGTGTCCATGAGGGGCAGGGTGTAACGGTCCCTCTCAGTGATGTCATTAAGTGCTCGGTAGTCAATACAGGGACGGAGGGAACCGTCCTTCTTCCCTACAAAGAAAAACCCCGCCCCCACGGGTGATGACGATGGGCGGATAATCCCAGCGCTCAGTGATTCCTTCAGGTACGTATTCATAGTCTCCTTCTCCGGCGCCGACAGGCTGTAGAGCCGACCAGATGGCAGGGGGGCCCCCTGGCGGAGATTGATGGCACAGTCATATGGTCGATGCGGGGGAAGAGACATAGCTTTCGACTTGTTGAATACCATACCCAGGTCGTGAAAATCTGGGGGCACCAGTGACAGGTCCGGGGGTGCTGTATCCGCCACAGGAGGAGCCGCGGACGGGGAGCAGGCAGCGGACTGAAGGCAGGTGCCCATGCAGAAGGTACTCCACGCCGACACCCCAGCTGACCTCCAGTCCAGGACAGGATTGTGGAGGCATAGCCAGGGATACCCCAGGATGACGGGCGACACAGAGTTGGGCAGGACGTAGAAAACCATTTCCTCCCGGTGGTTCCCTGAGATGATGACTGGGACAGGAATGGTTTGATGGGTAACTCTCCCAAGGGAGGCACGGGAGAGATGGACCAGGGAGATGGGGTGTTTGAGCGCCTGACAGCGGATGCCCAATCGGGTTGCCAGGCCTTGTGAAATGAAGCTGCCCTCTGCGCCCGAATCCACCAGTGCGTGGGTGAGGTGCCCAGTGGGATTGTGGCAAAAACGGATGGGCAGCTTTAATTGAGTGAGGGGATTTTGCCGATTGACGTCCGCGAGGCCCCCTACAGTGACTCGCGGACCCCACCGTTTGGCTTTTGTGGGCAAAGCTCTACCGTGTGTTGATTGTCTCCGCAATACATGCAGAGACCCAACTCACGGCGGCGCTGTCTCTCTGCCAAGGAGAGCTTTGCCCAGCCCGTCACCATCGGCTCCGACTCCTCGGGGCACGATGGTGGCGGTGTCGCCAGGGGGCGAGCTTGGGGCAGGCGTAGCGGGACTCCTCGAGGGCGAGAAGCAGACGGCTTCCGTCCTGAGGAGCGCTCACGCAGCCTGTTGTCCAAGCTGATTGCTAATGAGGTTAGCTCCGCTAACGTTCCGGGGATATCCCGTCCAGCCAGTTCATCCCTCAGATCACTATTGAGGCTGCGGAGAAACAGGCCGCAGAGGGAGCGCTCCTCCCAGCCCAGTTCCTCCGCCGCTACCCGGTATTCGATGGCATAATCCGTGGCCGACCAGCTTCCCTGCTGGAGAGCGAGAAGCCGATCGACCTGGACCGCCTCGGAACGGGAGTGATCAAACACCTCCAGGAAGCGCCTCACGAACTCGGCATAGGTGAGGGTGGCATAACTGGGTCTCGCCATAATAGCGTAGGCCCAAGTTAAAGCGCGCCCCTCCAGGAGGTTCCCTATGTAGCCGATCCGGCTGTGATCTGAGGGAAAGTCTCCGGGCACACGGTCAAACACGGACTCGCACTGCATCACAAACCCCCGCGCTCCGCCGAGCTTTCCGCTAAAGCGGGCGGGGGTCGGAATTGGTGTGAGTCGGGCCGGTGCCACTGGAGCTGGCTGGACGGCCACCGGAACAGCAGGAGCTGCGCCACCCTGAGGAGCCGGGGGGAACGGCTGCTGGGGGTCCAGGCGGTCCAATCGGCCAGTGATAGTTATCAATTGATTTAGGATCACCTGCTGTTGATAAGCTATTTGATCCACTCTAGCCTCGAGAGTGGTAAGCCGGTGTGCGAGCCCGCCGTCCGCCGAGCCGCTCTGCTGAAGCCGTACTGACATAACGCACGGCTCAGGAGACACGCACACACAGGCTTAGAGTAGTTCAAAGAGTTTATTAACAGCAGGGGTGAATGAGTGTGTGTCTGCGGGATGCAGATGTGTTGGTGGTGGCGTCTGCTTCAGGCACAGAGGCAGATGACCGTTCGGCCGAGCAACCCTATGGAGAGAGCACAGGGAGAGGGTGACGGGCATACACCAACACAGGATGAATTATGGCAAGAGAAGATCTTACTTGAGTTGTCAGGATAGCTGGCACAGCAAGGGGAACGTAGCTCGGGAGACAGCCACCTGGAGAGCTCCGTGCAGCAGCGAAGGATGGGCGATGGAACGGAGAAGTCCGCCGCCGGGGAATCCACCTGTGCACAGGGGAGCAGACTGGAAAAAGAGGTAAGGGTTCTTATCCAGAATAGCGATGCTGAAGAAAGGTATGCTCACGGCGGTGAGGGAACGAAGTCTGACGGCTTCAGGCCGAGCCTCCGGGCGAGGCGGCTTTTATCCCTCGCCGCTGATGAGGATCAGGTGTGTGAGCAGGTGGCGCCGCTGATGAATGGCGCGGCGTGACAGTGTTTGGAATTGCTTTCGTGTTTTTTTTACGATTTAAAATTTTTGACTGAATTTTTAGTGAAAAACCGTAATTTTGATTAATAAAGCTGTAACCCGGAATGGGGTCTTGAAAACCGGAACCATTACGGCAAAACCGGAGTAGTTGGCAGGTATGTATGTGGGCTAAAATGAATTAACAACCTAAACAGCACATTTTCTGAAAAGCTGAAATGGACCCAATCCACAATCACCCCCCCCCCCCCCCCCCATGAGAACAGCATTGTTGGAGAGGTGTTTTAGTACACTTTGAAAATCCTTCCTCTGAAGTACTATGGATAGGAGAGACTGAATGCTCTGGCTATGCTGTCCATCAAATGGGACTTTATCCTTAAAACGCTGAACTTTTACAAAGGCGATAAACATGTTTGCTTCACAGAAAGGCTGTCAATAGTCATGTTTACATGTGCAAAATTTCTTCAACCTGATCACAGTTCAGATTAGAACTGTACCGTTTACATGGACCCTGAAAAAGTTGATCCGATTATGATGCGCGTTTATATGTGTCACACATTTGAACAGACTGAATCATTTTGACATGCGCAGAATTGTCTGACATTCCGGAAATAGTAGAAGAAGCAATTTCCGATGTAAACAAACCCACTTCGTGTGTCTCTTTTTGAAAAGGACCTGTATTGTGTTATTCAGACTGTACTTTTTCTTCTGCTGGTCTCCGTAATGAAGCTACAAGCCCAGCAGTACATACTTCTGCATATGACGAACAGAGGGAGATGGCAGGATGTACAGACCAGTTTCGTTTTACTCCTCCCATGTCTTCCACTAGTTGCTGTAAAGGTGGAAATACATTACGTTGATGTGTGTGGCTGATGTACAGACATGTGCAGTAAATATATTTTCTACCCATACTTCAGAATAAGTGTTTATATGCATACCAATCGGATCAACAATTGGCATAGCCCACCCGTCTCAATCGGAAGGAAATTTTGATCCGAAGGAGTGTGATCGGGTCAGAATCTTCAGATTGGCATGTTTACAGGAAGCATTTTTATTCCGATCAGGCTTTTAATCTGGTTACTTGCGTCCATGTAGACATGGCTAATGTGAGTTTACAGTCTTGTGAAAAAATTAGGACACCCTATGAAAGCCTGTTTTTTTTTAACACATTTAAACAATTAAAACTGAATAAAAGACTTTAAAATTTTGTGTAAAATGTAATTCTAAAAATATGCAGTTTCTGGTGAGGAATAAATTAGGAAACCTCCACATTTATTCCCACTTAAAATGGCTAAAATCATACACAAGTGTATCACGTCAGGTGCACATGATTAGAACATCGTTCAGCATTTTGAAGGAGGCTTGTCCTAGTTAAACCTATGACATTTAGTTTGGTGTGCTCCTGACTGTTGAAGTGAGAGTGAACACCATGGTGAAATCGAAAGAGCTGTCTGAGGCCTTCAGAAAGAAGATTGTAGCAGCTTATGAGTCTGGTAAGGGATTTAAAAAGATCTCCAAAGAATTTGAAATCAGTCATTCCACTGTCTGGAAAATAGTCTACAAGTGGAGGACATTCAAAACAACTGTCAACATGTCCAGGTCTGGCCATCCAAGCAAGTTCACCCCGAGAGCAGACCACAAGATGTTAAAGAAGTCTCCAAAAACCCTAAAATGTCATCACAGGACGTACAGCAGGATCTGGCTGCTGTTGATGTGAAAGTGCATGCCTCTACAATCAGAAAGAGACTGCACAAGTTTAACTTGCATGGGAGGCGTGCAAGGAGGAAACCTTTGCTCTTTAAAAGAAACATGAAGGCCAGACTGAAGTTTGCCAGAGAGAACATAAACAAAGACCAGGACTTCTGGAATAATGTTATTTGGACAATTGAGTCTAAAATTGAATTATATTGACAACCAGAACAGAGGACGTGTTTGGCATAGGCCAAATACAGCATTCCAGGAAAAGAACCTCATACCAACTGTGAAGCATGGAGGTGGAAGTGTCATGGTTTGGGGATGATTTGCTGCAGCAGGACTTGGCCAGCTCACCATCATAGAATCCACCATGACTTCTACCGTGTATCAGAGGGCACTTGAGGACCACGTGAGACCATCTGTAAAAAAATTAAAGCTGAAGTGGAACCGGACCCTGCAACATGACAATGACCCAAAACATACCAGTAAATTCACCAAGGACTGGCTAAAAACTAAGAAATGGAGAGTCCTAGAATGGCCGAGTCAAAGCTCAGATCTTAATCCCATTGAGATGCTATGGGATGACTTGAAACGGGCTGTACATGCAAGAAACCCTTCAAACACCTCACAGCTGAAAGAATTCTGCATTGAGGAGTGGGGAAAACTTTCCTCAGACCGATGTCAGAGACTGGTAGATGGCTACAAGAAGCATCTCACTGAAGTTATTTCAGCCAAAGGGGGTAACTTTAGCTATTAGGTGGTAGGGTGTCCTAACTTTTTCCTCAGTTAGAATAGACATTTTTGTTTATCTTTTGTTTAATGAGTAAAACAAGGTTAATTTGTTATTTATCTGCAATTAAATCACCTTTTTTTCTGGAGAAAAATAAAAACAAGATCAGACCTCAAAATGTGAACATTTCTTAATAAAGAACTGAATAGAATTGTCATGAACTGCCCAGACAGGGCAGGAATGAAGACCCAATCGCTGGACTGTGAGTTGCAACATTTAATAACAATACAAAATATAACTGAGGATCAAAATTTACAAAAAAGGAGACGAGGAGAAACTAGTGTGGGACACACGCAGGAATACAGGATGGACATGGGACTCACGTTTGGAGATCAAGTGCAAATAAGCGTGGAACACACACTGGGTAAAAGGGTGAATAGACGTAGAACTCGCATCTGATTCACAGTGAGAAATGCGTGGACACACGCAGGATTACAACAAAAGAAGTGTGGCGCACGCGCAGGATACAATGATGAATGACGCCAAACTGAGCTGCGGGACGTCGTCCCATAAATAGGCCAAGAGTAAATTACAAAATGACAAACAGGTGAGAATCACAAGAGTGAGGATAATAATTAGGAACAATGAACAGCTGGGCCAACCCCGAAACTAGCTGGGAGCAAACGGAAGCAACAAAGGAGACTGTTGAAACAAAAGCACAGGAGAAACATGATGACCGAAATGAATACAGAACGAGATCTGGACAAAAATTCAAATGAAGAAAACAACCCACCAAGGCAAGGACAAAACAGAATACAAAACCAAGCGATACTAATAATACTAGGAATAACAATAATAATAAATACCAATATTTTACAGCGAGAACTAAGACGAAGGCGGAGAAGACTCAAATACAAACACAGGAATGTCTAATTATAATACACACAGCATGGCCATAGACACATAATATAAATAAAACTAAACTCAAATTCAGTAATAAAACTGAAATGGGGAAAATACAGAAAAATAACAAGACTAACAGCACGAGCACGGTTCCCCAACTGCGCTCAGCATCATGACAAGAATAGAATAGGCTTTATTGTCATTGTAGAGCTGTACAGTACAACAAAATTGTGGGTGCTCCACAAGGCTACTGCACAATAAGGTAAGAGAGAAGAGGTAGATAAAACACGGTTATAGAATGATTAAACCCACGACTGAAAATAAAAATAGCCCAGGATTATGGAAATATACACAGGTATGGCAGTAGCTTCGTGGGTGGAACTATGTACACACAATTGAGCACACGATTGAATAAAGTGGCCAAGGATTATGGAAAATATGCGAAGGTACGGTAGTGGTTTCACAGATGGGTCAATATACATGAAAGTGCGGAGTGCAAAGACAGGTGTGTTATTGTGATACAGGTCTTCAGTTCTGTGCATGTGAGCATTCGGGAGGGAGGGGAGTGGGGCCTCTGACTGTTTGCGGTTTGGATGGCCCAGGGGAAGAAACTGTTTGTCACTCTGGAGGTATGGGACCTGGTTGATCTGAACCATCATTCAGAGGGAAGCAGGTCAAACAGGTGGTGGGCGGGATGTGAGGGGTCTCCTGTGATGGCCTTGATCTTTCTGAGACAGGAGGATCTGGAGATGTCTTTGAGGGAGGGCAGAGGGCCGCCGATAATTTTTTGGCTGATGACTAATATTTTGACTAATATTTAATGGGGTGTCCTAATTTTTTCACACGACTATATTCAAATATTAGAAGAGCGACCACACGTTTCCTCCAAACCTCTCTGTCTTCCATTAGTGTTCCCAGTTCCGTTACAGTGACTCCACCTGCATCTTGCCTTAGGACTTCCATATAACTTTGTCGTGGTCTCCCTCTGGTGCGGTGACCATGGGTTGGTTGCCACAGGTCTAGTTTGTGGGTGCTCATTTCCGGGTGGCGGTGGCAGTGTCCAGCAAGTTGCACTCTCCTTGCTTCTATTTTGTTCCCCACTAGGGGAAGGTCACCGTACAACTCTGTATTGGTTGTATGCATCCACCATTTTACACTGAGCACTTTCCTCAGCATGCAAGTGTAGGTACCATTTAGCGAGTGTTCTATCTGCGGTGTTACTGTCCAGCTTTTGCATCCATATAACAAGATGGACTCTATGGCAGCCAGAAAGAATCTGATCTTTAGATTCCTTGACATTCTTGACTCCCAGATATTCTTCATCTTGTTCAAGGCATGCCATGCTTGAGCTTTTCGTGTCTTTATGTCTTTCTTTGTGCTGTCTATCCATGAACCCAGGTATTTGAAGTCTTCTTTCTTTTCCACCTCAGTACCCTCTTTTGTTTTCAGTGATCCTGTTTTCCTGATGTTGTAGGTCAGGTACTTTGTTTTCTTGGCATTGATACCGAGGCCAACCTTTTTACATTCAACCTCTACTCTAATTAGTAGGTCCTGGGCTTGTCTTATCAGATCTAATAGCAGAACTATGTCATCTGCGAAGTCCAGGTCAGTTAGTGTTTCATTGGGGAATCTTGATGATCTTCTGGGATGGATAGTGAATCCCAGTTTCTCTTCCCTTCCCTCCATGGCTTTTCTTAGAGCATAGTCAAGGACTATGATAAAGAGGAAGGGAGCTATTGTATCCCCTTGTAGTACACCCACTTTGATATTAAACAGCTCTGTTTCACCGTCCAGGGTTATTATCCTTGCTCTGGTGTCCTTGTACATGGCTTCTATGGCCTGAACCAGTCTTGGTGGAATTCCATATGCCCTTAGTATTTTCATTATTTTACCTTGGTGGATTGAATCAAATGCCTTCTTGAAGTTGATGAAGGTCAGCACTGCTGGTAGGTTGTTGGCTTTCGCCCCTTCCAATCTGGGTGACTGTTGTACGTTTGGTTCTAAAGCCATTCTGGTTTCTCCTTAGCATTATATCCACAGCATGTCTTATTTTGTTCAGTGTCATTCAGTTGTACATCTTGGCAGTTACACAGGTTAGACTTATGCCTCAGTAGTTGTCGGTGCTGGACAGGTCTCCCAACTTGGGTACTGGAATTATATTCATGAATAACCATATTTCTGTTTTGTCATTCTTCATTAGCCCCATGTTACAGAATTTGAGACCAATATTGTCAAATTGACAGTACTTGAGTACTTCCAATGGTATGCCATCTGGTCCAGAACTTTTTCCTACTTTCAGGG
Source organism: Pholidichthys leucotaenia (assembly GCA_020510985.1). Lineage (NCBI taxonomy): Eukaryota > Metazoa > Chordata > Actinopteri > Cichliformes > Pholidichthyidae > Pholidichthys > Pholidichthys leucotaenia. The sequence goes on along the minus strand of CM035837.1, from coordinate 55,935,347 downwards.
ATGTCTTCACTTTCTTGAATTCTAACTCTGTGAAGGGGCCATTCTCTATATCCAGCCCTTTGTAGGTCACTGGGATCTCTTCCTCTGGGTTGTTGACTTACGGCAGGCTGCCCAACAGCTCCTTGAAATGTGTGAACCAGGTATTCACTCTTTCTTCAGAACTAGATCCTGCTACTTGTTCTTCTTTAGCATCCTTTCTTCCAGACACCTTGTTCACAACTTTCCATGCTTCTCCGTACTTTTGGTCTCCATGGGCCTGTTTGATTCTGTCAATTTTTGCTGTTGGTTCCTCTTCATTTAACCTGTCGTATGTGTCGTACAGGTGTTGTAGAGCTAATTTCCACTCTTTTCCTCATCTGATGTTCCGCTCTCTGTGAATTTTGAGTGTGCTGATGCTACTTCCATTCTAGCAGCCACTATGTCTGAATGTTTTGCTCTTAGTGACTTCTTCACCCTTTGCTTCTTAGTTACGCATTCCTCCATGGCTTCTTCATTTGCTTTCACAAATTTCATGTACACTTCGTCATTCGTCTCGTCATCCAGAAACTGGAAGTGATTTCTAACAGCTATGGTGTACCTCTGTTGCATTTCCCGATCAGTTGAGAAGCTCTGCCAGTCATACTTTACTCGCACCCTAGTTTTCGACACTCACAAGCTCAGGTGAACGCTAGCTGTTACTACTCTGTGATCGGACTTGGCCGAGTTAGAGGAGCTGTAGGCTTCTGCATTTTTTTTTTTTAATTTAAGTTTTTGTAAAGGGTATACATGTCATTACAGCATTGCATTGTTTACATTTTCATCACATATTCCCCCTTTTTTTTTTGTTTTTTTGACAACATTGGAAAAAAATTATTACAGCACCCTTTTTTAAGTGAAAGAAAAAAAAGAGAAATTAAAAAAAAAGAACAAAAAAACAAAAAACAAAAAACCCCCCCAAAAATAGCAGAAAAATAAAAGAGCATCTGAGTAGCGTTGGAACAAAGAGAGGTGCCATTATTGAAATGGTGTTTGTCAAAGATTAGATCTGATGGAAGACACATATACGTTCCAGGGTTGCCAAAAGTTCAAGAACCCATCTATGTCCTGTCTCAGTGCAAATGTCAACTTTTCCATCGAATAAATGTCCTGAATCACGTTAATCCAATCTTCAGGTGTAGGACAGTCTTTCAACATCCATTTTCTTGTTAGAGCTTTTTTACTTGCCAATATTAAAACAGTGAATAAGTATTTTTCTCCTCGTCTTTCCAGTGATTCCGGTAGTAAACCCAAATACAAAGTTACAAAAGAAAAGGGAACTGTTACTTTGAATATTTTCCCCAATATTGTCTGTACATTGGTCTAATATTAGTGGATAACTGGACATGACCATCTTTACCTCCGCCAAGGAGGTAATGTTTTTGACGGGGTTTGTGTGTCTGTTTGTTTGTCTGTCTGTTTGTTTGTCTGTCTGTGGTTAGCAAGATAACTCAAAAAGTTTTGGACAGATTTCGATGAAACTTTCAGGCATTGTTGGAAGTGGTACAAGGAAGGACTGATTAAATTTTGGTGGTGATCCGGATCACCGTCCAGAAGAAAACCGCCATTACGGAAAATGCCATTTTCGTGAATAACTACTGAACCACTAATCCTATCATTGTCAATCCAATTGCTAGTCATATGTTTTCATGGTCAAGGAATCTGAAAACGTACACACAAACACTGTATGGGGGGAACTGTGGCCGCCATTACGGAAAATGCCATTTTCGTGAATAACTACTGAACCACTAATCCTATCATTGTCAATCCAATTGCTAGTCATATGTTTTCATGGTCAAGGAATCTGAAAACGTACACACAAACACTGTATGGGGGGAACTGTGGCCGCCATTACGGAAAATGCCATTTTCCTTGGCGCCACGAGACGGCTTTTGTTGTGATGTGGCGCATTATAAATAAAGTTGAGTTGAATTGAATTGAATTGAATTGAACTACTGAACCACTAATCCTATCATTGTCAATTCAATTGCTAGACATATGTTTTCATGGTCAAGGAATCTGAAAACGTACACACAAACACTGTATGGGGGGAACTGTGGCTGCCATTATGGAAAATGCCATTTTCCTGAATAACTACTGAAACACTAATCCTATCATTGTCAATCCAATTGCTAGTCATATGTTTTCATGGTCAAGGAATCTGAAAACGTACACACAAACACTGTATGGAGGGAACTGTGGCCGCCATTACGGAAAATGCCATTTTCCTGAATAACTACTGAACCACTAATCCTATCATTGTCAATCCAATTGCTAGTCATATGTTTTCATGATCAAGGAATCTGAAAACGTACACACAAACACTGTATGGGGGGAACTGTGGTGCTTGGCGGAGGTCTGCGCTCTCCGAGTGCTTTTCTAGTTTCCATTGTTGTGTATTTAGCTTTTCCCGTATTTCCAGTTGTAAAGTGAAATTCCCCTCTTTTTCCCATTTCTCTTTTATATATGATGTGTTGTCTCCTTTTAAGTCTTGAAGACCATGGTATATTTTAGAAATGTATCTGATCCCTGGGATCCCTTTATATGCCATTAAGAAAACCTTCAGAACACCTGACTGGGCCCTTTCCAAATCCTCCTTTTTAAGTATTTTGTTTATGTGGTGTCTAAGCTGAAAGAACCTGTAAAGGTCTTGATTTACTAGACCTTGTTTTTTCAAATCTTCAAAACTTCTTAAAGTTTGCCCTTTAAAAAAAACAGTAACACATTCTAAAATCCCTGGTAGTGCAAAGGACATTCCATTTAAAGTTTACACCTATACAGGTCATCAATATACAGTGCAACACCACCACCCTTTTTTTGAGATCTGTTAATATGAAACATCTGATATCCCTCTATTGCCATCAGAGGCACCTGCTCTTCATTAAGCCAAGTTTCAGAGACTGCGATGGCTGTAAATTTTCTGTCTAGCTGTTTTAAATAGTCCTGAATCTGTGGAAAGTTTTTGTTAAGACTTCTGCTGTTGAAGTGTATTATTGATAGTTTACCATCTAGTTGCACTTGACTTTTGAATTGCTTTTCGGTGTAATATTCACAATAATTATGAATATTATTGAAAAAGTGTTTATCAGGATCAATATCATTTTCCATCTCTTGTAGTTTATGTTCAGCATAATGGCATATTTTCAGAGTTTGAATTTCCTCACTCTGTGTCAAATGACTTCCTCCAACTGGGGATAATTGATGTCTACTCAAGTCAGTCATAAGTTTTTTGTTTGTTTTGTTTATTTATTTTTTTTAAAGTACATTGGCATGGTATGTCAAAAGAACTATTCTTGCCGTGTGTGTGGATATGGATTTTTATAGTCTCTTAATTTTCTTAATCAGTGTTCATCTGTATTTATTTAAGTCAGTAACATCCCTGATTATTATACTCTTTGCTTCCTCAGGTGTTCCATTTAGTTTGATCCAAACTCTACAATTTCTTGTCCATGTTGCCTGTATCTTATTTTGTCTTTTCAGCATCCGTGCTTGCCGTGCTATTTCAGCATTAGTTTTTGTTAGATGTTCATTTAGGTAAACTTCTGTTCCCCGTAGTTTTCTGGCCTGCCTCAGTATGTCATTCTTTACCCTTCTGTTCACAAAGCACATCACAATTGATTTCTTTGTTTTATTATCTTTTCTGGGTAAAGCATGACAGGCTGAAATTGCATTTGCTTCGACCTTTATATTTCTACTATCAAGGAACTGAAGCACCTGGTTTTCCAGGGAGACTGATTCACTCAGGGGAGCATCCTCTCCTCTCAATCCTGCTGTAGCATGAGCATATGATTGATATTTAATGTCTAGTCCACTTATAATTAGATCATCCATACGAGAACATTGTTCAAGATCCTCAGCGTGTCACTCCAAGTCTGCAATTTTTTTGTCTTTTTCCTTAATTGTTAATTTTAATTCTCGGACATCTTCCATTAGCTCTATTATTATTATTAATTCCATTAGCTCTATTATCCAGACACATTAGACTGGTTTGCATCTTATCTCCAGAATAGAGAACAGTGTGTAAAAGTTCACCAGGATAAATCCTCACTTTTAAACAACCGTATGGGTATCCCACAAGGGTCCATTCTTGGTCCTTTACTTTTCAGCATTTTTATTAATGACTTGCCGCTACACTGCTCTGCTGCAACATGCCAACTTTATGCAGATGATGCAGTTATTTACACAGCTACCAAGACTCCAGCACAGGCTGCAGATGTGCTGTCTACAAGTATGGTTGATGTCCAAGAGTGGCTCCTCCAGAATCATCTATTGCTGAACCTTCAGAAAACAGTTTCAATGTGCTTTTCAATCAAAAAATATAACCTGCAATGTTTTAAAGTTAATATACATGATCATGACATCAGTTTAGTTACAGAATTCAAATACCTTGGTGTTGTACTAGATCCTCAACTCAAATTTAATCTTCATATAAAGAAAATTTCAAAAACAGTAAAAAAAAATCTGAACTGCTTTAAATTAATTAGATATTACATACCTTACGAACCTGCTGTACTGTATATGCATTCTATGGTTTTTTCTCATATATCATACTGTTTGACAGTCTGGGCTCAAGCAGCCCCTTCCACAATAAGACATATAGGTTCATTATATAATCAAACCCTAAAAATCTTGGACAAAAAGCCCATTAGGTGGCTACTATTTCTTTTCTTTCCTTTTTTTTCCTTTTTTTTTTTCTTTTTACTTGTTTCTCCTTTCTAAAGCCCATCCAGGGACAAGAGTTGCAAATTAGCTAATAGCTATACACTCTGTGCAACACATCAGATTGATTGTCATTGATTAATTGTCTATGTTTATTGCACTGTCCCTGTCAAATAAACAAATCTATCTATTTTGGCCTGCTGACTAACCACTTTGGACAGTTCTTCTGACAAGAAGTTCAGAGATTTTTTGATCTCTTCCATTTCCTCCTTCTTTGGTGGCATTTTTACTGACCTCTGGATAGTAAAACAATCTCTGCTGGTGTCGCCGGTATCCGATCCGACCGACCTCGAATCCAGCTGGGCCTCAGCTAGCCCCCTCCGCTGCTAGTCCCGCTGCTTACTGCCGCTGTAACCGAGCTCCTGTCGAGCCGGGGCACCGGAAGCTCCTCCACTGAGTCCCGCCGCCCACCGCCGCTGCAGCCAAGCTCCGATCCTGCTTCTGTCCAGCTGGGGTCCCGGTAGACCCTCCGCTGAGCCCCGCCGCCTACCGCCGTCTGCCTCAGTAGTTCCTCCGCCGAGCCCCGCCGCTGCAACTGGGCTCCGACTCCGGCTGGGGCCCTGGTGGTCCTCCACTGGTCCCCGTCTCCCACCACCGCTGCAGTTGAACTCTGATCCGGCTCCCATCCAACTGCTGCCTCGGCTTGTTCCTCCAGCGAGCCTCAATCACCTGGGACAGAGTCGCTTCTCCGTGTCAGTGCTAGGTGCTACGACTAGCTATGGCGTTAGCTATAGCGTTAGCCTAGCAAATGCTTCAGGTTAAGCGTAGCAGCGAACCATGAAGAGAAACGCCAATCAGTTCACTCACGAATGAGAGCAGTCCCAAAAGTCCAGTTCTCACAGCGAGCGCAAAACAACTCTTAAAAACAGAGATCGAGTCTGACCCCCGAATCCAGACCGGCTGAACCACAACTAAAAAAATTGATTTAAGCTGCAAGAGCCTGCAAGACTGAGACCACTCACTCCGCCATCTTATTGTTGTAAAACATAATGATGGCATTGGTTATAGATGCATTTCTAAACTGCTGAATGTTCCAGTGAGCACTGTTGGACCATCATTCGGAAGTGGAAAGAACATCATTTTACCATAAACCAGCCATGACCAGGAGCTCCTTGCAAGATTTCTGAGAGAGGAGTCAAAAGAATTATCAGTAGAGTTATCAAAGAACTAAAGACAACTCGTGGAGAGCGCCAGAAAGACCTGGAGTTAGAAGGTACTGCTGTTTCAAAGAAAACAATAACAAGTAACTCAACCGACATGGGTTCTATGCCCACTCCTCGCAAGACTCCATTGCTGAAGAAAAAGCATGTTGAAACTCCTTTAAAGTTTGCTACACAACATTTGGGCAAGCCAGTAAAATACTGGGAGTCATCAGATGAGATCAAAATCAGATGAGATCAAAATTGAACTTTTTGGATGCCACAACACACAACATGTTTGGAGGAGAAATGGCACTGCACATCAGCCTAAAACACTATACCAACAGTGAAGTTTGGAGGTGGGAGCATCATGATGTGGGGGTGTTTTTCGGCACATGGTACAGGCAGACTGCATATAATTGAAGGAAAGATGAATTGTCAAATGTACAGAGACATCCTTGATAAGAACCTGTTGCCATCTGCCAAGATGCTGAAGATGAAACGAGGGTGGACATTTCAGCAAGGCAGTGATCCCAAACACACAGCCAAGGAAACTCACAACTGGCTCTAGAGAAGAAAAATAAATCTGATAGAATAGCCCAGTCAGTCACCTGACCTGAATCCAATTGAAAATCTATGGAACGAACCGAAGATCACAGTTCATAGAAGACACCCACGGAACCTTCAAGATTTGAAAACCGGGGCTTCAGGTGTGCTGGCAATGGAGTAGGTGTGTGCGTTGCTGGCTCCTGCTATATTTTTTTCTTTACTTTTTAAACCCTATTTTGCTGTAAGCTGTTAATGTTTTGGACATTTAATACGTGCAGAATCTGTTTTGAAATATGTCCAAAACAAGAAAGCAGACTGAAAAGGAGGCAGCAGGGAACAATATTAACACCAGCTTAGCTGAGGATGCTAGTATCAGCCTTAACCCTGCACTTGTTGCCTTGCTTGAGCAACACAGAATGTCCATAGCTGCTGACTTCAAAGCTTCATTTGAACTTATTAATGGTAAGCTGGACAAAATTCAAGCAGATGTGGCGAACCAGGAGCAACGCATTGGCGACCTTGAAAACAACGCGGAGGACGTCAGCCAGCGCCTAGCGGCGCTTGAAGTTACATGCGAGTCAATACAGGAGGAGAACAAACTTTTGAAAAACAAACTTTCTGACCTGGAGGGAAGAAGCAGGAGGCTGAATATTCGTCTGGTGGGTCTGCCGGAGTCCTTTGATGTGGGTCCACGGCCATCTGAATTTTTTTCTCGGCTGTTGGTGGACGTCTTTGGCACACAAACTTTGCCATCTCCCCCAGAGCTGGATAGAGCCCACCGCAGCCTCATGTCCAAGCCGAGTCCGAATGGGAAGCCGCGCGCTGTCATTATTTGTTTCCACCGGTTTCGGACCAAAGACTTGGTGATGAGAGAAGCGCGGAGACGCCGTGGGACTTTGGAATATCGTGGGCATAAACTTCAGTTCTACGAGGATTATAACGCCGACGTTCAGAAGCAACGAGCCGAATATAAGGAGGTTATGTCCGAGTTGTACAAGAGAGGTTTTCGTCCTTCTCTCTCTTTTCCCCGCCAGGCTCCGGATAACTCTTCCAGACGGCAAAAACCAGTGGCTGGCGTCCGTCTCGGAGGCCACCTGCTTCATGCAAACTATGGAGAGAAACCAGCAATTTTCGCCTTGAACTGGACATTTCTGGGTTGACCAGCTGCCGCGCTGGGCTGCTTGTTACTTCATTGAAGCTGCACTGACTGGACATTGATGCATTTTCAGATGTTTAAAAACAAGGTAAAATTGGCTCCCTATACGTTGTTGTTTATTTAATTCTTTTTTTTAATTTTATCTTATTTTTTTTTTTTTTTTTAGGGTAAAACGTTCATATTATGCAGGATTGAAGCCAGTTGTATGGGAGCATTCTGTTAGGATGAAAATAGAGCTGGAGATGGAGCGGTTGCTGTTTTTTTGCAACCGGCTGGAGTGTTGTTATAGATTTGGTTGTTGGATTTTTTTATTTATTTATTTATTTATTTATTTATTTTTTAATTTATTTTTTTTTGTTTTGTTTTTTTGTTATGGTTTTATTTACACCCCCCTTACCCCTTCCTTTTTTTTTTTTTTTTTTTTTTACCCGTACCTCACTTTATTCTTCTTTGGGCTACACAACATAATATATAAATTTTACTCTTTGAATGAATAGTAATCTTACTTTGGTAAGCTGGAATGTGAAGGGGTTGAACCATCCAATTAAACGAAAGAGAGTCATGTCACGTCTAAAGCAATTTAAGCCTGGGGTACTGTTTTTGCAGGAAACCCATTTGCAGGATTCCGACCACTTGCGTTTGTCAAAATGTTGGTCAGGACAATTTTTTCATTCAAATTTTAAAGCTAAGGCCAGGGGCGCTGCTATTCTTATTGATCGAAATATCCCATTTATTCCCTCTAATGTTGTATCAGATAAAAATGGACGATTTGTAATAGTATCAGGTAAACTTGGCGATAAACATGTCACTTTGGCTAATCTGTATGCACCGAATTTTGATGATGTGCACTTTTTTCACAACCTTTTTTCGCAACTTCTAGATTTAAATACTCACTCTCTAATTCTTGGGGGTGACTTTAATTTGTATATGGATCCGATCTTAGATCGCTCATCTTCAAAACCTGCTAGTCTTAATAAATCTGCAACTTATGTTAAGTCTTTTCTTGAGGAATATAGCCTTACAGATCCTTGGCGTTTTTTACATCCTAACGGCAGGGACTATTCTTTTTTCTCTCACGTACACCATACTTATACCAGAATAGATTATTTTTTTGTTGACAATTTATTAATTAATAACCTTTGCTCTTGCAGTTATGATAGCATCTCGGTTTCTGATCATGCCCCTCTTGTACTTAAAATGATCCTCCATGGATGTGACTCCATGAGAAAGCATTGGAGATTGGATCCATTATTACTTACAGATGAAAAATTGGTTACGAATATTTCTTCTAAAATTAATTTTTTTTTTGAAAGAAAATAAAACTCCTGGTATGTCAAATAAAACGATATGGGAGGCCATGAAGGCATTTCTTAGGGGGGAATTTATTTCATTGGCAGCATTTAAAAGACGATCCTTAATACAGGAACAGAAGGCTATTTTAGATCAAATCCTGGACATTGACAGACAATATGCTCAATCTCCATCACCCGCTCTGTACAAGGAACGTATGACATTACAAACTAAACTTAATTTACTTTCTACTCGACAAATTGAAGGTTGTTTAATAAGGAACAAGAGTGAATTTTATGAACATGGCGAAAAAACCAGTAAACTTCTAGCTAATCAACTACGTGGTATTAGAGCTAAGCAATTTATTACTGGAGTTAGGACAGATAAAGGAGAGGTGACATCTGACCAACAAGCGATTAATGATATTTTCAGGTCATTTTATTCCAAATTATATACCTCAGAATATACAACAAACTTAAAGGATTTGGAAATTTTTTTTGATTCTATTGATATTCCTTCGATTTCTTCAGAATCTCGGCAAATTTTAGAAGCTCCCATCACAAAAGAAGAAATTCAGCTGGCAATATCATCCATGCAATCAGGAAAATCTCCAGGACCTGATGGGTTTTCCGCTGATTTTTTCAAAAAATTCTCTGATGACCTCGCCCCTTTCCTTTGTCAAGTTTTTACAGAGTCGCTTGACTCTGGTACACTTCATCCTTCATGCTATCAGGCCTGTATCACTGTGTTGCTTAAAAAGGATAAGGATCCTGTTGATTGTGCTTCTTACAGGCCTATTTCCTTGTTAAATACCGATGTTAAAATTTTGTCAAAGTTGTTAGCTTCAAGGTTGGAAAAGATTCTTCCTTTTATAATTTCACAGGACCAAACCGGTTTCATTAAAAATCGCCATTCTTTTTTTAACTTGCGGCGGTTGTTTAATATTATTTATACTCCTCACCACAACATACCTGAATGTCTTATTAGTTTGGACGCTGAAAAGGCATTCGATAGGGTTGAGTGGGAGTATTTGTTTTTTACTTTGGAGAGGTTCGGTTTTGGTCCTTCCTTCTGTTCCTGGATTAAACTTCTCTATGCTAGTCCTTTAGCTTCAGTGTTAACTAATTGTCGCTATTCTGACTATTTTAGACTTTACCGTGGTACGAGGCAAGGCTGTCCTTTGAGCCCGTTGCTCTTTGCCTTGGCAGTTGAGCCGTTAGCTATTGCAATCCGTGGGAGCCGGGACTTTCTAGGCATTCGTAGGGGTGGCATTGAGCATAGGGTTTCACTCTATGCTGATGATCTTTTATTATTTCTCTCCAACCCACTTACTTCATTACCCGCTATACTTAATATTTTGGATAGTTTTAGTAGGTTTTCTGGTTATAAAATTAATCTTAATAAGAGTGAACTGTTTCTGATTAATGAAAAGATTCAAGTTCAGGATTTTGAAAATTTTCCTTTCAAGGTTGTTATTGATCATTTTAATTATCTTGGGATATGTGTCACTAAACAATTTAATTACTTGTTTAAAAATAATTTTCTCCCCTTACTTGACCAGTGTAAGTTAATACTTTCCAAATGGTCCCCATTATCCTTGTCTTTAATTGGCAGAATCAATTCTGTAAAAATGATGTTACTTCCAAAGTTTTTATATTTGTTTCAATGTCTCCCCATTTTTATTCCTAAATCCTTTTTTAAGTCTTTGGACTCTCTGATTACCTCATTTATTTGGAATGGTAAACATCCGAGATTGAGGAAAGTTTTTCTTCAAAGACCCAAATCAGTAGGTGGCATGGCTCTGCCTAACTTTCAATATTACTACTGGGCAGCAAATATCAGGTGCATGTTATATTGGAAACATTTTTATCTGGAACCCAAATCACCTATTTGGATCCTTATGGAGTCACATGTGGACAATCAAACTTCCCTACCGGCAATTTTAGGTTCACCACTTCCCCTTGCTTTGTCTACACTGGGTAATAATAAAGTAGTTCGTCAGTCTCTTAGAATTTGGTCTCAATTCAGGAAAAATTTCGGTCTTCAGTTTTTTTCCATTAGAAGTCCAATTGCCGCAAATCATTTATTTACCCCATCAACTATTGATAGTGCATTTCATATATGGCACAGAAAAGGTTTAAAATCTTTTGCGGATTTATATTTTGATGGTCAATTTGCAAGTTTTTCTCAACTTTCCACCAAATTCGACATCACTTCTACACATTTTTTCCGCTTCCTCCAGGTCAGACATTATGTGCAAACCATGACAAAACAATTCCCTCAAAAACCTTCTGATAATCCTCTAGATGATTTTTTATTAGTTAAACCAACTTCTAAGGGGGTAATGTCAGTTTTATATAATTTAATTTCAAATTTACAATCTTCTTCTCTGGCCGCTATCAAATTGAACTGGGAACAAGATCTTAATTTTACTTTTACTGATGAACTGTGGGACTCTATTCTTGGCCAGGTTCACACTGTATCAATGTGTGCTCGTCACGCTCTTATTCAATTTAAGATTGTACACCGGATGCACCTGTCCAAGGTTAAGTTAGCACGTATTTACTCGGATATAGACCCAACTTGTGAAAAGTGTGGTAGCGCTCCTGGCACTTTGCTTCACATGTATTGGTCCTGCCCTGCATTGATGAATTTTTGGCATTCTGTTTTTATCACTATGTCTGAAGTCCTGCAATATCAAATTAAACCTGATCCATTATGCGCCATTTTTGGTGTGGCTCCAGAACTTGTCTTGCCAAGTTCCAAATTAAAAGTATTCAAATTTTCATTATTATTGGCCAGACGTGCTGTATTACTGAAGTGGAAAGACTCTTCGCCCCCTTCACATTTACAGTGGATAAAAGATATAATGTCCTGTTTGGATTTAGAAAAAATCAGATATACAGTCTGTGGCTCTGAAAACAAATTCTATAAATTATGGCGCCCGTTTCTTGATTTCTTTGAAAGACCCACGATTATAGTTTCTGAGTAGCTCATATCCCCTTTACCCCACCCCCACTTCACACACACAATTTTTCTTTGTATTTTTTTTTTATTTTTTTATTGTTTATTTAAAGGTTTTTGTGCTTTGAAGCATTTACATTTGTTGGCTTTAAGTTCTAGTTTTTTACCGTTTGGTTGAAACAAAAATGAAAATTTCTAATACTTTGTATTGTATTGATACTTCAATTAATAATAATAAAAAGACCTTTGAAAGAAAGAAAGATTTGAAAACCGTGGAAGAATGGGCTAAAATCACTCCTGAGCAATGCCTGCACCCAGTTTCTCCATACAGGAGGCACCTGAAAGCCATTATTACTAACAAAGGCTTTTCTACTAAACATTAAATGAATTTCACCAAGTGTGTTAAATACTTATTCCCTGTGTCATTCCACTTTATTAAATATGACTTGTTTTGTGAACACAGTTGCCATGATTTCTTTGCATGTATGGATTACTTGGGTTGTCACTGATATCTGGTTAAAAATCTCAGGTCAGTGGCTCCATCAGAAATATGTTTAATGAGAAAAATGTTGACGTGTTCAATGCTTATTTTCTCCGCTGTACATCAATTTCTAAATACTGATAATTAATAAACAATGAAACAGCAAAAATCTCATTTGACAGGGTTGGTCCTGTCTTGATCTCAGTAGTTTTACAAAGAGTCAACTGAATTTCTTACATTTGTATTTTTTTTAATTTATTTTTTTAGATTACAAAGTCATTTTAAAGGAGTCATTCATCACACTTTTTCAATCATTTTAAGAGCTCACACGTGTCTTAATGAAGTGTTTGTGACATATTTTGTTCAAATTTTCTTTCATCATTTAATTATTGCAGCATTTTTATTAGTAGTATTATTGTTCCAGCCTTACTGAGTATGCTTTGTTTCAGTGCTGTCACTGATAAATCTCTGACCGCATTCACCTCTGGCTTTCCGCCCAGCTACATGACAGACAGTTAGGCTAACCAATAATAAATCAGTGGGCAGGTATCAAGACTAGTGACATTACCCATTTCTTGATGTTCCAGGAGGTCCCTGGAAGAATCAAAATGGCTTCTTGGAGAGAAATGGAGAGAAAAGCGAGATAAAAGCTGTATTTGTTTTTTAAGAGAAGTGAGCGTTTTGATGTTTTTTTCTGATAATTATGTGACCAATAGATACATTTCGTAAGGTTAAAACCTTCAAAAACACAATTTTTCAGTCAATGAGCCCTTTAAAATAAACATGCAAAGTAATAAAGGTTATCAGAGACATTTTTGTATAGTATACAGGTATATGCAGGGGCAAAAATCCCATTTCATTGTTGGGGGGGGGGAGATTGCGTGGTCGGTGTCAATTACACCATATATGATCTAACAAAATGTATTTGCTCACCATGAACACTGGTCTGATCCCCACCACAGCAGCTTTACAAGAATTTAAAGCTCAAAATAAGTTCTAAAACTTGAAGAAATACCTTAATGAATAACTAAGCTACATCAAACTATTCTTCAAAAATATGTATTTATTAACAAGCAACAACAAAATCTCAATATATCTTAAAACTAGGGCTGTCAATAACATTTTTTAATCTGATTAATCATAGTGATACTGTGGATTAATTTACAGTAATCATGATTAATAACCATCCATTATTACTTATGTTTCTTTTTGTGGAGGCAAAAAGACTCATGATTGAAGAAATGAACAAATATAGACAAAAATGCATCAGCTGAGTTTATGTAAAACATGCCGGTGGTATGCTGAGAATTGCTCACTTGCCGAGAATTGCATCCCATACTGTCAAAGTCAATACAACTATGCCGAGAACTGCTCGCATGCCCAGAATTGCACCCCATCATTGCAAGCAGGTGTTTAATGTAAGTCAAGTCAATACAACTATATACTTTGAAAATACTTTGAAAAAATGATTACCCTTTTTACCGACAATGCAAAATCTCAACTTTGAAGATTGTAAAACGTAGAGTTGGATTGTGGGAAGCCACTCAGTATGTTTTCACTCAGACGGAATGGTCATGGGGGTTTTGTGTGCTGATGCGGGGGTTGGTGTGTTGATGCAAACAGTGACAGAGAGAATGGGAATTGCAAAGTCTTTTATGTTACTGCAGCACCACAGGTGACTGAGCGGGTCGTAGGCTATAAAAGGAGAGGTGCCTGCAACCTGTGACTTTTTCTGATGCTTGTGATTCTGGATGATGTGAAAGAGAGGAATTAATAAAGCCTGCTTTGTTCTGGACCGCTCTGCCTGGTTATTCCTCTCTTCACACTGGTGACCCTTGACACACAATGGAACTCTAACTAACTAACTAACTAACCTGCACTTATATAGCGCTTTTCTAGTCACAAAGACCACTCAAAGCGCTTTCATTAATACTAACCCTCTATTCTAAGGGCCTATAGGAAACAGATATCTAGGGACAATTTAGAACAGCCAATTAACCTAACATGCATGTTTTTGGCATGTGGGAGGAAACCGGAGAAATCCCGGAGTAAACCCACGCAACACGGGGAGAACATGCAAACTCCACACAGATCACTGTTGGTCGGGGGCTGGGATCGAACCCACGATCCCATAATCCCCACAATCCCCCGGCCAAGGGTAAACTGTGCTGCCGCAGTGCTAACCACTGCGCCACCGTGCAGCCCTCGAGGCGAACACCCCGGAGACGACCCGGACTGGAGGTGCCGGCAACGCATGCGTCGTTTCGGTCAAACTCCCAGACTTTTGGCTACACGACCCGAAGTCTTGGTTCCTCTACACCAAGGCCCAGTTCGCGCTCCGGGGAATAACAGCAGATGACACCAGATACTACTACGTGGTTGCAGCACTGGACGCATGCACAACTCAGCAGGTGGTGAGCCTGCTCCAACGGCCCCCAGCCCACGACAAATACGAGGCTCTCAAAACCGCGCTGACCTGGTGCTATACACTTCCAGGCTGTGAGAGAGCGGAAAGGCTCCTGACGTGCTCCAAGTTGGAAGACGGGTTGGTGGTCGAGTTAATGGAGAAGATGTTGGCGCTGATGGGCACAGATAACAGACATTTCCTCTTTGCCCACCTTTTCCTCCGGAACCTCCCGATGGCGGCCAGGGTGGCCCTTGCCAATTCACCGCTGCTAGCCGAGTGCAACTACTGGTCGCTAGCGCAAGAGGCAGATCGGATTATTCTCACCACCAGAGCCCTCGCAGTGAACGCAGCGGCATCGGAACCCAGCGAGACAGCCAGCGGGGGTGAGGAGCCAACGACGGTGGCTGCAGCGGAAACCAAGAAGTACTGGAGAGACACACTCTGCTTCTACCACCGCTGTTTTCGAGAGGACGCACGGCGATGCGTGCTACTGTGCCACTTCAAGCGCTCGGGAAACACCAGGGCCGGCAGTCGGTAGCAGCTGCGACCGCCGGTGAAGCGAGCAAGTTGCTCTATATGACAGACTCATGCTCGGGGAGATGGTTCCTCATGGATTCCGGCTCCCAAAAGAGTCTCATCCTACTATCCTACGCAGACCGGCTGGCGGGAAGTAGCGGTCCTGAGCTGGTGGCCGCAAACGGCTCAGACATTAAGACTTTTGGTGAGAGGACACTGACTGTATCCGTGTACGGCCATACATACGAATGGACATTCGTCATAACGGCATGCAGCTTCCCCATTTTTGGGGCTGATTTTTTGTGTGCACACGGTCTACTAGTTGATGTGGCTAACAGACACCTGATTAACGCAATGTCTTTTGATTCTCTCCCCTGTACAGCTAGAGGAGCCGGGCCCACAACACTAGCCAACGTCACAGCTCCAGGGGGTAAGTCCCACACACTATTCACCCAGTTGCCAGCACTCACGGTCCTGACTTTTTCGGTGACTGTCACTAAACACGGGGTGGAGCACTTCATTACCACCACGGGGCCGCTCGTTTTTGCACGACGGCGTCTGGACACAGCTAAACTGGCCATAGTGTGCGAGGAGTTTGCCAACTTGGAAAGGTTGGGCATCATCAGGCGCTGAAACAGCCCATGGGCATCCCCGCTACATATGGTTCCTAAAGCCGAGGGATCGTGGCGACCGTGCAGAGATTTCCGCAGATTGAACAACACCACAGCGCACGACCGCTACCTGATCCCCCATATTCAGGATTTTTCCATTCACCTCACCGGGGCACGTATTTTTTCCAAGATAGACCTGGTCCGCGGTTACCACCAGGTCCCGGTGCGTGCGGAGGACATACCTAAGACCGCAGTAATAACCCAGTTTGGTCTTTTTGAGTTTTTACGTATGCCTTTCGGGTTAAAAGGCACAGTGCAGACATTCCAATGCATGATGGATGCGGTGCTGCGCGATCTGCCGTTTGTGTTCATCTACCCGGACGACATCCTGGTGGCCAGCGCATCCGAGGACGAAGACATAGCCCATCTCAGGACAGTTTTCCAGAGGTTGGAGGAGCACGGATTAATAATCACCCCGGCGAAGTGCCAGATTGGGGTGAAGGAAATCGACTTTTTGGGCCACCACATCTCACCGGAGGGCGCAATACCCTTGCCAGACAAAGTGCGCGCAGTGGCAGATTTTCCCCGGCCTCAGACGGTCAGGGTGCTGCAGGAGTTTTTGAGAATGGTCTACTTTTACAACCGCTTCCTTCCCCACACAGCCCAGCTCATGCAGCCATTGTACGCCACGCTTAAGAAACGGAAACCGGCGGACAGATTCGACTGGACCCCTGAGCGACAGCAGGCATTTTCCGAGGTTAAAACAGCTCTGGCAAACGCCGCACTGCTGGCGCACCCGAACTCGGCGGCTCGGATCGCTCTCACTATCGACGCCTCCGGCGTGGCCATAGGGGCCATCATGGAGCAGCGTGTCGCCGGTTCTTGGCAGCCGCTTGCCTTTTTTTAGCAGGTCTTTGCGCGACAGTGAGCATAAATACAGCGCGTTTGACAGGGAGTTGCTGGCTCTCCACCTGGCCATACGCCACTTCCAGTTCTGGCTGGAAGGGCACACCTTCACTGCATTTGTGGACCACAAGCCGCTAACGTACACGATGGCCAAGGTTTTGGAACCATGGTCGGGCCGGCAGCAGAGACAGCTGGCTGCGATCTCGACCGACATTCAGCATGTGGCCGGTAAACTCAATGTGGTGGCGGACTGCCTCTCGTGCGCATTAGCGCCCCCAGTCTACGTGGGGATAGATTACATGGCCATGGCAGCTGAGCAGATCGGTGATGCGGATCTCCAGCCTTGAGTAGAGTTCTGCAAGATAGGGGGCCCCTCCACTCTGTGACATCTCCATGGGCCGCCCATGTCTGGTGGTCCCACGCGCTTGGCGCTGCCGCGTTTTTGAGTTGGTTCACTCCCTGGCACACCCAGGAGTGCGGGCATCAGTCAAAATGGTGGGAGCAAAGTTTGTCTGGCCAAGCCTGCGCAAACAGGTGAAACAGTGGGCTGCAGCCTGCGTAGCATGCCAACAAGCCAAAGTGCACAGGCACACTAAGGCCCCCTTGGAGCTGTTCCATATCCCGGCTAAGAGGTTCGACCACATTCACGTGGACCTCGTGGGCCCCCTCCCGCCATCGCAGGGGTTCACGCACCTCCTGACAGTGGTGGACTGCACCACGCGCTGGCCCGAAGCAGTCCCGCTAGCTTCCACCGCGTCATGGGTGGCACGTTTCGGCGCTCCTTCGGATTACACGTCCAATCGGGGCCCACAGTTCATTTCTGACCTCTGGTCCACCATGGCCCCAGAGCCTGGGCATCACAATTCATCACACGACCGTGTCCAACCCCCAGGCCAATGGGTTATGCGAGCGTTTCCATAGGTCGCTTAAAGCAGCACTCAGGGCTTCGCTTACAGATGCAAATTGAGTGGACCGGTTGCCGTGGGTTCTATTAGGGTTGCGTTCAGCACCGAAGGAGGATATGGTGGCCTCCCCAGCAGAGCTGGTTTTTTCCTAGCCGCTGCGGCTCCCAGGGGAATTTTTGCTGGACAGCCCTGCACCGAATACCAATCCATCCCCGCTTTCACCACATAGCCCCAAAGATCTGAACAGCTACAGACCAGTGGCCCTGACGTCCCACATGATGAAGACCCTAGAGTGACTGCTCCTTGCTTACCTCCGCCCCCTGGTGGGACCAGTGATGGATCCACTCCAGTTCGCCTACCAGCATGGCATTGGGGTGGAGGATGCGGTGATCTTCCTCCTTCACCGTTCTCTGTCCCACCTGGAGAAGCCCGGGAATGCGGTGAGGATCATGTTCTTTGACTTCTCCAGTGCTTTGAACACCATCCAACCGATGATCCTGAAGGACAAGCTGCTGTGCGCAGGGGTGGACCAGCACCTGTCATCATGGATCCTGGACTACGTCACTAACTGGCCACAGTTTGTGAGAACCCGGGACTGTGTGTCCGACACGATCATCGGGTAGCACGGGGGCCCCCCAGGGAACGGTTTTGGCTCCCTTCCTGTTCACCCTTTATACTGCAGACTTCTCACACAACACAACACACTGCCATCTACAGAATTTCTCTGACAACTCTGCGATCGTTGACCTCATCTCCAACGGAGATGAAGCTGAGTACAGAGGACTTATCCAGGACTTCGTGGACTGGTGCCATCGGAACTGCCTCCAGATCAACGCAAGGAAAACTAAGGAGCTGGTGGTGGACTGCCGCAGGCAAGGACAACCCCTCACAGCACCAGTAAATATACAGGGAACAGACATCGAGATGGTGACATCCTACAAGTACCTGGGTGTTCATCTGAACAATAAACAAGACTGGTCACACAATACTGATGCACTCTACAAGAAGGGACTGCACAGGCTGTTCCTACTGAGGAGACTCAGGTCTTTTGGTGTACAAAGGGCGCTGCTTAAGATATTCTATGACACGGTGGTGGCATCAGCACCATCATTTTGGAGTGGTCTGCTGGGGCAGTGGCGTTACAGCAGCCGATAGGAAGAGACTGAACAAACTGATCAAGAAAGCTAGCTCTGTCCTGGGGAAATGCCTTGACCCAGTGGAGGAGATGGGAGAGAGAAGGATGGTGGCTAAACTGTCATCTCTGCTGGAGTCCGAGTCCCACCCTATGCAGGACATACTGAACGCACTGAGGAGCTCATTTAGCAGCAGACTACATCATCCTAGGTGTGCAACCGAGAGGTTTCGCAGATCCTTCCTACCTACGGCTGTCAGACTGTATAACCTAAGCAGGGCTGCTCGCAGAGATAGCAAAAAAACATGACAACCTAATAGTATTGAATGCAAAAGACGCAATAGACTTACACAATGGTCCCCTCCAGTATACAACTAGGACAATATCAGTCGCCATGGAGGGTGAGAATATGTATGGGTACATAATCATACCATGTAGGATAACTAAGTAGAGGGTTATGCTGTTCATTCCATCTAGCTACAGTGCTCTGCACTGTTGTGGGAACCCCCACAACAGCTGGGACAGGCACAGCAATGTGTGTATTAATGTCTACAGACAGCCCGCTTCTTCTAGCTTTTTCCGGCTCACTACTGTGATGTTAATGTGCCATTCATGCATTGTGTTCATGCTTCCTATCCTTACTGTGTCTATAGACTGATGACAATATGTAGATGTGCCTTGTAACCTCTTTTGTCCTACAGTTCTGGAGCAGAGGCGAATCCTGGCTAGCAATCTCCTTATTGTTATGTGTCTCTCTCAAATGCAAATGCCCATACCTACTGCTGTGAATGCCTTTCATGTATTGTCTGTGGTTGGGTATATAAGCTGCATTATTCTGTAACCCTGTCTCTCATTCTCTGCTACTGCTCATCTGCACACTTTGCTGGAGAGCCCGAGGGCTCGCTCATGGAGTGAACCCCGTGACGGCGGTATGATAATAAACCTACTTAAAACCTCACTTCGCTGCCTTTATTTTATCATTCGCCGCACTGTGTGTGTTTATATATTTATATATTTATTCCATCTAGCTACAATGCTCCACACTGTGTGTTTATATATTTATATATTTATTCCATCTAGCTACAATGCTCCGCACTGTGTGTTTATATATTTATATATTTATTCCATCTAGCTACAGTGCTCCGCACTGTGTGTTTATATGTTTATATATTTATATGTACATATGTATATTCGCTGCTCTTGTTTTTTCTTGTCTTCTGATTGTTGCTCTGAGTGTTGCTATCCCTGTGCTGTTGCAATCCTGGAATTTCCCCATTGTGGGACTAATAAAGGCTTATCTTATCTTATCTTATAGCGCAGTGCCAGGGACGGTACCCAGTCCGGTCCACCACTGTTTTCCACACACTTTTATGCCAAAGGCCTTGAAGGACGCGGCGTTCGTATTTTTCAGGCACGATGCCCACCGGACCCCCTTGCGCAGCCTTACGATGGCCCGTTCAGAGTGCTGGAACCTGGGGAGAAACATTTTGTGTTAGATTTGGGGGGACGCAGGGAAACAGTCTGTATAGACAGGCTTAAGCCCGCTTTTGTTTTAGCAGACAAGCAGGTGGTGTTGGCCCGGGCTCCTCGGCGCGGACAACCTCCACTGAGAACCCCCCAGGTACATGACTCGTCAGATCAGTCACAATGGCATGCTAAAAATGTCCCCCCCCCCCAATGTCCCCCCACAGACGGACGCACCCCCAGGAGCCCCCCACCGACACAGCAGCGCCTCGGAGCCACAGCCCCCCCGTTACAGCCGTAGGCTGAAGCCCAAAGGACATGAGGGCTAAGGCTCGGTCTGAGTTTCTGGGTGGGGTGGTGGTGTGGGAAGCTACTCAGTATGTTTTCACTCAGACGGAATGGTCATGGTATGGCGCGCATTTAGGGCGCATATATGGTATGCATGTATGGTATGAATTTTCCCTCACGTATATTTAGTAGGCATGACGGTGCATACTCTGGAGGCTTCATGTCTAAACGTCCAAGAGGACCTGACCCGGCAGAGACCTCGGGAGGTGTGAAGTGGTTTCTTGAGAGACGGGAAGTCAGAGAGAATGTCCCAGCAGGAGCCCCCGAGGCTGAGGAGTTGAGAGACAATGGAGACGCCAAGGAGCCTCGGAGGCTTTGCTTGTTAGAGGATGTAGACTCACAATAAACCTTTCCTGAGAAATAAACTCAGTCTCGTTTGTGAAAGTCATCCTCTACACTGGTGACCTACGACAAACCATGGCCGGTGGCGGCGAGCTTTCCGCGCCGGACTCTTCAGGGGCCAACCGGGTTAACGCAGCTACCACACTTCAGCTGCCCGATTTCTGGCAACATAACCCGCGCTCCTGGTTTACCACTGTGGAGGCGCAGTTCCACCTTCGGGGAATCTCAGCGGACGCAACGAGGTTCTACCATGTCGTCGCAAAGCTGGACAGCCTCACAATGCAGCGGGTGGAGAGCCTGACCAATCACCCGCCCCAAGACGACAAGTATGGCGCACTGAAAGCCGCCCTCATTCGAGCCTTCACTCCCTCGCTGGGAGAGCGAGCAGAGAAGCTCCTGGCGCTGACAGAAGGGGAAGCAGACAGGCCGGCAGATCTGATGGCGAAGATGATGAGCCTGAGAGGCAAGGATGACGACAGCTTTATCTTCGCCCACCTCTTTCTCAGAACGCTACCGCCAGCAGTGAGAGTCACCCTGGCCAGCTCACAGCTACTCAACAACCGTGACTACCACGAGCTGGGCCAGGAGGCGCAGCAGCTCGTCGACGCCCATAGACGGCACGCAGCCACGACGGCAGCAGCAGAGCTGAACGCACCCCCGCGAGACGAGGGGAGACCGGAGGCTGCAGCACCGGATCCACTGACGTCGGCAGCGGCAGAGGCCAGGAGAAGCGGAGCTGACAACACCCTCTGTTTCTACCATCGACGCTTCGCAGAGAGAGCGCGCAGATGCGCCCCACCGTGTCGATACCAGCGCCAGGGAAACGCCAAGACCGAGAGCCGGTAGCAGCTGCGACTCTCGGCACGAAGAACAAGCTGCTTTTCATGACAGACGCAAATTCAGGGAAAGAATTCCTGGTGGACACAGGCTCCCAGCTAAGTTTTGTCAAGCCTGCCTACGCGGACAGGCTGACGCCTGCCAGCGGACCCCTGGTGTTAGCGGCGAATGGCTCCATGATCAAAACCTATGGGGAGAAGACGCTCCTCCTATCCCTCCACGGCCGCACCTTCGAGTGGACCTTCGTCGTAGCCGCAGTTAGCAACAACATGCTAGGTGCTGACTTTTTATGCTCAAACAGTTTGTTAGTTGATCTTGCTAATAGACGTATTGTAAATGCACTGTCTTTCTACTCTATCTCCTGCACAGCTCGGGTGGCCCTGCCTTCTGCACATCCCAATGTCACAGCTGCGGGTGGTAAGTTTCATGCACTACTCAATCAGTTTCCAGCACTCACGGTCCCAACATTTTCAGCGTCAGTTGCCAAACACGGGGTCGAGCATTTCATAACTACCTCTGGCCCCCCTGTTTTTGCAAAAGCTCGGCGCTTGGACCAGCTAAACTGGCCATCGCGTGCGAGGAATTCGCCAACTTGGAAAAACTGGGCATTGTTAGACGCTCGAACAGCTCTTGGTCGTCACCCCTGCACATGGTGCCCAAGGCTGACGGCTCGTGGCGCCCTTGCGGTGATTTCCGCAGATTAAATAATGCTTCAGCACACGACCGCTACCCGATTCCGCACATCCAGGATTTTTTGGTACATTTGGCGGGGGCGCGCATCTTTTCCAAAATAGATTTGGTGCGCGGTTATCACCAAGTCCCAGTCCGCGCGCAAGACATACCTAAAACGGCAGTTATAACCCCTTTCGGGCTTTTCGAATTTTTGCGCATGCCTTTCGGTCTCAAAGGCGCCGCGCAGACGTTCCAACGCATGATGGATGCAGTACTACGCGGCCTCCCTTTCGTGTTCGCTTATTTGGATGATATTTTGGTAGCCAGTGCATCCGAAGTCGAACACGAACGCCACCTCACAGCCGTTTTTCAGAGGCTGACAGAACACGGGCTGATAATTAACCCAGCGAAATGCCAATTCGGGGTAGGGCAAATCGATTTTTTGGGGCACCGCGTGTCTCCAGAAGGCGCGGTCCCGCTGCCTGATAAAGTGCGCGCGATAACAGATTTCCCCCAACCACAGACAGTTAAGGCGCTGCAAGAATTTTTGGGGATGGTCAATTTTTATAACCGCTTCCTCCCCAACGTGGCACGGCTCATGCACCCATTGTACGCGGCACTAAAGAAGCAAAAACCTGCAACTAAGGTCGAGTGGTCCCCGGACCGGGAGCGTGCTTTCTCACAGGTCAAATCGGCCCTCGCAAACGCTGTGTTATTGGCACACCCGGTGCCAGCAGCTCGCATGGCGCTAACCACGAACGCTTCCGACATGGCAGTGGGGGCGGTTGTTGAGCAACTGGTAGCAGGGAGCTGGCAACCGCTTGCGTTTTTCAGCAAAACATTGCGCGATAACGAGCATAAATACAGCGCGTTTGATAGGGAGCTTTTAGCCCTGCATTTGGCCATCCGCCACTTCCAGTTCTGGTTGGAAGGGCGCCGTTTCACCGCGTTTGTAGACCACAAACCACTAACATTTGCAATGGCTAAAATTTCAGAGCCTTGGTCGGGCTGACAACAGAGACAGTTGGCCGCGATTTCGGAGTTTACCACCGACATTCAACACGTGGCGGGCAAACACAATGTAGTGGCAGATTGTCTCTTGCGCGCAGTTGCACTGCCAGGCCCCCAGGGGGCAGACTCGGCGGCTGTAGACTCGGGCCAGGCTTGCGGCGCGGAAACACTCACAGCCCTGGTCTGCGTTGGGTTAGATTATGCAGCCATGGCCGCCGAGCAGGTTAACGATGCGGACATGCGCGCGCTCCAGTCTGGGCCAACAGGGCTAAGGCTGGAGCACAGGGTGCATCAAAGAGGTATGCCCCCCCTAATCTGCGATATCTCCACGGGGCGCCCCCACCCCGTGGTCCCAGCTGCGTGGCGTCGCCGCGTTTTTGACTTAATACATTCACTGGCACATCCGGGCGTTCGCGCGTCGATCAAAATGGTGGGAGAGAAGTTTGTTTGGCCGGGGCTGCGTAAACAGGTCAAAGAATGGGCCGCAGCCTGCGCAGCGTGTCAAAGAGCAAAGGTACACAAGCACACGCGGGCCCCTCTAGAACCTTTTCACATCCCAGCCAAACGCTTCGACCATGTGCATGTCGACTTGGTGGGACCCCTCCCGCTGTCACAGGGGTTCACACACCTTCTAACTATGGTGGACCGCACTACGCGCTGGCCAGAGGCGATTCCCCTGGCGTCAACCACAGCAGCAGACGTTGCGCGCGCTTTTTTAACGGCTTGGGTCGCGCGCTTTGGAGTCCCGTCAGACATAACGTCTGACAGAGGACCCCAATTTGTTTCCGAGCTCTGGTCATCCATGGCACTCAGCCTGGGGGTGAAAATTCATCTCACAACTGCGTATAACCCCCAGGCCAACGGTTTGTGCGAACGCTTTCACCGGTCATTGAAAGCAGCCCTCAGAGCGGCTCTCACGGACACAAATTGGGTTGATAAGCTTCCATGGGTTTTATTAGGGTTGCGTTCAGCACCTAAGGAAGATTTGCAAGCCTCTCCGGCCGAGCTAGTCTTCGCCCAACCTCTCCGGTTACCGGGAGAATTCCTTCCTGAGAACCCCGCACCAGATCGCCCCCCCGCTCAGCTGCTGCAGAGCGACACGGGATCAAACACCCTCCCCGGTCCAGTTCATCACAGTTTTCCATGCGTTTTTGTGCCTAAAGCCTTAAAGAATGCAGAATTCGTCTTTGTTAGACACGACGCACAGAGGTTAGGTTTAAGACCACCTTATGATGGACCGTTCAGAGTGTTAGAAACCGGGGAAAAGCATTTTTTGCTCGATTTGGGAGACAGGAGGGAATTAGTCTGCATTAACAGACTCAAACCCGCTTTTGTGTTAGCTGATGAACAGGTGCAAGTAGCCAGGGCCCCCCGTCGTGGCAGGCCACCGGGGAGACACTCTTCTAAGCTTTCACAACGATGTGCTAATGACTCTGATCCACAGATGCAAGAGACAGCCACAGGCAGAGCGAGACCTGCTCACAGCAGGTATGGCAGGAGGTTGAAGCCCAAGAAGTTGGATGTGTGATATGTTGTGCCAATTTTTTTTTTTCGTTCTGTGTGATATGTCATGATTCTATGCATCTGGGGTGTAAGTTGTCCTTATTTAGACGTTTGGGGGGGTTATATGGCGCGCATTTAGGGCACATTTAAGGCGCATATACCAATGTATGGTATGAATTTTCCCTTACATATATTTAGTAGGCATGATGGTGCATACTCTGGAGGCTTCATGTCTAAACGTCCAAGAGGACCTGACCCGGCAGAGACCTCGGGAGGTGTGAAGTGGTTTCTTGAGAGACGGGAAGTCAGAGAGAATGTCCCAGCAGGAGCCCCCGAGGCTGAGGAGTTGAGAGACAATGGAGACGCCAAGGAGCCTCGGAGGCTATATGTTTACTGAAGGACTGTGGGTTGGGGATGTGATATTTGATGTTGGGGGTTTTGTGTCTCTGGAGAGTATAAGAGCTGTGAAGAATGATTGTTCTGCCTCTTTGCTGAGATACTTTGCTTGTTAGAGGATGTAGACTCACAATAAACCTTTCCTGAGAAATAAACTCAGTCTTGTTTGTGAAAGTCATCCTCTACAATGGGGGGTTTGTGTGTTGATGTGGAAGTTGGTGTGTTGATGCAAACAGTGACAGAGAGAATAGGAATTGCAAAGTCTTTCATGTTACGGCAGCACCACAGGTGACTGAGCAGGTCGTAGGCTATAAAAGGAGAAGTGCCTCCGACCTGTGACTTTTTCTGATGCTTGTGATTCTGGATGATGTGAGAGAGAGAAATTAATAAAGCCTGCTTTGTTCTGGACCATTCTGCCTGGTTATTCCTCTCTCCACAGGATCACTATTATTTCTAACCCTCTTTGAAACACTAAAACGTCTGGCAAATAAAAATAATTTAAAGATAATTTACAAGAGGTAATAACAATTTTTACTTCTAAAAATGTATAATGGGTAGTTCTAAAAATGCACAAATGGTTACAAGCCAGGCTGTAGTGTTATATTTTATAGTTTGGTGGATGGGATGCAATTCTTGGCAAGTGAGCAATCTCGGCATAACACCAGCAGACTTTGGACAAATGAGATGAAATATCGCTTTTCAGGTTCTGTATGTGACTGTTGAAAACATGGACTGATAGATAACTTATTAACCGTTCACTCATTAAGCTTTCAATGCACTTCCTTACCGCCCTCTGCCTCTCTGTCAGCCTGTGTGTAAGGAGCAGTGTTGCCAGATGGGAAATGTTGAAGTATCGTACCAGCAGCTTAATCGTATTTTGAGGAAAATGATTATATACACCCCGTTTTCATTCTGACATTGCTCAGGATCATCTGCTTTAGTAATACATTATCACAGATCACGCATATTACAGCCTATAATACAAATTTGCCTTTAAATAATCTAACAGATGGTTGGAAAAAAGCACCTCTACCTGTGTGGAGTACAGGATGAGCCTGTACTGAACGGCCCAAAATATCACTCATAATTAACTATCTTCTATATGCCTTCTGTTGAATCATCATATATCAAGGTCTTACCTCATAAATATTTTGAGAAGTAATCTGTTTATACATTAGGAATAAACAATCCACCTAAACTACTAAAATGCCTCTGATAATTGAAGCAGAAACCTGTTTCAGTTTTATTGAGAACTACAATTCAGTGGCATTTTTGCATACATTTGCATGTTGCAGCAGCAACAGAAAGCTTTAGTACTAATGCCAACAACAGGTTTGAACCACCCAGTAAAACTGGGATCTGCCCTCCCTATTTGTTTCTCAACCTGCTTGTGATGTTGCTTACCTGTTAGTAGTAGATTAGTTTATTTGACAGGGACAGTGCAATAAACATAGACAATTAATCAAAAACAATCAATCTGATGTGTTGCACATAGAGTGTATAGCTATTAGCTAATTTGCAACTCTTGTCCCTGGATGGGCTTTAGAAAAAAGAATCAAGATAAAAATATACACAATAACCACATACATCAATGCAGAAAAATTATAAATACACAATTATAAATATTATAAATATTATAAATACACAAATATAACAGCCTGACTCACCTTTAACATAAATATTATAAATACACAAATATAACAGCCTGACTCACATTTAACACATATAACATAACTCACATTTGCCTATTTCAGGCCTTCCTCCCTCCGTCACTCACTATAAACAAACACATTTATTCCTTCCCTTCATTCACTCTCACTTTGCAGACAAATAATTCATACATGAGTACATTCTTGTTTATTTTTCAGCCAGTTTTTAACATTTTTAGTGAATGTTTTAAAGTCCGTTATTATTTTAATTTCATTTGGCATTGTGTTCCAGATGTGACTGCCCTTTATAGAGAAAGCTGTTTGTCCAAATGTGGTTCTGCGGTGGAATATTTTACAGTTATTGTTAACAGAACTCCTGGTGGCTCTGCTGCTGTCCTGTCTTTGGACGAAACCAGCAAGTGGCTCGGGTGCTGATTTATGGAAACATTTGAACGTTAATTTCAGAAGACAGAGGTCAATGAAGCTCTCAAAACTCAATAGGTTGTATTTTTTTAAAACATTACAGTGATGCCACCTAATGGGCTTTTTGTCCAAGATTTTTAGGGTTTGATTATATAATGAACCTATATGTCTTATTGTGGAAGGGGCTGCTTGAGCCCAGACTGTCAAACAGTATGATATATGAGAAAAAACCATAGAATGCATATACAGTGCAGCTGCTTCGTAAGGTATGTAATATCTAATTAATTTAAAGCAGTTCAGATTTTTTTTTACTGTTTTTGAAATTTTCTTTATATGAAGATTAAATTTGAGTTGAGGATCTAGTACAATGCCAAGGTATTTGAATTCTGTAGCTAAACTGATGTCATGATCATGTATATTAACTTTAAAATGTTGCAGGTTACATTTTTTGATTGAAAAGCACATTGAGACTGTTTTCTGAAGGTTCAGCAATAGATGGTTCTTGAGGAGCCACTCTTGGACATCAACCATACTTGTAGACAGTACATCTGCAGCCTGTGCTGGAGTCTTGGCAGCTGTGTAAATAACTGCATCATCTGCATAAAGTTGGCATGTTGCAGCTGAGCAGTGTAACGGCAAGTCATTAATAAAAATGCTGAAAAGTAAAGGACCAAGAATGGACCCTTGTGGGATACCCATGCGGTTGTTTAAAAATGAGGATTTATCCTGGTGAACTTTTACACACTGTTCTCTATTCTGGAGATAAGATGCAAACCATTCTAATGTATTTGGGGAGAAGTTAAAAGATACCATTTTGGATAAAAGCAAACTGTGGTTTACAGTATCGAAAGCCTTTTTGAGATCTAGAAAAACAGCTCCTACCACATTACCCCTGTCCAAGGACTGTTTGACGTTTTCAATAAGGCAACAATTTGCTGTTTCTGTTGAGTATCCTGGTCTAAAACCAAATTGATGTGGATGAAGAAGTTGACTGTCTTGTAAGTAGTCTATCAGCTGTGTAGCTACAACTTTTTCAAGAACCTTAGATAGGACTGGTAAGATAGAGATTGGGCGGTAATTGCATATATCGTCTTTACTGCCTGATTTATGGACTGGTATGACGACAGCTTTTTTCCAGCCAGATGGAAATGTACTAGATCTAATGGAGAGATTAATGAGATGAGTCAGTGGTTTGATTAATAATTTGCTGTGCATTTTGAGAAAGGAGGTGCTCATATTGTAGATATCACTAGTTTTTGAGTTTGACAGTGTTTTAACAATACCAGCAATTAACTTCTCATTTACCTCATCGATGTGAAAAGTATCTGTTGGGAGTATGGAATTTGTGTTGTTGAGCACATTTGGCAGCACAAAAATTTTTGTTAAGTCTTCCACAGAGCCCACAAAGTGTGAATTAAATTCATTTGCCAAAGTAGCCTTGTCACTGACGGTCTTGCCATTGATTCTAAGTTCCTTTATCCCCTTCTGATCGTTTTTTTTATTAGTTAAGTTATTTAAATGCCTCCATAGGGAACTGTTGTTACCCTTTGCATGATCTATCAGTTTATTGTAATAAGATATTTTTGATTTTCGCAGCTCATGTACCACTTTATTTCTTAAACTTTTGTACACAAGGTGATCATTTTGTAGTTTGGAGGTTAGTGATGTTTTCAGTGCATAGTCTCGCCTCTTCATAAGTTTTCTTATTTCATTATTTAACCATGGTAGGCTAATCTTCTGTTGTCTACTTTTAATTTGCTTTGAAAATTTTTCTATAGACTTTGTGATTGTTGCAGTTATAAAATTACAACAATCATCTACTTCACATGTTGACATGAGCTGCTCCCAATTTTGATTCTCTAAGTAATGTTCAAACTCCTCATTTTTTGATTTGGGGATAATAAAATTTGATTTGTCAATATCGACTCCCCCAAAATACTGTAGTCGCTTTTTAGTAAGTTTCCTGACAGCAAGAACCATGTTATGATCTGAGAGACCAGTTACAAGATTATAGGTTCTGGTTATTCGTTCTGGTTTATTAGTAAATACCATGTCAATAAGTGTTCTGGATTGTTTGGTTATCCTGGTGGGTCCTTTGATGATTTGCTGGTAATTAAATTTAGTCATGAGGCTTTTCAGTTTTTGTTTGTCTTTTTTATCAGACCAGTTGATATTAAAGTCACCATGAATTATTGTTTCTCTGTTCTTCTCAAGTTGTTTAACCAGATCACTTAATTCATTATAAAAGGAAGAGTTGTGTGACGGTGGGTTGTACACTACTGCAATGTTGAAATTCATTACCGGAGAGAGACATACATTAACAGCTAAACATTCAAGTGAAGTATTCAAATCAACCAGTTGACATTTATATTTCTCTTTGATGTAAATTAAAACACCTCCTCCCCTCCCTACCTGCCTGTCTTTTCTAAAACACTGGTAGCCCACAATATCGATCATATTAGTGTCTATGTTACTGTGTAGCCAGCTTTCTGAGAGACAAAGGTAGTCCAGATTTGAGTCCAACAGCAACACCGAAATCTCATCTCTTTTGGGGATTATGCTCCGTATGTTTAAATGACCGCCGAGGATCCCCTTTGGTTTAGCCTTGGTGTCCCAAAGAACTCGTGCATGATTAACAGTTTGGAAAAATAAATGTTGTTTTTGCTTTTGTACAGCTCGGTTTTGTGCTAACCCAGTGGTCTGCTGTTTAATAGTGGCAGGTCCAGGGTTAAGGTGAATATCTCCTGCCAGAAGTAGCAGAACTAACAGAACTTTAACTGTATATCCTCTGCCATATTGTGATTTTTGCTTAACAGCCATGTTTGCCTTAATTTGGAAGTTTTTGCTCAGGGCTTTTAAAGACCACATAGAGTGTAGGGTGAGATGTCCAAGCCCAAATCCATACAGATAAAACTTTTTAACTTCACCTTTGGTTGAGTTTGTCGGAAAATCCTTCTTGTTGCAGGTCCAGACACACAAAGACAAAACGAAGAGGAAGTAGATAAGTAGAGAAGGCTTATTAGTGGTGCCCATCAGCCCACTTTTTAATCCGGTGGCAGCCATCTTCAGTCCTTCTTGGAAAGAAGGAAAAGGAAAATCTGTGGATAGTAAAATTAATTCTGCTTATATCGCCAGAATCTGATCCGATCGTCCTCGAATCCAGCTGGGCCTCAGCTAGCCAACTAGCCCCCTCCGTTGCTGGTCTCGTTGCTCATAGTCGCCGTAACTGGTCTCCCGTCCCGCTCCTCCAACCGAGTCTCGTCACACACCGCCACTGCCACCGAGCTCCGCTGAGGTCACGGTAAATCCTCCGCTAGGCACCGCCACCTACCGTCGTCTGCCTGGGTGAAATCTCTGCTGAGCCCCGTCAACAAATAGCCGCTTGCCTGGTAGTATCTCCGCTGGGCCTCGCAGCTGGGCTTCGATTCAGGCTGGTGTAAGGTGGAATGACTGGCGCCAGCATTAAGCTAACTAGCGTTAGCTTAGCAATCGCTTCGGGTAGTCTCGTCGCACACCGCCGCTGCAGTCACGGTAAGTCCTCCGCTGGGCACCGCCGCCTACTGCCGTCTGCCTGGGTGAAATCCAGTTGAGTCTGCCATGCCTGCATTAGTGCTGTAACGTACACAAACTATTCAATCAAGTGAACTAGTTTCTATGGGTGAACGTACTGTACTGAATCCTTCACCAGAGCTGTACTGGAAGCCAGGGATCAGCAGCTGAATTCCCTCCGCCTTAGCAGCAAACGAGCCCCGCCCGCTTGGTTCAGCTGACTCAGTTCGGCACTCCATGGGATCCCATCACTAACCTCAATCCGAGGTTACCTCTCTCCTACTGCAACGCGAGTTTTCCATCTTCTTTTCCACACAACCCACACACGTGAGATGATGGGTAAAAACAAATGTAGTATGTATGCACAGGATCCGTATTCTGATTGTGTTTGCTAATGTATTAACGTAGCCATACAATGAAGGGTGTGGAGAGAGGAATAATCAGGCAAAGCATTCAAAGCAGATGAACTTTATTCACTCTCTCACATCTCTCAGAATTAGAAAACATTGACCTCATGCTGCAGGGCCTCTCCTTTATATTACAACACTCACTCCCCCTGCTGCCTGATGTCTTGCATCACAATACATTCTCGCATCACAATTCCTATTGTCCCCCAGTTGCTTAATCCCTATGCTCTTCTGGCAGAGGAATTTACTGCCTCTCCCTTCCTTCCAGTCTGAGATGAATATCACAGCATGGGTCCCCCATACCGCCTCCCCCCCCCCGAGTCTCAGACTTAGCGTTAACTCTCACGTCCTTTCGGCTTCAGCCTCCTCCCATATCTGCTGTAATGAGGCGTCTTCGGCTCCGCGGTGCTGCTGTGCCGGTGGGGGGTTCCTGGGGGGATGTCCGTCTGTGGGTGGACAATGGAGGGGGGGAACATTCAGCATGCTCGTGTGACTGCTCTGATGAATCGTTTACCTGGGGAGTTCTCAGTGGGGGTCTTCCACGCCGAGGAGCTCGAGCCAACATCACCTGCTCGTCTGCCACCACAAAGGCGGGCTTAAGCCTGTCTATACAGATTTTCTCTCGGTGACCCCCCAAGTCTAACAAAAAATATTTGTCCCCTGGTTCCAGCACTCTAAACGGGCCATCGTAGGGTGGGCGCAATGGGGGCCGGTGGGCATTGTGCCTGACAAACACGAACGCCGCATTCTTCAAAGTTTTCTGCACAAAAGCGCATGGAAAACAGTGGTGGGCCGGGCCAGGTAGCATGCCTGTGTCTGTGCTATGCCGTGAACGCGGGACAGATGGGTGTTTGGTGCGGGGTTATCTGGTAAAAATTCCCCGGGGAGACGCAGCGGCTGAGAAAAAAACAGCTCTGCTGGGGAAGCCTCCAAATCCACTTTTGGTGTGGAATGCAACCCTAATAGGGGGCAGCACGGTGGTGCAGTGGTTAGCACTGTTGCCTTACAGCTAGAAGGTTCCTGGTTCGAATCCCCAGGTTGGCAGGGGTTGGAACCTTTCTGTGTGGAGTTTGCATGTTCTCCCTGTGCTGCGTGGGTTTACTCCGGGGGCTCCGGTTTCCTCCCACAATCCAAAGACATGCATGTTAGGTTAATTGGCTGTTCTAAATTGTCCCTAGATATCTGTTTCCTATAGTCCCTTAGAATAGAGGGTTAGTATTAGTGAAAGCGCTTTGAGTGGTCTTTGTGACTAGAAAAGCGCTATATAAGTGCAGGTTAGTTAGTAGTTAGTTAGTTAGTAATAGAACCCACGGCAACTGGTCCACCCAATTTGCATCCGTAAGCGAAGCCGTGAGCGCTGCTTTCAGTGACCTATGGAAACGCTCGCATAACCCATTGGCCTGTGGGTTGTACGCGGTTGTGCGATGAATTGCGATGCCCAGGCTCCAGGCCATCGCGGACCAGAGGTCGGAAACAAACTGAGGGCCCCAATCGGACGTGATGTCCGAAGTGGTGCCAAAACGTGCTACCCATGTTGTCAAAAAGGCACACGCCACGTCTGCGGATGCGGTGGAAGCTAGCGGGACTGCTCCTGGCCATTGTGTGGTGCGGTCCACCACTGTCAGGAGGTGCATGAACCCCTGCGATGGCGGGAGGGGGCCCACGAGGTCCACGTGAACGTGGTCGAACCTCTTAGCTGGGACATGGAACAGCTCCAAAGGGGCCTTTGTGTGCCTGTGCACTTTGGCTCATTGGCACGCTACGCAGGCTGCAGCCCACTCTTTCACCTGTTTGCGCAGGCTCGGCTGCACTCCTGGGTGCGCCAGGGAGCGAACGGACTCAAAAACACGGTGGCACCAAGCGCGTGGGACCACCGGGCGCGGGCGTCCTGTGGAGACGTCACAGATTAGGGGAGGCCCACCGTCTTGCAGTACCCTGCTCTCCAGCCTTAACCCTGTTGGTCCAGACTGGAGTACGCACACATCTGCATTGCCAATCTGCTCTGCGGCCATGGCCATGTAATCTATCCCTACGTAGACTGGGGCCACTACTGCGCGTGAGAGGCAGTCCGCCACCACATTCAGTTTAATTCAATTCAATTCAATTCAACTTTATTTATATAGCGCCATTTCACAACAACAGTCATCTCATAGCACTATCAACTGTAGGGGGGAACCCCCACAGTTGCAGAAAGACCCCAGCAATCAGGTGATCCCCTGTGAGCAAGCACTTGGCGACGGTGGAGAGGAAAAACTCCCTTTTAACAGGAAGAAACCTCCAGCAGAACCAGGCTCAGGGAGGGGCAGTCATCTGCTGCGACTGGCTGGGGGGTGAGGGGACAGAGAAGATGAAAAGAACAGACATGTAGAGAGCAAACAGTACGATGGGGACTCAATCTATGGGAGAGAACAAACAAATGTTAATGACCAGCAAAAAAAAAAATATTTCATAGAGAGTGAGGAAAGGAGTGAGGCCCAGTACATTACTGGAGGTCCCCCGGCTGACTAAACCTATTAGCAGCATAACTAAGGGAGGGTTCAGAAACACATGATCCCTCCCTAATTGTAGGCTATATCAAAAAGGTAGGTTTTAACCCTAATCTTAAAAACAGAGATCGAGTCTGACTCCTGAATCCAGATTGGCAGCTGATTCCACAGGAGAGGAGCTTGATAACTGAAGGCTCTGCCTCCCATTGTACTTTTGGAGATTCTAGGTATTACAAGTAGTCCTGTATTTTGGGAGCGTAGTGCTCTGTTAGGATAATACGGTAGTATCAGATCTTTTAAATAAAAAGGAGCCTGATTGTTTAGAGCTTTGTAAGTAAGAAGAAGGATTTTAAACTTAATTCTAAACTCTATGGGAAGCCAATGAAGGGAGGCCAGAACCAGAGAGATATGATCTCTCTTTCTAGTACCTGTTAAAACTCTTGCTGCAGCATTCTGGATCAGCTGAAGACTTTTTAAAGATGTTTTAGGACAACCTGATAATAAAGAATTACAATAATCTAATCTCGAGCTAACAAAAGCATGGATCAGTTTCTCAGCATCACTCTGAGACAAGATGCTCCTAATCTTGGCAATATTACGCAAATGATAGAAGGCAGTCTTAGAAACAAATTTAATATGTGAATTGAAGGACAAATCCTGATCAAAAATAACTCCAAGGTTCCTCACAGAGCTATTAAGAGAAAGAGTAACTGCATCCAAACTGAAAGTTTGATTTGGAAAGGAATTTCTAAGGTTTTTTGGACCAACAAGAATGACTTCAGTCTTATCTGAATTTAATAGCAGGAAATTACAAGTCATCCAAGCTTTGATTTCCTTAAGACAGGCTTCTAACTTGGCTAATTGATTACTATCATCTGGCTTCATTGACAGGTATAATTGTGTGTCATCTGCATAACAATGAAAATGTATACAGTGCTTTCTAATAATGTTGCCTAACGGAAGCATATATAAACTAAAAAGAGTAGGGCCTAGCACAGATCCCTGTGGAACTCCATGACTAAGCTTTGAGTTGAAAGAAAACTCATTATTTACATGAACAAACTGGAACCTATCAGATAAATAAGATCTAAACCACTGCAAGGAAGTTCCATTAAGTCCAACATAGTGTTCTAATCTATCAAGTAGAATATTATGATCGATAGTATCAAAAGCTGCACTAAGGTCTAAAAGGACAAGTACAGAAACTAGTCCATTATCAGATGCAATGAGGAGGTCGTTAGTGACCTTCGCTAAGGCTGTTTCAGTACTATGATGGATTCTAAACCCAGATTGAAACTCTTCAAGTAAACCATTTTCCTGCAGGTGGTCGAATAATTGCGTAGCAACAACTCTTTCTAAGATTTTTGAAATGAAAGGGAGATTAGAGATTGGTCTATAGTTAGCTAAAGCTCCTGGATCTAGCGTTGGCTTTTTGAGTAAGGGTTTAATTACAGCTGTTTTAAAAGCCTGCGGTACATGGCCTAAAGTTAATGAAGAATTGATTATATGAAGAATAAAGCTACCAATAAGTGGGAAGACTTCTTTAAATAACCTAGTAGGAATAGGGTCTAAAAGACCAGTTGAAGGTTTGGATGAGGAAACTATTTTGTCTAACTCACAAAGGTCGATTGGAGTAAACTCATCAAGACAGACATCAAAAGAAGGAGTTGTAGTAGTTACAGTATTTAAGTTAACTGTGGGAAGAATCTGATTGATTTTATCTCTGATGGATGAAATTTTATTATTGAAAAAGTTCATAAAGTCCTGACTAGTAAGCTCTAAGGGAATGCTAGGATTGACAGAGTCCTGACTCTTTGTCAACCTGGCTACAGTACTGAAAAGAAACCTGGGATTATTCTTGTTCTCTTCTATTAATGCAGAGTAATAACTTGTTCTAGCTTTTCTAAGAGATTTTTTATAAATTAAAAGATGATTTCTCCAAGCTAAATAGATTTCATCTAAATTAGTAGAGCGCCATTTTCTTTCTAATTGACGAGTCTTCTGTTTTAAGCTACGAGTTTCTGTGTTGAACCAAGGAGTTAGAAATCTCTGATTAGACTTTTTCTTTTTTAAGGGGGTCACCAAGTCTAGAGCCTGATGCAGAGAAGCTGAAACACTATCCACCATGTTATCAATTACAGAAGGAGCAAGCTGTCTATAGCTTATTTCCGTTGTGTTGACACATGGCATAGAGGAAACAATCTGCATAAATTTGGAAACAGTACTACACTACTGTAATAATATTTTTCTTTAGGAGCCAAATAGTCAGAAATGGTAAAATCAAAGGTTAACAGACAATGGTCTGACAGTATAGGGTTATGAGGAGACACTACAAGATTTTCTATTTCTATGCCATATGTCAGAACAAGGTCCAATGTATGGTGGAGGTAATGAGTAGAATTTCCTACTTTCTGAGAAAACCCAATCGAGTCTAATATTGAATTAAATGCCACATTAAGGCAGTCACTATCTACATCCACATGTATATTAAAGTCCCCTACTATAATTATTCTATCAGATTTCAGCACTAAATCAGCTAAGAAATCAGCAAATTCGGATAAACATTCTGAGTAGGTTGATGGGGGACGATAAACTATGGCAAATAAAATTGGGTTTAACCTAAAATTGCTAAAGTGCCCAATACTGAGGACCAGGCCCTCAAAGGAATTATAACATGTTTTACCTGCCACAGGCTGAATATCGGTCGTAAACTCCGAGATCGCGGCCAGCTGTCTCTGCTGCTGGCCCGACCATGGTTCCGAAACCTTGGCCATCGCGTATGTTAGCGGCTTGTGGTCCACGAACGCAGTGAAGGTATGCTCTTCCAGCCAGAACTGGAAGTGGCATATGGCCAGGTGGAGAGCCAGTAACTCTCTGTCGAACGCACTGTATTTACGCTCACTGTTGTGCAAAGACCTGCTAAAAACGGTGAACGGCTGCCAGGAACTGGCGATGCATTGCTCCACGACGGCCCCTATGGCCATGTCTGAGGCATCGGTAGTGAGCGCTATCCAAGCCGCTGGGTCCGGGTGTGCCAGTAGTGCGGCGTTTGCCAGGGCTGTTTTAACCTCAGAGATTGCCTGCTCCCGCTCAGGAGCCCAGTCGACTCTGTCCACCGGTTTCTGTTTCTTGAGCGCAGCGTACAATGGCTGCATGAGCTGGGCTGCATGGGGGAGGAAACGGTTATAAAAGTTAACCATCCCCAAAAACTCCTGCAGCGCCCTGATCGTCTGAGGCCGGGGAAAATTCGGCACTGCGCGCACCTTGTCCGGCAAGGGTATCGCTCCCTCCAGTGAGATGCGGTGTCCCAAAAAATTGATCCCCATCACGCCGAACTGGCATTTCGCTGGGTTGATTATTAACCCGTGCTCTTCTAACCTCCGGAAAACCGTCCTGAGGTGGGTTACGTGTTCGTCCTCGGACGCACTGGCCACCAGGATGTCATCCAGGTAGACGAACACAAACGGCAGATCGCGCAACACTGCATCCATCATGCGTTGGAATGTCTGTGTCGTGCCTTTTAATCCGAAAGGCATGCGTAAAAACTCAAACAGACCAAACGGGGTTATTACTGCTGCTTTAGGTATGTCCTCCGCATGCACCGGGACCTGGTGGACCGATCTGCCTCCTGGGCTAGCGCACGGTAGTCACGCGTGGCCAGCAACGGTGAGTTGGCAAGGACCGCTCTGGCCTCCATTGGAAGGTTCCGGAGGAAAAGGTGGGCAAACAGAAAATGCCTGTCATCCGTGACCATCAACGCCAACATCTTCTCCATCAGTTCGACTGCCGACCCATCTCCTAACTCGGAGCGCGTCAAGAGCCTCTCTGCTCTCTCGCAGTCCGAGAGCATGTAGCGCCGGGTCAGCACGGCTTTGAGAGCCCCGTATTTGTCGCAGGCTGGGGGCTGTTGGAGCAGGCTCGCTACTTGCTGAGTCGTGTGAGCGTCCAGCACTGCGACCACATAGTAATATTTGGTGTCATCTGTTGTTATTCCCTGGAGTGCGGACTGGGCCTCGGTGAGGAGGAACCAAGACTTCGGTTCGTGCAGCCAAAAGTCTGGTAGTTTAACCGAAATGGCACACGCGTTGCTGGGGCTTCCTGTCCGGGTCGTCTCCGGGGTGTTTGCCTCGTGTTCCATTATTCGTCAAGGGTCACCAGTGTGGAGAGAGGAATAATCAGGCAAAGCATTCAAAGCAGACAAACTTTATTCACTCTCTCACAATCAGAAAACATTGACCTCATGCTGCAGGTTCTCTCCTTTATATTACAACACTCACTCCCCCTGCTGCGTGAGGTCTTGCATCACAATACATTCTCGCATCACAATTCCTATTGTCCCCCAGTTGCTTAATCCCCATGCTCTTCTGGCAGAGGAATTTACTGCCTCTCCCTTCCTTCCAGTCTGAGATGAATATCACAGCATGAGTCCCCCATAAGGGGTCAATTATCGTACATTAGGGGAATTTTGAAATTATTGATCGTACAGAGGGCAAAATTATTGTACAAATACAATTATTGTATGTCTGGCAACACTGGTAAGGAGCCGCAGCAGCCCCGCCTGTGGGGGAGAAACAGATTGGACTAAACCACTGTGAGGATGGGGGAGTTCTAATCTTTCAGTAGTTATAAATGTCAAACAATGTGTTTTTAAGTCGCACCACTTGTATTGTGCCTTCAACGAACATTACTATGCTGTTCAAATAAAACATGTTTGTGTTTACAATGTGATTTTTTTGGGGGGTGGGCAGCTTTATGGAAGGGGGGGACATGACCCCTGCGTCCCCCCCGGGATTTACGCTCCTGGGTATATGATAAGATTTTGGCATGCCCTTGGGTGTGCAGTGGGTTGAAAAAGCATACAAGCAATTTAGCACCTCTTAGCCCCCCAGCTATTAACATCACCAGCCGTCATTACCTCCCTCAGACCATATAGGATGCAGCTACACACTAGAAGATCATGCCACATTAGCATGATACTACTGCCACGTTTATCATGGTCCTGCTTCAAACTCTTGACAACAAAGTGATGCTAATACATGTGGGCTCCACAACTTTGATATGAAGCCACCACTGCCACTACACTGCACCCAGGACCCTAATACGGTTCTGCCACAATCATTGACCACCATGGCCTTGCAACAGAAATTTTGTGCTTGCTGAAAACTCTATACGCTCCGCCTGCATGATGGGGATTCTAGTATGTTCTCAATCTGCTCCAGAAGACCTTGCCGAGACCTTCCACATTCTGGATGATTTCTTAGGTCATAGCACATTTTTCATTCAGTGTGAAGGGTTGTACCACATTAGGTAACGCTAGCCTTATTTATTGCCAAGTTGCAGCCCCAAAATAAACTGGACAGACTCTTGTTTGTTTTTGTTTGTTCTTGATTGTTTTTAAATCCATCCATCCATCTTCTACCGCTTTTCCGGAGGTCCGGGTTGCGGAGGCAGCAGTTCAAGCAGAGAAGCCCAGACTTCCCTCTCCCCAGCCACCTGCTCCAGCTCTTCAGAGAGGATACCAAGGTGTTCCCAGACCAGCTGGGAGACATAGTCTCTCCAGCGAGTCCTGGGTCTGCCCCGGGGTCTCCTCCCAGTGGGATGTGCCCGAAACACCTCAAGTGGGAGGCGTCCAGGAGACATCCTGATCAGTTGCCCATACCACCTCAACTGGCTCCTTTCAATGTGGAGGAGCAGCGGTTCTACTCTGAGCCTCTCCCGGATGACTGAGCTCCTCACCCTATCTCTGAGGGTGAGTCCAGCGATCCTACGGAGAAAGCTCATTTCAGCCGCTTGTATCCGCGATCTCGTTTTTCGGTCATTACCCAAAGTTCATGACCATAGGTGAGAGTAGGAACATAGATTGACTGGTAAATCAACAGCTTTGCCTTAGAACTCAGCTCCCTCTTCACCACAACAGATCAGTACAACGTCCGCATCACTGCAGATGCTGCTCCGATCCGCCTGTCAATCTCTCGCTCCATTCTCCCCTCACTCGTGAATAAGACCCCAAGATACTTAAACTCTTCCACTTGGGGCAGGAGCTTGTCCCCAACTCAGAGAGGACAGTCCACCTTTTTCCGGCTGAGGACCATGGACTCGGACTTGGAGGTGCTGATTCTCATCCCAGCCGCTTCACACTCAGCGGCAAACCCAAGCTTCCTAAACTGGCTTTTGTTTTAAATGTGCTCTATAAATAAATCTGACTTGGACTTTGTCAAGGTGCATTTCGTCAATTTATGAAGGTTATCCAGAGACAGGGTGAAATAAATGCTCTATTTAATTTTCTCCATGCAAGAACATAAAACACTTAAATGAGAGTATAAACTGCACAGTTTGCTTGCTAGTATGAAAACTTGAAACCCCATTTGATTCACTGGTGTCTGCTGAAAATCTGAAAATGGTGATAAATATGTGAGTTTCGCCAGTGTGTGCGATGCAGGCACAATGGTTTTCTTCTTATGCTTCTTCCATTTTCTTATCAGGAGGATGAACAATCAGTGCATTCTTTCTCACCTGTACATGAACATGAAATATAAGGCACCCCTGAGGGAAGGTGCAAATTCCGCAGTTTTGTCCATAGTGATTGTAGAAGATTACACGAAGAAATAAGTTTTTTTAACATCTTTGCCTCTGTGGCATTTGCAAAAACTGCCTAAAGTATCCCAAATTGATTCTGTCTCAGCAGTCTTTTGCAACGATCTATCTGCTCATCTTTCCTACAGAAATGTCTGTTGTTCTCTTCTGTCAGTCAATATGAGCTCAAGGCTGAATTGAAAAACCCATCATGTGCTACCATCTTATCCATGCATGTAATAGTGTTTAAAACAATGACTCAGCTCTTGTTAGAAATGAACAAACCTGGCTTTATCACAATATATGGGGCTTGCTTTTCTCCCTGCTCTCTCTCTCTCAGCTAATTATCAGCTCTACTAAATTAATAAATCCAGTCTCCTAAAAAAATCTCAGACCATTTAAAGGTATGGTTGCATTCATTTGCGATAATTCAGAGGTTTTTATTGCCATTAGTGTTCATTTTGGAGAGTCAGGCTTCTCTGAGGAGGTGTTAATTTTCCCATTTGCAGCAATTACTGACTGAAAATAGCATTCAATGCACATAAAGCAACAGGAACATCTTCCCTTTCTAAAAATAAGAGCGACCAGGTGAATGGAGGTTTCAGCAGCAAACCTCCTGTAATGTCACCTTTTAAATCTGAAGATGTCATCGTGACAGCAGGGTAAGGCTGAACGCTGGAGTGCTGTGTTGCCTTTTATTCTGGCAACAAGTGAAACTCTTTCTAAAAATGTGCTCAATATGGAGTCAAGGGCAGAGTCTATTTTTGTTGGAAGGAGCAGATTCTCACACTCTAAAATTCTTTGTTATTGAGAAGTTAAAAAGGCTAAAAGCCTTTGGGTAAGCACTGCAAATGTGTGTGTGTCCAAATGCAAAGACAGGTTTAGCCATGGCAATAGGATTTTTCAGGGCAGGTATTTGGCCAACAAAGAGTGCAGAGGTGCTCCATGTTTATACCCAGCATGTTCAAAGTCTTCTTTTGTAAATGGATTTTTCTTCAACTATCAAAGGTGATTAATGTCTGTATTCCCAGCTCGTGTTCCTGATCTATCTAAAAATGCCACGTGAGCTGGCTCATAATGGAAGTGGATTGTCTTACACTATTAGTGAGAATAAATGCCTCGAGTCGCTCTCAATGAATATATTGAAGATGTCTCGATGATTCATGACCACCAGTATCATTAAAATCATTTAGACATACATTTTCTGCACTTGCTGGGTATGGAGAATGTCAAGGGCAGCCATTATGGCGATGTTACATTGAAAGTGACCTGACTGAACTGTCAGCATTATGGATTAATTACCTGTCCATCGCATCCTCTCACTACCTGCTCTCATCTGCATTGGTTCCTCTTACTTTTACCTTTGTCCACTGAATTTAAATGTGCCCTGTTATGTCGGTAGTAGAATCCAAGGATGAGACTGAGTGTTGAACTGGACACAGGTTTATTAGTGACGCCTTATCACCATTCATGCACACCTGCCAGGCAGAGAGGAGGCCAAGAGACCGCCCCTCTCTTTCACTGCCCTCTTATACCCTGGGTGGTGGCGGAACCAGAAAGGTGGAGCCACCACCTGTGTCACACAATAAAGGTCCCTGAAACCCAACACAACATTCTCCCTCCCTTCAAAATGGTCCAAAACAAACACATACAATCAAGACCCTCCCCAAATTGGAACCCGAATCACGTACTAAGAAAACTAAACAGAAATACCTAAAAGGGGCCTATCACAGTCACTCAGAACAACTAAAAACTAGGGGAGGACAGGTGGACAACAGTCCCACCCCCACACAGCAAGACGGATTATTCTGCCGTCTGTACTAAAGAAACAGTCCAACTAAAAGAAAATAACTGTTGTGTTCCTAAATTAACAGAAAAACACAAAATAATCCCCATGAACAAGAACAATAAGAACACAACGGTTGTCCCCCTTTCTTACACATGTATTAAACATGCTGTTCAACCATCAGTCTGCCCCAGGAGAAGAACCACTCCCCCGGATAACTGTCAGTTGATTCAACTCCGGTGCACCTCTTCTTCCTCACCACCGGGGATGACCCACGTTCAGGCCCAATCACCTCCCTCTTCTCCCGGGTGTGCCGCAGCTCATTAGAATGCCTCCACGAGCCATCTTTATATATTTATATATCTACATATTATTCCATCTAGCTACATTGCTCCGCACTGTGTGTGTTTATATACTTGCATATTTATTCCACCTAGCTGCAATGCTCCGTACTGTGGGTGTTTATATATTTACATATTTATTCCATCTAGCTACAATGCTCTGCACTGTGTGTTCATATATTCATATATTTATTCCATCCAGCTACAATGCTCTGCACTGTGTGTCTGTGTGTGTGTGTATATATATATATTTTATAGTAATACGTACATATGTTTATTAGCTGCTCTTGCTTGCTTGTTTTTTTTCTTGCCTTCTGATTGTTGCTCTGAGTGTTGCTATCCCTGTGCTGTTGCAATCCTGGAATTTCCCCGTTGTGGGACTAATAAAGGCTTATCTTATCTTATCTTATCTTATCTGATAGCTGGAGGTAGGCATCCTCCCGAATAGCCGCCACCTGCAGCCGCCCCTGGTTGTCTTCTGTCCAACGCTTGACTCGAACTCCTTTCGACCGGACCTCCTCCTGGGGCTGGACCACGTCCACAACCCCCAGAGGGACCCTACTCGGCTTCCAATATTCCTGTTTGGCACGTCATCTCACCATGCCAGCTGGTCCTGCCCTGCTCACTTTCATTTCCACTGCCGGCCTCGCCATTGTGACCCCCTCCTCTCCGTTCTCTCCCAGCCGAAATCCGGGAGCAGATGGAGCCAGCCACTTGGCGCCACCTGCCATCACAGGCGTCCCACCGTGCCGCCCAGTTCCCTCAGCTAGGGCTACTTGGGCACTGGCACCGGGACCCTCCTGCGATGTCCCTGGGTGGGGTTGGTTCTGCTCTTCCTTCAGAGTACCAGGCAAGTTCTTGTCCCACACAGCTCCGTCCACCGCTCGTGGGACCGGCCGCTCCCACAAACCACAATCTAACCACTCTTCTTCAGTGCTGCTCGTGATGGCGAAGCTCAGGCCGTAAAACAAATCACATCCCATTATGTTCTCTCCACTGGCAGTCACGATGAACCTCAGGTTGCTCACCTCCGCCGACTTGTACCTAGCCGTCAGTCCCACCAATCCCACTGTGGCCAATCTTCCTCTACCATAACCACACAGCGGCATTGAATCACCTCTGATATGATAATGTGGGAATAAACTCCTCACAGTTGTCCAATTCAACACAGAGCTCACCGCTCCCGTGTCATTCAGCAATGGCACTGCTACCCCGTCCAGTTCCACCATACAGTAGGAACGGCCGTTAGTACTCGGGGATACAGTGTGAATAACTGTGGGAGTGGGAGGGTCCTCCTTACATCTTGGATCCCCTTGCTCGAACTTGTGACATGCTCTGGCGAAATGATGCAAGAGTCCACACTTGCCGCAGCGTTTCCCTCTTGCCGGACACTCCCTGGCCTTGTAGCGGTGCATCGTGGACCCACAACCCAAACACCTGGGCGTTCCTGGGGCAGACCTCATCTTGACAGCATTAGCGTAGCTTCTCTCACCTTTCACGCTGTCGTCACTGTCTGGGTCCACTGCCTGCGCTGTCGACTGTGGTTCAAACTGGCAATGTGGTGCTCTCTCACTGAGCTCCCGCGATAGCTCGTCTGCCGCCTCCAACTGCTGAGCTAACTCGATGGCCTTGGATAACGTCAGTTCACCCGA
The DNA here is from genome assembly GCA_020510985.1 of Pholidichthys leucotaenia. Classification (NCBI taxonomy): domain Eukaryota; kingdom Metazoa; phylum Chordata; class Actinopteri; order Cichliformes; family Pholidichthyidae; genus Pholidichthys; species Pholidichthys leucotaenia. Next base: position 55,891,118 of record CM035837.1, on the reverse strand, counting down.
GAATGTAAGGAGCTTCGACCTCATAGCCGGGCAAATAGTATGTTCCGCCAACTGGTTGCAGACCATCTCTTCTGTTCCAAACTGCCAGTCTTAGGCCAGCTAGCACAAGTCTGCCACAAACCGTTGCACCGGCTCGCCAGTCTGCTGGCGGCACTGTCAAAACTGGATCCTGCAGACAATGACATTTTCCAGGACACGAAAATGTCTCGCCATTAGCTCTACCACTTCCTCAAAACTATCACACTTGCCCAAAGTGCTTAAAATACGCTGTCCCTCCATTCCTAAATTATGAACCAGCAGTGCTCGTGCCCTCAACTTCTCCAGTCTTCCAAGGTCCAATGCCACCAAATATGTTTGAAAAGCGGCGAACCACCTCATCCAAGAAGCTCCAAAAATGGCTGAATTGAAGTGACACACACATCCATACCTTTTATCCTCATCAGCAAATGTTATGTCGGTAGTAGAAGCCAAGGACGAGACTGAGTGTTGAACTGGACACAGGTTTATTAGTGACGCCTTCTCACCATACATGCACACCTGCCAGGCAGAGAGGAGGCCAAGAGACCGCCCCTTTCTCTCACTGCCCTCTTATACCCTGGGTGGTGGTGGAACTGGTGAACTAAACTTTATCAATGCATCTATACATTGTTGTCATGACGTTTGTGTTGTTAGCACAGCTACTCACGCCCCAAGATTTTTTCTTCAGCTCTAGACACATTGATAACTGTACTTGAAGTCAAAACAGGAGAAAACTCCATCACATTAGTCGGTGATCTAGTTTAATGAGGGGAGAATATTATCCAGGTCTTCATTAAAAAAGGATGTTTGTCCTTCTAATCAGCTGTGATGATTTCCCATATTTTTCCTAAAAAAAACTGTAGCATCCTCTGAAAATATCTGGTTAAGTTTCTGCATTTTTCATGATTTTCGTTTAAGTGACTATTTACAGTGCATCCACAAAGTATTCACAGCGTTTCACTTATTCCACATTTTGTTATTTTACAGCCTTATTCCAAAATGGAATAACTTCATTTTCCTCAAAATTCTACACACAATACCCCATAATGACAACATTTAAAAAAGTTTGTTTTTTTTAAATTTTTGCAAATATATTAAAAATAAATTAAGAAATCACATGCACATAAGTATTCCCAGCCTTTGCTCAATACTTTGTTGATGCACCTTTGGCAGCAATTACAACCTCAAGTCTTTTTGAATATGACGCCACAAGCTTGGCACACCTACTGTATCTTTGGGCAGTTTCACCCATTCCTCTTTGCAGTACCTCTCAAGCTCCATCAGATTGGATGGGAAGCGTCGGTGCACAGCCATTTTCAGATCTCTCCAGAGATGTTCAATTGGATTAAAGTCTGGGCTCTACCTGGACCACTCAAGGACATTCACAGAGTTGTCCTGAAGCCACTCCTTTGATATCTTGGCTGTGTGCTAAGGGTCATTGTTATGCTGAAAGATGAACCGTCACCCCAGTCTGAAGTCAAGATTGCTCTGGAGCAGGTTTTCATCCAGGATGTCTCTGTACATTGCTTCATTCATCTTTCCCTCTATCCTGACTAGTTTCCCAGTTCCTGCCACTGAAAAACATCTCCACAGCATGATGCTGCCACCACCATGCTTTACTGTAGGGATGGTATTGGCCTGGTGATGAGCGGTGCCTGATTTCCTCCAAACATGACACCTGGCATTCACGCCAAGAGTTCAATCTTTGTCTCATCAGACTAGAGAATTTTGCTTCTCCTGGCCTAAGATTCCTTCAGGTGCCCTTTGACAAACTCCAGGTGGGCCGCCATGTGCCTTTTACTAAGGAGTGGCTTCCGTCTGGCCACTCTATCATACAGGCCTGATTGGCGGATTGCTGCAGAGATGGTTGTCCTTCTGGAAGGTTCTCCTCTCTCCAGGAGCACTGGAGCTCTGACAGAGTGACCATCAGGTTCTTGGTCACCTCCCTGATTAAGGCCCTTCTTTCCCAGTTGCTCAGTTTAGACGGCCGGCCAGCTCTAGGAAGAGTCCTGATGGTTCCAAACTTCTTCCATTTATGGATGATGGAGGCCACTGTGCTCATTGGGACCTTCAAAGCAGCAGAAATTTTTCTGTACCCTTCCCCAGATTTGTGCCTCTAGACAATCTTGTCTTGGTGGTCTACAGATAATTCCTTTGACTTCATGCTTGGTTTGTGCTCTGACATGCACTGTCAACTGTGGGACCTTGTATAGACAGGTGTGTGCCTTTCCAAATCATGTTCAATCAACTGAATTCACCACAGGTGGACTCCAATTAAGTTGGAAAAACATCTCAAGGATGATCAGTGAAAACAGGATGAACCTGAGCTCAATTTTGAGCATCATGGCAAAGGCTGTGAATACTTATGTACACATGAGTTCTTAGTTTTTTTAATTTTTAATAAATTTCCAACAATCTCAAAACTTTTTTCACATTGTCATTATGGGGTATTGTGTGCAGAATTTTGAGGGAAAAAAAAAATGAATTTAATCCATTTTGGAATCAGGCTGTAACATAAAATGTGGAAAAAGTGAGGCGCTGTGAATACTTTCCAGATGCACTGAATGCCGCTATTGGTCATATTTCCTCTCTCCAAGTGCTACCAGGGTGCATTTTCCCTCATATCAACTGCCTTAACTTCCTGGAGTTGGTTCAAGAGTGTGAACCTTTCTAAAAACTGCTTTCAATTCAGGTCAGCTTTATTTATAGTGCCTAATCACAAAAAAATGCCATCTCCAGGTGACAGATGCTGTAGGCTGATGTGTGCAGGTTCGGAGAGCGTCATTAGAAGTGCGCTGGGGCCACCTGATGTGCTCGATGGTTCTGAGGGCCTGACTACCAAAGCCATCCACTCTCGAGGCCAGAGTTTTATTCATTGGCCATGTTGCTGATCCACAGAGTAGAATGGAGAGGACTGACGCATTGTATATGCAGAGGTTCGTCTTTCGGGAGATTGCGCGATGGCGCCATAGAGATTTCCATAGTGCCTACAGGGCTGATGCAGCAAGGCCACATCTGTGGTTGATCTCTGGTTTCATGTCCCCGTTGTTGGTCACTGTGGAGCCCAGATACATAAAGGAATTGACAAACAATGGCATCATTCTTGAGCTGTAACGGGGGTAGGTTTGGTCCGTCGCCAACATGCATTAGCTTAGTCTTCGTCCAGCTCACCTGAAGGCCCAGCTTCGCTGCCTTTTTGTGGTATACAACTAGAGCATCTCTCAACTGGCTATAGGATGGGCTGAACAGGGTGGCATCATCAGCATATTCAAGGTCAGCCAGAAGGTAGTTGCCAAGCTGCATGCCATGGACCCGGAAACAGACCTTGGTCATCAGATAGTCTATGACACAATTGAAAAGATCAGGAGTGGCCACACAACCCTGTCAGACCCCACTGTTGATGGGAAACCAGCTGGACTCCTTTTCATTCACACGGACACAGTTCTCCATGCTGCTGTAGAGCTGCTTAAACAGGGCTATGATCTTGGGTGGGGCTTTGAGGGTCTGCAGGATACTCCAAAGAGAAGCATGGTCCACGGTGTCGAAGGCAGCCTTAAGATCTATAATCACGATTAATTCAGGCAAAAAAAAAAAAAAACACAACACAAAATAGATGGTGTAGAGGCTGGGTTAATCATCTCAGACTGGATCCAGAGGGTAAACAGAGAAGGACAATAGGTATTGAGATGAGAGAGATTATGGTGAGGTAGCAGGAAGAAGTAGTGGGGAGAGAAGGGTTGAATGTATTGTGATGCGAGATGTCATGCAGATGTGAGATGGGCGGTTGATATAAAAGGAGAGACCCTGGCGTATAGATATATGCTTTTTCTGTGTATGACTGATGTGAGAGTGAATAAAGTTGTCTGCTGTGCAAGTCTGGTTTCCTTTATTTGCACTCTCCACACTGGTGACCCCTTGACGAATTATGGAACACGAGGCAAGAACCCCGGAGTCGGCCTGGACGGGAAGCCCAGCAACGTGGCAAGCATCCCAGAGATGGCCCGGATGGGAACCCCCAGCAACGCATGCGCTGTTTCGGTCAAACTACCAGACTTTTGGCTGCACAACCCGCGGTCTTGGTTCCACCACACCGAGGCTCAGTTCGCCCTCCAGGGAATAACGGCAGACGACACCAGATATTACTATGTGGTCGCAGCGCTGGACGCTCGCATGTCTCAGCAAGTAGCGAGCCTGCTCCAACAGCCTCCAGCCCACAACAAATACGGGGCTCTCAAGGCCGTGCTGACCCGGCGCTACATGCTCTCGGACTGTGAGAGAGCAGAGAGGCTCCTGAGGCGCTCCGAGTTAGGAGATGGGTCGGCAGTCGAACTGATGGAGAAGATGTTGGTGTTGATGGGCACGGACGACGGGCATTTTCTGTTTGCCCACCTTTTCCTCCGGAACCTCCCAACAGAGGCAAGAGCGGTTCTTGCCAATTCGCCGTTGCTGGCCGTGCGTGACTACCAGGCGCTAGCCCAGGAGGCAGATCGGATCATCCTCACCACCAGAGCCCTCACAGTGAATGCGGCGGCGTCAGAACCCAGCGAGACAACCAGCGGAGGCGAGGAGCCGGCGACAGTAGCGGCAGCAGGGGCCAGGGAGCACCAGAGAGACACGCTCTGCTTCTACCACCGCCACTTTGGAGAGAATGCACGCAGATGCGTGCCACCGGGCCAATTCAAGCATTCGGGAAACGCCAAGGCCGGCAGTCAGTAGCAGCTGCGACCACTGGTGAAGAAAACAAGCTGCTCTACGTGATGGACTCGCACTCGGGGAGACGGTTCCTCGTAGACACCAGCTCCCAAAAGAGCCTCATCCTGCCGTCCTATGCCGACCGGCTAGCGGGAGCTAGCGACCCCCAGCTGTAGCCGTAAACGGCTCGGACATTAAGACTTTTGGTGAGAGAACACTGACTTTAGCCCTACATGGCCATATGTACAAGTGGACTTTTGTCATAGCGGCATTGAGTTTCCCAATCCAGGGAGCTGATTTTCTGTGTGCACACGGGTTGCTAGTCGATGTTGCTAACAGGCGCCTGGTTAATGCAATGTCTTTTGATTCTCTCCCCTGTACAGCTCGAGGGGCCGGGCCAATAACACAAGCCAACGTCACAGCTCCAGGCGGTAAGTTCCACACACTGCTCACTCAGTTCCCAGCACTCACGGTCCCAACGTTTTTGGCGGCCAGCACTAAACACGGGGTGGAACACTTTATCACCACCACTGGGCCGCCCGTTTTTGCACGACCTCGGCGCCTGGACGCATCTAAACTGGCCATAGCGCGCGAGGAGTTTGCCAACTTGGAAAGGTTGGGCATCATCAGGTGCTCAAACAGCCCATGGGCATCCCCGCTACACATGGTCCCTAAAGCCGAGGGATTGTGGCGACCGTGCGGAGATTTCCGCAGGTTGAATAACACCACAGTGCACGACCGCTACCCGATTCCCCATATTCAGGATTTTTCCGTTCACCTCGCCGGGGCACGCATTTTTCCTAAAATAGACCTGGTCCGTGGTTACCACCAGGTCCCATTGCGCGTGGAGGACATACCCAAAACAGCGGTAATAACTCCGTTTGGCTTGTTTGAGTTTTTACGCATGCCCTTTGGATTAAAAGGCGTGGCACAGACATTCCAAAGCATGATGGACACGGTGTTGCGCGATCTGCCGTTTGTGTTTGTCTACCTGGATGATATCCTGGTGGCCAGTGTGTCTGAGGATGAACACGTAACCCACCTCGGGACGGTTTTCCGGAGGTTGGAGGAGCACAGGTTAATAATCAACCCGGCGAAATGCCAGTTCGGTGTGATGGGGATTGACTTTTTGGGGCACCGCGTCTCACTGGAGGGAGCGATACCCTTGCCGGACAAGGTGCACGCCGTGGCGAATTTTCCCCAGCCTCAGACGGTCAGGGCGCTGCAAGAGTTTTTGGGGATGGTTAACTTTTATAACCGGTTCCTCCCCCGTGCAGCTCAGCTCATGCAGTCATTGTACGCCGCGCTCAAGAAACGGAAACCGGCGGACAGAGTCGAATGGACTCCAGGGTGGGAGCAGGCATTCTCTGAGGTTAAAACAGCTCTGGCAAACGCCGCACTGTATGCACACCCGGACCCGGCGGCCCGGATTGCGCTCACTACCGACGCCTCAGACGTGGCCATAAGGGCTGTCGTGGAGCAACGCGTCGCCGGTTTTTGGCAGCCGCTCACTTTTTTCAGCAGGGCTTTGCGCGACGGTGAGCGTAAATACAACGCGTTCGACAGAGAGTTGCTGGCTCTCCACCTGGCCATACGCCACTTCCAGTTCTGGCTGGAAGGGCGCAGCTTCACCGTGTTCGTGGACCACAAGCCGCTAACGTTCGCGATGGCCAAGGTTTCGGAACCATGGTCGGGCCAGCAGCAGAGACAGCTGGCTGCGATCTCAGAGTTTACGACTGATATTCAGCATGTGTTGGGTAAACTGAATGTGGTGGCAGACTGCCTCTCGCGCGCAGTAGTGGCCCCGGTCTGCGTGGGGATAGATTATACAGCTATGGCCACAGAGCAGATTGACGATGTGGACGTGTGCGCGCTTCAGTCTGGACCAACAGGGTTAAGGCTGGAGAGCAGAGTACTGCAAGACGGCAGTCGCCCCCAGTCTGTGACGTCTCCACGGGACGCCCGTGCCCGGTGGTCCCTGTTGCTTGGCGCCGCCGAGTATTTGAGTCAGTTCATGCTCTGGCGCACCCAGGAGTGCGCGCGTCAGTCAAAATGGTGGGAGCGAAGTTCGTATGGCCAGGCCTGCGCAAACAAGTGAAAGCGTGGGCGGCAGCCTGCGTAGCGTGCCAACGAGCCAAAGTACACAGACACACGAAGGCTCCTTTGGAGCCATTTTGTATACTGGCTAAGAGGTTCGACCATGTTCACGTGGACCTCGTGGGCCCCCTCCCGCCATCGCAGGGGTGCACGCACCTTCTGACAGTGATGGACCGCACTACACGCTGGCCAGAAGCAGTCCCGCTGGCGGCAACCACGTCCGCGGACGTGGCGCGTGCTTTTTTGACGACATGGGTGGCACGTTTTGGCATCCCATCGGACATCACATCCGATTGGGGCCCACAGTTTGTTTCCGACCTCTGGTCCGCAGCCTGGGTGTTGCAATTCATCGCACAACCGCGTACAACCCACAGGCCAATGGGTTATGCAAGCGTTTTCATAGGTCACTGAAAGCAGCGCTCAGGGCTTCGCTGACGGATGCAAATTGGGTGGACTGATTGCCGTGGGTTCTGTTAGGGTTGCGTTCCACACCAAAAAAGGATTTGGAGGCTTCCCCGGCGGAGCTTGTTTTTTCTCAGCCACTGCGGCTCCCCGGAGAATTTTTGCCAGATAATCCCGCGCCGGACAACTGTCCGTCTCAGCGTTCACAGCATAGTGCAGACACAGGCACGCTGCCAGGCCCAGCCCACCACTGTTTTCCATGCGCTTTTGAGCCAAAAACTTTGAAGAAAGCGGTGTTCGTGTTTGTCAGGCATGATGCCCACCGCCCCCCATTGTGCCCACCCTACGATGGCCCATTCAGAGTGCTGGAAACAGGGGACAAACATTTTTTGTTACACTTGGGGGATCGTAGGGAGAAAATATGTATAGACAGACTTAAGCCCGCCTTTGTGGTGGCGGACAAGCAAGTGATGTTGGCTCGGGCCCCTCGGCGTGGAAGACCCCCACTGAGAACTCCCCAGGTAAATGATTCATCAGAGCAGCCACACGGGAAAGTCGAAGGCCCCCCCCCCCCCCCCGCCATGGCCCACCCGCAGACAGACACACCCCCAGGAGCCCCCCACCGGCACAGCAGTGCTGTGGAGGCGGAAAACCCCCGTTACAGCAGATACGTGAGGAGACTGAAGCCAAAAGGACGTGAGGACTGACACTCGGTCTGAGATTCGGGGGGGGGGGGGGCGGTGTAGAAGCTGGGTTAATCATCTCATCCTAGATGCAGAGGGTAAACAGAGAAGGACAATAGGTATTGAGATGAGAGAGATTATGGTGAGGTAGCAGGAAGAAGTAGTGGGGGGAGAAGGGTTGAATGTATTGTGATGCGAGATGTCATGCAGATGTGAGATGGGCGGTTGATATAAAAGGAGAACCCCTGGTGTATAGATATATGCTTTTTCTGTGTATGACTGATGTGAGAGTGAATAAAGTAGTCTGCTGTGCAAGTCTGGTTTCCTTTATTTGCACTCTCCACACTGCATTAATGTTTATCATTTTAAATATGTATATCAATTACTTTGAACTCTAAAATATATTCTTAATTACATGACCAGTGGAAAATATGACAGTTTACTGTTATCATTTATGATCATTTATTACCATTATGTAGCTAAATAATTAAATGTTCTGCCTTGTGTCAGCTCTGACATAATTTTCTAAAGTAGACCACAATCCTGTACTGTAGGATGATGACCCTCAATGATTTTCAGCAGCAGTAGAACAGATTCCATCTTCAGCTTTCATCTCAGTTGTACTGGTGCATCCCAGTAAATTAGAAAATTGTGATTTGTCATTTAATTAAAAAAAAATATAATCATTATCATCAATATTAAATCAGGTTTAAAATGTTTCACTCAGTGTAATAAATATATGAGTCTCTTTTGGAATTATCATGCAACAAAGCAACTTTTTCTGAAAGTACTTTATTGAAATGTAGTTTTTCTAACAGTAAACATGCAATATTTTTATTTAACTTGTTTCAGTTTGCAAAGTAAACTGCTAAAAAATCACAATCAATCAAACAAATCATCAAATCGCTTTCATTGTGGTCATTTCAGTCAAATATCAGTTTTGTTTTATAAATCTTGAGTGCAACCCATTCTCTCCACAGCTGACCCTCGATTCCTGCAGGTTCACCACTGTCAACCTCAGAAATAAACAAGAAAAAAATATCAGAAAAATCTGATTATCACTTCAGATGTGATGAAACATTTTTAAAATCAGCGTAATCAATTATTACAGACGTCGTGTCCCTCCTCAGTGTCAGGAGCGACCTCTGGCAAGCAGAAATAGTGGACACAAGGATGCAGGTAGGAATCCGATCTCAACACGATTTATTAAACACTGAGCAAGATCAAAACAGCTCGGGGACTGAAATGCAAACAGAGCGTGGGAGGCTAAACGTACAAATATGGAACAAGACTAGAACACACGAGCCAGAGGGAAATACCTGGTATGATGCCACAGTGATTAAAGACAGAGACAGTCATATGCAGTATACGGTAACAGACAATTAAGGAACATGGGACAGCTGGGCTGACAATCAAGGGAAAACAGCAACGCATGAGGAGAAGTGGTTATGGATACGGAAGACACAAGGGACTGGGAACAATAGGTAAACAAGTACAGGGGATACACACGAGACTTGCACAGAAGACCAGGGGGACACAGAGAACAACAACAACAGGGATAACGGGGACGACACGACAGACTAAGGACCCAGGAGCACAAAGGACAATCACAGAGGACCTGGGGGGAGGGGACACAGAAGGCAATACACAGATAATAATGATAATAAACATCACAAAGAGACCAAAAATAACAAACGTGTGGGCATGATCCTAAGACCATGCCCAAATCATGACCCCCGCCCCCCCAAGGGCAGATTCCAGATGCCCTCAAAATACAAAAAAAGATCAGACAAAGAAAACAAAAGAAACCAGACAGAAAAAGTCCATACAGAAACTGAAAAAAACCAAACAAAAACAGTTTATCAGGTGGTTGGCCGGAGTCCAGGGGCCCCCACCCGGGGAAGCACGGCATATCAGGATCAACCAGAGTCCAAAGACCCCCAGATCAGGGAACAGGGTGGGTGAGAGGGCCAACTAGAGTCCCAGGACCCCCCAACGAGAGAGCAGAGTGGGTCGGGGGTGACCAGAGTTCATGGCCCCCCCAGACCAAAGAGCAGGGTGGGTTGAGGGGTCACCCGGAGTCCATGGGTCCCCAGACCAAAGAACACAGCGAGTCTGGTGGCCTCCCAGAGTCCATGGGCCACCAGACAGATGAGCACGGTGCTGCAGGAGCATCGGGCTTAGACGGCGGAGGTGGAGTGGACTGCTCTGACGAACATGGTAGAGCATTGACCACTGAGAAACCTGGAGCTGATGTGTGCACCACGAAGAAAGCTGGAGCAGTAATGTGCACCTCGGAGACAGCAGGAGCTGTGGCGTGCAAGTCAAGTCAGAGCGGCCTCAGCCGAGCTGCACACCAAGCAGTTCAGTCTTCATGGCCTAGCATACAGGCGGCAAGCTCGCCAGTGTTGGCCACCCCAGTGTCTCCTTTCAGAGTGTCCACGAATGATGTTAATGGCCATCCTGGGCAGTGAAAGCCATACATTGGTTCCAAGAGTACCAGGTGGCCTGCTGGGAGCTCTTGGTGACGGGAACAGTGCCACACGAGGCCAAGTCTTCGCCAAACCACCTTGTCTGACATTCTGGGAAGGTGCCTATAGAGAGCTTCATTGGAGACGTGGTCTTGCCAGTTTACATTGAGGATGGTGTGCAGTATCTGGGTGTAGGAGCCGTCCAATGACCTCTGAAGGGAGATGTTTAATCGCCAGCACTCTCTTCCGTATAGCAATATGGATTCCACTGTTGCATTTAACTTTTACCTCTCTTGACATGTTCTCTTGACATGTCATTGAGAGCACCCCACGTGAGTGCCTTGCGCACCTTCATATCATGACTAGTAGAGCCTATCCAGGATCCAAGGTACCTGAAGTTGTTAACTACTTCCAGAGGGTTGCCGGTACTCGTCAACAGTGGAGATAGAGTTTGAAGCATCCCCAAGCTCATCACTTTGGTCTTTTGGTCATTAATGGTGAGACTGATCCAACAGCATTCCAACTCCATAAGCGACAACAATCTCTGTCATCACCATCATCATCTGTATTTATTTTGACAGGACACAATTAGTCCCTCAGTTGAGGTGGGTACTCTTACAGTTGAAGCTGAGTTTTTATGCTGGATGCCCTTCCTGACACAACCCTGCACATTTTATCCAGGCTTGGGACTGGCGCAGGGAGTACACTTGACTTGTGCACCCACTGTGGCTGGGTCTTTTGCTCTGTGCCTGTAAGATATTGTTTGACATCAAAGCAATGTCATCTGCATAATCCAGATCTGTTATTACTTTTTCCGGTATTCTTCGGGATCTACGAGGTGCTAGCATTAGACCCAGCTCTGCTTCTCTCCCATCAATGGCTTTCCACAGGGCATAGTCTAGGATGATAACAAACAGGAACGGGGCCAAAGTATCACCCTGGAGTACTCCTGAAGTGATCTCAAATTCTTCCGACTCGCCGTCTGTGGTGACAACCTTGGCATGTGTGTTGGTATACATCGCCCTAATAGCATTACACAGCCTTGATGGAATATTGTAAGCCTTCGGTATATTGAACATAATTTCACAGTCAATTGAATCGAAGGCTTTCCTAAAGTCAAGGAATGTCAGAACTGCAGGGAAGTTTTTTGTACCTCCTCTAGAATCCGGCACAGGGCAAGAATGTGACTGGTGGTGGATCTATTTTGGTGGAACCCATTTTGATTGAATCGGAGGTGAGAGTCTGGAGGTCCTCGGATTCAGTTCAGTATCATCCGATTATACAGTGAATATAAAAAGTCTACACACCCCTGTTCAAATGCCAGGTTTTTGTGATGTAAAAAAAATGAGACCAAGATAAATCATTTCAAAACTTATTCCACCGTTAATGTGACCTATAACCTGTACAACCCAATTGAAAAACAAACTGATATCCTTTAAGGGGAAAAATAAAAAACTTACAATAAACTGTTTGCATAAGTATGCGCACCCTGTTATAACTGGGGATGTGGCTGTGTTCAGAATTAACATATTACATTCAAACTCATGCTAAATGGGAGTCAGTACACACCTGCCATCATTTAAAGTGCCTCTGATTAACCCCAAATAAAGTTCAGCTGTTTTAGTAGGCTTTTCCTGACATTTTTGTAGTCACATCTTACAGCACAAGCCATGGTCTGCAGAGAGTTTCCAAACCATCCGGGTGAATCTCATTGTTCAAAGGTATCAGTCAGGAGAAGGGTACAAAAGAATTTCCAAGGCATTAAATATACCATGGAACACAAAGAAGACAGTCATCATCAAGTGGAGAAAATATGGCACAACAGTGACACAAAAACTGGACGTCCCTTCAAAACTGATGAAAAGACGAGAAGAAAACTGGTCAGAGAGGCTGCCAGATGGAAGCCTTATCTTACGAAGAAAAACATCCAAGCCCACCTACATTTTGCAAAAACATATTTGAAATCTCCCGAGCGCATGTGGGAAAATGTGTTATGGTCCAGTGAAACCAAGGTGGAACTTTTTGGCCATAATTCCAAAAGGTATATTTTGTGTAACACAACACTGCTCATCACCAAAAGAACACCATACCTACAGTGATGCATGGTGGCTGCAGCATCATGCTTTGGGGCTGTTTTTCTTGAGCTGGAACTGGGGCCTTAATCAAGGTGGAGGGAATTATGAACAGTTCCAAACACCAGTCAGTGTTGACACAAAACCTTCAGGCTTCTGCTAGAAAGCTGAAGATGAAGAGGAACTTCATCTTTCAGCACGACAATGACCCAAAGCACACATCCAAATCAACAAAAGAATGACTTCACCAGAAGAAGATTAAAGTTTTGGAATGGCCCAGCCAGAGTCCAGACCTGAATCTGATCGAACATCTGTGGGGTGATCTGAAGAGGGATGTGCACAGGAGATGCCCTCACAATCTGACAGGTTTGGAGCATTTTTGCAAAGAAGACTAAGCAAATATTGCCACATCAAGATGTGCCACGCTGACAGACTCCTACCCAAAAAAGACTGAGTGCTGTAATAAGAGCCAAAGGTACTGCAACAAAGTATTAGTTTAAGGGTGTGTATATTTATGCAAACAAGTTATTGCAAGTTTTTATTCTTTATTTTTCCCCTTAAAGATTTCAGTTTGTTTTTCAATTGAGTTGTATAGGTTATAGGTCACATTAATGGTGGGAAAAAAAGTTTTGAAATGATTTATCTTGGTCTCATGTTTTTACATCACAAAAACCTGGCAGTTGAACAGGGGTGTGTAGACTTTTTATATCCACTGTACATCTTAGCTATGACATGTGAGGCTTATTTCCCTGTAGTTATCAGTGTATGAGAGATTGCCTGACTTAGGTAGTGGAATGATATTAGAAAGTGACCGCTGGTTTGGCTTGCCATTATTCATTAGTGCAAGATTGCAGAGGGCCAGAATTATATCATCCAGGTCACAGGTTTTAAAGACCTCTGGGGGGATGTTATCTGGACCTGCACTCTTTCTGAGAAAGAGTGTTTTCTTCACCGCTTCATACTCGTCCACATTGAGAGGACCATCGTTGATATCCAGGTTGCTTAAAATATCTGGGATATCGTCCTCCTCGGTGCTCAGGCTGTCAGAAGAGCTGCCAAGCAACTTCTTCAAATGATTACACCAGTTGGTAACTCGTTCTTTTGGGCCCGCCTCTGCGATCTGGCCTCTTTTTGACTTTTTACAACTGCTGATCTCATTAACAACCTTCCAAGGCTCACTATACTGTTTGCGTAAGTGAGCTTTTTCCACTCTTGTGACTTTTTCCTCTAGATCTTCTGCCATTAGGCATTCATAGGTACCATACAGTGAGGTCCTAGCCTCGTCTATGGCTGCACGCATGCTTTGACTTGCATCAGCTGCTGCAGCATGTGTCACTGTCTCCAGCTTTTCTCTTGCCCTCACTATGTCAAAATGCCGCGATCTTTGTGGCTTCCGCGATTTCACCCTCCTCAGAACACAAATCTTTGAAGCCATTATATTGGCATCAATAAAATGTTGGTATCTCTCGATAGGGTCTCTGCTTTCCTTTTCTCCTAAGAGGTGGAAGCAGTTTCGAACCTCAATATTATACCATAGATGCAAGTTAGGACTTGATGTAAACAGTTTCCAGTCATAGCAAAGATGTTTTGAACACTTCTTTGGGACATGCAGACTAAGGCAGACTTTCATACTTACGACACGATGGTCTAAGCCAAGACTTGAGTTATACGCTTCACTGTTCATGACACTGTTGCACCACTTCTTATGTACTGTATGTAATATAGTTGACATTTTACCATGGTTGCACCATCCTCAAAGGTCCACCTCTTCCCAGATCTCTTCTGGAAGCAGGTGCTGGTTGCCAGCAAGTTGTTTTCTACTAGCAAGTCGGCAAGATATTGGCTGTTTCTGTTAGTTGACTCATGGAAGGGGAAACATGTCTTCTCTTCCTAGCTTTGGGTTAAAATCCCCCAGTATAGCTAAGAAGTTGTGGCCCGGGTAGCATGGATTGTTGCTCAGAGAGTGTCATAAAACTCCTTGACTTCTCTTTCATCTGCTACATTTGTGGGAGAATAGGTCACTTTAACAGTTGTTGCTGGATTACCAAAGAATACTACACTCAGAACTTGGCAGGAGTAAGACTGTACATCACAGAGGGTGTGCATGGCAAAGTTGTACAAAAGAAGTCCAACTCCACCGACTGAGGCTTGTGCCTCATTTCTCCAGGCAGATGAGGTATCCTCAACCTTGTGAAACTCAATAGGTGCTTGATGAAATATATGATGTTCCTGAACTCCTAAGATTCTGATGTTGCAGGAACTAGTACAGTATGCCAGTTCCTTTGCTCTACAGTCAGCCTTGATGGTACAAGTGTTGAAGGTAGCCATCACGAAGGGTCTTCCTCAATGCAAAAGTGCCTTGGATCCGGTGCTGAGATCAGGTGAGCCCCTTCCAGGTAGATTTGAGGGCCCATTGTCATACGGTCTTCCACTGGGAAGATTGGCGCCGACTGCCGCAGCCAAGCTCCTGCTCCCACTCCCGGGACTGGAAGTATAGAATTTGTGAAAATTGAACTCATCATGCCGTGAAACTTTACAGTGATATAAGATGGCATACTTATGGCAGTGGGGTTGCAACTCCTCACACTGCCTAGCCAACAATATGTTGGGTTATTTTTTCAGGGTTTGCTCCCCTAGAACCACCACGTTCTGCAATACTAGGGGCAGTGCTGAGAGCCACTGCAGACGGTCTTCACCATGAGAGAGGCTTGATGTAATGGCCACTTGCGTTTTCTTTCCCTTGTCCTGTCAAGCAGCTAGGTAATCAGAACAAAAATCTGCTTCCCTTATTGTGCCAAACACATTTACTTTGCCAAAAGGAGCTTTATACAGCACATATCTATGTACTGTATATTATTTATAAACCCTTCTTGCAATAACTTTTCATACTTTAACTTGTTTTACCCATGATAGACCCTACAGGGGGGGAATGGGATAGGGAGGGGTGGGGAGGGGGAAAGAAAAAAGAGAAGAACAAACAGAAAAAACAAACTGACACAACTGAAAAAAACAGAAGACAACCTGTTTCTTCTTCTGAAAAGGTCTCATCACAAGTCTGGTATTTGCACCTGTAAAACATATATGTGTGTGCATGCACGTGTATGAGAGCATGCTCAGAGTGAGTGTGTGCATGTGAGTGGTTTGCCAGGAAACATACAAAGAGGGTGGCAGGTCACAGCAACACCCCTTCCCCCCGGAAATGCCAAGCAAGCAAGACGGTGCCACCAACCCCCACAGAGCACAAATGCCCCAAAGCCAGCAAGCCCCAGGACAGCCATGCAACCACCCCAGGAGGGATGGCCAAGGTAGGCCGGCACAACATGCATCTGCCCCCAGACCAGTCCGACCCCCCTCCCCAAGCAGGGCCAACGCCAGGCACCAGGCACCAGAAGGAGAATGCCCCCCCCACCCGAAACCGGCTTGCGCCCCCGGCACGCACCCTCTGGACACCCCCGTCCACAGCGGGACTGCGCCCACCCCAGCGCCCCCGACCCATGCCCCGGGAGCCCCCAGGCCCCATACCAAAGGAAGGCAGCAGAAAGGCATGGGAGCCCCACAGGGGCCAGCCCCCCCCCAATATTGACTGAGGAACACAGCTCACCTTTCCCCTACTGGCACATTAAGGCAGTAGCAATAGATTTGTGCACAATCAAACAGATCAGGATCAGTAAATCTGATATCCTAGTACCATTAGCTGAGTATTAAATAAAAAGAAAAAAAAACACTTAAATAAAAGGAAAATTCACCATTCTGCTTGTTTGTACATTTAGAAAATAATAAAATAAGATGGACGCATCATAACTGATGCCTGTTACACATACAGATAACAACAACATATAGAGAGAACAAAGTGGACCAAGGTTCAATTTGATTTGGACCAAGACCTCCTCTTTTTGCCTGACCAAATTTTGGCTCATGGCCCAGACTGTAGTCTCAGGCCAGGTTTCACACCTAAAATTTTGGTCCGAATCAAACTGAAAAGTCTAAAAGTCTGGACCAAAAGGGTTAGGCATGAAAGCACTCTAACTGAATAACTTCCAAATGGATATGACCCAGAAAAGCTGCAGTAAATGTTGCATTAGCTCAAACAGCAATCACTGTTTTTGCTTGTTTTACAATATATAGAAAATGACCGATACCAAATCTCATCTAATAATTTTCCAACCTGCTTCCAGCCTGTCAGAGATTTTTTTTTTTTTTGTCCACCTGCCTGGATACATACACCTTCTTTTATGTTTGTTTTGATTTACTCAAACAAAAAAAACCCCAAAATCCTACCATCACCTGCTGGCCTGGCATGCATGCTACAGAGGCTTCTCCAGCTTTTGTAGATCCATGTAAACACAGATTTTATTTTTCCACTGAGGTTGATGGGTGAATGCAGATTCTTTTTTCTTTTCTGTTTTTAGTGAAAATGATGTGTAAACAGGACCTCAGTAGTGTGTTGTTTCCCTGCTTTTACTTTTAATCATATTATTCTAAGCCAACAACAATAAAAAAGGGAATGTGTTTAATCTGTCAGAAGCTATTGTCACCATCACCTCCCTGATGAGAAATTCAGAAACATGGAGCTTTGCCAATTGTTTTAGCTGAGAGCAGCACAGAGAGTATTAACCTAACACAGGAAGCTCTGTGTGTCTCTGGCTTCAATACAAACATTTATCTCCCTGTGGATACATACATGTGCAACCATAACACGCCTCTGCAGGCAGCCATGCATGATGGCGCTGCAGGTAAACATACACAGAGGATATCATGCCATCATTTCTGTTCTTCCATACACATGGAAGAGCGACAGTTGGACTGTGATTCTGATCTTTCCAGCATGTCAAATTTATCTGCTAATATTATCTCTGTCCTGATGTGGCCAGCAGCATTTGTAGTGGAACGTGACATCACATGGTGTGAAAGAAAAGAATTAGCAGCGCCTTATCACAGCAGACCTAAGATGCATTTTCTTGTTTAAAATCATGCTGTAATAACACCATTGATAGCCAGATTTTGAAGCTGTGAATTTAGCCCTGTAACATCCCTACTCAGGATTGATCATTCTGTTTTACTTTTACACAACAATACATCTCATTCAAAGGAATCTGCTGCCTGTCAGCCCACAGATAACAACCCCGGTCTTCTGTTTCTTTCACTCTAAACACATGGCAAGAAACTTATGTTTTCCAGTGAGAGAATGTTGTTGTATTTAAAGGAGAAATTCCTCCTGAGAAAGTGTCTTCTTTTGAATTTCGAAAAATGGTGCCCAGAAGCCAAATATTTATGAGTGAACCTTCATATTGAGGCTTCTTGCATTTAGGCTGTGGGTTGCAGAACAAATCATGCTATGAACCAATTTCACCATAGCAGCAGTTTTTTTTTCAACTTCAAGTGAGTTGTATGCTTATACACATCCAATTTGTCTGTTTTTACAAAAATGGGAGACTACTAAATAAACATCCATCTGTGTTACAACTAGGGTTGCTAACTTTTTTGGTTTAGCCAAGACATCCCGTTTATTGGGCTAAATATGTTTGTCCCGAGCGGGACATGCGTTGTACCATATATTTAAGGCTGCCTGAATGAACGGGCTAGGCTGGGATGAAGCCCAGGGGCCTACGAAAATCAGGGCCTATCATGGGCCAATAAAGATCACATTGTAGGAGCATGCTCAAATAACGAGGCTGAGTTTCAGTCATAAACCAGCTTTATTTGACAGAACACAAGCTCCTAGCATTCTCAAAGCAGGAAAGAGAAAGAATCATACTTCAACCCCCTTTTATACATTTCCAGCATCAGAATTCAAGTCACATGGTGTCTTCAGTCAACATACAGTTACAAAGCATCCCTTTGAAGCTTCACCATTGTCTCTCATTTCTTGATGAACCGGAATACCCTCCGGGGCGTCTTCTGTGGGACAAAGAGACAAATCTCACACTTCCTTGTTACCTCCTGTAGATTTGAGTCCTCAGTCCTTGCAGACGTGACACTCCACAATACACATTCAGTTCTGTCTCTGTGGCAGCGTGAGCCCACAATGTGTGTCGGCCACACTACCCCCCCCAAACGTCGAGTAAGGCAAAATCTGCATGGCATAACAAAAAGAGAAACACAAAGCACTCCATACATCGCTAATCAATCCACCAACTGCCTAGGTTTTAATCTTCTGCCGAATCTGCTGCAACTTGGCTTGGCTGCCTCTGCAACATCTCTCTGCACCTGTGGATTAAAGCTGTTAGCACCTCTCTGTGAAGACTTTGGAGAATGTCTTCTCGGCGGCCTGCCCCGGCGGGGGGACCTCGCGAGCTGCACCTCCTCCTCAGCCAGAACAAAAGCGGGTTTGAGCCTGTTAATGCAAATCAGCTCCCTTCTGCCCCCTAAATCTAGCAGAAAATGCTTCTGCCCGGTCTCCAGCACTCGAAACGGTCCGTCGTAAAACGGCCGCAAACTTGGACGCTGGGCGTCATGTTTAACAAAAACAAACTCTGCATTTTTTAAAGCCTTGGGCACAAAAACGTGTGGGAAACTGTGATGGACCGGGCCAGGAAGCGTGTTTGTTCCTGAGCCGCTCTGCCACGGCTGAGCAGGGGGGCCATTAGGTGCGGGATTATCAGGAAGAAATTCCCCGGGCAAACGGAGCGGCTGAGCGAAAACTAATTCAGCCGGGGAAGCATGCAAATCTTCCTTAGGTGCAGAACGCAACCCTAATAACACCCGTGGAAGTTTGTCTACCCAATTTGTATCCGTTAGCGACGCTCTGAGGGCTGCTTTCAATGACCTGTGAAAGCGTTCGCATAAACCATTGGCCTGGGGGTTATACGCGGTGGTGCGATGAATCTTCACCCCCAAGCTGCGGGCCATCGATGACCATAGCTCGGAAATAAATTGGGGACCCCTGTCGGACGTTATGTCCGACGGTACACCAAAACGCGCAACCCATGCTGTTAAAAATGCTCGCGCAACTTCTTCCGCTGTGGTTGATGTCAGAGGAATCGCCTCTGGCCAGCGCGTGGTGCGGTCTACCATTGTCAAAAGATGTGTGTGCCCGTGTGATAACGGAAGCGGGCCGACCAGGTCAACATGCACGTGATCAAAACGCTTAGCGGGGATGTGGAAAGGTTCTAACGGGGCCTTAGTGTGTCTGTGTATTTTAGCTCGCTGACACGCTACGCAGGCTGCTGCCCATTCCTTGACCTGTTTGCGCAACCCGGGCCAAACAAATTTCTCCCCCACCAATTTGATCGATGCGCGCACCCCCGGGTGCGCGAGAGAATGGACCAAGTCAAAAACACGGCGACGCCACGCGGTTGGCACCACAGGGCGGGGCCGTCCCATGGAGACATCGCAGATTAGCGGGGGCATACCGTTTTGTTGCACCCTGTGCTCCAGCCTTAACCCTGTTGGTCCAGACTGGAGCGCGCGCACGTCCGCGTCGTTAACCTGCTCCGCAGCCATGGCTGCATAATCTAACCCAACACAGACCGGGGCTGCGCGCGCTCCCGCGTCGCTGCCCGGGCCCGCGGCCATGGCTACAGAGTCTGCCCCTATAGGGCTTGGTGGTGCTATTGCACACGAGAGGCAGTCTGCTACAACATTGTGTTTACCCGCGACATGCTGAATATCAGTAGTAAACTCCGATATTGCGGCTAGTTGCCTTTGTTGCCGGCCTGACCAGGGTTCTGAAATTTTGGCCATCGCAAACGTTAGCGGTTTATGATCCACAAAAGCGGTGAAACGTCGCCCCTCTAACCAGAACTGAAAATGACGGATGGCCAAGTGTAGGGCCAAAAGCTCCCTGTCAAATGCGCTGTATTTCCGTTCACTATCGCGCAAGGTCCTGCTGAAAAACGCGAGGGGTTGCCAGGTACCTGCCACAAACTGTTCAACTACCGCCCCCACCGCTACATCGGAAGCGTCAGTGGTGAGCGCCATGCGGGCCGTTGGAACTGGGTGCGCTAACAAAACTGCATTTGCCAGGGCTGATTTGACCTGGGCAAAAGCGCGCTCCCGCTCCGGAGACCATTCGACTTTATTTGCGGGCTTTTGTTTTTTTAACGCGGTGTACAATGGCTGCATGAGTCGTGCTGCGCTTGGGAGGAAACGGTTGTAAAAATTAACCATCCCTAGAAACTCCTGAAGCGCCTTAACCGTTTGAGGTTGCGGAAAATCTGTTATGGCACGCACTTTATTTGGAAGGGGAACTGCTCCCTCTGCCGAAACGCGATGTCCCAAAAAATCAATCTGCGCCACCCCAAACTGGCATTTCGCTGGGTTCACTATTAACCCGTGCTCTGCCAACCTCTGGAAAACTGCTGTGAGGTGTTTTTCATGTTCGCCTTCGGACGTGCTGGCTACCAAAATATCGTCCAAATAAACGAACACGAAAGGCAGGTCGCGTAAAACTGCATCCATCATGCGTTGGAAAGTCTGCGCGGCCCCCTTGAGGCCAAAAGGCATGCGCAAGAACTCAAAAAGGCCGAAAGGAGTTATGACCGCTGTTTTGGGTACATCGTGCGCGCGCACTGGAACCTGGTGATAGCCGCGCACCAAGTCTATTTTAGAAAAAATGCGCGCCCCCGCCAAATGAACAGAAAAATCCTGAATGTGCGGAATCGGGTAGCGGTCATGAGCTGAAACGTTGTTCAACCTGCGGAAATCGCCGCAAGGCCGCCACGAGCCGTCAGCCTTTGGGACCATGTGTAACGGCGAAGCCCAAGCGCTCTTGGAGCGTCTAACGATGCCTAGTTTTTCCAGATTAGTGAACTCCTCGCGCGCGATGGCCAGTTTAGCTGGGTCCAAACGCCGAGCCTTTGCAAAAACGGGAGGGCCTGTGGTTGTTATGAAATGTTCTACCCCATGTTTGGCCACCGTTGCTGAAAAAGTGGGGACTGTGAGTGCTGGAAACTGAGCAAGCAGAGTGTGAAACTTACCACCCGCGGCTGAGACGCTGGCATGTGACGTCTATTAGCAAGATCAACCAATAAACCATGTGAGCACAAAAAATCAGCCCCTAACATGTTGAAACTGACTGCTGCTACAATAAATGTCCACTCAAATGAACGGCCTTGTAAGGACAGAAGCATGGTCCTCTCACCAAACGTTTTAATTGTGGAGCCGTTCGCTGCTGACACTGACACCCAGGGGGCTTTAGAAGGCGACAGCCGTTCCGCGTAGGTGGGCGTGACGAAGCTCAGCTGCGAGCCCGTGTCCACGAGGAACTGTTTCCCCGAGTGTGCATCCGTCAGGTAAAGCAGCCTGTTCTCATTGCCGAGAGTCGCGGCTGCTACCGGCCCTCGGTCCTGGCGTTTAAAATTGCACGGTGGGACGCACCTGTGCGCTCTCTCTGCAAAACGGCGGTGGTAGAAGCACGAGCCGTTCTCCGCTCCGCGTCGTCTGGCTCCGGTCGCCGCCGTTGTTGGTGCGTCTGGTGCCGCTGGACCCAAGCTGTCTCCGGACGCCGTTCCCGAACTAGCCGCCACAGCCGAAACCGCGTTCTGCTTGTGGGCGTCGACCAACTTCTGCGCCTCCTTGCTCAACCCATGGTAGTCTCGCTTGGCCAATCGGGGTGACTCTGCCAGGGCCACTCTCACTGCTGGTGGCAGGGTTCGAAGGAATAGGTGGGCGAAAATGAATTCGCCATCCTCGGAGGCTTTGAGCTGCAGCATCTTCACCATCAGGTCCGCAGGTCTATCGTTTTCTGCCTCCGTCAGCGCCAGGAGCCCCTCTGCTCTTTGTTGGACTGAGGGGGTGAAATGGCTGATCAGCGCGTCTTTCAATGCGCTGTACTTGTCGCTGTCTGGTGGATGATTAACCAAATCCTCCACTCTCTGGACCGTGTCGCTGTCCAGTTTCGCTACCACGTGGTAGAATCTTGTGTCGTCGTTGGAGATTCTCCGGAGGTTGAACTGCGCCTCGATTGCGCTAAACCATGAGCGCGGGCTGTGCTGCCAGAAATCGGGCAGCCGGAGCGTGGAGGCGGCCATCAGGCTGGCTTCCACCGAGCCCGGTTCGGAAGAATTCTCATTGCTCATTCTCCGTCGTAGGTCACCAGTGTAGGAGCATGCTCAAATAACGAGGCTGAGTTTCAGTCATAAACCAGCTTTATTTGACAGAACACAAGCTCCTAGCATTCTCAAAGCAGGAAAGAGAAAGAATCATACTTCAACCCCCTTTTATACATTTCCAGCATCAGAATTCAAGTCACATGGTGTCTTCAGTCAACATACAGTTACAAAGCATCCCTTTGAAGCTTCACCATTGTCTCTCATTTCTTGATGAACCGGAATACCCTCCGGGGTGTCTTCTGTGGGACAAAGAGACAAATCTCACACTTCCTTGTTACCTCCTGTAGATTTGAGTCCTCAGTCCTTGCAGACGTGACACTCCACAATACACATTCAGTTCTGTCTCTGTGGCAGCGTGAGCCCACAATGTGTGTCGGCCACAACATTGTTGTTAATTGGTCAAATTCTATGTCCATCACTTGATATTCCTGTGTGGCTGCTGATTGGTCTAATTTACAAGTGCCCCACATGGGTACTAGTAACAATAGCCTATCAGAGGAATTTTTTTTGTTTTTGTTTTTTTTTAATTTAAGTTTTTGTAAAGGGTATACAGGTCATTACAGCATTGCACTGTTTACATTTTCATCACGTTTCCTTATTTTTTGCTATTTGACAACATTGGAAGAATAATTCTTACAACACCCCCTTTTTTTTTAAAGTGAAAGAAAAAGTGAAATTAAAGAGAATAAAAAACAAACAAACAAACAAACAGAAAAATAAGAAATAAATAATTAAAAGCAAAAGAGCCTCTGAGTAGCGTTGGAACAAAGAGCGGAGCCATTATTGAAATGGTATTTGTCAAAGATTAGATCTAATGGAAGACACATATGCGATCCAGGGTTGCCAAAAGTTCATGAACCCATCCATGTCCTGTCTCAGTGCGAATGTCAACTTTTCCATCGAGTAAATGTCTTGGATCACATTAATCCAATCTTCAGGTGTAGGACAGTCTTTCAACATCCATTTTTTAGTTAGGGCTTTTTTACTTGCCAATATTAAAACATTGAATAGGTATTTTTCTCCTCGTCTTTCCAGTGAGTCCGGTAGTAAACCCAAATACAAAGTTACAAAAGAAAAGGGAAGTGTTATTTTGAATATTTTCCCCAATATTGTCTGTACATTGGTCCAATATTGGTGGATAACTGGGCATGACCAAAACACATGAAAATGATTTGCAGTCTCTTTACCATACAAGCGCCAACAATTCAACCCCTTACGAGTAGATTTGTTTTGTGCAGGTGTTCTGAAAAATCTTACCAAATTTTTCCATCCAAATTCTCTCCACTGCAGGGATGAGGTACTTTTCCATTGCTGTTTGTTTAGCTTTTCCCATATTTCCAGTTGTAAATTGAAATTCCCCTCTTTTTCCCATCTCTCTTTTATATATGATGTGTTGTCTCCTTTTAAGTCTTGAAGACCTTGGTATATTTTAGAAATGTATCTGATCCCTGGGATCCCTTTATATGCCATTAAGAAAACCTTCAGAACACCTGACTGGGCCCTTTCCAAATCCTCCTTTTTAAGTATATTGTTTATGTGGTGTCTAAGCTGAAAGAACCTGTAAAGGTCTTGATTTACTAGGCCTTGTTTTTTCAAATCTTCAAAACTTCTTAAAAATTGACCTTTAAAAAAATCGTAATATTTTATCAATCCGTTCTCTTTCCACTTTTTAAATCTAGTGTCTGTTTTATTAGGATTAAAGTCTTGATCATAGACAATCCATTGCAGAAGTCAATAGGGCTCTTTAGTTTGATTCTCTCTGACTATCTTAAACCAAATTTTTAGCGGGGTCTCTATCCACGGGTTAGTGTTATTCAAAAGTTTAGGTAAGGTATTGTTCCCTATTATCACCTGTAGGGGGATGTCACTTGTTATCTGGCATTCGATCTCCTTCTATTGTGCAGTGTAGACTGGGTTACATATCTCCATTAAAGTTTTAATTTGTGCGGCTTTAAAATAGTCCCTGATATTTGGCAGCGCAAGCCCACCTTTGTCTTTGTTTAGCTATAAGGTTCTATATCTGATTCTAGGTCTCTTGCCCTGCCATATGAATCTTGAGATCCTTCTGTCCAGCTCCTGCCATGTTTTTTTTGGGAGGTTCTACCGGAATTGTTTGGAAAACAATTTTTTCCTATCTTGCCTTGAGAGAGAGCAGTCGCATTTTTCTTCCCTCCTCCCCTGCCTTCCTGATCTATTCCCAGCTTTGCAATGTTGCGTTTTTGTCTGTGTTTAGTCGCTCTTCTTCTGCTGAATCTTAATCTAAACGGAAATTATGGATTTGGAAGCGGCTTAAATGTGCTATTGTCACTATTTTTCAACAAGAATTGGGCCAAGGGGGAGCCCAAGAATTGGAACCTACGAGAGACTCATGGACATTGGAATCCATGCGTCTATGGAAATATTATTGGCTATGATCTCAGGACTTCTATTTTTGGCTGTGGAGTTCCCTGATGCATCAGAAATTGAAGGAAGGTGAGAGAGCGGATCAAGCGGACCCAGCCAGCTCCTTCATCAAATTTGACCAGTTGGGGAGGGCACGAGTAGTGGCAAACGGTGAACTGAATGACAGTGATTCAGTGAAGGAATATATCTGAAGCTCTCTATGGAAAAACAGTTTAAGCCTGCATATATAATGGAAGCACAGAATCACACGGGTGAGGACAAAATTCTACTCTCTGAGTGCACTGTGCTGATTTGATTTGACCTTGTTTGCCCGTGTTTACATTCCTCCTGCTTGAGATTAGCGGAAGAACCGGCTCTTATGTCTACCCATACAATCAACAATCAGTTGTTGTCGTCAGCGGATTGGACTCTCAAGGACAATGCCCATGTGCCTTCTGCAAGCAAGAGAGAAAGAGAGATAGACTCTGGACTTGTTTATAAGTCACATGATTATAACATCTATCCACTGCCAGGAGGCGCCCTCTGCTGCTCACTAACAACTGTTACATTTACACTACACAATGACATGCAAATATACACACACTGCTCTCCCTCCCTCTGCTGTGTGATTGTCTACTAAATGTTTGCTAAATATGCATTGAGGGTTTTTTTTGCCTGCAATCAAAATTTCGCTTACCCATTAAGCGTCAATTTGATAAAACATGTTTTTTTCTCTCGCCTATTGTGTCATGTCATTTCTTTTCTTTTTTTCTTTTCTTCTTTATGACTGGTGCCTAGCGGCTGCCCCGGCCTTGGATGCGCTCTGCAGAGCGTGCCCAAATGCCAAGTCACGTTTCGTTACCTTGTATTCATACATGTGTAATGACAATAAAGTTGAATCTCATCTCATCTCAAAAGGTATAGAAGACGTGGAAGTATTGTAGGAGTCAAGAATTGAGGAGACTGGATAATTTTCCAGAATCTGCTTTAATTCTCATCCATCCTACGTCCTCTCTCGATCGGAGTGAAAAGAGACAGGACGCAGTCACACACATACATTTATACACTCATCTCTAACAATACATCACACAAAAGTCACAATACTCAGCTACATCCTTTCATCTGTAATAGAACACCCAGAGTCCTTCTGTTCTCCTCTCTGACCCCCAAAGGTCAGGCCGGGTAATCTTCTCCTCTCTCCTGAGTCCCCAGGAGGTGCAGACACATCTTCCTCTTGAGGTGTGAAGTCAATACACATAGCTAGCTCAAAGTCTCTCTTGGCTGAATTCAGCCAGCCACATGTGAGTCACATAGGTTATAATTATGGGCTCCACATCACTCCCCCCTTCCACGCGAAAGACTGGGCACCCATATACAGTCATACAACAGTCATACAGCACGTCACTCCCCCCAACAGAATCTCACAGCAACCTAAACAACCTGACCAAAAAACACATCATTCTGCATGCAGCTTAGGTTTCAATCTTCTCCCGAATCTGCTGTATGCAGGTCTCCTGCTCTGTGTTGGGCCGTCCTGCTGTGCATCTGTGGAGTGAGGGGGAGAAGGGTTATTTGCCCCTTGTGGGGGGTCCCGGGGCCGCCCCTTCGGAGGCCTGCCGCGTCGAGGCGCGGCCGCCGGCCGTACAGACTCGTTATGCAACACAAAAGCAGGTTTTAATCTATCGATACTGATCGTCTCCCTCCTGCCCCCCAAATCTAGCACAAAATATTTCTCCCCGGTTTCCAGCACTCGAAATGGACCGTCGTAAGGTGGGCGGAGGCTATGCCGCTGCGCATCATGTCTGACAAAAACAAACTCTGCGTCTCGTAAAGCCTGGGGCACGAACACACGCGGGAAAGAGTGATGAGCGGGGCCCGGGAGCATTTCTGCTCCTGTGTTACTCAGAGACCCCCGGATCGGGGAGGGCCCTGGTGTCATGTGGTCGGGTAAAAACTTGCCTGGCAGCCTGAGCGGTTGTGCAAAGACCAATTCTGCTGGTGAGGCATCTAGATCCTCTTTGGGTGCCGAACGCAACCCCAATAAAACCCATGGTAGTTTGTTCACCCAATCTGTGTCGGTCAGTGACGCTCTGAGGGCTGCCTTCAAAGACCTGTGAAAACGCTCACATAAACCGTTGGCCTGGGGACGATAAGCGGTCGTGCGGTGTACCGCCGCAACTAAGCCGCTGGCCACTGCTGACCACAGTTCCGACGCAAATTGAGGTCCCCTATCAGACGTAATATCTGACGGGAGCCCGAACCGCGCTACCCAGGCTGTTAAAAAAGCGCGTGCCACCTCTGCCGCTGTGGTCGATGTTAACGGGACCACTTCCGGACAACGAGTGGTTCGGTCTACCATCAAGAGGTGCGTGAATCCTTGTGATGTGGGTAGGGGGCCCACGAGGTCCACGTGCACATGATCGAACCTTTTAGCCGGAATGTGGAACGGTTCTAAGGGCGCTTTAGTGTGCTTGTGAATTTTAGCCCGCTGGCATGCCATGCAGGCCTTAGCCCACTCTTTCACGTGCTTGCGCAGGCTCGGCCAAACAAACTTCTCCGCCACCATTTTCACCGAAGCGCGCACCCCTGGGTACGCTAGGGAGTGCACGGCGTCAAAAACGCGACGGCGCCACGCGGCTGACACCACCGGGCGCGGTCGCCCTGTGGATACCTCGCAGATAAGCGGGGGGAAACCGGTTTGTAGATTTCTGCGTTCCAGCCTTAACCCTGTTGGTCCAGACAGGAGCGCACGCACGTCCGCGTCCTCGCTCTGCTCCGCCACCATGGCTGTATAATCTATTCCCACGTGGACCGGAGCCGCGCGCGTGTCCGCGCTGTTACCGCGCTCTGGGTAAGCGGCCGCGCAATCCGTTTCCGCGCGGACGGGTGCTGTTACTGCGCGTGACAGACAGTCTGCCACCACATTGATTTTACCGGCTACGTGCTGAATATCGGTGGTAAATTCAGAAATTGCGGCCAGCTGTCTCTGCTGCTGCCCTGACCACGGTTCTGAAGTTTTGGACATCGCAAAAGTGAGCGGTTTGTGGTCGACAAACGCGGTGAAATGCCGCCCTTCCAGCCAGAACTGGAAATGTCGAATGGCTAAGTGGAGCGCCAGGAGTTCCCTGTCAAATGCGCTGTATTTCCGCTCGGGCTCGCGCAGAGACCTGCTGAAAAAGGCGAGAGGTTGCCAAACTCCGGCGACCTGCTGCTCTACCACGGCCCCTATCGCTACCTCTGACGCGTCTGTGGTTAGCGCTATGCGAGCTGCCGGGTCTGGGTGCGCCAGCAGTGCTGCGTCAGCGAGTGCTTTTTTTACTGCTGTGAACGCGCGATCCCGCTCCGGGGACCACTCGATCACATTGGCAGGCTTCTGTTTTTTAAGCGCAGTGTATAACGGCTGCATGAGTTGTGCTGCGCGGGGTATGAAACGGTTATAAAAATTCACCATCCCCAAAAATTCCTGCAACGCTTTCACTGTCTGTGGCTGGGGAAACTCAGTCACCGTGCGCAGTTTTGCCGGCAGAGGAACTGCTCCCTCTGGTGAGACACGGTGCCCCAGAAAATCAATTTGCGCTGCGCCAAACTGGCATTTGGCCGGGTTGATTATCAACCCGTGTGCTTCCAACTTTTGAAAAACTGTAGTGAGGTGTTTTTCGTGTTCCTCCTCTGAGGCGCTGGCTACTAAAATATCGTCCAAGTAGACAAAAACAAATGGAAGGTCACGCAGCACTGCGTCCATCATCCGTTGAAAGGTTTGCGCGGCGCCTTTAAGGCCAAAAGGCATGCGTAAAAACTCAAAAAGTCCGAACGGGGTTATTACCGCTGTTTTGGGAATATCCTCTGGTCGAACCGGGACCTGATGATAACCGTGGACCAGGTCTATTTTAGAAAAAATGCGCGCTTTTGCCAGGTGCACTGAGAAATCCTGGATATGCGGAATCGGGTAGCGATCCTGAGCTGTGGCATTGTTCAACCTGCGATAATCACCGCAAGGTCTCCACGAGCCGTCAGCTTTAGGCACCATATGCAGGGGGGAAGCCCAAGCGGACTTCGAGCGGCGAATTATGCCCAACCTTTCCAGGTTGGCGAACTCCTCCTGTGCCACGGAGAGCTTAGCTGCATCCAAGCGCCGAGCTTTAGCAAAAACTGGTGGGCCACTCGTGGTTATAAAGTGCTCCACCCCATGTTTCGCCACCTTAGCTGAAAAAGTGGGAACTGTGAGTGCTGGAAACTGGTGTAGAAGGGTGTGGAACTTACCACCTGCTGCGGCGACATTGGTCTGTACTGGCGGCGGGCACACCCGAGCTGCACAAGGGATAGAACAGAAAGAGAGTGCATTTACTAGGCGTTTGTTAGCCAGATCAACTAACAAACCATGTGAACACAGAAAATCAGCACCTAACATATTGAAGCTCACTGCCGCTATGATGAAGGTCCACTTGTAAGCGCGGCCGTGGAAGGACAGAGACAAGGTTCTCTCTCCGTAAGTCTTGATGCTGGAGCCGTTGGCCGCTGTTGCTCCGTCTCCGCGGGGTCCAGCCACCCGATCTGCATAAGTTGCAGTGATGAAGCTCCTCTGGGCTCTGGTGTCCATGAGGAATTGCCGCCCGGAGCCCGCATCTGTCAAATAAAGCAGCTTGTTCCGTTCGCCGAGAGTGGAAGCTGCTAACGACTCCTGGCCCGGTCGTTTCCCCGTTTTTTGAAACTGCACGGCGGGATGCATCTGTGCGCCTTCTCGGCGAAGCGACGGTGGTAATAGCAGGGGTTGTCATGCCCCCTGGCTCGGGATCTCGTCGCCGCCGTCGTCGCTGGGGTGGGATCTGCTGCCTCTGGCTCCACACTGCCCCCGGCCGTCGTGCCGAGGTCTGCCGCTGCCACAGAGGTCTCTTGCTCGTTGCAGGCGTTGAGGAGCCGCTCCGCCTCCTGGGCCAGCTCGCGGAAGTCCTGCTGGTTGACACACTGTCTGCTGGACAGGGAACCTCTCGTGTGCGCTGGGAGGGTTCTCAGGAAAATATGCTTGAAAAGGAACGCGTCGTTGTCCGTCCCGATCATCTGTAGCATGTCCTCCATGAGGACAGTCGGTCTGCGTCCACCTCTGTCGCGCAGGTCCAGCAGCTGCCTGGCTCTTGCCTCCGCCGACGGCATGAAGCTCCTGATGAGGGTGGCTTTCAGCGCGTCGTATTTGCCGGCAGCGGGTGGTTGCTGCACCAGGCTCCACACACACCGAGCCGTGCGGCTGTCGAGCGTCGCGATGACATTATGGAATTTAATGTCATCTGCTGAAACTCCCCCGAGCAGGAACCGCGACTCCACATGCTGGAACCACGAGTGCGGGTCGTTTTGCCAGAACTCGGGGAGCTTAATCAGTCTTGTGCCCCTGCTGGCATTCCCCGGTGAATCCGGGTCTGAGTGGCTGTCTCCCAGCTCTTCCATATCAATCATGAGGCTGTCCTCCAGCCTCGGCGTGCTCAGATTCATGCGTAGGTCACCAACTGTAGGAGTCAAGAATTGAGGAGACTGGATAATTTTCCAGAATCTGCTTTAATTCTCATCCATCCTACGTCCTCTCTCGATCGGAGTGAAAAGAGACAGGACGCAGTCACACACATACATTTATACACTCATCTCGAACAATACATCACACAAAAGTCACAATACTCAGCTACATGGCTGCACGGTGGCGCAGTGGTTTAGCACTGTGGCAGCACAGTTTTACCCTCGGCCGGGGGATCGCGGGGATCATGAGATCGTGGGTTCGATCCCAGCCCCCGACCAACAGTGAGCTGTGTGGAGTTTGCATGTTCTCCCCGTGTGGCGTGGGTTTACTCCGGGATTTCTCCGGTTTCCTCCCGCATACCAAAAACATGTAGGTTTAGGGCGCTCGCGCACGCAGCGACCAGCAGCCGGTGGCTTGTCACCAGACTGCAAACCAAGTCTACCTACGGATACAAATAACAAAAAAAAAAAAAATCCTTTCATCTGTAATAGAACACCCAGAGTCCTTCTGTTCTCCTCTCTGACCCCCAAAGGTCAGGCCGGGTAATCTTCTCCTCTCTCCTGAGTCCCCAGGGGGTGCAGACACATCTTCCTCTTGAGGTGTGAAGTCAATACACATGGCTAGCTCAAAGTCTCTCTTGGCTGAATTCAGCCAGTCACATGTGAGTCACATAGGTTATAATTATGGGCTCCACAGTATATTCATTTTGACTGCTTCAAATCTTTATGCTGTACCCAAGAATGGTATCATATTCCATCTTGCTAGGTCAGATTTTATTTTTGTCACCAGTGGATCGTAGTTTAGTGTTATAATTTTGTTGAGTTGTTTCGGGATATTGACCCCCAGATATTTCATAGATTCCATCTCCCAGTTAGTTTTGAGTTTGCTTAGTGAATAATGATTTGGGTCATAGTTGAATGTTAAAACTTGGGTTTTGTGCATGTTTAATTTGTACCCCGACAAATCTCCATAGTCTGAAAAAACTGAGATTAGTTCTGGTAAAGAAGTGTCCGGCTGCCCTAGGTATATTAAAATGTCATCAGCAAAGAGTGCTATTTTATGTTCCTTCTGACCAAGTGTAATACCTTGAATTTTTTGATTCTGTCTTATCCATTGGCTCAGAGGTTCTATGAAGATTGCAAAGAGCAGTGGAGACAGGGGGCAGCCCTGACGACATCCTCTTTCCAGCTCAAAAGATGATGATAAATTACCGTTAATCCTTATTTTAGCTGTTGGTTTTTTATATAGTGCCTGGATAGTTCTAATGAAGTTGTTATGAAAATTGAAACTGGATAAGATTCTATATAGGAAAGACCAGTCAACCAAATCAAATGCTTTTTCCGCATCCAATCCCAATATGACTGCATTTAAGTTATATTTTTTATATGATGAATTATGTGTAAAGTACGTCTAATGTTGTCTTGTGTCTGTCTTTGTCTTATAAAACCTGTTTGGTCTAAGTGAATTAAGTCTGTCAGTATATTTTCTAACCTTTTGGCAAGGATAGTGGTAAAAAGCTTATAGTCCTGATTTAATACACTGATTGGTCTATAGTTGGAGCATTCTAGTTTATCCTTTTCAGGTTTAGGTATAACTGCAATGACCCCTTCTCTCCAGGAGGGGGGGATTTCCCCTGTGTGGAGGACATAGTTAAATGTTTTCAGGAGGAGAGGAGATAGTTGCTGTTTAAAGGTTTTGTACCACTCTGCTGTATAACCATCTGTTCCTGGGGATTTGTTAGCTTTAAGTTTCATAATTGCTTTATCCAATTCTTTAGGTTGTATTTCTGACAGTAGTGTTTTATTTTGTGACTCCGTAAGTTGGGGAAGGTTTAATGTGTTTAGGAATGCCTCGGATGCGTTTTTATGATTTTTGAGGGAGTATAAGTTCTTATAGTAGTTCTCGAAGTTTTTAAGAATATCCTGAATTCTGAATTTTATTTCCTTTGATACTGGATCTCTGATTTTGTAGATTGCTCTTTCTGTTTGTTGTTTCCTCAATTTATAGGCTAGTAATTTTGCTGATTTACTGCCTGTTTCATAGTATTTTTGTTTCAGAAATGTAAGTTTCTTCTGGATTTCTATTGTGTAGATCTCATTTATTTGATTTTTTAATTTCCTTAATCTTGAGCGAGTCATTAGAATGAGTGTTGCCTTTGTGTTCATTTTCTAGGTTCTTAAATTCTGACTCTAATGTGGTTAGTTTTTCTTGTCTCAGTTTCTTTTGGGTTGCCAGTTTTGCAATAATCTTTCCCCTTATTACAGCTTTGCATGCATCCCACAGTATTAAAGGGGATACTTCTCCATTATCGTTTTCTTCCAAATATCTGAGAATATCTGATTCCAATTCATCTTTCAGTGGTCCTCTCAGGACATTTGAATTCAACCTCCAAGAAAATGTATTATTTGTGTATTTTTGGATCCTTAAGTCCATATAGATCGGACTGTGGTCAGAGAGATCCATCAGTCCTATTTTACATGTTTTTACTCTTCCAATGTCTCTATTAAACATAAAAAAATAGTCAATCGTTGAGTAAGATGAATGTGGCGTTGAGTAAAATGTATAATCTTTTACACTGGGGTTGAGTTCCCTCCACACATCACAGATTCCCATTTCTTTTAGTAGCATCCGAGTTTTCCTGCTTTGAGTGTTATTTTGATGTGGAGAATTACCTGATGCATCCCAGTATGGATTCAGTCTTAGATTGAAGTCTCCACCACATATCACTAAACCTTGGGCTTTAGTTATCATTAGGTCAAATACATTTTTATAAAATTTCCAGTTAGCCCCTGGGGGTGCATATACATTCAGCAGGGTGATATCTTCTCCCTCTAGCCGCCCAGTTACCAAACTGTATCTCCCTTCTTTATCTTTGTGTTCTAATTTTTTTTCAAATGTAATTTTGGTTGATATCAATGTCGCTACTCCCCTCCTCCTTCCTGACTTATATGAAGATGAAGAGATCATTTTAAACCCTTGTCTACTGAGTTTAGTGTGCTCCACGTCTGTTAGGTGGGTTTCTTGTAAAAATATTATTCCTGCTTTGTCTTTTTTCATTTTGCCTAGAATCTTGGATCTTTTAACTGGATTCAGGATTCCTTTTACATTATCTGAGATTATTTTGGTTACACCCTGTTTCTCCATTGTGTTGTCTTATTTAGTATAACAGTGTGGTGGCCCTCTTTTGTGCTACTCAGAAACTGAAAGAACATTAAGAACATAAAAAACATTAAGAACATAGTGTATAAAACTTTAAAACAAAAAACTGACAAAAGAACTTCCTGAGCTGAGGTCTTTTTAGAGACCCTGGAAGAGCCTTGATGGAGTGTAGGCTCTGAGGGAAATTCCTCAAACTCTGTTACGTGTTGAGGGCCCTCTCTTACCCCTGTAAGTTGACCCATGCTTTTAACGTGAATTTCAGAACCCAATCCGAACTTGTAATGATTTTATTTATTTTTTTTTTTATGCCTATACCCTGTGAAATTGTGTGCACCCTCCCACCCCCATCACAGCGGACATTCACGCTAAAACAGTATTTGTTAGTGTGGGGAGAACATGTGGATCATTGTCACATTTCTATTTTAACAAGTTTTTTTTTTTTTTTTTTTATTAAAAAGACTTATTTGTTTCTAATATTATGACTGTTCCATGAAATGTTTTACCACATGCTGGATATGCATCTCCTTTAATGCTTGTTACCTTGTATGAGGGGGGTTGGATGTGCAGATTGACTAAAAAAAAAAAAAAAAAAAGGTCGTTATTCCAATCTGAAGACGGCCAGTTTATCCGTGACACTCTGGCGGTGGGTTTCCTGCTGCTGGCCCGTGGTTTTTGAAGGTCTCTGTGTGGTCCACGTTTGAGCTTTGATTCTATCGCTCGGGTCTGCTGCGAGTTTAAACACCGTTACCGGGAGCCCTCTTCTCGCCATGTCAGCTGTTGCTTCTTCCGCCGAATTATAGAGACATGTCTCCTCACCGTAGAAGACCCTTAACTTCGCAGGAAATGGCGTCTGAAAGCGCAGTTTCTTCTCTCTTAGCACCTTTTTCGCGTCATTGTATTCCCGGCGCTTTTTAAGGACCTCCGGGGCGTAATCGTGTTCCACGAAGACTTTTCTCTCTTGGTGCATAAATCCTTTTTTCTGCCAAGCCAATCTTACAACCTCTTGTTTTATTTTGAAATTGGAAAATCTCACCAACACCGAACGTGGGGGCGCTTCCGCCGCTGGCCTAGCGGCTAACGTACGATGGGCCTTTTCTATCTTCAAGTCGGTGGTTTGGGGAATATCCAATTTCTCTCTTAGTAAAGAATCCACGCAGTCTGCCATTGAGTTGAAACCATCTTCGGCTCCTTCTTTCAGACCATGAATTCTTATGTTGTCTCTTCTTTGTCTTCCTTCTTGGTCGGTTAGCTTAGCCTCTATTGTTGACTGTCTCTTGCGTAGGTCCAGCACGGAATCTTCAAGCACTTTTATTCTTTCCTCTGCTTCCAAGATTCGGTTCTCGGCCTGGTCCACTCTGCTGTTTGTCCTTTTTAATTCGTCTCTGAATTCACGAAATTCGGCCCAAACCTCTCGGCGAAATCGTCGTAGTTCTTCAAATAGCGTTTTCAAGCTAACCTTCTTGTTAGCTACATTCAGCTCCTCGTCTTCTGAACGGAAATCTTCCGGTTCAGATTCTCCGGCCGATGCGTGTCCTGGCCTGGGGAATTTCGGTTTCTTCTGTTTTCCTTTAGACATGATGATTTTGTCTTTTGCTTTTCACTCTTCCAAAAATCCGTTAAATCCGATTTTCAAGATATTTTCTTGGATTGGGTCTGGGAGCTTCAGCGTTAAGCTGCTATCACCATGGCGTCCAGACCGGAAGTCAGAGAGAGGAATTGTTTTGAGATGTGACTATGCAAGCTCCAGTGAGAGGGTAAGAAGTAATTTGCTCAGTCAAAATGTCTGGAAAAAGAGACTTCCGGTTATGGCTGCCACGTAGGACGGACGTGTCTCGCTCTGCT
Organism: Pholidichthys leucotaenia; assembly: GCA_020510985.1. NCBI lineage: Eukaryota > Metazoa > Chordata > Actinopteri > Cichliformes > Pholidichthyidae > Pholidichthys > Pholidichthys leucotaenia. The sequence goes on along the minus strand of CM035837.1, from coordinate 55,855,748 downwards.
CTGCTCCTGGAGAAAAAAATCGGCAAATAACTCTCTCATTTGGGACAGAACGTATCCCAGCATTTGAGCGAGGATATGTCGGCGAAGCCTAAGGCTGGAAAACCAGGAAAAGGAAAAAGCGAGCCGCCGAAACAGTCCAAATTAACGGACTTTCAGGTCTGTGACGCAGCAAACAAGGCTCCATATATGGCGGAGGAGGCTGGCGGCGGTGCGATTTCTGCGGGGAATGGCGCAGATGCGCTGATGGCTGCCATGAGTTCAATGAGAGCGGACTTTTCCTCTAGATTTGATGGGATTATGACAGCGTTGGAAGGAATAAGAAAGGAATTGGGTGACTGTGTAGAACGAACGGCGCAGATGGAGCTCCGTCTCGCTAGTGCTGAAGATGACGTCACCCGTCTTCAATTAAAGGTGCGCACTTTGGAAAAAAAAAATAAATCTCTGGAAGATAATATTTTGGATTTGGAATCTCGGTCGAGACAGAATAATTTGAGGCTGGTGGGTCTTCCAGAGGAATCAGAAGGTCGGGACGTATGTTCCTTTCTGGAAAAGTGGATTCCGGAGGTGCTGGGCAGCGAGGAGTTGCAATCAGCAGTGGTTCTGGAAAAAGCACATCGTATTGGCCCACGGAGAGATAAGGGACCGCCGAGGACCTTAATTATGAAGTTTCTTAGCAACAGAGACAGGATGAAGATCTTCAACGCTGCACGTGCTAAAGGAGAGATTAAACACCAGGACCAGCAGGTGCGGTTCTACCCAGATTTGGCCACAGGAATCCAACAATTGAGGAAGCAGTTTGATCCCGTACGTAAGGAGATGCGCAACCTTGGGATTCGTCATGGTGTAATCTATCCTGCGAGACTGCTGACCACGTATGAGGGCAGAACCCACATCTTCAAGACCCCAGAGGAGGCGCAGGAGTTCATCAAGAAGATCAAAGAAGAAGAAGAGACTGGTGGGAGCTAAGCATGAACAAAATATAAGGTAGAATAATTAAGCATTTGCACAGGCATCTGACTGACTTGAAGTAAATAGTAAGTTTACAAAATATAGATTGTATTATATATTAAAAAAACAAAACAAAAACAAAACAAACAAAAAAAAAAAAAAAAACTATGATGCACAAAGTTGTTAAAAATTTTGGAGTTAAGTTGGAAAACTACAGAGGAGAGTTAATGTTACGTCATTAAAAGCAGTAGAGTTAGGGTGATTGGGAGGATGAAGAAGGAGTGGCTTAGGCTGTTCCCCGTGGGTGTGGAACGGTCGATGGCTATATCGGGAGACAGAATTTTTCTTTTGATTTTGGGGGGTTTGCCACAAGTGTGGGAAGGGGGAATTTGTTTGTGTGTAGTTTGTAGGATGAATGTTCAACCACTCATGTTTTTGCTTCTCTGTATGAGCATGTTTACACTGCAAGGTAATCCCAAACTCTCTATTGATCATGGACCAAAGTGTTAATCTTAATTTAACTTCATGGAATTGCAGAGGTCTACAAAATTTAAAAAAACTTAAACAAGTTATGAATAAAATAAAGGACATGGGTTCAAGAATTGTGTTTTTACAAGAAACTCATCTGATAGAGGAGGATGTTAAAAGAATTAGGAGTAGATGGCAGGGAAGTGTATTCACCTCTTCATTTTCATCCCGAGCCAGGGGAGTTATGACTCTCATACATAAATCAGTTCCTTTTCAAGTGAAAAATGTAATTGGAGACAAATTTGGAAGATATGTAATCATTCAAGGTTCTTTGCTATTAGAAAATATAAATCTTGTGAACTTATATGGTCCCAATATAGATGATCAGAAGTTCTTTGCTAATTTATTTCTCATCTTATCATCACTTACAGGGCAACATATAATAGCAGGGGATTTTAATTGTACATTGAATCCAGGTGTGGATAGATCAACAGGACTGGATTGTATGCACATTGGATGTAGGATGACTATTAATCATTTTATGAAAGAATTGAGATTGTTAGATATATGGAGAGAAATGAAACCACAAGTTAAAGCCTATTCTTGTTATTCCAGTACCTACAAGACATTCTCACGTATTGATTATTTTTTGATTTCCACAGAATTAAGGTCCAAGATTCAAAACTGCTTTTATGATAACATCGTGATCTCTGATCATGCACCCTGTTGTCTAATATATGTAGATAAAAAATTGACAAAGGAATCAGGTAGATGGCAATTTCAGCATAAATGGCTTCAGGATGAGGAATTTGTCAAGTATATAGAAAAACAGATAGACGAGTTCTTTGACATCAATACTACACAAACATCAGCATGTGTAAAGTGGGAGGCTTTCAAAGCTTTTATTAGGGGACATATTATTAGTTATACAGGATCAAAATCTAAGAAGACTCGAGAGGAGAGAGCTAAATTGGAACATAAAATAAAAAATCTTCAGGAAAAAGTGTATGCAGGAAGTGACCCAAGGTTGGAGAATGAATTACTGATTTTGAGAGCTGAATACGACAAAAAATCAGCGAATAGAGCTGCCTCGAGTCTTCTAAGATTGAAACAATCTTTTTATGAACAAGGTGAAAAATCAGGAAAATTATTAGCATGGCAGATTAAACAATTGGAAATTAAAACACCAATTACCAGTATTATAAGTAATGGACAGGTAGTTATAGATCCTTTAGAAATTAATAGAGCCTTTAGAGATTACTATGAAAAATTATATGATACCAAAAATGAACCTGATTTAACAAAACTAAATGGGTTTTTGAACGAACTATCTATACCGTGTATTCCAAATGAAAACAGGGAGATATTGGAGTCTAAAATTAGTCAAGAAGAAGTTGGGCTAGCCATTGATAATATGAAATCAGGAAAAAGTGCAGGACCAGATGGTCTTCCAGTTGACCTTTATAAAAAATTTAAGAATAAATTAATAAAACCTTTTTTGGAAATGGTTTTAGAAGCATTTCAAAATAATAATTTACCATCATACATAAATAATGCCTTAATTATACTGCTGCCAAAACCAGGTAAGCCCTCTAATAAATGTGAAAATATGAGACCAATAAGCCTATTAAACGCCGACCTTAAGATAATCTGTAAAATTTTAGCAAGACGAATACAAGAAATTTTACCAAATATTATTAATCGAGATCAGAATGGCTTTATAAAGGGTAGACAAGGCTTCCATAATGTAAGAAGACTATTTAATATTATTTATTTTAATAAAGAAGCACCGGATACAGCTCTCCTATCATTGGACGCCGAAAAGGCCTTTGATAGAGTTGAATGGCCCTTTCTTTTTGAAGTCCTACAAAGGTTTGGACTTGGAAATAATTTCATAAAATGGGTTCAAATAATATACAATAATGCTACAGCAGAAATCCTAACAAATAACAATATTTCAAAACCAATAAAAATCAATAGAGGATGTCGACAAGGCTGTCCACTTTCACCTTTACTGTTTACTATGGCAATTGAACCTTTAGCGATAGCGATACGTTTACATTCACAAATATATGGAATTAAAGTTGGACCAACAGAACATAAAATCTCCCTGTACGCCGATGATATAATTTTGTTTATGTCGAATCTAAAAAAATCAATTCCAACCTTGTTGAATTTAATAAAGAATTTTGGGGAAATATCAGGATATAAAATAAATAAAACTAAATCTTCAATATTAATGCTAAATGAGACCCAGAGAAATTACTCAGCCCCTGAGGTAAATCAATTCAATGTTGTAAATCAGTTTAAATATTTAGGAATTCAAATTATGCCTAAGCTAGAATCAGTCGCCAGTGTCAACTATGAAGCCTTAATGTCAGATATCAGTGAGTTAACTCAGAGATGGATGTCACTACCAATGTCGATGATCGGGAGAATCAATATAGTTAAAAGTAATATTTTACCTAAAATACTTTATTTATTTCAATACATTCCCTTATCACCACCTTTAGATCTATTCTCAAGAATAAAAAAAAAGTTAGTGGAATTTATATGGAACAACAGGAGGGCTAGATTACGTTTGTCTTTATTATATTTACCATTTGATCGTGGAGGTCTGAAATGTCCAAATTTTATGTTGTATTATTGGTCGGCACAACTGAGGTCTATGACATATTATTTTTCATCAAATGATCTCCCTCACTGGACTGAAATGGAATCATACAATTTACCTTTACCTCTTCCCATATTCATATACTCAGATTCGGCAAAAAAATTACAAAAACAAGTTAAAAATCCATTTGTAAAGCATATGATCAAAATATGGTGTGAAGCTAAAAACTATTTAAAAGAACCACAGTTATTGTCACAATTTAGTCCAATATGGGGTAATCAATATTTTAAACCAGGGAGAGCGGACGCTGTATTTAAAGTATGGAATTTAAAAGGGATACAAAAGATTCAGGATTTATATTTGCCAGGTGCAAACAACATAATGTCTTTTGAAGAGCTGAGGATCAAATTTAATCTCAATAGAACACATTTTTTTAAATATCTTCAACTTAGAAACTTTATTCGATCAAATCAAAATAAAGCTCTCACTCGACCTATTTATTCATCCTTGGAAAAAATGATGATGAAAGATAGTAAAAGAAAGGGTATTATTTCAGAGTTTTATAACTCATTGACACTATCTTCAAGTGAAAATTCACTGAAAAGATTAAACTACTGGAAAGAAGATCTGCAAATTGAAATTTCAGAGGAACAATGGGAATTGGCTTGTACAGAAGCTCAAACCAAATCAATAAATGCACGCCTTAAATTGATACATTTCAAATGGTTAATGCGGATGTATGTTACACCGGAGGAGTTAAATAGATATAACAAAAATATACCAGATACATGCACAAAATGCATGGAAAGTAAAGGAACCCTATTTCATTGTTTATGGGAATGTAGATTAATAAGAATGTTTTGGGAAGAGGTGAGGGTAACAATTGAAAAAATAATCTCAAAACAAATCATATTGAATCCTAAACTGTTTTTGTTGGGTCTGTACCCAGAAAAGCATAATTTTAATAAAAGTGAAAGAACATTCATAGACCTCAGTTTGCTTAATGCCAAAAAATGTATTGCACTATTATGGAAAAAGACTCATAGACCAGATGTGACTCAGTGGTTAAGACAGATGTTAACAAACCTTCCATTAGAAAGAATAACATATATACTAAAATCAAAGGAAATTGTGTTTGAGAATATATGGAGACCTTTTATTGATTATGTAAAAAATTTAAACATAACTCTTGAAGAAGAAGGTGAATGATGTGTGTGGACCTTGTAAATTCCAAACTGGTGAACATAATATGTATACTTATGTATTGGATTGTCTAGACTAAACAGAGGAGCATTGTTGAAGACTTGATTTTGTTGGTGGTTGTTGGTGTTTTTAGTGCATTTTTTTTTTTTTGTAGTACTTTAGTGTTAGTGTTTGATTGTTTGTATCATGTTTGTTAAAAAAAAAAAAGGTTCAATAAAGATATTGTGGAAAAAAAAAATGTCTGGAAAAAAGTTTGAAAGTGGCACTCATAAAATTACTGAAAGAAGAAGAGCTTAGGGAAAATGAATTGCTCAAAAAATCCCGAAATGTAAAGGATTTTTCTAAGTTCAATTCAATTCAACTTTATTTATATAGCGCCATTTCACAACAACAGTCATCTCATAGCACTATCAACTGTAGGGAGGACCCCCACAGTTGCAGAAAGACCCCAGCAATCAGGCGATCCCCTGTGAGCAAGCACTTGGCGACGGTGGAGAGGAAAAACTCCCTTTTAACAGGAAGAAACCTCCAGCAGAACCAGGCTCAGGGAGGGGCAGTCATCTGCTGCGACTGGCTGGGGGGTGAGGGGACAGAGAAGAAGAAAAGAACAGACATGTAGAGAGCAAACAGCACGATGGGGACTCAATCTATGGGAGAGAACAAACAAATGTTAATGACCAGCAAAAAAAAAATTTCATAGAGAGTGAGGAAAGGAGTGAGGCCCAGTGCATTACTGGAGGTCCCCCGGCTGACTAAACCTATTAGCAGCATAACTAAGGGAGGGTTCAGAAACACATGATCCCTCCCTAATTGTAGGCTATATCAAAAAGGTAGGTTTTAGCCCTATTCTTAAAAACAGAGATCGAGTCTGACTCCCGAATCCAGATTGGCAGCTGATTCCACAGGAGAGGAGCTTGATAACTGAAGGCTCTGCCTCCCATTGTACTTTTGGAGATTCTAGGTATTACAAGTAAACCTGCATTTTGGGAGCGTAGTGCTCTGTTAGGATGATACGGTAGTATCAGATCTTTTAAATAAAAAGGAGCCTGATTGTTTAGAGCTTTGTAAGTAAGAAGAAGGATTTTAAACTTAATTCTAAACTCTATGGGAAGCCAATGAAGGGAGGCCAGAACCGGAGAGATATGATCTCTCTTTCTAGTACCTGTTAAAACTCTTGCTGCAGCATTTTGGATCAGCTGAAGACTTTTTAAAGATGTTTTAGGACAGCCTGATAATAAAGAATTACAGTAATCTAATCTCGAGCTAACAAAAGCGTGGATCAGCTTCTCAGCATCACTCTGAGACAAGATGCTCCTAATCTTGGCAATATTACACAAATGATAGAAGGCAGTCTTAGAAACAAATTTAATATGTGAATTGAACAAATTTAATATGTGAATTGGGAACAAGTTGGAACATTGAGTGGAGGAGGCTGCTAATTACGCACGGAGGAGACAGGTGGGCTGTTAAAGCACTCACCTGGAGGAGCTGTCATGAACCGAGGGCTGGAGGATTTCCGCCAGACTCAGTCTTATGGCTTTTTCTGTGTATTTAGTCACCTGTTGTTATTTCTGCCCTTTTGGATTATGTATTTATATCTGCTTGTCATTTCTCAGTTTGTGTTAGTGTTATACTTTCTATTTTCTGTACTCATTTATAATTACACTTTGGTATGGTATGCTATTCCTTTACATCTTCAGTATTGTCCTTTTTTCTGTTGACAGCTGTCAGGGGCGTGAAGCTTCATGTGGGCGTGCTTGTCAGCTGTCAGTTTGTGTTCTGCCTCCCCCTCGCTTACCCAGCTGATCCTGATTAGGTATTATTCTCTTCTCCCGCCTGCTTGGGCACCCACGCCTGCTAATTATTATGTGATGGGTTTTGAACTATATTTAAGAGCCCTGTTTTTCATTTGATCTTGTTGCCGCTTTGGTTTGTCACTCCTAATCTCCACCAGAGCCCTGCTTTGCTCTGGCAAGTATTCTTGTAAGTAATTTCCCTCTTGTTCGCTTCTTTGTTTTTTGAGCACGTTGTGGACCTTTGTGTTTATCCTTAAGTTAATAAACTTCACTAACGAACAGTTCAGCACATGGGTCTTGTTTTCTCTGCCCAGAAAGGGCAATTCATGACAGAAAGCGTCCATCTGTGAGCAATGAGCCGGTGGAATCAGCTCCAATGTTGACGCCTGCACCAACGAAGAACAAATGCTTGCGCAAAAAGAAGCCTCCAGCCTCCCGTCATTCTCCGGCGGCAGCCCCGCCTCCTCCTCCCAAACCTTGGCCCGCTCCATCGGCTGGGGAGCTGGAGGAACGAAGGCAGGTTTTACTGGCGGAGACAGACCTCCTGCTGGAGGCTAAGCCGTGGCTCCTCCCGGACTTGGCACAGGAGCTAAAGGAATATTCACCGAGGGAACCGGAGTTGGAGCTGATGGTGTAGTGCCCCCCGACTCCGAAGCCTCTCCCCCTCCTCGATGAGTCTACGCCTCCATTTCCCTCTCATTACCGCCACTCCAAGAAATCCCGTCAGAAGAACGCATCCACCTCCTCTTCAGCAGCCCCTCCTTCATCGAGGCAGAAATCTCCCACAGCGACCCCCTCAGAATTTTCTTCTCCAGCTACGTCCTCAGCCAATCCTGCTATTGCTGCTTGCTCTCCCTCTTCCTCGGTGATTTGTCCAGCTGCTGATGGACTGGTCGTTTCCTTCCCGGCTCTGCCCACCACCATGCCTGCAGAGACAGCTCCTCTATGATCCTCTGAGGGGTCCACGACAGCTGCAGTTGCGGAGAGGGTGGATTATACACCAACTGCAGCAGAAAACAATCATGCTCCGGGAACACAGGCGAGTGTTTTTTCATTATTCATCGCCTAAACATGAAGTACCTTGTCTGATTCCCGGTGGTGAGGCTCAGACTGTGTGATTCTCTGAGCCCTCACCATCTGCTGCAGCTATACTCTTCTCTCCTGCTCTCTCCATGCCTCCTATTTTTCCCGAGCACCCGCCGATCCCAGGGTTGGGCCACCGGGCAATAGAGGAGCCTGCAGGTCCGGAAGACCAAGTCCTAGCCTCGCAACCATGGACTGGACAAGGGTAGGGCGCTGCCTCCTACCTGAACCCTGCAACAGCGAGAGAGCATCTCCCAGCTTCAGTGACTAAGGATCCAGCACCAGCAGAGGAATCACCTCCGGACTTCACACAGGATGAACCACCTTTGTGGGTTACCTCTCCAGAGGAGACCAGGATCGCACTGACCACCATGCCTGCTACAGGGGCCACCGCAGCGGAGTGGGAGCTGGACCCCCAAAAGACCACACCCGATACATTGTCGCCTGGATTGTTGGAGTCCTGGATGGCGGTGGAGCTTGAGTACAGGCAAGTACACTCCTTTGTCTCTGTTCCCCTTTTGGAGAAATCTTGCCTGGCTCTAGGTGGGGAGAGTCAAATGCAGCCATCAGCCGCATCTGAGCTCACTTTGCCAGGCTCCACCGCTACCAGTGACCCTGACCCTGTGTATGTGCATTCTTTGTCTGAGCTTTCTCCCAGGGTCACCGAGAATGATCCACCTGTGCCAGATGCCCCCGTGGATCCAGGTTTGCCTTCTGAGATTGCCGTGGGTCCAGCTCCTCCCACTGAGGTCTTCGAGGGCGCAGCGCTACTCCAGCCCAGAACCACCGTGGGCACTGCATTGCTCCAGCCCGGGGCCACCGCGGGCGCTGCATTGCCCCAGCCCGGAGCCACCGCAGGCACTGCACTGCTCCAGCCTGAAGTCACCGTGGGTTCAACTTCCCAGTTTGAGACCACCGAGGGTGCTGCTGGCCTGACCGAGGGTGTCATGGTTCCCCTTCCTCCTCTGCCAGACGCTGTCGTGGTCCCCCCTCCTTCTCTGCTGGGCACCATCGTGGTTCCCCCTCCTTGGCTTTTATTCCCACCGCTGGGCCTCACCATGGGGGAGCTACCTCCCGGGCCACCTCTCTAATTCAGGTGGCTTAAGAACTCTGGTCAGCTGCCTGATGGACTGAGCCATTGGGATGGGTGGCCCATGATCTCTGGCAGGCCATCCGACTCGGACCACCTTGCCATCCGCCAGGCCTGGGACTTTGGTCCCCCCCACGAACTCTCCAGCTCCTTGGCCCGGGGGGGGCCTAATCCATTGTTAGTGACTGGTGTGGGTCCTGAGCGGGGTTGTTCTCTCCTGGCCTGTTCCCCCACCACCCACCCTGGGTTGTTCATTGTGGTTCCTGCGGGGGGGTAGGGTCTTCTTCTTTTGGTGCTACCATGGGATGTCTAGGATCCACACCTTGAGAGGAGGGCTCTGTCATGAACCGAGGGCTGGAGGATTTCCGCCAGACTCGGTCTCATCCCTTTTTCTGTGTGTTTAGTGATCTGTTGCTATTTATTCCCTTTTGGATTATGCATTTATGTTTGCTTGTCATTTCTCGGTTTGTGTTAGTGTTATACTTTTTATTTTCTGTACCCATTTATAATTACACTTTTCCTTTACATCTTCAGTATTGTCCTTTTTTCTATTGACAGCTGTCAGGGGCATGAAGCTTTGTGTGGGCATGCCTGTCAGCTGTCAGTTTGTGTTCTGCCTCCCCCTCACTCACCCAGCTGATCCTGATTAGGTATTATTTCCTTCTCCCGCCTGCCCAGGCACCCGCACCTGCTAATTATTATGTGATGGGTTTTGAACCATATTTAAGAGCCCTGTTTTTCATTTGACCTTGTTGCCACTTTGGTTTGTCACTCCTAAGCTCCACCAGAGCCCTGCTTTTCTCTGGTAAGTATTCTTGTAATTTCCCTCTTGTTCGCTTTTTTTTTTTTGAGCATGTTGTGGACCTTTGTGTTTATCTTTAAGTTAATAAACTTCACTAACGAACAGTTCAGCACATGGGTCTCGTTTTCTCTGCCCAGAAAGGGCAATTCATGACAGGAGCAGGGAGAAGAAAGGCCATGATTGCTTACATCAGACAGCTGTGTGTGGGACAGTGGATGCCGAACTTGGTAAAAAGTAGACTGGCTCAAGCATGCATCCATAGACTATGACGATATTTGTGAGCTGGACTTTAAGGACATATGAAGGATTTTTCTTTAAAGAAGGCCAGAAGAAAAACTTCTAAAAAGGTAAGACATGCTATTTGCAGTGTTTCCAGTCACCTGTGCAGATTTTCCATTGCCGAAGGCAGTATCTGTCACACTGTAAAAAGGGAAATCTCAGTAAGATAAAATATCCTAAATCAAGGCTTTATGCTTGTTTTTCTCTCACAAGATAATTTTGACAAGAATTTCTTTTTGTTGTGCAGTTTTCTCTAAGATTTTACTTGCTTTACGAAAGTTTTTACTTGTTTTAACCAATTTAATCTTACTTTGTTGGCAGATATTTTTTTTTCTAATTTTAACTAGAATTATCTATTGCCAGAATTTTTTTGTTTATTTTAATCTGCCAACAGAGCAAGAAAATTTGACCGATCAAATTGCATAAAACAAGTTAAAACTATTGGAAAGCATGTGAAATTTTCTTATACATAAACTGCACAGCAAGAATAAATATCTTGTCAGACAAAAAGACAAGCATCAACAGCCTTAATTGTTCATTTTACTTATATTTTACTTTTTGCAGTGTAATTGTGTTTTCTAGCTCAACGTTGCATTATTTCTCATAGAGAAACAAAAATGAGGCTGTAGTGGTTCAGGAGGTAGAGCAGGTCACCCAATAACTGCAGGGTTGGCGATTCAAATACCACTCCCCCCACCTTGCTGTTGTGTCCTTGGGCAAGACACTTTACCCACCTTGCGTCCAGTGTGTTCATGGTTCATGACACTGATGTATGAATGTGAATAAATGTTCGGTGGTGGTCGGAGAGGCCGTTGGCATGGATTGGCAGCCATGTTTCTGTCAGTCTGCCCCAAGGCAGCTGTGGCTACAGAGGTAGCTTACTACTGTCATTGTCTGTGGAGTGAATGAATAATTGACTCATTTTAAAGTGTCTTTGAGTGTCATGAAAAGTGCTATATACGTAAATGCAATCCATTATTAAAAACATAGCTATTACACATTTTTAAACTGAGATTCTGCATTTTGTAAAATCTGAAATTTCTAGGTATACAGTGTGGTATTTTTTTCCCTTGTAGTATTAAACATGACATTGAATATCAGTATTTTTTTTAAGGTATTATCAAGGTAAGAAATCCCAGTATCATGACAACACTAATGTCCACAACATCGTGGCACTGAGCAATAGTTAAAATCTTCTGTCCCTTATTTGGCTGTGAGAAAGTTGGCAACCCTAGTTACAACCCCTGTAAAAATGAGAGAAGCCCCACTCTTGGAGGCGGTTGATTCGTAGATTTACCTTCTTTAAGTAGTTTTATTATCCTTTCCATTGTTTCAGCTGGCAGCTCTTTTGTTGGTGTCACACTTCCAGTTAAATCAAGCCAGGTGCAACAGCTCAGTCTTCAAGCGTTTTCTTTTACCTGCAGACTAAGATAAGATAAGATAAGATAAGCCTTTATTAGTCCCACAACGGGGAAATTCCAGGATTGCAACAGCACAGGGATAGCAACACTCAGAGCAACAATCAGAAGGCAAGAAAAAAAAAGCAAGAGCAGCTAATATACACTACCGTTCAAAAGTTTGGGGTCACTTAGAAATTTCCTTATTTTTGAAAGAAAAGCACCTTTTTTCAATGAAGATAACTTTAAACTAATCAGAAATACACTCTATACATTGCTAATGTGGTAAATGACTATTCTAGCTGCAAATGTCTGGTTTTTGGTGCAATATCTAGATAGGTGTATAGAGGCCCATTTCCAGCAACTATCACTCCAGTGTTCTAATGGTACAATGTGTTTGCTCATTGCGTCAGAAGGCTAATGGATGATTAGAAAACCCTTGTGCAATCACGTTAGGTCTGCAATGCTGTAATTGCTGCAAATGGAGGATTCTTTGACGAAAGCAAAGTTTGAAGGAAAAAAATATTATTTCAAATACAAATCATTATTTCTAACCTTGTCAATGTCTTGACTATATTTTCTATTCATTTGACAACTCATGGTGGTAAATAAGTGTGACTTTTCATGGAAAACACAAAATAATTGTCTGGGTGACCCCAAACTTTTGAACGGTAGTGTACATATTACTATAAAATATATATACACACACACACACACACAGACACACAGTGCAGAGCATTGTAGCTGGATGGAATAAATATATGAATATATGAACACACAGTGCAGAGCATTGTAGCTAGATGGAATAAATATGTAAATATATAAACACCCACAGTACGGAGCATTGCAGCTAGGTGGAATAAATATGCAAGTATATAAACACACACAGTGCGGAGCAATGTAGCTAGATGGAATAATATGTAGATATATAAAAACACAGTGCGGAGCATTGTAGCTAGATGGAATAAATATATAGATATATAAATATAAACACACCCAGTGCTGAGCATTGTAGCTAGATGGAATAAATATGTAAATATATAAACACACACAGTGCAGAGCATTGTTGCTAGGTGGGATGAAACAGCATAACCGTCTACTTAGTTATCCTACATGGTATGATTATGTGCCCATACATATTCTCACCCTCCATAGCGACCGGTATGTTCCTAGTTGTATGCCGGAGAGGACCATTGTGTAAGTCTATTGCATCTTTTGCATTAAAAAAAACTATTAGTTTGTTACGTCTTTTTGCTATCTCTGCGAGCAGCCCTGCTTAGGTTGTACAGTCTGACAGCCGTTGGTAGGAAGGACCTACGAAACCTCTCGGTTGTGCACCTGGGATGATGTAGTCTGCTGCTAAATGAGCTCCTCAGTGCATCCAGTATGTCCTGCATAGGGTGGAACTCGGACTCCAGCAGAGATGACAGTTTAGCCACCGTCCTTCTCTCTCCTATCTCCTCCATCGGATCAAGGCGCTGCCCCAGGACAGAGCTAGCTTTCTTAATCAGTTTGTTCAGTCTCTTCCTATCGGCTGCAGTAATGCCACTGCCCCAGCAGACCACTCCAAAAGTGATGGCTGATGCCACCACCGTGTCATAGAATGACTTCAGCAGCGCCCCTTGTACACCAAAAGACCTGAGTCTCCTCAGCAGGAACAGCCTGCGCTGTCCCTTCTTGTAGAGTGTGTCAGTATTGTGTGACCAGTCTAGTTTATTGTTCAGATGAATACCCAGGTACTTATAGGATGTCACCATCTCGATGTCTGTTCCCTGTATATTTACTGGTGCTGTGAGGGGCTGCCCATGCCTGCGGCAGTCCACCACCAGCTCCTTAGTTTTCCTCGCGTTGATCTGGAGGCAGTTCCGATGGCACCAGTCCACAAAGTCCTGGATAAGCCCTCTGTACTCAGCTTCATCTCCGTTGGAGATGAGACCAACGGTCGCAGAGTCATCAGAGAACTTCTGTAGATGGCAATGTGTTGTGTTGTGTGAGAAGTCCGCAGTATAAAGAGTGAACAGGAAGGGAGCCAGCACCGTTCCCTGGGGGGCCCCCGTGCTACTGATGATCGTGTCAGAAACAGTCCCGGGTTCTCACAAACTGAGGCCGGTTCGTGAGGTAGTCCAGGATCCATGATGACAGGTGCTGGTCCACCCCTGCGCGCAGCAGCTTGTCCTTCAGGATCATCGGTTGGATGGTGTTGAAAGCACTGGAGAAGTCAAAGAACATGATCCTCACCATATTCCCGGGCTTCTACAGGTGGGACAGAGAACGGTGAAGGAGGAAGATCACCGCATCCTCCACCCCAATGCCATGCTGGTAGGCAAACTGGAGTGGATCCATCGCTGGTTCCACCAGGGGGCGGAGATGAGCAAGGAGCAGTCTCTCCAGGGTCTTCATCAAGTGGGACGTCAAGGCCACCGGTCTGTAGCTGTTCAGGTCTTTGGGGTGGGAAGTTTTTGGTACAGGTACCACACAAGATGTTTTCCACAGCTGTGGTACCCTCCCCAGTTTCAGGCTCATGTTGAAGATATACGTCACAATCCCACACAGCTGGTCTGCACAGGACTAATTTGCATATTTAGATTTGTGCAGGCATCTGTTTTTTGAATGCATATTACAAATGATTCCATAATATTTCCTTCATGACTGAAACAGTTTGATAAATTTATCCTCTATTTGATCTTGCAGGTAAACACAGCAATTCCATTTAATTTATGAATGTATATTTTAGAAAGTCAGAATGTTCAGTTGTTAAATAATAGCTGTTAGAGCTGTTCAGCTTTTAAAGATATGTCATATCTGTGATTTTTTTTTTTAAATTTACAAAATAAAACAGCTGAATGAACATCTGGGCTGCACGGTGGCGCAGTGGTTTAGCACTGTGGCAGCACAGTTTTACCCTCGGCCGGGGGACCGCGGGGATCATGAGATCGTGGGTTCGATCCCAGCCCCCGACCAACAGTGAGTTGTGTGGAGTTTGCATGTTCTCCCCGTGTTGCACGGGTTTACTCCGGGATTTCCCCGGTTTCCTCCCGCACACCAAAAACATGTAGGTTTAGGGCGCTCGCGCACACAGCGACCAGCAGCCGGTGGCTTGTCACCAGACTGCAAACCAAGTCTACCTACGGGTACAAATAAGTAACACAAAAAAAAAAAAAAAAAAAATATTCAGAATCAGATTTATTGCCATTGTTCATGTACTGTGGGGTAAAAAAGTATTTAGTCAGCCACCAATTGTGCACGTTCTCCCACTTAAAAGATGAGGGAGGTCTCCAATTTTTATCATAGGTATACCTCAAGTATGAAAGACAAAATAAGAAAAAAAAAATCAGAAAATCACATTGAAGGATTTTTAATGAATTAATTGGTAAATTCCTCGGTAAAATAAGTATTTGGTCAATAACAAAAGTTCATCTCAATACTTTGTTATATACCCTTTGTTGGCAATGACAGAGGTCAAACATTTTCTGTAAGTTTTCACAAGGTTTTCACACACTGTTGCTGGTATTTTGGCCCATTCCTCCATGCAGATCTCCTCTAGAGCAGTGATGTTTTGGGGCTGTCGCTGGGCAACACAGGCTTTCAACTCCCTCCAAAGATTTTGTATGGGGTTAAGATCTGGAGACTGGCTAGGCCACTCCAGGACCTTGAAATGCTTCTTACGAAGCCACTCCTTCGTTGCCCGGGCGGTGTGTTTGGGATCATTGTCATGCTGAAAGACCCAGCCACGTTTCATCTTCAATGCCTTTGCTGGTGGAAGGAGGTTTTCACTCAAAATCTTACAATACATGGCCCCATTCATTCTTTCCTTTACACGGATCAGTCATCCTGGTCCCTTTGCAGAAAAAACAGCCCCAAAGTATGATGTTTCCACCCCCATGCTTCACAGTAGGTATGGTGTTCTTTCTCCTCCAAACACGACAAGTTGAGTTTTTACCAAAAAGTTCTATTTTGGTTTCATCTGACCATATGACATTCTCCCAATCCTCTTCTGGATCATCCAAATGCTCTCTAGCAAACTTCAGACTGGCCTGAACATGTACTGGCTTAAGCAGGGGGACACGTTTGGCACTGTAGGATTTGAGTCCCTGGCGGCGTAGTGTGTTTTTGATGTAGCCTTTGTAACTTTGGTCCCAGCTCTCTGCAGGTCATTCACTAGGTCCCCCCATGTGGTTCTGGGATTTTTGCTCACCGTTCTCGTGATAATTTTGACCCCACGGGGTGAGATCTTGCGTGGAGCCCCAGATCGAGGGAGATTATCAGTGGTCTTGTATGTCTTCCATTTTCTAATAATTGCTCCCACAGTTGATTTCTTCACACCAAGCTGCTTACCTATTGCAGATTCAGTCTTCCCAGTCTGGTGCAGGTCTACAATTTTGTTTCTGGTGTCCTTTGACAGCTCTTTGGTCTTGGCCATAGTGGAGTTTGGAGTCTGACTGTTTGAGGTTGTGGACAGGTGTCTTTTATACTGATAACGAGTTCAAACAGGTGCCATTAATACGGGTAACGAGTGGAGGACAGAGGAGCCTCTTAAAGAAGAAGTTACAGGTCTGTGAGAGCCAGAAAACTTGCTTGTTTGTAGGTGACCAAATACTTATTTTACTGAGGAATTTACCAATCAATTCATTAAAAATCCTTCAATGTGATTTTCTGGATTTTTTTTTCTCAGTTTGTCTCTCATAGTTGAGGTATACCTATGATGAAAATTGGAGACCTCTCTCATCTTTTAAGTGGGAGAACTTGCACAATTGGTGGCTGACTAAATACTTTTTTGCCCCACTGTAGTACACAAACTAGGAATTTGTCTCGGTGCAATGCTGCAACATTAAACATGGAGTAGCACTAAAGATAAAAATAAAAAACTATGCATGCAATAAAATGTAGAATATGAATGAGTAATACTAATCTATGCAATTTAAAATATATTAACAAGCAGCAGATATTGTGGAGTTCCACATAGTGCAGTCGGTAGTGCAAATGAAAACAGTGATAATTATCATGAGTCTGGTTGAGCTGCTGTACGTAGTGCACGAGAGTCTAATAAGTCACTTAGTGTTCAGCAGTCTGATGGCAGAGGGGAAGAAGCTGTTCATGTAGCGGGAGGTTTTAGTCTGAATGGACCGAAGTCTTCTACCTGAGGGGAGGGGGGCAAACAGTGCATGTCCAGGGTGTGAAGGGTCAGCTATGATCCAACCTGCACGCCTCCGGGTCCTGGAGATGTACAGGTCCTGGAGGGATGGAAGCTCGCAGCCGATCACCTTCTCAGCAGCGCGCACAATGCGCTGCAGTCTTAGTCTGTCCCTGGCGGTGGCTCCTGCGTACCACACGGTGATGGAGGTGGTGAGGATGGACTCGATGATGGCCGTGTAGAACTGCACCAACATCTTGGTGGGTAGCTTGAGCTTCCTCAGCTGCCGCAGGAAGAACATCCTCTGCTGGGCCTTTTTGATGAGGGAGCTGATGGTCGGCTCCCACTTGAGGTCCCGGGTGATGGTAGTGCCCAGGAAGCGGAAGGAATCCACAGTGGTGATGGGAGAGTCTGTGAGGGTAAGGGGGGGCAGAGGGGCTGTGACTTTTCTGAAGTCCACGATCATCTCCACTGTCTTCAGAGCGTTTAGCTGCAGGTTGTTGTGGCTGCACCAGGACGCCAGCTGGGCCACCTCTCTCCTGTAGACGGACTCGTCGCCGTTGGAGATGAGCCCGATGACGGTGGTGTCGTCCGCAAACTTGATCAGCTTGACAGACTGGTGGCTGGAGGTGCAGGAGTTGGTGTACAGGGAGAAGAGCGGGGGGGAAAGTACACAGCCCTGGGGTGATCCGGTGCTGAATTCCTATTCCTGTCTGAAACAGGTTTTATCTTTTTTCACTTACTGTATATTCAAGATAATAGTGTATCTTGCACTTTGGGAAATGGGAGTTGTTCAGTCATCATTATAATTATTTTAGTTTATATCACTATTCAGTGATGGAGTTACACACCCTTGTAACCTCAGCAAAACATATAAAATCTTAGGTCAGTCTGACGAATGGTTCAAGAGATAGGCGAGGATCTCTCTCTCTCTCTCTCTCTCTCAGTGGGCGTGGTCGTGAGTGAGTTGTCTCAAACCTTTCTCAATCTTTTTGTGTTTAAGGTGTTTTTTTGTTAAACAATCTTAAGTTTCATTGTTTTCTGTAGCTGGGGTGGGGTAGGTGTTCTGGGAGAGGGGTTTCTGCTGCCAGCTTTGCTGGTCAGCATGGTTTTGGAGCGAGGCTCCGGGTTTGAGAAGCTGACACGCCGGCATGCTGTCAAACTGGCTCCGGCTGTCAGCTGCTCAGTGGAAGAATGTAGTCTGGCTGTAGGGGAGTTGGTCAGTTATGAAAGCGTTGTCTGCTTCTAGAATGAATAATGCCGTGGTAATTTTCCTAGATAGTGTTGAAAAAGTTAATCAGGTGGGGGAGAGCGGGGTTGTAATTAAAGACACATTGGTTCCTGTTCTGTCTCTGGTAAATCCCGCGAAGAGAATCACAATATCCAGTGTCCCACTGTTTTTAAAGAATGAGCTGTTGGAGAAGGAGCTATCAAGATACGGGCAGCTTTTGTCCCCCATTAAACACATCCTTCTCGGTTGTAAGTCATTCATTCATTCATCTTCTTCCGCTTAATCCTTTTCGGGTCACGGGGGGGCTGGAGCCTATCCCAGCATCTTTGGGCGAAAAGCAGGGTACACCCTGGACAGATCGCCAGTCCATCGCAGGGCCAACACAGAGAGACAGACAACCATTCACTCTCACAGTCATACCTAAGGACAATTTAGAATCCGCAGTTTGATGCCAGTTAACCTAACTTGCATGTTTTTGGCATGTGGGAGGAAACCGGAGAAATCCCGGAGTAAACCCACGCAGACACGGGGAGAACATGGTTGTAAGTCCCCGCATTTAAAACATGTCATGTCTTTTAGACGACAGGTGCTCATGATTTTTTTTTTTGTAACTTAGATTTTTATTCATTTTTCATCATATATATTGCATTCAGATCAGTCTACATTTAAAAACAAAGGGGCTAGAGTAAGAAAGAAAAAAAGGAAAAAAAAAGGGGGGGGGGACAAATGTTGGAGCATCAAGTTTTTAGTTTCCATCTCTTAATTCTTCTGGTTTTTCCAGTGTCTTTGGTTATTCTTTCAATTTCTGTCTCGTTGTTGCACTTTGTAGTGTGTCCATTTCCGCCATTTTTTTTTCATACAGTCCTTGCATTCTTTGTCGATAAGTTAGTTTTTCCATCATACGTATGTCCTCAACAATATCAGTCCATTGCTCTTGGTCAGGAAGAACTTCTGATTGCCATTTTTTTGTGATTGTTTTTTTTACATGCAATCAACAAGATTTTAACTAGATATCTGTCCTCAGCCTGTATTACATTGTCTCTTTTAAGATCACATAAGTACATCAGGTTACAGTTCATTGGTATATTATATCCTAATATCCTCTGTATTGTCACATGTATAGATTTCCAGAATGATGAGATTTTGCTGCATTTCCAAAACATATGTGAGTGGTCTGTATTTTGAGCCCCACATCCCCTCCAGCATAAAGATTGGGTATTTGTATATTTTCCTTGAATCTGTGGTGTAATGAAAAAGCAAATCAGGTTTTTCCATCCAAATTCCCTCCATGTCCTTGAATTTGTTGATGTGTGTTGTGTTTTCCATATTTCCTGCCAGCTTTCTTCTGTTATGTTTAAATTGAGCTCTTTCTCCCATTTCCCCTTTATATAGTTACTTGAATGTTTGTTTGCCATAAGTTTCTGATATAGCTTTGAAATAATTCTTATTTTATTTCCTGCATATGAGCTTAAAATGAATTGTATAATCTCGCTCACGTCTGTTTGGAGGTTATGCCTAATCTTCTTCATATAATAGTCTCTCATCTGCAGATATCTGAAGAATTCCGATCTTTCTAGTTTAAATTTTCTTCTGATGTTTACAAAGCTCCCGAGATCTTTTTTTCCGATATTGCCCCATGCTGTGATTCCCTTGTTCACCAGATTTTTGTATCCCCTATCTTGCTTTGCCGGTTCAAACTGACTGTCAAATGCTACCCATTTCAATAGTTTTATGTCTTCTTCTATATTATACTTTTGTACTATTTTATACCACAGTTCCAAAGTAAATTTAGTGATTGGGTCTATTTGTTTGATTTGCTTATATGCATCTTTATCTCCTATTATGCTTTGTACTGGGAGTCCCAAAATTTCCTTTTCCATTTCTTTCCATTTTGCCTCATATCCTTCGTCGCACCAACATATGACATATCTTATTTGTGCTGAGTAGTAATATTCCTTTAGACTCAGTAGGCCCATGCCTCCTTTCTCTTTTGGTAACTGGAGAGTTTTATATTTCACTCTTGGCTTTTTACCTCCCCAAACAAATCTCGATATCATCCTGTCCCACTTTGAGAACTGGGCACCTGGAATCTCTGTTGGTAGAGTCTGGAAGAGGTAAAGTAATCTAGGTTGTATGCTGATTTTGACTGTCTCAATTTTTGAATTCAGATCCATATTTAAGATTGACCATCTATCAATATCTTTTTTTATTTCTTGTTCCAACCTATCATAGTTTGCTTTATAGATTTTGCTTAGATCTTTAGGTATGTTCACTCCAAGGTATTTTATTTCTTTTTGTTTCCAGTTTAGTTTGATCTTATCAGTTATCTGGTTTAGAGGGTTATAGTGGAATGTCAGTATTTGTGTTTTTGTTATGTTTATCTTGTATCCTGATAATTTTCCACAATTGTTATTCACGCCGGCATTAATGACATCCGTCTCCGGCAGTCGGAAGTCACGAAACTTAATATAGAATCGGTGTGTGACTTTGCAAAAACGATGTCTGCCACTGTAGTATTCTCTGGGCCCCTCCCCAATCTGACCAGTGATGACATGTTTAGTCGCTCGTCATCCTTGAACCGCTGGCTGTCTGTGTGGTGTCCTAAAAATGACGTGGGCTACATTGACAATTGGAGCTCTTTTTGGGGAAAACCTGGTCTTATGAGACGAGACAGCATTCATCCCACTTTGGATGGTGCTTCTCATTTATCTAACAATCTGGCATCTTTTTTATCCAAATTTCCAAAACCGTGACTACTCAGAGTTGGGACCAGGAAGCAGAGTCGCAGTCTTACACGCCTCTCTGCAGCTCCTCTTCATCCGCCACCCCTCAGCTTAGCCCCTGTCTTCCCCATCAGAGAATCGTTGTCTGCTCCCTCCAAAGTGAATAAAAATATAATGTATAAGCATCCCAAAGTGATAAAGCAAAATATTGGTAAAACTCAAATTAAACATAAAGCCTCTAAATTGAATGATTTGGCCTCTGTTCCTCCTCATAATTTAAAAATTAAATGTGGTTTATTAAATATTAGGTCTCTAACTCCCAAGTCTCTGTTAGTCCATGATCTGTTAATTGATCATCAGATTGATTTAATTTCCCTTACAGAGACTTGGTTAGGGCAAGAGGATTATGTTGGTTTAAATGAATCAACTCCCTCTGGTTATTTAAACTGTCAAAATCCCAGAAGTTCTGGTCGTGGAGGAGGAGTAGCATCAATTTACCATTCCAAATTACTAGTTAATGTAAAGCAAAAAACATGTTATAATTCCTTTGAGGGCCTGGTCCTCAGTGTTGGGCACTTTAGCAATTCCAGGTTAAACCCAATTTTATTTGCCATAGTTTATCGTCCCCCATCAACCTATTCAGAATTTTTATCCGAATTTGCTGATTTCTTAGCTGATTTAGTGCTGAAATCTGATAGAATAATTATAGTAGGGGACTTTAATATACATGTGGATGTAGATAGTGACTGCCTTAATGTGGCTTTTAATTCAATATTAGACTCGATTGGGTTTTCTCAGAAAGTAGGAAATTCTACTCATTACCTCCACCATACATTGGACCTTGTTCTGACATATGGCATAGAAATAGAAAATCTTGTAGTGTCTCCTCATAACCCTGTACTGTCAGACCATTGTCTGTTAACCTTTGATTTTACTATTTCTGACTATTTGGCTCCTAAAGAAAAATATTATCACAGTAGATGCCTCTCAGATGATGCTGTTTCCAAATTTATGCAGATTGTTTCCTCTATGCCATGTGTCAACACAACGGAAATAAGCTATAGACAGCTTGCTCCTTCTGTAATTGATAACATGGTGGATAGTGTTTCAGCTTCTCTGCATCAGGCTCTAGACTTGGTGGCCCCCTTAAAAAAGAAAGTCTAATCAGAGATTTTTAACTCCTTGGTTCAACACAGAAACTCGTAGCTTAAAACAGAAGACTCGTCAATTAGAAAGAAAATGGCGCTCTACTAATTTAGATGAAATCTATTTAGCTTGGAGAAATCATCTTTTAATTTATAAAAAATCTCTTAGAAAAGCTAGAACGAGTTATTACTCTGCATTAATAGAAGAGAACAAGAATAATCCCAGGTTCCTTTTCAGTACTGTAGCCAGGTTGACAAAGAGTCAGGACTCTGTCAATCCTAGCATCCCCTTAGAGCTTACTAGTCAGAACTTTATGAACTTTTTCAATAATAAAATTTCATCCATCAGAGATAAAATCAATCAGATTCTTCCCACAGTTAACTTAAATACTGTAACTACTACAACTCCTTCTATTGATGTCTGTCTTGATGAGTTTACTCCAATCGACCTTTGTGAGTTAGACAAAATAGTTTCCTCATCCAAACCTTCAACTTGTCTTTTAGACCCTATTCCTACCAGGTTATTTAAAGAAGTCTTCCCACTTATTGGTAGCTTTATTCTTCATATAATCAATTCTTCATTAACTTTAGGCCATGTACCGCAGGCTTTTAAAACGGCTGTAATTAAACCCTTACTCAAAAAGCCAACGCTAGATCCAGGAGCTTTAGCTAACTATAGACCAATCTCTAATCTCCCTTTTATTTCAAAAATCTTAGAAAGAGTTGTTGCTACGCAATTATTTGACCACCTGCAGGGAAATGGTTTACTTGAGGAGTTTCAATCTGGGTTTAGAATCCATCATAGTACTGAAACAGCCTTAGCGAAGGTCACTAACGACCTCCTCATTGCATCTGATAATGGACTAGTTTCTGTACTTGTCCTTTTAGATCTTAGTGCAGCTTTTGATACTATTGATCATAATATTCTACTTGATAGATTAGAACACTATGTTGGACTTAATGGAACTTCATTGCAGTGGTTTAGATCTTATTTATCTGATAGGTTCCAGTTTGTTCATGTAAATGATGAGTTTTCTCTCAGCTCAAAGCTTAGTCATGGAGTTCCACAGGGATCTGTGCTTGGCCCTACTCTTTTTAGTTTATATATGCTTCCGTTAGGCAACATTATTAGAAAGCACTGTATACATTTTCACTGTTATGCAGATGACACACAATTATACCTGTCAATGAAGCCAGATGATACTAATCAATTAGCCAAGTTAGAAGCCTGTCTTAAGGAAATCAAAGCTTGGATGACTTGTAATTTCCTGCTATTAAATTCAGATAAGACTGAAGTCATTCTTGTTGGTCCAAAAAACCTTAGAAATTCCTTTCCAAATCAAACTTTCAGTTTGGATGCAGTTACTCTCTTTTAATAGCTCTGTGAGGAACCTTGGAGTTATTTTTGATCAGGATTTGTCCTTCAATTCACATATTAAATTTGTTTCTAAGACTGCCTTCTATCATTTGCGTAATATTGCCAAGATTAGGAGCATCTTGTCTCAGAGTGATGCTGAGAAGCTGATCCACGCTTTTGTTAGCTCGAGATTAGATTATTGTAATTCTTTATTATCAGGCTGTCCTAAAACATCTTTAAAAAGTCTTCAGCTGATCCAAAATGCTGCAGCAAGAGTTTTAACAGGTACTAGAAAGAGAGATCATATCTCTCCGGTTCTGGCCTCCCTTCATTGGCTTCCCATAGAGTTTAGAATTAAGTTTAAAATCCTTCTTCTTACTTACAAAGCTCTAAACAATCAGGCTCCTTTTTATTTAAAAGATCTGATACTACCGTATCATCCTAACAGAGCACTACGCTCCCAAAATGCAGGTTTACTTGTAATACCTAGAATCTCCAAAAGTACAATGGGAGGCAGAGCCTTCAGTTATCAAGCTCCTCTCCTGTGGAATCAGCTGCCAATCTGGATTCGGGAGTCAGACTCGATCTCTGTTTTTAAGAATAGGGCTAAAACCTACCTTTTTGATATAGCCTACAATTAGGGAGGGATCATGTGTTTCTGAACCCTCCCTTAGTTATGCTGCTAATAGGTTTAGTCAGCCGGGGGACCTCCAGTAATGCACTGGGCCTCACTCCTTTCCTCACTCTCTATGAAATATTTTTTTTTTGCTGGTCATTAACATTTGTTTGTTCTCTCCCATAGATTGAGTCCCCATCGTGCTGTTTGCTCTCTACATGTCTGTTCTTTTCTTCTTCTCTGTCCCCTCACCCCCCAGCCAGTCACAGCAGATGACTGCCCCTCCCTGAGCCTGGTTCTGCTGGAGGTTTCTTCCTGTTAAAAGGGAGTTTTTCCTCTCCACCGTCGCCAAGTGCTTGCTCACAGGGGATCGCCTGATTGCTGGGGTCTTTCTGCAACTGTGGGGGTCCTCCCTACAGTTGATAGTGCTATGAGATGACTGTTGTTGTGAAATGGCGCTATATAAATAAAGTTGAATTGAATTGAATAATTTTCCAAAATTTTCTATCAAGTTCATCATTTCCATTATTGATTCATCTGGTTGTTCAAGGTAAACTCTAATATCGTCTGCAAATAGCCCAATCTTGTGTTCCGCTCCCTTTATTGTTACACCTTTTAATTTCTTATTTTGTCGTATCGCTTGAGCCAGTGGCTCTATGAACAGAGCAAACAAGGTGGGCGATAAGCAGCATCCCTGCCTGGTTGATCTTTGTATATTTACTTTGTCTGTTAAGCTACCGTTTATCTTGATTCTTGCCACAGGTTCTTGATACAGCGTCCTTATGCATTGTACTGATTTTTCGTTAAATCCAAAGCGTTCCAGCACACTATATAGGAATTTCCAGTTAACCCTGTCAAATGCTTTTTCTGCGTCTAAACTCATTATTACTGCGTTTTTCTTTTCTTTATGTATTTGATTAATTATATGTATTGTTCTCCTGATATTGTCATGTGTTTAGCGTCCCTCTATGAAACCAGTTTGATCATCTTCTATCAATTCCGTCAAGAATGTCTTTATTCGTTTACATATAATTGTTGTATATATTTTATAATCCACATTTAATAAAGAGATTGGTCTATAGTTTCCGCATTGTTCTCCATCTTTCCCTGGCTTTAAAATAACTGAAATAATGGCTTCGTTCCATGACGGAGGTATTTTGTTGTTGTTCAACGTCCAATTAAATGACTTTAGGAGCTGTGGCGTGAGTTCTTCTATAAACAGTTTATAAAACTCAGAGGGGTACCCATCACTACCTGGTGATTTACCGTTTTTAAGTGACTTAATCACATCTCTAATCTCTTGTGTTGTTATTTCTGCTGTTAGCTTTTCATTTTGTTGATTTCCTATTGATGGCAAGTCCAATGTGCATAGAAATTTTTTAATATCCTTAGTATTTGTTTCTTCAGGTTGCGAGTATAGTTCTTGATAGAAATTATGGAATATTTCTTTGATGTTTTCTGGGTTAACTGTGGTTTTATTTGTGATGGGGTCTTTAATCTTATATACATTATTCACTGTTTTTTTTTTTTCTTAACCGTTTTGCCAGCAGTTTTGTGGCTTTTGGTCCCGTTTCATAATATTTTTGCTTTAGATATCTATTTTTCCTTTCAATTTCATCTATTTGTGTTTCTTTTATCTTTATTTTTTCTTCTTTAATTTCTTGGTATATTTTTGGGTCATTTGTGCTTTGATGTTTACGTTCTAATTCCCTCAGTCTCTCACATCTTTGTTCATATGTTTCCAGTTTAGACTTATTTGCTTTTCCTGTTTCAACAATTAATTTACCTCTTAAAGGCGTCGGCCGGACGAAATTTCAATATCGCTAAATCATATCTTAAATTTTTGTGTGAGACGAGCTAATTTGAACCGCACATGTTTTGGTGTCAACAAATGTCACATAAGGTGACAATGCGCTATTGAAGTATGATTTCCTTGAGAGCTGTCTGTCTGCCAAGCGATCAGCGGCTAAAATGGCCACTGACTGTGTGACGTCAGGTCAGGGAGCGACCTGAGTAGGAGGAGGAGCACGCTGAGGAGCACGCAGTGAGTGTTTATGAATTTCCCCTGCCTGGGAAAATCGGAACCGCATGGGTGAATTTCGTTCAGAAAACGCGAAAAAATTGGAATTATGTCGCAAAATCACCAAACATGTGCAGTAGACATTTTGTTGACAGCGATTTTGAGAATAAGATGCAATTTGAAATGAAATTAGCAAAAAGATTGCTGATAAAAAAATCGGCTGTTCCAACTATATATCGGTTCATTTCAAAGTCCCACTCTCAGACAAGTGTCAGTGACAGTGGCGTGAAAAGCAAGGGTGATCTACCGATGCGATCTGCTGTCAGAAAGACAAGTAAACAGGGTAAGTTTTCTTTTTTAAATATTCACTGCCAATATTTACTAAAATTATTTACAAGCAATGAATTTCATTGCCTTAACAACTTATCAAATGTTAGAATTTTAGGGTATTCATACTCATCAAATATGAAATATTCAGTGCTGTATAGGGAGGTGATTGTGCCTGTTTGCTCAAGTTATATTTCTATATATGTAATCCAATTTGACACCTCTGGAATGAAATTATGTTGATCTACTGTTTTCAGATGTTATCCACTGTCACTCAACCTTCAAATACTGTGGATTTTTTTTTTTTATTTGATTATTCAGCAATTGTCCTCATTGCAGTCATCCATGTGAGGTAACAAGTCACACTAAAGGCTCTCTGTTGGTGATCAAACAACATTGTCCACATTGTGTTGAGGATCTATCCTGGCACAGCCAGCCGATGATCAGGGACATCCCAGCTGGTAACATACAGCTTTCATCCGCCATTCTCTTCACTGGGGCGTCATATGTCAAGGTCCTCAGAGTTCTAAATGCAGCCGGTATCGTTGGAATTTCCACGACCACTTACAAGGAGCTTTCGATTTCTAATTTTTATTAAATTAATTTTATTTCAGAATATGTGGATGATCTGATGAATACTCTTTTCGACAAAACCTTGGTTGATCCAACCCACTTATTGGAGCAGTGGCACTCTGTACAAGCCAGAGTTCCAGCAACACTGAGTGCCAAATTTCAGCGTCCCATCAAAGCTGATGCTGTTGAGCAACATGTATCTAGATTTTCAAAATCAAACATGTAAAAGTAGAATAAATTTCCAATTAGCAATGAAAGTTCAGCTTTCAATTGTTAGGGAAGCAACATATTTTGCTAAGACAAAAAAATATAAGCCTAAGATTTTTAGAGAAATGTGCTTTTAAAAATTGCACACGAATTTTACACCATAAAATGGTAGAAAAATTACTCTAATGTATATGAGATCCGACTTTGATGAATGCTGAAATATTAGAATTATAAAATTGACATGCACATTAATAAACTCAATATATGATTTTAAAAAACTTTATTTAAATAACATTGATCACAAATCTAATCTTGGTAGGCAAAATCCCTTGTAGTGATCAGATGGGAATGCTTCTCTGATGAGGCTCACAGCACAGGCAGGCAACATAACCCTCACTTCTTCACCTTCAATACCTCCTGGCAGCACCGAGATTCAGTTGATGTTGGCATAATGTTGCATTTCTCACAAGTGCACCTGTTAAAAAAAATGGTATAATCAGATGCTTATAATAAACTAATGGCTCGTGGGAGTGCTATATAAATTGGTCTATGAAGTTTGATTAGAAAATATTTAAAACATGTAAAAAATTTTGAGCAGAAAGAGAAGTTATAGGAAAACAATAATGAATCACAATAATCATGATCCATGATGGATCATGTTGATCCATCAATCTCTTAAGAGAATTATGTAGCTTTTGAGACTAGGATTAACATGATGATGATTAACATCTCCTAACAAACTCGTAAAGTACACATCCCTCACATACATTATCCTTTTATTTCCAATGATAATGTTTCTAAATGTTTCTAATGTTTATAAGTCGCCAAGTAAGGCAGCGAGGGAACAATTGGCAGTTTTATTTTGATAATTAAGTGTGTGACCATGCATATCGCCTAAAAAAAAAATTTCAAAGCATATTTTACCAATATAAATCGGCGAGCCTCTCGTTCTTGCCTCTCGTCCTCTCGTTCTGCTCCAGTCGCTGTTTCGTCCGCGTCTTCCGCCACACCCTCGGGCTCGAACAAATACGGCTGAATAACCCCATCAGCACCACCCAAAACTACTTCATCATCAGATTCTTCAGTTTCAATATCATCACTTATATTGCGGTCGTCATACTCGATAAAATAATCGCTGTCCGAATCACTCTGCTGTCGTTCAGCCATTTCCTGTTTCCCCCTGACCTGACGTCACTGCTGACCGCCCCTATCGAGAGATGGCAGTACTGCAGCATCACTAAGTGAAATATGGGCTATTAACAAATAAAGTCATTTATGGAGGCTGGTGACACATTTTAAATCACGGGAATGGCCAGAATGGAATATTTTCATACAATCAGTTTATTGGTTTAATAAAAAAATGTCACCGTCCGAGGCCTTTAACATGGCTTTTAGTGCATCCCATAGTATTGTTGGGTCCACTTCTTCATTGTCATTCTCTTGGATATACTCGTTTATGTTTACTTTTATTCTTTCTTTCATTTTCTCATCATTTAATAGTCCTACATTAAGTTTCCATGTTGTTTGTCATTTTCTATTGTTTAAATACTGTATATTTCCATGTATATAGGATTATGATCTGATATTTCTGCCCCTCCAATCCGACAATTTCTCACCCTGTGTCTGTCACCTTCATTCATAAGGAAGTAATCTATTCTAGAGTGTACTTTATGGACTGCTGAATAATGTGTATAGTCTTTTTCGAGTGGGTGCAGGTCCCTCCATATGTCTACCATACCCATTTCTGCCAGTGAGGTTCTTATGAACTTTGTTACATGTTTTTTTGTCTTCTTAACACTTGTTGTGTCAACTTCATGATCCATGATGGCATTTAAGTCTCCTCCACAAATTAGGACTCCTTCACTGTGTGTTGCTATGAGATCAAACAGATGTTGAAAAAAACCCTTGTCACTTTCTGGTGGGGCATAGATGTTCACTAATGTGATCTGCATACCATCTATTCTTCCCTTTATTATTACATACCTGCCTTCTTTATCCTGGATTTCTTGTTCACATTCAAATTGTATTTTATTTGAAATTAGTATCATAACCCCCCTTTTAGTTCCTCCCTTAAATGAACTGTAGTAGGAGTTCTTATAGCTGTCACGGCTGGCCCTCACGAGCCAGCATAAGACGCCTCAGTTCAGTAAATTGCAGTTCAGTTCTTTTATTTATAAAGCACAGGACTTAGGTGTACAACATAACTTTGCCACGCAGGCTTCGTTACACAACACAACATAAATTCACAATAGAGAGTTATGGCAGTGACGAGGAGCTCTCGTCTGCCGTAATTAGGAAGGAACGTCAGCGAGGGAGAAGACAGTTCCAAATAAATCACTTACATGCAGCGGGATACGTCAAGGAACCCAGGGAGCATGTGGTAAGGAGACAGGGGAAAGTCATAGGACTTCTGACAAGACAGCCGCGCCATCCAGTTCACTCGCACTGACATTTAAAGCCAGCTGCTCATGATTGGAAACGCGGCACAGCTGCCCAGGTTCTGACAGCTGAGAGCTCCCGAGCGTCTGGCCAATCAGAGCCCGGGAAACCCGTGTGACGACACCAGCTGTCAAAACCTGACAGGGATGAGGAATAACCGGAGCGCGGACAAAGCGCTCGGGATATGACAGGGCCCCTCCCTCTACGCGAACTCCTGGTCGCGCGCAACATCCAGACCCCCCCACCCCAGGGAAGGTGGAGGGGGAAGCAGGTGGAGGGAGAGCAGGGCCAACTCACAACAAGGGGACAAAAACATCGGGGAAGGGAGGGAGAGAGAAAAAAAAGGCAGAAACCGTACATAAACGGGGACAAAGATGAATAAAAAGAAAAGTCAACGCTAGATGGACATCACTCACACATAACCACAAAAAGAAAGCCAAGATGAGGGTACAAGGAACACTAGTCAATACCACAAGGCAGGATCAAGGAAATAAAAGGACAGATAATACCTTCTTCTCCAAGTTAATGTGTACAGAAAACCGTCAAAACCAAAAGACAACACAGGTGCCAAAAAAAAAAAGGAATTAGACCCGAGTAAGGGAGTAACATAGGAAATAAACAACCACACCCTAAAGAAACATACAATACTCATGATAGCCATGGCAAGAGAACATATGTCCATCCACGGAAAACAGTCACCTTAAACATGAAGTCCAATCCCCAGTGGGGTATTTCAGTCACAAGTCAGTGGTGGGGCAAGAGAAGGAGAGGAAAAAAAACCCCATTGGGGAATAGAGTAAAACAACTCCGCTCAGGAGGCCTCCCAGCACCCAGCATCCAGGCCGCCAGCAAAAGCAGCGGAACGTGCCCTAACGGCCCAGCCAAACCCCGGGCCGAGGGAAACCATGTCTCCGGTGGGCGGACCAGGGCGCCAAAAGAACCATCCAGCTTGTCAGGAGGCCGGACCCGGACGCCAAAAGGAAAGAGCCGGTCACCGGGTGGTCGGGCAGTATCGGCCTGCCAACAGAATGGCTGGGGGAAGGTCGGCGAACCGGGCCAGCCGGAATTTACCCCCGCAGTCTCAAAGGCGGGGAAAAAGGGGCCATGGCGAGGACGGGGCATGGCCTGGAAAGCGCTCAGCGGCGGGTCAGCTACACAGTCTCCAGAACCCACCTGGGTCAAAACGACCATGGTGCCGAGCTCCGATTGAGCGAGAGCGGCACCCGCGTCGGACCCCGATTGGGCCGGAACCCCCATGACGTCAAGCTCCGATCGAGCGAGAGCAGCACCCGTGTCGGACCCCGATTGGGCCGGAACCTCCATGACGTCAAGCTCCGATCGGGCGAGAGCAGCACCCGCGTCGGACCCCGATTGGGCCGGAACCTCCATGACGTCAAGCTCCGCTTGAACCGGCGGAACACTCCTGGTGGACCCCATGCCGAGAGCCGGACCCTCCAAGGTGGCACCAAGAGCAGGTTCGCCTCCAGTGACCCTGGGGAGAGGCTCAGAGGGACAAAAGGAACCGGGATCAGGATCACCGGCAGCGGCAGGGCCCGGCGAGACAGGCTCGAGCGCAGCAGACGGCTGCACCCGGCTCGCCCCCCCGAGAGACAGGCAATAATGCTCCAGAAAGAAGAGGAGGGATAGAAAATAGAGCACTTGCCTGATCTCGGGTTCTGCCGCCATCCAGGACTTCGATGCTCCGGGTTCAAACGGGAGGAGGTCGTCGTCCGGTTCCCACTCCGTCGCGACGTCATCCGCCCCTGGAAGAGGGGCTCTTGCAGCTCGAGGACCCCCCGACGTCATCGTCCACGCTAGTTGTTCATGTGGCGTGGAGGTGAGGGGCTCTCGGCCCGCTGGACCGGACTGTTCATCTGCGGAGTCCCAGGGACGCTCCGTCGTCGGCACAGGCTCCAACCAATCGTCCGACCTCCTCTGCCCAGAAAATGGCTGCGGGGCTGGGTCTTCTGCCCGAGGGCCGCAGGCTCACTCCTCGTCTGGTGACGCTCCTCAGAGGTCGAAGCGTGCTCAGCAGGGGGAGACACAGAGGCAGCGGGTTTAATTAACATATCAGCAGGGAGTTGAGGCTCGGGGGGCTGCAAACCCCGAGCCTCACCCCCAGGAGTCAGACAGAACAAATCACTATTAGATGGAAAAAAGTGAACTTGAACTTGCCTGGCTCCCGGAGGAGCGGTGGAACCTGCCGTTGGGAACGTCATTCCATCCTCCTCCCACCGGGTGGTGGCCGGAGACTCTCTTGGAGGGGAGGGGGCCACTCGGGATGGTGTAGCCGCGCTGTCCACTGGAGCAAAACTTCTCAAACTCCCAGCCGCTGGAGAAGGCGTCGAAGCGGAGGGGGCAACAGCCAAGTCAGGCCGGGCGTGATGCGCTGACGGCTCAGCGGGGAAAGCAGGCCCGGGGGGAAAGGCTGCTGGGGTCTCCTCCAGGTGAGACGCCGAAGAGACAGCAGTGGGATGAATGGGGTCAGCCCAGTGAACCGGAGCGGATTCCGGAGGGGAGTCACGCCGAGAACGTCTCTGGCCACGGTGTCGACGTCTACGACGGGCCCCGGAAGGTGCGAACTCCAGGACTGGATCAAGGGAAAGATCCGGATTCCAGAGCGGGCAGCGGGAGCTCCGGTCACTCCGCCTTTGGCCTCGTTCCTCGATCTCCTGGAGCGCCTCGCGGTGGACGGCGATCTCTTGTCTCCTCGCTTGGACGTCCAAGTGGTCGGTGTAGCAGGAAGACAACCGGTCGAGCGTTCTCTCAGCGCAGTCCAGGTAGTAGTGCGCTTCGGATGAGTCGTCAAGGCTGGCGGAAGCGCTGATGAAGTCATCCACCTCCTCCAGCGCCTCAGGCAGCTGGAGCCAGAGATCACTCCACCTTGCAGCCTCCTCCTCTTCGTACATCAGAATTGTCTGGCGTTGGGCAGCGATGTCGAGTCTCCTCGCGTCGACCTCGGGGTGACCGTTGTAGCGGGAAGGCAGACGGTCAAGCACCTCCTCAGCCCGGTCTAAATACCACTGTTCATCGGGCTGATAACCGAGGAGAGGAGGGGCGAGGGAGGTGTCTGGATGCCCATCGAGGTCGGAGGCGATAATGAGGATTTCATCTACCTCCTCCAGCGCCTTGGTCAGCAGGACGTGGGAACCCCGAGAATGACTCCGCTGAGATGGCATATTTCCAACGCCGCGTACCTGGACAGGAAGGACAAAGTTCCCAGAACGCAACTTACTGAGAACGGCGTCTCCTTCTGGCGGCTGTCTACTGTCACGGCTGGCCCTCATGAGCCAGCATAAGACGCCTCAGTTCAGTAAATTGCAGTTCAGTTCTTTTATTTATAAAGCACAGGACTTAGGTGTACAACATAACTTTGCCACGCAGGCTTCGTTACACAACACAACATAAATTCACAATAGAGAGTTATGGCAGTGACGAGGAGCTCTCGTCTGCCGTAATTAGGAAGGAACGTCAGCGAGGGAGAAGACAGTTCCAAATAAATCACTTACATGCAGCGGGATACGTCGAGGAACCCAGGGAGCATGTGGTAAGGAGACAGGGGAAAGTCATAGGACTTCTGACAAGACAGCCGCGCCGTCCGGTTCACTCGCACTGACATTTAAAGCCAGCTGCTCATGATTGGAAACGCGGCACAGCTGCCCAGGTTCTGACAGCTGAGAGCTCCCGAGCGTCTGGCCAATCAGAGCCCGGGAAACCCGTGTGACGACACCAGCTGTCAAAACCTGACAGGGATGAGGAATAACCCGAGCGCGGACAAAGCGCTCGGGATATGACAATAGCCAAATCTCTTTAGTTTCACATGT
The DNA here is from genome assembly GCA_020510985.1 of Pholidichthys leucotaenia. Lineage (NCBI taxonomy): Eukaryota > Metazoa > Chordata > Actinopteri > Cichliformes > Pholidichthyidae > Pholidichthys > Pholidichthys leucotaenia. The sequence continues at coordinate 55,822,475 of CM035837.1, read as the reverse complement.
TCTGTCTTGCTCAAATGTGTCTCTTGCATAAATATAATTTTGGCTTTTTCCTTCTTGAATTTTCTTATTATTCTTTCCCTTTTAACAAGTGAGTTCAGACCGTTCATGTTTAGTGTCATTATCTTAAGATTTTTACCCATATTCATGTTTTTCCATTTTTTTAACTTGTGCTCCTAGCCCCTTTAACAACAAAAATAACACATATTTATATAAAAACACATTAAAAAATCTCGACCTCCGTACTTTGGGCCTTTCTTCTGCCCACTGGTCCCTGTTGGTGGGTGGAGGGAATGACCTCACCGAGTGAGGGGCCCTCCCTAGACTTGTATTTACTATCTAAGTAATAGTCATTAGTCTAGAAATGTCCAACAAAAATCACTTAAACCTCTCCTAGCCGTTTGTTTCTCTTTTACCTTGTCTTCTTGGCCTTCATTTCTTCTGTGCCTTTCTTAATCTTTGTTATAATCTAGGCTTTCAGTTGAAAGCCTTGCAGTTTTTCCTGGGCCCGCTGCTCCACGTCTCTCCCCCTTCTTCTGCCGCTCACTTGTCTCCACTCCGGCTGTCGTGATGCGTTCAGTGCCGCCGCTGCTCCAGCCGCTTCCTCCGGCATGCTCACCACAAAGCCCCGCTCCATCATGTCCCGCGCTGCCTCTCTGCCCGTGTTGTAGGTTTTTACGCCGTCCTCCCAATGAATCCTCATCTTCGTTAGCGGCGTCTGGAATCTAATTTTTTTCTCTTTCAGCGTTTTTTTAATGTTGGCATATTTCTTTCGCTGCTGCACAATTTCTGTCGGGTAGTCATGATCAAAGAATATCTGTTTGTCGCCGATTCGTATCTTTTTTTTCCACGCTTGTGTCAGGATTCTTTTCTTTACATCATATTTCAGAAAGTTTACCACAACTGACCTGGGTGGAGAGTTTGGTTTCGGGTTCTGTGCCGAGGCTCTGTGCGCTCGTTGAATCTGCAGATCCGCTTCACCGGGCAGCTCAAGCTCTTTTTTTAAGAACTGATCCATGAATTTCGTCATCGAGTTGCCTTCAATGCCCTCCGGGATCCCGAAGATGCGTATATTGCTCCGTCTGGACCTGCTCTCCAGGTCGGTTATTTTTTCCTGCATCCTCTGTGTTTGTGCCGTCAGGGTCTGCAGCTGCTCGCTTGCCTCGCTCTTCCAGTCTTCCAGCTCCGATATTCGGGCCTGTGCTTCTGTCATACATGCCCGTTGAGAGCGCAGCTCCTCCATGTTTTCTGCTAGCTTGCGCTCCATTTCTCTTCGGAGGCCCATAATTTCCTCCTTCATCTCTTTTTTCAGCTCCTCCTTAAGAGCCACTAAATCCTGTTGGAGTTGCCGCTTGAAGTCTTTTAACTCTTTACCTAAATTGGCGAAGCCAGTGTTCATGGTATCGAGTTTGGCGTCCTCCATTTTCCCTGCTGCAGTCACCTCGTTTTTTTGGGCCTCGTGTTCAGCGATTTCTCCTGCGTTGTTGAAGAGGAATTCTTTAATTTTACCCTGCCTTTGTCCATGTGCCCGGCTCCTTCGTGTTTTCATCCCTTGGTTTATTGATCCGTTTATGTCGAGTTGGCCATTTACCAATGATTTTTAATCCGGCTAGGGAGAGCTCTCTGTTTAAGCGTTATGTCTCTCCGCTGTCATCCCGGAAGTCCCAGGTGCTCATAATTTTAAAGAACAGCGAGGAAAGCCTCAACCTCATATTTAAGTACCGGATTGACAGCTTTGATTATACCATCCATGTCACCTCTGATAATATGAAGTGTTTGGGCTGTGGAATGGAGGGACATTTGATTCGATCATGCCCTCAGGGAGTGGGGGGTGACTGCCCGGGGGAGGCCGCTAGTGCGGCCTCGCAGTTGGGGCTGTCCATCAACGGAGCGGCTTCGCTGTCCTCCGACGCTGCTGGCGCGGCTGCGCCATTGGGCACTTCCGCCGAGGCCACGGGGCTGTCTGGCGGCGGGGCGGCTTTGCCGCCCTCCGCAGCTGGACTGTCGATCATAAATGGAACAACAACAAAAGTTAAAGTACATCGCAGGGCTAATGCACAGACCAACATTGTGGGCAAGGGTGAGATTACCGAGAGGGATCACGCTCAGGACCAGACAGATGAGCCAAATGAGGCACAAGTAGATGGTGGGACCGTAAAGATGAATATAAAACCACAGCACAGGGTGAGTGAAAAACAAGAAGAGACAGCTACCAGGGTGGCTGAGTCAGTGTTGGAGAATGAGGATGACATTGAGATAGATGAATAGTTATCTAAAGTTTCAGTCAAGCGGAAGAATTTGGAAAACAAGCAGCAGAGGAGTAAAGTAAAAAGGGTTGTCAAAGAAATTTCTGAGGTTTCTCTATCTCAACCAGATTCGTATGCTGGGTCTGAGATAGAGAGTGATGGTGAAAGTAGTGATGATGTGGCCAGTGGAGGTGGTTACCCCTTCACAAAAATACAGAAGTTTTTGCAGGACACTAAGGGATCCAGAATGGTTAGAGTTGAAAACTTTTTCCCTGATCTAAAACGTTTTGTTGACTTTGCTCGGGCCTACATGAAAAATAGGGGAGAGCTTGAGCAGGAAAGTTTCACTGATCAGGAGATCTACAGACTAAAAAAGCTTGTACTAAAAGTTAAGAACCAAATTGCCCAGGATGATTAGTTTTTTATCGCTCATTCTTTCTTTTCTGTTTTTGTATTGGCTTTGCCCTCTCATACGCATGTGCAGTTTTAATTTTGGCACACTCAATATCAATGGAGCAAGAGAAATGTCCAAGCGAGCGTGTGTTTTTACTCTTGCAGAATGTAAGAAAATTAATGTTCTGTTTGTTCAGGAAACTCATAGTTCTGAGGACAATGCTACTGACTGGAAGAGGGAATTTCAAGGGGAAATATTTCTCAGTCACAAAAATAGCAGCAGTGGTGGAGTGGGTATTTTATTTTCTCGAGATTTTATTCCACTTTCTTATGACATTGATGAGGTACTAATTGCAGGCCACATTTTAAAAGTTCAAGCTGTTTTTGAGAATGTGAAAGTTGTTTTTATAAATGTGTATGCTCCAACCATAGACACAGAAAGATTGGCCTTTTTAAATATTTTAAGTGACACGATCAAAAATTGCAGTAATGATGACCTTTTATTTGTGGGAGGTGATTTTAATTGTACAGAAAATCCTTTTATGAACAGGACTCACCCAGAGCCACATGCTGCATCCAAGGGGAGTCTAAAGGGTCTTATAGAAGCTCATGATCTGTGTGATGTGTGGAGGAATTTTCATGGCAAGGCTAGACAGTACACGTGAAGCCATAGCAAGGACAATATTGTATCCTTAGCTAGACTAGATAGGGTTTACAGTTTTAAGTGTTGCGCCCTCTGCTCCACAGTTTGGGAGAGGTACGTGGTACTTTTGAGCAAAAAATAATGAACAGAGTCGCGGTCTACGTCTTCACTCCATTTTGCTTTATTCAAAAGAACATGGAAACGTCTGCGCAAGCGCACAACACAGTTCTCTCTCTGGGCAAAACAAACTGTAAAGAGTGTACACAGTATTTAAACTTTTTTAGTACTGTATTAATGTTTTTAAATGTAACAATCATGTGCAAAAATAATAATGAAATATTAATCTTTTAATCTTTTTAACTCTCTTTTTGAACTGTATATATTGTCTACAATCAGCTTTTTAACTGACTTTTTTAACCTGTAGTCTGCTTTTTAACTTGTGTATGACACGCTTTTAATTAATTGATTAATTTTTATTTTTAACCTGTCACATACTCCCTCTCAAAATAGATGTTGTCTCCAACATCAGGACATGTGAAATGTATAATAACCACTATCACAGTGCAAAATTCTCAAAAAGTGCATAGTTCAAAAAAAGTTTACAGACTGGAACTCTTTTCATACATTCTGGCTTTGAGATGAACTCATTCACAGTCTCAAGTGTCCATTACACTTTAAGTGCATATCCTGTGCATCCTGGGATAAACACCAACACAGTCCCTCTTTTTTTTTTAAGTCAGTCTCAATGAGTCAAACGACCTTAAAACTCAATCTTTCAGTGTGAGTCCAATGTAACTGCATTTACTCTACTTCAAGTATACAAAATGACCACCAACCCATTAACACTGACCACAAAACTCTTGGAAGTAGAAAGGATGTACACTGTATACCCATGACATGGTCTGTTCAGAATAATAAGGCAACGTCTGTATGTTATAACATGCTGGTGTACCCAATGTATCATAAGTGAATACTTTCGGTTTTTTAGCGTTACGTCTAAGATAAGATAAGATAAGATAAGCCTTTATTAGTCCCACAATGGGGAAATTCCAGGATTGCAACAGCACAGGGATAGCAACACTCAGAGCAACAATTAGAAGGCAAGAAAAAAAACAAGAACAGCTAGTATACATATGTACATATTAAGATAAGATAAGATAAGATAAGCCTTTATTAGTCCCACAACGGGGAAATTCCAGGATTGCAACAGCACAGGGATAGCAACACTCAGAGCAACAATCAGAAGGCAAGAAAAAAAACAAGCAAGCAAGAGCAGCTAATAAACATATGTACGTATTACTATAAAATATATATATATACACACACACACAGACACACAGTGCAGAGCATTGTAGCTGGATGGAATAAATATATGAATATATGAACACACAGTGCAGAGCATTGTAGCTAGATGGAATAAATATGTAAATATATAAACACCCACAGTACGGAGCATTGCAGCTAGGTGGAATAAATATGCAAGTATATAAACACACACAGTGCGGAGCAATGTAGCTAGATGGAATAATATGTAGATATATAAATATATAAACACCCACAGTACGGAGCATTGTAGCTAGATGGAATAAATATGCAAATATATAAACACACACAGTGCAGAGCATTGTTGCTAGATGGAATGAAACAGCATAACCGTCAACTTAGTTATCCTACATGGTATGATTATGTGCCCATACATATTCTCACCCTCCATAGCGACCGGTATGTTCCTAGTTGTATGCCGGAGAGGACCATTGTGTAAGTCTATTGCATCTTTTGCATTCAAAAAACTATTAGTTTGTTACGTCTTTTTGCTATCTCTGCGAGCAGCCCTGCTTAGGTTGTACAGTCTGACAGCCGTTGGTAGGAAGGACCTACGAAACCTCTCGGTTGTGCACCTGGGATGATGTAGTCTGCTGCTAAATGAGCTCCTCAGTGCATTCAGTATGTCCTGCATAGGGTGGAACTCGGACTCCAGCAGAGATGACAGTTTAGCCACCGTCCTTCTCTCTCCTATCTCCTCCATCGGATCAAGGCGCTGCCCCAGGACAGAGCTAGCTTTCTTAATCAGTTTGTTCAGTCTCTTCCTATCGGCTGCAGTAATGCCACTGCCCCAGCAGACCACTCCAAAAGTGATGGCTGATGCCACCACCGTGTCATAGAATGACTTCAGCAGCGCCCCTTGTACACCAAAAGACCTGAGTCTCCTCAGCAGGAACAGCCTGCGCTGTCCCTTCTTGTAGAGTGCATCAGTATTGTGTGACCAGTCTAGTTTATTGTTCAGATGAATACCCAGGTACTTATAGGATGTCACCATCTCGATGTCTGTTCCCTGTATATTTACTGGTACTGTGAGGGGCTGCCCATGCCTGCGGCAGTCCACCACCAGCTCCTTAGTTTTCCTCGCGTTGATCTGGAGGCAGTTCCGATGGCACCAGTCCACGAAGTCCTGGATAAGCCCTCTGTACTCAGCTTCATCTCCATTGGAGATGAGGCCAACGATCGCAGAGTCATCAGAGAACTTCTGTAGATGGCAGTGTGTTGTGTTGTGTGAGAAGTCCGCAGTATAAAGAGTGAACAGGAAGGGAGCCAGCACCGTTCCCTGGGGGGCCCCCGTGCTACTGATGATCGTGTCGGACACACAGTCCCGGGTTCTCACAAACTGAGGCCGGTTCGTGAGGTAGTCCAGGATCCATGATGACAGGTGCTGGTCCACCCCTGCGCGCAGCAGCTTGTCCTTCAGGATCATCGGTTGGATGGTGTTGAAAGCACTGGAGAAGTCAAAGAACATGATCCTCACCATATTCCCGGGCTTCTCCAGGTGGGACAGAGAACGGTGAAGGAGGAAGATCACCGCATCCTCCACCCCAATGCCATGCTGGTAGGCGAACTGGAGTGGATCCATCGCTGGTTCCACCAGGGGGCGGAGGTGAGCAAGGAGCAGTCTCTCCAGGGTCTTCATCAAGTGGGACGTCAAGGCCACCGGTCTGTAGCTGTTCAGGTCTTTGGGGTGGGAAGTTTTTGGTACAGGTACCACACAAGATGTTTTCCACAGCTGTGGTACCCTCCCCAGTTTCAGGCTCATGTTGAAGATATACGTCACAATCCCACACAGCTGGTCTGCACAGGACTTGAGGAGCTTTGCGCTGATGCCGTCCGGTCCCGGCGCCTTCCTCGCCTTGATCTTCCTCAGCTCCGTCCTCACCTGGGTCCTGGTCAGGGTCAGGATGGGGGGCTGTGTGTTGGGAGTGGGGGGGTGTTGGTAGAGTGGGGAGTGGGCAGCAGGACTTGATTTCTTTAGAGGCAGCAGTGGTTGTTGTGCAGTCAGGGGGGAGGGCGGTTGGTCAAATCTATTGAAAAACAGATTCAGGTTGTTCGCCCACTCCCTGCCCCCTGTGGCCTGGGGGGAGGTATTCTGGAGCCCCGAGATGGTTTTGAGGTTTCTCCAGACCCCGCTGATGTCGCTCTGTTGCAGCTTGTCCTCCATCTTCTTCCTGAAGCTGTCCTTGCCTTCTCTGATCTTTCTCCTCAGCTCCCTCTGTACGGACTTCAGCATCTCCCTGTTCCCCGACCTGAAGATCCTCTTCTTCTCTCTCAGAAGTGTTTTTATCTCAGGGTTGATCCAGGGTTTGTTGTTTGAGTGACGCCGTATGGTCTTGGTGGGAACGGATTTGTCCACACAGAAGCTGAGGTAGCCCGTGAAGGTGTGAATGAGGCCATCGATGTCCTCACCATGTGGATCGCAGAGCTGCTTCCAGGCGGTGGCTTCAAAACAGCCCTTTAGGGTGTCCATTGTCTCCTCAGACCATAACTCCACAGTGTGCATGGCCGGAGGTTGTCTGTGCACTAGGGGTTTGTACACCGGCCGGAGATGAACCAAGTTGTGATCCGATCTCCCGAGTGGGGGTAGTTGTGATGAGGTGTACGCCTCCTTAGTGTTTGCGTAGAATAAATCCAGTGTTTTATTGTCTCTAGTGTGGCATGTGACATACTGGGTGAACGTGGGTAGAATGGGAGACAGTGAAACATGGTTGAAATCGCCTGAGATGAGGAGAAGAGCATCTGGGTGTTCTGTCTGCAGCCTGCTGGTTACTGAATGGATGACGTCACGTGCTGTCCCAGCGTTCGCCGTCGGATTTGCATAAACAACAATGCAGATCACGTGTGAGTGTTCTCTCGGGAGATATGTAGGCCTCATGCTAACAGCTAGCAACTCAATGTCTTTGCTGCAGTGTCGTTGTTTAACAGTGATATGTCCCGGTCTGCACCAGTTGTTGTTAACATACATGATCACTCCACCGCCCCTAGCCTTGCCACTGTCTGGTGTTCGGTCAGCTCGTATCATGTGAAAACCCTCCAGCTCAATGTTAGCATCTGCTGCTAGTTCAGTTAGCCACGTCTCAGTAAACAAAAGGAGAGAGCACTCCCGGTATGTGCTATCATAACGGGAGATAGCCGCTAGCTCATCTAACTTTCCCAGTATCGACCGTACATTTCCCATGACAACAGATGGAAGGGAGGGTCTGTACCTTATATTTTTTGTCCTCCGCCTTACTCCAGCCCGGCAGCCGCGGTGTTTTCGCCTCAGTTCACTCGGTATGTCGAGTTTTTCCAATGGGACCGGGTGGCGGTTGAATGCTAGCAGCTGTTCTCTGCTGTATCGTATCCTGCTATAGACAGTGGCTCCGTCCACCGGCTCAGGAGACATTTAGGACGATCTGTGTGTCCGTGATATAAGTGGGGTGAAAAAAAAAAGTGATCAAAAGAGAGAGGAAGGGAAAAAAAACTCGGAATCGAGCCGCTGTTGCAAAAGGCAGCCGACTGGTGTGGCGCCGAGAGGAAAAAAAAAAAAAAAAAAAAAAAAAAAAAAAAAAGAAATTAAAATAAATAAATATATATATATATATACAGTATATATATATAGACACACAGTCTAGGTCTCTGATTCACTTCCTCACCAGGATCACTATAGGTAGGAGAAGGAGGGTGTGGTGAAGGAAGGCTCACCTCCGCAGGTAAGTCCTCTACCTGACCAATGTCGTCCTCTGTGGCTGGTCAGCTGCTGCAGCTCAAGCTCTGTCTCCTGCTACACCTCTTCAGGTATGTTGTCCTCCTGCTGAGCTGGGTCTGCGGCCCTCTCAGGCGGTGGCGAATCAGGGCGAGTGCTTAAGTGAAGTGGCACTGGATAATACTTGTCCTCATCATCATCGTCCTCTTCTGAGTGAATCTCCGGTGTCCCCGCTGATCTGGTAGTGGCGTATTTCTTTGAACGAGGCTGCAAAGAAGTCTCCAAGGGCAAATGATCACATGGCAGAAGAAGATTGCGATTCAAAGTTCTAGATCTACCCTTGCCTCTCTCAGGTTTCAGTTCATAAATGGGACTATCCTGCCCAACTTGCCTTACCACAGCATGGATTGCATCCCCCCAGTGATTCCGCAGCTTACCAGCTCCTCCACGTGGTGAGTTGGTGTACGGGGGCCGGCGGCCATAGCGTCTACGTACAAAGTATGGTGGGAAGCGCTGTCTGCCAGGGTAAGTGGGTCTGCGCTGTTGTTGCTGCTGGTCTCCTTCGGGGGCGTTCTCTCCATCACTCTGGCAGTTCTCTGGGTAGTCTCCACAGGGAGGGCCTCTCCTCCTGGGGCAGCGCCTATAGCGGCTCCTGTCAGCGGCATACCTGCTTCCCTGGGCTGCAGTGCCCCCTAGGCCGGTAACATTTGCCGCCTCTGCTCCCTTTTCTCCCTCAACTACATCAAACTCCACAATTTCGCCATCTCCAACACTGCAAAGGTATTTCCTCGGGTTGTTCTTTTTGATGGCTGTCTGGTGTACAAAAGCGTCTTCTTTTGTGTTATTCCTATTGATGAAACCATATCCATTTCTGACGTGGAACCATTTGACTGTACCCAAGACTTTTGTTGCGATAACCTTCTTATTCCCCGCTGGAGCTGCGGCTGCCGGGCTGGATGGGCTACTGCCTTTCGGGCTCTCTGCTTTCCTTTCTCTTGCAGCATTATGCTCCCTATATGCTCTACAGCCTGCCTGAAAATGCTCACTACTCCCTTTACGAATACTACCACAGTTGTAGGGCTTACATTTGACTTTGTGTATGGGCCAGCACTCTCTTTGACACTTTTTGGAGCAGTACAAGGCACTTTTACATGCTGAACAACATTTCAAACTGCGGTTTTCACCCTGTGTAACATAGCTATAACAACACTGGGACCTTTTTATGTCACTGGTCACACCATGCCCCGTTGAAGTGACCCCTTCTACTTTAAAGAGTTACCTCTGGCTGATTTCACTGGCTTCTGTGTTTTTTTTGTTCAAACCTCTCGACAGAGGATGCTATAGTCACCACCCTACACTCTGTCATCACCCACCTGGACCAGAAAGACACCTACGCCAGACTCTTGTACATTGATTTCAGTTCAGCATTCAACACCATTATTCCCCAGAGACTGATGGAGAAATTACTCCTTCTCGGTCTGAACACCGCCACATGTCTCTGGATCCTGGATTTCCTGACTGAGAGACCTCAGTCTGTCCGGGTTGGAAACAACATCTCCAACTCTGTCACGCTGAGCACCGGATCCCCTCAAGGCTGTGTACTCAGTCCACTGTTGTTTACACTTCTAACACATGACTGTGTATCCAGACACGAGGAGAACCAGATTATTAAGTTTGCAGACGACACCAGACGTGGTGGGACTTATTTAGAGGGATGCGGAATCAATGTACAGGGAAGAAGTGAGAGACCTGGAGGGTTGGTGCAGGGAGAACAATTTGGTGCTCAACGTGGATAAAATGAAGGAGATGATTATCGACTTCCGGCGGTCACAGCCTGAGCACGTCCCCCTCAGCATCGGCGGCCATTTAGTGGAGAGAGTGGAGAACATCAAGTTCCTCGGAGTGCAGATCTCGCAGGACCTGACCTGGAGCAAGAATTCCTTGGAGATCAGGAAGTGGGCTCAGCAGAGACTGCACTTCTTGAGGAAATTCAAACAGGCCTCTCTCCCCATCTGCATCCTCAGGACCTTCTACAGAGGTGTGGTGGAGAGTGTTCTGACGTACTGCATTGCTACATGGCACTCCAGCTGCAGTATGTCAGACAAAAAAAGCCCTGCAGAGGATAGTCAAGGGGGCTGAGAGGGTAATTGGAGTCTCCCTCCCCTCTGTCCAAGAACTTTTTCAGAACCGTTGTAGGAGCAGGGCACTGAACATTGTCAAGGACCGTTCTCACCCTCTGCATAAACACTTTGAACTTCTTCTATCTGGTAAACGATTCCGGAGCATCAGAGGCAGAACCACCAGACTGATCAACAGCTTCCTTCCACAAGCTGTCAGGATGCTGAACAGTTGACCCGGAATCTCTCATACACACTACTGCACCTACGGACATTTTGTATATTATTTGTATATTATAGTTAGTTTTTTCCCAAGTATGTCTCAGGGATGTGTGAATGGATGGGGGTGGGTGGGGGGTGGGGGGTGGGGGGTGAAGCAATGTGGGAGTGTGTCTTAAATCATGCTGCTTCTATTTATATGGATGCCGAGAGAAACGCAATTTCCTCTTGCCTGCACTACAGTTGTATGTACAGCAATATGACAATAAATTTTGATTTGATTTACAGCCTGCTCTAAAATGCTCGCTGCTCCCACAGCTAAAACAGTGCTGGCAAAACTCTTCACCTGTCAATGTAATAATAACACCTTGGTTGTGGGCGGGGCATGTGGTACCGCTGAGGGGCAAAGCGCTGCTGGAATTGTGCAGTGTCTCTCATCGGTGCCAGGCCTTGCGCTGGATAGTACTGCTGAAGAGCTGCTTGGGGCCGCTGTTGAGGAAAGTAGTGCTGAGAAGATGGGTCCAGCTGGTATTGTGGGTATGGCGTGAAAGTCGGCGCTGGGGAGTGGTTTTCAGGTCCTCCGCTGGTGGTGGGTTGTGCTGTGGCTGAAGACTTCTGCATGGTTTCTCGGATTTGGGACACTTCAGCTCGCAAGTCCTTTAAAAGTACCATCTCAGACCACATCTCTTTAATCTCTGCTAGCAGATCAGGTGATGGAACGGCTGTGCTTTGTTTTTGAACTGTCTTTTTTCTGCAGGTGCAGGAGTGTCACTGGGCTGAACAGCATTCACGGCGGCCGCTCGCTGGGGGACAGCATGTTTCTTCTTGTCTTGTCTTTCCTTTTCATTTGCGCATGCAATATTCACATTTTCCAATAAAACTTCATCAGGTGTCGTAGTCTGAAGAAGGTACGGCTGTCACTCTGCAAACCTGTTAGGATGGTGTGCATGAACAAACTCTGGACCAAGGCGGGATCATATTTTAGACCCGACTCATCTTCCTGGGACGCGAAGAGAATCTTCTGGCGAAGGTCCATGGCTCTCAGAAGGAAGTTTTGAGGAGTCTCTTTACTGCTCTGAGCTTCTGAAGAAAGCTGCCCTTAGGATCCGCCGCAGGGCAGGAAGAGTAAGATTACCTTTGCCTTCTAGGTAACTTCTCAGCTGCAGGCCCGGTGTGATGGCGTGAATCACTGTGTCGATGATCTCATCTTCATGGTAGCCTTTACGGAGCCCACTTTCAATCTGCCTGGCCAAACTGGAAAATGTGAGCTTGTCTTTTTGTCCCGACTCCCCTATTTGGCCTGATATCTTAAAGTCTTTACGCCACATGGAGTTATCTGGAGGCGCTGAAGCTCATCTGTGCATTGGTGTGCTCTGTAGGCTCAGTTTATTACTCATTAGCTGATGCATAGCCTCTTCTTTGGCTTGAGGTGTGGCCCGTAAAGCATGTACTTCTTTCTGCAGGTCTTCTTTCTGTTTATCTTCACCCGCTATCTCTAACTCTGGCATCTTTGCATTTTCAATCAAGTCCTTTATATTTAGCAAATGAGACATTCCCTCATCTTCTAGCTCAGCTAATTCAGCTCTTTCAACATAACTTGTGACAAAAGTGATTAGCTGGCCTCGAGTTTTGTCTGCAAATTGCGCTTTTCCTATTCCAGATATTTGTAGTCCATTGTATACATTAAGCAGTTGTTCAACATTCAGTTCGTATAATGCACCTTTAACTTCTAACGGCACTTTCTCCAACTCCGACTCCATTTTCATCAGAGAAGTGGGCATAGAACAGTTCAACGTAGGCCTCTTTTTGACTTTGTGGTGTAGGGGTGCCCTCTAGTGGTGATTGCGGCGCTAGAGTTACAACCTTTGCACGTGGTGCCAGAGCCACGGTGAATGTCGGCGGTGCCTTACGTCTCCGATGCTGGGGTTCGTGGAGGGATATTCGGCTCGAGTTTCCACTTCGGCTGGCGGATTTTTCTCTCACCAAAATATCCCAGCGGTGCCTCCAAAATGTTGCGCCCTCTGCTCCACAGTTTGGGAGAGGTACGTGGTACTTTTGAGCAAAAAATAATGAACAGAGTCGCGGTCTACATCTTCACTCCATTTTGCTTTATTCAAAGGAACATGGAAACTTCTGCGCAAGCACACAACACAGTTCTCTCTCTGGGCAAAACAAACTGTAAAGAGTGTACACAGTATTTAAACTTTTTTAGTACTGTATTAATGTTTTTAAATGTAACAATCATGTACAAAAAATAATAATGAAATATTAATCTTTTAATCTTTTTAACTCTCATTTTTAACTGTATATATTGTCTACAATCAGCTTTTTAGCTGACTTTTTTTTACCTGTAATGTGCTTTTTAACTTGTGTATGATACGCTTTTAATTAATTTATTAATTTTTATTTTTAACCTGTCATATAAGCACCATTTTAGCATTTTTAAAAGTGCTTTTATAGTCCCTGTTGGCTTTACAGATCACTCTCTGGTTCAGTGTTGTGTTTTTATCAAGAATATAAAGTGCAGTAGTGCATACTGGCATTCTAACACATCACTTTTATCGGATAACAGTTTTAAAACTGCTTTTATGTTTTTTTTGGAGTAATTTTAAATTAACAAAATCAAATTTTAGTTCTTTGCAGCAGTGGTGGGATGTAGGGAAGAGCCAAATAAAGAATCTGTGCCTACAGTATACTCGCAATGTCTCTGGAGACTTGGCCAGGTCTGTCAGGGACCTGGAGAGAGAAGTAGTGGAGCTGCAGTCTTTGGCAGGCTCCACAGGAGAAAGAGGACATTTTGAGGCCCTCAATGGCAAAAAGTCTGTTTTAACTGACTTACTGGGCGTGGCCGCTAGGGGCGCTGTGGTACGCAGTAGGTTCCAGAACATCACACTAATGGAGGCTCCATCTCATTTTTTTCTTTGGTTTGGAGAGGAAGAATGGTCAGAGGAGGATGATCCACTCTCTCAGCTCCGAAGACGAGCGGCTGATCCATGAGTCTGCAGAGATCCGTCACTTTGCAGCTGCTTTCTATAAAGATCTCTTTAAGAAAGAATTTGTTGAGAAACCGCATGTGCTGAGCCATTTTTTGACGGACTTGCCGAAGGTGATGGCTAGCATGAATGCAGAGCTGGAGAGCGGGATCACGCTGCAAGAACTAGCAGTGGCTGTCCAATCTCTTCAGTGTAGAAAAGCCCCAGGGACAGACGGTCTACCATCGGAGTTCTACAGGGCGTTTTGGTCTGAGATCTGTGAGGACTTGCTGGAAGTACTGTCTGACAGTCTGCGGAAGGGTCACCTGCCCCTAACTTGTAGGAGAGCAGTCCTCACCCTCCTTCCCAAGAAAGGCGACTTGAAAGACATTAAAAACTGGCATCCGGTGGCCCTCCTCTGTATTGACTACAAAATTCTCTCCAAAGTGTTGGCTACCAGACTGAAGAAGGTGATGGAGCAGGTCATACATGTAGACCAGACCTACTGTGTACCTGGTAGGTTGGTTACAGATAACATTTTTTTAATTTGTGATGTTTTGGACCTCTCCAGCTCATTGGTCAAGGAACTTGGTCTCATTTCAATAGACCAAGAAAAGGCGTTTGACCAAGTTGAACATCCATACCTTTGGCAGACACTAGAAGCCTTCGGTTTCAGCTCAGGGTTCATCGCTAAGATCCAGGCCTTGTATAGAGACATTGAGAGTATTCTTAAGATTAATGATGGTTTGAGTGCTCCTTTCAAAGTTGAGAGGGGTGTCCGACAGGGCTGCCTCCTCTCAGGTATGCTGTACTCTCTTACCATCGAGCCCCTCCTTTGTAAACTAAGGCAAGGCCTCACTGGTTTTAAAGTCCCCAACTCTGACTCTGTTTTTAAAGTGTCTGCATATGCTGATGATGTTGTTTTTACAAGAAATCAAAATGATGTAAACTACCTTTTAAGAACTGTTAATTTTTTTGGTGAGTGCTCCTCAGCGAGAGTGAATTGGGGTAAGAGTGAAGCTGTTGTGGTGGTGGGGAGACTACAAAAAATTGCCCTACCTGGTGGCCTTTCGTGGACACAAGGTGGTTTTAAATATCTTAGTGTGTTTTTAGGAAATCAGACTTTTACTGGGAAAAATTGGGAGTGTTTTTTGGAAAAAGTCGAAGGAAGATTAAAAAAATGGAAATGGATTTGCCAAACTTGTCCTTCAGAGGTCGTGTTTTAATCATCAGCAACTTGATTGCTTCAATACTGTGGCATTGACTGTCTTGTCTGGGCCCTCCAACCAATTTACTGGCCAGAATGCAATCTCTTGACAGTGGGAAGGCAAGGGGCGGAGGAGTGATAATGTATGTCAATAACAGCTGGTGCAGACCGGGACATATCACTGTTAAACAACATCACTGCAGGAAAGACATTGAGTTGCTAGCTGTTAGCATGCGGCCTACCTATCTCCCGAGGGAATACTCACACGTGATCTGCATTGTTATTTATGCAAATCTGACGGCGAACGCGGGGACAGCGCGTGACGTCATTCACTCAGTAACTGGCAGGCTGCTGACAGAACACCCAGATGCTCTTCTCTTCATCGCCGGTGATTTCAACCATATTTCACTGTCCCCCATTCTGCCCACGTTCACCCAGTATGTCACATGCCACACTAGAGACAATAAAACACCGGACTTATTCTATGCTAACACTAAGGAGGCGTACACCTCATCACCACTCCCCCCACTCGGGAGATCGGATCACAACTTGGTTCATCTCCTGCCGGTGTACAAACCCCTAGTACACAGACAACCTCTGGTCATGCGCACGGTGAAGATATGGTCGGAGGAGGCAATGGACGCTATAAAGGACTGTCTTGAAACCACTGTCTGGGAGCAGCTCTGCAATCCACATGGTGAGGACATCGATGGCCTCACTCACACCATCACAGACTACATCAACTTCTATGTGGACAACACCATACCCACCAGGACAATACGGTGTTGCTCGAACAACAAACCCTGGATAAACCCTGAGATAAAAACACTTCTGAGAGAGAAGAAGAGGATCTTCAGGTTGGGGAACAGGGAGATGCTGAAGTCCGTACAGAGGGAGCTGAGGAGGAAGATCAGAGAAGGTAAGGACAGCTTCAGGAAGAAGATGGAGGACAAGCTGCAACAGAGCGACATCAGTGGGGTCTGGAGAAACCTTAAAACCATCTCTGGGCTCCAGAATACCTCCTTCCAGGCCACGGGGGGCAGGGAGTGGGTGAACAATCTGAACCTGTTTTTTAATAGGTTTGACCAACCGCCCTCCCCCCCGACTGCACACCAGCCACTGCTGCCTCTAAAGTCATCGAGACCTGCTGTCCACACCCCACTCCACCAACACCCCCCCACTCCCATCACACAGCTCCCCAACCTGACCCTCACTAAGACCCAGGTGAGGATGAAGCTGAGGAAGATCAAGGCGAGGAAGGCCTCGGGACCAGACCGCATCAGTGCAAAGCTCCTCTCCAACGGAGATGAAGCTGAGTACAGAGGACTTATCCAGGACTTCGTGGACTGGTGCCATCGGAACTGCCTCCAGATCAACGCAAGGAAAACTAAGGAGCTGGTGGTGGACTGCCGCAGGCAAGGACAACCCTTCACAGCACCAGTGAACATCCAGGGAACAGATATTGAGATGGTGACATCCTACAAGTACCTGGGTGTTCATCTGAACAATAAACTAGACTGGTCACACAATACCGACGCACTCTACAAGAAGGGACAGCGCAGGCTGTTCCTACTGAGGAGGCTCAGGTCTTTTGGTGTACAAGGGGTGCTCTTGAAGACATTCTACGACACGGTGGTGGCATCAGCCATCACTTTTGGAGTGGTCTGCTGGGGCAACGGCATTACTGCAGCTGATAGGAAGAGACTGAACAAACTAATCAAGAAAGCTCTGTCCTGGGGCAGCGGCGTGACCCAGTGGAGGAGATAGGAGAGAGAAGGATGGTGGCTAAACTGTCATCTCTGCTGGAGTCCAAGTCCCACCCTATGCAGGACATACTGAACGCACTGAGGAGTTCATTTAGCAGTAGACTACATCATTCTAGATGCGCGACCGAGAGGTTTCGCAGGTCCTTCCTACCTATGGCTGTCAGACTGTATAAACTAAGCAGGGCTGCTCGCAGAGATAGCAAAAAAACGTGACGGCCTAATAGTATTGAATGCAAAAGAAGCAACAGACTTACACAAATGGTCCCCTCCAGTATACAACCAGGACAATATCATTCGCTATGGAGGGTGACAATATGTATGGTACATATTCATACCATGTAGGGTAACTAAATAGATGGTTATGCTGTTTATTCCATCTAGCTACAATGCTCTGCACTGTGTATATATATATTTGTATATTTATGTGTACATATGTATATTCACTGCTCTTGTTTTCTTATCTTCTAAATCATTGCTCTGAGTGTTGCTATCCCTGTGCTGTTGCAATCCTGGAATTTCCCCATTGTGGGACTAATAAAGGCTTATCTTATCTTATCTTATCTTATAGTCGTGGACTTTTTCTGGGACCGTCTTCACTGGGTTCCACAGAGCATCCTGTTTTTACTGAGGGAAGAAGTTGGTCAAGGGCTCATCCATCTGGCCAGCAGGGGGGTCATCTTTCGCCTGCAGTTCATTCAGCGACTGCTGAGTGGCCCTCTCGACCTTGTGTGGAGACCTATTGCCAGAGCTGTCCTGGCTCACTGTGGAGGGCGGGGACTAGAGGAGTCATTGTTTTTAATGGACTTAAAGAGCCAAAAACTCCCAGAACTTCCCCAGTTTTATCAATGTGCTTTTAAAATCTGGGGACTTTTTAAAAAGAACTCTCCCCAGGCTTCCTTGTCAACTTTTTGGCTTTTAAAGGAACCACTTGTGTTCGGGACCCGTTTTGATGTGGGCAGTGTTTTAGGACCCATCCATCCATCCATCCATCTTCTACCGCTTTTCCGGAGGTCCGGGTCGCGGAGGCAGCAGTTCATGCAGAGAAGCCCAGACTTCCCTCTCCCCCGCCACCTGCTCCAGCTCTTCAGAGAGGATACCAAGGCGTTCCCAGACCAGCTGGGAGACATAGTATCTCCACCGTGTCCTGGGTCTGCCCCGGGGTCTCCTCCCAGTGGGACGTGCCTGAAACACCTCAAGTGGGAGGCGTCCAGAAGGTATCCTAATCAGATGCCCATACCACCTCAACTGACTCCTTTCAATGTGGAGGAGCAGCGGTTCTACTCTGAGCCTCTCCCGGATGACTGAGCTCCTCACCCTATCTCTGAGGGTGAGTCTAGCAATCCTACGGAGAAAACTCATTTCAGCTGCTTGCATCCGCGATCTCGTTCTTTCGGTCATTACCCAAAGCTCGTGACCATAGGTGAGAGTAGGAACGTAGATTGACTGGTAAATCGACAGCTTTGCCTTAGAACTCAGCTCCCTCTTCATCACAACAGACCAGTACAACGTCCGCATCACTGCAGATGCTGCTCCAATCCGTCTGTCGATCTCTCGCTCCATTTTCCCCTCACTCGTGAACAAGACCCCAAGATACTTAAACTCCTCAACTTGGGGCAGGAGCCAACCCAGAGAGGACAATCCACCTGTTTTAGGACCTTTTGTTTTAAAAAAGTTCCTTTCTGCAAAGGTTACAACACTGGTACACTTGGTGAACTTATGTGGTCCTAACCTGGACAATGCTGTTGCCCTGTGCTCGGCTCTTGGGATTTCTTTACTCAGAGTTATAATGAACTTGCTGAAAGACTGGAGAGACTGCCTGTCTGCAGAAGAACACTCTGCTATTGTTTTACACTGCAAAAACTCGGTGCGAACTGCTGATGAGCCTTTTCCTTTTAGTGTTTTATCTCCTGATTTTAAAGATGGCACTGGTGTGTTTTTAAACTCTGAACACATTAACATTTGTGACTCTTCTGGTAAAAAAGTGTATGGACTTTTGGTGAAAGTTCTAAATGTGAATAAGTTAAAAGGTTGAGCTGATACACCATGGCGGAAACACTTGGGTTTGGGTTCAGAGGTGAGGCCTGCCTGGAGAGCACTCTATAAACCACCATTAACTAAGAAGGTTGGAGACCTGCAATGGCGAGTTTTACTTGGTGCTGTGGCTGTAAATGCTTTTATCTCTATTTTAAACTGAAATGTTGTTGAGGTTTGCCCATTTTGTCCTCAGAAAGAGACTGTGTTTCATTGTTTTCTGGACTGTAACAGACTGCAATTGTTGTTTGTTTTTTTTGGGGGGGAAGCTGTTTTATCTGTTTTGAGAAGTCTTTTCCCTGCAGATTTTTATTTTGGGTTTTCCATATAGACAGAGAAGCAAGAAAAAAGTGAACTTTTAAATTTCATCCTGGGTCAGGCTTAAATGGCTATTTATGTTAGTAGGAAAAGAAAAATTGAACAAATGCTGGATTGTAATGTAAAAGACATGCTGGTAGGCATGATCAAGACTCGAATAATGATTGATTACAATTACTATCATCTGATGCAAAATGTTGGAACTTTTGAGGCTATGTGGTGCTTTAAGTGCATCGTGTGTTGTGTTAAGGAGGGGAAAATTACCTATGGTGTGGTTCTGATGTAAGAAGCAAGTTTTTGTTTTAGTTTTCTTGGTTTAGTTGCTTGAGTCTTTGATTTCTTGTCAGTGAATTGTTTTACTTTTCATTGTTTCTTTTAGTTGGGAGTGTTTTTCTGTTGAACTTGTGACAATTAAGGTGTGTTGAAAAATCAAAATCTCACTCACTCACTCACTCACTCACTCACTCACTCACTCAGATTCAGTGCATTTATAGATAGACTAGTGCATTGCCCATAGAATGAAAGTATTCTTTTCTCAAACAGGTATCCCAATCAAGCTTTACAGGCCCAAATGTAGGCTGAGTTTGAAAGTGAAATACAGAGGTGTAGCCTTTATGTCGGCAATCACATGTTAGACTTTGACAAATGTAAAAGGGAGTAAATGGCACTAAGATTTATTTGATTGTGTGAATATTAATTACAGAATACCTAAATATTGAAATAAATGGGACAGCCAGTATTAGTGACAGTTTCTGATCCCTTGTTTATTTGTCAGATCACTTATTTGTGTGATCTTTTGTCACTTATATTCAAGATAATAGTGTATCTTGCACTTTGAGGAATGGGAGTTGTTCGGCCACCATTACAGTTATTTTAGTTTATCAGTGTTCAGTGATGGAGTTTAGTGCAATATTGAATTTCTTCTGTGTGTTGTCAATTAACTCATGCAGTACTGTAACAGGACATGTTTACAAATATTTGAGACCCATAGTAGTGCATCATTTTATACTTTAGCAATATTTTGTTATTAAAAGGTTTTTAAAACTGCAATCAACAGAATTAACTACAAAACACCCAACATTATTATACACAGCAGAAGGACCCGTTTGACTGCAACCGTTGGATCAGTGTTGCCCATTTGTCAGTAAATATTTAACAAAAAATGATTTATTTTGTTATTTGGGCATTTTTGTGTCCTGTGTTTAGGTCCTGTCACACCTAGAAAATTTAGGCAGTGTTTGCAAAATGTATGAAAAATTTGGAGAATACGCTGGCATATGTTGAATCAGTTATGGCTAAGTTTTGTCTAAGTTAAGAGCACGCTGAAGAATGTTGAAGCACCCTGAAGCACGATGGTATACGGCGTTGTTCACCAAGCTCCTCTGAAAATTTTCATCCATCCATCTTCTTCCGCTTAATCCTTTTCGGGTCGCGGGGGGGCTGGAGCCTATCCCAGCATCTTTGGGCGAGGCAGGGTACACCCTGGACAGATCGCCAGTCCATCGCAGGGCCAACATAGAGAGACAGATAACCATTCACTCTCACAGTCATACCTAAGGACAATTTAGAATCCCCGGTTTTGATGCCAGTTAACCTAACTTGCATGTTTTTGGCATGTGGGAGGAAACCGGAGAAATCCCGGAGTAAACCCACACAGACATGGGGAGAACATGCAAACTACACACAGATCACTGTTGGTCGGGGGCTGGTTCAGCATGCTGAAAATTTTCCGACATATCCAGCGTATGGTTGATACGTCCCGCATTTGCGGAGCAAAGGTTGAAGGGAAGTTATGCATTCATCTACACAGGTTACTTGTCAGCGACTCACAGTTACTCAAAAGTCGAAATACGTTGAGATTAATGTCTAGCATACCCAAAAATTATTTTTAACATATGAGTAATGCTCTTTGAACCTATGTGTAACTTACTGAATGGGTTTCTAACTTGGAGCTATCCTATAATGGCGCATTTGCAGTGTTGGTTCACAGGAAAAACTCGTACAGAGCTCTGCCTACAGCACATATCAAAGACCATTTAAAAAAAGGTACTTTCCACCTTCTAGCTTGGTGTTCAGCATAATAGAACGAGGAAAGGAGTTAATGCACAAAGCTACCAGAAGACTGACCTCCCACTGTAGCTTTCACTACTTACAGTAGCTGTGTGGCCTAGGGTCAGAGAAATGGAGATAGGCGCCACCACTATACACCACATGGTGTCCCACATGCTGTGGAAGGGAATTAACTTTAACTAACCATTAGTGGAGTAAGTGCCTAATCCTAACAATTTCTCTAATCCTAACACTAAAATTTGAAATAAATATCAATATCAATAAAATATGAATGTAAAATCAAAAAGGGAAAGTGGGCTTGTTGCCTGAAAGCACTGGTTTTTGTGGTACTATCCGTCTTCCACCTCTATATGAGAATATCGGCCTCCTTAAAAAGGTGAGTTGTGTTGCAAATGTGCAGTAACACTTTTGTAGTATAAATGGCACATTTTTTAATTGATAGGAAAGCATGCTATTTATACTACTTTAGTGAGATCAGGTTGGCATGACAATGTCACTGGACAGCCGTGTCAATTAGAGAAATATTGCATCCATTCCTTATGAGAGCGCTCATGTCAGCTTTCCCATGACCAGATCTTTTAGATGCTACTGATACAAGAGTGTGTGAGTAAATTTCACAGAATAACCCAGCAAGACTGCAGACTAAATCAATGTAGACTCAGAGAAAAGATTGTCTCTACCCTCCAGTCACTCTATATCTCCCTCTTTCTTTCACACTGACGGATATCCAGCACTACGTCTTCATTCAGCCATGCACACTTGCCCTCCCATTTCCCTGCTGAGAGGTCAGCTCTGTTCGTGTCTGTTGGAAAGCTTTCGCAGGAGCTTCATCTTTAGCCACTTAGAGCTAACAGCAGGTAGTTTTGCTTCTGCCACTGATTTGAAGTGATTCAAATCATCCCCTGACTTTGAAGTGTCTTTTACAATGAAGATGTATTCAAAGGGTGTTGTTGCAATGTGAGACACCTGCTACCAATAGCAAATATGAAAGCAATATTATGTATAGGTTGTTCAAAATAGATTCAGATTCTGTTGACTATACCTCTCTTTTCTAGATCAATCTAATTGTTTAGCTTTATCTTCCAGATCAGTAATAAACAGCAATAATTCTCACAATGCAGCCTCTGAAAATGATGGCATGAATGAGTGGAATTCCAGCTGCCTTGGGGAATGGATGACCTCAAAAGTTAGCATCAGCGCATTCTTGTCTGTGACTACCGGGTTAATGTCCTCTGAGACTCTCCAGGGAAGAAAAAGCCAAATTGTGCGATAGTATCAAGGAAAATGAGTCTGATCTGTCATGTACTTCTCATTTTTATGGTGTATATATACAGTGGTGTGAAAAAGTTTTTGCCCCCTTCCTGATTTCTCATTTTTTTGTATGTTTGTCACACTTAAATGTTTCAGATCATCAAACAAATTTAAATATTAGACAAAGATAACAAGTAAACACAAAATGCAGTTTTTGAATGAAGGTGTTTATTATTAAGGGTAACAAAAATTCCAAACCTACATGGTCCTGTGTGAAAAAGTGATCCCCCCCCCCCCCCCGTTAAAACATAAATTAACTGTGGCTTATCACATCTTTGGAAAGCTGAGTTCAATTTCTCTAGCCACACCTTGGCCTGATTACTTCCACACCTGTTCTTAATCAAGAAATCACTTAAACAGAACCTGCCTGACAAAGTGAAGTAGACCAAAAGATCCTCAAAAGCTAGACATCATGCTGCAATCCAAAGAAATTCAGGAACAAATGAGAAACAAAGTAACTGAGATCTATCAGTCTGAAAAAGCTTATAAAGCCATTTCTAAAGCTTTGGGACTCCAGTGAACCACAGTGACAGCCATTATCCACAAATGGTGAAAACATGGAACAGTGGTGAACCTTCCCAGGAGTGGCCAGCCAACTAAAATTACCCCAAGGGCACTGCAACAACTCATCCAAGAGGTCACAAAAGACCCCACAACAACATCCAGAGAATTGCAGGCCTCACTTGTCCCAGTTAAGGTCAGTGTTCATGACTCCACCATAAGAAAGAGACTGGGCAAAAATGGCCTGCATGGCAGAGTTCCAAGATGAAAACCACTGCTGAGCAAAAAGAACATAAAGGCTTGTCTCAGTTTTGCCAGAAACCATCTTAAGGATCCCCAATGTAGCTTATGTAATTTTACCTACATATGTGTAAGCACTATGGGATGCTTGGGATTGCATGTGTGGATTGACCTCACGTCTTGGATGGAACAATATGTCTGGACCGCCTGTGGTTAACAACAAGAAGACGGAGGTACGGCGATAAGGGGCTGAAAGAACTTCCTGACCTCCTGGAGCCCAGGCGGAGGACTGAAGGGCGCGGGGGGAGAGTTATTGTCAATAGGGGGTTTTGACGGTGATATGTGATTCTTCCTTTGTCCTTGACTGTATAAAAGAGAAGGTTTTGACTCAGCTCTCTCTCTTCTGTTTTTTGAGAGATAGCTGGGGATGTGAACACGACATTAAAGCCTGATCTGAGAAATGATCCAGTCTTGTTATTTCACGCTCCCCACGTCCAAGACCTTTGGGAAAATACTCTGTGGACTGACGAGACAAAGGCTGAACTTTTGGGAAGGCGTGTGTCCCATTATATCTGGTATAAAAGTAATAGCATCTCAGAAAAGGAACATCACATCAAGGGTGGCCCAACCAGTTATTAGGTTTAGGGGGCAATCACTTTTTCCACACAGGGCCATGTAGGTTTGGAATTTTCATCCATCCATCTTCTTCCGCTTAATCCTTTTCAGGTCGCGGGGGCTGGGGGGGCTGGAGCCTATCCCAGCATCTTTTGGGCGAGAGGCAGGGTACACCCTGGACAGATCACCAGTCCATTGCAGGGCCAACACAGAGAGACAGACAACCGTTCTCTCATTTCCATTCATACCTTAGGACAATTTAGAATCCCCAGTTTGATGCCAATTAACCTAACTTGCATGTTTTTGGCATGTGGGAGGAAACCGGAGAAATCTCGGAGTAAACCCACGCAGACACAGGGAGAACATGCAAACTCCACACACATCACTGTTGGTCAGGGGCTGGGATCGAACCCAGGATCCCCCGGCCAAGGGTGAGTTGCTGTGCTGCTGCAGTGCTATTTTTTCCCTTAATAATAAACACCTTCATTTAAAAACTGCATTTTGTGTTTACTTGTGTTATCTTTGTCTAATATTTAAATTTGTTTGATCTGAAACATTTAAGTGTGACAAATATACAAAAAAAATGAGAAATCAGGAAGGGGGCAAACACTTTTTCACACCACTGTATATAAGAGGCTGACTTCTTGTTTTGGAGCTTATCTGAAGGTAAGAGCATCCTGGGTTGATTAACTTCATTAGACTTTACCCAGTGGCCTCATTCTCCGCCTCCGTAATGCCGGCTGATTAGGTAGGAACTGGAGGGCAACAGATTGCAGACAAGGATAATGATTTATAGGTTTGAGCTGTGAGAAAAACTTGTGCAATGTTATTAAAAATGTCAATTGGAGAAGTTGAGATGCACAACCAGCAAAGAGAGCATCAAACGTGAATCATGAAAAGTGATCTAAGTATAAATTTAGGGGCACAGACCTCATAATCATAGACAATTCTTGTGCACATGAAAAATTGCACTTCAACGTGTGTGTTTACTGTATGCAATGGCTCTCTGTGACTTGCACAGTGTGCATGTCTTTGTAAGAAGAGTGTTCATGAGTCACCACTGTCTTTAGCCTGAGGCTCAGCATCCAGCCAGCTCAGGGAGGGGATGCGTGTTTTATTTTAGTCGCTCTAATATGCCGTGAAGACATCATTATCTTGAAACATGTCGTATTCCAGAGCCTCTATTGTTTAAAATGGCATTGAATATGGGTACAACTTAAACTGTTTTATCCCCATCACCGGCAACAGAGATCATTAGATGTGCAATTCAGCGTGCTTCATTAGATGAGGCATTTGTCATCGTGGGCATCAGCAGTGTGCGGCTGTGTGAACTCTCCTCCGTGAGTGAAGGATGTTATCGTTTCTGTCATACACATACCAGCACTGCCCACAGGGAAGAGGTGTGCATGTAAGAAACTTGGCTGATTGAGGGCACGGGGCACAGAGACGAGATGTGCACGGCTAAGGCTGCCTGTGAATACTAAGGATGTCTCACAAGAGACTCTTTTGTCAACGTCAGCTCCCTTTGAGAAGAGTCATAAATAGCACAGAGTGAGATCTTTCCTGCATTCCTGCCGTATCAACATTTCCTGTTTCAGTTGTTGTTTCAGCCCTTTTTGAATACCAAAAGTTGATTTGCCTGATATTAAGAAACAGTACACAGTTTAACTTGGTAACTTATATACTGTAATTAGAGCAATTTATTTTTACTGTGTCTCACAAAGGTAAAATAAAGTCAATATAGTTCAGAGGTCTCATTCACTGCACCTTTTTCCGCATGTTGACAGCTTTCTAAGATTCATATTAAATATTTGTGATATACTTTGGTCAAATTGGCTTTAATTACTTAATAGCTCCATCATCATTGTGAATCATCTCTTGCTGCCTTCAGAACAGCTCATTTCAGTGCATGTCTCTAAATGCTCATGAATCCCAGTTTGCCCTGTCCTTTCGTTTTCATCACTTAGGACAGAATTGCCACCTTTTCAGAAAAGCTAGGAATTACACTGAAGCCACTTTTCCACTAGCACCTATTCAGCTCACCGGAGTGGTGGCTCAGTTGGTAGAGCATCCGCCCCACACCCGGGAGGCAGGGGTTCAAATCCCAGCCAGGTCATACCAAAGACCATATAAAAATGGTACTTTCTGCCTTCTAGCGTGGTGCTCCGCATAATGGAACGGGGAAAGTAAAGTTACGCACAGAGCTACCAGAGGACTGATCCCCCACTGTAGCTTTCACTACTTACAGTAGCTGTGTGGCCTAGGGTCAGAGAAACGGAGATGGGTGCCGCCCCATGCGCCTTCATGGCGTGAAGGGAATTAACTAACTAACTAACCTATTCAGCTCAATTCGCTGCGATTCTACTCACCCCGACACAGTTTAGGTTGTTTTCCATTACAACTGAGTACCACCTCAAGGTGGGTGGGTTCATTATAGGAAGGCAGCCCGTTATGTTGTTGACATGCTGACGTTTTGCTGTCAGAAGCAAATATTTATTACAGCAAGTGCAAAATACAAGCAAAGCACAGAGTTAGTGTTGATGGCTAACTAGCTAGCTAGCTCATTGTCTGCATACAGGAGACCACAGTGATATCCTTGTTTGTTCAAAGTGAGCTTGCCACCAATGGGATAAATAACATAAAAGATGCTTAAAAATCACAAAACACTCACCATCTTCCCGTGAGCAGCCATCAGCTCGGAGACCTCCTGGTATACTTTTTCACTTTGGGTCACTCCGTCAACACGGCTGAAAAGTTCATAGTCAAATTTGACCAACCGCAGGGATCCAAGTGCTGCAACACCGATGGAAGAAGTGTATGCACCGACGGGGTGACTGTTGAAAAATAAAATAAACCACATTTGGTCAAATTTTACCACTATGAACTTTTCAGCCCCTTAGCTCCCTCTGGATTCTCTCGTCAGCCACCAAGCACAGAAGAGTTTGCACCTCGTCGCTGGACCACGGAGTTGATTTGTGTGTAGCCATTTATCTCGTTGATTATTACAGAAATAATAAAAATTCACAGCTGAATTTACAAATGGCAGTTTGGAATCTTATGAAGCTGTCGCTCTCATGATATTACACCCTAGCCAGTCAGTGGCCTGCAGTCTATTGACATCACATTTTCAGCTCAACTCAACTCAGCTCGCTTGGAACCCCACCAGAATAGGTATGTAAAAAGCAAAAGTACCAGGTACTAGGTACAGTGGTGTGAAAAAGTGTTTGCCCCTTTCCTGATTTGTCATTTTTTTTGTATGTTTGTCACACTTAAATGTTTCAGATCAAACAAATTTAAATATTAGACAAAGATAACACAAGTAAACACAAAATGCAGTTTTTAAATGAAGGTGTTTATTATTAAGGGTAAAAAAAAATTCAAACATACATGGCCCTGTGTGAAAAAGTGACACCCCCCCAACCGTTAAAACATAAGTTCAAATTCTCTTGCCACACCCAGGCCTGATTACTGCCACACTTGTTCTCAGTCAAGAAATCACTTAAATAGGACCTACCTGACAAAGTGAAGTAGACCAAAAGATCCTCAAAAGCTAGACATCATGCCACAATCCAAAGAAATTCAGGAACAAATGAGAAAAAGTAATTGAGATTTATCAGTCTGGAAAAGGTTATAAGGCCATTTCTAAAGCTTTGGGACTCCAGTGAACCACAGTGAGAGCCATTATCCACAAATGGCGAAAACATGGAACAGTGGTGAACCTTCCCAGGAGTGGCTGGCCGACCAAAATTACCCCAAGAGTGTAGCGATGACTCATCTAAGAGGTCACAAAAGACCCCACAACAACATCCGAAGAACTGCAGGCCTCACTTGACTCAGTTAAGGTCAGTGTTCATGACTCCACCATAAGAAAGAGACTAGGCAAAAATGGCCTGCATGGCAGAGTTCCAAGACGAAAACCATTGCTGAGCAAAAAGAACATAAGGGTTCGTCTTGAGTTCCAGCACGTTGAACGGCCGTGGATCGTGGGCGCTCGGGCCGGTGCGCGTCATGCGTAATGGAACCAACCAGCGATCAGTGACATCCCGCACATCACTCCCTAAAGTGATGTGCGGGATGTCATGTAATGTGAAAATAATAAGCCAAGTAGCACCAAAAAAATAAATAAATAAATTTAAAAAATAAATGATAATATTAATAATAAATAAATAAATAAACAATATTTTTCAAATTTACATTAGCACAAGGTAGATTGCTTAATTTGAAAGTACACAATAAGAATAATTCTGAATATAGTTCTTAATTGTCAGCTAGATATATACACTTGGAATTAAAGAGTTTTTAATTGTCAGCTTTGTTACACTAATGCACTTGGATGAACTTGAAACAAGACACCCTTGAAACAAGACACCTTCCACCTCGCTTAGGTGTGCTTGTGGAGGATCGAAATAAGTGCAGGCGGACACGGCGAGCTGAAGTTTAAAAGGGTGCTTTATTCATCCTCCATCACGAGGCTCGCCCAGCGCTATGGCAGCGTGCTGGAGCGAGCCCTGCATCTCAAAGTCAGCAACAAGCAGTGCGAGTGATCAAAAAGACAGAGAGCAAGAGATATGCAGTCAACTTATATACCCGGCTACAGACAATGCATGCATGGCATATTAGCATCACAGTATACAGCAGGAAAGCATGGATATTTGCATTAGAGTCACACATATCAGCCGCAGGATTACTGGCGCCGGAATTCCTCTCTGTTCCGGAGCTGCAGGACAAAAGAGGGTGCGAGGCGCATCTGCATAATGATCAGTCCATACCTCTCACTGTTCTGATAATTGCTCACGCTGAGTGCTCTGCCAGCCCCGTAGGTTTTGGGGGTCACCACACGCTCAATTTCGCCAGGCATCGATTTACTGTTCAGTTGATTTTAGGTTCTCTCAATAATTTTTTTTTTTCGCTGTATATTTTCCTTTTTGGCGTACAGAAATGGCAATACGCCCGTATTTGCTAAAATTGCATTTTCCCCATATTAAAATACGGCGAAACCGTATCACTTGACGGGTATGGTCATGCTTTACCCAGAAAGGATAATAAAACAAAGAAATCAATTGTGATGCGCTTTGTGAACAGAAGGGTAAAGAATGACATACTGAGGCAGGCCAGAAAGCTACGGGGAACAGAAGTTTACCTAAATGAACATCTAACAAAAGCTAATGCTGAAATAGCACGGCAAGCACGGATGCTGAAAAGACAAAATAAGATACAGGCAACATGGACAAGAAATTGTAGAGTTTGGATCAATCTAAATGGAACACCTGAGGAAGCAAAGAGTATAATAATCAGAGATGTTACTGACTTAAATAAATACAGATGAACACTGATTAAGAAAATTAAGAGACTATGATAATCCATATCCACACACACGGCAAGAATAGTTCTTTTGACATACCATGTCAATGTACTTAAAAAAAAAAACAACTAAAAAAACTAAACAAAACAAACAAAAAAACTTATGACTGACTTGAGTAGACATCAATTATCCCCAGTTGGAGGAAGTCATTTGACACAGAGTGAGGAAATTCAGACTCTGAAAATATGCCATTATGCTGAACATAAACTACAAGATACATGATATTGATCCTGATAACCACTTTTTCAATAATATTCATAATCATTGTAAATATTACACTGAAAAGCAATTCAAAAGTCAAGTGCAACTAGATAGTAAACTATTAATAATACACTTCAACAGCAGAAGTCTTAACAAAAACTTTCCACAGATTCAGGACTATTTAAAACAGCTAGACAGAAAATTTACAGCTATCGCAGTCTCTGAAACTTGGCTTAATGAAGAGCAGGCGCCTCTGATGGCAATAGAGGGATATCAGATGTTTCATATTAACAGATCTCAAAAAAAGGGTGGTGGTGTTGCACTGTATACTGATGACCTGTATAGGTGTAAGCTTGTAAATGGAATGTCCTTTGCACTACCAGGGATTTAGGAATGTGTTACTGTTGAGATTGACCAAGATAAACCAAAAAAATCTAGTTATGAGATAAGATAAGATAAGATAAGATAAGCCTTTATTAGTCCCACAACGGGGAAATTCCAGGATTGCAACAGCACAGGGATAGCAACACTCAGAGCAACAATCAGAAGGCAAGAAAAAAAAAAAAAAAAAAAAAAAACAAGCAAGCAAGAGCAGCTAATATACATATGTACATATTACTATAATATATATATATATATATATATACACACAGACACACAGTGCAGAGCATTGTAGCTGGATGGAATAAATATATGAATATATAAACACACAGTGCAGAGCATTGTAGCTAGATGGAATAAATATGTAAATATATAAACACCCACAGTACGGAGCATTGCAGCTAGGTGGAATAAATATGTAAGTATATAAACACACACAGTGCGGAGCATTATTATTATAAGTTGTATATATAGAATGCCGGGAACTTGCATTGAGACATTCAGACATAAATTAGTCGAGCTGTACAATAATATTACTAGTAAGAAAATGGTAGTAATTTGTGGAGATTTCAATATTGATTTACTAAATCCATATCAACAAAATGTAATTACAGAGTTCATGAATTCTATGTACAGCATGAGTCTACAGTGGGGAAAAAAGTATTTAGTCAGCCACCAATTGTGCAAGTTCTCCCACTTAAAAGATGAGAGAGGTCTCCAATTTTCATCATAGGTATACCTCAACTATGAGAGACAAAATGAGAAAAAAAAATCTAGAAAATCACATTGAAGGATTTTTTAATGAATTAATTGGTAAATTCCTCAGTAAAATAAGTATTTGGTCACCTGCAAACAAGCAAGATTTCTGGCTCTCACAGACCTGTAACTTCTTCTTTAAGAGGCTCCTCTGTCCTCCACTCGTTACCTGTATTAATGGCACCTGTTTGAACTCGTTATCAGTATAAAAGACACCTGTCCACAACCTTAAACAGTCAGACTCCAAACTCCACTATGGCCAAGACCAAAGAGCTGTCAAAGGACACCAGAAACAAAATTGTAGACCTGCACCAGGCTGGGAAGACTGAATCTGCAATAGGTAAGCAGCTTGGTGTGAAGAAATCAACTGTGGGAGCAATTATTAGAAAATGGAAGGCATACAAGACCACTGATAATCTCCCTCGATCTGGGGCTCCACGCAAGATCTCACCCCGTGGGGTCAAAATTATCACGAGAGCGGTGAGCAAAAATCCCAGAACCACATGGGGGGACCTAGTGAATGACCTGCAGAGAACTGGGACCAAAGTAACAAAGGCTACATCAGAAACAGACTACGTCGCCAGGGACTCAAATCCTGCAGTGCCAGACGCGTCCCCCTGCTTAAGCCAGTACATGTCCAGGCCCGTCTGAAGTTTGCTAGAGAGCATTTAGATGATCCAGAAGAGGATTGGGAGAATGTCATATGGTCAGATGAAACCAAAATAGAACTTTCTGGTAAAAACTCAACTTGTCGTGTTTGGAGGAGAAAGAACACCATACCTACTGTGAAGCATGGGGGTGGAAACATCATACTTTGGGGCTGTTTTTCTGCAAAGGGACCAGGACGACTGATCCGTGTAAAGGAAAGAATGAATGGGGCCATGTATCATGAAATTTTGAGTGAAAACCTCTTTCCACCAGCAAGGGCATTGAAGATGAAACGTGGCTGGGTCTTTCAGCATGACAATGATCCCAAACACACCACCCGGGCAACGAAGGAGTGGCTTGTGAAAAAGCTAGTGAAAAAGCTTAAACATAAATTTGCCGATAAGCCATGGTTAACCAAAGGATTACAAAAGGAGTGTAAAAAGAAAAATTTATTATATAAAGCTTTCCCAAAGAAAAGGACAAAAGAAGCAGAGCAGCGGTATAAAACATACAAAAATAAGTTAACATATATAATAAGATGTCGTAAAAGAGACTATTACAGTAAAGAACTGGAGAAAAACAGAGACAATATTAAAAATACATGGGCAATACTTAACAATATTCTTGGAAATAAAAACAGAAATACAAGCTACCCAACCAATTTTTCAAAAAATAATAAAACGACTCAAAGTGTGAATGCAGTTTCACCTGCAGATGAATTTTTTTTGTAACTTAGATTTTTATTCATTTTTCATCATATATAATGCATTCAGATCACATTCTACATTTAAAAAACAAAGGGGTTAGGGTAGGGAAAAAGAAAAAAAATAAAATAAAAAATAAAAAATAAAAAAAATAAAAAATAAAAGGGGGGGGGGACAAATGTTGGAGCATCAAGTTTTTAGTTTCCATCTCTTAATTCTTCTGGTTTTTTCAGTGTCTTTGGTTATTCTTTCAATTTCTGCCTCGTTGTTGCACTTTGTAGTGTGTCCATTTCCGCCATTTTTTCTCCCATATTCCTTCTTGCATTCTTCGTCGATATGTTAGTTTTTCCATCATACGTATGTCCTCAACAATGTCAGTCCATTGTTCTTGGTCAGGAAGAACTTCTGATCGCCATTTTTTTGTGATAGTTTTTTTACATGCAATCAACAAGATTTTAACTAGATATCTGTCCTCAGCCTGTATAACACTGTCTTTTTTAAGATCACATAAGTACATCAGGTTACAGTTCATTGGTATATTATATCCTAATATCCTCTGTATTGTCACATGCATCCATCCATCCATCCATCCATCCATCCATCTTCTACCGCTTTTCCGGAGGTCCGGGTCGCGGAGGCAGCAGTTCAAGCAGAGAAGCCCAGACTTCCCTCTCCCCAGCCACCTGCTCCAGCTCTTCAGAGGGGATACCAAGGCGTTCCCAGACTAGCTGGGAGACATAGTCTCTCCACCGAGTCCTGGGTCTGCCCCGGGGTCTCCTCCCAGTGGGACGTGCCTGAAACACCTCAAGTGGGAGGCGTCCAGGAGGCATCCTAATCAGATGCCCATACCACCTCAACTGACTCCTTTCAATGTGGAGGAGCAGCGGTTCTACTCTGAGCCTCTCCCGGATGACTGAGCTCCTCACCCTATCTCTGAGGGTGAGTCCAGCAATCCTACGGAGAAAGCTCATTTCAGCCGCTTGTATCCGCGATCTCGTTCTTTCGGTCATTACCCAAAGCTCGTGACCATAGGTGAGAGTAGGAACGTAGATTGACTGGTAAATCGACAGCTTTGCCTTAGAACTAAGCTCCCTCTTCACCACAACAGACCGGTACAACGTCCGCATCACTGCAGATGCTGCTCCAATCCGTCTGTCGATCTCTCGCTCCATTTTCCCCTCACTCGTGAACAAGACCCCAAGATACTTAAACTCCTCCACTTGGGGCAGGAGCCTGTCCCCAACCCGGAGAGGACAATCCACCTTTTTCCGGCTGAGGACCATGGACTCGGACTTGGAGGTGCTGATTCTCATCCCAGCCGCTTCACACTCAGCGGCAAACCGTCCCAGCAAGAGCTGTAGGTCATTGCTGGATGAAGCCAACAGGACAACATCATCTGCAAACAACAGAGATGAGATCCTGTGGTCACCAAGCATGACACCCTCCATTCCCTGGCTGCGCCTAGAAATCCTGTCCATAAAAATTATGAACAGGACCGGTGACAAAGGGCAGCCCTGGCGGAGTCCAACTCTCACTGGGAATGACTCCGACCGAGTGTTGGCAATGCGAACTAAACTCTCACAACGGTCGTACAGAGACCGAATAGCTCGTAACAACAAGCCCGATACCCCATACTCCCGAAGCACCCCCCACAAAAATCCACGAGGGACGCGGTCAAATGCCTTCTCCAAGTCCACAAAGCACATGTAAACTGGTTGGGCAAACTCCCACGAACCCTCAAGAATTCTCGAGAGGGTAAAGAGCTGGTCCGATGTGCCACGGCCAGGACGAAAACCACATTGCTCCTCCTGAATCCGAGGTTCGACCAACGGCCGGACTCTCCTCTCCAGTACCTTGGCATAGACCTTCCCAGGGAGGCTGAGGAGTGTGATCCCTCTAAAGTTGGAGCACACCCTCCGGTCCCCTTTTTTGAAGAGAGGAACCACCACCCCGGTTTGCCATGCCAAAGGCACTGCCCCCGACCTCCACGCAATGTTGCAGAGGCGTGTCAACCATGACAACCCAACAACATCCAGGGCCTTGAGGTACTCGGGGCGAATCTCGTCCACCCCCGGGGCCCGGCCACCAAGGAGATTTTTAACCACCTTGGCGACCTCAGCCCCTGTGATAAGCGAGTCATCCCCCTCGTCCCCAAACCCTGCTTCCTCTGTGGAAGGCGTATCAGTGGGATTGAGGAGATCCTCGAAGTATTCCTTCCACCGCCCGACGATATCCCCAGTTGAAGTCAACAGTGTCCCATCCGCACCATACACAGTGTGGACGGGGAGCTGCTTTCCCCTCCTGAGCCGCCGAACAGTTTGCCAGAATCTCTTTGAAGCCGACCGAAAGTCTTGTTCCATGGCCTCACCGAACTCCTCCCATACCCGGGTTTTTGCTTCAGCAACCACCCGAGCTGCACTCCGCTTGGCCTGCCGGTACACCTCAGCTGCTTCGGGAGTCCCACAAGCCAACCAATGTCACATGCATAGATTTCCAAAATGATGATATTTTGTAGCATTTCCAAAACATATGTGAGTGGTCTGCATTTTGAGCCCCACATCCCCTCCAGCATAAAGATTGGGTATTTGTATATTTTCCTTGAATCTGTGGTGTAATGAAAAAGCGAATCAGGTTTTTCCATCCAAATTCCCTCCATGTCCTTGAATTTGTTGATGTGTGTTGTGTTTTCCATATTTCCTGCCAGCTTTCTTCTGTTATGTTTAAATTGAGCTCTTTCTCCCATTTCTCCTTTATATAGTTACTTGTATGATTGTTTGTCATAAGTTTCTGATATAGTTTTGACATAATTCTTATTTTATTTCCTGCATATGAGCTTAAAATAAGTTGTATAATCTCGTTCACATCTGTTTGGAGGTTATGCCTAATCTTCATATAGTAATCTCTCATCTGCAGATATCTGAAAAATTCCAATCTTTCTAATTTAAATTTTCTCCTGATATTTACAAAGCTCCCGAGATCTTTTTTTCCGATATTGCCCCATGCTGTGATTCCCTTGTTCACCAGATTTTTGTATCCCCTATCTTGTTTTGCCGGTTCAAACTGACTGTCAAATGCTACCCATTTCAATAGTTTTATGTCTTCCCTTATATTATATTTTTGTACTATTTTATACCACAGTTCTAAAGTAAATTTAGTGATTGGGTCTATTTGTTTGATTTGCTTATATGCATCTTTATCCCCTATTATGCTTTGTACTGGGAGTCCCTCAATTTCCTTTTCCATTTCTTTCCATTTTGCCTCATATCCCTCGTCGCACCAACATATGATATATCTTATTTGTGCTGAGTAGTAATATTCCTTTAGACTCGGTAGGCCCATGCCTCCTTTCTCTTTTGGTAATTGGAGGGTTTTATATTTCACTCTTGGTTTTTTACCTCCCCAAACAAATCTCGATATCATCCTGTCCCACTTTGAGAATTGGGCATCTGGAATCTCTGTTGGTATAGCCTGGAAGAGGTAAAGTAATCTAGGTTGTATGCTGATTTTGACTGTCTCAATTTTTGAATTCAGATCCATATTTAAGATTGACCATCTATCAATATCTTTTTTTATTTCTTGTTCCAACCTATCATAGTTTGCTTTATATATTTTGCTTAGGTCTTTAGGTATGTTCACTCCAAGGTATTTTATTTCTTTTTGGTTCCAGTTTAGTTTGATCTTATCAGTTATCTGGTTTAGAGGGTTATAGTGGAATGTCAGTATTTGTGTTTTTGTTATGTTTATCTTGTATCCTGATAATTTTCCAAAATTTTCTATCAAGTTCATCATTTCCATTATTGATTTATCTGGTTGTTCAAGGTAAACTATAATATCGTCTGCAAATAGCCCAATCTTGTGTTCCGCCCCCTTTATTGTTACACCTTTTAATTTCTTATTTTGTCGTATCGCTTGAGCCAATGGTTCTATGAACAGAGCAAACAAGGTGGGCGATAAGCAGCATCCCTGCCTAGTTGATCTTTGTATATTTACTTTGTCTGTTAAGCTACCGTTTATCTTGATTCTTGCCACAGGTTCTTGATATAGCGTCCTTATGCATTGTACTGATTTTTCGTTAAATCCAAAGCGCTCCAGTACACTATATAGGAATTTCCAGTTAACCCTGTCAAATGCTTTTTCTGCGTCTAAACTCATTATTACTGCGCTTTTCTTTTCTTTATGTATTTGGTTAATTATATGTATTGTTCTCCTGATATTGTCATGTGTTTGGCGTCCCTCTATGAATCCAGTTTGATCATCTTCTATCAATTCCGTCAAGAATGTCTTTATTCGTTTACATATAATTGTTGTGTATATTTTATAATCTACATTTAATAAAGAGATTGGTCTATAGTTTCCGCATTGTTCTTTATCTTTCCCTGGTTTTAAAATAACTGAAATGATTGCTTCGTTCCATGATGGAGGTATTTTGTTGTTGTTCAGCGTCCAATTAAATGACTTTAGGAGTTGTGGCGTGAGTTCTTCTATAAACAGTTTATAAAACTCAGATGGGTATCCATCACTACCTGGTGATTTACCGTTTTTAAGTGACTTAATCACATCTCTGATCTCTTGTGTTGTTATTTCTGCTGTTAGTTTTTCATTTTGTTGATTTCCTATTGATGGCAAGTCCAATGTGTCTAGAGATTTTTTGATATCTTTAGTATTTGTTTCTTCAGGTTGCGAGTATAGTTCTTGGTAGAAATTATGGAAAATTTCTTCGATGTTTTCTGGGTTAACTGTGGTTTTATTTGTGGTGGGGTCTTTAATCTTGTATACATTATTCATTGTTTGTTGTTTTCTTAACCGTTTTGCCAGCAGTTTTGTGGCTTTTGGCCCCGTTTCATAATATTTTTGCTTTAGATATCTATTTTTCCTTTCAATTTCATCCATTTGTGTTTCTTTTATCTTTGTTTTTTCTTCTTTAATTTCTTGATATATTTTTGGATCATTTGTGCTTTGATGTTTACGTTCTAATTCCCTCAGTCTCTCACATCTTTGTTCATACGCTTCCAGTTTAGTCTTATTTGCTTTTCCTGTTTCAACAATTAATTTACCCCTTAACACGACTTTTAGTGCGTCCCATAGTATTGTTGGATCCACTTCTTCATTGTCATTCTCTTGGATATATTCGTTTATGTTTATTTTTATTCTTTCTTTCATTTTCTCATCATTTAACAGTCCTACGTTAAGTTTCCATGTTGTTTGTCGTTTTCTATTGTTTAAATATATTTCCATGTATATAGGATTATGATCTGATATTTCTGCCCCTCCAATCCGACAATTTCTCACCCTGTGTCTGTCACCTTCATTCATAAGGAAGTAATCTATTCTAGAGTGTACTTTATGGGCTGCTGAATAATGTGTATAGTCTTTTTCGAGTGGGTGTAGGTCCCTCCATATGTCTACCATACCCATTTCTGCCAGTGAGGTTCTTATGAACTTTGTTACATGTTTTTTTGTCTTCTTAACACTTGTTGTGTCAACTTCATGATCCATGACAGCATTTAAGTCTCCTCCACAAATTAGGACTCCTTCACTGTGTGTTGCTATGAGATCAAACAGATGTTGAAAAAAACCCTTGTCACTTTCTGGTGGGGCATAGATGTTCACTAATGTAATCTGCATACCATCTATTCTTCCCTTTATTATTACATACCTGCCTTCTTTATCCTGGATTTCCTGTTCACTTTCCCAAATTGTATTTTGTTTGAGATTAGTATCATAACCCCCCTTTTTGCTCCTCCCTTAAATGAACTGTAGTAGGAGTTCGTCAAACAGGTTCATTTTGTCTTCTTTCAATTATTTATCCTTTTTTTTTTTTTTTTTTCCTTTGAAAGACAAAAGTAAAATAGAAAGATGTCTTTACCTTCTTTACATGTTTCAACTGCACTGCAGCCTTCATCAGAAGAGTCAGCTGATTGCTGCCAGGTGACATTTATCAGCTGATTTTCGTAGGCGGGGCCAGCTCAGCAGATCTGTCAGATCCGTCGAGCCGGCCCCGCCTCCCGCCGTCAGATGGTCTCTGGAGAATGTGGTCCCAGGTGTGAGAAAGCATAAAGGCCCCCTCATCTCGGTTCATGGTGTCTTTTCCCCGCTTTCTGATCTCTATTGCCTCCTTGATCCAACGTTTGTGTCTGTTGCTCTCCGATCCAATAATTTTTGTGTTGTCCCAGTCCATGATGTGATTATTTCTTTTGCAGTGGTCCGATATAGCTGATTTTAATGTTTCTTGTTCTGCTTTTTCTTTTTGTGATCTTGTGAGTCGTCCTTGCGTTTCCTTCTCACATTC
Organism: Pholidichthys leucotaenia; assembly: GCA_020510985.1. Lineage (NCBI taxonomy): Eukaryota > Metazoa > Chordata > Actinopteri > Cichliformes > Pholidichthyidae > Pholidichthys > Pholidichthys leucotaenia. The sequence continues at coordinate 55,784,480 of CM035837.1, read as the reverse complement.
CTTTTGGTGTTCTTTTTTTCTTGTGGTGAATAATCTTCCGGTTTCTCCAATGTAGGTTTTGTTACATGATCTGCATGATATTTCATATAATACATTGCATTTACATTGCATTGCACAAACCCAATTTTATTTGCCATTGTTTATCGTCCCCCATCAACCTATTCAGAATTTTTATCCGAATTTGCTGATTTCTTAGCTGATTTAGTGTTGAAATCTGATAGAATAATTATAGTAGGGGACTTTAATATACATGTGGATGTAGATAGTGACTGCCTTAATGTGGCTTTTAATTCAATATTAGACTCGATTGGGTTTTCTCAGAAAGTAGGAAATTCTACTCATTACCTCCACCATACATTGGACCTTGTTCTGACATACGGCATAGAAATAGAAAATCTTGTAGTGTCTCCTCATAACCCTGTACTGTCAGACCATTGTCTGTTAACCTTTGATTTTACTATTTCTGACTATTTGGCTCATAAAGAAAAATATTATCACAGTAGATGCCTCTCAGATGATGCTGTTTCCAAATTTATGCAGATTGTTTCCTCTATGCCATGTGTCAACACAACGGAAATAAGCTATAGACAGCTTGCTCCTTCTGTAATTGATAACATGGTGGATAGTGTTTCAGCTTCTCTGCATCAGGCTCTAGACTTGGTGGCCCCCTTAAAAAAGAAAAAGTCTAATCAGAGATTTTTAACTCCTTGGTTCAACACAGAAACTCGTAGCTTAAAACAGAAGACTCGTCAATTAGAAAGAAAATGGCGCTCTACTATTTTAGATGAAATCTATTTAGCTTGGAGAAATCATCTTTTAATTTATAAAAAATCTCTTAGAAAAGCTAGAACGAGTTATTACTCTGCATTAATAGAAGAGAACAAGAATAATCCCAGGTTTCTTTTCAGTACTGTAGCCAGGTTGACAAAGAGTCAGGACTCTGTCAATCCTAGCATCCCCTTAGAGCTTACTAGTCAGGACTTTATGAACTTTTTCAATAATAAAATTTCATCCATCAGAGATAAAATCAATCAGATTCTTCCCACAGTTAACTTAAATACTGTAACTACTACAACTCCTTCTATTGATGTCTGTCTTGATGAGTTTACTCCAATCGACCTTTGTGAGTTAGACAAAGTAGTTTCCTCATCCAAACCTTCAACTTGTCTTTTAGATCCTATTCCTACCAGGTTATTTAAAGAAGTCTTCCCACTTATTGGTAGCTTTATTCTTCATATAATCAATTCTTCATTAACTTTAGGCCATGTACCGCAGGCTTTTAAAACGGCTGTAATTAAACCCTTACTCAAAAAGCCAACGCTAGATCCAGGAGCTTTAGCTAACTATAGACCAATCTCTAATCTCCCTTTCATTTCAAAAATCTTAGAAAGAGTTGTTGCTACGCAATTATTTGACCACCTGCAGGGAAATGGTTTACTTGAAGAGTTTCAATCTGGGTTTAGAATCCATCATAGTACTGAAACAGCCTTAGCGAAGGTCACTAATGACCTCCTCATTGCATCTGATAATGGACTAGTTTCTGTACTTGTCCTTTTAGATCTTAGTGCAGCTTTTGATACTATTGATCATAATATTCTACTTGATAGATTAGAACACTATGTTGGACTTAATGGAACTTCGTTGCAGTGGTTTAGATCTTATTTATCTGATAGGTTCCAGTTTGTTCATGTAAATGATGAGTTTTCTTTCAGCTCAAAGCTTAGTCATGGAGTTCCACAGGGATCTGTGCTAGGCCCTACTCTTTTTAGTTTATATATGCTTCCATTAGGCAACATTATTAGAAAGCACTGTATACATTTTCATTGTTATGCAGATGACACACAATTATACCTGTCAATGAAGCCAGATGATACTAATCAATTAGCCAAGTTAGAAGCCTGTCTTAAGGAAATCAAAGCTTGGATGACTTGTAATTTCCTGCTGTTAAATTCAGATAAGACTGAAGTCATTCTTGTTGGTCCAAAAAACCTTAGAAATTCCTTTCCAAATCAAACTTTCAGTTTGGACGCAGTTACTCTTTCTCTTAATAGCTCTGTGAGGAACCTTGGAGTTATTTTTGATCAGGATTTGTCCTTCAATTCACATATTAAATTTGTTTCTAAGACTGCCTTCTATCATTTGCGTAATATTGCCAAGATTAGGAGCATCTTGTCTCAGAGTGATGCTGAGAAGCTGATCCACGCTTTTGTTAGCTCGAGATTAGATTATTTTAATTCTTTATTATCAGGCTGTCCTAAAACATCTTTAAAAAGTCTTCAGCTGATCCAAAATGCTGCAGCAAGAGTTTTAACAGGTACTAGAAAGAGAGATCATATCTCTCCGGTTCTGGCCTCCCTTCATTGGCTTCCCATAGAGTTTAGAATTAAGTTTAAAATCCTTCTTCTCACTTACAAAGCTCTAAACAATCAGGCTCCTTTTTATTTAAAAGATCTGATACTACCGTATTATCCTAACAGAGCACTACGCTCTCAAAATGCAGGATTACTTGTAATACCTAGAATCTCCAAAAGTACAATGGGAGGCAGAGCCTTCAGTTATCAAGCTCCTCTCCTGTGGAATCAGCTGCCAATCTGGATTCGGGAGTCAGACTCGATCTCTGTTTTTAAGAATAGGGCTAATTTCTTGATTAAGAAAGCTAGCTCTGTCCTGGGGCAGCGCCTTGATCCGATGGAGGAGATAGGAGAGAGAAGGACGGTGGCTAAACTGTCATCTCTGCTGGAGTCCGAGTTCCACCCTATGCAGGACATACTGAATGCACTGAGGAGCTCATTTAGCAGCAGACTACATCATCCCAGGTGCACAACCGAGAGGTTTCGTAGGTCCTTCCTACCAACGGCTGTCAGACTGTACAACCTAAGCAGGGCTGCTCGCAGAGATAGCAAAAAGACGTAACAAACTAATAGTTTTTTGAATGCAAAAGATGCAATAGACTTACACAATGGTCCTCTCCGGCATACAACTAGGAACATACCGGTCGCTATGGAGGGTGAGAATATGTATGGGCACATAATCATACCATGTAGGATAACTAAGTAGACGGTTATGCTGTTTCATTCCATCTAGCAACAATGCTCTGCACTGTGTGTGTTTATATATTTGCATATTTATTCCATCTAGCTACAATGCTCCGTACTGTGGGTGTTTATATATTTATATATCTACATATTATTCCATCTAGCTACATTGCTCCGCACTGTGTGTGTTTATATACTTGCATATTTATTCCACCTAGCTGCAATGCTCCGTACTGTGGGTGTTTATATATTTACATATTTATTCCATCTAGCTACAATGCTCTGCACTGTGTGTTCATATATTCATATATTTATTCCATCCAGCTACAATGCTCTGCACTGTGTGTCTGTGTGTGTGTGTATATATATATATTTTATAGTAATACGTACATATGTTTATTAGCTGCTCTTGCTTGCTTGTTTTTTTTTGTTTTTTTGTTTTTTTTTTTTTTCTTGCCTTCTGATTGTTGCTCTGAGTGTTGCTATCCCTGTGCTGTTGCAATCCTGGAATTTCCCCGTTGTGGGACTAATAAAGGCTTATCTTATCTTATCTTAAAACCTACCTTTTTGATCTAGCCTACAATTAGGGGGGGATCATGTGTTTCTGAACCCTCCCTTAGTTATGCTGCTAATAGGTTTAGTCAGCCGGGGGACCTCCAGTAATGCACTGGGCCTCACTCCTTTCCTCACTCTCTATGAAATATTTTTTTTTTTTGCTGGTCATTAACATTTGTTTGTTCTCTCCCATAGATTGAGTCCCCATCATGCTGTTTGCTCTCTACATGTCTGTTCTTTTCTTCTTCTCTATCCCCTCACCCCCCAGCCAGTCGCAGCAGATGACTGCCCCTCCCTGAGCCTGGTTCTGCTGGAGGTTTCTTCCTGTTAAAAGGGAGTTTTTCCTCTCCACCGTCGCCAAGTGCTTGCTCACAGGGGATCGCCTGATTGCTGGGGTCTTTCTGCAACTGTGGGGGTCCCCCCTACAGTTGATAGTGCTATGAGATGACTGTTGTTGTGAAATGGCGCTATATAAATAAAGTTGAATAAAGTTTACCACAACTGACCTGGGTGTAGCGTTTGTTTTCGGGTTCTGTGCCGGTGTTCTGTGCGCCCGTTGAATCTGCAGATCCGTTTCTCCGGGTATTTCCAGTTCTTTTTTTAAGAACTGATCCATGAATTTTGTCATCAAGTTGCCTTCAATGCCCTCCGGAATTCCAAAGATGCGCATATTGCTTCGTCTGGATCTGCTCTCCAAGTCGTTTATTTTCTCCTGCATCCTCTGCGTTTGCGTCGTCAGGGTCTGTAGTTGTTCGTTTGCCTCGCTTTTCCAGTCTTCTAGTTCCGAAATTCGGGTCTGCGCTTCTGTCATACACGCCCGCTGGGAGCGCAGCTCCTCCATGTTTTCCGTTAATTTACGCTCCATTTCTCTTCGGAGGTCCATGATTTCCTCCTTAATTTCTTTTTTCAGTTCCTCCTTAAGAGCCGCTAAATCCTGTTGTAGCTGTCGCTTGAATTCTCTTAACTCTTCACCCAAACTGGCGATGCCAGTGTTCATGTTGTCGAGTCTGGTGTCCTCCATTTTCTCTGCTGTAGACATCTCGTTTTTTTGGGCTTTGCGTACAGCGGTTTTTCCTGCGTTGTTGGAGAGGAATTCTTCAATTTTACCCTGTTTTTGTCCTTGTGCCCGGTTCCTTCGTGTTTTCATCCCTTAGTTTATTGATCCGTTTATGTCGAGTTGGCCATTTACCGATGATTTTTAATCCGGCTAGGGAGAGCTCTTTGTTTAAGTGTTATGCCTCTCCGCCATCTTCCCGGAAGTCCACCTGCAGATGAATTTAATAACTTTTTTGTTAACATTGGTCCTAATTTGGCTCGAGAAATACCCATTACGGCACCCACAGGTGATACAATAAGCAAAAACACTGCTATAAAAGACTCCATTTTCATAAAGAACACAGACAAGAGAGAGGTCATTGAAATTGTTAAATCGTTTAAAAGTAAAACATCTCCGGACTGTGATGGTATTGACATGCTCTGAGTCAAAACTGTTATTGAATGCTTAGTGAAACCACTGATGTATATCTGTAACCTGTCTCTCCAAACAGGTATATTTCCCAATGCAATGAAAATAGCTAAAGTAATTCCGATATACAAGACGGGTGACAGAGGGGAATTCTCAAACTATAGACCAATTTCACTACTGCCGCAATTTTCTAAGATACTTGAAAAAATATTCTATGAGAGAATTGACAACTTCATACTGAAGATTATTGTGTGAGCAGCAATATGGGTTCAGACACAAGAGAACAACTGCATTTGCTCTAATGGAATTTATAGAAAAAATATCAACTGCCGTTGAAAATAAAGAGTATTCAGTTGGGGTATTCCTGGATCTTAAAAAAGCATTTGATACAGTGGATCATAATTTATTATTAAAGAAACTACAAAATTGTGGTATTAGGGGGGTAGCACTGCCCTGGTTATGTAGTTACTTAAAGAACAGATATCAGTATGTATGTGTTGGTAACAAAAACTCACAGTTACTGAAGGTTACTTGTGGAGTCCCACAGGGTTCAGTTTTGGGGCCATTGTTATTCAATATGTATATAAATGATATAGATAGATAGATAGATAGATACATAGATAGATAGATAGATAGATACTTTATTTCGAACAAAAAAGTATAACAAAAACAAAACAAATGACAAATGCAGTAAAGTAACAGTGTACAGTGTTCAAAAGGGAGAAGGAAGAAGTGAACACTTATTAATTCCATCTCCTCTTTTCCATAAATACACCATGGGAATTAAATAAAAATTACCACATTTAAGACCCCAAGTAAACAATTAACTATATTTTGTACATATCAACATTAATACCCATCCATCCTAACATACATTGACGTCCATACATCAAAACCAGCCTCAAACAACACAGATATACACAGTGCTGTCCCACCCACCATTCCATAGTGTCCCATAGTGTCCCAGAGTGAGCATAGTGAATCGTACATATAAATACTACCCTTCTAACATATATCCTTTCAGCAAATAATGTTTATACCTCTTTTTGAATTGAATTCTGTTTGTACTGTACATAATTTCAGTTCCAGCTCCAGACTGTTCCACAAATCCACCCCACAGACAGATCGTCGGCCTCCGTCGGTCTATGATGACCATGGAAGAGAATCCTAAACGTCTACTCTGCTGGAACAGCACCGCCTGTGGCTAAACAGGCCGATGCGCGAATGGCAGTCCCTGTCACACAGGTCGCACTTGTGAGTGGTCTCCGTGCTGCTGGGTCTGTGGCGGTTGTTCCTGCGGGTCCTTTTTTCATCTGCTGCAGCAGTCAGTCTTTCTTCACCCGCCTTGAGCTGTCTGGTCAGGGTGCCTCTCCATTTGGAGCGGTCCGTTGCAAGGTCCTCCCAGCGCTCTGTGTTGATCTCCAGGGCCTTCATGTCTCTCTTGCAGACGTCTCTAAAGTGCAGCTGTGGGCGGCCAACGTCTCTCCTGCCAGTCGCCAGTTCTCCGTAGAGGACGTCTTTGGGGATTCTGCCATCCTCCATACGGTGAACGTGGCCTAGCCAGCGGAGCCTGCGCTGCCTGAGTAGAGTGAACATGGAGGGAAGGCCGGCGCGGGACAGAACTTCTGTGTTGGGCACTTTGTCCTGCCAGGATATGTCCAGGATGTGGCGGATGCAGCGCAAGTGGAAGGAGTTCAGTCTCTTTTCCTGCCGGGCGTATGTTATCCACGTCTCACTCCCATAGAGCAGTGTGCTGATGACGCAGGCGTTGTACACTGCCATCTTCGTCTTGACAGAGAGTTTGGGATTTTCCCACACTCGTGTGGTGAGGCGAGCGAGTGTGGAGGCTGATTTTCCAATCGTCTTGTTGATCTCTGTATCAAGGGAGAGGTTGCTGCTGATCGTGGACCCCAGGTACGTGAACTGATTCACAACCTCCAGCTCGTAGTCGTTGATGGTGATGGTTGGTGGTGCTTTCGTGCCTTTCGCCAAGACGTTAGTCTTCTTCAGGCTGATGGTAAGCCCGAAGTTCTTGCATGCCTGGGAGAAGTGGTCCATCAGGGTCTGAAGCTCCTGCTGTGTGTGGGTCGCGACTGCAGTGTCGTCTGCGAACAGCATGTCTCTGATTAGAGCCTCGCGTAATTTGGTTCTGGCTTTCAGGCGGGCGAGGTTGAAAAGCCTGCCGTCAGATCTTGTGTGCAGGTAGATTCCCTCTGTTGCTGTGCTGAAGGCATGCCTCAGGAGCATAGCAAAGAAAATCCCAAAGATGGTTGGTGCAAGTACACAGCCCTGTTTCACTCCGTTGCGTATGTTGAATGGCTTTGAGACATTGCCGTCGTGCTGCACTATCCCCTGCATGTTGGCGTGAAACGATTCGATGAGGCTTTGCAACTTTGGGTGACTTAGGGTGACTGGAATTTGAAGAAAATAACATGTAATATAAACTGCGCTTGGTAAGTTAACTTCATAGTAGCGCTGTTAGCTCTGAAGCTAATGCTTTGGGCTAACACTCAGGGTGGGGACTGAGTCAGTGTTGCCAACTTGGTGACTTTCTCGCTAAATCTGGCAACCTTTCAGACCACCTGGATGATTTTTTTCTGTCAAAAGCGACTAGCGACAAATCTACCAACTTTTTCTGGTGTTATCAAAGACTTTTCTGGTGTTTTGTAGACTCTGACATGCAGGGCTCAGCGGGTTCTAGTTACCGTAGATGGCATCTAAAATAAAACCTATCTGTAATGTGAGACTACGAAACTACAATTCCCAGAAGCACTATCTGCACATAGTGTGTGCTCATTGGTCCACTGTCACCTGGACCCCCATCATCTACGCAGACAGGCTGCTTCGCAGGTTGGTCTCCTGTCCTGCCCCAGTTCACACCACAACCCAGAAGAAATGCTGTGTCCGAGTGGTGAGTAGCCCCCAACATCAGCTTCTGCCTCTGTGGTTAAACATGAGTACTTTTAGAGCAAGAAGCTTGTATTTAATGTCCACAGTTGTGCAAATTAAGTTTTCTTACCACACAGAGAAAAAGTGACTGATTTGTTGCTGTAAAGAACAAATGAAACTTCTTCTAAAGTGAACTTTCATTAATCTGTACTTTCTATTTTATTTTATCTTATTCATTTACATGTTGTTGTGATATGCAACTATTTCATGGAAGTAAATCCTCTAAATATGTATTTTTAATGGGCTCGCCCAGGGGTGCCAAACATATGGCCCATCGGCTAAAAACGGCCCATCAGGGGGTCCAAAATTTTCTCTGAATTTACGGCTTTATTTCTAGAAAAATTCTGACTTTCTACTGATTAGAATAGTTTGTGTAAATCTGAGACATTTTTCTCTGTAAGATGAGACTTTTTTCTCATCAGTTTTCTTTTTCTTTTTCTGATGAGAACAAGGGGCCCATCATTTCAAGGGCCAAGGGGACTGTGTAGAAAAGAGAATTGGGATGGACATCAAATCTACCTGTACTTCACTCTCGTGTTGCAAATATTTTTCTCAACTGTTTTACAATATTTACTGCTGTTAATAACTACTTAAACAGACAGTGTTTCCTTGCTATTTTTATGTACTAGTGCCTACCTGTGCATGCCCGTAGAAAGCAGGTGTAAGCAAGCACACCAGCACTCGTTCAGTGATGCCTGCCTTTGATCTTTGATGGTGTCATAGCGAGTCCTATGATTTTTAATGATGTCATAGGGAGTCCTATGATTGTGAGTGATGCCTGGACATCTTTGATGTCCTATGATCGTGGGTGAGCGTGAGTAATGCCTGCCTTTGATCTTTGATGATGTCATAGCAAGTCCTATGATTGTGAGTGATGCAGTCTAAGGACGGATAAGTTGCCACGGCCAAGATGTGTAAAGTGATGATATAGAGTGAAGTACGAGGAGACGGAGAAGAGTGATGTCTGACGATAGAGATGAGGTTCGATTCGACACAGCAATGATGACAGAAGGACTACAGCGCCTGACCAGATAGAGTGATGATATGGAATGAAGTACGAGGAGACGAAGAAGAGTGATGTCTGAAGATAGAGATGAGGTTCAATTCGACACAGGAATGATGATTGAAGGACTTCAGCTCCTGACCAGATAGAGTGATGATATAGAGTGTAGTAAGTGGCGGTAATGCACCTGTAAACTGGTTGCCAACTGCCAATCTAAAAGAAGAAGGACAGATACTGTAATTTGTTTACACATAAGGAGTCGTTATGCATAGGAACATCATAGGACATTTCACACATAAGGAGTTGTACATAGGAACATCATAGGACATCATGCAGACATCATAGGAACATCATAGGTGGTCCTATGATCTTTGGTCGTGATACACTGAGACACACACACTGACAGACAGATTTCTTAAATTTATAGAGTGATGATATATAGGGGTCATTGCATTTAATTAGGTTGTACATTTAATTCAACTACATTTTAGCATGCAATAATCAAATTTGATCATATTAAACATAATTTTCCAACTACAAAATTGTGGCTAGTGAAAAGGCTGAGTGGCTAGTAACTTTGGAAGCTCATTAGCCACAGTGACTGCTGACGTGAAAGCACTATTGCTCTGCATTTACTGTCCACAGCAAGCAGCGGGTGCTACTGTGAGCTTCTCCCTATCCCAAAGCACTCAGTCTCACAGTAGCCTCGTGCAGCAGTTAGTTGCAGTCAAGAGAGGAGACCTACGCCCATGCCACTCATGTCCAGACTGCAAATGAACTGTGCCTGCACAACCCCCCCCCAATCGATGTAAATATTTCTTCACTGTCAGTATCACACTAATAAATCACTGCATTTGACTAACAGCCTGTCATGTACTCGCTTCGTCCACTGTGTATGTGTGTGTGTGTGTGTCAGTCATAAGCTAAACATCTAGCAGCAAGCTCGTCATGTGTGGGAATCAAACCCTGAATTCAAAGGCTGGTTAAGCCGATTATTGGAGATGATACAGAAGTGATGGCCTATTGAAATGCCAAATTAAAACAAACAAACCAAGAATCAACAGAAGAAAGTTAATTTGTAGTTCTAAACATATTTATGGTGTTTTTTACTCACTTTGTCTCTCCCATGACATTCTTCTGTCCTACAGCACCCATTACAATTACATGCAAATGACCAATTATGCAGAATAGGCAATGCCATCATTTAGCGACTTCTAGTGACTTTTAGGACAGCCAATAGCTTCTTTCCTTACTGAGGAGTTGGCAACAATGCTCAGTCATCACAGCCAATAGCACGGTGATGAGTTGTAACTGAAGACAGGGATGACAAGAAAGAGACCCCAAAGAGCAAAACTTCTGACCATATGCTGAAATTTGAAAATGTAATTGTTTCTAGTCTTTAATATATTTTTACAGTAGTTATATGAGCCGAGAAAGTATTTTCAAAGGTTAAAACCCACAAACACCATGTTTCAGTGAATGGGACCTATTATGACATCAACTCATTACCACTTTGGTCTCAATACTTTCACATTTTCTAAATTGCTCATTTAACCTGTCCAAAGAGGTTGGAGCCTACCCGAGGTGTCATTGAGTGAGAGCTACAGTCGAATGTAATAAAAATATGTAAAGACTACAGTCAATTTTTCCCTGTTTAGCATTTTAAGTAGTACTTAAAGGTCTGATGACACGATTTTGACATTTTTTAGCATGTTGTGTAAACCCAAAAGTCATTGTTGATGATTAATATAATATTTACAACCGCGCCTGCATAAACTAGTTATCATCAAAAAACTGCAGCCGCTGACTGGACTGTGGTGCCGCCCACCGAATGAAGGGCGGCACCACCATGACGTAAGCGACAGAACGGATGCCGGTGTCATTGACTAGAATGACAGCAGCTTTGTAGCTCATACTTTCTCTGGTTTCTTGTTTTAATTTTACGGCTATGCCATCGCATTGTATTGCAGGCTTAGATAAACAGCAGACCGTGAAAGGCCACATCACACGCTTCGGCTCCAACTGTCATAAGCCTCCTCGTGTGCTTTTACGCAGGAGGAGCGCAAGAGGAGGGGAAGGATTAATGGATTTATGAGCAGCTTTGACCTACTTTCTGTGACCGCATGCTGACGCTCACCCATCCGGCCACGTCCCCTCTCTCATTATCACCAGCTGATTAAACATCCCGCTGATCATCTTTCCCGGTCCTCGCCCGGGTGCTTCTCATCACACCATCACCAGCGGTGCGTGTACTTAGTGGCCGTTTGCCAGTCACGCACTGCTGGTCCATAGTATTGTCATCTGTGCTGTTAGTCTGCCAGTATTTTCAGCACTCTCACGACGTGTTAGTCACTCCATGTTCGCCGTGGTTCTCATGCATCCTTGAAGCAATGTCGGCTCTGGTGCGCACCTGTGGCGGTAGGTGTCAGTTGTGACAGGTAGGAGTCAGGCATGTAAAGCGAGAACATTCAATAATTTATTTTTTTTTTCAGTAAAACACAGACTTCGATAGACAATACAGAGCAACAAAACAAATAATTTCTTTTTCCTCTGCTCTCGGTACCAAGTGGTTGGGGACCGCTGTGGTTAGGGAGTTTTCAAATGTAGTAGTATTCTCTGGGCCCCTCCCCAATCTGACCAGTGATGACATGTTTAGCCGCTCGTCATCCTTGAACCGCTGGCTGTCTGTATGGTGTCCTGCAAATAACGTGGGCTACATTGACAATTGGAGCTCTTTTTGGGGAAAACCTGGTCTTATGAGATGAGACAGCATTCATCCCACTTTGGATGGTGCTTCTCATTTATCTAACAATCTGGCATCTTTTTTATCCAAATTTCCAAAACCCTGACTACTCAGAGTTGGGACCAGGAAGCAGAGTCGCAGTCTTACACGCCTCTCTGCAGCTCCTCTTCATCCGCCACCCCTCAGCTTAGCCCCTGTCTTCCCCATCAGAAAATCATTGTCTGCTCCCTCCAAAGTAAATAAAAATATAATATATAAGCATCCCAAAGTGATTAAGCAAAATATTGGTAAAACTCAAATTAAACATAAAGCCTCTAAATTGAATGATTTGGCCTCTGTTCCTCCTCATAATTTAAAAATTAAATGTGGTTTATTAAATATTAGGTCTCTAACTCCAAAGTCTCTGTTAGTCCATGATCTGTTAATTGATCATCAGATTGATTTAATTTCCCTTACAGAGACTTGGTTAGGGCAAGAGGATTATGTTGGTTTAAATGAATCAACTCCCTCTGGTTATTTAAACTGTCAAAATCCCAGAAGTTCTGGTCGTGGAGGAGGAGTAGCAACAATTTACCATTCCAAATTACTAGTTAATGTAAAGCAAAAAACATGTTATAATTCCTTTGAGGGCCTGGTCCTCAGTATTGGGCACTTTAGCAATTTTAGGTTAAACCCAATTTTATTTGCCATAGTTTATCGTCCCCCATCAACCTACTCAGAATTTTTATCCAAATTTGCTGATTTCTTAGCTGATTTAGTGTTGAAATCTGATAGAATAATTATAGTAGGGGACTTTAATACACATGTGGATGTAGATAGTGACTGCCTTAATGTGGCATTTAATTCAATATTAGACTCGATTGGGTTTTCTCAGAAAGTAGGAAATTCTACTCATTACCTCCACCATACATTGGACCTTGTTCTGACATATGGCATAGAAATAGAAAATCTTGTAGTGTCTCCTCATAACCCTGTACTGTCAGACCATTGTCTGTTAACCTTTGATTTTACTATTTCTGACTATTTGGCTCATAAAGAAAAATATTATTACAGTAGATGCCTCCCAGATGATGCTGTTACCAAATTTATGCAGATTGTTTCCTCTATGCCATGTGTCAACACAACGGAAATAAGCTATAGACAGCTTGCTCCTTCTGTAATTGATAACATGGTGGATAGTGTTACAGCTTCTCTGCATCAGACTGTAGACCTGGTGGCCCCCTTAAAAAAGAAAAAGTCTAAGAGATTTCTAACTCCTTGGTTCAACACAGAAACTCGTAGCTTAAAACAGAAGACTCGTCAATTAGAAAGAAAATGGCGCTCCACTAATTTAGATGAAATCTATTTAGCTTGGAGAAATCATCTTTTAATTTATAAAAAATCTCTTAGAAAAGCTAGAACGAGTTATTACTCTGCATTAATAGAAGAGAACAAGAATAATCCCAGGTTTCTTTTCAGCACTGTAGCCAGGTTGACAAAGAGTCAGGACTCTGTCAATCCTAGCATTCCCTTAGAGCTTACTAGTCAGGACTTTATGAACTTTTTCAATAATAAAATTTCATCCATCAGAGGTAAAATCAACCAGATTCTTCCCACAGTTAACTTAAATACTGTAGCTACTACAACTCCTTCTATTGATGTCTGTCTTGATGAGTTTACTCCAATCGACCTTTGTGAGTTAGACAAAATAGTCTCCTCATCCAAACCTTCAACTTGTCTTTTAGACCCTATTCCTACCAGGTTATTTAAAGAAGTCTTCCCACTTATTGGTAGCTTTATTCTTCATATAATCAATTCTTCATTAACTTTAGGCCATGTACCGCAGGCTTTTAAAACGGCTGTAATTAAACCCTTACTCAAAAAGCCAACGCTAGATCCAGGAGCTTTAGCTAACTATAGACCAATCTCTAATCTCCCTTTCATTTCAAAAATCTTAGAAAGAGTTGTTGCTACGCAATTATTTGACCACCTGCAGGGAAATGGTTTACTTGAAGAGTTTCAATCTGGGTTTAGAATCCATCATAGTACTGAAACAGCCTTAGCGAAGGTCACTAACGACCTCCTCATCGCATCTGATAATGGACTGGTTTCTGTACTTGTCCTTTTAGACCTTAGTGCAGCTTTTGATACTATCGATCATAATATTCTACTTGATAGATTAGAACACTATGTTGGACTTAATGGAACTTCGTTGCAGTGGTTTAGATCTTATTTATCTGATAGGTTCCAGTTTGTTCATGTAAATAATGAGTTATCTTTCAACTCAAAGCTTAGTCATGGAGTTCCACAGGGATCTGTGCTAGGCCCTATTCTTTTTAGTTTATATGTGCTTCCGTTAGGCAACATTATTAGAAAGCACTGTATACATATTCATTGTTATGCAGATGACACACAATTATACCTGTCAATGAAGCCAGATGATAGTAATCAGTTAGCCAAGTTAGAAGCCTGTCTTAAGGAAATCAAAGCTTGGATGACTTGTAATTTCCTGCTATTAAATTCAGATAAGACTGAAGTCATTCTTGTTGGTCCAAAAAACCTTAGAAATTCCTTTCCAAATCAAACTTTCAGTTTGGATGCAGTTACTCTTTCTCTTAATAGCTCTGTGAGGAACCTTGGAATTATTTTTGATCAAGATCTGTCCTTCAATTCACATATTAAATTTGTTTCTAAGACTGCTTTCTATCATTTGCGTAATATTGCCAAGATTAGGAGCATCTTGTCTCAGAGTGATGCTGAGAAACTGATCCACGCTTTTGTTAGCTTGAGATTAGATTATTGTAATTCTTTATTATCAGGCTGTCCTAAAACATCTTTAAAAAGTCTTCAGCTGTTCCGGTCTGGACGCCATGGCGACTGCAGCTTAACGCTGAAGCTCTCAGACCCAATCCAAGAAAATACCTTGAAAATCAAACTTAACGGATTTTTGGAGGAGTGAAAATCAAAAGACAAAATCATCATGTCTAAAGGGAAACAGAAGAAACTGAAATTTTCCAGGCCAGGACACGTATCGGCCAGAGAATCTGAACTGGAAGATCTCCGTTCAGAAGACGAGGACCTGGTTGTAGCTAACAAAAAGGTTAGCTTGAAATCACTGTTTGAAGAGCTATGATGATTCCGCCGAGAGGTTTCGGCCGAATTTCGTGAATTCAGAGACAAATTAAAAAGGACAAACAGCAGAGTGGACCAGGCCGAGAACCGAATCTTGGAAGCAGAGGAACGAATAAAAGTGCTCAAAGATTCTGTGCTGGACCTACGCAAAAGACAAGCATCTATAGAGGCTAAGCTAACCGACCAAGAAGGAAGACAGAGAAGAGACAATATAAGAATTCATGGTCTGATAGAAGGAGCCGAAAACGGTTTTAACTCAATGGCAGAATGCGTGGAATCTTTACTAAGAGAGAAATTGGATATTCCACAAACCACCGACTTGAAGATAGAAAAGGCACATCGTTCATTAGCCGCTAAGCCAGCGGCGGAAGCGCCCCCACGTTCGGTGTTGGTAAGATTTTCCAATTTCAAAATAAAACAAGAGGTTGTAAGACTGGCTTGGCAGAAAAAAGGATTTATGCACCAGGAGAGAAAAGTCTTCGTGGAACACGATTACGCCCCGGAGGTCCTTAAAAAACGCAGGGAATACAATGACGCCAAAAAGGTACTACGTGAGAAGAAACTGCGCTTTCAGACGCCATTTCCTGCGAAGTTAAGGGTCTTCTACGGCGAAGAAACATGTCTCTATAATTCGGAGGAAGAAGCAACAGCTGACATGGCGAGAAGAGGGCTCCCGGTAACGGTATTTAAACCCGGAGCAGACCCGAGTGAGAAGATCAAAGCTCAAACATGGACAACACAGAGACCTTCAAAATCCACGGGCCAGCAGTGGGAAACCCAGCACCAGAGCGTCGCGGATAAACTGGCCGTTTTCAGGTTGGAATAGCGACCATTTTTTTTTTTGAGTCAATCTGCACATCCAACCCCCCTCATACAAGGTAACAAACATTAAAGGAGATGCATATTCAGCATGTGGTAAAACATTTCATGGAACAGTCATAATATTTGAAACAAATAAGTCTTTTTAATAAAAAAAAAACCCAAAAACTTGTTAAAATAGAAATGTGACAATAATCCACATGTTCTCCCCATACTAACAAATACTGTTTTTGCATGAATGTTTGCTGTGTTGGGGGTGGGAGGGTGCACACAATTTCACAGGGTATAGGCATAAAGGGAAAAAAAAAAATCATTACAAGTTCGGATTGGGTTCTGAAACTCACGTTAAAAGCATGGGACAACTTACAGGGGTAAGAGAGGGCCCTCAACACGTGACAGAGTTTGAGGAATTTCCCTCAGAGCCTACACTCCATCAAGGCTCTTCCAGGGTCTTTAAAAAGACCTCAGCTCAGGAAGTTCTTTTGACAGTTTTTTGTTTTAAAGTTTTATACACTATGTTCTTAATGTTTTTCTTGTTCTTAATGTTCTTTCAGTTTCTGAGTAGCACAAAAGAGGGCCACCACACAGTTATACTAAACAAAATAGCACAATGGAGAAACAGGGTGTAACCAAAATAATTTCATATAATGTAAAAGGAATCCTGAATCCAGTTAAAAGATCCAAGATTCTAGGCAAAATGAAAAAAGACAAAGCAGGAATAATATTTTTACAAGAAACCCACCTAACAGACATGGAGCACACTAAACTCAGTAGACAAGGGTTTAAAATGATCTCTTCATCTTCATATAAGTCAGGGAGGAGGAGGGGAGTAGCGACATTGATATCTACCAAAATTACATTTGAAAAAAAATCAGAATACAAAGATAAAGAAGGGAGATACAGTTTGGTAACTGGGCGGCTAGAGGGAGAAGATATCACCCTGCTGAATGTGTATGCACCCCCAGGGGCTAACTGGAAATTTTATAAAAATGTATTTGACCTAATGATAACTAAAGCTCAAAGTTTAGTGATATGTGGTGGGGACTTCAATCTTAGACTGAATCCATACCGGGATGCTTCTGGTAATTCTCCACATCAAAATAACACCCAAAGCAGGAAGACTCGGATGCTATTAAAAGAAATGGGAATCTGTGATGTGTGGAGGGAACTCAACCCCAGTGTAAAAGACTATACATTTTACTCAACTCCACATTCATCTTACTCAAGGATTGACTATTTTTTTTATGTTTAATAGAGACATTGGAAGAGTAGAAACATGTAAAATAGGACTGATGGATCTCTCTGACCACAGTCCGATCTACATGGACTTAAATATCCAAAAATACACAAATAATACATTTTCTTGGAGGTTAAATTCAAATGTCCTGAAAGGACCATTGAAAGATGAATTGGAATCAGATATTCTCAGATATTTGGAAGAAAACGATAATGGAGAAGTATCCCCTTTAATACTGTGGGATGCATGCAAAGCTGTAATAAGAGGAAAGATTATTGCAAAACTGGCAACCCAAAAGAAACTAAGACAAGAAAAACTATCCACATTAGAGTCAGAACTTAAGAACCTAGAAAAAGAATACAAAGGCAACACTCATTCTACTGACTCGCTCAAGATTAAGGAAATTAAAAATCAAATAAATGAGATCTACACAATAGAAATCCAGAAGAAACTTACATTTTTGAAACAAAAATACTATGAAGCAGGCAGTAAATCGGCAAAATTGCTAGCCTATAAATTGAGGAAACAACAAACAGAAAGAGCAATCTACAAAATCAGAGACCCAGTATCAAAGGAACTAAAATTCAGAATTCAGGATATTCTTAAGAGCTTCGAGAATTACTATAACAGAATCAGAATCAGAATCAGAATCAGAATCAGCTTCATTGGCCAAGTATGCACAACACATACAAGGAATTTGACTTTGGCTAAAAACTTGCTCTCGTTGTTCAGGTGAAGGATTTAAATAAGGATTCAATGACAGAGTATGTACAGTAAATTACAGTCTGTCCACGTTTCTATAAAAGGATGCAAATATATACAGGAATATATGCAGTTATTTACTCGGACTAACCACACTTTGCAGAAATATATGAAAAAATATACAATCACACAGTATTTCAATGTGGACTCAGATTCAGTGATATAATGTGAATGAAGTAAAAAGCAGTGTGAGAGTTATGTGCAATGTAATAATGGATGAAAGGTCATGAGTACAGCAAACAGGTAGGACTAGGTGAATGTTAGGAGTTCATCAGAGTGATGGCTTGAGGAAAGAAACTGTTCCTGTGACGGGTGGTTTTGACCTTCAGTGATCTGTAACGACGACCAGAAGATAGAAGTTCAAACAGTTTGTGGCCGGGGTGTGATGGGTCAGCACAGATGTTTCCCGCCCATTTCCTGGTTATGGACCGATATAAGTTCTCAATGGAGGGTAGGTTGGTACCAATGATCCTCTCCACAGACTTAATGATCCGCTGCAGTCTGGTCTTGTCCTGTTTAGTGGCAGATCCAAACCAGACAGTGATGGAAAAGCAGAGGACAGATTGGATGATGGCGGTGTAGAAGACAACCAGCAGCTCCTGAGGCAAATCAAACTTCTTGAGCTGACGCAGAAAAAACAACCTCTGCTGGGCCTTTTTCCGGACAGTGTCTATATGGGAGGACCACTTCAGATTCCGGGAGATTGTGGTACCCAGAAACTTGAAGGAGTCCACAGTGGACACTGTGCTGTTGAGGATGGTGAGTGGGGGGAATGAAGGGGGGTGTCGCCTGAAATCAACAGTCATCTCCACCGTTTTGGCTGGGTTAAGTTCAAGATGGTTCTGGCTGCACCAGAGGATCAGCTGCTCCACCTCCCGCCTGTATGCGGACTCATCATCATCCCGGATCAAACCGATGACTGTGGTGTCGTCCGCAAACTTCAGGAGCTTCACCGAAGGGTCCTCTGAGGTGCAGTCGTTGGAGTAGAGGGAGAAGAGCAGTGGGGAAAGGACACATCCTTGGGGGGCGCCAGTACTAATTTTTCGGGAGCTGGATGTAAATCTCCCTAGCTTCACCTGTTGCCCCCTGTCAGTCAGAAAGCTGGAGATCCACTGGCAGGTGGAGGGGGGCACCTTGAGCTGGAGGAGTTTCTGATGAAGAATGCCTGGGATGATGGTGTTGAACGCTGAGCTGAAGTCGACAAACAGGATCCTGGCGTACGTCCCTGGGGAGTCGAGGTGTTGCAGGATGTAATGTAGTCCCATATTCACTGCATCATCCACTGACCTGTTTGACCGGTAGGCAAACTGCAGTGGGTCCATCAGGGGGCCTGTGATGACCTTCAGGTGGTTCAGCACCAATCTCTCCAAGGATTTCATGACCACAGAGGTCAGGGCAACAGGTCTGTAGTCGTTTAATCCTGTAATAGAGGGTTTCTTGGGAACTGGAATGATGATGGAGCGTTTGAAGCAGGAAGGCACTTCACGCAGCTCCAGTGATCTGTTAAAGATCCGGGTGAAGATGGGGGCCAACTCGTTGGAGCAGACTCTCAGGCAGGACGGAGACACACCATCAGGTCCTGCAGCCTTCTTGATCTTTTGTCCCTGAAAGACCCGGCGCACCTCCTCTTCACAGATCATTAGTGCTGGTGGGAGGTCAGAGTGGAGGAGGGATGGAGTTCCTGGGGCTGCAGATAACCCTTTTGTGTGGGTGGGAGGTGAGAACTGTAGGTTCTTTTCAAACCTGCAGTAAAAGCTGTTTAGGTCATTAGCCAGCTGGAGGTTTTCCGCAGGGTGGGGGGATGGTCTCCTGTAGTTGGTGATATTCCGTAGGCCTCTCCAGACAGAAGCAGAGTTGTTAGCTGAGAAGTTTTTTTGTAACTTCACACTGTAGCTCCTCTTAGCAAGCCTGATCTCCTTCGTCAGCATGTTTCTGGCCCGCTTGTACAGAGTCCAGTCACCAGTCCTGTAGGCCTCCTCCTTGGTCTGACGTAGCTGCTTCAGTTTAGGAATGAACCAGGGTTTATTGTTGTTGTATATGCAGAAGGTCTTGGTCTGCACACACATGTCCTCGCAGAAACAGGTGTATGACGTCACAGTGTCAGTGAGTTCATTTAGGTTAATGGCTGCAGCTTCAAAAACACTCCAATCTGTACAGTCAAAGCAGGCTTGTAACTTCAGCTTTGATTCCTCAGTCCATTTCTTCACAGTCCTTACAA